>JAHQIY010000001.1:6812500-11812500 GCA_019054805.1 Brachionus manjavacas | reverse complement strand
GACACTCTTTTTAGGTGGTCTGGCTGGATTCGCTTGAGAGTACCCAAGGGTCATTAAAGGAGGAAAATCAATGTAAATTAAATCAAAAATTGCTGATAAATATTTATTGCTCGATGTCTGCATCCGAGCGATCAAGTATTTGGCGGAAGCCATCACATAGTTATGTTCGGTAGTTTTGTTTTTTTTCTCCTTACAATAGTCATATAAAGTGATCGATTTATTTTCATTATACAAATACAATTGGTCATCATTGTCACAATCAATATTTACATAGGAAAATGATACCAGTATTCTCTAATAATAAAAATTTGATTAAAAAATTTGTTTTGTTTTTTTTTCTAAATTTACCTGTGATTTTGTCACTGGTCCAACAATCCATTCTGAACAATATATAAGGTTAACTAAGTAAATGAGACAAATTAAAAGAAGTACCTTTGCAAAAGCCTGTGTTGAATTGGTCACCGATCAGATTTCGGCCAAGGTTCATGATGGCACCTTCCAATGAACAAGCGCTCGGCTCACCGAACCCTGTACAGATAATTTTAAAAAATAAAAATAATTATGAAAATTTTTACCTTCAATTATTTGACATGCCATGACCAATAAGTTGAAGTAAAAAAAATTCCGAAGAGTCATGATTATTGAATTTATCTAGTCCTTATTTTGACAAAAAATGTTTTTTAAATTTATCAAGTAGCTCTTTAAATATCAAAATTGTTAAAAGACATTTAGGATTATTACGAATCTAATTAATGCCTAAAAACTAGAATTGAAAAAATTAAAAATTATTTTGTAATAGCAAAATGCTAAAACTTCACGGAATCATGTAGATAAAATATTTTATCTAAATAGTTATATAATTTCATTTTTTATTTAATAATGGATTTTATTGTGTAAGCTTGAATATAGCGATTAAAATCTTTATAAATCCAAGGTCAGTCTTTTGCCAAAATATGTTAACCTTTCATTTTTCCAATCTTTTTTTCATTTTCACTCAAATGTTATTTGTCTTTACTCAAGGTATATTCATGATATCAAAAAGGTAAACTCTTAAGTTATCTAATTAAAAATCTTTTGTTTCTAGGAGACTTGAAGCTTCTTTAATTAAAAAGTTTATTTAAAAAATTTGTACAAATAATTTTGTTCAAAACAATTAAAAAATTTCCTCAAAGTCTTTTCAGATTTTTTCGATTTTTGCGACTACAAATCGCAAACGATTTCCTAGTGAGTGCTTGAAGGCTTTTTTCGGGAGATGCTGCTTTAAGCCTGCTATTTTCTATTTCGCCAAGAACCCACTCTCGATGCTGATCATCTACAAAATTTTTGTCTTCAACTATTTCTTCAATCGAGTTGTTCATCAACCATGAAAATCTGACATTTTCCTATGAATAAAATTCATTTAAATCTTAATTTAAAATTTTTATCAATAAAATTACCTTTTTAGCTAGAAAAACTCGTTTCAAATGATTAAGTTGTAGCCTTCTTTGGAGGTTATAATTTAAATCATCGGATGCAATTTGATTCCATTTTTTGCACACTAAAAAAAGCTTAATGTAATCTTTTGGCTTAAGATGGTCAAGAATTTTTCGCAATACATGAAAAATATTGCGTTCGAATAGGCAGGAAAGCAAGTCATTTTCACTCGGTTGACTTGAGTCCAGTAAGTCAATCAGATTTGGAAGTTTCTTGGTGAATTTGGACGGTGATCGGATTGAGGTAATGGATGGAGAACGAATTGAGTGAATAGAAGGTGAGCTGCCTTTGAGTCGTGAAAAGTAAGCTGAATCTATGTCCTCAAGTGTGGTGTTCAACGATAGTCTTTTTCCAATTGGCGAAAGGCTCAAATTCAGCGAGTTCTGGTTATTTGACTTGAGCGGTGTAGACTCGTCATTTTGAAGTTCCGGATTGATGCTCATCTGAGAGAAAATCTTTTGGCAACTCATTTTTGAATTATATTAACAGCATTTTGTTTGTAAATCATTTTAAAATGTTTAAAACGCGCCAAATTAGAGATACAACAGAATAACGGACATTAAAAATAGAATGTTTAATAATCGTCCATTTTTCTAGTTTTTTTTTTGGAAATAAATTTTTAAAAGAGAAATACAGAAAATTAGCGCATTTTAGTACATTTGTATCTTAAAGTCTAGAGCTGATAGAAGAAGCGGGAACTTTTTTTATAAAAACCCTTTTTTTTACCTAAGAATAATTTTTCCAAGATTTTGCATGAAATTTTATTTTTTGTGGAATTACAATTTTGATTAAGCAAAAGTGTCCCAGCATTTTAATAATCGCCATTTAGGTCTGGAAAGTAAATAAATTAAATAAGTGAACTAGGAAATATGGGTTTTAATACAGAGTTAAAAAATAAGATCAAAAATAATGCCACGGTTATTTTTTGAATTAAGATTTAAGGACAGAGAGAATTTTAAATTTTTCAATAAATATTTTTTAATTAAAAATTATCTTAATTTTAATCATCAAAAATTTTATTATTAATTTGTTTAAAAATTTTATTCGCTCTAAAATTAAAAATTTATTAGTAAAAATAAGATAAAAATACAAAATTAGGTCTGTAACGATTCGAGATTTTAAGAAAAATTTTTTTTAAAAATTGAAGAAAAAGTTATTTTTTGAACTTTTTAGAAGTCATCTTAATTGTTCTTAGTGATTTTCATTCCAAAGTTCATATTAATCGATTTTTTACTATCCAAATCTATAAAAATTAAAAATTAAATTAAAAAAAAATTTCAAATTTTATTTTTTTCAAGCATTGTACATTTTCGTTTAAAAAAGTTTCTAAAAAATTAGAAAAATAAATTAAAATTGACATAATTGAGCCTTTTAAGTTTTTTTAGCTAGAAAATTTTTTTTCCAATTTCAGCCTCTGCAAAAACTCTAATTATTTCTAATTATTAACTAAAATCTATTTTATCAGAAAATTTCAATACAGTGTTTAAAAATTAATTTGCGGAGTTTTACTTCTTCTATTACTTAAATAGGAATAGATTAATCTTATGCAAAAGATTGAGAGAAAACACTTTTGAAATTAAATAAAAATTAATTAACTAAGAATAAATTTTTTAACTGATAACAAAATAAAATATTATATGTCAAATCACATGTATATGTTTTTAATTTTTATTTGAAAAGTAAAATTTGAAGATTTAGATTTAGTTGGGGTATTGTGAATCAAAAACAAAATTGCCAAAGCTCAGGTTTTGAAGGAGCAAAACATGTTCTGTAAATTGTAGCAACTTATACATCCTTTGTACCACCAATATACTGATTTTGCAAAACTCTGCAATGCATCTGCAAAATTCAGAATTTTGTGAATTTTAGGACAAAAACAGAAAACAAAAAACACCAGAGATTTGATTTAGACAAACGAAAAAATATTTTTTAAAATTGTAGCATCTGGTACATCCTCTGTACTACCACTTATGTATGATTCCAAATTCAAAATCTTCAAAAGCATTTAAACCAATGTTTTAACAACCCAAAAGTATAGAATTTTAAACTTTTGTTATGTTTTTTTAAGGTAAACAATGCCCTTTTTTGGTACGACTTTTCCTTAAAACATTGGACTAGCTTCGTTGCTCTTCTTTGGACTCTTTCGACTATGTTTATGCTAGCTTTCGTTAAAGGGTTCCGGATACTTACAGCCTATTCAAGATGCGGTCTGATAAGTCCTATGTATAAAAGTTTAAAAGCTTCTCTATCCAAACATACGAATGCATTCCTGATTTGACTTTATACTCTGTTGGCTTTAGATGGCGTAGACGAACAGTGTTTACATTCCATTTAAGGTCATTAGAGATATCATCACCAAGGTCTTTTTTCTTCAACAGTTTCTTTAAGGGTCACTGCTCCATCCAAGATTGGAACTGTATATCCAGTTTTCTTCCTATTTCGACCAATATACATTGTTTTACACTTTAATACATTTAGCTCAGTAGACCATTTTGTGGTCCAATAACTTATTACGAAGAGATCATTTTGAAGTTGAGTCGATCCTAATTCATTCTTACTAAAAACCAGACTTGTTTTTAAGTCAAAGTTTTAAGTCTAAGTCATGACTTAAATTTTTTTTTTTTTATGATCTTTTAACCTCTTTTTTTTTGCGTGGCAGTCCAAAATTCTGGCTGCCAAGCTGAACGGCTAAATGAACAACCGCCACAATGTTGAATATATCTTTGACTGCCCGCTTTTTTTTTACAGATTTTTTAAAATATCAAGCTGACCGGCTTCACATAGCTTTTTTATGTATAAAGAAAATTTTAAGTCATTGATTTGACTTAAAAAAAAGAAATAAAAATTTTAAGTCATTGACTTGACTTAAAAAAAAAAAAAAAAATTTGACTTGAAAACAAGTCTGCTAAAAACAACCAATATTTTCAAGTCGTCTGCATATGAAAGATATGGTCTTTGAATTAAATATTTTACATTTGAAATTTAGTTAAAAAATCAAGAAAATCTGTTCGATAATCCTCTTTAAATTTTTTCCCGAAATTTTGACAAATTATAAAAAAGTCCATTTAAGATATTTCAATTCAAAAAAAAAAAATAACCAGAAAAACTATCAAATGATTTAACTTTATAAAAAGAGATATTTTGAATTTCAACATTTTTATTATAGAACCATTTCTTTTTAGATCTTTTTTTACTAACGGGTGTTCAAAAAAGGTCCGCCCGATTTTTGAATTAAAAAAAAATAGAGTTCTATTTTTTCAAATTTTCTAACATTTTACACACTTGTTCAAAATTTTATCCTGTTTTCGAAAATGAAAGTCTTTTTTTTCAAAAAATGAGACATCTCCCTGATTGGTCAGCGTTCTTGGCCACTACTAATGACCAAAATAATCCTCCAATTTTTTTTTTTCAAATATACATGTTTTATATATTTACTGAATCCTTATTTAATGGTGATTAAAATGAGCTATTTGTCGCTTTAATGTGATAAACGGTTAAAAAAATATAAATAAAAATCTGATAAATACTAGGATTGTCCGAAAATATGAAAAAAATGAATTTTTTTGCTTTATTAAGCTTTGCTTTTGAACAGAATCATTTGGTTGTCTGATAATTTACATTTATATCAAACTTTCAATCATCTATCTAAATAATACCCGAATATGAAAAAAAGTGTTCACCTTGAGTCTAAATTTATTGTCTATTTAAAACATACACTTTGGTCTATATGAAAGGATTAAGTGTAAAATTTTTTGTTAGTTTTTTTTTGAAGTACCAGCTTTCAATATATCATTTTGAAGCAGAGAGAAAATGCTATAATTTAATATTCAAAACTAGATAGCTGCACTCTTTATATCTCAAAAAATTCAAAAAAAAAACAATTCATTTTTAAATTTAGAAATACCCAAAAATATTTATTTAAAATCATCATTTTATTGTTTTTACAAAATTAATGGTTAAGATTTGTATATTCGAACAAACTTTAACAACCTTAATTTACACCTCCCATCTTTCACGTATAATTAGTAAACCTTTCTCATAGATTTTCCACAAAAATATCCTTCCACGAATTCATAAAAAAAAATAAAAATAATAAAAAAATATAAAAAAAATTTATTAAAATATAAATCACATATTTTTGTTTTTAAATAATAAAATATATATTATGGCCACTTAATTTATGAAAAATCGCATCCTGGTGGAATATCCCATGATTTTGTGTGCAGCTTGTTACGTTGAGCATCGGTAAAATGAGAAAAAACAAATCCAGATTTGTTCTCAATGTCCTTGACAGTTGTTAAGTATCGATCAACTCTGTCTCTGTATGGCTCGAAATTGTTTGGCATCAACCAAGCAATAACATCACCAGTGACAGTATTTTCAATAATCTTCCAGAACCAATCTGGAGTAGGAACACCATGAGAGCCCAAAAATAAATCATTGGAAGCATCATTCCCCATTACGATACCTCCGTAAACTTTCAATGGATGTATATCTCTGACACATTCGATTATTTCTTCAACATAAAGCCAAGCTCCTTTGTTTAGAACTCCGGTTTGTGGAGTTATGTTAGTCATGTAGTTTGAGTCTGAAATTGATTGTGGATTAGAGTCCATGTGGTTTGCAGTGACCATATGACCACGGTCGTATGATACTCCACCGCCATATGAAGTAGTTGATTTTTGTTGACAGGAAGAGCCTATTTGAGGGTCAAGTTTGAATGAAGACGGTCTTGGATAGTTGCCTCTGTCACGGTCAGCAAAGTAGTAAAAAAGCACTGGAAGTCTTGCATTGCAGTCGATCCAGTTGATGAATCCAGTAAAGCGACGTTCTATGAGATTTTGATGGGGACTCAAATTGGTGAATGATGGTACTAATTGACCAAAAGCAAGACCAATTAGTAAAATTTGCAAAGCAAATATTAATTGCATCATTAAGAGCTGTTGAAAAGCAAGCTATTTTTGGCGACATATTTATCCAAGGTAGAGCTTGTTTAAATAGTAAATTATTATTTATTAAAAAATGTTAGAAAATAAACATGTGTATTAAATACACGTTTTTGATTAATTAAATGAAAATTTTATTTTAATTGATTGAAAAATTAGATAACCTATCGCCCAATGCTTAAAATTATGAAATACTAAATTTCGTTTAATGTGATAAAGCGTCTAAGAAACTAAACAACTGTAATTTAATTTCATGTTTAATTTTATTCTATTTTTAAAAATAATCTCGAATAAATTGAAAAAGTAATTTATCTTTAATTTAAAACAATCTGATTTATTAGCGATCGATTGATGACGAATTCCATATATCTAAAAAATTTCCTCAATTCTTCAATTATATGTATATGTTCCAAAATTTATAAGATTTTGCCTATTCATATCTAAAATTTGAGTATATTGAGATTTTTTTAAATTAACAAATTAAGTAAAAATTTAATCAACTGAGGTGCTACGACACAAACAGTAGTTTTTGTAAAAAATAAAACACATTTTTAAAAAAAGGACCATTACATTCAGCAAATTACGTTCCATCTTTTCTATTAGGCGAAAAATTAACTTTAAATTATTTTTATTTAATTTATTTCGGTATAATATTTGTGTTAATTTATATGTTTGGTTTTTTATATTTATTACAACCACACTACAAAATATTTTATAGATGTGTTTTAGTTGTTTGTACAGGAAGAAAATTAATCTCTAAAAAGATTAAAATTAAAAATATTGCATTGTTATCTTTCAACTCAAAATAAAGTAATTTATTTCTAATTTAAAAAAAACATATTTTTGGATTAAACACAGAACGAATTAATTAGGGAAAACTCAAATAAATAATAAATATTTTTCTTCATTTCGACCACTTGGTGAAGTCTTTTTTTGAACCAATATGAAATTTAAAATTATTAAAAATTTTATTATAAATTTAAACTAAAACATGACCATGCTGAGGGTGATATTTAGAATGGGGGTTTAATACTATAAGTCCTATTATTTTTAGAGTTATAGTTAATTTTTCTTTTTTTAATAAATGAAAAATCACACTCTTATTTTAATTTTAGTGACAATTTCAAATGCTTAAACATTTGAGAGTTCAAGAAAAAAAGATAAATTTAAAGGGAGCGTTTTGCACATTTATTTTGCATGAATATTTACTCAAAAAGAATAAATAAAAAATAGCGGAATTATAGAATCCCTGTTAAAAGACTAAAAAAAAAGTGTCTAATCCCAGGACGATTATGCTTTCGCGCCCATTGTAAATTATATACGAGAAGGCAGCTATTTTGGAAATTAATAACTTCACTGTGAAAGGAGGAGTTTGAATTTAAAAGCGTTCGTGTGCAAACGCTATTACCATTAGGAAGATGTGAGAAAAAAAAACATTTGTTTGCGCGATAAACGCGTTCAAGGCCTTTGATAAAGTCATCAGATGCTTATGTGAGAAAAACTAATAGTCAGGTTACCTTGTTGTGTGATTTTAACACTAATGAGGTATTATACGCTATCTATATCAGAGTTTTTTAAAAGACTCAAGTCAAGTCCAAGTCCAAGTGGAAGATGAAAATATCTGTTGAAAAGTCTTGCTTCATTGTCTTCATTAAATATAATAAGGAAAATATTGACTTAAAATTAAAAATATATGAAAATAAAATAGAGAGTCAAAAGGAAATAAAGTTTTTAGGTATAAAATTTGATTCAAAATAAACCTTTACCCCAATGGTTGATGAAATAAAACAGCGTTGTAGTTCACGGTTGAACTTAATAAAAATATTGTCAAACAAAAAATGGGGTCTTAATTATTACACACTAGGAAACCTATATAAATCTTTAATCGGATCTATAATTGATTACTCTTTTCCGTGTCTGAATTCATTTTCGGAGAAAAACATTAAACCATATTCTTAGAATTAATCAATCGATCGTTGATGGCTTCAATCGAAATGAATTAACCGGAGCTATTTTATTCGACCTTGAGAAGGCCTTTGATAAAACATCACATTGTATAGCCAAATTAAAAGGCTTAAATATCCAGCACTTGCTGTTAAACTGGATCAGAAATTTCCTAAGTAACCGATCATTTCAAGTTTGTTTGAATCAAACCTTTTCATTTGAGAAGTCAATAACTTGTGGGGTCCCTCAAGGTAGTTGTCTTTCACCGACCCTGTTTATTCTTTTCTTTAGTGATATTGCCTACAGTCTGTGAGAAATGCCAAAAGGAAGTAAAAATTGCACTGTTTGCGGATGATCTTTGCATATGGATTACAAGAACCTCTAAAAAAGAAATTGAGCGTCTCCTTCAAGATGCAATAGAGAAAATCGTAGAGTTTTGCAAAAAATGGGGGTTCAAAATAAATAAAATAAAAACATGCCACACTACTTTCACAAGAACTGGTGCTAGATGCAACTACGAAAGAAAATACAAGCTAAATATCAAAATTGAGCAAGAAGAGATACCACTAAAGCAGAATCCAACCTTTCTAAGCATCAAACTGTAACCAAGCCTTGCCTACACAGCACATCCACAAGACGTCATAAAGAAAAAGAATTCAAAAATGAATCTAATTCGAAAAATTAATAGCTCTAAATGGAGTTCATCCCTAAGAATCAATTTTAACCCTCTATAAAACTCTAATCCGCTCGTTGTTTGACTATTGTTTCATTATTTTAAGTTCGGGAACAGAAAAAATAATGCTCAAACTACAAAAAATACAAAACAGGATTCTGAGAATTATAAAATTTTTTCTTCTAAAAACAAGCATTGATACTATGCAGAGTACTTAAAATTGAAAAAAAAGAAGACAGATCAAACCAATTATTCATTATATTTATGAAAACGAGAGCTCAACATGAATTAATCGCAAAAGAAATCCAAGATTACCTCTCAAAAAACCTAATGAATCACAAAAAAAATTCTGTACAGTTTTTGATAAGCTTCAGTGACAAATTAAAAAAATATTCCTTACAGGCTGGCTGAAAAGAAGGCATTACGCCGTTCGGAGCTGCCAAGAGGATCTACTCCCTCTAAATTATATTTTAAATAATAAAATAAATTTAATCGGATCTATAATTGATTACTCTTTTCCGTGTATAAATTCATTTTTGGAGACAAACGTTAAAAAAATTCAAGTCTTACAAAACTCAGCAGTTCGTTTTATACTTCAACTAAATATGATGCTCCTTCCAATATTTGCATCATGAGGCTTTTAATAAACTTAAATTCTTAACTGTCTCGAATCGACTTTTTGAATTGAGCGAAAGGTATGTAGCGGGAGGACTGCGTCATTCTGTTCCATTGGTTGTCAAGCTGGTTGATGAGTATAGAGCGGGTTATGAATCAAAGTATGCTGAATACCCAACTCCATTGTGTAATTGCTATCTTACTATTTCTTCTTTCTTTCCTGAACTGTTCAATACTTAAATACTTTGCACATGTCACCTCTTACAATTTATCAATTTTTATTGTCTTTTTATTATATTTTAACTTATTTTTAATTTTTCTTATATTTTTTCTTTACATTTTTATTTTATTTTATTTTTTTTTACTGAAGGAGCTTTAGTTCGGCACAGATAAAACAAATAAATAATCCAAGTCCGGACTTTTTTTTTTCAATAACTTTTCTTTTTTTTCTCACGATGAATATTATGATTAGAAAATTCTTAAAGTATTTTAAAATAATAAATTGTCTTGACTACTCGAAAGTCAATTTTTTCTCCGGTTTTACAAATCAATCAAATAAATTTTCATGTTTTTCCATTTATGCAGAGTAATTATTCTGGGAAAATAATATTTAACAAAAGATGACGAAAATTTCCGCCTAATTCTCAACTACTGTGAAAGCATTTTTTTCCAGTCATTTTTTATTGCTTAACATGATCGTGAAATTTTTTGGATTCAATGAATGTGAAGACTTTTTGGCTAAAATTCCAGTTAAGAAAAGTTCTGTTTCGCCTATTAATTTTCCATTGTCCAGTTATTTTCAATGAGCATCTTTTATAAAAAAAATGTAAATTATCTAGATTTTTTGATATTCAAATTTACACTAAAATAAAAAATTTTTTTGATTTCTATGATTTTTATTGAAATTTAGTTATTTTTGTCATCTTAAAAAAATTTAATTTGTCACCCCCAAAAAATATAAGCCATTTTTATTTATCGGGAATCCATCAGTCAGAATCAGGGACAAATTCCAAGTTATTGTTGCGGAAAAATGATATTTTTGCCGACCCAGTTGGTTAGCATGGAAGCCAAGCATGTGATGCACTTGTTTAAAATTTTAAAGCCGGACTTGGGCTTTTTTTTGGGACTTTTAAACAACTCTGATCTATTTATATCCGAGACATTTAGAACCTTCGTTGGTATCAAGCGAGGTGGACCATTGTCTTCAAGGTTGTTCGCACAAAGCTTTAATTTTCCATGTTTTAAATGCATCGAAATGGTAAACGGATCAGAGAATTACTAAAACTTGACCAACCGGGTAAAGCTCTCTTATTGCGCTCAAAAACAAGAAAAGATACAAGAAAACCAAAAATGGATAACTAATTGGTAGCTTAACCTCTTAAATGCTTTTTTAAATTATATATCTATATGTAAATTTTGAACATTTTTTATCTATTTTTAAAAGTCGTCTTTTGGCGAAAATTAAATCGATTTTTTTAAAATCAATGAAATGCTAAACTTTTGAAAAGTTTCGCTTCTTAAATAAATAATAAAAAAAGTTAAACAATGAAAAATTAACTTTATTTTGAAATTTTTTTACAAATCTTATTGAAAAGTCAAAACTTATCAAAAAAAATAAAATAAATAATTAATTGCAATAGTATTTATTAAGTAACATTTCTTTTTAATTTGTTGATTTTACCTTATTTTGTTTTCTTCAATATTTATGTGGTTGTATCACGTAAAATTTCGGAGAAAAAATTTTTTAGCAAAAATGTTCTTTTTAGAGCACTTTTCTTATTTAAACTTTCAAGTCAAATAGCACCAAGAATCGAAGTATTAAGAAAAAGTGGAAAAGAACCATTTATTGCGAAAAATTACCAATTATGTTTAAAAAGATTTCAAAAATTAAAATAAGGAAAGAAAAAAATTACTTAAATTAGAAAAAAACAATTTTGAGAAACTAAAATTTTCTTTAAATTAAATAATTCTATCATTGATAAAATGCAAGAATTTTTAAAAGCATTTTCAATGTTAATTGTATGTTTTTTAAATGATTAAAATTTTCACTATTGGAATCTAATTTCAGACTAATTAATTTAATTAGTAAAAATAGAACAACGAGAAAACTAACTATTAATATTCCAAAAATATTAATAGATAGACATAAATCTAGTTAAATAAAATTTAAAAATAAAAAATCTTGAAATCACTTTCACAATGTATTGGGAACAAATTGGATTTTGTGTGTTTGTGATCGGATTTACAATGTTGTCAACTGTTAAAACAGTGGACAAACATCGTCTTTATTTGAAGAAGAAGAAAATAATGAAAACATTGTCAGAGACATATCATTCAAGGGAAGAGTTGATCAATAAGATAGCCGAGAGCGGAATTGTGATCAAAAATGAGGATGGCACAGAGGAAAAACTGGAAGCTTACGATGGAAAGCAGCATTTTTCCAAGTATTTCAAAGTGATAGTGAATTATTGCATGACTTTTAACTCGGCCTTTCTTGTGGTCGGCTCTCTTGCCGAGTCGTACTTGTACGGTGTCAGAATGGTGGGCAACATAATTTCAATAACACTGGGCTTTGTGTATGCATTTGTGATTGTGCATCCTTTTATGTATAGTCTGGAGGAGGACATCAGCACACCATATCAGTATTTTGAGCGGCGCTACCTCAACAAAAAATATGTGAGAGCATTGACTGCTAGCGCTGGCATGTTGTTTTACTTTTTTCCTCTCACTTTATCTATGGGGATGTGCAGTCCTTCTCAGCACTCTGATACCCGAAGTGCCATTGTGGGTGTCTTCAATTCTGATCGGAATCTATTCGATTATTGGAAGCACCATCGGAGGATTTACACAATCAACCAAGACAAATGTCTTTCAGTTTTGTGTTCTGAGTGCAGGTCTCATTTTGACATTGGTACTGACCATTACCAAGAACGAGAGGTTCAGTGCCAGTGAAATGTGGAAATTGGCCGTGAACAATAGTCGAACAATTTTTTTTGACACCAGTGTCGACTTTACCACTCGATACACAATTTTAAATCAGTCCATTTCTCTTTCTATTCCATGGACTTGCTTTCATTCGTTGCTCTTGCCAAATTTTATCCGATACAGAAATATACCTGGTAAGCAAAGGTCTCGCTTTTTGGTCATTTCAAATTTTCCATTCATGGTTTTTATCAATTTCATTTTGCTAATATCCGGCGGCATATTTTGTTTTGTGTATTTCTACGAGTGCGATCCGATCGCAAGTCAAAAGCTTGTCCAAAAAAACCAACTGGGCACATACTGGATTTACAATGTGCTGTCCGAACACGTGCCTTCATTTGCTGGCCTCACTTTTGCCTCCATCATTGCCTATTCAGTTGTGCAGCATTCAATGGGCTTATCCCTATGTGGTCACACCATAGTCACTGAAATAATTAAACCCATGATTTTTGATTTTTTCAATTCTTTGAAAGACAACGATTCCATTGTTCACTGGACAAAAATAACTTGTATCATTACTTTGGGCATGCTCAGCACTGGCGTTTCGATCGGCTTTCGCTATTTACAAAATTCAATGCTTTCCTTATTCTTTATTTTCAACAACACAATTCATTCTCCCATTTTGGGCCTGTTCTTTTTGTCTGCCTTTAATCCATATGCAAATGACGTTGGTGCCATGTCGGCTTTGGTCTGCAATTTGGCCATCAATTTCTGGCTGGCTTTAGGAGGTGTTTTTTCAGCCGTCTCAAATCTCAAGAGTTTGCGCCGGACATTTCCCAATGCAACACCACTTATCATTCGAATATGTCGCCACTTAATCTGCAATACACAAATGCTCCAACTGAACTAGTGTCTCTGACAAGTGACGACTATTACCCAAAGAATCCCGCGCTGGCTTACCTTTACTCTGTCGCTCCCATTTGGTATTGTCTATTCAGCTTATTGTTCATGAATGTATTTGGTTCTTTGTTTAGTTTAATTTATTCGATTATTAAAACGAGAAGCTTGGACGCTGACCACAAATATAGTGAACAACGAAAGCCTTATTTGTACATTTATAGACTTTTCAAAATGGAAAAACAAAATCAAAAACAAACAGTCGATCAAATCAGTCGTTTTTAGAAAAAACCATCATCTCATTTTATGTCAAAATCTTTTTTTTTTTTTAATAAAGCTTTTTTTAATTTATTAATTATTTTTTTTAATTTTTAAGTGTTAGTTTTAGGATCAAGTTAATTTCTCACTCAAAGATCGATTTTTTTAATTGAAAAGGGTTCTGTAGCAGCAACAGTTTATTTTATTGGTGTTGGTGTTTTTGATAAAGCAAGTATAATACAACCTGATTAGAAATTAAAAAAAATCTAAATCCCTATTTTAAATGACACTGACGTAGAGATAGATAATTCGCATAACAATACACAAGCTACAATAAAAAGGTCAATTTCAACGAAATCAGATTTTCAAAATAATCCAATTCGAACAAAGAGATAGCTAATTTAATACATTTAAAATATTTTTTTATATTTTTATCTTCTTTTAACAAATGTATCTGTTAATTTATTATTTGGTCCTTTTTTCATTCAAAAATTGGGGCGCGACCAGATCGCCTTTACCTGATTTTTTTTTCAGTAAATTCTTAGTAAATATTTATCAAATTTGTAAATTTTTTGGCAGAGGCGATTGGGGCGTCATATCAGGCGATTTTCCTTAAAGATCCTGCATACCTCTTTGTGTAAACCAGTTAAGGTATCAATTAGTTGTCCATCCAAATATGAGAAAAGATATTCTTCACCATTTCATTAACAAAAGGCGATCTTTATTGAGATCTTAGGTGAATCGAATAAAATGAAATTAAATTTTTACTATTGTAAATCTAAAATAAATATTCAGTGACCAGGATATACTGTTTAATTTAAACCATCATAAAGATGGAGGATTCAATTCCATTTTATTTGCTCTGTTTACGTCTTCAAGTAATTCACCAAATTCATCATCCGTCTCAATATTATAAGCTGCTAATTCACGTTGAAAATTATCAAAAAACCACATGCTCTAAAGCAGTTAGAAATAGTTTCTTTGGTTACTTTTTCCCAAGCTTGATTTGTCCAGTTAATAGCATCTAATACAGTAAATTGAGAACACAACTGGAAAGCTGATCCTGTGACCTCGAGCTCAATAATCTGCAAAATTTTTTTTACTAAAAACTTCCTATAAAAAACCTTGAAATTTTGAATGATCCCTTGATCCAAAGGCTGTAGCTTCGAAGTAGTGTTTGGTGGGAAAAAAATAATTTTTACATTTGATAATTCAAGTTCTGTATGAGATGGTGCGTTGTCTATAAAAAGAAGAATTCGCCGTTCTTTTTTAATCATTTCATTATTTAACTCTTTGAGCCAGTCTTGAAAAATATCAGTAGTCATCCAAGCTTTGTTACTCCATTTATTTAGTAGGTAGCTCTGAATGCAACATTCTACCAAAACATCTTGGTTGTTTAGCTTTACCAATAACCAATGGTTTTATTTTCTCACCAACTGAGAATATAAACCTGAAATGGAGAACCCACTGCCAACACTCGGCGGCCAAAGCCAACTCCATTCTTGGACAACTCCGCCAGGCCTTCCATGCCTGGAATCCTCAATCCTTCAAGTCCCTATACACTGCTTTTGTCCGACCCCACCTCGAATATGCCACCTCAGTATGGAATCCCCATAGACGAGCAGATGTAAGGATCATCGAAAACATCCAAAGGAGAGCAACCAAACTAGTAGGCCGCATCAGAGACCGTAGCTACCAAGACAGACTCACCATCCTGAACCTAACCACCCTCGAATCACGCATATCAAGGGATGATCTCATCTCCCACTACAAGATCGCAAATGGACTACTTGACGTCAAATGGCTAGCCTCAACCAATTTTATGTCGTCCATCGCCTGCCACGGCCCAGCCAACGCAATCAGGGGTCACAAAAAACGCCTTTTTGTCCAACTATCCAACTGCCCGGCGCGAACAAACTTCCTAAATAACAGAGTTGCATCTATCTGGAACAACCTCGCGTCCTCGACAGTCAACGCTCCAACCCTTAACAGCTTCAAGGCCCGCCTCGACATACATCTTGCCCGCACGAACACCACCACCACCTAAACCTCAACGACCAACCATGGCCCAGTCAGTGAGACGGTGAGTCGAAGGCCTGGGCACTCCCCAGAAGCGTTTACGCTAGGACTGGAGTGGCCTTAGCTAGAAAACTCATCGTCCCACATTCCTTCTTGCCAAACGCACAACCAGTCATCATAGCGATTCAAGTTGTTTTGGATTGCTTGCAGGGTGATTCCCTGCTATGACTTAATTTATTATTATTATTATTAACTGCACTTGCACATAGTAAAACTGTTATACGATCTTTAGCATATTTACCACCTAAACATTTGTCATCCTTGTTAGCTAATGTTTTACGACATAACTGACGGAAAAAATTACCACTTTCGTCTGCATTAAAAATATTTTCTATTGTATAAGATGAACAAATATCTGGTATTCTTTTTTTCCAGACGTCGACCAATTTTATATCAACATCTGCTGCTTCACCTGTAATACTACGAAAAGTTATCGAATGTCTGGCTTTAAATCTAGACAGTTACCCGTCAGACGCTTTAAAATCGTTTAATCCTAATTGTTTAGCATACTCTAAAGCTTGTTCTTTAATAATTGTACCAGAAAATGTCACACCGCGAGCTCGAGCCGTATTATAGAACTTAAGTATTGCTTCATTTAACTTTTGATTAGGATGTTTACGAATATTGCATTGATTTCTATTTTCAACGTTTAGACTCGTTTTATAGATTTCTATGATGTCATATTTTTGTTTTATAGATTTCTATGATGTCATATTTTTGTTTAAGTATTTTATTAACTGCTCTAAGTGATAATTTAAATTCTTGTGCTAAACTCCGTTGAGAACTATTTTTTTGACCTGCTACTTGAATAAGTCTATATTTTTCCTCCATGGTTAGTTTATTATAGTTATTCAACTTGGATGCTGACATTTTTCTAATTAGAGATTAATTTTGAGATTCAAATTTTTGCATTAATTTTATCATCATTCAACTGATACTTAAATGAATACATGGTCTTATTTTTTATTTTTATTTTTGTTTTACACAAAAATTAACTTAACATTTATTAATCTCACAAAAGTGAACAGTTCACTTTTGAGAGAGCATCCTCAAATGTAAACAGCCCTATGAATGAACAAAAATCCCTTGCGACGGCGAGTGTTCACTTTTGAGGGATTCTACTGTAATCACCACTTTTTGTCTTTAATTTTGTTGTTAACATGACCCTAAATCGATCAAGCTTCTCACCAAACTCTTTAATTCAGCTATCTTAGCAAGCATCTGAACTTTTTGTTCTCTGTTCTGTAATCAGTGCATGTTTTCTTTTAACTTAAAAAATATATAATTTAATAGGTTGCTCGATTTTTAAGTTCTTCTTTTTAGCCTCAGTTTTATTAGACTTTGAAATAAAGGTTTTTTTTATTTTTTCATCTGCCATCAACTTGGTATAAAAGCGTTTTTTGCTAGCATCTTCAGTGAAAATTTTTGGAACAAATGATATTAACTCAAAAATGAAAACCTTCGTACTTTAGTTTTCTTTGAGATGCCTTGTACATTCTATTTTTACCAAAGAAATGCTAACATGTTTAAATTGTTCTTATTCTAAATGAAGTTTAAAAATTTTAAATTATTTCTACAACTTAAACTCTCTCTCCAGTATGCAAGAAAAAGGATATCAATGAATCCGTAATTTTTATTCAGCATCAAATAAATCAGTTACTCGAAAAAGACTTAATATCACCTGTATTTCTAAAATTATTAATTTAGTCTTAGACAAAATGTTTTGTTTATTTATTTTATTGCTCAAAATTTTATTTCTAATCAATAATGTCTTTTTTTTATTTTTGTGTTGAAAATTATTAACAAAAAGTTTAATACAAAAAAAATTGATAAAAATAAACCAAAAAATTAAAACAAAAATTATTTATATTGTTTTTCAGGCGCCTTCTTTGATACCTTGTGAGGGTTCGTTGTCTATTTCATGTTTATGCCTCGAAAAATGTTTCGATTGTTTTTGGAATAGAAGTTTTCAAGCATTTAAAACAAACTTTTTAAACACTTTGAAAAATTTTTTCTTTGGCTAAATGAAAACAGGCTTTTGATATTTTTGTGAAAAATTCAATCGAAAACTCATTTGATGTCAAAAATAATAGTTCTGAGTATTATTGCACGTATTTTTTATCAATTTGCTATAGTTTAGGAAATATTCTTTACTTTAATATAAAATAAGGTCATTTTATTTAAATCCTACTGTACCAAACTCTTTAAATAATAATATTAGTTTCGTTAATAAATTGATAATTCCTTTATAGTGACTGTAAGTTCAATAATTGGACACAATAATACCGTTTAACGAAATACCTATAGTTACACTCAAATTTTTTCCAATCGATTTTTTAATTTACATATTCATCTATTCTTTTACCAACTCGTGAAAAATTATCCCAATGTGCCATGGATTTAGACAATTTTATAGTTCTCGCATTTGGATTTGTAAAATTTTCAAATTGTACAATTTCGAGACTTTTAAGTGTAAAACTGACTACGCCTAACTTTTTCCTGAAAGTAAAACCTCTTTTAAAACAAGCATTGCAAGACTCGATTGGCGAATTTTTAGCTGCATAGTCATGTTGAGAAGTATAAGAATTCCATAAAGTTTATTTTTCTTTTAAAAATAAAAAAATAAAAAAAGATCTTAATTAATAAAAGATTTAATAAATTACTCGAAAGTCAACTTTTAAACAAATATTTAATGAACTCTGGAAAAATTTATGTTATAAAGTTTTGTGTTTAGCAGTTTTAGATTTGCAACAATTTTTTTTGCTTAAAAATTTTTTTATGATATTTAATTTTTTCGAGTTAAAAAGGGTTTGCGTGTGGGTGACAGTTTTTTTATTGTGGGTACTATGTAGACCCTTTTATAAACTAAACAATTTAATGGCAAAATTATTCATCCCAGGATCAAAACATTGAAAAGTCTTTTTAAAAGACTACCTTCATATGATGTAGAAAATCATCATCGTATTCTAAAGAACCTTTCGCGGTGGTCTCGAGTCATGTAAGCTAGATTAAATTCTGTAGACTTCGATAAAAAAATAAAACCTTTACTGAAAAAATTTCCGGTGAAAATTTTCGTAAGAAATTGGCAAAAAAAATACTTAATAATTAATCAAGTAAATAAAATATTCAGTCTGAATAATTATTTTATGGCATTGGTCTCATGTGAGTTTTTATGTGATATTTAATTATTTGGCATGGTTTTGTCGAGTCAGTTTCGTTTTTAATTTAATTTAATTGTTCTAAAAATCATATTTAAGGTGACCTTTGATTTAGGATTTAAATTTAAAAATAAAATTGAAGAGTTCATCCTTCTAAAGGTCTAAAAATATTTAAAAAAAATCGATCTTTGAGTGAGAAATTAACTTGATCCTAAAACTAACACTTAAAAATTAAAAAAAAAAATTAATAAATTAAAAAAAGCTTTATTAAAAAAAATAGATTTTGACATAAAATGAGATGATGGTTTTTTCTAAAAACGACTGATTTGATCGACTGTTTGTTTTTGATTTTGTTTTTCCATTTTGAAAAGTCTATAAATGTACAAATAAGGCTTTCGTTGTTCACTATATTTGTGGTCAGCGTCCAAGCTTCTCGTTTTAATAATCGAATAAATTAAACTAAACAAAGAACCAAATACATTCATGAACAATAAGCTGAATAGACAATACCAAATGGGAGCGACAGAGTAAAGGTAAGCCAGCGCGGGATTCTTTGGGTAATAGTCGTCACTTGTCAGAGACACTAGTTCAGTTGGAGCATTTGTGTATTGCAGATTAAGTGGCGACATATTCGAATGATAAGTGGTGTTGCATTGGGAAATGTCCGGCGCAAACTCTTGAGATTTGAGACGGCTGAAAAAAACACCTCCTAAAGCCAGCCAGAAATTGATGGCCAAATTGCAGACCAAAGCCGACATGGCACCAACGTCATTTGCATATGGATTAAAGGCAGACAAAAAGAACAGGCCCAAAATGGGAGAATGAATTGTGTTGTTGAAAATAAAGAATAAGGAAAGCATTGAATTTTGTAAATAGCGAAAGCCGATCGAAACGCCAGTGCTGAGCATGCCCAAAGTAATGATACAAGTTATTTTTGTCCAGTGAACAATGGAATCGTTGTCTTTCAAAGAATTGAAAAAATCAAAAATCATGGGTTTAATTATTTCAGTGACTATGGTGTGACCACATAGGGATAAGCCCATTGAATGCTGCACAACTGAATAGGCAATGATGGAGGCAAAAGTGAGGCCAGCAAATGAAGGCACGTGTTCGGACAGCACATTGTAAATCCAGTATGTGCCCAGTTGGTTTTTGGACAAGCTTTTGACTTGCGATCGGATCGCACTCGTAGAAATACACAAAACAAAATATGCCGCCGGATATTAGCAAAATGAAATTGATAAAAACCATGAATGGAAAATTTGAAATGACCAAAAAGCGAGACCTTTGCTTACCAGGTATATTTCTGTATCGGATAAAATTTGGCAAGAGCAACGAATGAAAGCAAGTCCATGGAATAGAAAGAGAAATGGACTGATTTAAAATTGTGTATCGAGTGGTAAAGTCGACACTGGTGTCAAAAAAAATTGTTCGACTATTGTTCACGGCCAATTTCCACATTTCACTGGCACTGAACCTCTCGTTCTTGGTAATGGTCAGTACCAATGTCAAAATGAGACCTGCACTCAGAACACAAAACTGAAAGACATTTGTCTTGGTTGATTGTGTAAATCCTCCGATGGTGCTTCCAATAATCGAATAGATTCCGATCAGAATTGAAGACACCCACAATGGCACTTCGGGTATCAGAGTGCTGAGAAGGACTGCACATCCCCATAGATAAAGTGAGAGGAAAAAAAAGTAAAACAACATGCCAGCGCTAGCAGTCAATGCTCTCACATATTTTTTGTTGAGGTAGCGCCGCTCAAAATACTGATATGGTGTGCTGATGTCCTCCTCCAGACTATACATAAAAGGATGCACAATCACAAATGCATACACAAAGCCCAGTGTTATTGAAATTATGTTGCCCACCATTCTGACACCGTACAAGTACGACTCGGCAAGAGAGCCGACCACAAGAAAGGCCGAGTTAAAAGTCATGCAATAATTCACTATCACTTTGAAATACTTGGAAAAATGCTGCTTTCCATCGTAAGCTTCCAGTTTTTCCTCTGTGCCATCCTCATTTTTGATCACAATTCCGCTCTCGGCTATCTTATTGATCAACTCTTCCCTTGAATGATATGTCTCTGACAATGTTTTCATTATTTTCTTCTTCTTCAAATAGAGACGATGTTTGTCCACTGTTTTAACAGTTGACAACATTGTAAATCCGATCACAAACACACAAAATCCAATTTGTTCCCAATACATTCTCAAAACGGTTTATGAAAAAAAGATGAACTGACAGAGGCTTTTATACCGTATCATCAAGGACTGTCTCTTTTTCAATAAACATTGAAAATGTGATCAACCAGCTTTCAGGATCAAGGTATGATAATATGATCAGGTTTTTATTTTTTTGTGTATTGTCTGAGTTGCCATACAAAATTTGTTTGTTCAGTCGTACGCCAAAAATATCTAATAAAATATTTTTTTTGTTCAGTTTTCTAATTTTAGATATTTTGAACAATAAATATCTTCTCGACATGCTAATAAACTTTTAGGAATTTTCTTTGATTAAAATAAACAAATAATTTAATTGAAAAAGTCGAATATTTTTGAATTTTGTATTCGCAGCTATTTTTAGCTTAATCTGGTTTTTACTCCTAAAATTTTATTTATAATAGTTTATTATGTTATGAACTGAAAATGAACTAGACTCTCGACAACAAAAATCCAACTCTTATCTGAACGTAACTAGGTAAAATATGAATTTTTAAATAAAATTTCTTTCTTATCTCTAAATTTAATTCAAACTCAATAAAAAAAATGAATCATGAGAGTTTATAATTTTATTAATAAAAAAAAATAAAAAATAGCACATTAAAATTTATTTTTCTTCATTATGAGCTCTAAAAAAGAATTTACAATCGATTTTTTTGGCCGTCCGCCGCTATTCCTACCAGGCTCGTGGCTTCTCATGCTAGGTGTAATCGCCTTTTGCTATTCAGTCGTTTCAATAACAATCGTCTATGCTGATACTGAAAATGAAAATTTGAAAATAGCTGGCTTCATTCTTCTATTTGCTTCATTTATAGTGTCCGTGTGTGGTCTCACATGGAATTATTACTTCTACGAAAGCAGCAAGCACAATTCAATCATTCGCCGTGCATATGGTGGATATCAGTGTTTATTAGTACAAAAGAATCTAACTTCGCCATAAACAAAATTAATCTGTCATTTTTTTAAAACTTTTTATTTAATAAAGATAATAAAAAAATATTATGATTTTTTTTCTTAAGCTGGTACGTTTTTAATTTGTGCTAGGTACGACTTTTAATAAAAATAAAAGCAAAATAATCCAAAAATTAGATGACATAAATGATTATATAATAGTGAGTGATGATCAAAATTTTATTACCTGAGGAAAAACGACTTGTTGCATATTTACATGGCTTTTTAAAGACTTGAATTGGTGGAGCTGAAAATAAATTTTATTTAAGGGGAGAATTTTATTTTTGGTAATTTTTTTAAACGAATATTTGAAGGTATTCATGCATGGAATAGAATTGTTTGACAAAAGCACCAATATTAATGTCACAAAAAACCAAGGAAGAGGTCACTGCTTTAAATATCTCAAATTTCGAGGCACTTCCCTTTTTTTTCAACAGAACCGCTGCCAAATCAATTAATTGAAGTCCCCAATGTTAACAGCTTTAAAACATTTTTAAAGCTCAAACATTAAATGAAACTTTCAATGGAATTTTTGATTTGTTCTCGCTCTTATATACTGTTTTAAATGACACCATAGACCTTCTATTGGATTTAGCTCTCAATGAAATTTAGGCAATAATTTTATGTCCATTTTTGTGGCTCAAATTTGAAGATTGCTTTCACGCAAAAATGCTGGTCTTTGACAATATATTTTTAATTTGTAATTTTGGGTCTAATTCATAACCCAGTACTAGAGCAATTTGTCTTCAATACAGTAATCATAAATTCAACTAACTGTGAAGCAAGTGACATATCTATTGAAACCATCTCTTCTTCTGGAAAGAAAACTTCAAACTTCCTCTGTTTAAACCCCAGATGAAAATTCTTGATAATTATTATTTATATCAGGTTCAACATGGTTTAATTTTTTGTGTTTGAATTTCAAAATGTATCCAATGTTGAAATAACATTGAAAAAGTGCGATGTTTCAAATACTTTTTTCAGTCTCAAATAAAAAAATAATTTCAAGTTAATATTGCAAGCATTTTCATATTTAAAATTTAACTTGTAAGAGAGATAGAACAAGTTTAGTTTTAATTTAAAAATAAAAGAAAAATATCTAAGATTTTTTTTTGTGTTTAGTGGTTCATCTTGAAAGTTTAATTGTGGTTCGTTAAATGTATTTTAACAAAAACTTATATGATAAAAAAATGATAAAATAGAACGTAGAAATTGGTCTAGAGAAAGGAAATAGGTAACTTAATTTAAAAATTTTAAAAATTAGAATAAAAATTCATTGCATTTTTAACAATACAATCCTTCTTCATGATTTAAAATAATAAGCTTTGAAATATAAAAAAAATTAAAAATCTGCGATGAAATTTAATTGCACAATAATTAAATGTTTTGATGAAATTTGAAAAATGAATTTTGATCAAATATTTTACTTCGTCAAATTATTTACTATTTTGATAAATTGGTATTGTGAGGTATAGTGAATTTCAAAAACAAAAAGAACATTCAAAATTCTTCCTTTTTTAATAAATCAAAATTTACTAAAATAAAACCAGAGTTGGTCAAAAGTCAAACTTTAAAGTCAGAATCGTTAAAAGTCAAAGTCAAGACTTGACTTTGACTTCATGACTTTGACTTTTGACAAACTCTGAATAAAACATAATAAAAAAATACTGCAACGTAGTGCCAAAAACTTTTTTTTACCTATAATAATTTTTCTGATGTAAATAAAAGACAAAAATATCAATTAGAATTTAAGGCATTGCCTCGATATGTGAACTGAAGTACACAAAATAAGTGAACTGAAAAATTAAAATTTTTTAGTTCACAAATTAAAAGAAAATTAAATGATAGAAAATTCGCGATTTATTTATACTAAATAAATGTTTTATAGTTTTTAGTATTTTGAGTTGATGCATCGAAAAATTTACAATTTATCAATTTTTAATTGTCTTTTTATTATATTTTAACTTATTTTAATTTTTCTTATATATTTTCTTTACATTTTTATTACATATTTTTTTTTTAATCTGAAGGAGCTTTAGCTCGGCACAGATAAAACAAAAAAATAAATAAATTATTTAGTTCACAAATTTTAAAACAATAAAAAAATGGTGAGCTAAATTAATTAAGATCACAAGCTGTGATCTTTCAGTTCACCATTTTTTTCAGTTCATATTTCGAGGTAGCGCCGAATTTAATTGATTATTGATTTTGTTAACCAAAAAAAAAATAAAGTTTTTATTTTAGGTAAAATAGATGCAAGTATTTTGCAGTATTTTTTAATATATTTTTTAAAATATTGTAAATTTTGATTTATCAAAAAACTAACAAATTTTTTTTAGTTTATTGATATTAACAATACCTTCAATTATTCAAATAAAAACTTAGCTTGTTCTATCTACTTAACAATTTTAATTTTAAATATGAAAATGTTACTTGAAATTATTTTTTTATTTGAGACTGAAAAATTCAAAGCTTATTATTTTAAATCATGAAGAAGGATTGTATTGTTAAAAATGCAATGAATTTTTATTCTAATTTTTAAAATTTTTAAATTAAGTTACCTATTTCCTTTCTCTAGACCAATTTCTACGTTCTATTTTATCATTTTTTTATCATATAAGTTTTTGTTAAAATACATTTAACGAACCACAATTAAACTTTCAAGATGAACCACTAAACACAAAAAAAAATCTTAGATATTTTTTCTTTTATTTTTAAATTAAAACTAAACTTGTTCTATCTCTCTTACAAGTTAAATTTTAAATATGAAAATGCTTGCAATATTAACTTGAAATTATTTTTTTATTTGAGACTGAAAAAAGTATTTGAAACATCGCACTTTTTCAATGTTATTTCAACATTGGAAATTCAAACACAAAAAATTAAACCACATCAACTTCCATTTAATTATCAGTTTCAATAATAATGGTTAGGCATATTAATAATTTTTAATACGATTAGATTTAATATCCGTTTAAAATATTTAAAAAATTATTGATATAATAAAATTATTTAAAATTTGAATGAACTTAAGTATTGAATTTCTTGAACTTTATGATTTTTCAATGACCAATATCAATAAAAATGATAATATTAAATAAGTTGAAAGTTTCCAATTTTTCATAGTTAAATTTTGATTGAATTTTTATACAAAGAAATTTAAAATTCTTGACAAATTATCTCTTAGCTACACTAGAACTAATTTTTTAAGATTCTTAAATTATTTATCTCTTTTAAATTTAATCGCACTTAAAATTCAATTATTTTGTTATTTCTCTAAATATTATTGTAAAAATAATAAAATTTAAAGCTTTCAGATAAATTTTTGCTAAATAATAGTATTCTTAGAATTTTAGAAAATTTTTGAAAATGCTTTAAGCCACCTGATTTTAAGTTCAGCTCACAGTCCGCTCACGCTGCATCAAAAACCAAACAAGTTCTAGACATGCTAAAAAATACATTCGTATCTATGGACGTGGAACTATGAGTCTCACTCTATCGCACCTACATTCGTCCACATCCATAGTTTGAAGTGTGCGCTTGGAACCCGTTTCTCAGAAGAGATATTAACCCTTGAAAAATTCCAGAGAAGAGTAACGAGAGTTCTCACTGCTTTGAAAAGCATGAAGTACGAGAGTAGACTTGAGCGGATGGGTCTTACATCTCTGGAGACAATATGACAACGTGGTGACTTAATTCAACTATTAAAAGTTAACAAAAGCAAAGACGACACAAAGTGGTGCAACGAGCCAAATTGGTCGGCTTCGAGAGACACGAAAAGAAGTATAGTACGGCGTGAGATCGTGGCATCTTGTCAGCAAAGACACAACTTCTTCATCAATCGGATAGCAAATGCATGGAACAGACTGCCAGGCAACATAATTGCAACTGAGATGGTAGACTCCTTTAAAATCAAATACGACCAACATCAAGTGAAACGACCGATTTGAGAGGCATCCCTGCGAGTAATCTCGCTTCACGGTCTTTTACTACTACCACTTCTTTTAATTAAGAACCATTTTCGAAAAGATTTTTGTTGATTTGATTTTCTATCTATTGATTAAAAACTATTGACAGTTTTATCTAAACATGATGACTAAAGAAATTAAAAAGAAATTTAAATTAAAATTTTTTATTTATGATTCCCAAAATTTTTAAATTATTATAAAATACTAATTACAAATTTTAACTTTTTAACCGAAATTAAATTAGTGATAATCTCTCTTTAAATCTCGTGACTTGCAAAATGTCAAACCCCACAAAAATTAGAAGACTCAAAATATTTTGTTTATTAAAAAAAAGAATGATTAATAGAAATTATCTAAAATTAATATATGAAAATATGTTCTGCTAATCATACACCAAGTTGTCTATCCCAGTCACAATCTAAATAATTTTTCATCGAGGAATTAGCGAAGTCCATCGAAAAATCATCAAATAATCCACTGATTTTCCGATGAGACTATTTAGTTAAGATTCGTCTAAATCAGAGTTATTAAAAAATCTTAAGTCAAAGTCACTGATTTTAAATTTTTTTCAAGTTTATCTTATTTTATTTAGCAATAACTATCCTAGAAATTGTATTTATTTTTCCCTTCCTGTCAATCAAAAATTCACGATTATTTAAGTCAAGTAAAAAATTGGCTTTAGTGACTTTGACTTAAACTTGTGACTTAAAAACAAGCCTGGACAATATATAAAGATAATTATAATTGAAAAAAAATTAACAGTCTTTTCTCCTTACTAATTAGACTTTGCTCGATTAATTTATTAAATTAATTGATAAATTATTATTTTTAAGATTAAACAGAGAAATAGAATCTAAAAAAATGATTTAATGACCAAATCAAATATCCGAATCGAATACTTGGACTATTGAGGCCAACGACAAGCTCTGGTCTAATTGAGACAAATTCAACAACTCAAGTTAACCGTGGTCAAAAAATTTAAATCACACGACTAGCGGTACCGGCTTCTATTAGTAATACAATAAGGCAAAGAGAACTTTAAAATTATTGTTAAATGATGAGAAACCATAAACTACAAATATTTGACAGTTTATGCCTATATTATTAGATAGAAATTTTTTTTCTCTTTATTTATAAAAAAATTGTAAATTTAATTTGAAAAGTATAAGGATTAGACTATTAATTTTTTATTTGACGGTTTAATATTTTTCCAAAGTATAGACTTAAATATTTTTTGTATTTTTTACTTAAATATTATAAAATTAAATTAAAAAAAAGAAATAATAATTGATCAATAACTTTTAAATTCATTTTGATTCGATATAAAAAAATTTATTGAAATATATGAAAAACCGATAAAATTTAAATTTTTCATCGATGAAACATTATGAATCTGCTCACTACTCATCGATGAAAATTCGATTTAATCTTTTTTTTTCATTCATGCTACATCAAATTTCAATTGACTGGGATATTCTGGTCTGAACAATAAACAACCAAATTGCATTTGAAAATTAAGTTTTGTTATTTTCATAAAATGAATATCAATAAAATAAGATTGATATTTAGTATTAGTTTGTAAGATATTTTGAACATAATTAAGTAAAATCTGGATATTTGCAAATTTCAATCACTTTAGCATCTTTGAACATTAAAAATTATTTATTTAGATTAGAAAAATCAATAAGTTTTTAATGAATGCTGATGATGTTTCTAAAGATTCACATGATCGGAAAGCTAAGATTTTAATTGCAGTAAAATAAAGATATTTTTATTTTTTGAATTTAAAATTGTGCAAAAAAAAACTTGTATTTTCTCTAATTTTATAAAATTTTAACCCAAAAAAAATTACAATTTTTTCACGAAACGAAATTTTTCATTAGAAAATTTATTTATTTATTTTAGAAAAAGCTGGAATCTTTATTTTTCAATTATTTTCAAAAAAAACAGATAAGTAGAATAAAACCTAAAAAATGCTTTGAGTACTTACACAGTTATTTGGGTTTATTTTTTTTTTAAATTTTGTTTCTAGAGCTTACTTTTTGTGTTTTTCTAGGCTTGGTATATTAATTTCACTAGGAAATAAAGTGCTTTAACCCTAAAATGAATTTTAATTTTAAACTGATAATATTTTTTGATTAATTGAAAGGACTCCTGCTCAAGCAAATTTTAGCAACAACAAAATTAACTTTATTTCTTTAAAACTCAAAAACAGTTGTGGAAATAATCTTTTTATTTTAAATTTTATTTTGAGTACAAAATTAACAATTACTTTAAGTTGTTTAAATTTCAGAGATTGATTTTATATTAATTATTACTTAATAAATTGCATAATACAAAGTTAGTCTATAGAGTTTAAATTAATTTCAAAATTAGTTTTTTTTATTTTTCTTAACAAAAATACATTCAAGCGATCAAGCTTTTATTTATAAAAAATCAATTTTCTCCATATTTAAGTGCACAAAAAACCTAATAACAAAATTATAGATATTTTTTTTACAATCTATTGTTGAAAATAAATTGGATGCAAAACAAAAATCATTGAGTAAAAAAAGACAGAGAAAAGAATTTTTGAATACTAAAACAGATCTAGATCAAATTTTTTAATATTTTTAGCCTTGCCTTTGTTTTTTTTTTATCAAGAGCAATTATTTTTTATAATTAACTCTCTTTATCTTTTTAAAATTTTTATTTATAGCATAATAGATAGCTCCTTTTCAATAATTAGGGATTCAAACATTTGCGAAAATGTAAAAAATTAATTAAAGAGCTAATTAAAGTCTAAATTCTATTTAAATTTTAATTTTTGACTATACAAAAATTTTTCAAATCTTTTCCATAAATTTAGCCTGACTGGTCTGCATCAAATGATCCAAACAAGCTTAGAGTTCAATTAGCATTTGTTTTTTTTTCGTAAAGTTCTTTTAATAAGCTTCCAAATCTAATTATTCTTCAAAATTTAGTTCAAGTGATATTTGGGCAGTGTGGCTAATCAATGCACTGACCCATCAAAATAATGTAAAACATACAATTCTAAATAAACATAAATTTAACTTAAAGAAACAAAAAATAATTTTGTTTGATTTAAAATTGTTTACTGTTGAAGCTAGAAAATTTGCTTGCCTAGAACTCAATGCCTAATTTTGATTAAAATTCATAATTAGAGCGAATTTAGAGCTGTCTCGCTACTGGAAACCAAAAGCATTTTGAGTGCCCGAGGTTCACGATTCAAGGTTTTAGATATTTTATTTGGGCCAAGTTAAATGCATTCATAATTTATAATTCTAGAAAAATCGTAACGAGTTTATATCGATTTTTCTAGTTCGAATATTTTTATTTTTATTTTAGTTTAAATCTGAACAAAAAATTGGGCTTGAAATTTTTCAGGCGCAAATATAATTCAATTTTTTAGACTCCATAAATGGTGATACAAAAATCTAATATTTCTAGATAGGCTTTTTTTAGATAGACTTTAGAAAACAGATAGTCAATTTTTTGTTCTAATTTTCTTATTTTTTAAAATCTCAATTTTTGCCAATATTTTATCTAGCTCGGTTGGCTCATCGGTTTTAAATAGAAATTAAAAAATTGTAAGAATTATTCACTCTAAAGGAAATCTGGTTATTTTATTTTTAAAATATCAATTCAAAGTTATAATGGGTTAGAATGGAGAATGATTAAATTTTAAGACTTTAAAAAAAATTTTTTTTTGAAAAATTTTTAACAAGTTTGAATTAAGTTTTCCAAAAATTTTTAAGTGAATGCCGAAAGAGTTTTATTAATGAACTTATAAACATTCAAGAAACTCATTATGTAAAATTTGAATAAAAATTATTAAAAATTAATTTATAGACTATAAGATGTCATTATTAGATGGATTAGAATTTATAAAACAGATATTATTTTGACTGGATTAAAAAATAATTAGTATTCTAAATTAAAAAAAATGATAAGTGTCTGTAGTAGAGGATAAACGAATAAAAGATTTTTATTTTAGAATTATAACCAGATTAAAATTTTGGAGAAAAATATTTTGACAGTCACGTTTGTTATTTCAGCATAACAATTCATTCAATTTCTTTAAAAAATTCTTTTCAAAGATTTATTAAATGATTTTTTTGTAATTTTATTAAGAAACTGTTCTGAAAATTCAGAAAAAAATGTCAATAAATTTTAAAAATTTATTAATTGATGAAATATCCTTTTAAAGTAGATAAATTTGAATTTACTCTATTTTTCATGGATTAATTTCAGAATATTTCATCAGTCGATTCTATCCAATTTGTAACACTGTTAAAGGGTAAAATTTAATTATAGGAACAGTTTATTTTCTTGATAAATTTGCTTTTCATTTTATTTAAAATAAACTATTTACCAAACAGTTATGCAAAGAAAAAGGCCTCGAAACTGATCTAAGGCTAAAAATAAATATACAAAAATTTTTTTATAAGATTTACTTAGATTAATTACTAAGTGGTCTAACATCGGTGTTCTAAAATATTTCTTAAGATTCATTTGTATTAAAACTTTTTTTAGCAAAGTTAATTTTTGTTTCGGAAAAGCTTTTTTTGACCATGTTTATCTCATAGTAAAGCTATTTTGTCCGATATTTTCTTGAGAATTTTTTTCCTCAGTACTTTTGTGTGCAATTCTAAAACCTTTATGTGACAATTTTACCTGAATTCGACACTTGAACTGCATAAATTCCAAATTTGAAATGAGAAAAAAACTGGTCGATTGAATTTCATTATTTAATTCGTTTTAAAATTCTTAGAATTTAGAAGTGTACCCTGTTCTCCCCATTTCAAATCCTCTTAAATTTGAATCTAAATGACTATTTAAAAGCATTTAGATTCTTCTAATCTGATAAAACAATTCTAAACAAAATTTAGAGTGCCTAGAGCAGTTCATTTTCGAATTCTGTTGATTAGAATTTTCTTGAACCATAGCAGTATTTTTGATGGTCTTGAAGTAAATGAAGAAAGGGTTGATAAGATAATGGTAAAGTTTTATTTATTTTATTTTAAAAAAAAAATTAAAATTTGAAAAAAACAAGAAAATAATTTAATAAATTTTGTGTTTGACAACTAATGGGATCTTAAGAAAACAATTTTTTTTGAAATATTTATTTCAATTTTTTTTAATTGTATAAAGATAGTGAAAATAAAGAAGAAAAAATCACTGTCTTAGACTAATTTTGGGAGACATATTTTTGTCAGCCTTACATAAAACTTCTTTTAAATTTTGTCTTACAAAATGGTGACAAATTAAAGTACCAGATATGCAAAACAAAATTTTGTAATTCTTTTTTTTTTTAAATTTAATTTTAATTAAAAACTGAATAAAAATTCTGAAAATTTAAAGAAAATTTTTTGTCAATGATAACCTTTAAGAGGGATATATTTTATACTTGTGATTTAATTTGTATTAAAAAAAAGACAAATTAAAAAAAAATTGTTAAAATTAATCAAAGGCATCTTGTTTAAATATAGAAAATGATTAAGTTTTGAATTATGTTATTTAATAAAAATTTTATAAGTTGCCTCAACAAAGACGAAGAAAAAAGGAGCAAATAAGCAAAACAAAAATCTTCAACAGTTGAGCCCACATTTGTTCCTGTTATGGACACTTGGATAGAACTCATTCAAAGATAGCATGATCAATTTATTTTGATTATTTATTCAAATTAAGGCACACAAGATTGGCGCTCTGTCCTGTCTTCAAAAACAGGATCAAATTTTTCTTCTTTTTTTCATCAATTCACTTCACAAGAGGATGCCTGCTGCATATAAATAAAGTCTCTATGTCTCATAAATTTTATCATCAACATGTTGTTTAGAAGTTGTAAAGACAAAGCCGCCTCGTGGCATCAGGCGTTCGCACTCAGCCAAGCGATGAATGATTCACCAAAACAAACAACACACCATTAATAATCTCCTATTTGCATAGAGCTTAAGCATTTTATTGATCGATTCACAATGTTTGTGATTAATGCGCTATTTGGGCCAAAAAAATAGAGGAAATTTATGATGATGGAAAGAAGAAACAAGATGAAAATAATCGATTTCTAGACACAAGCAAAGATTATTATAATAATTTATCTAGATGATTATTGATTGCTGCTAGTTAGAGTCTATTTAGCAGGCATTAGTATAATCGCAACAAATATTATAATTAGAAGAAAGGAGTCGAAAGTAATAAAAAAAAAAGAGAGAAAAAATTGCTTTCTAGAATGCGAGAGAGTGTGCTCGCTAGCGATGACGTCAAGCACGGAATTCTAATCTACTGAACCCCTTTGATTTTATAATTTCTACTCTCTTCTTTTCTAATATATATTTTTAAAATTTAGTATTTTTAGTTTTTTTGAAAAATTTCTAGTTAGTACAGAAGAAGCAAGCTAGAAAAGCTTTCGCTTGACTACAGACTAGTTGCAGATGGTGCATAGGGCCTCACGGTTGCAAGCGATGCTTAGTGCTCGGCACACTCTAGACTCTTGCAGTTTAGAGCTGTTCGAACACACAATTTAAATGCTAACCAAACGTTTGGCCAAAAGCTAACAAAGAGAATCAGTTTCAAAGCCTACATGCAGCTAATTATTTCAGTGACCTTTGGAGAACTGGGCCGCTCGCTGAACTATTCAACTAAAGTTCACTCATTCACTAACTTTGTTATTTTAGATTTTAAAAATTGTTAATTTTATATATCAGTCCAGCGATCCGATATTTTATAAAAAATAAAAAAAAGCACCATCATCAATTTTTAAACCAAACAAACAACAAAAAACCGTAGTATTTTATTAAAATGGCCGAAAAAACCGGAGACAGAGAAGAACAAATCCAACGAGCTAAGCTAGCTGAACAAGCTGAGCGGTACGATGACATGGCGGCTGCCATGAAAAAAGTGACCGAGTCAAACAGTGAGCTGTCGAACGAGGAGAGAAACTTGTTGTCGGTTGCGTACAAAAATGTGGTCGGTGCCAGACGTTCATCGTGGAGAGTGATCAGCTCGATTGAGCAGAAGACCGAGGGCAGCGAACGAAAGCAGTCGATGGCGCGCGAATACCGAGAAAAAATCGAAAAAGAACTCAAGGACATTTGCCTCGATGTCTTGGTAAGCCACAATTTTTCTCATCACACACATCAAGCTCACCTTTTGTCTTTTGACTAGAAATTGTTGGACAAGTTCTTGATTCCCAAGGCCAGCAATGCCGAGTCCAAGGTATTCTACTTGAAAATGAAGGGAGACTACTACAGATACTTGGCCGAGGTCGCCATCGGCGAAGACAGAAACAGTACTTATTCTTTTTTATTTCTTTTTTCTATTGTGTTAAATAAAAAGTGCACAATTAACTTAACATTTTGTTTAGCTGTGATTGACGACTCGCAAAAAGCGTACAGCGAGGCGTTCGAGATCGCCAAGAGCCAAATGCAGCCGACCCACCCCATCCGCCTTGGTCTCGCTCTCAACTTTTCTGTGTTCTACTATGAAATATTGAACTCACCAGAACGCGCTTGTCACTTGGCCAAACAAGCTTTTGATGATGCCATTGCCGAACTAGACTCTCTCAATGAAGACAGCTACAAAGACAGTACACTTATAATGCAACTCCTAAGAGACAATCTTACCGTAAGAATCTGAAATTTGAAACAGATTTGTCCAGCGTTTGCTAATTTTTTTCTTTTTAGCTCTGGACATCAGATGCCCAAGGTGACGATGACCAAGCCCAACAAGACGACAATAATTAGATTTATTATTTTATCATTTTAATTCTATTAATTTAAACAAAATCTTATTATTTACTATTCATTACTTTAAAAAAACAACAAAAAAATATACTTAATTTACAACTCACATGGCTTTTTTGGTTCTTTCATTTTTTGGATCAATTCACTAAATATGCTAGACATTTTTAGATGGGGATCGATGAGAGTTGGCTCCCGTCGGTCTCTGCTACTTTCTGCTTTATGGAAATTCAGCTTTAGAATTAGACAATTGGAAGACACATTTTTCTCCTCGCTCCTTTATCTTTGGCCAATATTCTCAGACTAGAAACCGATCTGCGTCACTGACCACAATCAGCTCTAATTTCATATTCGTGATTATTATTTTTTCCTAAATGTGTTTTTTTTTTTTTTTGATATTTTTAATATTTTTTAATTATTTATTACATCAAAGCGATTTAGTTACACGATTTGTTTGATTGAATGGAAGTTTTTTTAAGTTTTTACCTTTTTTTTTGTTCAAAACAATGAAACACTTAAACATCAGCCAAAAATAATGAGAAATAAAACTTTAGTCAAATTGATATCGGTTTCGTTTTTTTAAAAACAAATACGAAAATTTATGAATATTAATATATATTCTAGTTTAAATTTTTTAGAATAAAAACAATTCAATAAAATGTTCTTTTAAAAATTTACTATTCTTTTTTTTGTTGTTGTTAAAAACGAATTTCTATGTAATTGGGATATGAAATTAGAGACTGCAAAAATCATTTTAGAAAAGCCATTTATTTTTATTGTTTTAAAGTTGATTTTATTCAACATTGAAAGCTTAAATGTGTAAAACTTTAACATTGATTTTTTAATTAGAAAAATATTAATTAATCTCGATTAAAAAGATGTTTATTTATTTTGTTTATTTGTGAAGAGCTAAAGTCCTTCAGATTTGAACCAAAATAATGAAAATTGAATTAAGTTTAAAGTTTTTGTTTTTAATAAAATTTAATTATTATCAAATTCTGAATAAACTCAAGTTTTTTGGTTTTGGTGATGGCCCGAAAAATTCGATATAAAGTTCACGAAATTCAAAACTTTAGTGCTATCTGAATTTCACATTTTTGACTCAAAATTCGTAATCGACGCCCTCAAAAACCCCAATAAAAAAATTTTTTTGAAGGGGGCAAAAAAAAAATTTTTTACACCCAGGGTTCCAAAAATAGCAAACCCTTTAAAAAGTTGTTCTTCTTTAAGACTCAAAATCTCAAAGATAAAACTTAAATATACTAAAAAAGTATATATATTCTGAAAGAGCATAAAATTGTCTACATGCTAATGTAATTTAGAAGAAAAACAAAAGGGTGTGGCGGTTTTTGTTGGCTTAAAAAAAGGAAAAAAAATGTGTTTTTACTGGTATAAATCGTATCTCCTCCGAGGGATCAATTATGACCCGATATTTTTTTTTTTTTTTTTTAAATCTAAACAAAATTCTGAACAATTCTATGATTTTACTTTTTAATTTTATTTCTTTATTTTTCTTAAAAAATGTTTTCAAATCATGTGACAATTAACAAATTTGTATATTAATATTCTATTGATATTTTTTTTCTAAATTTTACTAAAAACTATTCTAAGTATAATTAATTTAAGTGAAAAATGCCTAAAAAATCAAAATATAATCAATCTCGTGTTAGTAACCTTGGAGTTTTCGGCCAAAAAAAATTTATTGAAGAGGAAGAAGATGAAGATGATCATATGAAAATAGACGTTGAACCCGATATAAATAATAATTACCATGATTTTTTTACTTCATCCGAATCTGAATAATCCTATAGAAGTTCTTTGGTGTTATTTAAAACAGCATATTAGAGCAAGAACAAATAAGACATTTCCAAGAATGATGGAGCTTTTAGCCAAAGCAAAAGAAAAGTATTTGGGTTCTGAGCTTTCAAAAAAATTAATCGACGATCATAATTGATCCCTCGGAGGAGATACGATTTATACCAGTAAAAACACATTTTTTCCTTTTTTTAAGCCAACAAAAACCGCCACACCCTTTTGTGGAATTCCGAAACCATGGTGGAATTCCGAAATTGCTTCGCTTGTTCGTCAAAAGAGACGTGTTTTTATCTGGACGCGTATCAACAGGCATAGCGAACAGCTTGCGAGTAGGCATAGATACTTGTGCAAGCTAGTCAAGTACGTTGTGAAAAAGAGCATTATCGAATACGAGCTAAAGCTAGTTGAGTCGGCGAAGAGAAATCCGAAGCTAGTATACACATACATGAACCGGCACTAATCGTCAAGGGAAAGCATTGCAGCTTTGATGGACTGTGAAAATCATATCGTCACGGATAAAGTGGGAATCTGCGAAATATTAAATGCCTTCTTTTTCTCAGTGTTTGAGCCACCGACTTCGAGAGAAGCTGTCATTATCGCTAAGGCTAATTTCAAAGTAAAAGCTAAACCTGATCCAAATTTTTCAGTTGAGGATGTAGTGACTCCGGACAAGGTAATGGCGAAGCTTAATATGTTGAAAAGCGATAAGTCAGCAGGAATTGACCAAGTTAGCACACATGCTTTAAAGATGTGTTCCGAGTCGATGACAGGGCCTCTCTCGCTCATCTTTAATCAGTCCTTGATCACGTCAGAAGTTCCTGCCGAGTGGAAAACAGCTATTCATAAAAAAGGCAGCAGAACTATGGCAAGTAACTATCGCCCGATCTCCCTGACATCTGTCCCATGTAAAGTCTTGGATTCGCTCATTAAGGACTACATTGTAATGCATATCGAATTGTGATGCATATTGAATTTCGTGAACTTTAAGTGTTTTTGTTAGAACCTTCTCAAAGAGCAGTGTTAGGGGATACAAACTCGAATAGGGTAAAAGTAAATAGTAAAGTTCCACAAGGTTCAGTGCTACGTCCTTTACTTTTTATTACTTATGTAAACGATATGTTGAATATAGTCCTAAACAACTGTGAGACTTAGGCTGATTACACAAGGATTTTATTAACAATTAATAATTTCAACTCGATTTATAAGCTACAATCATATATAACCAGTCATAAAGAAAACGATGTTTGTTCGATGAAAATTGATAAAGCGAATTTTAAAATTGATATTAAACCTCCTCAGAGTTTTAGTTACTTATCTACAGAATCAAACCATCCAGATCATGTTTTTAAAAATATACCAAAAGAATTATTTATTTAGATTTGAAGAATATGTACTTATTTTTCCGATTATTTGGTTTTTTCTAATCTTATAATTTATCAGCTTTTAAAAAAAAGGATTTTAATTTTCGACATTACGTAAAATTAGGTACTGTATGGTAAGTTAGATTGTTACAAGTTGATTTGTTATAAGGAAAAAGATGAATTCTTGTTTAAAGATTCACTGATTATAAAAACTCATTTTAATCGTAATATTTCTAATTTAAAAAGAATATTAATGAAATCATATAATTATTGTAAAAATCAAGAACAAAATTTTTTAAGAAGAATTAAATTATGATATATTTCAAATCTTTCTTTTAACTTGAAGTCTATTTTTATTCATGGTTTAAAATATAAAACTTTCAATATTTATTACCATGATAAATGTAAAAGTATGAACTGTAAAATTTGTCCTTTCAGTGATAGAATTATATTTTTAAATTTGAAAGGTTTTAATTTACCAATATTGTCAAACACTAATTGTGATAGTATTTATTCTATTTAAATAATTAAATGTTTGATTTTTATTATATTTTTCAAACTAAAACTTTTAAAAATAAGAATAAAACAGCATATTCTGGATATAAAAAATTTCATCCCATACATTAAAACAACATCTGTATCAACACATTTAAATTTAAAGGCTCATGATCCTTCCTTAAATTTTTAATTTGATGCTATTGAAAAAAAATAGATGACTTAGATTTAAGACGAAAAAAGAAGCTACAATAATTAACTTATTTTTGAAACTTAAAACAAATCTTATTAAATCTCCAATTTGCAAAATATGTTTTAAAAAAATTTTCCATAAATTGTATTTTTATTTTTAAATTCATAGCGTCTTTACTACTTTTAAGCCGTGTTATAATTATTATTTTCAATTTTTTTGAATTCTCTAAATATTATTTTATTTATTCAATTATTGTAATTTATTTTTATTTTTAATAATTTTGAATTCATTAAATTTTAGCCTAAAGAAGAGACATAGGTCTACGAAACCGGTCTTGATTTTATTTGAAACAATATAGGGTTTATAAAAATTTATTTTTGTCTTTGTTGTTTTTTATCAATTATTTAAGTATTAATTAAAATTTTTTAATTGTTAAATTAATCTTCAAGATAGAAATAAATTATCAAAAAAGGTTTTTTTTTATTTATTTTTTTTCAACTGATTCAAATCAATGCAATCACAATTCAAAAATTGTTTAGACGGTTGATTTAAGACATAAATCAATTCAGATTTATATCAAAAGAGAGACTTTAGTTTTTGATTCTACAAACTTCTTATTAATTTGAAAATTAATAATAGCTCTTAAACTAGACAAAAAGTATCTTGAGTTAATTTGAAATCCATAACATTGTAAATCCAAGAACATCGTAAGCAATCCAAATATATAAATTACTCATTTTTTTATGGGCTGATTCACTAAATTAACAATTGATTATGAATTTACAGAAAATATCTGCTTCCAGAATTGAGTAATTTTTCTTGGTCTGGGTTACTTTTGTTATACCACTAAATTCTTAACGTAACAAAATTATCTTTTGTTTGTGTCCAAAATTATAACTAAAAAAGCAAATTAAATTTCAAGCTTTATCAAACCAATTGTCTGGGAAATATTCGATTTTATTATCCATCATTTTTTTCCAAGTGTTAATTATTTAAATTTTTTTTTTGTTTAAGTGTTTAGAAGTTTTCAAAAAATTAATTGTTACAAATTAAATGTGTAATACATGTGTAACAAAATTAATTTTTGAAAATTTCCCTTCTTTTTTATATATTACAAATTTTAATAAATTTCTCTTTTAAAATAGTGTAACAAAATTATCGTGACAAAAGTAACCGGGACGATTTTTCTTAACCGGCTGATTTTAAAATTTTCTTTTTTTTCTGAGTTTTTCGGTAATTTTCTAATTTTTAAGCAATTTCTAAATAAAATAAAAATTCAAGAATTGAAATTTTATAATTAAAAATTAATTAGCCATCTCTCTAGGTATCTTTTCAAAGACATTCTGCAGCCATTAACAAATAATATTTGAAGACAACTAATTAGAGCTAATCTCCGCTTTAAATAATTCATGAACGTTTTCTTGGCTTTAATCCAAAAAATTCAATCATAATTAATGATATGATTCAAGGCTGGAGCAAACGCTAAGTTTTTCATAATTGGGTCATTTATAAATTTTCTCAACAGAACAAGATGAAAATTTTCTGTGTTAAATCCAAAGACATTTTTAATGAATAAAAAATGAGACATCCATGAAGTCATCGATTTAAGCTTGACTGGGTAGATAAAGTGAGCAAGCGGTCAAAAGAGTGATTGACAAAGCTGAATGAAGATAAATGTAATGTTGTTTATATTGGCAACAATAATCCCGATATTGTTTGCAATAGCGGTTTGAAACACCTGAGTGAGTCAAAATGCAAAAAGGACTTGCATACAGAGTGATTCAAAATGGGCCACACATGTCAGAAATGCAATATCTAAATTGAATAGACTGTTCGGTTTATTTTTGAAAGCATTTAAGTATCCTTGCAGCAAGACTATCACATTATTCTATTATTCATGCAACTGGAGTATGCTGTCAGTGCATGGTCTACATTTTTAGAAAAAGACATAAATGAGCCTGAGAGAGTTCAACGAGGAGCAAAAAAGTTGATTCCAGAAGTGTGTGGTTAAGATTATGAGCAACGTTTGTCAAAGCTAGATTTAACTAACTTAATTGAAAGATTACTAAGAGGTGATCTAATTCATTTGTACAAAAACTTTAATAAAAATGATAAAAAATTATGAAAAAATTTAATTAATTAAAAGAATTTATAGCAGTCTAAACACAAAATCGGATAGCCGAAGATATGAATTAGGAGGTAATAACCATTGAATGACTCGTGAACGAATTTTCCTCATCTTTTTAAACCAATGCTTAGATAACCTCTAAAAAGTAGCTTAAATTACTTCTACAATAATAAGAAACTAAAATAAATTAAAATAAAGGAACGACAGCTTATATAACTATTAAAAATATGTGTAATTACATACACAGTATGTTTTTATTTGGAACTTACATATTTGAAAAACACAGCAAAAATTTCAATGTTTAAGTTCCAAATAAAAACATTCTGTGTATGTATTTAAACATATTTTTTATAATGCATGTTTTAATAAATAAAAGCTATGGAAAAGAAAATTTATAAGGTAGCAATTAGACAATGAAGTCGATTTATCTTAATTTTAGATTTAAGGTAGATTTAAAAGCAGAGCTTTGAATATTTTTGAATAACTTATATTTTTTTAAAGTAAGTCTCTGAGAATGAATTTGACCAAGAAAAAGAATAATACATTATATCTAGAAAATTTAGAAAATATTTTTTTAAATGCAAGGTTTATTTCCGGGAGGCTGTTTGGCTAAATAAAAAAATAAAAATAATTTTTTTTGTTTGAATTACATTAAGCAAAAAAAATTTTATCCGAAAAGTACAAAAGCTAGGATTTAAAAAAAAATCGAAATGAAAAAATCGCAAAAATATCAAGAAAATTAATAACATAATATTTTTTAATGACAAGATATGCAATGAATTCTACAAGTTTGGCTCTTGTAAAAATCTTTGTGTAATATTGCATGGTTTTTCAATGCAGCTTTGCACCATGGTTATTTGCCGGACTCGTTTAATGTTTCAATAGTAAATCCGATCCCAAAAGGCGGCCCAATAACCAAGTGATTTTCGACCTATTTCGGTGTCAAATTCATTTGCCACAATCTTTGAAGCCTTGCTTCTTGGTAAAATGGACTGCTTCAATCAAATTCATGTTAACCAATTTGGATACAAAAAAAATTATCATGTAAGCATGCATATTTTACTGTAAATGAAACGATCAATTACTATAGGCAAAATGGATCTAAACTTCATGTCGTTTTTTTTGGATGCCAGTAAAGCGTTTGACAAACTATGGAGGGATGGCCTTTTCTTGAAGCTAATTAATTCCAGATGGACAGTGGCGCATACTCTACAAGTACTATCGAATCTCTAAAATTATTGTCAAATATGATAACGAACTTGGTGATATGTTGGACTCAACTGAAAGTGTAAAACAAGGAGGTATTCTTTCTCCTTATTTGTTTAATTTTTTCATCAACGAATTATTGACTGAGTGTACTCAGCTAAATCTTGGTGCCTCAATTAATGGGACTAACTTGTCCGTAATTGGTTACTGTGATGATCATGTGATCCAAGCACCCTCCTTTAGTCATTGTCAAACTTTACTTGACAAATGCTCCAAGTATGCTCAGCGGTGGAAAATTGACTTTAATCCTTTGAAATCAGCGGCTTTAGTCTTTCAAAAAGGTAAAGCTATAATGATGAGAAATTTCACCTTAAATGGTAATGAAATACCTCAAAATGAGAATGTAGAATATTTAGGCCTTCCAATAGGCAATAGTGAATTTGTTTGGAATTTTGTCGAAGAGAAATGGAAGAAAGTAGAAAAGAGCTTCTACTCACTTTATGGCCTCGGCTCTTAACCAAAAGCTGCACCAACGGGATTAGTTGGTTTTCTAAACAAGCAATTTTGTCAATCGATTTTTCGATATCACTTAGACCTGGTATTTGTAGGTGAAACTAAACTTGGTGAACTTGATATCAGGCAAAATTTACTAATTAAGAGAATGTTTGACATAAAGAAATATGCCAGGTTCAGACCGATGTTAGAGGCTCTACGTCTTGAAACGGGAGAACAACTTTAAATGAAACACAAGATATTTTTTATGAAACAGCTTAAAAATAGTAAAATCTGTTGGGAGTAACTCCTATTTTTACATTCGGATTACTCGACTTTTGAACAAAAAAATACCTCATATTGCAAACAGCTCAAGAACGTAGAGAAAAAGATACACTTTGATCCGTTGGAATATAGCACAAAGACTTCAATAGTCATAATTGATCATATATTTTTAGATAAAATATCGGGGCTTGGTTGACTCGGTTAAGTTTGTGTGCTCGCAAATAAAAATCAATATGGAACTAAAATTGGATTACTTTTATTTTTATAAAATTTTAAATGATCTTTTGAGAGTAAACTTTTTTACTTAGTAACACTGGTGCAATTTTCTTTCTTTTTTTTTAATTTATCTCGAATTTAATGTAATTTTTTGTAATTTTGCCTATGGAGCTTTAAACTAATAAATAATAATAATATTTTTTAGCTTTAATTCATTAGCAATACGTTTTGGCAATGATTCAATCCTGTTCTTGATTATTTTACTTAGAATTTTCAAACACATTCACAAATTCCAGCCGAACCTCCATCATTCTGTAACCTTGGTTAACAAAACTTTAGGCGATACTTTTTTTTTGCGAAACGTTTTACGAATACTCTTGATTTTCTATTTGAACTTCAAAATTAGATTCACTGCTGAAAATAACTTTTAACTAGTCTTTATCAGTCCATCTTTTTCGTTCTTTGCACCATTTGAGCCTTTTCAACAGGTCCAATACAGTCAAAAGAGACTTTTTTATATATTTTTCCTTAAAAGCATTTTTCTAATAGTGTCTTTATTAATACTTACATTTGGAAAGTTAGAAATAAAGTCAGATGCTAATTGTATATAGCTTTTTGTATGATTGATTCTGGCCTTTCTAAAAATATACCATTCATCTCGACTAGTACGCTTTCGAGGTCTAGACGTTAGTAATTCTTTGGTCACCGAACTCTTCTCATAGTTTTACTTTGTTGTAAACACGCATTTTCTCGAAACTCCTACTAAATCAGCTTTTTCTTGATGAGATGTCTTGTCCTTCAACAGCCTGATTATTTGCCACCCTTGCGCCGCGGTTACTTTTTTTACCCAAAAAAATCAACAAAATGGCACGACTCAATAAAATCACCGATTTTAAATCCAAAAATAATTAAAGAGGTGTAAAAGTGCATGCAAATATTAAAAAAAGACATTCCAAACATTGTGTGACAAAAAAAATTTCTGTATAAAATGAATGTTCTCAACTTTATATGAATTTTATCTAAGGATTTTTAAAAAGAATTTGAAAAATTTTTTGATTATTGTTTTTGTAATGTTCTAAATTTTCTATTCAAACTGAAATAAATTGATCCTGTTAAGGATTTGTAAACATTTCCTAGTATTTTTCGATTTATACACTTATTTGAGAGATATCTTTTTATTTTAGCCTTGCATTTTAATGTCATTATCGCTGACCATTGGAACGCCTGCTACAATTGGATATTGATTACTCAAATGCGTATTTGCATTTACTCTAAAAGATCTTGAATGAATAATCTAGTAAATAAGTTTTGTCGGCTGATTAATTTTAGTTAGCTTATAAATTAGTCTGTCTTGCTAAACTCTGTCAAAAGCTTTACAATTATCGAAAAAACAAACAGCATACTTATTTCTTTCTTTTAAAATACTCAACAACTTTTAGGGTTGTGAATTTCAAATACAAATTGAATAAAAATTCTTCCTTTATTAATTAATTAAAATTAAATATAATAAAATATATTTTAAAAGATTACCGCATCATAGTACAATATATTACGCATAGATTGTTAATATATTTCATTTTTTAACAATACAAGGTTTTACCTGTTGCTCCGCTACCAGAATAATAAAAATAAAAGAAAAAGAAATTAGTATTGATTATTTAATTGATTAATTTATTTTATTTATTATTTTGAAAAATTCTTATTAAAAATTGATTTTAAAGAATTTTTTCATAAGCGTCGATTAAATGATTTAATGAATATTTCTGTACAGTACGTCACAAAAAGTTAGAATCAAACTTTTTTTTCTATTTGATTGGTTTTTTGTTCATTATTTCGTTAACTCGGCTATTCCTCTTTCAGTCTTTGTCTGATTTTTCAAAAAACATGGAATTTGCCATCTCTGTTGATCAGTTATTTTATGTTTACCCATTTTTTCTCTATTTTTTCAAATTTTTGGGACTTACTTTAAAAAAGCTATCATTTGAAAAAAATTCATAGTTAACGATTTTTTTAAATTGCAAAAGAACAATGTTTTTATTTTTTCAACTTGATTCTAATTTTTTGTGACATACTGTACAAACAACATTTCTTGTAAGAAAAACTTGAATGAATGAATTTAAATGAATTTAAATATTTTTTTCTTTTCTTAATTTTTTAATTAAAATTTATTTTTAAGTTGTAAAAAAATTAATAAATATTAAATGTATATAATCTAAAAAAATGGATTAAGACAATTATAAAAGCGCTTTATTCAAATATTAAAGTTAGTTATCGTAAGTATATGCATGAAAATTTTACTTATTTTCACACATTTGGGTTTTAAATATTAAGATTTTGTGTAAAATTATGTAAATAAGATAAAAAAATGTACATTTCGATTTACGAAAAATATAATTAAAAATAAAATTTTCTTCTGAAAAATTGGAATTTTTTTGAGCGTCAGCATTTTTTTGTGTTATACTTGAAAACGTAATTTTACGTAAAAAATTAATTACATTCTAAATTTGATGTAATTTTATGTTATCGAACATTTTGTTAGCGGCTAAATGAACTTGTTAGTTCGTAGCTAACTTTACACTTCTTAATTATGATTCCCTAGTTATTATTTATATTAACTACTGTAATTGGTGGCTTAGAGATATAATACTAAAGTATGTCTATAGAAGAAGACTTTATTTTGGTATAGTTGTGAGGAACTTTAGGGATTATAATAAAGAGCTTTAAAACATAAACTTTTGTTTTCATTATTTACAATGAATCCTGATGGGCAAGTTAGCCTTCAACAATTTATTGATGTAAAATTACGTAAAATTGTGTAATTTCCTTTTCTGCGTTTTAAAGTAATTACCTTTCTGGGAAAATAAGAAAATTTTAAGAAAATTTTTCCAACTCAGGATCCATTCACTTAACATCTTGTTGACAAGTTGTCTTAGAAATCTATTTGAGCGCATTATTTACATCAAAATATAAATTTTATTGAGAGAAAAAGCTTACTTATTCAGTAGCAATCTGGATATGATGATGGTGGCTTTGCAATCGTAATGTTCTTCTAATTAATATGATTTTTTTTCAATTTGAAATCTTTTCATGATATTTTGACTGATGCCAGTTTATATGGCCTAGTCTTGTAAAGCAATAGTTCGATAAAAAGTTAAAAATTTAAACCAAACTTTTTCAAAAAGTTCAAAAATTTATTTAAAAAAGTTTCATTAAAAAATAGTGTTGGCAATCCATTATCAATAATCGATTCAAAAATCGACTAACTTTAAATCGATTATTTTTTTCTAGTCGATTATTAAATCGATTAATTATTTTCAGTCGATTATATAATCGATTAATTATTTTCAGTCGATTATTAAATCGATTAATTATTTTCAGTCGATTATTAAATCGATTAATTATTTTCAGTCGATTATTAAATCGATTAATTATTTTTAGTCGATTATTAAATCGATTAATTTTTTTTAGTCGATTATTAAATTCGTTCATTCCATACTTATCTTTTTTCTTAAATAATTTGTCCGAATATTGCTTCATTAGAGCAGAAAAAATTCATTCATATTTTAAAATGCAAAATAAAAATTATAAAATAGCAAATGTTGAATTTTTTTCAAGTTAAATAACAAAATATTCAATTTTTAAAATGTTTAAACTAAAAAAACAATCAAAGAGATCAATAAAAGAAAGAAAAAAAGAAACCAAAACGTCAAATGGGATAGAAAGTGTTCCAAAAAAATCTAACGTTCCCGATCTTATCTCCAAAGTAAATAAAAAATTAATAATTACTTTTTTACAAAACTTTATTTTAATAATAAAAAGAGCTTTACCAGTTGCTCAGTATGACTGCACCATTGAAAAAACAAGCAAAAATGGCATTCATTTGAGTATAACAAACGATTTGTATGGATATGTGCACATCAATAATGTGCCAAGCTCAAAGCGATCTTGCTTAGTCAAAAAAAAAGACAAAGAAGAGAATAAATTTTTCAATAATAGTGAAACTGTTAGTGGAACAATAACTTTTATAAATCCATACTCAAAAATAATCTACATGAGCTTATTGCCGCATTTAATAGACTCAACTAAAGTGGCCAAAATTGCTCGTTTGTTCCTAAAAGAGGACGGTCTGAGACTTGGCAATGTAATTGAAAGTGCAACTGTCCACTCTCATTCACATAAGGGTTTATTTTTAAATTTAACACTGCCGATTCTAAACAAGTAATGGGGTTTGTGCCTAAAAAGCATTTATTTGAAAAAAATGATAAAATTGGCGACAATGAAGTGGATGACGATGAAGATGCGTCCGAGGAAAAACTCAAAAAGCTTAAAAAAGATGTTAAAAATTTATCACGTGAAGATTTAGAGAACAGCTTTCCACCAAATAGCACAGTTAAGGCCAGAATATTTGACTATAGTTTAATCGAGGACATGATTTTACTGTCATGTAGACTAAGTGTTCTAGAATCCAAGTACTTGACATTTACAGAACTTGCAGTGGGACAAACTGTTAGTGCTACTGTAAAAAAGATAAATTCACAAAATGGTGGAGTGATTGTTAAGCTAAGCGAGTTCATTAGTGGCTTTATACCCAAAATTCACACCGGAAATATACCATTAAGTGAAGCTATGCTAAGTAAAAAAATGAGCCTTATTTACAGCCTTATTTTGAAAAAAATGACACACTCGAAAGCCCGATTACTTATTTTGAGCAAAATAATAATTTTAAAAAATTTATTATGAAGTTCCGTATGAATTGAAATATAAAGACTGCAATAATGATTGCATCGAGCTGCAGCCACAATTGCATGCAGAGCTTTTCTTTTTTTGCAAGAGGAAATCCTTGAAAGTATTATTAAAGCTTATTTCAATTTTCTTATTATGTTAACATTTTTGAATTAAAAAAATCTTTTTATCTAATTCTATTTAAATTTGTTTTTAAATGGGAATTCTTTTTTTTTAAGTATTATTCAAAAATTCATATTATTATTGGTAGTATTCTTGATTTGGTGCAAAATAAAAGATTTACTTATTAGGCTAAAATGGTTTATTTAGAATCTTTTAACTAGAAAACGGCCGTTCTGAGCCAAAAATAAAATATTAGTAAAATATTAAATAAGATAGATAAAGAGATGAAAAAAGAGAGAGAATAAAAAAGAGCTAAGCCAAACGACTAAAACTATAATGTAAAAGAAAAGACGCTATATTTTAAAAAATAGAAATATTTAATCTTAAACTTTATTTTAATTAATTAATATTATATAAAAAATTAAACTAATTTAAATTATCAATAATTTTTGTGGCATGCGATTACCTTTGTTTTTTATACATTTAGGAAGTTACTTTCCTAAAAAAAAATAATAAATTAAAAAATAAAATTAATTATAAGTTAAAAATTCAAATTTTACAAGTTAACTAATAATTTTAATTATGTAACTTTTTCCTTATTGGAAAAAGTTTTTCTTAAAAAAATGCAAAGTTTTATTCAATCCCTTAGTTCCTTGGATGAGCCATCAAATGCTCAACTCTTAAATGTGAATCAGCAGGTCCCATTAATAAGAAATAAGCGTAAAAGCTATTCAAAAGCTTCTATCATTTGGGAACATTGCTTCAAGAAGCTAATAAATGGAAAGGAATATTTGCAATGCTCACACTGCAGTTCATTTTATCTATGGCTAGGTTCAACATCAAATATTTAGAATCACCTTAGATATAATCATAATCTAGGTGAAGACTCGATTTCTGAGGAAAAAAAAGAAGAAGATTCTGAGAACGAAGCTAAACCGAATACCTAAAAATGAAGTGTAATACAAAAACGGACAATAAGCTTTTAAAATTTGTATTAAGTGCAAGCCTTCCTTTTCGTATAGTTGAAAAAAGAGAGTTTATAGATATTTTCCATGAGTTGGACAATAAATACTCAATTCCGAAGCGAAAAAATTTATCGGGCAATATCTTAAATGAAGATTTCAATAGAACAGTAATCAAGATTAAATCTTGTTTGGCAAAATCTTCGTCAATTTCAATAACTTTAGATCTTTGGACTTCAATCCAGAACTATCCTTATATGGGGGTTACTTGTCATTGTTTAGATGAAAGAATGACTTTATCATTATACACGCTTGCTGTTCCGCATCTTCCAGGAACTCATTTAGGCGAAGCCATTAAAGAAAATCTTATAATGGTTTTAAACGAATATAATATATTTGATAAAATAGTAGGAATTGTAACTGACAACTGTTCAAACATGATCAATTTATCATCACTTCTTAATTCGGATGTTCATCCAGAACCAAGAACATCTTTATCACAGATGCGAAAAAAAGTTAACCAATTTAGCTGTTGTGCGCATGTATTGCATTTGATACTACAGAGAATGTCAAAATATTCAAACGAGGAATAAAAATTTTTTCTATGTTTTTTTTTAATTTTGAATATTTTTTATTTTTATTGTTAATTTGAAAAAGCAAATATAGTGGCTAAATTAATACTGATATTAAATTTCCCAAACTTAATTTATTAAATATAAATACCTTTGCATTTATTTATAGTAAATCTATTTTATAATTAAATCAGCTTAACAAAAATTTATTTTTAACTTTACACTAAGTTATAAAATGAAAATTTTTTTAGGAATTTGAGACTAATAATAGGGGAGATGAAAATTTTATATCTGATATCGAAGCCGAATGTATGCAAAATTATGCAAGTCTGTTACCCTGAATAATCACTTATTCATCAGCTTGTCAACTGATGCACAAAGATAAGTAAGAATTATACTTGTCACGTATCTCAGAAGTTAGACGCTTCGAAATGCTGACATAAACATTAAGCACTAAGCTCACATCTTGAGTTAATTATAAGCTCGTGTTCTTGACACGAGCATATAGGTATAAATAAGAATTCCATTCTTAGAACTTCAGAACGTTCAATATCTTAAATAAAGCTTTTAAAGATTAAAAACATTGTTTATTATAAACCGGTTACAAGTCTCATTGAAAAATGTAGAAAAATAGTCAGTGTTATTCATCAATCAACTAAGTTAAGTGAATACCTGTCTGAAGCTCAGAAATTACTTAAAATTGAGCAGCATAAATTGATACAAGATGTAAAAACAAGATGGAACTCAACTTATTTGATGATTGAACGCTTATATGAACAATTAGATGCAATTAATCAGGCTTTAACTCAACCTGACATTCGTCGTAAATATGAAGATTTGTCGATCAGTAAATTTGATAAAGACAATATTATGAAAATTATCCAGGTATTTGAGCCTTTTTATAATGCAACTCTTGAGTTATCTGGATGTAAATATGTGACAATTTCTATTGTAATTTCTACTTCTGGCTGTTTGCAGGCTAGTTTATTAGTTGATCCAAATGATTCTTTAATTGTTTAAAGAAAGTTTTAAACTATTGGACAAATATGTATACTAACAAATACGGAATATTTACTAATAAAATTTTGATAGCAGCAACTTTTCTTGATGTTAGAACTAAACTATTCGGGAGATTTTCTGACGAGATTCGAAAAGAGTTTTTAAAAGAAGCTAAGAACACCATAAAAACCATCATCTCCGAATTTACAACTGAACAAAAACAAGTTCTAAAGATAGTAAATTTAAGCAATATACCTGATTCCTTAAATAAATTCGAAGCATCTCAACAAAAAGGTTCTCACTCTAAAAAATAATCTACACTCCAATTATTTGATTTTAATAAAGATATAAATAATAGCAAAACAGCTGCGAGACTAAATATAATCGATAGAGAAATTTATAAATATAATTCAGAGTCTTCTAAAAATATAGAACCATTATCTTTTTGGAATATGAACCAAGAAACCTATCCAATTCTTTTTAACGTTGTTAAATCTATTTTCTGCATCCCAGCTTCTTCAGTACCGTCAGAAAAACTTTTTTCTGCCACAGGCTATACAGTCTGGGAAAGAAGAAATAAATTAAATCCACTAAAAATTGACAAAATGATGGTTTTTTCAGAAAATTTATAAAAAATTAATTAAGAATTTTTTTTTAAATATTTTAAATCGTTTCAAATTTTTAATTTTTATAATTTTAATCTTGTTTTATATTAAGAATAAAAATTTTTTTTAAATAAATCGTTAAATTGCAATATTTGCTTTTATTTTGAAATTTTAAATCAATTTAAATATCTTTATTAATTTAAAAAAACATGTTTTGCTAATTCCTAAATTTATTACGAGACATATTAGAAACTTTACAGTCAACTAGAAAAAAACAATCGATTTTTAAATCGATTTAATAATCGAATAGAAAAAAATAATCGATTTAATAATCGACTAAAAATAATTAATCGATTTAATGATCGACTAGAAAAAAATAATCGATTTATTAAATTTGTCAATCGATTGGAGTCGATTGCCAACACTATTAAAAAAGTTTTTTAATGAACTTGGTCAATTTTGGACTTGGGTGTTCAATTCAATAATATTGGTGTGTAACAATTCTGATACTGAATTATTATTATTTAAATGACAACATGGGAATTTTCTAAAAATATTCCTCACCAAAATTCATGATAACTTGCTATAGGAAATAAAGCAATATTAATGAATGTTTAATTAACTTTTAGTTAGAAATAAGTACCTCACTTAAGCGTTAAGAGTGCTATTAACTTAAAATTAAAATTGCTTCTTTTTAGATCTGGAAAGAATAACAAAAATTTAGACGCAAATCAAATAAAATTAAAAAATTAAATAGTGATAAATTTTATGAATGGAAAAAATACTCCAAATGAGAAAATAAAAATTTACAATGTTAAAAATTTTTCTTTAATTATTTAAAAAAAGTTTTTGCATTTTAAAATTAGAAATTTTTTTTGGCTTTTTAAAACATTTTCACACTTAAGCTTTGTAAAGTATCGAGTTGATTTTTTTTAGCAACTGATTTATTTTAATTAAACAAAAATTAATTTACATAGTGTTTCTAAGCGATATAGATTTTCAATCAATATAATTTCAAGAATGGTCATTTATAAAAATACTTAGTATAAAATTTCAAGTATTAAATAATCCCATAATTGATATTAGATATAGGAATTTTATTTAAATTAATTATTTGATTTTTTTTTATGATGTAAATGAATTTAATCTCAGCATATGTTATAAAATGTAAGCATTGATTAAACATGATGCTCGATGGCAATTTTACTATAATTTCGCGTAAATTAGGAAAATTTTAACAATTTGTAAAAGGGCCAAAAAATGTCTATTTGTAGCGCTTTTCTTTGAGTCTTATAAATTCTATTATTTAAAAAAAAAACGTGAATTTACATAAACTCACACTTTTTTCAGTAAAAAATGGTAAAAAAAAGAGTTTTTAAACTTACCAAGATAAAGATTTTAAGAAGACAGCTGTCAAAACTTAAAAAATTATTTAATTTTGCTTTATGGTATCTTTTTTTTCATTTTTAAAACCCTTTTAATTTAACGGCAAACGACTTGACTTGACACTTTAAAATGACCTTTTTTACTTTTGCACAAGTCTGACCATATCTAGTAATTAAATTTAAGGTAGAACTTTATATAAATTTAACAAAGCTTGCTTCGACTTCTTGAAGACCGAAGCAAGTTGGAACACTTTGGGTATTTCATTTTAGCCTTTGAAAATTAAAATCAATTGCTTCGATTAGCTCTTGATAGTTGATATTTTGTCTCAAAGTGTTTCATTAAAGTTAATTTAGCTAAATTTTTTCAAATTGAATGAATGAAAAAGAATTTTATTTTTTTAATTTTGGCTAGTTTTATGAAATTTCACAATTTTACAATTTTTAAATTTTTGAAAATTTCTCAAATTAGCTTTATCCTCTTTATAATTTATTAAAAAAATAAAAGATTTGAACTAAAAATTCTTCTATGTTTTCTTCTATGTTTTTAATCAAATTAGATTTAGAGGAAATTGGGATATGATCGCGTGATGACTTATTTACAGTAATTATTAATGACAATATCCCCAAAAATATTGTCATTAATAATTTTAATTTTTTTTCATGTTCTATTATTTCTAAAATATAATAACTGATTCTCGTCTGTTTTATTTACCTTTAATTCAGAGGAAAATAAATAAGCCAAAGTGTATGTACTCGCTTTAAATTTTTTTTTCGTCTAGTTAATTAGGGAAAAAAATTGTAGCTTTTCTATCCTAGTGGTTAATGGAGAGGCGCTCATCTCCTTTTCAAGTACCTTTTTGAGTAACGGCTTCGATCTGACTTAGAGGCTACTGCATCGAGATGATCAGCTACACCGCAGATATTTTGAAGATTTTTTCACCTTAAGCTGGTTTTGAAACCCTCGATCTTCTGCCTGACCACACAATTAAGGAAAATGGAGAGAGGTAATTTTTGCTATGCTTTGAACGTGTTTAAAATTCCAAATTAATTCAACTATCAAGATATGAGAAAATGCGGAAATTTGAAGTTTATGATCAAATGTAAATTTCGAATCAAAATTTTTATTTTATGTTTTAAAAAATGTATTTTTAGCAATTTTTAAAATATTATTAAATTTTTAAACTTAATTAAACATGATTTGTTTAATCTTTGATTAGGAAGAAAATTAGATGAATTTTTATTTGAAGTAAAATAAAATCTAAATCAATAACTTTTTTTCGCGTTTATATATGTTACCGTAAAATTCTAAAACACTTAAATTAAAAAATTTACTGGTCTAACACTAAAAATGTAAAACATAAAAAAGTGAATAAATTTTAGACATTTTCTGATTTTTTTATATGGGTAAATTACTGAAATGAAAGGTATATTTACAAAATAAAAAAAAAAACAAATACTTTTCTCTTTGAGTTTTAGTAATTTGCTGGAATCTTTTTAGTCAATTACTGAAATAGTGTAATCAAAAATTTGAATTTTGCTTGAATTCCATCCATGACATCTTGATTTACATAACAACTGGGATTTTTTGCAACCACATCGATTTGTCATACATTGATCAGTACAGTTGAATTTTACCATACCTTGACCACCAAGCAAGCTTCTGGAATATATTTCTTACTTTTTGTCATCATTTTTTGTGCTTGTTTTTGTAGTAGTAGTAGTAGTATAAAAGCTGTGGGAGACTTGGGTCTCCAAGTAGTGGCGCACCTAGACGCCCCACTATAACAGCCACTTGCCTTTTTTTTTCTTTTTTAAATAAGCTATTTTTAGATAGCTTTTTTTTTACAAATTTTATAAATAAATTTTGTTTTACATATTTTCTAATATCCTATTTTTAGAAAAATTTTAGTCTTAATGGTAACAAAAAGAATATTATAAAAAATAAAGTAGTTTGTCAATTCTATTTTTAAATGTGTTGGTGTTAGTTTTGCATCTGGTCGCTGCATCTAGGGCATTCCATTCACCTGCGGTCCTGTTCGTGAAGAAGTTGGTGCGTGCCTCGCAGTTGCGAACCAACTCGCGCTCAATTGCACGATGACAAGTTCTGGTGTTCCCTGCTGGACCGTCGTGGCCATCAGACGCCAGCCTTTGATCGCCGTTGATAAAGCATACGTGGTCGTAGCCGTGCTGAATCTTATGGAGCTGGATGAGGTCACCTCGACTACGCCGTTCTTCTAGAGTGATCCAACCGAGAGTTTCGATTTGAGTTCAGGGACTAGCTTTGAGAATCTCCTTTGCACCTGTTCAAGCAGTTTAATGTCACCCCGCCGAAAAGGATTCCAGGCACCGACTGCAAACTCTAAGTGAGGCCGTACGAACGACTTGTAGAGCAAGTTCACCAGTTCCAATGAGAAATACGAGAAGGTTAGCTTGATTCGGCATGCTATCATCGTCGCCCTAGACGCCGCTCTCTTGGAATGCTCAGTCCACTTAAGGTCATTTGTGATAATGATTCCGAGGTCTCGCTTATTTGTGGTCTTTTCAAGTGTATGATCGCCTAGCATGTACTCGTAGCAATCGTTCTTGTCCCCAACATGTATGACCACACACTTCTTTTTGTGGAATTTCATTCGCCAAGTGTCCGACCATTCTGCAAGACGGTTGAGGTCAGACTGCAGATTATCACGTACATTATTTCTTATACCAACAAAGAATTAGCTTTATCTATAATATCATCAATAGAAATATCTTCATTTGATGGCTCTGGATTGACCATTCTTCAAATTTTAGTATATTACTGAAACAAAAAAATTGTTTCACATAATTACTAACTGAAAAGTAAATTTAAAAAATTACTAGTAAAAAAAAAAATAATTTTATACCTATTTGTTTTTTATTTTTCTTGGTAGACCAGTAAATTCACAAATTAACGTGTTATAGAAATTTACTGTTGCATTTATTTTAATTGATATTAAAATTTAAAGCCATTATTTGGATGCTTTAATGTGGATGTCAAATTGGTCGTTGAAATTTACGAATAAATATTTTATAAAAATGAGTTAAAGATCAATTGGGAAAAAAAGATTTTTTTTTAAAATTAAGATAGTAAACATTTTGTGTCTAATTAAAAAATATAAGTTTTACTCATCATTTCTATAAAGATTTTAATCTTTTGGGTTTTGATCATGTAATCATGGTTATGATCTGCAAGTTGCCAAAAAAGCATTTTTTTTTAAATAAAATTTTGTTTTCATTTCGTTTAAACCTCACTAAATGGAATGGTGATCATGGGTTCATTAAAATGAGAATTTGTCACAAAATAAATTAATAAAAAATGGCAATATATTATTTTTACTAGCTGAACTTCTGAAGATTCATTTTTGAAAACTCGTTAGATTTTTCAATCTAGGGCTTTTACTTTAGGCAATTTCTTTGGATTTTGACTTATATTTGTGCACCAGGCTTACAAATTTGAGTAGAATAAATAAATATTAGGTTTAGACTAAGGCTCATGAAATTTTAGCAATCCAATTTCCGTTTAAATCAATAAACCAAATAAATTAAATTTATTGAATAAAAAAAAATTTTTTTAAACGTTGCTCAAACTCAGCAAAATCTAATCTCATTATCTTTGAATCTGAAAAAATCTGTCTACAATATTTATTAATTTCGTTGTGAGAACATTCTATATCGATTTCTTTCATGCAACTCAAAAAATCTTCTCCACAAACAATTTCCTCATTTATTTTCTTCAAGAACCCAATTATGTTTTGTAAGTGAGACAGCTTTTCTGCTTCAAATTGTCGCTCAAGAGTCCTAGCAAACATGCCATCACTACTAGTCAAAAGAGCACTTAGCTTGGACAAATTTATTCGCGAATCTTCCCATAAATGTTTTGTGCTTTTTAACACACTCACCAATTCAGAGATAAAACTTTGATTTTTGTACCCATAACTATTTTTAACAAGCTTGTAAATTTCATTTTGTTCCAGGCTAAATTCACTGGGCTGTTGAATTAAATTCAAATAAAAAGAGCCCAGCGAAGAATAAAATTTCCTTTGAATTTGGTCATTTGCCTGGTCATCTAGCACTAGTGCCATCAATTTAGCAAGTTTAAAATTAGAGAAACATTTACAAGATTGTTTAATGTTTACAACCCATTCCAAAGCCAATTCTTTGGATTTGAATTTACTTTGGAAATATTTTAGGGCAAAGCGGCTCATTTTGTCAGCCGATCTACGGTTTAAACAAAGCAAATAATCATTGTCTATTTTGGATCTAAATAATTCATTTAGGACAGCTTCAAGCTCGACTCTGGTTAATTTTCTACTAAAAAATTGCTGAACTGAATCTGGATTTTCTCTATGCGTCACTAGAATAAATTTTTTTCCAAAATTTTGAAAAAAATGTGATTTTTTTTCCTCATTTTTTTCTTGATCAGAGTCCCAAAATTCGAGCTTGTCTTCGGAGTAGCTCTCAATTCCTGTGAGTTCGTTTATAAGGTCTCTCAGCAAATGATCACTAGACTTGAATGCTTGGCCATTATTTGCCACATATCTGCACCTGGTCCAATCTGGTCTTGGCGTCAAAGTTCTTTTTGATCTTTCGGTATTTTTTTGGAGCTGATTTATTTCAGTGTTAAATTTAGTTTTTAAATTTTTTAATTTTAAAATATCTTGTTCCATTAGGGACAAGTCTTGCTGCAAGGAAAAAAAAAGCTTTTTTTCTTCTAAGTAATTATTCTTAAGAGAGTTGAATTGATCTTTATCGACAACTTCATTGTAGTCATAATCAATTAGCTCAAAATTTCTAATGCAGTCTGACAAACTGGAACGAACTTGTCTCAGTTGCATCTCAAGCTCATGAGAGTCGTTTGAACCGAAAATTCTTGGGTTCGACACCACACTTTCAAATGGCGTCGATGGCTCCAGAAGCTCTTTATTAATTTTGGCCACATTTTGAATATTTATTCTAGAATTATTCATTTTATGGATATTATTTCATTTATTGTCTCTACTAGTTTTTTTTATTTAATTTGATTGTTTTAAAAAATTGATAATTTGTTTTTAGTCAGTTTGCTGGATATAGAAAAAAATTAATATTTTTTGTTTGACTAAGATAATTTCAAAATATATTCATGACATGAATTATTGTATTTTTTTTTTAGGAAAATTTATCACTATTTTTTAGATATTGGGTAAAAGGAATAGAATTCAAGAAAAATGAAAATAAATAGCTTGGATTGAGACAAGTTATAGAAATTTGTTTTCTAGTAACTATCGGCGCGAAATGTCACTCAGATAAAAATGAAGATTTTAAAAGTTGTTTTAATTTTTTGCTTTTTAAAACATAATAGCAGTCGCAAAATGGGAACTTTTGAGACCGACTCTGAGTCCAATGTGAGCAAAATTTTGAATCAAGCTCTAAGAAACTATGACAAAGATGTCCGGCCGACAGATAATGGTATCAATTTTTTTATTATATTTTAAATTTTTAATAAATAAAATTAGAAAAATAAGATTTATTATTGATTTCAAATTAATAATTATTTAACTTTAACAATCTTTACAAAATTTATGGTGCTAAAAAATGCTATCTTTCGTTCAGAAATTAAAAAATTGAGTAAGCTTGAGGTAAATTCGAATGAATTAGTGTGACGAGAAGATAATTAATAATATTACTATTTTTTCAATAATTTAAAAAAAAATAGATTATAAATTTTACATTTAAAATTTACTGTCAAAATCGAAGGGTCATTGAATTTAAAAATACCTCGTTAATTGCCAACTAACAGGAGAAAATAGTCCTTAAGATTTAAAATAATATTCATAATCTTTAGTTAAAAAAATAAAAGTGCAAGTAAAATGAAAAAAGTGAAGGAAAAATATTGAAAAAAATTAATTCAATAAAGATATTATATTTTTTTAAATTTTCAATTAATATAAAAAATTTTCTGATTTTTTATGAATAAAGTGTTTAGCAAACTTTATGCAAAGCTTCCAAAGTTAGACCCGAAAGGGTCTCAGTATCTTTTAAAAAAATAAACTTAATAAAAAAATTTCTTAATTTTTTAGATAGCCTTTGGGAAGATAAGCATTTTTTGCAAAATGCTAAATCCATTTTCTGAGTTAACATTTAAAACCATTATTTCTAAATTTCTCTATATCGATTGAATAAATTCAAAAAAAAAATTGAAGTTACTAAGCTAAAAATCAGAAAAATTTTTTATAAATTAAATTAAAAATAATTTTTCTTTAAAAATAAAAAATTTTGTCACCAGAATTATTAAACTGTTGTTTTAATATCTTTGTTAATCTGAATTTACAAAAGGAAAGAAAAAAATCTGATTCGAGTCGCAAAATTGACCGAGAAAATTTTTTTATTTTATTAATTTTATTTTATAAAGTTGGTTCGCCTTCAAAAATAAAAGTAGACATTTATGTCCGTAGCATGAGCAAAATATCAGAAATTGATTCGGAATATACATTTAACTGTTATTTTCGACAGCGTTGGAAAGATGAGCGCTTGTCATTCAATTATGGTCCCAACATGATCATAGTGAACATAAAACTTCTGGAAAAAATATGGCAGCCTTACACTTATTTCGCCAATTCAAACATGGCTTACATCCATAAAGTGCCAAGTTCCAATCGATTCTTTCGAATCAACCGCGACGGCACCGTTCTTTATTCGATGAGGTTTTGGTCAATCTTGAAAAAAATGTATCCTAAATTCCTTATTTAGACTTACAATCACCAGTAAATGTCCGATGGATTTAAAAAATTTTCCAGCCGACTTGCAAAAGTGTCCTCTTTTCATATCTTCATGTAATAAATAAAAAGAATGCTTTTTTTAAATTATTTTTAAAATTTTTTTTAGTTGTTTATTCTGTGAATGAAGTTGAATACATTTGGAACAAATCAATCAAAGAAAACAAAGCCATCAATGTTGCTAAAGATATGCAAATGTCTCAGTTTGATCTTCTGGGTACCGAAGAATACTCAACCAATATCATTCTTAATAGAAGTATTTTTTTAGAATTAATTAATTAATTGCAAAAACCCTCTTAATTTGTCAAAGTAAAAAAAAAACTAGTCTTTTCATTTAAAATGAGTAAAAATTCTGTCGCCTACCAAAAAGCTTTGGAGCATTTGGAGCAATACAAAAGTCAAAGAGAAAAAAACGAGCCTTTCTCTTTTTCAGACTTTTCATCTCTGGATAAAATTATTAAACTTTTGGCCACCAACATCCATTACAGAATTTCATTAGTTTTTTTTACGATTTACATTTTAATTTTTATTGTATTAGTGACAATTTGTTTTATTTTTGTAATTGTAAATTTAGTAAATTGGCTTATATTTTTTTTGTTTAAAAAAAATAATGAAAATACAGAGAAAGATATTTTAGTTGATACAGCAATTCAGGATATACCTCCAAAGTCCCTAAACCCAAATAATGATTCTTTTTTTACGGAATCAGAAATAGAAAAAAAAGAAATTCTCAAGGAAGATCAGGGCATTAAACTTCGACGAAGTTCAGGCTCGATAAAATTGAGCAACAAATCCTCATTGATCGTGCCAAACCTTGATGATAATAAAAATAATGATGATGATAAAAAAACTCTCTAATTTAAGTCAATCAATCTTGTTTAGTCGGAATTTTCAAATTCAAGCGTCAATTAAATTATTTTTTTATTCAAATTTATCTGCCATGCATTTTGGTTGTACTTGTGTCATGGATTGGATTTTACATAGAGCGAGAAGACGCTGTCGATAGAATCTCTTTAGGTAAAATTTAAAAAAAAAAAAAAATTCTGTAAAATTTTATTTCAATTTTTAAAAGGAGCTCTTTCAATTTTAACCATGGTTTACCTAATTATGGAATGTAAATCAGATTTACCAAAAGTTAAATATTTCACCGCGTTGGACATCTATTTGGGAGTGTGCTTTATTTTTATTGTTTCATCCATAATAGAGTATGCTGTTGTACATTTACAAATTAAACAGTTGGACGAACAGGACACTCTTACTGTTTACCGGTATCTGAGTTTAAATAGGCGCGGAATAAAAAATTTCAAAAAAAGCTTAAAAGAGATTGAGAAGGATGCGTGCCTGATAAGTTCCACTAATGAGGCAAAGTCAACTAATGAATCTTTAAACACGAATGAGGATTTGGATGAAAGATTTAAGTTGCTTAGTTTGTTGAATAAAGAGAAGTTGCGCGCCAAAGTTTTGTCTATTTTGAAATCAGAGCCGAATTTAGGCAAATACAGCAGAATCAGCAGAATTGATTTTTATTCTAGAATTTTTTATCCAATTTTATTTTCTTTTTTTAATTTATTTTATTGGAAATATTTTTTGAATGTGAGAGAAATTAATGAATAAAAGATGGGCTTGAATTTAAATTTTTTTTAGTTTATTAGAAATGATAATTTAATTTCAGTATCATTTGATACCATGTTGCTATTTTAAGGTTATTTTGGCACACTTGTCTTTGCTAAGCAATATTCTATGATTCCAAAGCGTTCATATTTTCTGGCTTTTTTTCTGACTTGGAATTCATAAATGGACAAAATTATAGATAAAAATAAACAAAATTTTTATTTAAATTACTTGAAAATTTTGAATTTTCTAAAATATCTCGAAAAAAAGATTCAGAAAAATTTTATTAATTCTTTGGCTATTATAAAATATAAAATATTAGATTGTTTCTTTATTAAAAAATATAATTAAAAACTAGATAAAAAATTATCTTTAAAAGGGTCCTCATCTTTAATTTTTAAATATTATTTAGCATCTTAAAAAATCGCTATTCACTTACATACCGAATTTGTAAAAAAAGGCCACTAACCAAATAAATCACTTCTGCAAATATGATCTGGGAGGGTGATTTTAACAAAATGAATACTGAAAATGACCTTGAAGGTGAAGGCGCAGAAGAAATTCGCAAAAGAAAAAGTGAAAATCTTCAAACTGGTCTCTTCTCTAACAAGGAATTCAAGAAATTGGTTGCTGAAGTGAACAAAATGATTACTTTTGATAATACGAGTAACAAACGTAACATAGATGCACTTGATAAATCTGCAATTGACGATACCAAAATGTCAAAAAACATAAAAGTGAAACTTTGACCATAAAAAAAAGTTATCCTCTTGGAAAATTTTTGGCTCAGAACTCTCTTGATATTATCTTACCTTGTGAAATAAAAATAGATACAAATGAAATTTTTTTATTTCCACTTTAAAAATTATCAATTAAATAAAAAAACCTTGAAATAAATATGGAGAAAAGATAGTAATTTTAGTTAAGAAGGACTCGATTTTTTCAAGACTTGCTATTTGAAAAAAACTCATCAGAGCTCATCAGAACTTTGCATATAAATTAATTTAAAAAAAACTGCTTGTGTATCTTTAATCTTTAGATCTAAAATGCTACTAAATTTTGAATTTTTTGAACAAATAACCAAAAATTGTAAAAACTTTGTTCTTGGTGGTAATTTTAAACGCTATTTTCAAGCAATTAAGATGTTCTGGTAAAACTGATTTCATGATTTGAAATGTGACCATTTTTCAATTGAAACATGTCTATCAAATGAGCATATAATGAATACTGAATCGATATCAAAAAGGTTTTAATAAAAAAAACAAATTGTTTTTTTTTTCAAAAAATTCTAAGTGTTTCCATCTACAACCCATGCTCAGATAGTATCGACGACCATTGTAATATGATCTTCAGCAAAGTAATAAGTGCTGCATCATCTCGATGCCAATGCATTACTCGACTATCGAAGGTTTGAAATATACCAATACTAATATCAGATTTCAAATGAGATATCTTGATTTTTTATTATTTATTAATTCTAGAAAAGTTAAGTAATTTAATGTCCCTTATTGCGGCATTTCTGCTCTTAATTTTTTTTTCAAATAATTAATTTATTCTTTCCAGAATGAAGAGTTTAAAAGTATTGTCAATTAGCTATGAAATCTCAATCCTGCTAATATCAATACGTTCAATTGAGCAGAAATTAGTCATTTTGTTCCACTGATGGTCAAGCTGGTACCAAACAAGAATTTTTTTTTTTAATGAGACAAAGCACTAAAAAATTGCAAATAAAAATTTTAATTTTTTTTCTTCCTTTTAAACCAGACAGAAGTAAAAATTTGAGATAAAGAAAAATGATCTAATAATCATCAAAAACTTTCATTTTGAGTCATGAAATGTAAAGAAGCTGATGGAAAAAAAATTAAGTTAAATAAATCTTTGAATTAAATTTTCTCTTTTAATCGTAAAAAGCAAGTTTAAAAAGACAATTAAATAAGCTCTTAGAATTTTTTTTTTAATTTGTATATCAAAAATTAATATTTAAAAAAAAAAAACTTAATTTTGTTCTATTAAAATAAAGTATTTAATATCACCAGTATGACTATTAGCCCACAAGTAAACCCACTATACATTAGTGCCGGATGCAATCGATGTCCTAAATCTTTGGATTGGGGCGGCAATCAGAACCAATTGATCTATGCTCAATCAAATTCGATAGCCTTGGTTTCTGATAGCGAACCTTTTCAAATCAAGTGCTCGTTTAGCAAGCATACAGAACGAGTAAACGCGGTAAAGTGGATCACTAGCAGCGAGTTTGTTCAAAAAAATCAACTAAAAACAAACGAATTTGTCTCAGTGTCTAAAGATAAAAATGTCATTGTTTGGCAAGGCCAAGACCTTGAAGTAATTGGTATTTTATTCTTTTTTAGATCAGAATTTATTGTTTAAAATAATTAGTATGAGCCTTATCAAATATTGAACGGTCATAGCAATAATGTGAGCATTGTGGATGCTATGTACTTTGATGAAAATAGCACTGATCTGGTCACTTATATCGCTTCGGCCGCTATTGATTCCACAGTGCGAATATGGAACCGACGAAGTCCAAGTTATGACTTGAAAAATTCAAATTTCACCCAAGACCAAGTCATAGTTTCCAAAATGAACGGATTTGCTCTAGCACTAAAATTTTACCTTTTACCTACATCGAATTGTAAGTTCCTAAATTATCTGATAGAATTTAACTTTTTGAAATAAAATTTTCTCAAGTACCCCTACTTCTGATTGGATTTGATAACCATAAAATAGAATTATATGTAAGACTTCATAATGAAAATGAAAATAAAGATCAGGTAAATTTATTTGATGTAGATGTTGATACAGTGTGCTAAAAAATAATATTTAACCATTCTTTGTAGCACAACTAAATAAATTATTCAGCCATCAAGGATAGGAAAAAAATACTTTGACAACTTTTAATTTTTTTTGTCAAAAAAAAATATTTTATCTTTTACAAAGGCATTTTTTTTCTAATATTTATTAATTTTTTCTCAATCATAATTATTCTCCCAAATGAACTATTAAAAACTCAACAAACTATTCAGCGATGCAGAGCGTTCTAAAACTTGCTTGCTACAAAAATTCTGAGTATCTTTATCATCAAGGAAAGAGACAGCGCCTTAAACTCCAAATTTGTGAGAAAGCCCAGAAATCAAATTCTACTTAGGATCTTACAGGAGTTCCACATAATTCATAAGACCAAGGATCTTATCAGCTACTTTAAAGAGTCCTGACTAGAATCTTGGCCGACATGGGGTCTTTGGGATATTTTTTCAAGATTCCTATCCGAATTCTTATCAAATCCTAAGAGATAAAAATTTGGGAAGATAATATGAAGATTTATTATAAAAGAAAATTCTTTATAAAAAAATTTAAAGACTTTGCCAAGATCATAATCAAGATTCTTAAGTAATTTTTATAAATAAAAATATTTTAGGAAATAAATAAGATTCTTATCTTAAATTTCTTAAATATTCCTAAGTCAGTATTCTTAAAGGTTTCTTAAAGAATCTTTAGGAGAAAATTTTTGATTAAAGGAATACACACGTGTAAAAATATTCAAATTAAATTATTTGAATTTTTTTTTCGTACTCTCGATTTTTTACAGCGCTTTTTTGTCAAATTTTCATAAATAATTATTTTTTTTTAATTAATTGAAAATGTTTATTATATATAAAAAAATTAAATTCAAATATAAAATTTTCAAAAATTAATCTTTATAATGCTATAATAATCTTAAATGTTGAGAGTCCAAGAATTCAAGAAGATTTTGTAAAATCCCAAAACTTCCTAAATTATCTTGAGAATTAATAATTTTTTGTTCACATTTTTCAAGATCCTTTTGGATCTAGTCCTATTAGATTCTTAAGGATTTTTAATTGGGGTCCTCTACCATTCAAGACTAGGATCGTATACTTTCCTTGATCATGATTTTGGACGGGAAAATGTTCAGATTACTGACAATTATTTTAATCAGATCTTGGTCCAGGATCTTGTTCTAGAGTTTGTTCCTGGGAGGTATGATTAAGTATTATGAATAACTCGGAAAAAAGTTTTCAGATACCATTTTGATTTTTTAATTAATTTAATTAAGTCAAAACGCAATAAGTATCCTGATGGTAAAGTTAAATATCAAGTGATATTTTAAGATTCCTGACAATTTTTCAGAAGGATTTTTCTTGGCTAAAAAAAGTAAAAAAATAAACATATTAATATAATCGAAGCAATTAATACAAATTTGAAAAATATTCTTTATAGCTTTAAAGAACTATTTCTCACAGAAAAAACAAACTTTAAAGAAATTCACTTTTTGACTAAAATGATAATGAAAATCTAAAATGAATTTTTGAGTTTAGTGAGAAATATGTAAGGGCATGATTGAGTCATTCTGTTACAATGGGCATCAGATTAGTGGAAGAATATAGAGAAGGTTTCGAATCAAGATAAATTGAAAACCAAAATCGATTTTGTAATTGCCACCTAACAATTTCTGCTTTATTCCCTGAACTATCAAGCATTTAAACATGTCTAACCTCTAGCTATTTCAATTTCTTTTTTTTTAATTTTTTTTCATTACTTAGACTTATTTAACCTTTTTTTCTTTTTTTTTATTATATTTTGTTATATTCTGAAGGAACATTATCTCAGAACATATAAACACATAAATAAAAAAATATAGAAAATTGGTTCTAAATTATAAAACTTAAGGAAACCTTAATAAATCTTTAGTTGGACCCATTTTGGATTATACATTCCCATGTGTTAATTCAGAAACTAATATTATGGAATACAGGTAATTCAAAATTCAGCAGTTCGGTCTATTCTATATCTAAAATGGGACACCTCTTCCGACATTGTATATCACAAGGCCTAAAATAAACTTAAATTACCAACAGTCCCGAATCGACTTTTTGGTTGTCAGACTGGTGGAAGAATACAAAGCAAGTTCCGAATCAAGATATATAGAAAACCCTGCTTAATTGTGTAAATTTTACTTAATTATTTCTTCTTTCTTTCCTGATATGTTCAATACTCAAACATGATGCACCTGTCATTATTTTTTAATTTTTTTTTAATTTTTTTTAATCTCAAGGATCTTTAGCGGCACAGACAAACCAAAAAAAAAAATTAATAAAAATTTTAGATTATTTTTAATTTGGCTAAATCGAAAGTCAAAATATCAAAAAAAAAATTTTTTTATGTAATATGTTTATAAGATATGATTTAATATATTATTAATTGTATCATTTTAGGTCTAAAAATCTCATTATTTAGTATAGATAGTTAATTTTTATCATACATTTTCCCAAAGCTCTTTTTCTAAGCTACAAAATGATGTAGTCACTTGATTAAAAAATTTTTACCATTAAAATTAACTGGAAACGAAAAAATTTTTGAAGTTTTTCGCTATTTTTGTTTCTCATATTTGTTTTACCATCAATTTTTCATATTAATAAGTAATGAATTTTTTATTTTTATTAGGATATGTGATGGTGAAGTTCCAGTTTTCAAACTAACTGGCAATCATCTTTCCCAGATCTAGAACGATCGTCATATTAATTTGTTTGATTATATCGGCCACTAATAGTCTTTTTATATGATTTTCCGTTCTATTTAAGTTGGGCTTATTGGACCAGTTGAATTTCTAGTGACCTAAACTAAAGATGAAGTTTATTCTACTTTCAATAAATTAATAAGTTAAGGTAACAAATAAAAATTTTCATTCTAATCTTGATAAGAACGATGACAACTTATTTTCAGAACATACAAGTTTAATCCAGATTATTTCAAATATTCATTAGTCATAACAATTTACAATAATTGTTTAGAAACTCATCATTTCTTTAACTTTTTTTGGTAGCATTAACAGATAACAATATTTTTGTTTACAAATATGCCATCTGATTGATGGTTTAATTTTTTTATTTTACGACAAAATGACAACTCGATTTGAAAAGATTTTTCTGAAAATTGACAATATTTTACCATGAAGTAAAACTAGGTTAAGCAAGAATAACAGACCAAATTATTCCTCAGCAGTACATTTAAACAAAAATTTTTTTCAGAAAAAGATTTTTTAGGTTTTGTAAAATTTAATACTATAATAATAAAAAATAAACTTAAAATATTTTATAAATTAGTCCCGTAAGTGCAACAGAACATGAACATGAACAATCATGTTCATAATCTAAGGTTTAGAAAAAAAAAATCGGTGAAAATTAGTGAAAAAAATAAAGTAAAGCAACATAAAAATATCAATGAAGGATAATTTTGAAGATTTTTAGCTTAAAAATCAAAATTTTAATAATTATAATAAAACTGGGATTCAATATTCTATTCTTAAATTAAAATAAATCTTGTTCTAGATTTTATCTTTTAAAAAAAAATTTTCCACCTTTTCCTTGAAATTATTCCAAAAAAGCAAATAAAAAAAAACTTGAATATTTTAACCTGTAATTGAAGAAATTAATTTAATTAAAACAATTTTTCTATTTTTGTAAATTTTTCATTTAAACACTCGAAATTTTTATTTTATTTTATAACACGACCAATTTCGTACACTATGGATCTCTTAAAAATTTTCTATAATTAAGTTTTAAGTTTATTAATATGCTAAAATAACATTATGTACTCTTTGTACTTTTTCAGAATATTATTTTATTTGGCCCTCTTCCTTTTTGAACTTTTTGTAATAAATGGTAATTTTCATTATATTTAATCATTAAACGGGGTCCGGGTCGGAGCCCTGGTTTAGGGATTCGGGTTTGCTGGAGGTAAGAAAAATATTAGTTAAAGTTAAAATTGATAATTAAAATTTTTTTTATTTACCATTAAGAAAAAAAAGGACAAAAAGGAACAGGGCCAAATAAAATAATATTCTGAAAATTACAAAAAGTAGTGAAAGTACAAAAAGGAAGAGGACCAAATAAATTAATTAGAAAAAGTACAAAAAGTACAAAAAGGATTTTTACTTTTAAATATTTTGATTGTCTAAACCTCACAGAAAATTAATAAATATTTTAATCTACTGGAAAAGTTTTGATCCTATAACTCAGATATTTTTTGTAATTTTTTAATTAAAATTTAGAACCAAAGTCAAATCATGAAAATAAAAAATTAATTGTTCCTGAAAGTTAATATAAAATAATTGCTGCGCATACGGAACTAATTTATAAACACCTTAAAATTTCAATAGAAGTTTTATTATTTTAACTCTATTATTGTGCTGAATTTCAATTTAAACCAATTTTATATTTGTTTAAAAATAAACTTGTCGGCTTTGTTGCTAAAATATTCTATAAATTTTTTTCAAATGGTTGAATTTTTATTTGGATCAGAAAAATTAATTTTATTATATCACAAAAAAATATTATATTCTACACATTTTTAAGTTAGAAAATTTTTTTATCTAAAATTTCAAGTTCTATTGCTTGCATACATTAATTGGTCACGAAGATTGGATTCGCGATATTGACGTCTGTCAACCTAAAGACAATCAGCTATTGATCGCTAGCAGTTCACAGGACAACTACATTCGATTGTGGAAGTTGGAATCGAATGTTTTAAGCAACAAAGAGGAAATTTCAACAAAATTAATAATTGAAGATGATACGGTGGAAAAGGAATCAAGTCAAAATACTGAATTTAACTTGGATGAAGATGAAGAGGAGGACTCGATAGGGAAATCAGAAAAAATTGACCAAGAACTCAAACTAAAATCATCTTTGTTCACAGTTCATTGCAAAAAAACGGACAGCTATATTCAATACTCAATTAATTTAGAAAGTGTTTTGTTTGGTCATGAAGATTGGATTTACACAGTAAAATTTCATCCAAAAATGCCATACGGCCAACCATTGACTTTAATCTCAGCCTCCATGGACAAGACATTGGTTGTCTGGACCTACAATGAAGAAAATTCGGTCTGGATCGATGTGGCTAGAGCTGGTGACATAGGTGGCAATACTCTTGGCTTCTATGGTGCAACATTTGACCCTACAGCAAAATACATAATTGCCCATGGCTACCAAGGAGCACTGCATTTATGGAAAAGAAATTTGGAAGAACCAGCAAAGGTTTTTTAAATTAAAATAGAAAAATTTTTATTTGAACCATTTTTGAAATTTGTTATAAGGGAGAAACTTTGATACCGGCGGTCATCAATGGTGGTCATTTTGACATAGTTGAGGACATTTGTTGGGAGCCTGAACAAAATTATTTTCTCACTGTTTCAAAAGATCAAACTACCAGGTTTCATGGACGCTGGAATCATGATGGTTTTGACACATGGCACGAGATCGGAAGACCACAAATTCACGGATACGACTTGCACTGTGTTTCTTTCATCGACCGGTCCAAGTTTGTTAGTGGTGCCGACGAGAAAGTACTCAGAATATTCGAATCTCCAAGAATTTTTCTTACAAATTACTTTTGTTTGAGTCAGGATCAGAGTATTGCAGATTTTTTAAAAGTAATTTCGTAAGAAAATAGGAAATAATTTTTTTAAAAATTTTAAAAGCGAGCTGATAATTTGCCACAAGGAGCGTCAGTTCCTGCTTTAGGTCTTTCAAACAAAGCAGTGTATGATGATCCAAAAGTTGAAAATGAGGACAAAAAATCTTCGCTAGCAGACGAGCTTTATAAAGAAGTGTATTTCAACCGTATAGAATTGAAAAGTAATTTATTTAATTAAAAAATGGATGTTTTATTAATTAGTTAGTTTTTAGAGCCGCCATCAGAAGAGCATCTTTTGCAGAACACTCTTTGGCCAGAGACTCAAAAACTTTATGGTCATGGATATGAACTATTCTCTATTGCTGTTGATGCTAAACGAAAAATTATTGCATCTGCTTGTAAAGTAAGTTTTTTTAATAAATTTAAATTTTAAAGCTCACGAAATTCAAAACTTTAGTGCTATCTGAATTCTTTATTTTTGACTCAAAATTCGTAATCTACGCCCTCGAGAACCCCATAAAAAATTTTTTTTGCTGGGGCTAGAAAAAAATTTTTTACACCCAGGGTTCCAAAAATAGCAAATCCTGCAAAAAGTGGTTGTTCTTTAAGACCCAAAATCTCAAAGATAAAACTTAAATATACTAAAAAAGTATATATATTCTGAATGTGTTTTTTCTGGTTTAAATCGTATCTCCTCCGGGGGATCAATTATGAGCCCACTTTTTTTTTTTTTTTTAAATCTAGATAAAATTTGGACAAATCTATGGTTTTACTTTTTTACTTTTTTCGAATGAATTCAGATAGCACTAAAGTTTTGAATTTCGTGAACTTTAGAAATACGACATTTTTTATTTTTTACTTTCTTTATTATTATTTATTAAGATAAAATAATAAATTTTAAATTATCTTCATTTTAAAAAAAAATGCCGAAATTCTTCAATTTTTTGGACTTAAGTTTTAAAAACAATTTCCGTAATATCTAGCAAAAAAGTATTTCCGATAAGAGTCCTTTTTTCTCTTGCATGAATTTTGTCTTAGAGTTATGAGGCAAATTATAGCTCATTTTGAAGCTCTTGAGATAAAGATTGAAAAAATGTACTAAATTTTATTTTGGGCAATTTTAGGGGCATTTTTAAGGTCAAAGGTTAACTAAAAAATTTAAGAGATTAATTAAATTTTTGTCTCAAAAGCTTCAAAATGAGCTATAATTTGAAAAAATAAATATTTTAAAAAATCAGAGCATCTAAAACGCTGATCAATAATAATAATAGTTTAATTACAAACATAATTAAATAAAAATAAAAGTGAAAAACCAAATATTCGTGGATTAATTATATAATTATAGTCTAATAATTTAAGATTTTAAAAAAGGCAGGGAGAGAAACTATCAATTAATTTTGAAAAATGTCAAATAGTTTTTTGTTAACTATATTTTCGTCAATACTTATTTGTCAATTACATTAAATATTTGTAACTTAAACTAAATAATTGTGGATTAAATTTAATTTTTGTCTATTAAATTAAATATTGTAAAGACATTAATAAGGATTTTGCCAATAAAAAAAAATAAATGACAATTAATTTTTTAATAATTGTCAATTTTATTCTTATTTTGAGACTACATGGATAAATTCTTCGGTGAATGGTTGGTTTGATGGTCCATCGTGGTTTAAACGTTACATGTGCAAGCACATCATAGGAATTGAATATCGAGAAAGTTAACTTACAGATTTTCCAAAAGAAGCCTGGACAATAGGATTTGGCCAAGTTGCGAGCGTTGGCCGAATTTGTCAAAAGAGCTAAAACCTTTTCATATTTAAAAACTTTTATATTTTCTTTCATATTACAATGACAAATATTTTTTTAAATTGACAAAACATTTATTTAGATGACGTTTATTTATATTAATTGACAAAATATCATTTGTCTTTAAGAAATTCACCAAAAAAATTATAGAAGAAGCGTTTTTTTAATTTAAATGAAAACTAGATGGACTAATAAATCAGTCCTTTAACAGCCTTTTTTAGGAGTATTAGTAGTAAATAACAGCAAGATGAAAAAAAAATCATTCAACATTAGATAACGCTCTGTAGCAGTTTTGAGGTACTTTCGTTTAAGTAGATAATGAAGAGTATAGGGCCTTGTACAGATCCTTGTTGACTCAGTACCATTAATTACAGCTTAAAAAAATAATAAGTTCAAATTTTATTTATAGTCAAAAAATTTCTTAAAAAATTTTCACAATAACAATTTTATTAATTGATGATATTTTTGTATTTTCTTAAATTCAAAAACTTTAATTTTTTTATTAATTTAATTCTAAAACTCTAAAATTAGACGATTTCATTTAATAAAGAAATGAGGTTTTTATCATCTAAAATCGACGTATGATATCTAGCTTTTTTCATAATAGTGTTATCTGGCAATTAATAAATAAAAACTTTAAAAAATTAGTCAGGATTTGGCATTACACCAACTCTATGTAAAAATATTCAAAAATTCAATAATCTAATAAACTCGATTAATTTAATTAATATCTGAAGGCCTCGAAACCGGAACATGCAGCAATAATTTTATGGCAAGAACAAACTTCGAATAATCAATTATCATTTAAACAATATGGTACACTTCAAGGACATGAATTGACCATTGTTCAAATGAAATTTTCCAATAGTGGAAAATACCTTTTAAGTGTGTCCAGGGACAGATCATGGAAACTTTTTGAAAGAAAAGCGCAAGATGATCATTTCGAATTTTGCCGAGGCATTGGTTCCAAAAATGTTTATCATACAAGAATAATTTGGTCATGTGATTGGTCACATGATGACAAATACTTTGTCACTGTATCAAGAGATAAACGAGTTTGTGTATGGCCCGGCCAGGATGCATCACCTGATGACTGCAAGCCCGTAGGAACTATTTTAGATTTAAAAGAATCAATCACTGCCTGTGCTTTTGCACCTTCAAAATGTATTGATGATAGTTACTTGATTGCTCTTGGCTTTGAAAGTGGTAAAATTGAATTTTTTAAATGGAGTCCGGCAAATGGCTTTTTAGAATTTTCGGTTGTCAAAGACAAATTTTCGCATCATTTAACAGTTAAAAGACTTAGCTTTAGAAAAATTTTCTTCGTCCAGGAAAATCTCAAAGAATTTCATTTGGCCTCTTGCTCAGAGGATGGTTCGGCAAGACTATTCTCATTGAAAGTCTAATCTTTTCTAAATAAAAGTTTTGAACTGCTTTAAATTTTTTATTATCAAAATTACAATAATTTAAAAGATTGTAATAGGAATATTAATAATCGAAAATTAATTAAACATTATTTATTAGATAAACATGCAAAGCGGAACATTTCCTGGTTTTGTTATTCACAATTCTACAATTGCTGTCGATTTTTGGCCAAAAAACAATCATTCACATTTTATATCACATTATTTTCTCACTCATTGCCATTCGGATCACACCAAAAATTTAGATAGAACATGGAAAACGTCAAAAATTTATTGTTCAAAGGTAACTCTAATTTTTGTTATTTTTTCTATTTGAAAAATTAATTCAAACTACTAGCTCAACATCGATTTGATTTAGGCGTAAGATATCAGAGAAAATATGTTTTCAAAAAATTTTATAAGAATAAATTTAAAATTTAATTTTTTTCAAAAATAACATGACAAAATCGAATAAAAAATTAATAAATTTCTTTTTGATCAAGTAATAAATTGTGCGATTTTTAAAACAAGAAAAAGTAATTAGAGAAAAAATTTCAAAGAAAAACTATAATGGAAGATTTATTTAAATTCTTTAGCCTTTTTTAACTCTTAACTTTTAAAAATTATTAAACATTTAATAACTTTTAGGTTAGTTTTTTAAATGAAAATTCAAATAAAATTCTTCCATTTACGAAAATTTTAGTCAAAAAAGTAAATCAAATTTTAAGTAATTTTTTCCTCCTGAAAATTATTTTTCTAGATTGAGACTAATTTCATAATTTAATTTAATTATCGAAATAAAAATAAATTTATTTCAATATTAGTTTTTAAGAGCAATTTTTTTTGCATAAAAATCATTAAAATTTAATCATCGTGCCAAAATAAAATCCTTAGGTAATGAGTTGTATGGGTTCTTATTTTCGAAATTAGTGTTTGAATAAAAAAATTCAAAAACCAACTTTTACTAAACAAAAAATAAAAATTGGATCAATAAATTTTCAAAAAAGATTTTTATAACCTTTTTAAACCAAGCTTAGTAAGAAATTACTAATTGAACTAAATGAAGTGGAAGAAGAATATATCGAGGGTTTGGATCTAAACAGAACCTATGTCATTAAACTGGATGACGATGAAAGCTTTAATGTGTCATTAATTGATTCCAATCACTGTCCTGGTGCTGTTATGTTCCTTTTCGAAGGGTTCATTTTAATTTTCTAAATAAATAAAAGAATAAAAGCAGTTAATTTAATAGATATTTTGGCACTGTACTGGCCACTGGAGACTTTCGCTACTCTCCATCAATGCTCGACGCCATCAACATACAAGACATTCAAGTAGACATTTGCTATCTTGACAATACGTATTTCAATCCAATATTTTCGAAAGTGCCGACCAGAGATGACGCCTTGAGACAAATCATTGGCATCGTAGAAAAATACCGCAGCGAAAATGTCATTTTTAAGCTTCTACTAAAAACTTTGGGCAAAGAAAACCTTCTGGTCGATCTGGTGGAATACTTTCGGATTCCCATAGTTATGTCTTTCAAACGCTATGAGCGTCTGACAAAAATTCTGCAAATAGACCAAAAGTATTTCACCCACAATTTCAATCAGACAAGCTTAATTTTTGTGGACGATGAACCCGGAAACAAATCTAGGGATTTTTTAAGTAATAAAAAAATAATTTATATTGAACCAACTGCGCTTAAATTATCCGATTCAGAATCAATATGTGACACAAATTTTTTTCGAGTGCCCTATACAGATCACAGCTCTTATATGGAAATAGTCTCTTTCGTCAAGGAAGTTAGGCCAAAAAAAATTATTCCGATTGTTCGGAAGATGCTACCTAATCAAATAGACACCACGGATTTGAGCGATTTGCAAAAGTTTTTAAACAAAGCTCCCATAAAGGACTCGAGCCAAAAATATTCCCTCCTATTACAGTCAAAAACTTCAACTCGAAAAAGCTCCAAACTAAACTCAATAAGCTTAAACCAGTCAAAGGACAGAGTAGCCACTCCCATTACTACGCGGTTTGTTACATTGCGGAAAAAAAATACCAAAGAATTGCATAAAAAAATTGAGTATGAAACACCGAGTAAACAGACCCCGAAAAGACTGGTAGCCTTACCCAAGACAATTCGTTTGTCATCACTAAATAGATGTGCAGGATTCTTAAACAAAAGCTCTCAGCCCTCTAAGATGGTCAATAATTTTCTTGATCCGATTTTGGAGGAAAGCAGATATGAGTCCGATTGTCAAATAGACTCGGACCATGGCAATTTGAGCCTTAATGAAAGCCGAGCCAAAAATGAACAAAGTAATAAAAAGGGTTCTTCTGACAAAGAAAATGAAAATTTCTCCAACAAATGGAAGAAAATAAATGATAATTTGGAATTGTTGGTTATAAGTGGTTCTGATGATTCTGATGATTCGTTGTATGAGGAAGAAAGTAGACCCGAGTCGGTTAAGATCTCGGATCCAAAAGTGGTGTCGAAAATTTTTAATCCTGTTGTTGTTCTTGAAAGAATTGATGATTCAAATTTTACAAAAAGAAAGGAAAAAGAAGTAACTTCAAGCGATGAATCTATTTTTATTGAAAATACGATTGAAGATGGATCTCGTGATAATTCGCTTAGAATTGATAGTGATGTTTTGAATGATTCCATTGATGAAAATGTACCTAAATTGACCGGAAGCAAAAATCAGCTATTTGTTGACTTTATGAACGAAAGACTTAAGGATTATGCTATTGATCCTGTTGAAATTGGCGAACAAATTCGAATCCATATCTTGGATTCATTTGTATTTTAATCTCACGTAACTTATTTCCTCTTTATTACGAGACCAAACAATATTGATGAAAGTTTTAAAAATTTCTTTTTTTTTAAATTGAACTCACAATTTAAATTTTTTAATAAAATTTGCCACTTTCTTATGAGCATTAAACATTTCTTCAAAATATCTCCTCGAATTTCATAAAAAAGGCCTTTAAAGGCGTATGCTTCATAAACCTTCACGGTATGTAAATAAAAGAATTTCGGGGAATTAAATATTCTACGTCTTTCAGCATAAAAAATTACCCAAAAAAATGAAAAAAATTGGACCTGTTAGTGCCGTTTTTCAATGTATTTCGAGGACGGTAAGTCTTATTACAAGATTCAAAAAAATCTGAATTCAGCATCCAAAACTTCATGGATGACCAACTTTTGGGATAAAAAGGTTTGGTTCAAAAGTTTTTGAGATATGTAGGATTTTAAAGGTTGGATCACTTTGCCTTGAATATTCGACCCCTAGAACCTATTAGTTCATGGTATCAAAATAAATAAAATTTAGAATTAAAAAAAAAGGCTCACAAAATATTTAAATTTTTTTTTTAACATTCAGAAAATAAGATTTAAACAGTAAAAAAAAATTTTTTGGCATAATTTTATTAAAATTCGAAATTTTTGCAAAAATTTAGTCAGAAATCATTCAACATCTGAAAAAAAATTTCCTTTGTCTTTTAATTACAGATTTTACTTTCATCACTTTCTGATACGTTTCTTCATTATGGGAGCTTTCTTTATTCCAAAAATTATATTATCTGTATCTAATGTTTTATAATGTTTCATTATAATTTTTGCATGAATGGGGCACACAAGTCAGAAAAAATAGCAGCTAAAGAAAACAGAATGTTGAGTCAAACTGTGGTTATCTCTTTTAAATAAGATTCAATTGATGTCCAAGATAAATTTTACAAGTAGTCACAATAATTTCCAAAAATGGTTATCCGAAATTTCAATTAAATAAAAATTCATGATTAAACATAGGTAAAATTTTGAAAATTTGACATGATGCACAAAATTTTTATCTCTTTTTTGAAAATAATAATCTTTATTTCTTTAACTTTTTGTTTGTCCAACACTTTCACCGAAGTTTTAATTAATTTTAAAATATTATTTCAATGCATCACTTTGTTAATATATTTTACTTAAATAAAATGAACTTTAATTTTTTTCCGAAAAAACATCCAGTTTGGTGAGAAAAATTGAAAGTAAGAAAAATCCTAATTTTTTTAATTTCTTTTGACCAGGTTTATTTATTGACTTGGAATTTTGCATATTTATTTAATCTAATTTACGCTTTTCAGTTGCAAGTATCAACCGAATCGTTCTTAAAAAACCTTATTTAAGTGAAAATGAAAAAAGGATATTTTGTTCAAATTATCCATAAATTTTAATGGGATATAAAATTATAAGGATTCAAAATTTAAAAAAATTTATTATTGAAATTGTAAAAACTTATCAATATTATTACTTAATCTTACTTTTTGCTACTAAAATTTTAGATCAAAGTTTTTTATTCTTTTTACTAGAAAGGAATTATTTTGATTATGATTTAGATAGGAAAAAAATGCACTGGCCGGGAATCGAACCCGGGCCGCCCGCGTGGCAGGCGAGCATTCTACCACTGAACCACCAGTGCTTGATCTTATACAAAACCCTTTTTTTTTATAAAATCGATAAAAATCAAATTTTTTTTAAACTAGCGCGCTTCTTTCTGCAAGTGAAATAAAAAAAAATTTTGAAAGTCCAAAATTTGTGTTTGAATTACAAAATGTATCCAATGTTGAAATAACATTTAAAAGTGCGATGTTTCAAATATTTTTTTCAGTTTCAAAAAAAAAATAATTTTAAGTTAATATTGCAAACATTTTCATATTTGAAATTAAACTCTTTGGTGAAACAGAATGAGACTAATTTTTACTTGGAAATTTGAAAAAAAATATTGAAAATTCTTTTTTAACTTTTAAATAATTCATTTATTTATTTTTTACTGAACAAATGCTCCTTTAGAATAAAAACACATGAAAAAACTAAAATAAAAGATAAATAATTCATTAGATTTAAATTTATATTCAATCGTTGAAAAACTGGATCTAGTCGTCTAGGTGAACAATAGTTCACTTATTATTCGATAAATTCTTGTTCTCAGATTTTGTGAACTATCACCCAATTTTTTTGTTCAAAATAGAATTAAGGTTAACCAAAATAGAATTTACCGAACAAATAGAATAAAGCTATTTCTAATTCCTAATTCTCGAAACTGATATAAAAATAAATAATTAAAGTTATTAATTTTTTTGGTTTTTTTTTTAAAGAAGCTTAAGAAATGATCTGATCTGGTTGACTTGGTATTACCCTTTCAACAATCCCAAATACCCAAATGCGCTCCTTACTTAAATAATTGCCTTTCAGCATTAATAATAAAAATTAAAGGAAATTAAAATTTATTTTTCACCCTTGAAGTGTTTGACTAAGGGGAACAAAGATTCATCTATTTCGCAAAATTTACCTACTCCGCCCGACTTGAAATTTTCTATATAATTATTTTTTATGTCATATTTTTTTCATTACAATTGCTTTTTTAATTAGGTGATCAATTTTTAGATTAGGTGAACTAAAAGTTCATAAAACTAAAGAACAAGAATTGTCCCAGTAACTGGTGAACCATAGTTTACCATTTTTTTTATCCTTATTCACTCCTTGTGGAGCATAGGGTCATTACTTTTGATTTCCACTCAAGTCGATCTTTTGTCTTTACACTTGCTTCTCCCCACGTCATTCCCATTTCGATGAGCTCTTTCGTGATTGTTGGCCTCGATGTTACTGCTGGTCGTCCTACCTTACGTCACCCTTGAGGTGTCCATTGAAGGATTCTTTTTGGTATCCATGTTTCTTTCATTCTAAGTACATGCCCGAGCCATCGCAGTCTTTTGTTCTTAATGCATTGTCTTAATGGCTCTGAATTTCGAATTTCTCATAGAAGAGTTTTATCAAGTTAACTATCTTCTGTGGCAGGCCATATGATCTTAATATGGCCCATAAGGTTTCTCTGTGTTTGCTTTCAAAGGCTTTCTTCAAGTAAATGAAGTTAAGATACACGGGGCTATTCCATTCCAGACTTTGTTCTATGATAGTCCTAAGTGTAAATATCTGGTCTATGCATCCTCTCCCTCCTCTAAATCCTTCTTGCTCTTCTCTAAGTATAACATCCAAGGAATTCCTGATTCTTTACAGTATTATGCTGCAGAACGCCTTGCTTGCTATTGGTAACAGTGTTAGTCCTCGCCAACTGTCACAAATCATTTTGTTACCTTTCTTAGGGAGCTTGACTATTAGGCCTTTTTACCAGTCCTCTGGTATAATTTCTTGCCGCTATATCTAGCTGAAGAGGTCTTGTAATATCCCTATTGTGATCATACTGTCAGCTTTCAACATTTCTGCAGTGACTCCGTCAATACCCGGGTCTTTTCTGTTTTTCAAAGCCTTTATAGCAACTTCAGTTTCCTTTAGGTTTGGCAGTTCGGTTTTAAAATCGAGGTCAGTGATAGTTTCATCAGGTTTTAGAGACTCTATAGTTTCTGGTCTATTTTGAACTTCTCTTAAGTGCTCAACCCATCTTTGCCCTTACTGTTTTTCAGTCGTTAGGATACGACCCTTTTTGTTCTTCACTAATGCTCTTTTTTCTGTGAAGAGCTTCAAATAGAATTAGTGATCTTTTGTAATTTATGTAGGTCCCCTTTTGAGCTGGCTTCTTTTTCTTCGCTTACACACTGGTTTATTTAGTTCCTCTTATCACGCCTTGCTCCCTTCTTCACAAGGCTGTTCTTTATTCCATATGATGTTTCTAATTTTTCGCGGATTCGGTCAGACTTTGCTTAAAGCATTCTCGCTTTGTTTTCCCCTCTTTCAGCTATCAGTGCCCATGTCTCGTCGGATATCCATCTTTTCCTTTGATGTTTTACAACTCTTTGATGTTTTTGAACCGAGAACCTCTTCTGCTGTTTTGCTATAGGCTTCCCGAATTTATGACTATCTTGTCTGTATATTCGAAAGCCCTTGTTGTTCAAGTTTTTGTAGGCTTTTTCTAAGCTTTGTGCTGTATCCTAATTTCGTTTGGGGTCATTTAGACGTCCAATATCGTATTTCTTTTCTGCATTTCTCTGATAGGCTTTATTTAGTTTCAGCTTTATACACGCTCCTACCAGATAATGATCACTATATATGTCAGCTCCTCTAAAGACTTTGATGTCATTTAGGGAAGACCTCCGTCTCTTATTGATCATTATATGACCAATATGGTTTAAAGTTTTATCTGGAGATCGCCATGTCAGTTTGTGTATATTATTGTGCTGAAACATTGCTTCACCAATACGGAGGTTGTAAATCATACACAGATATACTAAAATTTCACCATTGTTATTTCTTTTCCGCAACCTTGGGTTCCCATGCATTTTTCAAACACATAGTTATCGCTTCCAACTTTCGCATTCATATCGCCCATGACTATCATGAAGTCATGTCGAGGAACTTTATCTAAAGTTCCTTGTAGCTGTTCGTAGAATATAGACTTTTCCTCTTCACTTGCTTCGTTAGTTAGGGCATAGCATTGTATGATAGATGTGTTACAATGCTTCCTTTTTAGCCGTGTGCGAATCAGTTTTTTACTTATAGGCTCCCATTGAAAATTGTAAAACAGAGAGAAGATAGTTTCTTAAACGACAAATTTTATCTTATAAGGATCTTTATTTCACAAACCCAAAGTCAAAATTTAAAAAACAACTCCAAGTTTTTGTTCGATGTTTGCAATATTATCTAAAATTTATTTTTTTTTTGAAGCTGAAAAAATAATTTGAAACATCGCACTTTTTGAATGTGATTTCAAGATTGGATGGATTTTGTAATTCAAACAGAAAAAATTACTATGCATATTTAAAAAGTATTTTATTTTGTCAAATTAATTCAAAAAAATTTTTTTAGAAGTCAAAAACTTGACAAATTTTGAATGTCTTAAGAATAAAAATAAAATTTCGATGGAATCGGATGATATCGATTTTAAAAATATCGATGTTGGTATTGGATAACAAGCAAAATTATTAATTCTAATTTTTTAACTTGGTTACTGATTCAAAGCTGTTACAATAATTATACAAAAAAGTTTTTAATTTAAATTTGGAAATTAGCTAACAAATTAATATTTAAAAAAAATGGTGATCATAGATAAAATAATAAAGCCTGTTTTTAACTGTTTTATTAATTAAAAAAAAAATTTCTTTTAAATGAATGCAAACTTTGACCAAATGACCACATGTCTCTCGAACAAGCCTATCAAAAAGAAGATAAAAAAAAATTATCCTCTCAATATCTTAGGACTTAAATTGGACCTATCTGAGTTTTGTATTTTGATAGACAAAATTTTCATTCTTTTGCCATTAATAATTAAAATCAATTAAACAAAAGCCACTTAATTATATTTTAATAAATGATTGAGAATAAATTTTTTAAAATTCAATTTTTTACAATTATTTTAGCTATTTTTTGAATCGAATAATTGATCAACTATTCAAATCTATTTTTTGTGTAAATTAAACAATCATGAAAATTAAATCTTTACCACGCTTTTAATCGTAGGCTCAACCATCTAATATTTTCGATTATTAATTCAGACACGAATAATGAATGTATTTAAGATTGTCTTATCTAAACAATTCAGAAACAATAAACCATGATATTGACAAAAAAAAATTGAAAATTTCCAACCATTCCAAATTTAACCAGGCATGAAATAAATTTAACTTAACTAGAAATATTTTTTTTTAATTCAATCAATCTATAAATAAGTAATATTTTCGACAAAGCTGAATCAGAAAAATTAGATTTTTAAATCCTCTCATCTCTCTACAAAAATACAATAAAAAATGTTTGGTGATTTTGGTTTATCATTCGGTGGTTCATGTGGTTCATGCCCACCACCGTGTCCACCACCAATGCCTTTGCCATGTCCAAAGCCATGTCCACCACCAATGCCTTTGCCATGCCCACCACCATGCCCACCACCAATGCCTTTGCCATGTCCAAAGCCATGCCCACCACCATGTCCACCACCATGCCCACCACCAATGCCTTTGCCATGTCCAAAGCCATGCCCACCACCATGTCCACCACCATGCCCACCACCGATGCCATTGCCATTACCTCCAGTTAGCTCTTGCTCTCCTTGTAGTGGTTCTACTGGATTTTCATTTTTCTAAATTAGTTTTTTATTAATTTTTGAATAATAAGAAATAAATGGCCATTTAATCGTCTTATTATACTTATTGAATAAATTTTGAAATATTAATTCTTTTCTTTTTTTCGATGTTTTTAATACTAACTAGAATAAAAAAATCGCATCCGAGAATCGAACAACACTAATTAAAAAATATCTACCGAAATATAACACAGAATTGATTTTGCTCAAAATTTGTTTTAAAAAATAAAGTTATTGAAAAAAATTTTATTTAAATAATAATTATTTTACACATTAAATATTGATAGTATAGAAAATTAATGCATAAAATAATAAATTTAATGCGGTCATTGTGAAAAAATTATTTTGACGCAAAAAAACGAAATGCTTAATACTTTTTATGATAAGATTTTTAATTTTGGTTAATCTTGACACGCTCGATAAATTTTCACTTTATCAATTGTGCGGTACTTCATGTTCTTTCCGATCAACGTTCTTGACCTTGTAATCAGTGACTGGCCAGATAGAATTGATCAGATACATCTGATCGGCGCTCCATTTGGTAAGGCTTGACAAGTCTATGCGGTAATTTAGTTTGTGGTCCACCTAAACTTATCAAACCTCCGAATATCGGATCGATCCGGTTTAATCACACTAAAGAAAAGTACTCAGCGCTGCAGTCGGCTCTCATTCTCGATACCTCACACATTAACGAAGCTGTGATATAGTGACATCTTTGTCGATATCACTGGAAAGTTGATTAACTTAACCATGAGCGTTTAAGTTAACAAGGAACATAAATAGCTGCTCCAATACGTCTTACGAAAAGATCAGATAGACGGGCCCAATGGTACTAATGTAAACATTACAAAAGCCTAAACATAAATAATCGTTTATTTTGTAAAAACATTCCTAAGAGCAGATACTGTGCGGGGCTGCAAACCGTCCTGGATGACCTACGAGTTAGTGAAGCTAGATAAAAATAGGAAACGTCTTTTCGTTAACAGCGCCCTGCGACATAACCGATAATCTTAATTGTCAATTTGCAGGTTGAGACAGACGTTGACCACGAGCATACCACTGCAACAATTGAGAAGCTTGTCAGGAACGAAAACATGATCTCAAACAAACTTGTCAAGTAAAACGCATCTAAATCGATCGCTTTGGACGGAATTCACCCTAACGTTCTTAAGAAGTGTGCCACGGAGATCGCTCGGCCACTTGCTCATATCTTCAACTTGTCCCTCATCACCTCAGCTCTTCCTATGAAATGGAGTTTGGCAAACGCAAGCCCAGTTTTCAAGAAAGGTATTTGTGTCGATGCGTTCAATTAACGTCCGATTTCATTGACATAAGTGGTCTGCAGAATAAAAGAATCTCTTGTCCGTGACTCAATAATGTTGCATTTATGCGCAAATAGATTACTTGCTCCACGACAGCATGGGTTTGTTCCAAGTTCGACAAGGTTCCTCATGATAGGCTGATTAATAAGCTAAGAATTGTTGGCATCCACGGACTAACTTCTCGACTGCATTAAATTTTATCTTGAGGGTAGGAAGCAGCGTGGTTACAGGTCCACACGTTTCAAATTGGAAAGATGTAACCTCAGAAGTCCACCAGGGTAGTGTCTTATGCCCAATTCTCTTCGCAACCTTCATCAATGACCTACTTAGTCACTTGAAACACACAAGCAAACTCTTTGCCGATGATCTTAAAAAATAATATTTCAGAAGAGATATTGACACAGTTTAAATATTCTTGAAAAGAGAAACGAGAGTCCCTACTGCTTTGAAAGACATGGAGTACGAGAGCAGAATTGTGCGGATGGGTCTTACATCACTGGAGACAAGACCACAGCATGGTGACTTAATCCAACTTTTAAAAGTCATCAAGAACAAAGACGAAATAACGTGGTACAACACACCTTATACGCGTTTCTATAAACTCGGTTAAGCAAAAATGCGATTTGAAACAGGTTTTAAGATACCGTACTACCAGCCCTACTGAAAACCAATGGAATAGCATAACTCAGTCTTGTCCCAGCATATCTCTTTTTAAAATTAAAAAGTCGATTCTAGACTGAACTTTAATGATGCATTATGTTGGATGGAGTATCATATTTTAAGTTGAGAATTTTAATTTGAAGATTTTGTTTTAGTTCGTTGTGGTATTTTTATAACTAATACTCAGATTTTTTGTGACTGATAGGAAGCATTTTTCAAACTAATCAGAGTTTCACTTAAATATTTTTGCCCATTATGAATTATTCAGTTTTAGTAGTAGTAGGCGTAGTAAAAAATACTACGACCCAAAACAGGTAAAGCCTCTTCAATCATCAGCAGTTATATAAATGTTAATTTAAACACACGATTTGTCAAAAAAAGAAAAAGATGAAAACAATTTTTGACTCCTTCTCTTACCATGCATTTTGAGCGTTCTTGATGACGAAATTGCATAATTGATTCGGGGAGAAGTTCATTACATTAAATGCTATCATAGCCTTTTAAGATTTTATAAATCGGAATATTATTATTATTATTTAGCCTAATGCCAAGGCCGCTATGCGACCACTTTCCGGTACGCTGTAAAATAAAGCGTACCAATTACAAAAATAAAAAAGTAAAAAAAAAAAAAAAAAGATAAAAAAATAAAAATAAAAATAGGTGTCTTTTACGTAGAAAGAAAAAATTTGTACAGAGATAAGTAAAGTTTAAAATTTTATAATTTCGAAGATTTTTTTTGATAATTCCTGTCTGTTTTTTGTGTTGAATAGTTTGTGCAGTTCGGTTACGTTCGGATTATTAAGCTTAGTGGCTTTGAACTCAGTTTTGGTGTGGTATTTTATCGTTTGGCATACAGTATGCAATTCTGATTCGTTGATGTTATAAGCTGACTTTATTTCGTTAATTTCGTTTGGCAAACTTTCTTCTAAGATTTCTATAGATTCAAGGAGCGCGTTTGTATAACTATTATTCTTTAAACGCAAGTAAAAGTCGCATTTTAGCGCGTCTAAACGTTTCATTGTTGGTTCGATTTTAAGCGCACACAAAAGATCAGTAGATCTACACCTTGTTGGTATACCAATCATCATTTTGACCAAGTTCCCTTCTAGTCTTTTTAATACTAACCTCTCGCTTTTATTTAGGTGAGAGTTTTCGAGTCCGTAGTGTATGACTGGTCTTATGAATGTGTTATAAAGGTGTCCCTTCATAGTTGGGTGGATCTCGTTGGATATAATTGAAAGTTTTTTTAGTTTATTGTGTGCTTTAAGTGCAGAGTTTTTACACTTAGTAATGTGTTCGCTATTTTTACCATCATCTGTCAATATTATACCTAAGTACTTCATTTTTTTTATTTTTTCAACTGCGTCGCCATTTAACAGCAAGTTTTGCTGCCACAGGTCCTGACTTTTTTCTTTTTTGGTTAATTTAATATTATAATTGAAGATTATGAAAGATGTTTTGCTTGGGTTATACTTGATTTCGTCTATTTCTCCATAGCTTTGTACAACATCAAGTTGTTTTTGGATCCCTAATTTTGTCGTACTTATCAAAAGTATACCATCGGCGCAGAAAATAATGTCAATTTTCTTTCCATTTTTTACTTCGAGGCCATGTTCGAGCTCTTCTACTTGTTTGATCAGATCATCAACGTATATTAAGAATAATTTTGGTGACATAATTCCACCTTGGCGCACACCCATAGATGTTTTGAAGATGCTTGAAAATTCGTTGTCATTTTCAACCAACATAACTGACTGATTGTAATAATTGTATGTAGCAAGTACAATTGCTGGGTTAATATTTTTGAGAATCATTTTGGTCCAGAGGTTTGTACGATTTACTTTATCGAACGCCTTTGAGGCATCTACTGCGCAAACATACAGTCTTTTTTTCAACAATCTACTCAATTTAATCGCTTGTTTTAAAACAAAAATCGCATGACCACAAGACGATTTTTTCTTAAACCCGAACTGTTTTTCATTATCAGTATAATACTTTTCTATTTCTTTTAGAAGAACAGCTTCGAATAAGTTTGAGAAAGCATCAGATACTGCAATGGGACGAATATTATTTAAATCGTTATTGGAGCTTTTAGGGTCTTTAATCAATGGCTTAATTATAGAAATGTTAAATAGGTACGGGGTTTGTTGAAAACGGATCATTTTCTCAAAAATAATTGTTAAGTATTTACTTACATAATCGTTCGAACAGTACTTTAGCATCTCATAAGTAACACCACCTATACCACAACTTTTACCATTCGGCAGATTGTCTATCAGCTCTTTAAAGTTTTCCGGATCTAATCTGTAATCGTGTACTTGATTTTTGTGCTTGCAAACAAATTCATTCAGTATTTTTATGTTTTTAAGTTCATTTGGCGAATTTTGACTAATTCTTTCGTTAAATTGTTTAAAAAATACATCTTTAATTTTTGCTATCTCAATATCGACATTTTGCTGCTTACTATTCATCGATTTAATCTTTTTCCAAAAGCCTGTTTTATCCATCTGGAACAAGGATTTTAGATTTCTTAAGCACCGATCTCGTTTCAGTGTTATGTTTAATCTTTTTTTTGCTCTAAATTCGCGTTTAGCATTATTTGACGGAATATATCATCCCTAAATCTTTTTATTTAGTAGTAAGTTAACTTTTACATATCAATTCTTTGGTCATTTCAACAAAAATAAATGCAACGATCGAAAATTAAGACATCAAACAAGATCTCAAATCGTCGAAACTAATAATTCAAAAATCATTCGCCAGACCAACAAAACTTTCATAATCAAAAAAAATATATCACAAGTTCAAGACAGGAAAATGATAACTTATAAATCTTATCATAAAAAGTATTCAGCATTTCGTTTTTTTGCGTCAAAATAATTTTTTCACAATGACCGCATTAAATTTAATATTTTATGCATTAATTTTCTATACTATCAATATTTAATGGGTAAAATAATTATTATTTAAATAAAGTTTTTTTCAATAACTTTATTTTTTAAAACAAATTTTGAGCAAAATCAATTCTGTGTTATATTTCGGTAGATATTTTTTAATTAGTGTTGTTCGATTCTCGGATGCGATTTTTTTATTCTAGTTAGTATTAAAAACATCGAAAAAAAGAAAAGAATTAATATTTCAAAATTTATTCAATAAGTATAATAAGACGATTAAATGGCCATTTATTTCTTATTATTCAAAAATTAATAAAAAACTAATTTAGAAAAATGAAAATCCAGTAGAACCACTACAAGGAGAGCAAGAGCTAACTGGAGGTAATGGCAATGGCATCGGTGGTGGGCATGGTGGTGGACATGGTGGTGGGCATGGCTTTGGACATGGCAAAGGCATTGGTGGTGGGCATGGTGGTGGACATGGTGGTGGGCATGGCTTTGGACATGGCAAAGGCATTGGTGGTGGGCATGGTGGTGGGCATGGCAAAGGCATTGGTGGTGGACATGGCTTTGGACATGGCAAAGGCATTGGTGGTGGACACGGTGGTGGGCATGAACCACATGAACCACCGAATGATAAACCAAAATCACCAAACATTTTTTATTTTATTTTTGTAGAGAGATGAGAGGATTTAAAAATCTAATTTTTCTGATTCAGCTTTGAGGAAAATATTACTTATTTATAGATTGATTGAATTAAAAAAAATTATTTCTAGTTAAGTTAAATTTATTTCATGCCTGGTTAAATTTGGAATGGTTGGAAATTTTCAATTTTTTTTTGTCAATATCATGGTTTATTGTTTCTGAATTGTTTAGATAAGACAATCTTAAATACATTCATTATTCGTGTCTGAATTAATAATCGAAAATATTAGATGGTTGAGCCTACGATTAAAAGCGTGGTAAAGATTTAATTTTCATGATTGTTTAATTTACACAAAAAATAGATTTGAATAGTTGATCAATTATTCGATTCAAAAAATAGCTAAAATAATTGTAAAAAATTGAATTTTAAAAAATTTATTCTCAATCATTTATTAAAATATAATTAAGTGGCTTTTGTTTAATTGATTTTAATTATTAATGGCAAAAGAATGAAAATTTTGTCTATCAAAATACAAAACTCAGATAGGTCCAATTTAAGTCCTAAGATATTGAGAGGATAATTTTTTTTTATCTTCTTTTTGATAGGCTTGTTCGAGAGACATGTGGTCATTTGGTCAAAGTTTGCATTCATTTAAAAGAAATTTTTTTTTTAATTAATAAAACAGTTAAAAACAGGCTTTATTATTTTATCTATGATCACCATTTTTTATTAAATATTAATTTGTTAGCTAATTACCAAATTTAAATTAAAAACTTTTTTGTATAATTATTGTAACAGCTTTGAATCAGTAACCAAGTTAAAAAATTAGAATTAATAATTTTGCTTGTTATCCAATACCAAAATCGATATCATCCGATTCCATCGAATTTTTATTTTTATTCTAAAGGTATTCTTAATTTATCAAGTTTTTGACTTCTTAAAAATTTTTTTTGAATTAATTTGACAAAATAAAATATTTTTTAAATATGCATAGTAATTTTTTTTTTGGACTTTCAAAATATTTTTTTATTTGACTTTTTTAAAAAATTTGATTTTTATCGATTTTATAAAAAAAAAGGGTTTTGTATAAGATCAAGCACTGGTGGTTCAGTGGTAGAATGCTCGCCTGCCACGCGGGCGGCCCGGGTTCGATTCCCGGCCAGTGCATTTTTTTCCTATCTAAATCATAATCAAAATAATTCCTTTCTAGTAAAAAGAATAAAAAAGTTTGATCTAAAATTTTTGTAGCAAAAAGTAAGATTAAGTAATAAAATAAATTTCAAAAATAAAGTTTTTTAAATTTTGAAGCCTTATAATTTTATTTGTATTTTATTTAATTTTACTTGTAAAATTTATCTTGGACATCAGTTGAATCTTATTTAAAAGCAATAACCACAGTTTGACTCAACATTCTGTTTTCTTTAGTTTTTATTTTTTCTGACTTGTGTTTCCCATTCTAAATCATTCTGTTTGCAAATTCCCAAATCCTTTTCGCATTTTGACTTTCTCAAGTGTTTCAATCAAATTCGGAATATTGTTCCCAATTTTTACAACTTTGCATTTATCTTCATTCAGCTGAGTCGACCACTCTTTTGACCACTTGCAAATTTTATCTTTATCTGATTGTAGCTTATAAATCGAGTTGACTTGTTAGTTTTTAAATATTCAACAGTATGTTGAAAAAATTTAGAAATTGATTATTTTATTTATCTAAAATTGTTTATTTATTGATACGAATAATTGAGTGCTAAAGGAAAAAATTAAAACACTAATTTGAAGAGTTTTTTCTTCTACATTTTGACATATTACATTCGGCATATACATTTTATTAACTCTTAATTATTTAAAATGAAAAAACTTCGTATAAAAATAAAAAAATTAAAGTTGGTTTAAAAGTTTATAATCCAAAAGATTAAATAATTATATCAATCTACTTTGAGAGCCTTTTTTTTTAATTTTAAATTTCAAGCCAAAATTTTGTTAAACATAGAACATAAATTAAAAAAAAAATAATCTTTTTAAAATGTCTGGTATAAATTATCTCTAAATAAAAGAAGCTGGGACCATCAAGTAGTTCTCTCAAGAACCTGTGGAATTTTACGTTAAGCAAATACTTTAACTTGTAAGCATGCATTTTAAAAAAATTTTAACGATAGAAAAAAAAAATTATCTAAATAATTAAAATAATTGATAAAATATATTTTAATTCTTTCAAAAAAAAATGATTATTAAAAATCATTTCAATATAACTATTTTTATTATAATGGTTTTCAAATATTTTGTCGATTCTCATGGAACGTATCGATGAATCTTTTTTATTGCTAAAGGTAATCGATATCAGGCGGTAATTATTTTGGAATATATTTGCAGTTAAAAAAAGCAGGCATACACTTTCATGATAATAGTGTAGCAGGCAGCAAATAAAACTAATTTAATTAAAAAATATTAAATTCTAAATCAAAGACTGCATCTTATAATTTTAAATATGGCTACATACATTTTAGATATATTTTTTTAAGGGTTTTTTAATTGCTTTAAAAATTTTTAATTAAAAAAAATTATTTAATAAATAAATTATTTCTCTGAACTTTTGTTACCATAGTAACATGGTATTTAAGCTATCAAGAAATTCATTTCTCAATAAAATAAAAAAATGCCAATTGATAAGATTCTAATAACTCATAAATTTGGCATTATATCTCAAAGCCACAAACGACAACTTCAAGAGAGATTAATCAAGCAAAAATTTCTGCTCGAAAGCCAAGAAAAGCAAAAAAAAAAGGATCCCAATGATCTGTAATATTAACTTTTTTAGCAAAAAAATTATTTTTAATTTTTTTTACAATAGAATTAACTTGCAAATTAATGAAGATTTTGTTAAAGAATACAACGAATCTTCAAGCGAAAAAAAAATCCAACTAAATCAAAAATGCACAAAAATATTTGAAAAAATCAAGGTATAATACAGTATTTTAGATAATCTTTATTTCTCTAAATCTTATCATCATTCAACTCTTTTATATGAATTTATTTAATTCAATATTATTTTTATTCATCTCAATTTAAAAAGCAGTAGAGTGCATATTCAACCGAAAGATATCAGAAAATGCATGATTTACACAAAAATTATGTCTTAAAATTCAATTAGGAGATTTTAAATTTTTTTTAAATTTTTGATTTTTATCATTAAATAACAAAATTAAGAATTTATTGACATTTTTTTTTATTAAAACCCTTCATTGGAGACTCTAAAAATGTTCAATAATTTTTTTTTACTTATTTCTTCTTAAAAAAGTTTAAAAAAGTTACCCAAAAAATTTCGGCCAAATACTTTTCAATCAACACTTCATATCTTCCTCACTTTTTCGTCGACAACATTGTTGAAAAATACAGACTCTGCATTTTATCTTCAGTCGTTTTGCAAAATTCACTCAATCTTACTCTCTTTAATTTAGTTAAATTTTAAAAATAAAATGCGGTGCTTGTTTCTAGATATATCAAATCTATTCATAATAAAAAAATTAAAATCAAAGTCATTAAAGTATTAATTAAATTTATTATCAAAAAGTCAAAATTTTAGTAAAATTGTAAGGAAATATATCTTAGAACATTCTCTGTATAATTTTAGCTTAAAAAAATGCAATAAATTAAAAATTGTGTATTTTTTTTAAACTTGTACTTTAAAATTCATTTGGCATAAAGTCTTTTTTCAAGTCTCTAAATCAAATATCAGTCACAGAATATCTTGAAAACCAAAACCAGTCTTTCCCTGAAGACTGTTAGGTTGAAATTTTGAGGGAACTCGCTGTCAAAAGCTAAAGCAAAAATTTAATCACTGAACATTTGAGTTAAAAACCTCTTTAGAAAAATTTAAGAATTAAAAATTGGTTTGATTTCTTTCAGAAATTAAGAAAAAATCCACTCAAAATTAGGCTTTCTGAAAAAAAAATTTTAAGATTTTAGAAAGGATCAAATTTAATTTGGAAAACTTTAGTCATGATTATGATTTAATATTCAGCCTTTAATCGGTTCATTAAGTGAAAATACCCTGGTTTCCAAAATGTATCTCATTCTACACAAATTAAAATTTGTCACCCACAATCAAATATCTGTTCATCACTAAATTTTATTAACAAAAATTCTCTCGACAAACAAACAAAAAAATTTACAAAAAAACTTAAAATTTTAATTTTTCAATACAAAATTTAAAACTTACAGACGAGTGAACAAACCAGTAAATGTTGTTGCTGTTGGTACTCATTTAAACAGACTTCAGAAATATTAATTTAATTAATTTAAATAATTATATTAATTTAAAACTAATAATTTTTTTGAGAAAATTATTTAATTAAAAAAAAAAAGTTTATTTTCTCTTCTTGTTCGCCACAAATATATTGTGGTTTAAAATAAATTTTTGGTTAACCTTTAATCTCTTTCTACTAGTGGAAATCTGTTTACTCTTTGGTATATATTGCGTTGTGGAATGATTAAACTGAAGAATTCGATATTTTTAGGTGCTCAACTACTGTTTTTTACGATTTTCCTGAAAAATATGCTTTTAGGACTTGACCGTATGTCGCACCACTCATGTTACCTACTAAATCCCGCCAAAATCGAAATAAATCGACGTTCTGAGCTTTCAAAAAAATTAATCGACGATTTTGGCGGGATTTAGTAGGTAACATGAGTGGTGCGACATACGGTCAAGTCCTAAAAGCATATTTTTCAGGAAAATCGTAAAAAACAGTAGTTGAGCACCTAAAAATATCGATTTCAATAGTTTAATCTAAAAATTTTAATAAAATAATTCAAATTTGACAAATTTGTTAAAAATCACATGATTTGAAAACATTTTTTAAGAAAAATAAAGCAATAAATTAAAAAGTAAAATCATAGAACTGTTCAGAATTTTGTCTAGATTTAAAAAAAAAAAATATCGGGTCATAATTGATCCCTCGGAGGAGATACGATTTAAATCAGTAAAAACACATTTTTTCATTTTTTTAGCCAACAAAAACCGCCACACCCTTTTTTTTTTCTTCTAAATTAATATAGCATGTAGAAAATTTTATGCTCTTTCAGAATATATATACTTTTTTTAGTATATTAAAGTTTTATCTTTGAGATTTTGAGTCTTAAAGAAGAAATTTTTAAAGGGTTTGCTATTTTTGGAACCCTGGGTGTAAAAAATTTTTTTTTGCCCCTTCAAAAAAATTTTTTTTTTGGTGTTTTGAGGGCGTAGATTACGAATTTTGAGTCAAAAATGTGAAATTCAGATAGCACTAAAGTTTTGAATTTCGTGAATTTTATAAGTTTTTAGAGTAAATATTATAAGTAAAAAATGATCAAAATTTTTGAAAAATTTTAACTTTTGATTATTTTTTAACTAATTAATTAATGAAAATTAATAAAATAGTTTCTTTTAGAAAAAGCTCTCCAATTTTGACACAATTGATGATCTAAGCATTCAACTATGCTGGGCCGAATTATCCCAACTGATGCAGTGTGACTCGCCATTTCAGGAAGAATGCATGGACCTGTTCATCGAGTCGTTAGAAAACGCCAAGCTTTCTTCTTCTCAAATTCCAACACTCTTCTTTCTTGCCGAGACCATTATCTACTGGATCCGGACTGACACAGTCAACCAGCCATTTCTCAGAGCCTTTGAAATAAAACTACTCAAAGTGGGAAAAATGATTTTCGAGCGCATTTACATCCATTTCATGGACAAAAGCCTCGATGACCAGCATGATCTGGTGGACCATTTGTCAATTTATTTGCAAGGATTTTCAGATTTAAAAGCTGCCTATTCGCCCTATCCCGATGCATTTTTGTACATCGAGTTCATGATCAAAATAGGAGAAATAGTCAGTGGTCATGTGAAACATCCAAAATCGGAAACAAACACCACAGCAGCTAGTTATTTTACCGATTCAGAGAGACGCCTCAATATGCTAGACCAATTTTTGTGGTCCACCATTGAACTGTTCAAATTGCTTAAATCAAAATATGCCAGGAAAACACTTGAGGAATTTTTGACCACATTTGATTCACTGATTTTCCGCGATGAGAACTGGCTGGACGCCAGCCTATCATTGTACATTCTGGCCGAATGCTCAAAGATCAACATGAAAGCTCTGGACATATTTTTACAGCTTTCGTTTAAGGACGATGACTACGAAGACAGACTCATACGTGATGAGATTTCACCACGTAAAAATCTTAAATCTTCTGGTCTGTTTAAATGGTCCATTGAACTGACTTGTGTTTATGTGGAGCTTTTGGGAGATATTTGCATTAATGGTTCGAGCCCGCTGCTTAAGCGAAAAGCGCTCTTGGGAAACCATAAAGAGGCTGCTGATGTGTTCAATAATGGTGATCCCCAAGTTTTTGGGCTGTTGGACACGGCAAAATTTAGCGCAAACTCCCAGTCGGATTGGATGGTTCGCTACATGGCCGTGAAAGGTCTGGTCAGGATTTGCAAAAGCCTAAATGACAAGCAAAATGAGGAATTTCGCCAAATAAGCTGGGCTTGTTTGGTTATTTTTCAGGAAAGCGAGAAAAATCCAAATGTGCTTGAGGCTCTTAAAGTTGGTCAAATTAATTCCAAGATTGAACCTTTGATAAAAAAGGAAAAAGTTGAGTCGAGCAAGACAAATGTTTACTGTAGGTTTGCTTACAGACTTGGTGATTTGAGAAAGAATGGACTGCCCAAGTCTCAAATGAACAGAGAGTCGTCTGCCGATGATGAATTAAAAGCTATGAGGCTCGAAAGCTTACCGCCAGAAAGTATTTCAGTTCACAACAAATCCATTTTGACCAACACTGAGACAAAAATAGCTGACCAAGTTCTCATGTCCGTCAAAAAACGAACTACACTTAAGGATGAGCTTTTGATCAGTAGTCAATTTGAAACAAAGGTGCCCAATTATTACGAAAGGAAAAACATTGATTTGATGAGAATTGTTGAGGACCAATTTCGAAAAGATTTACGAGACAATCTTAATGAATAGTCAAATTTTGATTTTTAAATTTAAAATTGTAAAAAATAAAAAATTATTTTTTTATCTAATTTTTTTTATGCTTTTTGTTTCTCCTAATGGGGAGAAGTTGTCTGTGGTGTTCGACAGGCATTGTAAATTTTCATACAAATATTCCAGCGCAAAGTTTAAATTCTTAAAAAATTTGTGGATTTAGAATTTTTGTGCAGATTTTAAAAGTTGGAAAAATAATGTTGCATTTAAAAATCAAGTTTAAAAAAAATTTTAAAAAAAGTAAAATTTTCAATAAAATTTTTTATCGAATTTTACGTTGATTTAAAAATGGTTGAATTTTTTGTGTTTGAATTATAAAAGAAATCTTTTGTAGAAATAACATTGAAAAAGTGCGATGTTTCAGAAATTTTTTTCAGTTTAAAATAGAAAAATAATCTTAATTTTAATATTTCTTTTTAATAATTATTTAAATTCAATAGTTGAAAATGTTCATAAATATGCAAATATTTCATTTGTGGGTTGTCATTATATATTTTAGTTCATATTAAAACGTTAGAATTTTATTAATTAATTAGACTATTCAATAATAATTAAATGTTTTTATTTATCAATTTTAGTTTACATTCGATGATTACTTTGAAAAGCAGAATCGTTCAAGTTGAACCAATTTTAAAAAAGGGTACTTTTTTAGCATATTGAAATTTGAGATCAAGATCAAAAAGCTCTGATTTTATTTTTTTAATTTAAATAAAATAAATTTTAAATAAATAAAAAAAAACTTTAAGAAAGTGATTGTTTTTAAAAGAAATTGTGCATTTTATCTTTTTAATAATATGTCATTATATTCAATTTCAAAGTGCACTTTTGAAGATTTAATTCAAACTTTAAAAAAAAAAGAGAAACAATTGTTCAACTTCTAAAGATTCTTCAAGATCAACAAACTGAGCTTGATTTCTTTTTTTTTCTGAATTTGCATTGCCGAAGCTATATTCAATTGTAATTTTGATATAAAAATAAATAAACTTTATGTTTTTACTTTTTTCACAAATATTATAAATTTCAAAAACGTTATTTTTTAGATAAAATTTAATTTCCTTTTTCTATTATTGCCATCAGATTATCACTTTTAAAATAAAGAATTACTAAAGAAAATAGTTAACCTATGTCTATATTGATCCGATATTTGTATCAGTAATATTTAGGTTTATTATTGAAATTTTTAATTTATTTTAAATTGCTTGTTGAAAGCATGTGACTACCTTGAAGCACTACATAGGCTCAAATTGCCAAAAATAATTTAGCCTTGTTTTAAAGAACTAACATAATTAAATTTGACATATCAGGCCAAAGAGAAGAAAAATTTTAAAAGCCGGTTTAATAATCTATTCTTTAGTTTTGCATTAAAAAAGCAGTGAAATATTGAGTAAATTAATATTTTGGCTCTAAAAATTTAAATAGAAAATACTAATTAATCAAATATTGAAAAATGGGGACAGACAAAAATGACTCCTGATTCTTTCAGCAATCATTATTTAAAGATTAAGGTTATGTGGATACCTTCAAAAGATTAATGTAAAGAAATTTAAAAAAAAATCTTAAAAACAATTACATAAATTTCATACAAATAAACCTTAAAAAATTTTGAGTTAAATATTTAATTGACCTGAGCAGGTATGGTCTAGACAATGCCATCATTTATTTGATTAAAAATTTTAGCAATTTAATTTTTATTTTATTTTTAAGTTAAATGGCTGTATTTGTTAAGAGGATGATTTTTGTAAATAAGTTTTATTGTGATTTAGTATTAACAAAAGAAGAATCGCACAAAATCTAAAATGAATAGTGATACAAAATTTAAAAAAAAAACAAAGATTTTAAAAACGGAGCCAATGTTGTAGTTGTAGTAGTATGGTGTTATCAGTTTCTTGACTAATTCACATTACGCACTAAAGACAGCATTACATCACCATATAATGACTATCTAACTTTTTATTTATAAAATATTTTAAATGAAAAAATTCAAAAAATAACTTAGGACGAACATTCTAATTTATTTCTGATTATTATATATGTTAAAACAATCTCAACAACGATATGGGCATTGGTAATAAAAGTAAAAATAAAAGTAAAAGTAAAAGTTGAATTTTATTTTGCCAGGAGTTAAATATGCTCTGATTTGCTCTTATAAATTTTTCTAAACCTTACTTGAACTTCACAGTCGCTGGCGCCTCGACTAGTTTTTGGCTAAACAAAAATTGGTTTCGAAAATTTTTCTGGATGCTATGTGCCTTAAATTTTGTTGGTTTAGATGATTCAACCTCTATTCAAATGGTCTGTTTCTCAGCTCCGGAACTTGTTTTGTCACCCATCTCTTAACATCTTCGAGTACTTTTTGATCACCCTTTAGGTTTAACTGCAAACTGAAGATGTGTTCCGATGTAGGTCTCTCTCTTGTTATGTTCGCTCTAGGACGTGGGTTTGAGTGCTCATCACGTCCTACATGTCAAAATTGATGGGCATATTTTTTTTTCATTTAAGACCATGTATTTGCATTTTTTGGCATCGAACTTGGTACACCACAATTTCGTCCATTTTGACAAAAATCAGTGTTTGCAAATGATGACATGATTTTTGCGTCGTCGGCGCACAGCTTGTATTTATTTTTTATTCTCCATTTCATTTATTAATAATATGAAAATAGTGGTGTAAGGACTGAGTCCCGTGGAACACCGCTTGGTACTTCTGCCCACTCAGATTCTGCGCTATCTAGTACAACTTTTTGTTTTCTTCAAGTAAAAAAGCTATCAATCCATTTAATGAGATTATCATCGAAACCGTAAGCCTCCAGTTTCCGCAGAAGTCTTTAGTGCGAGACATTGTCACATGCTTTAGAAAAGTCAAGGAATATTATGACAATGAGAAATTTTTGGCTCCATATTATAAATGGATTGAAATACAAAAATTAAAGACAAATTAAAATGATGTTCATAAATGAAGCCAATATTGCTGAAGAAAATGAAAAGAAGAGACTCAGAAAAATTTGGTCTAAAAACTTTAAATTTATATTTTTTTAAATCACAAAATAAATTTTTTCTTTATTTTCTTTTTTTGGTCATCTAATCATCATTGTCACAGTGTGTTTAAAATGCACTTGATCTCTGAACACATAAGAAAAATTTTAAAACATAATTAGAAATTTTTCGTTAATTTGTTGTGTGATAGCTTCTCAAATAAATATGTTGGCCTAAAATAAATTTGCTCAAATTAAAAGCTATTTTTCTCTGTTCACAAAATTATTAATAATTATATCATAAAAATTAGTCATTTCACAATCTTATTTACCAAAACTTAAAAATATAAATATTTTATTAATTTAAAAGAAGTCTAAAAAATTCAAAATGGTTATTTGTTTGCTTTTGCTTACAAAGGATTCGAAAAGTTTATTTTTTTAAAAAGAAATTTGAATGCAACTTAATTATTTTAAGTTTAAAAAAAATCAACTATTTTAAGAATAAACTTTTTGAATAGCTAGATCAAAGAATAGTTTTTATAAATAAGGGTATTGATTAATTTGGCGGTGAAAAATTTCAATATGATCGGCATTTAGAAACAAAACGAAGCTTAATTTACCTTTCAAACTATTTATCCTAAAGTAAGCTAGCTCTGTAATTTCGTTCATTCAATTAAAGCTTTTTAGAGCGAAAATTAATCATTTAAAAACATATTTTTTAATAAATTTTGCATTTCAGAAATCAATAAAAATAATTAGAAGAGCTGATCTCTTTAGAACTCAGCTAATCGAAATTAAACAACCATAAATTTAACTTTTATTGGAATAATTTTTTTCCTTTTAATTTTATTTGTCTGATCTTCCAAAATTTAAAAATAAGTTTCTTGAAATTTTTATCATTTTCATCGCTAGTTTTTAATAAATAAATGAATAAAAGCGAAAGTTTATCTTGTTTATTCAAAGTGCTTTAAAATCATACATCAATTTTTTTCATTTAGATATCAGCACATACAGTATTCAGATATCAAAATATCAAGACAATATCGAGGCATTATTTTTATTTTTTGATTCCAAATATTAGAAATTTTTGTTTTATTTTAAAAAAAAATTCATTCTATTTCCAACTTTTATCAATCGAAAGAAAAATGTTTCTACCACACAATTAATAATAGCAATAGATCGAAAAAAATTTGATTTTTTTTTCAAATTTTTTTAGTTTAAAAAATATTCCAATAATTAAATTAAAGTAAGATAATCAAATAAAAATAAATAGATAGGTAAACATTCCATTTAAATAAACAATTTTTCGATGAAGCATTAATGAAAATTTTTTTCCAAACAAATCCGATTTCTTTATTCAAGATTTTGGTCTGTTCACGAGAAGATAATTTATTTTCAATTTTCTTAAACAGCATAACTAAGAAGCAAAAATGATTTTTTCAATTTTTGGCAAACTGTTACCTAAAGTGAAATATTTAAATTAAATCTTGAGGGTTATTGTCTATTTATGTTTTTGATGCTTTTACAGATTTCTTAAGATTCAACATAGAAAATAATTTTTCCATTTAATGACTCTTAAATGATTAAAGCTCCAGGTCTAGAAAATAATTTTTTGCAATGTTGATGACTTGCAATTTAAGTGTTATTATCCTTGTTATAGTCAAAATTTACCAATTTCTTCTGCCTTGTTGTTCGGGATATTCTTTTTCAAATGATAAAATTTACTTCGAACTAGCTGTGCTGATTTTTAGACTAAATTTGCGTGAATGATTTTATCAAGAGGCATGATATTTTAGGGTCGAAATAATTTTTGCCTAATAAAATTTGGGCTTTAGATAATTAAAAAAAGTTAATCACGCAAATCTTTTTTTATTCAAAGAATCATCTAAATTACTAAAAAAAAGACAGTAATAGTTCAATAATTTTGTTTCTTTTAAATTACTTTGCTGCGTGATACAGAGTGCTTCCTTTAATTTATAAATAAGTAAATCAATTTTTTTTTCTTCATTTAAAAACTTGAAGCTAATCGAATAAGCTCTAAAACTTAAAAAAATATGTTTGCATTAACCCAACAAAGCACCAGGAGCACTCGAGTTTGCATTAGAAAATTTTGTTAAACAAAAATTTTAAAATTAGTTATGTAAGTATGAAAAAAGATTATTGAACTTTTAAGATTATTTTTACAATAAACAAATGATAGTGAAAAAAAAATTTTTAGCTTAATTATTTAACACTAAAAAGCCCGCTTTAAAAAATAACTTAATCAGATTTGTTTTTCTTTTGTCTAAAAAAATCTCCCAAGCGTTTGGGTATATTTTTTTGACACTAAATTATTTTATTTTTTTAAATGTCAAAACAAATTTAAATTTATGAAAATAAAACAAAAATTTTTTGTTGGGTAGTTTGGTAAAAAACCAAAGGTGTTCCAGTGTTAAGTTCACTAAGCCAAAAATTATTTTTCTTAATTTTTAATTTTTGTATAGAGCAAGTTTAAAAAGATATCTGAACTAGTTTGAATGCATTTCGTTTGGTTAATTTATCTCTATTATGCAATTTGGAATACAGATCTCGACTCATTTAGAAAAAGAACGTGATTTTTCAAATGCTAAATTTTAAATTAAAAAGCAAAATTTTTTTCTATAAGGCGCCAATTCAAATTTTGAATAGCACTTTCTGAGTCTGTTTAATCAGGAGTAATTATTTTCTATGTCTAGATCACCGAATATCTAAATTATATGGCTTGTATGCTTTTGAATATTGCTATTCGTGATGGAGCTCCTTATTCTTCTAGAGTAAACAACTAATACTTTTTTTTTCTTTTATATTATTAATTTTTTAGGTATTTCTTGTTGATCTTAAGATTAGGCTTTAGAAAATCTCGATGGGCTATCAGGCTAACTTTTTTTCTACCTTCATTAGAATAATGAATAGCTTTGCAATAGGTCTGTAATATAAAGACGGTTTTTTTGTAGGGGTTTTATTACAGTCTCTTTTGATAAGCCAACCTTGGAAAAATTACACTTTTTTATCTTTAAAATATTGTATGTTTGCAGATAAACTTTAAAAAAGGCAATAATATCCGCTTAAAAATGCGATTTTAGAATTTTAAGCAAAATTTTTCTTAAAAAATAAGTCTAAAGGATTCGAATTGAAATTTTTAGTTTGTCAGCAAATATGAACTCATTTTTCTAGTTTTTAATTAACATGATCATTAGTACTTTTAAATTGAAAAAGAAAAATTTATTCAAATTATTTATTCTGTTTTATTATTTAAAAAAAAATATATATATTAAAAATTACACACTCATTTATTGATCCATAGTCTGTCAATGCTTTAATGAAGCAAGTGATCCGAAGTGCACATTTAGCTAATTAAAAATTTACTCAAAGATAGCGCTAGGATTTTTAACCCAATTTTAGCGCTTTTTTTTTCTATTAAATAATACTACGCAAGATAATGAAGACTTTTTTGGTTTTTAGAATAGTTTTAAAAGCCCTTTCGAATATTATAATTGAAAATTCAATTATGAGCAACAATAAGGAAGCGGGCTATTGTTAACCATCTCGAAATGGTTGCATAATGGGATTAGGATTAGGAGATGAGCTAAATTAGCCTTAGGCACCTAAGCGAGGCCTATCAAAAGTAAAATTCAAAATGATTTAGTTCGAAATTTGATCATTGATCAGCAATGTCAAGTAGGTTGGAAAATGTGCTGAGTGATAAAGGCCAAGTGTACAATAATTTGTTTTTTGTTTGCTATTTGCTTTTCAAATACGAACAAAATCAACTTTTTATTGTCGCTTTAATTATTAAAAATGTTTGACAAAGCGAAATTTAAATGCAAATTTGAGCTTTAATTTTGTACTAAAAATTCTCTCTAATTTAACTTCGGCTTAGAATAAAGTTTTTGGTTGCGACCCGGTTTTTAATCGAGCCAAATTTAGCTAAATTGAGAAAAGGTGAAAAGTTTGCCTATTAAATATTTGAAATTTGGACCTAGGAAAATTATTTCAAATTAATAGAATAGAATTTTTTTGCTTTTTCTTACGCAATATGCTCACTGTAATTTAAACATTGTGGTAACATCAAAATCCGGATCGGAGCGCCAGGTGCTCCATTGCAAAAGAGAATTATACAACTAGAAAAAAGCATTAATTTTTAATTTGTATTTATTTTAGAATTATGCAATTTATGGACACAATTTAAAAGGAAATTGATTCTTTTAGAATAACAACATTTGTAGTTTGTGGAATAGAACAAAAAATTCGATTAATTTTTATGGTCCTTTGGAGGCCCAGGTTTCTACAAAATTAATCATAGTTTGAGGTAATTCATTTCCAATGCATTTTTACAAATTTCCGCTCAGAATCGATTTTTTTCAAGTTAGACTCATTGCACAAATTACTTCAATTAAAATTTTAAGTTTGAGGAAAAATTTGTGAAGCAAAGCAAAGGGTCGAATTTCTTGTACAACATTAAAACAATGCATAGCCGAGACACCGGGATTTAGCGGATTTGTTTTGTGGTGAAATTCAAGCTCATAATTCACTTCGAAACAAAATACAGGTGGAAGCTTTAGAAAAATGAGTAGTCTATTTTGAATTTGTTAAGATTAGTTATTAAAAAAAGAGTTTTACTATTTTTTGTTATGGTGATTAGAAAACGGAAAATTTAGCCCCAATTAAAGCCAAAAAATAAAATTCTCTAATTTCATCTTGTAAATTTTTAATTTAATTTAAAGAAAATAAACTCGACAAGCTTGTTTGAAGTTAAAGTTTGAACCTTTTGTGATCACCCGAATTGAGCGAATTCTTCTGCTTTTGGCCATGATTTATTTCAACTGTTTATTAGTTTTGTTGAATGCCAGCTATAAATCATTAGCCCACGTCTACAAATACTATTTAACTTTAGTTGCTATTTTCTTAACTAAAAATTTGTTCTTAATTTGCTCAATTCGCCAAAAACATTTCGCAGTTTTGTTGAAAAAATAGAACATTGTTACGGCTTCTATTTTGAAATTAATGAGCTCTTTCTGGATAGCTCATCATTTATTTGAGATGCTTTTTAGATTAGCTAGGAGGCATCCTTAATATTAGGAATAGCAAAAGTACGGTTTGTCCAAAAGCCTGACAAAAATTTGCTCATCTAGGCAAGTTTTAAACAAAATTAATATTAATTTAGTCTTAATTTTTTTGGTCGGTGTTGTAATAGAGGCCGGATTAGAGATTTATATCTAAGTTGGCTCGGCTAATGCAAGTGATATACCAAGCTAGAGGGAAGTTTGCTTTGGACTTAAGCCGCTTAACATGGCTTCGTCCCTGGATAAATTTGCATTTGTAAAAATTAGCAAAAATGCCATAAACACATTAATCATTTTTTATATAAAAAAATATAAATATCTTTCATACTTTTAAATTTTTTAGTTTTAGCTTGATTATCATATGAACTGAGTGAATTTTTAACTTGACATATATATTACAAGGAAAATATTTGAGAAATTTTTTCCTCTAGAGAGTGGTATTTGATTTCGTGGACAGGAAATAGAATTTGAAGAGTCAAATAATCGTGAGATTTGGATACAATAAGCTAATTAATTCGCTCAAGTAATTGAGACCAAGGCTTTTTCAAGCATCTATTTACAAAATTTAGAACTAAATTAAAAATTTGTTTTTTTTATTTTTTTATATTTTGATCAGTGTCGATAAAAAAAAACAAGAGAATTAAATGTCTTTAGGTAAATTAGTGTGAAATATAAGAAGTGTTTATTTGACTATGTTTAGAGAATATAAATTTGTATCCTCGATCAAAGTTTTTAAATTAGTTTATGCATATTTTTTTAATCCGAGTTTAATTTTTTTAACTTAAAGCTTTTTGTAATTAATCTCAAAAAAAAAAAAGGATTGAACTTTATTTACAGCTCAATCGATTGTTTAATCGAATTTTAAGCACTTTTCTCGAGGAAAATATCCTCTTCGACTTGGTTCTACATATTGAATTAAAATCGAATCAACATAAACATTTTTCTAGCTTATGAATAGATCAATTATATAATTATTTTGTTATATGAGGCTTTATATCATCTATCGATAGATATTTCTTTTTATTGAGATTAAAAAAAATTAAATAACTAAGTAATCGATCTTTTTTGTTTAATTTAACTTCACTGCTAAGATTTTAACTTTTGTTTTAAATCTTTTTCTCAGTCTAGTCAAAAAATTTTATTTAATTTTTTTTCCTCTAAATTTGGCTAATATCTTTGAGTCTTGAAATTTTTTTATAGATTCAAATTGCATCCCAAGTGGTATTTTTAATAGAATTATACTTATTTTGATGTTCTTTTGATAATTTTACAGCCATAGATAAATTGTCAGTATTATTATTATTATTATTAAAGTTAAAATAAGTATTAAAAAAAAATAATCTATTCTATATTATTTAATCTATTCATTTTAGTCTATAAATTTTAATTTTTTAAATTTTTTTTACTCAGTTCTTCTCAAGTAAACTTAGAATAACCTCAATGAGAGTGACAAATTATGTTGGCACATTTAAAAATATCTATCTGCAAATCGTTTCAGATGAACTCTAATTTTTAAAAGGATTTAAAATTTTTTTCAGACAAATATTTTAGGATATAAGAGATGATTTGTCACTTTTTTAAGGGTTCCTAGGTTTTCTTTTCAAATTGAATTGAAAAAATTAACTAATAAAATAATTTAATTAACTAAAATGAATAGATCATAGAATGATGATTTTTTATGACTGTAAAATTTATCATTAATTTATCAACAAAAAAAGTATAATTCTATTAAAAAGACCACTTATACTTTTTAAGAGTTTACTAATCTCTTCTAAAATGGATTTAGATACGTTTTTATTTTTTCAAGATAAAATATTGATTTGCTAATTAATTTAATAATTAATATTTTTTTTAAGTCCACTTAAGAGACAAAAATCAAAGTACATTTTCAACTTTTTTTTAAATGCTTTCCTGAATAAATAATTAATAAAAACAATTATTTAATATTTGTTAAATAATAAATTTGAATTCACTTATTATTTGAATAAATAAGCGATAAAAAAATTATTAATATTTACTTTATTTCACTTTTTTTTTTAATTTCAAATAAAAATTATTCAAAGTATTAAAAATCGTGATTGAAAAAAATCAGGAAACTCGGTTGTCTTTTTTTTTTTTTCTTAACTTTACAAAGCATTTTTCTTTATTTTTTAATTTTTTTTTTATCTAAAAAAATTTTATTCTATCAGAGTTTACTAAGAAGAAGGATGAAAAGAGAACTTTAGCCGCTCGAAACTACCTGAAATCCGACTCCAATTTTTTTCTATAAAAATAAACTAAATAAATTAGTGCCTTTTGTTTTAATTTTTATTTAAGTTTTAGATAAATTTATATTACTAAGCTTGGTTATAATTATTTGTTCAATTAAAATCAACTTTATACTAAATCAAAATTAAGTAAGTCTGCTGTAAACATCGATAAGGATGAATAGGAACTTTGGCTGCGTCTAATTAGATGCCGATCAATCCAGCTGAGATCATAAATAATCGATCTTTAATTCAACAATTACAGTAAGTAGGCTAAACACGTGATTTTTTTTTGAGCTTTTTTATTTCGCCTCATATCTCACACATATTCCGTACATCTCTATTTATTTTTGGAAATTTTATTTTTTAAATAAAGTAAAGAATAATAACAAAATCAATGTAGGGAATCCATTAATAATTTTCAAAATTAGATCTTTGCCACATAAAGTCTCCTCATGATCTGCATTTTATCACTGCGATCAACAAAAGCTCACATTTAATTAGTAAGAGATTTAAAAAGCTTATTAATGCAAAAATTGTTTGCCTACAAGCTTTGAATTTAAATTTTGCTCGGCTTGTCAAGAAAAATCAAGGCCAAAAAGTCGATAAAAGCATTTGAGAGCAAAAAGCTGACCCATCTAAAAGCCAATATCCAACAAAGCTCTCATCTCGTTTCCTGGTTCTTTATCCTTTATTTGAAATAAATATTTTATTAATTTTTTTAAAGAAAAAAAAGGCAACAACAAATATTTATTTAAACAAAGTGCTAATTCAATAAATTCAAAGTGTAACTTTTGTGACTTTGAGTCGAATTTAGATTAACAATGAAAGGAACTTTTGCAAAATCAGCATTGGAATCGGCCTTAAGAGCAAATATTTATTCCATGAAGTTTTGTCCACATTGGCTCCGGGCCATTGTTCGCCTCCTATTCTCTAGACCTAATTAAATAAGCTAATCGAACTTTAAAAAATATCTAAAAAACAAAAGTTTTCCATTCTATTTGTGTCCATGTTCATTAAAATGCCTTTGGTTTGCCATTCGAACTCATTATTTTTGCTAAAAATCAATTTTCATTTTTATCCTAATCGATCTAATTTATAGAAATTTTTTCCTAAATATGTATTTGGCTATTATGGACGTGTTAAGTGTTGTTCTCGAGAAAGAAAGAAAAAAATATTTTATTTTTTTTTTAAATCGAATAGCAATTATTGTGTGAAATAAAAATGAGAAATTAATTAGCTTTCTCATGACTTCTAGTGCGATTTTGTCATTTCTAGTGTAAATTTTTTCATCTTAAACTTCAGCAGCCACAAGCGGTTTGATAGAAATTTTACCAAAGGCAAAAAGTGTTACTCAATAAATTGTTTAGATAACAAGTTCAAAAAATGTATATTAAAAACTGGGCGTTTTAAACAATTACGTAACTTGTTAAAGAAAAATAAAAAATTTCAAACTTTTTTTATTTAATTTGTTTTCTAGTGTTTGATCAATTCAATGGACACTTGACTCGTCCTTAGAAGATAAAATTTTATCAACATTTTTTGGTCAATTGGCCGTTTTGAGCCCAGTTTTACGACTGCTTTAAAATTGTTTTTTAAAGATATTAAATTATCTACATTCCATTTATCTTTCTAATCTATTATTTATTGTTTACTGCACTTAAGAGTTCGCTTTAGTCTGCCCGGATTGTTTAGAAAATTCTTATGAAAAATAGATATTCATTTTGTTGTTTTGTTTATCATTTTCAAATCATTTATCATTATCAGTCAGTTGTTGGAATGAGAATTTTCAAGATTAACCTCCCAGACTTGTGTGACAGGAATATTAAATTTAATTTTTGAGCCATTTTTTCTTGTTGTTGAAATCCATTTTTGAGGAGCACTGAACTTATTCAAACTTAATTTCCGTAAATCACCGCTTCAAGTGTTTGGCTAAGCGATTTTTGTTCTATATTTGTTTGACCTTAAGAATGGATAATTAGAATCCAAGCCGGAATAGTGGAAAGTCTAATTAAAAGTTTCGTGCTTTTAAAAGCGATTAGTATCGACAATATTTTCTGCTCAAGTGACACCAAACAGTCTCAGGACACTAATTTCGAGCACAAAATGCTCATTGAACTATGCTCGTCCGAGAATGGATTTTAGCTCGAAGCCAAATGAGCTTTGAACATTTTTCGAGTTATATAAAATCCAAGCAAGCAAATCTAGAGCATGCATATTTCCTGTAGTGATACTTGTCTCGAGTTAAAATGCCCAGGTGATTTTTTTTAATTTAGAGAAAACATTCTTTAGTATTATTTTTCAAAATAAACTTTTTTTTGTCACAGAATGACCTTCAACAAATGTGTCCATATTCTTACTTGAAAAGATCAACTTGGCTAATTAGAAAAAAACATTTTGTGTTCATTATCACATTAGTATTTTTAAGTGAAAATAATTATAACTTGCCAAATGTGACAGTGTTGTTTACGCTATCTGGTTTTGCCATAGGACCTCAATTTTTGACTTTTCTTTATCAAATACCAAGTGATAAACACACTCAATATTTCAAGATCGATTATCGTGATTTTTCGCCAACAATCAAATATCCACATTCAAGTTCATTTTATCTAATTTAAACTTTATTATTCATTTGATTTTCATTGAAGTTTTCTAAACTGAACAAAATACTATTAATATTTCTAAGGTAAATAAATGAAAATTTATTTGGGTTATAAAATTATGATCATAAAAATTTTTTCCTTAAAAAAGACTACAGATTTTTAATTAAATCGATGTCGGGCTAGAACAAATTGAAAAAGTTTTAAATAATTATAAAACGATTAGGTATATTTTGTACACTTGGTAAAAAGGACATTTATTAGTTATTAAATCAGATTCATATTTAAGCTTTGATGCATAAATTCAATTGAACTCTTGTGAGGAAATTAATTTATTTGTCTAAGTATTTTATTTTGCAGGTCTGCTCACTTGTTTTAAAACATGGTGAGGTAACTTGGTATTTTACTATATAAAAAATATAAAAAAAATTAAATAAAAATTAAAAATAAAGTGTAAAAAAGATTTCTAAAATAGATAAATTGAAATAGTGAGTGACAAGTACTAGCAGCTTAATTATTGTTCGATCAGGAAAGGAAGAAGAAATAATTGCATTATTTTTATTCTTCCACCAGTGTGTCACTAATGGAACAGAATGACCCAGTCCTGACCTATCATATCTATCACTCAATTTGAAAGATTGATTCGGGACTGTAAATAGTTAATTAACACTAGATGCACCAAACGAGTCATTTGTTTAAAAAAAAAATTCAAATTTTTCAAATATTTTAATTTTTTGGAATAGATTTTATTTTTTCTTAAAAAAAGTATTACTTTATTTATATTCAATATATTTTATATTAGAAAAAGATGAAGCTTGGTGCTTCTAGGGTAAAAGGCCTCGTGGTTCAAAACTTTCAAATTTAAAAATTGCTCTATTTTGAATAACTAGAATTCAATATTGTTATTAGTTTCTGAAAATGAGTCAAGACAAGGCTAAGAATAATATATAATAGATCCAACTAAAGATTAACAAAGGTTTTGTAAAGTTTTGCAATTTAGACCCAAATTTTTTGTTGACAGGATCTTAAGTATATTTAGCCTTGAATTACGACATTCTTTTAGTTGTCTCAATTTGAAGAAAAAATTAATCTTTAGTCAAATTTAACATCCACAAACTTGTTTTTTTTTTATCTTTGAATTTATTTCTATAGATCTTTAGGTTAGAGTCAGTACTTTGGCCGTTTGCAAGTGGTTATCGCATGTCAACTTGTAAGAGAATTTAATTTTAATTTTATTTTCGCAGATCCAAAACTTTTTCCATCTTAAAAATCTTTAAATTTTCTGAGAATTAGATAATTTTTTTTTTATCTTTATTTTTTAAGACATACTTAAAAACGACAGTCTAAAACCTGTTCTAAAAAAAATTTTAATTATTTTAGAGTTTTGTTTCCACTGAAGGAGCAATAGTTCGATCATCTATACAATAAATAAATAAATTTGAACCTGTGGTCATAATCAATTATACCAAGAATAAATAAAAATATCTCAATAAGGTAGATATTTAGAAGAGAGGATTAGAGGCAGCTATTTTAAGGTAACCCTCAATTGATCTCTTTTGTGACGGTTAATTGACAAATTTTTAAAATTCATAAAGAAATTAAAATATTTGCTTTTAAAGGATTATCAAAAGATTGTTAGATTTTAATCAAAAGATTTGTTAACTTAAAATTAGGTCCAAACTTTAATAGCTATTTTTGCATTTTCGCTATGATTTAATAGATCAAATTTTCGAAAATCAAAACTAATTTTATCTAATTTTATTTTTTAAATTAGATAAAAAATCAACGAATTGATATTGCAGAAATTCAGTGGAACTTTTCGCAGATAGTGTCTCATGGAATTTTCAAAAGCAATATTATTAAATCCTTAGTGGGTTTTGAATAAAGAAAATTAAATACTTGAAAAATATCTCATGAGTATGACTAAAATTTGCAAGGATATATTTAAGATTAGTAAATTTTATTTTTGAGTAAAGTCATTTGAGATCTGGGAATATGCTTTTATCTATTTAGATAATTGATTTAATTTTCTGACAATTTATATTTTATATTTAAAAAAGTTAAGGTATCAGCCTCAGACAGCTTTGATATTTTTTTTACAAATTTATAGATTCACAAGTATTTTATCAATTCAAAAAAATTTTAGTTAAAATTTCAAGCATTAGAAAATTAATTTTTTTGTTTAATAGAACAAGTTAAATTTATATTTGAAAAATTGAAAAAAAATAGAAAATTATTTTTTAAACTTTAAAATTTAATTAAGGAGCATAGTTTTAGCCATCGAGTTGCAACATTGATAAATAAACCATTGATTATTTTTTTATAAATTAATATTTAAAAAAAAAAACGTGGAGCATTAAGACTCGGAAACGAAAATTTTTTTTTGATAATCTTTTATTCAAAACTTGAATCAAAAATTATCATTTTGACAAAAATTTTGCTTTCATCTGGCTTAAAATTTTGAATTTTTTGTTAGAGGATGAAGTAGACTCAAGGTTTTCAATAAAAAAAATTGACTTCATTGGGGTCCATCATTTTTGAGTCATTTTACTTGAGATTTTAAAAATATTAAAAATCGATTTTTTTTATAAAAAAATCATTTATCAATCTAAAGATTCGATGCTTAAATTAAACATCTATATAATAATATATATTTAAAAAAGTTTAGACATCGGTCTCAGGCATCTCAGAACAATATTTTAAACCTTCTATAAGTAAAATTGAAATAAAAATGTTTAGTTCATTAGTCAATGTGTACAATGGCGTGTGCTGATTCATTAACTAAAATTGCTGAATTACACCAATTTTACTAGATGAATGTAAAAATGAGTTACATTACAAAAAATTACTTAATTAAAAAATGTGAATTAATTTTAAAAATCAATTTTTCAATATTTAGTTAAATTTTAAAAAAATTATTTTTTTATTAACTTTGTTAAAATTTTTTGTTTATCCTTTGCCACTATATGAAGCGAATTGTAATAGACAAAGAATTGTTGAGACCTTAATTAGAAACCAGATTATACAGAACTCACATTTTTCATCAAAATTCTTACCACAATATTCTTAATTGTCCAAATATTGTTCTAAATCGACTTTTAATTTTTTTAAAGTATAATTATGTTTAATTTATAATTTTAATACAATTTAGAAAAATTAATAAGAATAATATCAGCTATGCAAATTGGGGAAAAATTATTTTTGTTGTTAATTTTAGTTAGAAAATTTTCCTAGATTTTTTCCAATGAAGAGCGGAAAGCGGTGCATTTTTGAGATAAGGAAAAAGCGGGAGATTAAAATATCAAAGTCAGTCAAAATTCAGATGATAATAGCATAGATATTCAAGGAATTTAGCCAAGAATGGTATGCTAGTCGAATTTGTTTTTAGATTAAGTTAAATAAATGGGTTCGTTTTGGCGGCAAAGCTGTTTGTATCTAATTTCAGAGAGAGACAATGGTTGTTATTTGCTCGGCTAGTTTTGTCTTCAATATTTTGCTCAATCCATGTTTAAACAATATCCTTCACGATAGAAAACAAACTTGGCCAAAAACCATTGATAAAATAAACTTAGCCAGACTCTAAAAAATAAGCAAACAAATTCCTATCCAAACATACATGTCTTCATCGAGTCTGTTCGGATTAGAGCTAACTAGAAACAATAAAATTGATAAACGTCAAAAACCGTGTCTATTTGACTTAATTTCTTGTAAGCGTGGGGCTCGTAGTCCGCAGGCCAAATCCGTGTCAACCTACAATTAAACATTTGAATTTTGTTGCCCCCAAGCGCTCTTTATTCTGAGAAATTAAATGGCGATAAAATCAAATCAAATTAGGAAATAAATTGTTCAAGTTGAGGAGGTCAATATTTGCTATTGAATATTTCATTCATCCAAAAATTCATCCATTATTCTAGTCATGTTGGCTAAATTATTTTATTCATAACGTAATACACACTAAAAATTAGAATCATTGAACTTTTTTGTTGTTGTTGTCTAGTGTGAATAATAAACGTTTAGTCTGCGGTTGAGGGAAGGCCTCGGAGCGCCAAATTAGCCTCACAACCGCCATCCGTCCCACTTCAACAGGTCAATTTAATTCAACTAGTTCTTTTATGCACCAAATGACTAATTTTTTAGTTTTATTTCCTTTAGAAATTAATTTTTTGTCCGTTTTTTCTTCTCAAGGCCGGAACAATCAATGTTGTTTAGTCAAGCAAACAATTTCAGGCTTCTATTTGTAAAATTTTTAAATGGGATCAAAATTGGCCATTTAGTCGCTTAGTTGTCTGAACAAAATTTTTTTTCTCTTGCCATTTTCAGAATTCAATTTGGGTCTTTCGGAATGTGCAGTTTTTGATTCATGTAAGTAGATGCAATTGACTCAATCCGCTTTGTCCGCTTTGATAGATACCATTTTTTGTATCAAAAAAATTTAGTTTTAGAAATATTTTAGAAAATTATTTTTATTTTTAAAACAAGTCCACGCTTACGCCATTTTTGCTTTTTAACTATGTGTTCTAATTTAGTACCTGCGGTATTGTCTTTAAAAGAGTATCTCCTCTCAACTTTTTTTTAATTCAATAAATATTTTCTGTTTGTTTGAATGAAGGTTAATGATCATTATTTCTATTATTTTTAATCAATAATTATTATTTATATGAAAAATTACGCCAGATTTGGCGATCATAAAAAATTTAAATAAAAAGGTATAACTTAAAAAAAAACTCTTATAAAATAAAGACTATTTTCAATAAATAAGTTAAATATGGATATATTTAATTGTTTATTTGTAACAAGCTAAAGCTCCTTCAGATTTAGGAAAAAATTCAGAAATTAATACTTTTTTTTCATCACCAAATTTATTAAATTTAAAAAATTTAAGTCTTTGTCAATAATTACCTAAAAATTTTATCTATTTATTACATTTTTTTGTAAAAAAAAAATTCAAAGGGTCCCCTCTTTTGGGTGTATGTTGACCATTATTAATTTTTAGGGAAAGACATTTACAGCCTTTGAATCAGTAGTTTTCTTATAAGACTATTTTGTAAATATTAGTTTTGGAAAAAATTAAGAGTTAAAATATGAAAAATTGTTATAATTATTTATTTAGTTATCTCTCCCATGGTCATAATAAAAAAAAGTTATTAGTTAAATGTAAAAACGATTTTGAATAATCAATCATTAAAAAGTCATTTGACTATTTATGTTATGTCTAAATCAACATTTAGAACTATATTTAGCAAAGTATAAAGGAAAAATGAATTCTCTCTTTTCCCCATTGAGCTTGTGATTTTGTTGAAAAGAATTCAACTGGGACCGCTTAAATTTGGTTTGCTTTTGTTTCCAATTAACAATCTTGTTGGGTTCATACTTCAGATAAATTAATTTTACAAGGCCTTTATTACCTGTTAAATGCTGCACAAAAAGATGTATTTCTAGAACTAAAAATTGATTCCATGCCTATTGTATAAAATCGAAAGGGTACCCTCTTTTGGATGTAAACTCCCGATGTATTTATTGAAAAAGGTATAAATTAACAAGTGCTTCATTTGGATATCTCATGTAATCTTATTTTAAAATCATATTTTTTTTGACATATCACTTAAATTTTTTTTGAATTTTTAAATTATTATTCATTTATTAATATCCTTTCAATAATCAAAATTAAAAGTGAGCAAAATTTTCATAGTTAATTTTAATAGATCAAAATATTGAATAAAAAACATTTTTGATTATTAATAACTTTGTTTATTAAAAGATTATTTATAAATGAATAATAATTAAAAAATAAAAAAAAATATAATTTTTACTCAAATAAATACCATATAAATTTAAGGAAAAAAATGTATTCATGAAATAAAAATCCTGTCATTTACAAATTTTAAATATTAGTCAACACATTTTTGGATGTAATTTTATGTTAAGACTAGAAATTCGCCTTGTAGTGGAAATGTCCACCATTCCCTTGATTGCCTTCCAATCTTTCCATGATATTTTCAGATTTACAAGCCGATATAAAAGAACTGATATAATATAGCCTTTGAACAAGTGTCCTTTGGTTTTTGAGTGCATGTTGATTAAAGAAAACAAGATAAATTCTTTAGAAAAAAAATTATTTTTTGTACTCTTATTCTAATTACTAAATTTAAGTAGTAATCACATTAGGAGTAATCTAAATTCAGGGCTTGTTAAATAAAATACCAAGAAAGTATAAATGTTTTCCTTTTTTTCTATTCTAAATCAACAAGAATAGATTTTTAAAGATAATAAAAATGGTGTATTTTTGTTACAATATTATGACTAAAATATTAGCTCGTTAGAATTAGAGGTGTAAAACCGGTCTCAACGAAAACCGGTTCTACATTAAGTAACAGAATAATTAAAAAAAATTTATATCAGAATTTAATTTTTCTTTTAGTTGAAAAAATTAATAAAATTAAAAGAGTTAAAATTTCAAAAATCTTCTTTTTATTGCTCTCTATAACCGGTTTCCCACCCATAATTAGAATGAGTTTTACAATTTGATAAAATTAAAATAAGACAGCTTTTTTTTTTCATTGAAATAATTTTTAACTTGGAAAAGTTTTGACAGGCTTTTGAAATTTTTTATTCCACCATTTCGTAGTTCATAAAATTTCATCAAAATTTCTCAAATATTGGAACACTGAAGGCTATTAAAATTGTAGAAAATAAATTCAAGATCGATTTAAAATATTTTTAGAAAATGTCTACAAAATTAATTTTAGCAATTTTTCAAATCAATCTTTAATATTTACAATTTTAATGAAACAAAATTAATCAATATTTTAAAAATTCTAATTTCGATTAGATAGCTGAACTTGGTTAAATAGCGAACAAAAAAATGTTTTCTTATAATTAATGATTTCAATGAAATTCAAAAATTTTCTAATTCTTATTAAACAATAAAAGTAATCACAATATTTTTTTACTTCAAAGCTAAGGTTTTGTGAAATTCATTACAAAATTTTTTTTCTCCACAAGTTCAAAACTACTTTTGTGAATTAATATTGACCAAATTCTGGTAAACTTGGCAGTCTTTGCACATCACTAGCAGACTTTCACTTTCAACAATTAATCCATATTGCAAAATTTAATTGGCATTAAAAAAAATTTCCCATTTATCAAGTGGTACGGAATTTTGAGGCGCATTGATCAAGTGCTCAAACAACTTGTTGACTAAGTTCGAGATACAAAAAAAAAATTCTCAAAATTGATGAAATTTTTTGATCCGATCAAAAAATTATCTTGTGAAAAGTCAACGATGCACCTAAGTAAATGTAAATATTTATTTAAAAAAAAAAAAAAAAATTTTCTTCTTATTTTCATAAATGTGTAAACAATTTAAAAAGTGCAGCTGAACAAAAGAAAACTTTTAAGATTTTAGATGAAAATATTTTTTATAATGAGTTCGCACTAATTAGTCGACAAACGATGAACAGCAGGAATGATCCAAACGATGCCATTTATTACGCCAAATTAGTCAATTTTGACAGAAACAAAACTTGCCAAACACAGCCCACTCTTCAAGCCATGAACATTTACCAAGATTTAGCCGACTCGCATTTTGTTGATCAAGTTAATCAACAACATTTGATTCAGCAACAAGAAAAACAACGTTCTCTCAAAACAAAACGTTTAACATTAAGCCAGCAAAATAGCAAGCAAAATTCAATAAACCAAATTTACAAAGATAACTTGAATAACATTTTTGGCAAACAAAACACTAAATCAAACAACAACGAACAGCTTTTGTTCAAGCTAATTAAAACCAATAGTTCAGAATCTGCATCACCTTGTTCCACGTCGTCCAATTCGACGTCATCCACAAGCTCCAAGCAAAAAAAATCGCCCACATCCTCCACTTCGTCCATAAGCAACTCGCAGACCCTGCTGGTCAGAAAAAAGCCCTCGCCCGACCTCAACACCTATTTGCAGTACTCGCTCATCACCACCCAGATACCCAAGCAGCCCAGGGCCGACGAGTCGGTCTCCCACGATGAGGACTCGAACAGCACAATTCAGAAGAACTTTGATCTCTTGGTGCTGAAGCCTTCCAATCGGTCGAATCAAAGCGCGGCCCACGACTCCACCCTGCTAACTCCTCTGCACAACACAAGCACCAAACAGGGCAAAAAAATCTCCATTGACAACATATCCTCGCCAACCCTGGTGCCCTTTGATTCTTTCAACTATTACAGTAAATTGGGCAAGAACTCGAGTCCAGCCGAGTGTCCGGCCATAAAGTCAGCGTCCACGTCCTACCTGCTTTCTAAAATAAGCTCTTTGGCGAGTTTGACTCTGCCGAAAAGCAGGCCGTCAGTGACACCGACCAGCTCGTCCTCGAGCTCTTCCTCTGCCCAGCAGTCGCCCATCATGACCAACAACGCTGGCCTCATGAACAACCTGGCGAGCAAGACGACCAAATTTTTCAACCGCAAGCTCAGTCAGCAGCAAATGGAGCTTTCCACCACCCCGCTCAGTTCCAACTCGTACACGATTTTGTCCTCTTCGTCTGTGAACTCGATAGACCAGGAGAACGCGTCGCCCAGCATCACTATGGATTTGGACGAAAACTTCGGCACCAATCTGGAAGACGAGTGCGACGAAGAGATCAACTGCTTGATGAGTCACCACATGGATTGTGCTGATGGCGCCAAAATGGCATACAAAACGGTGCAGCGAGTCAAGCAGTTGAAATCGGCGTCAAGCTCTAGTTCGTCGACTAAATCGTCCGCACATGTGGTCACCAGTTCCAGACGTCCGTTCAAAAAGCGCAGTCAAAGCATTCATGCCAATCTTGACAACAAAGTCTGGTTCTTCAATCCGGTAATTTATTTTTTTTTTCATTTAATTAAAGTCTAAGCGTAAAAAAAAATTTCATGAGCAATTTTTTTTAGAAAATTAACTCTAATTAATTTTTTTTTAATTTAATTTTTTTAAAATAATTCAGTCTCAAAAACAAAAAAAATAATTTTTGCCTAATTTATAAAAAAAATTAAATTTTAATTTAACATCAAAAAAAATGGCTTTACGAAAACAAATATTTATTTTGTCGAATGTGGAATTTTTTTGTGCCAAGGGTTTAACTTATTTATTTTTACCAGCTTTTGCGCACTAATGGGTCTAACCGGCAGCAAATAAATATTATTTTTTATTTGTTGAATTAGGTCTTTGCTTGATTATATGATGAGGATGAATGTAAATTGTACTTTTAGGATCTTTCATTCGAAAGAATTTATTTTAAGTCTCAGTGTAAAAAAATTTCATGAGCAATTCTTTTTAGAAAATTAACTTTAATTAATTTTTTTTTAAAAAAATTAAATAATTAAGTCTCAAAAACAAAAAAAATAATTTTGCCTAATTTATAAAAAAAAATTAAATTTTAATTTTAACAATTTAACATTTTCAATTTTTTTGTGATAACAAAACTGAATTCATAAATTTTGCCAAGGGTTTAACTTATTTATTTGTACCAGCTTTTGCGCACTAATGGGTCTAACCGGCAGCAAATAAATATTATTTTTTATTTGTTGAATTTGTTCTATGATTGATTATAAGATGAGGATGAATGTAAATTGTACTTTTAGGATCTTTCATTCGAAAGAAATCAGCAAAATTAAGTCTTTATTGATGCAAAAAAGGTGAATAATAAAAAAAATTAATAAAATAAAACAAACAAACTTAGGGATCTATTCTACATCAATATAAATAGAAAAATATAGATCAAAACATTAAACAGAATGTTTGATATGTTTTATATGCCATTAGATAGAAAATTTAATTTTCCTCTATTTAGTACGCAATTTTGTAGATTTTTATTTAAAATTTGGTTTATTTTTGGCAGTATATAATAGTTTATTATAGACAATAATTCAAAAAAAAATATAAATAAAAGAATGAATATTTTATTTGTTAAGGTATGGGTATTGGATTGAATGCCCAAAATGTTTCAGAATTTATTTATATATTATATGTGTTTAATTTTGTTAGCTTAAAAATTAAAACTAATCACGCTTTTTTTCCAGTCAGAACAAATTTGTTCTTTTAAAAATATGCTCTGCTCCCAGTTCAAAATTTGCTTCAAACTTTATTTTTGATAAAAAACAGTGGTTAAATTTATATTTTTATAAAATAATATACTTATTGAAAATTGTTCTCATAAAGAAGATATCTACACGTTTTTAAAAATTTGCTTAACTTCCTTTAATATAAGGTACGCTTTTTTAAGTCTCTTATTTTGCCTTAAAATTAATTCAATTCAGATAAATATTTTGTGATACATTAACGTAAGCTAGTTAGATGAAAAATAGATATTATGAAATAGCAAAAAAATTTTCTCATGGACATTTATGATTTTAAATGCTAAAATGAATTTTTTGGAAAATTTGAATTATTTTAACAATGAAATTAAAAATAATTTTTTACTCAAGTAAAAAATAATTCCATATAAAAACATATCTCTATTTATAGATTTCAATTAAAGGTGTAAAAATAATCTTTTTTAAAAAAAGCTAACAAAATTTTTATTTATGGTTAAAATTTCAAAAAGGAACTAAATTGATACCTTTCTTCTTAAAGTGATATTATTAAGACTTGTTGGTTCGAGTCAGATTTTGGATTATTTTAACCATTTTTTTTAGTTTAAACAAAAATTTAAATTCTAAAAAAATTTTTGAAAAATTAAAATAATTTTACCTCTTCTAGGAGCAACAAGGGGAACAGTTTTGTTTGACATAGAATAATTTCAGTTAAGGTACTGTAAAATCGCAAAAAATAAATCAAAAGCAATTTTTGAATGAAACATTTTTCCCTTTAGAAAATAAGCTATTTTTTATTTGATTGTTAAAAAATACTATTTGAAGAAACTTTGCCTTTTTGTTTTTTTTGTGGTCTTTTTTAATTAAGACAAACATTAATTTAAAATAATGAAACTTAATATGGGTCAAAAAAAGCTTCTTTAGAAAATGTCATGTCAATTTGACTTTTAAAAAGAATAATCTATTATATAGTTTGACTAAAGTAGAGTTCTTGAGACCACAGTTGATTGAAAGAGCTCACATTCTTGACATTAAAAATTATTTAATCATAAAATTTAATAAAACGTGACATTAAGAGCTTCCTTAATTTTCCAGGAATTGATTATAATTAAATTATTTTTTGTTCAAACAGGCTTTCGGTTTACCTGAAATTACGAGTATGCAAGAATTTGATAATTACATTTTTGAGTGGGAAGTGTTTGATAATTTTAAATTATTTTTTTGTTAATAGTTATTTTTTTAACTAGAGATAAATAATTAAGAAATTTGGCGAAAATGATAGCGGGATATTTAATTATTTTAAGCTTACTCAATTGATTGAACTATGTTCAAATGTTTCAAATATTCAAAGCAGTATTTACTAGATGGTTCAACAATTTACCATTAATCATAATAAATTTTTTAATTTTTCTCAAGTTAATTTGGTTTCTGAATTAATACATTAGAGCTTTTTTTTTTAAAACTCTAGTAAATTCAAATAATTTCAAGCTCTCAGCTAAAAAATTATTTTCAAAATTGCTTTTTTATTAAAAAAAAATTTTTCAAAATTAAAAATTTTTTTTTTTCTAATCTGACCGGTTTTAGACAACTCTGTTAGCAATTAATTAAATTCAAGGGTACACCCTGTTTTGAATTTATGCGTCGGAAAGATGTTCAGTTACATCAGACAACAAAAAAAGTTGTTTGATCTGTTCATATCAATTAATTTGGAATTTTGTTTGTTAAAGAGAAAAATTAATTTTCCACTTTTACTGATAAAATTTTTCACCCAAAATAAAATTATTTAATAAAAAACACACCGATAAACTTTTATTGCGGAAATTATTTGCATAGAGTTGATTTATTTTAACTTCCTTTTGATTATGTTGAGAATTTTTTTATTATTTTAAATTGAGAACTTTGGATTAAACAAATTCCTGATTTTCTAGGCTGAGGAGTGTTGGTACATGACAGGACCAGTCGAAAAAATGGCCTCGGCCTCGTCGTGCTCATCGATGGGCGATGCAGCCGACCAAGCCAGGAAAATAAAGCTGAACGACATTCAAGTCAAATTTTTGACTCTAATCGAACTTAAGTATTTGAAACAAATTTGCTTTAACAAACTTCAGATTATATCCGAGCAGAACTCGGCCAAAGAGCTGGGCCTAAAGTCGCTGTGTATTCCCAAAGACGAATCAATGAAAACCATAAAAACCAAAAACATATCATCGACGGCGATCCGCAGCCGCTCGGTTGACTTCAAATTCTTCGAGGACATAAAAGAGAATTATTTTTTCAAAAAGGGCCAGAAAGACAATGCCGAGTTGGTATTCGGCCAGACTTTGTACAAATGTATTCTTAACGACTTGAAAAAAAGCGTTCATCCAGAGCAAAAAAAAAATGCATCTCTTACTGTGAACAAAAGATGGAAGTCCAACACCACTAATCTTTTGATCGCGTCCAAGAATGACCTGAACATACTGAATGGCGAGCAAAAAGTCAAAATGCGCCAAAACATTGAGCATGACCACGCCAAGCGAAATTCGGTTCTGTTCGAAGCATTGGACCTCAAGAATTCGACTGCAAAAAAAAACTCAGCCAAAAGCCCCACCGACAAAAGCAAAATAGACCCGAGCAACAATAGCCAGAACTTGTCCATACGCAGCGAAGGTCTGGTGCCCAACATTGTCAAGTCGTGTTGCAAACACATCAGTGACTATGGTCTCGATGTTGTCGGCATTTTCCGAATAGACTCTTCAAAAAAAAGAATAAAAGAAGTAATTTCTATTTTTTTATTAATTAATAAAAATTTTTTGTTGTTTTTATTTTTTTTTAATTTATTTTTTTTCTCAAAAGCTCAAAGAAATGTATGACAATGGTAAAAATATTGACATGGGAGAGCATTTTAACACAAACGATGCTGCTTGTCTGCTCAAAGAGTACTTGCGCTCGTTGCCGGAGCCACTACTGACTCGTGATCTATACTCGAGCTTTTTAGCCACAAACAGTAAATTGACCACAGTTTAAATTGAAAAGATAGGTTAATTTTAAATTTTTAAGAAATTACCAACAGAGCTCTGAGGCTCGAAATGACTCGCTACTTAATATGTCTTTTGCCGGTGCCAAATCGAGACACATTAGAAGTGTTGTTAAAGCTGTTGGATCGAATTAAGTCGCATGCCGAGCCAGTGAGTCAGAGGGACAAAATTGTTGGCGGCAATAAAATGGACGCGTTCAATCTGGCCATGGTTTTTGGTCCAAATTTGCTCAAAAAACACAAGCTTTCACAAATATCACTTAACACCAAGCCCAATGAGCTGCAGAACGACAAGTACAATATCATCGACGATATTGATTCGGTCATTTCAGTTACCAAATTTTTAATAGAAAACCAAAGTTTGATTTTTAATGTAAGCTATTTTTTATTTAATTTTTTTAATTAGAAAAAAAAATTTTTTTCAATTAAATTAAAAGTTGGAAATTTTTGGGGAGTTAAAGAAAACATTAAATTAAAAAAATTACGATTCATACACCAAATAAATTAGTTTGCTTAAGCTATTTTTAAACTAACAAGGCTCTGAAATTTAGCTATAAATTTATTTTTGATTGATGTTAGCATTGATGAGATATTTTTAGATGTTTTTTTGTTAATAGGCATCTGCATTCTAAATAAATTTCCAGCCTTATCAATTAAATCCAAAGTATAAATAAAAATAATGACGTCTTGATATGTTGGCGTCTCTATTAGTTCTTATATAATATTAGCTAAAATTATGACGTAAAAAGTTTTTTGTAATAACAAAGATTAATTTATGATTTAAAACTTCAATATATTAAGTAAAAAAAAATTAACTACAAAAATTTTACAATAGCATTGCACAATTTCTGCAATAATATATTTTTATACAATATATCAAAATTAAAAATTTTAAATCCAAAAACTAAAATATCAATATATATATATTTATAATAAATTATTTATAATTGATTTTTTTTAATTCAAAAAAGAAAAATTGGCTTTAATTTTTTAGTAAACAAAAATTCTGCAAAATTTTGACTTTAATCAAGCATTTTTCTGAAGAAATTTTTATTTTTTAAATATATTAATCAATAAATAAATTGCTATTTGATTTTAATGATTGGTAATTTTTAATAAATTATTTTTTTAATTTAAATTTTTTTAAGAAACCGACTGAGTTCAGAATTTTAGAAGAAGCGATCAATTATCGATCTTACTTTAAGTTAAATATATTAGAAAATTGACTTGAGCTTTAAGTACACTTTTCGGAAATTAAAATGATAAAATGAAAATGACATAATTTAATATTGATCAGAATATGACGTTCACTGAGATTTACAAAATATTCCTTGATTGCTTTTAGTAACATCTACCTAGAATTGTTGTTTATAATGTTCAAAAATTCAAAAATAATTTAATTGAATTCAACCTCAAAGACAACTTATTAATTTGACTTAAAATATTTTTTGTCAATAATTTAAAAATTTATTTTTCTAAATTGATTAATCAAATTTTTTTACAAAAAGATGACTGATTTAAATTTTTAGAAAACGAGTCAAAAAATTTGGATGCTATAGAAACATAGTTTTTATAGAAAATTTAATTAGTTTTAACTCTGGGATATAGAAAAGTAGATAATTTTTTTCTGTCATTGACCATTAATACTATTTTAGGTATTAATGTGTTAACCTTATGTGTTTATTTTCATTTTTTTCTTGATTCTGAAAGTTAATTTAATTTTTTAAAAGAATTTAAGACTTACTTTTTTTATCAAAAAAGGATTTTTGATCTTTTTAGATAATAAAATTTTGAATCGAAAAGTAAGGTGTCGCTATTGTCGGGTACTAAAAATTACACAACAAAAACATTATAACTTATAACTGATTCTTTAAGAAAATTATAACAATCTTTACTTGAGAATATTTAAGAAATTTAAATCAACAATTTGATTTTATTTCATAATTGTAGTAGTAGTATTGAGACTGTGGTAAATGATTGTCAGCATTTAGCTCATGAAGGGCTTTGACAGTCTTTCTTCTCTTGTTTTACCCATTGCCAAACAATTCATTATCTATACTTGATTTGAAACTGTTGATTGATTTAGAACTGGCAATTTCCTCTGACGGGTCGTTCCATTTTGACTCTACTCGAAAAAAATCTTAATATTTTTATATCTCTTAATTTTAGAAGAATTCGGAAAGGAATCTTGAAAAAAAAATCCTAGAGAAGCCTGTCGGGCAAGTCAAGATTTGTAAAAGTAGCTGATCATATATTTCATAAGATCCTTGGCCTTATGAAATATATGGCACAAGTTAATTTAAAAACAATAATTTCATTAAACTTTATTCAATAAATCGATGTTTAAAAAATAAGAAAATAATTAAAAAAAAAACAACAAAGCTAATTTTTAAGTAACTAATAATCATCAAAATAATTCTCCTTATTTTAATTTAATAAAAAAATATTTTTGAATTTTTTATTCAATTTATTTATTAAGATTGATTCATTATTACACAATGAACTTATCCAGACCATCAACAACATAACACCGAGTGAGGCTGAACTAATATTAAACCGAAAAATTTCATCCCAGATTGGGTAAATTCTCGATTAATTTTTATAAAATTTTTCTAATTTTTTTCCAACAGAGTGACCATTTTGGACCCGATTCCATCTAGTTTAGCCCTTGAACAAAACAGTGAATATCCGACAGGTTTGGACTCGAACAATCAAGCACCTAAGCACAATCCGAGCGAAGAATCGTCTTCGTCCGGATCGTTTTACTCGTCTAACTACGACTTGGATCGATTGATCCAGTCCTCATCAGTTAGTTCATTAAGACAGAAAAATTTGAATGAAAATGTAGACTTCATAGACAATGGCAACTCAGCTCGCATCCGCTCATCCAAAACCAAGCTGCACAAAATTTCCAACAATCTGAATTATCACAACGAAACCATCTGCTTTGTCAATTCACCATCGCACTCACCAGTAGGACAGAGTGTCCGCAAGCCCAAGAGAATCAGTGAGCCCTATAAATATAGTGAAAATTTGAGTGAGAATTTTTACACCAAACCGGTACAGAACCAAGGCTCCTTGCTGCTGATGATTCAAAATCAGGGCCCAAATCAAAGGCCTAGAATAAGACAAACTGATTCAATAGTTGGTGACAACAAAAGCGAACGAATTGTTATGTCCAAGTCCATTCGAAGTTTGTCTAATTTAAACTTGGATAATTCGGAGCAAAGCGAAGCATACCGTGTCAACTCGTCCAAATTGTGCTCGAAATACTATGACAAATCTAAATTTAACACAATCGGTGAGCAAGAGACACTTGTTTGAATCCAATTATTAAATTTTTTTTATTTTATCAAAAAACCCCAAATATTTAGCCGATGGCGCATCTAGGCCTTTTTAGTGGCGTCCGAATTTATTAATTGTATAAACAAAAAGGGGGTATAAATTTCGATTTCTAGTGGTTTATATTCATTTCTTTTCGAAGCTTAAATTTTACAATTAATTTTTGTATAAACTGAGTCTAATAAGCTTAATTTTTTGTAATCTTTTCGTTTTGTATTTTTTTTTTCAATTTGTTGATAGATTTTCTTTATTTTTTGTTGACATGAATAAATAAGGTATATAGTATGAACTCGTAATTTATCTAATAGACCTTTGGTAAACGAAAAAGCAAATTATTTATTGAAATTTGTTTTTCTTTTTTTTTCATGGGTTTTGTAATTTTCTTTTTTTTTTTGATAATTTTTTAATAAAATATTTAACAATTGTTTAAACTAATTGATCAAATTTTATAATTTCTTAAAAGAAATAAAATTTTTACTAAACATTTTTTTGCAAATATTTCCCATTTAATAATTAAAGTTAAAGTAATTAAAGATCGAGAATTTAAATTTTAAAAATATTCTTAAAATAAACATTTAAATGCAGTAAGTTAAATTTTTTTAAAATTTTTGATACCTAACCATTTAGTCTTAAGAATTCGCTTAGCTCATTATTAATTTTCCTTGGTTATTTACAAAAAAAGAACTGAAAGTAGAAAAAGGAACAGTGCCAAACAAAACAATATTCTGAAAAAGTACAAAAAGCACAGAAAGGATGTCTACAAAAGTTCTTTCTAACAAAATATCATAAAATTCTTCTTGATTGTTAAAGAGACTTTTTTAATTTTTTTTCAAAGAATTCTTTACAATTCATTTGGTCTTTTTTCTGATAATTCCAAAAATAGTTGGTCTAGCTAGGTCAAGTTGATCGATCTGTTAAATGAATATCATATTTAGCTTCGAAACCAAGTAACTGGTCAAAACCCCTAAGTTTCCTGACTGCATAACTTTTCGAAAATTTGAGCTTCTTTCGATCTGTAAAAGCCAAATTCAAGAAAATCTCGAGATCTTTCCAAAGATAGATCTTTCATTAGAGTCATTCTATTCCATTGGTAATCAGACTAGAGGAGGAATACTAGTGATGAAATCGAATTAGTTTTTTCTACACAAATTGAAACTTGAAAAAAAAATAAATTTGAAAAGACAATCAATAAAGAATTATATTCGAATAAGTTCTGGAATATTAAAATAATTTGAATTTTAATTTGATTTATTTTTTTTTTTGGAAATTAATTCGATAACTGTTGATATTTAAATTAAAATTCGAACTTAACTTAAATTTGAGAAGCAATTTAGAATTAAATCAACTAATAAATGAAAAATAAAAAAAATTTAAATAAAATTTTTGAATTATTTTAAATTTGAATATGTTTTTAAAAATTCAAGAAAGTTTTGTTTTCTGAAAAAATTATTTTTTCATTAAGCATAAAGTATATATGCACTCCTTATTTTAAATGCTTAAAAAATATATATTTAATATATTAATTTTAAACAATTTATGAAAGTTTTTTACACAATAATTTAAAAAAACCAATTTAAAAAAAGTAAGCTTAAATCTTTATTAAAATATTTTATCTAAAAAAATTTTAGTGTCTTATAGTCAAGAGATAAGCAATTGTCAACTGACTCCCACAACAATTAATAACCCTCTAAACCCAAATTTTGCCCGAAGAATTTACAAAAACTAAACAGTGGATACAGCATGAACTACTTCAAGCACAGGCTGTTATAGTTACGCTTGATGGATGGACTTCGATACAGCGTTATAGTTATTTAGGCATTACATATCATTTTTTCAATGAGATGTCAGAGCTTTATAGTCGGACATTAGAAATATGTAACCTCCCTGGAAGTCATACCTCCGAGAATTTAGCAAATGCTTTGTTTGAGGTTCTCAAAGACTGGGGCATATTAAATAAATTAGTTTCGATTGTCACCGATAATGCTAGCAACATGAAACATTTAAAACGCTTTTTGTTAGACAGCTTTCGAAATTCTGAGTCCACAGTGAGTGATTTTCACCATATTGGCTGTTTGGCACATTTTCTTAACTTAATTGTCAAAAAAATTACAAAATTTACTAAAGCAAGTGAAGAAAATCAAAAAAACAACAATGAGGTTGAGGAAGAAAATGATAATAATGAGTGTATTTTATATGAAACTGAGCTAAATTTAATGGAAAGCTTCTCAAATTTGGTCGAAAAGTGCAGAAAAATTGCGTCTTTGTTCCATCAATCAACTGTTGCATGTGAAATTTTGGAAAAAAAACAAAAAAATAGTAATAAAAAGCCAAATAAGATAATTATATACATTCAAACAAGATGGAACTCTACTTTTTTAATGTTATCTAGAATTTTTGAGCAAAGGGATTTATTAATGATACATTAAGAGATAGGAAGTTAAATAATAAGTTTGAAAATTTGATACTAAATCAAAATGAAATCAAGATTCTAAAAGATTCAGTAACAGTATTAAAGTTTTTTTGGGATGCAACAAATGAGATTTCAGCAGTAAAATATCCAACTATTTCGATTGTTATTCCTATCATTTTAAGTTTAAGAAACAGGTTATTAGAAAACGAAGAAGATTCCATGTTTTCTAACACTTTTAAAAAATACATTTTATACTATATGGATAAATATATATTAAAAAATATAATATTCTTAAAGATAATCATTTGATTACTGCTACTTTTTTAGACAAACGCACTAAATATTTTATAAGATGTTCAGATTTTCAAAAAAAAGAATATATTAGCATGGCTAAATGTTATATCAGAAAGTTAGTTGAACAGTTTCCAATTGAGCTCAAAGTAAAACTAAACCTAGCCAATTCCTTAAATTGTAACAAATCAACGGAATCTAATAATCAAATCGATCTTACCCTAAATTCTAATTCTGAAGAAGATCGATTACAATTTTTTTCGATTTTACGAGTGATTATCAGTCTAAAAAATCGTACGCAAAATTAAATATTTTAGATAAGGAATTTTATAGATACAATTTGGAACCCGCAAAAAAGATTGAGCCTGTAGAGTTTTGGAAGCAAAATAAAGAAAACTTTCCTATTCTTTATCAGATTTTCATCAGAGTATATTGTACTCCTGCAACGTCGGTTCCGTCAGAACAACTTTTTTCATATGCAGGCTATAGTGGCCGTCGTAACAAAATAAGTCCAGAATATGTAAGGCGAGTTGTGTTGATTAGTCAAAATCTAAATATCAAAATCTGACATAAGTATCAAAATCGCATCTATACTCAATTTATTTTTTGATTTTTTATACAATTTAAATTTTTTTTCAAAATTTTTTTTGATATATATGTGTTTTCAAAGAATCAATCGAATATTTTTTGTATTCAATTTTTAATTCGATAATTTTCTATTTTCTAATTTTTATTCGAATATTTCATAAATTCAATTATTAATTTAAATTAAATTATTTTTCAATTATATAACTCAAATTTTTTTCTATTCAAATATTATATTCGAAGCTCAATTTCATTCGAAATACTACTTTTTCGAATATCGGTTCGAATATGCATATTCGATTTCATCACCAAGGAATACAAAGAAGGTTTCGAATCAAGATATATTGAATACTATTAATTTTTAATATAAAGATTAAAATTACCATTAATTACAAAAGTACAAAAAGGAAAATGATTTTTGAAAAGTTTAATCTCATTGTTTAATAACCAAAATTTGCCAAAAGCTAAAGTTGTTGTAAGTTGTATTCCATTAATAGCAGTAACGTTAACAAGACGCCGGAGAGTGTAAAGAACAAGGACGTTAAAAAATTTGAAGAAAAATTAATGGTCTGGTTGGCAATTTCACAACGCGGAATAAGTGAACTATATTTTGTACCTAGTGGTTTAGCGGTCAATCAACATGTCTACCTTGGAGAGTATTTTAAGAAACGACTTGAGCCAATGATTAAAGAATATTATCAGGATGGCAATTATGTATTTTGGCTCGACTTAGCATCATCTAATTATAGGTATATAGCCAAAGAAGTGAATCCAACAAACTTACCAAAAGCACGACCAATCGAAGATTTTTGGGAAAATTTGAAAGCCAAAGTTTATGAGGGTGATTAAGCAACCAAAAATCTTAACCAACTCGAAAACAAAATTCGCACTTGCCTGAGCAGTATGGATCCAAAGTTTGTACAGGACCATGCAAAGACTGTTCGCTCTAGGCTATTTACCATACGTCGTCATGGAGTTCAATACCTTAACTGATATTATTTTTTCAAAATAGGAGGGTTCAGTTGAAATTTAAAAAAAGATTTGAAGCCTTTGTTAAATAAAATAAATATTATATTAAATTTTGTGCCATTTTTATTCTACATCCATTATGAGTTGAGAAGACACGGACAGAATCTTACACGAGAGCAAGTAAGGAGTTGCCTTCCTTGATTTAACTTTTCAATTAACAAAGTTGTCAATGATTGGAAAAAATTACCGGAAGAAATTATCGACTCAAGGAATACAACCAGTTTCTAAGCAAAACTTGATGTTTGGATGGTGAAACGATTTAAAGCGACTGCTTTAGCTCATTAGAGAGCTCTGCAGCAATTTACACTACTTCTACTACTACATTAAAAAGGTTCTAAATATATTTGTTTTCTAATTGTTGAGTTTGCTATTTAAAATTTCGTAGACCTTTTTTTGTTAAAAATCTAGTATGCGATTTTTAATGTGGCTAAATTTAAATTTTATTTATATAACCAAATGATAGAAGCTCTAAATATACAATTTTCTTTTATTTTTCAAAATTTTATTTATCTCTTTTCAGTCATGATTTGAGATTTAGCATTCTTCCATGATAAATTCTAGTATTTGAGAACTGGATTAGTAGATTAGTTTAAAAATAATAAAACTCTAGTATTAGAAAGAAAAAATTTAATTACAGCACTAAATGATTTTTATGTTGAAACATTTTTTTATTAATAGATTTTATTAATTTTTTTTATAAAAAAAGAAGTTATTTTTATTAAAACAGGGTGGAATATTTAATTTTAAGAGAAAATTTAATAAAAATAAAAGATTTTAAAATTAATTTCTATTTTTCTTACGTTAAAAAATCGTATTTTGAATTATTTATTTTTTTAATTTTAATTTAAGATTTAAAAATGATGAAGTTTAGACAGATAATTATTTATTTTTAATTTTAAAATAAAATTAGTGTTTAAAAATTCAAAGTAAATATAAATATCGTCTAAGACATTGATTAAAAATTAACCCCAAATTGTCTATAAAAATTAAAATGGACGCTTAATCAATTTTTCTTTTAATCATTTAAAATTGATTATAATTTTCCAAAAAAAATTCCGGAAGAAAAAGCAAAACTAATTTAATTTATTAATTTTTTCTTGTTATGAGAAAAAATTTAATCTACGCAAAAGAAATTTAATGCTTAAGATAGTTATTTTTGATTGAAATACCTAATCGGAAGCAGGATGGCTGTGAAAACCTGATATAATATCCCAAATAAAAATTTTAGATAAATTCTTTAATAAATATATTATTTATATGTCACGACAAGTTTTTAAAAGATTAGCCAAATGAAAATAACCTAATTTTAGGTTAAAGATGATTAAATCATCATTCATTTACATCTAGAATCCAGTGTTGTATATTAATTGAGTTAAAATTTTATCCTTTTTATGAAAAATTTCTGATCTTGAAATTATTAAAATGTACAAGTCTATTTAGTTAGAGTTTTATAATTAGATTAACGTGAAAATTTTGAACGTGAATGAAATATAATTGTCTATGGAAATCATTTAAACATTAATAACGTTAGGTTAAGAAAAGATGATATGGCAAAATTTTTTTATTATTAGAACATTTTTACTGTCAAAGTCTGTTATCGAAATCTTTGCAGATTACAATACGCTAAAATATATTGAAGTTTAATTTCTGCTAAATTTCCAGAGTTGAGCAGGAACTAGCTTACTCTGACAGCTGACAAAACTATGTATGTTGCACCATATTATTTTCACAGAACAAATTTTGAATTTAAAGGAATTAAGTTTTTCAATTTTTAACAATTTTGCTTTGTCTTTTAAACTAAATTTAATAAAACCATTATTTACCTTATTGATCATTTTTACTAAATAAACAAAAGTAAAAATCAAATTTTTATTTAGTTTATTTAATTAGGACTTATTTCGTTTAAAAAAGTAATTAGAAATATTTAGAATATATTAAAATTTTAGATAAAGTGCTAAAAAAATTCACAAAAATTTTCATAAATCAATTATCATAAAAAAAATTACTTCTTACTCTTTAATTACTTCTTAAAATTGCTAATTACTTCTTAACTAAAAATGAGTAAATAAAACCAAAAGATAAATTAGAATATTATTTAATTAGATTATACAATTTTTTAAGAGAATTAATTTAAAAACTGAAAAATTAATTGAACTGAAAAATTGTTTTTATTAATTAAAAAAATTTAAAAAAATTTGAAATCTTTCATGTGTCTTTTTAATTCTAATTTTATGATTATTAAATCAGAAATTAAAAAATTATTTGTGGGTTTAATAAGTATAGGACGAATTTTAAAATTATTTTATTATAAAAAAGGGAACTCGTTTCAACTGAGTAATAATTGCGGTGTAGATGATCAACTCGATGCAGTATTTTCAATGTCAGATCGGAGCAGGACTCAAAAACGTACTGGAAAAGAAGACGAGCGTCTCCTCTATTTGCCGCTAAGTTAGATTAGGGACAATTTATTTTAATTATTAGAAGAAAAGCTATTAAATTTTTTAAAATTTTGTTCTAGTTTAGTTGGTTTAGTTCAAGGTTAATCACAGGCCTTTTTTTACGAAATCTGTAAATATCAAATTAATTTATTGAATGTTGAATACTTGAATGTTACAAACTTTAACATTGATCTCTTGATCATTAAGTTCATCAGTTTTGTATAAAAAAAATCCAAATGTTTTTTTCACCATTTTCTGTTTTGATGCTGGATCAATCAGTTTCATATTTATCCTTAAATTTTATTTAGTCATTATTCTTCGATTTCAATCTAAAATTTTCAGGTGAATTATGAAAAAAAGGAATTTTATAAGCAAAACATTTTATGTTCCAAATTCAAATTGAACTTTTAGGACTTTCGAACGGGTTATCTTTGAATTTTTTATTTTGGAATTCTGACTCTGGCTCCATTTCTGCGTATAAAGGAGTCATGTGCTGCTTTTTTAATTGTCAGTTTTATTTAATTTTTTTGATAATTCATGTTGAGAAATTTGAAATTTAGTCTATTTAGTCAATTTTTTGTGAGTTGAAAAAAATTATTTTTATTGTAACTTACAGTGGTGCTACGATAACTGTATTTTACGTAAATTTATCTTTGTAAATTTACAAGAAATTACGTAAATAAATCAAATAAATCAAATTAAAAAATTTAAAGCAGATAGTATGAAATGAGAAGTTAAAAGTGTCACATGATCCAGTATTGATATAGGTTCTGAAAATAAGAGAAAATGATAAGTTAGCATTTACAACATTTCATATTTTTTTTATTTTTTTTTCGTTTTTTTTTTCTTTATAATTTTTACATCAATTATAAAGTTTCAAAGATAAAAATTTTTAGTACCTTGTTTTGATCTATTGACAACAGCGCTTTATAAGTACTCTTTAATAAAAAGAATTCTATTTAGATTTGTAAATATCCCTCCTTGGTAAGTAAGCACTTACTTTATATAATTATGCTATTAATGACTTAATATTCCCAAATTTAAAAAATCAATTAAATTAATTGACACAAAATCTAAGCTTTTTATTTATCGTAATCAGGGGGCCGGTCCTGGACCCCGTATTAGGTTTTTATAATTATATTTGGCAACCAACTACCAAAAAGTAAATAAAATTAATTTCAAAAAAGCAAAAAAAGAACTCTTTTTTAACTAACTAGATATGATATCATTGTAAAAAGTTCTATCATTTTTTTTTACCATTGTAAATAAATGCTTGTTTTGAACTAGTTGTCATTTTTAAGAAAAAAGTTCAATTAGTTTAAAATATTATTTAATTTAGTGTTAATTAATTCCTTTTTATTTCAATCTCAATATACAGTCTCAATTATTGGGGAATTTTAATAAATATTTTTAGAAAAAATAAATTATTTTGGGCAAATGATACAAATTTTTTGGGATCAATTTTAATCTTTTTTTTTAATACCATAGACTCTTAGGTTTAGATCAGCATTTTCCTTTTTATAATTTGAAAACAACATTTAACAAGTCTTTTCATCCTGTATCTTCATATTTTTAAATTGATAAATGATTAAAGTATAAAACACTTCCAAGTCTCCATTTTCAGAGAATATCATCTTTCCTATCAAAATAATGAAGTTTTTTTTTTAAATTTTTCAGGGATATACCTCAAGGACTCTCCCGAATGGCTTTGAGTCATATTTTTTCTCCTCATTTGAATTAAAAATCGAATAAAAGACAAAATATTTATCCCAATTTTTTAACTATTAATAATTTGGTACCCGCACAAAAAAAAATTCCAGTTTGATGTACCGTCAAGTTAATTTTTTTCAAAAACTCAAAATTTCGTCTTCGATACTTGAACTAATTGTTCTCATTTGCCAAAGCACCATGACTCGTCTCCAAAAAACCTATTCTTTGATAACTTAGTTGTTTCTAAAGTTAAAAAGAAAATAATTTTGCTTCGAATATTAGTTCAAAATAATAATTAAAAACAAAAAATTGAAAATTTTTAGAAAAAAGTTACAACTTTTCAATATTCTTTTCAAAAAAGAATATTTGGAAATAATTAGCTTTTGCTAGACATTAAAAAATAAATAAAATTCAATTTATAAAATCTAAAATTATTTTTTAAAATAAAATTCTAAAAAAATTGATATTTTCACTACTTACTTGAATTTTTGTTAGATCACTGATGAAAAGTTTTTTTCATTTACTTTTATTTTTTTAAAGTTAATATTTTTAATTCTTTGTAATAAGAGATGATTTTTTATCTGGCTAAAAAAATATTAATTTTTAAAATTTTACAATTTAACAATCTGGTTTTTTAAATCGGCTTTACTATATTAATTTTAAAAGTGACTTTATTTAAATATTTCTAAGGCTTAAGATTTAAATTCCAAGTAAATACCAACATTTTTTTGAATTCGAAATTAGATTTTTTAAATCTGATTAAAAAAAGTTTTAAAAATTTTCTGAGCTCTTCTTGATCCGACTAATTACTTTAAACAATTAAAAATATTAATATTCTTACATTTAAACATTCGAAAAGAGTCATTTAAACCGTTCGAATTTGAATTTTGCTATTCTAAAAAAAATATTATTTAATTTTCAGAAAAATCTTAAATCAATTTATTTATTAAGATAAAATAAAATTCTTTAGATAAAAAATATTTAAAGTTAATTGAATAAAATTTTGGCTATTTATATTAAGAATATGTTCTATTATCGAAATCTCAAATCAACACTTGTAAAGATTTGAATGTCTTGTTTTTTATTCATATATGATTCCGTGATTTATGTTTGATCTGATATAAATTTTTCACATAGTCTAGCTGAATGATCTTTTATCAGGAAATAATATTAAATTTTACTAGATGGAAAAAAAATTTAATTTATAAGTAAAAATATAGGTAGCGTTTATTTTCACACATTTTATGGATAAATAAACAAAAATTGATACACACAAAAAGTGGATGTGGATTTGAAATTTTTTTATTTATTTAGACACAAGTTATATTAAAAAATAAAAAAAAATAAGATTAACAAATTTAGATTAATTAATTAGAGTTACAATTAGCACAAAGCCATTTTTTAATCTTAGGAGCATAAGCTTTTTTAACACATTTTAAATGAAAATAATTATTACAAGAACTACAAACGATAAACTTAGAGTCGCAAGATAAAGAACAAGAGTTGCAAGAATTTAATTGACCATGTGATCTTAATGCTGATAATGTATTTTGCAACATTAAGAGAGCATCACTAGTGAAGAAACTTGAAACTAAAGAAGATATTTCATTATTTTCATTCACAAAAGCACAACTAAGTACACTAGGATTAATTTTCGAAGGTATTACTTGTATATGCTCTTCATCGACCACACGCTCTTTTGAAATGAAACTATCTACACTTGGCTTATTATATTTTATATGTTCTTATTCAAGCTTGTTCCTAATTAATTGATTTGATGAGCTTCAATTATATTTTTTCGATGGATTTCAATGTAAAGAATAAACAAAAAAATATTGTCAATTTGTGGCTAAATAACTAATTATTTTATATACACAAGAAAATTTTTTTGTTTATTTACAGGTAAATTGTGTGCGATAAAACAAGATATTTATCCACAATTTGTGTTTAAATAAATTCACTCAAAAATATAAAATAAATAGACAAACGAATTTTTTACCAAAAAATTTACAAATAACTGAAAAATTATAACTATTTTTGATACTTTTTAAATAGGCACTGGGTCCTTCTAATTTTTGGAGCACCCCTCAGCCGTAACGACGCTGCTAAGTTTATTGAGCATTTTTTTCAAGAATCAATATGAATATTTTAAATTTATAAAAATGACGTAAATCAAAAATAATTTTTGTTAAAAAATATCTTTAAAGTAATTCATTGTTTTTTAAATTTTTAGTACTATTAAATAAGCATTTACACACATGTTTTATTAAATAAAGTAATACACATGGTTGAATTGTGAAAAGATGCATTGTTCAAAAAAAAAATACATGATAAATATTATTTTTATTATTCAGTGAATAATAAGGAAGAGAAAATAATTATTTTAAATAAAGTTGTTTTATCTAATGCTTTTAACGAAAATAAATTATTTATGCGCTCTTAATGAATTAATTTTTTTGTTTACTAGAAATATTAAAAATATTAAGGCTTAAGATATAACAATTTTAAAAGTAAATCAATAAAACGACCAAAAAAAATTTACAAGATTTTTAATTGTAATTTGTGTTTTTTTAATTATTTTAAGAAAAAATTAAATCTTAAAATAAATTTTTTAATATCAAAAAATTGTCGTAGAGATCTTGTTTTTGAACCAGTCTCAAATTTTCAAGATACATGAATAAATCATGATCAAGATATTCAGCTTGCAGGTTATTTTTTTTTTAAATTAAAAATATCCTTTTCAAAAAATTTTGAAATACGGTATTCCCTTGTGCGATATTATAATAATTCGAAATACGCGTTTGACGCAGGCAATAAATACCATCTCGCCCATGTTAAAACATTCTAAGCTTAAACTGTCTGCGCCAAAGTGTTTCTTAATGCTACAATGCAAATTCATCAGAAAAAAAATCTAAAAAGTTATACTATATGTATTTTCTGTTACCATTTTTCGATAGCCAAATAATTAAACTAAGATTTTATACTCTCAATGTTTTAATAGATTCTTTAATAAATCCTGATTTAGAAGATAAGAGGATATAATCACAACAGATTTGCGTTATTAATTTTTCAAATTAATCAGAATGAAATGCATTGAACACATTAATTTGAAAGTTAAATTACTTTAATTTCGTCCCAGTAACTAATAATTAGCTACAAATTATTTTTTTACTTTTTTCACAATTTAACTAAACTAATTCATTTAAATTTACATTTTTTTTCAAAAAAGTAATAAATACCATAAAAATAGTAAATTATACCATTAATTTAATAAAACAAGCACAAATTAAATTTTCAATCTTAGGTTTAGTTTTTTCCACTAATCTAGTTATGTTACCAATAATTTTTATTTTAAACCATATTTTGATTATAATAATCATAAATTAAAAAAAAAAAATATCAAAAGAAGAATAAAAAATAGAAAAATAAAAAAAATATTTCTATTTTAATTCAAGTAAAAAAATTTTTTTTTTTAAATTTTATTTATATTTAAATATATAAAATATTAAAATATATAGTTTAGTCGAAAAAACTAAACCTGTGTTTAAAAATTTAATTTGTGCTTGTTTTATTAAATTAGTGGTACAGTTTACTATGATCCATTTTTTTCAGAAATTTTTTTTTCATTATTTATTTATTTAGAAAACAAAAATGAACAGAAATGTGAATCATAATTATAAAAAAATATTAATTCTTTTTGTTTTCCTATTTTTTTTTGCTAGTTGACAAATTTCAATTTGATTAGCCATTACTCGAACTGTATAAAAAGCTCGGTTAGATGGAATTGTGTTCATTGCATTTTCATTACGAGAAATATGAAAGAAATGTTGGCCTTGATAAATTACAGATTTCTAGGGCGTAAAAGTGTTTAATTTAAGATAAAAACTAGGAGCTCGAAGTAAATAAAATTATTTGTAAGAAAAAAATTTTAGAATAAAATAAATTAAACCGGTGATTCTAAAAAAGAAAAATTAATATTTTCTTCTTTTTCTTTGTTTATCTTTTTTATCTTTTCAGGTAATTTTTTGGTAAATTATTTTTTTTAAAAAATTGCATAATGGTTTTAAACAAGATTGAATTCGTAAATATGAAAAAAAGCAAAAAAAGCATTTAATACAATAATGATACTAAATACATTTAATTTAGTTTTTAGTGTGTCAAATTTTCATCCTTTTTTACACTGATTTGATCCTGTTCAAATGGTTTCTAACAGGCTATTGAGTTTGAATAAAATATTTAAATATTTTTTTCTGAAAATTTTTTTAGAAAATAACAGGACCTTAAATATAAATAAATCACTAAGTTTTTTAGCTTAATGTCTTACAAAAAACTCATAAATTATAAAATTTAGATTGTTTCGTTTTAAGCATTAAGATTAAATGTACTTCAATATTTTGTAATTCTACAATTAAAAAATTTTTCAAGTGCCAAAAAATGTTGCACTAAGACTCCATTAAAAATGTATAAAATAAATTTATTTTTGATTCCAATATTGGATTTTTTTAAAACTAGACGGTTTGTGGAAGAAACAAGAAATAATAAGGTTATATAACAAAACAAAGATTTTCTTTTTTTTTACACTTGAAATTTTGATAAGGAAAATTTACTATTTATTGAAAAATAAGACAACCTATTACCTAATAATCTATTACCTAATCTTAATTTTTTTACAAATAAATTAATTTAATTTTTTTAAGGAGCTACTTGAAAAAAATTAATTTATTAATTATAACTAAATTTTCAAACAATTTACTTCCGGAAAAACAAATTAAAAAATTAAAAAATTAATGTCTGGTCATAATTGTCTATAGAGATTTCATTTTAATTTAATTGTAAAAATTAAACCCTATTTTAATGTTTGAATCTTTATTTTTGATCCGAAGGAGCTTTAGATTGATACAGATAAACAAATAAATGAATAAAAATCAGTCATATTTCTCATAAAATATTTAAAATATTTCTTTGTATTTTATTCTTTGTATCTATTAAATAAGTTTTTTTAACTTAAATTTTTACTTTAAATTTTTTTTTAAACCGCTCTTTTGGACATAAAAATAAATAAATTAAAAATAATAATTCTTTGTTTATATGAAATATTTTTTGTCTTTGATTTACAATCGATCTAAAGCTTAGTCGCTTGATTGAACAAGTTTGACAAAATTTAATTTTTAGAGAAATTTTCACAGATCAATAAATACCTTCTTTATTTGAATCATTTAATTAATTTCATGTCTCTATGACATAATACACTGCTTTACTAAACAATTTAATTTATTAAGATTGCTCTTATTGCTTCGTTAGTTCATAGGAAAGCATTGCCTTATTTTTTTTACTAAATTGATAAAAAAATTAAAAATGAATTTTCACTAGGATTGATTAAAATTGCGATGATTGGAACGAGAGGATCTATAAACAATCTATCTTTTTCGCAGCAATCCAATAAAAATATTATAATAAATATAATATACTACAGTTTTTTAAATAAACAAATTAAAATTATTTCAATTAAATATTTCATTTCAGTTAATTAGAGAAAAGTATTCAAGTTTGATGAGTGGAATAAGTTGCAAGTCTATTGAAATGAATTATTTTTATTAAAGTGATTTTGAATTAATTCATTAACCAAATTATTTTTAATAAAATTAACACAAATGCATTGCATATTTAATTTCGATTATTTGGCAAAAAGTCTAGAATAATAAATGTCCAATTTTCATCAAGAAAGGTTCTGTCATAATTTAAACAATTAAAAAGTTGGACCTAGCTTATTAAAAATTCTTAAAAATCTTTTAATTCAGTAGATATTATTTTATATAATATTGATTTTCAATTTTTTCACATCAAAAGACTCTGAAGAAATTAGGTTTGACAATATTGGAATTAATTGCTTACATAAATTTTGTATTTCAAATCATTTTGAAGTTTATCAAACAATAGAGCAGTTTTTAGGGAAGTAATTTGAGTAAAAAGCTATTAATCTTTTACTTTATTTTAATGACTATTTATTACTCAATTATTATTATCAAGATAATCATTTTTGGCTCATTTATTTGAATCAATTTTTTTCTTCGATTTTTCTTTTTCAAAATTTTGGAACTTAGATAGGAAGACTAGAACTGAACAAAAAGTTTTATTTAAAAAAATTAAATTTATTCACAGGATTGCGCGATTAATCAATATTTGAAAAAATAAAAATCTAAATAAACGAAAAAGAAAATACTTTTTATTTTATGATGTACTAAAAAATACCATCTCGATAAAAAGCTTTTAATTTTTACTCAAAAAAGGATAAAATTTTCTGGGATGTTGTGATGATCCTCAAAATTATTCATGTAAGCAATACGAACAGAGATATTAGATAGATGTTAGTTCTCTGACCCTCTAAATATTAACATTAGTTATAAAGGGGTAGACATGACAAATCAATGCTGGAAAATTCTGCCACTGTATCATCTCAAAAATTTCTTAAGACATGGACAACATTTTGGTAGATGAAATTAATAAAGCACGTCTCAAATGCAATTTTTCAGTATTCAGTATTTTATATTTTTTTTATAATTTTTATAAAAGCAAAATTTAAGAAATATGTCAAATTATAGATTAAGTGAGCATGTGTTTTAGTTTCAAAATTTATAAGCTCTTTTGAGATTATCTATCGCATAATAGAGCTTTAGAGCTTTATTAAAATATCCGAAAAATCTTTCTTTCGGATCTAATATTTTGTGAGATTTTTTATTTGATTAGAAGACATCGACGATTGATGTGACATTATTTTCCATAAATACAACTTATTTTTAACTATTTGAAAAAAAAATTTTGAATTTTTGTTTTTATTCTATTCTGAATTTAACAAAACCATGATTATAAAAATTAATAAATAAATTTATTTTTAAGATTTGATGACAGAATATTTCTGAAAATATATATTCTAAATCCTTGGATTAATTTTTTACATTTAAATAATCGTTAAATTGAAAAAATTTTCAATTAATAAAGTTAAAAAAGTTTAACCTATAAATGTTAAGTGTTAAACCTATTTATTCGTATGTTATACAACTATACAAGTAATTGACTTAATTTTTACTTTTTTCGACATATAATTTTGTGTATTTAGTTCATAGAGTCATCTAAATTAATTTTCAATTTAGAAATCATGTATATATGCTTGTCAATAAATAAACAGAATCGATTCTAGACTAAGAAAAAAATATGTTTTTTTTTCTAATTTTTCTATCTCCTTTAGTACTAAAATTCACAATGGAAATTATATAATATATAAAAAATATCTTTTAAAAAATCAGTATAAATCTTAAATTTTAATAATTAATAATTATTATTTATCTTTTAAAGATTAACTGTTTTCTTTTTTGTACTAATTATTTTTCGTTTATTGAGATAAAATTAATTCTATTGCTAAATTAGAATAATTTTTTATCTTGATCTGATCATATCAAAATAATTTTTAATTTAAATAAAAAATAGATTCACATTAAAATATTAAATAAAATATTTTATTAATGTTCCAATTAAGATAATTTATAATTAAAATCCAAAATGTGATCTTTGTCTTCGTTTCCATTTTATGGTTCATTTAGATCAAAATTATTTTAAAATATTATCAATGTAATTATTATCAAGCAAATTAAAAAACTAGTATTTAATGAACCAACATATTAATTGATTTAGTTGAGAAATAAGTGAAAAAAAAATATTTTTAAAAATAGTCCTGAAAATAACTAATAATTAAAACATTTTTTTTTGTCGCCTTCCATAGCCTTAATCATAAATAATTAATTAATTTGTTCAGAATCTTAACTTAATTAAGAATCTAGTAAAACTAAGTATAATAGTAGAATCAAAAGCGAAAATTGAGAAATTTAAAAAAATTTATTTAAAATACTCGATCCAGAAAAGGTAGTTTAATAAATTTTTTTTTTTAATTTTAGTGATATTTAAGAGACAATTTCCAGAGACTTCTCAACTTTCCTTTGAAAAATGTTATCCTAATTACAACTATCGATAATTAAATTAAATGAATCAGTGGGAGGTTTAAATTTTAGTTTCAATGAAATTTAACTTTTTGGAATAATAGAATAGAATAGTTAAATGTTAATTCTTAGTTTTAAAAATGGACAATAAGGATCAGTTTTGATAAAAAAATTAAATTTTAAAGGTTAATACCGGAAGAATTGACGAAAAATTAAAAAAAAAATTTACCAAAAACTTATTTATTTTAAACACATCAAAGATAAGGAGAATACAGTAAATACAGTAATTTTTTTTAAAGTATTTAACTATTTAAATTTATTTTTAAATTTAAAAGTTTTCTTAAAAAGGATGTAAATAAATAACACTGATAAGAATAAGCTTTAGCAAGCAGTCTACCAAAGATGTAAGACATCCTTGCTAGCAAGATGCGTAAAAAGTTCAGCCTCACTTTCCAAAACCCTTTTAGTTTCTAAATTAAACTTATTAATAATAATTAAAAATATAAATTGGACTTGTACTTATTTGCTCCTTGAATAAAGAAAAAATCATTTGTTCAAAATTATTTTTTATTATATTTTTTGATGATTGATTGCAGAAGTAAGTTTTGTAAATACCTAACTATTTGAATATTAAAAAAATTTAAATGATAAATATTATTATCTTTTTTAACTAAGTCAAAATAAAATAAGAAAAGTAGACAAGCGAATCATTTTCTAAATTGATTGTTAATTCGTGATTTTTTACATAAAAAATTTTGAAATATTAATCTGATAATTTAATTTAGATTTTTATCATGCAAAATATTTAGAAAATGAAATTTTCTTTTACCTTATAATTATCATTGTTAAAAGAATATAAATAAATTTTTGTTACTCAATTAATGATTTTTAAATTTAGATCGAAATGAAAAAAAATTATGCGATAAATTCAAGTATAAATCTTTCGAACCAAATAGAACTAGTTGGTGAAAATTGTACAAGTCTCAAAATCATATCTTTATATTGCATCATTTTGTTTAGTCTTAGTATGACATTCAACATTGTTTTACTTCGTTTATTCTATTTGTACAAAGAGCTCCATAAATCATTTAATTTAATCATTCTCGCACTAGTACTGCTCAATCTTTTTGGCACAATTTTTGAACTTCCAATCTTAATAGTGAACAATTACTATTGCGAGTAATTTGAAAAAAAATATTTTTCATTTAAAAATTTTTCTTTTTAAAAAAATTAACAGAAATTTGAATTGTTTTTTTTAAGATGGGTTCTGCCGCCAATTTTCTGTCCGATTTCTGCATTTATCATGTATTTTGTTGGCTGCACTAGCATCTATCTGATGGTAGCGATTTCTTTTGAGCGATTATACGTAATAGGACAACCGATGACCAGAGTGGGCAAAAAAATAGCCAAGTCATTTTATTCAGTGGTAATATTTGCATGCATTGCACTTGGACTATGGTGGTCAGTGTTGCCATTTTTCGGCTGGTCTTTCTATTCATACGAAGGAGTTGGAACGAGCTGTAGTGTTGAATGGAATGAAAAAAGTCTCAATGTAATCAGCTATAATCTGACCATTCTGGTGTTTGTCTTTTTCTTGCCATCAATTTGTCTAGTTATCAATAATTTAAAACTCATTTGCCTTGTGAGTACATCAACTAGATCGAAAAGTTACTTTTTTTTAATTATTTTTGTTAAAAGATAAAAAAATTCCGAAAATCTAAACAAGAACTTTTTACCAATAACAAAACACGGTCTAGAATCTCAATTGAAAAAAATTTAATAATAGTCACATCATTGCTAATAAGTATTCAACTCTAATCACGGATGATATCGAATTTAATTGTTTTTATTTTGAAGCTTTTTTTATACTGAGTTGGCTTCCTTACGGCCTTGTTTCACTTCATGCAGCCTTGGGTTCAAGAGTAGAACCAATAATTGCGACACTTCCGGCTCTGTTCGCCAAGTCTTCGTTATTTTGGACATCTTTTTTGTATATGATGGTAAACAATCAAGCAAAGAGAAAATTTGTCCAAATATTCAAAAAAGCAAAAAACAGTACGCAAGTTCCTTCGAGTATTTTTATTAATTTGAATATATTTATTTTAAGTCACTTTAATTTTTTAAGCCAAGTTGACAAAGTTAACTACGAGCAAAGCGCGGCTCAAACGAACAAACATGCTAAGTGTGGTTTAAAAGTTTTGGTTATCTATTATTCCAACAAATAGATTTATAAAAAGAAGTTTTTAAAATTTAGAATAAAATTTTATAATCCTGCGAATATCAATTTTGCAAATTAATTTTTCGGCCTTTTTATTATCTTATTTATTAACTTTTTTATCTTTTCCGAGCTTAAGCTCCATAAGATAAAATAAAATAAAAATTCATTTAAATCAAATATAGAAAAAATTAATGAACATTTTCCAGAAACTTGGTCCTCACCCCTTCCTTAATTAATGAGATTAAGTGACATTTAATTAAGGAACGGGTGAGGACCAAGTTTTCGGAATTTTTTCAAAAAGCCATAACTCCTTAATTTTTAAAGAATGGAGACTAAGAAGACATTTCTTCGAAAATTGTCTATCCGACTTTTGAATTTGAAATTCGAAGAAATGATATAATAGAAAAAAGTTTATAAATAAATTTTGAAAAGCTTTAATTTTTCTTTCTAATTCATTCGGCATTAGTCTTTATTCTTTAAAAATGAAGGAATTATGGCCTTTTGAAAAAATTCCGAAAACGTTGTCTTCACCCGTTACTTAATTAAATATATCTAAAATATTTTTTTTTTTTTCTAATTCCGAATTTTTTCAATCCGACTTTTGAAACCTTCCATTAGGGTCTGTAATGATGTTAGGCTGATTTCATGATGATTGGAAAATTACTTGCTTAACGTTTGCTTTGTATTTCTCAGAGTCCAAAAAGACTAAATTTAGTGAATTAGGTAGTGTCGGAGGTTCATTTTTATGAGTTTATATAATAGACCGTCATGCCAGATACCGTCAAAAGTTTCCGAAATGTGAAAAAAAAAGAAGTTATTTTTTTTTTTATTATTAAATGATTCAATGATATTCTGGAAAAGAAAAAAAATATTTTCCGCGGTTCATTTGTGTTTCCTAAAACCCAATTGTTCCGTAACGAATTATACTTTAGAAAACTAATACGTTCAAGCAGTTTAATATTTTAAATGGATGATTTTTTAGGTATCATAGTTATGTTTGCTATTTTCCATGCTTTGGGAATCTTACCTTGTCCAAGACTTTGAGTTAAAATTAATTATTTCTTTTTTTTAAGTGTCTATTAACTGTGTCTATTAATTTATTTACTGTTCATTTTTATTTTTATATCATTTGATAAAATACTGATCATTTAATTAATCTCCTATTATTATTAGTTAGTCAGTAATTAAAAGATTTGATCAGCTTCAATTGGAAAATGGTCACATGTAATATCATAAAAAAACCTAATGTTTTTTTAGAATTCATGTCGCTTTCAATGATGCGCTTTTTACATTTCCAAGTTATTCTTTCGAATCACTCAAAATAGAGTTACATGTTTGGTGGTTTACAGAGACTAAAAACAAAAATTTGATTTTTCCTTCCTAATTTTATGTTAATACAAAGAAGTTCAGAAGGAAATGTCTCAAATGATCGATCTTGTATAAATTCTATTCCTTCCTTGACAAATATTGCTATGACTCCTTCATATTATTTTCGAGGTTTAGCTGTTTCTTGGTAATAATCACAGTTCTTTAAAAATAAAGTCCAAGTCCGGACTATTAAATTTTAATTTTTTTTCAAATGTCCAGCAGTTACGGCAGAAATTTCATTTGTCCTTGATTCTGACTGAAGGATTCCCGATGCTATTTATTTGACTCAGTTTAATTAAAAAAATATTTAAATAAAAAATAATCAAAATAAAAATTGGTTTAATTTTTTGTGTTTTTATTACAAAATGTATTCAATATTGAAATAAAATTGAACAAGTGCGGTGTTACAAATATTTTTTTAAGTTTCAAAAAAAAAAATAATTTTAAGTTAATATTGCAAACATTTTCATATTTGAAATTAAACTCTTTAGTGTAATAAAATGAATTTAATTTTTAGTTGGAAATTTGAAAAAAATGAAATTGAAAATTATTTTTTTAACTTTTAAATTATTTATTTATTTATTTATCTGTACCGAGCTTATGCTCTTTTAGAATAAAAATATTTGAAAAAAAAAATAAAAAAAGGATAAAAAGAAAAAAAGAAGATAAATATTCATTTAGATTAAAATTTATATTCAATCGTTGAAAAACTTGGTCTAGTCGATTATGCGAAAAATTCCTGTTCAGGTTTTGTGAACTATTAGTTCACCTATTTTTTTTGTTCACGTTAAGATGAACTAAAATAGAATTAGGTGAACAATTTTAAAAAAATTGTTAGAATAGAATGCCTAGTTCGCGAAACTGATATAAAAATAAACAATTAAAGTTATCGAGTTTAAATGAAACAACGTAATTTCAAAATTTCAAAAAAGTTAAATAGAAAAAAAAATTTGCCGTATGTTAATTTAGCATTAAACAGACATTAGTAAAAAAATTAATGTAGTTTTCAATTCACGATCTATGAATAATCTTCGAAATTTTAAAGTTAAAATTTTTGGTCAATTAAAATTAAAATTAATTTTCATTTTTTAAAAAAAATTTTCTATAAAAAGACGGCTTTTAATCAGGTTAAATGAACAATTAATTCTTTTAAAAAACACCAACTTATTTAATATTAAAAAAAATAGTCTTTATTCAGAATAGTCTGTATTATACAAGACTTAAGATTAATATTTTAAAAAATCAATCCAAATAGTTTTGATCTTAATAGATGTTGAAAGCAAGTAAATTTTTTTAAATCAGATTTAAAAGAAAAATTATGCAATTTTGTCAGAGTTTTAGTGAATTTTAAAACGATTAACTTAATGCGGTCATAATTGATTTATTCAATTAAACTTAGTTATGTTTTTTCATTATAAAATATGAAAAAGATATCTTTATTCTTTTTTATCTGAATCGAAATTCAGTTCAATTTTTTTCTTAAATTAGGCTAGCTTTATTTTTTGAAGCGATTTTCAAAAAAAATGTGCTTTTAAAATTCCCTTATTAGAATTAATTTTTAAATTTTTTTTCTTTTTAATTTGAAAAAAAAAACCAAAGATGCATTTAAAACAATCGATGAAAACGAAAAAAACAATTATTAAAAATATTTTTTATAATCAATTAAAAATTAACAGATAAAATATAAAAGATCTAAGAAAAATCGATTCCGTATAAAATTAAATGTAAATTTTTAATTAATCTTATAATGCTCTCTTACGAATTTTTAAAATTGAAGTTTAGAAAATTTCAATTAATACGAATCAATTTTTTTCAAAAATATTTTTTTATTTAAAGATCTACAATTAGATATTTATTAAAATAATTTCTTTATTTTTAAATATTAAAGAATCAGAATTAGTGTTTATTGCTAATGACCAAATTTTTTAAACGATTTTATTAATTTTCCACCAGACCTTAATATTTAACTAAAATTTATAATTTTTAATTTAACAAAAAAATTATAAAAAATAGAGCTTTTTTGAAATTTTCGCTAATGTTAAATAAAAGTTTCCATTAATATATTTAATTTAAGAGTGCACACGTTCATTTACAATCAATATAAAATTCATTGAAAAATTCATTTGGTTTTATGTAATTTATAATTGAAAAAATTAAAAAGTTTATTAATTTAACAGTTAAATGAATATCGATGAAAAAGAATATGATTAAAAGATATTAAAAAGCTTTTAAAAAAATGTAAATTTTAATGCATTTCTAAAAAATTAATTATTTTGTTTTTTTGGAAATATATATGAAATACTTAATATTTACGATATTAAGATTTGAATATGAGGTTTTCAAATTATCTAAATATAATAATCTTAAAAGTCTTTGAGTTTTAGAAATTTTAAAGAATTTCTTTATTTTTAAATTTCGTTTTTTTTTCTATTAGTTCGTTTTTAGATTTAAAAAAAAGGCAACCGTAAAGTTAAATTTCATATTTTCCTATCAAGTAAAATTGTTACTCTAAATAATTACTATGCAATTAGTAGCCACTTGAAAATTATGCACTTATTAATCATAGATAATTTATCAAATAAATTACATCCGAAAACGAAATATTTCTTAGCCATTTTGAAAATTAAATAAGTTTCTTGAAAAAATTAATAGTTTTTCATATTGGTCTACTAGTCTTAATTTTTAACCAAGAATAAATATGGTTTATTTTTTTTTTGTGTTTGAATTACAAAATGTATCCAATGTTGAAATAACATAGAAAAAGTGTGATGTTTCACATATTTTTTTCAGTTTCAAAAAAAAAATAATTTTAAGTTGATATTGCAAACATGAAAAACTTACAAAAGTAAATTATCACTAAAGTCAAAATTTTATAAGAAGAAAACAAAGTTTTTCGGGTCTAGTCGCTTAGGTAAACTATGGTTCACCTGTTACTGGAACAATTCTTGTTCTCAGGTTTCATGAACTATTAGTTCACCTAATCTAAAATTTTATCACCTAATTTTAAAAAGCTAATTGTTTATTGTTTATTTATAATTAACCTCCTTTAAGGAGAAGTAAAAAATTAAAGATACTGAATACAAAAAAAAAATATCAGAAATAAAGATTCCTCAAAGTATGCTAAATCATGCACAGAGGACCAAAAAGAAACAAACCAAGTCTTCAATCAGGAAGACCTGATAAGGTTTTTAAGGAGATTTTTAAAGATCGTAGACTTTATATTGTTAAGTCACAATTGAAGGAGCCTGATAAACCATCGCTGGAATCCTGAAGTCCCTTTTTCAATTCTGACTGAAGTTGAGACGAGTTGTTTTTGATAGAGTATATATCTCTACCAAGATAAGAAACGAGAATGTAAATATCTTGTTCAAAGGATTTAATTTTACAGTTAGGAGATGATTGAAAGTTGAGACACATACACTCAAAAATATAAGATGCGAGGCTATTATATTTAAGATTTAATTATTTGATTTAATTCTATTATATTATTTAAGATTGTTGATAAAAGAGAGTTTAGAAAAAGCATAAAGTTGATCAAAGTTGAAAATTTTCAAAATTTTCAAGTCTTCAATCAGGAAGACCTGATAAGGTTTTTAAGGAGATTTTTAAAGATCGTAGACTTTATATTGTTAAGTCACAATTGAAGGAGCCTGATAAACCATCGCTGGAATCCTGAAGTCCCTTTTTCAATTCTGACTGAAGTTGAGACGAGTTGTTTTTGATAGAGTATATATCTCTACCAAGATAAGAAACGAGAATGTAAATATCTTGTTCAAAGGATTTAATTTTACAGTTAGGAGATGATTGAAAGTTGAGACACATACACTCAAAAATATAAGATGCGAGGCTATTATATTTAAGATTTAATTATTTGATTTAATTCTATTATATTATTTAAGATTGTTGATAAAAGAGAGTTTAGAAAAAGCATAAAGTTGATCAAAGTTGAAAATTTTCAAAATTTTCAAGTCTTCAATCAGGAAGACCTGATAAGGTTTTTAAGGAGATTTTTAAAGATCGTAGACTTTATATTGTTAAGTCACAATTGAAGGAGCCTGATAAACCATCGCTGGAATCCTGAAGTCCCTTTTTCAATTCTGACTGAAGTTGAGACGAGTTGTTTTTGATAGAGTATATATCTCTACCAAGATAAGAAACGAGAATGTAAATATCTTGTTCAAAGGATTTAATTTTACAGTTAGGAGATGATTGAAAGTTGAGACACATACACTCAAAAATATAAGATGCGAGGCTATTATATTTAAGATTTAATTATTTGATTTAATTCTATTATATTATTTAAGATTGTTGATAAAAGAGAGTTTAGAAAAAGCATAAAGTTGATCAAAGTTGAAAATTTTCAAAATCTTGAGAAAATTAGAGATGTGATAACTATAGTTCAAGCCTAACATGGTTCTAATAAGGTTTTCTGTGAGGTATTTAAGAATTTTAAAGTTTCTACTTTTAGAACTGAGATGCCTAGCCCATAAGTAAATTTAGAAAGATAGTAGGTTTTATAAATAAAAGATTTAAGATCTGGGCTTATACTATTTTGCTCCAGGTAGGAAATAGAAAAGAATTTTTTTTGAACTCTTCTGTAGTTGTAACATCGAAGTTGAGACTAAAGCTGATTGTAACCCCAAGGTAGTCTATGCTATCCACCTTATTCAACTCTTGATTATTAATAAAAAATTCTGTTTCGAGGAGTTGATTACCGAATTCCACTATATTGGATTTTAGAGTGTTAAATTTCAGCCTCCACTTTGACCCAAAGTCTAAAAAGCTAATGTAACGATAAAAAATAATATAGAATAAATTATATAGAAAATTTAAAGTTGGGCGGTAGGGAAATTTTGCGAAATAGATAATTCTTTGTTCCCCAAAGTCAAACACTTGAAGGGTAAAAATTAATTTTAATTTTCTTTAATTTTTATTATTTAATACTGAAAGGCAAATATTTAAGTAAAGAGCGCATTTGGGTATTTGAGATTGTTGAAAGGGTAATACCAAGTCAACCAGGTCAGAGCAAATGCTATTTCTAAAGCTCCTTCAAAAAAAAAAACTAAAAAAAATTATTTATTAATTTTTAAATCAGTTTCGAGAATAAGACATTCTATTAAATTTTGAGCCTTGTTCATTTTGTTCACATAATCTAAAAATCTTTCGTCTAATTCTATTTACAACAAAAAAATTGAGTGAATCAATAGTTCACAAAACCTGAGAACAAGAATTTTTCGGATAATAATTGAACTTTAGTTCACCTAACCGGCTAGATCCAGTTTTTCAACGATTGTATATAGACTTTAATCAAACGAATTATCTTTTTTTTTTTATTTTTTTATTTTTATTCATTTTTTAACTTATTTTAAATTATTTAACTTTTTTTTAGTTTTTTCAAATAGATGAATTGTTTACAAGTTAAAAAAGAATTTTCAAATATTTTTTTTCAAATTTCCAAATAAAAATTAAACTCATTCTATTTCACTAACGAGTTTATTTTCAAATATGAAAATGCTTGCAATATTAACTTAAAATTACTTTTTTTTTGAAACTTAAAAAAATATTTGTAACACCGCACTTTTTCAATGTTAATTCAACATTGGATACATTTTGTAATTCAAACAAAAAATATAAACCATATTCACTTGTTTTTAAATAAAGAAAAAATTAGCTTTTTAACAAGAAAGTTTTCTACCTTTTTTAATTTAAAAAAAAATTACTAATAAATCAATGATTTCTGTTTTAGATACAAGGTTACTTTTATTCTTCATTTTACAATCTAACCTTTGATGAAGCTTAAGGTCTTTTTGTTTTAAATTCCTTTTTAGAGCAAGTTTGGTAAGTTTTATTTTTAATGAAACTTTTTTTATTTTCTCACTTTAATTTTCATTTATTTTAAATGCTCATTTTACTTGAATACTAATTATAATATTAATTAACTTTGTTTTTTTTTATATAGTTCGATGAGGACAAAAAGTGTTCAAAGTGAAATAATTCTTATTACAAATTTCAGCAGAATCGCTTTGGCTAGCGATAGCTGGAATGAGCAAAGTTATACAAAAATTTAATAAAATTTTTCCACAATTAAGTTCATAGAAGAAATTAACCTAGTCAAAATAAAAAAATATGACATTCTTTTCAGTTATTTGAAAAGATTTTTTTTAAGTAATTTTGGGGAAAGCTCGGGAATTGTCCGATTGGTAAAAGCCTCAAATTTATTGTTTTGCAAATTATCCAGATGCCTAAGTTTTTTGAATAAATTAATTAAAATTTTTTCAATTCAGTTACACGGTTAAAAGTATTCATGTTTGATCATTGGAATAAGCAGTAATATTCTAATGGAAATAAATATTAAATTTGAATTATTTTCGATTTTTATTGACTCAAACCTCAATTATTTTCAATTTAGTCTTTAATAATAAATTCATTTTTTTATCAAATAAACCCAATCTACCCAATTTTCTAATCAAATGATAACAATTTAAGTCAATATAAATCAAATCTATCGATAATACTTTTGAGCGAATTTAATTCAAATATTTTATACAGTAGCCACTTGGATTTTACGTAAATTTACGGAAAAAAAGTAAATTTACGTAAAGATAAAATAGTAATATTACGCTTATAAACGTTTATTAACATAAAAGTACCAAAATTACCGTAAAATTTAAAACGGCCAAAAAACAGTCGTAAATTCAAAATTTTAGACGATTTTTTTGAAAATTTGAATTTTCTCACTTTTTTAACTAAAATTTTCAAAAAAGTAATTTTACGTAAATTTTCGTACTATTTCATTTTATAACCAGGTAAAATTTGCGAAATTTTGGTAAATTTACGTAAAATTACTTTTTTGAAAAAAATAAAATAAAAATAAAATTGTAAAGAAAAAATATAAGAAAATTTAAAATAAGTTAAAATATAATTTACATTTTTATTTTGTTTTTTTTTTTGTTTTTTTTTAAATGATGAAACATGAAGGATTTCGAATCAAGATTCATCGAATACCCGACTCCACTCTGTAATTGATACCTAACTATTTGTTCTCATCTTCCTGAAGTCTCGATTTTTTAAACATGTATCACATGGAATTTTATTTTCCAACAAATACCTTTTTAATTTCAGTTTATTTTAACCTACTTAATTTTCCCGTTTCCCGTTACAAAAAAAAATAAAAATAATCACAAGGTTACTGATGATTAAAAAAAAATTTAGGTCTCTACCGCTGTTAGACTGCTCATGCTAACTCCTCGGCTTGAATCGGTGTGATTCGGTTTGAGTTTAAAAAAAATAAAGAACACAATGAATAATAATCAAAATTAAAAATTAACATTTCAAAATAAATATTTAAAGGGTATACGGTAGATATATTACATTAATATTTAATTTAGGGGTTTATTTTTATTAAAATTAGCTAAAAGTTTATTAACATTTGCGATGAGAAAAATTGCGGGCCTATTATTTTATATTTTCAATACCTTATTTATTAAGGACGCTTTTTCGAAAACAAATTTTCAAAAAAACCTGCCACAAATTTTATCTAATTTATTGGTTTTTATTTTTTTTAATATAAAATTTTAGATCGAAATGAAAAAAAATTATGCGATAAATTCAAGTATAAATCTTTCGAACCAAATAGAACTAGTTGGTGAAAATTGTACAAGTCTCAAAATCATATCTTTATATTGCATCATTTTGTTTAGTCTTAGTATGACATTCAACATTGTTTTACTTCGTTTATTCTATTTGTACAAAGAGCTCCATAAATCATTTAATTTAATCATTCTCGCACTAGTACTGCTCAATCTTTTTGGCACAATTTTTGAACTTCCAATCTTAATAGTGAACAATTACTATTGCGAGTAATTTGAAAAAATATTTTTCATTTAAAAATTTTTCTTTTTAAAAAAATTAACAGAAATTTGAATTGTTTTTTTTAAGATGGGTTCTGCCGCCAATTTTCTGTCCGATTTCTGCATTTATCATGTATTTTGTTGGCTGCACTAGCATCTATCTGATGGTAGCGATTTCTTTGAGCGATTATACGTAATAGGACAACCGATGACCAGAGTGGGCAAAAAAATAGCCAAGTCATTTTATTCAGTGGTAATATTTGCATGCATTGCACTTGGACTATGGTGGTCAGTGTTGCCATTTTTCGGCTGGTCTTTCTATTCATACGAAGGAGTTGGAACGAGCTGTAGTGTTGAATGGAATGAAAAAAGTCTCAATGTAATCAGCTATAATCTGACCATTTTGGTGTTTGTCTTTTTCTTGCCATCAATTTGTCTAGTTATCAATAATTTAAAACTCATTTGCCTTGTGAGTACATCAACTAGATCGAAAAGTTACTTTTTTTTAATTATTTTTGTTAAAAGATAAAAAAATTCCGAAAATCTAAACAAGAACTTTTTACCAATAACAAAACACGGTCTAGAATCTCAATTGAAAAAAATTTAATAATAGTCACATCATTGCTAATAAGTATTTATTCAACTCTAATCACGGATGATATCGAATTTAATTGTTTTTATTTTGAAGCTTTTTTTATACTGAGTTGGCTTCCTTACGGCCTTGTTTCACTTCATGCAGCCTTGGGTTCAAGAGTAAAACCAATAATTGCGACACTTCCGGCTCTGTTCGCCAAGTCTTCGTTATTTTGGACATCTTTTTTGTATATGATGGTAAACAATCAAGCAAAGAGAAAATTTGTCCAAATATTCAAAAAAGCAAAAAACAGTACGCAAGTTCCTTCGAGTATTTTTATTAATTTGAATCTTTTTATTTTAAGTCACTTTAATTTTTTAAGCCAAGTTGACAAAGTTAACTACGAGCAAAGCGCGGCTCAAACGAACAAACATGCTAAGTGTGGTTTAAAAGTTTTGGTTATTTATTATTCCAACAAATAGATTTTAATAAAGAAATGTTCTATGAAAATTTTTTAAGATAGAATAAAATGTAGAAACTTATATTTAAATAAAAAAGATCATTTGTACTCACAATCAAGTATTAAGAATTGTTAAATTTTATTTTGTTTTTCAAAATGGCTAAAAAAATTTTATGTTTAGTTTATCTTGTTTTTCAAATTTTTTTTCCCGTTCCAAATTTTAGATTCATCTCTTTTAATAAAAATAAAGTTAACATCGCCGGAGAAGCATCAATTTGAATAAAATATAATTTTATTAAATTTTGCTGAAATTTTACGTAAAATTACGTAAATATATCGCATATAATCAAATCAAATCACTACTGTATATAAAATTTATAGCGATGTCAGTCGAGGCGTCCGGTCTATTCGGCCATTGTTGCCTGCTTGTTGGCCCAGGTCGTCCTGTTCGGTGTTTTTCTATGAGTCGGCCCGCCAATTCAGCCTGATTAGCAAACATGTCCGGGCTTGTCGGCCGACATTGTATTTTATAAACATAAAATTATTAACCGACTGAGGTAAAAGACACCGAAACACTATTACCAATTTTAAAAAATTGTGCTAAAGGATCTGAAATTATTTCAGATTAATGGCGATCGTATAACTGCTTAAAAGGAAATGGTTATGATTATTACACCATTATCATTACACCAAAAATTTCGTTGACCCGAGAACTGGAAGAAAAACACAGTTTATTGAAGGTTTTTTGAGTTAAAAAATTTCTTTTTTTATTTTAAAAAGTTTTTTAAGATATTTTTTTATATTTCATTAAATTTAAAATTTACAAAATATTTAGTAACCGCCAGTCCTAAGGTTGACCGGTTATTGGCCGCCCATATTTTTTAGACCGCTTATTTTTGCAATCCAAAAAATAGACCGCCGAGCTGACCGGCCAAATGACCGCCCGCCAGAAAGTTGGTCGGTTTTTTGGTCGCCCGTTTTTTATAGACCGTTTATTATATTCCGCTCGCGAAAATTGTTCCAGGAGTATGTTGTTTGTTCATGGATTAAAATTGAATAAAATAACCTACAATTTTTGCGCCAAAATCAACTACAGCTAAGGATACTGGACTATCAAAGAAATATGGATCGTTTAAACAAAAATTTTATTTATGAGGAAGCGATTGGTCGTGCATTTATTCTACCGTCTACATTTGCAGGCAGTGATCGTGCTGTGAAACAGCATTAATTTGATGCACTGGAATTGGTCGGTAGGTGTGGCTATTTTATTACCTTCCCATCGAACCCGCATTGGTCCGAATTGCAAAGGACCCTGGAAAATAGCCAAAATTATTTATCTCGGCCTGATATGAGTTCCAGGGGTTATAACCTCCAATTTAAAGAGTTTTTCAACGATTTGAATCTGATACACATGATCGGAGTGGTTGAAGCCTATGTTCGGGTCAAAGAATATAAGCCGACCACACCGGACCTAATCGACCGAATTATTTGTGCTGAAACGGCATCAGGGTCAAGAATAATATTTTTCTTGACCCTGATGCCGATAGGGAGCTGTATGAATTTTAAAAGAACAAAACAATTCATGGACCATGTTTGCCAAACAGTTCATGTTTGAAGCAATTTTGCAATTGATGCTCCAAAGGGTTTGCATAACCATTCTGAGAAGCAACTGTCATGCGTCCGAACACTTACCCGAATTACAGACCTAGGGATAATGGAATAAGAGTGACAATAAGAGGACATGTTTTTGACAATAGAAATGTGATTCCTTAGAACCCAAGCATGCTTAAGAAATTTTAAAGTCATACAAACGTTGAATTAATTGGCAGCTTGGGTTCAATGAAATACATAATTAATTATTTATGCAAAGGAAATGATTGGGTTAATATGCAAGTACATGGCAACAATAATCACATGCCATTTGCCAATCGTGGGGTAACGCGTGATGAAATGGACGAAATTAATCGCAATCGACAAGCTCATGTTGATGACGGAAGGGAGCCTGATGTGGATGAAAAAGACAACTACGATGTGCATGTGAACCGACATCAGTCGGTCGTTTCACATGCTACTAGTTCAGCTAGCAAAGCAAGTCAGGTGCTTGGTATTCTAAAGAAGTCCTTTAGAACAAGAAACCAATCGGTGTGAAAGAAGCAAATCACTACGTATGTAAGACCACATGTCGAATTCGCAATTTCAGTCTGGAATCCATACCAACACGGGGATATCAACGTGGTCGAATGCGTAATGCGAAGGGCGACAAAGGTTCCTGGTCGTCTTCGAGACCTAAACTATGTTAAACGTTGCAAAAAGCTTGGTTTGTCTAATATAATGGCGAGGTGATTGAGGGGCGATTTGATACAGCAGTTTAAAATTGCAAAAGGAATAGAGCATGTTGAATTTGCCGCACCGACTTCCATTTTTGCACCAATAGGCAATAGGAGGGCGAGATTGAGACGAGAATTGGTGAAGAACTGTAATCAACGAAATAACTTTTTCTGCAACCGAATTGTCAATGACTGGAACTATCTTAACGACTCCATCATAGCCAAACGTACCAACGACTTCAAAAGCAAGCTTGACAAAACGGCAACTTAATTACGGCTAGTGGCTACCACACAGGGTGTCGTCACCCATCGCGTTATGCATCATTCTGCATGCAAATCGCGACTTGTAGCCTACCACTTACTACTACTACTACTACTACTACTAATGTCAACAATTACGATAGCGATCAAGAAGATGTTGACAATTAGCCAGACCAAAATGAAAATAATCAAATCGTATATGATGAGAAAAGTACTTTCGAGCGTAAACGCTATGTAAGTTCAGTCAAAGCGTTTGACAAAATTAATGGTTTCAAAAGCTACGATATATCTCACACTAAACATTTGAAAAATAGGCAAAACATTGTATTCAACAGAGCAAATTTTAATCGTTTTGCCAACAACGAGCCTCCACCTACTATGCTAACAGATTGTTTCGAATTAAATGTTCGTGATAATCGATTCAACGAACTCTTGTATAAAGACATTGTTCATCGCTTTTGTTTTAACAAGAGCACCTAGCGATGGATTGAACGTGTGCGGGTGGAAGAAGGAAACAGGGTCATTGGACGGATTCCATTTATTCATCCGACTTTCCGTCATTTATTACATTAAATGGAAAAGCAGGAAAATTTATTTGATTAATTTGTTGGAAAGCTTAACTGGAGAAAAAATAGACTTTGGGTTCTCGGAACTTTTAGTAAAAAGAAAAAAAAGTCTTTTGCTCCTACTATTGAATGAAAATTACAAAAAAGTCTGGACTTGGACTTGACCTGAGACTTAGGAATTACTCTGAGTCAAATTACTCAAAAAACGAGCCATAAAGAACCCATAAAGAATGTAGTCAATTTTTTTTTTTTTATTAAAAACTTTGAGTCGGCCTCATCCTCTTGCACAAAATCAAAAATTTTAGGCCAGATGAGAGCAAAATTTAGAATAAAATGAATTCTTTTTGATTTAAGTTTCGAATAAAAGGCAAACAAAACCAAATTTATTTTCCTCATCTAAACACTCGACTTTTTTTTTAAATTTTTTTTTAAAAAACGATGTGCTTCTAAGGTGCGATACGGTGGTGCGGAACAGGTAAGCCACTTTATCAAGAGCACTGCTTTATCTTCTCCTTTAGTAATCAATGTAATGACCCAAATTAGTGTTGTGATCCGTACAAGCGGACACTTAACCGGCCAATTTTCAGAAACCGTGACCGTGTCCGCATTAGCTGGACAACCTTTAAGCGGGCGGTCATTTGGCCGGCCAGCTAGGCGGTCAAATTTTTTGACCGCCAAAATAAATGGTCTTAAATATACACGCTCAGATTTTCATTATTATAAATCAGGAAGCTGTTTTAAAATTTTCTATAATATTTTGATGTTAAAGGATAATCACATGATGAGTTATAACACAAAAATCTAATAAGTTTGATCTTTTAAATCGGTTTATTTTAAACGTTAAAAATTTTAAATCAAACTCAAAAAATCAAACTAAATTTTTATTTTTATTTTTCAGTTAATAAATACAGATATTCATTATTATCATTTTTTGATTCAAATTTTAATAAAAAAAATTATTTAAATATATTTTTCTTTAATTCCAAAATCCAAATTACAAGCTGGAACATTTATTTTTTGGACCCAGAAAAATAAATTAAGTTTATAGCTTTGTAACTGCTGCGTGAACAAGTTCATTTTGCAAAACTTGCTATTTTAATTTTTTGTTTGTTAATATGGACTTTTTAAGTACCAAGTGAGTTTTTTCAGTGACGAAATTAAAAAAAAAACTTCATAATAAGATTTTTATTTATTTATAAAATTAAAAACGTGTGCTATGAGTTTCTACGAGTAATTCCGTATCATCATTATCTGGCTGATTAGGATCACTGTTTACATGGTCTTGCACATATTTTACAAATTCCTCTAATCTAGAAAAAAAATTACTTAAAATTAAGAGTTGAATATTTTAGGTTTGAATTCAATACCTTGGACTTAGATCAGGCCTTGGAAGTTGAATGTGATCAATTAGAATTTTCATACCAATTACAATAGAATCATTTTCTACACAATAGACAGGATTTGAAAATATATCATTAGCAGTCAAAGTTTTAAATGACTCGTGTGGATTTTCTTTATTAAATTCAACATCATTTTGCCATGACAAATTCTCACCCACTTCTGATTTTTTTTCCTCATCAAATTTTTGAATATTGGAAAAAATTATTCTAACTTTGCCCTTTAGCGCTCTTAAAAATTCTCTCAAATTTAGTGCATTTTTTTAATGCAAATCTTACTCTATTGATCTGTCCAGATAGACCAATTTTGTTTCTATGATAAAATTGGAATCTTGAGCATCTTTTTCAAATCTGGCGTGAACACTCAAGCTCAAGTAATCATTTGCGCTGCTTTCATACAAAGAACACACTATGTTCTTTTTTACCATTGTTTTTAGATTCTGTAGTTCGCATAGGAACAACAAATTTTGTGAATTCTTATCAAAATCATAATCTGTTTATTTCAAAATTTAGAGCCGAAATTTATTTTTTTTGTTTAAATTTATACCTTTGGTCTAAAAATAACTTATTAAGGTATTCGAATTAGTTTAAACTTTATACTCACTGATCTAGGTGTTTTTACAAAAAAGACGAGATTTTTCTTCAGACTATTTTCACTAGGCGTCTCTAAAATGTACTCATCGGGAAATATTTCCTCACTCAGAGATACATTAAAGCTGTGCAGACGCACAATTAGAAATTGGAGTTGTATCAGGTCCCTTTCGGTAAATTTAAAGCTCAGAAATTTGTCTCTCATGTGTTCGTTTTCTGAATCGAACTCGAGAATTTTACTTTTAATCTGGTTTTTAAGTGAAGAGTCCTCAAGGCTTAGATTTCTGTATTTATCAACTGCTTTGTAATATCCATTTTCAATTGTTTCATTTAAGCTTTCCAATTCCTGGTCCAAAAATATCTTATATTCATCTATGTACTTTTCGATTCGCTCTATGGCGTTTTTGAAAAAAATTTTTAAAAAATAGTCTGAATTTTGATTCATGATTCTATAGGATTTTAGTTTTAAATTACAACAGTGAACTAAATTGGAATAATTTTCAACTGTAGATTCCAGATTTAAGTTACCACTCAGTAGGCTCTTGGCATATTCGAGTTGTTCGAATAAAGTGTCTTCATCTAGATTTATCTTGTGTCTCAAACTGCACACTGGGCAGCTTATATATCCTGAGTCGTTAATGTGTTTAATGCAAAATGTGGCCATTTTTACATTTTGCACCTTACAAGTAAACAACATTGGTTCTTGGACTAAGCCATAACAGTACTCACATTGAAACAATTGTTTTAGTCCTTTTTTAACTTGTTGAAAATTGAGCGTAATCATTTTTAGTAAAAACTAACTTTAAAAATAAAAAATTTTTTATTTAAAAAAAAAAATATGCAAAAATTATTGCTATGAGATATCTTTTTTTAATATGGCTTTTTTTTTTTTTTTATAAATTGTAAGTCTCTATGGCGCAATCGGCTAGCGCGTTCGGCTGTTAACCGAAAGGTTGGTGGTTCGAATCCACCTAGGGACGATTTTTTACATCATAGAAGAACAAAATAAGCAAAATGATACTAATAAACACAAATTGAATTAATTAGAATTGTAACAATATTAATTTTAGATTTTTATCTTTTTTCATAATATCTGCATTTAATCTATAAAAATTAATTCTTCATTAGTAGAAAAAGTTTTATAAGCTTAACCGCGGTTTCATTATTTATTTCTATAAAATACATGTCAAAATATTTATATTTTATTCGATAATAAATATTTCCTTAAAAATCAAAATCAAATTTTTTTTTTATTTAATCAGACAATTTTTATGTTTCATGTTACCTGACCATTATAGTTTAAAAAGCTTAATTTTGACAGATCTAATTAATGAAAAAGAATTTCTTTTCTTTCTTCTAATTTTTTGAAAATTTATAAATTATAACAAAGTTTTTTTTATTATTATTTCTTTGTCAATAATTTTAACATAAAAATTTTTGAATTATTTGGAATTGCGGTTTTATAAAATTGGATAGACCAACAGGATAAAATATTTAAGTTTTGAATTCTAGCGAATTACTAATTTTTGAACATCAATTTAAAAATTTAGACATTATGTAATATAAAACATGTCTTGACTAGAAAATTTGCACATTTATTCAAAAAGATTATTTTTTTTACCCTGGAAATAAAAATTTATATCAAGATTAGTTAATTTAATTTTAAAATAAAAAAATTTCGTTGGCATCAAAAGTTTTATTCAAAATTGGAAATAGCTTAAAGAAAAAAATCGTCCCTAGGTGGATTCGAACCACCAACCTTTCGGTTAACAGCCGAACGCGCTAGCCGATTGCGCCATAGAGACATGTAATTTTATACAGTTAAATAAAAAAAGAAAAACATTTAAAAAATAAATCATTAAGGAAAAATAAGTGTTAAATGAATAAAAATAATAAACTACTTCAGGAGGCGATCTGTTCCAGTTGTCTGCAACTCTATTGAGTATAAAATGCTCTCGTTGATTGATTCTCGTCAGTTGTTTGGTCATGCTGTGTTCGCATCCGCATATACTCCTGGCTAGACCAGAACAGCTCATGGAGTAGCAAAGTTTGTTTGGATTATGCCAATTTACTGTAGTTAGGCTATTAGTTATCTTGAATTATTCGACTAGATCCCTTCTCTCTCTTCTCTTCCTCAGTGTGCTGAGTCCCAGCTTTACTAATCTCGTCTCATGCCTAATCGATTTGACCAATTTTGTTGCTTTCATTTGAACCCTCTCGAGCACTAAGATGTCCTTTTTTGTGTATCTTCTAAAACTAATCTACATAAAATTTAGAGATAAAACATTGCTGCATGTGAATTTATTTTAAAAAATATTAACAATTTAAATCGAAATTCTGTTTTAAATAATTAATGTCTCTATGGCGCAATCGGCTAGCGCGTTCGGCTGTTAACCGAAAGGTTGGTGGTTCGAATCCACCTAGGGACGATTTTTTTAAGTTGCTTTCAAATTGAATGAATTCAGGATATTTTGTTGAAAATAAAATTTCACATTTTCTGATAAAATTTTGTAAAAATTAGAAATGAAATTTAACTCATCGAATTTTTTAAAACAAAATAGAAAGTAAACTTCAAAATTTATTTAAATAATCAGTATGTCATTTCAAGATAAGAACTTTATTAAATGGGTAATTCAATGGGAAAAAAATTAATTTAAATCGAGTGCCAAACATAATTTTTTATTTAATTTTGAATTAAAGGTAATCGATTTAATTAATTAAAAGATAACTCCTGTTAAATTACAGAATGGCCAGTAGAAAAAAAATAGAACTTTACATTTTTATTTTTTCTGTTAAAAAGTTCGATGAGTAATATTTCATTAAAATTTTTCCAAAAAAATGTGTAATTTTATGAAAAATTGCGTAAGAAAAATAAATACGTGGAAACTTATTTTTAATTGAAAAGGGCTTCACCACAATACAGATATAAAAAAATTTATTTAAAAATGTTTATTTAAAGGACATAATCTTAAAAAAAAAATAAATAGCTTAAATTTACGGATAAAATATCAATAATTTCTTGGTTAAGTTCACAAAGACTTAGTTTGCCATCAAGAAAATTGAAAAAAACCATAAAACTTAAAAAAGAGCAGCTACATTAATTAACAAAATAATTTGAATTTAATCTTTGAGCCTCTGTTGAAATATGTAATAATCACACAAAATGTTTTGTACATCACCAAATTGAGATTTTATATTTATAATTATGTACCACCAAAATATTGGGCATATTTCTGAACAAAAAAGTTGAACGTAGGAGTTGAATTAATGTTAAAAAAAATTTAGATGAGAAAATTTTTTTGTTAACTTTATGAATATTATTAATCGTAGCAGTGATGGCCGAGTGGTTAAGGCGTCTGACTAGAATTGAATTTCTAAACCAGATAAAATTTGGTACACAGTGATCAGATGGGATTTTCCCGCGCAGGTTCAAATCCTGCTCACTGCGAATTTTTTTTTCGTCTTTATTCAAAATTTATTTCCAAATAAAAAAAAATTAAACAAATTCTTCTTTAATAGACTTTGGACTGTTTCTTTGTTCATATTCAAAAAGCGAATCAGCTTTAACAAAAAAAAAGTTAATAAATTTATTTGAGTTCTTGACAAATTCTTACATTCTGAGATTGTTTTCTTGACTTTATAAGATTTTAATTTTTTACTGAGAACTAATTGAACTTGGTTATTGCTGAAAACGTACAAAATAGAAGGCCAGACAAGTGATGTCTTGGCAAATATGGTCGGAACCAAGGCTATAAAAGGCGTGATGTGAATGTAATCGGAAAAAAATGAGCTGATTAGGCTGACAATTGCGTAAGGCGTCCACGAGATCATAAAACCGACTAGAATTTTTTATTAAAAGCAGATAAAAAAATAAAATTAAAAAAAAAATACCTATTATTACCAAAATTGAAATTGTCAATTTGCGTTCTTTCATGATCCTTTTTTTGGCCAAAAAATTTTGCTTGGAAATTTTTAAAAATCGATTCAACGATTTAATCTTTAAAAAAAATTAAGAAAAAAAATTAAATTTCTAATTTTTTGGGATTACAATAAATACTAGTTTTATATTTGTATAGACTAGTATAATCAATGGAATTAGGTACACAAAACTGAACATGAAAAAATTGTAACTGATTACACTGAATGATTTCTCGTGCCATTCAACACTGCATGTAACAAGTGAGAGTTCCAACGAATAATGAGACCATCCAAAGAGAGGTAGCGCACAAAAGACAAAACTCAGCAAGCAGCATCCAGCAATGATGCCAATAGTTACTCTGAAGGTAAAATGTCGTTGTTTGAACGGTTCTACAATGACATACCATCTTTCGAAAGAAATGGCTGTTAAAAGGTAAATACTCGAGCATCCAATGAAGTACATAATGAAGCCTGACACGGTGCACAAAAATTTTCCAAATATCCACCTTTTAAATTATAGAGAATGAGGAAAATTTTCTTAATTAAATATTTACCGGCATGTGTAATTGGTGACTATAACTGCTGGAAGTTCGGTTATAGTGCCTGTTAGATTTAGTATTGTCAGTGCAATCATGATGATATTTAGTGGCGAACGAAGCTCTTTGCTCATGTAGAATACCCAAAGTAAAATAGAGTTGAATGAAAAAGAACAGATGAACAAAATGATGCAAAAAAGTGAGACAATATTGAGTTTGTAGCATTCAATGGGCGAAAGCTGACCAAATTTGCTCAACGATTCATTATGACTAATCATATTATTTTTAGGATTCTAAATAAAGAAATTTTTAGTGAAAAATCTGGAATTTATATTTTTGTCTAAGGCATCTACAAATGTTAATGCAGAAGCAATATCCGATTCCTGAGAATCACTCTTTTTATTTTTTATTAAAAGAAATATGAACAAATTTAGAGGACTTATTAATAAATATTTTGAAAGTGTATTTTTAACTTATTATTTTCAAGAACGTAAACTACTTAGCTTCAAAACTAAAAAAGATACAATTGAGACCCATCAAAACTGAAGAGAAATTTTGACAATTTTAATTTAATTAATCTGCTTCAATAAGAGTTAAAGTTAGCAATGATAATATTTTAGGGTAAAGGTATTTTAAGAATTTAAAGAATATTTATTTTTGATGAACCTTTTACATTTTTCAAATCTGACTTTTATTTAAACAGATGCTCCCTCCTTCCATCTCACATAGAGCTAATTTGTGAATATTCAAGGATAAATCGCTTGGAAATTAAATCTGATGTAAAAAGCTTTAAAAAGAAAATTTATAAAAATTATCATGTTTATATTGAATTTATTTGATTAATTTATTTTTTTACATTTTTTAATTTTAATTCTTCTTTTTCATTAAAAGAAGTTAACCCTATTAAATAAATAAAAAAAATAAATTAGTTAACAAAAAAATAACAATTTGTTTTATTGTTAAAATTTTTCTATTCCTTCTTTCTTCTGGTTTCATGCTGAACCAATAAGTGAAATAATATATTATTAAAATGATAAGGTGCGCAAACGTAAAAGCATTTTTTATTTTCGAAGAATTATTCAAATATTAGGTCCTTGATATTGATTCTAATTTTTAATTTATTAGATTATTTTTTCTTAATAAATTTTTTCATTTCAACTTCCCCGAGGATATCTCCCAGATAAGTCAACAAAATTTGGGTTCGGTTCGAAGAATAAACCGGTGATTAATCTCAAATCTTCAATGCATTAACTGAGTACTAAAGAAATTATTTACTAGATGTTTATTTTTAAATAAATTCTGAATTTAATTTACGAATTTAGTTCTAAATAAGTTTAATATAAAGTGATACTAATACTGATACTGAAAGTCAAAATTAACATGTGCTTTAGATGAAGTCACAAAAAATTCTGAGTTTTATTACCGTGGTAAAGATTAGGATTAAAGAACTCAAAAAAAAAAAAATTAATTCAATTTAAAGTGAATGATTCTGTACCAAAAATTGAAATTCGGGAAGATAGGCTGGATAAAAATTTTTGAATTTTGACTTCAAGTTCACTCACCTTAATATAAACCATTTAAATTTCAAAAGAGACAAATTATTTTTGTCCCTTTTTAGTATTGCTGAAATTTTCACAAATTTTAGTTAGGTCGCTCAGATTTTTTATTATAGAATAATGATAATTTTAACGACTGTCAAAAATGCTAAAGATTCAACTATTTTTTTAGCTCATCTTTGGTACCGAATTTAATAAAAAATACGAAAAAATTAAATTAAAAAATTAAAGAGTCAACTTTTTCAAACTTTTCGCATTTAATGTGGTGCTAAACAATGTTGAATAAAAACTAAGGTCATTCTTTTCAAACACCTTTTCTGTGTAAAACTAACAACCTCCGGAAAATGTTTCATAAATAAAAAATTTTTTGTCTAAATTTACTAATGGTCTTAATAATAAATCATGAAAAAAAATTGAATAAAAAAATTTTGACTTAAACACAAATTACCACATGATTAGTAAAAAATATTTTTTTATATTAAAAAATTTTAATTTTCAAAATTTTCTATTATCATAACAATTAAATTTAATGTATTAGCATCCAAATATTTTGGCTCAATGTGTGATAATATTTTAACTAACACAGCATGTTTCCATAAAAAAAACATTATAGATTAAAAATTAAATTTTTAATTGAAATTTAAATATCTATGATATTTAATTTTATTATTTATTAAAGATATTATTTTTGATTTCGGCAGGGTACGATCAAATGACCAAATTCTTTGTCTAATCTCTCTTTTATTTTTTTTATTCTGCCTTGATTAAAAATAACTTTAAGATAATTAATTAATAATGAAAAATACAAAATTATATTAAACTTGATTAATATATTGATTTTTTTACAATTAATCTTCTAAAATGATCAGTAGCTCAATTTTTTTAATTGTTCAGTTATTTTTTTATTCAATATGTAAAAATTTAGTAGTTTCTAAGAAATTTGGAAACGTTGATTTTTGGATAGATGAAAGATGATAAGTAGTATTATTATAGAAAAAAACACTAATTTAGATTGTAAAATTTCAATATCAGAAGCCTGTTTATTAAAAATAAATATAGAATTAAAAATAAATAGAGAATTTCAAAAACCATAGTCCAAAAACTTATAGAAAAAAAATTAAGAGTTATATAAAGTTTTAGTTGGAAAAAAATCATTGATCGAAATCACGAAAATGAATAAAAAAATTTAATCTGATTAATTTATTGATTAATTATTTTTAGTATTCAATAAGAAATTAATAAATAAATATCGTCTTTAACTTTTTTGAAGATGAACTGTCGGTAAAAAATCGTAAATTCAAGTTGAATTTAAAAATAATGATTTGATTAGGATTAAACAAATATTGAAAAAATGTATTAGAATCTATAAAATTCTATTCTTTTTTTTAAATCCTAAGTGAACCACATTTGCTAGTTCCATTCTTTTTTCTCAATTTAACTTCTTACATAATTTTCTTTTTTCCATCAATTTAATTTATGCATTTAATTAATAAACAATTTAATGTTTTAAATGGAAATAATAATTATAGTTTAGCTATTTTTTTTTTGAAAAAAGAAGGAAACTTTTTATTTTAAATTTTTTCAACTATATAATCAATCGTCAATCATTTCTTTAAAACTTTTACTTTCTTCAAAATGAGTTAAGTTCAAAAAGCAAAATAATCTTTAAAAATAGGTAATAAAATTCTTGGACTTGTTTTAATTTATTCAATTTCACAAATAAAAATTATAAAATAATAAATAAATATCTTTTTTTTTTGTTTTTAATCAAAATTCAACTCAAAGTCATTTTTTTGATTAATCTTTAAAAAAGTTGTCATTTACACATTGATTTTTTTGGTCAAAAATCATTTTAAAAAAATAACTAAAATATTTGTTTTATCATATAAATATATCATGACTGAGGATGACTAATTAATGTAATTTATAATTAAATTGTAAATATTTTTATATAATTCGAATTCATTTTTGTAATTGAATTTATTTATTTATTCATTTTTTATAGTTAATATTTTATTATATTATTTTGTTAATAAAATTGTCAGTGTGTCTTAGAAATTTGATAAATAATAACAATATGAATATATCATGTTTACTAGAGTTAGCATACATTATCAAACTTTTGCATTCAACTTTTAAGTAAGATTTTTTTTTAAATTGTGACTCCTAAAAAAAAAATTGGTAACTTACCAATATCGACATTTTTTTTTACTCTATTTGAAATAGAGTAAAAAACTTCAAAAATCACTTCAAAAATCTTTTTTAATAACCGAAGCTTATTTTTTCATTTTTTTACGCCCCAAGATACACTAGATTTTATATGATTAAAATTTTTAAATTTCATTATCTGTTGTTATCAGAGTCTGGAAGTTAATCAAAAAATCTAGATCTAATCACCATCGATGGAACACAAATCGAGTGTGTAAGCGAATTCACATACTTAGGAAGCATCATCAGAGCAACGATGATATCCCATAAAGATATTAAGAGTAGCCAAATTGATCGACTTGAGTTGAAATCGAAATTAATGATCCTATGCTCAAAAAAGTAGTACAAAATGAGATGAGCGCCTCTCCATTATCAACTAGGACAAAAGAGGGACAATTATATGCTCCACAAAGAGCGAATACGAAAAAAAAAACTTTCAGACTCTGGCAACAACAGAAATTTAAAAATATTGTTCTTCTATCATATCATTTAAAAAAAAAAATTAAAAAATAAGCCTCAGTTTTTTGATAAAATTTGATAATGACTTTGTTTTGTTTTTCCTAAACAATCCCATTTTAACATTGAGAATATAAAGCTTATTCCATAATGAAGGTCTAAGTATTAAATGGATCTGAAATTAAACGAGGTGTATTTTTTTCTCAAGATAAGTATCATTATGTTCATTAACAAAATATGGGCTAGCTTGTTGAAAGGAAATATTTATTTATGAGATTGATGTTTACATTCAAACGATTTTAAAAATCTAAAATTTTTAATTTTAAACGAAATGATTGTTTTTTAAAAAGCTCTTAACACAATTTTTGAAATGTCCAAGGATTATTGATATTAGCTTTTTTGTTTTTTGATTCATGTTTTTCTAATATTTTTAAGTTCTTAAAAAATGTAATTTCATAATTTTACCAAATTAAAAAAAAATCCCAAAATTATATTAGAGTTAAATTGAAGTCATGACTTGTTTTAAATTCTAGCGACTTTGGCTTAAAACAAGCCTGATTTGAATCATTTTAATTTTGATTTAGTATTTGCAAGTTTAACACATTATTTTTCAAATCTTTTTATTATATATTTTCAATTAACTGGAAAAAAATTATTTAAAATATTGTTATGAGTTTTATCCCAGTGAACGTTCTAATAACAGACAAGTCTTCTTTTGAGCCTGCTTTTCAGAAGATCAAATAAGTAATCTTAAAATTTAATGTTTTTAAAAATTCATTTTTATATTGAAAATTTAAATAAATTATTAAATGATCTAGCAAAATATTTTTTTTAGATAATAATAATACAGTCAAACCTGATTAATCCGGAATTGTCATTCTGACATGTAATTTTGTGGTGAGTTGATGGACCACCGATTTTTTATAACCGTTTTACATGTAGAAAAAATTGGTACGTCCGAATTAAAATATATAATTCAGAAATTTTTTTTGGATTTTTCGCAAATCTAAATGCAATCTTAATTGCTTTATCCCAGAGTTGGTAAAAAGTCAAACTTTAAAGTCAGAATCGTTAAAAGTCTAAGTCGACTTTGACATTGAGATTTACACCAAATTACAGAAAAATTAACAATGATAAAATGTAATTTAAAAACATCAAAATACGAGAAATAAATTTTAATTTAAACAAAATTCCTTAAAAAATAATTTTATATAATTTAATTAAAGTACAGACTTGGCTTTGACTTTTGACCAATTCTGCTTTATCCGTACATGTAGTGCTTGCAGTGTAGGCAGGTAATTTAATTGAAAGAAAAAATTTTATATTTAAAAAAGGCTGACCATTTCTTTATGTGAGAATGCTGATGGTAGCGATATGGTTAAGTTGCTTGTGCTTCGGCAAGCATCTCAATCCTCAAGCGATCTGTCACTACTATTTAAACAAAACCGCTGGATGAATATTTCATGCTTAGTTACTATGTTTTGAAATTTAATGCGTTTGTTTGTTTGCTGATAATGCCACTGGACATAATTTAAGTTCTGAAGTAATCAAACAGTTTACTCATGCTAAAATTCATTATTTTTCTTCTAATTGTACTAGCCATTTACAGTCTTGTGATGCAGGGAAAATTCAGAGCTTTAAATCTCACGATGCTTCCCAATCGGTTACTTTAGATAACGAGAATTTAGAAAAATTTAATAATGCCTGGTGTTAAAAAGTGTTTATACATGGTTACTCAAGTATGGGCAAGAGAAAGTGAATATACAGTAGTTAACTGTTTGAAAAAGTATGATGCAAATAATTATTTAATAGATAGGGAAATAAATCAATTAATTAGAAATGATACTAGTGATGTGTTAACAGACCTTGATTTCAAATTGAAACTACTTAGTCTTTAAAAAATTTTCTTACAAATCTAGAGACTCTGAATTCTTTCTTAATAAAATAGATGACAGCTTGAGGAACTCAGAACTAAATTGATCAGAAATCTTCTAAACACTGAGCATGTAGAGGAAATCGAGCCTGTAATAACTCTAGAAGAAGCTGAAGCAACTTTTCAGAATTTATTTAAAGTTTTTGAAGCGAAACATTTGCAGATATCACTTTTTTTGATAATTTTGATTCAATTGAAAATAAATTAGAAGTTTCAAAACAGACTTCATTATAAATTATTTTTTACTTTAAATCATTTTAATTGTAAATACTGTTTTATTTTGAATTAAACTAGTTCAATATCATTAAATAATGCCAAATTTTATCAATTTAATTTTTTTTTCTAATTTAGATGTTAGACTGAAGTAATAATAAATAAAATTTTAAAATTTCGATAATTTATTAATGGGAAAATTTTTTACTAAGATCAACTTTTGGCTAAGGATTTTTTAATGGAATGAATTTAAAAAAGTTTTTTCCAACACACGCTAGATGTGTGTTGTTCAGATTTTTTTAAAATGCAGTCTTACTTACTTAATGGCTAAAAAAATCTTCTTTTCAATAAAAATATATATGTATAAATAATGTAATCATTCGAATTGAGTGACATGTCTTTAAAATACAGTACTCAATTTTAATGACATGTTATTCAAAATTGAGCACTGTTTAAAAAAAAATTCAATTTTAGTGACATGTAATAAAAAGTGAACACTTTTTAAAACTATTAACAATGGTTAAAACTTATATAAAATTTCTAAAAAAATGAAAATTGAATTATCTTTGTTTTTTAACTTTATTAAAGTCGGATGTTTTTTTAACATGGGTCAAATTTATCCAGTTTTAAGTGACATGTCACTAAAACCAGATTATTAGGTTAATATTTATTCTTTTTTAAAAATAAATTTAAATAATGAATCGAATTCTAGGAAAAAGAAAAAGTATTAATTATCGTCTGGCATGGAATGAACGGAAACGAGAGAAAAATTAGATGATATCGATAAGGACCTTAATTTTTCTTTATTTACTCCTTGTGGAGCATAGGGTCATCACTTTTGATTTCCATTCAAGTCGATCTTTTGCCATATTTTGGCATTAAAAATGAAAAAATTTAAGTTGGTTTTTAAATCTAAAAGGGTAAGCATCCCAAATGCAATTAAGCCTTAAGTAAATAAAAACATATCTAATTTTGCTATAAATTTTTAATAAAAATACTTTTGATTCGATTGAAAATAAATTTTTTAATAAAAACTTTAAACTTGATCAACACACATTTTATTGTTTTTCAAGTTTGTGCTAATCAGGATTTGAATGCGTGTTGGTCATGCTCGAGTCAGGGGTGACAAATATTCCCTTAATTAATATTATAAAATTTAAATTTTTTTAAATTTTTGTTATTTTTAAAAATATTTGATAGAGAAAACACTTCTTTCATTAAACTGTTGTCAAAAGTAGAAGGTTTAACTTATATAAATTGAACTGAATATGATATAGTTTTCAGTGTTCTTTTGATTGAATGGTGCTTTGAATCTAACAATTCTGGTCTAACTGACTCGATAAAATACTATTTTTACCTAATCGAATTTTTTATGTTAAATAATCTCAACCATTTTTATGTATATAACAAACTGAATTTTTTGCTTAATTGTAAAATAGACATTAAATTTTTCTATCCTATTATATAATATTATATTTTAATTTGTCCATAGGACTTGATCTTTAATTAAATAAAAAAATAAGAATAAAATCATTAAGTAAGATTAGAGATAAAAACAGAAATCAGAGTAATTTAAAAATTAGCACGCCAAAAAATTAGTAAAATTTTTTTTGAAATAATGGGTCAAATCACTAGTGTGATATTGATATTTTCGCTTTTGAAAAAAATAAAGTTAGTTTTTTTTTTAACTTTTTTTAAAGGATATTTTATTGATAAAACCAAAATCAGATTGATTTATAAAATAATATTTTTTATTAGTTTTTACATTTTTTGAGGCAAATTTGCTAATTTTTACGTAAAATTCATTAAAACTCGTTTTATTTTATTGAAAAAAAATGGATTTAAAAAAAATTTTTAAAAATCATTTTTCTAGGCTATTAGCATTCCTTTTATTTAATTAAAAAAACTATGACTTTACATTTTCGCTTTATTTATTTGTTCATTTCAATGAACGCCTTTAATGCGTGTAAAAAATTTAAAATAAAAAAATTTAAAAAAATAAAAGAAAAAGAACAATAAACTTTTTCAGATCGCCAGATCTGGCGATAATTGAATTAAATTAATAAATTAAAAAATTATTAAAAATTTAATAAAGAGAATTTTTAATTAAATCATTTAAAAAATTAAAGAATATTTAAGTTAAATATTTTAAAATTTTTGATAAATTCTTTTAGAATTAAACTAAAATAATTAAATATTAATCGAATGCTTAAATAAAGCAATCTTCAATCATGATCTTTTTATTAATCAGCAGCCTTAATTAATAAAATCCAAATGCTTTTTTACCATTCATCATTTTAAACATCGGTTCAATTATATTTCCAATATTTCTGCAATCCGAGCTTAAAATTCTTGAGTCATATTTCTTTAATGTCACTCTTAAATTTTCAGGTGAATTATTTAGAAGAGTATTTTAAGAGAAAGAGAAAACATTCCCTCCAGTGTTTTATAATTTATATTTAAAAAATATTTTCTTTCCGAGCTTCGATTTGCATTCAAAAAATCAATTCGATTTTATTATTAAAGAAATTTATAAATTTATTTGATTGAATATTGGGATAAATATCTTATTTCTTATTTTATAAATAGTGGAAAAGAAAAAGAGTTGATTAATTGCTTAGAACTAGAAAATCATTTACTAAAAAAGAGTGTCATACTTTTGGTTAACTGCAGTTTATTTGTAACTTTAATTATCAAAAAATGTCTATTACCAAGGAAATACGATAGGAAATTTTAATTTTATTTTGAATGTTACAAAAAATTTCCAAAGAAAAAAAATTTAAAATACTGACTAAAACCTGAGAAAATTAATCATCTAAATCCAAAATTAATTAAAAATTCAAAAAAGAAAAGGATAAAATTTAAAATTTCTAGCTCACCTATTCAAATTTTTTTCTCTACTTAAATGTAATTTTTGCAAAAAAATTAAAGTAATTTATAATGACTGCTAGTCGGAGCGCATTTACTTAAAATGTCATTTACTAATTTCAGCAATTAAATGCTTGCCGCTTAAATTTTTACTTTGAGAATAATTATACCTTTTTAAGATTTCAAAATGAAACTTGATTACGCTTGAAATTTTGACAATTTATGAATTTTTTTTTTGGGCTCTTAAGTAATAATTTAAGTGTAAAAAATTTGTTTTAAAAATCATATTAGACCAAATAGCAGAATTTTAGTATTTTTTTATTACTTAATAATACTTCCTGAATTTTCAATGATTTTTTTTGTTCAGAAACATACGAAAGAAGAATCGTTGATTTTTTTTCAACTTAATTTATAGTGTCAAAATAGACTCTTATTTCAGAAATTAAAATATCTTAGAAAAATAATAATTTAATTTATCTAGATGAGGTCGCACCAAAAAAAGATATTTCATTTCTTATTTTCTTAATAAAATTTTTCAAATAGGCGGAAAAAATTGTCTAAAAGATCTTTAGTCTTATGGCATTATTCAAAATTTAATTATTCAGAAATGAAATGAGAAAATTATTAAAAGATCTAGATAAGAAACAAATCCTAATTAAAGACTTTGAAATATTTTGTTCTTAATCTCCTTTTGATGCATCCACTTCAGTTAATTCCTAGATATTATTAGATCATATTAATTTCAAATTAAAAATGATTTAATTTAAATATGTTCAACTATTTGAGATCTAATTTATTAATTTAGTATCAAAAGCATTCCTCGAACATTTTTAGGCTGAATATTTGATTGAAATTAAATTAAGATATAATTAAATTTTAGATTGATAATTATCAGTAATAAAAAAAGTCCAACACAACTTAGTTTTGATTTATTATTTTTAAATTTAATTTAAAAAAAAGAATTCAGATCTTGATTTAAATCTATTATAATTTCCAGAAAAATAATCTAAGCTCCTATTTGTATGTTTGAAACATTTTTATTGCAATTAGATGACAAAGCGTTTCCATTTTAAAATATAAAAGAAAGGATTTTTATTTTATTTACAGGATGTTCAAAAAATCCCTTACGACTCAAATATCATTGAGTAGAATTATGTGTTATTTAGAAAAAAAATAAATTCTTTGAATTTAAAACTTCTTGCTTCCGGTTATCACGTTCGTATAACCGATTTTTCTGATGAGATTTTTTTTCAATATCAAATAACTCACTTAAGGCTAATGTTTCTAGTGATTATAAAAACGCTTAATTTCATTCATCGCAAACAAAACGTCTATAGATCTGTCTAAAAGCACTTGTTATTTATTATTGATCAAAGGAATTTAAATCATTTTTTTTGTATTCAAAAATTAATTAATGTTGAAAACAAATTAAAGGAAGTTTTTCTTAATTTCAAGTCAAAAAAAAGACAGAGCATACAGTTTTAGATCATAAATTTTTGGTTATTCCATTACAAACAGCAAAAAATTTGGATCTTGTCTAGGGTTTGATTTTTTATTTAAAACTTTTGGGATTTAGATGTTTTAAATTCCTTAAATCCATTTAAATTTTTTAACTAAACCCGAAATTTCGCTCACTTTATGAAGAATTTAAGAACGTGTTAAGTCAAAAGAGTAAAAACTGACCCTTTAAACTGCTAAATCACAAATTTTTTTCATTTTTTTCACTTTTTTTCTTTTATTAAATGATCTTTTTATCCGATTAAAACTCTAATTATTTAATCAATATCTGTCAATATTTTTTATTTTTTTTGATGTATTTTACTCAATTTTGTACTTTTTTGATATTTATTTTTTTTCAATCGCTAGCCTGAAAAGAAGGACTTAGTTCCATTTGGGTGGCCTGAGGTTTACCTCAAATTATTTATTAAATTAATAAAATAAATTTAAATTTTTTTACCGGAATTTAAAATTTTCGTTAGTTAAACCATTCAAAGTTTATTCAAATGATATGAAAATTTAATGATTAAAATTTTCTTGAATTTCTGACTAGAGCGAAAAACTTTATGTATTGTCTGCAATTTAAAATTTTAATTTTATGAATAAAATATGATTGAATTATCCTTAAAAATCCAAAAATAAAGAAGGTAAATTAAAATTAAATAAAAAATTTTAATTAAATAAATTTTAATTTGAAGGTAAAATTAAATTTCCAAAAAGGATAAAATAGACATCTTTTATTAGGAAGGGAGAAATATAAATTTTAAAAAAGATATCCTTTTTATCTGAGAGTAAATTAAATGCTTCATTATCACTAAGTCAGAATGTTTGACAAATTTAAAATTATAATAAGAGCTGAGGATTTTTTTAAACATGATAAAAACGCATTAATAATTATAGAGAAAATTCTTAAAATAAAAAAATTTTTATCATTGATTTCTTTGTTGATGTCTTTCAAAAAACAAAACTAGACCGATTAAGTCTAATTTACTTTATTTAAGATTTAAAATCTAATAATTTTCCTTCCAATTTTCTTCGACATTCTTGAAATAAAATCTTATTTATAATATATCAAAATACTGAAAATATTGGGAAATTTTTTCCATTGACTATTTTACAGAGTATTAAATAATTAAAATTTAAAAATAATCAGCCAAATCTTCAACCAAAAATTTATTTGTTTTTTGATTCATGTCAAAATTAAACATGCAAAATTGAAGAAAAAAAAATTTGATAATTCTGTTCCAGATTTAATGAAAAAATTTTCACACTCTTACTTGCCAATGTAAAAAAATAAAATCAAATAAACTGAAAAAGAAACGAGTATAAAACCGAGAAATTTTTTTTTTAAATTCTCTTGCTTGAATTAATACTATTTCTTATTTTTTTCTTATATTCGATTTATAGTTAGAAAAAATAATTGACACTGCGTTAAAAAAAAATGGAATTTATGTTGGAAAAAGGAATTTTTTCTCAATCAATAAAATATTTCTTTATTTGATGTTAAAAATTAAATTGATTTAACAATGTTTTTTTTAATTAAAAGGTTGTTGAGTATCCGAATTTTTGAGACTATCATCATTTAAAGAAAATGTTTAATTTATTGTTTATTAAATTTTAGATGAAAAAAAAAATCTTTCATCCTTAATTAATTTAACAATGAGTTAAATTAAATGTAGAATCATTGGTATTATCAGGTCATACATATTCTATTAGAATAAAATTAGATTTTAAATAGTGATTTTCAATCTTATATAATTTTTAAGAACTAATTTCATAACATTAATAAGCAGTTAGCGACAATGTTATCTAATTTTGAAGAATCTTAAAAAGCTCTTCAGAATTTGAGAAAAAATATATCGGATATCATTTTTTTTATAAAGCACTTTCTAATTTTTCTTGATGCAAAAATGTCTGATTATAGAAAATTAAAAATATTAATTTTTTATTGTAAAATATCAATTAAAGCATCAGTTAAATTTTATTGACAACTTCTAAAAGAACGAGAACTTAAAAAATATATTTTAATTGTTAAATTTAATATCCATTTTTAAATTTGCTTGTTTTTCCAGAAAAAATCAAATTTTTGCATTCATTTACATTTAAGATTTTTTGAAACGAAATCTTTGAAAAAATCAAAAAAAAAGTTCCGGCTTAATTTCAGTTTTGTGACTTTATATTGAAAATCTACATCCCTTGATGCCTAATTTGACATTTATTTAAAAAAACTTAATATTTAATCCCAGGGTTTAAAAATCATCAAATCTTTGACAAATTGTTGCTTTAAATGCTCTGTTAGAATCAAAAACTCTTAGAATAAATGCATTTTTTAAAATAATATAAATTCTTAAGTGGAATTAAATTTACAATAATCTAAAATATTTAATAAAAAAAATAACGGACTTTTAAATTAATGAAAATAAAAATGAAAAAATATCTTAAGCTGAATTAAATTAATTTTTAGCTTAATTTTCGTTTTATGTAATCTAAAAATCATCATGCCTATCTATCAACTGAACTTTGACTGTTGATCGAGATAACTTAAACAATTTATTTTTAAACTTGAATAAAAATTTGATTTGACATGATTTAGACTTACAGAGCTTAATAAATTTTCAAATTTAAATAATTGTTCACAAATCTTAAAAGTTATAATAAGCTTTCTTGGGTATAAAATTGAATCGGAATGATAAGCAAAAAGAAGGGTATGCAAGAATTGGTTGCGGCCAAAAGAGCTAATATGGTACTAGGATAATTAACCTAAGCTTTCAAGTCATGATCAAGGAAGAGAAGAGTGAGAGGAGATCATGTCGAATATTTCAAGATAACTAATAGCCTAACTACAGTAAATTGGCATAATCCAAACAAACTTTGCTACTCCATGAGCTGTTCTGGTCTAGCGAGGAGTGTATGCGGATGCGAACACAGCATGGCAAACAAATGATTTTGCAGACAAATGGAACAGATTGCCTCCTGAAGTAGTTCAAGTCGGTTCAAAGAACTTATTTAAGAAAATGGTTAACCTAATCAATTCGTCACAATAGTCAATAGCGAATGAGTCGCTTTACAGATCAACCTATTATTTTTAAAGAATTCGTCAAAAACAGGATTTTTAACTTTAACAATATTATTAGGCAAGTATCTAGTCTTGTATTTTGTAATAGAGTCACACAATATATACAGTTGGTAAACCAAAACTACACTATTGTTAGAAAAAATTTTCAATCTAGTGTTGTACCTAATTCAAAAATTCAATTTTTAATTTTGATTACTTTGGAAATAAAATAAAAGAATTAAACGTTCATCATAATCCACTGTTGCTTGATGGAATAGATCTTCTATTAACGTTTCAAGAAATAGTAAATCATGAAATGTCGGCTGGTACTTGATATTCACATTCATCAGACACTTCTAATATCAAAGCGAACGTCATCGAAACAAGAATGGAAATATAGAATGGCTTAAATATGATTTTTACGAAAACACTTGGAATTATTGCGTTGGTCTGTACTAGTTTTGTCATATTACTTCTTTTATTTCTAGGATGCAATTTCTGTGGCAAATGTTTCCCATACTGGGCATTTAATTCAGGGAAAAATAAATTTTCTAACATTTTAGAAGAACAGCGAAAATCTGAATTTAGAGAAAAGCAAAAAAATGGTGCCAACAAACAAATAGAAATGATTACAATTTCAAAAGAAAAAATAAATGTTGAGCCCAATATTCAAAATCAAGACATTAGCGAAGAAAGTTTGGACTCAATCACAAATCAACTAATTTAGGATTGATGATTTAATAATTAAATCTAATCAATTCAATTTATTACTTTATTCCAGCCTTTGAAATATATTATAGAAATTTTTGAAAATTAAATTATTTTTGAAGATTATGTACATAAGTTGGATTAAGATGATAAATTGAATCAACTGATACAATTTATAGAACCTATTTTTGGTCTGTATAAAAATAATAAGTTACAGCAGAAGACCTGCTTTCTTTTTCAACTTCTAATGTCATTTTATTAATTTCATTAATTCAACACAACTTTTTATACGGACACTTTTTTTAAATTCTAAATACCAATGGCGAAAGGAGTTTCATTACTCAAAGCCTTTTTTTTTGAAATATTAAATAAACTGTTAACAACAACAGAATACCTGCTGAGCGAGACCAGACCAGTTTCGCTAAGGTGGCTATCTTAATGCGAAAAAAAATTTTAGCCCCAATTAAATACGGAAAAAAATTACTCAGTTTTTTTAAATTAAAATTGACTTTTTTAATTGTAATGAATAAATAATCGTTTCTTAAATTAAAAAATTTAATAATTTAAGTAATTATACCTCAAAGGAATAATCTAATCGGAATTTTTCTCTTTTAGAACGGAATTTAGCATAGAACGATTATTTGGCTCTCAAATCAGTTCTCAAGTATGTTTAGAGGTTTTTAAAAGAAATTTTCGGTTTTTAAATTTTCCTATCTTTTGAAAACTAAACAGTTTTACAGGAAATAATTTGTTAACATACAAACGAGTAGATTAGAAGATATTTAATATCAAAAATTTTAATAATATGTTTAGATAATTAATTTTAATTGGTATTTTCAATAAAAAAAAATATTTTCCTGTTTCAAAATTTGGGAAGATTTCATTTCCAGTGGTCTTTAAGTCTATGTTGGTTTTGAAATTATTTATTAGGACTAAACAGCCGAATATGCAATCATTTAAAGCTATTTAAATACATCTTTTTCAACGTGTTCATTTATTCTAAGAAAAACTTTAAAAAAAATTACCAATGCAATTAATTTAAAGATTCATAGACAGAAAAATATTCTAAAGAGAAGTTGCAATAAAAATATAAAAAATAAAAGGTTAAATTATGTAAATAAATCTGTCTTGAAAAATTTAACCTGTTTGCTCTTATTAACTTATTTATTTTTAAAATTTATACTATAAAATTTTAAGAAAAAAAATTTGGAAAAGCTTTCTGATCCAAACCAGACAATAAAATTTTATCAAGAAGAAGATAAAATCAAATGTTTGGAAATTAAGGGATATATTAAATCACTTGTTTTTTAATTATCTTTTTCTAATTTTAAAGTTCATTTCATCACTTTTACAATGAAATTTCCAGCATTTTGGCTGAACGTCTTCCATAATTTTCTAACTTTTTTCCTCTTCATTTCTATGCAAAACTTTCCTTAATTTTGTCAAGACCCAGCTAACTACCGACCAGTCAGTATGACAAGTTGTCAAGGAAAACTTTTAGAACGTATTGTCTACTCAAGATTATATAATTATTTGGAACAAAACTCATTACTAATTCAGGAGCAATCAGGTTTTAGAAAAAATCGACGAATCGCTGATAATCTCTTCTTCCTTATTCAAAAAATTGTAGAATCATCTAATAGAAAGAAGAAATTGTTCCCTATTTTTTGATATCTCCAAAGCATTCGATAGGGTTTGGCATAATGGTCTTATTTATAAACTAATAAAAATGAACCCTCCCTCTTGCCTAATACATTGGATTAATTCGTTTTTAGACTCAAGATCATTTAAAGTAAATGTAAATGGTCACATAAGTGATGAATACCATATAACTGCAGGTGTTCCTCAAGGCTCCGTTATTAGTCCATTACTTTTTAGTATTTTTATCAATGATATTCCTAAAAGAAATAAAACAAATAGTGAATACTCTCCTCTTTTTGCTGATGACTTGGTTACATTTTATATTTTTAAGAAAAAGGAAATCTAGAAAATAAGATAAACAAATACTTAGACGAACTAGAAAAATGGCTCTTCAAGTGGAAGATGAAAATATCTGTTGAAAAGTCTTGCTTCATTGTCTTCACTAACTATAATAAGGAAAATATTGACTTGAAATTAAAAATATATGAAAATAAAATCGAGAGTCAAAAGGAAATCAAGTTTTTAGGTATTAAATTTGATTCAAAATTAACCTTTACCCCAATGGTTGATGAAATAAACTACTTAAACCAAAATATGATACTCCTTCCAATATTTCGCATCATGAGGCCTTTAATAAACTTAAATTTCTAAATGTCTCGAATCGACTTTTTGAATTGAGCGAAAGACATGTAGCGGGAGGACTGCGTCATTCTGTTCCATTGGTTGTCAAGCTGGTTGATGAATATAAAGCGGCTTTTGAATCAAGGTATGTTGAATACCCAACATATTACAATATTACATATAACAATTACCCAACTCCATTGTGTAATTGCTATCTTACTTTTCCTTCTTCTTTCCTGAACTGTTCAATACTTAAATACTTTTCACATGTCACCTCTTACAATTTATCAATTTTTAATTTTCTTTTAAAATATTTTAACCATTTTTTTAATTTTTCTTATATTTTTTCTTTACATTTTTATTCTATTTTGTCTTATTTTTTATTTTTATTTTATTTTTATTTTTTAATCTGAAGGAGCTTTAGCTCGGCACAGATAAAACAAATAAATAGTAAATAAATAATAGAATCTCAAAACTCAAAATTAAGTTTCGAAAAAAATATCAAAGCTTAATTTTATAGACTAAATGGGTTATTTTTCTATCGAAATTTTTTTCATTCACTCTGTTAACCTATTGTACTATTTGGATGGGTCATAAACTAAAAAAAAATATTTATAAAATGTCAATCGGTGCTTTACTATTTCAATATTTGAAAAAATTCTAACTCTTCTTATTATTTTTGCTTTATCATTTTACTGAACTCAAAAAACATTATCTTAAGCAATTATTTTGAAAAGCTTTTAAAAATAATCATTTGGTTTATAAGATTATTTTAAAGATTATTTTCTTTTATAAATTATTAAATGGTTATTATTTTAGGTTTTGATGGAACTATGCATAAAGTATTTCCTGCATGCTTTAATCTATTAATTCTAAGAGCATTAATGGTTCACACAACCATTAAAGCATTTTCTGAATTGATTATTTTGAGTTCCGAAATATTTATTAATATTTTCATTTATTTAAGATCATGATAATGTTCGAGCAAAAAAAATTTCCAAAAATTGGTTGAATTATTAAACTAGATATCTGAAAAAAGACATTTTGAAGTTTATGATGCTTATGCTCTAAATTATCATATTAGGTTTATATTATTAAATAATTTTTTTTCTAAATAAAATTAACATGCAATGTTAAATCTAAAGGTAAACTATGTAAAATATGCAACATCAAAATGCACATTGCAGAGTGCATAACATCTAATAAATGCTTTTTTAAGTGAATAATTTTTTGAAGAGTTTTGCAGAATTTAGCTTTAGTTTTAACATAGTATGTTAAATCCAAAATGTACCTCTGCATTAATTCTATTAAGAAAATTTATCCCATAAAACTTAAACTTGATTTGATCATTTTGAGCATCAAAATGGATCACAAACTAACTTAAAAATGAGAATCCGAAAAGAGAGCTTTCTACGAGTCTTACTTTAAAATTTTTCAAAAAAATTAAAATCAATGTGTATTTTTTCTTTTTTTATAAAACTCATTTAATAACTACTAATTATCAAAATTATTAAATATTATCATATTGGTTTTTAGGTGATAAGCTTAATTACATTTTAATTCTGGTGTTGAAATTCTTTGTGAATTCCTATTCCACTTTGTTTCTTTTAAATTTTATTTAAAATATTAAATTATTAAATATCTAGTTAACAAAAAAATTACGTAAATGTATTGAAATATTAGCTTGTCAGTCACGAAAATTAATACTGAAATCTTAATCTTAAGAAATTTAAAGATTATTTTGTATTGCTATTTTAAAGATTTCACTTTTTTAGGATACAATTGGTTTCCTTCTCTTGACAGCCTGATTCTTTCTGATTTAAAAAAATTTAAAAAAACTAAAAGAAATTTCAACAATAAATCGTATTTTCTTAAACTTTTCTTTGAAATGATTTTAAACCGGATAAACAATTAAACCTTGGAATCAATATCTATAAAAAGACACTAAAGAATTAGAAACGGTTCAACGTAGAGCAACCAAAGCTACCGATAATAATTCAGATCTTAGCTACGAAAAAAGAATCACACTGTTGAATTTTAGCGATCTTATCTGATCTTATTCAAATCTTTAAAGTAATTAAAAAAATGTTAGCAGTTGATTTCACTGTACCTCTCAATTTTCAAAGTAGAGTTATCAGAGGTCTTTCTTTCAGATTAATAAGGAAATATGAAAAAAATTGGGCTCAACGATTCTACTAACAGCATATATAATGTCAATAATTGGAACAAACTACCTGATTCTAAACAGATCAAAAACTTTGAACTGTTTTAAATCAAAAATTGATAAAATAATTTAATTTAAAGCTTTAAACTTGTTATTTTTCATCATGTTTAAAACTAATTATGTTTATTTTTGTATTTATTATATTTATTTTATTTAGTTTTAAAGCATACTATCTGCGACCTGCAGATTTCACGTCATTTAGGGGTTGTTTCAACTTACTACTACTGCTACTAATACTAAGTGAATTTATTTATTTTCAATTAAAATGATCTTGAAAATTAATAATAATAAAAATAATAATAAGTGAAGAATAAAAAATTGATTCAATTAATTTTCAAATTTAACTTTTTGATTCTCAAATGAAAACTCAAATTAATTTTTTTTAAATCCAGCTCTTAAACTTGGAGTTGGTTAAAAATGAATTTTAAATATCCGCCTTTTTACACTGAAAAATCGGGTTTAATTTCACTTACAGTGCCGGAAATTAACTTGTTACATCATATCATATGATACCAACTGATATCAGCTAATATCAGGAAAACAAAATTTTTTACACTCGAGTGAAGACTCTCGAATTATATGAGAATCTTCACTTCAAAATTGAGTATGAGTGTTAGTGGTTGGAAGACTTTTCTTCACCGACGTCGATGGCACGACATTGCTTTCGATTAAAAGAGGATCTGCATCCTGTAATGATTGATCGCGATTACCCAAGTTTTCTTCGCTTTGTTTTTTGAGATCTATTTATCTCAAAAGATTCGAGGTTTTTTTTTTATTTCTTAAAATCATCGACAGTTTGATTTGAATGAATTAGCATATTTTGATAAAATTGTAAAAAAAAACTGTGTTTAATTAAACTGTGTAAAATTTTTTGAAATTATTAAAAATACTATTTGTGGTAAAAAGTTTTTCTAAACAATCAAAAATTGTGTCAAATATTTTTGTTTTGTGTGTTAAAAAGTTTTAAAAGGAAAATTAAAATATTCCAACACTAAAAAAAAACTATCGATTTGATTTTTCACAAATATATTTATAAATGTAAAATAGTAAAAATTAATTATTTTTTCTATCGAAAATTTATCCTTCGACGTCCGATTCTGTCAGTTCTAATAGTATTTTTAGTGAGTTGATTGTATTGAATATTGAAATTTGGAATGACGAAAATCTCATCATTTATCTCTTGATAAAAATAAATTCTGATGATAAAAAGAATCCTGCAAAATCATTTCAGTAATAGTATTACTGTATGAAAAAATAGAAAATAAAGATTTAAAAGTTCAATATATATTTCTGATAATTGTTAGCATCTATAAATAAACGGAACTAATTATTCTTAAAAAAAAATAAAATTTTAAAATTTTATTTCAAAAAAATAGCTCTAAGTCATTAAATTACTAAAAAAAAATAACATCATTAGTAGTCATCACCTCGACTGAGAACTTCTTTGCAAGTAGGTCTCAACAATATTGTGTGCTCATACTGGGCCGTATAACATCCTTTAATGTCACACAAAGGCGGATACGGATCAACAATTCCCATGTCACATAGATTCTTCAAGCCCATTAAATACTTTGTCTCGCCTGTTCGATCTATCCACCTTCTGCAAAAGGCCAGAGTGCCAAAGTGCTTGTTGATGGTGTTGAGCAGGCTCTTGGCTTTGGGCATGCGTAGGGGCACGTGACCAACGTCGAAATTTTTCATGTAATGTGAACATTCCATATCATCATGAACCACACCTTTGCCAGTGCTGCCAAAAGTTTCTATGGCGTACAACTCGCCCTCTTCCATTCTTGTTGCCTCGGCGCCTTTAACTATGGGCACCGATTTGCCTGCATGGATCCTATAGGGCGCTATCGAGTGACCGTTCAAGTTTCGAATCGGCTTTATCTGATAGGTCTTTCCATCTAAATCGATCTCATAAGATTCCATTACTTCTTGAACAGTCTCGCCAATGTCGCACAATCTCACATCTATGCCCGCTTCTTTTATGCCCGCATTGGTCGCTGCGCGTACTGCTTCCTTCAATTTGTCATACTTGGGGTTGAACGCCACAGTGAACGCACAGTCTATAATGTGTCCATTGACATGGGTGCCAAAGTCTATTTTGCACACATCGTCGTACTGGAGGACAGTTTCATCGCCGGCATTTGGTGTGTAGTGGGCCGCACAATGGTTGAGCGAGCAGCCAGTTGGGAAGGCGAGGCCGGCCGAAAGACCATTTTCTTTGATCATTTTGCGAGAGCAATCTTCGAGCTGCTCGCAAATATCTATCATCTTCATACCGGGCTTGATCCATGACGTGACCCATGTCCGCGTTTGCCTGTGCGCCTCGGCCGCTTGACGCAAATCTTTGTAGAAGTCCGTGTGTGCCACATCGAGCGCTTTTTTTTCTTCGCTCGTCATGCGATTCACAGCCAGAGTGTTGTCCAGAGAGTCTCGCGGTTTTGGGTGCTCGCAAATTTCGCCAAGCGGATAATTTCCGTCAGCGAACAGCTCACAAATGGGTATGCTAGGAGGATTGGTTTGTTTGTGGCCTTCGGTGGTGGGCTTTTTTTTGGTTTTCTTTTTTTTCTTTTTCTTTGCATCGGTGTTGTCGCCAACTGCGACATCTTCGGCTTCTTCGCCTTCCTCTGCGTTTATGTCCAGTTTTTCAACTCCATTTGTTACATCCGCATTTTGCCCAGTTGGTTTCTTCTTTTTCTTTTTCTTTTTCTTGGCGGCACCATCAGCAGAAAGAGGCGTGTTCAACGCTTCTTCTTCTTCTTCTTCGCCACTTTCTATTTTGTCTTTTGGTTCATCCTTTTTATCGACCTCCAAAGACATTTTTTCTAATTTTTTTATTTTTATTTTTAATTTAAAAAAAAAATTTTTTTTAAGTGTTAAATAAGAGGCGCAGAAGAATTTGCTTATTTAAAAAAACATGATTTCAAAATTTTTCAATGTATGTGCATGCTTGAAAGTAATTTAGTAATTATGCTAAATATTTTTTTTTCAATTTTTTTTAAAAAAAGATTTAAATTAATTGTCTTAATTTTAGGAGAATGCAAAGAAAGATTTTTGGAATATCTTTACAGAGAAGAATTTATCATTAAATTTTTTTTTTAAGCTAATTTTTGTTATCAGCAAAATTATTTATTTTACTAGAAATTTTAATTTTTCTTAAAAAACATAGAAACCTAAAACATAACACAAAACAAGGTATAAAGGCACCAAAAATTTATTTTTTAAGGCAACTCGTTTTTTAATTAGTGTTGATTTGGTCATTGTAATATTAGAAGCCCAAAAACGAACGATTTTTGGCAATTTTTAAAAATGACAGACTTCGAATTGAATTTTGCAAAAAATGGCAAATTTTCGTCAAAAAATGTAAATACAAAACCATATTTAATTCTACTGATAACTTTAATTAAAAAAGGTAAATAAAATAAATAGCAGATAATTTAATCTAAAGGTAGATAATCCTTTAATTTAGTAGATAATTATTATAAAGGTGTTCAAATCAAATATGAGGGTACTTATCGAGAAAGATTGAGTCTTGAGCCATTTATATAAAGGAGTTAAAGACTTATTTATTTATTTATTTTACTTTAAAGTAATTTAGGAAAAGTTTTTCCAGGGCAGTTCCGAATAGCGGTGCCTTCTTTTCAGCCCTCATGGTTGCAATATGATTAAAATATGTATATGTGTAAAATTAATTTGTGTAGCCAGTTTCTATTTCGTTAATTTTGAATCCCCATCTTTTGCAGTACTCAATGATTCTATCCACTGCCTTTTGAAGAATTATTTGAATTTCTCTTTTACTGTCTTTGGATCTCCAAATATAGAGGTCATTTGCGAACAAGGCTATTTCAACATCAGGAGAAATGCTTCAAGATTTATCACTAAAAAAAAGAATAAAAAAAGACTTGTTGCAGAGAATGGTATCTTGATCGAGATCGTACTTAGTAACGACAACGAATTATTTAAAGCCGAAAATATAAAAAAGTGTTGAGCGAAAATACTTCTGGTCGTTATTTCGAAACTCGTTGAATCGAAATAACATTAAAAAAGATGGACAAAAAATGTTTGGTTTCTAAAATTTTATTAAACAAAAATAAACAAATTGTTAACAAAATAAAAATTATTGGAAAAAATCAGAAAAAGATGTTTGTTTAGCTTTGTATTTTTTATTCTTTTCGATATTCTTTTGCAAGTGAAGTGGTAGTTACTTTTTGATTGATATGTTTATTTATTATTCCGAGTTTAGTCTCAAGCGAGATACACTTTCTTTTTTTTTGAGCGATATTTTTTAAAATTTTGAATAAAACTACTATCAACAATTCTCATCAATTTATAATGAGTAAAAGCAATAAGTTTATTGTTTTTTTTCGATATTGAAGTATGAAAAAACAAATTAATTAATTATTTAATTCGATTTTTTTTATATTACTTGTGAAAAATTTTTCTGAACTTTAAATTTTTTTTTCTAAAGAAAATAATTAAGCGATTTTTCAAAAACAGCTCGTTCAATCAAGTTTTCGTTTTATCGAAGCAATATTTATATCTTTTTCTATTGCTGGTAATCGGTTCCGGTAAAACAGCTCGTTATAAAGGGGCGCTTGTTTTAACCGAGGTTCGACTGTTTATTGAAATCAATTCGGATATTGAGAATTAAGCACTTGTTCATGTTTTTGTTGGCGCAAAAACTTCTAATGCATCATAAAAATCAAAATTTCCTAATTTTGAACCTTTACGAATTTCCGTGTTGAGATTTGTTTTGTTGGTTATTGACTGTTTGGTTAAGGAATTTTTAAAGCTTTAGAAATTGCTGTGTTATTTATAGATTTTCTAATTCTACTGATAATACAGGATTGTTAAAAAGTTAAGAAATGCTTGATTTTTTAGCCTTAATTTTGATTTGAACTATCGTAGAATCGGTTAGGGTAATGATTTTGAGCCAATTTTATTCGCATTATTTCTTTATTCTCTTAGATCTAAAACAACTCCATTATTTTATTGAAAGAAATTTTACCAAAAAACTTTCTAAAATTAGACAGAAATAGCTAGATGACCACCTAAGCTCTTTAAAAATTTTTACACTTCATCAAGTAAGTTAATCACAAAAATCGAAAAAGGCGATTGTACCAAATCTAGCAGATCATCTACAATCAAAATTAATAACAAATAAAAGACAGATGACTCAGATTTGATCTCAATATTTTTGCAGACAATCTCGAATCTAATTTTCAACCGATGAATCCGTGAGAGCTCCGACCCTCATTTAAGACAATGACACAGATTCTTCAATCACCGGAAGCGAACTTTTGGAAGGTCTTAAGAAATTAAACTCAAAAGTAGCGTGTGAATTCGACCGCATATCGAATAAAGTTCTTAAAAAAATTTGCAAAACAATAAAATTTTAATAATAATTCAAAAAGTTTTAAATTTCTCACTAAAATTTGGTTACATACCTGATCAGTGGAAAAAAGCGAAAATATTCATGATCATTAAAAAAGACAAGCCTCCTGACGAAATTTCCTCTTTATACCAATTTCACTTCAAAATTGTATAGTAAAATTGCTCAAAAAAATCAATTAATAAAGTTAGCTTTGGGCTAAAAGTGATAAAATATATCCATAATATCAATCAGACTTCCGACAGAAGAGAAGTACTCAAGAACACATTTTCAGAATCAGCCAATCGATCGTAAATGGATTCAATAAAAAGTAAATAACCGGTGCAGTTTTTATTGATTTCAAAAAAGGTTTGATAAGACATTTCATACCGGAATAGTGAAAAAAATCCAAGCTTTGGGAAATAAAAAAAAGATTTTTAAACTGTATTTAGAATTTTCTTGAAAATCGAACATTTCAAGTTTTTCAAAATGGCACATTGTCGAAACCCAAGCCAATCAGGGCCGGTGCTCCACAAGGGAGCTGCCTTCCAAAATTACATTTTAGTTATATAGTAAAAAGTCTTACGCCAGATAAACAAGTTTGCGACGATCTTTATGTTTGGTATACAAGCAAATCCAAAAACGAGATAAAAAAAATGCTTCAAAGAGCAGTGAAAAATATAGTCTCTTTTTGTATAAGGTGGGGCTTTAAAATTAACAAATTTAAAACATTTTATTCAGTCTTTACAACATCTGGGCTTAGAAGCAATTATCCGAGAAAATACTCGATGCACCTTCATATCGAATCTGAACCTATTCCTTTATACCCTAAACCTTAATTCCTCGGAATCAAAATTGACCAAAAAACTAAAATTTTGCAGACAATTTTAAAGAGGTTATAAAAAAAAACCAAAGACAAAAAAAAAATAAAAACCTCTTAATAAAATTCTGAAACAAATTAAATCTTTTTGAAACCAAAATTCCGATTAAAACGTTGTTTTATAAGAAAAAAGTCATCCCTGGTCATCTTGTCCTGTCTTAGTCTGTGAATAGCCCAGATCTGAATTACATATCTATTCATATCATTCCTAATCTATTTTTGATTTCATTAAACTTAAAAATTAACCGTTCAATTTATTTTGTTATTTGTAATTGTAAATAAAAAAATTTAAATAAACAGTTATGTCACCTTTTATTTTTATCCCAACTTGATACCAGAGACAATTGGGGTGATATGAGTGAGATTTTACTGTACATTGAAATTTATTGAGTTCTATCGATAAAGAGATTGCAAAACATTAGTTAAAGTTATTGGATGAGCTGAAGAAAATTTCCCATGTTTTCACACCTCTGGAACAATACCGCTGATTGAGAAGCTTGTCTTGAACCAAAACATGATCGTAAATAAATTTTCAAAGTTGGATGAATCTAAATCGATTGGCGTGGTTGGAATCCACCCTCGCGTTTTTAAGAAATGTGCCACGGAGATCGCTCGGGCATTTTCTTATATCTTCAATCTGTCCCTCATCAATAATGACTTAATAATGTCGCATTTATGCGCAAATAGATTACTTGCTCCACAACAGGACAGGTTTGCTCCAAAGAAAGCATGTAGAACTAACCTTCTTGAGACTGTAGACGTAGTCACATCGGCGATAAAGAATAAGAAGCCAGTATATGTTATATTCTTCGACTTTGCGAAAGCCTTCGACAAGGTTCCTCATGGCAGGCTGATAAATAATCTAAGAAATGTTGGCATTCACGGACAACTTCTCGACAGGACTAAACTTTTTCTGAAGGATAGGAAACAGCGTGTGGTTCTAGGTCATCACTTTTCAAATTGGAAAGATGTAACAATGTGCTAGGCCCAATTCTCTTCGCAATCTTCATAAATGACCTACTAAGTCACTTGAAACACATAAGCAAACTCTTTGCCGATGATCTAAAAATAATAGCACAGGTTGAATCTGAAGCGGATATGATTAGATTGATTTGGACGCAGTGGTCTAATGGTTTTGGACATTGTTGATGGAAGCAAACGAGGGCAAGATTAAGATAATGAATAACGGGAGCAATAAGCATTTAACTAGAACCAGATCATATACGCTAAAAACGAAAGATGGCTCACGCATTAAGCTTCAAATAACCTCCGAAGAACGTGACTTGGGCATCATTCTTACGCCTGATTTTAATTTCAGCTCACAGTCGGCTCATGCCGCATCAATAGCTAATCAAGTTCTAGGAATGCTAAAAAATACATTCGTTTCTAGGGATGTGAAAATATGGACCTCATTGTATCGCACCTACATTCGTCCGCATCTGGATTTTTCAGTTTCCGCATGGAACCCGTATCTTAGAAGAGATATTGCCACTCTTGAAAAAGTCCAGAGAAGAGTAACAAGAGTCCCCACAGCTTTGAAAGGTATGTAGTACAAAAGCAGACTTGAGCGAATGGTTCTCACATCTCTGGAGACTATACGACAACGTGGTGACTTAATACAACTTTTCAAAGTCAACAAGTGCAAAGACGACATAACATGGTACAACAAGCCTAATTGGACAGCTCCGAGAGACACGAAGGGAAGTCAACTAAGGCGTGAGATTGTGGCATCTTGTCAGCCAAGACACAACTTCTTCATCATTCGGATAGCAAATGTATGGAACGGACTACCTGACGAAGTAGTCGCAACTGAGACGGTAGACTCCTTTAAAATAAATAACGATCAACATCAACTAACAAACATTAAAGTTACTCTACTATTCTAAATACTTGTGGTGCCAAAACGTTAAAGTGTAAATTTGAGAGCTAAGCAGACTAAATGCCAAATAGAAACAAAAAAGTATGAAAATTAGAGGCGATTAAACTGACAATTTATTTAGACCGTTTTTAGTGGTGGTAAAAATAAATAAATTTTCTGATAAAAATTTATTCAAGTAATAGATTTCTAGATACGCAATTATTTTAAAATTTTAGAAAAGAAAAACATTGAAGATGCCACGAGATAAAAATTTTACATATAATCATTTAAAAAATGTATTAAATGTTGGATTAAGTCGGTCCAAGTGGACAGAAAAAATTGAATCATGAATCATTTAAATTGATTTTAACACTAAAAATTTTTTAATTTTTTTTTGAACATTAATCAATTTAATGCGTTATATAAAAAGCACAGCTAAATATCAAATTCAATTAAAAATTGGAAATTGAAATCTTTGTAATTAAAAAAAAATTATTTTTTTCTTAAGAAAAAAGTTTTTATATAATTTTCAAAAAAGGCGTTGAACTATTAGGCCAAAAGACCAAAAGATATTTTTATTTTTTTAAAACAAAAATATTTAAATAATTGTGTATGTTTAATTTTAATTTTAAAAAAATAATTAAAAATGAAATGTATTAACGTTTGATTTCCTGATGGTGACAATATGACAATTATTCAGAATTTGAAAGTTTTCTTTATCCATAATTGATATTCAGATGCTCTAATTATAACTTTTTTAAATGTGACTATTTCAATGTGTCTTTTTAATAACTTTTTATTAATTTTATTTTTCATTTAGTAATCTATCACCTTACTTAAGCTAACTGTTTAGATGAAAAATTATGATGATTTAAAAATTTTTATTTATTTAAAAAATAGTTAAGGCAAAGCATTGGTTGGAATGGAGGCTTAGGCCTTCCTTTCAGCCACTTGATAGTAATTTTTGATAAAATAAAGAGAATACAAAATTTTGATGAAATGTTAATAAAATTGAATTTTTTTATAGATTTTAAAAAACTTGTGAATGATTATACTAAAAAAATATATAAATAATTAGCATTTTATCTAAATAAAAATTAATTTCAATTAGAAAAATTAATGAAAGTTTCAATAAACAAACTTTTATATCTTGAATAGATTTGATTCTTCCTAAAAAAAACTTTTAGTTAGATTTAAAAATGATTATTATCAAAATTACAAAGATATTTTCAAGTATTGTTGCATAAAGAAAAAAAATAAAAGTCACTCACAAAAAATCAATCATATTTTAAACAAGTTATTTTTAATAAAACCTGAAGGTCAAATTTTTATTTAAAGAACGCTTTGTACCTTATTTCATATTGAATTTGAAACAAAATTTAAAATGTTTTTTTTTTTATTTAAAAATTCTTAATACCACATACCATTCGATTAAGAATTTTCTAAGATTCTTGGCTATTTTTTTGTTTTTTTAACTAAAAATTTATTTTTAATTTCGTAAATATTGAAAACGGCTCAAATTCGATTTCATAATAACCAAGGTCGTCAAAATATCTCAAAAACTATACTTTCTGGAGAAAAACTAAGCACATTTTTGGAAAGCTCGTTAAATTCTCTTTAAGGCAAATTTGGGGGTCAGGTTTTTAAAAATATAAAAATATTCAATTTTCAAAAAAAAATAAAAATTTTGAAGAAAAACTAATTTAATTTTTAAAAAATAGAGAAAAATTAAAACTTTTAAAAATGGGGGTTCGGTAATTTTAAAAATTCGGGGGTCAGTGTTTTAGTAGGACCCTTTTTTTTTTAATAACACGTCAGTTTTAAGTTAAAAATTAAGATAAAAATTTAAAATTTTAAAAAACGATATAATTGACCACAAATAATGAACTTTAGATAATTTCATTTAATTGAATACTTATAAAATGTACTATTTTAAGAATCAAATTCTTAATTAATTGACTAACACAAAATCTTCATATTGATTGAAAATTTAACATTTTATTACATTTAAATCAAAATTAAATAATCAATGAAGTAAATATAATTTTCATAAGAAAAAATTTGCCAATTTCTCTTTGCAGACAATTCTATCTTTGATTTTTTTTTTTAAATTGAATTCGGAAAAATTAAAACAATTATCTATTTTTTTACTGCTTTTCAAATAAAAAATTTTATTTAACAACAAATTAACAAATAAACTTTAACAACAAAATAACAAATAATTAAAAAATAAGAATAACAATTAAATAACTACTAGAGACCCTGAATTTCTCGCAGAGCATTTGGACTAAGCTTTATGCAAATGTATCCTTCACTTAGATAAAAATTTGGTCTCAGGTCTTGAAGAGAATTTTCTACGGCCAACTTTAAACGCTTGACCGATTTCTCAGGATCGTATTCATTTTGTCTCAGTTCAAAATTCGGGTCATAGTTTATAAAATGGAATGGAGTTTTTTTGACCAAATTTGCACTTTCGTCCTCATTTTCCATTTCTTTATCAATATCCAAATTTGCATCCAAATTTTTGATCCCTTTAAAACCAAGCTTTGTGACAAATTCCTCTTCATTTTCGTCTTTTTTGATTTCTTCTTCTGGATTTGTTTCCTCCATTAGCAGATCTAAGCTTGTTGTTGTAGTGGTCGTTGTTGTAGTAGTTTGGGTGACCAACACAACTGGTTTGGTTGTCGTAGAAGTACTCGATGTAGTAGCAGGAGTAGTACTAGTAGAAGAAGTTTTCTCTGTAGTTAAATCTCCACTTGTTTCTGTATCAGGAATAATAACGATTTCAGGTTGGATCGGTGTAGAACTTTGCTGTACAGATGTTGTAGTCGAAAAAGCTGACTGAGCACTAATCAAAGCAGATTCTGGCATATTCTCTTCTTTGGCCAGATCCGGTTCTGTTTGTTTCTGTACAAAAACAGGGAGAATTTTCGACTCTGGATGAGAATAGCCCCATTGCAAACAATTTCGGCTCAGAGTTTCCAAAGACTTGCACCTCTGGACGATATAATCAATCACCTTGGACTGTTCACTGTGAATTCTATTTAACACTTGGTTCAATTGGTCTTGAGACATTGCTTTTCGTTTTGAAAAGATGGCACCCAAATCTCGCAATGCCTTCGAGTTAGTCTTCGCTATTTGGAAGTTGAGTAGCAAAAATTCCACAATAAGCTTCTTGTCCAAGCCTATGGTCTTTACTTTTTCAACCAAAGCGTCCCTCAGAGTATTCAGGTTAATGTCAAGCGTTTTCATTTCATTAGTTACAAATGACAATATCTGAGAATTGGTTAGATCCAGCAGTCTAGTCAATGTCACATTATGTCGCTCAAGTCTTCTAATATCTTCCATGCTATCTTCAGCAATCTGGCTTGTAATGAGATCAAGCTCTTTGTAAAGCAAGTCATGCACTTTTTTGAGCGTAGTCTTTGAATTTTCCACCGACACTTGTTTTAACTGTTTAAAAAATGCCTCTACCAAAGACCATGCTTGCTTCGAGATTCTCTCTAGGCCTGGCTTAAGATTTGATTCAGCATGATTAAACTGTGCTTCGGTGTGCATTTTTCTTAGCTCAAGAGCTGACTTAGTGGCTTGAAAACTTGCAACAAGACTTTTTTTTAGACTACGCTCAAAATCTTTCAAAATAGATTTGGCCTCGAAAAGCTTGGCAAGGTCAAAATTTCCACTCGATTTGTCTGTAACAAACCGCTCAGCAGCATATTTCCAATTCGGAGTAGAGTCTCTACCTTTGAAAAATTTCAAAACTCTCTGTCATTTGAGTTTAAAATTACCTACTAAGAGCCCTTGAAGGAAATAAATATTTTCGTCTGGTGAAAAAGTTTCGCCTTGGTTCTCTGGTCTTGGAAACTAGAAAAATTAGACAAAAAAATAAAAAAAGTTTAAACACAAACCATTTATTAATGTGGCAAACAAAACTAAAATTATTAAAATTTTCACTATAAAAAATAAAATTAAGGATTAAATTGAACCAAAAATCACGGGTTGAAAACCGCAATTTTAAAAAAATTTGATTCTAATTAAATTTTAATTAATGCTGAAAATTTATTTTTCTTTAAATGTTTTAGCTTATATTCTTCCGCTTAATTTTAAGCTCTTAATTTAAAGCTTTACAAGAACATTTTTGAAAAGAGAAAATTTTACGAATGAGCCTGACTGGTTTGAAAGCTCTGTTGGTTAATATATCTAAAAAAAAGAACGCCATCAAAGCCAACTTTAGCTTCATAGTTGCTAAATAGACCCCTTTTAATTTAATTCACTAGTTTTAGTTTCATATTTTATACTCTGTGTGGAATTCAAGGATCTTGATTGTTTTTTCAACACGAGGCAAATTTTTTCTTTTTTTTCAACAATCTCTTGCATATTCATCCTTGGCAAATAGTGTGATTTTTGCTAGTCATATTTTAATGGTGACTAAGCTAATCTGTCATTTAGAAGCGCACATATGTATTTTGATTGTTAGCGCGTCGAATTACGATTGTCCTAAAAAATCAATAGAAATCGAGCTTAGTTTGCGGAAGTGTTTATACTCCTGGGAACAAGAGACAGACTAATAAGGAATAATAAAACAAAATCAATTTTTTCTATTTTTAATTATTTTAAAATTAAATTCTTATTAAAATTTTCTAATAGAAGGTTATCTCTCAATCGATGCTTGTTTTTTATGCATGATGTTAGCACTTGAATCGATCGCGGTATATTGTGCTGCTCAAATCTTCAAATCTGAGAATATTTTCTATATCCAGGCAAAATTTGTTTAATATTTTTTTTTGCTCAATCGTTCATAATTGTTTATTTTTATTAATTTAAACGTCGTCTTTTTGACTTAAAATAAATTCAAATTTGGAAAAGAGTTTTTTTTTGGAAAATTTATTATTCTGATTCTTAATAAAATTTATCTTAAATTAGACTTTTTTTATAATGAAAATGAATTTCAAAAAATTGTTCTCTACGAGAACTAATTGCCACAATAACTTGAGCCTGATATTTAGTTGGTACAATTTTAACTTTTTGATTGCTATTAACTTTTAGGTTGGCTTAAGATATGTGTTATTAGTACTTGAACAAATTTAAATAGTCGGTGTTTATTTTTTATTCATTATTATAAAAAAAAAAAACTTTATTTTTATTAATTTAAATTTTTCTCTCGATGAGGTGTAAAATTTTTCTTGCTTCAGTTCACATTGCGCAATTTTCTCTTTAATGTCCTAATAATAAATAAATCTAGAAATATTTGAATATGTTCAAAAATGAATTTCGTCAAATTATTATTTATGTTCAGCAGCAGAAATTTTTTTTAATTTTTTAATTTAAAAATTGAATTTTAAATTCAAGAAGAATTGCGTTTTAAGTCTAAATTTCTAACTAAACTTGTCCAGCAACGTAATCTAAACACAATTGTTGAGCGTCTGAATGTCCATTCGAATTGATACATTTTTAATTGAGTTTCTAGCAAAATTTAAAAAAAAATAATTAAATACATTAATCTGGATTAAATGTTTGTAGTCAACTAAAGACTTCTATTTTTTTTAAATTGAGTAGTAGAATTCTTTTTCAATAAAGTAGAGAGCTCAAAGAGATGTTTGTTCTGCAGTACCATGTGTCAAGGGGTGCTAAAAAAATCGAGGCCATAACTCAATATAAATTTTTGCACCAGACAATAATTTTTAAATTTTTTTTCAAGTCAAACTTCGGAGTTTAAATTCAAGCAAACAATTCAATTTAAATTTTAATTCTAAATTATGCTTGAAAATTACAAAATATAAAAAAACAATGCACGTAGTTAGAGAAATTTAGTCATTTTTTTGTAAGTTCAATTGAGTTTATAACTTTATGTAATGAAAAAAAAAATTTTTCCCACTTAACTAGCTGTCAAATTTTTGTCTGAAATTTAAAAGACTTTACAGAGCTAAAATTTTTAGAAAAAAAATTAATTTAACAATGACAAACCGCGCACTAGCAGACAATAAATCACAAGCATATTTCACTGCAAAGAGAAGACGATCAGCGATCAATTGTCACTTCATATAAAAATATCTAGCGAATTAATACACCACTTAAGGGAATTTGCTTGAGGTCTTAAATTTCGGCTCTTTGATAAAAACCTTGCTAGCGCAATATTAGCAGGAATGAAAATTAGTGATACTGAGCAAGTGGTGGCACTTTGATGCTGGATCGTCTGAGCTTAGATGTCAAATCGAAGCGGATTTTTCAAGCCAAATCACTCTTTTTTTTCCACCTTAGCAAAAAATTCATAATGAGCGTTTTTAGGTATTAGGTATTAAGAATTGCCTGGAAAATTATAATAAAATTGTTCCGAACGGAATTGCAAAGCGATAAATGACTTGAAATTTAAGACACGGATAGCACTGAGAGAGAATAACTATTGCGCTCTATTTTGCTCATAAATTAACCCGTTTCTCATTGTTTTTTTTTCAAATCGAATTTCAACAATAATTAAACTTTGAAAATTCGTGACGGTAAATTAATAAATCGGCGGAGTAGAGGGAGAACGAGCGATTTTGGCTGATTCGAGGAAAAAAAGCGCTCAAGTCGATGTGTCTTGAAATTCTCATTATAATTACCGCATAATTTCTGAGCTCGCAAAATTGGTTTGGGATAAATTACAGACAGTAGATGCGAGCTTTGTTTAGCTAGCTTTTTTTCTCTTTTTTTTTTTTATTTTTTTAGGGAAAAAATATAAGAAATATTTGAAATGGGTTCCTTTTTGCTTCAAGTCTTGCATTTAACTTTTTAGTTTTTGAATTTTGTTGCTTTGTTATTGGCGTTCAGATTTTGTTCTCTCTCTTTCTCTCGCTCATTTTGATTGTAACTTGCTTATCTTATTTTTATGTTAACAAATAGTCTATTTAACCGACAGTCTTATCACTTTAATCATATTATTTTTTCCTAGCTAGAACAACAACTCTAATAAAATAAAATAAAATAAAAAAAACTAAAATTATTTTCGTTCTAAAGACAACGTTTTTGTTTAGATAAAGGAGACCCGGAGCCCACCATGCCCACCATATTGATAAACACCAATTTGAATAGCAGGAAGACGGACAAAAAGTCGCCGGCCGACTCGGAGCTAGTGCAGTGCTCGGCAGACGAGCTGGACGACGAATTCAGACAAGACATCAACACCATCATAACCAAGCTGCTCAACAACTCGAAATCGGTAAGTGCCCTTTGCGCTCCACCAAACGCGCGTTCACTCGACGTGGCCGTTTAGGCCGACCTGTACTGAAACTGTTCTGGGACACCACAATCACATGTTTTCTTTGCTTTTGAAAATTTATTTAGGCTAATTAGTTACCAGATTCAAATCGATATTTAATTTCATTAAATCGATAAAAACGTGGCTTTCAGAAACACCTAGTGTCTCGAAAAGCGCACCGTTTTCTTCTAATATATAGCCCATTAGTTTAAATTTGAGCGCGGAAAGCGACAACAACGAAATTAAATTTCACAATGACGAGGCTCTTTTTTGTTGCTAATAAATTTTCTTATCTATTTCTAAAATGTGCTTTGAATCGCTCGTGTATCACAACGTTTTCATAAATCAATGCTAGGAGCTGAAAGGTGGCATTTGTTTCCCAATCATGCTCTAAATTTTTTTGATTTTAGATTTTTTAGATGACCTTACTTGGATCAAATTGAGAACCTTTTTTTTTCTCGAAGTAATCGAGCAATTTTTGTGTTAACCTTGTTGCTACTCTCGGTTAAGATTTCGGTGTCCATTTTTTAAAAAATTAGTCCAAACCGTGTTCTTATTGAGTTTAAACTTTTTTTTTTAATTTTTTATTTATTATTTTTTATTTAATTGAATGAACCTCCATTGTGGGGAAGAAATTGTTAAAAAAATATTAAAGACAATTAAAGAATTAATAGAGGAGCTTACAAAAAGCTTAGGCCTCAAGTTACACAAGTCTTATTGAGTCACAGGTCCCGTTATTTGATTTAAACATTTCTTTGAGTTGAGTTTTGAGTTTGGATGGTTTATTTATGGTTGTTGACAAGCAATGAGGTATAGACAATGAGAATATTAAAAAGTTAAAATCATTTACGTAATTTTTCATAATTTAAATTTATTTGGCCCTGTTCCTTTTTGTACTTCTGGTACTTTTTGTTAAAAAAGGTTTTAATTTAATCAATATTTTGAATATAAATTTTAACTTTAACTAATCTTTTTCTTACCTCCAGCATTCCCGAATCCCTAAACCCGGATAATAGAAGGATTAAAATTACCATTAGTTACAAAAAGTACAAAAAGGAAGAGGGCCAAATAAATTTAAATCATGAAAAAGTACAAAAAGTACAGAAAGAAAATTTTTTTTTTAAAGTTTCATCTCATTGTCTATCCATGGACATTTGATATTTTGCAAGAGGTTAAAAAATAACATAATTAAAATCATTCTATTTGGCATGAAACATAAATTTTATCTCTATATTAAAAATTCCCATTTAAAAAAACTTCCTACCAGTATGGATATTTTTTTCTATCTACGAAAAGAATAAAATTTCATTTAAAAGTTTATTTTTCTATTTTTTTTATCTCGAAAAAAACAATTTCCTATTATCAGGATTCAAGAAATTTATATTTGGATTAAAATTTAAACGTCAGACAAAGTAAGGAATCAATTGTATTTTTTTGCATTTTTTTTCACCACCCAAGAGGTCTTTTTTGAAATATATAAATATTTGAAAAAAAACATTTAACCTATATATTAAGCAAAATTCTTACAAATTTTATGAATCTAACTTTTAATTTTTATATTTGCTTTCATTTAAAGCTGTCCAGCAGGTAAAGAAATTTTTACTATCCACGAAAAGAAATATATTTCTTTTAGATCTTGAAAAATTAAATTTTCTTTTGTTTCTAAAGATTTATTTCATAAAATAAAATTCCATTTCACTAAGAGTAGAGTCAATAGAGTAGAGTATTTGATATTTTGAATTCAAAAGTAAAAAAAAAGAGGTTTTAAACGAAAATAAAAAATTTTAAATAATTTAACATAAATCTTTTCTAAGTTTAATTCCAACAAGTAAGTTATCTCCGGTAAAAAAATTAAAGTTTTCGTAATTTTTTTCTTCAGAGATAATCAAAAATAACAAATTTAACAAAGTTTATAAATTTTATTTTATATATTTAATATTTTTTTGTGTTTCGATAAAAAAATTCAATATTTGATGTGTCTCTTGTCAACAAAATAATTAATTCTTGTTCAATTTTTTATGTTTTAAAATAAATAAACAAATAGACATCAATTTTTGTTTTTACTAGTTCAAGCACTCAATATTTTCAGTAGCAAGTGTCACTCTTTGCTAAAAAATATAAGCTTTTTTTAGGATATTATTTTTTACCTGACACGTAAGTCCTGAAATGCTGACTTATAAAGATAGCTGGGATTGTAGACAAAATGAAATATTTTAATAACTTTTCTTATTAAAAAAACTTGTTTTGAAAATTGTATCAGCTTTTAATCGCATCAATTAAATTTACTTTGGGTGATTGTTTCGTAAATTTCCATAAAGTGCACATTTATTAAAATATTTGAGAATTTGAGTTCAGAATGTTTAGAGAAGCTGAATTTTAGGTGAATCATTGGCAACATCAGCTGATACAATTTGCACTTTGCAAATTTAAATTTCGTTTAAAAGGCGATTTTTAAATTTTTTCATTTTTATTAACAATTCCAACTATTTTTTTTTTGGAAGTGTTTCAGGACTGGAATTAATGGAACCAATTTTAGACCTTTAGAGAAAAATCATTTTTTCAGTATTTTTTCTTTCCATCTTTTAATTATCAACCTATTGACTGTTTTGATGCCATGTCCCATAAGCAGCATAATCAAAATAATTTTATATTCGAATATTATAAAAATCTTTTTAAGGAATTAAATGCTACTCAAATTTTAATTAATTTTTAATATGATTTCATATTTAGATTTTTTAATTGAATCCTTTTAATAATCTAATTCTATTTACATATCTTGTAATTGATAATGATTTAAATTTTTGAATTTAAGTAAATTTTTAAGCGACCCATCAAATTAATCATGTTTTGACTAAAATTACTTCGAAAATAAAGAAAAATATAAAAAAGTTAATCCCAAGATTTTGTTTAAAATTTGTTTATTTTCAGCAATTAAAAAAAAATTGGGGTAATAGGTTGAATATTTAGGTGCAAAAATTTAAAGGAGAAGAATATATTTTACTGGAATAATGTTAATTTTATTTATTTTTTTTTGGACGCAGATATTGTAAGTTTTTAGTAACAGGAACCTTAAAATCAAGAAGATCAGTGTTGACGATTTTATTTTTGAAAAACCCAACTTTTAAATTTAGTTGAAGATGCATTCTCTAACAAGATGGCCACTGCGTCTGTCCGAATGTTTTTTAGGTTCTTTAAAACAGTTAGTTTGTTCAATTTTGTTTAATAGTTTTTATGTTTGGATCAAGTCTCCTCTTGTTCAAGAATTGAACAGCTTTAGTCTGCTTTTGTATGAAAATTTATTAAAAAAATTTTATTTTAAGGTCGAATGCAAATGGTGAATATTTTTGCTTGCATAGTTAGATTTTAAGATAAAAAATTTTTTAAAATTAATTGTCATCATTTAAAAAATATTTTTATGAGTAAAACTTACAAAATTAATACAATGCAGCAAAAAAAAAAGAATTAAGTTTAATTTAGATTGAAAAAAAAATCAATAAGTAGAACCATTCTTTGTGTTACGCCTAATAAAATCAAAACAATCAATTTTAACTAAGTCTTAAACTTGCGTACTGTTTTTTTGAAGTTTTTTGAACCAAATTTAGCTTGTCTACATAAACCAGAATTTGAGATTCAGTATTAAAAAAATAATAAAATTATTATAAAAAAAATTCACATTCTTTGAAAATAAATTCACATTAAAAAAACACCACCATAAAAAAATTCACATTCTTTGAAAATAAATTTTCAATTTTCCTTCAGACTCAATAAAATTGTATTTAAATAATTATTTAATCAATATTCAAATGATTTTATCTTTTATAAAAATATTAAATTTTTTCCATTAATTTCTGGAATAAGCCTAGATTTTTTTGCGATTTTGCCACGGATTGAACTTTAAGGGTACAACTCAAATTTTATAAAGAATAAAAATAAATATTAATTGAATCAAAAATAAAAGAAATATTCAGAAAATTAATGAAAAAATGTTTTTTTGTATTTAGATATCGGTTTAATGAGATTGATTTTTTATATTTAATAAAAGATAAAATTATTTAGTTCTAATTAAATTAGTAATTTGATGTAATTACACTACTAACATTTAAAAAAAAATGTAAACTCATGACTAATTAAAAAAAAATCAATCAATAATCTAGGACAAAGTTTATTGACTGATTTATTTTATATAATAAGATAAGAATCAAAAAAGTAAATAACAGAATTATTTTCATTAAAAAATATTTATTTAAAAAGAAAAAATTTAAATCAAAATTTAAAACCTAGAGGTTGCTTTTTTTTGATACTTCCGTTTGTTCAATTAAGTCCTCTTTCTTGTTAAAGTATAACCTAATACACACCTGATCATCACATAATTAATTTGCTTTTTGGATGATTCTGAATTTGACTAATCGTTTTTTGAAGAAGATTAGAACTCTAAAATAGCTTTTTTTTTTTCTTTGACATAATGCGAAGGTTTTATATGAAAAAGTCTTGTTTTTTTCTTCGCATCACATTTTGGTTTATTGTTCAACTAAATATCGATGCTTACATTATTGAAATTGATGAATTCAAATTAACAAAAATATTAGATTTATATTTTAAAAAATTGAAACATTCTTATCACTTTAATCTGTAAATTATAGATTATGTAAATTATAGCTTTTTCAAAAATTTTTAAATTTATTTTATTTTAGTAAATTTAATCAATTTGTTGTTTATTTATAAAAAAGTAATAATAAGTAGAATTCTTATTTTTATGTCAGGAATTAATTAAAATTTGCCAGGTATTTTTTTGAGGATCTATATAATCACCACACACTCGAGTACGACCGCAATCAATTCCTAATAAGCAAACAACTTAAAAAACACAAGAATTTAAGTTTTATTGTGAAGTTGACAAAAAAATTCTGATAAAAATTTAAAAAAATTCTTTCGATTTTACAATTAGAAAAAAAAGCTTAGCATATTTAAGTTTTTAGATTGTTTAGGAGATCTGACCAAATACTATTAAATTAATCGAATTTAGTTATATTCTAATTGATATTATAGTTTTGTAAAAGTTAACTACTAAGTTTTTTTTTAAATTAATTAATTTAATAGAGTTGAGCTTAAATAATGTATAAGAGTATTTTGGCATTAAAAATAAAAGATAAGTTTTTTTTCAAAGCTCATTCCACAATTTATTTTAAAAATAGTTTTTCTTCGATTGAAAATTTAATTAGAAATAATAACTTAAGACTTTACCAATGTACAATTAAAAATGTGTTGTTCAAACAAAAAAAAAATGTAAAATTTTTTTTCTGACTTAACAACACACTTTTAGTGTGTGCTCATCAAAAATGGAATGTGTGTTGGACAGATTCGTTTGTGTGGTAATACAATACAATATTCCCATTTAATGACAGTCATTTAATTTTATCGGGGCTTATAAAAAATTAAAAAATTTCAATTTTAAAATGAAACTTGTAGAATTTAAGAAAATTTTTTAAAGCTTTTTTATGGAAAAATTTGTGCTGTGATTATTCAAATATCACTTTTAGAATTCAATTCAGATTTTCAACAAAAAAAAATTACATTTCATTAAATCAAAATCTAAGTAAAATTTAAATAAATTTTTTAACTTGATCATTTTTTTGCTATTAATTTAGAATACTGTCGAATTTTTCTGTCTTAATTTGGTATTCCAGCATATTTCACTTTTAGGGTACAATTCAGATTTTCAACAAAAAAAATTACATTTCATTAAATCAAAATCTAAGTAAAATTTAAATAAATTTTTTAACTTGATCATTTTTTTGCTATTAATTTAGAATACTGTCGAATTTTTCTGTCTTAATTTGGTATTCCAGCATATTTCAATTTTAGGGTACAATTCAGATTTTCAACAAAAAAATTACATTTTATTAAATCAAAATCTAAGTAAAATTTAAATAAATTTTTTAACTTGATCATTTTTTTGCTATTAATTTAGAATACTGTCGAATTTTTCTGTCTTAATTTGGTATTCCAGCATATTTCACTTTTAGGGTACAATTCAGATTTTCAACAAAAAAAAATTACATTTTATTAAATCAAAATCTAAGTAAAATTTAAATAAATTTTTTAACTTGATCATTTTTTTGCTATTAATTTAGAATACTGTCGAATTTTTCTGTCTTAATTTGGTATTCCAGCATATTTCAATTTTAGGGTACAATTCAGATTTTCAACAAAAAAAAATTACATTTTATTAAATCAAAATCTAAGTAAAATTTAAATAAATTTTTTAACTTGATCATTTTTTGCTATTAATTTAGAATACTGTCGAATTTTTCTTTCTTAATTTGATATTCCAGCAGATTTTACTTTTAGGGTCCCCCCAAATTTATTCAAAAAAAAAAACTAATAAAAATTCCGTCTTTGTAGTTGGACTCGTTCACAATAAAATATGATATAGAAGACTTGTTACCACGGAACAAAGCAACCGAGAGCGACGACATCACCAGCAACAACTCAACAAATCGAACAAACTGCATCTGTCACAAAATGGCTCGCTTGTTCAGCGACCTATTGACTCAATCACCGAACACATCTATCAGCAGCCATGCGGAGAGGTCGGAGAGCGGCCGAACGGACCTGCGACAAGTCTTCAAGGAAATAAAGCTGCTGCGCAAATACCAATTCGACTTGAACAACAAATTCAACCTGCTCATAGACAAACTGGACAGTCAGATGAGCACGAGCCAGTTGGGCAAAAGCGCAGCAGCGGCCACCCCCACGACCCCGAACAAAAGCCTAAAGCAAGAAGCCAAAATGGAAGTGAACTTGACCGGTGCCAAAAAACGCAAGTTCAACTCTGTCAAAAGCTACTCGCAGTGTGTGCAGGACCCGCCGCGCTCCGCCTCGGTATCCTCGTCGTCCTCGTCGGAGACCTCGTCCTCGTCGCACACGTCCACCACCACCGAGATGCAGCAGCATCATCACCACATCGACACCACCCAATCGCCGTACATGGTGAGCCACGAGGACTCGAATCCGGAGCTGGCCGAGATCGACGACGTCTACGCGGACAACGAGGAGCTGCCCGACTACGAGCTGGACAATTTCGACGAGCACAAGAACTTCAAGTACCCGATGGCCTTTCCGCAGCGCTTGCCCAACTTCAAGTATCCCACCAACATGCAAGCATTTCAGAGCCTGTCTCAATCGCTGGGCCACACGCCGCCAAAGACCGTGCTCAACCCCAACCTAAACCAAACATACGATCTTGATCTGAACGAACTGTTCAAAGGCAACGGTCCCAAGTACTTGCAGCTAGAGTCGTACACCAACTTCAAGCCTCCCATAGTCTTTCAGCATGACAAGTACTTTGTGGAAGACTCGATGGCCGCGCTCTCCTACTCGAAGAGCAAGAGTAGGCGCAATTTCGCCGCCCATTTGACCAAGCTGGTGTTCACGCCGCGCGAGAGACTCGAGAGCAACTGCAACGGACGCTTTGGCAAAAAGGCGCTCGACTCGGTCAGGCTGCTGGCCATTCGCAACACCATATTCAAGTACTATCCGTGCAAGCAGTCGACGGTTATTTTGAATGGTGACAAAATAACCAGCGGAGACCATGACGAGAACAGTGTTTGGGTGCGCGACTGCATACCGGCCATTGATGAGTCGAATCGCGTGCTCAAAAAACAGCTGGTCGCCTGGTACAAGAAAAACAATCCCAGCATTTTGATAAGACACAACGGCGGTCCGCAGCAGAACATGGCTCAGCAGAGTCTTTCGCCGAGCACCAGCGGCCACTTGGTGCACTCGTCCCACATTGACGAGTGCAACGAGGCCTTTGACGATGTGGACGAGTGCTGATCTGGACCAAATTGGCATGCCGTCTTTGTTTTAGTCAATCTCGTTTGTTCCCTCAATCTTCATTTTTTTCTATGGCTTACGCAATAAATTTTCCTAAAAAGATGTGTCTAGATTAGTCTCCTTAAGCACAAAGTATTTAGTCACCAAGCTGATGTTTTCTTTTTTTTGGTACCACTCAGAAATGGTATGTACTTGATGATGATTCCGTGAGTGAGTAAATGTGTGTGAGTGTGTGTGTGCATGATGCTTTCAAGGGGCGTTATTCTACGTTTTTGTTCCAACTACTGGGAATATTTCGTATTTTTTTCTATTTTGTTTTTTTCTATTTTGGTACTGTCCAGAAGCTCTATAAATTTATTGAACTTAAAACTTTAAGCTAATTCTATTTTCTCAAATATTATTATTATTTTTTTTTACTTTCATTGTTATTTTTATTATTATTATTATTATTTCTTTATTGATCTAGTTTTGTTGTTGTTGTTTATTTTGAGAATATTTGTTGATGTAAAATTTTTTTAAAAATTTTCAACTTTTTTTGTCACCATGGTTGGATTGAATTTTTCGGCCGTCGGGGATAAATTTGCTGCCTTATTATTGCACAAAGTGACTTTGGGATATCTAATTATATAAAAACGATTTTTATGTCTTCAAGTTTTGTTTTTTTTTTCAAGTTTTTGCATTAAATTAAAGTTAGCCGTTTAAATAAACTTTTAAAAATATTTTTTTTTCTCTTTTTAAATGATTTTCATCAAAATGGTCGACTTATCTCCCACCCTCCAAAAATTGGAGACACTTTTGCTCATAACCCTCAGGGTTTAAAAAAATAGATAAGTTAGATTTTTATTTTTTCCAAAAACTTGTAAATATTGATTCGGATAAAAAAACTTATGAAATTGTGAATAAATTTATATTTTAATTTTAAAATTTTTTTTAGTAATTTCTTTTTCCCCCCCCCCCCCCCCCAAAAAAAAAAAACACTGTATATTTTTCACAAAGAACACTTAAAAAAGAACGACTTAACCCGTCATATCAATAATTAAATTGGAAATAAATATATTATCTTCAAATGGATAATTAAATTAAAGATTTCAGTTAACCAAAAGTTTATTGATTTTAATTTTAAATAATAGTTCTCTGATTTTGAACATGCCCCGAGCCCGTTTAATTTTTAAATGACAATTCCTTTTAAAGGTTTTAATATATATATGAAGAATACTGAAAGAATACATCAGTTTGCATTCAAGAATGTGTCAATCATATTTAAAGAATTCAAGTATGTGCATAAATCTAATTTTGTTTATTCTTCGACTCAAAAAAAAGATCGAATTCAAATACATTTTTTGTTACAAGAAATAGCTTTCATCATGAATATTAAGGATTGAGTAATATCTGAAAAAATTCAAATTTGATATGTAAAATTTTTAATCTCAATAACTATTTCAATTTTTTTTCTATTTCATTTTTGTCATTTTGAGTATCCCGTAAACAAAATAAAATAAGCAAGCGATTTAGGAGAATATTCAAGTGGCCACAATCGATGGAGACTTTATTCAAGGTCAACTTTTTTACATTTTTAGATCTCTTAAAATGTTTTTATTTTGGTAAAAAAAACAACAAAACATCTCGTTTTTTAAAGATTTAATTAAAATAAAATAAATACATCTAGTAGTAGTAGTAGTAGTAGTAGTAGTAGTAGTATAAATGCTGTAGAATAGTGTATAATACTCTATAATGCTGTATAATATAAAACCATAGAATTGTTCAGAATTTTGTCTAGATTTAAAAAAAAAATCGGGTCATAATTGATCCCTCGGATTTTACTTTTTTTAGCCAACAAAAACCGCCACACCCTTTTTTTTTTTTTTCTTCTAAATTACATTAGCATGTAGAGAATTTTATGCTCTTTCAGAATATATATACTTTTTTAGTATATTCAAGTTTTATCTTTGAGACTTTGAGTCTTAAAGAACAACAACATTTTAAAGGGTTTGCTATTTTTGGAACCCTGGGTGTAAAAAATTTTTTTTGGGGTTTTTGAGGGCGTAGATTACAAATTTTGAGTCAAAAATGTGAAATTCAGATAGCACTAAAGTTTTGAATTTCGTGAACTTTAAAATTCATTAATAATAGTTTTTAGCTGTAAAATTTTTAGTGTGCTTATAGTGTGTGTAAAGTGATTTTGGTGGATGTTACCTTATCTAGTAGAAACCCAGTTGTTTATCAATTCTATTTTTAAATGTGTTGGTGTTAGTTACGCATCTGGTCGCTGCATCGAGGGCATTCAAGTCACCTGAGGGTCCTGTTCGTGAAGAAATTGGTGCGTGCCTCGCAGTTGCGAACCAACTGGCGCTCAATTGAAATCTTTTCAAACAATATACATTTAAATTGTAAAAGATTTCATTCTTGTCCAAAGATATCTTTAGACAACATATTAAATTACTGGAAAATTATTTTCTTAAATACACTTAATTTTCATAAATTAATTTCCTAAGATTTCACTATTTCCGAAGAAATATGTCACATATCTGAGAATGATCAATTGTTAACAAAGCAAAGCAGCTGTAGAATCAAGTCCAAGTTGATTTGTTCAGTAGTGTTCCAGTGTCCAGTGCCCATTGAGCGAGATTTAAGTTGATGGAAGAAAGCTCAAGTGTTTGTGAGCGAGTTGAGCAGGAGTCAAAGAAATATCTCTAATGAATAAAAAAACAGTGGATAATTATTTTGGTAATAAGAAAAACAAATTTTCTCACATGACACACACATGATATAAAAATTTGTTATCAAATTAATTTAAAAATATTTTAGTATAATTCATAAAAAATCAAAAATCTATCATATTTGAATAAAATTAATTATTCTAAGCATTCAACCATTCAATCCCAGAAGCAAACTGGCAGAGGCGCTTAATTATTTGTTGATTAAAATTAAATTCTGTTATATTTTCCAGGATGACTAACAATATTTATAAGAAGACTTCTATTCAATATATCTTGATTCGAAACCTTCTTTGTATTCCTCAACTAGTCTGACAACCAATGGAATAGAATGAGTCATTCTGAATGACTAAGTCCTGTTCCGAAATATCTCTCACTCAACTCAAAAAGCCGATTCGAGACTGTTAATAATTTAAGTTTATTAAAGCCTGATGATGCACCATGTTGGAGCGAGTATCATATTTTAAATTAAGGATAGATCTGACTGCTGTATTCTGTATTGCTTTTAGTTTTTTGATATTATTTTCTGAAAATGAATTCAAGCAAGGAAAAGAATAGTCTAAAATTGATCCGACTAAAGATTTATATAAATTTCCTAGTGTGTTTTGAGTAAGGCCCCATTTTTTATTTGACAATATCTTAATAATATTTAGCCTTTTATTGCAGCGTTCTTTATTTTCGTTTCTATCACTCTCTTTTTTGTACTAAGAAAAAACTACTGAATACGACTTTTCAATTGATATCTTCATTTTCTATTTAATAAGCTAATGTTAAAGTTTGTTGCTGTATTTATTTATCTTACTTTCTAGGTTACCCTTTTTGTTATAAATGAAGAATGTAACTAGATCATCTGCGAAATGCAGAGAGTATTCGTTTTTGTTTTGTCTCGTTTGGGGATGTCATCAAAATATATACTAAATAAAAGAGGACTAATTACTGGGCCTTGAGGAACACCTGCAGTTATTTGGTATTCTTCTCTCAGATGGTCATTCACATTTACCTTAAATGTCCTAGAGTCTAAAAAGGATATAATTCAGTTAGTCAAGTAATGAGGTGTATTCATTTTAATCAATTTTAAAAGTAAACCTTCATGCCAAACCCTATCAAAGGCTTTGAAAATATCAAAAAACAGGCAACAAACTCTTTTTTTCTATTAAATGACTCCACAATTTTTTTAATTAAAAAGAAAAGATTATATGATGTTCGTCGGTGTTTTCTAAATCCAGATTGCTCCTGGATAAGAAGTGAATTTTGTTTCAAAAAAAGTAAAACCTTGAATAGAGTTTTCGTTCAACTAACTTTCCTGAACAACTCGTTATACTAATTGGTCTAAAATTTAAAGGATCTCGTAAAGTAGAGGTTTTTTTTGAATCATAGTAATGTTCGAAGTTTTCCACGCATTCGGAACTCTACCTCCTCGAAGAGATAAATTAAAAAATTCTATAATTTCTATTAATGAATTTCTAGGTTTTATTTTATTTTATTTATTTATTTGTAAATCTGTACTGAGCTAGGGCTCCTTCAGAATAAATTCAAAAAGTTAAAATAAATAAAATTAAAGTTAATAAAATGAGATAAAAAATTCGAAATAAAGTAAATAAGCTAAAAAAAATGCAAGTTGAGAAGACATAGATTGTTACATGTGGCACATGTTTTCATAGTTCAGATAAAAAAATGAGATAAAATAAAATGGGTTAAATAATGAATAAAAAAAAAATTAAAAACGTTTAGTAGGTAAGTTTTTTAACATTAAATTATGAACTTGATCAGCTCCTGATGTCGCTTCATTTTTGAAAAAAAAAACACAAAATTAAAAAATAGGAAGGTGGCAGATTTTATTTTTATTTGTTTTCTGTATCGAGCTAGGACTCCTTCAGAATAAATTAAAAAAAGAAACGAAATCAAAAAAAAATAAAATTAAAGTTAATAAAATGAGATAAAAAAAAAGTTAAGAAGACATGAGGCAGTTTTTTTTTTATTTTTTTTTATAAAGGTCTTTATTTAAATAAATATTGGCTCGAGCTTTCGATCCTTTGCCAAGCTTATATAAAATGTTCCAAAAAACAAAAAAAAAAACAAAAATCTCATAAGATCAATATTTATCTCATAAGTTGCACCTTAGAAAAAAAAAAGAAGAAAAAAAAACATGAGGCAGTAATTAAACAATCTTAAAAAATGTAACATTCTGTAAAATCCTCAAGCTAATTACTGAGAACAAAGGTAGACGCTAATAGACTAATTATTCAGTTTACTCTTTACTCATCTTAATAGGTAATCCATCAAAAATGAAGCTTTTTAACTAGTTTTCATTAAATGTATATTAATCTAATTATCTGTTATTCAATTAATAATTCTGGTATTTAATGGCATTTGTATGTGACACTTGGATGCAACATTAAAAATGGAAAAAATAGCAATAAATGTAAATGGCACTATTAAAATAGCTACTGGCATTGAACCCCATACTACAGTTGGTCAGCTTAAATATGCTTTACTACTTAGTATTTATCCAAAAATTAGCCTCCAACAAACTTCAAGTGACTTCCAATTTATTCATATTTATGACGGAAAAAAAATTGAAATACCAGATCATGTCAATGCATTTAAGTATCTTTTCCAATGGGCAGAATCAATTTCACACAATTTATCAAAAGTTAATTTCTTCATCATTGAAGCAGTAAGATATAATTTTGCTTCAGTTAAAAGAATCAACGACAATAGACAACGATCATCTTCTTCAAAATCAACAGAACTTGACAGAATGATCACAAGATTGAACGAACTCGATGAATTGATTGCAAAAAAAAATTCTAATATTCATACAATGGAAAACATGATGAAAAGAAAATATAACATTCCTTCATCCAGTTCTGTTACATCCATTGATTCTGATGACACCGGTTTTGTTTCTTTTCCGGAATGCAAACAAAGTTTAAATGAAACTTTAGTTTAATGTCCATTTTTTATTTTATTTTTATGCCATGCAAAACGATTATTCAGTCCTTTTTATAATTAAATATAATTAATAAATAATTGTAACACAAGTTGTCGACATTTGTAATTTATTTAGTTTAGAAGTAATTAATAATTTTTTTTCTTAATCATTATTAAGAAAAATAGATTAACTATCCCCTGATTTTTATTATTTCCGTATATTTTCACACAATTAATAAAAAAATGATGAAATTGGCAATTAAACTTTCTTTTTTTATCTGCTAAAGCAACAAAAAGTTATCTTTAGCTAAAATTTTATTTTAATTTTTTAATTAATATCAGATTACCAGAATTGGTAATAAAAGAATAAATAATTAAAAATAAAGTAATAGTTTAATTTAAATTTAAAATAATTCATTTAAACATTTAATTTGGATTTTTTAAGTTCGTTCATATCAGATAAACTTGAATGCCTTTTTTAATAAATTACCTATTTTTGTTCTGTAAAATTTTAAAAGTAAATTTGCGTAATCCCAAAATATTTGTCCGCAAAAACTCTGCATAGTTCATTATCCCACTAATCCATTAACTGCATTGACTACCGCATAAACTTCTATTTTTTAGTTTAAATAAAATAAATTTTTATACTTTTAATTAAGTTTTCTTTGAATAAATATTAACCAGATTATATATAAAATCAAAACTTTAGTCCAAATTATTTTAAAATGAATATAAATACTAATTGTATTCGAATAAAGAGAAGGTTTAGTACCCAGATTTATCGAATATTCAACTCCATTATGTAATTGCTACTTTAATATTTATTCTTCTGAACTGTCTAATATTTAAATATGTTAAACATCTTGTTATTTCAACTTAACGTTTTTAATTTTTTTCTCATTATTTAATCCCTTTTTTTTCCTATTTAACTTTATTTTTAATTTTTTTTTTTTTTTTCATTTATATATTTTTATCCAGAACGAGCATTAGCTCGATTCAGATTTACAAATAAATAAATTAGAACCTTCATTGTGTGTTATTCCTTCTTTTTTTATTTCTCTTTGTAAATATTTCTTTTATTTTATTTATTTATTAATTTATGATCATCATAGAAAATATTTTAAACATATTAAGTGCCTAACGGATACATAGAAGGTTTAAAATGTATATTGGAAAAATATTCGACTGCTTAGTATTTTCATTATTTATTAAACAAAATATTTGATTTGGTTTAAGCGTAATTAGTTTAAATAGATTGACAGATTGGAAAGAATTTATTTGATTTTATTATTTTAATTAAATTAAAATTTTTAATTCATGTTAATTTGACAAATTGAAAAATGAGAAAAAATAAAAATGGTTCAAAATCTTTCTTTATTTAATTTAAAACCAAAGTTGATAAATGAAATTCAATGAAGATCATTATTTAAAACTAGTTTGAACCATTTTACAGATAATACTTAAATTCAAACAAATTTCGCCTTTTCTCCCATTAGGAATAATAAATATCAAATAAAATTGTATACGAAAAATTCATTTTTTTAATAACTTTGATATTTTTCCTTATTCACTACTTGTGGAATATAGGGTCATTACTCTTGATTTCCACTCAAGCCGTTCTTATGCCTTTACCCTTGCTTCTCTCCATGTCAACCCCATTTCGATGAGTTCTTTCGTGATTGATGGCCTCCATGTTACTGTTGGTCGTCCTACCTTACGTCGCTCTTTAGGTGTCAATAACTTTGATTATTAATACCTGATACCTTAAATTTAATCTGTTAAATAATTTTAATAAAATTTAATTCAAAAAAAATCTAAGAAATATAATTTAGTTTGATTAAATGCTTAGTTACTAAAAATTCAAAATTCAAATCATTTCTATTGCTTAGGCATTCAATAACTTCTGACCAGATCAAACTTGCTTAATAATAATTAAATGTCAACTACAAACTCAATCACCTCCTCGTTGGAAGATTCTTTTTTTAAAGAAAGGCAGCGCAAAGTCAAAGAACGCTCAATTTTGAGAAATAGTCAGAAATTAAGAAAAAATGAAGAAAAGATAATCAAAATTCGAGTAGACATCATGTGTCCCAATCTCACAAATCATTTTGATCAGATTGATAAAGGTCTTAGCTTAAGAAAAATCTTCATTCAAATAGATAGAAGCGATATGAACTCAATAAGAAATCATTCTGAAGAGGATTCTGATTTTGACAAATCATCCAACAATCAAAATATCAATGACATATTAGAACCCAATTTTTCTCTAAAACCAACAATTCCAAGATCCAAAACTGATGCAAATCTTTTTCAAATTGAAGGGAATGACTTAAGCAAACGACACTCTTCTCTTCAGCACTTTCAATACTCAGCTCTTCTCAAATATCCAAGAGAACTTCCTCCTTGGCAAAAGTTCCTTTTCAAATCAAAACGAAGCATAAGATACAATTCTTTTGCAGGCAACGTGATAGATAAAAAGGGCGATTCTGTTATGGAGATTGTTTACTATGAACACCAGGTTTATGCTGATCAAAACACTCACGATCCAGGCATTAAGGCTCAGACATTGACCAACCCCAAATTAAGTGTAGGTATTTCACGCGATCCTGAAAGCATTGCCACTATGAGAGAAAAGTTCTCAGAAAATCAGCGCTTGGTAAATTCAAAAAGACTTATTTTTGATTTTACTCAAATGGATGAAATAGATAGAATTCAAAATCCAAGTAAAGTTTTCACTTATTATGGGTATCCATACGCAAAAATATGTGAATTAGACTACAGTAGTCTAATGTTAAATGACATAACTCCAAATTGTTCCTCTAAACCAAGTCAGTTTGAGCTCTCAAAAGGCAATTCAGAGTGTGAAATTGGTGTCAACTTATGGGAAAATACTAGATATGAAAGTTTCCATACCTACTGCCCCTTGTACATTAAATTCAAGGATTTAGATATGAGCAACGATGAGATCATTGATTTCATGAGCCAAAATTTATTGGCAAAAATGGAACAAATGAATCAAGAACTGATAAATTATTTAAACTTGAAATTTCCATTGGACTTTTTGTTTTATAATGCAGGCAAAACAAGTCCTTCGACCAAAGATTTAACCATTGAAACCCAAGAACCTGAATTCTACTTGTTTGCTTACCAGGTCCTTGATGAAAAATTCGAATCTCTTGAACATGAATTGATTCAATTTGTGAAAGTTAATTATTCCACTATGTACGGAAGTGGTGCCCGGTGCATCAAAAAAGCTATTTATTCTGCGATCGGTGATCAAGCAGAATCTTATGGCTGTAACTTTTTCCGTATGTGGCATTATGTAATTTTGATAAAACAACCCCTCATTAGCTTGGATCTTTTGCTAAAAAATAAGACTTTAATGAAAGATTTTGAATTGATCAAAGACGCTGATTTAAGTGATGATTCAGAGATTAAAATCACCAACTTGTATTTTTAGTCCCCTAGTTTCAATGAAGCTGGTAATCAAATATCCGATAAGTTTGGTTTTGTTAGTAAATGTTGTAAAATATCAATTTTAATTTAAATATTTTAATTAAAATAAATAAAAAATATTAAAACTTAAAATCTCGAATTAACAATCCTTGTATAGCACTCTTTTTATCTTTGGCGAAATTTTCCTCTTTTCCACTATTTGACTGATTATTTGACTACCTCCGCTTAGTCTACCAATGTTGTTGAAACTAAGAGACTGATAATACAATTTGGTGATTCCGCAGTACACACATTAGACTTTGAACTTTGACGCTTGAATATGTCGTATTATTAGTTGTTTTCTTGAATATTCTAGAATTTATTAAAATTCATTTTACCTTATTTGGTAATTTTTATATGCATCTTTATTCTTTTTAAGAATCTTGTCACGCACATGATTCAATATATAAGCAACTCTTTTTATTATTCTAAATCATCTTATGATTAATAAAAAATTAGTTAACAAACTTTCTATTGTCCCATATTACATTACAAATAAACTATTCTAATATTACACAAACAAAATGTTTTATGGTAACACAGCCTAAATGTATTTAATGTAAATTCGGTGACGTAATTTGAAAAACCGAAATATATCAGTGGTTTTATTTTATTTTTTAAAACAACCCACATATTCTTGTAAATCTTGAAGAGAGGAATCCAAATATATAAATGAAATATTTTTAAAAAATTTTTAAACCTTTTTTTTCTTAATTCCAAGTTTTTTTTCGGCTAATTCGGTAGAATTTTTCAAATTAGTAATTATGTTTGACAATTTTTGATCCGATGACGAAACAAGTTTGAACTGACCTTATTTGCTTATCGTTTTCAGCGGGTCTTAATTAGTAGAAAATAATTTTACTAGAATTTTGAAGTAGCCGATGGGTCCGTTGTCTAATGTTGTTATTTTTTATGGGTTAGAGGGTTAATGAGGGATCACCTCAATGCCCAAAATCCCACCCATTAACCCCTAAAAATAAAATATTTAACATAATTAGACTGAAAGGACAAAAATGATCACAATGACGTCATTTTTTATGAAAAATTTAAAATTTTGTTTCTCCTTTTTTTTACAAAAATAATTTGATTCTATTTGATAAAAATATTCATTCTGTATTATCAAAAATCGTCAATATATTATAAAAATGAATCAGAACAAACAAAAAGAAGTTAAAAAAATAGTATTCGATGGAAGATCTTGATAACGCAAAAAAAGATGTATTTTAGAAAAAAAATTGAACACTACTCAAGCTTCAAATTTATACAACATTCCGAGACAGATCTTTTTAACTAAAAAAAATCAAACATAAAATTTTTTTTGAATTCGTAAATAATTCGTTTAGATTTTTTTCTAAATAGTTATGTTTTAGCGTATATTTAAAAGAATAATAATAAAGAATATTTTAAATATTTATTTTTAAAATTAACATTTAAAATCCTTTTTTTAATTCTTATTGGGCTAATTGGGTGAGTTCGGTGAATATCCTGAAAAAGAGGTTAGTTCTGGGGCTAAATATTTACAAAATCAGGGGTAACTGGGTTAACCTAATTCACCCAATAAGGCCTCACCCAATTGACCGCAGGAGGTAAAGGGGTGACAAGAAAAAACTGGTCTAATTCGGTGAGCATTTTTGGAGTTTTTGAATAACTCCAAAAATGATAGGTCACCCGGTTAGGCTCATTTACCATAGTTAAATTATTTTTATTTATAAATATGCATGAACTGTTTTAAAAATATAATAAAAAAAATAATAATAATCATAAGCTATTATGTGTTCTGGTCCCGGAACTACATGGAATGTGGAATACACATTATGATAGCTCTTTCGCTATTATATATTGCTCTTAGCGATTCCTGGTTAATCTTGTCCAACTTATTCTTTAACTCATTTACAGATTTAGAGTGAACAATCTCTGCTGGTTACCTGTTCCATAGGCTTATCATACTGTTGGTAAAGAAGTTGAATCTCTGGTTGCAATTTCTTACTACTTGTAGAAATGAGAATTCATGTCTACGATTACCGGACTGTAACTGCTTTGGTATGAAACCAATTAACAGATCTTATTTATCAATCTGTACTGCAAAATAAGTTCGCTTCTCACAATTCTTTCTTCAACTGATTTCCATTTACTAAAAAATTTAACATTATAAAAAGGAAAAGTGAATTTAATTTTTAATCAAAATGAACTGATTTTGCTTAATAATTAACTTTAACAATTTTTTTTTTAATTCTATTTATCTAAAAATTTAGTCCAGAGAGGTTCATGAAAAATTACTCAAGAATCTCTTGACAGCTTGTGGAACCAAAGATCGCTCTTTTCTTTTAAAATTAAGATTATCAATTCTTTTTTTTTTAAATGGTTTTTAAAATTTCGAACCGAAAGATCAGATTAAAATGTAAAAAATTATTTTAATTTTTTTTTCTAGAAATAAAAAAATAATTTTTGCAAACTAAAAATTAATCCGCTATTCGAATAAAAAAAAAATTATAAATAAATTTTATTAATATTTTAGAGTCTAACAAATTAACTGGAAAAAATGGAAAAAATCATTTTATTTTAATTTCTATTAAAGGCTCGTCCTCTTCCGATGTATCTACTTGGATTGACTGTCTTAAAAGTAGATTCACTTAAATTAGAATTATTGGCACTCAATTCGCTCATATTATCAGTTTCTTTTTGGTTTTTATCTTTAACAACAGTCCAGCCCTCTGCATCAGGCTCATATTTATCAGACACTACTGAGTTCGTGTCCATCTCTGAAGCCGTCTCCAGAGCTACAAGTCTCCTATTTGTCCTAATATTTTGACTGTGTTTCTGAATGTCAACAGAGATCATGCTGGAACTGCCAGAATTTGAAGTTCTTTGAGTCATGTAAATCTCTGTAGTGCTCTGTTGGTCGTTTTCATGCGGTCTTTTGCCATACTGAAATGGTCTCTGGTTTCTTTTTGCTCTCGGCTCCGAATCGGTATTGTGAATTACTGTTCCAACTGGTGTCTGTACCGGCAAGTGTCGCTCAGTTAGATTGATCTCAAAAATTGGACCAATATATTCCGAAATCAAAAAGACAGCTTTTTTGACACAACCAAGAGCGCAAAATCCACAATGGACACCCGTTTCTTCATGAAATTTGCATCTGCTATTTGACGCATAGTCAAATGAATAGGAGGTCAGAATTTCCCGAGCTGAATTATAGGACAAATTTACATTGAAATAACCAGTAAGTTGAATCAACAAAGACTCTAGATCGAATATTTTATCATAAAGACAACGAGTATCAGGAGAATTGGTCTCGTATTCCAAAAATTCTAATCCAAATTTTGTCTCGTCCAAGTCTTTGCTCATGCAAAAAATTGGTACAAAATTATTGTTAGTTTCATTTGGCCTGAGAAACTCTTCCAATTGAGCGTAAATCTCTGGAATGGTGTAATTTAACTTGCTAAAATTCGACAAAGGAATTTGATTTTCTTTAGACGAGTCCATGCATAGCGATCTGTACCCTAGTGGTATTTTGTTTGGCGGAATAAATGCATTAAACTCTTTAGTGATGCCATTCTCAAGACTATATTCAACTGCACCTACTTCAGCAAGGACATAATAGTGGTTTGAACCGAATTCATAGTTGTCCAAAGTGTTTTCATCACATTTACAAAATGTTTGAAATTTTACAATGTACCATTTTTGCTCTTTTACCAAGTCGATAGCAGATTTGTTTGCTGCCAATCCTTTTTTTTTCAAACTTTCAAAATGGTTGATTATCTGCGAGACTAGAGCAGATGACCGAGAATTGAAAGAAGTTGTTTCGCTCAGATACTCTTGCTTTAAGCTAGATGGTGTCAATACCACTTAAAATTTTAAGTCAAAAATCTAAAATTTAAAATCTAAAGGTTACTTTTTTCTTGTCTAAGTGATTCCTTGAACTCTTTAAATTTTTTTTCATAAGGTTCTTTATCTTTTTTGGACAAACTCTTCCATCTGTTCAAAAATTAGATAAATTAACTTAAATTAAAAAAAATACTCTTGATAAACTTGTCCCATAGCTTCTTGAAAGCTACCTGATGCTTCTCCTTTTTCAACTTTCTCCCTTACAAAAAAATAAAGTGCTGTCTTTGAATTCTTTTTTGGAGGCATTTCTTATTTTCCAAAGCTTTAAAAAAAATGTTCTTGATCTAAATAAAATAACTAAAAATTCATACAATTTGAATATTAAAATTGAGAGTTAGCAGATTTTAATTTATTTTTGGTTAAATTTAAAAAATCTGAAAACGTACTGATAAATCAACAAAAAAGGAAATCAAAAAATAAAATTTTATTTCTTTAAAATAAACTTAACATTCCTTTTATCCAAATACAAGTAAGTGAAAATTTAAAAGGTAGATCTTTGTCTTATCATATCGAGGAAATTGTAAACATTGAAAAACTGGGACAAATTTTTGATAATTACTAGATAGAAACCTTAAACATCCTCTTCTAAACAAAACAAACGATATTAAATGCCTGATTCATTTAGGCTGTGATTGATAAAAAAATTTGATTCAAAAAATAAAGAATAAAAATTTTAAATGTTTAAAGGCTAATTAACAGGCTATGATATAAAATAATAAACCAAGTTTTAGAAAGAAACTTTTTTATACCAATTAACTTGTAAAATTTTGATTTTAAACAACTGAAATTGAATTTTTTTTTAAACCCTGTCTAATTAATTATTTTGGATAAAAGGTAACGAAAGTTAATTTTCCTGGATTTCTGCTTTCTTTCAACGAGTTTTAATTGATATAAGATTTAAGATAGATTCATGGTTTAAAATCCTTTCGAAAAAATTCAGATGAAAAATAATTTAAATTTATAAAGAGATTTTATTTTCATTTTTTTTAAATTTTTTTAGTATAATTTATTTTTAATTGATTTTGAAAAAATCATAATGACAACAAATTAAAAAATTGATATATTTTTTAGAGTCGAAATCAAATCGACTTTTTAATAAAAATTATATAAAAGACAAGAATAAAATCTCAATTGATTTTTCATTCTTGAGTTACATTTTGATTTTTTTTTAAATTAATTCATTTTCAAATAGAGCGTTGAATGCTTTCTGATTTGAAATTACAAACTCCAATATTTTCATCAAAAGATAAGCCACCAGGACACTGTTTCAGAAAAGCTGAATTATTGCTGCAATGCCAGAATGTTTTACAATTTTCAGGATTTTTGAACAATCCATTTGGTTTTGGGCAAGAAAAATCTAGATTGAAACAAAAAATATTTTAAATATTTTCAAAGAAAAATATCAGAATTAATTTTGTTTACTTTGCTTAGCTGAAAGCTTCGAAGGTACAGTGGACAAAGTACTAATTAAACTTGTTTTAACACCACCATTGAATAGTCTTGATTTCATTGCACAAATCTTAAGCTGACTATCGAAAATTAAATTACCAGGACATTGCTTTAAATAGGCATAATCATTCGAACAATGCCAAAATTTATTTGAATCTTGAGCATTTGAAAATAGTCCTGAAGGCTCTGGACATTTAAATTTATCATTCAGATTCGATTGAGTTGAATATTTTTGTGCTGTTGTTGTTTTTGTTCTTGCTGGCATTGCAGATGTTGTAACATAATTTGGTACTGATGATGTTACTTTGGCATTTTGACAGTGAGACTTAAGAAGCATTAAAATTGATAAAGATTGATAAAGAAATAAATGCTTTTATAAAATAAATTACTGGTTTGGTTTTAACACAAGATTGTTCATTTGAATTAAACCAAAAATTGTTCGGACACTTGACTGTTGCTATTGAATTTGAAAATCCTTTCATACATACTCGGAAATATTGGCATCCACTTTGACTCTTAATGTACTTGTTTTCTCTGCCCGAACAATTGTCTTTAATTTAATTGAAGGTAAAAATTAGCCTTTTTTATTTAAAAACTGAATTAAATTAAAATTCAGACCATTTGGTAAATGAGAATGAGTGACAGAAGTTGGTTTAAATGATGAAGTTTGAGTATGATGATGGTTGGTTTGTTTGGTTGATGAAGCAAAAGTAATAGGTGCAGTAGACTGTTTGGTACTAAGAGAACATTGTGAATCACTGAGAATATGATTCAATAATTTCATCAATGGATAAGATCCTTGGTCGCAAAAATTTCCTTTGAAATCATCGAAATCAATCTTTAAATTTGAATCAAATAATTTATCAATATTCAAAGTTAATAATTAAAGAAAAGAATATTAATGAAACGAAATTAAAAATAAAATTGATTTCAATTTTGGAAAACTTACGGCCCAAATCATTGCACCTCCAAGACACTTGTCTTTAATGTAATTTGCTTTGATTACAATAGATTCTTGATTTTCATATCCGATCCATTCATTTCCATATGTTAAACCAACCGCTCCATGTTCGGTATCCACTTTTTCCACGAGATTATTTTCTTTGATAATTTGACAAATCTTTATTTGAAATTTTGAATTTTCTGAATTTAGAATTTAAGTAGAAAAAAAATTTTAAATTACTTCAAAGTAAGATAAAACTCCAGCCTCTTTGGTATATTGTCCAGCTTTCGAAGAGCCCATTGACGGTGAACCTATTTGATTTAGTTTCGAATTTTGTAATTTAAAACCTCTTCCGTAGAATGCTAATCCAAGTATCAATTTGTCTTTGGGGCAACCATTTTTCAACCAATAGTTCACTGCCCAGTCCTTTTTGTTTTTTTTTTTTTTTTTTTAATATTACTTTATTTAATAAATTTTGATTTTGTTTCAATCTTACGGCATTTAAAGTATTCTCCCATGACATGTCACCAATTTTAGGATACAATGCTGAGTGAAATCCTGTTTTGCTACTCCACGAACCATGAAACTTAAACAAAAGTCAAAAAAATCAAAATTAAAAATTTTGTTAATTAATAAAAAATAACAATCGATTACATCATAAGCCATCAAATTGATAAAATCAACCGACTGACTTATCTTGTTTATTTCATAAGATGTGTCAATAGTTCCTTTGCCTGCTGAAACTGCAATCGATAATTCAAGACGGTTTTTGCCTGTCAAAGCTTCTCTATCAAAAGCGTGTCTGAGTTTCTTTGAGAAAAAAAATTAAATCAAAAAGAAATCTATTTAGTTTCTATCAATTATGTTTTAAAATAAAACATCTTTTAATCTTGTTAATTCAAAAAAAGATAAAAAAAGATAAAATACCTCAAGCAGTTGAGTAAATTGTGTTTTTTTAACAACAGGAAATTCCCAGTCAACATCCAAACCATCAAAATTGTATTTTCTCAAAAAAACAATTGAATTTTGAGCAAATTTTTGCATTGTATTATCACTTTCCACAACTTTAAAATCAAAATTAATGCAAAACAAAAAAGAGATAAACATGACGATAAAATTAAATTACCCGAATTGAATCCACTTGAGCCTTGTGCCCAGCCACCAACAGCCAAAAGAATCTTTAACTTTGGATTGATCAATTTTAGAACCATTATTCGCTCATACATGCCCGGACCATTGTCAATACCAACATCACTTTCTTCAGTATTTGCCAAAGAATAATTTTCAATTTTTGCAAATGCATAAACAACATGAGTGCACAATTTGGGATCAATATCTTCCGGATAGAATTCAGCACCAGTTGGTCTTAATTGTGCCCAATTGGTAAAGTAACTTTATTGATAAATAAAACAAGATAAATAAAAAAAAAAAACATTTAAAAAAGAAATAAAAATTGTTTACCAAATCTTTTTGAAATCAGCCCAACACCCATTAATCAAACTTCCAATTACAGCAAAAACCAACACAACTGTTTTTTTGTTCAAAAGCATGATTTGATCATTTATCTTACTTGGTCACTTTGATTTTTATTTTCTGATGTGTTTCATCGAGTTTTTTAAAGTATTTATATTGTTGAACAGGAAACGCAAGACTTGGTTAAAAAAACCACTGATCTCGAACTCCTGTCTAATAAAAGTTTTGTCAAACCCATTGCAACACTAACCAAAAAGTGCATGGTAGTGTTGAACAAATATTAATTAGCTCTTTCTTTTCTAATTGAAAGCTTATTGTTTGGCTTAAAGCATTTTGATACAAAACACCAAACACATGGTCATCTAAAGTTTACTGTCTCTATTTCAAATCTTTAACTATTTTGTCATTTTCTTTAATTAATTTTCAAGTTGATTTTCTTTTTCAAAATGAAAAAAAAATAATTAAAGACTTATATACATTTACAGATTTTATCATTCAAATTTTTTAAATTTTTATTATACGCACAAATTTTTTTAAATAAAATTGTTTCAAAGTAAACTTAAGAAAATAAACTGCAATTAATAAATAATATGGTATTATTTATTTCAAAAAATATCTCTTGGGTGATGAAGAAAAAAAATTGAATAAATGATGAATAAATTGGAGCATAAGTTTAACTTTCTCTAATGAATAAGCTTGCATTTAAAAAAAACTAACTTGAATAAAAATTAATAAAATTATTGATACACATTTGAATGCCTAACATAAATAAATTTTTTTTCTTTTACTTTTTTGAATTTGAATGAGTTTAAAAAAATAACTAAATGGGAATCTATTTATTTGAATTATTCAATTTTTAAAAATTTTTCGGTAAACAAAAGCATCTAACAAAGAGAGAAATTGAGTCCAAATATTGAAAACAAAAAAATTAAATAAAAATTTTCAAAAAAATCAACTCAATCATTCGCAATTTTTTTCTTGTTGGTTTCGGCATGATGGCTACTTAAACGTTTATAACGTTGTTGTGCCAAAGAATTGACAATCGAAACAACAAAAAAAAGAATCATCAGCAAAACTATTTTTCCCAGTATCCATGATAAAATGCTTTCGCTTCCATGCAAACCCTCATTGCTTCCGCGTGTTCTGTGCAGCTTTGTTTTTTCGGCGGTCAGCCATTCCTCGAACAAAGGCTGAATTTTTGAGCCAACATAAGGCACATTGGCCAACAATCCGAACAAATTGTCCAAATGGTGCTGGCTAAATAAGAAAATGACAAACATTTTTTGAATATGCATTTTGATGATTGCTTTTCCGATCAATGTGGCTCCAAAAAACGTCCAAAATTTTACCAAAAAATGGCCACAGGTTATACCAGCCAGATCGAAAAGCGGATTAGGTATCGAGGCACACAACAAGATACCGATGAATCCGACTTTTTTGATTATCTTAAAAACACTTAATCTAATCTTGTCCAGCATACTTAGCTTGATTGATCCATCTTTTTCTGCTTCTAGCAAATGTTCGAACTCTTCCAGTTCTTCATTGTCAGATTCTTCACTTTGGTGATTTTCTTTGCCGGAGAGGGCAGCTGCACGCGCCATAAAATAGGGCGGTAGCTCCCCGATGGCAGTGCCTGCGCCCCACATGAAAGACTCTAGACGAACTTTGGACATAATTGACAAAATGGTGATTAAACTCGAAGAGGTGTCGGTCGAGTTTGGGCAGATAATGTCTTCTGGATAGGGAGGCTCCGGAAAATCCAGACTTTGGCACTCGTATGCAGCTAGAGTCACTTGAGCAATAAATGGGCCTAAATATAGCAAAAATGTGTGCAGTCCGGTGCCAAGACCTATTGACGAAGCCACTCCGAGTCCCACCCAGTACATGCACCAGAGAAATTTTTTACGCAAATAGATTAGAACAGGTAAATGCGATCCTTGAATGTAAAAACCACTGGTCATCAAAGATGATAGCAGCACAAAACTTAGAACTAATTTACGATAAGTTAATAATTTACAAAAATAATAAAATATAATTTCAAACAGCTCGAGAACAAAAAAATAAGTTGTTTGAAATGGACGGCGCCAGATGACATATTTGGCCATTTCTTCCTTGTCAAAGTGAGTCTTTACCGCAGGTCTGGCCTTGGGTGAGGATTTTTTTTCCGCTTTTTTTTTACTCTTTACGTCTGATTTTCTATGCTTTACTTGACTTGTCTGTGAACCAGAAGACATCCTACCAGTTGATATTTGGTCAATATTAGAAACTACTTGATTATTTCCGAAACAATTTTTTCTTTATTAAACTAAAAAAAATAAAACTTTTAAGATGACGTGTTAGCTTTAGTATTAATTTGAAGTATTTTATCAAAAGGTCTCAGTAAGCAAAAAAAAAATAGCGCCATAAGCGAAGAGAAATTAAAGCAAAGTGATTTTTTTCTCAAAACATTGGCAAAGCTTTGATGGCTAAGAATGAGCTGAGTTTTGAAAAGTCAATTTAGAAATAATAATATTTTAATTTGAAAAAAAAAAAGTTGTTTATGATTAGGTTTAAGACTGAATGAACAAATAGATGAAAACGAATAGTGACATGAATTTAGGAATTAAAGTCCGATTGTTTTAGTTTTATTTTTAATAAAATATTTTTTTGTTCAAAAGCGAAATTAACTTTAATTTTTCGCCCTTAGACTTTTTGTATTGAAGTTAACGTAATCATCCGAATTTAGTGAATTTAGTCAATTTAGACACTCTGTTATAACATGTAAATGATTCTAAAGTGACATGTCACTAAAAAATTTAATGATATGTCACTAAATTCGGATAATTACGTTAAAAGCCTTACTCGTACTTAAAGAAAACTCTTTTTTGTTACATTAAAAAGGTGACATTTTACTTGTTCATTTGTTAATCGGTGCCGAGCTAATGCTCCTTAGGAATAAAAATATTGAAAAAAAATAAAGCTAGATAAGATAAAATAAAATAAAAAATAAATAAGTTTATTTAAACCCTCTCTATATTCTTCCACAAGTCTGACGAACAATGGAACAGAATGACTCAATCCTGCCTTGATATATCTCTCACTCATCTCAAAAAGTCGATTTGAGACTGTTAGTAGTTTAATTTTTTGAAAGCCGCTTGGTGCATTATATTGGAAGAGGCATCATATTTTTGATGTTAGTTTCTGCGATTGAATTTAAACAAGGAAAAGCATAATCCGAGATTGATCCTTTCAAAGATTTTTAAAGATTACCTCAAGTTTTTGGTTTAAATCCCCATTTCTTATTCAAGAGATATTTTATTATATAAAACCTTGAATTACGGCGCTCTTTTAATTCATCCACCATTGGACTAAATGTAAGTTTTGTGTTGACCAATGTGGCTCCAAAAAATGTCCAAAATTGACCTAAGAATTTGACTTTTTCCTCTTTACTTAAATTGCTACCATTAATATTAAGGTCAAGATTAATTTTAAAATTAGTTTTTTTATTGAAGATCATATGACTTTTCAATAAAAATTTTCGCTTTCCATTTGAAAAGCCAACTTTCAATTTCTTTTAAGTACTTATCAGGTATTTATCATGTTTTCAAGATTTCATTTCTTTTTGAAAATAAAATGAGTAGCTAAATCATCTGCAAAAAAGAAGAGGGTATTGGCACTTTGTTTTGTTTCTCTTTGGTATCTCATTGATAAATATGCTAAAAAGAGGTAGAATAATTACTGACCCTTGTGTAACTCCTGCTTTAATAGGGTATTGATGACTTAGATCACTTTGCTCTTTCAAATTCATTTTAAAGAGTAGACTTATTTCAAATTAAGTCTCTGTAGGTAAACTTTTTACTATTAGGTTTGGTTTTTTAAGGCAGTTTTAATTTCTAAAAGAGAGATAGGCTCGTTTAAATTATTTTGTACCTTATTTATAAGAAATCTCTTATTACTTGTGACTGTGAAATATCGACATCTTTGTCGATATGACTGGTAAGTTTATTAACTTAACCATGAGCGTTTAAGTTAACAAGGAGCATAAATAACTGTTCCAATACGTCTGGCTGGCGAAAAGAACGGATGACAGGATCAAGGGGGCTAATGTAAACATCACATCTGGTTGACTAATTGGAATGGCTAGAAGATCGTCAAAGATTTTTCCTTTATATATTTTCCTGTTTATTCTATGGACTTGAACAAATTTTTGTTCCAAAATTCTTTTAGGCTTAAATTTTTTCAAATGTAAGATTAAAAGCTTAAATTCAAAAAAGTAAAAGAAAAAAAATTTATTTATGATAGGCATTAAAATGTGTATCAATAATTTTATAAATTTTTATTCAAGTTGGTTTTTTTTAAATGCAAGCTTATTCATTACAGAAAGTTAAACTTATGCTCCAATTTATTCATCATTTATTCAATTTTTTTTCTTCATCACCCAAGAGATATTTTTTGAAATAAATAATACCATATTATTTATTAATTGCAGTTTATTTTCTTAAGTTTATTTTGAAACAATTTTATTTAAAAAATTTGTGCGTATAATAAAAATTTAGAAAAATTTGAATGATAAAATCTGTAAATGTATATTCTTCTACTAAATAAACGATATCATCTAAAAAAATTTTTTTTAAAATAAACAAATTTATACAGCATATTTCTTCTACCATAACTGGCGTTTTCTAATTCAACTTTATTCGAAAATGAAGCTTCTTTGAGTTAGGTGAATCTGACCGACAGATAATACCTTTATTAACTTACTTGCATTAATTTTATTACAATTTTGAGAAATAAAATGAATTTAGTAAAAAGAATAATAATGAATTACAATTTTAACAATAATAAGTCTTTAATTATTTTTTTTACATTTTGAAAAAGAAAATCAACTTGGAAATAAATTAAAGAAAATGACAAAATAGTTAAAGATTTGAAATAGAGACAGTAAACTTTAGATGACCATGTGTTTGGTGTTTTGTATCAAAATGCTTTAAGCCAAACAATAAGCTTTCAATTAGAAAAGAAAGAGCTAATTAATATTTGTTCAACACTACCATGCACTTTTTGGTTAGTGTTGCAATGGGTTTGACAAAACTTTTATTAGACAGGAGTTCGAGATCAGTGGTTTTTTAACCAAGTCTTGCGTTTCCTGTTCAACAATATAAATACTTTAAAAAACTCGATGAAACACATCAGAAAATAAAAATCAAAGTGACCAAGTAAGATAAATGATCAAATCATGCTTTCGAACAAAAAAACAGTTGTGTTGGTATTTGTTGTAATTGGAAGTTTGATTAATGGGTGTTGGGCTGATTTCAAAAAGATTTGGTAAACAATTTTTATTTCTTTTTTAAATGTTTTTTTTTTTTTAATTTATTTTGCTTTATTTATCAATAAAGTTACTTTACCAATTGGGCACAATTAAGACCAACTGGTGCTGAATTTTATCCGGAAGATATTGATCCCAAATTGTGTACTCATGTTGTTTATGCATTTGCAAAAATTGAAAATTATTCTTTGGCAAATACTGAAGAAAGTGATGTTGGTATTGACAATGGTCCGGGCATGTATGAGCGAATAATGGTTCTAAAATTGATCAATCCAAAGTTAAAGATTCTTTTGGCTGTTGGTGGCTGGGCACAAGGCTCAAGTGGATTCAATTCGGGTAATTTAATTTTATCGTCATGTTTATCCTTTTTTTTGTTTTGTATTAATTTTGGTTTTAAAGTTGTGGAAAGTGAAAATACAATTCAAAAATTTGCTCAAAATTCAATTGTTTTTTTGAGAAAATACAATTTTGATGGTTTGGATGTTGACTGGGAATTTCCTGTTGTTAAAAAAACACAATTTACTCAACTGCTTGAGGTATTTTATCTTTTTTTTATCTTTTTTTGAATTAACAAGATTAAAAGATCTTTTATTTTAAAACATAATTGATAGAAACTAAATAGATTTCTTTTTGATTTAATTTTTTTCTCAAAGAAACTCAGACACGCTTTTGATAGAGAAGCTTTGACAGGCAAAAACGGTCTTGAATTATCGATTGCAGTTTCAGCAGGCAAAGGAACTATTGACACATCTTATGAAATAAACAAGATAAGTCAGTCGGTTGATTTTATCAATTTGATGGCCTATGATGTAATCGATTGTTATTTTTTTATTAATTAACAAAATTTTTAATTTTGATTTTTTTGACTTTTGTTTAAGTTTCATGGTTCGTGGAGTAGCAAAACAGGATTTCACTCAGCATTGTATCCTAAAATTGGTGACATGTCATGGGAGAATACTTTAAATGCCGTAAGATTGAAACAAAATCAAAATTTATTAAATAAAGTAATATTAAAAAAAAAAATAAAAAAAAACAAAAAGGACTGGGCAGTGAACTATTGGTTGAAAAATGGTTGCCCCAAAGACAAATTGATACTTGGATTAGCATTCTACGGAAGAGGTTTTAAATTACAAAATTCGAAACTAAATCAAATAGGTTCACCGTCAATGGGCTCTTCGAAAGCTGGACAATATACCAAAGAGGCTGGAGTTTTATCTTACTTTGAAGTAATTTAAAATTTTTTTTCTACTTAAATTCTAAATTCAGAAAATTCAAAATTTCAAATAAAGATTTGTCAAATTATCAAAGAAAATAATCTCGTGGAAAAAGTGGATACCGAACATGGAGCGGTTGGTTTAACATATGGAAATGAATGGATCGGATATGAAAATCAAGAATCTATTGTAATCAAAGCAAATTACATTAAAGACAAGTGTCTTGGAGGTGCAATGATTTGGGCCGTAAGTTTTCCAAAATTGAAATCAATTTTATTTTTAATTTCGTTTCATTAATATTCTTTTCTTTAATTATTAACTTTGAATATTGATAAATTATTTGATTCAAATTTAAAGATTGATTTCGATGATTTCAAAGGAAATTTTTGCGACCAAGGATCTTATCCATTGATGAAATTATTGAATCATATTCTCAGTGATTCACAATGTTCTCTTAGTACCAAACAGTCTACTGCACCTATTACTTTTGCTTCATCAACCAAACAAACCAACCATCATCATACTCAAACTTCATCATTTAAACCAACTTCTGTCACTCATTCTCATTTACCAAATGGTCTGAATTTTAATTTAATTCAGTTTTTAAATAAAAAAGGCTAATTTTTACCTTCAATTAAATTAAAGACAATTGTTCGGGCAGAGAAAACAAGTACATTAAGAGTCAAAGTGGATGCCAATATTTCCGAGTATGTATGAAAGGATTTTCAAATTCAATAGCAACAGTCAAGTGTCCAAACAATTTTTGGTTCAATTCAAATGAACAATCTTGTGTTAAAACCAAACCAGTAATTTATTTTATAAAAGCATTTATTTCTTTATCAATCTTTATCAATTTTAATGCTTCTTAAGTCTCACTGTCAAAATGCCAAAGTAACATCATCAGTACCAAATTATGTTACAACATCTGCAACGCCAGCAAGAACAAAAACAACAACAGCACAAACATATTCAACTCAATCGAATCTGAATGATAAATTTAAATGTCCAGAGCCTTCAGGACTATTTTCGAATGCTCAAGATTCAAATAAATTTTGGCATTGTTCGAATGATTATGCCTATTTAAAGCAATGTCCTGGTAATTTAATTTTCGATAGTCAGCTTAAGATTTGTGCAATGAAATCAAGACTATTCAATGGTGGTGTTAAAACAAGTTTAATTAGTACTTTGTCCACTGTACCTTCGAAGCTTTCAGCTAAGCAAAGTAAACAAAATTAATTCTGATATTTTTCTTTGAAAATATTTAAAATAATTATTTTTTGTTTCAATCAAGATTTTTCTTGCCCTGAACCAAATGGATTGTTCAAAAATCCTGACAATTGTAAAACATTCTGGCATTGCAGCAATAATTCAGCTTTTCTAAAACAGTGTCCTGGTGGCTTATCTTTTGATGAAAATATTGGAGTTTGTAATTTCAAATCAGAAAGCATTCAACGCTCTATTTGAAAATGAATTAATTTAAAAAAAAATCAAAATGTAACTCAAGAATGAAAAATCAATTGAGATTTTATTCTTGTCTTTTATATAATTTTTATTAAAAAGTCGATTTGATTTCGACTCTAAAAAATATATCAATTTTTTAATTTGTTGTCATTATGATTTTTTCAAAATCAAATAAAAATAAATTATACTAAAAAAATTAAAAAAAAATGAAAATAAAATCTTTTTATAAATTTAAATTATTTTTCATCTGAATTTTTTCGAAGGATTTTAAACCATGAATCTATCTTAAATCTTATATCAATTAAAACTCGTTGAAAGAAAGCAGAAATCCAGGAAAATTAACTTTCGTTACCTTTTATCCAAAATAATTAATTAGACAGGGTTTAAATAAAAATTCAATTTCAGTTGTTTAAAATCAAAATTTTACAAGTTAATTGGTATAAAAAAGTTTCTTTCTAAAACTTGGTTTATTATTTATATCATAGCCTGTTTATTAGCCTTTAAACATTTAAAATTTTTATTCTTTATTTTTTGAATCAAATTTTTTTATCAATCACAGCCTAAATGAATCAGGCATTTAATATCGTTTGTTTTGTTTAGAAGAGGATGTTTAAGGTTTCTATCTAGTGATTATCAAAAATTTTGTCCCAGTTTTTCAATGTTTGCAATTTCCTCGATATGATAAGACAAAGATCTACCTTTTAAATTTTCACTTACTTGTATTTGGATAAAAGGAATGTTAAGTTTATTTTAAAGAAATAAAATTTTATTTTTTGATTTCCTTTTTTGTTTTTGTTTTTATAATTTTTATTAAAAAGTCGATTTGATTTCGACTCTAAAAAATATATCAATTTTTTAATTTGTTGTCATTATGATTTTTTCAAAATCAAATAAAAATAAATTATACTAAAAAAATTAAAAAAAAATGAAAATAAAATCTTTTTATAAATTTAAATTATTTTTCATCTGAATATTTTCGAAAGGATTTTAAACGATGAATCTATCTTAAATCTTATATCAATTAAAACTGTTTAATTAAAACTGTCAATTAGATCTTTCCTTTTTTTTCCTCGGATTGAAAAAAAAGGAAAGATTTCAAAGATCAATAAAATTTTTAGATTTAAAAGTTATTAAATAATTTTTTTTAATTCTTTTATTTTGATCTCATAATATTGAATAAATATGTATAAAGTTTTAACATGAAATGACAGGATAATAAAATTTTATTTGATAGAGTAAAATTAGAGATTTTTTTTTGAAAAAGGCTTAGTAAAATGTTTATTGCAGTGTACATTTTAACAAATTTAATTTTATTATTCAAGTAAATATTTGTCTTTTAAAAATAAATGCTCATTTTGTATTAGATAATCGTTTTTATTCTAGTCAATTATTGTTTCGTATTAAAATGTTCAAAAAAATATTTATTAAGTATTAAATTTAAATTTAAATGTCATGTATTTACTCAGACGCCTTGAATTTAATTTTTTTTCAATATTTTAAAGTTTAAAATAATGAATCTAATATTTTTTTTTACAATTCTTATTGATTTTGTTTTTTCGCAATGCCCAATAAACAGTTCTTTTCATAAAACGACTCAATTTACAATTAATATTTTATCTGAAAATGAATTTTGTAAGAAATATTCAATTTTTTAAGCTTAACTATATTTTTTTTTCCAAAGGTTGCGAATATTTTGTAGGATCGATTTTCAAAAGACAGGTTTATTAGAATTCCATTAGGCTTTTTGGTGAATTTATGATTTTTTTAAAGCTGATTTTCATTATTTTCAACAATTCTTTTATCAACTGTCAAAATGGCAATTTATTAATTCTAAATGACCAGAGAGAGAAAATTTTTGATTTTTGTCAATTTTCCAAGTTGAATCCAAAAAGTTCACCAAAATTTTCAACTGAAGATTTTTATGTAATAATCCAAGTACGTTTGTTCAAACCAAGTCAACTGTTTTCCACGGTTTATCTTCATCTAATCGATTACAATCAGCCAATATTTACTACATTGTCTAGTTCCAAGTCTTCCCCTCTGACCACAAAAAATTTCAATCATTCTTTTGAAAGTAATTCATAGACTTTTTGAATATTTTTTTTATTTTTCCACTTTAAGGCTGTGGAATTCCTTCTTTTTTAGGCTTGAATTGGCCTCGAATAATCGGTGGCTCAGAAGCTGTGCCGAACTCATGGCCTTGGCAAGTTTATTTAACTGATGGAAAAAAGTTTTGCGGAGGAACACTTCTAAATGACGAATGGTAAGGTTTAATAAAAATATTGAGTAATTATATTTTTGATAAAAAGGGTCTTGACAGCCTCACATTGTGTTGTATCGTAAGATTTTAGATTTGAAAAAATTCAATGAATTTTTAGAAATTTAAATACTTAGACCTTACTGGAAAGCATATTTGGGATACCATGATATACGTCTAATTTCAAAAGTTAAAGAAATTAGAGTTTCTAAAATTATCAAGGTAATTTTTTTTGATTTTTGTAAGAATACGCAATTCCCATTTTGAAGCAAAAGTGGATCTACAGGTTGATTGTTTTTTTTTGAAAAGCTTATAACTTTTGAAATCGTTCTGAATTTTTATTTTTTTGTGTCCAACATTCAGCATTGATGTAAATGGATGCATATTTTTTTTTTGGAAATTAAATAATTTTTAAACTACTTTCTATGTCAATTTGTGACCTTATTTGCACCTTCTAGTAACTAGACCTGATAAAAATCTATTAATCTGATCTAATTTTGCTTTAGAATCTGGGAGCTTTATTAGTTTTAAGTTTGGAATTAAAGTTCGAGTTTCAGGTCCAAAGATGGAGCAGGGTCACAAGTTGACGTGGAAAGGTGTCAAGAAATATTTAATGACCAGAAAAAGAGGAATTTATTTAAATGATGAATGGAAAATACATAGAACAGACTGGAGATAAATGTCGTCGTTCCATTTAAAAATTTTTAGTAAAAATTAAGTATTTCTTTAAAAAAAACGACAAACCTACTTAATAGTTTAGAAAATCATTTTTAGGATGATAGAATTTTTACAATAATTCATATTATTGTCAGGACTTTATATTTTTGTTTTTTTTTTAATGAAGAGAAAAAAAAATTAAAATTAAATTATCTTTAAAAAATCCTAAAGGATAAATCAAAAATAAATAGCAGTTTGACTATAATCCTTTAAAAAACCTTTATGAAAATCCTTCAAGTCATTGTGAATTTTCATGCAAACCTTCCAAAAAATGTTTTCTATTCCATTAATTTTAACTGAAAAAATTGAGCTTTATATGATTTGAACTAAAATATATTTCACTGAAGCCAACAAAAAGAAATTTTTTTCAATTAACTCAGGAAACATGATCAAATAAATATTTTTTGTTTTTTTTTTTGTCTCGATGATCTTTTCTATTTTGTTTTTTTCTTTTTTTTTTTTCTTTTTTTAACTACTACTACTACTACTAATTTGTAAATTTGTTTTATTTAAATATATTCTTTCATCGCTACTTAAATAATTTTGAATTAAGTGGTTACTACAATTCTTAATTAACATACAATTCGATCAAAAATAATCAAGTTATTCACAAATTTTTTTCAACATAACTTTTAAATGAAACATTGTTTATTTTACCTTTTGAAACTTTCAGAAAAATCTGTGGTAAAAATCAAAATTTTTGTTAGGAAATTAAATTTTGTATTGGAATTGTTCTATGAAAATTCACAATGCCGTCCTTCGATAAAAAGTGTTAAAAAAAATCATTTTATGATTTTTTTAATGAAATCGAGTCTAACATTTATAGAGAATCATTAAATTTATGCATAATTCTAAACACAATTAAAAAATATTTGAAAAATATTTATTTTTTAGAAAAAAATCACCTTTATGAAACTTGAAAAGACAAATATTACACTTAAAGATTAAATTTTTAGATTAAATCTTAATGAATATACAAGTTTTTAATTACCTGAAAAGCAAGCTTTCTCAATTTAAACTAGTGAATGTTTTGGACCAAAAATCCAGTGTAGATTCAGAATATATTCAGAAGATTCTTTTTTTTTAATAAAAGATCATAGATTTAAACAGTGTTGTTTATAAGTCCCAAATTAAAGTCCAAGTCATTAAATTTTTTTATTTATTTATTTTTTTATTTTTGTATTTTTGTATTTTCAAAAGTCCAAGTCAAAGACTTTTATTTTTATTTTTTTAAAAAAAGTCCAACACTCATTTAGCTTCCATGATAACCACCTGGGACGGCAAAATTATCATTTCCTTGAACGGAAGAAATTTCATTTGTGCCTTCACATTCATTGAACGTGAAAATTCCTGAATAATTACTCTTTATGGAAAAACAGGAAGATTTATTTGAATAATTTTTAAAACCGGAGAAAAAATTGACTTTGGAATATCGGAACGTCGAGTCATCAAGATTAAGACAATTTTTTATTTTAAAATACTTAAAGAATTTTTCAGTCATTATATTCTTCTTGAAAAAAAAAAAAAATTCCGGACTTGGACTTGTTTTGAGACTTGTGACTTTTAAACAACTCTGGATTTAAAATTGTTTAAAAGATTATTTAGTAGTGATAGTAGAGATATCTGCAGTAAAGATATTTCTATCTACTATTAACGTTATCGGTTTTTCAAGACAGAAACTGTTGAAGCTATCAAGGAGATCATTGATAAGAAGAATGAATAGGATTGGTCCAAGATCGGATCCTTGTGGTACTCCGCTAGTTACTTTCTTCAAAATGGATGCATCTTTGCCTTAAACAAATCTTTGTCCCTACAGTTTTATTTTTACTGTAGATACATTGATGTATATATTTGTAAAAAAGAAAATTTTTTTTTTAAAATAATATCTAATATTAGTTTTTAAAAACATTTTAAAATATATTTTTTTTTATTTTTCTGATATCAGCTAAAATGAGGAAGTTATAAAAAAATGATGTGATGATTAAAAAAAATGATTTGATGTGAAAAATTAATTTACGGCACTGTCCACCAGCTATTTTTTTTGATGTTAGGTAACGATTTCAAGCACTTTTTTTTAACTTAAGTAAAAGGAGAAAATAATGGCTGGTCCAAAACATTTTTAAAATTTACACATTTTTGCTATCATCTTTCTTCTCAAATTTTTTAAAGTACTTGTTGAGGATTTGTTTTTTTTAAATTTTATTTGCTTTTATTATTAAATTAATTGAAAATTTTAGCATCCTAATTATAATTCAACAAATTATTACAATGATATAGCTTTATTTAAACTGCAAACTCGAGCTGAATTTTCATCAACAGTTGGATCGATTTGTTTGCCAAATGAATTTGTTGGCGATGTGGGAAAAAAAGCCATCGTAATTGGATGGGTAAATTTTTTCTTTTGTTTCCATTAATTAATATTTTAGGTATTTTATATCTAAATTTATTTTGATTAAATACCGTTAAGTATTTATTGATAAAATTTATTTTGGATCATTTAATTAGAAGAATGCTTTCTAATTTTAATTTTGTTTGTTAGACAATGTGATTTAGTATTTTAATTTATGAGTCTAAATTAAAAAAAAACTTGCTTTTTATCTTATATCTTAAGGGCAAAATATCAATACAAGGTTTTTTGTTAGTCAAATAAAGAATGTGAATTTTGCTTTAGTCTTATTTTAGGAATATTCCCCTCTCAGTTACAAGAAACATTTGTAGAAATAAAAAACAATTCTGAGTGTAGTTTCTATAATTTGCGAAAAACTCAGCTTTGGTAACAAATTTAAAAATTTGGTTGGCAAAAAGTATACTTATTTTAAATTTAAAGTGCTGGAATTTCAGTCGGCGATATCAAAGATTCATGCCAGGTAAGTAACTTTGTTTTCAAATGAAAAAAACTATTTTATTTAAAAAGGGTGACAGTGGGTCCCCATTGTTTATCTATAATAATGGTCGTTACTATATAGTTGGCATTGTTAGCTATGGAAGATCAAAATGTGATGGTATTTTGAATAAAAAAATTAAAGATTAATTTTATTTGTATGTTGTGTAAAGGTTTTGGTGTTTATACTAATGTTTTTGAGTACCTTCCCTGGATTAAAAAAACAATGAAATCTAATTAAAACAAATAAAATTACCTAATTTTTATTTTAATAAAAAATTTTGAATGAAATTATTTTTAATCATTTATTCAACAAAAAACGATCAAAAATTTTAATTTTTAATGCTTAGATTTAAGAAAATATATTTGTAACAGCTTTAATTTATCATTAAGTTTGAATTTTTCTCTATTTTTTGAAAATTAAACTAATAATCCTCCAAAATTTTTATTATTTGTGAAAATTTTAGATTTTAAAAAACCTGACCTCCTCTTGGCTCCTTTTTTCCTTGAAAAAATTTAACGAGCTTTCTAAAAATGTGTTTAGTTATTCTCCAGGAAGTAAAAGCATATTTTTGCTTTGCAAAAAAAAATCGGAGTCAGGAAATTTTAAAAAATAAAGGGTCAAAGTTTTAGTAAAATCCTTAAAATAAAGTTAAGAATGTAAAAAAATTAGACTAATAAATTAGATTAAAAAATAAAGGTGATTAATTTAAATTAATGGTAGTTAGTATTTATAAAATGAATCTTTTGTTCAAAATCAAAAATTGATGAAATTTTTAAAATTAAAAATTGAAAATTTTATAATCAAAAAAAATCAACTTGAAAATTAATTAAAAAAAATGACAAAATAGTTAAAGATTTGAAATAGAGACAGTAAACTTTAGATGACCATGTGTTTGGTGTTTTGTATCAAAATGCTTTAAGCCAAACAATAAGCTTTCAATTAGAAAAGAAAGAGCTAATTAATATTTGTTCAACACTACCATGCACTTTTTGGTTAGTGTTGCAATGGGTTTGACAAAACTTTTATTAGACAGGAGTTCGAGATCAGTGGTTTTTTAACCAAGTCTTGCGTTTCCTGTTCAACAATATAAATACTTTAAAAAACTCGATGAAACACATCAGAAAATAAAAATCAAAGGGACCAAGTAAGATAAATGATCAAATCATGCTTTTGAACAAAAAAACAGTTGTGTTGGTATTTGTTGTAATTGGAAGTTTGATTAATGGGTGTTGGGCTGATTTCAAAAAGATTTGGTAAACATTTTTTATTTCTTTTTTAAATGTTTTTTTTTTTTTAATTAATTTTGCTTTATTTATCAATAAAGTTACTTTACCAATTGGGCACAATTAAGACCAACTGGTGCTGAATTCTATCCGGAAGATATTGATCCCAAATTGTGCACTCATGTTGTTTATGCATTTGCAAAAATTGAAAATTATTCTTTGGCAAATACTGAAGAAAGTGATGTTGGTATTGACAATGGCCCGGGCATGTATGAGCGAATAATGGTTCTAAAATTGATCAATCCAAAGTTAAAGATTCTTTTGGCTGTTGGTGGCTGGGCACAAGGCTCAAGTGGATTCAATTCGGGTAATTTAATTTTATCGTCATGTTTATCTCTTTTTTGTTTTGCATTAATTTTGATTTTAAAGTTGTGGAAAGTGATAATACAATGCAAAAATTTGCTCAAAATTCAATTGTTTTTTTGAGAAAATACAATTTTGATGGTTTGGATGTTGACTGGGAATTTCCTGTTGTTAAAAAAACACAATTTACTCAACTTCTTGAGGTATTTTATCTTTTTTATCTTTTTTTGAATTAACAAGATTAAAAGATGTTTTATTTTAAAACATAATTGATAGAAACTAAATAGATTTCTTTTTGATTTAATTTTTTTTCTCAAAGAAACTGAGACACGCTTTTGATAGAGAAGCTTTGACAGGCAAAAACCGTCTTGAATTATCGATTGCAGTTTCAGCAGGCAAAGGAACTATTGACACATCTTATGAAATAAACAAGATAAGTCAGTCGGTTGATTTTATCAATTTGATGGCCTATGATGTAATCGATTGTTATTTTTTTATTAATTAACAAAATTTTTAATTTTGATTTTTTTGACTTAAGTTTCATGGTTCGTGGAGTAGCAAAACAGGATTTCACTCAGCATTGTATCCTAAAATTGGTGACATGTCATGGGAGAATACTTTAAATGCCGTAAGATTGAAACAAAATCAAAATTTATTAAATAAAGTAATATTAAAAAAAAAAATAAACAAAAAGGACTGGGCAGTGAACTATTGGTTGAAAAATGGTTGCCCCAAAGACAAATTGATACTTGGATTAGCATTCTACGGAAGAGGTTTTAAATTACAAAATTCGAAACTAAATCAAATAGGTTCACCGTCAATGGGCTCTTCGAAAGCTGGACAATATACCAAAGAGGCTGGAGTTTTATCTTACTTTGAAGTAATTTAAAATTTTTTTTCTACTTAAATTCTAAATTCAGAAAATTCAAAATTTCAAATAAAGATTTGTCAAATTATCAAAGAAAATAATCTCGTGGAAAAAGTGGATACCGAACATGGAGCAGTTGGTTTAACATATGGAAATGAATGGATCGGATATGAAAATCAAGAATCTATTGTAATCAAAGCAAATTACATTAAAGACAAGTGTCTTGGAGGTGCAATGATTTGGGCCGTAAGTTTTCCAAAATTGAAATCAATTTTATTTTTAATTTATTTTCATTAATATTCTTTTCTTTAATTATTAACTTTGAATATTGATAAATTATTTGATTCAAATTTAAAGATTGATTTCGATGATTTCAAAGGAAATTTTTGCGACCAAGGATCTTATCCATTGATGAAATTATTGAATCATATTCTCAGTGATTCACAATGTTCTCTAAGTACCAAACAGTCTACTGCACCTATTACTTTTGCTTCATCAACCAAACAAACCAACCATCATCATACTCAAACTTCATCATTTAAACCAACTTCTGTCACTCATTCTCATTTACCAAATGGTCTGAATTTTAATTTAATTCAGTTTTTAAATAAAAAAGGCTAATTTTTACCTTCAATTAAATTAAAGACAATTGTTCGGGCAGAGAAAACAAGTACATTAAGAGTCAAAGTGGATGCCAATATTTCCGAGTATGTATGAAAGGATTTTCAAATTCAATAGCAACAGTCAAGTGTCCGAACAATTTTTGGTTTAATTCAAATGAACAATCTTGTGTTAAAACCAAACCAGTAATTTATTTTATAAAAGCATTTATTTCTTTATCAATCTTTATCAATTTTAATGCTTCTTAAGTCTCACTGTCAAAATTTCAAAGTAACATCATCAGTACCAAATTATGTTACAACATCTGCAATGCCAGCAAGAACAAAAACAACAACAGCACAAACATATTCAACTCAATCGAATCTGAATGATAAATTTAAATGTCCAGAGCCTTCAGGACTATTTTCAAATGCTCAAGATTCAAATAAATTTTGGCATTGTTCGAATGATTATGCCTATTTAAAGCAATGTCCTGGTAATTTAATTTTCGATAGTCAGCTTAAGATTTGTGCAATGAAATCAAGACTATTCAATGGTGGTGTTAAAACAAGTTTAATTAGTACTTTGTCCACTGTACCTTCGAAGCTTTCAGCTAAGCAAAGTAAACAAAATTAATTCTGATATTTTTCTTTTAAAATATTTAAAATATTTTTTGTTTCAATCTAGATTTTTCTTGCCCTGAACCAAATGGATTGTTCAAAAATCCTGACAATTGTAAAACATTCTGGCATTGCAGCAATAATTCAGCTTTTCTAAAACAGTGTCCTGGTGGCTTATCTTTTGATGAAAATATTGGAGTTTGTAATTTCAAATCAGAAAGCATTCAACGCTCTATTTGAAAATTAATTTGTTTTTAAAAAAATCCAAATGTAACTCAAGAATGAAAAATCAATTGAGATTTTATTCTTGTCTTTTATATAATTTTTATTAAAAAGTCGATTTGATTTCGACTCTAAAAATATTTCAATTTTTTAATTTGTTGTCATAATGGTTTTTTCAATATTAAAAAAAAAAAAATTAAATTAAAATTTTTTTAAAAATTGAAAATTTTTCTTAATATTTTTTAAAATTAACAAAACCCTATTTATTTATTTTTTCTTTGATTTTCTTCCTTTTTTCTGATTTCTTGAAAGGATTCAAAGCCATTATTGATTTTCTTTACTAATTAGTCCATTTATGTTTTGTTGGATTTATCTTGAATTCAAGTATTCGAAATAAGTTTTGCAAAACTCCATCTCAAAAAATAATATGAATCAAAACTGGTTGAAAGAAAGCAGATATTCGGAAAAACAAAGGTTTCGAAGCCCTTCATTCAATAAAGATATTGGCCAAGAATTTCATCAAAACAATCTTCAATTTTTTGCTTAAATAATGCAAATACATTTAAAATTATATAAACAAGATGAATATTTTAATATTAGCCATAAGAAAATAATCAATTTAAATATCTCAATAAATCGTCGAATGGTTTGTTTGGTTATTGTTTTAAGTTTTAAAAGTTGCGTAATAAAGCTCATAAATATGCCTGAGTTTTTTGCATAGCGCCGATCAAGTCAGCTCTCATGGAACCAGTCTAATTCACGGTTAATTCACTGAACGGTATTTTATTTAATTAAATAAATTTCAGCTGATTATTTCTTAAATTGGCAAGCTTTAGATTAATATTTAGCTATCATCTTTTACACACACTGCTTATATTAAGATTAGAATAAGATTTGAGCTATTCAGACTTTATATAAACTTAAACAATTTTTTACTCTGAATGATCAGAGATCGAAAATTAAATGAGTTAGGCTCTTGTTAGGCTCTCGAGCCCCATCGCTAAGGATTTAAGGAGCCTGGAGCTTATTACTTCAAATCAACATATGGTAATTATTAAACGCAAAAGCATGTACCATTCCAAAAGTAGAACCAATATGAGATCATTTGATTTGCAATCTTTTATGAATGAGAACATTTTTAGTATAAATTTTAAGTAAAAGGTTCTATTTAACAGATGGTATTTACATAAAGAGGTGATTGTGCTAAAAAATAATTCAGAAATAATTATAAAACAGAAAATAATTTTTAATATAAATGGGAAAAATCCAGTTGAATAATAATTTATTTTTTTATTAATTAATAATTTTTTTCTTTGCTTTGGGATCCAGTGCATCATTTAATTATATTTAGGAATATTTTTTCAGTTCGGTTTTCTATTTTTGTTTCAAATTTAATTTTATTGATAATTTGGAAAAATTAAAAACCGTTTTTTATTAACTTTCCTATAGAAAAAATAGACTTTTTAACAGAATATGTTTCAAATGAACATTTGTTTTGATAAAATTTATTTGGCCTTTTAAAAAAAAGCGATCTAAAATTTTAGCAAAGTATCTTATTAAATTTGAAAAAAAAGATAAGGAAAGAAAAATTTTATCATTATTTGAAATCTTTAAAAAGCTGAATCTTTTAAATAATTTGAGTGCTGAATTTGCGATTTCCTATCTCAGAAAATCTAATATTTTAATAAATTCCATTATTTCAGATCAAATATTATTTAGCGAGGATTTGTTTTCTTTATTTTGAAAAGGCTTCAATTAAAATTTCATTTTAAAAAAACATTGTAAATATCAAATAATGAAAATTTTTAAAATTTTAATTTTTTTAAATATTGAATTAAAGGGGGATTCGGGAAGAAATAGAAAAATAATTGTAATCTTAATTTAAAACCAACATCCTTTCTCTTCGACTTTAGTTCGTTTTCAATTTAAAAAAAAAATTTGTTTTATAAGAGATTTTTAAAAAAGTTTAAAGAGATTTAATTTATAAAAACTTGTTTTGCTGCTTTTTATCAAAATGTAATTTTTTTGCTTTGCCTTTCATCGTTATAAAATGCATTAGACTTATTTAATTCCCAAAAACATATTTTTGTCAACCAAGAAAATCTTATTTTAAAAGAAAACAAAGTTTTTATCTTTCAACTTGATATTATCTTCAGATGTTGAACGTCGAAAGTTATGAATCAAAAAAAGGTTTTTTTAGCTTTTTTTGAAATAATAAATTACAGATTTAAAATGATAAAAGGAGATTAATTACCAAAAAATTCCGTCAATTCAGTTTTAAAAATTTTTTACTTAATTTTAGGAAGATTTAAATAAATAAATTAAAAAAAAAAAGAGAACATTAAGTGAACATAAAGTTTCACTTATGTCCCAAACAGACTGAAATAAAACATCAATAATATATGTATGATAATTGATTTTGTTGGTTCAAAAAAAATTTTATTCTAATTCATTTTAAAAAAAATTTACAGATTTTTTTTGAGATTTTTTGTTATTTTTTAATTTTTTAAATAAGGATTTTTTCTTCAATTCTGAAAAAGATTAAGAGTGAGAACATTAAACCATTGTCATCCAGTGACAACTCGATAGTTCTGTCTTCAAGTTAACATACTTTAGATTATTTATTTATAAAAAATTTTCTGACAATGGCTCATTTTACATCTTTCATTAGTTTAGACTGATTTTTGAAAAAAATGAATTCCAGAGTTTCTGGATCCGTGAAAAACCTAGATTTTTTATATTTTTGATTCTACACGCTGTTTCTTTTCTTAAAGAATTTTTTTTTCCAGAAATATATTTTCCTCTGCGGTACCATATGCTTTCAGTCACAATCAGATGCGATAATATCTTAAAAATTTAAAATGTGAGACTGTGCAAGAAAAATATAAAATTCGAATGCAATAATTTATAAATTTTAAATAAAATTTTTTTTTACAAGCAAAAAATTTGACATGCATTTGACATTGATAGCAAATTTTGGAAGTGAAATGTGATTATCCATCTTGATCATAGATTTGGATAATAATATTTCTTTATAAAGAACAATAATTAATTTAAAAATTACTCCTTCTTTTTTTCCATATTATCATTCCTTTTTTTATCAACTTTTATATTTTAAACAAATTTTTTTTAAATATTATATTAAAATTTCTAATTTTTCTTCTCAAAGATTTTCTTTGCAAGAAAATATTTAAAAAATTTTTAATTACAAAACTCGTATTAATTTTCTACTAAATTTCAAAAGTGTAATTTTTGCTAAATTTTCATTATAATTAACGTTATCTTGTTATTTAGTTGATGAAAAAAATAAATCAAATTGGTTCAAAAAATTCAAAAATATCTAAACTAATACTTTCTCATATTTTACTTTATTGATTGACATTTATTGATATTTTTTCTTTGAAGTATCAAATTTATTTTATAAAAAAATAAGAAAAAATGTAAACAAATTTTAAAATGACGTTGGGCTTATGACCTATAGAAATTTTGAAAACTAAAGATTTTCACTAATCAAATTGAACGCCTGGTGAGCAATCGAAGGCTAAGAGCCCATTATTATTTAACCCATCGCTATAAGAGTTTTGATTTTTTTAAAAATTCGCATAGCAAAAATTTTTCACAAGAAAATAATCATTATTGGACTTTTTGACGTCGAAAGGTATCAAATTTTTTCCACTCATATTATTTCTTTATCCAAACAAATACTCTGTGAATATTTAGAAAATATTTCAAGTTATTTTTGTTCAGTTTTTTTTGTTTAAGACTGAAATTTAGATCGATGGTGGAAAAAAATTTTGACACATTTCTAAAGTAAACATAAACAAATCATTTTTTTTTCAAGCAGCTATTTAAGGTTAAATTATTAAATTTCAAGAGTATAATACTTTCATGCCCTTAGTAATCGGCCTCCAAAAGAAAACTCCACTGTTCAAAGTATTTGAATGCTTGGGGATAAACCTTTGGTATTTTTGATTAAAAATTCACAAATTTAAAATAACAAGAAACTTTATATATTTTGGAGATTAATGAACGACCGTTCTGTGGTCGATTTTAATTATTTTCTGGTAAAATTAAAGAAATTAAAAAAAAAGTTAAATCAAATTTTATTTAAAAAATTAGGAGGAATGATAAAAAAATTCAATATTAACTAAATTTTTTTTTCAAGATAAAATTCTGATCTCAAACGATATTTTCAAAGATTTCAATCGTTCAATCGATTTTCAAAGATTTTTGTCACTTAATAAGTAACAAAGAAAATTTATTTGAGTTGTGGAAGCTTTTAAATTTTTTAATAAATTTTAATTTATTTTTGAATTAGTCAAATTTTAGAAAAAAAACTAGTTGGGAACTTAAATTAGAAGTTTTCTTTTTTGATCATTCGAAAAATGCAAGAAAATAATGTTATTTACAGTGCATTTTGAAAAAAAATAAATTTTTTGATAATTTTTAAATGACACGAAATCCTAGATATTTATTCAAATAATAGTTGAATTCGTAATCAGCATATAAATTAATAAATTTTTTAAAAGTTTTAGTAGTTCTTACTGTAAAATTTAATTTCTTGAAGAATTAAAAAAAAAATCCAAATAAGCATTTGATCTTTAAATTTATTATCTGGTACAGTTTCTAATATTTGTATCAAGTCTGGACAAAACTTAAGCTTTAAATCAGATTATGCTAAACTAAATCCGGCTTTAGAGCAAAATTTCATAAAAAAGAAGCTCGATCAATTTTTAATCTGACACTTTGGCCCATTTTTGGCTACACTACACTTGATTCAAATGTCACATTAAATAATTGTAACAAAAAACGGAGTTAAGCTATTCTAATTAGAAAAAAATATATTTGGTCATGTCAAATCTTAATTTTGTCCGATGAGCGATGTTTCTCAGTTAAATAAGCTATTAAAATCGGTAATCGGAAATTTGCTCTATTTATCCGATTTTTATATTCAATGAGCAAAACCTCACGATTTTTTTGAATAAACACTGCTCGAATTCAATTTACTTTAAGGGTTGATGAACAATTTATAAAAGATAAAATTGGCATTTACAACTTGAGTTTTTTTTATCACATACAGCAAAATTATAAATCAATAGCAAAATAAATGTAATGATAAATGTTTGATCAACATAGTATCTTAAAAGTTTGATCCTTGGGCTATTCCTTGCATTATCAATTAATTTTATTAATTTATGTAGGCTAGTTTAATAGAGCCACCATTGATTTGTATCAAAAACTAGCCAATTTTATTTTCAATTAAAAAAAAGAAGCGAGCTTGTTGAACCAAAAACTATAAACTTTTATTTTGGTTAAATTTGTTTAACTGTTGTTATTTAAACTCATTTTCAGCACAAAATAGAATAACAATTTTAGAAAAAAAGCTTTTTTTTCTTTGGAAAGCAAAATATAATTGTGTGTGCCATTGTTGGATGTTTAAGATTGTTTTGGGGTTCTTGTTACTCAAGGTGTTAGTTTGTTGTAATTTATAGAAAGATTTTGAAAATTATATAATTGCCGAAAAAAGCATTTTTTTTAAATTAGAAAATTTTTTGTAAATATTTAAATTTTTAGTTCAGAAATTATTGTTAAGGAATTCTAAAAAAGAAAAATATATAAACTTTGGTTAAATTTAACTTTTTTGCAGTAAGTTGAGAAATTGAGAATATGATGCGGCTTAAATTCAGGACAAGCTAATTTACTGGACACAGTATCACCTTTGGTCTTTCAATATTTCAAAATTTTATATGAGTTAATATCGAATTTTTAGACTAAATATGAGCGAATTTACTTTAGGTTTTAAATATTTTGAATTTTTCCAATAGGGATTATGCATTGACCATATTTTTTTATATACTTTACAATAAAGATAGATTGCATAAACCAATAAATTAAAAAATGCACCTTATCTTTTTAGATCGAGAAAAAAAAAGATCATTCATTTTTAAAAAATATATTTTTAATTTAAGTGTCGATAAATGCTTTTAGCTTAATTGATTAAAAATATCTTTAATGTAGGTAAATGAGACTGATGATTAGATATGCTAAGCATTTGGTAAATAAAGATTTAAAATTTAATTTTAAGTAACTAAAAATTTATTATTACTTTACATATGATGTCAATGTTAGATTAATGTTTTTTTCATATTGATTTATTTTTGGTAAGATAAGTAAAAAAAATTAAAAATTTCAATAAAATATTTAGTTTTCAAGATAAAAATCTTTACTATTTTTTGAAAAAAAAATCTATGTTAAATTTTTGTTCAAGCTTCAATTTTTGAATCTGATTATATTTAGTTGTATACGAAATTGAATTGATTTGAAGCTTTTCAAAAGGATTTCGTATTAAGAAATTTTTGATCAAATTTGAAAATTGAAATCTGTTCAAAAATTTCATTTATCCTAATTTATAGACAAAATTTATCAACAATTTATATCAAAACTGACAATTTAATTTTTTTAAAACTTTTTTTAAATTTCAAATATCACTTTTAAGTAAAATTTAAATTTAAATTTTTTAATTCTTTTTTGAAAACTTATTTGCATTCATTGGAAAATTTACACTTTTTTGGGGGTTTTAATTTAAATCTTCCAAGAAATTAAAAATTTGAATGTGAATTTATAGAGTTGATTTAATATCACGTAATAGAAAATTAAAAAAACAAATAAAGTTACTAGGATTTTTAAATATTTGTTTGAAGTTTTATAAAAACTAGAAAGACCATTTTAATTAATACTGTTGAATTCGTCAAAAAATAAAAGGCTCGATTTTATTTCTATTTTTTTTCTAAGAAAAAATTAAACAATGAATGTTCTAGAAAAATATTTAATTATTATCTAAAAATAATTTTATTTTGCAAACCTAGCATTTAATTTTGAATCTGTTAATGTGACAAAGATTGCAAGTTTTTAGTCAAAGATTTATTAATGGCAGTTCAATTAAATTTTTTTTAATTTATTTATCTAATAGGAATCTAATTAAATCATATTAAACACTACTATTCTAAAAAATATACATTTAAAATATTATTTATTTACAGCATTGATTTGCTTCGAGGATTTGACAATAATTACGCATAAAAACGTTATTTATCGTTAATTATTGTAATTTCACAAAATTCGTTTTACTAAATTTATCGTTAAGTTGCATTTTTTTACGTAAAAATTCGTCAAATCCTTGTTAAAAATCAGTGCTGTATTTGAATTTTATACAAAAATATTCATTTTACATTAAATTGATTTTAATATTAATTACCAAGTCTAAGTAGTAGGAGTAGTCTTAAAGCTGTGACACAGAGGTATCTGTGTGAATGTAGATTATAACGCTGCATCATATCAGCTCTTCTCTGATCTCAAACTTAATAATTTCAAAAGCCTAATAATTTTCATAACATTTAAATAAATTTATTGTTCAATTATTTTTTAAGCATTTGTTTGTATTATTTTTGAATGGTGAAAACTTAAAAATAAATAATAAATAAACTAAAATCTTTATGTAAATATAGGTTTTTTTGTCAAATTTTACATAAACAGTACAATACAAAAAAACTTTTATTTTCGCATTTTTAATACTAAGAAAAAATAATAAGTTTATTATTCTGCACTGCAAAGAGTCCACTTATCAGTTTTCTGAGAAATTCCGTCAAATAATGGATTACTTTGTAAATATCTTGAAAATAAAGCAATAAAGTTTATATTAATAGAATAAGAATGCTTACAATTCTTTTCTTTAAATACAAAAAACAATCAATTTTTATTCAAATATTGACATTTAGAGATAATTCATTTATTATGTGTTGTACCTGCATAATTCGAATATTTGAGAAAGTTCTTTTTCTTAAACCTTTATTTGAATAACTTCTTTAAGTTTTTTTCAGATAGTTTTTGACTCATTGTTCAAATCTAAATTAACTTAGATTAGTTTTTTAGCTCACCCATTTATTCTTAGGAAATCAGTTATTTAAGATTTACTCTTTGGATTTTTTCAGTAATATCGATTACTTCATTTGCCAAAAAATAGTTTACCAGCTAAGTAATTAGATTTTTAGTAATCAGTCTGTTATGAAGTCAATTCTCTCATTAAGAGCTAACAATTTTTATGAATATTACTTTTAAGCGATGAATACAATTAAAATTTGAAACAAATATATTTGGTATTTTGCTTTGTATTTATTTAAAAATGTGATGACAAGAAATTTTCATCAATTATTCTTTGTACACAATTTTAAAGATGATCATCCTTTTTCTAAAATAGACAATTTAGGCTTCGACAGCTTTAAAAGCTCTCACATTTGAAATACCACGAGTGTTTCAAAGGATATTTGATTTGAAAATGATTAATTAAAAAAAAAGTTTTCTCAATCTTTCAAGAAAACTAAGTATATTTAGCGAGTAAATTATCTTAAAATAAATTTTAAAATTTAATTTTTTAAAGTTCTTTTATTTTAAATTTAAGTTAAATTAAAAATTCAAGGCTTTCTTGGAAAAATTTGCAAAAATCATTAATTACACATCATATTTATTATTATTATTATCATATCTTTTCTTTAATTTCTTTTATTTAATCCTTTTTACTTTATTTTTTATTTTAATTCATTTTATTATTTTATTTTTTTTTTAATTCTGAAGGAGCTCAAGCTCAGTACAGAAAAAAAAATTAATAAATAAGCATTTTATAAATTGAATAGTAATTTTTTGATGATCAGAAGATTAACTAAGAATATATGAAAACCATAATATTATTAAATAGGATGTAAATTATATACTAAGTCTTATTTAAAAGACACCTCGATAAAAAACTTTTGAGTTTTTTATTCCAAAATGGAATTAAGGTAGAAAAAAGTTCTTGTACAAGGAGAATAGTAGATTAGGAATGTATTTTAAAATTTTGATACTCAGCGAAATCTCAAAGTTTTCGTCACCAATTGGAAATGCTAAGTATTCAATCCAATTTTCAGAATAAAATATTTCTCCAGAAAAACATACAGAAGAATCTAAAGTTCGAATTGAATGAATGTACATAAAAAGTCATATTTTTCTAGTTTATTTCCTTCAAAGCCCAACCATTAGAATTTAAAGAACCAGAATTAGTCAATATAATTTTATATTAATTTGCTTTCTCATACCCATAATATATTTTAATCATTTAAATCATTAAAAAAATCCAGATTCACTCTTTCTAAATACTCTAGAAATAAGGCGAACTTCAATTGGATTTATTTTGATCCATTATCATTCAAACAATGTTATAACCAATTTTATGGCAATGTGAAGTTTCGGTACAAAAATTACTTTACAGAAAAAGAAAAAAGTTATAATTTGTTTCTAGCTGTATCAAAGTGGTTCTGCAAACAGTAAAATATTGTAGAAATTTGTTCAAACAAATTCTATGCTCAGCAAAATATCTGCGATTTTCTGTTAAATGCACACCATCAAAAAACCTTTGATTAAAATTTGCAATTTTTTGCCGAGGTGTAGGTTGAAATTCACATAAAGTGAGTTAAAAAAACATAAACAAAGAGGCACATAAATTTTGTTTAAAATTTAGTGAAACGTGAAAAAAAATTTACAGAAATATTGTATAACTGTTAGGAAAACAAGTCAATTTTATTTATCAAAGTAAAAAAGTGAATTAAAAACATAAATATTTTAGTCATAATTCATTTTCTTGTTCACTAGAGGTAACCATAAAGCATATAGGAAAGAATTTACGCTTAATATCTGTCGCACCAAACACTATAAGAGGAAATCCGTACTTAGCGACTTTTGAATTACAGTATGCATGGAAAGTTGAACCTATTTTGATGTGTGACAACAAATGCTTAGGAGTAACACCTAGATGAAAGTGGGTCTATTAATTGCCTTCGTTAACACCGAAATAGAGCGGTTGGTCATTTGGAAAGTTTTTATGTGAGCTTAATCCTCTACCTTTTGCAGAGTTTTTCAAAGTTTGGAATTCGTTTTTAAAAAATTGTAAATATTTGTAAGACATAAGTTAAAAATAATGTTTACAGTTCGACTTAACTCTTAGAAAAATTTATAAAAAATTAATTGAATTATTCAAAATTTTAAAATTTATTTTTTTTCGAATTATTTTCAATTTTTGTCTAGGAAATAATTGATGGAAGATGAGCTGAATTCAGGTTCATTTCAAAAAATAAATAAAAAATTCTATACCAATGCTTTGAATGGTAACAAGTTCAAAATAAAAAAAATATAAGTTCGTCTTATTACTAAGAGTACTAAGCAAGAGTTTACGGTATTTTTTTTAAATTTTGGAATTCTTTAATAAAAATTAAAAAAAAACTCGCCATGTGAATTTTGCTTATTTTAAAAATTTTTAAATAAGATCAAATAAATCATAAATAAAAATTTGCAAGTCCTTTTAGTCTCAAGTAAAAATTAGACTAATTTATTCTTAAAAAGCTTAAATTTTTATTCTTTATGTCCGATATTACAAATATTTGGATAAATTGAATTTTTCTGCATCAGAAAATTAAATGAGCATTTTTATCCGAGTGATACAATCAGTCATCTCAAAATTAAATGACATTTTCAAGTATTTTACTGAATAGCACGATAAGGACTAGGGCCAATTTGCGTGATCAAATCAGTCAAATTCAATCGAGTGATCATTTTTAAATATTTTAGATTAATAGAAAAAAAGTTCAATTTTAATTGTTAATTTTTGTGAGAGTTTTTTGTTTTTCAAATGTTGGAATATTTGCCTCTACATGACCTTAATTTAATGGTCGCCAAGCAGGCACACAAACCCCAAAAACAACAAAATTTTATCAACCCTCTAAAGTTTGAAAGCACACTTTTCTAGATAAACAACTCGAAAGTCCTAGTCGGTGTGTTTAGCACCACTTTCGAGTCGTTTTAATAGCTCATAAAAGGTAATCTGTCCGCAGGCTAGAGAGCGCACACGAACAAGAAAAATTAAGACAAAAAAATCTAAAATAAATTCATAGAAGCGTTCAATTATAATTTAGCACACATACACACACACGCACAAACTCATCGTACTACATTCTAACATTTAGCATTTAGCTTCAATAAATACAGGCCTTGGTTGAATCAATTGTATCCGAACAAACGGATGAATACTAGATTAATTTTATGAATAATTATTCCTCGCTCGAACTCTTTAGCCTGTGGTGAGAGAGGGGGTCACATTAGAAATTATTTCTAAAAGCAGGTCGATCTGTGCAAGTCAATACAATCGACTAATTGCTTCATTTTGTTTTTTTAGATAAGACGATGAAATGAGTGAGAATAATTGTAGCGAGTATTTTGACGACCAAGTCGCCAAGCCCTCAGTGGGCAATCTAGTAAGCCTGATGAACAAGACAACTAAAATCGGCTCGAGTCGGAGCTCATCGCCGACCAGCATCTCGTCCAAAAACGACCTTACCGACAACAAGCGCACTCTGTCTTCTTCGTCACTGGCCTCCTCGGTGTCGGTATCCTCATCGTCCAATCTGTTCAAGAACAACAACCAAACAAGCGACTATGTCGAGGATTCGTCAATCGGCGTATTTGACGAATCGACCGGCTCCAAGTGCCTTAACAAGTTGAGTCAAGTGTGCCGAAGCAACCGGTCGAGCATTAGCACGAGCACCACTAACAACTTGGACGATTTTAATGATGAAAATTTGCTTATGCTCAATTACAATGACGATTCGGCTATTTGTAATTTTACTAGGCTTAAGGCCAAAAAGGAAGACAATCAATTTTCGCTCATGATCAACAAATGCCAAAACTGGATCGAAGTAATTTTTTTTTAATTTTTTTTCTTTGAAGTTAAATTTTTAAATCACTAGTTTTTTATATATTTTAATGAAATTAAAATTTTATACAGTATCGATTCATTAGTCTTTACAAATCATTGCTAGGACCAATCTTGGATTAATCTTTTCCTTGTTTAAATACCTTGTCAGAAAAAAAAGTTATTCAAAATTCAGCATTTCGATCTTTTATGAAGCTTAATTACGATGCTCCCTCGACCATTATGCATCACGATGGTCAAACAGCATCGTCACGTGCTTATCAAACTCTGAAATTCTAAATTTAAAAAAAATCCTTTTATTTTTAGTCTTAAACACAAAATCAAAACAAAATAATACTGTTTAATTAGTTATTTTATCAATTCTAATCTCCGAACATTTTGTTAACTTTGTTGTGCGATTCTTTAAACATTAAATAAAAGAAACAATAAAATTAAAGGGAACTGAGAGGGGTTTAAAGGAAGAAATTTATTTATTTTTTTGTCAAAATTTAATAATGCCGCACAAGAACTCAAATTTTAGTAAATGAAAAAATTGAATTAAAAAAAAATTAATTTCTTACTAATTTTTTTTTTTATTCATGCCGCTACACCAGAGGTTATTGCTAAAACACGGACCACCACTTAAAGCACGAATCAATAATAAAATAAACTCCTAGAGCTTAGCTCTAAATTGTGCTTGAAAGAAGACAAAAAGTTGCACCAAAAAAAAGTGACGGGCGCCGGAAGGCGGGCCTTTGGTTCTGGCTAAAAAAAGTGAACCGTAAATTCTTTGTTCTTTTTTATTTGAAAGGTCTGTGCAGCAAAAACTAAAAGTCCTACGGCTTAGGTCGAAATTTCGCGTGAAAGAGCATAAAAATGTTGTCCTAAAAAAATTATTATTCTTTCGTGCTTTAAGAGGTGATCCGTGTTTTAGCAATTACCACACCAGATGCATAATTAATTTTTTTTGCCTTAAAATTAAGTCTTGATGAGGCATTAAATTAAGAATTTCAGAGTTTGATGCGGACCTAAATCCGTCATAATACTATTAAACCATGCGTTCTTAATCAAAAATGTACTAGCATGGGCGAGATGTACTTTAGTGCATGGTCCAAAAACGGGTCTGAGCTTATGGTGCAGAATAATCGAACGAGGGAATAAGTTACTTTACAATTTCTTCCTTTTTTTCCAAAATTATTAAATATTTAAACATGTCTATCTTCTAGCTTTTCCAGTTTCGCGTTTTTAATTTTATTTTTATTTCTTTTTATTTTTTATTCTGAAGGAGCTCTAGCTCCGTACATATAAACAAAATAATGAATATTCTTTGGTATTAAAAAAAAGAGGATATTTTTTTTAAACCAAAGCCATCGAATATCATTCTATTTATTTAAACAATGAAAAACTAAATTATTACAAAAATTGTTTAAAAAAAGCCAAATAAGAATAAAGTTGTTGAACACCTTAAACGGTTTTTAAAATAAAAAAACTTAATTTTACAGAATTCCTTTACATTAAAAAACTTTTTAAAGGGTTAATATAAAAGGAAGTATTTATCTCTGAAAATTGATCTTACAAAAATTAAAAACTTAATTAATAAAATAAAAGACAAAGACAAAGGCAATTTGAAGTTTATGATCAATGGATGCTTTAATGTGGATTTTAAATTGGTCTTTCAAATTTTCAAATAAAAATTTTATAAAGATCAATAGGAAAAATATTTTATTAAACTAAAAATTTTTTTTTTAACCAAAATAATAAGCATTTTGTGTTTAATTTAAAAGTATTTTAAATAACCTTTCTTCATCATTTTTATTAAGATTTTAATAATTTAGAAGTTTTGATCATGTGATCATGATCATGAACTTCAAGTTGCCAAAGACAAACTATTATATTCGATTATAAGATTTACAAAAATTTCTTTCCTTTTTGAGTTGTTCAGGATTCAAATCTTTTTTAAAATTTTTTAAGGTTTTTTTGATCTTTTACTTAATAAAAAGATAAGTTTTAAAAGGCTTTGAGTAACATAACTCTGAGAAGTTATTCTATCTTACTCAGTTAAATTTATGAAAACTTGATTATTCTTTTATAAAATGATAAATGGAACCTTTAGTATGTAACATTTCTTTGATTAAAGGTCAACTCGATACAGTAAACTGTGTGTCAGGTCGGAGCCATTGCTCAAAAAGGGACTGAAAAAGGAGATGAGCGTCTCCTCTACTTTTCCCTAGGATAGAAAAAAAACATATTATTATTATTATTTAACATTATTTACACTTTTAATTTCAATATTGAATAGAGGCTTAAAATTATCCTCAAAATATAAATTTAAGACTGAATCGTTCAACAGGTACTGTGCTATTAGAATAAAAATTGAAAAAAATTCTTGATTTTTGATAAATTAAAATAAATGATAATAAAATACTCGATAAAACATTTATAAGATTTTAATTGATTATTGATTTGATTTAGTATAAAGAAGAAAATGAAGATTTTATTTTAGGTAAAAAGGTACAACATAGCATGTTGAAGTTTAATCTTTAAATATATTCTAATATTTTTTAATTAATTTATAAAAAAAGGAAGAAATTTTTTGTTTATATAACGAGCTAAATCTCTTTCAGATTAAAAAAAATAGAAAAAATCAAAAAATTAATATAATATAAAATAAAATTAAAAAAGATAAACTGAACAAAGTAATGAAAGATGCCACATGTTAAAGTGTTGAACAATTCAGGAATGAAAGAAGAAATAGTAAGGCAGCAATTACACAATGAAGTCCGATATTCGATATATCTTGACATTTGTCTCTGATAATAAATTCAGACATGGAAAAGTGAAGTCACTAATAGATTCGGTTAAAGGCTTTTACAGTTTAGACTATAAATTTTGCTTGACAGTATTTTTATTAAGTATACCTGTGAACTATAATGTTGTTTTGTTTCATCAACCATTGGAGTCAAAGTTAATCTTGAGTCAAATTTTATTTCTAAGAACTTGATTTCTTTTTGGCTTTCAATTTTATTTACAAATATTTTTAATTTTGAGTCCATATTTCCTTTATTAAATTAAGAGAAGACAATGAAACTAGACTTTTCAGCATATATTTTCATCTTCAACTTGAAAAGCCATTTTTCAAATTCGTCTAAGTGTTTGTTTTCCTTTTTTTTAAGAATTTAGAATGTGACCAAGTCATTGTTAAATTTCACTTTCCTCGTTTTCCGAAAGAAAAATTAGGTTTTAATTTTTTTAGAGAATTTCATAAGGTTGATTCCACAAAAAATTCTATTGAAAAAAATAGGTAAAATCTTTGAAGGAAATAAACAATTGACTATTTTTTTTCTCATCGAGATTTTTTTTAACAATAACTTCAAATTGAACCCTCACATATTGTTTAAATTTTTGATATATTTTCATTTATAGTTATTTAAGTAGTTTAAACTGTAGCATTAAAAATGTAGTACAATGGTACCTAGCTCTCTAATGAGCTCAAACAGTTTTCAGTCATAATAGCAACGCTTGAAGCTGCTCCCGCAGCATACCATTAAAAAGCTTATTTTGAGGGTTTTTTCTGTTCTTTAAAAAAAAATTAATTACAAATGATTAATTAAATTAATCATTACAATTTCCAAAATTTTGTTAGTTCACCAACCCAACCGAACAACAAAGTCTGACCATAAGATGATAAATATTTACATTTAAAAACGACTTACTTTAAAAATTTAATATTATTGTTAAACATTTTAGACTAATAAAAAAAAAATTACCAAAATTTAAAATGGTGTTAATATTTAATTTACCGTCTTTAATTTAGAAATAGTTTTTAGATTCACTAAGTTTGGTTTTTGCACTAGTCTCAAATTAAAGTATTTAGCTGTCATTTTCATCATAGCTAATTAAATAACTAGATTTTTTTGTCCAAAAAAATCCAATCTTAAAACTAGTATTTTGAATATTAAGAAAAATCAGCATTATCTAAAGTTATAATTATTTTTTATTTTTGACAAAAAATACATTGAATTTATTAAAAAAATTAATTTCTAAATCATATTTTAGTAAAGATTATTTAATAATTAGAATAATCAAATAGTTCTTATTCATAAATAGGTACCATGATGTTGAATCTTTTCTTTATCGGGAAGAATTTGCAAAAATTAGATCAAAATTATTGATCTTTTTTAGATTAAAATTATTTCATTCTATTTTTTTTGGAAAAGTTTTAAAAATTATCATCATCATAATGATGATAATTTTTAAAAAAATGGCTAAATCTTTTCCGTATTTTGGTAATTAAATAATAAAAATAAAATTTTAGTTTAATCATGACCCCTCTTCAAAATATTGATTTACAAAGTAGACTAATTATTAATAGTTTAAAATAATATACTAGAACCAAATTATTTGATTATTTTTGCTTAAACAATATTAGTCTAAATATTTAATTAAAGAAAAAAATAACATGATCGCCTGAATGAAATTAAATTGATTAATTCTATCTGCATTTGCTTTTTGATCATTCAGCTGAGAATATTTAACAAATTATTGAAATCATATGATTTCAGCTTAATTGCAGCTTTTTTGAGAGCATTTTTAATAAGAGATTTGTGTAGTTTATGCTTTTGTAGCTAAATTTTGTATAAATGAGCTTAAACCATTCATCGTTCAAATTTCAAAAAAAAATATAATTTAAATAATTTTTTTTACTTAAAAAAAAAAATTCTTATTAATTTGAAGGGTCATTAAAATAGATTTATTGTGATGATTTAGACTGGGATAAATTTTGAAAATTGAGAGTTCCACAAAGTGTTTGCTTTAGTTTGAAATGTATGCAAAGAATCAAAATTATTAAATAAAAATATGTTCAAATTAATCCTTAAGTTAAATAAAATTTATTTTAGAAAAAAATTTTGGATAGTCCCTAAAAAAATTTTAATATTGAAATTGATTTTAAACGTTTAAGTTTACTCTAATACTTAAGAGCTTACTTTAATTAGGAAAACTCTTAAAACCTCATCTCAAAGCTAGACCAGTGTTATCAATTAAATAGCTAAAAACATTTTTTGCTCACAACAGATCGGTTTCGTATTTGGCTTTTTGAATTTAAAATGTGCTAGAAAATTTAAGATTCTTTTAAAATCTTATCTCGGTCAAGATTAACTATGTAATTAAAAATTCAATAGTAAATTCAAATATTATTTTTACAAAATTTGTATCTTTGATAAATACAAAAAATAAATAGGCTCATTGAGATTAAGCCGAATCTTTTGTTTCAGCTAAGCTTGATTTATTCAAATGAATTCTAAACGTGACTCAGACTCATTTCTTCAACTAGAGCTTAAATATTTTTCCTTAAGACTGTGACAAACAAAAAGTTTACGTATACAAACGACTTTCGAAAATCGCTCGAAAACGGCGTCATCTTGTGCGAGTAAATTGTTCGAAAAATTAATTTAAAATTTTTTTAAAACTTTTTCCAAAAGACTTTTGAACACACTGAAGCCTGATTGTATCCGCAGAATTAATAGACATTCAACACCAATAGCAGGAATCGTAAGTACACAAAGATTGTTCTAATCTCCTTAGAGCAACTAAATAAACTTGAGAGCAAATATTTAAGCTTGTAAGTCATCCGGACTTTGACCTGTTTGTGATGACAAGCAAGACTAGCCGCCTTTCTAAATTAAATCCACTAACCACATTCAAAAATAAGGACAATTTGAACCAATTTTTAAAAGCATGCCAAGAACATTTTGGCTTATCACAGGCTAATTTGTTTGATATTACCGACCTAGAAGATTTAGTCAAGAGACGTGGAACAATTTCGAACAATTTTTCGACTAAAAATGAGTGAGTTTTTTTTTTTCTTTGATTTATTGGAATTTATTTATTTAAAGAAACCCTAATTTGAACCACCACTCAATCGACGAAGAACAACAAAGACGACTTAAAAAGGTACTTTTTTTAAATAGATTTTCAATCCAGGAAACCTAAATTTATTTAAAAATAGTCTTTTAAAAATCAAGTTGAAAAAATATAAATTTGTTTTTTCAATTTCTTTTCTAAAGCATTGTATTTATAACTTAAAGAGAAAATTTTATTGATATTAGAGTATTGTATATTAGATTTTCATATTTAATTCTAAAACAAGTCAAATATTTTTTAATAAAATTCAAACAAAGAAAGCTAGATAGACACATTTAAATTAGAAAAAAAATGGAAAATTTTTCAGTTTTATTCAGAAAATCAAAATAAAATTTTAATTTTTTTTTCAAATACATTCCTGCCATGATAGTAAATAGACAATTTTTTTGTTAATTTAATTTTTTTCGTTTTGAAAGTAATTCCTTTAAATTCACTTTATTTTACTGAGTAAACTTCGGTAAAAATCAAATATCTTATCACCACTGTATACCAAATTTGAATTAAAAAGTTTTCTTAAACAATTAAAAAAAATAAAGGGTAGAATTTAGCTTAAATATTACATTTTTTTAAAATGTATAATATTTTTTTAAATTCCTATCTCTGTATAGATGGACAAAATTAACTAAGTGAATCGTTTACTGATGCTACTTAATTTTACTTTTTACAATTTTCTTCCTAATATTTAATCTTGATAAATCATTTTTGGAAATTTAGTTTGTTATAATCAGATTAAATGAGAGGAAAAAAGAATTAAGAAATAATAAAAATTAAAAATTAAAAAAAGTAAAATACAATTCAATTTTAGTTGTCATTCAGCAATCGAGCTTATAGTGGATTTTTTTTGTTATCAAAGATCATGAATTATAATTTCCAATTTTTGTTGGGTTTAATCAGGTTAATTTTAAATAAGTTGCCTCTAAATTTCAAATTTGGAAAAATTTATAATTTGTATAGCCTTTTTATTTTTAAAATTTTATAAAATTTAATACAAATTTTATAATAAAATTTATTTTTGATTATTATAAAAATATATAGTTTTAAATATTCAACAATGTAGCATTTGAATTTGAATTTTTATTTTTAAGTTTGTATTATTGAAAACTGAGAGCTCAAATGTAGAAAACTACAATATTGATCTCTTGATCGTAAAGTTATTAATTAATCTAGAGTAAAAATATATAAATATTTTCTCTCCTGAGATTTTTGTTGACACGGGTTCAATTATATTCCTTAAGGTTTGTAACTAAAAAAGTTGCCTTAATCTGTCAAACTAAAAAATTTATTACTTTAAACATTAAAAGAATATTTTTTTTATTTTCACCATCGTTTTTAACTGTTAAAGTCTAAATGTAATGCTACATACATAAAATTTATTAAAAAAAAGTGTCAATTAGATTGTATTTTAACTTAAAATTCAAAATTGAGGAAATTTTTTAAGTTCATATGTATGCATTAGGATAACAAAATACCAGAGCATATGTTTACGAAACCGATCAAACTCGATTCATTACAATTTCTTAACTAGTTGTATCAGCTCTCAGTCTTCTTTTAATATTATTAGTAAAGAATTACTTAAAAATTTATATTCAGTGTCATGAAGTCCAAATTCAGGTCCTTAATTTATTAGAGTTTTCTGAAAATTTTTTTTTTAATGCTATACTCGGACACTTATTCAATTCTGGAAAGAAATTAAAAATTAAATTAACACAAAAACACCAGCAGATTAAACGCATTTTTATTTAATTAAAAAATTTAAATTTTTTGAAAATTTTTATCTTTAACAATAATTAAAAAATTAAAAAATAGAGGTTAATTATTATCTTTTATTTTGCTGGATTAAAATTTGTCTGCCAAGAGTGCCAAAAAATCACAGACAAAATTTTGTTAATTCAAGCGTCTGAATCGACGGTCGGTATTGATGGCCAAACTAAAACGTCTTTGTCCGAGTCTATTTAATTATTCGAATAGAATTTCCTTGGTGCACATTAGAAACCAAATATGATGGTTACGTAATTGTAAATTGTGCTCCAACAACATAAAGGCTTTGAAAGAAAATATTAATAAAGCTAAAGAAAACGAATAGAAATACCTTAATTGAGTTTGGTTATTATTTATTAAAAATGTTACAACAATACAAGCGACCATTATTAGTTGCTATTTTGAGTTTAGCTAATAACGTTGACAACGCTGATATTGGTTTTTTTTATTGCTGATTTAGGGCTTTAAAACAACAACAAAAACTAATAACCATTTGCTCCACAACTTCTTCTAAGCTTCATTTCATATTCGAAATAAAAGCTCACGGAACCAACAAATATCTAGAAAATCGATTTCATTCGATTTAGCTAAGCTCCAGATTTGTCAACACAAGGCCCACTTATTTAAGTTTAATCTAAAGCGATCAAATAACATTAGATTCAAGTCTTTTCTCATCTTCGAAAATGAGTGTTTAACTAGGCCCTAAATATCATACTAGAATTATTTTAAATAAATTTCAAAAAAATGAGAAAAAAATATTATTATGAATATTTTTACCTTTAGATGACTAATCCAATAAATTGGCACTCGACTGATGTCGTAAAAAATAGATAAGAAAATCATACAAGTTGACTAACCTATATTAGACTTGTACTTATTTTTTTAGGATGATATTTGAGAAAAAAAAAATTTCTCGATTAAATCAATGTTTTTTTTTAATTTTTAAACTATTTTGTAAAACATGGTTAGGAGTTTTTTTCTCTTTAAGATTTCGAAAAAAAAATTACGCAACAAAAATAGAGGACAAAAATGAAAAGCTAAATTTTTTTTTCTCCTAAAAACTTAAACTTGTGTTTCATTTAAATTCACCTGACCAATTTTTCTGAGCTCATCACCACCAATAGGCAGAGCGAAACTGTAGCAACCAATTCCATTGTATCTATCTAAAACCGCATTTTCTGGCAACCTATTCCAATACGGAACTAAAGTTCTTTGAAAACTTCATCTCTGTACTCAAATACTTTTCCCTCTTAGCGTTTCAGCAAGACCTTTTTTTCCAGATTTTTTCACCAGATCTCTGAAAAGGTCCACCTCTTCTAATTCATTCTCCAATTTGTACATTTTAATCAAATCCCCTATCACTGAGCCTTGTCAATTCCATTCTAATCGACCTTATTTGATAAGATGTTTTCTTAGCGAGACTAGTATCTTTGTATCCCACTCCTGCACCTTTGATTCCATACCTAAGTGAGAACTCACGATGGATTTGTAAAATTTCCGGACCAATTTTCGAATTAGAGAAAAAAAATTGAGTTTTTTCAATATGTGCTCTTTTTTTATTCTAAATCAGAAAACTACCTTGAAATTTAGTTTTATTTCGGTTGTTTAAAAAATTAAATAAAAATGATTTATTTTTTAAAATAATTATAATTAGAGAGTTGGAAAAAAAGCTATTGATTTAAGCATTTAAAAATTGAGAATATTAAGGAATTATAAATGAAGCGAAGTCCTTTTTTTTAATCTTAAAAGAATAAAAAAATGAAGTTGGATAAAATTTAATTTTTGCTCAAATTTTTTATTTATTTAGGCTTAAGAGCTGCTAAATAATAAATTGTAATAAAGCGAATACCCAGCGTAGTATTTAATATATGTCTTTATATTTAAATTGTTTTTTTTTAATGTCTATGAGACATAAGCCTTTTTTTTGTTAAATAAAAATAAAAATTTACCTTTAGATGGCTAATCCAATAAATTGGCCTCACCTTAGCAAATAATTGGCACTCGACTGATGTCATAAAAAATAGATAAGAAAATTATACTCAAGTTAACTAACCTAGATAGCTTGATATTTGAAAAAAGTGCTTAAGAAAAAAAAATTTTCCAAAGAGATTAAATTAATGTTTTTTATTTTAAAAGTTTTTCGAATTTTTATTCACAATAAAATCTACCTTCAAAATTTTTGTTTAATTTAGGTTGTTCACACAATTAGTTGGCTCTCTCAAACAGCTAACAAATCCGGCATTCCACTTCCATTCAACTTGGACCCATGCAACTTCCACACAGCTCAACCGAGCGCTAATCTCAAGCAAAAGTCCAAAATACTTTCCTACAGCTCGAATACGTCGCTGAACCAGTTTTCGTCGTCTTCCGTGTCGAGCTCTTTGTCCTCGTCGTCAAGCTTCATACAATCGACGAATAGCTCGGGCGTCTCATTATCGGTGATCATCGGACCGGGAGACTCAATTAAACTATCCACACCGAAGCCTAATTGTCCCCTAAAACAACCCAACGAAAGAAAAGAAATAGCTTGCTCATCTTCGAGCTCTTGCTCGGATGATATATCACAATATAAACTTGATTGCATTGAATATTGTGGTCCCAAAATAGAGCGCAAGCAAACAATGATGTCCAGCAAGACTAGCAGCATAAAAGCGGACAACAATCAGCTTGTATCTTCAGCCTCTTCCATGCAGACACATGGCGAGTCCAAACACCAAGAACTTCAATCGATCGACTCGCAATGCTCGCCCATTTCCACTACCCATAGCACTGTTTCGCCCAGATATGTAAATACTAACTCGGGCCGTGGTACGCCCAATATTCCCACACCAGCCGCCACCACAGCCACCATACCGACTAGATTTTTTGATAGACGCGTGTCCAACAGTGCCAAAGAGGCCAATCCGTACAAGTTCAATGTCAACTATTCGACTGCTGGACAGCAACTGGCTAAAAAAGCTCACGAACAGCTCAAGACTGTCGAAAAATCTAAAGAGCTAAGTAGTGAAAAAAGCGATGTGGCTACAATGCCGCGCCGAAAAAGCGACTATATAAATCATGACGATGAAAGTTTGAATGATGACTGGCAAAATGTAAGTCCTTTTTTTTATTAAAAAAAATGAATATAGAAATTTGGAAGTTTGAAATTTTTAGCTCTTTAAAACTACCTCAGAAATAAATTAATTTAATTTAATATTTTTTAAATAAAATAATTAGCTTTTTATTTAGTTAAGTTTTTTATTGCATAATTTTGAAATTAATTGCGTAATTTAATCTAAGAAATTCTTGAAACGCAAAAAATTAGAATAAGTCAAATTTGGAGCAAATTTTAATCGAAACTTTTTTTGAATTGTAATAAATTAATTTTTTCTTATCCTTTATTTCTAATAAAAATTTTAATTATTAAAAGATTAGATTGAAGACAGAGTAGTTCAAAATGCACAATGCCAAATTAAATTTTATGCAAAAAAATTTTTTTCTAATTAATGGAGTTTTAAATTAGAAAATTTTAAATACTTTTTAACTAAAAGAGATAATTTAGTTCTGTAAAATGCTTGAGTTTAGGCAAAATTGCTTAATGCAATAGTATAAAAGACTGCGTATTTTTTATGTTGCCCGCCATTAAAAATCAATTGTGCAATTAGTTTGAAGAGTTTTTAAGAATTAAGCAAAGTTGCTTTAAAATTATTCATTTTACAGAACTGAATTATTCTTTTAATAAAAATTTATTTAGAATTTTCCGGATTGAAAAAAACCCCACAACTCTTACAGGTTTTCATAATATAAATCAAAATTAAAAAAAGTCAAATGACTCTAAAATGACTATTTTTTATCTTTGCACAAATCTGGCAGGAAGTAATCAAAATATTGCAAAATTAAAAAAAAAATTTTTTTGTCTTTAAAAAATAATGTGAAATTGATCTAAATCCACTTTTGTTTCAATTAATTTTAAGTTTTTGATTTTGTTTAATTCTTTTTTTTCTCCTGAATATTAGAGTTGTTGTTTATAATTATTAAACATTCATTTTATTTATAAATTAAAGCTATCTAGAAATTTTAAATTAAAATTTACAAAACAAATTAAACTTATTAAAAGCTTAAGATCAATTTTTGTTCCTTTGATTTTAATTTGTGATATTTGTGATAATTATTTAATAAAAAAAAAAGTTTTCTTAAATTAAACTGAGTCAAATTTTTGCATCGGCAATGCATTAGTCAGAATCATGGCAAAATGTTCTTTTTATTGTTCCAGGAAGTCATTATGGTAGTCAAGTTTATGTCTAAGTTTTTTATTTAGAGGGAAAAAATTTATTTGGCTCATCCTTTTTTTAAACGAAAAAGTAAAAAAATTCCGGTCTCGGACTTTTAAACAACTCTTAAATATTATCTTAATTAATTACGCAATTTAATTTTTAATTTGATATAGTAAAGCTATGGGTTAATATTCAAAAGAAGAAAAATACTTACTTATGGTTTTTAAACCAGAAATAATGAACAATTAAATTTAAAGAACTATTTCTTAATTGTTTAATTTTTTCCTAAAATTAAGAATTTTTAATAAGCTAAAAATAAATTTCAAATTTATTCCAATTCACCTCTTAAAAAATACTCTAATTTTAAAATTGAATTCGAATGTCGTAAAAAAAATTAACTGCGATTACAAGACCATAATAATTTGACAAAATAATAAAATTTGCCTCAACCCATTAAAAGAATTTAAAAAAAAGAAATTTTCGATAAGTTAATGAAAAATAATTGTATATCAATAAAGCAATCTTTAATTGAATTAGTAGATATTAGGGCGAAAAATTTAGAATTTAATTTTGCTGGTCTCAATTATATTTTCAACTAAGCAAAAATAAGCTATTTTTTCATTTTATTAAATCAAGAATTAAAAAATCTATTCAATTTTAAGCATAAACTTTTTTTATTTAATAATTTTGTTTGTTTTTTTAGTTAACCAAAAAAATAGCAAAATCGCAAAAAAAAACAAAGCTTCATTTATTAGTACTGTTTTTTCCTTTAAGCAGTCTTGAAATTTAAATTTTCAATCTAAAATATAAAAGCTAAAATAAAATTTAGTTACCGCTGATTCCAAAAAAAATTAATTTCTTCATGAATATTCATCGACAGAATGGTTGATTTTCAAAAATTAAAAAATAATGAAAAAAAAGTGTGAAAAGCCCTCCGATTGTTAAAAAAGAAAAATGCCCCTTTTACACGATTTATGTTTGGTTTAAACAGGAATGATTGAAATTAGTTTTTTATCTTGTTGTTGATGGAAAAAATTAAAAAAATTTATTGATACAATAATAGAAAATTTTTTATTGCTTTCATTTATTAGTGTTAAAATGATTTAGAAAAATAATTAGAATAAAATTAGGTCTTGTTTGAATCTTGTTTGAATATTTGAAAAAAAGTTTTATTCTTTATTTGTAAATAATGATTTTTTGGGGCTTTGTCCGAATTTATTCCAAAGTGTCGAAATAGAATTTCAAAAGCTGAAAAATTCAATTTTCGCGATCATTAAATTCAACCAAGCCCAAACTTTACAATTTAATAATTATGTCTTTAGGCAAAACTCATTTACTTAAATGACAAATTAATTATTCTACTGAGACTATTGCTTATGCAATGACTGACGGTTCCATAGATGATCACGTTTCTATGGGAATTTAGCTTTAACGCAGATAAGTCATTTATTTAATTAGTCTTAATTAAAAAATAGATAAAGCTCAAGAAGTAATTTCATCTAGAAATGCAAAAAATTTTCTCTTTCTAAAAAAGCAATTTTGTTTATTATTTGTCGATTTCTGAACTTATTACAAAAACATTTAAAGCCAACAATCATCAAATTCAAATTTAAAAAACTTGTGTTTTTAATTAATTTAGTTCAAAATTGGTTTAATTTCTAACCGAAGCAGCTACATATAAGTTTTTGAAAACAGAATAAATTTCATATTAAGGCTCTAGAATGGGTTGTGGAACTAGTAGGACTGCTACTGCTAGGGACTATATTGAATACTTGGAAGTAGAGACACTATGAATAAACAACTGAATCATTAGACTAAAAACTTTTTTGTTACCAGAAGGTGGATGACTGGAAGAAGCGCCGCCGCGAAAAACAAAAACTTCCTCAAAAACAACGGTGCTACGAAGAAGAGCTTCTTAATAGCAGAGCGGAGCGGCTCAAACGCATAAACCCATTCGAAAATTCACAGCATTTCATTCTGCCTCTAGGTGAGGGTGACGAGCAGAAAAAATGCGCCATGACCATTGAGGTGTCAGCCAAAAAGCCGACTGAGACAAACAAAGAAGAGCCTGATCAGTCCATGAACGAGTCTCAGTCTGAACTGGACGATTCCCAGAGCCAACAGTATGTATATATGGAAACTACAGTGGAAATAGACCGGCCACACGACTACCCCTTCCGCGGCTTCGGGTTTTTACTCAATAGTGGCCTTAACAACAAAGAAAGCAACGAACCAATTCAAGTGTTGATCAGCAGCGAAATTGTGCTCGTCAATAAATGCTATGCTCAAATTGTGGTAGTCGAGCCAAGTAAATTTTTTAATAAAAAAATTCAATTTTTTTTCTAATTTTTTCTGGTTAGATACTCTTGCTGATAAGGCCGGCCTAAAAAAAGGCGATCTAGTCACCGAAATAAATGAATCGTGTACAAATAACCTAAATAATGAACAATTACGAAAATTAATGAGACAAAGATTACAATTGAATTCAATTTCTATGAAAGTTCTGAGCCAGCAAAGACAAGGCCAAGAGTTTGAAAGTATGTAGACTCTTTTTGCGTTTATCTCGTACTAACCGAGTCGAATTTCAAAGTGACCGAGTTTAGGCTCACGAAATTTTAATTAAGCCCGAAATAAATTTTTGCTTTTGCCAAGACACTAGTCATTTATATAAATAAAAAAAGTCAAGAATTTAATTTTTATTTAGAATTGTATTTTATTTTTTAAAAGTGAGAAAAACTTCTTGTACCAAAAAAAAATTGTTTTTGTTAACGCTCGTATCGTTTTTACATTGTACCATTTAAAGCGTTATTGTAAAGAAGAATTGAATATCGGTCTAAACTGGCTGCTAATTGTGCCAGCCAGAGCGGGCCAAATTATTAAAATGCAACTATTTTTGTTTAAATTTAGTCTGCTTTATTTAAAACAAAATTTTCGTTCTAATTTGATTTATTAATTATTTCTATACATGACATTGTTTTTTTATCTATATTCACTTTTTTATGTAACATTATTTTTTTAATTATTTTTTTAAAACAAGTTAAATATTTAGGAAACAAATTAAATAAATGTATCTAATATATAAACGGATTTTTTTGACTTAATTAAGTGAAAAATCTAATTGAAATTGTTTCAGTTAGAAAAAATGATGATCAGATTTTATTTTTTACCATTTTTTAAAGTAAATGTTAACCACGAAAAAATTCAAACATTATTCTACACATTCTTCTGTCACGTCAAAAAAAAAAATAAAAAAGACTTTAAAAATTATAAAAAACTAATTGGTATTTTTAAAAAAATTTTTTAGTTTTTTCAAATTTTAAACCTAAATTAAAAGAAAAAAATGTTAGCACATTTTTTTATATTAATGTAAAGTCTTTTTTCGGTCAGGCTATTTAAATTTTGGTATTTAATTTTTTAAAAAATTCAGCACCGAAATAATATTTTGATAGAAAACAATTTAAAAAAAACTAATCAGTATTTTTAATTGTTCATTCAACCGATTCTTTCTAAAATTAATTAAAAATTTCAAAAATTCTTCGGTAAAATTTAAAAATCTGATCATTGTTTACAATTGATAAGTTTTTTGAGTTAAAAATTAAAAATTTCAAAAACATTGCATTCGGTTTTTGTTAATCAAACAAATTAGAAAATAACTATCACTCCAATGGTAAAGATAAACCAAACGATTATTCTAATAGAGCTTATTTCCGCACAAAGAAAATACCATCTTTGCTAAACTTTAAACAGTTGTGCTCGAACGAATGTTACTGAACGAACAGTTTAAGTAAACATGTTTATCAATTGTCACAAATTTTACTAATTGAATAGATAACAAAAGGTCTATGCAAAAACGTAAATTCTTTATTTACTTATGTCTAAACTTATGATTTAAATTATTATTTTTTTAATAAACAAAAAAAATTTCTAATTCTAACATTTTAGTTTTACTAAAAATTAAGTTATAAATAAATTAATAAAAGATTGACATTTATTGTATTAAGATCTAAGCGGGGATAAAATTGAACCAAGAAGCCATAGCGAGCTGCCCACTGCCCTCAGTCCATGCTCAAGCGATCACTCGACTCCGACCATTTCTTCGATAACTTCAAATCCGTTGCTTAGCCAACACAAACAAGGCGATTACCATCAAATAGTTGCGCCTAAGCCCTTCAAAAAGACCTATCCAACATCCAACCAGGTACTCATATTTTTAAATAAATAAAAATTTTTAAAGCCCGATCTTAATCTTGCTTCATTTATCTCCAATTAGTTGGGATTTACTATTTGTGCTAAAATGCAAATAAAAATCTTACCTTAAAATTTTTTTTCTCAAATGTTAGACAGAGGATATGAACACTGAGAGCTTGATAGAAAAACGAAAAAACCAATTGAATTTAATTCTTAATTGGAGCCTAAACGCCAACACACTCTTAGCCGAGATCATCTCACCTGATTCATCAAAATCATCTTCCATTGATGATCTGGCTACAGAAAATAATCAAGCTGAATCAAGTTCTCTGTCTCCGATCTCTGACCAACAAAATTCTTTAGATAGCTTAAGTGAAAATAAAAAGGTAAATAATAATTAAATTGTAATTCTAGATGCTCTAGATAAGTCATAACTAGAAGTTATTGCTGCAAGTCTCGTGACTCTTCTTCCTTCGAGTTTTAGCTGTATGAAAATAGTCTAATCTTCATTTTTAAACTCTTCTTAATTTTAGACCGCACACGATCTTTAAGCACGCTTTAATCTCTGCTCACTTGAACATTTTGAACCCGCTACCTTTTCGGCAGTCATTAGCGGCTCTATTATTTTCAACAGTTCCAATTGCTAAAATATTTTAGTCTATCTAAAATTTTATCAGAAAACTTTTAAATGCGCAGTTTAATTTAATCGTTTAATTTTTGTAGCATTTTAAATCTTTTTTTTTTTTAATTAAATTTTTTTAAAAAAATGCATTGAAATTTAATTTCGCATTTAAAATATCTAATTTTGTCAAATGAATGGAAAAAAATTTCTAAAATACTGTTTGTTTAAAAAAAAGAAATTTTTTTACAAAGTTTTTTGAGTTTTTTTCGGCATTGTGAATTTTGGAGTAAAGGACAAAAACAAAAATTTTAAAATGAAATAACTTCTTTACTATGAGTCTAAAGATTGTTCTGCAAACTGTATCTGTCTCTGCAAGTCTGCAAATCACTATATTAGAAAACTGAATTGCAGAGACTTAATTTGGCTGGTACAAGGCTTTTAACAGCTGATACAGTTGGTAGAACAATCATTAGACTCATAGTAAAGAAGTAATTTCATTTTAATTTTTTTGTTTTTGTTTTTTGTTTCAATGTGGTATTTTTTTCTCTTAAAATCCTAATAGTGTGCATATCACTATTTTATGTGTATTTAATATTCTCCATAATTTATAAAAAAATATTGATTAAATAATTTTTTAAATTACAAAAATTGCGTTGATTAGAGGTAAATTTTTGAAAAGAAGATTTAAATTTTTTCTTTTTATTGATTATTGAACTTTAGCTTTTTTAAATAAATGGCAAGTTTTTTCTTAAATTTTAAAAAATTTATCTACTTCTTTTTTTTTTAGTAAAACTTTTCATTATTTAAAATTTATGAAATTTTTACAAAAAAAACTTGCCAAATAATAAGACTAAAAAAATATAAAAATTAAAATTTTAAAATATAAAATTTTTTAATTAAAATAAATAAATTTATTAATTTATCAATTAATAAATAAATTAAATTTAATCGATTAATAGATAAAATTTTAGCAATAAATCTGTTGAAAATAAAAGTCGACTTTTGCCAGTCGAAATAAGGTTTTGATCTACACATAGTCATTCTGATAGATAGACGGATCTAAATTCTTCTGCTATTTAACAAACTTTTCAAGTAAACTTATTTTAAGTGTTTTAACTGTTTTGTACAAATAGATATGAAACTTTTAGATCAATGTCTAATCATAAACTATCTTAGATTAACATTTAGATAGTAGAGTAGTATTATTTTGGTAAATTTAAAAAAAATTTCTTTTTAAGTCTAACGAAAGCGAGACAAAAAGTGAAAAATGCTGTGATGATACCGATCATGATAATGATGATGATGACTTGTTGCATTCATCGTCACCACCGCCAGTTCCAACCACCGAGCCACCACCACTGCCATCGAACAAAAGTGAAAATCCGAACCAACAGATCAAAAAAGCTTTGCTGGACAACATGAAGTCAATAGAGAGCTGGAAACAGGAACAAGAAGAGTTGATGAAACGAAAATATGACGAGGAACAAAAGCGAATCGAACTGAGCCTAAAGTTGGATCTTAACCGTGTCAAAGAAGAAGAGATTCAACGAAGAGAACAGGTGAGAATTTTTTTTAATTTACAAAAATGAAAATATGGCTCAATAACGCCACTTTATTTCTAAGATTAAGTTAATATATAAGCTGGTAAGTATCATTTAACTTAAATGCATGCAAATCACTAATCGAATGAGTAAAATTGATCAATATTTAAAACAAAAATTAAAATTAAAAAATTGAATATTAGTAAAATTAATTCAAATTTGATTTGGTTTAATTTTTTGTGTATGAATTACAAAATGTATCCGTTGTTGAATTAAAATTGAGAAAGTGCCATGTTTTAAATATTTTTTCAGTCTCAAATAAAAAAATAATTTTAAGTGTGAATATAGCAGGTTTTGTGAAATTCAGTACAAAATGATAAAAAGAACAGAAAAAAATGTAAAAAAATTGAATAAATTTTTTTCTAAAGGCTTAAACTTAGTTCTGTAAATGCAACATAGTGCAATATTCAAAGTTGCATCAAATATCGTGGTCTGCTAAATTTGCAGACTTAAGCAGAAATTAAATTTCAATATATTCGATCGTATTACATCTTGCAGAGATTTTGCACACCTTTAGCAGACTTTTACAGTTGATGCAACTTTGAAAGTTGCACCATACTGCATTCACAGAATTTATTTTAAACTTCTAGAAAAATATTTCATAATTGAAGTAATACTTTTTGGTGAAATAGAACGAAAAAAAATATTGAAAATTCCTTTTTAAACTTTAAACTTTAATTAAGAAATAAATTTAACCGTCGAGTTGAATGAATTATAATCAAATTATTGAATAAATTTTCAAAATTTTTTAAAAACCTAAGTCCAATGTAGTCAAATTTTTATTTTTCTATTAAAAACTTTGAGGCTGCCTCATCCTCTTTCACATAATCAAAAATTTTAGACCAGATGAAAGCAAAATTAAGAATAAAATGAATTCTTTTTGATTTAAGTTTCGAATAAAAGTTAAATAAATCCAATTTTTTTTCCTTATCTTAACACTCGACGTTTATTTTTAAATAAAATTTTATATTTTCTTAAAAATTTTTATTTAGGCTACAGTTACGCCACTTTATCAAGAGCATTGCTTTGTCATCTCCTTTAGTAATCAATCCAATGACTCTAATACAGCCCATCAAGTTAGCATAAAACAATGATTGTCCAAATATTTGATTATTATAAATCAGGACGATGTTTTAAAATTTTCTATCATATTATAGTTTCTAAAGGAAAGGCAAGATGAGTTGTAATACAAAAATTTAAAGAGTTAACCCTTTAAATCCACAAATTTCGTTTAATATTCACACTTAAGCAATTTTGTGTGTGCACTTTAGCAATCAGTGGATACATTTTGTAATTCATACACAAAAATTAAACCATTTTAGAATCAATTTTTTTATAAATTTTGGAAACATAACTTTTTTTTGACACGGGCATAAAAACATTCGTAACAATAAAAATTATTAAATGTGTAAGCATATTAAAAATTTATAAATAAATTGTAAAATTCAGAGTTGTTTAAAAGTCACAAGTCTCAGATCAAGTCCAAGTCAGGACTTTATTTTTCAAAAGTCCGAGAAAAGACTTTAAATTTTTTTTTTTCGTAAAAAAGTCCAAGTCAAGGCTTTAAAATTTTGAATATTGTGAAGACATTTATGCTACAATTGCAAGAAAATTTTGATATTTGCCAAGTCTATTGCATTAGACAACCCAAGAGTATAAAAATTTTTTGATATAAAGCTTGATCTAGCAAATTTAAAAAAAAGACTTGGACTTTATTTGGTACTTTAAACAACCCTGGTCAAATTTATGATTCTGACACACGAATTTGATTTTTTTCTGGATCAAAGAGAATAAAACAAATATATTTTACATAAAACAGCTTTTTTTTTCATAATTTTATTCGGATTAAAGAGACGGTGTTATAATTTCCTGTGCAAAAAAAAAGATGAAAAATTAATTCAATATTTAAAACTAAAACAATCAGCAATCTAAATAAATTAAAATTTTCAATGTAAAATTCGGTAGAATATTTTCTTTGTATATTCTTCAAATAATATGCATTATATATTAATTAAATATTTTTGTTAAATTTAAATGATTGAAATTTTGAATTTTTAAATATATTTATTTTACATCATTTTGATTAGAACTTTTTATTTTAGCTTTTGGTAGAAATATTCTGTAAATTGAAGATGTCCAAAAAATAGTTCATATCCATGTATATTTTCCATGTATATTTTCCATGTATATATATTATGTAAATACTTAATGATCGGTTCATTAATGTATAGAATTCGATTTTTGAAAATTTGAATTTAATTTAATTAAAAAATTGTATTTTCTTTAAAAAACCAAAAGCAAAAATGAATTAAAATTATCTTTAATTGATGCTAAAAGAGTAAATTTGGAAAATTAAAAAATAATCATTTCAAAGAATCTAGTAAATTCTACAAAAAGCATCAAAGAGACAGTGAAGTTTTTTACAGAAAATAAACACTTTTAACAATTCTAAGCAAAATTTTACTAGTATTTTTTTGACATAATTTTTTTTTTTAACAGAAAAATATTTTTTATATATTTTTGAAAATTTGTTTTGGAACAAAACAAATTTGCTCTCAATTTCATTGACTTCGAGTGTTAAATCTATGTATGCCTGAAATATTTTGTCAATGTGTTAAAAAAAATGTGACCAAATTCAAAAAAGTTCATGTCAGATAGAAGCATTTATAAAAAAATTCTCCTAAAAATTAAATTAATAAAAAAGAAAATTAATTCTAAAATTAAAAATTATTTTTATTAGGAACGATTGAAATTGGAAAAAGAAAAAATACGTTTACAAGAGCTTGAAATCAAGCAGCGAGAAGAAGAGCTTAAAAAAAACCTGGAAGAGAATACAACTCGTTTGACACTGCCGGCATCGACCGAGACTCCTGAGCCAAGCACCGAATCTTCGCCAAACTCACCTGTCCAAGAGACAATTCGCAAGGAAGATCTAAATGCATTAATTGAAAAAATCTACACTGAAGAGAACCAGGAGTCTGAATTTCCCAAATTTGAACTCACCAAACCTGAGCCCTTCAGACCAGTCAGGCCGAACCCGCCACAAAAAATTGCTCCACAATCTCTCATCCAGGCTAAAACAGCCTCGCTGGGCATGTCGATTGGCAATCACGAGGAAAAAAACCTTCTTCCAAGTCTAATAGACACAAATACCAAACACCAAATGATCAAACAAGTGCATGACTCAATGGACTTCTTAAATAATGAACTGCTTAACAAAGGCATGACGATGTATGCCCATGAAGTCGACTCAATCAATCAAAATTTGAGTCAAACTTGTCAAAAACAAAATCAAATCGATCAAATTCGCTTTGAACAAGAGACTATCAAAATGGAAAAGAACCGAATCGAGCAAGAAAAAGAAAAGCTAAGATTTGAAGCTGATAATTTGAGACAAGAACGAGAAATGATGCTTATGGCTGGACCTATGGTCAGTCCTCCAACAAATGACTTAAATGACTTTAATTTGTTTAAGACAAACATGCAGGCTGAGATCAGACCAACAAATAGCTCTGTACCACCAGGCCGTAAGCACATAAATGTGGTCAATAAAAACCATGTGCCAATGAACCGTTTTGATGACGCACACAAAACACTCAAAATTGGCAATTCAAAAAATACGCCAATTTTTGACCAAAAAATGCGTCGTTCGGTTCCAAGCTTGGCAAGTGAGCCAAGATTCGTGAATCACATAGTAGCACCAATGACAATAGCGAGAAAAAATCCAGTTCCTCAGCGCATGATGACCACCAGACCTTCCAATTCCTATCAACAGATTTCCCAATCTCAAAAAGCGCTAAATAAGCCGCAAAACTTGCACAATTCAACAAATAATATTCAGACCATAAGCTTGAATCAAAAGTGCTCTGGTTGCAGTCAAATGCTTGGCCAGGGCTCGGCCATGTGGATCGAAAAGCTCGGCCTGGCCTTTCATCTTAAGTGTTTTCGGTGCAGCGTTTGCAGTGTGGCCTTGGGCAATGGAAAAGAAGGCACTGATGTTCGGGTCAGCGGTGCCAACCGTTTACATTGCAATAATTGCTTTTCAAACGATCTAGGTAATTGTTTTTGGTAAAAAAATCCCTAATTTTAATTTAAAACAAAAAGATAAACGCGTTTTAAAAAAAAATAGCTTAAAGCGAAAAAATTTCGATAAATACTCAATATTACCTAATTATTATTCCACTAAAATATTTATTAAAAAGTCTTAAAGAATAGGGTCAGGTAATGAAATGAAATTAATGAAATTTTAAGCCTTATTTTTGTGATTTTTTTTATAAAAAACTATTAAATTCTTGTTTTAATGTGATACATCTTGTGCGATTTATCCGCAATAACCTTCTCTTCTAATGCTTCCTAATTCTTGCTTCGTATAATTCATGGTTCTAGAATTCTCTTTTTTCAACAACAAAAAATAATTTAAGATAAATTTCGACCACAAGCATGAAGATCCCGTTCCCCATCCCACAATTGACCACTAAATAATTTTTTTTACGTTCTCAATGTGATTCACTAAAAATTATCTGTAAAATTTCAAAATAAAAAATAAAATCAATTTTTTGTAAAATCCCTAAAATCACTAATTATTTAGGATACTTGTTTATTTATTGTCAAAGTAAATTCAAAGTTATTTCAGACTAAACATTCAAGAAGAGAATTTTTGTTCACTATTATTTGATAACTCAAACTAATGTTTTGCAATTGATCTTTGGGTAAATTTTTGACAAAAAATTTATCTCAAAGAAAGCTTTTTCTATGTTATTTTTACTTTTTGAAAAAAAAAATTAATTATTTTATTTTTTTAAGGTCTACGATTGAGTGCGGTCTAAAAAAAGTAAAATGTCAAAAACATGCATTTCGATACAAATCAAATTTTGAACAAATTGTTATGTACACAAATTTTAAAATCAAAATTATGAGTTCTTTTTTATATGGCTCTTTTTTTTTTTTAAATAATTTAAGAAAATTTTAATTGGCTTCATTTTAAAAACTTTTTATTATTGTTATTAGAACAATTTTTAATTTTCAATATTTAACACTTTTAAATTGTAATAAATATTTTGATAAGATTAATTTTTATTTTATTCGCTCAAAAATATCAAAAATAGACTTTGAAATTTTTATCAAAAATATTTGCTTTTTAACGTATAACTTGAAAACCTTATTTTGGTATCCCAAGTTTTTCTTTTTCGTTTTAAATTGATTTTTATTTAATTTATTAGATTATAACTGAAACGCCATTAATTAGATGTCATACTCAAAGTGTACCATGACCGCCATTTTACAAGAGTTGTAAAAAAATGAATAAAAAATTCAAACTTTCAGGAAAAATAAATGAATTCTAATTTTAGTTTATTTTAAAAGTAAAAAAATCATGATCTGATTAAGATAAAATTATGGAAAATTTCCTGTCCTAAATAGATTTTTGTCTATTTTTCGAAAATAATGATGGTTTTTTGAATTTTTTTCGTATGTCCTTTGCTCAAGTGTGACACATTTTCTGACCCCAAATTGTCCTTGTGGTCAAGAAAATTCAATTTAATAGTAAAAAATGGTAAAATGTCAAAATTACATTAAATATTTAAAAAAGGTTAAAATTGAAAATACAAAATAAAATTATAATTAATTTAAATTAAAATCTAGATAATAATTAAATAAATAGAAAATCAAGGAGGTTGGTCAAACAATTAAAAAGCAATAAAACTATATAAATTTTTTTTTCGATTTAATTAAAAATTTTAATTTACCATTTTTTACTATTAAATTGATTAAATTTTACCAAAATTTACGAAAATTATGGTAAATTTTTTTTGCATAATTTTAAAAATAAATGTTGAAGGATAAGAAATTCATTTTTTTAAAAAGTGCCAAATTATTTCAATTTCTTGCACATTTTTTTTTACATAAATTTAAGTAAATGTTCGAAATTTGCCAAATTTTAGGTAAAATCTAGTAAATATACGTTTTTTTACTTAAATTATCGTAAATTACTAAATCCGGAACACCACTGTAGAATAAATGACTAATTAAAGTTTAAGTTTGATTTTAAGTACTTTTTTAATGATCTTTTTTACATTTAAAGTAAGGTCCTTTTCTTAAATAATTATTCACCAATTTTAATAAAGGTGCTACAAAATGTATATCATTCGAAAGCTTATAGCCTAAGCTACAATATAATTTATGGTCCTTAATAGTTTTACAACGATTTGATGGAAAAAAATTAATTCAAAATATATTTTTTTTGAATTTTGTTTTGATTTAAAAACTTTTATTTAAAACCGTATTGCATAAATTTTTGAAAAATATACAATCTAAGATTTTACATAATCAATATGGGGCGTTAAGCGATTAATTAATAACCATTTTGGCAGGTAAACTTGGGCGAAATTGAAAATTTTCCAAAGGATCAGTGGTTAACTTTTTTAAAGAACTTAATCTATATCTTAATCTTGGAGGAGATCGGTCTACCGAAGCTGAAATTGATGAACTTAAGAAGTATGTGGCCATAACCAAAACCACAAACTGACAAAGCGATTTTTAGGGGTCTATAAAAAAAATAATATTTTTCAAACAAATTATTTAATTTAAATTTTCTAATTTTCTTTTCTATTTTGTAAAACTATAAATGACCTTTTCAAATTAGATAAGAATAGACTTTAAAATTTTATTTTTATCTGTACTTATCATTTCAAAAGAGAAGAGTTAATGGTAAACAAAAAATTTCTTTATAATTATCAGAGTTGTTTAAAAGTCCCAAGATAAATTCCAAGTCATTAAAAAAAAATTCGGGATCAAAAATTTTTTTAAAAAAAGTCCAACACTTGAGTAATTTGTAAAACTGATAAAAAAATTGACTTTGGGTTTCGGAACTTCGAGTCATCAAGATTAAGACAATTTTGATAATTTAAAATACTTTAAGAATTTTCTAGTCATGATATTCATCGTGAAAAAAAATTGAAAAATTGACTTGTGACTTTTAAGCAACTCCGATAGTTATTCATAGTTTTATTTTTTATTTCATGAATTCAATAAAGAATTGGTTAAATTTCAAAGAAAAAAATAAAGAAAAATCAAAATTTAATTTAAAATCGACTTTTTGAAATATTCACAATGCCCGTCTATTAAAATTTTAATTCAGTAAAACTCTTGGTATTAATCAGGGATGTGCATTAAAGTATTAAGTACTTAAGCACTTAAAAAAAATTAAAATTTAGTAAATATTAAATTTTGAAAAATTCGAATTTTTTTAAGTACTTAAGTAAGACCGAATTTACTTAAGAATTTAAAAATACTTAACTCTTTGACTAACATTCATGATTTCGGATTTTTTTTATTTCATTTGTTTATGATTGAAAATAAAAAAATTTATTTAACACACCTATTAAACATAATTTTTTAATACAGTTTTACTTATTTGTTAAATAGAGAACAATAAAGCTTGAAAAGAATCTCCTTCGTTTAACTTGTTGTATTAAACCAAAAACACAGTGCTTTGAAATTTAACCGCTTTAAAAAAAATTTAATTATTTAAGTATCCTGATAAATACTTAAGTATTTACTTTAAAAAATTGAAAAATGGACTTAAGTTTAAGTATTTACTTAAAAATATGGTCCATTTACTTAAGTATTGAAAATACGATTTAAGTATTTAATGCGCATCCCTGGTATTAATAAAGTTTAAATCTTTATTGAAGTAAGCAGAGTTTGATAAAAAAAATCTATTCATTAATTAAATTTCGGTTATAAACTTTAAAAAAAAAATTTTTGTTAAAAATATGCATAATGAAATTTAATTGCTTAATATTTTCCCAAAAAAACTTCTCTTTTCTTGCTTACTTATATCAAACAGGAATCTGAAATCGGAACAAATTATTTAACGTTTAATATCGATTTCAACGACATTTCATAGTTTAGATATCGAACACTGGTTTTCAAAATGATATAATGACATGTCACTAATGTCGAAAATAGCCTCAAATTGACATTTATTCGAAATTTTCTCAAAATAAAGTGCAAAATAAAACAACAAATGAACTTTTCTAAAAATAAAAAGTGAAGTTTCATTACCTAATCGAAGCTAAATGCCTACTTCATTTTGTTTTTTTTTTAAATAAAGCTTTTTTTCTTAATACACATAAAATTTAACATTAAAAATTATTTTTTATAATATCAAAAAAAAAAATTTCATAATTTCAAATTCATAATCTTTCTTTTTTAGCTTAAAAAACTTGAAAAGTTTTAAAATCATAAAAATTTCTAAATAAATTTCGACTAAAAATTGACATCTAAATAAATTTCGACTAAAAATTTATTTTAGCTTTCTAAGATGGAGAATGCTAGTAACGAGTCAAAACAAAATTATTCGTTATGGGGAGGTAGATTCAGCAATGAACCAAGTGACTTGATGAAAAAATTTAATTCATCGTTGCCTATCGACAAGCGACTCTGGAAGCAGGACATAACAGTTAGATTTAAGTTAAAAAGTATCATTTTTTAGTTTTTGAACCCTAAAGGGAAGTAAAGCATGGGCTAGAGCTATCCAAAGAGTTGGTCTAATAGACCAAAATGAACTGGAAAAAATTCTACTTGGTCTTGACAAGGTAAACTAAAATGAAATTTTTCAATGCTCGTTATGTGGATGATTTAGATATCAGAGGAATGGGAATCAGGATGTTTCATAGCAAAAGAGGACGACGAGGACATTCACACAGCTAACGAAAGAAGACTAAGAGTACATTTTAAGAATAAAAATCTCCTAATTAGAGATTATTAATGATTAATTAGGAGCTGATCGGCGATGCAGCAATGAAGCTTCACACAGGACGTTCTCGAAACGATCAAGTTATAACTGATGTTCGTCTATGGCTCATGCAAAATCTAGATCTTCTAAAGGATAATTTAAAAATTTTGATAAAAACAGCCGTGGACAGAGCTGAAAAGGAGATAGAAGTTTTAATGTCTGGCTACACTCATCTGCAACGAGCCCAGCCGATCAGATTTAGTCATTTACTTCTAAGCTATGTGAGTGCTCTGGATCGAGACTATGATAGAATTGTTCAGTTTTCTCAACGAGTGAATATTTGTCCTTTAGGAAGTGGAGCAATTGCTGGAAATCCGTTCAAAATTGACCGCAAAAACTTGGCTGACGATCTTAACTTTTCACATCCAACTTTGAATAGCATTGACTCCACCGCTAATAGGGATTTTATTTGTAGGATTAATTTTGAGTTAAAGAAAATTTTTTGAAAATTTTAAATTAAGATGAATTTTTGTTCATATGCACAAGTATAGGATTATCGCTTGGAAAGTTTGCAGAAGACTTCATCATTTATAATACCAAAGAGTTTTCTTTCATTGAGTTATCAGACTCATTTTGGTAAATTTTTAAAATACTATTGAATTTGAAGAAGTTTGATTTGGGAAAATTTCAACAAAATTCCATTTTAAGTATATTTTTTTAAGCTGTTTCACAATTTTCAATTAAATTTCTATATTTACTTCTATATACATATTATACAATCAAAAGACTTAATTTTTATTAAGTAGAGACTAAAATAATATTTTATTTCAAAAGACAAAAAATTAAAAATAAAATAACAAAAACAAGTATTAAGTATTTGGGAAAAATATTTAATATTTGGACAATACTAGGATTTTTAAAAAAGAAATTGGGAAAAAGCTTTTAAACCTTACTAGTCTAAATCAAATAGTTAATTTTATTCTTGTTCTATAGATTGTTACTTTCGTTTACAATTGGAGGTCTACCACGGCCTCTTTAGATACTCTCATGCCATCCAAATTACTTTGTATTGCTGAGCAACATAGCCAACACTCAAGTTTTAATGTATATCACGTGACGACGCTATAAATTTAATTTTCAAATTTGCTAAGCCAAAAGAAATTTTTTTTCATTTGTTTATCTGTACCCCGAGCTTGAGATCCTTGAGAATAAAATGTAGAATAAAAATCAAATTAAAATTAAAAAAATCAAATTAAAAAAACAGAAGAATAAAATAAAATTTTCAGGTAGTTAAATGATTTAACATGTGTAAACATTTGATGGTTCAGGAAAAAAGAAGAAATAGTTAGGTAAAAATTACACAGAATGATGAACAAAATGACTCAGTCTGGCTCAACAAATGTTTCAGTCAATTCGAAAAGTCGATTCTAGGCTGTTGATAGTTTGACTTTATTTAAGACCTTGTGATGTAAAATTTTGAAAAGAGTATCATATTTTAGTTTTAGTATAGACTACTCTAGACTTTGACTTTTGACCAACTCTGGCCATAATAGTGAATTTTTTCATATACAGTGGGTATTTTAAAAACAACACGATAAGGTGCAGCGCTTTTTTTGTTTTTTACGGCACCGATGATGGTACGGTTATTTTATTTTAAAAATGACTACTGTAGATTTAATTTTATTTTGAACTTTTGATGATCTAAAATTTTTCAAGTCAAATGACTTTTTTTTTACTGTATCATAAGTTTTCTATTGAAATTTTTTCTTTCATAAAGGTTGCACATTTTGGTTTTAGAATCTTAGATTAATAGCGAGAAAATTCGAAATCTGATCACTTAATTTGCCCCAAGATTTTAATAATAATTGTCCCTATTCTATCCTAGCGGATAATGGGCAAGCGCTCATCTCCTTTTCATGTACCTTTTTGAGCAACGGCTCCGATCTGACACAGAGGCTACTGCATCGAGTTGATCATTTACACCGCAATTATTACCCAGTCGAAACTGGTCCCCCTATTTTTATGATGAAAGAGGTTGAAACATTCACCGCGTATTGCAGAGATATTTTGAAGATTTTTTCCCCCTCAGCGGGTTTTGAACCCTCGATCCTCTGCTTGCATGACTAACACGCAAACCATTCGGCTATACGGGCTTTTAAGATTTTGACTCACCCATAAAGACCAATCGGTTAACCGGGTGAGGGGCAATTTGGTTTATACGGAAAACCTAATTGCCCCATTTTTTAGTAGGATTACCCGGATTTTCACCCTATTGCCCCAAAAAATAACCCGATACCTCTAAAATTTAAGCTTTTTAATAAATTGTTCTTTTTATATTCAAAAGGAATAAAATAAAAAATTTAATCAACAAATTTTAAATAATCAATATAGATTTAAAACCTTTTCAATTAATTTTACAAATTTAAAAAAATAACTTTTGAATAAACGAAACTAAGATTTAATTTTTGATAGATTATTCTAATTAAAAAAAAACATTGACAAAACCCGAGAACAAGAATATTTCGCATAGCAGACTATAATATACCCAGTTTTTCAATTCAATTGACTAAACTTAATTTAAAAATTAAAAACTTGATGAAAATTTTTAATTTTATTATTTTAATTTTATCAAATTCTTCTGATACTGATAAATCAAAAAAAAAAGGAAAGCTCTTGAATTTGTGTTAAGAATGATTAGAGTCTGGCATTAAATAATTACATTAGTTTGGTTTGTGGATTTTAGACTCAAAATGAGCCTAATTTGAGTGAAAATGTCTGTTTGTACCTCATTTGAAGCCGGAAAGTTGGGGTTATTTTCTATTAAATATTTTTCCGTGTAAAATTTCTAATATAAAACAAATTTTTCAGAATAACTTAAAAGATAAAATTCATCAAAAATTTATCTGAACTGTAGTCAACTTAACAGAGTAACTTTTGTAATATAATGCTTCTAAAGTTACCAAAAATAAAGTTTGGTAACATATTTAAGGGTAAAAGAACAATTTTGAAATTAAAAAGATGTAAATTTTTTTAATCTTTGTCTTTTAGCTAGGCAGGACAAAATTCGAGCAAGATTAAAAATGAACATTTATCTTTTATAAATTCTAAGCTAAATAATTCTATTTTTTCAAAAGAAATAAAATTTGACATTTCATTTAAAAAAGACAACTTAAGATGATAAGATTTGTTTTTATTTGAAGTACTGGGAGTAGCTTGATGCCACAAAAAAAGAATGCTGACTCGCTGGAATTGATCCGTGGAAAATCCGGACGCTTGTTTGGTCGAATGAGTGGATTTATGATGACAGTCAAAGCAATTCCTACAAGCTACAACAAAGATTTACAAGTAAGATCATCATTTTTATTAAATGCATTTTAGAATTCATGAATTTTCTCAAGGAGGACAAGGAAGCTTTGTTTGACTCGTTTGATACTGCTACAAGTATTATCCGTATTGCTACAGGTGTAATTGAATCAATGAAAATAAATAAAGATAATATGGCAAAATCATTGAGTGTCGACATGCTGGCTACTGATTTAGCTTACTATTTAGTTCGCAAAGGGGTTTTTGATTTTAATCTTAATTTTTTATTTAGCTAAGTACTATTTTCTTTTTAAAAGGTACCTTTTAGAGCTGCTCATTCTCTTGCTGGCAAATGTGTAGGCTTGGCAGAGCAAAAAAAATGTTCAATTAAAGATTTATCAATTGAGGAAATGGCGGAGATAAGTACTTATTTCGAAAAGGATGTCGTTGAAATATATGACTTTGAAAAAAGTGTAGAACAGTACACAAGTATTGGGGGAACTGCCAAGAAAGCAGTTTTGGAGCAAATAAGCACTTTCAAAGCAAAATACTAAAATTCAAAATTTTAATTTTTAATAAATAAAAAACCAAATTCGCAAATTAATTAATCATTTAAGAATTTTTACAAAAAAATTTAATATTCGATATATTTTTTCAGATTTTTTAGAAAAAAGATATTTTGTGAAAGAAGAATAATTTGTCTTGAAGATAAAAGATTTCTTTTTGTAGTTTTCTTTAATTGGTTGGTTTGCATGATTTTTTGGTCATAAATAAACAAGGAAAAAATACTTACAAGAAAAATCCCTTCACTACTCAGTCAATTAAAATGTGATGTTGCATTAATGAAGTAAAAAAATTTCATCGAGTTATCATCGATGAGGAGTGATCGGGTTTATTATGTTACATCGATGAAAAATACAAATTTCATCGGTTTTTCATATATTTCAATAAAATTTTTTTCATCGAGTTAAAATAAATTTAAAAGTAATTTATCAATTGTTAATTCTTTATTTTAATTTAATTTTTAAAACAATTATAAAAAAAATAATAAAATACTCAGGCCTATTTAAAATAATTCAAAATTAACTATTAAAAAAAATTTATCATAAAAAACAAAAAATTAATTTAATTATACTTTTTAAATTAAGCATACAATTTTCATATAAATTAAGAAAAAAAAATTTATAACTAATATCATTAACATAAACTGTTAAAAAATTGTAATTTATAGTTTATCATCGTTTAACAATAATTTTAAAGTTCTCTTTGCCGTATTGTAAACGTAAACTAATGTTTAAATTAATCTTGATCTCAAAATTAATGATAGCAATTTTAATAAAGAGGAAAATGTCAAATTCTTAGGAATCAAGTTAGGCACAAAACTAACATTTAGTCCAATGGTGGATGAACTAAAAAAGCGCCGTAATTCAAGGTTTTATATAATAAAATATCTTTTTAATTAGAAATTGGGTTTAAAACCAAAAACCAAACCAAAAACATGAGGTAATCTTTACAAATCTTTGAAATAATCAATCTTGGATTAATCAATCTTGAATCATTCAAAGCACAATTCATTCATTCATTTTGATCATTCATTTTCAGAATCTAACATCAAAAAAATACAAGTTATTCAAATTTAAGCAGTTCGATCTATTTTGAAGTTTAAATATGATACCCCCTCCAATATAATGCACCAAGAGGCAATAAATTCGATAAACTTAAACCCCTAACAATCTAAAATCGACTTTTTGGGTAGAGGGAGAGATATGTTAGGGCGGGATTGAGTCATTCAGTTCCATTGGTCTTCATACTGGTGAAAGAATTTAGAGAAGATTTTGAATCAAGATTTATCGAATATCCAACTCTATTGTGTAATTGCTTCCTAACAATATCTGCTTTTTTATGTCTAACTTTTAGCTTTTAATCTTTTTTCATTATTAAATAATTTTTTTATCAAAATTTTTATAAAAGTTCAAATTATTTTGATAGATTTATTCCTAATCATCTGAATTTTACTGTACGCCCATTTTCATTTAAAAAAAATCGAATGATAAAAATTCTAAATTTCACCTTTAAATTTTGAATGAAAAAAAACATCAAAAAACACCCTCATAACTTTCCAGATACACCTCAAAGTTGATTATATTTTTGAATAGAGCATAAAAATATCTACTTGAAAATGTAGTTTTTATAAATTAAATAATATGATTTTACCATTAAAAATCGAAAATACAACTTTTTTGGTTCTTCGACAATATACCCTGATTTTTTTGCCATTTTCTATTTTTTTCCACCATAAGAAATTGCCTTGAAATCTGAAAATAAAATCAGATTTCTTTTATTTGAATTAGATTTCAAAGAAAATTTATGCTTTTTTTTTAGATTTTTTTAAATGTATTTAACACCTCTTTAATGGTCTTCTAAAGTAAATCGAATATCATGCGCATTTGGGTTTTTTGAATTTTATTTTTTTTCATTCGAAATTTAAAGGTGATGAAATTTTTGTTAGATGAAAATGGATGTACATTAAATTCAGATAATTAGGAATAAATCTATCAAAAAAATTTGAAATTTAATAAAAATTTTGACGAGTTACACTCGGTGTTTTCTTTCGCAATTTTGATGGGTGTATGGTTTAGACATAACCTGAAGGAGCATTAGCTCGATTCAGATTTACAAATAAATATTATTTATTTTTTTCTGTACCGAGCTAGAGCTCCTTCAGAATAAATTTTAAAAAAATTAAATAAAATAAGATCAGATAAAAATCAAAATAAGTCTCGAAGTATCTGTTTATATTCAAGATCATGCGCATAATGAAAATGACAAAGGTATTCCATCAAAAACTAAAGATAATGTGTTGTCTTTATATGACGATGAAAACAAGAAAGCTTAAGACATTGAACATAAATTGTGAATTTTTTGGCTACTAATAAAAATTTTTTTGGTACTTTTTTATCTACTATTTGAAAATAAATTAGTTACTAAAAAGATATAAGCAAATTTAAATGTACTTAAGCACACTACTCATTCTTAGAATTGGAATTATTTTTAAAGAAATGTTTAAATTAACTAATTTTAAATTGATGAAAAGGATATTAAAGATATTAAATATTATATTAGTTTTTAAAAAAATATTAAATTTCAAAGTTAGACTTTCAGGTCCAAAATGTCCTTTGCGGTAAACCAAAACTTTATTTCCTAGAAATTTTGCAAATTTTTTAGATAATTTTTTATTCGGAAATTTTTAACATTATTTAAAATTTATCAAAAATAAATCAAAATTAATTAAGACATCAATTGGTCGAGCCATTGTCTTCTAATTTCGGGGATTTGTTCATAGTGCTCAATTTTCTCATTGGTATCTTTATAGTAGAAGAGATCCTTGCGTATTTTTTCACTTAATTTCATAAAATTTTTGACCAAAAGTTTCTTAAAATCAAACTCCACTTTGTCCTCAAATTTATTAATATGCTCGAATATAAATGAATTCAAGTTTGCTACAAGAATCGCATAGCCGAGTGTGGACTGGGACACAAGTTTGAAATCATTTGGATCCAGCATCAACTGGCTGTAGAGTCGGATCATGTTCAAATATTTTTCATTAGGCTGAACAAATTTACTCAATGGAATTAACATCTTGCATGACTCATCATTGAACTTCATGTATTTAAAAAGATAATGAAAATCGGACCAAAACAGTTGTCTATACTTCACCGGGTAGCATTGCTGCAGAGGAACCACCAAGTACTGCGCAAACAAATAATCACCAAATGATGAAGAATCGTATTGATTGAGTAAATGTTGATAAAAATCGTAAAATGAGATGACATCAGCAAATTTTTGATCAAAATTTAAATTACTCAGAGGCTGTTTCCTGTCCTGAACATATTTAAAAAAAATTAAGTACATAATTGTTATTATCTGTTTTTCCAAGAACACTTCCGGATCGAACAAGTAAATAAATAAAAGCTTGACGTATCTTACAGTGCTATTTAAGCTCTCATCCAAATAGTCTTTATCAAAATAACTTTCAAGTAAATAAATAAATTTTAAACTATTTGATAAATTTGAAATTGTTTTTTGCATTTGGTCGTCTTTTTCTTTATCCTTGAACATTGAAATTTTAGAAAATTCTACTTTTTCACTTAGTATTGGCGCATAGATCCAGTCTGGTCTAAGCAAAAATTGGTTCGAATAATCAGTACTGAGGAAAAGAGTGCTCAAGTGAAAGTTGTTGATTTTTTTTAGATTTTTTGAATGATCTAAAAGTCGGCGTTCCAACAAAATCTGATTTTGTAGGTAGGAAAATTTTATCTGATTTAACAGATCATAGATTTGAGTGGACTCCATGTTTTCAATAAATAATTTGTTAATCAGAATCGTTTCGCTTTGAGCAAAATTGATGTTAATATGACTGAATTTTATTTGTGGCATTGAATTGTTAAGTTCCATTCTGCTAAAGTACTGAAATAAAGTGTTTAGCGATTTGTCGGTTGGTCGAGGGGAGATCTGTTTTTTATTGTCGATGTATAAGGACCAAAAGTTGAGATTAAAGACGAATAAAGATAAAACTTCATAGATCAAACTCTCTTCGCCTTTTCTAAATTTTACCAAAAGACTCAGTGAAACCAAATAGAAGAATCGTTTCTGGTTTCGATTCTCGTTTATTTCTTGATCTGTATATTTTTCTCTATGAGGCTTGATTTCATCCACTTGTTCGTTTTCTTCTTCCTGAAAGAAAGAAAATCATTTTTCTTCTAAAATACTTTTATAAAATAACTTAATTCAAAAATAATTTTTTTTTTTTTTTTAATTGTCAAATTAAAAAAGGATCCATATTTGAATAAATTACTTATTATATTATTATATTTATATTCAAATTAATTAGAACACTAATTGAATTATTTATATTATTTTATACACTAATTTCAGTTTTAGTATTAACTTCAAAAATTATTCATTTTTACTTGAAAATTTTGATAAAGTTATTTTTTATCGACTGATCTTGAAATTAAATAGAAAAATTAGGCAAAATGAAAACAATTTTACGCTTCAATATTTTCTAATATCTTTGTTCGATACTTCAGAAAATTTTTAAAAAAACCTAATCATAACAAATCCAATATAAACATTTTTACAAGAATTGTTGAATTTATGAACAATTTTTGTTTTTATCAAAAATATAATATTTTTTCAATGAAAAAGTCTCTAAAATTTACAATTTAATTTTAGAAAATCTAAAATAAATGATATATTTTAAGTTTGTTTTTTTTTGACAAAATTTCTTAAAAAATATTTACGCTATTTTGAAATTTAAATTTGTGGTAAACTTTTAAAGATCATAATAAAAAAACGTTATTTCGCTGCTCTTTAATTTAATTTTAAATAATTTAATAATTCTTTTTTGTAAAGCAAAACCATTTTAACCAAACCTGGATTAATGATCAATTTTAATTATTAAAATATTTTACAAATACTTAAAATTAAGTTTATTACTGAATACTTTATTCTAAAATATGCTTCTACTTCGAATTTAACAATTGAAAAAACATTTTTACCAAAATTTTTGATCATTGTTACATTTTGCCAAAATTTTCGATTTCTATTGACGCAAAATGTTTTTTACAAAGGATATTTGTTAATTTTATTATTCAAACAGAATAAACTTAAGACTTTCTCATTTTTCATAGTTTGTTTTTGAAGGGAAAATTTATAATTTCTGATTTCATTTTTTTATTTTGTATTAAATTTTGTTTTGTTTTAATTTTTTTTCTAATATTTCTGGCCAGGAATAAAAATCTTATCATATAATACCACTCGAAAAAATTCTTGGCAAAATTTTTCGTAACAATAAAGATAGTAAATGAATTTTAAAATTCAATTTCATTTAATTTCAAGATAAATTCTTTGAGAAAAATTTTTTAAAGAATAATTTAAAATTTTAAAATGTGAAATTTAAAGAAATGTAAAAATGGTTTTGTTGCGCAAGCCTAGTTAATTTAATTTTAAAAAAAAATTAGCTTACCTCAAAGTTGAAAAGATGGAAAGCTGTCTTCAAAATATTGAAAACAAACCAATTTTCGAACTTGGTTGGATAAAACGATCGCAAGGGCGAACCAAGGCTTTGATCATTATTTTTAACAAAGCATTTTAAATAAGAATTGATGTATGAGTTGGTCAACAAGTTCTTAGTATTACTAAATTTAGAGTCATCAATAGTATTAATTCTGTTTATAAAACATAAATTGTAGAGTCTGATAAAAGCGGCTAAAAAACCGAAAGGACTTTGTCTAATCACATCACACTGGTCAACTTTTGAAATGTGGCAAATAGTTGGCAAATAGCTTAAATTATTTGAAAAAATTTTCTTAAACCTTTCTCTCACTGGACCTTGACTGTACACAGAAAAGGTGCTTAATTTCGACCAAACCAACTGCTCCAGTTTTAATTGATTAATGGCATACTTTTTACATACCAAAGGCTCTACCAGGCTGTCTATTAAAATTTCTATGTGCATCTTTTTTCGCGATGATAAATCAGCTGGCTTAACGAAAGATGTCAAAAGTTCCATTTTTTCCAAGTAGTCAACAAGGTAATTGAGGCATGTTGAGTACAGGTTGAAATTAATTTTTTCTGCCACTTGGTCAATTTGGTTATTGAAAAGACTGGTGAATTTTTTTTGAACAAAACTCACTACCAGCGAGTACACTGCTGCGGAAATTTCCGGAACAAAATTCAAGTTTGGCTCAGTGGCACTTTTGAGCAGCGAGTTAAAGAGACTAATAGTCGATTGCATCAGCGATACCTTTTTCCAATTTTCTTCACCAAAATGAGCCATCAAATTTTTTAGCTTTTCTATTAAAACTTCATAAAAATCAATGACACATTCGTAGCCCATTTCGTTGTGAGAGTATAAAATCAGCGTTTTAAGCAAGCGGATTGTTTCGGTCTCAAGTCCAATTGCCAGATCGGCCAGATTCGGCTCAGTTAAATATTTTTCCAAGGTTAAATAGTTTACAATTTTTACTTTTAGATTAAATTTTTTGTACAAATTAAACGCAATTGTGGGTCCGGTGTTCGATAATAATCTCAAAAGCTTGATTGTTTTGGTCGAGTTCAGAAGCAAAGGCTGTATATCCGAATCATTTTGATCTATGAACGTGGGCAAAAATTTTTTTGCCATCAAATCGACCAAACCTGAGTGCTTTTCGACCATTTCAAAGCTAATTTCGGGCGAATGCCTCACACAACGGAATAGGATGGAAAAAATTTTGTCCTGAACTTTGACTTGATTTAGGGGTTCGTATAGATTGAGGAGATAGAAAAATCTTTCCATCAAATTCATCCGGAATAGGCCTCGAATTAAATCAACTCGGACAAACTCGTCATCCTTAAGCTCTTCGAGATTTTTTTCCTCTGCCACATTCAAATTTTTGTCCAGAGATAACTTTGGTTTATCGCCGGTAAAAATTGAAGAAAAAGGATGCAAACACGGGTTCTCATGTCCATCATAAAGATCAAAAGTGTAGTCCAACACATCTTCCTGCTCAGCATGATGGAGCAAATTGTCAATCGCTTCCAATGAGGCAGTAACTACTGACTCAGTCTGATCGTCCAAATTCCAGCGCAACAAGAACACAATTCCGCCTTCAATCAGCTGGTTCAACAAGTTGTTCTGGTCATTTTCTTGCTCTTGGGCATCATCGGCGGACTTTATTACATCATGGTAATCGCCAAAATGGCATTTTTTTAAAATGTTCCCAAGAGTCTGCAAAGCAAGGACTCTTTGCTGATTAAATTTGCTTCTGGCCAAGTGAAACAACTCGTCAAGAGTGTAACCAGCAAGGTCCGGCTCATTGCCATGATGATGCAAAGCCTTGATAGTTGGCACTTCCTCTTCTGGTGAGATCAAATTTCCGTCAAAGGCGAATCTAGCAGATTTGGAGCCCTCTGTTTTGGCAGCAGTTTTGGGCTTGAGCATCCATTCAAGCTTGTCGTATTCAATTTTGTCCATGTGAAGCCACTTTTTGCTAGGTTTTATGTTAAGCTGCTCAAGAATCTCTTGGTCACTTGGCCTCTCGGGTGTTTGGGATTTATCTGCTTCGGATCGAAAACCAATAGGTGATTGATTTGATTTTCTTTTTATGAACGCGATGATTTTAGGGTCCAACTGCTGCATCAACTTGTTTTTTTCGGCCAGAATTTCTTCAGGCTTCATTTTGGATAACAACTCTAGATTTTCCAAATGGATTTGTTCCGCGTCTTTTTTGCTGCTTAATCCCTCTCCAGAAATTATTTGAACCTGGGCTGTTTTCTCTTGAGTGATTTGTTTTTCAACTTGCTTGATCTTTTCATCCTCACGAAGACTACTGGGCTGCACTACTTGATTTAGGTCAAAGAATGATTTCAGCCTGCCTTGGCGTTCCAAATTTTGGGCAAATAAAGATTTTTTGTTTGCGCTTCCTTGTTGATTTAGTTCTTTTAAATTCAATTTTTCAATTTTGGGCAATTGATTGAATGCTTTTGGTCTTGTCTCTGTGAATGTTTTTAAAATTGGCCTTTCCTAATAAATAATAAATGAATCTTAATTAAAATTTTTGATTCAAGCTTCATTTACCACTATATCGGATAGAACAGCAGCAAATGCTTGACTGTCTGATTCAACTTGAACAAATATTAGAATAGAATTTAAGTACTAAAATTCCTTACAGTCTAGCTTGGGCTCTGGTTTTTCTTCGCCGGCTTCAACTTTTTTTGAGAGTTTTACAACTTTTGCTGACGGTTGAAGGGATTTTTGGCGCAAAAATTCCTCTTGGAATTTAAAAAGTTCATCTTCATCCTCCTCGCCGATACCTTTTGGTCGTTTCAAATTGACATTCATTTTAAAATGAATAAAATCAAAAAATTTATTTTTTCAAATTTAAATTTAAGCTATATTCAACAAATTTTAAAATAGCTAACATTTCTAATTTAACAAATTCTTGAAATTTTGAAATTCGTGAAATTGGAAAAAAAATATTTGAAATAAGATAAAAAATGAAAATTTTTGGCTATAGTCTTTTTTTTTTTGTTTATTTAAATTTGAAATGGCTCTGAGTAATAAAACTCCTTCTGCCATTAGATAAGTAAAAAAATAGAATTTTAAAATGAATAAAGTAAACATAACATTTTTTTTTTAAAAATAAAGTACAAAAAATAATGAAATAGTAAATTACTGTAAAAACGATAGCAAGTTTTTTTTATTTTTATTTTTTTTTTTTTTACACTTTTTAATGAAAGATTGAAAATCAGAGAGATAAACCCTTATCATTTAGCCATTCACTGAATTCATTCCATATATTACATAAAGATGTTTTTTTCTCACAGGGTCTTGAGCTGTTAACAAAAGCACTGACATATTCTTTGATTAAATCAGTAGTAAGTGTTTTTGAAGATAACACTATTTTTGAGATATTTTATAAATAGTTTATTTAAACGAACTTCTATGTTATCAAGCTTTATTGCATCTAGGAAATTTATCAGAAGATCCGATGGAGTATCATGAGGAAAATTATAACTGTACTTAATTGAAATATTTTGGAGAACTTGTAGCCTAGAGTGATTGGTCTTTGAGACTAGAATAGGAATAAAGAAACTATAATCAATAATAGAGACAATTAATGATTTATATACATTTACCAAAGTATTGTGGTTAAGTTTCCAAGACTTTTATGCCAGAATTTTTAAGACGTAGACGATCAATGGATCTTGATCTAATAAAGCCTATAGTCAGTTATGTGATCGCGCTTAAAAAAAGTTATGTGATCGCGTGTCAATTTCGATGACATATTTAATTAAAAAAAAAAGGTGTGAATGAAATTAAGAAAAAATCTGTACCGAGCTTGAGCTTCTTCAGAATTAAAAATAGAAAAAAATAAAATAAATTAAAATAAAAATAAAGTATAAAGGATTAAAAAAAAAAGAAATTTAAATAAAATATATTTGATATGTAATTAGTAGAATTTTAATTTTTTACTGTAATCTAACGAGTGTTCAAAAAAGAATGTTCAAAAGTTTGACATGTAAAAAAAATATCCAGTAGACAAAATTTAACCAAATTTTGTACAGTTATTTATTATCATCTAATATTTAAAAAAAATTAAATTAAAAGTTTTTACTATGTTAATTAACCGAAATAGGCCACCTAGAACACCTTCACCTAAAAATGACAATTGTCCTCTAATTTTTTGGAAGTTAATATATATGTTTAGTTGTTTATTTTAAAGAGCAAAGAAGACTGATTTAAATGACCCCCTGATCATTTTTCAATGACTTTTGTATCAAAAGTTATCTTAAAAAAGAAATTGAAATTTGCCTTTTTTAATTTCTTCAAAAATATTAGGTATCCATACACTTTTTGTTATATCTAGCGAACCGAAAGCCCAAATGTTTTGAAATTTTTAACAAATATTAAGGTAAGAATAAGCTTTAGAGTAAGTATGAATATAATATAATTTTTGATTAATTTTATCACTATTATTAAAAAAACTTTAAAAAAGCACTATTCACTTATGAATAGTTTAAATGACCAAAAAAGAACCCCATTATGTCCATTAAATAAATCAATTATAACCTTTTAAAGTATGCTTTAAGAAAATAAATGAAATATGCTTGTTTAAGCTTTAATATTTAAATAAAATTAAAATTAATCTTTGCATATTTTTGAGATAGATAGATCAAAGGCTCATTTTAATCCAGTGGCTAAGTTCGCGTTTTTACATTAATTTTTCCCAATCTAGCTATAATAAAAAATATTTTAATATTAAACTATTTATTAATTTTTTTAATTTATTTTAAATTTTGAGATTTTTCAAAAAATTATTATTTTTTTATAGAGGAGATGATAACCTTGAAAATTTTAAAGATAAAAGGGATATTTAACTCAAAAATTGAATTAGAAATTTTAATTTAGACCTAAGACAAGTAATGCGGATATAAAAGTCTAGTAAATTATTTAGAAATTGACAGTCGGGTTAAAGTTCGCTGATAGCTTCAATAAGCATTCATAGAATATATTTAAGTCCTTGAAAATTGAGATAATTTCTTCTTAAAATGATATTTTTATATTCATATGATTTTGGATATGCATTTTAATCTTATTATATATCTATAGGCATCAAAGGCATATTTATTTTAAAGAATGTTTTTTATCTCTTCAAGAACTTTGAAATTTTATTTTGAAAGTTCATTTTTAAAAAATTTTCTTTCATAGAATCGTTAATTTGACCGATGGATGTTCAAAATAAAAAGAAAAAAATGCATAAATGGAGCATATTTATTTTAAAAGATATTGTGAAATTTTTATTTGGATCTTCCTAATCCCCAAAAACAAAAAATGCTTCTCAAAATGAAAAAATTTTCATTACTAAAATCAATCGACTTTAAGACAAAAACTGCTCTCCACAAATAAACAAACTTCTTGGCACAATTTTTTTTTCAAATATTGTATTCTTTTAAAAAGATATTAAATTGATTTTAAATTAAAAATATTATCCAGCAAATTTTTTTAAATAATTTAATAAACGTTCTTTTATTAAATTATGCAACAAATAACTTAATTTTTTTTTTCACCACAAAAGATTTATGAAAACCAGTTGTTTGGTAAAAAATTTATTTTTTGTTTTCGACATAAAAAGTTGTGCTTTGCAGTGACATGTTATACAAAGTTTTTGGTGTGTGGCGAAAAGTTTTTAATTGTGAGGAAATATTTATTTCATTATTTAGACTAGAAAAAAAAACTTGAATCAAAAAATTGATTTAAACCAGGTAGACTTTATAATTTTTTATAAGAAAGAAATTAAAAATTTTTCAAAAATTTAACAGAAATATGACGAATAAATTTTTATAGTTGCATCAAAAATTAAATAAAAGAAATTCTATTTAATTTATAAAATGAACTAATTGATTTTTTTAAAAATAATTTTTACTTGATTAGAAGATTGATTGTTCAAGCGTGGATTAAAAGCAGTATTTTACAGAAATGCAGATTTAGTTTTACTTTATTTTCTTGCAAATAGGAATTTACACCTTGGTGTGTAACAGAATATCCTTCTCAAATTAAATAATTTATAAAGACCAAAAATTTAATCTTTTTTAAAGCTTCTATGATTAAACTTTATTTCCTTGTAAGATGCAAGTCTAAAGTGGGATTTTATTTGCAAGAGAAAACGTTAACAAGGAAAAATCATATATAAAAAATAAATATATTTGAATTTTTTAAATAATTATTAATTAAACTAAATAAAAGACAACAATTAATTATTAAGTTGTAACACTAGACATGCATTTATTTGAAAATATTTTTAAGACATTTAAGTGCGCCCAGTCAACCAAAAAAAATAATCTGTAAAGCGATTGAAATTTTAAAATGATTTCAATTCTTTATTTTAAAAAAATTTTAATTGAAATAATACCAATTAAGTACCATAGTAGCACAGATAAATTTATAATTGTTAGAATAATTATTGGACCTTATTGAACAATAAATAAATTAAATCAGTATTGATTTATTAATTTCACCAAGTTTCATACTTTTACTTTCGGTTGAACAGTATTCAAATAATTATGAGATTTTTTAAAGAATATTGAACTATTTTTAAAATAGAAGAAAATCTTAAGTCAGAAAATAAATAAATCATTTTTTGATAAAACAATTTTATTTAACAAAAAATCCTATTATTAAATTAAACTTAGACAGCCTTTACGGATTATAAAAAAAAAATGACTGGGCGAACCGTAGGAATTAAAGATAACTGTTAAAAATTAAACGGGAATTAACGACGTCAAAAGACTACATGTACAATACAAATTAGATTCTTCCAAACTTGGCTCCCAAATATAGAAACCATCTGAACCACATTTGCCACGAACAAGCACAGGAACATTTTCAATAACAGGCGAACAACCAAAACTATTCACATCCAAAAATTTGTCTCCAATTAGAGAGCATTTGGAACAGGTGCATTTGTTTTCCGATTTGTAAAATGGAAATCTGTCCTGGCGATAAGTAATTTCCCTCTTCCACGGACAGAGTGATTTTTTGCTCACATCCAATGTTCTCCTACTGGACATTAAGCATTCCGTATTCTCAAACAAATTTTCTCTAGCTATCCTAATTATGTAACTTGAGTTGATTTTTTCTTCGAAAGTTTTGGTCTTAAAGACGATCTCCTCATACTTTCTGTATGTCATTTCATAGTCAATAAATAATCTTCCCAAGTAATCTTCGTCTGGATCCCTACATTGATTACTGTTTATAGTATTTCCATAGACCCAAATGTTTCCATGTCTCAAAATTTCTTGGATTATTAAGATTAAAAATAGTTTAATCATTGTTACTAGATAAAAAAATGTCAAGTGAATTTATAGCCAAATTTTTTAGTAATTTAGACGTTGAAGAACCTTAGTGCTAAGGGATTACGGAGGTTGGCATTCGCTGGAAAAAAAATAGAATTAATTTAGCATTTCTTCAAGAAAATAGTTGATTCCACGGATTAAAAAAAGCTTGGAGAAAAAGAGCCAAATATTTTTTTATTTTAAATGGTAAGGAATAGACAATATGCTGCTGATTCGATCTCTATTTTTGTTTTTTAATTAATTTTTTGATGATACTGTGATAAAGTGCCCTAAACAATCTAAATTAAGAAGCTTCGTATATTTATCTTCCTTCTTTGAGATTATTTTTTTGAATTTGAAAAAAAATAAGCTATTTAATTACTTAGATTGTTTCTAAAATAAGTTCGGTTCTAAAAATAAAGCAATTATTTTTAGACGCTTGATCGTAATCCTGAAAATGGCTAATGAAGAATTATTGATGAAAATGCTCGTTTTGAAAGTAGAAGAAAAATAATTTTGCTAATTAAATATATGCAGAAAAAAAAATTCGAATAAATTTCTATTTATTTTTAAATTTAAATCACTTTTGTTTAATGAAAATTAATATTTTTTTCTAGAATTATTAAATCATAGTTTTGATCGAAAAAATAAATTTAATTGAAAAAATCCCTAAAGGTACTTACCCTTTATAAAATACTAGGAATTTTAAAAAGTAAAAATACACATTTATTTCAATTTTCTTATTAAAAATAGAATTCAATTTTTTAGCATATAATGCCTTTTGAGAGATGTTTTTGACTTGGTGTTTTCTAGATGCTTTTTTATATAATTTCAGTCTTATCTAAGAAAAATTATCAATATTAAAAAAACACTTTTTCTTTTTATAACAGAAACCGGTGTTTAATTCAGATTTTGAAAAATAATGAAAAATAAACTCTAATTTGAGGGGTATTAATTGGACACTAAGGGGTCTAGGAGATTTCGAAACTTCTTTTTTAGATATAAAATAAGATAAAATCCATTTGGTAAGGATTCAAAAAGAAGAACTTTGCTCATTTAATCTTGTGTTTAAAATATTAAAAAGACTGAAATTAAGAATTCAAAATATATTTATACATTAAAGCCGCAGGAGTTTAAATATCTTTTTCACCAAAAATAATAAAAAATAGTTTTTTGAATACAAAATATTTAATATTTTTTATTATTTAATGTTATTTTATTTAATTTACTCAAAATTATTCAATTTTTTGTATAACATTTACTTTTTGCTCTAATTTATGTGTTTTTTCAATTTTTAAAAATATCAAAAATAGCTTTTACAAATCTCAAAATTAACGCTAACGTGGCTGAAAGGGAGAATTAATATTCATTCCAAACAGCCAAGGGATTTTGTCCCAAATTATTTTTTAAATAAATAAATAAAAATTTAATGTTTTCAGCTAAATGCAAATAGAAATCTTTTTTTTCTAATAAAATCTTCATTATTATTTTAGACTTATTTTGAATAACTATCATTATTTTACATTTAAAAACGGTCTGATTTTGATCAATTTGCTTGTGATAATATGATTGAAATAATGAAAAAATGATGCCATAAAAAAAAAAGTTCGACAGTATTCAAACAATCCCATTAAACGCTTATTAATGGTTTAATAAATATCGGACTTTATAGTAATATAACATTATAAAATTTTAATTATTTTTTATTGATAATAAACATTTGAATAAATTTATTGAAATAACTTTTTTTAAACTTTTATGATAAAAGCTGAAAATAGAAATTTGATCTTTTAGTTTTTAAATATAAGATTTATTCATCGAATTGGGTCAAAAATTCTTAACCAATATTTTTACCAAAATTAACCTCAAATATTTTGTTCTTTTAGTATCATTTTAAAATTTTATTCTTATTTTTATATTTCTAACTTTTTAACTTATTTCTATTATTAACTTTCATTCATTAAAATTACTCAATAATCAAAATTTTATTTCTAAATTACTAAATCAAATATGCTTTAAAGTAATAATTATAGTAGTAGATGTGATTTAAAAAATTATAAGAAAATTATTTGATAATTAGCTTATGATAATAAGATTTTTGTGAGGTATTTTACCTAATATATTTTTGTGCCTAATTAATTTTTGAAACAATAATTTCTTCCGATTTTTGGAAAAAATTTGTGAGAAAATTACATCGTCTATTACATAAAGGCTACTTTAAAAATTTGAAAAATTCATTGCAAAAATTCAATATTTGTTAAAAGAAACAGGAATTTTTCTAACATGAATTAATAATATTTAAAGGAAAATTTCGATGACAAAACATTATTTTCAAATATAAGATTTTTTAATTGGAAATATTGTTAGCGGAAATGTTTAATCAAAAAAAGTTTCTTTTCTAAAAGTTTATTCTTCAACGTGCCAAATTAAGAAATACCAAAACCAAGAAAAAAAATTTTATAATTTCTTTAAAAAGCCATTTATTTATATCTCATATCTTTTTAACAACAAATCAAATAACCAAGACAAGTTTAATTACTAGCGTAGTTACTTTGAATTTGGTTAGTGATGCAGCAATACCACTTTAAAAAGTCTTCAAGAGAAGAAGTATTTCATGTATTTCAGGTGATGGTTTTTCACCCGCTAACAATTTTTTCAATTCATTAATTTTTAAAACTTGGTTAGAATAAATAATTCTAAATTCCTTTTTAAAAAATATTAGAGTCAATCCTCTGAGTTTCAAAAATAAACTCTCGAGGTAGATTGTTGTTTTTTAAATGTTTGTATCAGGATGGTATGGAAAGTGCATTCTTTTTAAAGTTTAATTGACAAGTATTTTAGAATGAATTGAAAACTGTGTCATTGGCAAAAACTAGTAATTTTACAGTACAAAGCTGAAATAAGTTTACAACATGTCTCAAAATATTTAAGCAGATTTTTAAAAATTTTCAAACATCTTTTTGAAAATTTTTGTGTATTTTTTTTGTTAATTTAATTTATTCGATAAATTCAAGTAAATTTCAAGATCTATCTGAAGATATCCTAATACTCAAAATACAGACCAGATTCAAGACCGATTTGAAAATTGTTAAAAAATGAGTTTCTAACACTTTTTTGAAGGCGATAAAATTCTTACCATTTTAATTTACAGGCAGTAAAAAGTATTATGTAGAGCGGCTTATATTAATTAATTCAGTTTACCGGAATAAGAAGTTTTGGTCGAATAATTTTCTGCATTGTGGGAAATAGGAATTTAAATATTTGAAAATAAACATCAATATTTTTATTTACGTCCATTGTGGGCTTTAAGTAAAAATATCTGAATTTTATTTAAAAAATAATTTTCTTTTAATGAATTTTGAAAGATTTTTTTTAGATAAAGATTTTTTATTAAAAAATAATAAATACATTTTTTTTTTTAAATCTTTCTTCCAGCTCTCATTTGCTACAAGGATTTGACGATATTTTACGATAAATTTCGTAAAATGACTTGAGTAAAATTACGATAATTGAAGATAAACAACGTTTATTTACGTAGAAAGGAAATCATTTATTTGGAAGTTAAAATAAATTTTTTTTGGGTATTTATTTATTGTAATAAATATTTTAAAAGAAATTAAAAATGAGTAAATTTAAATTATTAATGAGTTAAAAAAAAAATTATTGAGTATCACACAAATCATTATTTAGTGTTACAAAAATTTTAATAAATACAAAAAAATCAAAAAAAAATTTAATAAAAAATTATTCTCTAATAAATCCTTTTTTTGCTAATGTAGGTATGTCTCTCTTTCTTTCTTGTACGATTGGAACTGATAAAGCTATTAATGGAGAATTTACTTCTTTTAATATAATAGCTAACGGGTGACAACTTAAAATCGAGACGAACTTTTAGTATCATTTGCTATTTTATTTTAATTTTTTTTTAAATCTCTAATGGGCCAGAAAAACGATCAATTGAAGATTTTTGGTCCATTTTAAAGGGGAAAGTGTATGAGAATGGCTGGAGAACAAATAACTTAGATGAACAAAGGAATAAAATACGACTTTGTACTAGAAATATGGACCAAAATCTCGTACTGAACTTTTTGGCCTCTACATCCAAACGACTCAATAATATTCGAAGAAATGGACTTATTGAATAATGGTAAAAGCTAGAATAAAACTAGAATAAAAATGCTATATTCTCTCAAAATTTCGTTTTATTTTGATAAATATTAAAGGAGTTATGACCTTCTAAAGCTCATCTCGATTTTATGTTGTCACCCGTTATATCATCAACATGCTTGCATTTATACTCGTTTAGAAAACAAAGACAATTGTATTTCAATACTATCAAGACAACTTATATTAAATGAGTTTACAAAAATATCTAAAGTCTTGAATATTCCAGATCGGTAACGCTTAAACAAAGCCCTAGAAATCTTATTTTAATCATTTGAAATTTAAACAAGATTATTCATTTGATAAGTTTTTCAGCATGACCAAACTTCTTTGTATTAAGATTAGCTTAAAAATACGCATTTTTTTATTTTTAGTCTCTACAATCCATACACTCATTTGATTCTTTAACAATTTTCGTTAAACGCCTAAATATTAAACTACTTGGTTATTATAATCAATACTCATTTTAAATTATAAGCACTGAACTAATTCATAATATCCAATGTGGAATTTTTGCTTTATACCCAATTATATTGATTAATTGTACTTTTAATAAAATTTAATACTTAATGTATATTTTCTTTTTTTTTATTGACAAAAGGTAGAATGTTAAAGGAACAGGCCTCTCGCAAAAAGGTCCGTAAATAGAGTTGACTTGATCTAAAAATCGGAATGCTTGTTTTTATTATTTTTTCATTATATCATGAACAACTAAGACATGAAAATGCAGAAATTCACAATTCTCTGTATCTTTTGTTGCAGAGGATCAAATAATTTAGACAAAACAAAGAGAATTTCAGACTTGTTAAAAAAGATTTATTTGATTCAATATTTTATGGTGTAAAAGGATTTTTTTCTGTAATGAAATGAGGAAATGATATCTAGAAAGTAGGCAAAGAACCCAAACCAGCAGAAGCATTACATGGAGCTGGAGCTGGAGCTGGACAAGGTGATGGAGCTGGAGCTGGACAAGGTGGTGGACATGGAGCTGGACATGGTGGAGGGCATGGTGGTGGTACTGGAACTGGGACTGGAACACGTTGAGGAACTGGAGTTGGAATTGGAACTCTTTGTGGTGTTGGAACTGGAGTTGGAATTTTGAATGGAACTGGTACTGGTTGTGGAACTGGGTATTTGTGTGGAACTGGTACTCTGACAGGAACTGGGTATTTTTCTGGAACTATTCGAAGCGAAAAATAAGACATTACAATTTTTAAAATCAAAAAGTTCAATATTAATGAGCCTTAAACTTACCTGGATATGGTTTTGGAACTGGGACTCTGTATGGAACATCTACGTGTTCCACAACTGGGTATGGTTGTGGCACTGGGATTCGGATTGGTACTCTAACTGGTACTGGAGTTGGAACAGGGGTTTGAACTGGGCATGGTTGCGGGACTGGGACTCTGATTTGAACTTGAACAGTTTGAGCTTGTGGAACTGGCTCGTGTACGGTCAGTTGAACTGGTACTGGTACTCTCACTGGAACTTTAAATGGAACTGGTACTGGACAAGGTTGAGGAACTGGGACTGGAGTTGGTACTGGAACTGGTCTTGGTACTGGTACTCTGATTGGAGTAGGTACTGGTTGTGGCACTGGAGTTGGAATTGGGTGTGGAACATGTCGTGGGATTCTGACTGGAACTGGATAGGGTTGAGGTACTGGAACAGGCACTGGTACTCGTTGTGGAGGTGGTGGTGGAGGTGGAGGTGGACAGCATGAAGTTTCACATGAACCACATGAAGAACCTGCAGCAGATGATAAATCCAATGAACCTTGAATGTTGGAGAAAATTTTTGGAAAAATGTTTTAGAACTATTCACTTGAATTATTTATTACCGAAAGCACTGAAGCTCATTTTTAAATACTTGGTTTGTATATTTTTTTGATTAGTTAGTTAAAAATTGTAAGATTGATGATATTTTTTCTCAAAATTTCTCCCATTTTTATATTATTCCATTTTCATGCTTGGTCTAACTTTCTCTACTTTGATTATAGAAAAAATTATAATTAAAATTTATTATCTAAAATTGTTTAGTTTGCTCTTTTGTTGCACATTTTCCAATTTTTTAGAATTAATATCGATTTATTAGATTGAATGAATAAAAGAGATGGCAATTGGTAAGCAATATTTTCCAATAATTGACTGAATTGAATTAAATTAAATACCAAACAAATAAATATTCAAATGTATTAATATTACTTGTTTAATAAATTTTGGAAAATTTTAATTTGGAAAATTTAGCTATGCTTTTCTTTTTTTGAATTTATTTTTTATTGAAAAAAAAATTTTTTTCTATTGATATCCCATTATTTTAGAATAATGAGTGGTTTTTAAAATTAATAATAAAAAATATTTTCTTTATTTTAGATATTTGATTAGGTTTTTAAATTTAATTCCATCACAGGATGAACATTTTAAATCGTTCTTTTTCAAAATTATTAATCAATTTTAGATATTTGATTAATAATCAATTTTAGAAAATAATCTTGTTTTACTTGATAAAACAATTTAAAAGCGAATATTCTTCACTTTTGAAATCACTCATTCGCATATTGTTTACATAAATAAAATAATAACTTGATAACTTCCGAAAAATTAATAAAAAAATAAGCATCTTCCTTTTTCAAAAATACTCAATGAATAAACACTATTGATAAAAGTAAAAAATAAATATAAAAATCAGTTAATTAAGGTTTGAGTTTTATCCTTTAAAAACCTTGATCCTTTTATCAGTAAGCATTGATTGACATTTTGTTTGGATTTTAAACTAAAAATGAATTAGATTGAAAAATATTAATCAAAAGATTTAAAAACAAATAGTTTGAAAAACCTGCTGCTGAACGGACCGAACGAACAACGATTTCGGTAAAAATAATGAATTTTGTCTTTTAAATCTTTTAAAAGGTTATATTATCTTTAAGCATTTAGAGGCTCATAATTTTCATTTTATTTCTTGAATTAAATTGCAAAATAATTGAATTAATGCTTGAAATTATTTAAGAGTTTTTTTTTCGGTCAATTTTATTCTTGGAGGTGAATTTGGTTTTTTAGCAGACCTTGATATTTGATGCAACTTTGAATGTTTCACTATGTTGCATTTACACAACTCCTTTTGAAAAAAGTTTTTCAATTTTTTTACATTTTTTCTGTTCTTTTTATCGTTTTGGACTGAATTTTTAAAAAGGATCAAAGCTTATCCTTTTTTCTTTGTGAACTTTTTTTTTAATTTGAATTCATTTCAATTTTTTAAATAAATTTTAATAATGTAAATAAATTTTAATAATTAAAAAAGATTTAAAATTGATTCTTTTTTTATAGTATTTTTTATTGCTTTTTACCATTTTTACCTAAAATATAATATTTAATTAAAGTTTGGGAAAAAAAAACAATCAAATTGAATTCTTTCGCTAAAATTAAAAAAAAAATCTGTTATTCAGAACATTAAATTTTTAGAGATAAAATATCTTGATCCAGTCAATGAGATGCACTAATGTCAAAATATTTTTTAAAATCAAGAAAAAAAATGTCACTCGATCGATTCTAATTTTTTTCTTTTTAGACTAAAAATGATCCGAGGCGACTTTGTTAAATTTAAGAAAAATGAATTCTCAAATAAAAAGCATCATTGGTTAAGAAAAAAGACATTTCATGCAGATATTCCTCAATCTAAAACATTGAAAAATATTGTGAAAGTAGATAAACAATTGATTATTTTAATTTGAAATATTATATCAAACATCAATTGAAGCATGACTGCTTTTAGTTATAAATAAGATTGCTTTAGGTCGAAAGAAATCATCGAAAATTGAATATCTATTCAATATACAGAAAAAAATTCTCAATTACTAGCAAAATGTCTCTCTTGGGTTCATCATTTTCAGCTGGAGCTGAATTTTCAACTCCATTGTCTTTGCCTTCATTGGATTCATCATGCGGTTCATGCCCACGTAAATAAAAACTTAAAAAATAGAGATTTAGCCTAAAAATTTGTTTAATTTAGCTCCACCACCACAGCCATGTCCACCACCACCACCACAGCCATGTCCACCACCACCACCACAGCCATGTCCAGCTCCATGTCCACCACCACCATGCAGAATACCAGTTCCAGTTCCAACTCCAGTACCAACTCCAGTACGAGTGCCACAATACGTAACTGTAAGTTAATCAAATAAATTTCTGGGAAAAAGTAATTTACATGAAATTTAAAAAGGTTCCAGTGCCAACTCCATGTCCAAGACCAGTTCAAGTACCAGTTCCTAAACCATGTCCAGTACCAGTTCCATATCCACAAAGAGTTCCAGTTCCAACTCCATTCAAAATTCCAGTGCCAACTCCAGTTCCACAACAGGTTCAAATTCCACAGCCAGTTCCACAAGTCAACCGTGTTCAAGTTCCATTGCCATACCAAGTACCGCAACCAGTAGCTGTTCCAACGCCAGTTAGAATTCCAGTAAGAGTACCAGTGCCACAGCCATACCCTGTACCACAACCAGTTCCAGAACCATGTCCAGTTCGCATCCCAATCAGAATTAGAGTACCAAGACCTGTTCCAGTACCAGTTGAAGTACCAATTCCAGTTAGAACTCCACAGCCATGCCCAACTCCATTGCCATGCCCAGTCCCTCAACCGTGTCCAGTACCTGTTCCACAACCAGTTCCTCAACCATGCCCACAGCCTGTTCCAGTTCCCCAACCAGTACCATGTCCACAACCAGTCCCTATCCCAACTCCAGTTCCAGTCCAAACTTGCCCACCACCACCACCACCATGTCCAGCCCCATGCCCACCTCCACCACCACCATGTCCAAACCCATGCGGTTCAGGCTCATCAAACTTCTAAATTTATTTTATTAAAAAAACAAAAATTCCAAAATTCCTTTATCTCTCAAATTTTTTTCCTTTAATAAATAATTAAAATATATGTTGTTTTTTTTATAGCACATTGTTTTTAATTTTTTTATGATTAAATTAAACATAGAATATATTATTTATTTGTATTTCTGTATCGAGCTTAAGCTCCTTCAGATTTTAAAAAACAAAAATAAAATAAAAATCAAAATAGAGTTAAATAGAATAGAATAAAAGTAAAAATAATATAAGTTAAAAAATAGGAAAATATTAAAATTAAAAATAAATTAAGAAATATTAAGAAATGATAAAGATAGAGAGTTACAAAATACATTTTTTAAACATTTGATGGTTCAGGAAAAAAAGAAGAAATAGTAAGGTAGCAATTACACAATGGAGTTCAACGTGACAAGATCGTCTGCAAAGAGAAGTGAATATTCATTATTAGATTTATTTCTTTTAGGAATATCATTAATAAATATACTAAATAATAAAGGACTAATAACTGATCATTGAGGAACGCCAGCAGATATTTTGAATTCATCACTAATGTGATCATTTATATTTACTTTAAATGTTCTACAACTAAGAAATGATTTAATCCAATAAATTAAATAGGCAGGTATATTTATCTTTAAAAGCTTATAAATTATACAAAATGGCCTTCTTGATAGTGGATTTTCCCCCATCTTTTTAATAAAATCAGACCAATTTTGATTCCAAAATTTTTTAAAGCTAATTATAATTTCGAATGTTAATTGATTATATCTTTGTTTCGTCATTTTACAGCGAATTTTTTGAAAATATCTTCTTATTTTCCTACGTTCTTTAATAAAATCTACAATATAAGAAGGTAGACTGCTCTTGAAAATTTTTTGAGACTGAAAAGGTATACTTTTTTGTGCAGCAGACAATATTTTGTTGGTAATTATTTCGTTTTGTTCGTCAATCATCCCCGAAGAAGCAACTAAGTAATGGCTTGAGACATTTAGAACTTCACGAAATAAATGCCAATCTGCTTTTTTAAAATTAAACTTTTTGATTGGGATTTTGAGGTAAATAAGTAATCGAAAGCTATGGAGGTTTCGATTGGAAGATGGTCACTTGTCATATCATGATTATTGAGAACTTGAAACTCACTTATTTTATTTATTACTGAGGATGAAGCTAAAACAAATCAAGGATTTCAAAATATTCTCTATTAAAGATATTTAAAGTAGGGGTAGAGTCATTAATTACGGAAAAATCTAATTCATTAATTATCCTTTCCAAAATAATTCCATTTTGATTTTCTCCTAGACAACTTATTTGTTTTGTCCGAGCGTCAAGATCACCACCAAGAATAAAGTTTTTACATTTAATGTTTATTATTACAAAAAGATCAAAATCAAGAAGTAAATTTGATTCCAAAATGGCCTTCTTGATAGTGGATTTTCCCCCATCTTTTTAATAAAATCAGACCAATTTTGATTCCAAAATTTTTTAAAGGTAATTTTCGGGGACTCGGCGAAGCGACCGCCAGCTCGGATCGAACGGTGGGGCCTACGGCTCTCTCAGTTTGACTACTCGATCGAGTACCGACCTGGCTTGTCCAACATCGCGGACTACTTCTCGCGACATCCTGATCCGAAGGTAAGTCTGACGACCGAGATCGAGGAAAGTAAGACGGAGCGCTACATCAACACCATCGTGCGGAGTGCAGTGCCGGAAGCGATCACGCTCGAGGAGATCGCCGCTGCGACCTTGGCAGATAGCGAGCTACAACGGCTGCTAGTCTGTGCAGGAGCGAGGTGCGAACGCAGCTTCCATCACATCTTTCGGCGTATCGACACGTTTCGAAAGAGATTAAATAATCTGCTTTATTTTAGAGTAGTGCCGCACATTTTTTTTTTATTATTTATATATTTAGGCCCACCCCTTAATGTTGCAACCCTCAATGACTTGACTGCTGAAACCAAGCAAGATTGCTCAAAATTTGAACGTTCCTTTATAGTATTCCATTAAAAGAATATATTTAATTTCATAGGAAACTTTTCAAATCTTATTCTCGTCTCATTTAATTTTTTTATTTTGTCTTTCCTGTTCCTTTGGCTTCAACTTTGAAAACTCATCGCTCATCACACTCATTATCGAGCAACTTACACGAATGATTTTGCCTGATCAATTTTTTGAAGGTGAATTTTCCTGGTTCGCCGCGAAGAACTTTTATAGTGGTGATCGTTGGTTGATGGTTCTTTATTGCGCCGTCTTACACGCAGTGAGAGTCAAAGAAGTTCGGTATTGAATTTGAACAGATTGATAGATCTACAGGTTGGAGGTTGATTGATGTTAGGGCAATGAAAACATTGATCTGGTTGAATACCGAAGTTAAAAAGTTTAACCATGATTACTGTATTGCAAATTTTTATTTTGGAAGCTTTATTATTCTGTCGCAGATTTCTAAATTGCAAAGTAATGCTTTAATGGTTTTGAATGGTTCATTAGTACTTTTTGTGATTATTCTTAGTACTTTAAATTTTGTCAAATTTTTTCCTGAGCTTGTATAGATTTTCTTTATCTGTGATATTAAATTCAAAACTTACGTTTTGTTAGGTTGTGTAGAATTCCGGAGCCTTATGCTTGACTAATTGAACTCCGTGTTAAAACGCATAAGCTGGCTTGCAAGTTTTTATTCTTTAGATAAAATATGTTAATTAATCTTCTAATTGAGTTAAAATTATTTTTAAAAAAATCAAAAAATTCATTTTAAAAATAAAAAAACAAAATTTCTTTAATTTAATTTTTAATGCAACTATAATAATTTTTAGTAAAAGTTCTATCTATTAAGAGAAAAACAAATAGTTTAAGTACTTTAAAGTACTTAAACAAATAGTTAAAGTATTTGAAGATTGGTTAGCTCGTACATTATTGCTGTCGTATTACTATAATATATAAGCCTAACTAGGCCCCGGTTGAAGTGTCATGAATCTAGGAGCTAGTTTGTAAGTCAACCTACCCGGCAACAACTTGGTTCCGTGACCAGTATATAAAAGAACAAGCAGTTGCCGAGGAACCGAAGAAGTAGCCAGTGGGAAGACCAACGAAGCAAAAGAAGTTAAAGTAAGTGGAAACAAGCAAATAGCACCTGAAAGACCAAAGAAAATGGCAAATGGATGAATGCGACAGTAACATTAAATCATCAACAAAATTGAAACGAAGAACTTGGATCTAGTACTTTGGCGACGTGAGGCTGTAGGAGGAGAGAACGCCGAAGTGCAGATCAAGAGTAAAATGGTGAAAAAAAAATGGGGGTCAGGTCGTCGAGGTGGCAGCTTGCAAAGGACGAGCAGCTAAAGGAAATGAAGCAAGAGAAGGACGAAGAGATAAGAGAGCTGATCGAGAGTCAGAACTTGCCCGAGATGCTGGCCATTTTTAAAAAGGCGGACAGAGTAAAGCTGAAGTGTTTGCAGGGGATGCAGCCAATAGCAAGGGCTGCGGAACAAGCTGGTGATGAGCTATTAGTTTTCAAAGTTGGCGCCAAAGGAACAGGAAAGACAAAATAAAAAAATTAAATGAGACGAGAATAAGATTTGAAAAGTTTCCTATGAAATTAAATATATTCTTTTAATGGAATACTATAAAGGAACGTTCAAATTTTGAGCAATCTTGCTTGGTTTCAGCAGTCAAGTCATTGAGGGTTGCAACATTAAGGGGTGGGCCTAAATATATAAATAATAAAAAAAAAATGTGCGGCCTTACTCTGTTGCCACTAAAATCACTTACTAATTGAACTAACTAAATAATTAAAGTACTTCAAGGAGTATTCGAATATTGGTTAACTTGTATGCGGCACTTCTCTGTTGCCACATAGGAAAAGTGAGCTAAAATAAGTGTTGATTTATACTGAGTGGTAAAATTTACCGCTTTTTTGAAAGAGGCTTTCGATAGATTAAATGAAATCGGCTTGTACAGCTTCAGACTGTCACATGACTGTGATTTAATAAAAATGTATTCAATTTCTAAAATAAAAGTGCTTTTTTTGCGTTTGGCTTAGCAATATTTGGAAAAAATAATAGCGTCATCACGTGACAAACTTAAACATTAAATTTGTATGTTAGCAATGTCGCTAGCTAGTACAAACGAAATTCCTCGATGGATTTTAAAGAATTCCGTCAAATTAAAATCTGAACCAGTTAGCCACAAGACCTTATTCAGTGCGCTCGATATCGCCTCAAACCAAGACGAAAATAACGCTATCACGTCAATTTAGAATTACTGGTCCAACAAAATATGGATAATCAAATTTAACTCGGCGTTTTACTCACAAAATATTTTTAATCGGACAATCAATATTAATGGGGCAAATTTTAGTCTTGAAGACGCAAACAAATTACCGGATCTTAGAAGGTACAGTACTTTTCGTTTTCACTTCTTACCCAATAATTTTTAATGCGAACTACTCCAAAATTTTTTTGATGCCCTTCGAATTGATGGGCTTAAAATCGAGAACATCTCTGAAGAAAATTATAAAGATAGAACTCTTAAGAATGGAGTTAAAAGGGTTAAAATTTCTTTCTGGCCCTGCAAATATTTATGGGTTAAGATGTGTTATCTCTATTGTTGGCCAAAAGCCAAAATGCTATTTTTGTCACCATGAAAATCATTATGTAGCAAAATGTCCAATTAAGGAATCCTTTTGCTGAAAATGTCATCAAAAAGGCCATTTAACACAAAAATGTACCATAACTGAGAAGTTGAAGTCGTTAGAAAGAAAAAAAATTGACTACAGTGAGCTCCATGTAGAACACGAAGAAATTCAAACAAACACGGATGGAAATGTAGAGCAAATGCCAAAAACCCCAGAATATCGACCAAATGTACCAAATGATCAAGGCCATATAGCATTTCTACACTCAAATGCTCAAATTTTAAAAACTCCAGTCCTAGAAGAACACTTAACTATTAGACAATCTCCAGTTCAACCGCTGGTGCCGACATCTGTTCAAAATGTTCAAAAAGAACGATACAATTATGTTCAGTATGTCCAAACTAGAAACCAAATAAAAAGACAATCCGAAACAGAACAAGAAGAAAACGAACCAAAAAAACAGTATTCAAGACTTTACATTTGAAGAGTTTTCCTCAGAGATTCTTTCAATTAAGTTAAAATCTGGAATAAATGATCAATTTTACGTGTTTAGCCTCTACAACCCACCAAATGTACTTCTTAATTTTGATCTTTTTGTAAAAATAAACAGTAAATGTAAAAACTTTATTCTTGGTGGTGATCTTAACGCTCGGACAAAACAAATAAGTTGTCTAGGAGAAAATCAAAATGGAATTATTTTGGAAAGGATAATTAATGAATTAGATTTTTCCGTAATTAATGACTCTACCCCTACTTTAAATATCTTTAATAGAGAATATTTTGAAATCCTTGATTTGTTTTAGCTTCATCCTCAGTAATAAATAAAATAAGTGAGTTTCAAGTTCTCAATAATCATGATATGACAAGTGACCATCTTCCAATCGAAACCTCCATAGCTTTCGATTACTTATTTACCTCAAAATCCCAATCAAAAAGTTTAATTTTAAAAAGCAGATTGGCATTTATTTCGTGAAGTTCTAAATGTCTCAAGCCATTACTTAGTTGCTTCTTCGGGGATGATTGACGAACAAAACGAAATAATTACCAACAAAATATTGTCTGCTGCACAAAAAAGTATACCTTTTCAGTCTCAAAAAATTTTCAAGAGCAGTCTACCTTCTTATATTGTAGATTTTATTAAAGAACGTAGGAAAATAAGAAGATATTTTCAAAAAATTCGCTGTAAAATGACGAAACAAAGATATAATCAATTAACATTCGAAATTATAATTAGCTTTAAAAAATTTTGGAATCAAAATTGGTCTGATTTTATTAAAAAGATGGGGGAAAATCCACTATCAAGAAGGCCATTTTGTATAATTTATAAGCTTTTAAAGATAAATATACCTGCCTATTTAATTTATTGGATTAAATCATTTCTTAGTTGTAGAACATTTAAAGTAAATATAAATGATCACATTAGTGATGAATTCAAAATATCTGCTGGCGTTCCTCAATGATCAGTTATTAGTCCTTTATTATTTAGTATATTTATTAATGATATTCCTAAAAGAAATAAATCTAATAATGAATATTCACTTCTCTTTGCAGACGATCTTGTCACGTTGAACTCCATTGTGTAATTGCTACCTTACTATTTCTTCTTTTTTCCTGAACCATCAAATGTTTAAAAAATGTATTTTGTAACTCTCTATCTTTATCATTTCTTAATATTTCTTAATTTATTTTTAATTTTAATATTTTCCTATTTTTTAACTTATATTATTTTTACTTTTATTCTATTCTATTTAACTCTATTTTGATTTTTATTTTATTTTTGTTTTTTAAAATCTGAAGGAGCTTAAGCTCGATACAGAAATACAAATAAATAATATATTCTATGTTTAATTTAATCATAAAAAAATTAAAAACAATGTGCTATAAAAAAAACAACATATATTTTAATTATTTATTAAAGGAAAAAAATTTGAGAGATAAAGGAATTTTGGAATTTTTGTTTTTTAATAAAATAAATTTAGAAGTTTGATGAGCCTGAACCGCATGGGTTTGGACATGGTGGTGGTGGAGGTGGGCATGGGGCTGGACATGGTGGTGGTGGTGGTGGGCAAGTTTGGACTGGAACTGGAGTTGGGATAGGGACTGGTTGTGGACATGGTACTGGTTGGGGAACTGGAACAGGCTGTGGGCATGGTTGAGGAACTGGTTGTGGAACAGGTACTGGACACGGTTGAGGGACTGGGCATGGCAATGGAGTTGGGCATGGCTGTGGAGTTCTAACTGGAATTGGTACTTCAACTGGTACTGGAACAGGTCTTGGTACTCTAATTCTGATTGGGATGCGAACTGGACATGGTTCTGGAACTGGTTGTGGTACAGGGTATGGCTGTGGCACTGGTACTCTTACTGGAATTCTAACTGGCGTTGGAACAGCTACTGGTTGCGGTACTTGGTATGGCAATGGAACTTGAACACGGTTGACTTGTGGAACTGGCTGTGGAATTTGAACCTGTTGTGGAACTGGAGTTGGCACTGGAATTTTGAATGGAGTTGGAACTGGAACTCTTTGTGGATATGGAACTGGTACTGGACATGGTTTAGGAACTGGTACTTGAACTGGTCTTGGACATGGAGTTGGCACTGGAACCTTTTTTAAATTTCATGTAAATTACTTTTTCCCAGAAATTTATTTGATTAACTTACAGTTACGTATTGTGGCACTCGTACTGGAGTTGGTACTGGAGTTGGAACTGGAACTGGTATTCTGCATGGTGGTGGTGGACATGGAGCTGGACATGGCTGTGGTGGTGGTGGTGGACATGGCTGTGGTGGTGGTGGTGGACATGGCTGTGGTGGTGGTGGTGGACATGGCTGTGGTGGTGGAGCTAAATTAAACAAATTTTTAGGCTAAATCTCTATTTTTTAAGTTTTTATTTACGTGGGCATGAACCGCATGATGAATCCAATGAAGGCAAAGACAATGGAGTTGAAAATTCAGCTCCAGCTGAAAATGATGAACCCAAGAGAGACATTTTGCTAGTAATTGAGAATTTTTTCTGTATATTGAATAGATATTCAATTTTCGATGATTTCTTTCGACCTAAAGCAATCTTATTTATAACTAAAAGCAGTCATGCTTCAATTGATGTTTGATATAATATTTCAAATTAAAATAATCAATTGTTTATCTACTTTCACAATATTTTTCAATGTTTTAGATTGAGGAATATCTGCATGAAATGTCTTTTTTCTTAACCAATGATGCTTTTTATTTGAGAATTCATTTTTCTTAAATTTAACAAAGTCGCCTCGGATCATTTTTAGTCTAAAAAGAAAAAAATTAGAATCGATCGAGTGACATTTTTTTTCTTGATTTTAAAAAATATTTTGACATTAGTGCATCTCATTGACTGGATCAAGATATTTTATCTCTAAAAATTTAATGTTCTGAATAACAGATTTTTTTTTTAATTTTAGCGAAAGAATTCAATTTGATTGTTTTTTTCCCAAACTTTAATTAAATATTATATTTTAGGTAAAAATGGTAAAAAGCAATAAAAAATACTATAAAAAAAGAATCAATTTTAAATCTTTTTTAATTATTAAAATTTATTTACATTATTAAAATTTATTTAAAAAATTGAAATGAATTCAAATTAAAAAAAAAAAGTTCACAAAGAAAAAAGGATAAGCTTTGATCCTTTTTAAAAATTCAGTCCAAAACGATAAAAAGAACAGAAAAAAATGTAAAAAAATTGAAAAACTTTTTTCAAAAGGAGTTGTGTAAATGCAACATAGTGAAACATTCAAAGTTGCATCAAATATCAAGGTCTGCTAAAAAACCAAATTCACCTCCAAGAATAAAATTGACCGAAAAAAACTCTTAAATAATTTCAAGCATTAATTCAATTATTTTGCAATTTAATTCAAGAAATAAAATGAAAATTATGAGCCTCTAAATGCTTAAAGATAATATAACCTTTTAAAAGATTTAAAAGACAAAATTCATTATTTTTACCGAAATCGTTGTTCGTTCGGTCCGTTCAGCAGCAGGTTTTTCAAACTATTTGTTTTTAAATCTTTTGATTAATATTTTTCAATCTAATTCATTTTTAGTTTAAAATCCAAACAAAATGTCAATCAATGCTTACTGATAAAAGGATCAAGGTTTTTAAAGGATAAAACTCAAACCTTAATTAACTGATTTTTATATTTATTTTTTACTTTTATCAATAGTGTTTATTCATTGAGTATTTTTGAAAAAGGAAGATGCTTATTTTTTTATTAATTTTTCGGAAGTTATCAAGTTATTATTTTATTTATGTAAACAATATGCGAATGAGTGATTTCAAAAGTGAAGAATATTCGCTTTTAAATTGTTTTATCAAGTAAAACAAGATTATTTTCTAAAATTGATTATTAATCAAATATCTAAAATTGATTAATAATTTTGAAAAAGAACGATTTAAAATGTTCATCCTGTGATGGAATTAAATTTAAAAACCTAATCAAATATCTAAAATAAAGAAAATATTTTTTATTATTAATTTTAAAAACCACTCATTATTCTAAAATAATGGGATATCAATAGAAAAAAATTTTTTTTTCAATAAAAAATAAATTCAAAAAAAGAAAAGCATAGCTAAATTTTCCAAATTAAAATTTTCCAAAATTTATTAAACAAGTAATATTAATACATTTGAATATTTATTTGTTTGGTATTTAATTTAATTCAATTCAGTCAATTATTGGAAAATATTGCTTACCAATTGCCATCTCTTTTATTCATTCAATCTAATAAATCGATATTAATTCTAAAAAATTGGAAAATGTGCAACAAAAGAGCAAACTAAACAATTTTAGATAATAAATTTTAATTATAATTTTTTCTATAATCAAAGTAGAGAAAGTTAGACCAAGCATGAAAATGGAATAATATAAAAATGGGAGAAATTTTGAGAAAAAATATCATCAATCTTACAATTTTTAACTAACTAATCAAAAAAATATACAAACCAAGTATTTAAAAATGAGCTTCAGTGCTTTCGGTAATAAATAATTCAAGTGAATAGTTCTAAAACATTTTTCCAAAAATTTTCTCCAACATTCAAGGTTCATTGGATTTATCATCTGCTGCAGGTTCTTCATGTGGTTCATGTGAAACTTCATGCTGTCCACCTCCACCTCCACCACCACCTCCACAACGAGTACCAGTGCCTGTTCCAGTACCTCAACCCTATCCAGTTCCAGTCAGAATCCCACGACATGTTCCACACCCAATTCCAACTCCAGTGCCACAACCAGTACCTACTCCAATCAGAGTACCAGTACCAAGACCAGTTCCAGTACCAACTCCAGTCCCAGTTCCTCAACCTTGTCCAGTACCAGTTCCATTTAAAGTTCCAGTGAGAGTACCAGTACCAGTTCAACTGACCGTACACGAGCCAGTTCCACAAGCTCAAACTGTTCAAGTTCAAATCAGAGTCCCAGTCCCGCAACCATGCCCAGTTCAAACCCCTGTTCCAACTCCAGTACCAGTTAGAGTACCAATCCGAATCCCAGTGCCACAACCATACCCAGTTGTGGAACACGTAGATGTTCCATACAGAGTCCCAGTTCCAAAACCATATCCAGGTAAGTTTAAGGCTCATTAATATTGAACTTTTTGATTTTAAAAATTGTAATGTCTTATTTTTCGCTTCGAATAGTTCCAGAAAAATACCCAGTTCCTGTCAGAGTACCAGTTCCACACAAATACCCAGTTCCACAACCAGTACCAGTTCCATTCAAAATTCCAACTCCAGTTCCAACACCACAAAGAGTTCCAATTCCAACTCCAGTTCCTCAACGTGTTCCAGTCCCAGTTCCAGTACCACCACCATGCCCTCCACCATGTCCAGCTCCATGTCCACCACCTTGTCCAGCTCCAGCTCCAGCTCCATCGCCATGTAATGCTTCTGCTGGTTTGGGTTCTTTGCCTACTTTCTAGATATCTTTTCCTCATTTCATTACAGAAAAAAATCCTTTTACACCATAAAATATTGAATCAAATAAATCTTTTTTAACAAGTCTGAAATTCTCTTTGTTTTGTCTAAATTATTTGATCCTCTGCAACAAAAGATACAGAGAATTGTGAATTTCTGCATTTTCATGTCTTAGTTGTTCATGATATACCAATAATTGTTTTGTTTTGTGTTAATAATTATCGGTTCTATCCAAAAACAATATTTACATTCAAATTATTCATTTTTTTACTGAAAATAACTTAAAATTTTTTTTTGTTTTTCTTTTTTTCAAAAATCAAATTATAATAATTAGTTTAAGCAGAAAGTCATATTTTAATGTTTCCAAGACAGCTATCTTGCTCTCTTTTTCTTCAATTGAAATTTTATTATTTTAAAAAGGTTAATCTTTTTTATTTGAGAGTTTTATTTTTTTCCAACTTTTTTACTATCTCATTAGTCTAGATTGAAAAATCTCTTTTTTTGATTATAATAAAATAATTATGAATTTTTTCTCCTTCAAAATTTAGGCAAAATAGTCCCAATTTCTTAAGGTCACTTTATTTTAATTCCGAATATAGTTTGATTTCTAATTTAACTTAAAAGTACATTTCATTTTTTTAAAGTTTTAAATCAATAAATTTAGCATAATTTTTAATCATGAACTAAAATAAACAGGAAAAATTGATTTTTCTAATTATTTTTTAATGTTTTTTATTAAAAGCAATTTTTTTCAATCTTTCTTTTTCTTACATTTTAGATATCAACAATTTAGCTTTTTTAAATTAAAAATTTAAATTTTTATAATATCATTTTAAAATTTAATAAATAGAAATGACAACATTGAGCATCAATCGAGAGCGCGTTTTTCCTGACCACGACTCATCAACACAGATGGAAAAGCTTCAAATAACCGAAGCAAAAGCAGACACAAACAAATCCAATTTATTCAACCGTGTGATTCAAATTATAATTGACTTGGTAGCAATAATAATTGTTTTTATAACATTTCTTTTGGTCTATCTATTAATGAAGCCATATGTTGGATTTTTTTACTGCAATGATACGGACATTTTCTATCCATATAGAAAAGATACTGTGGAAATTTGGGTAGTTTCAGTGTACGGAATACTTGGACCGATATTATTCATGATCCTTACTGAATTAAAAAATTCAAAGATAATAGATTTTCGTAAAGCCAACTCGACAACCAATTATCGTTCCAAATCAAGAGTTTTTTTCATTTGCTTTTTTCATGCCATGTCTCTTTTTTTTCTGGGGGTAGCCATTTCTTTGCTGCTTACAGAGATCGGAAAGAGGTGGATCGGGAGATTAAGACCCCATTTTATAGATGTATGCAAGCCAGATTTAAGCAAACTTAATTGCACGACTAATACCATTAGTGGACTGATTTATAATCGAATTTACACTGGTAATGGTTTTTGTACTGGGAAAGAGAAAGAGGTCAATGAAGCAAGGCTTAGCTTTCCGTCAGGCCATTCCAGCTTTTCTTGCTACACTATGGCATTTTTAATTTTGTATATTGAGGCAAGGCTTAGACTGCTGAGATTTCGTCACGTCAAAGCTTTGATTCAGCTTTTGGCATTTATAGCTGCTTTTATAACATGCATTAGTCGAATAAGTGACTACCATCATCGTGGTAGCGATGTAATTGGCGGCGCTGTTCTAGGAGTTTTTGTGGCAATTTTAGTCGGAAAAGTGGCTGGAAGAGTTTTGTGGACTTACAATGTGGGAAATAAGAGATGTGAGTTCGAGTCATAATCAAAATTAGGGTTTTTTAAATCTTCTGATAAATTTTATGTAAATTTTTTTAATGATTAATTAATTGATTAAAAGGAAGGAGATTTTAATTTAATTTTTTATTTAATTTTAAAAGCCCGGTCGACTCAATTCGACATTTATCTTTTGCTTAAGTCAAGTAAAAATTTGGATTTTATTTCCATTTTTTAACCTTTTTCTATTATGACTAGTCTGAGATTAGTCATTATAGAAAAATCATTCCATAAAATTCTAAATTTAAATTATTGCTTTTTATATTGATTCATAAAATTAGTAATTAAAATAAACTACAGGTAAATTCGGACTTATCTTTATCAGAAAAGCATTTTTGGAGCATATTTGAATATTAAAAATGTAACAAAATCCTAGCTATAAAAGAGAACTCTTGTGTTTTGGTCTGAAATTATTTTTAAATCATTCATAATTTTTTTCAGGTAAATATATAATATAATTATGTGAGCTTTATGATTAGTCACTAAAAAAGAAAGCTCAAAAAATTGTTCAGTTCACCATACGCATAAGCACCATTATTTATTTATTTAATTAAAGTCCCATGGATAAATTGAAAAAAAAAAAAATGTTTTATTGAATTGAATTGAATTAACCTCCTTTAAGGAGAAGTAAAAAAAATAAAGAGACAAAAAATAAAAAATAAAATTTTTTGTGTTTTTTTTAAAAAATGAAAAAATTATTACATAAAAATAAGATCATAAAAATAAAAAAGGAACATTAGTTCGAAAATATAAAAAGGCATGAAAGTTAGAAAGATAATTTGGACCAAAATTCATGAATTTCTTTTATTTTGAATTAGCTCATTTAGGAGAGTTCTGTAATGTTTTAATTTTAAATTGCAAAGACATAGCCAAATTGAATCAGATATACCATCATTACAAATCAGATTAATCTTAAGATTTTCTTTAAGTTGGTTTATATTTACTGTAATTTTTGAGGTTTCAATTTTAAAGTACTTGGAATGATTTTAATGAACAATTTTAATGAACCAAGTCGGAGGAAAAAGATTTATTAGAGGGGGGGGGGGGGTATTTAGCATATATTTTAAAAATTGTGATGATAGATAATTAAATTTAATTGTATCAATAAAAGTTAGTTTTGAAAATAGATAAAGTTCATCAAAGTTGAATACTTTCAGTACTTTTAAGACTCGTGACATGTGACAGTAGGCTTTTAAACCAAACATTTGTCTAATTAAGCTGTTTTGTAATTTATTTATTGAATCCTATGTGGTCGAATTAAGAGTGAGAGCCTCAAGACCATATGTGAATTTAGATAAGCAATATGTTTTGTATATAAATGATTTGAATTTAGGTGAAAAGGTAGGACTAATTTTAGGCAGAAGATACGAGATTCCAAAAAAGCTGCTCTGAACTTTTTTAAAATTTATAACTGCCTGTGTGTTAAGGTCAAGATTAGAATCTATGATGAAGCCTTAGTAGATATTAAATAGATATCGAACAAAAAAGAAAAAATTTTCAAAAAAAAGAACCAAAAACTAGTATTTATTTACTAGTTTTTTGAAATCTTTTTTGAAAAAAATTTGAAACAAAATTTTAGATTTGACTTGATTAAAATAACTATGATAAAATTACAATTTTAAAGATTAAAAATTTTAATTTTAATCAATTCGAAAAATGACAATAGGTCTTTTTTTTCTTTATTTTATTTTTTATCAAAAGTCAATTTACTTCCTTACAAACTTTAAATGGTTTTCAAAACGTTTCAAAATTTCGTGCAGATCTAATTTTAATTTAAAATATTTAAAAAGTAATTTTTTTAAAAATTATATTATTTGAAACTTGTAATTCTTCCATTTGCTTGAATTTCTTTTTAGTCTCTTAGAATTTTTGTAGCTGCTACTGAAAATTGTGATTTAGAAACAAGTATGATTGATCCTCAAGTCATTTTGTTTGAATCTTAAATAGAAGTACAAATTTCTGAACTTTGTTTTGGGTTATTATCTTGGTCAAGTCATACTCTAGTGCACCAAAAGGAAGTAAATAATCATCAAGAATCTCACGATACAGTCGATATTTACATTTGGTTTAAAAATATTTAAATTATTTAATAATTAAATTGATTATTTATTTCCATTTATTTAAATTTATCTTGGTTAAAAGTCTTGCCAAATTAAATGCGTTAAATATGACCTGCCTCGGAAATTTTTATAGCGCAAAAAAAATTAATTACCAAAAATAAACAAACAAAAAAAATTGAAAATAAACTTTTAAATTTTTCTTATCTTCGCCGAATCTGGCGTAATTTTTGAAATAAATAATATATTAAAAAATAATTAAATACATACTCTCTTTTTTGATAAATGTTACCTCTAAATTTGAATTATTGTAAATAATTATTGGATATAAAATCAAATAATCAAAGACTTGGACCTTTCTCTATATTTTAAATAAATTGAATATTAATTAAAAGTATTAATTATTCTTATTCAAACACCGTAAGACAGGGATGTGAAGCACTAGAAATTAATCAAATAGACCAAAGAAAGCTAAAAACAACTGAAAGAACCATAATTAAAAAAAATTATGGGTCTCAGAAAGAGAGCCAAAAAATTCAAATTTATGTATGCCCTAGAGATGGAAACAACTGAAATGATGCTACTAAAAAAAAAAATTACATTTTGTGAAAAGGCTGATGGTCAATAAATTTACAAGAGAACTTGTGGATTGTCAATTATAAGAATCAAGGCAAAATGGAAAAAAAATAGTAAGAAATCGGTCCTCAGTGAATTAAACGAAATACTAGGAAGTGAAAATGAAATCAAAGAAAACTTAGAAGATTTCGAAGACTCGAAAAAAAATAAATGATTAAATCAAAGAAATTTCCATAAACAACCGAGAATGTAAGAAAGATGGAATTGTTGAGTCAATACGGTTTTGTATTTCTGGATCAATGACCAAAGAAAAAAAGGAAAAAATTCCACAACTGTTAACGAAGGCTTTCCAAGTAAAAACGCAAGAAAAAATAAATATTAGCCATATTGCCATCAAAGTTGTTTTTAACAATCGAATTTGAAAAATTATTTCTAGTAGTCCATTTAATTCAATTAAGTCATGTGACGGGTCTCCTTGACCAGCATACTACCAAAACTTTTTGACATACTAATGAAATTTTTCAGCATACCTATTTTTCATCTCAACATACTTTACTTATTAGCACACTTTTTCTGAAAAATACCTGCCTTTTTAAAACAATAAAAAAACTGTTAAGCATACTGAATTTTTGAAAAAAATAAAAAATTCTACATAAAGAATAAATAAAATTCAAGTAAATTTAAGTAAATGCTTAAAAAAAGAATAACTAAATTTTTTATCAATTCACTCTCTCATTTTTCAGACCACCAAGCTTGGGTTTGTTCACAAAACTACTAGACTCTTGTAATTATCTTATTATCAACAAATTACCACCACACATTTTAGATTAAAAAAAATTTTAAATTGCGAGTTTAAGATAAATTTTAATCTCGTCTCTAGCTTTAAAACTTATTATCTTGTTATTCCCATTTCGAATACTTTTTGGTGAATTTTTTGCACTTGCTGCCGTGAGATGATTCAAGTGAAAATTGGGAAGCCCTTCCATTCTTGTTTATCAGATTTAAGATGTTATTAAGGTGTTTGGTATGTTAAAAATGCAAGAATGGAGGTATGCTGAAAAGTTTTGCTAGTATGTTAATAAGTTTAATCGGTATGCTATTACCACAATCCCATAACATAATTATGAAAACATTCTATTTTATTTTTTTAATTTATTTAAAAAGACAAAACTTTACTTTATTTTATTTTTTATTACTTTTTTTTATCACCCTCGCGGTATTGACTGAAGAAATAGAATTAATAATGTGTAATTTTTCTGTAACGAAAAAATATCTTAAATTTAATTAAGATTATCTACCATTTTAATTTTCTAAGAAAAATAGTTAGAAAGTTTGAATTTTTTCAATAAAAAAGATTTTTTTTTGTTTAAGCCAACCTAAATTCGTGTAAAATTACGATAATTTATAATTTGCATAAATTTCTCGGACTTGTTTTTAAGTCACAAGTCTTAAGTCAAAGTTATGACTTGACTTAAATATTTTTTTTTTCAAAGTCAAGTCGGTGACCTAAAAATTTTTTTTTTAATGAAATAAATTTCTAAATAAGCCATAATCTTAAAATTATATCGGTCAGAGTTATCTGCATTTTTTCATAAGGTTCAGCCTTCAGAAAAAAAATATATTTCGTTGAATAACGCACATTTATAAATAGGTGATACATTTTTTAAAGGAATAGAATTTAATTTTTTTACATTTTATGATTTTTATTTATTTATTTATTAAAAAAATACTTTGGGGCGGACCCCAGGTTCGTCCGAATAGCTTTCGCCTTCGTTTAAACCCAATTGTTACAAAGCATTGATTAAAAAATGGAAAATAAAAAGTTTGAGTTTCTAGAGTAGAAAGATTTTAAAAAAAAGTAAATTTTTCTACTTATTTTATGATTTTTGTGATTGTTAATTATAAAAAAAAATTTTGTTCAAATCATAACTTTGACTTAAAATCACTGTTGTTTTTTGTATTTTTTTGTTTCGAATAAAAATTTTAATTTTTTTTTTTAAATTTACCAATATAAAAAGAAACATTTTTGTAGAAAACGAGACGCGCTTCAGGATCTAGATGACTGAGAATTACAATTTTTTAATTGATTAATTGTGAGAATAAGAAAAAATAAAAAAAATTTTTTTCATTATTTGAAATATTAACTAAATTTAATTTACAATTATACAATGAATTTAAGAAAAGGTTAAGATTCTAATTTTATCCAACTTATAGATTTTTTTATTTAAAATTGGAATTTGAAATTTAATGAATAAACTGATTAAATCGGCTTCAGTTGATTTTCTAATGGAATCATTTTCAATATTTGATTTAAATATTGAAAAAGAAAAATGTGACCATTTAAATTGAAATCTTTGGAACATTTGTCAAAATAACAGAGCGATTTTCTGAAATTTTTTCTAAACTTTTTAATTGCGTATAAATGTTCTAAAATTCTTTTACTAGCTGATCTTTTCGTTTCCCCGATGTAAAATTCTATGCATTTTAAACACTTAATTAAATAAACATCACAATTAGAATCACATAAAATAGGTAAAGGATAATTTTTATATTTTACATAAAAATTTTTTACTGTAAATTGACAAATATTACATTCTTGTTTATTGCACTTATTTGAAAAATTTTTTTTTGAGTCATTCAGATTGAAATCGGGAACAAAAATCGAACCTAAGTTTTTATAAATTTTATTCGCAATCATTAAATCTTTATCTTTGATTTAAACTGGGTCCAATTTTTCTAAATCAAACGATTCTTTAATTATCTTTTTTAACTGTCCAAAATTCTTTTCAAAGTTGATAAAGTATTTTAAATTATTATTTTTAACATTATTTTTAATTTTATGCGGTAATAATTCTTCTCTGTTTTTCTAACCTATACTACGACTAATTTCCATAACTAAATTTAAACTATATTCCTGTTTAACCAGTTGAATTATCAAATTCCCTGTATGAGCCAAAAAATCTATATAACATGTACATATTCTCCTAATCCTTGTAATTAAAGAAACAGGTATATTTTCAAAAATATGATCAGGGTGATTAGATATGGGCATTAAATAACAACACGAATTTGTTGGTTTAATAAATTGTAATTTAGTAAATAGTAATTTTTTTTGAAATTAATCAAAAAATAATTAAATTTATAAATTTTATTAAAAATTTGTGCAAAAATTAAAAAATATCGAATAAAAACTAGAATAAAAATTTTTTTTTAATTAAACAAGAGTCTCAAATTTGCAATCGTCATCAGAAAATGTTGAACAAATGCCTGTATCTGTCGAGCCAAAGGAAGACAGTGAGTCGGAAGTTGATAATCTTTTGCATTTCATGTCACATAGCCGCTTAAGCTCTAATTCCAACGAATGGATTGAATTGGTCTTTAGCAAGGTAATGTAATTCATTTTGGTGTCTAAATCATTTGAATTTGTCAGTTCCGTTTTAATTATCTGAAGCTTATTTTTCAATTTCTTTATTTGTTCTAGCTTATTGTTCTGATGATCTGGGTCGAAATCTTTGGGTTGCCCTTGCTGATTCATTCTTTTGACTGAGCAGTTTCTAGATCTAGTAATTCTATGAATACTGGCATATCTTTTTCTGGTCAATCTATTGTCCCATTCACAATCTGGATCGCTATCCTCATTAGCACTTGACCAGGCTGTGCTTGGAATAGAGCTTACTGACCTGTTCTCATCTTCAGCCACGCACTGATTCAACTTACCAAGCTGTTTTCTGACATAAGAAGTTTTATTTTTTTGAATCAAATGCAAGTTCCATGTTTTTTGAACACTTGGAGACAGGGAACAAAATTTGAATTGTTTTGCCGAGTCGGCTGGCTTGTTAGAGAATTTGAACTTTTTCTTAATCACAAATTTGACTTGAGAGAGCTGATCACCGGGCATTTTTTTCCAGTTTTTTAGAATTTTATACACTTTGGCACTCGAATCCAATAGTCGTTCATTTGACTGCCATTGTTCGAACAGACCGTACTGGTCAATCGAGGAGGTATTGAACTTTGAGTCACACGAATAGAGCATTGCAAATTTAAGGTCTTGAACAGTTGTTTCTTTGTTCAGTCCTGAGGCCAACTTGTCAGTTCCGTTTACGTTGATTTTCAAATTTTCCATTTTTTACTCGAATGATTAGTAGTATCTAAAATTTATTATTTATTTGTATATCTGTACCGAGCTAGAGCTCCTTCAGATTAAAAAAAAAATAAATAAAAAATTAAAATAAAGTTAAATAAAATAAAATAAAAATAAAAAGTAAGAAAAAAATAAAGTTAAAATAATATAACTTAAAAAGTAGATAAATATTAAAATTAAAATTAGATAAATTTTGATAGAGAGTAACAGAATACATATTTTAATTATTTGATGATTTAGGAAAAAAGGAAGAAATAGTAAGGTAGCAATTACACAATGGAGTTGGGTACTCGATGTATCTAAAATAAAATTTTTTTGAATATTTATAGAGGATGTCCTAGTAAATTAGAAGATCAATTATGCAATGAAGGAATTCTAATTGATTGATTGATTGGCTGCATGAAAATGTTTGTAGAAGCTTGAAGTGAAAAAAGCAAGAGACAAGATAAATTGATTGAGATAGCTATAGTCGATTAAATAATTAAGCTTGATTTTGACACCAAGAATGTAAATATTTTGCTCAAATATCATGAATTAATTCACAGCTAGGGCTGTTGTTTTTACAAACATTTAATGTTACTTGTTTAGACCCATGGTATAATAGAAAATTTAAAAATTGATGATCAATTTTTAATTGAAACTATTCATGATCGCATTTACTCACTTAGTGAAAAGTATCTTGAAAAAAATATATTAAATAGTAACCCTCTAATTTTAGAACTCATCGAAAATCAAACAGTAACAACCAAAAGAAATACTCCTCTAGAATTACTCAACAGACTCGTTTAATCTCTCTTTTTTATTTTTTCTTATTTTATTTCTTTTACTTGTAAATATTATAAACTGATTAATTAAACTACCGTAAAACCTTGCAAACTACCCCATGGGGTTCAAACGAGAAAATGGGGGGGTTATAATTTAACAGCAATTTATTCTGTAAAATTATTTAAAAAAAAAATAAATTAGAAGCCCGGGCTTATTTATTGAAATTATTTATTTGAATTGATGGGGTAATACGGAAAAAGTTTAATTTTTGACTGGGCTTTTAAAGAAAATTTCTGTACTTTTGAAAAAAAATTAATAAAAAAATAAAAAAAAAATATTAAATAATATCATGGGTGTGTATTATTTTTAATAATGCAATCCCATGAGACAATATCATAATTATTAAAATTATCCCATGGGGTTATACTGAAAATCTGTTAGTATTATTATAAGAATTTTAATTAATTTTTTAATACAACCCCGGTGTAATACAGAATTTTTTTTTTTAAACCCATGGGGTTATATCATATATTATGGTGGGGGGGCTATAGCAAATTACACACTATAACCCCGGGGTAGTTTGCAAGGTTTTACGGTACCAACTAACTTGAAGGCAAAAGAGTTCGCTCAAGCCTTCTAAAATCAATTAATAAACTATTGAAACTATTGAAACTATTGATGATCAATTTTTTAAAAATATGCATCCTTTAACTCTCTAGTTCAATTTCATTAATTTTCCTCTATTTTAAACTAATTTATTACATTTTATTTTTCTAAATTTTTATTCTATCTTATTTAACTTTATTTTATTTTGATTTTTTTTTAATCTGAAGGAGCTTTTGCTCGGTACAGAAAACAAATAAATAAAATGATTTGGTCAAACAATACAAGATTATATATAGCCTCGTGGAAGCCGGGTCTTGTGGTTTGATATTAAAATTAAGTTTAGAATTATAATTAAATTATTCAATTTATGAAATGGAGATAAAATTCACGTATCAAAACATCCCGCTTAATTTTTATTCACATTTTACTTGTTAACTAAAGAAATAAAATGTTACAAGAAAAAAATCACATTATATTTGTTCGGGTGGATAAATCGAAAATTATAATCTCTAAATCCAATTGGAATTATTCTTTCAAACACTTATTGATATTCACAGATCAATTAAAGTTATTTGATCTTAGTTTATCCAATTTTTTTTTTCTTTTATAATTTATTCTGATGGAACTATAGCTCGCTACCTGGATTTAGCCAAAAAATTGGGTTTTATCAGGACTCTTGAATAATGAATTTATCTAGTGTTTTTTTTTACTTATTTAATTTTTTCTATAAAGATGTTTTTTTACAATTTGTCAAGTTTAAATCTTTTTATTGTGCATGAGTCTATGAGGCTCAGAAGTTTAAAATAAATTAAATTAAATATAGCTCGGTACAGAAGGTTTTGTCTAAAAAATACACTCATCAAGATTGCGAAAAAACAATATCGGATGTAAATCACCAAAATTTTTTCAAAAAAACTGATTACATTTTTGATAAGAGCATAAAAAATGTAGTTTTAATAAAATAATTATTTTGATTTGGTCATTTTTCCTAACTTTTTTAATTTTTAGACAAAAATTTTTATTATTGTGAATTTTATTCTATATTTGTAAAGAAATAAAATTTAGATATATAAAACAAAATTTTAGTGCAAACTTGTATCTAAATTTTAAGTCTCTATTCAAAAATATAATCAGTTTTGAGGTGTATCTGGAAAGTTATGAGGGTGTTTTTGGGTGTTTTGGATTTTTTTTTTCATTCGAAATTTAAAGGTGACGACAAATTTTTTTTTGGTTGTATAGTTAAAAAAATGGAAATGAAAATGAAAATAGATGTTTAGTTAAATTTAGATAATTAGGAATAAATGTATGTGAAAAAAAATTCACTTTTATAAAAATTTTGGTGATTTATACCTGGGGTTATTTTTTCGCAATCTTGATGGGTGTATGTTTTAGACATAACGGTACAGAAAACAAATAAATAGAGTAAATAAAAATAAAAAATAATAATGTCTTCAATAATAATGTTTTTTTATCTCATTTTATTAATTTTAATTTTATTTTTTAAATTTTTATTTTTTTTTAATTTACTCTGAAGGAGCTCCAGCTCGGTACAGAAAACAAATAAATAATACAAAATAATAATGTCTTCTTCGTCTTATTTAACTTAGTAACGGGTGTAGAATAAAAAATGGCACAAAAGCTTAGTTTAATTTGTTAAAAGACTGGACCAGACCTTTCCTAATTTTTTTCAAAATTTAAAATCAGCCTGATCCTAGCTTTAAAATAAATAAAAATTCTATCACAATGTTGAATTTTCGACAAGTTGTTAGTAAAAAATGTACGAAAACATCAAAAAAAATTTGTACAGCTCTGTAAAAAGTAACAAAAATTTGCCAAAAGCTGAAGTTGTAAGGCGACTCACTTTATAACAGGAACGTTATTATGAGAGTGAAAAGAACAAGTACGTTAAAAAATAAAAATTAAATAAAAAGTTAAATAATTTTTTAAGAAATAAAAACTAAACATTACTTGACATGTTAAGTCTTTATTATTAGACTTAACATGTCAAGTAAATTTTTTGCCTTTACAATAAATGTAAGTTTTATTTAAAATCAATTGAAATATTTAAACATATTAAAGTGCGATTAAAAGGGACATTTTAAAATTTAAAAAATGAAAATAAACTTAGCATGACATGTCAAGTAATTACTTTAAAAAAATTATTTCTTTTCTGTTATTAAAAAAAATACAATTTATAATTTGATCTTTTGATCTTGATCTCAAACTTCAATTTGCCAAAAAATTGAGTAATTAAATTTCTTGACTTAATTTTTTTAGATTGCCCTTTACACAATACACAATATACACAATTCTCGACATAAAAAAAATTCTCCTCATGGAAATGACAGTGTAGGAGCACAAAAAACTCAAATTTATTTAATTTAAATTTATTCCATTTAATTTAAGCAGAATAATATTTATAAAAAATAGAGAATAAAATAAAATAAAAAAATACAATAAATCCAATTTAAAAAAAAAAATTGGATTTGTTATATGGGCGCACATTTAATTTTTTTTACCGCACATACAAAACTTATTAACAAACATGTTGTTTTTTTTTAACAAACACCAACTTATTAATGCACAATTTTAACGCACATCTTTCTAACGCACTTAAATGTGCGCTAACGAGATAAAAAATTTAAAAAGTTTAAATTTTTCTAAAATACTATTTAACTTTTTAAACAAAAAATTTGAGTTGTGGTCCTCAGATAAATATTCTAAGCATAAAATTAAGCTCTTATACTTAAACGCTTTTGTTACAAAATAAAAATTAACACCAAGAAATGCTTCGTTTGAGTTCGAGGTCCAAGTGTCAGTAGATATTGAGCATTTATGTATGTTTTTAAGTTCAGCTAATACATATGACTTAATAAGATGAAACTTAAAAATAAATTTAAAATTTAAAGTTATATCTAAAAATAATCAAGTTTTATTTACTCTCTCTATTAATATTGCTATAAGTTAACCTACAAGGTGGCTTATAATTTGTATTCAATTCTTTACAAAAATCCCTAAAAGATTGATGTTCAACTAAAGTTGAGGGTTGATTAGTGTGCACCATAAAAGTAACTAATTTTTGATTGATAATTTGTAGTTTCGAATCTCTTATTTTTTTTTGATTTCCCGATTTACTTTCATTTACTGTGTCGTTTTCATCGCTGAATTTACTGCCAGTTTCGCTAAACAAACTTTCAACATTATGACGGAACTTCAATTGCTTATATATTCCATGTTTTATGAGTCAATTTTAATTATTTCCTATTTAATTACCCTTTAAATCCTCGTTAATGTCATTGAGGGAGACATTTAGTTTCATTCTCCCGCTTTTTTCTTTTGACTTTTTGGTTTTGTTATATTTCTTTTGACTGAATAGCTCTTAGCTACTTTAGTCCTTAAATTCATTTTTTTAAAATTTTAAATAAACAGATTATTTTCCAAATGTGCGTTAAAATAAAATTAATGTGCGTTTGAAATTTTTATATAATGTTAGTACATGTGCGTTGAAATTATTTCGAAAATGTGCAGTAGCAAGTTTTTGTGCGCGTTGTTCAGTAAATGTCTATTTGCGCGACTGAATTTTTTGAATGTGCGTTAAAATTTTTTTTTATGTGCGGTGGTTAGGCACATCCTAAAAAATGAGACAGTTTTACTTTACGTTTTTCAAAACTTTACAGGCTCAATATTCAAAATAACTTAAATACTATAGTGTGCCTGTTTAACTTATCATCTAAGCTATTTAGACTGAAAATCTAGTAGTAGTAGTTGTAGTTTTGACTGGAGCTGGCTAGCCAGTAAGTGTGCTGATAAGGCACACTAAGACAGCTGATGTGATTGATTGCTGCTCATCCAGCAATCAATGTCTGCTTTAAAGCTGTTAACATTGGGGGCTTAAACTAATTGATTTGGCAGTGAATTCCATATGTTAGCGGTTCTGTTGAAAAAAAAGTCATCTCTATGTTGGAGCCTCGAAATTTCTTTGTGATATTTGAAGCAGTTACCTCTTCCTTGGATTTTGGTGACATTAAAATTGTTGCTTTTTTCAACCAATTCTTTTCCATGCATGAACTTGTATAATTGAATTAGACCACCTCTTTTTCTTCTTTCCACCAGATTTGGAATGTTCAAAGCCTTCAATCAGCTTTAATACGGTTTGTTTCTAATTGAAGAAACAAATTTCGTAGTTCTGCGTTGAATCCTTTCAGCATTCTCACAGTCCGACTTAAGAATTGAAAACCAAACAGGCACAGCAAATTCCAAAAGAGGACGAACAAAAGTTAAATACATTGATTTAAATAACTTACAATCAAAACGAGCGAATGATTGCCTGATGCGACCCAACATTTGATTTGCTTTGTTTGTGGCCTATATGACTTGATTTTTCCATTTAAGATTTGTATTGAAGATAACTCCAGACTTGTTTTTAAGTCACAGTTTTAAGTCTAAGTCATGACTTAAATTTTTTTTTTCTTTTTTTTAAGTCAAAGTCATGACTTAAATTTTTTTTTTCTTTTTTTAAGTCAAAGTCATGACTTAAAATTTTTTTTTTTTTTTTTAAGTCAAGTCATGAGTTAGATTAGAAATACTTTTAATTATTTGTTTCATTAAAATTGAGTATTATTGGTAGTGGATGATTGTTGGCCGTTGGTTTTTTTTTTTTTTAATAAAATTATGTTTTTTTTTTAATTAATAAACATATTTAATTTTCTTAACTTTTTAATTTTTTATGATATTTTGGCATCTTTTTTCAGCGCCGCAGTCCCAAATTCTGGCCGCCAAGCTGAACGGCTAAATGACCGCCCGCCACAATGTTGACCGTAACTTTAACTTGCCGCTTTTTTTTTAACGATTTTTTAAACTTAAAAATTTTTAAGTCCTTGACTTGACTTAAGAAAAAAAAAAAAAAATTTTTTTAAGTCATTGACTTGACTTGACTTAAGACTTGTGACTTAAAAACAACTCTGGATAACTCCAAGATCTCTTTCGGTTTCTGAAGTTGATAACCGTTTACCATTTAAAAAAAATTATTGAATTCGTTGTTTTTATGACCGTAATGCATAACCACTAATTTTGATGTGTTGAAGAGAAGAAGCCAATCTTGAGTCCACTTGAAAATTAAATCTAAATCTGATTATAGTTTCACTGCCCTTATTTCTGATACAATTTCCGAGAATATTTTAGTATCATCTGCATACATTTTTACAACATTCTCTATTCCTTTTGGTAGATCATTCATATTCAAAACGAACAATATTGGACCAATAACAGACCCTTGTGGTACACCGCTAAAAATCTCAACCCGACATAATTTTACCTTGAACAACTCGTTGTCTTTTATTTTCCAAGAAAGCTTCAATCCATTCTGGTGTCAAACCATCAAAGCCATTAGCTTTTAATTTAGCTATTAGTCGTCTGTGCGGAACAGTATCAAAAGCTTTCGCAAAATCTAGCAGAATTACATCAGCAGGAAAACTTTTTTCTAGACTCATTGAGATGTAATCTAGAGAAGAAGATTAGATGTTCATGACTTTTTCTTGAAAAATCCATGCTGTTCTTTAGATTTTATATTGTTCTTATAAAAATAGTCTTCCATTTTGGTTCTTATTATGCTTTTCATAATTTTGCACGGAAGTGAAGTTAAAGACACAGGACGATCATAGTTGCCCGTTGATTTTTCACCTTTTTTAATCAAAAGAGTAATATCTGCTGATCTGAATTTGTATTTGAAGCTTACTTTTAGATAAAGACTTACTTAAAATTAATGTTAAAGGAAAAGTAAAGGCTTCTTCACAATTTTTTAGCAATAGCGGATGAAGCTTGTCTACACCACATGATTTATTTTGATTTAGGTCTTGAAATTTATTATAAAACGCTTCAAAACTAATATCATTTGGTTCGATGTCAATTTATTCTGAAAATTTTTCATCAAGTTCAGCTACAAAAGGTGGCAGCTCCCTATCTGTTCAATAACTAAAACATCTGGAAAACATTAGTAAATTTGATATCTCTTTCAGCTCTTGCTTAAATTCATTGTTTGACTTCTTTAATACTTCGATTGATTCTCTGATTACTTGTTGATCATTTAGATATTTATAAAATAATTTTGGACTCTTCTTAGCTTTTTCCACTAAATTTTGTTCATAAGTTAGTCTGGCTTTTTTTATTTCCGAAGAAACTAATTTACAGATACTTTTGTAATCATTATAAAGATTTATATCCTTCCAGTCACATATAGTTCCAATATCTAAGATTTTTTTATTTCTAATTAAGATCTTGAGATCATCTTTTATCCAAGGTTTTGAGATACTTTTCTTTTTAGAGCCATCCGTCACTGGAATAAATCGATTACGTTCGATGACATTTTCGTTTAAGATTTCTGAAACACAGCCATTTCACTAGATGATTGATGGAAAGTTAAAGTCACCCATCATTATAATAACCTTCAAACCTCTTTCATCCACATAGTCTTTAGCTTGTTTGAAGACTAAATCAAAATCGTTCATATCAACAAAATCGTTTGGCCTATAAAGACAGCCAACTTAATACTTTTCACAGTTAAAGTAAACTACTACGCAAATTTGTTCTAGTTTACTTGAATTAAAACTTGCATCATTTAATTCAAATGAATCGATATTTTCATCAATGTAGAGACATTCACCCCGCCTTTGCGTCCATCTCTTCTGTCTTTTCTGTACAAATTGTATCCTTTAACGTTTGTATTTGAGATGCTCTTATTCCAAGTCTCACTAACTGTCACAATTTGTGGGCTATTTGTTTCAATAACAACACTGAATTCATCAAGTTTATTGTCCAAAGAAGTAGAATTTAAATTAATACATTTTAAAGATTCGAGATTATCTATCGAAAGGGTGAGTCTTGTGAAAGACCATTATTGGCTTCGTTTCTTTGTTTTTCTCAATTCATAGTCTGAAGCTCTTTCAGTTTCAGTAAAGTCTGGACTAAGATAAATAGATTTGAAAGTATTTGAATCTCGCAACTTTTTGGCTGCTAGGAGTAGTGGATTTCTTAATGCTTCTTCTTTGAGTTCTACTAGAAATCAATGTATTTCTCCATTTCTCTTTCCTCTAGATGTTTCATATGATTTGAAAGCTCCAGGATGAATTTCGAAATATTACCGCACCATTCATGCAAAGTTTTTGAATACCTAGATACGGTACCCTGTCCAAACGTTAGCCAGTTTGTATCAAGCAAAAAATTTGATTCCATTTGATAAAAACTGCGTGCTTATTATTTTATTTTGGCTTACTTGTGCTTTTTTTTTCTATTTTTAAAGCATTAAAACTTTTCAGTAAAAATAATTTTACATTTTCTTCAACTAGGAAGAAAATAATTTGAATTTTTATTTCTTAAATTATATTTTGTAAATCTGTCCTTAAAAACAAATAATAAACAGTCCACTTAAACATGAAATATGGTAGAATAGTCATAAAAAACAAAAATTTATTGAAATTTAAATAAATATTTAAATAATAAATTTTTCAAATATTTTATTCAAATTTTAATATTTATAATTTTTAAGCTGATTTTAATTTGATTTCAAATTGGTTAAATTTTTGTGTTTGAATTAGAAAATGCATCCAATGTTGAAATAACATTGAAAAAGTGCGATGTTTCAAATATTTTTTTTCAGTTTAAAATTAAAAAAATAATTTTAAGTTAATATTGCAAGCATTTTCATATTTGAAATTAAACTCTTTAGTGAAATAGAATGAGTTTAATTTTTGTTTGGAAATTTGATAAAAATTTAGAAAATTCTATTTTAACTTTTAAACAATTCATTTATTTATTTTTACCGAGCAAATGCTCCTTCAGAAAAAAAACACATGAAAAAACAAAAAAAATATTATTTTTTCATCTTTTATCTTCCATTTTATGTGCAAGGAAACTCCATCAAAGAATTCATTTACAAGTAATCTTGCTCTTCTCCCTTAATTTTGTAACTTAAACTTGTCAAAAATCATAATAAATCATCCTTCCAAACACAATTTCATAAAACATTTCTTCGATGAATTGAAAACGCTCTTTCGGAGACAGCTACAATGGCAAAGCTTAAAAGTCATTCAGCTGTGGATCTTAAGTCCTACTAATTTTATTCTGTTTTTTAGTGAAATAGCTAACAGTATTTATCCTGGTATTAAAATAGCCTTGTTCGCAGATGTCCTCTGTATTTGGGTATTCAAGGCCAGTAGAAGAGAGATTCAAATAAATCTTCTTCAAATCTTCAAAAGGCAGAATCATTGAATACTGCAAAAAAAATGGGCATTTAAAATTAAAGAACAAAATTGAAACTTGCTACACAACATTTACCAAAGCTGGTTTTCGAAAAAAATATGAGAAAACAAATTGAATGAAAAAAAAAATCGAGAACTCACATATTCCTCTCGACCCAAATCCAACATTCCTTGGTATTAAATTAGATCCCAAAATCAATCACAAAGAACATTTGAAAACTATCAATTCAAAACAAATCTCAAAAATTAACCTTATCAGAAAAATTAAAAGTTTCAAGTGAGGATCCTCTTTTAAAATCAACAGAATTTTATTTATGTCACTAATAAGATCATTATTCGACTCCTGTTTTATAATACTTCAATCAGGTACTCAGAAAAAGCGGAAATACAAAAAATGCAAAATCGGGTCTTGAGAATCATCAAATATTTTCCATTAAGGACAAGTATCAAAACAATCTACAAAGAGCTAAGAATCGACTTGATCGATAAGAGAGCAAACAAGTTTTTTTGAAAATTTATCGCCACCAAGCAAAACCATGAATTAAAAGCTCACGAGATCCAGGACTTGCTCCTTCAGAGCATTTCGAGAAATAATTTAAAATACAAAACCTCCTTTAATTCAATCTTAAGTACAACAAACTCTAAGCAGAAATATAATTTAACAATTTAAATACAAAATTAATATTATTTTGGGTGTTCTTTAAAAACAGCACCCATTTAATGTTGATTCTAGGGTAACTTTTTGTAATATAATATGAAATTAAATTTTTAAATAAAAAGCATTTTTCAACATTTATTTTTTAAATTATTATAAAAGAGAAATTTAAAAAAAAATAAAGACGTTCATGCATTATTTTTAATATATTTTCATTGAATGATATTCTATAATACAAATTTATTTTGACAATCAAGACACAAAAAAAGGAAGAAATTTACATAAATATAGTAAGAAAAATCAAAATCATAATTAAATTTAAAATTTTTCTAAAAATTTTTAATTTAATTTTTATTTTTGATCTCTTGAAGTAGCAAGGAAAATCGTATTTAAAAGAAATTGTTGATGCAATGATAGTGTGTGGAGATTTTTGTTTACAAGATATCATTCGGAATCAAGACAGTGAAATTTCAAAAGGAATTTAAGTGAATTGAATAATGAATTAAAGAAATTTATTGTAAACGACTGTTAAACTTTCTTTTTTAATAGATATGAACAATGATATCAAGAACATGTACTGATGAGAAAATAAAATTTGGGATTAAGTGATAATTTTTTGATTTCGATATATTTCATGAAGCAGATAAAATCTAATATAATCTACCAAAAGTATAATAAATTGTTCAAAATAAAAATTTAGTTTTAAAATTAAAAAATAAATCTGATTCAAAATTGTTTTTGATTGTTCCATTAAAGTTTGAACATTACATATCAGTTCTAAATTTCTGTCTTGATTTAAGATTTAAAAAAAAATAAAAAAAATTCTCAATTACCTATCTATTGAAAAACACAAGCTTAAAAATTAATTTCAAGATTCTTTGGACATATTTTTGTATTTAAATCATTTTTTAAAAATATTAAAAGAGATATGAATAATAAGATAAATATAATTTTTTTATCTAAATTTAATGAAATTTTCGATTTATCCATGAAATTAAGAATGCTTAACTTTATCTATTTTGTATTAGATAAGAATAATTAAAAAATAATGAACGTGTCTAAGTAATTGAAGCAAATTAAATGTTTATGAAAAAATTAAATTTGGGATTTAAAACAATATTTTATAAACGAATAATTTATTAGAAAGCTTCAATTGAAAAATTTCGTTATATACTAATATGGAAAATTTTCCTCATGTTTTTTGTTATTTTTCACTTAAAATTTTTGTTTCAATTATAAAATTTTATTAATTCTTTTAATTGCTAATTACTTTATTCAAAAAAGCTTTTTTAAGTATTTCTGAAATAATGAAATAGCTTTCAAATAAAAAAAATTTAAATGATTATGTTTCTAAGAGCTTTGCAAATGAAATTAAATAAATAAAATTTACTTATGAAATTGAAAATTAAAAATAACGTATAAAAATTTTTAAAATATGCTATTTTATTTGAATCAATCTTCCAAAAATCTACTCTTTTTAAAAATAAAATTTCTTAAAATTTTACATGATTGAAATCACAAAAGTATTTTATAAAATCTAAAAAAATTTTCAAATTTTCGTGTTAACTAACGGGTGATGACTAAGTTTTCGGAATTTTTTCAAAATATCATCTCCTTCATTTTTAAAGAATGAGATTTAGGCCGAATGATTTAGAAAAAGAATTTAAAGCTTTAAAAAGTTTAAATAAAATCTTTTTTTTATTTTATCATTTCTTCGAATTTAATCAATTCAACTTTTAAGTCTTCCATTCAGAGTTTTAAACGGCTCTGCGATTCCTTTCGCAGACACAGCAACCAAAGCTAAAAAGTTTTTTCTTGAACTTGATCTTTTTATTATATTTAACACTAGCTGGCGTCTGCTGCTTGTTTTCGGAGTGTAATGTTTGACCTTCAAGGGCTCAAACTGGCCTGGAGTATGATATGGCGTGTAATTTAGATTTTGGGGAGATTTCCTAGGGAGACACCTAATGCCGCTAGGAACAGCATCTCTTCCAGTGAATCTTCTAATGAGAAGAATTTAGGTAAGGGAGATTAAAAGTAGAATTTAGTTTTATTATTTTATTATAAATAGATCTCTACAGGAGTAATAATTGGCGTTTCCATTTATGGTCCAAAATAAATTTTTTTTCTAATGCACGAAAATTTTTCATTGTCTAAATACACACGATTTCGAACGGTCTCTCTTTGATTCAATTTTTTTTTAGTTTCAGCAAGTCAATAAAATTATTATTTCAAATTATTAACATTTAAAAAAAACCCTGAGGATTTCAAATCTGTCTTCGGGCTTGAAATTGCATTTAAAATGAGGAAGTTATGACAACAAAACTAACTCCGGAAACTTTGTCTTCGCCCGTTATTTCCAAGCCATTCAGCTGCTCTTGCAAATAACAAAAATAAATCTTAAAAAAATAATTTCGTTATTAGTCAAAATCGATCGTTTAAAAATTTTTGAATTTTTACAACAAAATTTACAACAGAATTTTTATTAGGTTCAAATTTAGGAATTTTTCTGATTGTAATTCTTAAATTTTTCCATGAACTTATTTTATCTAAAAAAATTATGAAAAATAGTTAAAATTTTTTAAATTTCTTAATCATTATAAATCAATATATTCCAATAAATGAACATATTTCCTTTAGCTAATAATTAATATTTAAAATATTTATTCCTTTTTGTTCCGCCTTTTTTATTTTATTGCCAGCACTACTTGAAAGAATAAAATTTAATTTTAAGCAATTTAAATTTAAGCTCAAACTGCCGCTCTGATTCATAAAGTGCAATTTTTGTTTTTATTTCAAATGCTAGAAATTCTTTTTCAAAAGATACTTTCGCAGGTAATTAAAAATCAGATTTTTTCAAATTAATTTTATTTTTAAATGGCAATAATTTAAAATATGACAAATTAGTTGAATTATAAAATGGACTTTTGGTAAACTTAATTTCTATTAAGAAAGAGAAAAAATTTGGAATTGGATTTTTCTAAAAAAAAAAAATAAAAAAATTAAAAAAATAAATTAATAAATTTGCTACAATGTCACATTCTTTAATGGTTTCATGTTCTTTTAAATAAGCAAGCTGATATAATTTGACAGCAATTAAACAATTTACCTTTTTTGATTATTTGATTTAAAATAAATCGTTGAAAACATATTTAAAGAATTTTCGTCACAAAATTAAAATGGCTTATTATCCAAATAGACTGATTCAGCTAAATACTTCACCTAATAGCGTAAGGCCCATTATAGTATCAGGATCCCAGCAGCCCATTGTGTCTCAGCCAGTTTATCAAGTATCTCAGCCTTATGCTACCCAGAACTCGTCTCTGGGCTACTACCAAAATAACGAGGAATACAAGCCTCAAAGGCCCAAAGCAATAATCGAAGAAGACTACGACAACCAGTCTGATTACGTCGAACCGATCTCACCATTGCCCTATGCAGATACTTCACGCAAATTGCTCGTCGGCTTCCACAACCACTACGATAGAGAAACCGAAATCCAATCGCTCCAGTGCTGTACTTGCTGCATTGGTTGTTGGCGAAAATGTTGTTCCTGTTGCTCCGGGTGCGAAAATTTCATATCATGTCCAATCTATTGCTGGATCTTATTCATAATGCCTGTCTTCTTGATCCTTATTATAGGTGCCATTGTATCAACGCTGTACGCCACCCAAATAATAAAGTGATGAAAATTTATGACCTACCTTTTACAAGGACTGATAAAATAAATTAATGAAACATTTTTTTTCTAAATAAAATAATTATCTTCGGCTAATAATACTTATCTTAAGCTACGAAAAATAATTTTCCTCTCTCTCTCCTCTTTTAACAAACAAAGCTAATTTCATAAAATCTAAAATCACTCATTTATTTTGAAAATTAAAATGAATTTTAATTGATAAACTTCCTCTTAAATTCATGATTTTAAATGAGGAGATAATTTTTTTATCTAAAATGATTGTGCTATAAACTCATTTTGTTCGGAATTTGATTGAAACGAAAAAAAACTGATTTTATCTAGTTGCCATTGCTAATTCTTTTGTAAACGTAGCCTTACCTTTTTGTAAATTAATTTTTTTTTGTTATCAGCAAAAAACTAGAATCGTATAACAAGGTCTCGGAGCCAAAGAGATGCGATTTAGATTAATCTCGTTTGCTTTTGTGCGGCAAAGGCAATAAAAAGAGGTATTTAAAACAAAAAAATAAATTTACTCTATCAATAAAAAAATAATGTTAAATAGTTTTCTTATCATTTATCAAAAAGTGTAAATCATAATTTTTTCTTGTAGCTTAGGCAAAAGAAAATAAAAAATAATAAGCGTTGTTCTACTTATTGATTGAGCCTTTGGGGCTTGAAAATTTTTCCGGGGTCAGTTGACAGCCATTGTTTTGCATCCAAAAAGATGTTATTTTCTCTTCAGGGACTCGAATTTCAATTTAAATTATGTTCAAATTTTTCAAATTAATTTGCTAATTAGTTTTGGATAGAGTGTCTAAAAGTTAATTATTTTCGAGCATTGCTCTAAGGCAGCCAAACAGTTGGAACATGTGACAAAGTAATAAAATCTTTTTTTTCCTAAATTTTAAACGATTTCAGGACTTGCCCGAAATAATCAATTGATCAGATGCTTTTTGTCAACTAATGTCCGGTTAAGTATTTTCGGACACGAAAGGGATGCAATGCGCAGAAACTAATTTAAAGACATTCGGCAAGCTATTTTCAAATTACTATAATTACTAGCGACTTTAGTTCTATATAGAAAATATTTTTTTATTTTTTTTTCAATAAATATTTCGCAACCATGAGGAGATCCGATTAGGTTATATAATTAAAATTTGCTTTTCCCCATCTACTTTTTGCCAATTTTGTTCACTAGTCGTTTTTCCATCAAATAATAACAATTATTAATGGAAATCAAAAAAATAGTAATAACTTGACTAAAAAAAAAGTATAATAATTGAACAAAGTGCCATAAACAATTTGCTTATTCCATTAAAATAAATCTAGTGCAAGAGGCCTAACAGCATTGTTGGAGAAAAATCGAAACGTTTTTTCAAATTAAAAAAGAGAGAAATTGCTTTTTTGTTTGTATATAAGAAAATTGTTTAAAAAAATGAGAATTATTCAAATAAAATAGCGGCTAATTTCACTTCAGAATGTGTGCTCAAAACTTCAAAACTCGGTTTTTAAATTAGAGCTTAGTTTAAGCAAATTGGCACAGGTCAGCCAAGTTTTTTCGGATAAATTATTTCAGGCTTTGTGAGCCTAGTCAAAAAAGTTAAGTGAACAAGAAAGTAATTTGGGATTCCGCAGAGGAAATGGGCTCTGTGGGACCGCAGTTTTTTTTCTAGCTAAATTGGTCAATTTAAAAGATGCACTTAAAAAAAAGAAAAAGAGTAATTGTGCAATTCTGCTATTCCGTCATTGCCATAGTACTAAAAAACAAATTTTGTTTATTTTGTGGGCTAATTAATAACAGTGCTTCAGCAAGAGTATTAATACTTGCGGTGTGTTGTCAAAAATTATCCAATCTAGAAGAGCACTAAAAGGGGTGATGGAATAAAGTGGACTTTTGCGGACTTCGATAAAACGTTCCACAAATATATACTTAACCTAAATTTGATGAAAACTCACTTTTTTTAATTAAAAATCGGATACATTTTAAATTGGAATTTTTATTCAGAATAATTTTCAGTTCATAAAAACATTTGCTCATATAACAAAAACAAAAAGTTTATTTTTATTTAAAAAAAGAAAAAAAAACGAAAGAAAGATGAAATTTTAGGCCCATTTGAAACAAGAGTAGACTTATCATTAGCTTGGTCGATTTGGCTTTTTTCAGACACTTCAAATCAAGTTAAGAAATTTAATTGGTTTTTTAATTAAAGCCCGAGTTCGCTCGGCTTCAACAATCAGCTGTATTTGGAAAATAATTTAAAATTTAAATTATTTGTTATCGAAATTCGACCCAAATAAATTTCAAGTCTTCCTTGTCCGTTTTCGGAAAATTATCAGAAAAGTTCAAGTTTTGTTCTCGATATTTATTCGCACTTTGAATGCTAAGATTCCAGCTCGAATAAATATCGAACTCTAAAATCTAGCAGCACTATTAGTGTGGCTTGATTTCGTTCAATTTGTCAAGACATGTAAACAAGGCGAATTCAGGCCGCATCGTTCAAAATAAAACCATGTGTCCAATTTTGAGCTCAAATAAAAAAAAAATTTTTTCTATTTTTTTAGATTTATTTTTCGAGCTAATATTTAGAACAAAAGTTTGACCAACGCTCCGCGCTCTATTTGCTAACCAGCTACACTCAGCCATCTGTGTGTGTGTGTATGTATGCGTTGCATGGATCGAAATGAATGCCTAGTCGATCAACCATGATTGGTAAGTGAATTTTGAGTTCTGGTACTGCTAGGACAAGCGCTTGTTCCAGGCCTGCGTTTGCCACATTGCATAATAATTTAATTAATTTGTGGCTCGAGCTGAAAAAGCGTAATTAGACGCGCAAAGCCGTATTACGCCACTCAGTTCTCTTCTAAAGCTCTTTCTTTCTCTTATTTTCATAGTATTCTTAATTTAAAATTTTTGTTATCCGAAATAAAAAATAAATAAATAAATCAAACAAAGTGTGCAATTGATTTGAGTAGTGGAAAGGCTTTGCATTCCGTTTTATTCACTCACTAGTTTCAAAATTTAAATTGCAAAAAAAATAAAATTATTTTTCAAAAGTTTTCTTATTTTTTTTAAATTTAGGGTTTTTTTGGGGCTTAAAATTTTGGATGATCGTAAATTGGATCATCGAAATGTTTTAGAGCAGGTCAATTTTGAACTTATTTTCTTTAAACATTTTTATTTATGACAAAAAAAATCTTTAAAAAAATAAAAAAATCAAACAAAGTGTGCAATTGATTTGAGTAGTGGAAAGGCTTTGCATTCCGGTTTATTCAAAAAAAATTTTAAATTGCAAAAAAATAATTTTATTTTTCAAAATTTTTCTTTTTATCTTTTTGAGCTTAGAATTTTGGATGATTTTTGAAGATTTTATTTTGACCAAAAAGATTCAGCAAATAAAATAATTTTAAAAAAAATGCTCCCAATTTCTGCGAGCGCTTTATTAAAATGTGATATTTAGTATCGGATTTAGAAGTGAAGCGAGCCAGTGACGGCCATAGGTGAGATGAAGTTGACGCGCAGCAAAAAAGAGAGAAAACTAATGCAAATAAGAATTAATATTAATATATTGAACAACAAGCCGAAAAGCAAACAAGAATAGCTAGGAAAATATTTGATTTAATTTAAATAAGAAAGTTGAAGCTTTTTTTTATTTTTTTCTATTTCTTTTATTAAATATTTGATCGAACGTAAAAAATTCAAATCATTTATTCATTAAAGCAAGTTTTAATTCCAAGATTATTCTTTCTAATTTAAATATTTAAATGTTGGCCACGTTCATTTATTGTTTCAGATTTTGTTTGCTAGAATTTAGTCTATTTGATTGCGACATTAAAAAGAAAAATTCTTATTTTTTTTTCTAGTGTGGCACAGGTAGATTCGAATTTCTCTAACCTTATTAGAAAATTTCTAATTAGATTAATAAAGGTCGAGAAAAAAGAGAAAAAAAAGTCAAATTTGTGTCCAAGTCAGTGACAAAAAGACAGAGATCGCGTGGGTGCTGATTCTCTTTTTTTCTTTCTTGTTTGGTTCTAATGAGTATGGCTTGATCACTAAGTATGATTAAGGCATCATATATATACAAATACAAAGGTAATCAATTAAAATCCATATTCACGAGAAAGCTAAAATCTGAGTTTTTAAAATCATAATTTAGGAGCTTGTTTGATTTAGTTTTTTTTTTCAAAATGAATACTTTGGAAAAAAACTGCTAAATAAAGCTAAATAAACAAACTTGAAGCCAAACTTCAAATCTAATTTATCGACTTTTTTTTTTTTTAAAAAGTGTTTTCTTTTTTCTATAGATTCGAAATGTTCGCCTAAAATATGTCAAATAGTGTGAATAATTTTTGTAGGTGATTAGAATTGAGAAAAAAAGCTAGCTTTAATGGTGACAGGCCGAGCAGTCGCACTGCTATTTAAATTGAGGATTTGCTAAGCTCTCGACAACTCTGAGAAAAAGCTTCTTGAAAGCACTTGAGACCAAGATTAATGGCAAGATTAGAAACAGTGTAGATATTTTTAGTAAACACTTACGGTGGCTTTAAATAGAGAGTTTGTAAACTACTCAAAGTCAATTAAACCTGTGCCGGATTTTGTTTGCCAAATCGATTAACTTCGATTTGATTGCAAGCAAATTAGGGACGCTTCGAGTGCCACTAGCGCTAATTTGCCTACTGTACACCGAATCGTGCCCAAATCTGCTATTAATCTATGTTATTGTTGCATGTAGTCAAAACTCGGAGCTATTTTGGAATGAACTTCCAAGAGCAATTGTTTTGTTTCTTTTTTGCCAAATAGAAATAACAAAAAACTAATTATTTTCATATTGTTGGCTTTAATTGTCGCATATAAAACAATTGTTTTTTTGTGCCAAATCGATGTTATTTTTTCAGACTTATAATTAAACGGAATGAGCCTCGAGAGCTTATTATATTCTAGTATATTTTAAAAAAAAAATTTTTTTTTTTATTTTCAATAAATATCGAGTGTCTTTTTTATTATTTCTAGAAATATTCATTCATAAATTTAGTCACAGTTCTGGAGGCCCTGAGCACCCCCATAGCAAACAAAGTTTATTTCTCTTTTTGCTTTCTGGCACCTCTAATTTAAAACAGCGCACAGAAAGAGCTTTTGATAGTGATACGGGGCAGGCATGATTTCATTTTTTTGTTTTTAAAAAATTAACTAATTTAATCTTTTTCAAAGTTAAGAAAAAAATAATTTTGCATCTAAAAAGACAAGGTAGAGTTTGAAGATTTGCTTTTGGTACTTTTTCTCGAGGCGCTGTTATTATAAATTAGTAAAAAAAATTTTATCTAAAACATAAAAATATTTTTTTGTTGCCTAAAAGGAAATAATTTAAAATCATGTAAATTTTATCAGAACTTTTTCATATTTTTGAAGTTTTTTCGAAATTCCTTTTCGAATTCGGTTTTTTCTTTGCAAATTTATTATTTTGGAAAATATTAATTCTAAATTTAGATCTTTCACTAAAATCTGCAAAAACTTATCAAGTTTATTTTAATATTTTTGATTATTTATAGAATGAAGAGTTGTTGCAGACTTTAATCCAAGATTACAGACTGGACCAATATTCCAGATTCCAGAATTGTAATGCTTTAATACTCTTCTGCTTTGTTCATTATATAAATGTTTATCAGTATAAAAGAATATGTAGAATAATTTAAAATGAAATAGGTTTCAAAAAATTCATAATAACTCTTTTGATTTTAAATGCAAGAGAATTATGTGGATTTGTGCTAAATAATAATTTTGATTCATTTAAATTTGAAAATTGTTTTATGTGAACTATTAAAATAATAAAAATGATAATATTTAATTTGCTTAATCCCTTGTGCGACATTTGTTTTTTACTAAATAATTTTTGAGACAATTAATATCTTTTTTTAGTAATGATTGATTACCAAATTATAACCACTACCTATTACTTTAAAATAGATAAAATAATAAATAATTAGTAAAGCTTTTTTTTTTCTCATTATTTTTACCAATTTAACTATCGATTTATTACATATTGATTGTTTATAATAGCAGATTAAATTAAATAATTTAATAAATGTTTAATTAAGAAAAAAAAACTCTTAAAAGAATATTTTTCTCTATATTTCAGTTATTTGGCACAAAATTGTCAACAAGCTTTTATTTTTTTCAGTGATAAGCAAACGATCCGAAAATCTTGGGAATAAAATTGAGCAGAATTTGGGGCTGGTCAATTTTGTGACCCCTGGTCATAATATTTCCCTGATTTGTTTTTAGAGGTTGCTTTTTTGATCAAAAAATGTAATGTTTTGGTAATGTTTATGATCAAGAAAAATGCTCTTATATAATAGAACCAATTTTCAGTAGAATTTTACCAACATGGTAACATGTGTGTAAAATTAAGAACTATTTAATTAAAATCATTTAGAATGATAAAAAATTCTTGCTAATATTCTATCAATTGTATCAAGAAAAGATTTAGATTGTTTTTTAAAAATTTAAATAAAAAAATTTTAAATTAAAAAAAATTGGTGCCCTCAAATTCTTTGTTCTGTTTCAAAAATGTCTAAAAAATTTTAAAACTGACCAATTTTTTGGTCTCTGTCAAAGTCTTCAAGTGCTCTATTTGCGACAAAAAAAATAATTTTTTCTTTTTTTTGTCAAGCATCTCTGAATAACCCCAGCGCCCACAACAAGCCATTTATAGTGACACCGGCCAAACATGAGCCTATAGTGACCAGCTCGCCCAACTCGCTATGCAAGCCAAATACATCTAGCCACCAACTGCAACTAATCAACCTGAACAAAATAACCAAGGCCAGCAACAGTTCTCCCATAAAGACAATTAATTTAATGAGCCACAAGCAAGCCAAGTCGAATCTGCTGACGACCGTAGACAAACTAGACGCGTTCGACGACGACACATTCCTGAGCAAGCTATCCGAATCGGAGTCGGGCTCGTCGAACATGCTCGACGACAGCTTGACCTCGCTGCAGTGGCTGCAGAGTCTGAACATCATGAAGAACACGACAATGGCGGCGAGCAGTTGTTCGCTGTCGCCCAATTCGCAGGCCAGCGACAAGTTCCAGGCGAGCTTGGACTGCGACTTGGACAGCGCGACCATCCCGGCGGCCAAAATCGCGGACAGCGCCAAAAACTCGCTGAACGCCAGCTACCCGCCGCTGTCGCCGCCGCTCTCGGTGCAGTGCAGCGCGTCGCCCCAGTCCACCTGCTCGTCCAACGCGTCCACCAAGCGACGCAGCAAAAAGGCCGAGCCAAGAACAGTCCAGCAGCAGCTGCAGCATCAAGTGTCGGCGCCAGCGATCCTGCAGCCGAGCAAATCTCAATCGATCATCGCCAATTCGGGCTCGAATTCGGCGTCGGTATTCCGCAATTCCTTTCTCAAAGATCGCCACGAATACCGCACCAATTCGGACGTCAAGCCGCCCTATTCCTACTCGCAGCTCATCATTCTATCCATGAAAGAGTCCAAACAGTCCAAGATGACCCTGCAAATGATCTACGACTGGATCATTGGCAACTTTAGCTACTTCAAAAAAGCGGACCCCAACTGGCAGGTGACGTTCAAAAACTCCATTCGTCACAACTTGTCGCTGAACAAGTGCTTCCGCAAAATAGCCAGGCAAAAAGATGAGCCGGGCAAGGGCGGCTTTTGGACCCTGGACCCGGAGTTCGAGCGTCAGCTGGACGATTCCAACTCGCTGGGCCCCATCACCACCAAGTGCTACAAGCGCAAGAGGAAGAGCGGCGACGAGGCCGAGCCAAAAAAAAAGCCCAGGCCCGATCTCGTCCAGTACAGCGAAGTGGAAAATTGTGACTTTGTCAGATCGGACGCCAACTTGTCCCAAGTGAACAAGTGTCAGCCGAACACGTACAGCTACATGGAGAGCGCGCAGTACATGGAGCCGCAGCAGATCAGCCACGTGCATCATCAGCCAGCGTCCAGCCACTTTGACTTTGGCGACTCATTTAGTAATTCGTTTCACTCGAATCCCATAAGTTACATAAAAAATTTTGAGGACGAGCCAAGCTTGTTTGGCTTCGAGGCCAACCTGCCCAGTCTCGAATTGGACCAGTTCACAGACTCTTCGTGTACATCTAGCTCATCACCGGACGATTTAGTAGGCGGCCTGCTGAAAAAGAACTCGAGCTTGGCGGTGCCGCACGACCACGAGCTCAGCGAGCTCTTCGACATAACCAGCCAGTTTAGTTTGGACGAGAACTTCAGCGCGACCAGCCTCATAAATCCGAGCAGCGAGAAGAAGGCCATAGATTTGACAGTGCAGGGCACGGGCATCAGGCAGCCCAAGTGGTGGCCCGACAGCCTGCTGGACCTGGACGCCGGGCTCATCAACGTGCAGCCCCACATGGTCCAGGACGACGAGTGCGACAGTGCCATGTTCATTGGCGGCGCCGGCAGCCACAGCTCCCTTGACTTCGGCCTCAATGTCGACGATCTCGACTTTTTGAGCGTAGACTCCGCCAAGGACATGACCGCTCAGCAGCAGCACGCGCGAAAACGAATCTACACACATCAGAGTAAACTCAACCCGGCGACACACAAGACCACCAGGACTAAGCCAGCTTTCTAGCTCCCGGCTCTTCGGCCTTTGTAAATCGATTTTTCAAATCATGGATATCCGTCCTCTACAATTTTTATTTTTTTTGTCTTTTTATTTTTTATAAATATTGTTTTCGATATTGACCAACTGATAAATGCAAAATGGTAACAAAAATACTCAACACAAAAAAATTAGTAGGTAGCAGTACAGTATGAGAATCGATATTTTTTATTCATTATATTTTATACAATTTTTTTTTGGAATAAAATAGCAAAAATTTTTCCAATTATTAAAAAGATTTATTTTCTTGTTGTTTTTCTTTTTTTTTGTTTTTTTTCTATTGAAAATTTTAAAATAATGTTGTTGAATTCGAAATTTGTTTTATTTCGACTTTGAGATTTTAATAAATTATTTTTTTTATCTAACAATAAATTTTGTTTTTGATCTTGTTTGTTTTTAGAGTATTTAAAAAAAATCCTATACAACTTTACTTTTATTCATAGAGGATGATGCATCAATACGTGGAAAACATGGTAATTCACAGAAAATTAATTAAATCATAAAAAGACTCTGTAATGTTTACACTAGAACCCTTGGGCCCATCTGTCCGATCTCCTCGGAGGTTTTTTATTAATATTATTGTTTACTAAAAAAGAATATAAAAATATAGAAATTAATTTATTAAAAAAAATCATCTTTTTATTACCAGTCGTGTCATTTTTGACACTTGGATATTGACTAATTGATGATGAAATAAGGCAAATATTTTCTATGTTTTTTAACAAATGATGCTTTTTCCCTTTATAATTAATAAAAAAATGGCTGATACCTACTTGTATATTAAAAATTATTAATTAACTGTTCGAAAAAATGTCAAATATATTTTTTTCGTGTTTATACTATTTAGTTTTCTGCTTAAAAGTTTAATTGTAACTAATGATATTTATTTTTATTAGTTTTCGATCAAAAATTTTTAATTATGTCCAATTTATTTAATTTAAGTCTAAAAAAATATAAACAATAACAATTTTTCTATTTTTGTGTTATCAAAGCTTTTTTTGCTTTATCGTTTCTACCAACTTTCTTTTATGGTTCAATTGCTGATGTAATGTAACGCATTGGAATTGTGGCTAATTTTAGATTTACGGCTTTTGATATTAAATGATAGCAATGATAATTTTTTAGATAGAACCAGCAACTACATTTAATTGTAGCCTAGTTATCTGTATTAAATTCGATAATTTTAATATTGGCTCTATTAACTTGATAATTTTAATTATGAGCTCTTTTAATATTATCTTTTTTTTTTTTAATTTTTAATTTATTATTTAAATAGACTTTGAGTAATGATACTCCTTTAGCTTTTGTTCGTATATTAAAAGAAAGTGAAACAGATTTATAGTATTACAAAGTTGGATTCACAATATTTAAAAAAATACAGTTAGATATGGTAATATTAAGAAAGAGAAACTTCTAGTAAATTGAAAGATTTGGCTTTTGCAGCACTCACGTGGAAATTCTTGGACAAAAATTGATAAGGGAGACTTTTTTTCAAGATCTCTTGAGCTCTTAACAAAAACATTTTTATAGTCCTTCATGAGTGATAAAATTAATTCATTTTTGAAGAGAAAGCAGTTTTTAACATATCTTATAAAGAGTTTTTTAAATCTGATTTTGAATGTGTCAATTTTTTATTTTGTGTGTTTCATATGTGAGGTGATATAAATCTTTAATCTTTGAATAGTTCTTATTTATATAGTCACTGTTTATAAAAACATTTGCATTTTTTTCCTTTTTTTAATAGTTTATTTAATATTTAAAATAAATGGCTTTGAGTTTTAAAACTCCTTTCGCCATTGGTAATTAAAATTTAAAAAAAGTGTCTATTTAAAAGTTATATTAAATTAATTAGAATTTGAAAGAGAAATTGGATATGTTACAGAAAAATAATTGTCCATTGGAATAGCTCATTTGAGACTTTACAAAAACGGGACAGTTACTAAATACGAAGAATCAAACATTTTATAATAGAATATTTAATTATATCACTAAACTAAGAATTTATTTCATGTAATAAAAGACTCAGCAAAAATAATAATTTTAAACATTAAATTAAGTATTGTTATTTGTTTAAATTTGCTCTTATCAGACAAATTTTTTTCTATACAATAAAATAAATATTTTGAAAGCCAAATAAATTTCTTGACAGAAAATTAATAATTTTGAATTTACAAGTAATATTGGCTCAAATAAAATTAATAAGAAAATTTGAAAAATTTAAAATATCGATCAAATTTACTGGACAAAGAAGCCACAAACAGCTTAATTTCAGAATATTTCACGTAGAGACTTTTTAACTGGACTTGTGGAAGAGTTATTAGAACTTTTAAATCCCTTACTAGAAAACTAATCAATTCCTCGTTCACCAGTTTCTTCAAATCAGTATCTAGTTGAATAAAATGTAGTTTGAGTGCATTATCAACTCCAGTTTCGTCAAAGAACCGAAGATAGATACAATAGAAAAATGTCAAATTCGTTTATGCAAAGAAAATAAAATAAATCCCACTTGTAGCTTTTGTGAAAAACCAACTTTTGGGTTTTTTTTAGAAGAACAGATAATGCGAGTCTTATGTAAATTGTGTGATAATATTGGAAAAGAACTTTGAAGTAAATTGTATTTTACTTTTTCCAAATAATTAGTTGTACAACTAAAGTCATGTGATTTAAATTTTAAAATTTTTTTGATAAAAAATTATAAGAATTTATTTATACAGATTTCGCCAAAGCTTTTGACAAGGTTTCTTTTCGTAAATTATTGTACAAGCTCCGGTTCTATGGTTTTGGAGAGAAACTAATCGCTTGGATCAATGGATTTTTTTACGGGGTGCACACAAAGAGTGATACTTGGAGAATCGTCTTCACAATGGACTGAAATAACAAGTGGTGTACCTCAAGGTTCGGTTTTAGGACCTATACTTTTTGTCATCTTCATTAATGACATGTCAGAGATGATTGAGTCAAACTGTGAAGCTTATGCTGATGATACGAAAATTATTTCAGTCGTTAAAAATTTCCAATCTTTGAATTATCTTCAAGGGCTTAGACAAAGTATCAAATTGGTCAACGAATTGGTCTACCCAACTTAATACTGTTAAATGTAAAATTGTGCACTTTGGTTATTCAAACACAAGGTTTGACTATGAAATTAAGTCAGAGAGTTTGGGCCGACAACCCTTGGCAAAGTCTATTTGTGAGTAAGACTTCGGTATTTATATCCAAAGCGACTTTAAGCGGGACGTACAAGTGAAAAATTGTACTGCTAAGGCAAATAGAGTTTTAGGAATGACCAAGAAAGGTTTTAATTTTCCTAACCAAGAAAACATCAGATACGTTACTCATCATTGGTCAGACCTCATATGGAATATGCTATCAGTTCGTGGTGTTTTGAAAAGGATACCGCGGAGCTTGAAAAAGTAAAGAGAAGAGCGACGAAACTTGTTCCAGAGCTCAAATATCTCAAAAACCCGCAACGACTTATGAGACTAGACCTAAGTGACCTGAAGACGCGAAAGTTGAGGGGTGATTTGATCCCAATGTATAAAATTAGTAAATAAAATGAAGAAAGTGAATTTTGTAAACGACATAAGTTTTCGATCTGGGGCTGGCTCGAGCTGCGCTTACATTCTAAGAAGGCACAAAAAAAACGATTCATAGAGAAAAAATAAAAAATTGTCTTATTTCAACTTTTTTGTTGACAGAGTTGTGAACGATTGGAATAAAGTTGTGTAACGATTGCTATAGCTCTATGAGCTCACTTGAACTGGTTTCAAGTTGCAGTTTATTTTTCTACTACTACCACTTCTCCTAATTTATTTTTTTAACATTTTTACTAAAAATTATCATTTTAAATGCTTTTTCCAATTTCGTGTCAAAAATGACACTTCGGGTATGAAAACTTTGGTATTTTGAGAGTTAAGTAAATTATATCGAAAAAGATATCACATCTTCCCGATATTATAAAACGAACGCTAGGGAACTGACGACTATTATGACCTTTTAGGTATCTTTTTTTTTATATCGTTATTATCGTTTTATTCTAGTATACCTATTTAAAGATCTTGATACATATTTATATGAGTGGCTGCAATCGAAGTGTCTAGCGGCCTGAGTTTGATCACTGTTGTCAAACATAGGCTAATGATGAGCGATATAATCTTTTTAGTAAATTTTTTGGCATTTCGACCACTTCCAGCAACTCGTTTTAAATCTCACTTTTTTTCTTCTTTCTTAATAGCATCAGAAAGCGTCCGCTTCAACCCATTCAACGGGAGGCAGGCAAAATATAGACTAGGACTATATGTAGAAAAAAAATATAGAAAATTTTAAAAAATTAGAGACTTTGACTAAAACTTAAAATTAAAAAGCTAATTTTTAAATTAAGCTTAAAAATTAACAAAAAATTTTTGGAACAAAATAATTATTCATCGCCAAATTCACTTTTTTTACGCTCGAGAAAGGTTAAAAAAGGAACTATTGTAATAAAACAAATTTCAAAATAAAGTTCGCGCGATGCAAAACTTCCACATTATCTCCAGATATGGATTTCGACCTCATTTTTGGATTCTACGTATATGAAAACCTAGGTTTAGTCAAAATTTTAGGGGGGGTCAAAAATTTTTTTCTTTGGCTAGGGGGGTCTGAATCCTTACAGCCTTATATAAAGTATATCTTATTTAAGCTTTTTTTTAAATCTCAGAATTTAATCAATCGAATCTACTCGATCGACACATTTTCTGATAGAGAATTAAATGCTCTATATTCTGAGCTGGTTATCTTGAAAAAAAAAAAAATTGAAAATTTTTTCGGAAAAAATCGGAAAAATTTTTCATTTTTTAACTTTTTCGGGATCTACTTTTTTGCAAACCCCTTAACCTATATATTTTTTTGCAAATTCTGAAACTAGACAAAATTCTGAACAAAATGACGGTTTCACTTTTTTTATTTATTTAGTTTAAAAATTTTTATAATCGCCCAAAAAGAGCCCATTTTTTGAAAAAAAAATTTTTTTTAAATTTTTCAATTATTACTCAAAAAAAATACATTCAATTAATTATAGCAATGAAATTGTTATTTTTAAATGTTGTTGATGAGTTGCCTTAGTTTTACCTGAAAAATATGCCTTTAGGATCCAGTAACTAGTCTATAATAAAATCATAGATATGAATTCACAGATAGTGAAAGTGATGATGAGGAATTAAGTATTATGAAAGGTTTTTCGAATATTGATCTTTTTTTCTTTCTATATTTTTTTCCAGGTAAATTCTATATTTTGTCTTTCTATATTATGTCACACTACCCAATTAACTGTTTAAAAAAAAAATGGAGTGAAATTTCGGATTAACGGGCGGGTTTTCGGTCTAATTCTACTAAAAAAATGGGGCAATTAAGTCAAGCTCATTGAATTAACGTAATTATCCGAATTTGGTGACATGTCATTAAATTTTTTAGTGACATGTCACTATAGAATCCATTACATGTTATAACAGAGTTTCACTAAAATAGAGAACTCTATTTTAAATACATGTCACTCAATTATTATAAAACATGTAGAAACTACATTTTAGGTGGTGATCTAAACGCTAGAACAAAGCAAATAGGCTGCGTAGGGGAAAATGAAAACGGGATAATATTAGAAAGAATAATCAACGAGCTAGACTTTTCAGTAATCAATGATAAGCATCCTACTTTCAATATTTTTAATAAGAATTACTTTGAAATTCTTGACCTTTTTTTAGTTTCATCTTCATTGATTGACAAAATTACCGACTTTAGTGTCTTAAATAGTCAAGACATGACTAGTGACCATTTCCCAATCGAAGCATCGATTTCTATGGGCTATCAATTAGAAAATAAATCAGCAGCTAAAAGGCTTAACTATAAGAAAGCAAACTGGCAATTATTCAGCGAGATTTTAAATTCTCAAATAGTGAATGTCACTGAAAGTTCCCTCACAATAGATCAACTAAATGATAAAATAACAGAAAAAATTATTTCTGCTTCACATAAAAGCATTCCATATCTTTCTCAGAAAATCTACAAAACGTGTCTTCCGCCAAACATTGTTAATTTGATAAAAGAACGTAGGAAAGTAAGAAGAAATTACCAGAAAACTCGCTGTCAAAAGCTCAAGCAAAAATTTAATCAACTTACATCTGAGTTAAAGGCCTCTTTAAAAAAATTCTGGAATCAAAATTGGTTTGATTTTATTGAGAAGATGGGAAAAAACCCACTGACAAGTAGACCTTTTTGGAAAAAAATAAATAAATTTAGAACAAAAAAAGGATCAAATTTAATTCCTAAATTGATTTTAAATGAAAGGGAATTCAAAACTAATGAAGAAAAGGGAAAATGCTTTGGAGAACTCTTATCGTCAATATTTAGTCCTAATTCTGATTTAATTGATACTGAGAAAGATATCGAAATTCTAAATTCTAACTCTGTTTTCTTTAGGAATTATAACCAGTCTAATTTTAATGATCCAATTTGCTTAAATGAATTAATTATGGCTTTAAAGAGATTAAAAAATGAAGCGGCATCAGGACCTGACCAAATTCATAATTTAATGTTAAAAAACTTACCTAGAAATTCATTAATAGAAATCATAGAACTTTTTAATTTAACTCTTCGAGAAGGTAGAGTCCCGAAAGCGTGGAAAACATCTTACATTACTATGATTCAAAAAAGGCCTCTAGTTTACACGATCCTTTAAATTATAGACCAATTAGTATAACGAGTTGTTTAGGAAAGCTACTGGAACGCATAGTATATTCAAGATTATACAATTTTTTAGAGCAAAATTCACTCCTTATCCAGGAGCAATCTGGATTTAGGAAACACCGGCGAACAGCAGATAATCTTTTCTTCTTAATTCAAAAAATTGTGGAATCATTTAATAGAAAAAAGAGTTTGCGGCCTTTTTTTTGATATTTCTAAAGCCTTTGATAGGGTTTGGCATGAAGGTTTACTTTTTAAATTGATTAAAATAAATCCACCTCATTACTTGACTAACTGGATAAAATCCTTTTTAGACTCTAGGACATTTAAGGTAAATGTGAATGACCATTTGAGCGAAGAATATCAAATAACTGCAGGTGTTCCTCAAGGCTCAGTAATTAGTCCTCTTTTATTTAGTATATACATTAATGACATCCCTAAAAGAAACAAAACAAATAATGAATACTCTCTGCTTTTTGCAGATGATCTAGTTACATTCTTCATTTATAACAAAAAAGGGAACCTAGAAAATAAGATCAATAAATACCTCAACGAATTAGAACAATGGCTTATTAAGTGGAAAATGAAGATATCGGTTGAAAATATCAGAAGAATAAAGTACAAAAAAAAACAAAAAAGAGAGTGATAATCTTAACTTAAAAATTTATGGAAACAGAATAGAGAGACAAAAAGAAATCAAGTTTCTTGGTATTAAATTTGATTCTAAATTAAACTTTAATATACTGGTAGATGAAATTAAAGAGCGCTGCAATAAAAGGCTAAATATTATTAAGATATTGTCAAACAAAAAATGGGGTCTTAATCAGAACACACTAGGAAATCTATATAAATCTTTAGTCGGATCGATTTTAGACTATTCTTTTCCTTGCTTGAATTCATTTTCAGAAAATAATATCAAAAAACTACAAGCAATTCAGAATACAGCAGTCAGATCTATTCTTAAGTTAAAATATGATACTCCCTCCAACATCGTACATCATGAGGCTTTTAATAAACTAAAATTACTAACAGTCTCGAATCGGCTTTTTGAATTGAGTGAGAGATATGTTGAGATAGGACTGAGTCATTTTATCCCATTGGTTGTAAGACTGGTGAAGGTATACAAAGAAGGTTTCGAATCAAGATATATTGACTACCCAACTCCATTGTGTAATTGCTACCTTACTATTTCCTCCTTTTTTCCTGAACCTGAACTATTTAAACATGAGCCACATGTAACAATCTATGTCTTCTAAACTTTTTTTTTTTTTTTTAGCTTATTTACTTTATTTTGATTTTTTTATCTCATTTTATTAGCTTTAATTTTATTTTGATTTTGATTTTTTTAATTTATTCTGAAGGAGCCCTAGCTCGGTACAGAATACAAATAAATAGAAAAAAATAACAATAATTCGGATGATTACGTTAATTGTCCCTCACCAGGTTAACATGTCGGTCTAAATGGGTAAGTCAAAATCTTGGGACAGTTTTGGTGATCCAATTTCGAAATTTGTCATCATAATTTTCTAAAAATTAAAATTTTTACAAAAAAGGGTCACCTGGTTAGGCTTTGGTATCAAAAGCAATAAGTTAAGATTAGTCATCAAATTAGACGTTTGAAATAATGAAAATAATAATGGAAAATTTAGAAAATAAATAAAGAAGAAGTCTTTGGGGATGCTTTCGACGAGATTCGAAAAGCTGAAAAAACTTTGGATATATTTAAAATAGGTTATTTTGTACAAAATTCTTTCCTCTTCAAAAATATTTACAGAATGAAAATTTCGGAAAAATATTTCAACTCCAAAAGTTAAAAACCACGAACACCGCTTTCAAAAACTATCACACTTCTAGAGACCCTTCAAGACTTGTATTATCATTTTTTAAAGGGCAAAAAAAACCGAAGAAGTTTACCTCTTTAGTCCAGATTAATTAAAAGAATAATTTTTTTTTTTAAATTAAATTCAGATATGAAATCGTGGGATACTTAACTACCGAAAATCGTTTTCGGTTGGAAGTTTATTATGCAAATTTGTCAATCCTTGTTTGATTTTTTTTTCACCGGAAAATGTTTCTTCAAGATCGATCATTCATTTTAATTATTTAAGTTTTTTAATTCTTATACAAAAGCAATTTTTTTTTAAAAGAGTAGATTTTTTTTTCTAAAATTTTTTTTTTGTATGAGATTTGTTGCAGATAGAAAATAAGCCATTGAAAGGTAAATTAGTAATACAAAGAAATTTAATCTAAAAATTTAAATGCGAGTTAGGACTCTTTTTTAAAAATAAATATATAAAAAAAAATTGTGCCTTAATTGAAAATTATAAAAAATAATATTAGTGATAATAGCGAATTTCTTTAAATAAATAAATTTTAATGATTACCAAAATGAAATTCGTTTTTGATTTCCTCATCAACTAGTGCCTTTCCAAAAAATTTAACTTCATCGTAAACAAAATTTCCATTTAGATCTCCATCCCAGTTGCTTTTTCCAAAATAACAATTTGTTCTTTCTATAATTCTAGAAAGATTTCTTTCTCCAGTATCTAAATATGCCTCTCGATTTCCATCAACATGTATTGACATTTTACCTTTATCTTGAACAAAACCTAAATGATACCATCTATTTAGTTGAAGATGCGTGTCGGAACTAACAAATTTTTGTAAATTAGATACTTCTCTATTATATATTTGAAATTGTAATTTATTATGTGAATCTGACAAAATAAATATTATGTTGTCAGAATGTTCTCCATTACCAAAATCTAGAAATCGCTGCCACTGTTCATAAGAATTAATCTTCACCCAAGCCAATATTGTATATTCACTTCCAAAATAGTTTCCACCTGGAATTATCATATAGCCACGGTTTAGATTTATAGCTGAATTCAGATTCCCAAATCGATCTTCAGCAAATTCAGCATTAAATGGTGAGTGCATATTTTTCGAGTCAACAAAATCATTAGCACTACCATTGTCAATCGGCCAATAATTTATAAGTTTGGTGCTAGCAAAAAAAGGATCAGAAATAAATTTAATATATTTAAAAAATAATACTCTCTACGATAAGATTTTTCAATCAAAAATTGACTCGAACTATTTTGAATGTAAAATCGACTGTAAAATGAATAGAGAATGCAATTTGAAGCATTGAAAAAAACAAATTCACAGGCTACAATTTGATGGCAGAAGAAAACACACTTGATTTTGCTAATCAAAAAAATGTTTTTAATTATAAGACCATTTTTTGTTTCTTTAATCTCTAAATTCTTTTTTCGAAAAATGTGTCCATGATTAACTTTGGTTAAAATTTAAATTTAAATCGATAAAAAAACTGGAAAATACTTTTAAAAATTTCCAAGAGACACAAAACTCTAAATATTGTCAGATGCATTAAGACTTTTTGTTTTTTAATTTTTGATATTTTTTGATTTTATTTTTTATTAAGTTTTTTTTCAATCAGTTTTATACGCAGCCAACATGCTTTTTTATCCCAAAAAATTATTAAATCCAAAATTTAGTATTTTCTTTAAGCTTAATTTGAAAATAATAACAAACATTATTTTTTTAGAAAGTCAAATTTTTTTAAATGAGAAATTTTAGTTAATCAAGGATTTTTACTATCCTTCTTTCATTCTTTCTCTGTTTTCACTTTTTTTTGGTTGTTGGCTGTTATTAAGTAAAAACGATTGATTATCATCAATTTAGATCTTAAATATCCATGTCTTTTACAATTTATATTTTATTTATTTTAAATTGTCACCATTAAAGCGATGAAAAAATAGTTTTAAATATCAAGTTTAAATTGCTTTTTCAGAATAAGAAGTCAATTCAACGAATTCAACTGATTTTTAAGATTTCCTCAGTAATGTTATTTAAATGACAACATGTCTTATTTGTTTGTTGTAAATTGTCAATGAATATTGCGAAACACCATTCAAATGAAAATGAGATAAATAGAATAGATTTCAAAAGATAAAAATTATTTTTTATTAAATTTGGTTCTCTTCTTTCTTTTTGAGTTTCATACAAAATTATCGAAAAATCTATTGAAAGTTGATTTATTTATTGAATTTAATTAACCTCCTTTAAGGAGAAGTAAAAAAAAAAAAAAAATTTTTTTTTTTGAATGAAAAAATGAAAAAATGGAAAATTATAACCTAAAAATAAAATTACAAAAAAAAAAAAGTATAAAATAAAAAAGGAACATTAGTTCGAAAATAGAAAAAGGCATGAAAGTTAGAAAGCAAGATAATTTGGACCAAAATTCATGAATTTCTTTTATTTTGAATTAGCTCGTTTAGGAGAGTTCTGTAATGTTTTAATTTTAAATTGCATAGACATAACCAAATTGAATCAGATATACCATCATTAGAAATCAGATTAATCTTAAGATTTTCTTTATGTTGGTTTGTATTTACTTTAATTTTTAAGGTTTCAATTTTAAAGTACTTGGAAATAAGAACCAAGTCAGAGGAAAAAGATTTATTAGAGGGGGGGTCATTAAGCATATATTTTAAAAATTGTGATGATAGATAATTATATTTAATTGTATCAATAAAAGTTAGTTTTGAAAATAGATAAAGTTCATCAAAGTTGAAAACTTTCAGTACTTTTAAGACTCGTGACATGTGACAGTAGGCTTTTAAACCAAACATTTGTCTAATTAAGCTGTTTTGTAATTTATTTATTGAATCCTTTGTGGTCGAATTAAGAGTGAGAGCCTCAAGATCATATGTGAATTTAGATAAGCAATATGTTTTGTATATAAATGATTTGAATTTAGGTGAAAAGGTAGGACTATTTTTAGGCAGAAGATACGAGATTCCAAAAAAGCTGCTCTGAACTTTTTTAAAATTTATAACTGCCTGTGTGTTAAGGTCAAGATTAGAATCTATAATGAATCCTAAGTATTCTAACTGATTTGCTTCTTTAAGTTCGGATCCATTAAGATGAAATACCGACTTAAATAATTGAATGCCAAATTTAACAACTTTTGTTTTTATTAGGGTTAAATTTTATTCTCCATTTATTCCCATAAGTCCCACAAATATCCAAAAGCAAATTTTGATTTTCGGATAAATAAAAGAATCAAAAAGAATAGAATATTTTAAAATATCTATAAATTAAATTAAAAAATAAATTCATGAGTTTTTGAAAATAAAAATATTCGACAGAATTTTTTTTTCGTAGAAAAATATTTTTTTTTGAATAACCCAGAATCTTTTGAAAATACATCTATAATCTTTTATCCGACTAAATTAATCTAAAGTCATTTTAGATCAAACAAGAATAAAACCTGTCACCCCAATCTTATAAAAATAAATGAATTTTTCAATTTAGCTTGATTTAATAAATTATAATAAATTTTAAAAATTATGAATACAAGTAATCAGTTTTTTTTAAAATAATTTCATTATCTTATTAAATATTTTGAAATTAAATGAGTTCAATAAAAGAAAGCCTGGCGCAGTCTCTGGGCTCAGGTGCGGGCGAACTAGCTCAAAATTTGTTCGATAGGTTTAAAAAAAACCGCGCAGATTCCTCATCCAAGCTTACCACCTCTTTTGCCAATAACGCTGAGCAAAAGCTTTCATCAAACACCAGGCCTTCTATTTCCTTATCCAAACTTCTTACCGAAGAAGACAAAAATCCCGAAGCAGTGCTAGAAAAAGATGTATTTTTAGCCGAGCACAAACTAGAAAAATCAAAAAGCGAAGTTTACATTACACCAAAAAAAAACCTAGTTCAATCAATAAGTCTAAATGCGCCATTGAGCAAACTAGAGCCAGAGCCGGAGCCAAGTCCGATTGTAGAACCGAGTCCGGTTGCAGATGCTAGACCCGTCGAGCTACCAGATCAAGAAACTGATTCAACACCGAATATTATAGCAAGCAATTCTTCTGGAGTTTGGAACCAGAATTTTCTGGTACCATCTGTCATTCTGGCCTTTAGCATTTTAGTCATTATTTTCAAATACATTTCTTACAGTCTTTTAAATTTTATTTTGGGTTTTGCCACAGGTGTTGGTGCATGTGTGGCACTCTTTTGGATGATGCTTAAATTTGACTTGGTAAAATATTTACATGGTTTCAAAGAAGAGCAACAAAGTGACTCAAGTGAGCAAAATGTGAAAAATTTCCTAATTCAGTCAGCTGTTAGAAAAGAGAACAAAAATTTTGATGGTGTTCACAAGGGTTGGATGAACGAGCTCAGAGAGAGCTATTCACCCGAAAGTTATTTCATAAACAAAACACGTTCGGTGTTTTTGAATTTAGATGGAAGCTTGCTCAGATTGCAGATAAGCTCGAGCAGGGTGCCGAAGCGTGCCATTGTGGATGAAAAAATTGGCCAAGTGCAGCTCAATGATTTGAGAATATTCGACCTTGGTGAGAGCCAAGTGTCGCTTTTGCCAAACCAACTATGCCGCAAGCGCTTTTGGTCAAAAAAGTATCCCATTTGCATAAAAAAATGTAAACTTTTGAACAAAAAAACCGACTCGGAGACAGAGAGTGAGCTCATACTGTTTGCCAGAACTGACCGCGAAAAAGAAGAATGGTTCAATTTGTTTAAAAAATCTTCGTCAAAGCAATTATTGAGCAGTGAGCATTACAGAAATTCGAGAATGGTCGAGATGCCAAAGCGTCTGGTGTCACAGAATAGCTTAAATTTCAAATATGATGTAATTAATGATAAAATAGTGTATAGACTAGAAGATAATGAAAAAAAAGAATGTAATGATTTGAATGCTGAGACACAGACAGACTCGAGCTACATGTACGACTCGTCACTTGCTTTTATGAACACATTTCTGATCAGGGTGTTTGCGGACTTTTTCTATAACAAATTCTGGATTGGACAAGTTCAGACCAAAATTCAGAACAAATTAAACAAAATTCGAATGCCGCATTTCATGGAAAGTTTGCTAGTGACTGGAGTGGATCTTGGAAGTGTGGTGCCGTTGATTAAACAAGTGAGTGAGCCGTGGTATGACGACAAAGGTTTGTGGGTTCACTTGGATATTGATTACAATGGCAGTATTCAAATGAGCTTAGCAACTAAGCTCAATTTGATGAAACTCAAGTCCGATGACACTGAAACCAAACGAGAGTCCAGGCCCAATAGACAGCATAATCCAGCGATTGAGCATTCGTCAGAAGAAGATAGTCCAGAGTCGTCGGGAGATGAATACGTCCACTCGGACGAAGAAAATAAACTTGTGGAAACGTGAGTTAAAAATTATGCTGAAAAATAGAGAATTTAGTTTTATTAAGTTTTTTAAAAAAATGGGGGATAAAAAATTTAGGCAATGTAAAAAAATGGAATTAACACTCAAGGATCAGTGAGTTTTTTCGATTCTATTTGTTACCTCTTTTTTTCTACTTTTTTTTTGGATGAAAATTAATTAATTTTAATATTTTTTTGATTTTAAATTTTAAATTTCAATGATGTTTAAATTTATTGTGCAAAAAACAAAAAAGAAGTAATAAAAAGGTTCGAAAAAACACTCGGGCCTTTGAGTATTAAGATTATATCATTTCTACAAAATGAATGGAAATGTTACTGCAAAAAGTAAAATATCAATAATAAGCAAATTTGGAATAATTTTGGGGATTATTAAATCAAGTTTGAGGCTTTCAAAATTTTTGTATGAAATTGGCTTTGAAATCAGAAAATCAAAGTTTGAAATTAAAGCTTTTTATTGTTTTAAATTTTGATTGTTATTAAATTAATTTTAAGAAGCTATTTCAAAGTTTAAAAAAAAATTAAATTATTTCTAAAATTTACTCTCGGTGTTTTTTGAAAAAAAAGTTATTTATAAAATTATTGATTTTTCAACAATTGATATTCGCTGTTGCCTGAAGCCAAAAGCAAGTCGCCTCTTAGCACTTAGGTTTCATCTGATTCCAAATTTTTGGTAATATGATTTGAGAAAATATTACTTGCATGCTTAAAATAATCTGGTTTCTATCTTTTTTTTCATTTTTATTTTGTCTATCTCCAAAATTTTTTAATTGAGGAAAACACTTATAAATTAATTAAAAAATGTTTATTTTTTTTTAATAAAAATTCATTTTCTAGTCACTTTTTTCCTTGATATGAAATTTTTAGTCTCTTACCCTCGTCCTTGAGATGAGTGACTATCATATTAGAATTGTACATTTTTAAATTTTAAAAAATATCATGGACAGAAATTAAATACATTAATCTGAGAAAAAAAACAAGCATATACAAAAAATTCATTTAGAATTTTAAACAAAAAAGAGTTTAACAAAAATATAATGCTGTACGGTATTTTTTTTCAGACAAAAATTAATTAGTTTAAACATAAACTAAATATTTCAGCTTGCAAGTAGATTTTAATCAAATGATTCTAATCTTTCAAATGGCAATAAAATTTTTAAACAGTCTTAACTTTTTGAAAGCATTTTTCATGTTTTGAAAATAATTTTATACTAGCACTATAACTAAGTTCAATCGCTTTAAGCTCATTCAATATTTTTGGTATTTAAATAAAATAAAATTTATTTAGATTTAAAGATCCCACTGACATTTTTACTTGACAATTTTCTCAGTTAAAATTTAGAATTAATTTTACACTGATTTTTTTAAAAAAAATATTGAATTTTTTGCAAATTTACATTCGTTCATTCATTTACAAATTTTAAAATAATTCTTAATCAAAGACAAAGATTAGATTCAAATATCCCAAAAATTTTTAGTAAAAATAAACAAATTATTTTCAATCGATCTCAATAATCAGCTGGCTCAAAATCGACTCACATTTTTACGTTAAACGTTTAACGTTTATTGACGTAATTATACGATGATTTTCGCTATTTTAGGTAAATTGACTCATCTTACAGGAAATTCTAAAAGGACCAAAAAAGCTTTTTTTTTCTTGAAATTTTTCAAAATATAAACATTTTTTTAAAATTTTTAACTATTTTTAAAAAATTAAAAAAAACGTAATTCAACGTAAATTTATGTACAACATAAAATCCAAATTAGTAAATTTACGTAAAATATAATTTAAAAAAAGTAAAAAAACGTAAGAAAATGTAAATTTATGAATTTAATTTTGTTTAATTAATGCATAGATAAATATTTTTAGCGTTTTTTTTACTTTTTTTTACTGTAGATTTTTTATTTTTCATAGACTTAGAATTTTTAATGGTTAAATTTGAATTGAGCTCAGAATGATCATAAATAATTATTAAAAAATTTTTCCAATATTTTTTCAATTATGAAATGCAGACTGCTAGGTTACAGTCAAATGTAAAATGTATTAATGGGTAAAATCTATGTAATGGGTATTGCATTTTTTTCTAAAAAAATCCTTTTTTTTAACAAAAATTTTTTGGGTATTGTCCAAAATGTGACCATTTTAATAATGCTAGTTTGGTGAAAAAGACTGATCGTCAATTTGTCGATCACAATGGCCAAAGTTTTTGTTTTTCAATTCATAAATAAATTAAACTTATCAAAAAGAAATGTCATTTAAGATCTAAAGGCTTCCAATATATTTTAATTGACTTTGAAAAAAATTCATCAGAAATAGATCTAAATTTTCTACAAGAATTACAGCTCAACGAAAGAATGACATTCTTAGAATTGCTGCATATTTTTCTTTGTTTCAACAGTATTACTATGGCAAATTGTTACAACCAAATTTAGAGCATTACTATTCATTCTTGATTGAGCCAATTTTAGTCATTTTTTGAAAATGTTATAGATCTTCAACTTGAAAATTAATTTTTTAACAAACAGAATCCTGATAATGTAATTTATTTAAAACTTTTAGCATTTCAATTTTCAAGCTTAGAAAGTGAAAGATTGAGTTAAACAAAATCTAAATCAAAGATAATACAATTTTTTTATCTTGATCAGTTCAATAAAGACTTGAATTTTCTTAAATTATTTCAAGTTTTGCTGAAATAAACAAATAAATGTTTAAGAGAAGTACTTTTTTTCACCCAAAAAAATTATTAAATATTTTTTTTCAATACAAATCTTCTTAAATAGAAAAATTCTCTTTTATTGTTAAAAATTTAATATTCCAATTATTTTGATATTTTGTATTTATTTATTTTATTTATTTATTTCGCCTTTAAGGTGATGAAAAAAAAAGGTACAAAGTTAAAATAATTATAAAGATAAAAATAAGGGTTTGAGTAGAAATCTGAAAATAATTCAAATTTAATATGTTAAATTTTTGAATTTCAATAATTATTATTACTTGAAAATTTTGAGACTCTCAATTATTTATGCTACAAATTAAATAGAAACCTCAACTAATTTAATACTCGTTTGAACAAATACAAAAAAAGATAAAACAATTAACGATTTTAAATGATCTTATTCTTATTATATCTATTTTTTTTATTTTTTTATTATTATTAAAAAAATTCTCATAAAAAAAAATTCATATGAGTTAATTATATGAATTTTATCTTAATTTAGAAGCTTTACCTCGATACTGTTTGACAATTCACACTAGAAGAACCAAATGGGGTCAAATGACTCTTTTTAAAATTAAAGATGTTTTAAGGCTTTATTCGAAAAAAAATTTATTAAATTAATCATTTATCAATTTTAAATCATTTAATAAAAAAAAAGATTCCTATAAAAATTATTTCTCACATTTTTTATAAATAATCACAAGTTCCGTTGTACATTGTCCGCATGCTGATTTATTACAGTTTGTACAGATTAAATTAGTTTTATTATTGTTGCAAAGGCGAATTTGACACTTAATACGCTTTGGAGAACTGTTTTCTTGATCATCTGAACTTTGGGCTCTTTTACGTACACTTTTAGGTGTTTGGGGTGCAGAATGGGTAGAACTTTTGGATTAATTTTCACGGATTTCTTCAATAAGTTTTATTAAAAAATCGCGCCTGGAGATTCGACTTTCATTAATGTCTTTGAATAAAATCCAGCTATTTATGCATGCCATGTTTATAAGATTATAAAAAAACTTGCATAGGCCATCGTCTAGTAGGGGCTCTGACTGAATAAAACTTGGTTATTTGGTCAACATTATCAACCCCAAATTTGTTATAATCATCAATCACATTAGTTTTAATTTTTTAGAAAAAATTAAATCAAAGCAGGGGTCATTTGACCCTTTTTGGTGCTTCTAGTAGTATATAGTCAATTTAAAAAAATGAAGCATCATGTGAAAATGTTAATATAAAATTTTTAAAATTTAACTTTATTTAATGCTAACTTTATAATTTCAAGTTTTAATCTTTTCAGACTATTGAATTATTACTTAGTAAAAAATCAAAAAGAGTCATTTTGACACCTTGGTGCTTCTAGGGTTAAAAAAATAGTAAGAAAAAAAATAAATCTTATTTTTATTCCAAATTTTACCAAAAAATATTTTTTATTTATTTCATTATATTTTTAAAATTTGCTAAAAGAATTAATCTTTTAAATGTTTAAAGATTAATTTAATTTAAGGGTAAATCCAAGTAAAAAACTTCTGAATATAGTGAACAAAATAGCAGCATCGAATTATTTTCAGAAAGCAGCCGAAATGAAGTATATTAAAAAAGCCATGGAAAATGTATCCAATTGTCAATTATTGCTTAATGTCGAGTTAAAACGAGTCACAGGCACCGTGGCTTTGAACATACCTCCTCATCCTTCAGATAGAATTTGGTACGGGTTTGTCACAAAACCGAAAATGGATGTTGTCGCGACTCCACAAGTCGGTGAAACTGAAGTCTCGTATTCGGCTATTTCGGACTTTATTGCCGATAAATTAAAACTTGAATTCCAAAAACTACTTGTCTACCCAAACATGGATGATTTTTATATTCCTCTATTGAACAGTGAAGTTAAAAGCCTTTAAAAAGATAGCGAGCTTTTTTTATACAGTCAAACATTTTTATGTTATGTTTTTAAATAAATTCCAATGTTTTTTTTAATTTTAAATAACTTGCAGATAAAATGTTAAAATTAGCTATTGTAACAGAAAATTATTTTAATTTTCTTAATTTTGACGGTATTTCGAGCGAAAATCTTAGTTTTCGTTAGATGAATTTTCAAAATTTTCAAAGTTGAGCCTTTTCTATCACCTCTAAATCATTTTCTACTGTCGTTTCGTCGAGCTCATATTTATCACTTAATCCAGAATTTAATATCAATCATTCAACCTGTCATAACCATAGTTAGATTGCCTTTGAACTAGAAAAATTCGAATCGGATGACCATATAAATGCCATCCTTATAAAAAACTGACCCCCAACTTGTTAAAATTTCCTGACCCTCATTTTTTTGGCAAAGCAAAAATATTTTTAAAAGTTTTAATATATCATTAAGTTTGAATTTTTCTCTTTTTTTGAAAATTAAATTAATTTTTCTCCGAAATTTTTATTTTTTGTGGAAATTGAATGTATTTTTAATTTTAAAAAACCTGACCCCCTACTGACCCCAATTTTATACGACTGACCCCCGACTGAGTCCCGACTGAGTCCAAAATTGACTCGAACTATTTTGAATGTAAAATCGACTGTAAAATGAATAGAGAATGCAATTTGAAGAATTGAAAAAAACAAATTCACAGGCTACATTTTGGTGGCAGAAGAAAACACACTTGATTTTGCTAATCAAAAAGATGTTTTGAATTATAAGACCATTTTTTGTTTCTTTAATCTCTAAATTCTTTTTTCGAAAAATGTGTCCATGATTAACTTTAGTTAAAATTTAAATTTAAATCGATATAAAAACCGGAAAATACTTTTAAAAATTTCCAAGAGACACAAAACTCTAAATATTGTCAAATGCATTAAGACTTTTTGTTTTTTAATTTTTGATATTTTGTGATTTTATTTTTTATTAAGTTTTTTTTCAATCAGTTTTATACGCGACAAAAAGAGATTATTTGTTTATCTCGAGAGATTTTTAAACCTAATTAAACTTTCATTATGGATATTTAGAAGCAAAATATTGCAACTATAAAATACAAACATTATCCAGAATTTATCAAATTAGTCTAAGAATTACTTTTTTTAAAAAATACTTTTCCCAAGAGAAATAATCTTTTTTTTATTTTATTCAAATGAGCCAATTTATTTTGGTTCTAAGTTAAGAAACAGGCCTGCGGTTTTTTTTACTTTTTTTGAATCTATTTTAAAAAATTTTTAATTTATGAAAAATTGAAGAAGCTTAGCGAAGCCTTTTAATCAGAATTGATCTAATTAAATTATTCAAAATTTTTTTCTAATAACAATTTTGAAATTTTCCAGAATTAATTTTTTTTTAATTCAAAAACAAACTATAAACTCGCTCTTTTTTTCAATTTTTTTAAAAAAAGAACTGAAAAAAAATAATTTAATTTTCTATTATTATTATTTTTGACTAATATTGATCAACAATATTATATCTAAAGAACAGCATGGATTTGTCAGGAAAAAGTCATGTACATCTAATCTTTTGGAAACTCTAGATTTCATCTCAATGAGTCTAGACAAAAGTATTCCTGTTGATGTAATTCTGCTAGATTTTGCCAAAGCATTTGATACTGTTCCGCACAGACGACTAATAGCTAAATTGAAAGCGTATGGCTTTGATGGTCTGACACTAAAATGGATTGAAGCTTTCTTGAAAAATAGAAGACAACGAGTTGTTCAAGGTGAAATTTTGTCGGATTGGGTTGAGATTTTTAGCGGTGTACCACAAGGATCAGTGATTGGTCCACTTTTGTTCGTTTTGTATATCAATGATCTACCAAAAGGAATAGAGAATATTGTCAAAATGTATGCAGATGATACAAAAATATTCTCGCAAACGGTATCAGAAATAAGCGCAGTGAAACTTCAATCAGATTTAGATTTAATTTTCAAGTGGACTCAAGATTGGCTTCTTCTCTTCAACACATCAAAATGTGTGGTTATGCATTACGGTCATAAAAACAAAAAATTCACTTATTTTATTAATGGTAAACAGTTATCAACGTCTGAAACCGAAAGAGATCTTGGAGTTATCTTCAATACAAATCTCAAATGGAAAAATCAAGTGATAGAGGCTACAAACAAAGCAAATCAAATGTTGGGTCGCATCAGGAAATCATTCGCTCGTTTTGATTGTAAGTTATTTAGATCATTGTATTTAACTTTTGTTCGTCCTCTTTTGGAATTTGCTGTGCCTGTATGGTCTCCATTTCTTAAGTCGGATTGTGAGAATCTTGAGAGGATTCAACGCAGAGCTACGAAATTTGTTTCTTCAATTAGAAACAAACCGTATGAAAGCAGATTGAAGGCTTTAAACATTCCAAATCTGGTGGAAAGAAGAAAAAGAGGTGATCTAATTCAATTATACAAGTTCATGCATGGAATAGAATTGGTTGAAAAAAGCAACAATTTTAATGTCACCAAAATCCAAGGAAGAGGTCACTGCTTCAAATATCACAAAGAAATTTCGAGGCTCCAACATAGAGATAACTTTTTTTCAACAGAACCGCTAACATATGGAACTCACTGCCAAATCAATTAGTTGAAGCCCCTAATGTTAACAGCTTTAAAGCAGGCATTGATTGCTGGATGAGCAGCAATCAATCACATCAGCTGTCATAGTGTGCCTTATCAGCACACTCGCTGGCTAGCCAGCTACAGTCAAAACTACTACTACTACTACTAAAGTGAAAAATATTGACTAGAGTACAAGAATTGTCACGTTGGGTATAAAATAAAGAAAAAAATTTATTTTCATCAATTAAAATTGACAAAATTGAGCTTTTTAAACTTTGATGATGAAACAAAATATGTTTCATAATATTTTAATTATCTTTTATTGTTAATAGAATGAAAGCTAATTTTAATCTACACGAAAGATATAAATAAAACATAAATATTTTGAGATGATTTTTTTTGAGCTCTATGAACAATTCTAATTTTTTTTTAAATTTAAAAAAATGTCTAAAGAATTATCATCTTTAGCATCTTCATCAATTCAAGATAAAAATAATCTTAAAAATTTGTTTTTTTTAAACATTTGTGCAAATAAATCGTAAATTTAATAATATCTAATTATCTTCCTTGTCGTAAAGAAATAAATCAATTATAAACCAGAAACCTTTTTTGATTAAAAAAAGGTCTTTATATTTTTTAAATATTTTATCTTATATACAATATTAAATTATTGATTTGTTTTCAGTAAAAATTTTAAAACAGGTTCTAAACTTAAACCAATTTTTCGATCGATATGATTTTTCCAAATCGGTCTTAAAAACGGTATGGCATGGCTTAGTGGATCAGTTTTCCAATCGGTTTTATTTTGAGACCGGTTTAAAAAAATAAAAAGATTTCAGAGGGGTTTGATTGAATCGGTCTATCAGCTCTATTTCTAAGTTTACTAGTTAGTAGAATATTTTTAATTTTCGAAAAAAAAAATTATTTTTTTTAATTTTATTTAAAAAGGCTTAAAATGACATAAAAAAAAACTAAATCTTTAAATTACTTATTTTCTACTGATTTTTGAGCATTGTTTATCTCAATTGGTTTTTGAGGTCTTAAAGTCACTATTCAAATCAGCCTTCAATGAAAGCATATTTTTGTCAAAGTGACATTTTAATGAATAGAAATCGGTATTTTCAGGCAGTGTTGTGCGTCGATAATAGCTCATTTGAGAAATGCCGTCTGGTCTTTCTTGTTTGTCTTCTGCTTGAATAATCACATCACGGTCCTTGCAAGTAACTTTGACTTTGGACGGATCTATGTGATTTGGTACAGAAAAATTCATTTCTACTTGCTTTCCACCATTTTGATTGTCAACTACCCGAGGAAAATAGTCTTCCTTGTTTAGAATAGCTTGTTGCTTGTCTATTTTCAATGGCAGTTCTATGACCAGTTGACCATTCGAAGCCAAGAAGCTCACCATTTTATCCACTTCAGCATTGGGTGGTAATTTGTAGCTCTTTTTGAATTCTCTTATGTGATAATCGTCATCGTCTGATCTATTCTCGCCTTCTTTTCCACTCACAACCAACTTTTGTTTGTCATCTGACACTTTGACTTTCAAAGAGTCGGCCGAGTAGCCTCTGCAATCAACTTTGATTCGGTATTTTTGTGGCACTTTTGGCTCAGATGGCAAAAAGTCATTAAAAAATTCTGGTCTATTTAGCCACATTAAATTTCGGCCCATCATGTGGTCCAATTCATCGAATGGATCGAACAAATCCAATGTCGATGGACCAAAACCAAGACTATGGGGTCTTGACCAAAGATCCATGTCAAACATTGATCTCGGAAATACATGAGAAATCAATGAAATTTTGTTTTGTTAATTTTTTATTTCAGTTGTAATTTTATTAACTTGAGTAAAATAATAGTTTAAAAATTAAATTTTTTAAGAGTTCTTTATATGAAATTTATGTCATTCTAATGAATTCCAGAAGGAAAGGGGTGAATTTTGAAATTTGTAAATTTTGTAAAAATCATTTAAAATAAGTATTTTCTCGAGAAAAAAATAGAAGTATCTTGGTTATTCGCGTTTATTAATTAAGATCAGTTTTAAATCATTTTGGATGATATTCAATTAAAGTTTTTTTTTTAATTTTAAGTTATAAATTGATTGATTTTGATAATATTTTTTTAAATGAACTTTTAAATGAATGATTTTAGGTTGAGATAATTAAAAAATTATTTTTCTTTTTTAACGAAGTCATTAGAAGACAAAAAAACTAATTCTTAAAAAATTAAAGAATGATCCTTTAAAATTTTTTTAATTTTTAGAGGATCCAGATGATAAAGAAAATAGAATATCCTTTATTTTAGGTCAAAACAGTGATCGAAACAAATTCCAAAATTGAACGGTGGAAAGAAAATTGCCATCAATTCAAGCATTTAAAACAAGGAAATAAAATAAATTTTTTTACTTATTCATTTTTTTAAACTATTTAAAAAAAAAATCAAAAATAAGTAATTATTAGTATAAACTACAAAAATTATTAATTTACAATTAAAATGTAAAAACACAGCTCCCTTTTTTCAAGTTATTTCATAAAAGTAAAATTTTCAATCATTTGACAAATATTTCTTTCCTCAAAGTGATTTTCGTCAATCAATGTTTCGTTAATAATTGAAGAATTACTTAATTCTTCGATATAAAATGAATCATTGAAATTACTTTCATTTTTTAGCATTTTTTGATTTTTTAAATAAACACTGATCGAGACAAAATTTTCGATTTCATGCTTTGGTAAGCTCACATTTTTTATTACAAATGAACTAGCACCATCTGGTGTTTTACTCAATTTTAAATCGAATAAAAACCAACGCCCTAAAAGACAAAATCTAAATGCATTTTCCATCAAATCAGTCCATTTTTCATTTGATTCTACGCTTTTGGTTTTATACCTAGCAAGATTAAGATAAAAATATTTATTTTAGCATGCTGTTTAATACTTATAAAAATGATTTGCTTCAAGACCAAAAAAAATCTCCATCGGTTTACCAAAACCGGCACATATTTTAAAGTCAACAAAGTTCGAAATTTCAAAAATAAGTTTAAATCTGTGTCTGACTTTAAGAAACTCCTCATTACAACTTGTGCATCTCCACCTAGGACCATTAATTAAATTCAAAATAAATTTAGATAAACTACAAACTTTTTTCTTTCACTCAAATAAAACACTTTTTTATAGCAGTTTACGCAGCAAGGATAAGTCAGCTCAGTTGTTTTTACGCCAAGAATTTTATAGAGTTTAAATCCATTTTTTTCGCTCATTTCAAATAAATTTCATAATTTTTTTATTTAAAAAAAAATAATTAATGTAAATTTTGATTGATCTTAGCTGTACATGTCAGACATAAATTTCCCTTTTATTTGCCATGCAACTCTATTCTAGGACCAATTTAGCTTTACAAAAAGCTTAAGAATTCTAGTGTGATTTAAAAGAATATTTTTTTAGAAAAGAAGCGAGTTTTCTAAATGGGTAGAATTCATAAGAGAAGACAAGTTCCGAGAAAAGGTCCATCAATTATTTATGAACCACCTGTTGACGAGCATGGCTCATCTAGCGACAATAATGAAGAGTCCAAGTCCTCATTTATGAGCGAATGTGAGCACGCATTTGGAACAACTGATTTATATTTTGTTTTAAATTTGGAAAAAGATAAAGCGACTGCTAGCGACAGTAATCTAAAATTTAATAAATTTTTATAAGTTTAATTTTGAAATTTATTTTAATTTTTGAAAGTTAAAAGAGCCTACTACAAGCTTTCGCTGAAATTCCATCCTGACAAGGTAACTGATGAAGCCAAAAAGCACGAGTCCAAAGAAAAATTCCAAATTTTGGGGAAAATTTACAGCATTCTGAGCGATGATGAGAAGAAGAAAATTTATGACGAAACTGGATGTGTTGATGGAGAGGACGAGTTCTTCGGAGCAAATATTAAGAACTGGGAAGCTCACTGGCGAAACATGTTCAAAAAGGTAACAACCGACGATGTGGATGAATTTTTTGAAAAGTACAGGGCTACGGACGAAGAAAAAAATGACTTGTTGAAATTTTACAAAAAACACGAAGGCAATATGGACCTTATTTTAGAGGAAATGTTCTCTCAAGATTTTATTGAGGATGAGCCGCGTTTTAAGGAGATAATCAGAGAAGCGATTAAGAATGGCGATGTTGAGGAATATGAAAAATTTACCAAAGAAAGTAAGAAAAAGGCTTCAAAGCGTAAGGCTAAGTTTGAAAAAGAAGCAGAAGAAGCTGAAAAGTTGAGGAAAGAGATGGGAGTCGACGAAAGTCAAGACAGTTTGCGCAAAGCGATATTGGCTCGGCGGGAAAAGGAATCAACTAGCTTTCTAGATCACCTGGCAAATAAATATTCCAAAAAAGGAAAAGTTCCAAAAAAAGAAGACCAGGAGAGCGAAAATGAAGAGAGTGAGAGTGATCAAGAGTCCGAGGAAGAAATTAGCAGCAACCATAAAACAAAAAAGAAATCTCCTCTTGTTAAAAGGAAAGTAAAGAGCAGTACTAAAGTGTCTAATAAAGGTAAAACAATTCAGAAAAAAGTGAAACGATTGTAAATTTCTGTCATATTTTTATATTTAAAAATTGTAATAGCTAATTTGTAATATTTTTTTTGCTAGATTTAAAATAAAATTTACATTTTTTTTTTTAATAATTTAAAGTTATAATTGGAATCGGATTTATCATTTAATTTCTTTGGAATAAAATTTTTTTTTTAATTAAATATTTGTTTTCAAAAAAAATATGTTGAATTTATTATGTATGAATATGAGAAGATAGCGTAGTAGACCTGATAAGATATGAATTAAATGTAACATCCAGTAAAGTTAAAAATTCAAAGAGTCAACAGGTGATAAAGTAATAAAACATTTGTTGTACCAGCTTCTTTCTTTATTTTTCAATACAACGAATTTTATGAAAAAAATTTTTAAAGGATTTTGGACCAATTTTATCTTAATTATCATCAGAAATATTTGAAAAAGTATCTTTTTTAAACCTATTAATTTTTTAATTAAAATCTTTAATAAATTATTTTGAGTTGAGCAAAAAATTTTAATTTTAACTAGTAAATTGCTTATGTCATACCAAATAAATAAATTAACTCGGAAGGAATGGAAGAAGATGGCTTTAAAATTTTCCCTTAATTATTTTAAATTGAATGCAATTGAATACTTTGGAGTATGCTACAGGTTGTAAAGAATAGGTGTCATCCTTCTTTTCAGTCAAATTACTCAAAAATTAAATAACTTTGCTGACTTAATTCTACTTTGGTTACACACTTCTTCCATGAATTTTTTTTAGACATAAAGAGTGTTTTTGAACATCTGGATATTGAGTAGTACGGCTTAATTAAAATTCTATTTTTAATGGCCATTTTTAAAATTCATTTAACCTAAAAAAATTTTAATTTTAATTTTGAATTCAGAAAACTCTTTTAGATGTTTTATAAAAATATTGAATATTAAGAGTTTTTATTCAAATATTTCTTTAAATGATTGCTAGATTTCATTTAAAAATGGAGAACTTATTTATGCAGAATTTTTAAAGATCATTTAAAGTTCTTCAAAAAACTTTAATTTTTCTTTATTTTAGTTATTTATTACTAAAACTAATTAACCATTTAAAATTAATTATAAATCAAGTAAAACATTTTTTCTTCTAAAATATAGAAGAAAAAAAATCCAAAATTATTACGTAAATCAAAAGTTTTGTTTAGAAAAAAAATTGATTGTAATGATGTCAATTTCCCTACCAGAAATCAGCAAAACAAGCTGTTTGGAAGGTAATCAATTCGATCTGGCTTAGCATCATCTGATTGTGCGAACATGGTCCAGAATTATCTTTTTGGCTTTGTTGCTAAAGAAGTGAATTAAGAAAATGTACCAAAAACAATAAATTTATTAAAGTAAAATTTTAGACAAAATTTTAAAAAATTTAAGTCAGCATTTTTCAAATTAAAAGAATACAAATAAAACTCAGAAAAAATTAAAGACATTCTAATTGAATGTGTTCTTAAATTATTTTTTTAGTCCTTGATTTAAAAACCAAATTAATAAAAATTTAAAAATTTTAAATTTTAATCGTATACCTCACGTTGTTTTTAATTTTGAACATTTTTCAAGCTAATTTAAAAATTAAATCTCTAAGGACTAAAATTAACATTTTTTTGAGGTTTAATTTGCAGGTTAAACTTTTTATAAAAGCATATACAAACAAATAAATCGACTTGCACTTAAAAGTTAAGCGAAATCGATGTTTATATTTATAAAATTTAAATTCACTTAGATAAAAAAAGAAAAATTTAAGCTTTTAAAAAACTTACTTTTTGCATGGTTTTTGTTCCCCAGATCTTAAGAAACACATTTAATACAATTAAAAAGATAATACAATTTTCAACAAAAAACATGTATTTCAATCAATTTATTTCATATTTTAAATTAAAATAATATCTTAAAATTATTTAATAGGAACATTTTTTAAGGTTGAAGTTTTTACTGGTCCTTTTCCAGCAATTTCCCATAATTTTCCTTGGTAAGTTGCATTTAAATTATCATCAGTTTTCAAATCTCCTTGAACTAAGCCAAATATGTTATTTTTAGGGTTTATCTCTGGAGCCGGTTCACCAATAAACCCTTCAACAGTTATTTTATCTCCTATTTGAGCTTCTGGCGGTGGAACCAAAAGCTCGACTTTTTCCGGAGTGCTAGCGCACATAACCATAGCCTCAGATAAAACACCTCTGAGCTTGGATGGCTTCAAGTTACACAATACAAGGACCATTTTATCTTGCATCTTTAGAAAAAAATTAATATTTCCTTCAAAATTTTTTTAATTATTTTTTACTCCTTCTAATGGAATGTGTTTAACCAAACCACTGCATACATTTCTAAGTTTGCCTTCACCTAAATCAATTTGTTCAACGTACAATGAATCAGCATCCGGGTGCTTTTCAACTTTGACAATTTTTCCAACTCTCAAATCCAATTTAGAAAAATCAACTTTTTCATCAACTTTAATAAAAAAAAAACTTCTAAATAATGTGGAAAAAATTATTTAAAGAAACTGACCTGGTGCCGAAGCTTTTTTTGATTCTTGTTTAGGTTTAGCTTCAGTTTGTTTAGCAGGCTTTTGTTTGGCCTCAGATTTTTTAGCTTCTGGTCTTGGAGTCACAACTGAAAATGGTTCTGAATGTTAAAAAACAAAATAAAAATTTTTTTAACCGAATTTTACCCGATGGTTTATGTTCAGCATCTTCTAGTTCTTTAATTAATTTTTTCACTTCATTTCGTAATTGTTCATTTTCTTTCTGTAACATTTTCACTTTTTCGCTCATTACTTCTGGAGTTGCTTGTTTTTTAATCTGGTCAATTTGATTTTGTAGTTTATCAATAAGCTCTTGAGCTTGAGCTGATCGATTTTTTAGTTCATCCACGGATAAAGTTTGGACCATTTTTTTGTCTAATTTAATTGAATTGGTCAACTTTAGATAGCTTGATCTAAACGAAAGAACATTAATATCTGATAATCTATTCTCTATAGTTCGTATCAGCCGAATCATCTGTATCTTCGATCTTTATTAAAATAAAATTAGGAATTTTTTAAAATTTTTTATTCAATTGACTATAGATCATGGTTTATGGGAAAACATGAAATTCAAATTTCAAGTTTATTAAATGCTGTAATCGTAGCATGTTAGTTGAAATTGCCAATTTTTAAGCATCTGTATACTTAATGGTAAATAAAATTTGCTCTGTATAACACTTCGTTTAGATAAAAGTATTGCCTTCATTAGTTTCAAAATGTGATTATTTTGATTAACAATAAAAAGTAAATAATAAAATCTTAAACTAAATGTTATTAAATTTATTAACAAAGAAAGTTAAAAAATTAAAAAAGAGTATTTTTTTCATAAAAAAATTTTATTTAAATATATTTTATTTAAACATTAGTCATTTTTTGATTGTTTAAAGTAAAATTACGTCATTTAATTTAAATGATAGTTTTTTTTCAAAACGAATTTCAAATTATTATCATCATCATTAGAAAGTTAAAATTTAAAAAGAAATAAAATCAAATTTCCACATTTCTTTTACAGAATTTAGTAATGAATATTAATTTATTTTTAGATATTTTAATAAATTAACATATGTCTTCTTCTTGGGATCTTTTTTTTTTTATATTTTAAATTTAGTTTAGCAGGGTTGCTAAACAATCAATTAACTGATCATCAAAATAATTCAAAAATCTCGATTTAGAAAAACTAAATTTAATTTTTATCCTTTTTTTTATGGAATCTTACATCATCAATTTTTGCTCAGCTAAACAACAATTTACAATATTTAATTTAAATATTTTCCCAAATGAACTTTCATACGTGGTTCAAACATTGAATCAAGCTTTAGTTATTTTATTAAGCTATACATTAAAATAAGTATGGCTGCCTAAGTTCCCTATTATTTGCGATCTTCATAAAAAACATTAAAAACAAACTTAAAAAATCGGAGTTAAATTCGCGCTTTTTGCAGATGACATCATTGTCTGGTTTAGTGCTAAAAATAAACAAGTTAATACACAAAGCAATCGAAAAAAACAATAAATATTTACAAAATTGAATATTTATTGTAAAAAAATCAGAAAAAAACTCCAAATTATTCAAAACAAAATACTCAAAATTATTTAACTTTTTACTTTTATTTTGACTACTTGAATCTTTTACTTAAGCCTGCAATTAGTGATGGGTCTTAACTTAAATAATTTAGTTTAGTCGGCTAAAATTAAGTAGACTAAAAACAAGTTTACTAATTCTTAGCCAACTAATTTTTAGTTTACTTATTTTTAGTCGACTTGTTTTTAGTTAAGTCGATTTACTTACACTAAGAGTACAAAATAATGTGAAATAAACAGATGTTTTTCGGATGCAGATCTCTGGATTAGTATTTTTTTAAGAAAAAAATAGTTGCTGTGGGAGGAGTGAGATATCTTAGTGAGACAATATAGAGATAGCAGGAAATCATCGGGACGCGAGATATAAGGGGAATAGTGAGAAAATAATAAAAATTTTAGAAAAAAATTATTTAACTTTTTTTTTTGGTAAAATTTATTATTAATGAAGAAAAAATAGATACAATCAAATTACAAAAAAAACAATGCTAATTTCTTTAAAGTTTAAGTCTAAGTTGTAAATATTATTTTGTAAAAATTTTCCCATAATAATTGATATTAGAAATTAAACTTTAGTTATTAATTTTTAGTTAAGTTGACTAAAATTTAGTTAGCTAAACTAAAGAGAAAACTCCCATCACTACCTGCAATTTCTTAATTATTTATATTTTTTTCTCTTTTTACCCCTCTTTTATGTAATCTGATTTTAAGATTTTTTTTAAATTTTAAATGGATTAATTGTTTATGAAACTTAATGTGATTTAAATCAGATTTTATTTTTATTTTTTTATTTTTTTTGATGAAGACATTGCAGAAATCGTCAACTCATACAACAACTCTACAAATAAACCGATTAAATCAATACTCAAGCATAATAATTAATCTTTATTTTATTTTTATTAATCTCCAACTTAATTCATGCTTAAAAAAAACTTATTTGATTATTTAAAAATTTATAATTTGTAAAGATAGGAAATATTTTAGTATAGCACCTATCTTGCTGAAAGTGGAGCGTGCGATCTCCAAGCAGCCGACCTAAATGGCTATTTGTAAATAAATAACTAAATTAGTTGTTTATGATTTTTAAAAAGCAAGTTAAATTTTCTCTTTTTTTTTTTCGACTTGTAGTATTGGGCTATATAAATATATATATGATAACAGCAATAACATTTAGTTCTTTTTTATAAGCCGAATCATTAAATTTAGTTGCCAATTATTTTATATCAATAGCAAAATATAAATATCACATCATTTAAAATTGGTATCAATTAAATATTTCTTGAATGTTTTTGTGAAACACTTTAAAGAAAAAGATGTTTGTGACAATTTTAATTATAAAAGATTTTTCCATCATGAAAAACTACCAAAAGAATTTTATTGAATTCAAGGTTAAAATTGGCAAGTTTTCGTCAAAAAATACAACAAAATAGAAATCAATCTGATTTCTAATTGTGGCAAAATCATAGAAAAAATTTTCTAATTTGTGGAACGAACTTAAGGTATTTATCAGGAAATGAAACGAAATATTGAATTGTTAATTTATTTGCCATTTCGTAATTTAAGTATTTATTTTTTTTCCAATATTTAAAGATAGAATCTTAAAACTTAAAGTAAAGAGCAAGAACATTTATTTTAAAAAATGTCAAAATTCAAAACTGCTTAAATATTAATTTAAAAAAAGACAGTTATTTATATCAATCAACGCCCTAAAGACGATGTAAAAATTGAAAAGTAAAAATAAGAATAAATATAAGATAATTATAAGAAATAAATAATAATTAACAAAAATAAATTAATTTTAAAGTAAACTTTTGTTTTCCATTTTAAAAATATCAAATATTCAAATATTAAAATTTTGAAAACAAGCGGGATTTAGACGAGGTAGAGGATGCATAGACCAGATATTTACACTTAGGACTATCATAGAACAAAGTCTGGAATGGAATTGCCCCGTGTATCTTAACTTCATTGACTTCAAGAAAGCCTTTGAAAGCATACACAGAGAAACCTTATGGGCCATATTAAGATCGTATGGCCTGCCACAGAAGATAGCTGGCTTGATAAAACTCTTCTATGAGAAATTCGAGTGTAGCGTGATTCTGGAAAAAGGACAATCTGAGAGCTTCAATGTGTGTACAGGAGTCAGACAAGGATGCGTTCTCTCTCCGACTATATTCCTAATACTGATTGACTATGTCATGAAGAAAACAACTGCCAGTGTTAGGGGTATACAATGGTGATAAACAGCAAAGCTTGAAGACTTATACTTTGAGGATGATCTGGTGCTAATATCTAATACAGAAGTACATATGCGTATAAAGACACAAGAGTTGGCGAACAACGCTAAACCAACCGGGCTCGAAATAAATGTGGCCAAAACGAAAGTTATGTGCATAAATACCAAATTGCATACCCCGATCACCATCGATGGTACACCAATCGAGTGTGTAAATGAATTCACATACCTAGGTAGCACAATCAGTACAACGTTCGGAACACACAGAGACATTAAGAATAGACCTGGTAAAGCAAAGAGTGCCTTCGCAAGACTCAAACCAGTATGGAAGTCAACCAGCTACAGTAAGGAAACAAAATTTAAACTATAAAACAGTGTAGTAAAAGCAACACTGATGTACGGAAGTGAATGTTTGGGGATGTGTGAATCTGACAGGAAAAGTCTTAACATCTTCCACACGGGAAACCTGCGGAGGATTCTCGGGATACACTGGCTTGAGACATTGTCGAATGCTGACCTATACAGAAGAACTAATTCAGTGCATTAAAAACAGAAGACTGCGCTGGCTCAGGCATGTACTTAGAGTGAAAGAAACACGGATACCAAAAAGAGCCCTTCAATAGACACCTCAAGGGCGACGTAAGGTAGGACGACCAGCAGTAACATGGAGGTCAACAATCATGAAAGAACTTATTGAAATGGGTTTGACATGGGTAGAAGCAACAGGATTTATGATAGCAAAAAATCGACTTGAGTGGAAATCAAAAGTAATGACCCTATGCTCCACAAGGAGTGAATAAGGAAATAAATTATTAAATATTAAAATTTTAAATATTAATATCAAATAATAAAATTTTGAAAAAATTATTGAGTAAATTAAAATTTTCTCAAGGGCCAAAATTTCATTCTTAAAAAAACTTAATTCAGTAGAAATTTTTTTAAACTTTGGTTCCATTCATTTTTATTAAGAAAGTTTTAGAGTAACATTATTTTTATCAGTGCCATAGCTGTTTAATGTAGATTAAACAATTAGAATAATTAAATTGATCAATAAATTACAGAAAGTATTGAGATATTGCTCTAATAGATGATCAACAGTTTATTTGTGATAAAAATCAGATAAAGATGATATCATAATTTCAATTTTTATATTATAAAATATCGAATCACAAAAATTTTTACTATTTATTTTATTAATGATTTTGGATTTAAAAAAAGTTTATTAAACCAAAAAGTTTTGTATATAAATCATTATTCAGTATAAAAGTCTATTCAAATGGTTTTTTAAAAAATTAAAACATTCAAAATTGAGTTATAATTGATTTATTTAATCTGTGTTAATAAAATAGTAGTTTTAGTTTATTGAAGGCTTCTTGGTGCATAATACTAGAGCAAACTTGATTAAATGATTAAATGTCTTAATATTTAAAACCCAAATGTGTGAAAAAAAGTAAAATTTACATGCATATACTTACGATAACTAACTTTAATATTTGAATATAGTGCTTTTATAATTGTCCTAATCCATTTTTTTAGATCACATATATATAATATTTATTAATTTTTAAAACTTAAAAAAAAATTTTAATTAAAAAATTAAGAAAAGAAAACAACATTCAAATTCATTGAAATTCAAGTTTTTCTTACAAGAAATGCTGTTTGTACAGTATGTCACAAAAAGTTAGAATCAAGTTGGAAAAAATAAAAATATTGTTTTTTTGCATTTGAAAAAATCGTTAACTATGAATTTTTTTCAAATGATAGCTTTTTTAAAGTAAGACTACCCAAATATCTGACAAAATAGAAAAAAAATGGGTAAAAATAAAATAACTGATCAACAGAGATGGCAAATTCCATGTTTTTTGAAAAATCAGACAAAGACTGAAAGAGAAATAGCCGAGTTAACGAAATAATGAACAAAAAAAACAATCAAATAGAAAAAAAAGTTTGATTCTAACTTTTTGTGACATACTGTACAGAAATATTCATTAAATCATTTAATCAACACTTATTAAAAAATTCTTTAAAATCAATTTTTAATAATAATTTTTCAAAATAATAAATAAAACAAATCAATCAATTAAATAATCAATAGTAATTTCTTTTTCTTTTATTTTTATTATTCTGGCAGCGGAGCAACAGGTAAAACCTTGTACAACATTAATATTGGGAGATTTTTATTTTTATTAGATACAGATTAAAATAAATTAGATACTAAAATAATTTGTAGCCCTATTTCTTATGCCAAACAAAAAGTTAATATGCTTTAAATTTCGTTTATTTATTCAAAAAAAAATTGCCAAATTTTCAAAGATAAATACAATAAATAAAAATAGTAACAATTAGAGAAAAAAATCGCATTTTTTTTAAACACATTTTGTAGATTTTTTTGTTGTGAAATTTTTCGGTTTTTATCATCATCCAAAAAAAAAGAAAATAAGAATGAAAACTATTCACTTGAATGAAATACGAAAATAGACTTATTTAAAAACAATTTCTACATCGAAACGACCAAGGCCGGCAACGAATAATTAAAACACGGCTCTTGGCTAGTATGTACAATTGACACATGTAAAAAAAATTGACTTGCAAAATACCGCCACAGTGGGGCGAAAATACTTTCTCTAAGTCTAAGACCAAATCACTGGATCATATCAATGCTCGAAATGGTCACAATCGCGATCACAAACAAAGTAGGCAAAAATTTATCAATTTATTAAAATCAGTCAATAGCGATATATTACAAGCTTGTTAAAAAATGGACCTCAAACGGCCAACAAATGGTAATCAGTGGCTTTCGTTGTTTTTAAACATAGCTTAGCAAAGAAGATAACATCCAAATAAGTAAATTGAAGAGAAAAGAAAAAAATAGAAAGAAAGAAGAAGAAGATTTAACGAGATTTGAGAGGACGCTTAATGAGGCTGTTTAGGAGACGTAGCTGCATTGGGAGGTTTCAAAGCGACGCTGTATTTGCTCGTGAGTGAACTTGACAAACGAGTCGTACTGCTCGCTGAGCTTGTCTGCCAGGATTTTATCATACTGTTCGCGGATGAACTGCTCGCGTTCCTTGATCATTTTGTCGCATATTTGATTAACTTGGCTGATGGAGAAGAGCGGCACGTCGTTGTGCGTGAGCAGGGCCTTTAGTTTTGAGCTTTTGGGGTCCGAGGCGGTGTCGGGAGGAGAGACGGGCTCGTGTGCAAGCGCCGAGTCCACATTGAGCATGTTGACGCTGGAGACGCCCAGCTGGCGCCGGCGTATCAAACGCTTGGCCTCGTGTCTGATCCGCTCCATCAGCTCGTTCTTGGCCTGGTGGTCGTTGGAGTCGTCGCTCATAATGCCGCCCATTGGCGAGTACGGCAACGACTGGAAAGCGCTGGGCTTTTTGTCCGCTGACTCGATCACAACTTGCTTGTTCGAGTTGAGCACAGTGGCCGTTGTGGTGAGCATGGTCGAGGCCGGGTTGGCGGAGGAGAGCGGGCGGCGTCGCTTGGCCGAGTGCGGAAAGTCGAACATGGCTGATGTGCGGCGCTTTTGGGCCGAGTTCAGCGGCGATATGGTCGTGCAGCAAGCCATTCTAAAGTAAGTTTTTTTTCTAGATGCAAAAAATCAAATTGGTAAGTTGGTTGGCTTAGAAATGGTTAGAGCCAGGACAAAAGCTAAATAATTAGATGTGTGGGATTTCATGGGAGTTTGTTGATGATATGTTGGTTGGAAATTTTTTCTAAAAAAGCTAGAAATGAGAACTAGAGAGAGAGAGAGAAATTTCTTAAATAGCTTAGGACGTGAGAGAGAAAGAGAGAGAACGAGTGTGAACCGAATTATTATGCTGAAATTAAAAATTATAATTATTTAATTTTGCAATGAAGAGAGAGAGGGGTCGGGGTGGTTGATGGTGCTAGATGATTCGGTGTGCAGGCCTAATCACGTACAATTTTTGTGATTTTTAAGCGCAAAATTTTTTTTGTTTTTTTTTCAATGAACTTATACTTGCCAGTTTTATTTTCGAATAAACTATACAAAGTGTTAGTTTGGCTAATTTTAATAATTATTTTGGAAAAAATTAGGTTAACCCCGATAGAGCCAAATTAGAATTCATTTTCATAAATTAGCATTATTAAAGGATTGGTTGCTGGTCATGTGAAATTGAAAAGCATCGAAATTTTCGTAACGTTCTGCAAGACAAATTTGACGTCACCTCGACTGAATTAAACAAAAAAATTTAGCCTAGGTGATTAGATTAAATTTTTAAAAGTTGATTACATTTTTTCTGATTTTTTTGTTAACTATCGTGATTTGATCAGATTTTCCCTTGGTGTCTGTAATTTGACCAAATAATTCACTTAAAATTCTTAAAGAGAAAAATCAAGAATTTATGAGAGTAGTCGGAATTAGCATTAAATATTTAATTAAAATATTTAAAATTTAAATGAAATCACATGATTTTGAGACTTTTTTAGTATAAAATAAAACTAAAGTTCAAAAATCTTAGGATTTTGTGTAGGTTATTTAAAAAAATAATTTTTGGACTTTTAAGTGATCCTTGGGACTTCATACGATCCAAGTAAAAAAAGCGTTTTTTTTTACTGTTTTTCAATAAATTAAATTGACACATCCTTTTTTAAAATATAAATATGCATCAGAGTATAGAAGATTTTGTGCTCTTTCAGAATATATATTATTCTAAAAAAATATTTTAATTTTATCATTGAATACCTGGGTCCGAAAGAACTACAAATTTATAAAGGGTTAGTTATTTTTAGACCCCTGGGTACAAAATTTTTTTTAGCACCTCAAAAGAAATTAAATTTAAGGCTTCAAAGAACGTAGTTTACGAATTTCAAACAGAAAATTAGAAACTCAGTTAGCACTAATTTCTGGAACTTTATTTGTAAATATTTTTGTCTGTATTTAAAAACTTTTAATGCAAAAAATCATCCAATTTTTTTAAGAAAAAATTTTAGTTTATTTTTATTTATGTTTTGAATTTAATTTTTTTTTTTTTAAATTAAATTTCTATTTTGTATCGTTACAATCGGACTTAAACGTCAAACCCGAAATAAACCTTAAATCATCTAAAAAATAATCTTAATTGAGGAAAAGCTCTTTCAGATTAAAAAAATCAAAATTATCAAAAACTAAAACTGGTGTTTCTTTTAATCCAAAATATAAATAAAAAGAAATAAAAGTAATTTCACAGAGTAATAATTTTATTCGAAGAAAAAGATAAAATTTACATAATTTAAAAAAGATTTATTTACTTGAAATATCGGTCCAAAAGATATGAGGATATTTTAAAAGAAGTCAAAAAGACTCATTTGGTGCCTCTTGTGTTAAATAAATAAAAAAGAAATTAAAATTGAACAAAATTGAAGAAAATTAAAGAAAAAAATTTAAATGCTTTATTTATTTAGATGATCTTTTGAAAATTTTTAATTGCCCATGTTGGTCAAATGCTGATATTTGGAAGAGAGATCAACAAAAAAGACAATACGGTTATCAAATTTTAATAAACAGAGTAATTGAATCATGGAATATGCTAACATAAGAAGCAATATAAGCAAGGACAATTAATAGTTTCAGGGCTTAAATCGATAAACAAATATTCATATTGAATTAATAAGGATTGAAAAAGATTAAGCGCAAAATTTGCGCTGGTATAGAGCACTATTCTTTAGTAGCTACTACTGCTACTACAACTAAACAAAAGAATGAAAACTAAAACGAAATTTAAAAAATGAAAATTTTAGGTTCCAAAAAAATTGGAAACATAAAAATTTTAGATGATCTAGTGGAATCTTTTTAGACCGAAACTTAATTAAGAAATTAAAAAATTTAGATTGAAATTGAACTGAAAATAAGGCCTGATATTTTTTATCTGTCAAATAATAAGGTTTTCTCTCATCTTCAAGAATTGAAAAGGATGAATTTTGTAATGAAGTTTCAAAAGAAATTGACGATTTTATTATGGGTAGATGGTTTTCTTTTTCTTAAAATTCAAAATTTAATTCAAAATTCAAAATTTAATTTAATTTAATTCAAAATTCAAAATTTTCTTATAATAAAATTTAATCATATTTTTAACAGATTCGTCTATTTTATCAAATTTATGTATAATTTGGTGTTAAGAAATAACAGGTAATTTAAAAACTAAAATAAATAAAAATTAAATTGAATATAAAACTTTTATTTAGATATTTCAATAGATGAAACAAGTGGTCCAACTAGTGTTATTGGTTTTTGTAACGTTCTTTAAGTAGTTTTAATGAAAAAATTAAAATGGGAGAAAATTTTTTTTGAATTTTAAAATTTGAATCTTTAAATAAAATAAAAGTAAACAAAAAAAAATTTGTCTTTATTTTAAAATAAATGTAAAAATTTACTCTGTAGTTCAAACACAGCATCATGGTCTAAACGATCTTCAATTCGTGATACTTAATTTACAACCATTATTTTAACTAAAAAACTTTTTTCTAAAAATTTTAATTTATGATCAAATATCCTAAATTTTTTAATTTTTTATGAAATCTCTTTAATTTGAGAGAAAAATAATCAGTCAATTTAATTCTTAGCTTTAAAAATGTTCACTTAGCATAAATTTGATCATACATTAAACATTGTTTTATCTTTTAAAAATTTTTTTTACAAAAATCTTCGTGGGAATTGTTAACTCTTTTAAATGATTCTTCAAAATCTTAAATTCTTTAATCGCACAGAGATGGAATTTTAGTCCACTTAAATTCTTCTTTACTAATTCTGAAGTGGATTTTGAGCATTTGGGTGAAAATTTTTCATAAATTTTATTTTTTTCTATTGCTGTAGCAATATCTAAATTATCAAACTTATCTTGTATAATAGAAACATCACAATCTGATTCATCCTCAGTTAAATCTTTTGCAAGGGTTTTGCTAGATGAATCACTTAAAGCCTCTATTGTAATTTCATCTTGACACAATTTATTGTATTCACATATATGACTAATCTTACTGATTTGTACCAAATTTACATTATCTGTTTACTCAAAATTATTAAAATCAAGTAAACATCCCACTGATTCTGAATTTGAACTAGAACCACTTTCAGACTCAATCGAAAGGAGTTAAACAAATCTTTTGCAAGTTCAATAGTTTTTCAAAAATTGAGTTTGTCACTCCTAACGAATAACCTCTGCGTCCATAGATGCTACGGGTTACACGGATGCTACGGGCTATATCCTAAACAAGTAATTACCATTTGTAAGTTTAAATTTAATTAAAAAATTTGTACATTTTTTTTGGATTTTAGGAGAATAAATGAGATCATATAGTTTAACCGCCATTAAGATTTATGATTTAAAAATTAAAGGGGCAAAATGTCACTGTCTGTATTTTTGGGTGTTTATTATTAAATTTTTTAAAATTTCCTATTTTTTCCCTTGTTTAAAAATTTCAAAAATTATTAATCTAAATTAAAATAAAACATCAAAAATATTCAATTTTTTTTGTTTAATTAATAAGAATCAAATCGATCAACCTCTAGGTAAAATAAAGCGTGGCCACTGAATTTAAGCTGGACATTCAATTTAAAAGAAAGTAAATCGTCGAAGACGCGTGGAATATATTTATAGTAAAGGTGATTATTAGTTTCTCGTAAGTTTCTTGTAAGTTTCTCTTACAAGTGGTATTGGAAAGATTCTTGAGAGTCTGTTTCCTTTAAATCTTAATCATTATCTGATGCACAACACGGATTCATGCCAAAAAGATCATGTTCAACAAATTTACTTGTTTCAAGTCATTAATGACGCAAAATGCAACTACCAACTTGTTTATTTCTTTTTGTTTATTTTTTTGTCATTCATAATTTTTTAAAAATTTTTATAGTTTTGATCTAGAATTTTTTTGTGTGTGGATATCTTTTTTTTCGTTGCCAAAATTTAAAATAAAAAGCATTCTTTTAATTAACAAAAAGGCAATAATATAATATAAAAAATGATAGCTAAGAAGACATGGATTGTTACATGTGGCACAAGTTTACAGTGGTGTTAAGATATCTGTATTTTACTATTTTTTACTATATTTTACGTAAAGTATCGTAAAATACATCAAACAGGTCATCAAGAAATGTTGTGACCTTCATGATTGATAAAAAAGCAATTTTTTTTCTGTCCAGTAATTGAAATTACGCACTTTAATCTGTATAGAACAGTTGGACAAGTCAAATTTCTAACTATCTGATCTGATTCTTTCGGGAAGGAAACTTTTACTCGGTTCACACCGTTTTTAACTTTACTTTCTTTGTATGTTTCTTCTGAAATTTGTTCAATTTTGAGACCATTTCAATATATAACTGCTTAGCTCAAATTTTTGAAAACTCATACTTTAACATTCTCATAATTTTTAATTCTCTAATAATTATCATTCTCTAATTTTAAAAGTTAGCAAGAATCAGTTTGTTTTTCGTAGAAAAACATCTTGTAATCATGCTTTTTTTTCTAATTAAGGAAACAATTCTTAATTATGTCAATAAGGGTTCAGGTTGTACAATTGCTTCTCTGGATGCTGAAAAAGCATTTGATAAAGTAAAAAGGGATGGGATGTTTAATAACTTATTCTTAGGTAAAGTCTTATTGGGATACTTCTGAAGAAATACTATGACTTAACTTCAGCTTTAATTTCTCTATCTGATGGAAATATTTCTGACCTTTTTCTGATTGAAAGTGGCGTAAAACAAGGATATATAAGTTCACCATTTCTTTTTAACAACTTTATCAATGACTTGATTGATGAATTGTTAGAAAAAAATCAAGGACCCATTTTTAACAACTTTAATGCATTGGTAATTGTTTACGCTGACGATATTATGCTCATCAGCCCAGTCAATGCTCACTTACAGTCTATTAGATATTTGTGGGAATTTTGGTACTAAATGTAGACTAAAATTTAATCCTAAAAAGTCAAACATAATTAATTTTGGTCATCTTTTATTTAGAAGTGATTTCTATCAAAAAAATCAAATTAAACAAACTTGAGAAACTCCAATATTTGGGTTTTAATTTAAACTTAGATCTTGACTAGACTTGGGCAAAAGTAACAAAAAAAGTCATTTTAAAGTCTTTTTCTAAAATTCTACCAGAATACTTATTTTAAGTGAAATAGCGAAAAAGTTTCTTTCAATTCCAGCATTTTCGGCTATTGTTGAACGATTTTTCAGCATTTGCGAAGTTGTCAGTAGTAAGAGAAATCAGAAATTACAAAAGCCGAAAATGCTGGAATTGAAAACAACTTTTTCGCTATTTCACTTAAAATAAGTATTCTGGTAGAATTTGTGCTCCAAAATTTCAAGTCAAGTCAAAAGACTTTTTTAAAGAAAAAAAAATTTCAAGTCAAGTGACTCGACTTGACTTTGACTTAATGACTTTGAACAGCTCTGATCTTGACTTAATAGAGTATCATTCGAGAACTTTAAAAAGGTTCGAAAATCATTTTTTTCGTCCTCCCTCTTAATTGGGAAAATTGGTATAATGAATTCATCTCTTAAAGCCTTTATATATAAAACTTATTGTTTATCACAATTTACGTATGGTCTGGGAACAGTTACACTTAATAAAACAACGATTTAAACATAAAATATTAATTAAAACAATTTAATTAGACAAATGTTAAACCTTCGTTATACTTGCCACATGTCGAGGGTCTTAAAAGTTCTTTAGATTTTAAAATTGATCAACTTTATCTTATTTCAAAACTATCATTTATTGAAACGATCAGATTTAATTCATTAGCATCTAGTATTTTTGAGTGCATTAAACAAAACGTAACTATGTCTATCCATCAAAGTCAAATAACTCTTTTGAGTCAGATGACCAGAAATCTTAACAAAGTAGAAGGGCCCTAGGAGTTTGTTTAGCAAAATGAGAAAAAAAATTGATAATTCTAAAGTTCGAAGCTTCAACAACTCGGCTAGAAGACAAAGTAAGTTGAATATGCAAAATATTTGTTAACTTCTATAGGTTGACTCGTAAAAAAATCTTAATTATTTTGCAATTTTTTTCAAAGAATAGTTTAACTTGATAAACTTAAACTCGTTTTAACTTTAAATGATTTATTTGACATGGAAAAAAAATTGTCAAATAATTTTGCACTATTTAATTGAAAAAATAATTAAATAAAATAATAAATATAAATCGAGCGAGGCTAAAAATAAAATAAAAAATGGTAGCTTTCTTTTTCTGAAGATAAAAAAGTCAAATTTGTTTTCTTTTTAAAGGAAAAATACGAATTAGAAAAGGATGAATTTTGTAATGAAGTTGCAAAAGAAATTGACGATTTTATTATGGGTAGATGGTTTTCTTTTTCTTTAAATTCAAAATTTAATTTATCATATTTTTAACAGATTCATCTATTTTATCAAATTTATGTATAATTTGGTGTTAAGAAATAACAGGTAATTTAAAAACTAAAATAAATATAAATTAAATTGAATATAAAACTTTTATTTAGATATTTCAATAGATGAAACAAGTGGTCCAACTAGTGTTATTGGTTTTTGTAACGTTCTTTAAGTAGTTTTAATGAAAAAATTAAAATGGGAGAAAAATTTTTTTGAATTTTAAAATTTGAATCTTTAAATAAAATAAAAGTAAACAAAAAAAAATTTGTCTTTATTTTTTTATTAAATTTTGTTATTTTAAAAAATATTTCAAGCTGATTTAAAATCGGTAAAAATTGGAATTGTGAATCTACAATTTTTTCACCTTTATCATAAGGATTTTTAACCCTTCTTTTAAACTCACTTTTTTCTAAATAAAAAAATTAAATTTATCAAAATATTAAAAATAAATGTAAAAATTTACTCTGTAGTTCAAACACAGCATCATGGTCTAAACGATCTTCAATTCGTGATACTTAATTTACAACCATTATTTTAACTAAAAAACTTTTTTCTAAAAATTTTAATTTATGATCAAATATCCTAAATTTTTTAATTTTTTATGAAATCTCTTTAATTTGAGAGAAAAATAATCAGTCAATTTAATTCTTAGCTTTAAAAATGTTCACTTAGCATAAATTTGATCATACATTAAACATTGTTTTATCTTTTAAAAATTTTTTTTACAAAAATCTTCGTGGGAATTGTTAACTCTTTTAAATGATTCTTCAAAATCTTAAATTAATTTTTTTTTATAAAAAATTCGAACAATAATTTGGATCGAAAAAGACATACCATTTTTTAATATCACCAAATATAGCAAAATTTCGTCTAATTTACTTTCAATTAAATTGTTAATTTTTAAAATTTAAAAAGAAAGTTCATTCCTTTATGTATACTCGTTTAAAAAGGTAGATTGACTTAATTTATTATGACATGAATAATATTATTTTAAGTTTTATATTTTAATTAGACCAAGATGTATCCCTAAGAGAAATGGAAAAAAAATGAAGGATTTATTTTAAAAATTAATTTAGTGCCGAAAATTAGCGGGCCGGATATGTGACCAAGTACACTTCGCTCATTAGGGGACTATCAATGGTCACATACATATGACCATGTAGTAGTAGTAATAAATGGCTGGGCAGCTTCTGCCTAGTGTTATTTATTCCCATTTAGCTTTTATTAATTCCCATCTCACCCTCCATGTACTCACCACATAAATCGCACAGAGATGGAATTTTTGTCCACTTAAGTTAAATATTATTAAGATATTGTCAAATAAAAAATGGGGTCTTAATCAAAACACAAGGAAATTTATATAAATCTTTAGTCGGATCAATCTTAGACTATTCTTTTCCTTGCTTGAATTCATTTTCAGAAAATGATATCAAAAAACTACAAGCAATTCAGAATACAGCAGTCAGAGCTATCCTCAAGTTAAAATATGATACTCCTTCCAACATGTTGCATCATGAGGCTTTTAATAAACTTAAATTACTAACAGTCTCAAATCGGCTTTGTGAGTTGAGTGAGAGATATATTGGGACAGGACTGAGTCATTCTATTCCATTGGTTGTTAGACTGGTGAAGGAATACAAAGAAGGTTTCGAATCAAGATATATTGAATACCCAACTCCATTGTGTAATTGCTACCTTACAATTTCTTCTTTTTTCCCTGAACAATCAATTTTTTAAAAATATGTATCCTTTAACTCTCTAGTTCAATTTTATTTATTTTCCTCTATTTTAAACCATTTTATTTTTTTAATTTTTATTCTATATTATTTAACTTTATTTTATTTTGATTTTTTTTTTTTTTAATCTGAAGTAGCTTCTGCTCGGTACAGAAAACAAATAAATAAATAAATAAATAAACTTAGAAATGAAAAATAAGATTTTTACAATTGTAACGATGACAGAATTTTAATATTTAAATAAAATAAATTTACAAAATGCAAAAAAAATCTGATTTGAATAGATCATAGACACAAGAAATAAATAAATTCCAAAATATTGATATTTTGTTTTTTTTTAAAAAAAATTTATAAAAATTTATCTTTTTTTGGTGAATTTGGTGAAACATTTTTTGTTTAATGTTGTTTCATCATCAAATTTTATTAAGCTCAATTTTAAAAATTTTAAATTAGTGAAAAAGAAATTTATTTTTGTAATTTTGGGAAGGTTTGAATGAAATTTCACAATATCATCGGTTTGGATCTGTTCGGATCGTGAACTGTGTTTCTATTGTCATTATTTCAATCATGTTCACCTTCCAAGATCCTTAAGAGAAAAATGTGATAATGTTTTATTCACCATCTTTATGCCTTTGATCTGTTCTTCAGCTATTTCCCCATTCCGCCGAAGCCTAGCATCAGTTCGCTTGTCCAGGAAAGTTTTCTTTTTCTCCTTATTTTTACAATCGTTGAAACATGGTATTGTAGCTAGATCACTTATGTCTACTTGTATATCCACTAGGGTGACTTGAATGGCTTACAATCAATTTAAATAAGACTGGAAGGAGTTACGCCTTTTGGATCATGAGGCGCATTACGGTATGCGCGCAAAAAAACTTGAAAGTCACTTTTCCAGTCAGCTCCACGAACATAGGAACGCCTTTTTTATACTTTTAACGACCAGACCATTTGCCTGAGAATGAAGAGAAGTGATTTTCTTGTGCGTGATGCCACAATTTCGCATGGAATCAGCAAATTCTTAATAAAAACTTTTTAAAAAATTTAAAGAGATTTAAAGAGATTAGTGTAACTCAGAAATTTTTAATTTGTTTAAATCTAGCATTTTTAGCTTTATTGATTTTAGAATTTTGGTAAACTTAATTTGCATTTTATTTATATCGTATTTAAGGGATATTAGTCTTCTTAATCAAGGATAAAAGCAAAAAAAGAGCCCTTGATATAAAAAAAAAAGTTGAATCTAAAAATGCCAATTTGATGTAAAATCATTTATATCGTTAATAATTAAGATAATTTATTAAAAAAAAAGCTTGTTAAAATTTTTTTTTTTTATTTTATTTTTGTTACAGATTTAGATATTTTGATTATTATATTAGACAATTTGTATTAGTAGTAAATTTTCGGGTTTTTTAATCTTCTTAACATTTAAAAAAATAAAATTAACTAATTTAAAATTAAAATAAAACCAAGTTTGTTGATTATATTAAGCTCATTTTTTAGAATAATAGCTTTAGAAACTTCACAAAGCACTTTGATAAAATAAAAAATCAATACATGCATCTTATATTTTTCCATTAAATTAAAAAATATACTTTTTATATAGCATAAGATATTTTAAAAATCAGAGAATTTTAGATGAATATTTCATCAAATAAATTTTTGTTCCATTTTGTTTTTTTTTTATGCATTATTTATGCTGTACATTCTGAAAGCGATGATGGTTCTGACGATCAATTACAAGCTCCAGAATTTAAAAATATGTGTAGGTTAACACCATGTCTATTTATTAATTTCTAATATACTTAAAAAAAGATACAAAAATGTTTATAGAGAAGAGAAAAGCTCAGCATGAAGCTGTTAAAAGAATCGCTGATTTAGGAAACAAAAAAAAAGAAAATGAAATGCTAAAACTTGTGTTAAACAAACTTTTTGAAACACTAAAGACTTCTTTGGAAAATTTGGCCAAAAAAAGCAAAGATGAAGGGAAAAAATTGAGAATTGATAAAGAGACCATTGAAGGTTGAATTAAAAATTATTTTTTTTAAGTGATTGAATATTTTAAGGATTTTAGATGTTTCATCTGTGATCGAAAATACTGCATTTGCTTCTGATTTGGCTCTTCGTTTTCCCAAATATTTTCACAAAGCTTATGATAAGAACAAAAGCTGGCAATTTTCTCTTGAAACAAGCATAAGTATTACACTCCAATCTAAACTTGCTGATGAAACAACCGAAAAAGCAGTTTACTTGGTATTAATTTTTTTTTAATTTCAAAATACTATTTAAAATATTTATTAAGATGAGTCAAGAATTGAATATTATAGACAGAGAGCCAAATTATTCTAATCCTTATTCTTCTGAAAAAGTAAAAATATTGAAAATATTTCATTTAATTAAAAATTAAATTCGGTTTAGATTGTTGAAGAACCTCTGCCTACAAAAGAAACTAAAAAGAAAAAAGAAAAAAAGAAACGAGGTCCAGGTCTTTCAGGCGGAAAACAAGAATTTTGATTTTTTAATTAACTAATAAATAGTTAATTGAGGAACGATCTTTTTTTAATTTACATTATGATTTAAAAGATGCAAACTTTAATTTTAATTGTTTGGCTTTTTAATTAATTTTTTGGACCTGAAAATCTTATTTTAGAATATAATTTTTTTTAAAAACTAATATAAAGAAGATTATTCTTCAAGACTCTTAGAATAAGTAGAATGCTTAAGTACAAGTAAAAGCAAATCAAAATATCATTTCAATTTAAAGAGTTATTCTTCAGATATTAAATTTTTTAATGTAACATGCCTCATGAAATGTAGATTTAAATATAATAAAATATTTTAAAAACAATTATTTCTCAATTCATGGATAAATACGAATTGTATAATAATAATAATAATAATAATAACAGGCTACGATAGGTTTTATCCTGTTGGGCAAGACACTAGGGTCTCACTATGGTAGCTAAAACTTTATTTAACTAAATATGTTTATATCTTGATTGACTTGAAAAAATCATCATTGACTTTGAATTCAAAATTTGTTAAATTAAAATTAAATTTAAATTTATAAAAATATTAATTACATATTCAATTTCAATTACTGTTTGAATTCATAAGATTGCTAAATTTCAAATTCAATTAATTTTAAAAAATTTAAACAAGATCTTGATTTGTCTGAAAATTGAATTTAGTTAACTAAAAAAATAATGAGAGAAGAATCAGAATCGAATTTTTGTCATTATTAAAGAAATTAAAAAAGGCTATTTTAATCTTATTGTTTGGAAAAGAACTTTTAAAAAATATAACTTGAAACCTTGTAAGTATAAATATCCTGTTGATTTTTTGAATGCAAACGAGTGAAACTACTGAATTTTGTCTTCGGTTTAAGAATTTAAAAAAGATCAACGTTCAATTTTCGGTAATTTGTTTTTGTATCTAAATTAATTAATATTTTTTTATTTAGATTTTTAGAATATAATTTTTGCTCAAATAAAAATTCGAATTTTGTTTTTATTTTATTAAAAAAAATGTGAATTCAAAATTTATTAAATTCAATTAGAAAAATATTAAATCAAATAAAAAATTTAATTTTTTAACTCTTTATTTATAACATCTACAATGGTTATAAAAAATGATCTTAAGATAATTTTAAGAAAATATCATCTTTGATTTGATTTTTTATAATTTAATAAGACGTATTTAATTATTTAATTCAGATGCTAAAAATAAAATGCATAAAATAATTTAGATAAAGTCTTTAAAAATCTCGATAAAATTAATATTAATATCAATTAATTTGAATAAAATTAATATCAATTTTATCAAATTTATAAAACAAATATTTTTTTTTTCAAAGAAAAACTTTTCATGAATTATTTAAATTCTCTGCAATTTGATAAAAAGTTAAAATTTGTAAATTACTTTATCACTTGTTGTTATCATCTCTTAACATTTTTGCTTGTCTATTTCGATGAAAGCCAAAATAAGGAAAATAATTTAAATTTGTTTGATACAAAAATTTTAATTTCAAATTGAAATTATATTAAATTAATTATTTTTTAACAAAAAATTAGCAACAAAGCTTTAGATTTGTCTTTAAAATATGATCACATAAATAGATGAAATAACATTTGCAAGTATTTTTAAACTAAGTAATGCACGAAAATTTATTTTACACAGAAATATGCTTTAAATTTACTTAAAATTAAAAACAACAATAAATTCATATAATTTGATCCACCAGTTTGAAAATTTAACTTTTAATCGCTGTAAAACATAAAAATTAGATTAAAATTGAATTAAAATGGCTAATCAATATCAAATATCCAATTTGCCCACTCTTTTGGAAAAGGTTAACTCTAAGTTTAGGTCTTCTTAATATTGATCTAATTACTTTAAATAGATGACATCGGTTGACAAAGACTTCCGTTTCATGGCCACTAATGACTTAATGACAGAACTTCAGAATGATTCGATTAAGCTTGATGATGACAGTGAAAGAAAAGTAAACAAGATTTTTAGAAAAAAACTCTTTTTTAGCGTTCTTGCTTCAGATTGTCAAAACTTTGTTGAAACTCCTTGAAGACAAAAATGGAGAGGTACAAAATTTGGCAGTTAAATGGTAATAAAAAATTGTTGCTTTGTTATTGCTAAATAAAATTTTTTCTTCAAGCCTAGGTCCTTTGGTGGCCAAAGCTAAAGAGTTTCAAGTAGAAACAATTGTCGAGACATTATGTTCAAACATGCTCTCAGATAAAGAGCAATTAAAAGATATTTCTACGATCGGCCTGAAAACTGTTATCAATCAATTGCCGCATATTGCTTCACAAATAAGTTCTAATGTAGTCAAAAAAATAACAAGCCGTCTTCTGAATTCAATACAAAAAGTAAAAATAAATTCATTAATAGTTTTTTTGTTTCCTGTTTTTGACAAGTATCAACTAATACTTCAATATGTATTCGAGGATACCTCAAAATAATAATTTTTGAATTCAAAAAAATTAAATTTTTTAGGTAATCTTTGTTGATCAGATTCGTAGAATGCTCAAATGATAATGTTCTTCGGTATTTTTTTTTTAAATACAAGTGAATTAAGGAATTTTTTTTAAACAATTTATAGGCTTTTTATCAAGATTGTTTATCTTCTAGTAAACGACTTTAAGCCAAAAGTGCCTTTCAAAAAAAATCAATGCATCAAAACCTGAAAATTAAGGTTTAAACGCCGCAGTAAACAGATAGAAACATTTTTTTTCTTTTAAAATTCATTAAAATTTTGAAAAAATTAACAAATAATAAAAGAATTTTAAATTTTTTCGAATGTTAATTAGTTATAATTGTAATTATGTTATATTTCAGTTTTAAAATTAATCGTAATGCTGAATTTCGAATTATTTGAATTCCCTTAATCAGGGGCGTAGCCAAAAATTTTTTTATGGGGGGCATAATAAATCAAAAAATATTAAATTTCTGTTTTTTTTTAAAGAAAATACCTGAACAACTTTATTCAATTCAATCTTATCCGCTTCATCTGGCTCTATATTTAAAAGAGCCATAATATTTTATCTTTCTTGTCCTGTCGAACTTGGTTACCAGTTTTTTCTACGTATTGTAGCGAAAATATGCGAAATCGTTCCGAAAACGTCTTTAAAATCGGCAATCATAATGCTGAAAATTAAAAATAAAAAATACCAAGGTTTCTTCCTTTTTTTTGGTGTTTCTGGAGAACTAATCTCTAACTCTTCACATTTTTTTAAATGATTTTGACCAGAATTCATCAAAAAAAGGTTCTTTTTTTAAAGTCTTTCAAAGTTAATAAGATTGCTTTCGCGAGTTCCTTAACATTTATATAATCCAAAGCAATTTCTTGAAGTCTCACTGAAAGATTATTTGAAATTTTCAAAAGATTTGCCAAAATGTCTAGATAAAAAAAAAGTCAAATGTAGAAATTGATAAGTAAATTTCACTTTTCATATCTAATCGATCAATAAAAAAATTACTAATTTACTGAAAAATTATGAACATTTTAGAATAATAGAACTCAAAGATGGGGGGCTCTCAATGAGGGAATTGAGCATCCCCAAGCCCCTCCCTGGCTACGCTTCTGTCCTTAATATTAACTTCGAAAAATGAATTAAAACTGAAAATAGGACGGTCCCAAATTGTTAAAGGGTTTTAAAAAAAATTTAATTCTTTTTTTTTCAAGTTTATCACCATAAATCTTGAGATTAAATTTTTAGGAAAAACCATTAAATAAAATTTTTCTGCTGGTATCTTTATTTTTCATTTCCATTGTTTCAAATCACTTACTAAATATTTATTTTCCTTTTTTTCTAAATAATATTTCTTGTTAATGAAAAAGAATGTGACAAAATAGTCAGTAAAAAGAAAAGAATATTCGTCATTAGTTTTATTTATAATTAGATAGTACGGATCAAAAATTAAAACAAATATTCATCTTTATATAAATCAAAATTCACCTTTTGCTCCTTTTTTCAAAACATTCAATTAGGTTTACATCATGTTGGAGACTAAGTGAAAAAAAATGTTTTCGTTGTGACAATAACCCTAAAACCACGAAATTCAAGTTTTTTTCCGCAGGACATCGTTAAAATCCAAAAATTAAAATTGAATGCAACTTTACAGAGATAAAATCAAGATAAAATCTTGGTTGCTTTGAAACTTAGGCTGTTGTTCAAGAATAATTCGACAAAAAAAATCTTCAGGCTTTGGGTTTTGGGTGAAGACGCACGCACATTTAATCAGTTAAATCTAAACTTTCATGCGTTCGATTTAGCTACATTTAAACCTCTAGTGAGTATAACTCATTAAATCTCTCTCATCTTTTAAGTCAAACACATTACTTTTGAAAATGAAATAAAAAAATGAAAAAAATTCCGGACTTTTTTGTTTTATTATGACTTGGACTCTAATTTGGGACTTTTAAGCAACTCTGGTTTAATTATATTATTTAAATAAATCAAAGCTATCAAAGGAATGTCAATTTAATTTTAAATTTAATATTAATTTCAAAAATCTTAAAAGTAATTTAGAAATATTTATTTTAAAAAAAGGCTAAATTTTCTTAATTTATAACATTTTCTTTTTGGTTGAAGTATTCATGTCCCGGGTCATATATTGACATTCTTTTGATAGCTATGATTTATTTAAATAACATAATTTAAAAAACAAAATTATAGAATCTTTTTTTAAAAGTAAACTAAGAGAAAAGCTTGTAACAGCCTTACTCTAAAAAGCGCTTTTTATTTTCTTCCAAATTTATTTGAATTATTTCCTCAATCATTTTTTTTTATTTTACTATATTATTATCAATTATTTTTGTTTTTTTTTCCTTTTTTTATATTATATTCATACAGTCAATGGGTTATAACGTGTTACATTATTTTTGTCGATTAATTTCAATAAATTTTATTTTTTGAATTTTCTATTCAATAATTAGTTTAGTTTTTCAAAGTAAGTTTATTTATCCTAACTCTTAGCAAACTAAGAGAACTAAAGCTGATTACTTTAAATGATGCTCTAAAATTTGAAATCTATTAGCAATACTAGAGAAATGTATTGAATTGGATCTAAAACGATTCTTGATTTTTTTTTTAAATTTTTCAATAATTTTAGATATCCTTTCTAAATAAAAGCTCTGTATTAATTCACAGTTAAAATTGATTTGATGAACTTTTAATTTAAATTCAAAAGGATGACGCCTCTGTACAACTGGAGACTCTTGACATAATGGCTGATATTCTGAACCATTTTGGAAACAACTTAATCAGCTTTCATCCGCAAATATTATCATGTCTAAAAATACAGCTAATCAGTCCCAGATTGGCAGTTAGAAAGCGAGTTATCTTGGCAATTGGTTATTTAGTGGCTAGCTGTAACTCGGTACTTTTTGATGAACTACTGGGTCTGTTATTGACTGAACTAAACAAAAAACAATCCAATTCGTTGACAAAAACTTACATTCAATGTTTAAGCTCAATTAGTCGCACTGCTGGTCAGAGAATAGGCCAAAATTTGGAGAGCATAATCCCATTAATAGTCTTCTACTGCAACAGTAATGATGAAGAAATTGTTGAGTACTCGCTGCAAGCTTTTGAGTCGTTTGTTCGCAGATGTCCCAAAGAAATTACACCGTTTATTAAACAAGTAGAAAAAAATGATTTAGTTGAAAAAATCTAAACTTTCAAAATTTTATTTTCTAGATTTTAGACATTTGTCTACAGTTTATTTCGTATGATCCTAATTACAACTATGATGATGAAGATGAAATGGATGTCGATGAGGGCGACAATGATGAAGAAGAGTATTTGGATTTTTTTGTTAATTTTTAAAATAAATTTTGTGAAGGGACCAAGAAGAATACTCGGACGATGACGATGTTAGTTGGAGGATTCGAAGAGCCGCAGCTAAATGTCTAGATGCAGTCATTGGCACCAGAAGGGAATTGCTATACGTCTTTTATAGCGAGGTTTCTCCAGTTTTGATAAGTCGCTTTAAAGGTGCGTTTTCAAATGTTTTAAACAATTAAAAATTATTAATCAATTAATAATAGAAAGAGAAGAAACTGTTAAGGCTGATATTTTTAGTGTTTACATCACAATTTTGCAGCAAACTAAGCCTTTGATTCTTAAATCGAAGCAACTGTTGGACATGAAGCAATTGGAAACGGAGGAAAAGTCGATTCAGCTTCTTAAGTCACAAATAAACGCCATTGTAAAAGCTCTACAAAAATTGCTTAAAAATAAAAATGCTAAAACTCGTCAAGGATGCTTTGCTCTATTGACTCAGTTAGTTAATGTGTATCCAGGCGCCTTGGCAAGTCATCTAAATGTCCTAGTGCAGGGAATTGTTTTTTCATTGAAGTATTTTTAAACTTTTTGTTCTATAAACCATTTTATTTATTTTCCTTTTTTTCAGTGATAAATCATCAACTTCAAATATGAAGATTGACACATTAAATTTTTTGAACAATTTGATCTTAACTCACGACGAAAAATTATTTCACAAATATTTAGATTCTATTGTTAAGGTATGCTATTTATTTTTAAGAAAATTTTTTTCGAAATTTTTTTCCTTAGTCGGTTTTGAAATGCATCCAAGATAATTTTTACAAAATAGCATCCGATGCTCTTTTGGTCAGCCAGCATTTGTCAGCAATAATTCGTAGCTCGTTGAACGAAAATAAAAATTGTTCTCAATATGCTGTTGATTTCTTCTCGGCGACTCTGGCTCGCTTAAAGCAAACTGATATTGACCAGGAAGTAAAAGAAAGAGCCATTAATTGCATGTAAGTTAAAAAGCTTTTATACTTGATTTTCTATTCACCTTAAAAAACTTAAATTTTCAAAGGATAATGATAAAATTTTTCATTTAAAATTCATCTAAAGTTTGTTTATCTGTAATTGTTTTTCTGATAGTTAATCTCACGATGTTTAACCATCGTTAAATCAAATTTACCATTGATTGAAAGAAATAAAATTAAAAAACTAAAAAAATTTTCTCCAAAAATCATATTTTATTTTATTCTATCATATTTTTGTACTGAACCATTTTATTTTGAAATTTTTTTTTGGCTAAAAAAAATAAAGGAGTCTGTTCGATAGGAATTCATTTTTTCTCTTGCTCTAAGTTAGTCGAATTGTTGGAATACAAATTATGGCTCATTTTGAAGCTCTTGAGACAAAGTTTAAAAAATTTACAGTTTGCCTTTAACCTTAAAATTGCTCCTAAAGTTGCCAAAAATAAAGTTTTTTACCATTTAAAAGATCAAAGACAATCTTTAAAATTAAAGAGCTGAGCATTTTTTTAATATTTGGCTCAAGAACTTCTAAATTAGCTATAATTTGTCATCTAACACTTTAACTAACTTAGAGTCTAAGTCAAAAAAATTTAAGTCATAGTTATGACTTGACTTAAGTTTTTTTTTTTTAAGTCAAAGCCAATGTCTTAAAATTTTTTTTCAAAAAATTTAACTTTTGTGAATTAAACTATTTCTTATATTTATTATATTTCTATGAATAACATCGCCAAGTCTGGCGTAATTTTTATGAATAAATTAAATTAAATTAAATTAAAAAATTTTTTTCATTTTTTTAGAGAAGTTTAGTCGAGTCAACTAATTTTCTGATTTTAAAACTAAACTTTTTTTGGATTAAAATAAAAAATCATTTTTATTTTTTAGTTTTAAAATAAGAAAATCAGTTGACTCGACTAAACTTCACTAAAAAAAAAAAAATTTTAAGTCATTGACTTGACTTGACTAAAGACTTGTGACTTAAAAACAAGTCTGAATCTGACCAACACAAATCCTGATGAGCACACAACTTGAAAAACACACAATAAAATGAATGTTGATCAAGTTTTAGGTTTTTATTTAAAATTAAATTTTCAATCGAAACAAAAGTATTTTTATAATAAATTTAAAGCATAAACAATAATTTATTTATAAAATTTACGCTCAACTCTTTTAAATTCATTAATTTTTACAAATACTTTTTTCCCAGTTTTGACATGGCTGTTATTATAATTCGTTTAGATTAACTGAAAAATATTTGGTCAGATCTCGTAAAAAATCTAAAATTTTTAATAAAGAATTTGAAAATAATTAATAAACAGCATTCCTTTTTAACCACGAATTGTACTGATTAGAAAAAAATTCTGTACAATATTCTTTACCAAGCAGACTAATTAATACTTTTTTATTTTTCTTAGAATTCGATTCATTATAAAATTTTATTTTTAAAACAGAATTTATATTATTTATAAATTTTTACTAAAAAAGGCTGAGTTAAGTACCTTTCATTTGAAACTTTTAACTTCAATTGAAGACTTTGCTTTAAAAAAAATATGTTTTAAGTAATGAGTTTTTTTTACTTGTCCATATATGCTACAAAAACTTTAAAATTGTGTGTGCTCACTTCGTTTTAGATTATGCCCTAAAAAGTAAGAATAATTGAAAACATTCTAGTATAACTTGATTAAATTTTCTACTTTTCTTACTCAAGAGCTAAAGCGTTTCACAGCTTCTTATATCTTATTTTTGGACTCTGCTTTACCGAAAATTCTATTTCTATTACTTTAAATTCTTCCAAGTTTGAGTATATTTGTTACTCTTCTTTTTAATAAAGGTATTCTATTATTGAAAATTGATCTGGTGGTCTGGTAAATTCCTGAGTTGTTTTTAAGCCACAAGTCATAAGTCAAGTCAAGTCAATGACTAAAATTTTTTTTTTTTTTTCAAGTCAAGTTAGTGATTTTTTTTTGAAGACGGGCTTTAAATTTTTCATCTATTTTGTCGTTTTACTTAATTTTAAATGAATAAATAAATAGAAAAAAATTCAAATAAAAGTTTGTAAAAAAAAATTTTTAACTTTAGCCATGACTTTGACTTAAAACTGTGACAAGTCTTGTAAATTCGCAGCCCATTTTTTTGGAAAAATTACTTTTTAAAATATTTGTACAAAATTTGGTTAAATTCGGTCAACAAGAGCATTTTTTTATCTGTCAAAATTTTGAGCATACTTTTTTGAGCACCCGTTATTAAATATTCAATTAGTCTTTTTAAAATGAGAAACTTACGAAGGTTCATTAAATTTTTTTTTCTAAATCCAACTTATTCAATTTTAATTTAAATTAAAAAAAAAAAAATTTTTAATTACTCAAGGGCTCAAATAGTATGCAATTTAGGTGATCTGATCGGGAAAGATTTGAATTTGTGCTGGCCAATTCTAGTCGAGCGTTTAAAAAACGAAATAACTCGTCTCACCACAGTTAAAGCAATTAATACCATCGCAGAGTAATTCTTAAATTATTAAAATAAAATTAATTTAAAAAAATGATTTTTTAGTTCTTCGACAAAAGTGGAATTAAATGTTATCTTTCCCGAAGCTCTGCCATTATTAGCCTCTTTTTTGAGAAAAAATTACCGAACACTCAAGCTATCCTCAATAAATGCTTTATTGTCTATCTACAAAAATTATAATCAATACATAACTATTGACGAGCTAAAAAAAATAGTGATTGTTGAATTACCAGCACTTTTGTCAGAAAACGATCTTCACATTTCATATGTAAATTTTAACTGAAATTTTAAAAAATTTTAAACAATTGAAAATTTGCTTCTAGGTAGCTTTGAAAATGGCTAGTCTCATTTGCCAAAAACATGGTCCTAATTTAATCTCAAATGACATTTTAAATCAAGCATTGCTGCTGATTCAGTCTCCACTACTGCAGGGTCTAGCTCTCGAGCAAACAATTGAATTTTTTATTTCCCTGGTAAAGCACAAACAGCCTGGTCTTCAATACCAAGATTTAGTCATGGTACTTATTAAAAGTTTAAAATTCAATTTCTAAATTCAATTTAATTTGTGTTCTAGATGCTAATTAAGCCTATTAGAGACCAAAGTTTGAGTGTACAAACTCTAAATGGCCACGGTGCTTATGAAAGCACCAATTTGGCGGTTCATAAGCAAGCTTTTTATTCAATAGCCAAATGTGTTGCCGCACTTACTGTTACTAATCAAGACGAAGGACAAATGGTAATAAAAAAATTTATTCAAGATATAAAAGATCCAAAGTCACGTGATTCGGTGAGACTTTTGGCATTGTTATGCTTGGGCGAAACTGGAAAATACATGTAAACTAGAAAAAATAAGCATTAAATTTGAAAAAATGTTTTTTTTTTTTAAGTGAATTGAGTCGTCATGCAGATTTAGAGCTGGTTATTCTAGATTCATTTTCATCTCCGTTGGAAGAAGTCAAATCGGCTGCTTCTTACGCTTTGGGCTATCTTAGCTTGGGAAACTTGCAAAAATATATTCCTTTCATACTTAAAGAAATAAACGTCAACTCTAAGCGACAATATTTGCTGTTCAATTCACTGAAAGAGATAATTAGCTACCAGAGCAGTCAGGAAAAAGGTCTGGATGCGCTTAAGCCGTACATGAACGATATTTGGAGTGTTTTGATTAAACACTGTGAATGTAGTGAAGAAGGTACCAGAAATGTTGTAGCTGAATGTCTTGGAAAGTTGACTTTGTTAGATCCAGAAAATTTGATCAAAAATTTGGAAAAGTATTTAGAATCTGATTCAGCACTAGCAAGAGCCACTGTGGTAACTGCTATTAAATTCACAATTACTGATCAAGTAAGAAAAAATCTACTACAAATTTATCCCATGTATTAAGAGTTTTACGATAGTTTTACAAGCTCTAGGATCTTGCTTTAAGTTTTTCTAGCACCTGACTATTCTGGCCAGGTTTTTTAAGGAAAAAATTACTTCAGTCAGGGTTCATCGAAAATTTGGTAATTTTTAATAAAATTTTTTATTTTGCAATTATTCAGTAGCTTTTGGATCTTTAATACTTCTTGGTTTTACAGAATTTAATTAAATATTTTATTTTTGGCCGTAAAACTCAAGTTTGAATAAAAGTGTTTAAATAATTGTAAAATACTTATTAAAATCATCTACTTTTGATGGTTAATAAAACTTTAAAAATGTAAGATAGAAAAATAAAAAATATTGATATTTTTAATCAGAACATCGAGTTCAATAGAATATAAAAAGAATTAGGAGCTATGTAAGATTTTTTTGCGCCATGATCTCCATGATTGGATTCAATTACTTTATAAGAAAAATTGTTCTTTTTATAGGAAAAATTTTTTCCTAAATTTTTAAGAAAATATTTAAATTTTTATTAGCTTAAATTTTTTTTTTAATTTTATCAATAATTCACATTCTTTAGATGGGTGCAAAGCGCCTCATCTTTTACTACTTTAGTAAGTCTTAATTTGAAATTGAATACCAAATAATAGGCCAAATCACTTTTTTTTAAAAAAAATTAGAAATTAGTTCTGTGAATGCTTGATAAAAAGTTGACAATGACAATTTTCAATGAATTTACAGAACTAATGATTAAGAAAAAAGTGGTAAGCTTTGTATTTATTATTTTCTTTGGAGACCACAGAGTTTGCTGTTTTAGCTAAGAATACTAAATAAATTTAGATTCTATGTAAATATTATGAAAGTTATTATATCTAAAATACTTAAATATTTAAAAAATAATAAGTCTTAATCAATTAGTAAAATTGTTTAATTTACTTTTACACCAAATTTCAGAAAATTTCTTTTAATGTTGTTTTGATATTTTTATTTTTATTGCTTGTATTAGAGTTTTAAAAATTGTGTTAAATTTTTTTTTAAATGTTTGGTAAGGTTTTTGTTTAAAGATTTTAATTTTTCTGTTTTTTATTCAAAAGTATAAACATACAACATTAATTGATGAACAATTGATTTATCCTTTGTACAAATAAAAATCTTTTTAAGCTATACTTTATTTTTTTAAATAACTTTTTGATTACTTTTATCATGCGTCAAAGTACTCTTTCATGATAAGCCTGAGTTATAATAAAAAAAAATAATGGTTTCATTTTTTTTATGTTTTGGCTTATTGAGGCCAAAAAATAAGGACCGAATGTAAAAGAAAGAATAGAATTTGAATAAAGTCAGTGGCGTGGAGCGTATATCGCGGACCTCCATTACTTTATTTAAAAAAAAATAGATTAAATTAACATTTTTTGTTTTTTTTTGTCTTTTTTTTATGATTATAATTTACGGCTACAAAAGATGATTTTCTAAAAAATAATATAAAACATTGATAAATTTCAAATAAAAAAAAGAAAAAAAAGCTTGTTTAAAAAAGATAAAAAGTAAAAATGAATAAAAATTTTTTGATGATTTAAAGTCTATTTTTAATAGTTTGTTAAATTCGATTCTACTAGTTGCACCCTATACTTCAATATGTCCTTAATCTTTCTGATCATATCATTAGCATCATTTTGAGAACATTTTTCTCTTCTTAAATCAGTGAACTTCCAGATAAGACTCTCTTGTCGCTTCTTGCCGCGGCATCAGGCTCAAGTTCAAGAAGTATTTTTCTAGTTGTCTCAAATTTCATTAATCTATTGATAAAATTAAATTAAATTCATTATAATAATGATTTTTTTTTTAATTTTAATTATTATTTAATCAGCAAAATAATCAAAAAAAAAATTTAAATTCACTTTAAGATTCAACAATTCTTGATTCAAAAATAAAAAGGACTTTAAAAATATTTCGAACTAATTTTTTAACTGTTTTGTAATTTAGTAAAAATAAAATTTATGCTATTAACTATGTTCTAAAAGTAATCAATTAGTTCTGTGAATGCATCAGTCTGCAACAGGCAACTTTTTTCCTGAAATCACTTCGACAAAATTTCTTAAAAATGTTCTAAACCTAAATATATCAGTGAACACCAGGCTGAAAAGAGACTTGATGGAATCTTTAAAGTCTTTCAAATTATTTTAATGAGACAATAAAAACAATTTAGATTTTGAATATCTTTTTTTAATACATGGAATTAAATTGAGCCAAAATTTAGAAAATTTAAATCAAATAAAATTACTTTTAGCCTCAAGCGATTGATTTTTATCTTAAAACTTATTTGGGAAAATTTTTGAATACCTTGCGTGATTCGGACATAAATGTAAGACGGGTGGCCTTGGTCACTTTTAATTCAGCAGCACACAACAAGCCAGCATTGGTTCGTGACTTAATTACCATGAGCAGAATAAATGAAGAGGGAATGAATGTTGACGGAGCTGATGTGCAACACTCGACTCTTATTAATTATCTTTACAATGAGACCAAAGTTCGCAAAGAGCTAATCAGAGAAGTTGAAATGGGTCCGTTCAAACATACCGTTGATGATGGACTGGATTTGCGAAAAGCAGCTTTTGAGACCATGTACACTTTATTGGACTCGTGCTTGGACAGAATCGACATCTTCGAATTTTTGAATCACGTTGAAGATGGACTCAAGGACCACTATGACATCAAAATGCTTACTTATTTAATGCTTGTTCGTCTTTCGACCTTGTGTCCCAATGCTTTGATGCAGCGTAATTTTAGTTTTTATTTAATTTTTTCTAATCTTTTATTCTATTTAAGGTCTTGATCGCTTAATTGAACCATTGGTTAATACCTGTTTACAAAAAGTTAAAAGCAATGCAGTAAAGCAAGAGTATGAAAAGACAGATGAACTCAAACGCTCTGCACTTAGAGCCTTCATTGCTTTGCTTAACATTGCCGATGCTGAGAAGAATCCGTTGATCCGAGACTTTTTGGCCAATATTAGAGCAACACCAGAATTGTCCAACATGTTCGAATCGATTCAGCGAGATGCCAAAGACTCCAATGAAACAATTTCAATGGAAGTTAATTGAAAGCTTTGATATTATGTACAACTTTTGTTCTGGTTTACCATACTTAATATTTAAGAGATTTTGATTTTTTTTCTCGATTCCATTTTATGTTCAACATTATTTTTAGAATTAAAGGTGATATATAAGGATTTCTAAAATCGAATCTTAAATTAAAAATTTTTAATAAATAAAATAATAAAATTATTTGAAATTTTTTTTTAATAATAATAATTAAGATTTTGAAAGACATTTAGAAACTAAATTTGAAAAGAGCTTATGTACCAATTTGAAAAAATATTTAAAAAATTAAATAAAATCAATCGTTAAAGGATGAAAAAAATTCAATTAAAACTTCGAAAGATTAAATTTCCTCACAGACTCATCTATATAAAAAAAATATAAAAAATTTGTTGAAAATTATTTATAGTAGTATCAGTAGTTCTTGCTGCGACACCTAGCATGCAGAGTGTCTGAGCCCATCACCACCAATTGGCCGTGTAGACCTGTAATAGCAGATCCCATTGACCTTGTCTAAAGCAATTTTAAAATTAGCAGTTGACTTTAATTTCACCACATTGTCTGGCAACTTATTCCAATGCGGAACTACTCTATTTGAGAAAAATTAATGTCTGGCGCTTACTGCAGCTGCAAAATCGTTTCTAATTTGAGCTGGGAAACTCTCTCTCTGGGACTCTGATGCTAATTCCTCTTAACGCCCCGGCAGGACCCTTGTTTTCTGATCTATTCACCAGATTCTTTACCAGACCTACCTTTTCTATTCCATTCACTAATTTGTACATTTCAATCAAGTCCCCTCTCACTCTTCTTTCACTCAGCTTTATCAGTCCTAATTTTTTCAGCCTCATTTTTTACAACATGTATCTTTATTGAGACAAAGGTATTTTTATTGCCCTCTCTTGCACCTTTTCTAACGCATTCACATCTCTTTTTATACTTGGATTCCAAACCTGCACTGCATAGTCTACGTGGGGTCTCACCATGGTTATATACAATCTTACCCACAGCCTTTCCTTTCTACTTGTAAACGTTCGCTTTAGCCTTCCAAGTACTCTACTCGCTTTCGCACAATCACTTTTCACCTGGCGTGTCCACTTTAAATCTGATGAGACCATCACTCCAAGGTCCTTCTCTCACTCTGTGGTCGCTAGTCTAACATTTAGGTTGCTTTTTTGTTTACATTTATGCCTTGCATTTAGTCTGCCGAAATGCATTACTTTACATTTGTCAGCACACAGTCCCATACGCCAAACCTCTATCCATTGACATGCTGCATCCAGATCTTTCTGTTACATCGCTCTTTCATAAACTATGCCGAGTATTTTTGAGTTATCTGCATACAATTCCATTCTATTTGAAACGCAGTCAGGGAGGTCATTTAGGTACAGAACAAATAGAAGGGGTCCAAGCACAGACCCTTGCAGAACTCCACTTAGTACCTCTGATCATCTAGAAACTCCATCGCCAGGTACAACTCGCTGAATTCTCATCCTCAAAAAGTCTTCGAACCACCTTACTATCTTCTCACCTAACATATAACCACGTAGTTTATAAAGAAGTCGTTGATGCGGTACAGTATCAAAAGCCTTTGAGAAGTCTAATATTCAGTATTTCATTCACACTGTTACCTAATATATGATAAATATATTTTATAAATTTTTGAACTCAAACCGAGGTTTTATAGTTATTGCAGTAATAAAAAGAAATAAATCTAATAATTTAGTCTTCTGATTTGACTAATTATTTTTTTTCAAAAGATTTAATTGTTCCAGGTGAATTAAAATTGCTAAATATTGCATCTAAAATAATAAGTTTAATATAAGTTATTTTTAAAAAGTTTTGTCTGTTTTTGATGTTCATAATCTTTCATTAAAATATTTAAAATTTTTTTGTTATTCCTTACAAAATGGAATTTATGTCAAAATTATTGTCGCACTATAGTTTTTTTTGCTTTTGGAATAAAAATGCCAATTTGATGTAAAATCAATTATTAAGATAATTTGCTTAGAAAAAAGCTTGTTAAAAATTTTGTTTTTTTCTTAATTTTTTTTGTTACAGAAGAAGATATTTTGATTATTACATTAGATAATTTGTTTTTGGAATAATTTAAATGGGCTCATTCTATTACTGAAACGGGCTCATAATTATTTTGGACTCAATAATTAATTATCAGATATTTAATTACTACTTTGGACTCATTTATTAATTATTTTTGGCCTCTAAAATTACTAAATAAGAGCTACGAAATGAATTAAACGGTAATAATTTTTATTTTAATATTTATTTATTTTTGAATAAAATAAATAAATACATTTTTTTTTAAATTTAATAAAAAAATTATTATATTAAAAATTTAGGAATTCAATTTTTTTGTATAAAATCAATATTTATACAAAAATTGATTTTATTGCAAAATTGATATTTGCCAAATACAAGGATTTTATCCAAATTGATAGATATTTTTAGTAGAATTCTTAAACTTGAATTAAAAAAAATTTAGTTTTATTGATATTTTCGATTTTTTTTAGAGCGGCATTTCAATTTATCAACTTTAATTTTACTTTAATTAAATTAATAAAAATTTATTCCTTTATATGGATTGATTAATTAACATAAAAAGTCATTTTTCTAATTTTAAGTTAAGAAATATTTAAATAACATTTAGAACATCTAATCAACTGGAAATTTTATTTACATCCAATTAAGAAAAAACAAATTTTTGTATCTTTTCTATGTATTTTTTAAAATTTTTCATATTTAATTGAAAAACAAATTTAATTTAATTGATATTGAAATTTAATTGAAGATGGTGCTTTTCTTAGTGTTTTCTTTATGGAAATACAAATGCTTTTTATTTTCCGAATGAATTAGAAACTTTTTTCAAACGAGTTTTTCTTGGTCTGTTTTCTAATATTTTTATTTTCTTTTAGGAAAATTAAAAATTATTCAAAAAAAATGCAAAAGAAAGCATCATTTAGAATAATTCTTATAATTGGTATCTTAGCTTGGATAGCTTATTTAATTTATTTCGGGAGATCCGATTCCTATGGATTTAATGAAAATTCCAAGATAAATTTTGAAAAGTTATTTCCACTAAAAGTTCAATCAATTAAAAAATGGATCATTGTTACATCAATTTCAGCGCCTACTAAACAATGTAAGGCTCTCTCGGAGATTCCTGGGTTTAAACTACTAGTTATAGGAGATGAAAAAACAAACAACTCCTGGTACCTTAAAAATGCACGGTTCTTATCAATAGATAGCCAAAAAAATCTTGATTTCAGATCATATTATACAACTCCACTTAATTCCTACACAAGAAAGAACATTGGCTATTTATACGCCATAAAAAACGGAGCTCAATTTATTTATGATACAGATGATGACAATGCACCAACAATTGATCTTGAATCATACTTTAATTTTGATAAATTTTACACTGGTCTTGTTTATGATCATACGGTTACAGATCGAATAATAAATCCCTATGCCCATTTTGGTCAGCCTTTAATATGGCCTAGAGGCTTTCCACTAGATGAAATTAAAAATACCCACAACAATAGCTATTTGTTAGGTGCGATTAAAACCTCAATCGTGCAGCAAGGTGTAGTAAATGGAGATCCAGATATTGATGCAATATTTCGACTAACTAAAAAGCTAAAAGATGAACAAATAGATATCTATTTTGATGACAGTGCACCATCATTTCAAATACCACTTTACAAAATGTCTCCATACAACTCTCAAAATACATTAATTAGTTACGACGGATTTTGGAGTTTGTATTTGCCAAATACTGTTTCTTTTCGGCTCACAGATATTTGGAGATCTTACTGGGCACAGCGTTTAATGTGGCTACTGAACCAAACTGTTTCTTTCAATGGACCCAATGCTTATCAACTAAGAAATGCTCACTCTTATTTAAAAGATTTTGAGCAAGAAAATTCCATGTATTTGAAAACAAAAGAACTGATAGAATTTTTATTTGAATGGAAATGTACTCACTCGCAATTTTATGATTGTATGATTCAATTGACTACAGATATGGCCCAGAGAGATTTTTGGGCTAAATCAGAAATCAAATCAATAAAAAACTGGATATTTGACCTAAAATCTGTTGGATACAAGGAACCGAATATTGTTAATTTCGAGAATAAACACTCTAGTCATTTTATTAGATTCCACTATCATTTGGGAAATTTTGACTTTACTAGAGTAAGATATTCTCCCGAATTTCAAACACCTATTGAATTAATTAACTACAATAAAAATGTATCTTTCATTGCCACAGAAATGGCTGAATCATTTTCATATTTTGAAACAATGTGCAAAAAATTTGGATTTAACTTGACCAACACAAATAAACAAATACCCAGGAGAGAAAATTATTCAATTATTGTCACATTTAACCACGAGCCTATTGTTGAAAATATTATTTCATTGTCTCATTTGTACCGTAATAGATTTAGAAATTTAATTTTTTGCGGATCGAAATTAATAGATAAGTTAAATTTTGCTCAGCAAGAAAGAAAAAAATTCGACTATTTTACTTTCATTGAAATAGTCAGTTCGTATGGTGGCAGATATCATTATTTTTGTATGAATAAAGCAATTGAAATGGGCTACAAAACACAAGGTTTTCTTCTTCTGAGTGATGATGTTTTTTTGAAATACTGGAATTTGAGAAAGCTAAATGCAAATAAAGTATGGTTTCCGCTTGATTTGATATTAAAAATAGATCCAAACAGGCCTTTGAAAGGATGGGGTCATTCGATCAAAGGTTTTCCAAACTTGCTGAAAACTTGGAAGAACATGGAACAAATTGCTAATAACAAATCTTCACCTAAAAATCAGATAAGCATTATAAAAAATTATTTTAAAACAATTGACCAAAATCAGGATTTAGACAGTACAAATAAATTGAGAAGGATCAAGAAATGTGGTTCGGATATATTTTATGTTCCGGGATATAAATTTTTTGATTTTTCATTTCTATCCCGAATGTTCAGGAAATATGACACATTTTTAGAAATAGCTGTGCCAAATATACTTGCAGGAATTGAGAGTAATAACAGCCTTCAAATAATCAAGGGCCGATATGTATGGAATAGAGCTCCCTTGAATTTTAATGCATATGATAGTTATGAAGTGTTTTATCATCCGTTTAAGCTTAGTAAATTAAAGTATGGTGATGTTGGTAGAGACTATTGTAAATTTTATCTGAGGGATGTTTTTATGATAAATTAGAAATTTGTTAAATATTCTATGTTTTTTTTTTATTACAAAAGTTAACAAAACATTTTATTTTTTCTAAATGCAAAAAAATTCTCAATACCATTTTGTTATTCCAAACATGAGGTAGAAATAGAGGACTTAGTTCCATACCCTCGAAAATCCACTCCAAAATATTTTAAAATAAATAAAATTTTTACTAAAAAATTATATTGATGATCAATTTAATTTTCAATTATTCAATTTTTACGATTTTTCTGCGGCAAAATGAATTATAAGCCAAAAAGAAAAGAAAAAAAGCTTTAAAAATTTAAGGATTGATTTTGAACAAATAACCTATAGTCAAATTATAGACTTAACTTGTGACTTAAAAACAACTCTGGAGTATACAAATACATTTTTAAAAGAATTTTGAATGTTTAACTCAAATATAATAATTCCTATTTTAACCAAGTTCTCATTAGTTTTAGCCTTTGGTACATAATAATAATAATAATCAAGAGCTACAGCAAGCGAGCTTGCGGAGATGGCTTATTCGGAAGCCATCTATGGTAGATAATTACGCAAAAATCGGGGGATAAATTAAGGAACTACAATAAAAGTTACAGAGACGAAACTGAGGTACAAGACAAATACGAGAGATTATTAAGATTGATGAGTTAAGTAGATTTAAAGTAATTCAAAAAATTTGTCATAAATTAGAAATTAATAAAAAATCAATTAAATAATTTTGAAATAGTATAAAAAACTAATAAGAGATGAGTAATTACATATAAAGGTACAATTGATTAAGAAAAAAGAATTTATAGAGACATTATAGATGTAACATAGGATTATAGAGAACATTACAGGTAAAGAAAAAGATAAATAGAAAGGCTGAAAACTCTGTTAGCTCGCTCTGTTAGCTCGCTGCTGCAGCATAGCTTCAGCAGCGAGCTAACTTGGAGGATTGCTCCAGATTCGAGGATTTTGATGTCCTTCTTGCTGTGAGGAGACCAGACTGCTGCTGCGTACTCAAGGTGGAGTATGACGAAAGCACAGTAGAGGATCCTGCACGTGTCGACGTTCCAGTACCTAAATGTTCTCTTGAGCTGTCCGAAGATGGCGGTAGCCTTGTTTGCCTGGATTCTAATGTAGGTGGAGAATTTCAGGTTACGTGAGAGTGTAACTCCGAGGTCTTTTTCGGTTTCGACATATTTCAGAGTGCTGCTGTCTTCGGAATCACCCATGACAAGTTCAGAATACGGTAAATTTATGTAAAATTACCGTTGAAGAAGGCAGGATGACAAACTTCAGCATTTATTCACAATTAGTGGAGAAATGATTAACAGTAAATTAAAAAATAGAATACCAAAATGGAATTCATTTTTAAAATTTAATATTTTCTTTGATCTATTAATAGGGAGCAAAGAATTATTATTTTTTGGGATAATGAAGCGTGGAGAAAAAATTGTTGTAAAATATGTTCTATTATATTAAACAAAATTTTTATTTCAATTGTTAGCAGTTATTTTAAAAATAAATGTTTAATATATTTTTAGGGTAATTTGTTTTAGTGTTAACAAAATCAAAAAATTAAAAAAAAATTTTATATAGAATGATAGATCGATTTAATTTTGATAGAAAGAGTACAAAATGTTAAATTTTGTTATTTTTATTCTGAATTTTAAATTTTTTTTTGATTATTTTTGGTAAAAATACATAACATTAAGTATGGTAGAAAAAGGTTCTCTTAAAAGAGTTTTATCAAGCTAACTATCTTCTGTGCTAGGCCATACGATCTTAAAATGGCCCATAAGGTTTCTCTGTGTATGCTATCAAAATCTTTCCATTCCATTCCATTCCAGACTTTGTTCTATGAGAGTCCTAAGTGTAAAAATCAGGTGTATGCATCCTCTACTTCGTCTAAATCCTGCTTGTTCTTCTCTAAGTATAACATCCAAGGAGTTTCTGATTCTTTCCAGAATTATGCTGCAGAACGCCTTGCTTGCTATTTTTCGCCTACTGTCACAGATCATTTTATTACCTTTCTTAGGGAGCTTATAGACCTTTTGACCAGTCCTTTGGTTTGATTTCTTGCAGCCATATCTTGCTGAAGAGGTCTTGCAATATCCCTATGATGATTTTGCCGTTACTCCGTCAATGCCTGGGGTTTTTCTTTTCTTCAGAGCATTTATCGCCTTTATCGCAAGCTAGGCACTTCTCTGTCAATCTCGAGGTCAGTGCAAGCTGGTTCAGGTTATACAGATTCTTTAGGATCTGGTCTTTTTAGAACTTCTCTAAAGTGCTCAGCCCATATTTGTCCTTGCTTGCTTCTTTCAGTTGTAAGGATACGAACTTGTTTGTCCTTCATTAATGTTGTTCTTTTCTGTGAGGATCCACATATCGCATTTGTGATCTTGAGTAGCATTTGTAGGTTCCCCTTTTAGTTGGCTTCTTCCACTTCACTAGTCACTGGTTTATATAGTTTCTCTTATCATGTCTTGATCCTTTCTTCACAAGTCTGTTCTTCATTTCAAATGACGTTTCTAATTTCTCGCGAATGCGATTTGATTTTACTTGAAGCATTTTCGCTTTGATTTCCCCTCTTTTGGCTATCAGTGTCCATGTCTCATCGGATATCCATCTCTTTCTTTTGTGTTTTACAAATCCCAGAACCTCTTCTGCTATTTTGCAATTGACTTCCCGAATTTCTTGACATTTTTTCTGTATATCCGACTCCTCTCAGAGTTCAAATTTTTGGAGACTCTTTCTTAGCTTTGTATTCTGCTTTGCGTTTGGGATCAGCTAGGCATCCAACATCGTATTTCTTTGCTGCATTTATCTGATAAGCTTAACTCAATTTTAATTTTATACACGCTCCTCCTAGATAGTGGTCAATAAAGCACCTCTAAAGACTTTGGTATCCCTTAAGGAAGACCTCCATCTCTTGTTAAGCAAAAGCATTAATTGAATTTATCTCCAAATTTTTTTATATTGGGTTAGTAGTCTCAGTAAAATTTATTAACAACAGAATAATGAGTCTCGAAATTTTTTCTCGTTAATTTACATAAAAAATAGAAAATTTACTGAATTTTACGTAAAATATTGTAAATTTCGATCATTTTACGTAAATTTATGTAAAAAAAAATGTCCAAAAAATTGAAAAAATCTGTCACTTTTTTAAAAAAAATGAATTTTTTTTTCCTTCAATTAAATAATGAAAAAAAAAATTTACTATAATTTACGTAAATTTTGGTAAAATGTAATCAATTTAATGGTAAAAATGGTAAAAAATGATTAATTAAAATTTTAAATTAAATTCAAAAATTTTTTTTATTTACATTGTTAACGTTAAAAAAAAATATCTTAAATAGTTTTAATGCTTTTTAATTGTTTGACCAACCTCCTTGATTTTCTATTACTTTAATTAATATCTAGATTTTAATTTAAATTAATTAAAATTTTATTTTATATTTTTAATTTTAACCTTTTTTAAATGTTTAATGTAATTTTGACATTTTACGATTTTTACTATTTTTTACCAATTTTTACCATTTTTTACCATTTTTTACCATTTGATTGATATTGATTGATATTTTATTATGCTTTATCTTGGATTACATTGCTATTTTAATTCATCCGTCATTGGATGGACCAAATGTAAGTTTTGAGTCTAAACTGATGTCTAAGAATTTAACTTTTTCCTCATTATTTAAAGATCATGTAACATGACTTTTCAACAGACATAGGTACATTTTCCAAAGAATCTTATTGATTATATTTGCGAGATTTCCTTTCTTGTTAGCAATAAAAAAAGCCAAATCAATTGCAAAAAGAGAGTACTGGCAGTTTTTATTGTTTCTTTTTGGTGTGTCATTTATGAAAATGCTCAAAAGAAGTGGACTAATTACTGATCCTAGCGGGCCCCTGCTTTTGAGAAAATTATGTGCTCAAGTAGCTCTCCAAGACTACTTGTCATACTAATTGGACGATAGATTTTAGGGTTCTGACATGGAGAAGTATTCTTAAGGACCATAGTTATATTTGATATTTACCAGGATTTTGGAACTTGGCCTAGTTAAATTGAACGAAGCTCTGTTTATCATGATCAAACAAATTTAGTAAATAATGAGATAAATGCCATATCGGCATTTAGAAGCTTCTAATTTCTATGAATCGTGACATGCATACTGCTAAGCGATGCTTTTAGCACATTTTCCTAATAAGAAATTACTCTTAGAAAGAGTGGCTATTTTAAGTGTAACAACTATCGGCGAATATTGGTCCTTTCACAGATAGCAAATATTTTTGAAAAGCTATTAGTAAAACAGATAATTTTAAATAAAATAAGATTTTCTTTAATGGATAATTTGGCTTTGGATATCAAAAATCTTGTCAAAATTAATTTTTGTGAACGAATTATCATTTTTATTTATAAATTTGAGTATCAAAATGTTGGCAAAATTAATTATCACTGAAAAGTGTCTTGAAATGGCTTTGAAGTTTAAATTTTTCAACAAAAATTTTGTATCTATTTGAGACCAGAGTTGTTTAATGATCCCAAATTAAAGTCCAAGTCATTAAAAAAAAGCCAAAGTGCGGACTTTTTTTATTTTCAAAAGTTCAAGTCAAAGAATTTTATTTAAAAAAAAAAAAAAGTCCATCACTCGCTTGGCTTCCATAATAACCACATGGGACCGCAAAATTATCATTTCCTGAATAATTACTCTTCATGGAAAAATAGAATAGAAAGATTTATTTGAATAATAATAAAAGTTACAAAAAGCTAGTAAGCTAGACTTGCGAAGATGGGAAACAGTTTTCAAATTTTTTTTTTAAAAAAAAGGACTCTTTTTGAGCGATATTAAAAATTTTTAAACTAAATAAATAAAAAAAGTAAAACAATCATTTTGTTCAGAATTCTGTCTAGTTTCAGAATTTGTATAAAAATATATAGGTTAAGGGGTTTGCAAAAAAGTAGATCCCGAAAAAGTTAAAAAATGTAAAAATTTTTCCGAAAAAATTTTCAACTTTTTTATTTTATATTCAAGATAACCAGATCAGAATATAGAGCATTTAATTCTCTATCAGAAAATGTGTCGATCTAGTAGATTCGATTGATTAAATTCTGAGATAAAAAAGCTTAAATAAGATATACTTTACATAAGGCTGTAAAGATTCAGACCCCCCTAGCCAAAGAAAAAAATTTTTGACCCCCCCTAAAATTTTGGCAAAACCTAGGTTTTCAAATACGTAGAATCCAAAAATGAGGTCGAAATCCATATCTGGAGATAATGTGGAAGTTTTGCATCGCGCGAACTTTATTCACCGTGAAAAAAAAATAAAAGCCTTTGACTCGGACTTTTGAAAAAAAAGTCCGGACTTGGACTTGACTTGAGACTTTTAAACAACTCTGTTTGAGACAAAAAAAAATAAAAGGAAATTTTAGTAATCAACTTTCTAATTCATGAGAATGTGGTCACCACATTAGTAATGTTTTATCCTCGTCGGACAGTTATTTAAGTGAAAAAAGCTTGGCTCAAAATTTTATTTATTAATTAGTTAAAAAGCATCAATTGAAAAAAAAAACTTTAAGTGAACAAATTTCGTCTGTGTTTGCATAGGAATCTTGTTCGGGGATGAAAATGTCATCAGCAAAAACATTTTTTGACTTGATCAAATCTGATTTTGGTCAAGCAACTTTGTTGATTGATGGCCACTGATCGGACAAAAAAAAAGGCATCAAATTATACCAAAATTTGATAAGCTTAGAAAAATTTTACAAAGAGAGAAACGCTAGTTGAGTGAATGCTAGCTAGTGTTCTAAGAATATTCAGTTGCAATAAAGTGAGGAAGTAGAAATTATAAAATCTAATAGAAAAAAAACAAGTGAAATTTGACTTTGTGATTGAAGCTTAACTGCAACATCATCGGTAATTTTCAATGAGATTTATTAAGAAACCGCTAGCATCTGAATGAATGACCAGCATCAAATGTGATAATTAATTGACTGAAAGGTCTTATTAATTTTTAGATATTTCGGTCTATTTTTTTGTAAATTTGTGTTTATGTACTTCGGATAAAAATAAAACGATTAAAAAATAAAATTGTTTTAAAAAAGTTTTCCGAATTTTGTTACATTTTGTTGAGTAAGTTAATAAATTTATTAAAGATCAAAGTGTATGTTTAAAATTTTAAGTTATAATTTATAAAACAAAATGGCGTTTCACTAACAACCAAAATGGCTGCAAGTACAAAATCTCTTGGAATTTGGGAAAAAAAAGAGAGATTTAAAAATTTAAACACTTTTATTAAACAAAATAAATAAAAATTTATGATTAAATTAGAAAGCTAAAATAAAAAATGTGTGAATAGGCATGATGTCGTTTGGCAAGTGTGAAAACCCGGTGATGAATTTCAGAACCACATAACACAAGCTACACTTGCTCAACGAGCATCAAGACTCCCAAGAAAGAGATGTGCACAATTATACTCGAAAGGTGAGTGTGTTACCCGGTGATATGTTGCGAGCTATATGCGCCGCGTGTCACCTCACCAGCTGAGCATAAGCATTGAAGCATTGGAACATTGAGTTGCTTTGGATGCTAATTGAAAGCGAGATTAGTGGCAAGTGTAGACCCGGTGATGATATCTCGCCATAACCTGGGACATCACTCGACACTAATCAATACGCCTATTCATAGACAGTGAAGACGATAAATTGATAATTCTCATTTTTTTATTTTGACGATAAAAAAATGAAAAAAATGAATCGAAAAAAACTGGCCACCATTATCAACTAAGCCATGCTATATATACATAAATCTAATTGACCAATGTTAATTTATTATTTTGAACGTGATCAAGATACAACTATAAAAATGGTGGTGAGACGGGCGGTCAAACATGGGTGGAGTTATGCATGGATAATAATGAAGAAAATATCGATTTTGTGTTTGCTTCTAATTAACTAGACCAACTAAAATAAAGTTAAATACGAAATAGTTTGTTGGCCTCGCTCTAGAATAAATACACAAAAGTTGTTCTACATAGAAAGCGTTCTAGATTTTCTAAAATGAAATTTTTTATTGATCCAAAATCGAACTATAAATGACTATCGAATTTGTTGTTCTTAGTTCTAATTGGATAGTTCTGTTCAAGCTGGCCTTATTTGCATATGGATTTAAAACATTGAATGTTTTCTCCGTACTTATCAATGTTATTGAATATTTGTGTACACACAAGGCGTGGTCTAGCCAACAACAATTTTTTAGCATAAAGTTCAACTCTAGTTCAGCTGCTCATTTTAATAATTTATGTCCAATTAATAATGTGAACTCTCGAACTTGCGACAAACTATCGTTTTTTGGTTGCCATGGCAACCAAATATTTCAATTTCTTTAACTACTCACTAAATAAATATTATTTTAGAATATGAAAACAGAGACAAAAAGTGATTCTTTGCCTAAGACCAAAATGAATTCTTGTATTTTAATTCAATATTTCATTACAAAGAATTGAATTAAAATTTCATCTAATTTAAACAAAAAATTAATTTAATTTATCATATGTAATAAAAAGCTATTTTTTTATTCGTACATTTTTTAGAAACTGCCTAAAATAAAGCTTTACAAAATAAAAAAAAAACAAATTTTAATTTTAATTATTGAAAGCCTGGACATTAAAATGATATCTGAGGCAAAAAATAATTCTGCATCCCAAATAAAACCTGTGATTAACAGTGATGAACTAATTCCAAATTCTGGCGCTCAAATTTTCTATTCGGTGCTAAAATATTTTTAAATAGCTTCAAATGTATTTATACGCACAGAGAGGCCCATTGAAAAAATGCTCCATGTCACGACTTTTCACTTGTTCTGATTCAAAAAATCTAACTAATTTAATAAAATCTTAAAAGGAAAAGACTTTAAAAGACAAACAGAATTTGTATGAACAGTGCACGAATTAGAATGAAAATACTCAATTAATTTTTCACTTGAACCTTCATTTTAGAAAGTGTGTTAGAAAAATATTTGTGCGAGTGAGCGAACAAGTTGTTTATTAAATAGCCTTGAGAAATCCGTTTGACCTCAGAGCTTAAAATGGACGCTAGAAAAAATCCTGCAGATGATTACAGTGAATTTTGATCTAAAAGCTTATCCGATCGAAATTCGATCAACCAAATTAATTAATTGAATAGAACAAGCTTCATCGAACTTGTTTAGATAGGCCATGCTGTTCAGAAATCTCTTCAAGGAACTCAATCAAGCGCCATTTAGATTAAGCTAACTTATCTGCAATCAATCTTGATTAAACCCACTTGAATATAGATAAATAAATTTGATGAGTTTGAGGCCGTGAAAAATCCACAGCAGCTGCTTTTCTTCCGATTGACTAGAACTGTGCTCGTTCAAGCATGTAAAAAAGTTTCACTGGACCGTGGTGCCTATTTTTTTGTCCGATTCGTGGGCTTCAATCAACATAGTTGCTTGACCAAGATCAGATTTGATCAAGTCAAAAAATGTTTTTGCTGATGACATTTTCATCCCCGAACAAGATTCCTATGCAAACACAGAAGACATTTGTTCAACTAAAGAGCAACACCGGACTCATTTAGCAAGTCAAATATTTGAAAAATCGTGACAGGCTGTACTAGGCGAGGCTTGAGTGTCCACAATTGAGAGTCGCCAAACGGAAACCTAGCACACAAAGGGAAAAAATAGCAAACAAAAAATTCTAATTAAATGTCGTGCTAAATAGGATTTACTCTGGCTGAGGCATTTTTGCTTGAATGAAACAAAAAGATGCTAATGATTTAGTTGGGCTCGCGGTCCAGCTATTTAAAACAATTTTTGTTAAGCTTTCCCTTTGCAAACACGCATTAATGATTTATTGGTTTTTAGTTAATTTTCGCGTGTTTCCAAGAATTTAAATTCTTTTTTTTTTATAGTATCAATAGTAAGTGTTTCTGCGTACATTTGACTCTAAATCAGGTCTTTCTTTAATTTAAAATGTAGGTTAAGTTTCCATTAGTTTTTTTTATTCATGGAAATCTGCCCGATGTGGAGAGTATGCGAGCAATTAAGCTTTCAACGATTTAGGTTATCATCTTACCTAGGGACTCGAGTTAATGGCTTCGGCAAATTAAAACTTGAACAATTTATGAAAAATTATTCAAAAGTTTGATCATTTTAATCAAACAAAAAATTGATTTGAATTTTTTTTAATTTTTGATCTTTGAATGTCAATCTGTTCTGTCAAGAGCAAAAATACAAAATAAAATTTCACCTAAAAATATTGAAATTCAATACATTTAAATATTTGGGTATTTTCAAAAAATTTTAGAGCTTGATTTTTTCTCCTTTAATTTAGTTCAATGGTTCTTTTTAGAAAAATTTATTTTCAGAGCTATTTAAATAAACTATTTATACAAATGAAGCTTTTAAATTTTATGTTAGTTTATGATTTATTAATAGCAAAAAATGCAAACCTTTTGGCACTTTACTTTTTTGAAAGGAATAAATCAGAAACACAAATTGAAAAAAGAAAAAGAAATCAGCTTTCTAATAATTGTTTCACTTTATTCCAGAACAAAAATTGAAAGCATTTTTACAATTTAAAAAATTTTGCCTCTGTTTTAATTTCATCTAAATGCTTTCTTTTCCAAATGTTACGCTGACTAAATATCTAACAAAAAGCTTGGAAAACAAATCATAAACTTGATCCATTGTTTCTCCAAACTGCGCTAAAAAATATTTTTATTCAATAATTTTTTTACTATAACTTGAAATATCTTATTTTCTATAGCAATAACAGCAAAAACTAAAACTAAAGTTAAAATTAATTTTTTTTCAATTTTATTCAAGTGTTTTTGAGCTACTTGAGTTTATTTATTTCCAATGGAGGCCAAATAATAGCTAAACTTTTGTTTTTAATCCAGGTTTTTTCCAAAGAAAATTTCGAAAAGCCAATTTTCAACTCGAAACTTATTCTGTGAAGGTTCAAAATTTTTAACAATAAAACAGAAAAATATGTTTTTAAATTAAGCCACCACCGAAGCACTCTCTCAATTTATCTCTATGACAGGCGATAACCCGGCATTTTACTAGAAAAAGACTCAAAAAATAATTATTTCGAATAAAATTCCATTTCTGCTTTCAAAAATTTAGCCCGATACTCAAACCTCTTCAAAATTGAAGTTGTCCTATGACCTAAATTTTTTTTTTTTTGACAATTTTGGCTTAAAATTTCGGGAAGGGAAAAACGGAGCAAAAAATACATTTATTAATCAAAATCTATGTATCAAATATTTTTTTTTTAAAAAACTCTGATATAATTTTTTTTAATTGAATTGAATTATCTCTATTAATCTTAAATTAAAAGAATTATTTTAAAATATTTTATTATTATTTTTTCAAATTAGAAATTTATGGAATTCAAAAAATACCCAAAAAATTCCAAAAACTACATTCAAATTTAAAGAGTCATTTAAAAAAATAATCAATCTCGAAATCAAAATTCTAAAAAATTAAAAACATGCACCCTGAACTCATTTTGAGCAACAATAATACTTTCGCAAAGTATTTAATTGTTGAATCTTTCCTCTAGCTATCAAATTTGCTTTAATGGAATTATATTTTCACAAATTACATTACCTAAAGACAATTCACAAGAAACAATGCATTTTTTAGACTAGGCTTCCGTCTCCTTGACTAAATAAAATTAAAAAGCTTTTTACAACAAATTATTTTTTCAATCGAGTCATTTACTTTTTGAATAAAAATTTAACACAAGCCAAAATCAGAACAAAAGCCATTATTTGCTTCTTTTTTTTTAAATGAAAATTAAACCTTATTTGATTTAGCTTTATTTGAATTCATATCTTCAATTTGATGTTACTTAAAATTAAATTTATTAGAGTAATTCTGCTTCTTTAAATTTTCCAAAAATAACTAAACATTGTAAATAACTAAATAATTAAACCAAGTGAATTAAGAGAATTTAGATTGAAATGAAAGGTGTATTTCCCTAATTTGAATTCAAAATTTAAGCCGAAATAACAAAATAAAATGTTTTCAACAAAAATTTTAAATTCTAACTTTTTTTAATAAAGCATTAATTTCTTTGAGAAAAAGATGATTAATTTTCTTTTGTATATGCTTGAGTAGTAGGAAATTTAAAAACAATTTTTTACACAAAAAAAATTACTTATTTACTAATCTGCAAGAACTCTAATTATATATTCAAAATATAATGATTATAACAACTCAGCATTTTGAAGTCTTATCTAATGGCTTTTATTGATCAACTTGGCGTAAAATTTCATCAAAAATTAAAAAAAATTTTTTTTGGAGTATTGAAAAAATTTAATTTTCGAAAATTTATTTAAAATAAATTGAATTGATCTAAGAAAAAATAAAAATTTTTATCCAGTACTTACAAATATTCTATTCCTAGGTAATAAACGAATCGAATGAATATTGACTATTCATACGATTTCAAGGATTCATTGCATCAAAAGAATTAGCTCAAATTGAAAATTCAATCAAATGTTAAAGATTAATTTAAATTTATAATTATCGTTGTAAGTAGAACTAGTTTAAATAATCATCCATGAATTAAGGTGAATGAACATTTTTTTTCAAAAGGCTTTTCATGCAAAAAATGTTAATAAAGTAAATTCAATTAAATTCAGTTACATTGTGGTAATGTGGTACACTAATCTCGAAAATTCATGTTTAATAAACCATCAAAGCTTTTTCAATTGAAGCAAAAATAAAATATTTGTTTTTTAAGTTTTCTCAGAAAAACACTTTTTTTGAATTAATTGGAAAAATAAATAAAATTTTTTTGTTAGGTGAAAGAGAAAATAATTTTTATTTGAAATTTGGCTTGTTGAATAATTGAAATTTCTAATTTTGGCTGCTCCAAAACTTAATGTAAAATCTTGAATTCTAGAGTCTAAAGTGCCTTTTATTGTTCTTCACCTAAGTTTATTGTTATTACTATTGATGTCTTTGTTACTTGGCAAAATAATCAACACAAAGCTCACTATATAAGATGATGAAATGTCTAAGAATAAAATTCAGTTTTCGTTTAACTTTAACCAAATTTAATGTCCAAGATTAAAGGTCATAGGACATAAGCTAAAATTTAGGAATTTATGGATAAATAGCTGGACATTTCAATAAAAAAAAGCCCAAATTTTTTTATGTTTATTTGTTTAAGTCTCATTTTTGATATTTATTTAGTTTTTAATAACAAAAAATGACATTTAAAATTAAAAATTTTTTAAATCCAACATCTAATTCTGACTAAAAATACGCGTTCAGTTCTCGATTTTCATACAAACCTGAGCTTTAGTAGATTAAACTGTCACGCTCAATTTAGGGATTAAACAATTTTTTCTTTTTTATTAATTAAATAAAATTTAATTAAATTTTTTTTGAAACAGTCATGCAATAATTCAAATTAGAAGCAATCAAAAAAAAAGATTGTTTTTCATAAAATAACTAAAAGCTTCCGGTTATCTTTAATTATATCCCAATGTTTATAGATTCGATTTCAAATTGGGGAATAGCAAGGAAAAAGCTTTTATTTTGCGAGATCTCAAATGAATCATAAATCATGTTTTGTTAACTTCTAATTAATTAACATCAAGTAACTAAACCTGAAGTTAGCTTAAAATTTAAAAACATCCGATGTTTTCATTTATTTTCCGTAGGATGTTTTCAACTAAGCTGAGTAGGTTTTTTTTAATTTTCGAAATCCAATATCAAATAAAGAAAGTTTTAATCTTTTTTTAGGATACTTGTATTAATTAACAAAAATTAAATCCAACTTAGCCCAAAGAGAGAGAGAGATAGAAAATAGATAAACTTTTAGACGAATAAACAAGAGAAAATCTGTTTTCTTATAAGCTAAGATTAAAGAGCAAATTTTCAAATAATTTTAAAAAATCTGTAAAATCAACATATTTTTAAGAAAAATCTTCTTTTTACTAATACTTCTAAATTTGATTAATTCAAGACTGCACACTTTTTTTTCTCTTACATAAAAATATTTGTTTATTATATTCCAAATAAACTTCAAAAAAATTTAATATTTTTTTACTTTAAAACATAATTTAATGTCAATCTAATAAAACATTGCAAATGTTATTGTGTTTCTATAAACTATGATTCATTTATTAAGTACAAAAATCCAAGTCTTATCATTGTTTAACAAAGCTTATTTTCGGCTCACCTAGTATAAAATACCGTAACCGATAAATAGCTTCAAGTTTTACTTTATTTCAACCGAATAATATCTAAATAAAAACAAGATTCGGTAGAATATGGCTAATTGATATATTTAAGACGGTTTTTTTAATTAAAAGATTAATATTTAAGTCAATTTAAGCTCTATTTAAACTGGTTTAAATTATTAAGAATATCAAATAAACTAAACAAAATAAAATCTTTTTTCAATAGTTACGGTTCTATTTACTTTTGGTATTTTTTTTGGATTTATCAAAATTATTTTTGTTCTATGAGAAACCTTTTAAATTTTTCTTCATTAGATTTTTTGCATAATTTTCAAATTTTAAATTCTGAAAAATTAAATAAAGTGTTTTATTTTTTTAACAAGATCCCTGACTTTATTAACTCTTTCAAATTTCCTAAAAAGCAAAAATCATATACATAGCAATCATAACAACTAAACAAAATAATATTTTAAAAATTTAACTTTTTTGTTTTAAATAATTATTAATAAGCAAGATTTTTCATGAATTTTTTTATTCAAGAAAGCTTTTTTTTTGTTTTTTAAACAAAAAAGCATTTTTTGCCAAATTAAATAATCGAAGTATGAACTAATTTTTTCGGCTTGTATAAACATTAGCCAAGTTTAGAACATATGAAAAATTGTTTTTTTAAACAAAAAAAAAATTTTTATAGTTTAAACACATTTTACTATAAAACAAAATCCAGGAATTATACCTGAAATTATTTTCTCTATTTAAACTAGATTTTGATTAAAATAGCATAAAAATATTTCTTAATTTTTTTCTTTCAAAATTTGAATAAAATGAGAGTTTTTATTCCATCAAGGTTTTTTTTGCATACAAAATTTTATTAGAAATTTTAATCAAAAGCTTGGTGATTTGTGGTGAGTATTGGCAAAAGAGAATTGTTAAAACAGATTAGACTTGTCAATTAAGAGACTTTTTTTTGACATATTAAAAATGAAATAAATAATCGTTTAGTGATTCTCATCAGAGATGAATTTTGCTAATTTTAGATACATCCTGAAGGAATAGTGATCGTTTTTGATTTTTTAAATTTACCTAATAAATAACGCTTAACGAAAGCCTTCTAATATTGTTAAAGCTTTTTTCGAAATATTAAAATGAAATATGATGATTTTGAGTATTTTCTTAGAAATTATTTTTTAGATGGGGAGTGGGCTATAAAAACACCTTTTATTGACATTCATTAAAAAAAGTAATCCTATTCTAACAAGTTAAACGACTAATATTTCCAAAGCCAAGTTAATTTATCGACCGTATTTAAATAGCTCAAATCTAAAAAAATCTTCAATTATTTGATCGAAAAAATTTATTATTTTTTTTAATCTCTATTTATTAAAATTATTTCTTTTCTAGGAAAAAAGGTAAATTTTTTAATAGATCATATTTGTACGATTTTGAATATTAAAAAAATTCTAATTGTTGTCAGTGTTATACTCCATGCAAGTATTCCAGAAAAGTTTCATGTTTTTTATGTAATACTTAAATATCATAATAGCTATTATTTCACCGAGAACTCACCGAGTTTGAGCCAACCAACAAAGCTGTAAATTAGGTATCTTTAAATTTGCTTGCAGCAAGTTCTTTCATGAAATCGAGATAAAAATCTCATTCATTTAAACTTGTTTTAAGTAATTATGAAATCAATAGATAAGTGTATCTATGGTGGCTGTGGAATAAAATACCAATGTAGCATGAGGATACTTTAGATAATCATTTGAAAAATTGAGCTTATCATACGAAAAAGATTTCATCATTTGTTTACAAAACAAGTTCATAACTCAAAGACCATTTGTTTATCTTAGCAATTGCTAATTTAAATCATTTGAAGATTTATCCGATACTAGGCTACGATCAGCACCTAATAAGAATTAAAAAGATATTTTTCTTTAAGCTTTTTATGATTGATAAGAAAACAAAAACAACCATACAATCTTAAAATTGATGAAAAGTAAAATATTTTTCTATTAATAGGCTCAAATCGGTCTCATTTTAAAACAAAAATAAATGATGAAAAATTTTTTCAAAATTACTTTCAAAATGTATTGTTTTCGGAAAATTGAAATAATTTTAACTCAATTTAGATATGATCAATAAACAAAAGCTCGCATTAAGCTATCATTTGTCAAAGCATTTGTTTATCTAGAACCTATTGATATTGATTGCCAAAAGGCAAAGAGCTAAAGAGCGCGATCACTATCTAGTACTCATTAGATTAAGTAGATCGAAATAATTTCTTATCGATATCTGATTGAGATAAGACAATTAATTCCAAAAATCATTCAATAATTTTTTTCTAGTTTGCTTTCCAAAGCAAGCTTTGGCTTATCTAAAGAAGAGATCTAATTTTTATCTATTTTTCTGACAATTATCCAAAATTCAGCCGAATGCTCTCGGATTCGAATATTTAAAAACATATTGATCATAATCAAAGTCGAAAAGAAACAATTTGAGCATGGAGCTTGAAAGCTTTTAGTTTGTTTGACGTGGGCTGCTACCATACTTGACTAAAGAGTTTACAATTTTAAATTAGCTGAATCAAAACCAGCAAATGGAATATCTTCTCATTTAGCAAAAATGGTTTAAAATGTTATTCTCAATTTTCAATTAAGTTAAAATCTTGTTCTACACAAGAAAACCTTGTGGAAATTTTTTTGCTTAAAAAGCAATGCAAAAATTTACTTTTCAAGACCAAAAATCAAGCAAAAAAAGCATTTTTTGTTTTTCGAAGAAAAGTTTTTTTTAAATTCTTCTTTAGGATTAGCACACTTTTGTTCGTGGGGCTTCATGCATCATTGTCACCCAAGACGAACCGAATTTGCAGTAATTAGAAATAGAAAAAATTTCTCCTAATTTATCTGGGTATTTTGCAAGATAAAATAAATTATTTCCAAAATAAATAGTCTTCATTCCACCGGGGGCACGATTAATACCAAAATGCAAATTAATTCCAAAACAGTAAGTTTAATGAACAAGTCAATAGAGAGGGGAAGCCGATTTATAGCAAATAGATAGCTCATGAATATTTTGCATCATATTTCAGCCAAGTATCGAGTTGCTCACTAGTTTTGTGTAGCATTCAAAATGTTATAAAATAAATAATAGAAAGAAAGTATAGGCGCTAATTAAAATGTTTATTTAATTTACTTAGGGCTGGAAAAAAAAAACTAAATTTACATTTTGGCAAATGCGGAAATCAACAAAAGTTAATTGGAATTTGTGTTGCTATGAGACCATGGTAGGTGAAAAGAATTCGTGCACCGGGCTCTTTTTGAGCAATTATGCCTAAATTATTAGAAAAAAAATTATAGGCGTTTTGAACAGAATGCTTTGAACATAAAAGATTTTTAATTCAGTAAAAATTCGTTCTAAAATTATTTTCGAATAATTTGATAGCTAAGAGTGCTCCAAAATTTATGACCCTCTAGATAATATTTTATTCAACTAGTGATATAAAAGAAAGCAATTTGAATAAATTTTCAATAATTTCAGCGCATTATAAAACTATTTATTTAATATGGTTTAAAAATCAATTTTACATAATACAATTTTTTTATTAGTTTTAGAGCTAGAAATTAAATTTTGTCACTTGAGTATATTTGTATTATTTGTAGTAGGCAAATTTCTAGATTTGTCGACTTGGCTCACCTCTCATTTCTTAAAGTGACAATATATTTTTAATTTTTGGCCCCAACAAAATATTAAAGAAGCCCGGAAACTTGCATGGCAAGTGAGGCCCTTCAAATTTTTAAACAATAATTTTACTATTAATTTCTTTGAAATTTGTTTTTAAGCGCTTACTTTTTTCTTTTTTTTTCTAATTTTATCTCTCTCTCTCCCTTTCTCTCAAGAAAATTTACACTTTTTCTCTACTATTTTTTTAGCCATAATTCCGATCGAATTTATTTTTTTCTGCATAAAATATTAATAAATACCTGAAGAAAAAAAAATAAAAAATTTTCAATTAAATTTTTTTTGTTGAGCTGACAACTAGCCATGAAAATTATGATTATTCTGATTTATCTATGCGAGTAATGAGCGACTTGTTCCAATTAATAATCATTCAAAATTTGGTTTTTAATTATTTTAAATTTTATAGATAAAGCAAAAAATTTTAATTGACGCCCTTCTGAGATTTCCACAGCCTCGAGCTCTATCTAGTTTATTTTTAATGAATCAACTTCGGAAATTAAGAACAGTCAGATTAATGCACCTCGAGGTCTAAACGGACTTGTAGGATCAAATTAAATTTTCTAGAGAGAGAGAAAGTAAGAATTCATTGATGCCTAAGGGTTTGTGTGAACACGTGAAGGCGCTAGAAGTTTTCATATTTTGCGCTAGGCTATCTAAATAAAGTTTAATATTTATCAACGACCTTATCTATTTAGAATCTTTTTGATCGCATGTGTTTTATTTATTTAGGATTTTGTTTATTTGAGAAAGTTCAGATCTAATAGCAAACTATGAATATCACGATACAAAAAGAATCAATGAATCATCAATATTTGGTATTTATTTAAAATGTTTTCAGGGCAAATTTCGAGCATTTGTTTAGTCATGGCCCAAATTTTCCTCGGAAAATCAATTAAACTAAAAGATAATGTTACCTTGTATACTCAAATTGCAGTTTGTTGTCTAAATTATTCAATTGATGACTATTTTATCTATTTTAAAAATTGTTTTAGCTCAATTTGTATAAATAATATAAATAAAGAGAGTTTTAATAGGCAAATTTTGAATCATAAGCATAAATTTAAATCTTGGTTAATTCTTTTTCAAATTTCTAGCTCTTAATTATCTATTCGAGCTTAAATTTTCAAATATTTAGCAAAGAAAAATAGCCTTAAAAAAGCTTGGTTTTAATACTAGAAATCTTGATTTATTTGAAACGTTAAGACAGTCATTTGAAATAGAAAACACTATCTAAATATTTAAAAATTAAAATTTTAAAATAATGAATAAGAAATTTTTATTAGAATTAAAAAAATAAGTAAAGTATTTTCTACGAAGCTTAAAAATCTTTATTGAGAGAAAATTGCTCCAATATAAGAAGCTATGCTATAATTAAAACTAAAAATAAAATAAAATAATAGGTTAGTAAAAATTTTTTACTGTAAATTTTGGATGAAAATCGTTCCTGGGGGACATTTTTGTTAGTAATTTTTAAAATTTCAAAAAAAAAAAAATTAATTTATATTAGAAAATAATTATATTTTTCAAAAGTTTTTCAAGATAAGTATTTTGGTCAATTTTTTTTTATCTGACAACCTTAGACATTCCAAACCACAAATACTAGAAAAATAGGCATTTTATTTTAATTAAATTTATTTCAAAATTACAACAAGTTATTAAGAGAATCGAAAACTTACAACATAAATAAATTTAAAATTTTTATTGACAAAAAAATTTAAATCAAATAAAATTTATTAGTTTATTTTTCAAAGAAGACCTCAGACAATTCATAGATGTTTTTTTTCAAAAATAAAATTGCTTTAGAAAATTAACTGAATGGAATCTAAAAAAAAGAAGATTTTCCAGATTAAAAAAATATCAAATAAATAAATTAGAATAAATTTAAATAGGAAAATTTTAGCAAAGCAAAATTTCTTTGAGCATATTTACGGTTGTCCAATTTTAGAAAGGAACTAAGTATAGTTACCGGACTGTGATTTTTAATATTTATTCCATTCTAAAATTGGTTTAAAATCTATCTAAAAGCATAAATCAATATTTTTATTATTGCCTATAAATAGACGAATTTCATTATAAATTTCAAGCAAATAAAGTGGTCCGGGTTATTAAATTTAAATGATCTATTAATATCTAGTAGTTAATTCAAATTCAACATCAACAAGCTCTGTGTAACTAAACCAAGTCAACAACTAGACTTAAGTGGCTTTTATTCAAAATTTTCAAGTAAAGTAAACAAATAGAACTGGTTTGCCTGGTCATTAGATGTGACTAGGTAGCAAATGGTAGCGAATGACATTTAATTTATTAAACTAGGACTCGAGACCAATCTTTTAATCCTTTCCAAATACCATGCTATAACAAGCATAATTGATCGAGTTAGTGTTAAATTACTGTACAGATTAAATACTGCATTTAATTAATACCTTTTTTGAGGGCTTTCAACTATTAACCTAAAGCTCGATCTAGACCACTAAATCCACACATATATATATATATATATAAATATATATATTTTTTTAATAATGTTTATTCAAAAATAACAACACATATTTTTCTATTTAAACTATTAAACTACACACCTAGCATGACTTTATTTATAGAATGGTGGGTTTGAGAGAAAAATAGACGGATATAAAAAAAAGAAGAAAAATAATTATTCTATTTCTATTTTCTATTTATTTTGGTTTTTTATTTTTATTAAATTTAGAAAAATGTTCATGTTTGGCTTGGTATTAGCATGACTAACATTCATGATCATAAAAAATAAACTTTATTTATTTATTTATTTATACATATATATTTAAAAAAAAAAAAGAAATTTTCCAATAAAATCCAAGTTAACCAGGGGTCATTTATTGAATACGGAAAAAGAAAAAAATTTTTTTGCAATAAAATTTTAAACTAACCAAGGGTCATTTATTGAATATGAAAAAAAAGAAAAATTTTTTTTTTTTTTTTCATATCGAAGCTCGGTCAGTACATATTAATTCACAAAGCTGTTTTTTTCTATTTAGGTTAAAAAAACAAAGCCGGACTAAACCTTAATCACCTGTTTTTCTATTTTTTCCCTCATCTAGATATTTATTAAGAAAAAAAAAGCTGAAAACAAGAGTTGGAAGAATGGCCGAAACAGTTCGAGTAAAGAACACAGTGATTGAGCGCGGGGTGCGTTTGGCGCACGGCGACGACCAGCTGGCGCCCATGAACGCACTGGCAGTGGCTCAAATTAAGCAAAAGCGCGACCAAGAAAAAGAAACGCTGAGTCAACTGAACGACAGATTTGCCAAGTACATTGACCGTGTGAAGTTCCTAGAGGGCCAGAACAAAAAGCTGCTCGCCGAACTGGAAGAGTTGAGGCAGCGATGGGGCGAGGAGTCGCGCCGCATCAAAGAGCACTACGAGCCCGAGTTGCTGGAGGCCCGAGCGACCATAGATGACACGACGCGCGAAAAGGCCATGTCCGAAATCAAGGCGAAGCGCAGCGAGTACGAGGCGATGAGCTTCAAGCGCCAGTACGACGACGCGCTCAACCAAATCCAAGCGGACAAGAACAAAATGAGCAATTTGGAATTTTTGCTCCAAGAGAACCAGGTCGAGTTGGACTTGCTGCGCCGCCAGATCAAGGACGCCGAGTCCGACATAGAAAAGTACAAGCGCGAGGTGGCCCGGCTCAACGAGGACTTGCAGCGCTTGCTGTCCGACCTGGACAACGAGACGCTGAAGCGGGTCAGGCTCGAGAACGAGAAGCAGACGCTCGAGGAGCAGATTCCGTTCCTGAACGCCATCCACGAGCAGGAGATGGCCGAGTTGCGCTCGTTGCAGGCGGGCGCCCACATCGACCCGGCCCAGTTCTACAGGCACGAGCTCGAGCGGGCCATCCGCGACATCCGCGGCGACTTCGAGGACCTGAACGACCAGCAAAAGCGCGAGCTCGAGGAGTGGTACAAGGTAAAGACCGAGGAGATCACCCAGCAGGCGAAGAGACAGGCCGAGCTCATGTCCAGCGTGACCCAAGTGGACAACACTTCGTCGCTGCGCGCCACCTTGGACGACAACCAGCGCGAGTTCAACGACCTCAAGCAGGCCAACGCCAATTTGATAATGCGCTTGAGCCAGCTCGAAGAGGACCTGGACGCTGCCAGGCGAAACAACGGCCTCACTCTGGACGCCCAGGACAGGGAAATAACCGAGCTCAAGGCCAGACTGCAGGAACTCATGGGCGACTACGACGAGCTCATGAACAACAAGACCACTCTCGAGTTCGAGATAAACACCTATCGCCGTTTGTTGGAGAGCGAAGAGACACGCTCCACTCGTCAGCCGCCTGAGCCGGCCTTCTCTCGTCCAGTGTACAGCTTAGCCGAACAATTTGTGCCCGAAGCCCAGGACTACAAGTTGACCAGTTCGGAGATGAGCTCCAAAACAACGTTTCAACGAAGTGCCAAGGGTCCCGTGTCCATAGCCGAGTGCAGTCCGGACGGCAAAGTAATCATACTGGAGAACACAAGCCGCAACAAGGACATTTCGATGACCAACTGGGTTTTGAAGAGACGAGTGGACTCCAAAGACGAGATTGTGTTCAAGTTTCCGCCTAATTTAGTACTAAAGGCCAACAAGACTGTGAGAATATGGGCCAGAGGATACGGCAAGGAGAACTTGCCCACCGATTTGGTCAACAAGGACATTGAAAACTGGGGCATTGGCATCAATGTGGTGACCATTGTTCTGAATGATGTAGGCGATGAGAAGGCCACTCATTTGCAAAAGACCTTATACTCGTCATAAAATTCTTTCTTAGCATGTTTAAAAAATTTCAAGAAAATTAAAAAAACAAATCCAACTTATTTATTTTTTTTCTACTAATTGATGGTCAGCTGTTTAGTTGGGCCAGATAAATGATGGTTCAAATTAGAGTTAGTTCCAAGCAGGTTTTTTCTTTTTTCTTTTTTTTTTCAATATTCATTTAGCGTAGTGATCAAAGTGATTCAATATGCCAGAGCTATGATTCAGCGTTTTAATACATTTTTATATCAGTTGACTACCGGCCGCATAAGATTTTTTTTCTTTCAAAATTTTTAATATAAATTAGAAATAAATTAAAAAAAAAAAAAATTTGTTTTATTTTTAGGCGCCAAAATGAGGCATATTTATTTTATGGTTGAAGGTCTCATTTTTTTCTATACATTGACGAAAATTGTATCGCTTTTAAACCAACAATTTTCTAATTAGATTTAAAATGTTTTTTAATGTAATTTTTTTGCGAATTTTAGTTCAAACTAAAATTGTAATTTTGTACTCTTTCTTTCTCTCTCTCTCTCTATTTCTTCTCTCATTTTTATGTTTTCTGCTTGATAATTAAAATTCTTAATTTAGAATTTTGATGCTATATTTAATTGCTACATTTAGTTTTGAGTATTTTTTGTTCTTAGAATTTAAAAAAATTCTTAGAGAAAATTTTCCAAAAACAATAAAAAATATTTGAAAAAATTTTTTTTTCTTTCATCCAAAAAGTACAAATAAAGTAGAAAACCCTAAAAAAATTAAAATAACAAACAAAAGAAAGCCACTGCTTCTTTCTTGGGTCTCAAGTTTTGACCAGATATGAATTTTAGAGCAATGCTTAGATAACCTCTACAGTTTAAACTACTATTACAACTACTAATACTACTTTATTTTAACTATCTGCAAAACTCTGTAGAGCTATGAAAAAAATTTAAAAATGCAAAATTAGTAACAATACTTGGTTACAGATGATCTTTTCAAAAAAAAATTTGTTTCAGGATTAAAGTTTTTGATAAAAATAGAAAAATAATTTTTTTAGTTTTAATTTTTGAGCATAATCAGTAAATTTTGATCGCCAAAATTTTGGATTTTTTGAATTTTTTGAATATAGTCCTGAGAATCCGTAAAGATTCACTAAAATTTATATTTATTAATTATTAATTTATCAGTATTTTAGTTTTATAAACAATTATCAGTAAAATATTTCGAATAAGTGAGGATTCAATTTATTAATTTTTGATATTTATTAAAAAATTAAAATAAAATTTTGACCAAAACAAAATTTAATTTTTCAATAAAGCTTTTGTTGCCTTATCTGATCTTTCTCTTTAGCTTTTTTTTTTCTATTTGCTACATCTTTTTCTGCTAGTGGTATAAAAAATTTTATTCTGATAACAAGACCGACTAAATCTATTTTATCTATTTAAAAATAAAGTTCGGCAAGACCGACTAAATGTTTGCATACGTACTCCTTAAAAATGTTGAATTTACCATCTTTCCATTTGACTGCCATATCATCTCCATTTGATAGAGTCAAGATCTTTGTTGCATCAATAAAAATCTTTCCTTTCTATCTTGAGTCTTATTTTTAGAATAATTGTTACTCAATGTTTTTTCGTCGTTGATCATCGCTAATGCTTATTCTTTATTTGGGTATCTTTGTTCCATTGCCCACTTGCGGCTTGGTTTTTGGGATAAAATAATGGTTTTAAATATGCCGAAAATTAAAGTTTATGACAAATTTTAATAATCATCTCAACAATTATTATTTTTTGCTTTTTATTTGAAGAAAAATTCAGGAGTTGGACTCAAAGGCAGGGTCAAGCGGCTGTTCTTCCTTTTTCAGCCCTCTTGATAATAAACTTTTGGTTACGAAAGTGTTTTTAGTTAAAAATAAAACTTGATTAAAAAACACTATTCGCCATTTAAATATTTTTTGCAGAATTTTGTTTTAAAAGTTAAGGATTGAGTATTAGCAATAAAAATATGGAATTGATTTACATTTTATAATTAAAAAATATTTAAAACTTGATCATTAACTTTATTTTGCTGTCAAAATCATTGATTAAAAACTTATTTTTAACATAGCATGCTAGCTTTTAGCCTTAAATTTTGTTCGTATCTCAATGATTTATTGATGATTAATGTTTTTTGTTGAGTAATTAAAACTTTAAAATCATATTTTTATTGAAATATTTATTAATGAGATAAAAAAATGTTACTGAATAATGAGAAATAAAGATGAACTTTATTTCAAAAAAATAGCTTTGAGGCCATAAAAAGTTCAAATCAATTTTGGTGTTTATTATTTTAAATTCTGTGAACAGTCTGAAGAAGATGCATTCACTCTAATTAGCTTACAAAGTTATATCTTAGTTTTTTCAGAAACCTAGACCTCAAATGCACTCATTTAAAGTTATATTCCCAGGTTTTCCTAGGTCTAAATATTTTTTTTTTCAAATATTAATCTAATTTAAAATCGAATTTATTTATATTTTTTAAATTCAATCTAATTCTAATACTTTAGTTGATGAAATGTATGACTTTGTTCCAAGTTCATATTGATAGAAATCAAAACTTAGACTACAAAGAATTTGTATGAAGATTGAATAGCAAAAGTACTTAAAATAGGCATTGTGAATTTTGGAGATAAAAACAAAAATATATTGGTGATATGTTAAAACTTTATGTTGTCTAAAAAAACTTTGTACCAATTTTATTTAATGAAAGTTTCTAATTTTAAATATCAATATGTAGTGTTTTATAGAAAAATGTTATATACAATGCGTGCAGTTTTAAGACATAAAAAGATTAGTATTTTTCATTTCAACATTAGTTAATGTAAAATTAGATTAATTAGTCTTTAAGCTTTAAATGTAATTTTTTTGATGTAAAATTGTATATATTTACTAATAAATTTATTTACAATAAAATATGATTTAAAAAGATTTATATTATAAAGATACCTTAATAAATCTATTAATAAATATCATCATTAAACATTTAAATTATTAATAACTACGACTTCCCTAATATAAATGTAGAAGGAACAAAAAAAGGAACATGAAGACTAGAAAATAAGATTTATATTTATAAAAATTATAATTCAATTTTTTAAATGTGCATTGACTAATTTTCCATAACTTTGTCAAATAAAATTTTAATTATATTAAAGTTTTGAATGATTTTATCAGGCTTTTTTTGGTTCTGGAAGCATATTTTTTGATTTTATGTTATTTATTTTAATTTTAATTATGAAAAATTATTAATTAGAATTATTTAGTAATTATTCTTGAAAATATAAAAATTAGCAAATTAACTTGCACTTAATCTAAAGACTTGATTAAAAATTTAATAAATTCAGAAAAAAGTCTTTGTCAAATAAAGTTTTACTAAAAATAGAGTACAATAAGAGAGAAATAATTTGAAAAAGTATTCATTTTATTTTAATGTAATTTCTAAATTAACTTTTCAATTTGCAAAATATTTGTTCATATGGTTGTTTTATAATAAATTAAAATATTCATAAATGTATTTCGATTAAATTTTAGATTTGAATTTTGACTATAACTTTGGCTCAGTTAATCGTGTGAGAACCTAAACTCTCAAAGCGTATGTTAATTTTACTTATTATTTAAAACTTATTTTTAAAAATCTTTCCAACAATTATCCAAAATTTTCAGGTAAACGAAATTCATAATTTAAAAGCCAAACTGAATCATAAATTGTAGGAAAATCTCGTCACCTAAGTCATCGCCAAATAAAAAAACTCCTACTCTAGACTTTATCAGATTGATCAGATAAAAACCAACTTCGATGAATCGATAAAACGATTTTAAAGTTGTTTTTTAAAATGAAAAATCGAGTTATTTTACTAAGATTCATGAAAAATTCCTTGAGAATAATGTCCAAAAGAGTCATGAGATTTCTTAATCGTTTTATCGGAAAATTTTTACATTTCAGGGAGTATCTAGGTAAATTTTTATCATAGGAAATTATTAGTAATTTTGTTGCTAAAATAGAAATTATCAATTTAGAGATTAGAAAATATTTAAATAAATTCATAAATTTTTCATTTTTTTAATAAAATTTTTATGCAAGATTATCATTACTCTTTGGATAGCATGGTAAAGAACCGAAAAATTGCCGGATTCTTCCGTCAAATTCAAATAATATCATGGAAAAATTTGCTTCTTTATCGAAAAAACATCACAGGCCTATTGAGTGAACTCATATTTTCGTGTCTGTTCACTTTGATATTTGTTATCTTGGTGTATTATTCTAGACCCGAATTGAGCCCAAAGCAAAATTTTTTACCATCAAAGCCAGTGAAATATTTTTTTAATGAAGAAATCTTTAACACTACCGACTACTATTATTATCCTAATAACGAATTTATTCGGAATTTAATCATCAATTCTTCGAGGATAATTTTAAAAGAAAACTCATTCCTCAAGCTTAAATTTATTGGGGCAAATTATTCTAGTGCTGAAAAAGTCAACGAAACGCTTCGAAACAGAATGTTTGCTTTTGTGGCATTTAATTTTTCCAGTGCTGAGACAATACCGGAAAAAATTGACTACACCATTTTTACCAAAGAGTAGGCATCATTTTGAAAATTAAAGGAAAGTAAAAAAAGTTCTTTTATAGAACCAGTGTTGCAAAAAGCTACAAAACAGAAGAAAAATCAAGACCACTAAAGGATTATTTGTACGAAAATTCCCCCGAGTATTTCTGCAAACGTAATTTTAAATTTAAAAATAAAAATTTTTATGAAGATTTTTCATTTGATTTTATTTTAAGTTGTTGATAGCAATTATATTTCAAAATATTCTGTTTTTAATTCAATTAAGCACTCAATCGATCAAACGTTGATTGAAATTCTGAGCGGAAATCCATTAGACCCTAATCAAGTAAAAATTTAATTTCAATTCAAAGTTTTAGATTTAATTCTTATATTTAGGTCCTCTTTGGTAGTTACAGCTGCCCAGACAATGTCGATGACATACTTAAAAGTTTTATGGGGTTTATGACCTCGGTGCTGATATCCTTGGCATTTATGGTCACTTTTCTAGTCACTGTTTCAAGTATAATCCAAGAAAAAGAAAGCAAAATGAAAGTAAAATTTTATTTTATTTAATAAAAATATCTATTAAATCAACTTTTATTTAAGGAATACTTGCGACTTGTTGGTGTAAACCCAGTTGTTATATGGTTTTGTTGGATGATGAGATCATTTATTATTTATTTGATAATTTCTATCGTAGTGACTCTAATGTCTACTAAGCAATTCTCATACACCGAAAAATTTATAACATATCAAAAAGCTCTATTTCTGCACACAAGTCCCGTTGTAGTATTTTTGACAACTATTGTCTATTCTATACAGTGTACATCCTTATCTCTGTTGGTTGGACAAATATTCAGCAAAAGTACTGGTTTTAGAATTAAATCTATAGTAAACTTATCTTTTCTTAAGCTTTTGCGGCTAAAACCGTTTCAATCATCTTCTGGTTCGTGACATTGATTAATTTCTATAACTCATTTTCTTCGGTGGCCAAATATTTTTTCAGCATTTTCCCTAATTCGGCGATCAGTTTTTGTGTTCAAGTTATGCTCCAATATGAGAGAAGTGGTAAGCAAAAATTCACATTTGTTAATCAGCAATTTTAATTAAAAAAAGATATATTTGGTATTTTGAAATATAAATATAAACGTGATAAAAACCTACAAAAAAGAAAATATTTTACTAAAAATATTTATTTAAAATATAATCTAATTGTGATTTTAAAGTAGAACAAATAGAAATGATAAAATTAGAGTTCTAAATGATTTTTGTAAATATTGATAAAAAAAACTAAACAATTTTGAATTGTTTAAATTTTTTAAAATTTCACTGTTTTATCTTTTGAGTCTTTTTTAATTAAATTATAGCAATAATTCGTTTCTTGCCAAATCGGATACACTTTTAATCTTTCAGGCACATTGTAACAAAAAATCATCAAAAATCTTTTTATAAATCATATATTTTCATACAGATCAAATCGAATATCAGAAAAAAAATTTCAATTTAAAAAAATTCGAAGATAAAAATTAGACTTGTGTTTTGTTGAAATTGATAAAAAAGGAATATTAATTTATCGTAATTGTTGCTGTATTATAGATTCAAATTTATGAAAAAGATTTAATATCAATAAAATATTTTATCAATTTTAAAAAATCTAATAAGTCAATTTCTTATTTTAAATAAATTTGTAATTTTTTAATTTTTTTCCCGTTTTCGATCTGTTTTTCTCTGGATCCTTAAATTCTATTATAGACTTGTTTTGACTTGACTTTTAGGACTTGTGACTTAAAAGAAACTCTGATCAAAATTATTAGGGGTCATTTTCACCCGAGTTAACGAGAGTCAACTGTAAATGAAAAGAGTAAATTCTGAGATTTTTACACAATTAAACCATTTTTTAAAATTATAAAGTAAAGATATCAAATTTTGAAATTTAAAAAATTTGCAAATTGAAGTTTATGATTAAACTCTAATGATTAAGTCAGAAAATTATCTTTAAAAAAAATTTGAGACTTTTTAATTAAAAAATTAAATGCAAAGATACAATTTTATGTGAAGCAAACCATGTTACCATACCATAATATTGTGCATAATTATGTATGCATACATTTTTGCAGAGATTTGCAGATATAAAAAATTCATTTTAAGATTGTATGTTTGATTTTAAATTTTTTGAAATATTAAAAAGTCAAAAGAATCCATAAATAATTTTTTCTTGACTCAAGATATTATAGATAATTTAGCTCATAGTTTTAGATAATTCAGACTAAACTATGTTCGCTCATAACAAAAGCAACTGTGCAAAGAAGTGTCAGGGTTCAGAATCCTGTATCGTAATCGTACTATTTAATTTAAAAATCATTCTTCGGGTTTTGAATTAAAATACATGCTAAAATTGTGAAAAAGTTTTAGGGTTAGCTTTAGGATAGATGAACGTTTTTTTTTATTTTGTCAATTTATTTGTTCTGTAAATAAAAATATCAATAAATCTTAGAGTAATTGCAGTATTTAGACATAGATATATTCAATTTTTATTTAAAAATTGATCAATGTAAAGATTTAAAATTAAATTCTCTGTTGAAAAATATGAATTTATGTGGAAATAAATTTTTTTAATAATTTGCTCAAAATTTTCAAACAATTATTTTTAAAACAAAGGAAGGAAGCTTAATTTTGAAAACTTGTTTAAAAATTTATATGGCGACGAACTCAATTTGGGCTCTTTACTTATTTCTATGTTATTTTGGTCATTTTGTTATCTGGGTCTGAGCTGGTACATTGAAAGAATATTGCCCGGAGAATTCGGAGTCAAACAACCGTGGTACTTTCCATTTATGGTAAAAAAGAGACTAAATTCAGAAAGAAACTTTTTTTTAATTTTTTGAATAGAAATCTTACTGGTTTGAAGATAACAAGATAAGAGCTCACTATGAAAATTTAAATCAGTCAAGCAAAGAACTTAATGAAGATGCATTTGAATTGGAACCAAATGAACTAAATGCTTCAATCAAAATTAGAAACTTAACCAAAGTAATTTAACTAGAAATTGAATTTTTTGAATTTTATTTTTTTTCAAGATATTCAGAACAGGATTTGAAGACAAAAAAGCAGTTGACAATATGTCTCTAAACTTTTACGAAAATCAAGTTACTGGATTTTTAGGTAAAATTGAAGTTTATCAAAAAATTTGTAAGTTTTTTAATTTTTTTCGTAAGGCCACAATGGTGCTGGAAAGACCACAGTTACTTTTATGTTATGTGGACTGTACTCGCCTGAATCGGGCACAGCCTACATTCTTGGAAATGACATTAGAACACAAATGAGCAAAATTCGCACATCCATCGGATTTTGTCCTCAAAATAAGTAAATAGATTTTATTTTAAAAGTAAATTCAATTACAATAATTTTTAATTAAAAGTATTCTCTATGATGAATTGACTGTGTATGAACATCTAGATCTTATTGCTTCAGTAATATAGAAATTTGCATTTTGAAACAAAAAATTATTTCAGTATTTATTTAGATTAAAGGTTTTAGCTCAAGAGAAATAAAAGCAGAAATAAATAAAATAAGTTCCTATGTTGGATTGCAAAATGATTTGAGAAAAAAATCAAAGCAATTATCTGGTGGTATGAAAAGAAGACTGTCTGTGGCTATGGCACTCATAGGAGATTCCAAAGTAATCATTTTGGACGAACCAACAAGCGGTGTGTAAACGAAAAAATTGTTTCCAATTTTTTAAAATTCAAAATTAGGTTTGGACCCTTTCAATAGAAGATCCTTGTGGGAGATTATCAGAAATTACAAAATTGGAAGAACAATTATCATTAGTACACATTATATGGAGTAATTAAAATTTATTCATGAAAAAATTTTACTTATTTATATAAAAAAAAGAGAAGCAGATGCTTTATCCGATAGAATAGCTCTAATGAACCATGGTCGAGTCGAATGTTGTGGCAGTCCTTTGTTTCTAAAAGATAGATTTGGATCTGGCTATAGATTAATTTTGACCAAAGAGAGCAATTTTAATAAAGAGGCTATGCAGAATATTGTGCGAAAAAATTTAAATCAAGAGCCTAATATTCAATCAGATATAGCACGAGAAATGACTTTGTCAATACCAAATGAAATGAATTCGAGACTGCCTGGTTTATTGGCAAATATCGAGGCCGAAAAACAAAATATTGGTATTTTGAATTATGGCATTAGTTCGGCAACAGTCGAAGAAGTTTTCTTGAAGTGAAAAAAAAATTTAAAACAAATATTTTTTGTAATATTTTTTTTTTAATTAGAATTGGAAGCATTGATATTAATGAGATAGATTTTGGCAAAGATTCAAACAAAAATTTTACGGAATCAATTACTAGTCAAAACTTTTCAAACGGTAATTTAATTTATTTTATAAAAATTTTGGCCATAAATAATTTTTCTAGATTTATGTTTATTTTATTAAATATATGTCCTTTTTTAATATTATTAATAATAACTAGGAAAAATAGGAATTTAAAATAAGGCGAGTTATTAGTATATGTGCTTCGTACAGTTTTTAGGGCAAATTTTTTAAAATTAAGAATTTTAGGATTATGAAAACGATTATTAAGTATGCAGAAAAAATTTCTAAGTAAAAATATAACTAGAAAATTTTAATTTTTTAAATAAAATTTTGTTTAAAAATTTATTAAAATAAGTTAAAAATGACATAAAAAAGAACTAAATCTTTAAATTACTTATTTTCTACTGATTTTTGAGCATTGTTTATCTCAATTGGTATTTGACGATGTGAGCTCTTAAAGTCACTATTCAAATCAGCCTTCAATGAAAGCATATTTTTGTCAAAATGACATTTTAATGAATTGAAATCGGTATTTTCAGGCAGTGTTGTGCGTCGATAATAGCTCATTTGAGAAATGCCGTCTGGTCTTTCTTGTTTGTCTTCTGCTTGAATAATCACATCACGGTCCTTGCAAGTAACTTTGACTTTGGACGGATCTATGTGATTTGGTACAGAAAAATTCATTTCTACTTGCTTTCCACCATTTTGATTGTCAACTACCCGAGGAAAATAGTCTTCCTTGTTTAGAATAGCTTGTTGCTTGTCTATTTTCAATGGCAGTTCTATGACCAGTTGACCATTCGAAGCCAAGAAGCTCACCATTTTATCCACTTCAGCATTGGGTGGTAATTTGTAGCTCTTTTTGAATTCTCTTATGTGATAATCGTCATCGTCTGATCTATTCTCGCCTTCTTTTCCACTCACAACCAGCTTTTGTTTGTCATCTGACACTTTGACTTTCAAAGAGTCGGCCGAGTAGCCTCTGCAATCAACTTTGATTCGGTATTTTTGTGGCACTTTTGGCTCAGATGGCAAAAAGTCATTAAAAAATTCTGGTCTATTTAGCCACATTAAATTTCGGCCCATCATGTGGTCCAATTCATCGAATGGATCGAACAAATCCAATGTCGATGGACCAAAACCAAGACTATGGGGTCGTGACCAAAGATCCATGTCAAACATTGATCTCGGAAATACATGAGGAATCAATGACATTTTGGAAATTCTTTATTTCAATTTGCAATTAATTACTTAAAGTAAAATAATAGTTTAAAAAATTGAATTTTTCAACAGTGTTTTATATGAAAGTTATGCCATTCTAGTGAATTCTAGAAGGAAGGGAGTGCATATTGACTTTTTTAAATAAGATAAAATAAGTATTTTCTCGAAATAAAATAGAAGTATCTTGGATGTTCGCGTATATTCGTTAAACCCATTCAAGTTATTTTTGATAATAATAATAATTTTGAATAATAATTTTCAATTTTTCTTTTTCTCCAGATAATTTCAAGTTGTACTTTAATTTGATTCTATTTTTTGTTTACTTAGAATAATTTTTTAACTTATCAAGTTTAAATGATTAAAAAAAAAATATTTTTTCAGTCATAAAAACACAAATAACCATATTCTAAAAAAATTAAGACATTATTTGTTAACATGTTTTTAATTTTAGAATTTCCAGAAAAATTAAAATTTAAATAAATTGCTTTAAAATTTTACTTCTTTTAATTTAGCTAAACAATATTAAATAAATTAAAAATGAGACGTATGACATAATGTCAACAAAAAGTGAAAAATTAAAAAAGAGAAATCAATCAAATTTTAAAAAAGACAAATTTTTTTATATTTTTTATTATGTTTTTTTCTTAAATCTCACTGTCATTAAAAAAAACATCAATTGAGAAAACTTGCCTTAAAAAAATTTCAAAAATTTTAAAATAAATGATTTTTTTTTAAATTAAGCTTTTAACGTGAATTCAAATGTTTTGGGAGAGAAAAACATCGGCTTTCGATTCTACATTCAACAGATACTAGCTTTATTAAAAAAACGACTGCTAATTTTTTCCAGGCGATATTTGATATTCATATTCACATTGGTTTTGCCAGTGTTTGTTCTGGCATTATTAACAAGCGTGGTTCCATCTACTTCAAAGATAATATCAGAAACCCTCGACTCGGTTTTTGGCCGAGATCACATCCAACCTTATACCTTGGACATTTCTAATTATGGCGAGCAAAATTTAGTTTTCGAAATTGACGGCACAAACTCCAATAGTGCTTTGGAAAATTTTAAAAATTTCTTCAAAGACAAAAATAAAATCAAACTGATAAACTCAAAAGACTATGGAAAAAAGGTGGACAATTTTGTGTACCAAAAAGAAAGGAAGACTCAAACAACTTGATTTCAAATTATTTTTGGCATCGGAATTGATTCTGATTCAAACCATTTTGTGGGCTACTATTCTTCGCTGATCTTCCACTCAGCAGCAACCATACTAAACGAAATGAATAGTTTATTACTTGGTTTTTTGACTAATAATATGAAAAGATCAATCAGGACTGTGAATGCGCCCGTTTCAACCGGAAAATCATCAGCTCTTCCTTCAAATTTTAGCTACAATCAACTGGATGTATTCAGCTGTTTGGAAGTAATTCCGTTCTCGTTCATTGATTACATATTTGGAATAATAGTCGCTTTTGTGATCAGTGTAAGCACTATTCATTTGACTCGCGAAAAAAGAAATGGTTCAAAGTCTCTTCAACTTTTGTCCGGCACTCATTACATAACCTATTGGCTGTCAAATTTTTTGTTTGATTTTTTTATCTTCATTTTCCAAATAGCGACCATGTTAATAGCTCTGAAAATAGTGGCTGTTAATTTGACTGATAGAGCAAATGATAGTTTTTTGATAACCAAAGACTGGTCGTCCATAATGTATCTTTTTATTTTTATGGTTCTCTCCTCTTTCACATGGTCAGGCTTGGCGTACCTATGGAGCAACTTTTTCAAGTCGGACATAGTCGGGTTTGTGGTTCTATTTTTGGTGCTGTCTTTTGCTACTCTGGTGGACATGATTTGTGTTTTGTTGCAATTTTTTGACGCCAGTTCTGGTCAACCCGGAACTCTAAGTGATGTTTCGACTACGATTAGGATTATTTTGATCATTTTTTGTCCCAATATTGCCGTAAAACGGGCTGTGTTTAACATCAAACTTCAATCTAACAATATTTGCATTGGATTACTAAAACTTCTTTTTCAAAGTAATTTTTACTGCACGTTTTTTACATTACCAAAATTTTGTTAGTGGAAAAAAAGTTTACTTTTTTTGAACAAATTGTAATACTAATTTTTTAAATTAGCATTTTAATTTTGTCAAAATTGACTTTAAATTGTTATAAATTTACTTTTTTTAACTGTAAAGTTTCCTAAACGAAGATTTTGGTAAAAAATAAAAATATTTTTATATGATAAATATTGATTTGATATGATAGTTGACGGTAATTTAACATATATTTTCGTAAATGTACACTTTTTTACAGAAAAAATGGTAAAAAAAGATAAAAGAAAAGTAAAAAATTATGCAAAAAAGTAAACTTTTCAGTAACTCAGTAAACTTTTAAAAGTTTTTAAATTGAAGATCATTCTAATGATCTGACTATTCACCTTTCCTTTATATAATAATGGGAATTCCCTTTTTTTATTTTTTATTTATTTAAAAACCTAAAATTTATAAAAAACATTTATTTATAGATTTCGATTAAGATTATTTAAGAATAATTACTTTAAATAGTCAATTTGATGAATTTTCACTTCGGTTTTTTTAGATTACTATTAATTTACATTTAGAGGAGAATCACACCACTTTTATAGTAATAAATATAAATATTAAATAGGTTAATCATAAGCAATTAATACATCCATAACAATGTTACGAAAAGTTAACTTTTTTACCATTTTTTTTAATGTAAAAAGTGTGAATCTACGAAAATTTGCGTAAATTGTTTTTATTGAAAAAAGCTTAAAAAGTAATTAAATCTACAAAATTCAAGTAAAGTGCTAAAAGGATTTATTTTTTGGCTTTTTTAAATTTACTTATAATTACCGGCGACTGTTCACAGTAAAATAGTACTGTAATTTTTAAGACTAAATTAAAAAAATTTATTTAGAAAATTTGGACATTAACAACAAAGGCTTTGATTTCAATGACCCTGGAATTGGAAAAATTATTCTTTTGAATTTGAGTTTTATTTTGATAGCACTGGCAAATATTTTTATACGCGAAGACAAATACTTAAAAAATTTATTCTATTCAAAAAAGACGACTAATAAAAATAATATTGAAGTAATTTAAAAGTATTTTTTAAACTATAGTTAATTTTTTTATCAAGCTTGAAGAAGACGTAAGAGCTGAATCGGAACGAATTGACAGATCAAATATAAATCAGCTAATTCACAGAGAACCATTAATAGTGCGAAACTTGAGAAAAGAATTTAAAAAAGGAGGACAACGTTTTGCAGCTGTTGATGATCTGTCTTTTGGAGTAGAATCTGGCGAATGTTTTGGTCTGTTGGGTTTAAACGGCGCTGGAAAAACTACTACTATAGAAATTATCACCGGTGAACAGAAGGCAACTGGTGGTCACGCTTACGTTAATGGATTTGACATCGACTCTGAAAAACTTAAGGCTATTCGTAGTTTAGGCTACTGTCCACAATTTGTATTTTTTATCTAAATTAAAATTTAATATAATATTTAATTTTTTGTTAATTTAGGAATATTTACCAGAGTTTTTAACAGTTAATCAAGCCTTGACTCTTTTTGCCAACTTAAGAGGCATCAAAGGATCGAGAGTAAAAAGAACAGTCGAAGAATTCATTTATGCTTTCAAATTAACTGAATTCAAAAATAAATTGGTCCAAAATTTAAGGTAACAAAAATTATTTTTATATTTTAATGTAAATTGAATTGAATTTTTAAATTGGACTAAATTTTTATTGCGAAAAATATCAATCGAATATAATTTAAAAGATAATAAGCTAAAAAAAATTTACAAAAAATAATTTCGATTTTAATTTGGCCATTCTCTGAATATTGTAGCCTCTTAAAAATTTTAATTCAATTTCAAAATTAAGTTAATTGAGAAGATTTTATTAAATGAAAAAAAAAAAACAAAAATTAAGTGGTGGAAATAAGCGTAAAGTTAGTTCTGCAATATCGTTCATTGGAAAACCAAAAATTGTGATATTGGACGAGCCAACGTCTGGCATGGACCCAGTAGCAAGAAGATACTTATGGAACGTGATCAAACATGCTCGAGACATGGGCATTACAGTATTGTTGACCACTCATAGTATGGAAGAATGCGAGGCCTTGTGCACCAAACTTGGTATCATGGTAGGTGGTCAGTTCCAGTGTTTCGGCAATGTCCAACAATTAAAGAGCAAATTTGGCAAAGGGTACTCTCTAATTCTTAAGTGTAAAACAATTCCCTCAATGAACGATTCAAGTGTGGATTTATTGGTGAAAAAGTTGAACATTTTGTACAAGAAAATATACCGAATGCAGCTCTTAAGGATAGACAGCAGCAAACTTTGTTCTATCAGATTTTGATTGATAGTGAAACCAATTATAGTATTGCCAAAATTTTCGAATTAATCGAAACTAATAAGCAGGCACTAAGTCTCGAGACTTACGCTTTATCTCAGACTACTTTGGAGCAAGTGTTTCTAACATTTGCAAAAACTCAATCTGAAATGGTTGATGCTAACAAATTAGTAGCTAATCCTAACAAAAGAATAAAAACTGATGTGGTTTATAACAATTCAGCATACAACAGTGAACAGAATGAAGTTCACATCAATCTTAAAGATCTATGAAATCAAATTTATTTATTTTTTTTATTTTAATTAGTTTGTTTTTCTTGGTTTTGGAATTTTAGCCATCAAATTTTGGCCCTTTATTAATTTTATTCACTTTTTTTGTATAATTTTGAATATTTATTTGAATTTTTTGTCAATCGAATGTCAAAAATGATTAGCCAATAATTGAATAAAGTATTAAAATTTTTTATTATTAAATAAAATGCTCAAAAAATTAATGTCAATGAATTTTAAATTTCAAAGAATCTAACAAATAATTAGATAAGTACAGATGAAAAAGAATAATATTTGAATGTGCTTTTGATTGAAGTTTAAATAATATATATTTTACATGTTTCGACTCAGGTATAAAAAAGGTCAATTCTATGAGAGTAAATTGTCAAAAAAAAAATGAAAAAAATTAAAGGAACAAAAATATAAATTGAATAAATATGATAAGGAAAAATGTATTGAGAGACTCAAAAAATTACCAGTTAAGTTAAATTCGTTCAGCAATAAGTTTAAACATTTGTTGAAGTGAAATTCAGATTAAATTTTTTTAAAATTAAATTTGAATTTTTTAGTAAAGTTTTAGTTTTTATAAAATTTCAACGCAGATAAAATTTCTGAGTAAGCAGAATGTCTTTAATTTTTTTAATTAAAGACGATTATTAAGTATGCAGAAAAAATTTCTAAGTAAAAATATAACTAGAAAATTTTAATTTTTAAATTTAATTTTCTTTAAAAATTTATTAAAATAAGTTAAAAATGACATAAAAAAGAACTAAATCTTTAAATTACTTATTTTCTACTGATTTTTGAGCATTGTTTATCTCAATTGGTATTTGACGATGTGAGCTCTTAAAGTCACTATTCAAATCAGCCTTCAATGAAAGCATATTTTTGTCAAAATGACATTTTAATGAATTGAAATCGGTATTTTCAGGCAGTGTTGTGCGTCGATAATAGCTCATTTGAGAAATGCCGTCTGGTCTTTCTTGTTTGTCTTCTGCTTGAATAATCACATCACGGTCCTTGCAAGTAACTTTGACTTTGGACGGATCTATGTGATTTGGTACAGAAAAATTCATTTCTACTTGCTTTCCACCATTTTGATTGTCAACTACCCGAGGAAAATAGTCTTCCTTGTTTAGAATAGCTTGTTGCTTGTCTATTTTCAATGGCAGTTCTATGACCAGTTGACCATTCGAAGCCAAGAAGCTCACCATTTTATCCACTTCAGCATTGGGTGGTAATTTGTAGCTCTTTTTGAATTCTCTTATGTGATAATCGTCATCGTCTGATCTATTCTCGCCTTCTTTTCCACTCACAACCAACTTTTGTTTGTCATCTGACACTTTGACTTTCAAAGAGTCGGCCGAGTAGCCTCTGCAATCAACTTTGATTCGGTATTTTTGTGGCACTTTTGGCTCAGATGGCAAAAAGTCATTAAAAAATTCTGGTCTATTTAGCCACATTAAATTTCGGCCCATCATGTGGTCCAATTCATCGAATGGATCGAACAAATCCAATGTCGATGGACCAAAACCAAGACTATGGGGTCGTGACCAAAGATCCATGTCAAACATTGATCTCGGAAATACATGAGGAATCAATGACATTTTGGAAATTCTTTATTTCAATTTTCAATTAATTACTTAAAGTAAAATAATAGTTTAAAAAATTGAATTTTTCAACAGTGTTTTATATGAAAGTTATGCCATTCTAGTGAATTCTAGAAGGAAGGGAGTGCATATTGACTTTTTTAAATAAGATAAAATAAGTATTTTCTCGAAATAAAATAGAAGTATCTTGGATGTTCGCGTATATTCGTTAAACCCATTCAAGTTATTTTTGATAATAATAATAATTTTGAATAATAATTTTCAATTTTTCTTTTTTCTCCAGATAATTTCAAGTTGTACTTTAATTTGATTCTATTTTTTGTTTACTTAGAATAATTTTTTAACTTATCAAGTTTAAATGATTAAAAAAAAAATATTTTTTCAGTCATAAAAACACAAATAACCATATTCTAAAAAAATTAAGACATTATTTGTTAACATGTTTTTAATTTTAGAATTTCCAGAAAAATTAAAATTTAAATAAATTGCTTTAAAATTTTACTTCTTTTAATTTAGCTAAACAATATTAAATAAATTAAAAATGAGACGTATGACATAATGTCAACAAAAAGTGAAAAATTAAAAAAGAGAAATCAATCAAATTTTAAAAAAGACAAATTTTTTTATATTTTTTATTATGTTTTTTTCTTAAATCTCACTGTCATTAAAAAAAAACATCAATTGAGAAAACTTGCCTTAAAAAAAATTTCAAAAATTTTAAAATAAATGATTTTTTTTTAAATTAAGCTTTTAACGTGAATTCAAATGTTTTGGGAGAGAAAAACATCGGCTTTCGATTCTACATTCAACAGATACTAGCTTTATTAAAAAAACGACTGCTAATTTTTTCCAGGCGATATTTGATATTCATATTCACATTGGTTTTGCCAGTGTTTGTTCTGGCATTATTAACAAGCGTGGTTCCATCTACTTCAAAGATAATATCAGAAACCCTCGACTCGGTTTTTGGCCGAGATCACATCCAACCTTATACCTTGGACATTTCTAATTATGGCGAGCAAAATTTAGTTTTCGAAATTGACGGCACAAACTCCAATAGTGCTTTGGAAAATTTTAAAAATTTCTTCAAAGACAAAAATAAAATCAAACTGATAAACTCAAAAGACTATGGAAAAAAGGTGGACAATTTTGTGTACCAAAAAAGAAAGGAAGACTCAAACAACTTGATTTCAAATTATTTTTTTGGCATCGGAATTGATTCTGATTCAAACCATTTTGTGGGCTACTATTCTTCGCTGATCTTCCACTCAGCAGCAACCATACTAAACGAAATGAATAGTTTATTACTTGGTTTTTTGACTAATAATATGAAAAGATCAATCAGGACTGTGAATGCGCCCGTTTCAACCGGAAAATCATCAGCTCTTCCTTCAAATTTTAGCTACAATCAACTGGATGTATTCAGCTGTTTGGAAGTAATTCCGTTCTCGTTCATTGATTACATATTTGGAATAATAGTCGCTTTTGTGATCAGTGTAAGCACTATTCATTTGACTCGCGAAAAAAGAAATGGTTCAAAGTCTCTTCAACTTTTGTCCGGCACTCATTACATAACCTATTGGCTGTCAAATTTTTTGTTTGATTTTTTTATCTTCATTTTCCAAATAGCGACCATGTTAATAGCTCTGAAAATAGTGGCTGTTAATTTGACTGATAGAGCAAATGATAGTTTTTTGATAACCAAAGACTGGTCGTCCATAATGTATCTTTTTATTTTTATGGTTCTCTCCTCTTTCACATGGTCAGGCTTGGCGTACCTATGGAGCAACTTTTTCAAGTCGGACATAGTCGGGTTTGTGGTTCTATTTTTGGTGCTGTCTTTTGCTACTCTGGTGGACATGATTTGTGTTTTGTTGCAATTTTTTGACGCCAGTTCTGGTCAACCCGGAACTCTAAGTGATGTTTCGACTACGATTAGGATTATTTTGATCATTTTTTGTCCCAATATTGCCGTAAAACGGGCTGTGTTTAACATCAAACTTCAATCTAACAATATTTGCATTGGATTACTAAAACTTCTTTTTCAAAGTAATTTTTACTGCACGTTTTTTACATTACCAAAATTTTGTTAGTGGAAAAAGTTTACTTTTTTTGAACAAATTGTAATACTAATTTTTTAAATTAGCATTTTAATTTTGTCAAAATTGACTTTAAATTGTTATAAATTTACTTTTTTTAACTGTAAAGTTTCCTAAACGAAGATTTTGGTAAAAAATAAAAATATTTTTATATGATAAATATTGATTTGATATGATAGTTGACGGTAATTTAACATATATTTTCGTAAATGTACACTTTTTTACAGAAAAAATGGTAAAAAAAGATAAAAGAAAAGTAAAAAATTATGCAAAAAAGTAAACTTTTCAGTAACTCAGTAAACTTTTAAAAGTTTTTAAATTGAAGATCATTCTAATGATCTGACTATTCACCTTTCCTTTATATAATAATGGGAATTCCCTTTTTTATTTTTTATTTATTTAAAAACCTAAAATTTATAAAAAACATTTATTTATAGATTTCGATTAAGATTATTTAAGAATAATTACTTTAAATAGTCAATTTGATGAATTTTCACTTCGGTTTTTTTAGATTACTATTAATTTACATTTAGAGGAGAATCACACCACTTTTATAGTAATAAATATAAATATTAAATAGGTTAATCATAAGCAATTAATACATCCATAACAATGTTACGAAAAGTTAACTTTTTTACCATTTTTTTTAATGTAAAAAGTGTGAATCTACGAAAATTTGCGTAAATTGTTTTTATTGAAAAAAGCTTAAAAAGTAATTAAATCTACAAAATTCAAGTAAAGTGCTAAAAGGATTTATTTTTTGGCTTTTTTAAATTTACTTATAATTACCGGCGACTGTTCACAGTAAAATAGTACTGTAATTTTTAAGACTAAATTAAAAAAATTTATTTAGAAAATTTGGACATTAACAACAAAGGCTTTGATTTCAATGACCCTGGAATTGGAAAAATTATTCTTTTGAATTTGAGTTTTATTTTGATAGCACTGGCAAATATTTTTATACGCGAAGACAAATACTTAAAAAATTTATTCTATTCAAAAAAGACGACTAATAAAAATAATATTGAAGTAATTTAAAAGTATTTTTTTAAACTATAGTTAATTTTTTTTATCAAGCTTGAAGAAGACGTAAGAGCTGAATCGGAACGAATTGACAGATCAAATATAAATCAGCTAATTCACAGAGAACCATTAATAGTGCGAAACTTGAGAAAAGAATTTAAAAAAGGAGGACAACGTTTTGCAGCTGTTGATGATCTGTCTTTTGGAGTAGAATCTGGCGAATGTTTTGGTCTGTTGGGTTTAAACGGCGCTGGAAAAACTACTACTATAGAAATTATCACCGGTGAACAGAAGGCAACTGGTGGTCACGCTTACGTTAATGGATTTGACATCGACTCTGAAAAACTTAAGGCTATTCGTAGTTTAGGCTACTGTCCACAATTTGTATTTTTTATCTAAATTAAAATTTAATATAATATTTAATTTTTTGTTAATTTAGGAATATTTACCAGAGTTTTTAACAGTTAATCAAGCCTTGACTCTTTTTGCCAACTTAAGAGGCATCAAAGGATCGAGAGTAAAAAGAACAGTCGAAGAATTCATTTATGCTTTCAAATTAACTGAATTCAAAAATAAATTGGTCCAAAATTTAAGGTAACAAAAATTATTTTTATATTTTAATGTAAATTGAATTGAATTTTTAAATTGGACTAAATTTTTATTGCGAAAAATATCAATCGAATATAATTTAAAAGATAATAAGCTAAAAAAAATTTACAAAAAATAATTTCGATTTTAATTTGGCCATTCTCTGAATATTGTAGCCTCTTAAAAATTTTAATTCAATTTCAAAATTAAGTTAATTGAGAAGATTTTATTAAATGAAAAAAAAAAAACAAAAATTAAGTGGTGGAAATAAGCGTAAAGTTAGTTCTGCAATATCGTTCATTGGAAAACCAAAAATTGTGATATTGGACGAGCCAACGTCTGGCATGGACCCAGTAGCAAGAAGATACTTATGGAACGTGATCAAACATGCTCGAGACATGGGCATTACAGTATTGTTGACCACTCATAGTATGGAAGAATGCGAGGCCTTGTGCACCAAACTTGGTATCATGGTAGGTGGTCAGTTCCAGTGTTTCGGCAATGTCCAACAATTAAAGAGCAAATTTGGCAAAGGGTACTCTCTAATTCTTAAGTGTAAAACAATTCCCTCAATGAACGATTCAAGTGTGGATTTATTGGTGAAAAAAGTTGAACATTTTGTACAAGAAAATATACCGAATGCAGCTCTTAAGGATAGACAGCAGCAAACTTTGTTCTATCAGATTTTGATTGATAGTGAAACCAATTATAGTATTGCCAAAATTTTCGAATTAATCGAAACTAATAAGCAGGCACTAAGTCTCGAGACTTACGCTTTATCTCAGACTACTTTGGAGCAAGTGTTTCTAACATTTGCAAAAACTCAATCTGAAATGGTTGATGCTAACAAATTAGTAGCTAATCCTAACAAAAGAATAAAAACTGATGTGGTTTATAACAATTCAGCATACAACAGTGAACAGAATGAAGTTCACATCAATCTTAAAGATCTATGAAATCAAATTTATTTATTTTTTTATTTTAATTAGTTTGTTTTTCTTGGTTTTGGAATTTTAGCCATCAAATTTTGGCCCTTTATTAATTTTATTCACTTTTTTTGTATAATTTTGAATATTTATTTGAATTTTTTGTCAATCGAATGTCAAAAATGATTAGCCAATAATTGAATAAAGTATTAAAATTTTTTTATTATTAAATAAAATGCTCAAAAAGTTAATGTCAATGAATTTTAAATTTCAAAGAATCTAACAAATAATTAGATAAGTACAGATGAAAAGAAATAATATTTGAATGTGCTTTTGATTGAAGTTTAAATAATATATATTTTACATGTTTCGACTCAGGTATAAAAAAAGGTCAATTCTATGAGAGTAAATTGTCAAAAAAAAATGAAAAAAATTAAAGGAACAAAAATATAAATTGAATAAATATGATAAGGAAAAATGTATTGAGAGACTCAAAAATTACCAGTTTAGTTAAAATTCGTTCAGCAATAAGTTTAAACATGTGTTGAAGTGAAATTCAGATTAAATTTTTTAAAAATTTAATTGTAATTTTTAAATTTGTAGTGTATTCTAATCGTCTATCAAATTCTATTCTATTCAATTACAAAAACCTTTAAGATTTTTTCAATATCACGCATTTTTTTAAGAATCATTACAAAATCTTTTCTAATAGCAACGATAGGTTTAGTAGTTTGCTATGTCAAAAGATTTTGTATGATTTTGATGAAAAAGATCATGGAAATTTAAAAAGCCTTTTAATTTGGGATATTTTAGTAAAGTTTTAGTTTTTATAAAAAAAATAAAATTTCAACGCAAATAAAATTTCTGAGTAAGCAGAAAGTCTTTAATTTTTAAATTATTTTTTTTTTAAATTTTATTAAAATAAGTTAAAAATGACATAAAAAAGAACTAAATCTTTAAATTACTTATTTTCTACTGATTTTTGAGCATTGTTTATCTCAATTGGTATTTGACGATGTGAGCTCTTAAAGTCACTATTCAAATCAGCCTTCAATGAAAGCATATTTTTGTCAAAATGACATTTTAATGAATTGAAATCGGTATTTTCAGGCAGTGTTGTGCGTCGATAATAGCTCATTTGAGAAATGCCGTCTGGTCTTTCTTGTTTGTCTTCTGCTTGAATAATCACATCACGGTCCTTGCAAGTAACTTTGACTTTGGACGGATCTATGTGATTTGGTACAGAAAAATTCATTTCTACTTGCTTTCCACCATTTTGATTGTCAACTACCCGAGGAAAATAGTCTTCCTTGTTTAGAATAGCTTGTTGCTTGTCTATTTTCAATGGCAGTTCTATGACCAGTTGACCATTAGAAGCCAAGAAGCTCACCATTTTATCCACTTCAGCATTGGGTGGTAATTTGTAGCTCTTTTTGAATTCTCTTATGTGATAATCGTCATCGTCTGATCTATTCTCGCCTTCTTTTCCACTCACAACCAACTTTTTGTTTGTCATCTGACACTTTGACTTTCAAAGAGTCGGCCGAGTAGCCTCTGCAATCAACTTTGATTCGGTATTTTTGTGGCACTTTTGGCTCAGATGGCAAAAAGTCATTAAAAAATTCTGGTCTATTTAGCCACATTAAATTTCGGCCCATCATGTGGTCCAATTCATCGAATGGATCGAACAAATCCAATGTCGATGGACCAAAACCAAGACTATGGGGTCGTGACCAAAGATCCATGTCAAACATTGATCTCGGAAATACATGAGGAATCAATGACATTTTGGAAATTCTTTATTTCAATTTTCAATTAATTACTTAAAGTAAAATAATAGTTTAAAAAATTGAATCTTCAACAGTGTTTTATATGAAAGTTATGCCATTCTAGTGAATTCTAGAAGGAAGGGAGTGCATATTGACTTTTTTAAATAAGATAAAATAAGTATTTTCTCGAAATAAAATAGAAGTATCTTGGATGTTCGCGTTTATTCGTTAAACCCATTCAAGTTATTTTTGATAATAATAAAAATTTTGAATAATAATTTTCAATTTTTCTTTTTTCTCCAGATAATTTCAAGTTGTACTTTAATTTGATTCTATTTTTTGTTTACTTAGAATAATTTTTTAACTTATCAAGTTTAAATGATTAAAAAAAAAAATATTTTTTCAGTCATGAAAACACAAATAACCATATTCTAAAAAAATAAGACATTATTTGTTAACATGTTTTTAATTTTAGAATTTCCAGAAAAATTAAAATTTAAATAAATTGCTTTAAAATTTTACTTCTTTTAATTTAGCTAAACAATATTAAATAAATTAAAAATGAGACGTTTGACATAATTTCGAAAAAAATGCAGCAAAAAACAAGAAAATAGAAAATTAATCTGAGAATCCTTTTTTACCGTAGCGCCTTTAGTCTCACAGCGTCATATGTAAACTCCACTACAATCATATCCAATAGCTACTTATAGGGATTTTCTCCGCTATTGTTACTTTGAATGCGCTTTTTTCGCTTGACGAAAGGCAGTAAATCCCAAAAATTACTTAATTTTTTTGATGACGAAAACAAGGAAAATTTTGTTAAAGATCTTTTATTGCATTTGGATCTGCAAATCTCCCATTACAAAATTTTCAAAAAAAACTTTTAACAATTATTTTATGAAGTACCTTCAAATAAATTTCCAGAAAAAAAAATTTATAAAGATTTTAATTATAAAAATATTGAATGCCTGAGAACATTGTTAATTTTTTTCCCGATTCAAAAGTTGCCCTTGTGTGCCATGAGACTTCGGATTCGCTTAATCGTTCTGTTTTTCAAATCATTTAGTTAAATTAGACATGAATACCGATAACAAGCTTAAGCATGTTGAAACAGTGTCTTTTGACGATTTTAACTTTGAGACAGTAACTAAGTCAGTTATTGATACTTTGGTAAAAATTAAAGTTAAGTTTCATAATGTCCTGGCATTTATTACCGAAAACGAGTCATAAACGATAAAAGCATTTAAATCTTGTCTCAAAACCATTTTTCCTAATTGCACTCATATCACTTGCACATTATTTTGTTTGTTGGCGAAAAACTAGAATACCAAAAATACTTTAAAATTGTTAGTTGCTATATTAAAATACCATTGAGTTCATGTGATTCGCAAAATGCTCTAACAAAATACAAGATAAGCGTCAAAATATGACTGAAGCTACAATAAGAATTAATAATTTTTTTATATGATCTTTAGAGGCGTTTTATTTGAAGAATCTTCACAAGATGAAGAACCATTTGAAGATGACATTATAGCTTTAGATGACGAGTTTTTATTTTTTTTAATTACATACTTAATTTTTGCTTTTGTCAAACTGAAAAACTCAAAACTTAAGTTTAATAAATTTAACTTTTTGTAATTTTTATTAAATTAAATTTTGCATTTTTTGAATTTTTATTGCATTTTTTCTTGCATTTTTTGACCAAAAAAAATTGTATTTTTGGTCGTAACTGACCATAACCCACTTGTGCAGTTTCTTATTAGTTTCTTAACTGTTCTCGTGAGGATAAACAATTAAAATAAACTATAAAATTGAATTTTAAAAAAATTTAATCTCAATTTTGCTTGGAAAAATAATTTTAGAAAAGTTTATTTTTCTTCTTCTAGAAATTTAACCAAAATAGAATTTAGATTTTATCACTATTACAAATGTTTAAGTGAAATTAAATCAATTTTTAACTTCATTTTAATTTATCTTTTTTGTTAAGAGTTTTACTGAAACAATCAGTGAGTACAATTTTAAATTAAAATTTTATTTAAATTTAAGGAAATTAAAAAGTTTTAAATTCACTCTAATAATTACAAATTTTCTTCATATCACCGTAAATCCAACCGCATAGTTTAAATCAATTAAAACACTTCTGGTATATCTCTATCGTGAAGAAGAACCAGAATTCGCTGGAAAGTCAAGTTTCGGTTTCTCCTCTCGTCCTCGCTGATCGCAAAAGTTTGAACTGATGGTTGATTTGTTTCATGATTGTACTTTTCTTCTTTAATCTTAAGAATCTTCTCATCTACTTTGATGAGATAGTCGTCACAGTCTTCTGCTTCATCGTAAATCAAACATTCGATTCGTATGCCTTTATTGACAATATTTTTGAAGCGACGATCATTGAAAATTTTCGCATCCTGAATCGGCGATATGGCATAGATAATTTTTTGTATCGAATACCTTCTCATATCTGTAGTCAAGATGTCAAATTCATGCCATGATTTCGGATTTTCTGGTTGATGAGGCAAAATTCTACGCGGGAGTATTAACTGAATTAGTCCTGGCATTTAGAAACAAAGGTGGAATTCAATTTTCAAGGATATATCTAATATTATGTTCATTTAAATTATTTTAAAATATCACTTTTTTAAGCTTTAAAAAAAAGACTACTTTTTTGGATTTGAAATTTTTAAAATTATGTTAACTTAAAATTAGCAAAAAAATAAAATTAGAAATTAAATAGAAAATTGCTTTTAGTTTAAATAATTTTGATTTATTAGTGTCCCCTTTTGAATACCAAATTAATAAATAAAATCTAAATCAAAGCAAATACCAAAGGCATAGACAAAAATTCAAAAAACCTTATTTTTTTAATATGGCTTTATATGATTATTGCATGATAATTAAATGAAAAAATTTCGATTTATGTATTTTTAAAATATGAATATTGGTCACTGATCGAAAATTATAATTCTCTCTTTAAAAATTAAAATAAAATATTTTCTAATTGGGGAGTGACTATAATGGTTAAATTAGAAATTTGATGTTTCCCAAAGAGCTTAATTGGAAAAAGTAAAATACGATTGAAATAAGTCTATTTACTCAAATATTCAAATGAAATAAAATTAAATTTTTTAAATAAAGTTTTAAAATATTTAAATTAAAACACAAACGTTGCAAATGCTTTATGTTCTACATTACTTTTACCTTTGATCTTTTTCAAATAAAAATACTAAGATTAAGATTGAATAAATATATATTCATATTTTATTTTTGTTTAGAGACAAAAATTAGCTGAATTTTTCGCAGACAGAAAAATAAGAAATAAAAGTGATTAAGAAAAAAACGTTTGCTTTTGTTATTGGAGCTCGTTTCAGTGAAACTTTTTGAGAGCTTGTTTTTTGTTTAAAGTGATGATCAATTTTTAAAGTCTAAAGACTATTGATTAGCTCCAATGAATAGAGAATTTTTAAAATTGTAAAAGTAAAACATGTCACTTCGCTTCTCAAAATAATTTTTACTGTTTAAATAAAAACCTTTGTTATACATTAATAACTGATGCAATCATTTATTTACTTGGTAAATAGTTCCATAAATTTGCTTTTCTTTTGATTATAAAGCTTTCTCGGAGTAGCTATTTATTATTATTCATTTATCTATATATTCTAAATAAAAAAAATTTTCTGATCGAAAAAATGTTTTTTTTTTAAAGTGTTGTTTAAAATATAAATCTCAAAAAAAATGTTTTTAAAATTATATTGATTGAAATTTATAATTTAAGAAAAAAAAATTTATTTTCAATCTTTAATCAAAAATTTACAAGAGAAACTTTCTTTTGGTAATTATAATAAAAATGATAACATCGATCTTAATTTAGTATGTTTCACATCTTTAACATCATAATTTCAATAGAAAATTTGAAAAAGATTTTTCTATTACTTTGTTGAATCAGAAGGTTTTTTAATTTCAACATCAATTTTTGTATTTTTATAAAGAAAATATAGAAACATTTTAAAGTAAATTTTCAATTTTTTTTTAAACAAAAATTATTTTAAAGAATATCTAAAGAAAGAAGTCTTCAAAAAATATACTTGACTTAACACTATTTTTGACAAAATCGAATTTACCTTAAATTTTAATTTATTTACCGAAAAATTCGATCTCTTAACCACTTAGCCATCCATCGATATTGCTCAAAATTTTTATTTATTTGTCTATCTGTGACGATCTAATGCTCCTTCAGATAAAAAAAATTTTAAAAATAAATAAAGTTATATAAAATAAAAATTATAGAATACAATTAAAAAATAGAGAATTTTTCGGGAATTTGTTTTTTTGTAACAAATAAGTCGAAACAAATTGAATCAATGAACATATGCGGTCAAATTAAGTTGCTTTTTATACAATGTTCCCAATTTTTATTTACTTTGTCCAATTTTAACACTAGAAATAGTTAAATAAAATTTTTTTATTTTTCTAATTTTTCCCTAATCAAATACGAGTCAATTTTTAACAGAGAAATTTAAGTCTACCTCTATTTGTCTGATCTCAATTGAGACCTCTGGTTGTCAAAACAAAACACTTTTTCTTTAACCAAAAATTTTTGCATAAAATTTATTTAAAATAGCATAAAAAAGCAGGCCTCTTATAAAAAAGTTAAAATTAAAAAAAATTAATATTGATTACTGTTGCGTTTTTAAAATTTATCTTAAAAATTTACAAAAAAAAAATTCAAAAAGCTTGTCTAATATCCGGCAAATTGTTGGTTATCATAATAATAAATATAATTTATTTGTTCACTATGGCACTTGTCCACATCTTGCTCATAATCTAATCTCTCCGCCAACTCATTTTCGGAGTGAACCGAAAGCGACTTAAAGTCTTCAGCTTTATTAGCAACAATCTGAATTGGTATCTCTCTAAACGACGCATTTAACTTTGACTCATTTGCTTCCTCTTTATTCATGGTCAAATCAATAATCTCCGCATCATCATTCCCCATTTCCACACTCGAATACTTACTTATAACCTGTCTTTCTCTCAAATTGTCTTCTATACTCGATTTTTTCAAATTGTTCTCAATCTCAATCATACGCTTCTGTCTTTTCTCGGCAGCCAGGCGAAATTCTTGCGGTAAAGTCGGAAAAACCTTAACCCCACCGACTATCTTGTGTCCGGTAATGCTCAGCTTAGACTGTCTTTCTTGCTCGCTTTCAAATTGCTGCTTGAGCCGGTTCATCACAATATTCTGAGATTTAAGATTTGTTATTTCATCCTTTTGCTCGGACTCGCTGATCTTTGGTGTATTACTGGTCGAACTGTAGGCCGAATCCTGAAAATAAGAACAAGCATTTTCTCTAAGAGAGGAATAATTTATTTCAGGCACTAGGCTGGATGGCGGCTGGGGCCTGTAAACAACTTCATTTGTTTGGCTTTTCGATCTAAATCGATTCTCTTCCTGGTAGTTGGAATTTTTTTCTCCAATTTTTACTCTGTACGAACTATCGAAGTTTTCGAGGCCACCAGGGGACATTACTTTGGCTACTGGACTCATGTGCTTCACTCTATATTGACTCTCTTCTTTGTCCACACACTCGGCCGAGCCGATCTCTTTGTTCCAAATCAAATGATTCGAGAGCAGCTTTGGATCCGGAACTGGGAGTTTAAAGAATTTTTTTTGGTATTTGGACTCGTCTAGTTTGGCAAAATTAACTGAATTGTCCAGAACGGTTTTAGAGCATTTGGGTAGGAGCAGTTGGTTCGGCGAGGGTGCTAATCTGGAGCGATTTTTGCAATTGTAGTTGTCTTTTCGGGTGGAAGTTGCTGGCGAGGATGGGATGATGTTAATTCGGTTCTCAAGGCAAATGTTTGTAGGCACTGATGAGCAGGTAGATTGTCCATATGCCAGGCTGTGCGAGGATTTATTTATCAGCACACTTTTGTCACTTGTTCGCCTGAAATCTACATCGGCTATTTTTTCAAAGTCTTTTTTGAATTTTCGCGAATTGACCGAACCAAGTGAGCTTGCCGAATTGGAAGTCAATTTTTTTTCATCCTTAGATTTTAGACTTGACCGAGCCGAGTTAATAATTCGCTTGCCTAGACTCAATTTTTTGCTCTTTTTCTCATTAGGATCACTTTGATTGAGCGATTGTAGAGATGGTTGCTTAAGGGCTTTTTTTTTATCACTTCCCGATATGTTGACCATGGATGATGTGGACTTTTTGTTCATTTTGTCCGCTTCTTTCTGAACACTGGATTCGTTTAAAGTCACCTCTGAATTGGACGAGAGGGATTTTTTTTTCGAATCGCTAGTTTTAAAATTTTTAATTCTATTGAATATTGACGATTTGGATGACAAATCAGTGGAGGATTTTGAACCAATTTTTGACTCTTCGAATGCGTCATAAATTTCGTCATTTTTTGCTTTTGGTGATTTTGCTGCAGGAGATTTTGGCGGCAATTGGCTTAAGCTTCTGCCAGGCTTTATTTGAGTATAGTTGGTCTCTGATCTGTAGTCGAACACATTGTTTTGTTGGCTTTGCTCTTGTTTGAATCTGTGGCAAATTTTTTTAATGTCATTTACGATTTTGAAGGCGTCATCGCAAGTCCGAGTGATGATCACGTGACACTCTAAGGCCTGGATGCCGCAAGATCGCCTCATAATCAAGGCTATAATGGGAGGATGAGCAGTGTTTTCAATGAAGGAAATGTAGTTTCTGTCCATGGGCTGAAATAAATTGGCGTATTTGCCGCTCGCAAAGTCTTGGTCAACTGGCAAAAAAGCGTAGTTGCGCCTTTTGTAGTCACTCACCAGGTGAAGTAGTTGGATATCGTAGACCGAAGAAAGGTCGTTGTGGATGAATTTTTCGACACCCTTGTCACTGTAAAGCATGGTCAAGCCGTCTATGGAAATGGCCAGACGCCGCTCTTGCATCAAGCGAGAGCCGTTCTGGCGAAAAATGCAATAGAGCTCTCTGAGCGGTTGCTGCAGACAGCCCAGGCCCGTCTTGCCTTTGGTCAGAATGGCACTGCCAAGGTAGCCTATTGAGTGTGTGGGGCTTGATTTATTCATGAGAATGTTGGACAAATTGTCCAAATTGGTCACGTTGCGCAGCGATAAATTGGAGCTTGAGTTGCTATTAAGTGTGTAAGACATGTCTAGTGGCCTGTCGCTAATCGACTTAGATAAAAGGTTTTGTTCAGGCGACGTTTTCATAACTTTATGTGAAAATAAAAATAAAATTTAGAAAAAAATGCTTTGTTTTTTTATTGAATTTTGGAAAAGACACGAATTACAAACTAAACGAAAAGGTCGTTTATCTGATTAAACCGCAGTCAACATTTGGTTAAGTTGAGGAATTTTTCTACCATTTAGCATTTGTTGAGAAATAAAATTTATGCTAAAAAAATTGTGGAAAAGACTAAGTTTGTTTATAGTAGGGATTGTGGAAAATTTTAAGAAAATGATAAAATTTTGATTATGTTTTCTCCAATTTTAAATTCACTCCATTGGGCTTGATATTCAAGTTTAGGGCTTTAATCTTCTTAGAAAAAGTTAATCTCCAAAAATTTAAACTAATGTCACTGTAAATTGACTCTGATTCATTCGAGGCCCTTGGCAAACCGAGTGTTTATCTTTTGGGTGCTCAGTGTACTTGAGAAACAAGGCTAATGAAATTATTTAATAAAAAATTTGATTGCCAAGCTAGATTATTAAAGTTTGCCTTAGTTTTTCCATAATCATTTCTAGTATCCTGTTTATTTTAAATTAAACTCAGTAAACAACTAATTATTTTTGTATTTTAAACAACTTCCTTTTAGAAAAACAAAAACTCCTTTGACTCTAACAAAGCTTGTGTAGTTTTTTTAATAAACTAATTAATTTTATAAACAATTAAGTTTATAGTTTTATTTTTTGTTGCTAAAAATGTAATTGAGCATTAAAATTTTTAAAAAAATATTTTAAATTAATCCCTCGACAAAAAAAAACTCGGAAATCGTTAAGGATTTGCTATCTATTTTTCTTCTTGTTCACTTTTTTCATTTTAATTTTCTTTTGTTGTCCAAAGGTAATATTTATTCTTAAATGGGAAATTACGCAAGCTTTCTTCTTTTTAGTAAGCAAATCTTATTTGAACAGTCTTTACTAATTACTAGGTAATTTACAAGCTTTTTTTTCTTTAAGTTTGTCAAGATTTAGTCGAATTAATAAATAGTAATTTAGCGTTTCAGCGCGCTAAATTATTCAAAAGGTTTTAATGATTATTTTTCTATTATTCTAAAAGGCTAAATAATTCGAAATTTCGCTCGTCCATGCTTGATATTTATTCAAGACAATCAGTTAAAATATTTTAAAAATATTTAGATGTCAAAAAAAGACAAGAAATTTTTATCATTTAATAAATTTTTTATTAATTTAAATAATAAGTCTCTTTATTAAGCATACACTAAGCTAAATTAACTTTTAAGACGTTAAATTAATCCAACAAAAAATTATATGCTCTTTCAAATATTGAAGAACTTTATTGTCTCTTATTTTATTAACTTGTGGTTTTTATCACTTTGCGATTTGAAGTACACTTTAATTGTATCAAAGAAAATTAGAACGAAAATCAACATTTTGGCAACCTATCATTCTTGTATAGTACTTTTTATTGTGTTGTAAATTCTTTTTAGAAATTTGAACCATTTTTAAAATGGTTTGCGCAGTGCTTTCCAGTAAAATGGTTTTCAGTAAACTTTTTTTTTAAATAAATTTTCTCTTTGCAAATTAAAAAGAAGAAAATTTTATTTTAGGAACAAAACATTAAAAAAAACTCAAGAACCTCAATGACACATTAAATGCATCAGCTGATACAAAATTCAGAGTCAATTTTAGAAAAGTTTTTTTTTTTTCAGTTTTTTCATTTTTGTTTTTTTGAATACCTAATTATTTTGTCTCAAATTAAAAAGATCGCTTTTAATTTTTACCTAATGAGATATTTAAAAAAATTGGTATATTTATTACAAACAATTATCTACATTTAAAAATTAGAACCATTTGTCTTTTTTTAAGACTACTAGAAAAAAATTTATCTTAATTCAATTCTTAAAATAAAAGGAGAATTTAGATGAAAATTTCATACCAAAATTTGATTTGATTTTTTCTAAAAATTTGTGATAATAAATTACTTAATTTTGTTTAATATTTTTTTTCTAATTCAGTTGACAAGGGAAAAATTATATAAAATCCAATAAAGCTTAAATATATTAAAGACTAATTAAACGGTCAGTAAATAAATGTAAATTTTCAGTATTTTTTTAATATTTTGTCAGTATAATTTTTTTATTTAAATCAGCAAAAAATTAAAAAATGGTCAGTTTTTTAAATAAGTTGTCAGCATAAAATTCTAAAATAGTTGGTAAAATAATTGTTTTTTGTCGGTAAAAAATTTCAAAACAATCAATAAATGAATAATTTTCTGTCAGTTTAAAGTTGTCAGTAAAACTTAAGTCAATAAAAAGAAGAAAAAAAAAGTAAAATTAAAACAATTTATTTAGCAAGATAATCCAAAAGTAAATTAAAGTAAAAAGAATAAAATTAAAAAAATTCAATCGACCAACAAGCCTTTTGTGGCACGCTTGGGTCTTCCAATCCTTCTCTTTTCTCCAATTGGAATTTGTTTTGCTTCAGCCGATAACAAGAGCTTCATTTCCGGGTTCTTTGTTCGAAGCCCGATTCCTAGAATATGCTTGCATATATATTTCTTTAGTTTTCCTTAGTTGAAATTTCTATTTCTAAGAGATTAATATTGTTTCATCATATTTTGCCTTAAGCTCACCAATTTTACCCCAAATTTAATCATTATTATCCTCATTTACTTCTTGGTCTATTTTAATAACTTAAATAGATATCTCAACTAAGAAACAATATTACGAAATTATTTTTTTAAAATAGCATTCTTAGTCAATTGAATACAATTTGTGTCATTTTTGATTTAAATTTTTTACCTCTTTAAAATATTTTAGCTAATTTCTATTGTAAAAAAATCAGTTTCAATTTTTATTAGAAAAAAAAATCTCAAATCAAATTTTTGAAGAATTATGAAATAAAAATTTTAAATCCAGGGCAAAGGGGTGAAATATTGGGTAACCGGGTTAATTTCTGGGGCAAAGTTGACAAAAAATGGGGCAAATAGCGAGCTCTTTTAAACCTCTTTAGCCCCATTCCATTAATCCATCATACTTAATGTGTGAGTCAAAATCTTGAAGCAAATAATAAAATTTTTATTTTTTCCCCTTGCTTTTTTAAAATATCAATCTTATAAATTTTTTTAAATTTTGTAGTAAAAATTAATTATTTATATCGCTGTTAGAGACATATTTTAGGGTTTGCATTAAGAATTTTGAGTTTATTTTTATAAATTTAAAGTCGATTTTAAACAGACTCATTAAAGTAAGACAAAAGTTACAAATTTTATATTTTTAAAAATTGCCTTTCTAAATTGTAAATTTGAATAGATTGATGAATAGGGTTGCAAGAGGTGTTTTACTTTGTATTGATCTATTTATTTGTTCACCGAGCTTAAGCTCATTTAAATAAAAAAAAATTTAAAGTAAAAAAGATAAAATGAAATTAGTAATAACAATTGTTAAATGTTAAAGCTCTGAAAATAAAAAGAAGAAATGATTAGGTAGCAATTGATTAGAGGATTCGGTATTACAGTGCTATTTGATTAAGATTCTATTTTTGTTTAACAGTAACTTAATTAAATTTAGCTTTGTATTGAAACGCTATTTAATTTCGCCTTCCATTGTATTAAAATATAGTCTAGAATAAAATTTAATAAGAAACTTAATTTCTATATGACCCTCGATTTTATTTCCATTAATTTAAAGGCTAAATCATCATCACTTTCTTATTTTTACTTTGAAAAGATCATTCAACTGATATTTTCATTTTCCACTTGATAAGCCATCTTGATATTTTCGAGTTTTCCCTTTTCGTTGTAAATGAAAAAAGGAATAAATTTAAGGTCCTGGTGCTGTTTTACTCTTCAGTCTTTTTGAATCCAAAATTAATTCATTTGGACAAATGGGACCACTCAATTTTATTTTTAGAATATTCTGAATTAAAATTAATTTTGTATATTTTTCAGTATTGATCATTATTTCTTATTTTTAAAACTTAATAGGCTAATTTATTGATCCGATTCACTGACGGTTTTTGCCGGTCATTTGTCAGGTCAGCCAGGCGGTCTATTTTTTGGACCGCCAAAAGATACGGACAAAAAAATAGGGGTGGTCAGAAATACGGCCAACATTTTGGCGGTTGCCCACTTTAATTGATATTTTTTTCGAAAAAATCTTTTAAATTTAAAAAAAATAACTTAATAATAATAAAAAAGAATAAAATTTTTTTCTTGATTTTTATCAATTCTTTAGTTTTTTTTTAGAATTTTTTTTTTCAAAATTTTACGAAAAGTTTAGTGACCGCTCGTAAAAAAATTTACCGTATTATTTACCGTACATCCTAGCTGGCCGGACAATTAACCCCTGCCAAAAATTTTGCCGTATTTTTGGCCCCCTGCTTTTTTTTTGTCCGTAATTTTTGGCGGTCCAAAAAATGAAAGACTGGACAAATGACCGCCCGCTTAAAGGTTGTCCGCCTAATGCGGACAAGGTCAAGGTTTCTGAAAATTTTGGCCGGTTAAGAGTCTGCTTGTCCGGATATCAACACAAGATTAATTCAAATTATTGGGACTGTATAGCTCAAATATTTCGGTTAGGAAATGACTAGAAAAATTTTAAAATTCAAAAAAACTTAAATGTAATTGAGCTCCTTAATTATTTAATTTTCAACATCATTAGCCTCGGGCCCAGCATATTCAACAAAAAATCCAGGATATACTATTAGACATATTTCTTTAAGGAATAACCTAAAAATTTAAGGATTGAACTCTTACTGAAAAATATTACCTAATTAAAATAAAAGTTTTTATAAAAAAATTTGATGTTATTTCAAAAAATAAATTTTGTTTTCTTACTGATAAAATCTGCAGAAGTCAATTGTGATGGGACTTTGTTTTGAGCTCTAAACAATTGCAGAATTTTTAATATTAATTTTTATTAATCCAGATACTGTTATTTTTGAAATAAAATAAATTGTTTGTTAAAAATTTTCACAAAAATAAATAAAATTTTTCGTTTAAGAATTTAGAAATTTGTAGATTTAACTTAAAAATCGATGTTTAAATATAAAAGACCCGTGTATTTATTTATTTCTAATTCTTATGAAAAAAAAAAGTAAATAGACAAGAAAAATTCTTATTCAAAGTCAAGAGATTAAGTTTTTATGCAATTTTACTCTACATAATCTTTATTTGATCTTTATTAATATTAAACTTTTGATTCATAATTTTTGGCATTTGATTTGGTATTTAATTGCAAAATTTCCCAAAAAAAAGCTAATTAATTTTTTTTCAAAAATTTAATTTTCTAAAAAATACTTATTAACAAAAAAATTATTTTTATTAAATGAAAATTTTATCATTTCCTTTTTTAAATTATAATTTAAAAATTATGTCTAAAATTAGTTTTATTAACTCAAATAACTACTTAAACACAACTTATAGAGAAATACTATCTTACTGTGGAAGCTGAAACGAGTTTGAATTTATTTATATTAAAAATAATTATTTTGCTAATTAAAAATCATCTAGCTTCATTATAAACTTGATTTTTGATTTTACTGAGGTAATTTGGGGAAGTAATCGGATCCAATTATCAAAAAACTCTATTTAACATTAAATTCGTTCTGTAAATTGAGAAAGAATTCAATTGTAGTTGTAGTAGTATAAATGCTGTGGGAGGCTTGAGTCTTCAAGTAGTGGCGCACGTAGACGCCCTACTATAAACAGCTAATTTTATATCGGATGATATGGTCTGATATCAACTGATATCAGCTAATATCAGGGAAAAAAATTTTTTTACAAATTTTTAAATTTAAAAATTCAAATTTTAATTCACCTGATATTATCTGATATCAAATGATAATAGCAGATATCAGCTAATATGAGGAAAGTTAAAAAAAATGGTATTAAATGATATCAGATGATATGATGTGACAAATTAATTTCCGGCACTGTATCTCAAGTGAACTATGATGATGTGATAATTCAAAAATATGTTTAAAAACAAAAATAAAAATCATCTTAGATAAAATATTTCAAGTTATTTTAAAATTATTTGAATCTTTTTTCTGATTTTATTATTTTTAATTCCTAAAAATTTTTTAAACAAAAGCGGAAAAATTTCATATTTTTTATAAAGAAAAGTTCATTCAATATTAGTTTTGAACCGGAAAATCGAACTTTCATTTTTCATTTTTTAAAAAAACCAATATAATATTTGAATTCTAGATAATTATAGTGCACCTGATTTAAATTTCTAAATTTTGTCTCTTTTGGGTACTAGAGACCGGAAGTTGATCAATTTAAAAAAGCTAATAGTATTCAAATTCATAAAGCTAATGATTAAAAAAACTTGATATAATAATCCACGCCTCTACAGATAACTCATCATGTTTTAATTTACGAAACGTTGATATTTTATATTATTGAAGCTTATAGTCTCAGCTAGAAGCTTATAGAGGGATCAATTATTTTATCAAGCTTTTGTAATCATTAGTTATATGAATTTGAATACTATTAACTTTTTTAAATTGATCAACTTCCGGTCCCTAGCACCCAAAAAAGACACAATTTAAATAAATCAAGTGCACTTTAATGTATTTTTGGACGTAGAATTCAAAATGTTATATTGGTTTTTTAAAAAAAATGAAAAATCTAAGTTCGATTTTCAGATTCAAAACTAATATTGAAGGAACTTATCTGTTTTTTTTCAAGACCTTGTATTCTTTTTTTATTGATATCCATAGTTGGACTTCCAAACTCAAGTTTCACGAGTTAAAGTTTGTTGCAGCTTATTGATAACTTTCAGAAAACTTATTTTTTAGCATTAACTAGAAAAATTGGAATTGACAAAATATTGTGCCTGTTGAAAACTTTGAATACCCTAAGTAGTAATAAAAACAATTAGTGATGATGATAATTTTTTTTCGATGTTTCGTTTCTGAATTTAATTAATAAAAATATACGATTTTTAGAATTTAAAAATCTTATGGAATTTGTGATCAGAATTAAGTTAAGTATATTATTGAATTGAAATAAAGCTATTTTATTTATAAAAATATTCTCAAATTATTTAAAATTTTTGATATTTTTTTATAAAATATAAATAATTATATAAGAAACTTGCAAATTGCTTTTTATCAATCATTATTTAATGATAACCAAATTCGAATTCGCTTTTGATTTCCTCATCAACTAGTGTCTTGCCAAAAAATTTAATATCGTCGTAAAAAAAATTTCCATTTGGATTGTCATTCCAATCAGTCTTCCCAAAATAACAATTTGTTCTTTCTATAATTCTAGAAAGATTGCTTACTTCAGAATCTAAATATGCCTCTCGATTTCCATCAACATGTATTGACATTTTACCTTTATCTTGAACAAAACCTAAATGATGCCATCTATTCAATTGAAGATCCATGTTTGTTCTAGCATTTCTTTGATTGTTTTCCAATTGTCTATTGTATATTTGAAATTGTAATTTATTACCTGAATCGGATAAACTAATTATTATGTTGTCAGACTGTACTCCATTACCAAAATCTAGAAATCGCTGCCACTGTTCATAAGATTTAATCTTCACCCAAGCCAATATTGTATATTCACTTTCAAAATAGTTTCCACCTGGAATTATCATATAGCCATGGTCTAAATTTATAGCTGAATTCAGATTCCCAAATCGATCTTCAGCAAATTCAGCATTAAATGGTGAGTGCATATTTTTCGAGTCAACAAAATCATTAGCACTACCATTGTCAATCGGCCAATAATTTATAAGTTTGGTGCTAGCAAAAAAAGGATCAGAAATAAATTTAATATATTTAAAAAATAATACTCTCTCCGATAAGATTTTTCAATCAAAAATTGACTCGAACTATTTTGAATGTAAAATCGACTGTAAAATGAATAGAGAATGCAATTTGAAGAATTGAAAAAAACAAATTCACAGGCTACATTTTGGTGGCAGAAGAAAACACACTTGATTTTGCTAATCAAAAAAATGTTTTTAATTATTAGACCATTTTTTGTTTCTTTAATCTCAAAATTCTTATTTTGAAAAATGTGTCCATCATTGACTTTGATAAAAATTTAAATAATACAAAAAAAATGAAGCAAGAAAATACTTTTGATAATTTGCAACAGACATAAAACACTAAATGTAGCCAACTGCATTGAAAATTTTTAATATTCAGTTTTTGATATTTTTTTTTTTTATAATTTTGTTTTTTCAGATCACTTTTATCCCCAACAAAAAGTGTTTATTTGTCCCAAAAGAATTTTCATTAAAAATTTATTTTCTTTTTATTTGGCACATTTCAGAATAAAATATTTTGTGAAAAATAGAAATTAACATTATCCTAAATTATCTTTATTAGTCCTTAGAGTTTTTGAGGGATTTTTATTATCAGAAATAATTTTAAAATTGCTTTAAAAACCCAAAATTGTAATATTAGTTTTGATAAAAAATAAAATTCCTTTTTGATAATTTTGTCAATTTAAAAATTTGATTAAATTTGGTCTGGTCTAATAATTGATAGTTGAGTCGTTCAAAAATTTTTAAAATATATCATTCGAAGTCATTCGAAGTCATCGAAATATATCATTCGATGTCATTCGAAGAATCACAATGAAATTTTTAACTTAATTTCCTCAAATTCTTCGAATAAATAAAAAGTTAATAATTTAAAAAATTTTTATTTAAAAAATGCAAAATGGCACAATTGGCAAAAAAATTTCTATGTAGAAATATAACTAGAATATTTTTAATTTTATTAAAATAAGTTTAAAATGACATAAAAAAGAACTAAATCTTTAAATTACTTATTTTCTACTGATTTTTGAGCATTGTTTATCTCAATTGGTATTTGACGATGTGAGCTCTTAAAGTCACTATTCAAATCAGCCTTCAATGAAAGCATATTTTTGTCAAAATGACATTTTAATGAATTGAAATCGGTATTTTCAGGCAGTGTTGTGCGTCGATAATAGCTCATTTGAGAAATACCGTCTGGTCTTTCTTGTTTGTCTTCTGCTTGAATAATCACATCACGGTCCTTGCAAGTAACTTTGACTTTGGACGGATCTATGTGATTTGGTACAGAAAAATTCATTTCTACTTGCTTTCCACCATTTTGATTGTCAACTACCCGAGGAAAATAGTCTTCCTTGTTTAGAATAGCTTGTTGCTTGTCTATTTTCAATGGCAGTTCTATGACCAGTTGACCATTCGAAGCCAAGAAGCTCACCATTTTATCCACTTCAGCATTGGGTGGTAATTTGTAGCTCTTTTTGAATTCTCTTATGTGATAATCGTCATCGTCTGATCTATTCTCGCCTTCTTTTCCACTCACAACCAACTTTTGTTTGTCATCTGACACTTTGACTTTCAAAGAGTCGGCCGAGTAGCCTCTGCAATCAACTTTGATTCGGTATTTTTGTGGCACTTTTGGCTCAGATGGCAAAAATTCATTAAAAAATTCTGGTCTATTTAGCCACATTAAATTTCGGCCCATCATGTGGTCCAATTCATCGAATGGATCGAACAAATCCAATGTCGATGGACCAAAACCAAGACTATGGGGTCGTGACCAAAGATCCATGTCAAACATTGATCTCGGAAATACATGAGGAATCAATGACATTTTGGAAATTCTTTATTTCAATTTTCAATTAATTACTTAGAGTAAAATAATAGTTTAAAAAATTAAATTTTTCAACAGTGTTTTATATGAAAGTTATGCCATTCTAGTGAATTCTAGAAGGAAGGGAGTGCATATTGACTTTTTTAAATAAGAAAAAAGTATTTTCTCGAAATAAAAAAGAAGTATCTTGGATGTTCGCGTATGTTCGTTAAACCCATTCAAGCTATTTTTTATAATAATAATAAATTTGAATAATATTCAAATTTTTCTTTTTTTTCCTAATTGCTGTATACCTTTGCAAAGAAGCCCGTCCCTAAAAACCCAAATTAGGATTTTTCTCGAGGGCTACGTACCATAAATCTTATGTAATAGAGAACTTAATTAATCGACTATGTTCTTAAGTCCGAAAATTGGGTTTTTAGGGAGAATTTAAAGAACGAAAAACCAAAATAAATTCATCGTTAAATCCAAAAACTAACATCATTGCAGTTTTTAAATATTTAACAAAAAATAAAATTGGATAAAAATTAATTTTAATAAATAATTAAAAAAAGTATTCTAAATTATTTTAAAAAAAAAATTTTAAATTAAAATTTTTTTATTATTATTATGTTCAATGTTTATGAACAAGATAAAAAACCATTTTAGATTTTAATGAATTAAGTTATTTTTTTATTTTTTGAATCTCCAGCTTAATCGATAAATAAAGAATATCAATGTCATCTGAATCATCAGCGTCATCCTCAAGACGAATTCAATTAATGAATATGTGGAATTTAATGCTTCATAAAATAAAATTTTTTGAAAATTAAATGTATAGAAAAACCCAAAACAAAAATTCTCCTCACCAAGAAAAGGACGCCAAAAGACACTTACTACACTTTTTATTCTAAGCAGAAAAGGATTCATAGAAAAAATACAAAAAATACAAAATTTTTTGCTTACTTAGTAAAGGAGACAAAATTATTTTCAATATTAAAAATAAGCTCATTGTCAATCGATGCCGTTAAAACTCTAATTTAGCAAAGCTCAAGACGCCTGACGACGTATTTCATTTGGTCAAACTTTGGCTAATTTTAGAGTTTATTTTCTTTGAAATTAATTTAAATAACATTGTCCAAAATTTTTTTTAAATTTAGGACAATTTTATTTAATAATTTTATAAATAAACTAAATCTAAGAAATAAATTATTTAAAAATGTTGTAAAATCATTTTTTGGTTAAAATTCAATGTGTTTTTGGTCTTGAAGATTTAATGAAGAATAATGACTCTGGTCAAAATAGCCGCAAATGAAAAAATTTGAAGAAATGTTTTTGGCTGAATATTTAATTGCATGGCATACTTTTGATATATCAGAGCTTATCATATGAAGAAAGCTTGCTGAATCTAAGGATAAAATATTAGTTCTCATTTTCGAATAAATATATATCGATATTTTGTATGACGAACTTAATGCACATAAATGAAATTCATTACACCAATTGCCACTCTTTCGAGCATCTAAAAGAAGTTTTCTAAATCGAATGATTAATTAATATTAAAAAAAAAAAACAAAAAAAAAATTGATATTGGATAATAAAGTCAATTAGACCTAACAATATTTTTACACATTAAATTATTGTTATTATTTGAAAAAAATAATATATAATGGTTAGCCTGGTACAATTCGCTTGGTTAACCTCGTACAAATCGCTTGGTTAGCCTGGTACATTTCGCTTGTTAGCCTGGTACATTTCGCTTGTTAGCCTGGTACAATTCGCTTGGTTAACCTGGTACAATTCGCTTGGTTAGCCTGGTCGCGGTACGCAAGATTCGGTTCGGTTGAATCTTAAAAGGATTTAACAGTTGATTTTAGAGGCGATGGAGCTGGAGCAGTTAATTTTGTCAAAGCTTACTTGAGTTTTCAACCCATTTATATATAATTGATACAATCATTCAATTTTTTTTTTTTAATTTTAATCTTTATTTCTAATTAGCGCATTATTCAATTTAAATAAAGGCGCAACAATTTATTTTTAATAGTGAGAGAAAGACAGTTGTTAAGTCTCTTCCAATTAATTTTTTTTTATTAAATGAAAAGCACCGCCCATTCTCGTATCTTTTAACATGGCGAACGAGTTTTGATTATTTTGTCAAATACAACCATTTTAAATTTTTGAAAGTAATTTTATATATATTTATATTAACAAAATTATTTTATTATTACTATTAAGATCTTTTTTGTCTTTAAAAAAAAAAATTTCCTCTCAAATAAACCTGATAAAATTTTTTTTAGCTATTTAATTTGAATTTAACTCCAAGTCTCATCCCTAAAGCTTGAAAACTGGTCCAATTTTCAATATTTCGCAAAAATTCCTATTTAACTCAAGTTCTATCTAATTACCGTCCCATTAATATTAAAAATTACACAGGGAAACTTTTAGAGATTTGCTTTCTTCTAGTCCAAAAAATAACCGAATCCTTCATGAAAGAAACTTTACACCGTACTTCTAAAGAGAATAAGAAAAAAATAAAAAATGACTGAAATGCATAAAAAGAAAACTATTGAATATGAAAAACGCATAAAATAAATTTATTGAAATGAGAAAATCTCATAAATTACTTTTTTTAACTCAAAATTAAATCATAAGAAAACAGGCTTAAAAATGCAAAAAAGGAAAAATCAAAATTTTTAATTCAAAAAGAGTTTAAATCACAAAAATTAAAATGAAAACTAATTAAAATAATAAAGAGCGCATTGAGAAAAGGAAAAAAATATGAGTTAAACAACAAGCATTTAAAATAAAAAAATTATTGTTTAGTATTTTCAGAAATTTCATACCACAGACAACAAAATAAATAATGAATATTCTTTTTCAGCTAATTATCGACCCGTATCCAGCTAATTATCGACCCGTATCACTGACGTCTGTCGCTTGTAAAGTTCTGGAAGGTATTGTCAGGGACCGAATAATGTTTTACCTTCAAGAGAATAATCTAATAATTGGAAGTCAACATGGATCTGTTCCAAAGAAAGGTTGTGTAACGAATCTACTTGAAACGCTTGATATGATCACGATTGAGTTGGCAAAAGGTAACAGTTTGGATGAAATACTATTAGACTTTTCAAAGTCTTTTGATACGGTACCGCATCAACGACTTCTTCATAAACTACGTGGTTATGGACTAGGTGAGAAAATAGTAAGTTGGCTCGAAGACTTTTTGAGTATGAGAACTCGGCGAGTTGTACTTGGAGATGGAGTTTCTAGATGATCAGAGGTACTGAGTGGAGTTCCGCAAGGATCTGTACTTGGAGCCCTGCTATTTGTTTTGTACATAAATGACCTACCTGACTGCGTTTCAAATAAAATGGAATTATATGCAGATGACTCAAAAATACTCGGTATAGTTAATTATGTTTATGAGAGAGCGATGTTACAGAAAGATCTGGATGCAGTATGTCAATGGATAGAGGTTTGGCGTATGGGACTTTGTGCTAACAAATGTAAAGTAATGCATTTCGGCAGACTAAATGAAAGGCATAAATATACACAAAAAAGCAACAGGAATGTTATACAAGCGACCACAGATTGTGAAAGGGATCTTGGAGTGATGGTCTCATCAGATTTAAAGTGGACACGCCAGGTGAAAAGTGATTGTGCTAAAGCGAGTAGAGTACTTGGAAGGCTAAAGCGAACGTTTACAAGTAGAAAGGAAAGGCTGTGGGTAAGATTGTATATATCCATGGTGAGACCCCACCTAGATTACGCAGTGCAGGTTTGGAATCCAAGTATGAAAATGGACGTGAATGCGTTGGAAAAGGTGCAAGAGAGGGCAACAAAAATACCTTTGTCTGTAAGAAACATGCCGTATGAAAAGAGGCTGACAAAATTAGGACTGACAAAGCTGAGTGAAAGAAGAGTGAGAGGGGACTTGATTGAAATGTACAAACTAGTGAATGGAATAGAAAAGGTAAGCTTGGTCAAGAATCTAGTGAATAAATCAGAAAACAAGGGACCAGCCGGGGCGCTAAGAGAAAATAGTATCAGAGTCCAGAGAGAGAGTTTCCCAGCTAAAATTAGAAACGATTTTGCGGCTGCAGTAAATGCCAGACATGTATTTTTCTCAAACAGAGTAGTTCCGCATTGGAATAGGTTGCAGAAAACGTGGTGAAATCCAAGTCAACCGCTAATTTTTAAATGGCTTTAGATAAGTTCAATGGAATCGGCTGCTACAGCTCTACACGGCCAGATCTACATGTTAGGTGTCGCAGCAAGAACTACTACTACTACTACTACTACTTTCATCGCAAATGATTTAGATAATTTTTTCATTTCCGAAATCAAAGGACAAATACAAAAAAATAAATTACTACCTTAGTCGATAGATTGTATCATGTTTTTTTAAATTGAAAATGAAAATCTCAGTTCAAAATTACTTTAAAGCCTAACAGATTTTTCCGTTATCCCATTAACTTTCTAAGGCATTTAACTTTACCAAAAATTAATTTTTAAGCCAACTACTGATAATATTTAAAAAATATCTCAAAGCTTAACTTGATAAAAATTCTTTCCTATAAAAACTGGAGTCTTTATTTTTAAATACCGGGTAACCATTTCATAGCACTGATATAATAATAATAATAATCAAGAGCTACAGCAAGCGAGCTTGCGGAGATGGCTTATTCGGAAGCCATCTATGGTAGATAATTGCGCAAAAATTGAGGGATAAATTAAGGAACTACAATAAAAGTTACAGAGACGAAACTGAGGTACAAGACGAATACGAGAGATTATACAGATTGATGAGTCAAGTATATTTAAAGTAATTCAAAAAATTTGTCATTAATAAGAAAAAAATTAAAAATAAATTAAATAATAGTACAATGGTAGAAAAAAAACTAATAAGAGATGAGTAATAACATATAAAGGTACAATTGATTCAGAAAAAAGAATTTATAGAATTTATATTGTCAATAAATTATTGAAAAAAAAAAATCTTTTCCTCGTAATGTTGATTCAAGCTCATTATTCTGAATTGAATTGCTTAAATTTTGATTGCTTTTGTCACATTAACCTTACATTTATCTTCATTTAAGTTTATAAACCATCTTTTAGTTCGCTCCAAAATCGTATCAAAGTCTTTATAAAATACCTGGTACTCTTCAAGATCACTAATACCGCCTCACCCAGTACATCTCTCTGAGTTCAAATATAATTAAAATTTCATAACTGTTTTTTAAAATAATAATTCAAAATACTAGCTGATTAAATTATTTTTTGCCTTTATTTAAAGATTAAAGGTAGCTAATGATGTTTTTTCAAGCTCGAGTTAATGAATGATAAACTCGCATAGTCAATTTCATCACCCGATTAAGGTTGTGTCAATTTTTTTTAATATTAAAATCGCCTAAAAAAAAAGGACTTAATTCGGTAATTTTATCTATCGATTCAAAAAATTCTAATAATTTTTTTTTTCTACTCAATTAAGTTGTAAAATAAATTAAATAAAATATCTTTATAAATAATGATTATTATTCAGATGATTGTTTTATCCTAGGAAAAATAAATTCTAATTGAAAAAAACATTTAAATCTTAATTAAAAATATTTCTTCAAGTTCAAAAGAATGTTGCTAGTAATAAGTCAGAAAGATTCTAGACAAAAACAATAAATCATATGATGGATCAAAATTTCAGCAAACAAAAATAATTAGTAAAATTTTATATCAAAATATTATTCAAATATTTAGAATACAATTGTTTATTTAAGCATGATTTAGATTTATTTAATTCTAATTTAACTTTATAAACTAATCTTTGGTATTTCATTTTTTAAGGCAATTAATATTTTATGATATAAACAAATTTAAGATCCAAATACTCAAATTAAAATAATGTCTATTTGGTTAAAAAAATTGATTTAAAAATATTTTAACAAGCCTTTTAAAATTATTTGAAAAAAAAGCTCCAATTGTAAGGCAAATTTATTAATAATCAAAACTTGGTTCAAAAATATTAGATCGAATTTCAATCAGCTTTTAAAAAAATTAGAATTAGATTAAAAATAATGTTTTGCTTGGCGTTCGAAACAAAATTTCTAATTATTCAATGATTTATTAAGTACTTATTGTTAAAGAAAATCATAATTTTAAACTCGGTAGATTGAATTAATATTCAATTTTTTATTAATAACATATGAACTTTAAGCAATTTTTTTTTGATTAATTTTTTTATTTTCATATTATGAATAGCTTTCACAACTAAAAATGTTTTTTCACTTTGATTCCTTAATATTAGTACAAATTATTCTCAAGTTTGCCATAATTTTGTAATAATTTCAAATCAAGTTTGTTTAAATCTTTAAGATTATAAAATAAATCTTAATGAATCAAAATGAATCTTCCTATTAAAATTATTTTTGCTTTGCATCTAATTTTTTACAAACAAATAAGGCAAAGGTTTAATTTTTTTTAGATTAATTATTAAAAAATTTAAAAAAAATGCACAATTTTTTTAAGCTGAAGTTTTTATTTAAAGTGGTAAGAATAAGTAAAATGTATTAATATTAAAAAGGTTTTTAAATAAATCATTCTAATAGCTCAATTGAATCTAATCTCTAAATTCAAATTATTCTCATAGCATGAAATTATTCCAACTATAAAAAAAGTTCTAATAGATAATTCATCTGATATTAAGCTCTAAAAAACAAAGGCTAAGTTTATTCCAAAATCCAGTCTTAATATCAATTTCTGTTTTCATTTATTTAAATTGTATTGATAAAAATTTTCTTTGTAGAAAATTAAGATGGTTGATCTAAGCAACATTGAGCAAATCCACGATGAAGTCCAACTAAACAAAATGGTATCTAAACAAACAATATTTTTGGTATTTAATTTAAAATTTTAAAAGCTTAATGAAGCTACAGAGTTCGACGAGCGGAGGGCTATCAGAAAAAGATTGTTGGAAATTAAAGAATTAAAATCAAGTAAAATTTTGATTTTTTTTTGTTTTTTTTTCATAGTTTTTTTGATAGAGCAACGAGCAAAAGAGATGGAGGAACGAGAAAAGAGGATGCAAAAAGAAATTGAAGAAAGAAAACAGAGAAAAGAAGATGAGAGAAGACAGGAAGTGCAGCGGTTTGAAGAGCTTGCCAAGACTTCGACTGCTGACCGCATTGAGAACGAGTCTGGCAAAAAAAGACAAGAATTTATTAATGACAAGTACCAAGCGGCTGAAGAGGAAAAAAAAAAGTATCTTTTAATTCAATTTTTTAGCTGTCTTAAAGTTTAAATTGAAAGAAATTTGGAAAATTTTGAACAAATGGCCAAAGGAAAAACTAATGCAGTAAAAACCAATTAATCAAATAAAATTAAAAATAATTTTATTTAATCAAGGAATATGAGAACAACAGTAAAACAAATACATCAAGTAAGATTTATCTATTGCAGATTTTTTGCTCGAACTTTTTCAGTCATTAGTTTTAACTGATTGCAATTTTGAATCAAATATTTTAATAACTTTTTTCTTACCATGAATAAATTTACGTTTTTCTAATAAGATAAATAAATTTCGATTATCTAATAAATCCAATTTAAACATTTAGTGAAAAATAATGCTCAAAAAATATTCAGAAACTATTCAATTTGTTTGTGTTTCTTAGCAAGCTAAATAGAAAAAATTAAGTTTTATGAGAAGAGCCTTGAAAAGAAAATAATTCAATTAGTTTGTTTGTGTGTGAGTGAATATTTAATCTTTCTCTTTTTCTCAAGAATCTCAGAATACAACTATGAATTCCGCTCAACCTAAAAACTCATCAGCATCCGCATTTTCCCTCTTTCAGAACAAGGACAAAGAAGCTGGTGGAACCGGAAAGTAACTTTTTGCTCTCGATAAAAATTATCAGATTTCATATCACTGTATTAGAGCAACAATGGCACAAGGAGCATCTTCCAACCCCAACAGTCCACAAGCCATAAAAGAAAATCTTCTTAAATGGTGTCAGCAACGAACAGAAGGATATCCTGTAAAAAAAATATTTTTTGTTTCCTAATTTTAAGAAATTTCTTTTTAAGAATGTGAATATCCAAAATTTTTCGTCCAGTTGGGCTGATGGAATGGCTTTTTGTGCACTGATTCACAGTGCTGTTCCAGAGACGTTTGACTTTAATAAATTAAATCCCAAAAATCGCAAAGGAAATTTTAATTTGGCATTCAAAGTTGCCGAGTAAAAATAGACTAAAATTAAGGAAAGAAATTTAATTTATTTCTTGAAGGGACAAGTGTGATATTTCTCCTCTTTTGGATGTTGAGGACATGTTGATGATGGGCAATAAGCCTGATTGGAAATGTGTGTTCACTTATGTGCAAAGTTTTTACCGAAAGTTAGAGCTCGAACCCAAGGCTAGAGCTGCTAAAAATAATTAAAATTAATTTTTTCTGGACTTGATTTGAATTTTATTAGGAATAGAACTTTTATTTTAAGCAGATTGAAAATGATAAATTTAATTTTAAATGTAAATTGTGTGAAATTTTTAGTATAAAAAAAATGTTTGAATAAATAATTTTAAATCAATAATTGTTTTAAAAACTCTTAGAAATTCAAGTAGAATTTTTGAAGAGTATTATGTATGTCTGTTTAAAATCGATTACAAAATTGAGAAAAAAATTTTTTTTTTAGTTCATTTTTCAATTATAATTAATTAATCGCATGTTAGTATATTTTTCTAAACGATTTCCAGAATAGAATTTTTCAAATTTCACATAATTTTTTTATCAAAATATTTATCTTTATTTGAATTTTAAAAACAAAAAAACTTAAAATAGTTAAATTGTAAAATTTAAAAGATTTAAATAATATTATTGATACTTGTTTATTTATTTAATCATTCTGGTTAATCAACTAGAATATAATCGTTTTATATTTAAAAAAACACAGAAAAGGATCTGGGAGTCACGTTTTCACGCAACTTGAAATTTTCTATTAATATTAAAAATCAAGTGAACAGAGCTACAGGAATACTCGGCCAGTTGAAGAGATCATTTAGATATTGGACCATAGATACATGCAGGACCCTCTATTCTCCCTACGTAAGACCCCACCTGGAAAACGCCGCTGTGTTCTGGCCCCCCCTAGCAAGAAAGACGCAAAGATGCTCGAGCAGGTGCAAAGAAGGGCCACCAAACTGGTGCCCCCCATTTGAAACTGGCGCTGCGAAGACCGTCTTGCCATCCTTAGACCAACTCCCCTTCATGAGCGCCGTGTACGTGGAGACCTGATCCAGATGTTCAAACTCGCCAAAGGCATCAACGAAGTGAGCTGGGTGAGCCCCCCGGTTCCCGAAAGTCCACTTTCCCAACCCGGATCCGCCGGAGGTACCAGAGATCATGCAAGAAGACTGTCCGGCCAGGCCTCCACCAAATGTCTGCAAAGGGCAATCACATTCACCAACAGGAAAGTCAACGAGTGGAACGCTCTATCAGCTACAGTCATAGACGCCGACTCGGTCAATAAGTTCAAGAACCGATACGATGCCTTCCAGTTTAGTCAACAATCATGAACAGCAACATTTTTATAAAATTTATAAAATGTTTTCTTTTTACAATTTTTTCTATCTGTAATCTTTACTCTTATTTTGACCTAAAAACTTATACAGTTTTTCTTTTTGTAGTACTTTCTATGTTTAATGTGCAAGGAGCTACCATAGGTGACCTCCTAGTAGACCACCTCCGCAAGCTAGTCTTGCTGTGGCTTATATATATTATAGTTATTATTTTTTAGAAATTCTTGTTAGAAAAAGCCAAAATATCAGCAGCAATTTCTTACATTTCTTCAGTGAAGCTATTCATCTTTTTTTTTATTGATAATAGCATCAGGCTGTCTAATTAAAATAAAGTTTATTTTTTTCAATAAAGTAAAACTATTTTTTTCTAAATGAATATTTGCTTATATAAAGTAGAAGCTTTTTAATTTAAAATCGAACTTTATTTCACTAAAAAAACTACATGCAAAAATAAATCATTTCATTTTTTACTATAGTAAATTTAAGTATTTCAATAGTAGTTTTCTTCTATTCTAAAACCTTTTCATTGTTGTTTATAAAAAATGGAAAATGAAAAAGAAGATTTTGATAAGCTTAGTTGGGAGATGTTAGAAGATGGCTAAACTGCACTTGAGCTTAAAGAATACATTCGTGTTCAAATTCCAAAATCAGTAGCTTATCAAACTAATAGAGACTATTATTGTAAATTGTGCTTTGAAACCACTAGACACCGAGCCAAACAACAATTGAGAAGATGTGAAATTGAAGGTTGCCCAGTCAAATACAACTGCGTTAGAAATCAAACATAAGCGTGTCCATTTCCCAAAAAGCTGATCATGTACAACATTCGATCGCAGATGAATACAACAACGAGAAAGGATTACCAGAAATATTAAAGAATATAATCATTGAGTTGATAAAAAAAACCCTAAAATGTTCCCAAGACAGATCAGATGTCATTTAAATTATTATTTATTTATTTATTTGTTTTCTGTACCGAGCAAGAGCTCCTTTAGAATAAATTAAAAATAAAATAAAAAAATAAAATAAAAACAAAATTAAAGTTAATAAAATTAGATAAAAAAAAAGAATCAAAAAAGAGTAAATAAGCTAAAAAAATGAAAGTTGAAAAGACATAAATTAGAAAAGATTGTTACATGTGGCACATGTTTAAATAGTTCAAGTTTCAGGAAAAAAAGAAGAAATAGTTAGGTAGCAATTACACAATGGAGTTGGGTATTCAATATATCTTGATTCGAAACCTTCTTTGTATTCTTTCACCAGTCTTTCAACAAATGGAATAGAATGACTCAGTCCTGTCCCAACATATTTCTCACTCAACTCAAAAAGACGATTCGAGACTGTTAGTAATTTTAGTTTAATGTTGCAAGATGTTGGAGGGAGTATCATATTTTAACTTAAGGATAGATCTTACTGCTGTATTCTGAATTGCTTGTAGTTTTTTGATATTATTTTCTGAAAATGAATTCAAGCAAGGAAAAGAATAATCTAAAATCGATCCGACTAAAGACTTATATAAATTTCCTAGTGTGTTTTGATTGAGACCCCATTTTTTGTTTGACAATATCTTAATAATATTTAGCCTTTTGTTGCAGCTTTCTTTAATTTCGTCTACTAGTATATTAAAGTTTGCTTTGAATCAAATTTAATACCAAGAACATTGATTTCTTTTTGGCTCACTATTCTTTTTCCATAGATTTTTAAGTTTAGATTATCACCCTCTTTTTTGTACCTAGAAAAGACTACTGAACACGACTTTTCAACTGATATCTTCATTTTCCATTTAAATAAGCCATTGTTCTAGTTCGTTGGTGTATTTATTAATCTTATTTTCTAGGTTCCTTTTCTTGTTATAAATGAAGAATGTAACTAGATCATCTGCGAAAAGCAGAGAGTATTCATTATTTGTTTTGTTTCTTTTTGGGATGTCATTATTATAAATACTAAATAAAAGAGGACTAATTACTGAGCCTTGAGGAACACCTGCAGTTATTTTATATTCTTCGGTCAGATGATCATTCACATTTACCTTAAATGTCCTACTATCTAAAAAGGATCTAATCCAGTTAGTCAAGTAATGAGGTGGATTCATTTTAATCGATTTAAAAAGTACCTACTCGAAGAGATAAATTAAAAACTTCTATTATTTCTTTTAATGAACTCCTAGGTAAGTTTTTTAACATTAGATTATGAATTTGGTCCTGATGCCGCTTCATTTTTCAATCTTTTTAAAGCCACAATTAATTCACTTAAGCAAATTGGTTCATTAAAATTAGACTGATCATAATTTCTAAAGAATTCAGAGTTAGAATTAAGTATTTCGAAATCTTTATCAAGATCTATTAAATCAGAATTAGGACTAAATATTGAAGATAGGAGCTCTCCAAAGCATTTTCCCTTTTCTGCATTAGTTTTGAATTCCTTGTAATAAATAACAACCGAGTCAAATATAAAATAGAGGATCTCGAGCTAAAGAGTGAACAAATAGCTGGCTTTGTTCATCGGTACCAAAAAAAAGACGACACCAAAACATAATAAAGTCGATGACGTTGAAAACTTTCTGTCTAACAATTTGTATTGTTAAACTTTCTGTCTAACAAAAACACAACACCAACTATGAACGAAGTACCATTCTTGTAGGCTGTAATGTGATCAAGAGAATGGTGACAGACTAAAGTATATCTCAAGTTAAACTGGATTACAGTTTAAAACATGATAACAGTTTGATCGTTTAAGCTGATGAATTAATGATGTCGGACTTTAGCATGATTGATTCTTTATCTGCTTACAGAATTGTCAACAATAAGAACAAAAATTATGTATTGTTGAAATCCCCTTATTGCAGCTGCCTATATTTTCTTGAATTTGGCATATTTAAGGATTCCATCTGTCTGTGCAAGTTACTAAACTACTACTCAGAGGATAATGTGAGAGAATTTGTTTATGTTAAAAAAAAGAGATAGACCAGCTAAATCAAACAATGGTGCTTTTTCAAAGAATTAATTTTTTTCTCTAGTAAACTATGACATTGCTTTAATTTTTTTTTTACCTTACATAAAAACATGTTTACTATATATTTTACGATATTATGTATCAATTAATTTAATTTACAATGATAAGCCTTATTCTAGTGATAAATAACTTTAAAAAACAAAAAATTTACTTTAAATTAAATATTTTCCGATCATAAGCAAAAAATAAATAAACAAATAGGCGCTGTAGGCCATACACTCCAAAAAATGAAAAATATATTAATTTAATTATTGAATCTAATATCAATTACCGATAAAAAATCAATGGTGTCATAGTTACTGGTATCAAGTCGGTAGTTGCCTGAATTGAAGGGAAAACCTTACTTCGAGAGAAGAGAGGCTCTAGGCTGGAGCACCCTTGAAGAGCGACGTAGGCGCGGTGATCTGATTCAGCTACACAAAATACATTATGGACATGATCAAGTAACATTAATTAATGGAGATCAAAAGCTGGCCTCGGATGGTCTAGATAGCCCAGCTGGTAATACCAGAACTTGTCGCATGGCAATCGAACGACAGCTGATCCGCAATTGTGGAGTGAGACACAACTTTTTCACAAATCGAACAGCGGGATATTGGAACGCTCTGGATGAAGTGACAAAGTGCGTGACAAACACAAAAATCTTCAAAATGAGAATTGACAAGATGCTACAATAAAATTTGGCCAGAGGCTGTTAAAGTAGGGCGACTACGTGCGCAACTACTTGGAAACTAGTGTTTCCTACAGCATTTACACTACTACTACTACTACTACTAATTATTGAATCTAATATCAATAACCGATAAAAATCAATGGTGTCATAGTTACTGGTATCAAGTCGGCATTAGTGGTTGTTGAGTGATGTTGGGGCGGCATTTGCGGAATCTAATTATCTAAAATTATAATTTTCCTAAACAATTTATTTTATAAGTTTGCAAATTTTGTTTAAAGCTTTAAATTGAAAAATTTACCTTAAGTGAAATTTATCTAATTTTTTTTTATAAAAAAAACAAAATTAATATAATTCTGTGTATTATCATTTTTAATCAATAAGCCCGGAATATAGGTAAGTGCAATGAAATAAATAATGTTAAATGTATTCAAATGAGATTGATGTTTGCATTTTAAGTCACTGATAGTCACTTTTCGCATTTCAAATTTACAGAGACAAGATATATTTTTTAATTAACGGGTGTAGAATAAAAAATGTTTATGAGGGTGATTGGGAGGCTAAAAATCTAAAGCAACTCGAAAACAAAATTCACACTTGCCTGAGCAATATGGACCCAAAGGTTGTACAAGACCATGCCAAGACTGTTCGCTCTAGGATCGATATCATACGTCGTCATTAAATTTAGCTTTAAATTTTTTAAATTATAACTGAACCCTCCAATTTTGAAAAAATAATATCAGTTAAGGTATTGAACTCCATGACGACGTATGATATCTGGCAAAAAAACTGGCCTTAGCAATTGGAGTACCAGATGCCAAAGTAAAGAAAGCAAGATGTATCACTAAAAAAACGCCATTTCGGGGAGTGGAGACTGCGGGTCCAATATCGAGCGAGTCCTATTCGTCGTTGAAATGGACAGTGTCAGTTCCAAGTTGGACATGCTTGGCAATAGCAAAAAGCTACGTAATTCTGTGGAATTAAAAGGAGTCTATATTAATGAAGATCTTATGCCGAGCGAGAGAATCGCCCATAAAAAACTCAGGGAAGAGCGGGATCGGAGAAACAATGAACTAACTGCAACAGCAACAGTTAACGGGCGAATAGTCAAGGTGAAAGAGTGCGACGACAACAAGAAGAGGTTCTGGGGAATCAGAAATGGTGAGCTTAGGCTAATTGTTTCAGTCCCCGATAACGTCTAGCAGCGAAAGGCGCTGTTAGACTCGACCATTGCCTCATTTCGTCAAACAATGCCTTTATCAAGGTTTGTTCCAGCACATGTCAAAACAAAAACACTTAGATCCTTACCAAACTCTTCGATGAGTGATGTTTCGCTCGCCCATTTTAATGATACAGCGGGACCAATTGATTAGCTAGATCGGCTCCAGAACACTTTTCGCCGATATATGAAACATTTATGAACCGAAACCAAAGCTCTGATGAATCAAGCTACAGCTCGGCGCTCTCATCGCAATCTTCGCCTTCGTCTTTATCCTCGTCATCACTAGCCTCCTTCAACAGTTTTGGTTACTTTTTACAAAGCTGTACAAATTTTTTTTGATGTTTTTGTACATTTTTTACTAACAACTTGTCGAAAATTCAACATTGTGATAGAATTTTTATTTATTTTAAAGCTAGGATCAGCCTGATTTTAAATTTTGAAAAAATTGGGAAAGGTTTTGTCCACTCTTATAGCAGATTTAACTAAGCTTTTGTGCCATTTTTTTCTACAACCGTTAATCTAATTAAATTATTTTTTCCAATTTATTTTTTATTTTTAAGATATGGTAAAAAAACGCTCAACAAAGACATAGATAATTAAGGTAAAAAAAATAAGGCTGGACAATAAGAAAATAAAATTTTGCTTCAAAACTTAATATTTTTGAGAATTTAATTTAAAATTTGGGATATCACAAATAAAATAGCCATAAAAAAGTAAAAGTTATTGATAAGATATGGAGATCCAGCGGGGACCCTCCAGTTGACTTTATGATGCGGCCTGAAATAGATAGGGAACAGTTCTCTGAGAATGTCTTGATCAAGCGTGTATGAAAACTCGTCTTTCCAGTCAAACCCAGTCAAACATTTTATAGAGATTTTTGAAGTTTCTTTAAAGATTCTTTAAAATATAAATTGACCTATTTTGAAGAAAAAATAAAATTTTTAATCTGTTCTACCAGTCAAAACGTTTAAAGAGATATTTTGTAAATTCTTTAAAGATTCTTTAAATAAAGATTCTTAAGCGAATAAATTTTTAAAGAAAATTTTAAGATATTTTTGAAAAGAGATAATTTATAAAATTGTCTCATTCTATATTTTTTGATTTTGTTTAAGTTTTATTTTTTATCAAAATATTCTCTCAGTAATTTTTATTTATGATTTAATAAAACTTTTATTTATTTTTAATTATTTTTTTGTTTGTTTTATGAGCCGATAAATGAAAAAATTATATATCTCCTATTTTAAGAAATAAAAAATAAAAATACCCTAGCATACTAATTTTTATTCAGAAGTTCTTGTGAGACTTTTAGATTTGAGCATTAGACTAAACTACAAAGCTTCATCAATCAAGCATGAGAATAAAGTCGTGAGAAATAATTTTTTAAACGAAGAATAATATTCGAGATAAAAATTTGAAATGTCAGAAAGATAAAGCTATTAGTGATGTATCAAAAAACATGTGATTTTTAGATTTTTCTAATTTAATCATTATACGTACTCTTAAAAGCTCATAAGTTCAAAATTCTATACAAAAAGTATAAGAATCTTTTAATAGAAAGAAAAAAGTCGGCTGTTTATCTTTGACATTTCTAAAGCCTTTGATAGAGTTCATCATTACTGATGAATGATCGTTCTTGTTAATTATTTTGGCGCCCTATTTTAAGCATAGTCACTGAAATTAATGTCCAAGCCAGTCTTTGAGTTGACTTAAGACTTGTGAATTTTAAATAACTATTCTTCTTAATTTTTTTTGAAAATGTTTTACTTTTTGTTCATTTCTTAATTTTTAAATTTTTTTAAATGAAAAAAATATTAATGTAACGTTTAGACATCATAACTCTTAATTTAACCCGAACCACAACAAAATTATTGCTAATTACTTTATGTTCATACAAAAAACCATTTTACATATATCATCTGTTTTTAATTTTTAAGGATTTGGCAAGTGATAATCAAAAGATTTTATTACTTTATTTGAATTGCCTATTATACAATTTCTTTATATTATAAACAAATAGAATAATTGTCATTAAAGCTGCCAATATTATTATTTACTGGATATCTAGCTTTATGGCAGCTTTAATGATCATGATTTTGATCTTTACTATCTTGCTCCTTGAAAATTTTTTGAGGCACAAAATCATGTTTTTTGACCTTAATTAATAAATGTATACCGCTAACTGATCTTAATTGAAAAAAAAAATTGAAGACTATTTAGAGATAAATAAAAAAGAAACTTTAAAAGATATTTTAGAGAAATCTAAAAGAAATTTTTAACGATATTTTAGAGAAAAATGTGCGATAACCTCTAAAAAAACTCTACAAATGTCTCTAGAATTTCTTTAAAGATCCTTTAAAATAAAGTTGACTGGGTAATCATACCTAAAATGGTGTTTGTTTTAATGGCTGCTTTCATGGGTTGATTTTTCCATTTTAGATCTGATGATATGATGATTCGTAGGTCCCTCTCTTGTAATGTCCACTTCAGAATGTCGATGTTAGGAATCTAAAAATTCTACTTACAAAAAAATCTACTTGAAATTTTTAACAATTTTTCAAGTTAAAACCAAATAATACTTTTGATCCTTTTTAAAAAAAAATAATCAAAGAGAGATTTTTTTTACTGAGTGATCAGGGAAATAAAGAAAAGAAATCCATTCATATGCCCCCAGTCTCATTTATTCGGTTCAAGTCTCATTCTCTATTCTTATCTTAGAAGGCCGCATCTTAAATGACATGCTTTTATTAAGAAATAAAAAAAACAAGTGCCCATTTGCATTTTAGTCAGGAATTAGATTTGGCAAATTTTTTTTTTTTATTTTAGATTTCAAAAATTATTGCGTAATTATATTTCAAATTTTTACATGCTTAAGTATTGAGTTTTAATGAAACAACGTAATTTCAAAATTTTAGAAAAGTTAAATAGAAAAAAAAACTTGCCATTTGCAGGACATATAAATATTAAGAAGTCTAGCTATTATCAATTAACCTATGTCTATTAAAATTTTCATTTCTTTTAATTTTTCAATTAATTAATTGAAAAATAATTAATTAATTAATTAATAATAATAAGAACTTATAGTTTTATCTTATTTTGTTTTAATCTGAAGGAAGATAAAATAAAAAATTGATTTTTGATAAATTTATTTGATTAATTTCAAATTTATAAATTTTTTTGAATTCTAAAAAAAAAGAGAATAAAAATTAAGTCAAAGTCACTTAAATTAAAGACCAAGACAAACTTTAAAAAATTTTAAAAAATTTAAAATCCGAACTCTAGACTTGTGACTTATTAACTCCTGTTATTAAAAAAAATTTTCTTTTGAAGAAAAAGCTTCATTTATTCTGCTTTGATTAAAATAAAATAAAAAGCCTAAGTTTTTGATAAAAAAATTAGTAAAAATCATTATTTGTTTGCTTTTTTACTTGACAGCAATTTTTTTTTTATTAGAATTTTTAAAACTAAATATAATTAATTTGAAAATAATCTCAAGTACTTCAAACAAACTTAAAATACTCATTCCAACAAAAAGACCCAAATTTCCACCAATACTTGATAAAATCGAAAATAGGCTCCAAAATTGTTTTTCTGTAATTTTTGTGATCGATGTATCTTCATAATAAAATTGAATTAATAAGACATCTTTTCTTAATGCCTCGATAGAGTCATATAAATTTATCTTTTTCAGAAAATTATCCTCTATTTTTCTATTCTCTTTGAAATCGAAGCTTTTTTTTTCAAAAATATCAAAATACCATTTGGTAAAATATTCAGCAAAACCTATTTTTGTTGAATACTTGTATAGAACACACTCAACTGGACATTCATCATTGCATTCCGAGGACGGTGAGGAAAAAAAATTCTGGAAAAGCATCTCTTTACAAGTTATATCATCTGTGCCGCTACATTTTGAAATATTTTGATGAGTTGGAATTGCTGGTTCAGAACAATTACACTCCATTTCTAATTTGATTTGAAAGCAAATGTTCATACACATTTCTTTCGAGTATTGCTTAACAGTTGGGTAGCTGAACATCACTTCCATTGTATTTGTTTTTTTTGGATTTGAACTTGTTAAATCTGTAAGACAATTGCTATAAGGTTGGCTTAATTTTTCACTCATTTGCCTAGTGATTTTTACCTCAGTAGCAAATCCAACTGAAGCGTCTTGGCCATAATTAGAAATGCTTTTTGAGTCTGAGTGATTGTGAACTAAAAATCTAATACCTCTTTTGATTGAGTATAATTCTTTATTTGTTGCGTTTCCTACATCAATTTCAAGAATTAATCCATTTTCAAGACCACTTTTGCCAACTATTTTCGATCCATTTGGATTAAATTTGTAACAATTTCCATAATCGAAATGATAAAATAATTCAAAATCTTTATCTTTACATGTGAAACCATTAAATTTGCAACTATAAACCATTTGATTGAAATCAAAAGTGAACTTTTTTTTATCCTTATCTGATAGATAGTAAACATAGGATTTAATAATGCTTGACGCCGAAACTGAGAGTAAAGTGGGTGATTTGTCATAGGTGAAGTTATTTTCGACAAGCAAGTTTTGAAATATATCATTTACTTTGGAATCTGAAGTATCAAAAGGATTTAAGTTGCAAAAGCTGATTGAAGGGAATATTGCCGGTATTTCTTCAGTTATTTGGATATTCACATAAATTGGTAATTGAAAAATATCGATAATTGTCTTGACAATCATATATCCGCAAAATCCTGTGCTTGATAAAAAAGCAACTAACCAAAAGATAGCAATTAATTTACTTTCCGATCTAGCAATGTTTGGAATACCATGGCTAGTTGTAGAATGGCACCATTCAATTAACACATTTTTGAATTTTGTTGAATTTTTTTCTTTCAAAAATTTCATTTTTCCTTTAAAATTTTAGAATTTCAGTTTATGCTTTACAATTTGGTGTTATTTTAGATTTTTGTTTAACATGCTTTTAAATTTTTTATTTTTGTTTATTTTTAAGCTGAAAAACCTCTTCTATTTAGAATGATTGATTTCCGTTGTTCAAGTAAATAAATGAAATGTTCAAATTTTAACTAAGTTACTCTTTTTACAGGATATATAGAACTTTATGAGCGATTAAATGAATATTTTAATTTATACCATAGAATAATTCATTTTTATGTTTTTGATTTCGAAATTTTTACTAAAAATAGAGTTTTTTGAAAACAAAAAAAACTTGAATTTATAAAAAAAAATCTCAATTAACTTAAAAAATTTAAAATAAGTGAAAAATTCTATCTAAAAAATGCAATTAAATAAAAACCTGTTCGATAATTTAAAATGTAAAATTGCTGTGAATAAAATTTTTGATCATTCGCTTTTTTTTAAATTTTGGGCATTTTTAGACTTCCCTTGAAAAGGTATCTTATCAGAGCCTTTAGAAATACATTTTAAGTTAATAAATTTTATATGCAAATAAGGATTTTTATTTGTTTTTATGAAGATTTTACAAATGATTTTTACCTTGGTACAAATGGTACAAAACTTTATTTTTGGCAACTTAAGAAGCATTTTTAAGGTACAAGGCCAACTTTGAAATTAGAGAGCTGTACATTTTTTTAATTTTTGTCTCAAGAGCTTCAAAATGGACTTTAATTAGTCATCTAACTCTAGGACAAAACTTGAGCAAGAGTAAAACTAGACTTTTACCGGACATTCTCCTTTAAAAGGAATTCAATAGTATTAATATTAGGAAATACTTTAATTATTTTAGAAACTTTATTTTTTAATATAAAATATATTTTTTTAAAATAATAATTTATATATATAGAATTAGTAATAGTTATTTTTTACCAAATCAACCCTAATTATCTTGTAATGTAAAATTTGGTAAAAAATTATAAATGATGAAAAATCTCAAACAAAATTTTTTCTTATAATTAATAGAAAAAAGTGGGTTTTGATTCTTTAAATAGTGACTTTTCTTAAAAACGAAACAATTTTAAATTAAAAAAAAAATAGTTCTGTAGTAGTAGTAGTAGTAGTGTGAGCTGTAACACATAAGTGTGAGTGCAGTTCATAACGCTGCACTTTATCAGCTTGCTACCTAAGTTGCATTAAGTCAAAGTTCCTCAGTATCAGATTCTGTTAACAGATCTTCTCGAGGTCTCCGACTTCATATGTCTATCAATTTTGGCCTTAAACTGATTGACCGTATCAGTCCCTACTATTTCCGATGGTAAAAGGTTCCAGATTGTTGCTGTTCGGTTAAGTAAGAACTTATCCAACATTGTCCCTTCCTGCTTATCCCTTGTTGTTTGGCTATTGTGTTTTCTGCTTGTCCCCTCAATTACTCCCTCATTCTCTCAAATATCCAAATCTATCTTCTCGAACCCTTTCCTTATCTTAAATATTTGTAAAAAGTCCCCTCTTTTTCTTCTTGTTTCCAGTTCTGTTAGACCAAGCTCCCAAGACCTGTAATTTTTATAAATAAAAAAATTCTGTAATATAAGGGCTTTAAAGTGATGATCAAAATACGATAAAAATTTTAAGTTATTAATTTTTTTGATATTTTAAAATATTTACTAAGTTAAAAGAAAAATGCCTAAAACAAAAAAGAATTAAAAAATTTAATTTTTTTTAAATAATAAATTGTCGCTTTAATCATAAATTTTCTAATTTAAATTTAATTTCAACCTTTTCCATGTTCTGTCCAAAGATTGCCGAAAAACAAAATCTCGATTAGCTTATCACGCAATAGGACTATTTCATTTTTCACAGTAAAACTATCGACACAAATAAATAATCAAAAAACAATTATAAATCAACGTCTTCTAGTCGAATAGGCTGTGAAATTGTCAAAAATAAAAATAGTCCTTTTGAGAATATCTATAATACAATTGGTTTTAAGATAAAAATTTTATTTTTTTTACTCGGCACAAAAAAGCCAATAAAAAATTTCTCTCTATTCATGTCTCACACACGACATTAATTAAGATATAGCCTTATCGTCAAGATTGTATGCAAAACTTGCCAGCAATAAATCACAGATCACTTTTGTCTAATAAATTGAATTTCCAACGACCAAAAACTAGTTTTTAATAAACAACTTTTTAATTCTGTCTTTGTTTGAAAAATTCGCAATAAATCTTAGACTTTCCACACTTTAATGCTCATTTGCCAAAATGACTGATTACCAGAACAATCTTTCTTATCACACTAGCTCAGCTAATCTAAAAAAATCAGGTCTGATTCAACAAAATGGATGTTCAAATGACAATTATTCTCAAATCGCTTACACAACTTTTCCAAGTCCGTACTTTTCAAATGATGCTCAATATTTTATTAATCAATATCAGGAGTATGAAATCGATGATTGTTATAGAGATTCGGCTAGTTCTGTAATGGGTTGTGACACAGCCGAGCCTTCAAGACTGAATATGAGTCTCAGTTCGGATGAAAATCCCAGAACATCGGAAAATTTCGATGGTGCTGATGTCAAAGTATACCCTTGGATGAAAAAAAATCATGGATGCAACGACTTTGGTATAATTAGAAAATAATTTCAAAAATATTTTTTTTAATTAATCTTTGTAACACTAAGAATCTGATATTTATGATAGCAAGCGAACAAGAACTTCTTATTCAAGATACCAAACTTTGGAATTGGAAAAAGAGTTTCATTTTAACAAGTTGGTGAAAATTTTTAAAAGACTTGTTGCTTGAAATTTTAATTTGGATCTAGATATTTGACCAGGCGACGAAGAATTGAAATAGCTCATTCTCTTTGTTTAACAGAGAGACAGATAAAAATTTGGTTCCAGAATAGAAGAATGAAATGGAAAAAAGATAACAAGATATCGAGTCTCAACGATGTGGCAAAGATTACCATGGCCAAAGGGGCTGCTCAGCCAATTTACAATCAAATTTAAAAGCTTTTTGTTTTTATTTTTTTTGTTTTTTTATTATTATTATTATTATTAAGAAATTTCATTTATTTTAAAATTGAGTAAAAAGATGATTTGAATTGTAATTTTTTTTTTTAATTTTAACATTTTGATTTTAGCAAATTTGAAAAAAATTAAAAAAACGCGTTATATGTCATAAGATGATGTCATATATTAAAATTTTCTATATTTTATTAAATTAAAATTTAGAAGGAAATTTTTCAATTTTGAATGTTAAATTATGAATTCTAAGAAAACTTTATCGTGGCAAAAATAATTTTTTTTTAGCTAAATAAATTATTTTCATGCTATAATTAAACAGCATCAAAAATACGTGCATTTAAATGCCTTAACTAATAATAGCGTTCTCATTTAATTTTTGCTTAATTCGTTTATTAAAAATAAATAATTATCCAGTAAAACAAAGTCAAAATAAATAAGAATATATTAGATTCAAATTAAAAATAACAGAAAATAAAGTTTTTTAATTAAAAAAAAATACCAAAAGATTTTAACTTAGTATTTTATTTTTTTTTAACACCTTCTTTATTTAAATAATTAGATTTTTTTTATTGTGAATATTTGGAAAATCCGTACCAACTTGGTCAAATTTGGATAATTTTACCAATAAAGAACTTGATTGGAATGAAGATATTTGAGCCAGGGTATCCAAGAGTAAATCAAAAATTTCTTTTAACTAAAAAATAGAAATCTCGTTAAAATTTATCGATATTAAAATAAAAAGTTACCGGTATCATTTAGAATCCTCAATCAAATACCAAATTAAACGAGGAACTCTAATTAAATGTGCGTTAAAAGCCAGTAATGCATTTGATATAGTAAATAGAATCAATCTGTTATTAATATTCATTTGTCCGTAAAATATAACCAGAAAAACGGGGTTTACTTAAAATTAAAATAAATTTTTCTCTATTTACAAAGATTATTTTTTTGCTCTGACTTTTATTTCTCTTTCAGCTCCCTATAAACTATTCTCCTCCATTTCGTCTTGGTCTTCCTTCGAGGTGTCTAGAATAGGCTTTGTGAATTTTCATACAAAAATTCCATTATAAATTTAAATTCCTGATAAAAATACGTATTATTTACAAAAGGTTTTTCTGTAAATTTTAAATTGATTATTTTTAATCAAATTGTAAGTTAATTTAGAATTGAAAAATAAAATTTTTAACAATTATAACCACGTAATTTTATGAATAAATAATAATAATAAGTAATTTAAATTTGTTTAAGTAGCGATATCAGAATTTTAATATTTAAATAAAATAAATTTACAAATTGCAAAAAAAATTCTAATTAGAATAGATCATAGAGACAAAATATTGATATATTATTTGATCATTAATATTTTCATGTTAAAATTTAAACCCTTATTTGTTAAATTTAGTGAAACATATTTTGTTTAATGTTGTTTCATCATTGAAGTTTAAATAACTCAATTTTGTCAGTTTAAATTAATGAAAAAGAATTTCACTTTTGGAATATTCGGAAGGCTTGTTTTAGAATTCAAAATGCTTCTAGACTCTTTGTCAGTATGAACAAGAGATCATTTAAACAAAAAATGTAAAATTTAGTAATTTCTTTATTTTATTGAAAATTTAAATACAATTTAAGAATAAATTAATAATGGCATTTTTTTTAGTAAGCCTATAATCATATACATTTTGTTTTGATAAATTTTGATCCCTTTTCAAGTAAAATAAAAATATAATATAAATTTTTAATTTTCCATTTTTGAAAAAATGAATAGTCACTATTCTACTAAATTCAATTATGATGTCTTCTTAACTACTGTCCGTTTCAAGAAGCTATTCTAATTCAATTCTAAATAAAAGAGTATGTTCATTTTTTTTTTTGACATCAAAAATTTAAGTTATCGTATACAGTATCTTGCAAAAGTTAACAATTTTTTTTTTGTTAACAAAAGAATTGTTTTTACGTATATGATAGGAGGGAAAATAAATAAAGCAATTTAATAATTAAAATGACCGCTTTTGGCGTTATAACAGGCCAAAACTCTTTTTGTGTTTTTACGAAATTTACGTAACTTTACGTAAAAACAAAAGGCCAAAATATTGACAAATTTTTCATAATTTTTCAAAAAACTTGAAAAATTTAAAAAAAACATTGAATTTCAAATAAAAAAAAATTTACCAAATTTTACTTTATTCTACGTATATTTACGTAAAAACCTTTTTCTTTAATGGTAAAAAATGGTAAAAAAAAGTAAAAAATAGTAAAAAACTTGTTTATCCTATTATTTCCTTTTGGATAAATTAACAGCTTGATGATGGTAACTTTGTTTTACCGAAACGTAGCGAATTGTTGATAAAGTTTTTTCTTATTATAAATTTTTCATTTTTTATTTATTTGATTAATTTTAATAGTGTAAAATGTTGAAAAAAAGTAAAATTTTTTTACTTGATAAAATTTTAATTTAAAATTTTGATTTTTCTCTATCACTATAGTTAAATTTTCAAATTTGAAACGTATAATTAATTGGTGGGGTATTTTGCAATTTTATGTAAATGCAATTTTTGCATTTTTTAACAAATTAAGAACAAGGCTTTTACGTAAATTTACGTTAAAAAAAAAACAATGGTTTTTAATTAGAAATTTAATGGTTTTTTTTAATTTTTTAAATTTTTTTACCTTTTTGGTTTTACGTAAATTTACGTAAAATTACGCAAAACACAAATGTCAAACTCTCGTGTAGATATAATAAACCATATTGGAGAAAGGGTTGTATTTTGTTCAATTTATAATATCTCATTTGTGTCTATTATTCCATTCCATTTTATCAAATGATAAACTTTTGGAAATAAATTTTTAGATTGAAAAATTTGCATTCCAGAAAATATAAGCCAAAGATTTTATAGATTAAAAATATAAATTATGCAGCGATTATATTTTATTTTGTTTAAAATTTACAATTTTTTTAAACTTAAAAAGAATACCATCATCCATATTTTATAATCGAAATGACAAAAATTTTCATTAAAAAATCACTAAAATTTTTATTTATTTACATAAAAAAATGATTTCAATCTAATTTATTAAGTTCATCGTCGTCACTATCACTACATATATTTTTTGATCTCTTATTTCTCGTTTTTTTCGGTTTTTCATCTTCATCATCAGAATCAATTTTTTTGCGCTTTGAGCTCGTTCTTTGCCTATGAGTTGATTTATTAGCACTTTTTTTGGCTTTAAGTTCGATTTCAAAATCTGAATTTTCATCATCAGACTGTTCATCGTCACTAGAAATTTCACTTTTAGATTTTTTCTTTTTAGGCGATATTTTTTCACTAGATTCTTTTTTTTTCCTAGGGCCACTCTTCTTTTTCCCTACATTGGCTTTGTCATTTTTTTTACCAGCACTTTTTGTTTTTTTATCTGCTATCTCACACTCTGAGTCCGATACAAAATCTTCTTTAATATCATTTTCCTCTTTTTGATTAATTTCATTTCTTTTCTTTTTTATGGTGTTTTTATCTCCCAAATCACCTTCCATTTCGCTATCAGTACTTTCAGCTTCTTTTCCTAAACTCTGGTCCATGTCATCATCAGATTCTTCACTAAATTTATAAGTAATATTTTTTTTAGCCCGACCTGAGCTTCTTGTTTCACCCAAGACACTTTTTTCCATAATTTCCTCATCAAAACTTTCCTCGTCGTCTGTCTCGACCACAATTTTCTCTTTTTTTTTAGCCGAATTTTTTATTTTTGTATCATTTTTTTCCTCTTTTATATCATTTTGAGTCTGGTCAGATTTTTTTTCTTCTATTTTTTTTGGTGTCTTGACAGCTCTGACTCTCGATTTGTTAGTATTAGCCAAATTGTTTGAAAACTCCTGGGCAAACTTGATTTTTTCTTCGTCCAATTTTCCCTCAGTAGTGATCACATCTATCAACGAAAGTGTTTTGTTTTCCTCTTTCTTAGTCTTGGTGAGCAATTTGAGTTGAGTTTCCTTCTCGGTTTTGGCAATCAACTGCGCATCAGGTTTTGCTACAACTCTCTCTCCATTCGCATCCGGCATGTACTCGTGGCGCAAATTTTTGGATTTTTTTTGAATTTTTAAATTTTTCTTAATCGATGCCTCGATTTCCTCTTTTTCTTTGTCCTCAAAATTTTGCAGCTCACTCTTAAATTGGTCCAAGTCGTCGAGCCATAAATCCTTGGCGCTTTTCGACTGAATTTCTTTCAGCTCGACCAACTTTGCCTTTTGCTGCTTGAGTATTTCTTCTTTCTTTTCCAAAGTCAAGTTCCACAAAGGCATGGACAACAGATAATTAAAGTCGTGACCACTATCGCAAAAATCCGACTCCAAGTCTACGTCACTGGTGACTTCCTTTTCTCTATTTATCTTTTCCTTCCATTTTTTGACCGGGTCCGATTCGAAGCCCTTGCTAGCCAGCATTTTGATCAGATCTTTTTTTTTCAAATTTTCCACTTTTATCTTTCCCTCAATTTTCTCTACTATAAATCTGGCAATATTGTTCAACTTGGCACTCTCAGCGCCCAGCATCGCCTCCAAATACTCCTTTCTTTTCACATAGAAGTCAAGTCTTACCTCATAGAACTCTTTGACTATGTCCAACGGAGAGTCGTATCTCCTCAGACATCCTTTGGAATCAAACAAGACCATGTTGGTGAGAGCAATGGATTTTTGAATTTTGAAAAATTTATGAAGCCCGCCTTGGTCCAGTGCGTACTGATACTGTTTATTGCTCATCTTGACCAAAAAGCGGACAGTTGCGTCCGTATGGTACTCTTTGTAGTCGTTGATAAGAGGACTGAATGGTGCTGATTTGGTCCCTTCACTTTTTGAGTCCGGGCCGTGCAAAAAGCTCTCCAAAACACTTTCCTTGTACACCTGGGTCCAAGTTCCAATAGGCAACTCACTTATTTCAATAGTATAATCATTTTTGCTATCATTGTCATCAAAAATAAGGGCTATTTCGCCATTGACCAAGTAATGAGAGTCATCTAGCTTGTCAATAGAGCCTCTAAAATTTTTATAAAAAGGTTTCATGGCTTTCAACTCTTGGCCTTTAATTAATCTGATCAAATTATCAATTATTTCTCTGGGGTTAAAATCGGGAATTTTGACAGCCCAACCGGTGCCTATGCCCTCGGCCCCGTTGACCAGAACCATTGGCAATATTGGACAATAGAACTCGGGCTCGACTGTTTGGCCATCGTCATTCAAATAATTAAACAAAGGATCATCTTTTGGATTGAATATAAACCTGGTAAGAGGAGACAAATTTGTGAATATGTAACGGGGGCTTGCTGCGTCTTTGCCACCATGGAGTCGTGTGCCAAATTGACCGATCGGAAGCAACAAGTTTATGTTATTGCTTCCGACAAAATTTTGAGCCAAATTGATTATGGTTCCCATCAACGACTGCTCGCCGTGATGGTACGCGCTCAACTCTGCCACCGAGCCTGCCAATTGTGCCACTTTGATCTCTTTCTGCAAGTTTCTTTTAAAACAAGCGAACAACACTTTTCGCTGACCAGGCTTAAAGCCGTCAACTAGACTTGGTATTGAACGCTCGTTGTCCAAATTGCTGAACAACACCAATTCTTTGTTTATAAATTGGGAGTAGTTGATTTTTTTCGTATCCTTCTGATACAAATAGTTGTTTCTTTCTGAATTTCGACTTTCCATAAATCTGGTCAGCCAGTCCTTGCGCTCTTCAACTAGCTTCTTGTTAAAAGCCAACTGTATTGCCAAGTCATCTCTGGTGCCCGTGTACTCGAATTTAATGCAATGCCGGTTCATGTCGGAAAAATACTCTTTGGCTTCTTTGGAAGTCGATGTGCCCAAACCTTTGTAGTACTTTATTTTCCAAGTGTGCCAATCGAGTGTGGACTGTTGCCACTCTTCGAACTCGGGCATGGAATAAAAAGCTTTTTCGGCATTGCTCTTGGACACTTTTATAATGGGCGTTATAAATTCTTCTATAAAGCCATGCTTTAGCAAGTTGGGCCATTGGTGATGAATAAAATTTATGATCAGACCTTTGATGTGCGAGCCATCGAAATCCTGATCTGTCATGATCATTATTTTGCCATATCTCAAATGCCTGAGCGAATCCTTGGATTCGTATTTTTCCTTAAAATTTAGGCCTATTATTTTACAAATGCTGGTTATTTCATTGTTTTCCAGAATTTGTTTGGCGGTTGCTTCGCGCACATTCAACATTTTGCCCCTTAGTGGAAACACGCCGTATCTATCACGGCCTAGCACGCCCAGACCAGCTACTGCCAAAGTTTTGGCCGAGTCTCCTTCGGTCAAAATCAAAGTGCAGTTCAATGAGTCCCTGGTTCCAGCGTTGTTGGCATCGTCCAGCTTAGGTATGCCTCGGACCTTGCTTTGTTTTGATTTAGAGCCGGTTTTTTCCAAGTCTGTTTTTTCCTTAAAAGCCAGCCAGTTCAGTACTCGGTCCACAATGCCTGATTTGGAGGCGATTTTTTTCAGAAAGTCCTCGGACAGCTGACATTTGGAGCCGAAATTTTTTATCTGCAAAGACATGCATTCTTTGGTCTGTGACTCAAAGACCGGGTTCTCAATCAGACAGTTCACAAACAGCCAAATGTGATTTTTGATCTGAAATGGCTTTACTTGAGTGCTGTTTTTGCCACTTTTTTTGTTCACCACTTCACCCAAATACTTGACTATCTGGTCGCTAATGTAGTCCACATGACGACCACCTTTGGTAGTTGCTATGCTGTTCACAAAGCTGACTTGTTGAAAGCCAATGTCCGAAAAAGAGATGGCAATTTCCCATCTAGGATTAGGATTGTCGTACAAAATTTTGGCCTGGTTATTTGAGCCCAAAAAATCCGACTCATTGGTGTTGTTGGAAACATACAATTTGCAGTAATCTTCAAATTTGCTAATAGGAAGCTTTTTATCATTCAGGTAGACTTTGACTCCGCGAGTAGATGCCGCTATGTCATAGGCTCGTTTGGCCAAAAGAGCAATGGTGTCCTCCTCGAGACTGTCCATGCCGAATTTGGCCAAATCTGGATAGAAAGTGATGCATGTAAAATCCTGGTCCTTGTTGGCTTTAATTATTGGATCAGCCGTTTTGTTCATGTTTGACTGCCAAGTTTGTTTGAAGTATTTTTTGCTCTCTTTGCAGGAAGTTTCCACAATGAACTTGGTGCTGAAAATGTTGCACAGTTTGGCCCCAAAACCATTTCTGCCACCGGTGACCTTTTTTTCGCTGTCATTGTAATTGCTGGAAGTCAACAAATGACCGAAAATTAGGGTCGGGACAAATACTTTCTCATCTTTGTGCTCAACAATTGGAATGCCTTTGCCATTATTGTACACTTTAATCATATTTTGAGCTTTGTCTATGTTGACTTTGATGACACTCATGCCACTGTCTCTTATTTTATTATCGGCTGCATTGACTGAAAAAAAATTTAAAAAAATAATTTTTTTTCAAATTTTTTTATTAATTTTATCAATTTAAATAAATTACCAATTATTTCATCGAATATTTTGAATAGACCCGGAACGTATTTTATGTTTTTTTTAAGCATTTTCTCTTGGTCAAAGTCCCAGACCCACATTTCTTGCTCTAGACGCTCCACACTGCCTATATAAGTGTCTGGTCTGAGCAGTATATGCTCGAGTTGGGTCTTTTTTTGGTAAATTTTTTCCACAGCTAGTTTATTTGACATGTTTTTTTTTTAATAAAAAAAATGAAAATCTTTAATTTTATCTAAATTTTAGTAATCAATAGAGATAGATACAAATATAAAATGATAGAGAAACTTAGAATCCATCATAGATTTTTGTTATAACACAACGTGAGATAAACAATACCTGAAACAAAAAATTTAATATGAATAATCGATGAACTCTTAACTTTTTAAATTGCTGTAAATTGATACTCAAACAAAAGAGAGACAAATTTTAGGACAGTATTCAGTTATTACACGAAAAAAAAATTATATAAATGACAAGCTTATAAAAAATTGTGTAAAAATGCTAATTTTATTAATTAAAAAAAATATTTTTGATAATAAAATTAAACGATAGTTGAAAATAGAAATAAACTTAAGTTCATTTAAATTTATCTTGAACCATTTGAATGGGAGAATCCAGAACCATTTTTTTTTAAATTTCAAACTTTCCTTTCAATTGTTACTCAAAAAAGGCTTAACAGCATTCAATGAATTGATGATTCAATCCAAAACACGACTAAGCATGATTATTGAATTAATAATGAATTATGGAATTAATTTTGGGTTAATGAATATTTAAAATTTTTAGACTTAAAAAAACTTTTTCTAAATATAACATTACAACTCGATTTTACTTTATCTAAACTTAAAAATTGAATGTGATTTTTTAAAATAAATATATTTTTAAACTTTTGATTTAGCCAAGCTAATGAATAGATTATTTGAATTTTTCTGCTTTTAATCAGTCGATATTTCAGTTATTTGGAATTTTCCAGACCAAAATAAAATTTAATTTAATTTTCTTAAATATTTTTAGAATTAAAATTGATTTAAAAAAATTAGTTACGATTTTCAGACCAAAATCAAAATTTTACCTGCTGAGAATTATCATTTGCATTTATTTTATAAAATCTAATTAATAATTAATAAATACACAAAATAATTAATGCAATAGAAAAAATCAATTTAAATTTTCGATTTTTTAAAAAAAATTTAAATAACAGAAATTTAAAAAAGTATTATTTTAAAAATTTTAGAATGAATCTTTTAAATTTTGACTAAGGAAAATAACCAAACGATTATTCATTTTTTTTTTTTTCAAAAATTTAAAAAAATTTTCTAATAAAATATTTTTGTAAAAAAAAATTAAATTAAGAATGTTAGGCTTTAGTTATTTTTTTCTTTTAACAAAACAGTCAAAAAGCCTTTTATTTAATCTTATGAGCAGAATTTATTAATTTGATTTGAAAAAATAAAAGATTTAAATTTAAAAATGATTAATGAATTAAAGTGATTTTGCGATTAATGTATTTTACGCAAAAAAAAGCAAATTTTATTTAATTTTTATTCGATTTTTAAAATTTTTGAACACCAACTTTAAGAATTAGATAATTTACCAAGTTTAGTTTTACAAGAAGATAATTAATAAAGAAACCCTAAATATAAAGAACAATTTACCAGAATTCGTATAAAGTATTCTTAAGTGAAAAACAAATTTTGAATTCAGAGCGGAGCAATTTAGTTAAAATCAATTTGTATACTTTAGCTTCTGATCGAATAAAATTTGTAAAAAATTTAAAGAAAAACTTCAGATTTTTTGAGAAATTTTTTTTATGAGTTATTTATATTGCCCCAAATCATAAACTGGAACCAGACATATTAATTTCGAGTCTAATAAACTCCGTCAGATTCTATTAATCTAAATGATTTGTTTAAAATTTTGTTTTTTAATTTATGCTATCTGAGTATTAATTTCAAAAATATTAAAAATTAGAATATTTTTGAAATGTCTGAGACTACAAATTATTATTTTAGGAACTTAAATAAATATTTTAAATTTCTTTAAATCTCCTTTAGAATTTTTTAACCTTAAATTGAATAAAATGAAAAGATAATATCTCAAAAAATAAATCAATTACATAATTTTCAAAACAATTGAGAGAATTTAAGCTGTGTTGATTTGATTAGAAACGAATTAAAGAATAAATCGCAAAAAAATAATAAACTAAAATCAAAATTCATTACATTTTAAATAATTTTTTATAGATTAAATAAAGTGACATTTTCATTACCAAAACCCTCAGCTTTCAGCAAAATTTTGCTAGCTTAATCGAAGATGAAGTGACACCCGAATAATATTTTTTATTAAATTTTTCTTAAAAAAAACCCTTGAATTTTTATTTAATTTTTGGTAAATATAATCCTTTTGAGAAAAGTCCAGATTTTCCTGGCATTGATTTTAATTTTATTTTAAATTTATTCCTCCTTGGGACATTCTACAAAATTTCATTTAATAATATCAATTTTTTTTTAAAGATAAGCAAAAATTGGTGATTAAATTAATTAATTTCAACAGAGAAAATATTTTCACTCAAGCTTTAAATAATCATTTTATCTAAAAATAAATTTGATTTTTACATTTTTTTTTACTTCCGTTTAATTCATTTACTTTTAGCCATTTGTTAAGAAAGTAAAGCAAATGTTTGTATCATTAAGCTTCTAAAAGCAAGTGACTTAAAAAATGAAAATTCAAAGCGTTTACGAGAAATTTCGAGAATTGATTTTTTAGTAAATATTAAAGCACTTTCTAGAAATTTCTTTTTTTGTTAATATAAATTCTTAATATAAAGCAACCTAAAGTCTAAATTCTGAAATTTGAAAAAATTTGAAAAAAAACTTTTGACAATATCCAGAAAAATGACTGTTGAAGAAGTTAAAACTATTGACATAACTCCGAATCAGGATGGTGGTGTCTTGAAAGAGGTTCTAAAAGAAGGCTGTGGTGATGAAGTGCCAATGATAGGCGATACTGTATTTGTTCACTACACCGGTACCCTTCTCGACGGCACTAAATTTGACTCAAGTCGTGATAGAGGTGAACAATTCAGCTTCGAACTCGGTCGAGGAAGTGTCATCAAAGGCTGGGATATGGGTGTTCCGACTATGAAAAAAGGTGAACTGGCAAAATTCACCATTAGATCAGAATACGCTTATGGAAAACCCGGATCTCCTCCTGTCATCCCTTCGGACGCAACTCTTGTTTTTGAAATCGAGCTATTTGATTTTCACGGTGAAGATCTCAGCGAAAACAAGGATAAATCAATAATAAGAAGAAAAATAAAATCCGGAACTGGTTACTCTTCTCCAAATGATGGTGCAAGAGTGGTAGTCAATTTGAAAGGTATGGACTCGACTGGACGAGTTTTTGATCAAAGAGAAAATTTTGAATTCGAAATCGGCGAAGGTTCCAATCTGAATATCATTCCCGGAATAGAACATGCTCTGACTAAATTCAAAAGTGAAGAGCACTCAAGACTATTCCTTAAATCCGAACAGGCTTGGGGGCCCAAGGGCTTTAAGGAATTCGGAATTGCGGAAAATAGCGACATTGTATACGAAGTAGAATTGAAAAGCTTTGAAAAGGCAAAAGAAACTTGGCAATTAAATGGAAAGGAAAAACTCGAGCAATCTGAATTATTTAAAAATAAAGGAACTGAATTTTTTAAAGTAAAATTTATTTAAAAGTTAAATTTTTGTTTAAATTCAATTTTAGCTAGGAAAATATGAGTCAGCTTTAAAAAAATATAATAAAATAGTGGAATTTTTGCAAAATGAAGTGTATGATTTGGATGAGGAAAAATCTTGCTCTGCTAAGCTTCAACTAGCTGCCAATTTGAACGTGGCTGCGTGTCACTTGAAGTTGAAAAATTATCGTCAAGCTGTTGAAGCCTGTCAAAAATCTTTGGAACTTGATGCCAATAGTGAAAAAGGCTTGTTTAGAATGGCCCAAGCTTATTTTGGTTTATCAGAATTCGATGAAGCTATTAAATATTTTAGCAAAGTTGTGGAAATTAATCCGGACAACAAAGAAGCTAATCACTTTGCCGCTTTGAGTAAACAAAAAGTCAAAGAGTCCCATGAAAAAGAAAAAGCTCTATACAGCAAAATGATTTCCGCAATATCAAAATAAATGAGAGATAAAAATCACAAAAATGGTTCTGTAAAAATTTAATGTTTCGCGTTTTTTTATTTTAAATTTAATCGAAAAATTTTAGAATAAAGATTTAATGTTAAAAATATTTTAAAAATTGACTATCAGCCATGTTCAGTCAACAAGCTCATAGCCATACTTTGATTTTCTGTATTTGTATTCCCGCGGCTTGAAATCGTATCCGTAAGTTCTAGAGCCATATCTTTTACCATTATAAGAATATCTGTATGGTTTGTAGTAACGCTCATAAGATTGATATGGATAATAAGACTCGTACGATTCGTAATAAGGATCATAGTAGGCATCATATACAGACCTTGAACTGGGACGCATTTGATTTCTGAAGAATTTTCTGTCCATTTCAGAACCGAAAACTTTGGAAATAATTGAAAAAATAAAAATTAAAAACAAGTTAGCAGCCAAATTCATTTTGATTAAAAACTGATTAATTCGTCGAATATTAATACTAGATTAAGCAAGTCACTCTGAACCATGTTACCACAATTTCTATTAAATGTCAAAAAAATACTTGACCTAACTTTAAATTTTTGAAAATTCTTTTTGATGGTCAAAAAAATTTTTAAATTTCGCATCGATACTCGGTCACATTAAAAGTATTTTCCATTTTGAAAAAAAATAAAAATTTGTTTAAATCTTTAAATAGTTCAAATAAATTGGAATTTTAACAGAATTAATTAATTTTTTCGAATTAAAAATTCAATAGATTTCTTTAACTAGATTATTCATCAACTTTTTGTTTTTTTTAAGTATTTTGATGGAAAATAAAATAAAAATATTGAATAACTAGCTAGCTCATCTCTGATAATTAAAATTAAAAAAAGTGAAAATATTTTCTTTGAGATGTACTAATACCTAAATGTTGATGACAAAAAATCTCTTCGCACAATAATCTCCAATTGAAAATTAAAAAAAAAATAAGCTATTAAGTCTATGTTGTTGACAGAAATGAATCTAAGTAAGAAAAAAAATCTGAAAATTTTGTTCAATTTTTTTTTATTTCAAGGTTAATCAACCCGGAAGTGGCCATTTCATGAAAGGCCGATTAACACTTGATTTATATTATTTATAAAATGATTTTTTGTCATTTTTAAAAAACAAGTAAAAAATAAATAAAAAAAGGAAAAAAAAATTATTTAAAAAAGCAAAACATTGGGATATTTATATTATTAAAAATATTCAAAGGTTTTTTCAGCATCAGCCGTTTATGACATCAGTTCAATCAAATTGTCGCTATTCCTTAAGTTGTATTTTAAATTCCTTTAGTAATTTTTCCTTAATTTTATTCTTAAATTTTCGGGCGAATTATGGGAAAATAGCGTTTTGTAGACAAAAGTTAACATTCTATTAAGAGTTTTATGCTAAAAAGCAAATATGCCATATTTTCCAGAAAATTATAAATATCATTGAAGTTATCAGTTTCAAATTTGAATTTAAATCATTAAAAAATTGAGAGATAATAATTTTTAACAAGTTTAATTATTGCATCTTTTGAAAAATAGCACAAGAGAGCAAAATAAGACAAAATAAATCTTGAAAAACTGAATTTTAACATAAATACTATACATTTTTTTGTTTATAACTAATAAGATACTACAGGTGAACTTTTTAGTGAAATATTAAATTATTTTTGAAAAATTTATTAAAGCACTTTTCAAATCTTTAAATGAATGACTAATTGAATTATTTGTTTATTTAATTACAATTTTATTAATTTCAACAATTATACTATAAAATTTTGAGATTGTATAAAAGTAAACTTGATTTTGAAGAAATAAAAAATATAAAAATCTAAATTAAAAAGTTGATAAAATAAATGTTGAAATGGCAAATGTAAAGCTAAACAGTGTCAAGTTTAAAAGCTTAATCTACGAAAAAGAGGCTAATGAGAAACCAATATGTTATAAATCGACTACTGAAGAGGTTAAAAAAACGTTGAGTAACAAACGAAGCCCAGTAAAGTGTCCTGAATGTGACAATTATTTTGAGCGCCGAGGGCTTAAAATACACATGACAAGAAAACACTAACCTTTTTTATTTAAATTGGACAAAAATTTTCATATTACCCCCCCAAAAATATGATACCAATTGGTCACCAAGTACAATAGACCCTCAAAAAATTTGTCATTAATTAGAAAAAAATAAAAAATAAATTAAATAATAGTACAAGGGTATAAAAAACTAATAAGAGATGAGTAATTACATATATAGGTACAATTGATTAAAAAAAAAGAATTTATAGAGACATTACAGATATTATATAAGATTATAAAGAACATTACAGGTAAAGAAAAAGATAAATAGAAAATAATTTAAAGAAAAAATTGTTACAATTTTAAATATAGAAAATTTCGAATAAATAGATACAAGATTGTATTTAAAGAAGAAAACTACGAAACGACTTAACATGTTTTTTTATATTACAGAGAAAAATATGTTAAGTCAAAGTCTTGTTTAAATTTTATTTTATGACTTTGATTTTTGACTAACTCTGAATTTAAGACCAAGTCATAACTTTAAGTTTAATAGCTTAAATAGATAATAGAAAACAGGAATTTTTATTTGTAAAGGCACACACTTTTCAGTCATAAAATGGTAAAAAAGTGTCTTAAATTTTCAAGAAGAATTTATTTTTTTTCACTTTTTGTTTAGAATTGAGTATTTACTATGATCAGACAAAATTTGGTTAAAAAATCTTATTCTCTTCAATTACATTTACAAAAACCTCATTTTTTAAATTTCATTGATTTTCGGATGTATTTGATGACATCTTGACTGAGCATCGGACAAATAAGAGCTAGGTGGAATTAGAGAGCTTCTTTTCAACGATTTATATAACTTTATTGGTAAAAATGAAGCCCTCGCGGACATTTTTAAGATTGACTTGGGTTCAAGTTGACCAAGGGTTCTTTGTGACATAATTGTGCGATCAACAAGTTTTTGGTTGTTATAAATATATATATTAGTAGTCATTCTTTATCTATTTAAAATTACATCAGAAACAAATATTCCTTAATATTTTTTTAATTTAAAATTTAGGTCAAGCTTTATTGTACACCCGTTATATCAAGTCAATAATCGAATTTAAATTAAAAATTTTGTTTTTTTGGTTCATGATTATTTTTGAATTTTTCGATATTTTAAAGGTACATGTCTTATAAGAGTCCATTTTTTCTCTAAGTTTTTCATAGTTTTAGAAGACAGCTCAAAAATTAAAAAAATGCACAGCTATTTGATTTAAAAGAAAAGAGGTATTGGTCAATTATTCAGATATTATTAATTTCCACTTATCATTTTGTAAAGACTATTCCATTTTTCGGATATTTAATTTGTTAGGTGTACTAATGTTTAATGAAAGTTGCATCAACTGTAAATGTTTGCTGATGATGTGCAAAATCTCTGCAAAATACACTTCGCTCGATTATGATTCAGATTTGATTTCTGCTTAACTCTGCAAATTTAGCAGACCTTAATATTTGATGCAACTTTGAATGTTACACCATGCTGCATTCACATTCACATTTTAAACTTTTAGAAAAAAAGTTATCTAATTTTTACACTTTTTTCTGTTCTTTTTATCATTTTGTACTGAATTTCAAAAAACCATCGTGAATAATATATCCCTTAGAATAGCTAGAAAATTAAATATCCGAATAATGGAATAGTCTTTACAAAATGATAGGCGGAAATTAATAATTTCTGAATAATTGACCAATTATTGTTAAGAAATATTTTATATACCTCTATTCTTTTAAATCAAATAGCTGTGCATTTTTTTAATTTTTGTCTAAATGAGCTGTCTTCTAAAACTTTGAAAAACTTAGAGAGAAAAATGGACTCTTATCGGACATGCTCCTTTAAAAAAAATCAGAAAAAATTCATGATTTTTGCTCACTTTGTAGTGAAATTCACAACACACTGGTTTAATAATAGATATAGTAGTAGTAGTAGTTCTTGCTGCGACACAGAACATGTAGAGTGTCTGAACCCATCACCACCGATTGGCCGTGTAGAGCTGTAGCATCTAATTCCATTGAACTTGTCTAAAGTAATTTTAAAATTAGCGGTTGACTTAGATTTCACCACATTGTCTGGCAACTTATTCCAATGCGGAACTTCTCTATTTGAGAAAAATTAATGTCTGGCGCTTACTGCAGCTGCAATATCGTTTCTAATTTGAGCTGGGAAACTCTCTCTCTGGACTCTGATATTATTTCCTCTTAGCGCCCCGGCAGGACCTTTGTTCTCTGATCTATTGCCAGATTCTTGACCAGGCCTACCTTTTTTATTCCATTCACTAATTTGTACACTTCAACCAAGTCCCCTCTCACTCTTCTTTCATTCAGCTTTGTCAGTCCTAATTTCGTCAACCTCATTTCATACAACTTGTTTCTCAGAGACAAATTGCTCTCTCTTGCGCCTTTTCTAACGCATTCACATCCCTTTTCATACTTGGATTCCAAACCTACACTGCATAATCTTGATGGGGTCTCATCATGGATATGTAATGGTAAATTTTGATAAAACGTAAATATCAAAATAAACTGATCCATTAGTAAAACTTGAAAAAGTATTCATTTTTTCTTTTATTATCATATTTTACTAAGTAAGTTTTGATATTTACTGATGCAACCGTAAATCTAAAATAATTTTTCTAATGTTTAAATAACAAAAAAAATAAAACATCAATAAGATTTAAGTTGATTATTTGATTTACTTAAAAAAAGAAATAAAATATTTTATTAAATTAAATGCTAATTTGTCAAATGGTTAGAATTTATGCTCAATTTGTATTTGAAATTCACAAAGCCCAGCTTTTGGAAAAATTAAAAAAAAATTATTAAGAGAAAAAAAAAAGTGAAATTCCATTTAGTTTTTTTGACCAAAATTAACGTTAATTTTTAATGTTTTTGGATAAAAATGGAAAGAAAAAACATTAAAGAAACCTTTTTTATTTTTTTAATATTTTAAAATTTATTTAGAAAAATAATATGAATTTTAACAAAAAACTCCATTCAATTTTAAAGATTTTATATTACTGAAAAAATGATCAAGAATAAAATTCACCACTCAATTCATTATATCCAGAATTTTTTTAAGTCACAAGTTTCAAGTCAAGTCCGAACAGTTTTTTATTTTCAAAAGTCGGAATCAAAAACCAAAAATTTAAAAGTCCGGACTTGGACTTTAATTTGGGACTTTTAAGCAACTCTGACTATATCTTAGGTGAGCTGTGAATTTGTACGACGAAAAGAGACCAGTTTCAAAAAAAAAAAATTTTTTTATGAACTTGCATGTCAAGTTGGCGTATTTTTGGACTTATTTTCCCGTAACGCTTTTGATTTAGTTCAAAATTGTCATATTGAACTAGAAATTAGAACTGACAAGCCGATCAAAAGCGTTAGACAAAAAAAATGTCAATGAAATGTCAACCGGTGGTGGTCAAGGAATGATAAGATGTAATTGTACATCTAAATGTATTACAAATCGATGCGGCTTTCGAAAATCGAACCTCTTATGTAATTCCAGGTATCATGGATAAAATACAATTTACTCCAATTAATAAACTTTTTATGAATATTTACGCTTTATTTCAGATTATTACTATATAGTCTTTTAAATTTCAGTTAATTAGGAAAAAAATAGAAAAAACAGGAAAAATTGATAATTTTATTTATGGCTACTATTTAATCCAGTAGCAAAAATAATTAAACTAGTAGCAAATTTAATAAAAAATCGTAGCAAATATTACACGTAGTAAATTAAATAAAAAAGTAGTAAAAAAAGGTTGTTAATAGTAAAATAAATTAATTAGTAGAAAAAGTATTTTTTCAATAGTAAATATAAATTAATTTAATTTTTGATTGATAACTACTCATACATGGATACCACCATAAATGGAGCCTACGCCTTGGCACTACAACGATCGCAAGAAGAGAAGCTATGACTTGGTCCCTGTCAGAATCCTTGGCTTTTATCTTGTGCTGAACGCCCTTCGTTCGAGCACATCCCCCTTTTGTCCAGATTCTTAATCCCTGTTTTAGTTTAGAGTACAGGGCTTTTGGGACAGGAAATTCAGCATTAAACTGCTGTATACTAGTGGGTGGAGCGAAATAAGCGTCCACATCTATCTTACCAGGGGGTTTCTCTGAAAATGCTATGGGCCTAAAACGGACTGACATGCTGTCGCCAGGAGATGAAGGAAGTTGGACGGGAAGACGAAAACAAGCTACACCTGCTTTGGTACAACGTATTTCGACTGGTCCAATTAATCCAGCTCTACAAAGTTTTAACTACGAATTTCCAATTTCAATGGCTCAATCAATCAACCAAGATCCGCTTTCAAATGAAAATGATAATGATCAAGATCAAGCCGAAAGTATTAATAATGACATTCAAACTATTCTACAACCAACAACATCTTCAAATTTAGAAAAAGAGGCCGTCCTAGAAAAAATCCATAAAATAACACTAAACAACATTTCTAAGTAATGTGTGAATTTTTTTATTAATAAATATTTGATATAATAATTAACTATTTTTTTTATTTTTTTACTACTGATAAATTTATTTTGCTACTTTTACTAATGAATTTTTGCTTTTATTTTTATTTTTTTTGCTACGAATTTAATTATTTTTACTACGAAAATAATTTGTAGCCTTTTATTTATTTCTAAATTTACGTCTTGTAACACAATCATCGATATTTACGCATTATCAAAAAAAACGATAACAGATACATACAATCTTACCCACAGCCTTTACTCTCTACTTGTAATCGTTCGCTTTAGCCTTCCAAGTCCCCTACTCGCTTTCGCACAAGCACTTTTCACCTGGCGTGTCCACTTTAAATCTGATGAGACCATCACTCCACGGTCCCTATCACACTCTGTAGTCGCTAGTATAACATTTAAGTTGCTTTTTTGTTCATATTTATGCCTTGCATTTACTCTGCGGAAATACATTACTTTACATTTATCAGCACACAGTTCCATACGCCAAACCTCTATCCATTGACATACTGCATCCAGATCTTTCTGTAACATCGCTGCATATTCTACAATATTCGATTTTGTTTTCTTTTTTGGACTTTAATTTTAGGAAATAACAATAATATTTAAAAATCGATTAATAGTTTATTAGAAAATCAAAGAAAAAATATTTTATCAAGTTTTATATAATTTTGGCAAAAAAAATGATGACAATTGTGCTAAATTTGTTCGAATGTAAAAAACATTACTAAAATCAATCAATTGAAACTAGACTTTGTGAAAAAATCTAAATCTACCAACATGCTCACTCATTGAACATTCAAACATTAAAGCAAAAAAAAAAAGAAAAAAAAAAAAGATCCACATTAAAATAAATGTTCATAAAATATAAATTTAGTTAAGTTTTATTAAATTTCAATATAAGTACAAGGCCAGTGAAACCAAATGATTTAATCAATTACTCAAAATAGTACAATGCATTTAATTAAAAGAAAAGAGTCGAATTTTAAAATTTGATTAAGCAAGATTGTGGCGGACTTTTGATTCGAAAATCTTCATTTTAAAACTCGACGCCAGAGAACAACAACAACAACAACAAAAACAAAAGCAGCTCTAAATTTCAATTGTCCAATTTGAGTTTTTTGCACGGCGGCACCTGATCACTGTCCTCTTCCATCAACGCATTCTTGCTTCTGCCACAGTCTACTTGAGCAGCCGCGTCAACGCACACACTTGTCTTGCTCCTCAGCCGCTTCTCCAAGCCGAACACGAGCTCGCTCATCAAACAAAGATAGTCATCTGAATTGTTTGTTTTTGAGTACAAATTGGCCTCTGTTTTTATAACATACACCACTAGTGACGCATAAGAAACATTTTTATAAAAATTTTTTTCCTTCAAACAAAATCTATCTACAATTGACTCGATCAATTGTTTGATCAATTGATTTCTTAGTTTGCGCTCAAACTTAAAGAGCTTTTCTTCCTTTAACGAAAGCTTTACTGTAGGCACCGACTTAATGTGCTCGATTTTCTCCTCCAAAACACTCCTTTTTCTCTCATTTTCATCATCCACAACTACATTGAACCATTTGGAGTGTTCGTCAGTCTGACTTTGACATTCGCACACTGACTTGTGGCCGAGCACAGCCACATTTATTCTAATGTACTCCAGTATGCTCTGAGTTTTGGCCTTTAGCTCCTCTAGCGAGGCCAATTTGACTTTGATTACATGGCAGTCGGGAATGCGGCAATCGTCATCCCGACAGGTCTTGGCGTGGATGACACACAAGGCCACCAGTTGGCGACAATAGTCGCACTGGCTGTTCACTTTTTCGCATGAGTTAAAGTGTCTTACCACTGTTTTGAACTGTCGACACTTTTCAACCCGACAGTTTGACTCGGAACAAGTGACCGAATGGACCAGCGCTTCCAGATAGATGTCCACAACTCGCTTCGAGTTGTCCGCCTCATGGCCTTGATCTTTGCTGTCTGAATTGTCTGATTTGTTGGATGCGGTTTCTGTGGCACCTTCTAGTCTGATCGGCTCCACTGCCCCGTTCACTGGTTCCGCGCTCATTCTTTTTCTAAATAGTTAATAGAAGCAAATTTTATCTTGTTGTTTTTTAGGGCTGGTTGGATCAATGTTGAAATATTTAATGCATTGGCTTGAGAAATGCGTGAGTTTTTAATATGGTTTTGTTTCGAAAGAATGATTAAATATTGCAAAATAAAGTAAGGTTAATTCTAAGATTTTTGATGATTGTGTTCATTTTGAAATCTGACATCATTTAAATTGAGAGTTTATTTGGAATAAATTATGTGTGTCAAAATTTATCTTTTAAGATATTAGACTTGACTCATTTTAATATTTTTGGTTACTAGTAATTCGCCAAAATAAGCTAGATGTTGACTTGTGTAGGACATGTTCCAAAAACAACAATTCTAACTTAACAAAAGATCAACTGACGTTTTAGAGAAAACAAAAAATAGCCAAAATAATTAAGACTTTAAACTGAAAATACTGTAAATTTTTTTTTTGAAGTCTTCTTTTTTTTTTTTAAATTGCTAGATCAGACTTTAAATCAAAAAATTTATACTCTTGGTTGTCTTATGCATAAAGATTTGCAGATTTTTCTTGCAATCTTAGCATTAAAAGACTTAGACTTTAAAAAAAATAAGTCTTAAGTCGAACTTTTGAAAAAAAGAAATAAAAAAAGTTCGGACTTGATTTGAGACTTGTGAATTTAAATCAGACTTGTTTATAAGTCACAGTTTTAAGTCTAAGTCACAAAAATTTAAGTCAGAGTTATGACTTGAACTAAATTTTTTTTGATAATTAACAGTCACAAAAATCATAAAATATTAAAAAATTAAATTCTATTTCTATTTGAAATGTATCACCTATTTATAAATGTGCGATATTGAACGAAATATATTTTTTGTCTGAAGGATTAACCTTATGGATAAATGCAGATAATATAATTTTAAGATTATGGTTTATTTAGAAATTTATTTCATTAAAAAAAAAACTTTTAGGACATTGATTTGACTTGACTTAAGACTTGTGACATAAAAAAAAGTCTGCTTTAAACAAATCTTGTATAATATTTAAAAAAAATAAAAATTAAAAAATACCGATGCTAGTGTCAATTATTTTTCGTTAATACAATTAAATAAAAATATTTCAAATATGATTGAGTTAGTAACTATTTTATTTCTTTGATAGCTAATTTAATTTAATTGAAACAATTTGACTAGTGATATCATTTGTGATCAATGAACCAAATGTACATTTTAAATGTGATCATGTGATTGCAGTCTGATCTCGGCTAAATAAGTGTTTATTTACCTATTATTTCTCTAAAAATTTTTTTTAAAAACTTTAAAAAATCAAAGAGTTACCAATAAACATTCTATTTGAAAGGAAACGCCGTCCAGGTCGGTCTAAAACACGGTAGACCAGATGAATCAAAAAAACAAAAAAAAAGAAATTGAGTATTATTTTTGTCTATGTTTAATTATTTTTGATCTAATTTGATATAACTTGTATTACTTTTTTTAAAAATGTACCTTTCTTTTTACTAAAAAAGAAATAAAAAATTACACTTGTTCCTTAACTCAGTAATTTTGTTTTCTAAAAAAAATTTCTCAGAAAAGAAAAATTCAAAAAAATATATTCTTTTTGCAAAGTTAAAGTACATTTTTACACATTTTTTTAAAAATCCCAAAAGGGTCCGACTAAAACACTGACCCACACTTTTTTTTATAAACCAGGCCCCAAATTTTAAATTTTATCTCGAGATTTTCAAAAATATGTTATTTTTTGTCCTAAGATTTGAAATATTTATCTAACTGTGAAATTCTTAATTAAATGGGGTATCAAAATCTACTTTAAAAAATTTTATCAAATAAATCGAATTAATTGAAAAATAATTTTTTAAAAAAGCTCATATTACTAGAAAATTATTTTTATTGATTCCAAATCATCTAAATTATAGGCATCTAATGGAAAATGCTAAAAATAGATAAAAAAAATTTAAATTAATTTTGTTTTTTTTTATTCTACCTATCTTTTTTAAAAACTTTTATTAAATAAAGTAAATTAAATAAATAAATGTCTCTCTTTCTTTAATATGTATTCTGTAAGACATGGATCATGTGATCAAGGTATTATAAGTCTAAATTTCATTAGAAAAAACGATTAATATTTTTATTCCTAAAAATTGGAAAAACTGTCAAAGTCTTATAATGATAATGATATTAAAAATCTCTGCAAACTGTATTATGTTCGAATGTATTGAAATTTAAATTCAGTTAGATTTGCAGATTCTCGGTTATATGATCAAGCGTTTTCTATTTATTTTGTTAACATTCGTGATAATCATTTTTATACCTTTCTTAATTTAATGATGAGAAATATTTTATAAACTTATTTTCTTTATTGTATTTTTTTAATTTAAAAAATAAAGTGGAAATCAACAATCTTTTTTAATCATGAGCTAAGATATTGAATCATTAACTTTAAAAAACCTGATTTTTGATTGAGAAAATTTTAAATTTAAATAATTTTTTAAACCAATTTAATTGTTTTTATAAGAAATCAATCACAAATTATTTGATCAGGATAGAATAAAATTAAAATCTATTAATTTCTCAACTAAAACTAAAAAGCTTGATGATTATTTAGAGCCCCAGTCAAAATTTTAAATTCCAATACCTTTGAATACACTTAAAATATATGTAATTAATTTTTTATTTTTTTACCAGGGATTCTAGTGTAAAAATTTTTTTATTGTTAAATGTTTCAATCTTTCATTTAAATAACTGATGAAATTTAATTAAAAGAAATTACGAAATTTAAAAATTATGATTATTTTAGAAATCTTGAAATCTGAATTTTAATTCAAATTTGCTTCAAACACCATTCTTGAAAGAAATTAATAAACAAATCGATGTTTCATACGATTATTTGTTTTCCCAAATTGGTCACAAATTTAAGCTTTATTTTTTTTAAGTTTAAAATACTTGGAAATAATCTCGGAAACAAATGTTTTAATATTTAAAATTTTTTTCTAAATTACAATTTTAACATTCAGTGATCTATAAAATAATAATTTTACTTAGATAGATGTGAAATTTTGAATTAATTTTTGATTGTCTTCTAAAATAATATATCTCTTTTCACTAAATTAATATCGTCAAAAATTATATAACCTAAATTAATTATCTTGAATTAAAATAAAATTGTGGTTTTACTTGAAATTTCGATATAAAATAAAAAAAAATGTATCTAATTTTTTTAAATATCTAGTTTATTTGTTTGAGCTTATTAAGAAATGAATCTTTTATTTTTTCAATTTATTAATTTCTAAAATTTAAATATACAAATTTAATTTCACAACTAAATCAATGACTGAAGATTTAGGAGTTATTTAGAAATTAAAAGAATTTTCTAAAAATATGCTTTGTATTTTAATTAAAGAAATCTATGGCAAAAAAAAAGTATTAATTTTGAATTTTCAGATAAATAATATTTTAATAAGATAACTCTGTTTTACATAAATTAAGAAAGGCATGCTTTTTAATGTTCTCTTTTGCCTAGACTAGGTTAAACATAAACAAAGTTTTATTTTTAAATTATTTAACTTTCAATAGGTTGATTTCTTTTTATAAATATCATGATTTAATCGAAATAACAAGTTTTGTTTGAAGGTAAAATTTTTTTTTTAAATTATGCTTTTTTTTTCAAACATTTAGTAACTAATTAAGAAGTTTCATTTGAAAATTATTCTTTTTAAAAATTAATTGCATTTGAATATTTTTAAGTATTAAATCTTTAAATTAATTAATAGAATGAACAATTAGAGCAACAATTAGAACAGCAATTCAATTGACTCTTTCGGCTGTCCCGAAAGAGTGGAAAGAGACAAATGTATCGCCTATCTTCAAAAAAGGTAGTAGAATGGATGTAGCTAATTACCGTCCGGTCTCGCTTACTTCTGTTCCTTGCAAAGTATTAGAATCGATCATCAAGGACTATATTGTCAAGCATCTTATTAAGAATAATCTTCTCTCAAAAAAACAACATTGCTTCGTTCCTAAAGAGGCTTGTGTTACCAATTTACTTGAAACTGTTGACTTTTTGAGTGAGGCAATGAATCGAAAGGTACCTACTGATGTAATATACTTTGACTTTGCGAAAGCATTTGACAAGGTCTCACATGAACTCCTGGTAAAATTAGCGGCTTATGGTATTCCAGTTCATATAGTTGATTGGATTCGCTCCTTCCTATCAGGCCGGAAGCAACGAGTCGTTACTGGTAGCGTTGTTTCCGATTGGAAGCCAGTTACTAGCGGAGTACCTCAAGGATCCGTTCTTTGTCCTCTTCTCTTCGTTATATATGTCGATGACTTGCCCGATGTATGCAGATCTATCTGCAAGCTTTAAGCAGATGATACAAAGCTAATGAGCCATGTTACCAATGAAGATGACTTCAAAATGCCTCAACAGGACTTCGATAATTAAGTAGACTGGTCATTGTACTGGAAAATGAGCTTTAATCAGATTAAATTGTTTAAGTATGCATCTTGATGTTGAAAACATATGTCACGACTACATTATGGATGGTCAAAAACTAGCAAAAACAACTAAAGATCGTGACTTGGGAATTATCATTACCAGTGACCTAAAATCAGGAGAAAAATGTAAAAGAGCAGCAGCGAGAACCTCGATGGTAGCATCAAGAATAAAAAACACATTCATCTACTTCTCTCTTGAACTTGTAAACCTGTTCTTTAAGTCATTCGTTAGGCCGCACCTTGAGTTTGCAGTCGGCGCTTGGAATCTTTATTTGTGACATAGAAACACTTGAGAGTGTTCAGAGAAAATTTTCTTAACTTGTCCCGAAACTAAAGTCGAAACCATATGCAGTTAGAAGAGAAACTCTTAATTGGACAACACTTGAAGAAAGACGGCAGCGTGGAGATCTAATTCAGCTACGTAAAATTCACCACGGACATGATCAAGTTGAGTTAATACATGGAAACCAATTACTAGCTTCAAACGGTCTTGATAGTCCAGCAGGTCATACGAGAACGGGTCAGTTAGCTATTGAGAGACAGATCATTAGAAATTGTATAGTTCGATATAACTTTTTTACAAACAGGACAGCTGGTAACTGGAACACAATAGACATAACAACTAGAAGCACAGTCAACACGAATAAATTTAAAAATCGAATTGATAAACTTCTCGAGTATAATTAAGCTGAATTTGACAACTGGACGTAGGCTGTTAAAGCAGATCGTCTACTGACGGTTCTGCTCGGGATCTTCGATCCCCCACAGCTTGTATACTACTACTACTACTACTAAATTAATTATTAGAATGAACAATTAGTGATTCACTCAAAATTTTTGAGTGAATCAAAAATAACTTCTAAACATCATTACAAAAAAAAGTTAAAAAGTTAAAAAAAGTTAAAAAAAATATTTTTTATTCGAAAATAAAATATGTTACAAATAATCAATGTTCTAAAAGTTATTAAATTTTTAAAACCATAAAGACGAAGTCGAAAAGGGCGGAGGCTTGAAATTGACCTTTTTTAATCTTATTTTTTCTATCAAAAATGATTAAAAATTTTGTTTTTTTATGAAATTTGGAATATATTTTATATTATATATTATAAATATATAATTTAAAATATAATATATATAGTTTAAAATATAATATATAATATTTTAAACTATATATTGGTCATTTGTAACCAATATATAGTTTTAATTAGTCCTAGTCAATTTGAAAAAATTTAAAAATAAAATAAAAATTAATTACATAGTCAAAACAGAAATTATTTTATTAAATTTTTGAAAAATTGCTTCTATCTATTTTATTTAAAAATCAAACTAATCTTAAAATTTAAAAGAAAATAAGCATCAATTAAAACCTAATTTTTGGTAAAATTATGACGCTTTAAGTCGTTTTTTTTTAAAAATATTTACCAGACCATTCTTTCGTCAATTCTTACTGATCTTCATTTAGTTTTGGTGATCAGTAAATAGCAAAGTTGTTCAAAAGTCAAAGTGTATACCTTAAACATAGGGCTCAATCCATAGTAAATATGCTAAAGCATCTAAAAAGTAGGAAAAGGAGTTTAAACACTAAACTTCTGCGCATTACCTATAAAGCACTTATCAGATCCATTCTGGAATATAGTCCATTTATCTCCCTAAGCACTTGCGAATCCAATAAAAAAACAATTGAGTCCATCCAAACCAAAGCCCTTAGAACAATTTCAAGGTCATCTTCTCTCCTCTCTAAAAGTAAAATGCTGGACCATTTTAAACTAGAAACTATTTAGGAAAGATGCAAAAAACTTGCAAGAAACCATCTTACTAGAGCTCTTAGAGTAAAACCCTAATAAAATATCTTGTCACATTTTACAACATTGCTCCTCAAATAAGCGAAGGCTTATTCTGTAAAGGAGTTCCTAAGCCAACTCCAATAGCCACTCTTCAGATGCCTAAGACAAGTTGTACAAACTGTAAATACCATAATTTAGCTAGTTTTACCCTTTAATATCATAACCAAGTTAATCCACATTACAAAATATAAAAAAAAATTAAAAAAAAAACAATAAAAGACAAAACTCAGAAAAAATAAAATTTTTTTTTTATCCATATATTCTCTTTTTACTCTCTCCTCTTTGAACCAAAAAAAAATGTAGGTTGCATGAGGCCTCGCTTCGGAACAACCTTGAGAGATCATCTCTCTAAAACTAAACAACTAAAAAAACCCTAAGTATAAGTTTTTAATTGACTTGAAAAATATGAAATTTTATTATTAACAAGTAAACTGTTAGTTTTTATTTCTCCTGATGGAGGTTTTTATTTGAAAAATAAGCCAAATTTTCGAAAAAAAATTTATCATTCAAATTGAAAAGATTCATCTTTTTTCGTAGCTATCAGAAAAAAATAGATCTTTATGAGAGAGAACTTTTAAGCTAAAAATTTTTGAAGATTTCAATTTTACAGAAATTTGATAATTTAAAAATAGTTTAAAATAGTAATAATTTTGTAAAAATTAGACTTTTTTTCAAATCAGTAGAAAGATTATGATAATAAAAGTTCAGCTTATAGGGGAAAAGAATATATAAGAAAAAAGATCACATTTTTATCTATTAACAGATAGCTTTATTGAAATTTAAATTGGTAAATTTTAGTATTTAAAAAACCAATATACAGGTATTTAATCAATTGATATATCAAAAAATTATTACAAGATAAAAAGAGCTTTGAGGAAACAAATAAAAAAATTAGCAAGTTCAGAATGAAAGATTATTTAGCTGAATTAGCTTCAAATTTTTTTAGTATATGCACAAAAAAATTATATTAATTAAAAATAATTTGAAATTTTTTATTCAGCTCATTCTAAAAGATTTTCTAATAATTTGCAATCCAAATTACTTTAAAATAATTGAAAATAATGAAAATCTATGAATAAAAGATACATTTAACACGACACGACATCAAATTATATTTTACTAATTAAAGCTTAAAATGGATGAAGATATTCAAACAGGAACCATCATAGTCAAAAACATCAGCTATGATTTGTCCAAGCTGAGCGCCGATGAAAGACACCGTCTTCGTCATGAAGCAATGCACGAAAAACACAAAGGCCATGAGGCCATGCATGCCGAGATGGTTCTCATTCTTTTACTTTCCTTAATACTGTCTCAAATTTTTCTAGTAGTTTGGAAAAATAAACATTTCAAATCGTTCCAAGTAAGTCTGTTATTGTCGATCTTAATCTCAAAATTTAAATATAAAAAAATCTTTGATATAATTCAATTAAAAATATATAAATTTTTTGAAAAATAATTTTAATCAAAGTTAAATTTCAAAAAAAAATTCAATTTAAGTTTGCTACAATGTTCGGAATGTGGATAATACCTCAAATAATATCATTTAAATTAGGCAATGTTCGCTTTATTATAATCTGGTTTATATTTTCAACAATAACCGGTTTAATAGCTATAAGAGCTAGTCGAAAACCTATTGAAAACTCAACACCAAGATTATTTTACAAATGGTTTTTATTTGTTCACAAAGTAACTTATTTACTCGGAATCGTTGGCTATGTTTGCCTAATGCTCACATTTTTTGGAATTAATTTTCTTTTTTTTATTTCACCGACCGTAAGTACTTCGGAAATAAAATTACTTGCTAGTTGAAATTTGAGCTAAATCAAGGCAGCTCTGGACTTATCAGTCATCTTTATGTTTTATGGAGTCTATTATGGAGTACTTAGTCGAGATATTGCTGAAATTTGCAGTGATTTAATGGCGGCAAAAATTGGGGTGATTATTTTTTTCAATCAATTAATTTTTTGTTTTTTTTAATCAATTAAAATAAAAAATTAGTATTACACCGAAACAGGAATACCTCAGAGATCTTTGGAAACAAATACATGCGCTATTTGCACCAATCCAATAATGGTGCTCAACAATGATGAAGCATTGATAGAGAGTACTTTTTCTCTTCCTTGTGGACACATGTATTAATAAATGAAACAAAATTGAAACCAGAAGAAATGTTTTTTTTTTTAAAGTTTTCACGAATTTTGTATCCGAGGATGGTGTATAGTGGGAAAAAAGCAAACATGTCCTTATTGTAAAGAAAAAGTCGATTTGAAAAGACTTTTCGAAAATCCGTATGAGTTTAATCTTTAATGAGCTAATTAAAAGTAAATTTTTTTATTAAGATGGGAAAAACCTCACATGTTATATGGAAATTTTTTGGATTGGATTAGATACTTGGTCGCATGGCAGCCAGTTATCATTATCTCGGTCCAAGGTATCAATTGGATCATGGGATTGGAATAATACGAGTTTTAACTTTTAGAAGATCCACTTAAAAATAATTTATTTAACAATTTTTTATTGGAATAAATTTTTGATTAATTTAGAAAAAATTCACAGTAATTTCCAGAAAAATTTTGTTTACAAGAACAATATACTCGATTAAGTAATCTGAAGCAGGTTCCTCCATTCAAACATAAATTAAATGAGCATATTTGAGCTTTAGTTTTTTGACAATGCCGACCTGTAAAATTTATATGACATCTGCATTGTCCAAAATAGCATTTACCACCATTGAGACATGACGCATCTGACTCACAATCTTTTAAATATCTAATTAAGCTTTTACTTTGACTAGATGGTTTGTCACAGTTATTTCCAATCCATCCAGGTAAACCTAATATTAAATTTTTATTATTTAAATATAAAAAATGCAAATAAAACTAAAATTACATTTACAAAAAGGTTCTTCTGTATTTTGAAAGCATAAACCATTATTACAATTTATTTGAGAACATTTAGCCTCTTAATTTGAAATTTAAATTTTTAAGTTAAAAAAAATTATTCCAAGATACTAATTCATTCTTGGGACCCAAAAATAGAATGTAAAATTTCAATATTTTCCTGTGGATACTAAAATGGCCAAATAATTTTTTGTGAATCGTCCGTCTTCTATTCAATAAGACAAGAGTAATAATTACACGATTTACAATCACAAAGCTAATTATTATTTTTATTTAAAATTTTTATTCTAAATTCATTGAGATCAATTTTAAAAAATTTAATCATCAAACCTCTGGACGCCATATAGCAGGCCTAGGAAATTAATAAGAGTCCTTAATTGACTAGGAAAATATTGCTGCCATAAAATTGCTAATAGAAGAAGATCCTATTTGAATAGTGTCTCAAGTCTTTAACCACGATTAAGCTTTTATTTTTAATATTTTTTCCATAGTGCATCATTTAGTATTTTATGTTTTAGATTGTTACTCAAAAGCCCAAACCTGAAATGACTTATAGCATTTCTATTTCAAATAAGATTTGATGTAGATCTTAAAAAAATCATTTTAAAAAATCTAAATTAAGATCTTGAAAAGGAATGTGAAAAGATATTTCTCAAAATTTTGTCCAAGATCGTGAATAGAATCAACTTAGGATTAGTTACAAAAATTTTAAAAGGGTCTGTGATAGAATTTATCTATTCAAATGCAGTAATAAATTTTAGGTATATTTAATTAAATATTATTGTAAATTTTTCAGTTTTTTTTAAATTCAATAGAAAAGAACCCAACAAAAAGGTAAAAATTGAATAAATTTTTCTATCACTTCAAAATGGTTATGTTAATGTAACAAGATGCAATATCCATACTTTCATCAACTGTAAAAAACATTTCTTGATAAAAATCAGTCGCTTGACGACTTATTTAAGTTTTGTTGTAGTCTTTAATTGACTTGGAAAATTAATTCAAATTCAAATTTTTTAAATTTTAGACTTATCACTTTAATAGTCACTAATGTATCTTTTTCGAGGTAAAAACATCCTGTTACTCAAAAGCCCAATCTTTAGTGAGCTAAATCAAAAAACTTACCAAGCTTATAATCACAATAAAATCCTGTATAACCTGAACGACATAAGCACTTAAATTTATATTTATCGTTTTCAACATTTTTGCATGATCCTCCATTCTTGCATGCGTTCTGATTGTAAACACAGCTTTGGACTTAGTTTCAAAAAAATATTGTAGATTAGAATAAAATCAGAGTTGTTTTAAAAAATCATAAATCACAAGTTATAAGTCAAGTAAAGACTTTGACTCAAAATTGTGACTTAAAAACAAGCTTGATTAATATTTTATCAAATTACTTTCAAAGTCATTACACAGTGGTCCACTCCATCCGTTGTCACAGTCACATTTTAGAATTCCATTTTTTTCAACACATTTTCCATTTATACAAAATCTCGGATCACATACTTCGATTACATAAACATTAACTATTTTAAATTCAAAAAAATTGTTATATTTTAACTTACAACTCAAAATTTCACATCTTGAACCAGTGAAACCAGGCAGACAAGTACACATGTAACTATAAGGTAGATTGGTGCATATTCCTTTTTTATCATTTTAAATTTGATCAATTAATTATAAAATTTACCTCCATTTAAACACGGTTTTGAGATGAACTTGCACACATCAACTAGATTTTTATAAAGTAAATAAATTGAAAAATTAAATTGTTTTCCACAATAAAAATTAATCCGGGTTGAAAATATACAATCAATTGCATAAAAATTCAAAGTTTTTAAAGTAAGAAAAAAATTGAAGTTAAAATTTGAAACTTTTTAAGTTTAAAAAATCTAACTAAATTAAGATATCGAGTAAGATTTTTAGGTTTCATAAAAAAATTTGACACGATCAAATGGATCTAAGTAAGGTGAAAAAAGAAGATGGTAAATTGTGATTTTCTCTAATGTTATTGTGAACTGAGATCTTCCTTGCAAAATTTTAATAATTTTAGTTATTAAAATTTTAATTTTTAGATTTTAATCTCTTTAAAAAGATAATTTTTTTATCAAAGCATAAATGGTTTAGTTTAACAAAAATGGTTTCGTTTTAAATAAATCAGAGTATCAAAAATTAAAATAAATTCTAGTTCAATAATTGATAATTTATTTATTATTTTAGATTATCAATAAAATTGACATTAACTTCAGTATTTTGTTTTTTTTTAAACTTTTTTTGTTATTGCAATATATTTTACGCTCTTATTAACTTAAGTTGTTGTAAAAAATAAAGAATAAAGTTAAATATGTTTCCAACAAAAAATTTTTTTAGTGTCTAAAACTTGTTTTAAAATTAAATTATGAAAAAAAAGTGTTTAATATTTTTTAATTCTTTATCTATCTATACAATTAAATAAATGAATGAAATAATATACTTAATATTGATAATTTACGTAACTTTAGATAATCGATCAAAAATACAAATAAAGTCCAGAAAAGATTCAACTCTTCAATTAATAAGCTTACCTGCTCAAAATAGATCCATTTGAATAAGTTAAATCTACAAATAATTCTATATTTCTGATTAAAATATACTATTTGCCCTTTATTAAATTTTTAACTTTTAAAGTTATTATAATAAAACAATTCAACAAATTGAAGTACCACTCGTTTTAAAGCTAATTAATGAAGAATCTGCATTGTCAATTTCAAAAGATCATTCACAATCTGTTGAATCAACTTGAACGTCAAAACTTTTGCTAAATCATTATTTTTCAATGTATTTTTTTTTTCATTGCAGGTAACAGTTTTTTATTTTGTAGGTAAATTGAAATAAAATCTAAAATGTACTTACTTGGTACAATTTTTTTTTGGCATAGGATACCACCGTATTCCTCTGGACACTGACAAATTTTGTTTTCGAGATTTGGATTTAAGCAAGTGCCTCCATTATAACAAGGGTTAAGTTGACAAATGTTTTCCGTGCATGATTTGTTCAAATTTACATTTCCATTTTGGCATTTACAAACAAATGAAGACCATTCCTCAATCCAAATACATGGATCTTCTCCACATGGTCTTCTATCTTGACATATGCTTCCTTTAACTTTGATGAAATTAAATTAAATTAAAGTTATCAATTTTTTTTTAATTTATAATTTATTTATAATTGTTTACTGTAATTAGGATGAGCAAAAATAGAAATAATTATAAAATATATGTGAATTATCAATAGGCTCATTTTAATTTAGATAAAATAAGATTAATTTTAGGGTTTGAATGAGCGAGAATAAATATTAATTTTATGTAATCATTTTTTTTAAATATTTGTTATGTCAATATTTTTAAAATTCTAAGTCAAGCAATAAAGTTTCGGGCAATTAAGTATCTAATAATTTAAAGTTAAGTTTTATTTTAAATTTTATAAAACGGCACGATGAAGCTTTATTTTTGCTTAAATAATTAAGAATAAATTTGAAGTGTATTCTTGATCTTGAGTTAAGTAATTTGATAAAATAATTAAAATTTTAAAAAATAAAATTTAACGACTAAATTTAGTCATCATTGTCCCAATCTTTGTTTTCCTTGGGTTTCGGTCCACCAGCTGGCTTGGCCATGATGATTTTATCAACATACAAAACAGAGATAGCTGCTTTGGTGGCATAAGTAATGCCCCAGTATTTGGTCAAATATAAATCGTAGATTCCTTTGTCGTTCACATCAACAGTATCGCTGTCCTCTTCAATGTTAAAGCCGTAGTTTGATTTGCCTTCTTCATGAAGAGCATAAAGTTGAGACAAAATTTCAGTACTCTATTAAAATTTGCTTTAATAAATGCTTTTTGTAAAAATCTTTTTTTACCTTTCTGCCTGAATTTTCAGCCAAAGTTTTTGGAATAACCTCAAAGGCTTCAGCAAATTTTTTGATGGCATATTGTTCCAAACCAGGATAAGTCTTGAGATAATTTTTTTTAATTCAAATTTTTTATTATTTTAAAATTATTACTTCAGAAATTGACGACAATTGTTTGGCCAACTCCATTTCAGTAGCTCCTGCACCGGGCAAAAGTCTTCCCTCCTTTTATTATTAAAAAACAATTAATTTTATTTTCTAAATAAAATAAAATAATATTACTTTGGTCAATCCTTTAAAATTATTTACACCATCATCAATTGATCTTTCAATATCATCCATAATATTGTCAGTAGATCCACGCACAACCACAGTCGAAATAGCTCCTTCTTCTTTGTCTTGTTTGAACAATATGACAGGTACATCACCGACCTCATCAACGTACACGGTGTCACAGTATCCCATTTCTTCAGCTGTCGGTGGAACTATTTTAGCTAAAACGGTTCCATTGACTGTTTTAGCAACTCGTCTTAAGTCAAACTTGGACAAAACTCTGACCGCCATTATTTCGTATTTGTTCAAAAAGTGCAATGCCATCTCACCGACTTTGCCACCGCAAATTACTACTTTGACACCCGAGTCACAAATAGCCTTGACTTGTTTCTCTAGTAATTCCTCTTCGCCGCGACTAAAGCTTTTCAGTTCCTCGGCATTTTTGATCAACACAGTTCCCTTGGTTTCAGTGGTCGAAATGTCAAGTGGACAACTGTACAAAGCAATTTTTGGCTTTTGTGCTTTCCAAATAGTTCCTTCTACTTCACGTTTCAATACCATACCTTGCATCACAGTCGAATTCTGAATGCCACAGCCCAAGATTTTGCACACTCTAACATTGTCAACATTGAATGATTGATTGTCCTTCAGAGTTCTCACTTTATTGGAAAAAAAAATTATTTTTCAAATTTTTTTAATCATCGAAATTAATTTACTGCAAGCATCTCCGACCAATTCGGACAAAAAATCCTCATTTCCCAATTGTTTGCTCGAAAAACAACTCTTTAAGGCTTTTTTGACCAAATCTCGATTGTGCAAGTCCTTGACTTCGGCACATACAAGCTCTTAAAATTAAACAAAAAATTTAAATGATTTATTTATTGAATGTCAAAATTTTACTTGGCAAAATTTCCTGGACTCTTGTCAAAGCTAAATTATAGCCATCAATTATTTCAACTGGCGACAAACCCTTTAGTTAAATTTTAAAGTTTTTTCTAGAAAAACAAATCAATCTTTTTTAAATACCATGTTTAGCAGATCACCAGCATTTTGTAAAAGTTGCCCGGCAAAAATTAGCACAAAATTGGTTCCATCTCCGACCTCTTTTTCTTGCATATCGGAGGCCATGAGGACAAGCTTAGCGGCTGGATGCTGAACTTCCACTTCTCGCATCATTGTTGCCGCATCGTTTGTAACGAAAAGTTTTTCAATATGATTAATAACCATTTTATTCATTCCATTTGGTCCATAAGCTGATTTAGTGGTTTCGGCGAGCTCTTTACAAGCTTCGATGTTTTTAAGAGCGACTTCATCAACACCAGAATAAAACTAAAATGTTTTTATTTAGGAAAATTTTTATTTAATTTTAAACAAGTCTGAAACTTACTCTGGCTCCATCTTTCAACATGGATTGGAATCCTGGGGCTTTAGGTACATGTAAGGCCATTTTAGAATAAAAAATTTATTTTTCTGAGTATTGAAATCTAATTTAAACAAAGATTGAAAGAAAAGGTCAACAAAAATATTTGAAGTGATTTTTGAGAGAAAATTTATTTGAATTCAAATTTAAATGTTCAGCAAAATTCTCTCGATTTCTTTTTGAAATACACGTGAATAATTTCAATTGTAAATTTTTAATGTTTCTAACGATACTGCAATTGAAATAGATTTGAGTTTTTTCTTTGAAGCAATAAAACAGTCTGAACCAAAGTTTGAATATGAAAAGATTAATTTAGTTTTTTAATCTAAAGCAAATGAAACTTAGCAAATTTTTAGGCCCACTACTTTAAATAAGAACTTGATGTTGCAAAAATTTCAACTAAAAATTCAAATTAAATGCATTATTTCAGGATGGTGGAAAAATGCAGGCTCAACTTAACATTCATGGTAAAAATATTTTCCAAATTTTTTCTTCAAAACTCATTCGGCTTAGGCCATTTTCTCTTTTGATTCAAATAAATTCATCAAAATATTTGTTTATTTTTATTTTTTTTTAAATTTTCATCATAGTCTAATATCAAATGTAACGAAAAGGAATTTTAAGAAAACTTTAATTTACAGTAAATGCAATGATTGATAGTTGCTGTTGAAATTATTTAAATAGAACATTTTTTTAATCAAACTTTTGATGATTAATGTCTATTGTGTTTATTCAATCACTATATTCATAAAGCTCATCGAATTTGCAGTTCAAATTACATATTTTGACAAAAATAAAAAAATTTAGTTACTAACTTAAAGAGAATTTTTTTTAATTCTTGCTCTATAAAAAACTAAATTTTTTTTACATTTAAAAAAGTATTTGTAGAATATTTGTAGAATGTATTCTCAGTTTAGTCTAAAGGCTATATTTTATAAAACACTAGTAAAAAGCCAATTTAAAATAAAGAAAATTTTAATTTTGACAATACTTTAAATTAAAATGTTCAATTTTACTATCGATTTTAGACTTTTTACTTTCTCTATCAATATTAAAAGGTGAACAAGTAATGTTTCAGAATAAATTTTTAATTTGCATCTAAAAATTTTTTTCTTATTATTTAAAGCAATTAATTCAGATAAATAATCAAAAGATTGTGTATAAATTTAAAATATTAAGGATTCCATAAAGCGGGGACTGATTTTAATTTTTGTTTAAAATAACTTTGATCCATCTGCTAACCGGTTATTTTAAAATTGTAAAAAATATTTCGAATTAATTAAGATCATAAAGTCAAAATAAATCTATCTCAAAAATCAATATTTTTTTCAATCAAAAATATTCGTTATAAATTAAATTTTAATTTTAATCTTTTTAAATTTAACAAAATATTTTATTTAAATTTATTTATTTATTTTATTCAATTAATCAAAAAAGAATTGTATTTTTGAAGTTTTTGGAAGATTTGTATATAAATTCACAATTCCATTGTTTATCAGAGTAGATTTTTTTTGTGAACCTATTACGCGCAACATCTGTTTAAAGAATCTGATTATAAAGTGAAATATTTAATTTTTGTTTCCGGATGATAAAAAAATTTCTTGACAATAAGTAGAATATTTTATTAAAGATTTTGGAATAAATAGCTTTTTACAGTGACTTTCGAATTTTTAATTAAAAAATTTATACTAATAATTGATAAAATTTGAAATATTAAAGTCTTTTTTTAGAATAAATTGACTTTTAAATCAGCAAATGGAGTTTTTATTCCAATTTTTGGTCCAAGCGATATTCCTGTTCCAAATATAGAAGCTTCAATTCCATTCACACCAACAGATGCTGAACAGTCTAAATTAAGTCCAGTACCAACTGTAACTGGTCCAAAATGTCCTTCAGCTCTTACTAAAGAAGCGTTAACTCCAACTGAATTGTTAAAACCGTATTCAGCATGAGCGTTTGCAGACAGAACAGAAGTCTTTAGTCCAATATCTTCATTTCCTGCTTTTAATTCAGCCAAATTAGCTGAAGCGGAAACTGATTGCCCAACATCAAAAACACCATCAGCTTTATCTATTTTGTGATTAAAAAAATCACAAGTTGCATCCAAATGTTGCTGCTCACTTTTTGTTTCATCAAATTTTTCATTTGTTTTGTTCACATATTTTTCGGCTAAATAAGCTGCGGTTGATATTAAGCCAGTTTTGGCGTGAGGTTTACGCCTCTTTTTAATCCGCTTCAATTTTCGGATTTCGCTTTGGTAAAATTTTTTAGAAGATTCCATTTTTAAAGCATAAATCTATAATTGGTCTCTCTTTATACGCTTTGGATTCTAAAAATAGCTCGCTGTAAAATAAATAGAGCTAATTACGCAATTTATTTTACCCAGTTTGGCAATCCTTTTCTACAGACCATGCTAAAATGCTGCATCACTTAAGCAAAATTCAAAAAAAGTTAAATTTTTATTTTTGAAGACTTGTTTAAAGATTTTTAAAGTTTTTTCTAATTTTAAATGTTATTTTTTTTTATTTAATTTGAGCACAATCTGAATCTCAGATTACTGGCTTAAAATCAGATATCTTTATCCTTTAAAACGTAAAATTTGATATTTCTTTTGAATTTAAAAAATTGCACATATAAAGTTCCATAATAAATCGACCCTGTTATTGCAAGTTGCTTCCTATAAAAAATTATTTAAAAAAAAAAATTTAAAAAATTATTTAATAGCAATTTGAACGTAAAAGAACATTTTAATTTTTAATTTTAAGCTACTTAAATTCGATCGGAACGAATTGCATGCAAACAATAATTTGTCTTTCGTTCCTTGTTTTTATTGTCTTAAAATATCATTTTTGTGATAAAATTTAATCATTTTTCAAGAGGTTCTCAGCCAATTTAAACCTTTAATCTTGTTTATAGTATATCAATGGAGAATTAAGTTAGAAGACAAAAAATTTAAATTCTAAAATTTTTTATGTCAAAAAAATTAATTAATCTTTTGTAAATTTTGAATGAATATATTATTGAATTTATTAAATAATAGATTTCAATTTTTCAATTGAAAGCTTATTAAGAAAGCAATTCAAAAAGAAAAATTTTAGTGATTTTTTCAAGCACATTTTAAACTTTAAGGTCATAAAAAATGATTAAAGGCTCATTTTAATCGGTTTTTAATGCTCTTTAAAATAAGTCCTTAAACACATACACATTTTTATGATAAAAATTAGTGGACAGGTGTGATCTATAGGTAAAGTCTTTCTAGGTGGCTTTTTTTTAGTAAACCATGAGACAAGTAAAATTTTTAGTTTTTTCTTAATGTATAAAGTCTTTAAAATATTTGTATAAAATTTGGTTAAATTCGGTCAATAAAAACACATTTTTTTTTACTTTTAAAAATTTTGAATATTCTTTTTTTTAACATCTGTTAATTTATTTAATTGATATTTGGCAAACTAATATAAAAAAATTTTATTCTAGAATTTCCATTTTAATTGAAGAATTTAGTCCCTTTTTATTGTTTTTGTATTTTTTTTGCATATTTTTAATTTATTTTATAAGAATTTTGTTGTTTTATCAAAAAAATCATTGTTTGTGACGTTTGTAATCAAAATTAGATTTTAGAAAATTGATCCCTTACAAGTTTGGATACTTACTTATTAAAAATAATTATATTAAAAAGCAAATAGAAAATAAACTATTATTATTATTTATTTATTTATTTGTTAACTTTACCGAGCTTAAGCTCCTTCAGAATAAAACTATAAAAAAAAAATAAAGAAAAAATCAAAAAATAAATTTAAAAATAAAGTAAAATAGAGTAAGAAGACAAGAAATTTTGCTTTTGTATTTATATAATAGGGGATTTAAGATTTTTAATTTTGATAATTATTATTCATTGTGTTCTTTTTATTTTGTTTTTTTTTTTGTCTTAAACCGAATCAAACCGACTCAGACCGAACTCGGAGTTAGCATGAGCAGTCCAACAGCGGTGGAGACTTTCTTCTTGGTAAAAACCTTTTTATTATTCTTTTTTTTTCAGTAATATTATGATTATTTTTTTGTAACAAATTAACAGTTAAAGCAAGTAGGCTAGAATAAACTGAGATTAAAAGGGGATCTATTAAAAAATAAAGTTACATGTGATACTTGTTTACAAGTAATATTTTTTTTTAACAGTTTTTTTATTTCTAAAAGTAGAAAAATTGTTAAATTAATAGAAAAATAATTTACAACAAATTGATTAATGAATATTTTTATTTACTTAGCATGCTTTCTAATAAGATAATGGCTTTTAATTCCAATGGAATTACCAAAAAAAAAACAAAAATTAAGTTAAGTAAAATAGTAAAAACTTAAAAATGTCTCAAAACTTAGAATCTGATGAATCATAATCAACCTCAATCATAGGTCTTGCTGCTAATGATACCGAAGACGATGTTGACGAACCATTGCCAAAAAGAAGAAGAGGTGAAAGTATTGCATACGAAGCGTTCAAAGCATTTGAATCCTTGGCTGAATGTTTGAAAGAGCTTAAAGAAGGATTAATAGAAAACACAACTTTTATTTTGAACAGAATTTCAAAGCAAAAGATATCGGTAGGTGGCTTAGAAATAACCTCAACGATGGCTTTATCGAAGTCAAGGATCCAACAATAAACAACTAAATCGAAGGGTCGCAGAAAGAAAGCTTTATCAGCCTTAATAAGAAATTCAATAGGGCCGATTAATCAAGAATCATGTTTTCGTTACAAACTAATTCAAATTTGGCAGAAAATCCAATAACTATAAAAACACAATCAATCGAGTCAGAGCCTAGTACTCAAATAGCTTTATTAGCAGCAAACGATAACTCAACTCAAACAGTCCAAAAAAGAGGCAGAGGACGTCCGAGAAAAACTGATTTGGTTCAAACATCAAATGTCACTCAAAAGAGTAAAAAGAGAAAAATAAATCAAAATTGATTAATTAATTAAATATTAATTGAATTGTTTTTATTTTTTTTGTTACTTCAAATAAAAAAATTTTTACTACGTTTTGATGTAATAATTACTACTTTTTTTTCTCCAATTAGATAATAAATTTTCTACTAGAAAAAATAAAATTTACTACTGCAATAATTATTATTTAGTTTTAGAGATATTTTTTGTTTTAGAATTAACTATTTATTCAGGCAGGCTATTTCAAATTTTAACCATGCGACTTGTCAAAAATAATAACGATGCATGCAATTTTTGACGTCTTCTCTTACCATGTATTTTGTATGTTTCCTCAAATTATATACTTGTTTGGGAGAAAAGTTCATTACATTAATAAGTTAAATTCTTTCATTGCCATTTATGGTTTTATAGATTTGAATTAAATCACTCCTCATTCATCTAACTTTGAGGCCAGTTATCTCTAAGAACTAAAGTCTTTGGTCATTACGAATGAAATTCCTAATTACGAATGAAAGTGATGATTTTTTTTTGCTCTTCTCTTTCTTAATATGGGCACCAAGAACTTATTTCAAGTGAGACCGTATACAATATGCTAGATTACATATGATGCGTTATTTTTTTCCCATAGTTTTTTTTTTATTTTCTATTTGCCATCAATCCAAAAAATAAAACCAAAAAAAAAACAAAAAAATTATGGAAAAAAAAATCTTAGAAAAAAATACAATAGAAAAATGGATTAAATGAATTTAATAATAATAATAATAGTCTAGACTGTAACAGGAGTAATCCTATGAGTGAGGGTTTAATCGTCACTATGACAGGCTTTTTTTATATCCTTTTTATATTGTCGTAATTCGCTTTGAAGTCGTTCTTGGTGCTGGATTGAATAATGTTTGCGTCAAGTTCGGGCTGACGTAGGTACGTGAAAATAAGGTTGAGTTTCTAAGTTCTTTGCTGCCTTCAAAATTTATGATTTAATTTCTTCACTGTTCAAGCAAATCAATATTGGAGGAGTACTTGAAAATCCTGCTTAAAGCGACGTATAAATTTTATTCAATTGATATTTATGTCAATTTTCACTGTAGATACATTTTTTAATTCAAGCACCAAAAATTAAACCATTTTTTTTATAATGACCATTATTTTGATTTTCTTTGATTGGAATGAGTCAAATGATAAGAACTTACGAGTTACTTTAGAGGATTTCATTACTCAAAGTACTTTAAATTTAATTTTAATATTAATAAATGGAGGAAAATAAAAAATTCATTTAAAAAATACTTAAGATTTAAGTGTTGAACAGATTGATTTATTATTTATTTCTCTATCTGTTTCGAGCTTTTGCTCCTTTAGATTAAAATAAAAAAAAAGTTGAAAAATAAAACAAAAAATTTATAGTAAAATTCATAAAGTTTAGTAAATTAGTCAAGTTAATTTATGATATTCAAATTTTGAATATCAAAATTGTTTTTATTGCGATTTTTTGAAAATCTTTTTTTCTTTTAATTTAATTAAAAAAAAAAAAAATTGAAAAAATTATAACTGAATCAAAACGCATCTATTTCAAAATTCTTTAAAAGTTTGCTTCTTTTAATTCATTTTAATTTTTTCAAAATATGTCAGGTAATATATCTGAAATCTTACTGATTGCCAACCAATTAATTTTTCATTCGAAATTGGTGGTCTACCCAATTTAAAAAATGGAATCATCACGACACTTGGAAAAATTTAATTATTTTCAATGCAGGGTTTAGGGTTTTAATTACATATTTTAATCACAGCTAGTTTAAATTATAATTTTATAAAACACACAATAAAAATCAATAATAAAAAAAATAAAATAAAAATTTATTTGACCAAACCTCAAATTTATACAGGCACTAATCAGTTACATTTTCTGGAATAATTGCAAGAATCTTATAAAATTCAAAATGGCAAACTTTAAACAAAATTTTATGATAAAAATCACAGAAAAACAAAATTAAAAAAATTCAAAACTGGTTATAAAATAAATTAAAGATAATTAATATTTGATCAAACTTTCTGGTTTTGATTTCAAATTTGGTATTTAATTATTCCCATTAAAATAGAATACAAAAAGACAACTCACAAGCATTTAATATTTTTTATCATTTTTTTGGTTCTATTTGAAATCTAGTTATCTTCAATTTGAATAGATTGACTTTTTTTAAATTTGTTTCTATCAAGCACGTAGATCTATTAGAAACTCTCATTTCTTTAAAAACAAATATTTTGAATTTATCCTTTTAAAAATACCCACATAGTAATTTTAATTTGCATTTATTAAATGAATTTTTTACTTTTTCAATTTATTCAAATCTTAGTTAAATATCAAATTCTATTAGATAAAATTAATAGCTATGACAAAAAATGACTTAATATTTGGCCTGAATTTTTTTTGTTTATCTTTTATCAATAAATATTCAAGTAAAAAAGTCCATAATCGAATTGGTTTTATTAATAAAATTCAAAATATCTAAAAAAAAAATTAAATCATTTGATAATTTTTAGGGGTATCTTTTTTTAAAATTTAAATATCTTTAATGCACTATTTTATTTTTTTCGAAATATTGGGAACAAATTTTAAGAGAATTATCCAGAGGATTTTCTTGAATTTTTAATCACATTTTAAAGTTCAGAATTTGCAAACAATTTTGCAAACAGATCTAAAAATTCTAATTCAATTTTCTAAAGATTAAAAATGATCTGAAAAAAAAGCCGAAAGTTTTTGTTTTTTCAATTTTTCATTGTCAGGAATAAAAATTTCTTTTACAGCAGAAAATTTTTTGATGATTTAAATTTTTGGTTCTAAATATCATAGTTTAATATTAATAGAAAAAATTGCATAATTAAGTCGAATTAAATCTATAGAAATAATTTTAAAATAAAGCCTAAAAGCATTATTATTTTATTCAACTCTTAAATTTAGTGATGAAATATTTATTATCATTCAACAAAATGAGTGGGATGCTGCCAAAAAACTAAGACATATTAAAATGGATTTCGAAATTATATAAAAAGAAAAATATTATTTTAGATTTAAGACCAATTAAAGAGGAATACATTTTTTAAATCAATATGTTCACCACAAGCAAAGAAATGAACAAAAATTCAAAATTGGATCAATTAGAAACTAGTTTATCAGAAGAACTTTTACGCTTTTTTTGCATAAATCTTATTTGTATACTCACAATTATTTTAATAATGACATCATGCTATATAGCCCATGTTCTATATGGGAGTCTTTGGAAGCCTTTTATAAAGTAAAATTTTTTTAAATATTTAATAGCTGATTAGCAATATGGTTGTTGATTAATTTTTATTATTTTATTATCATCAGTTTTAGGAATTTAAAATTTAGAAAATTAAAAATCCAAAAATCAAATTTCAAGTTAAGGTTTCAAATAAAAAATGTAACTTCAATTAACAACCTTATTTATAACAAAATTTGTAACAAAATTTTTTTTTCAAATTTTCTTCAAGGAATAGATCAACAAAGAGAGAGAATAAAATTATGGAATCTGTTTCGATTAACCATAAATCTAATAAAGAATCGAAATCGGTAAAAAATGAGATCAGTAATGTTAATAATATTGATGAAGGTAAATAAATTTTGAAAATTTTTTTATCGAATTTTTTAGAATTTTTATTCATGTTTTTTATTTATCTAAACAGAAATATAAAAATTTAAGACTTTATTTTTAAAATTATTTAGGACTTCTTTTAATTTTGATTTTAAAATTTAATTAAAAAGTTCTATCTTTTCATAAATAATTTAATATTAATTTGTAGCCAGCGAAGATTAAAGTTATCATCGGAGAAAAAATTTTATTTCTTGAACTATTTTATAAAACAATCGACTCAGTTAATAACTTTTTAATACTTACTTCCAAATCTTTTAATTATTTATTATTTTTTTCCAGCATACAGAATTTAAAAAAAAAATGTATTATTTTATTTTTCTTAATCGGTTTTTGATGGAACTGTTGTTTTAGCATAATAAACAGATATTAGAAGACCCAAAAAAATCAGAATTTTCAATTTTAAAATTAAAACCTGCATTTTTACTCAAGACTGAAATTTCTTTTTACATTTTTCTAATAATTTATTATTTTTTAAATTCAAAATTAGGTACTTGTATCTGATTTTCTAATAATTATTTTTGGAACTTGTAAGATCGAAGGTTACTTGATGTTTCTTTTATAAGATCGTTCAATTTAAGGAATAGTAGAAATTCAAGTTCGGTATATGAAATTATAAGAATTATGTAAGATTTGATAAGAATTTAAACAATTTAGCTTTCTTCTATGCCCTTTAAAATTTTAAAAATAAATAGTTCAAGATGCATTTTCAAGATGCAAAATCATGAAGCAAATGAAAGACTTGAAAGATTTTTAGTTAAAAAAAAATCAGGATGTATTAAATTTTTTATTAATTTACAAAATAAAAACCCCCTTAAGTTTTTCTTTCAATAAAGAATTGAAAAAAATTCGTTTATTTAGATAGAAAATTATATCAAAGATTATATTTTTAACATTTTCCTAATGTAAAAAAAACTACTTAAACTCAAATCTAATTAATGAGTTAAAAAATATAAAGGAAAAGAAAATTTAACTTTTAGTTTTAACTGTTTATCAAAATAATTCAGTCGAAAAGTTTTCACGGTTAATTTTTTTATTTGACCATAAATTTATGAGTTGATTAATGCTTTTTTTAAATCTCGAAATAATTAAGACTACCGGCATTAGGTTTGTAACAGCCCTCAGATGATGTCATGTGAGATCAGATTATATTAGCTGACAGTAAATGATATCAGGTATCACATGATTTCATATTGTACCATTTTTTTTTTCCAAAATTGGTATCAGCTCATATCTGATTCAATCAGATGATATAAACTGATAATAAAGTCTATCAATTTTTTTATTCGAATTTTCGAAAATATTCCAAGTTATATTAGAAGTAAATGTAATTAGATTACTTTAATTAGATTTTATTTTTTTTTGCTATTTTGATGGGAACCCTAGAAGTTTTTGTTTTCATACTAAAAAATTTGAAAAAATTGATATTAAACATTTTAACCTAATATTTAAAATGAGAAAACATAGTTTTTTAGAGATAAAGACAATTTATTTTTTTTGAATTTATTCACAATTTAGATGTTAATGTTTAATTAATTAAAAAAAATTTAAAAATTTAAGATTTCCATTTATTTCTTAAAATTAAAATTAAAAAAAATAATACAAGATCTAATTAATTGATCTTAAATGAAATTTTTACCTTATTTTCGTTGATTAAGATCTTACAAGAAAATATTAAAAATCATTAAGCAACCTTAATGACTAAAAACTTTTGGCAAAATTCTCCATCTTGTCAAGTTCTTAATCTATTTTATATTTTTTTAAATAAGATCCATTTTAAGATTCATCTCCTGGCTTATTTATGTTTATTTCAAAACGGAAGAAGTCTATCTCTTTGCATGGGCTAAACAAATTTCTTTGGGTTTTAGTGAACGCGTTCTTTGGCACGGAAATACAATATATATATATATGTTTCTTTTGCAGGCGTGTTAATCAAAAAAGCAGCGAGTGAATTGATACAAATTTTGAATTATTTTATTTTAAATATTCACTTAAATTGACTAAAATTTAATACTTTATCATGTAAACTAAGTATTTTTAACATTTAATTTATCTATTTCAAAAAATTCAGAATGTTGAACAATTTTTGATTGATTTAAAAACATTTATGTTTTTTACGCTGAAAAATTTTATTTACTTTTACTAGTATGCTAAAAGTTTTGATAATTTGCTGATTAAGTAAACCCGTTTTTGATAATCTATGAAAATCTAAAATACCTTAAAAGGTTCATATAGGAGAAGAAGTATATTTTGTTTTGAAATACTTTGATTTTAGAAAATTAGAAATTTAAACAAAATAAATTTATTTACTAAAATTTAATTAATTGATATAAATGAGAAGTAAAAGCTTGGACAATCTTAGATATTCTGGCTCAGTAATTTTTTTTATAAATTCGAATTCATTAAATTTTTTTAAATTTTTCTCTCTCAGAGGTTAATCGTTTTTTATTTTAGTGATTAACTTGGTTTAAAATGATACTTGTCAAAATGGAAAAATTAAAATCCTATACTTGAATGAAACTCGCTTACAATTGAGGGCCCTGAAATCAATATCCGAGAATATAAACAAAAGTTTAGCAAACAACTAACCAACACAAGACGACGTGAAAATTTCTTGACTAATAGAGGAGTCAAGAACCGGAATGTGTTTTCTAGTTAAATAATAAATGATAAATGACACATGGAGAGAAAAAGAATTAAATATTTATTTAAACAATTTTAGTGTCCATCATTAATCTTATTTATTAATAAATTATTAATAAAACTAAGAACAAAATTACTTCATTTATTTTTATTTATTTGCTAATCTGTACCGAGCTAATGCTCCTTCAGAAAAAAACTACAATAAAGCTAAATAAAGCAAAATAAAATAAAAAAAAGGATTTTTAGTAATGAAAAGAAAATTAAAAACGATAAGTTGAAATAGCTAGAGGTTAGACATGTTTGAATATTTGAAAGTTCAGGTAAAAAAGAAAAATTGTTAGCTAATTACAAAACGGAGTTTGATATTCCATAAATCTTGATTCAAAACCTTCTCTATATTCTTTATCAGTTTGAGGACCAATGGAACAGAATGGCTCAATCCTGCCCTGACATCACTCAACTCAAAAAGTTGATTTGAGACTGTTAGTAGTTTAAGCTTATTGAAAGCCTCTTGGTGCATAATATTGGAGGGAGTACCATATTTAAGCTTTAAAATAGATCGAACTGCTTAATTTTGAATAACTTGTTTTTTTTGATGTTAGTTTCTGAGAAAGAATTTAAACAAGGAAAAGTATAAACCAAAAATGATCCTATCAAAGATTTGCAATGATCACCTAATGTTTTTGGTTTCAAGCCTATTATTATGAGAGATATTCTATAATATTAAGTCTTGAATTACAGCGCTCTTTAAATTCATCTACCATTCATAAAGGTAAGTTTTGAGTCCAATGTGATGCCTAACATTTTCCTGACATTTTCCTCATTATTTAAATTGTTGCCATTAATTTTAAGGCCAAGATTGATTCAAACTTTTGTTTTTTCTCAAAGATCAAATAACCTGACTTTTCAATAAAAATTTTCATCTTCCATTCGAAAACCATCTTTCAATTTTAGTTTCATTTTGAAGTGAAAAACTTTATTAATTTTAATAACTTTTTCGAAAAATATGTTTCAGCATAGATTTTTCATAGCACACCATTATATCATAACTCGCCTGAGAATTTAAAAAAAGATTTGTAATAAGAGATCGATGTTGTATCATTCAAGCTCTCAATTTACAATAGTATCAATTTGATCTATTTTGACTTTGAAAAAAATTTAAAAAAATTTGATGTAAATTTAACAAATTAAAAAATAATTAATTTTTATTTATTTTTTACAAAAATCCCAATTTTAAATATTTTAGAATTTTTTATTTAGATTAGATAAATGAAGTGTTAATCAGTCGACTATGATAAGGGCACTAGACGATTATCTAAGAAAATTTAGCTTGAAAAAATCACCTTGGGAAATGTGTTCATAGTTCTTGCACTATTTGAGTGTGGAACTAAAAATTTAGCACTGGTTGAGTCATGGATTTTAATTAAAAATACTGAAATATTGTTGATAATATTTTGCAGCTAATAAAATAATTTTTAACAATCTACTTAATTATTAAAAATTTCAAACTTAATGAAATTTTTCAAACATCAAAAATTAATAATTTTTTTGTTGGGCTATGAAATTCGGAGTCAAGCTTTTAGATTCGAGTAATATTGAATATTTCACTCAAATTATATCAACTGTAAGTAAGCTATGTTCGAAAACAGCTAGTGATAAATCATGCGCTTTGAAGTTGACCACGGAATTGGTTTATTTTATTTTGCCTGAGTTTGCGGCCAATAATTTAGGCAGTGGTGGCTCAGGCCGCACTTCATTCTGGATGAGTTTAGACCCAAAGTCATTATTTGACTTTTATATATGCGAAGGTAAATCCTGTGAAGAAAATTTAATAATGCTTGAGATTCAGCCTGATAATTTGTTGCGAGCACTCAAATCAAGTCCGAATATGAAAATGGTACGAATCAAGCTAACCAAGAGACAAACGCCTTGTATCACTGTTGAAATAGATTTGCACTCAATATCTTCAAAAACAAGCTCAAGGACCATAACCCATGATATCCCAGTAAAAGTAATTTCCTCGTCCAAACTCTCTTCCACCGATTTCCAAGAGCCAAATATTGATGCGGCTAATTTAAGTATTCAAATTCCTCCTATTAAAATAGTGAAGCATATGGTCGAAAGAATGAAGTGTCTGAGTGAATTTGTTTACCTAGAAGCGAGTCATCAAGGGACTTTGACTTTCAAAGTAGATGCCGATGCCGCCACAGTTTGTACTTATTTCAGAAATTTGAGCAATTTACCAATTCACAGACAGAATGCTGATGAATATAGCTTATGCACGGTTCGATTAAGCCTTAAACGACTCTCAGATTTCATTAACGCCTTGCAATTTCAGCCTAATAAAATTATATGTAATTTTGTAAATAACAAATATGCGCATTTTTTTGTAGTTCATAACGAGGACCTCGTACTTCAGTATCTCATCTCTTCAGTTCTAATCTAATTTGTACACTTTTATTTAAAAATATTTTTCTAAAATTTTCCAAATATTAATCAATAAAAATTTTGTAAATTTATCTTTTTTTTTAGATGGATACTTCCAAGTTTATAACAAAGCAACTCGAGCTTATTGAACTAGAAAAATATGCCGAGATCGAAGAATCAAAGTAACCAGGTCAAGTCAAAAATTAGAAAATAAATTGCTAATTTAAATTGTTTTTAAGAGAGTTATTAAATACCTGTAGCTTGCAGAGGCTTCAAATAAAAGGCCTTTGTTTGTTAAAGTTAAAAATTGATCAAAAATTTACTGGACTTTACGGAAGAACCATAATTGTATTTATAACTGCTGTCCCAAACAAAACTATCAACACACAACATTTTTCCTCAGGTTTGTCCAATTCAAAAAATTAATATTTACCCAAATATTTATTTAAAATTGATAAGATCCTCAATTAATTTAAAATTTATTTGAGATTTTTTTAAAAATCATCAACATAAAAATCCGAAAAAATAATTAACTGAGATCTTTTACGGAAAAAAGCTTAAATATGATTGAGTTTAAAAAATCTTAAAGCATTCTTGAGACAAATTATAAAAATTAATTTTCAAGTCAAGTCAAAGTTATTTTTATATTAATAAATAAGAATTTATTGACCACCGACAAATAAAAAGCTGTTGCTTACAAACACCAATATGTCTACCACTATTTAACTAAACATCTATTTAACTTAAAAGTTTGCTTAATACAATTTTTTTGCAGTTTTTTGAAATAAATAGATAGAATAATTTTTAAATCAATTTTTAAGCAAACGAGCTAAAGGTAGAATTTTTTTAATTAATAAATAGGTTTGATAGTAAGCTTCGAAATAAAATATACAATTTAAGATAATGTTATTGCATTCAAATAATATTGAGATCTGAATTTTAAATACCAGGGTTTAAAAAATCTACCGTGGGTTCAAATGCTAAATGATTAACTATCCACAATTTGAATTGAAAACAGTGTATTTAAAAATATTTATTATTAATATTTTGTGTTGAAAATTATTTTAAAGAAAATTTGATTTGTGTTTATCAAAGTTTTTTTGCACAAAAAAATTGTTTAAAAAATTTTTATATTGTGGAGACGTTTTTTTTAGCTAAAAAAATTTTTGTGCTGATAAATTTTTCTTTTTGATGAACAGACATTAGTTTGTGGATGATGGATTTTTATTTGTTTGGAAGAATTATTTAAAAGAAAATTTTTGATAATGATTTCTGATAATAAGCAGAAATTAAAATTGAAATGTAAATTTAAAAACAATAGTTACAAATATTTGAAAAGAAATATTCATTTAAATTTCGATTTTATTTACAATTTTAGAATCTTTTGACACTTTTTACTATATATTTTTTATTTATTAAAAATTAAACGATGTAATTAAAGATTTAAAATTTTACTAAAAAATATAAATGTTGTCATGATCAAAAGGTGAGTTAAGTTAAGAGCAAGGAATAGGAGCAATATTGCAGTTCTAAATTTGTCTAGAAATTGCTTTAAACAAAAATTTAAAATTTTTAATAATGAAATTAATTTTTTAAATAAGCTCAGTCAATAAAGCATAGTATATTTAAAACAGTAATAGATTTTTTTTCGTAAAAGTAAGGTATAAAAAAAATAATATTTTTAATTAAAGGTGACATTGTGTCGTTAAGCGAAAATAGTGTGCCTCCAAGTGAATTGAATTCGGCAAAAAATGTACTGACTGGCACAGTTACCAAAGTCAGCAATCAAAGCATATCGGTGGCAATTGATAATGATATCGAAACGATAGATGATGGCCTGAATGAAAATGACACTTTCAAGCTTTTAAAATTGTGCAATGAGGTGACTCATAAGCGTATAAAAGGTGCCTTGATTTCAATCAAGGAAAATAAGATCAGTAGCCGTTCATCGCATTTATTTGATGTAATTTTTCAAAATTGCCAACCAGAAAAAATCCAAACCATGCTAGGCAATGAATTAAGTTTAGCTTTTTTTAATAGCCGACTTGACCGGTCTCAGCAAAATGCCGTAAAATTTTCCTTCGAGCAAAAAGACTTAGCTATCATACACGGGCCACCGGGCACTGGCAAAACAACCACTCTAGTTGAAATTATAAAACAAAATTGCCTAAAATATAAACAAAAAGTGCTAATATGTGCTCCATCGAACATTGCTGTTGACAATTTGGTTGAGCGATTGGCCATTCCGGAAAAAGGTTTCTCTAAAATCAAGCTTATTCGCTTGGGACATCCGGCTAGGCTTTTGGAAAATATACACCAGTACAGTTTAGATTCTGTGCTAACTCAGAGTGATCAATACAAATTAGCTAGTGATATCAAATCTGACATGGAAAAAACTTTGAGACTAATTCGTAAATCAAATACACAAAAATCCGAGAAAGAAAGCTTAAAAAGAGAAATGAGAGAGTTGAGAAAAGAATTGTACCAGCGAGAAAATAGAGCTTTGAAAGAAGTGCTCAAACAAGCTGATTGTATTTTGGCCACATTGACCACTACGCACTCAGATGGTCCGCTAAAACACTTGACAGAAGACCATTTTGATATAATAATCATTGACGAATGTTCTCAAGCATTGGAAGCAGCTTGTTGGGTACCATTGGTAAAAGGTGCCAAAAAAATAATTCTAGCTGGAGACCACTTGCAGCTACCACCGACAATTTTAAGCAAAGAAGCCGCTGTAAATGGCCTGGATCTTACTTTGATGAAAAGACTTATTGACACTTATGGAGATGAATGTACCAAAATGTTAACCATTCAATATCGAATGAACAAATTGATTAATAATTGGATTTCAGACAGGCTCTATGAGTCTAAATTAGTGGCTCATGAGACTGTGGCCGAACATTTGCTGTGCGATATGGACGGCATTGATAAAGATGAAAATACCAATGCAGCTTTGGTTTTTATTGACACTGAAGGATGTGATATGCCAGAGATGGTAATTGTTGATGAAAATTCCTCACAAGACGAAGAATCAAAGGCTAACGATGGCGAAGCAAATGTTGTATGCAAACATGTATCTGATTTAATAAAGGCAAAGCTAAAACAACAAGACATAGCTGTAATAACACCGTATAATTTACAAATGGAGCTTATTAAGGCTAAACTGCATACAAAATTTCCCAATGTGGAAGTTAAATCAGTGGACGGCTTTCAAGGCAGAGAAAAAGAAGCCATAATTTTGTCTTTGGTCAGATCGAACTCCAGAGGTGAAGTTGGATTCTTGGCCGACCAGAGAAGAATAAATGTGGCTATTACAAGAGCCAGAAGGCATTTATGTGTGGTTGGCGACTCCCAGACTTGTAAAAATGACCAATTTTTGAAAAGTTTTTTGGACTATTGTGAGCAATATGGTGATATTCGCTCTGGCTTTGACTACCAAGGCTCGGGCAATGATCTAAATGAGCTCGAGTTTGAAGACATTAAATTTTCGAAGTTGAAAATCAAGGAGCATAAGCCAAAATCTGATGGTAACAAGCAAAAAATGACCAAAAAGAAAAAAGATACTGAAACCGAAGAAGATAAAGTGTTCCAATCGGAGGTTAATGAAATTATGGAAAAACTCAAAAATGGACAAATTCAAGAATTTTCTTTTTCGTCCAAGTTGAATCCTAGACAGCGCAGAATTGTGCATGAAATGGCGGAGAAGAATAAAATTGAGCATGAGAGTCAGGGTGCCGATGATAATCGATTTATTAAAATATATCTTAGGAAAATTGTCGAGGAGTCTAAAGCAATTGTATTTGCGGAACCAGCCATTGAAGAGGCTCAAGACAGCTTGGAGACAAGCAACAATTTCGATAGTTTGTCTGAGGAAAATTCAAAGAAAAAGAAAGAAAAAAAGAAAAAACAAAATGTCAAACAAGATGTACATGTTGTTGAGCCCAAGGCCAAAAAAGAGACCGGTTGCTATTTATTAGGTGAACTAACTGATCAGAATGATTCTGATTTGAAGTTTCGCAATGATTGTAGAATTTGTCCTTGGTGTAAAAAATTTATTCTAAATTCAAGCTTTACCATGCATGAGCTACACTGTTCCAAGTTATACAGTAATTTGGATGTCGAACCGAAGCAGGAAGTTTCGTCTAAAAAAACCGCTGTTTCTAGTAAAAATAACAAAGTCAAAAAAAATCCACTTGAAACTGCTAAAACCGATAATTTTGATGAGCTACTGGAAATGTTTCAGAAGTCGAACAATGTTTGTAATTTTCAAGGATGTAAAGTTTTAGTTCAAACACTAGGTCAAAATTGTGAATTTTGTCGCAGTAGGTTTTGTTTAAAGCATAGTTTGGCCGAAGCTCATGGTTGCGGTGATGAGGCCAAAGCACAAGCTAGGGCTCATATAAGAAAAACTGGTAATTTGCAAATCAACGAAAAGCAGCCTTCTTACGCTGAAAAAATTCGACATCAATTCAATGAAAAGAAACTGCACGAAAAAATAGAAACAATGAGAGCTGAAAGAACTGGTTTGAACAAGAAGAAAGATAAAAAAAATTAAATTAAATTAAATTACACATTTTTATTTGATTTAATAAATTTTAATAACTGACTTTAATCTTTAAGTATTATTTATTTATTTTATTTAAAATATCGATTAATAACTCTTTTAAATTAGTTGTTTGAACGATTTCTAAAAAAATTTTAAAAATTTTGCATTTTTAATATTTTTAGATTGTTTGTGCAATATTAAATAAAATTTTAATTTTGATTTAATTGATTATTGGTTAGTCTTTTTTTTTAAATTTTCAAAATTTTTCACAAAAAAGATAAAAATGTAAATTTTTGTCGTCAAGTCGCTGACTTGTAATAAATTCGAGAACTTATTCCTGAAAATATCGTATTAAATAATTTTTTTCTAAATTTTTATTTAAAATTAAAGTTTTTTTATTTATCAGTACATAGATTTGCATTTTAAAAAAATAAAATGTTATTTAGGTGATTCAATTATTTTCATTAGTAAATTTATTTTTTCGCCAAAAATTGAAAATACAAAAAATGATCTCTTCTATTAATAAGACCACTTTATTTGATAAATGATAAATAAAAACCTAATACAGTTTAAATTTTGTAAATCTGTATTAATAATTTTCCTTAATAATTTATCTGAAAATTTATCTGTCAAACACAAAAAAAAAATATGAATTTCGCCGAAAGCATAATTCAGCAGCCGCCAAAGTTGCCTAACCATACTTGCAGTGGCCATGGTTACATGGTTATTGCTGCAGCTTAATATTGTTATTATTATTATTAATAAAAATTAAACTGTCATTCCTCTTTAAGGACTAAAATGATCGCTAATGGCTTTATTCAGTTGTGTCAAATTCATAAAAGACCCCGTGTCCCGTGCAAGTTTTGATTTTGTCTTGATAATTTTAAGATTTATAAATTTTTTTAAAGAAAATTTATTATTTAATTCTCTATTAATTCTTTTAATTCTTTTTACGAGCGGTCATTCGAGGGTAAACATTAAAATAAAAAGATGAATTTTGTTTTTTAATATTAAAATCCCAAGCTATTAATATTCAAAATTTCAGGACTTAAGATTCCTATTTTTAAAAAAAAATTCCTACCTTTTTTTGAACACCCATTGTATCAAAGATATGCCTGCAGTTGTAAGTCATCTTTTGAAGCTATTCTCTGATGATAGTAAATTAATCGCCAAAATTTGCATCAACACCGACATCACAGTATTACACCAGGACCTTGACGTACTAAAAGAGCTGTCAAATATTTTGCGTATGCTTTTCCACGTTGAAAATGCAAAGAGATGGAGTCAAGCAGATCCGATAAGAGTTTATACTCTAACAATGTAAGAATTGATAATTTTTGTGAAAGAAACACTTTGAATTTTGTAGATATAGAAAAAGATCCCGGACTAAATTTCTCCCGTTAACTCAAATTTTCCAACCACATTAAATTCCAGACCAACACAGCAACTGCTATTCAAGGACAATTTAAAAGAACTTTCAGCACCTTCTTTTCGAGCCGAGTAGTAAAAGTGTGAAATGGCTTGCCGTGCGAAGTCAAAGAAACTACAACAATCAAATAATTCAAGAATAAATATGACGCCTTCAAGTCTAATCCAACAAGTTTTCAATCGAACTATAAATAACAAAAAATAGAAATTTTAGGTCTTGCATGTCCCTGGATTTATGCGCATTTAGCTACCATAGAAGTTTCTCTTGTAAGGCGTCTCTGCAAGCAATTAATAATATTATTTTTATCAATCAAAAAAATTTTTTTAAATAAGCAGTTCAAAATATTCTATAGAATATAAAATTTAATTCAAATTTATCTTCACTCTATTAATATTCATCATGATGTTCTTAATAAACTTTAGTCCCTTACAGTTCCGAATTAGCTTCGTGAGTCGAGAGAGGATATTTCATCACTTAAGACTTGATCATACTGTCTCACTAGTTATCAGAATTTGAGATAAATGTTAATAATAAATTAAAAAATAGTCGGTGAATTTAATTAATACTAAAATACCGACTAAAATATTACTTAGCATAATCTAATATGTTTAAAAGCAAAGATGAATCAAAATTTTTTTATTAATTTTAAAAGAATGATATTGATGAAATTAAGTTTTTTTAAATTTTAAATTTGAATTGTAATTAAAATGTTCTACCATTCTCAGCATATCCTAGTTCGTTTTCAAATATATACTAAGTTAGTAATTGGAAATCGGTATCAGCTCTTAAATTTAATAAAAATTAATTAAAAGTTTTAGACAAACAAAAAGTATTAAATTTCAATTGATCAACATAAATTGCAGCTTTTACGGCAAGAGTTTGGATCAGAAGACTTGATTAGTCCACAAAACGGTGTCAAATACTTGCACAATGCTGATTCATCTGTACAATTAGGATTTGATGTCTTGCAAATGCCACATGTCAAAGGACAAATTTCTTTAGTCAGAGAACCCATGACGATTGTATCACAGCCAGATTGACCTAAAATTTGGCCAATGTATAAGTCGCAGAAACTTGTTGAGACATCTTCACATGGTTTTTCACATCTAATTCCACTAAAGCCATTTTCACAGTTACAAACATAGCCTGTGGCTGAATTAGAGCATATTCCATTCATGCACGGGTTCGAGCTACACGGATTACTAGGTGAAGAAATTTCACAATTGATTCCTGAAAATCCAATTTGACAAGAGCATGAGTATCCATTTACCAAACTGGTACAGGTACCTCCGTTTCGACAAGGACTACTTGCACATGTATTAATTGTTATTTCACAGTTAATTCCTGAGAATCCAGATAGACAAATGCAGGTGTAAGAATTTAATGAATTGACACAGGTAGCTCCGTTTCGACAAGGGTTGCTCAAACATGAATCAACTAAATTTTCACATCGAGATCCAGAGTAATTAGGAATACACAAGCAACTGTATCCACTATTTATTGAATTGCATAAGCCATTGTTTAAACAAGGATTGCTAGCACAAGGATTCATTCTAATTTCGCAATTTGTTCCTGTAAATGGTGAAGAGCATGAACATTCGTATCCATCTGTTAAAGAGTTGCATATTCCTCCATTTTGACATGGGCTGCTTGCACAGTTGTTCAGTGATAAATCACAATTTTGACCAGTGAATCCAACTCGGCATAAGCAAACGTACGAACTGCTAGATATGGTTAAGCAAATTGCACCATTTTTACAAGGTAATGAGGCACATAAATTTTGGGTCCAGCTTTTTCCAAAGCTTAAAACAAATAAAAATGCCAGTGTAGTTGATTTCATTTTTGATTGATTTGAATTTATTAATATTTTTTTAAGATGTATTTAAATACTTTTGATTTTTCGGTAATTTCATAAAATACAAACAATTTTCATTTATATAATTTCTTTTAAATAAAGGTAACCTTGGTGTCGAATAATTAATTTCATGAAATTTGGCTTTTAATTCCTTTTCTGAATAAGCAGCTTTTTATATTGGCTACTTTAGCTAAAATAATTATATCACTTCGGATATATATTAATTTTTCAGGTGCTGCAAAATGGAGTTTGATTCCACTCAAAAAAAAGTTATAAATATTTTAAGGCGTAATTACATTCATCTTTAAAGATTAAAAAAATTAAAAATTATATTTTTGATTGAAAAACTTATGAAATTACAAATTTTATTTCATCAGATTTTAATTTCTAATAATTTTTTTAACTTTAAAAGAAATGAAAGTCTCCTTAGCCACTTTACTAAAACCTAAATGAGAATCTGCTTCCTTATTTTCTAAGCTGGATTATAATTATGAAAAAGAAACTGACCTTTTTCAAAATCGGTTTTCTCACAAAATAATAGTTAAATATAAAAAAACCTGCCTAAACCCAAAAAATACATTATTTATTTTTCATAAAAAAAATTAAAGAATATTCATTTGAGTCGGATGAGTTAAGAAAAAGGCTGACTTTAGCTTTTAAAAAAAAAACCGACTTAATTACGACTAAAGGCTAATGAAGGCCAGCTTTGTAAACTTAAAAGCTCCATAACTTATGCAAGGTTTGAAGGTTGTTAGGAGAGGAGACCATTAAAGGAGTTGAGAGGATTTTTATTTTTTGTAAATATTTATTGACCTAGACAATCAAATTTAGTAAAACTTGATAAATATATATAAGTAATTAAAGGAGATAGATATGAAAAGAACAATAAATACTTATTACAGTTAAAAATTAATTAATTATCAATTTGAATTTTATTTATTTAATAAAATTTTATTTAATTTATTTAATAAAAGTTTAAGTCTCATGGACAAATTGAAATATAATATTATAAGTAAAAAAAGTATAGAAAAATTTAATTGGCAATTAAATATCTATTTTACAATTAAATAACAAATTCACTTTTTAAAATACATAAAAATGGTTAAGATTATTTAACATGCAAAATTCGATTAGGTAAAAATAGTATTTTATCGAGTCAGTTAGTCCAGAATTGTGACATTCAAAGCGCTATTCAATCAAAAGAACGCTAAAAGCTAGATTATTAATGTGTTTTCAAAATGTGATGATAGGACTATATCATCGCAGTAAGCAAGAATGGAAAAAAATGACTCACCAGTCTTTGCACCAACTACAGGACATTGAGATAGCTTTAAATCTATCAAGAAATTAACAATCCTCCTTGGAGATAATATTCATCCTTGTTTTACCCCTTCAGTTATTAGAAACAGAGTACTTTTTTCTTCGTCAACTTTGATTTTCACTTTAGAAATTTCATAATATCTAAATAATATTCTCCAAAAATAATAGTTCATTTTTGCCATTAGTTTGTAGAAAAGTTATAGTTTATCAAATGCTTTACTGGCATCAAGACTTATTAGATTAAATCGAGATTCTCCTTGGCGATAATGATTGACTACTATGTTTGCTAAAAAATAACAACGCCTACATGAATTAATGATTTTTTTAAAATTTGATGTTAAAGCGTTTATATTTTTGTTGATCTAAGATAAAATTGTTATTGGTATTTAATTCTTAATTAAGATTTCATCATTTATTTCTAATTTTTATTTTTTTCACTTATTTTTTAAATTTGCATTAGATTAGAAACAATCCAAAAATCGAACCAAAATTTATTTGATTGAAAAATATAGCCGATTGAAGTTGTGAGCAAAATGAGTTGACTGTCGCCAAAATTTAAGTTATTTATTACAAGTTATATATACAAAAAAATATGTTTGTATTTATATATATATATATATGAAGTTATAAATAATAATAATAATATTAATAAGAAAATATATTAAAGTGTCATTTATTTTGATTAAACCTCAATAAAATTAATGTAAATTTAATGTATTAATTGTCATTGAAAAGAATAAATGTAATTTAAATGTATTAATTGTCATTAAAAAGATTAAATGTAACTTAAATGTATTAATTGTCATAGTCAAAATGGTAACTTATTTCAATGAACCATGGCTCGAATCTTACGATCCCAATAAATAATTTTATGGGGAATCAGGGGGGTTATGAAGATTTTCATGAGGCTTTCGACGAATAAATCGAAGCTCAAGACAACTTAAGGAACACTTTAATTGAAACTGAGGTAGAAGAAGGTAATAATGAGACTACCCTAGCAGCAAATTCCTACAATAACGCTGTTATCCCATTTAATAGTGTGGAAGCATATAATTGGTGTTGATTAAAGCCAAGGATTATTCGAGTCCTTTCCAGCTGAAGCTTGCGACATACCTTTAGGAAAATAAAGAGGAGTAGGACGACCAAAAAAGGAATTAAAAGCATTAGGAATGAAATAATTGAAAATATTTTCTTAATTTTTTTATGATTAAAATTTTTTTTTATGACTCTTTACTTTATAACATTTAATTTTATTATGTGATAACTAATTACTTAAAATGACAGCTATTACTTTTAATTTACGATTCATACATTCAATTGACTAATTTTTATGTTGACTAATTAATATAAATAAATGACGATTTGATCTTTTTTTAATTGACGTTTAATCAAAATAAATGACACTTTAATATATTTTCTTATTGGCCGCATATTAATAATTGTCCTTTTTCTATCCAAGTGGAAAATGGGGAGGCGCTCTCAACTTAAAACTTTGCCTTTCAGCATAAAATAATAAAAATTAAAGAAAATTAAAATTAATTTTTCACCCTTTAACTGTTTGGCTTTGGGGGACATAGATTCATCTATTTCGCAAAATTTACCTACTCCGCCAAACTTTAAATTTTCCATGTAATTATTTTTTCTATCTTATTTTTTATCATTACATTAGCTTTTTTCTAAATAGATGAAAAAATTTTAAAATAGGTGAACAATTTTTAGATTAGGTCAACTAGTAGTTAATAAAATCTGAGAACAAGAATTGTTCCAGTGACAGGTGAACCATGGTTTACCTAACCGATTAAGACCCGAAAAACTTTGCTTTTTTCTAATAAAATTTTGAGTCTAGTGATAATTTACTTTCGTTTGGTGCATTTTATCAAATGCTTAATTTATCAAAAATGGAAAACAGAGCGTAAATAGTTTTTTAAACTATTATCTTAACAAATATTATCTTTGAGGATCATCATATCACAAATTTACAGTCAAAATTCATAAAAAAACACCAAGTTTTTCATGCTTGCAATATTAACTTAAAATTAATTTTTTTTGAAACTGAAAAATATATTTGAAACATCGCACTTTTTCAATTTTATTTCAACATTGGATACATTTTGTAATTCAAACACAAAAAATTAAACCACATATATATAATAATAATAAAATTTTTAATAATTGTCCTTTTTCTATCCTAGTGGAAAATGGGGAGGCGCTCATCTCCTTTTCAAGTACCTTTATGAGCAACAGATTCGACCTGACACAGAGGCTACTGCATCGAGTTGATCATCTACACTGCAATTATTACCCAGTCTAAACTGTTCCCTATTATTATGATGAAAGAGGTTTAAACATTCACCCCGTAATGGAGAGATATTTTGAAGATTTTTTCACCCTCAGCTGGTTTTGAACCCACACGCAAACCATTCGGCTTTACGGGCTCCAATATTGAGTTGACTAAATTTAAGCGGAATGTTTCATTTAAATTTGTGGGAAAATTAATTAGCAGCCTGGAGTAAGATGAGTTTATAGAAAAAAAATTGCTTAATTTTTAAATTTAATTTTATTAATTTAAATTAATAATAAACTTGAAAAAAAAATCAATTAAATACTTTTGATAGATCAAAAAAATAAAAGAACATTTCTCTTTCTTAATAAAGCCCAAAAAAAAATTCACAAATTTATACAAATTATATATTTATATATATATATATATATGAAGTTATATATAGCAAGAAAAATAGAGCAACGAATTTAAGATTTTACTTAAAATTATCTCTCATTGATCGTCGTTTGTTCACGCATCTGATTTAGATTTATAAGAATTTGCATTAAAACCAATTCCAACAGGAAAAAAGGATTAAAATTGAAGCCAACAAAAAGAGAAGAGAGAAAAAAACGAACAGAGAAAAAAAATGTGAAAAAAAAAACAATCATTTTGAATTCTTGAAAAAAAAAAGGTACAAGAAGAAGAAAAGAACTCTTATTTTTCATACTAAACGAGATAAATTGAGGACAGCAACAACAAAAACAGCAACAGCATCAATAACAACAACAACAAGAAATGGTCAAAAACTAAAGACTTAAGACTCTTCTTTGATTTGATAAAAACGGGACTAAAAAAGCGACCAAAATTTAACTTTCTAAAAACTCAAGCCTTTTTGGACAAAAGGTCAAAGATTGTCGGCAACTTGGGTCAATTTATCTGTAGCTGTTTGATTCTGATTGTGTTGATTGGCCATTAGCAGTTGATTTGGCGACGCCTGCAGCAACATTTGATCCCTAGTCTGGCTCATGAGCTGACCCTGATCGCCAACTTGATGATAGGCCTGATGCTGCATCATGGACGCCTGCTGCATGCTACTCGCGTGATACATCGGCCTTTGCATCATTTGTCCCTGCTGCTGCTGGACCATTACCCTCTGCTGCGGCTGCTGCGGATTTATTTGCTGTCCGACCAGCCTCTGTTGCAGCATTGGCTGATTGGCCGCCATGGCCATCGGCTGCTGCTGCTGCATATACTGCTGAGACTGTTGTTGCATCATCATAGGCCTAGGCTGCTGCTGTGCCTGCTGAATCGGAATCTGCTGATAGCGATTTTGTATCGGCTGTTGATTGTAGCCGCTTTGATTCCACTGTTGTTGTTGTTGTTGTTGCTGTGTGATTTGCGGCTGCTGCATGTACTGCTGCTGCTGCTGTTGTTGTTGCTGTTGTTGGTGTTGTTGTTGCTGTTGGACAATTTGATTGAACAAATTGGGACTTGACTGTTTTATTTCGATGAGTATTTGATTGCGTTCCATTGACGTGCTGGCTTGTTTGTATCGTTGTATGAGTTTGGCATCTATTTCGCGCTGTTGTTGCGCATAGGGCTGCTGTACAGGAGCCGGCTGTGCTAACTGTGATGGTGGTGGAGTGGGCTGCGCTGCATACTGATGCGGCGGCGGTGGCTGCTGCTGCTGCTGTACAAGGGGTTGGCTATTTGGCATTACTCTGTAGTTTTGTGCCACCTGCCAATTGGTTTGCTCGGCACCATTGTCATACATTGGCGGATTGGGCGTCGTTTGTCTGTACTGACCCACAGACCTGGGCTGCTGCTGCTGCTGTTGTTGTTGTTGTTGTTGTTGTTGTTGTTGAATAGGCGCCGCTTTGCCCGGACTATTGATGATGGCCGCGTGCTGATACGCATAGTTCGCGTTGGACAAGTTAACACTGGACTGTGACAAGTGCATGCCATTTGTTGATTGAATTGGCTGTTGATGTTGATGTTGCTGCATTTGGTGTTGCTGCAGTTGGTGCTGGTGAAATTGTGGCTGCGATTGAGCATGATGAAGCGAGGCGGCATAGTGAGGATGGTGAGCACTTGTTTTGCCATGAGCCATGTTGGTCATTTTGGGGCTGTGATTGTCGGTGGCGGGAGTGGTGGGCAGTTCGTCTTTGGGCGACGAGGGGCCCTGTTGCTGCTGCTGCTGCTGCTGGTGTTGGTGCTGCTGTTGACTAGCGGACGAGTGTGAGCCACTTTGTCTAAACGTTTTGTTCATCATGAGCATGCGACGCCTTTCGGCTTGGCTGTTGAACGCTCGCTGCTGCTTGAGCTTGAGTTTGATGGTGTTGCAAAAGGGCACTTGACAATGCTCGTCCTTGCACAATTTGGCGTGAAATATGCACAGCGCGAACAATTGACGACAATGATCGCACTGGTTTGTCTTGTACTTTTGACATTGGCGCGAGTGCTGTATGACTCGTTTGAATTGAATGCACTTGGTGAGAGTACAATTGGCGTTGCGGCAATGCACGGCATGTATGAGCGTGGACACGTACATGTCAATGGTGGGCTTGGACTTGCCCGACTTGACGTCTATTTTGGAGTCGGCTTTTTTGGCCGCGTCGGGCTCATTGGAGGCGGGCTGGCCGGCGAGCAGCTTTTCCATCTTGTGCTCGTGGCCACCCTTGGTCTCAAAGCACTCGAAGCACAAGTCAAAGTCGTCGCAGACCAAACAGTGGTAGCGCGTCTCCATTTGACACTTGCACTTGTTGCACGTGTACACAAACTTTTCGCTATTTTGATTGTGCAGCTCGTACAAGAGGGCCAGCGTGGAGTATTTGGCGCGGCGCAGCGACGAGAACTCGTGGTGTTTGTCGCGCGCAAAGTTCAAAAACTCGTCGCGGCCATTCATCAAGTCGCACGATATCGCCGGGTCCTTGTCCACAATGGGCCCCATTTGAACCACTTGCTTGGCGTCCAACAGCCTAATCACAAAAAACACCTCCTTGTGCTTTTCCATGATGCCGAGTATTTTGCTCAACAAGTCGGTGGACGACGAGCCCACTTTTTTCACGCTCTTTCGCTGCGACATCTTCGACTTGATGTTCTTTTTCTTCTGCTGATGCTGCTGGTGATGCTGCTGCTGCTGCTGCTGACCATTTAGAGTTTTTTTTTTGCCATTGACGCTCAGGGCCAAGTCCTTGGTGTCGAGCGGTTCGTTGCTGTTGTTGCTGGAGCTGTTGAGGGCCAGATGGTCGTCGAGGAGGGACGTGAAGTCGTCGTTGGCGGCCGCCATGGCCAGCTCGGCCTCTTCCTTGCGCCGCTTCTCCTCCTCTTGCTCGCTCTCGCGGATGCAATCCTCGAGAACGTTGGGCCAAAAGTCGCCCTCGAAGTACGGAATGTCCATGGGCGTTTTGACGCCGTTCTCTATCGCATCTCTGTATATGTCCTTGTAGTCGATGACCACGCGCTCTATGATGCCTTTGTCGAGCATTTTTTTGTACCAGTCCTGGAGCCGCTTGGGCTTGGGCACCTTTTGCTCGACCGGGTGACAATGAAATATGTAGTCGTCGCCTTCGGACGGCGGACATGCCCAGATGTGCGCCCACTGGAAGCCTTGCCGCTTGGCGTAGTCCAGGTAGCCGATGAGCAGCTCGTGGTAGACGTTGGTGCGCAGCTCCTTGGGCCGGAAGAAAAACACCGAGTCCAAGTAGGAGATGTAGACGCGGCGCGTGTTCGGATGGGCCACCTCGGAGCCGTACTCTTGCACGTGCATGCCGAAAAAGCACACGTCGGCGCCGTCTATCTGCTCGAACGCAAATATGGCCTTGGTGCGAAAGGCGAACTGCTCGACGAGCTCGCCGTCGAACCGGCTCTTCATCATGGCCTTGACCTCGCACTGCTTGTCGATCGACGACAGGATACGGATGGTCACGTGACCCGTTTGGGCGCGCAAATGCGCATCGTTGTCCGTGGCCGACTTCAAGTACGAGTTAACGCGGTTCTCCAGAAAATCGCCCAGCTGCGTCCGCTGCAGTTTGGACGCACAAAAGCGGTTCTCTTTTTTTAGCAACTGCTGCTGCTGCTGCTGTTGTTGCTGTTGTTGTTGACGACGTCGCAAACACGTGTCGCACACAAACTTGCTGAATATTTGCTCCATGTAGAGAGCGCATATTTGATGCCACTTGCGGCCACAGTCGGCACAGTCCACGAACTGTTCGGGCTCTTCGTGGTCGTTTTTCATTTGAACAAAGAGGCTTTTTTTGACGTCGAGCAGCGGCTGAGTGGGGTCGTCGCCAATGGGGACGGTGTCGGCGCCGCCGCTCGACGACTTGCTCGACTCGAAACACTTCATGCAATAGGTGTACTTGTCGCAGTTGACGTTGGGCCGCGTTTGGTCCGTGTTGTTGTACAAGTAGTAGATGGCGTCGCGCGCTATCGTGCAGCACATTTGATTGCCGTAGCAGAAGAGGACTTGGGGCGAAAAGGTGTACTGTTGGCCGCAGCAGTAGCCCATGTCCTGCATGACCGGGTCGATGCGCGAACCAAATATCTCGGACAATTTGGTGCAGTTTTTGTAGACTTTGGAGGTTTTTTTGTTGTAGAGCCACGCGTTGTTGAACATGAGCCACATGTCGTCGACAAACTCATGCGGATTCGAGTAGACGCCGTCGGTGAGCTTTTGACGCACCGTCGACAAGTCCATCGGCCGCTTCACGATGCTGAAGTAGTCGTGCAGGCCGAGACGCTCGGGGTCCACCGGCTCCAAGAAGGCCCACGCGTCCGGATCGCCCGCCACCGCGTCCAAAATGGGCACCAGCTTTTCGTTCAGATAGTCGGCGGGAAATTTGATAAATGGCTTGTTGTGCGCGTCCTTGGTAGTGGTGGCGATGGTGGCGACGGTGGCGACGGTGGCGGTGTCGCCGCACGAACTGGACGCTGTGCTTGACGAGCTGGTAGTGGTGGTGGCGGTGTTGGTGTCGTCGCAGGGCTGCTTGGCTTCGAGCTTGATGGAGGCGGACTCGTCGTTGTCGCTGGGCTCTTTTTTTATTTCGACCTTGACCTCGGTCGTTGTCGGTTCGTCCTTGACCTCTTGTTCTTGTTTGATGTGAAATGTGCTGCTGCCACTGTTGCTGCTGCTGCTGGCCGGCTTAGTGGACGACGAGGGCGCTATTTTGTTGGGCGGACCGCCGTTGCCCGCCGACAAGTCCGGATTGTAGGCGTTCAGCGGGTTTAGCTGGGTCTGAAAGTCGTTTGTGGCTTTGGACGCGTTCGTGTCGCCGCTTGTGTGACGCTGTTGGTGTTGGTGTAGAGAGGTGGCGTTGGTGTTTGTGGTAATGGTGGCAGTGGCGGCGGTGGGGGTTGTGTTGGTGTTGGTGGTGGCGTTGTTGCGTCTGTCCTCGAACTCTTTTTGTATTTTGTAGATGCGTTCGGCCAACAAGTGAAAGTAGTCCTCTTGATTCTCGGCCTGGTCGTACATTTCGTATTCGGTGCGTATGGCATAGTTGACCAGGTTGGTGAGACGCGGATCGGTGTAAATTTTGGTGTCCTGTGTGGGAAATATGGTCTGGACAATTTTTTGTATGAGGTGTTTGCGCATGTCGGTGGTGATTTTTTCGTGCCACGGTTTGTTGGTGCGCGGCTGCTGCGGCTGCTGCTGCAGCAGGTTGATGGGCGCGCGCACTTGTCCACCGCCGACGCCGCCACCAGCACCGCCAGTGGCGCCCGGGCCGTTTTGTTGCCGCAGCGGATTGCACACCGGACAGTCTTGTTTGTTGCAGTTTTTCCAATGGGCGATTATTTGCCGCGAGGAGGCGCAGTGCGCCCGCGTACAATTGCGGCCCTCGTTGCACTGGGTCAAGTGGCCGAGCACCTCTTTCATGGTGGCACAATGGGGCACGTTGCACACGCGCTCCGGGTGCTGCGAGCATTTGTGCGCGTGCAGCAACAACACCAGCTGTTGTTGAATGAGCTTGCGCTTCTCTTGTTCGTTCACCGAGTTCAGCTGGCCTTGGGCCGCTGTTTGTGGGGCCGCTTGGGCTTGAGGCGCCGGTGGCGTCTGCACCTGTTGCTGTTGCTGTATTGGCGATGGCTGTGCCTGTGCTTGGTACTGGACAGGCGTCGCGTACTGGTACTGATACTGCTGCTGTTGAGGCTGCTGTTGCTGCTGCTGGTTGCTCATTTGATTACTGTTTACTAAATTGGGTCGGGAGTGGGCAAAGGCCGGCCGGTTTTGAACGGACTGCTGCTGTTGCTGGTCGGCCGCGGCGGGGGGCATAGTTGCGCGTATATTCGGCGCGTATGAGCTACTGTTTGCGAGACGGTGGTTGGGGTTGGGCTGATGGACAGCTGGATGGGGTCGGTTGATGGGCAGCTGGGCGGGAGGCGCGTACCGCACCGGTTGCGGATTGGCGCCTGCCGAGTGCTGACCGTTCGGCTGCAGCATTATGTTTATGTTGTTTATGTTGACGTTGCTGACGTTGTGGAAGGTGGTGTTCATGGCCGACGGCTGGAGCTGCGAGGACGGGTTGGCAGAGGCCGGTTGCGCGCTCCGCACCGCTTGTCCGCCCTGCAGGCCCGGCGAGCTCACCGAATACTGCTGGCCTTGCATGTAGCCCGATTGGCCGCCCGGTATTATCTTCAGGTACATTTGGGCCGACTGGTCGCTCTTGCTCTGCGATTGATCATCGCCTCCGCCGCTGCCACCGCCCAGAATCTCGTCCGGCAGCAGGCTCTCGATCAGGTTGACGTCGGACGACTCCGACATCTGGGTGTTGTACATGGCCGGGCCTTGGTTCGCTTGGTTGGCACCGATTTTGGGCCGCTTGTTCGGCGGACCGGCGTCCATTTCGTTCATCATTTCGACAAATTTAAATTTTTTTCTTTATTGTTGTGTGTTTGTTTGTTTGTTTGTTTATTTATATCGCGTAATTTAGTAATGGGTCATACGGTTTTACAAATGTTTAAATTAAAAAAAACGGTTTTTTTTTTGTTGAGAATTTTCAAATAATCGTCATTTAGTCTATGAGGAAGAAAATTTAAAAAAAATTTTTTTTTTTTTTTTTCACCGAATTATAGAAACAATTAAAAAAACAAAAAAAAACAAAAAAAAAAGAAAAATATCCCAATTAGAAAATTAATATGTGCTTGTGAGTGTGTGTGTGTGTGTGTGTACATGTATGTATATATGGAGTAATGAAGTTTTTTTGAGTTTTGTTCTAGCTACATGCGCATGCATGTACTGCATTCGATTCGAGTGTACTAGATTGCCATTGCGAAATAAATAGTTATTTTAGACTAGATTTTATGATGGAGATTTTGACTAAATTTATTATTCGGCATAATGAATGCTAATTGTGATGTTTATTATGATAATTTATGCAAGTATGCAAGGATGTGTTTTGGCATGCGGCCTTTGCTTCCAATGCCATGTCCAGTGTCTGGACTTGTCGGCTAAAGATTGTAGCTATTAAAGGCCGCTGACAGCCTAGAAAAAAAAATTCGTCTTTGATTTTTTAAACTTCTATTTTTTTCGTTTATTTTTTTTCTAGAGTTTACATCGAATTTATGATCAAACTCGGCTAAATGGATCACCCTCTCTCTCATTTTTTGATCAAATTAACTGGGACCGTTAGGACCCTACTCACAGACTAGGTCCTCTACCTGAAACTAGTAATCGAGATTTTTTTTTTGTCTCATTAAATACCTTATTTTTCACCTCTAATTAAATGACTTTAAAAATTCAAAGTCTCCTTTAGTTTATTTTGTTCTGAAGTTGATTTTTTTTTATTAAAAAAAAAAATTGTACTTTTGTCAAAATTATTTTATGCCACAATACTGGATGATTTTTAGCTTTTTTTTTCATCCGTTCTTTGAAATAAATTACTAAATAAATGCCATTGAATTGGCTAATAGTTAGATTTTACTTTTTTGTTTACCAGGTATTTAATAAAAAATCATTAAACTAGTTTTTAATCATTTACCTAAAGTTAACTGGCAAATTTTAAATCTTCTTCCCACTAAAAATCATTTTTATTTATTTAGAAACTTTTAAACATTTAATTTTACAAAAATCAAACACAAAAATAAATTGTTTAGCTTTTCACAATTTTTTCATTGAACTCAGCGCATTTCAAGCCAAACTTGGACTCAGCTTTTTGAAAAGACCATCTCGTAGTTGCACATTCAAAAGCAAGAAATCAATATGTTCGAAAGAATGCACTCGGACTGCCGTATGTGAATATATTCTTGATTTTTTCTGTTATTCCATTATTTGCCAATTCATTTTACAATATGACAGTGACATAAATAAAATAATGCAATTTGATGTTATACATTGGATTTACATTAAAAATAGTTCTTTTCATTTTATTGATAAACAAACCAAAAATAGATTTTTTTAAAGTTATAAAATGCCAAAACTTATTAGTTAACTTTAATTTTTTTAAAGTTATAAAATGCCAAAACTTATTAGTTAACTTTAATATTTATTTTCTCAAATAATAATCTAAAAGTTGCACAAAGCGAAATCAGCAGCAAAAATAATCCTTTTTATAGAGGTTTACTAGTGGTTTTTTGGTTTTTAGATTTGAGTTTACCCAAATGTACGCATGATTTTATTTAACTTATATTTAAATTCCGAGTAAATTTACTGAAAACCCGGTAATTTTACGTTTACAAAAATTTATGAAAAATTGCGGAAATTATCCCATATTATGTTTAATTCGCATAAAATCTGTTTAACTTTTTATTTCTGACTTTTTCGATTTATGCAACCAGATTACCAGATTACCAGATTTCCACCAAATGTACTTAAATTTTATTATATTTTCGGTAAACTTTTTTTAAAAATCATTTCTTCATATGCTTTAATTTTTGCGCATTTAGCTTACATAAAACTCTTTATAGAGATTCACTTATGCTATTTATATGGAAGTTGGATGCAGGCCTGATTGCTCTAGCTTAAACTTAATTTTATATTTAACATTTTTTTTATTCAAAACATAGCATTACTCATGGACCATATTTATATTTTAAGGTTCTAGAAAAGTAAAATCCACACGTTATCTCACGATTCGTTTTTCGATCTCAAATTCACAATTTTTATTTTTGAAAAACCACTTTTTCTTAAATTTCTTAAATTCAAAATAAGTATCTCTATAATTTTTAAGAAATACTTTTTTTATTTATTCTTTGATGCAAATGATACATATGTATACCTAGAATACATATTGGAATACCTACTGGGATAACTAAAGGTTTAATTCATAGATTATTTACAGATTCGATTTAAGTGATTAAGCTCATATTGAATGTTCCTGTTAGAATTATTTATTGTTTGTTTTAGCCTAACATGTCCAGATATCTTCTCATTTTTATTCTGAGAATATGGAATGTATCCGAAAATTTTTTTGCATTTGAAAATACAAAATGTATTCTAAAAAAAACATAGAAAAAAATCTATCAAGTTTTGAAAGTTCTAAAAAAAATATTTTGTTTTCGATGAGACATAATGTATCTGTTAATAAATCTTCAAATAATAAGTTAATGACGAATAATGAAATATACCAAATTTTCTTTTTAATATTCATACATGAATTTTCGTAAATGCTTAATTGAAAAATATTAATATTAATCATTAATTAATAAAATAAAAATTGTTTTTACGAAACTTATTTTTGAAAAATCTTAAATTTTTAATGATTTAATTTCCTTAATACTACAAATATGAACGTTGTTTTGTTAACTCGTATAAACTGAACGTTAAAAATAATGAAAATCTAAAATAATTCTGTAGTATTGTTATAACTCGTTTGAAAATATGAATTTTTATTTTTAGGACCTTAAATTGTTTTTTTTTACTCTTAAATTAAATTAAAAAATTAATACAATTTTTAAGAAACTTAGCAGGAAAACATTTAACTCTTAAAATGTTTACTTCTTAAAATTAAAGTGATATGTTTTAAAAAATTTTCAGTAATTTGCTTATATTTTAACACATTACATATTTATTAATCGAATTGAACATATTATTTCTCTCATTGTCTAATTCTTTTGATTTTTTAGATTAAAAACCTATTGCCTGAAAATTCTCTTTTTTGATTTTAAAAAAATAAAATAAAAAAAAATTCAATCTTTCGCTCTTGTTTTGTTTAAACTTTTAAACTAAAATCAATTTTTTCTGATATCATGCAAATAAATGTGCTGAAATTTCAAAATACCTTAAAAAATTGAAATAAAACTATTATGTTGATTTAATTTAACTCGTATATGACAGAAATTTTGTTGTTTTTATCTTGTATAAATTAACTTCAGATAGGAAATATAAACCTGAAATCTAACAAATACATGTAAAAATTTATATTCGTTTACATTTATCTTTTTATTATAATTTTACCTTTAATTGTGTATATATATGTCTAGATTAAAAACAGTAAAACTTGTATAATAATTATTTACAAAAGAAAATATTTTTGAAAATAAGACAAAAAATTTCTGAATTTACTAAATGGCATTTCAAACTTAAACATGAATTTAAATTTGGCATTAATATATTGCCAAAAACTTTTTTCTTCTTAAAAATTTTATAGAGCCAACTATTTTTTATTGACATTAGGATAAACCAGAGTTAATTAATAGTCTCAAGTCAAGTCCAAGTCTGGGTTTTATAATTTTGAATACCGAAGAAGAATTGCGAAGACTTTTATGCCAAAATTGTAAGAAAATTCTGAAAAATGGCAAATCTATATGCATTAGAAAATCCAAGAGTATAAATTTATTGATATAAAGCCTGATCTGCCAAAATTTAAAAAAAAATTGGGCTTTTTTTTTAATGACTTGAACTTTATTTTGGGAATTTTAAACAACTCTGACATAAACCAAAAAAAAATTCTTAGATCGACTTGTTTTGGTTAAAAATAGCAAATTTTATTTATTCAATTTTTTTATTAGTTATTTTTGAATACAATAATAAAAGATTAAGAAAAATCAGGCTCAATTATTTATAAAAAAATATTTAAAATTTTCTAAATCAAAACAAATATCAAAATAGGTTTTTACAAGCAGGAATTTTCAATTAAAACAATTTTCAATTTTTCAAAAAGATATAACATTAGTTAATAATTAAAATTTATTGTTCTATTAAGATCAAAAATAAAAGTTTTGTCTTTTGAATACATATTATGATCCTTAAATTGCCTCTAGTTAAATATGTAATATTGATATATTAAATTAAATCTATTTAACATTGCCAGGCATTGTGTTGACAAGCAATTAAAAACAAAAAAAAATTAAATACCCTTTTACCTTTAACTGTTTTTTGTAATTAAACTTTAATTAATAAATTTACTTTTTAGCTAAATGAATGAATACAGAAGAGATTTGATATCTGAATTTTTTTAAATTAACCCTTTTCTTATTTAATTCAAATGGAAATTAAAAAAAATGATAAAAAAAAAAAAAATGAATTAATGATCTTTATTTAAAGCAAAAAATAAATTATTTTTAATATTCATAACTGTTGTAGTGTTTTCGGTTATATGATCCATGGTATGGTTTATAATCATAATTTTTAGATTTATATCCATAATTGTAGTTGTTATAGCCATTGTGAGAATTATATGGTTTATAATCATCGTAGCTCTTGTAATAATTAGGCTTATAGTCGTATTTATCATAACCATATGGCTTATAGTTATATCTATCATACTTTCCGTTGTCATAGTTGTCATTGTATCCATACATTGATCTAGCTGAGCCAGTTTGCACAACCATATCTTGCTCAGGTAAATTTGGTGTCGGAACTGACGCAACCATTAAAATTAAACTGGATAAAGCAACAAAAATAAGACTTTTTTCTGAAATCATTTTTTAATTAGAATTCAATTGACAATTTTGAGTGAATTATTTTAGAAAAAAAGTTGAATATTTATACAAGCCTAAGGTCGGAATAAACAGAATAAATTTGTGTTGACAATGTCCTTTATTTCGATTTAACTGTGCCAGCTCATTACGATCTGACTTTAAAGCGGTCGATTAATATTATAGGCTATATCTATCCAAATGGCTTTATTTAAATTTAGATTTTAACCTGAGAAATTAATCTTAAATTTTTGAATTTAAAGTCATAAATAATGTCTTGAAGCAGTGATTATTTTTTTATTTCATTTTTATTTACTTTAATTTTGATAAATTTAGTTTAAATCAAAAATCATTTTTCTTATTATATTTTTAATATAAATTGTTGATATTTATTTAAATTTAAATGCCACTTTCTGTTTTGTTTTTTTCGACTCTATTTACTGGCAAAGCTGCAATTCCTTTTGTATTTGGTTCAAGTTTTTTTTCTTTCAACTCCGTTCCTAAGTTAAAAAAATTTTTTTTTTAATTTAATAAATAAGGCTATATTCAATATTCCTACTATATCGCTCTGTTTGAAGATACAAAGGGCTAATATGAACAAAATATGAAGTAGCAGCAATTAAACCAACTAAGCCAATTACACCCAAGCTGTTTCGATTCAGAGATATTGCCATTCTAAACAGATCATTAATAATTAAAAAAAATTTTAACCTCGGGCATTTACACCCCAATTGAATGTTTTTTAGAAAAATAAATAAAAAATGAGACAAAAAATTTATTCAGCTTGTGGATGGCAATTTTCCATCAACACCAAAATACAAATTGAAAACATATTCCAAATTTTTCTCTTTTAAAAAAACGAACAATATTCCCAAGTCAAATGTTTGATTATTGCTTGAAAATATTTTTTCTTCGAAATTTTTGAACTTTTTTACCGACTCCCATTCACTAGGGCTCAATTCAAAGCTTTGATTCTCTCTTATTTGTAACTTTTGCCAAGGAACACTTCTTAATTTAGCACAGTAACTTTGAACACTGGTTCTGTCTCCTTCTACACAAATAATGCCAGGTTTTCCGGGCATAAAAAAGCCAGTGAGATTCAACTCTTGAGCCCATTGCAAAATACATCGACGTTTTTCAGAACTAAATATGTGATGACTATAGAAAAATATGCGTTCGTAAACCGTTTTGTCAAAATTTTTGCTTTCCTGGTTGGAACATTTTTTTTCAGATGTACCATTAATAAATTTGCCCACATTGTCTTTAATCCATTCGATTATGTTAAGTAAAGCTGAGTCATTGTCATGAGATGACTTGACATAATTTGACAGCTCTTCGGAAAAATTTCGATCTAATTTTACGCCTAGACTTCTTACGAAAATATCAGGGGGACTTGATAGAGGATAAGAGGTTGGCAATCGACACACTAATTCTAAGGGAAGCTTGGAAATTTTTACATCAAACTCAATTTAAAACTTTTTTTAACATACCTTATTTTGATCTGTGCTATCATCAACACAATCAGCACTAAATTTTATTGAAAAGCCTAATTTTTTCTCCAAAAGTGTCTTATCATCTGGTTGAGACAGAAAGACCTGTGCTTCGATAAATGCATCCTCATTGTCAAAAGTAAATTCGTTTAAATTTGAATATATGCTTCTTAAGACTTCGATTTCGAGTAGCTGTTTTTCTATATTCTCTTTTTCCATTAGAAATAAAATTTTCCTATTTCTCTAAATTAACTTGAATTTTTTCTCATTTAAATTAATAAACTCATAGATAACAATAGCTTTTAAAATAGCATTGAATAAAAATCAATCATTTAATTATCATACTAAATTTCATTCAGATAAATTTATCAATTAATGTAATCTTTGAATTTTTGAAATTTTTTCTAATCACGATTAGCTTTCAAAGAAAAAAATTAGGGTCCTTTTAAATGTTAAAAAAAAAATTATGTCTAAAATTTTATTTAGAAATTGTGAAATTAGTTTCGAATTTTAAATAAATTAAATTTAAATTCCATTTAGTAAAAATAGACCTTAACAAAAATTTTACAAAAAAAGTTCTAATAATATCTAAGCTTAGTAGATCAAATAAATCAAATTTTTTGAATTTTTTTTTTCTATTCAAGACAAAAATTTAAACAAAAAGGAAGACTTAAAAAAATCTAAAAATAATTTTCTTGATTTAACACCGAGTGTTCTTGGCAAATAGAGGCTAATTCTTTGATAAACTCATCAAAAACAACCGCACTACAAGCAATATTTCTAGAACGCATATCTTCCCAATCTTTATCAGTTATTAAAAAATCATCATCCATCATTTCTTTGAAATAAAATTCTTCTATTTGATTCGTATTTCTAAAATATAAAAATAAAAATAAGAAAAAAAAACTCTTAAGAAAACAAATACCTAAAATCAAGCTCTGATCTAGATACTAAATTACTTTGGTATGACTGATTTTGACATTCAATGTCTCGACTATCTTCGTTCAGTGGTTTAAAAAAAATGCTAAAGATAGACTCCATAGAGAAAATTTTTTTCGATTTTGGCTTTTTTTCAATTGAATTTTCAATCAAATTAATATTATTTGATTTCAAATCTCCATCATTTTTTTTATCATAGGGCTTCACATGACTAAAATTGTTTTTCCGTGATTCAATCAACCGTTTGATTAAAAAAACTTTTGCTTTCAAGTATAATAACGAAAAGTTGTTGTAGGTTTTCGAACATGCTTCTATTTTAAATTTTACATTGCTCAATATCTAAATTAAAAAATTCAAAATATTTTGTAAATTTTATCAACAAATTTAAACAATGTTCCACATAGAGTGAATCCCCGGAAAGTTTTTATTCTACAAAAAAGTGAAATTCAGTTAAAAAAAAAAAGAATAATTTTTCATTTCAGAGAAAGCTTTAACAAAAATTGGTTTTGTAAATTTTATCAAATTAAATTGCATCATTTAATTCCTGCTTCTGTAAAAACTATAAAATAAAGTCTAAAAAGTGCACCCTTGCTAAAATATATAAAAATTACTCTTTTTTATGAATATGTAAACTATTTTTTTAGATGATTTTACTTTTTTACCATTTAACAATTGAATTTTGAAAAAATCATTTAAAAAAAATTATTTACGATATTAAAGACAGAGTAGAATTAATATATATTTGAAAAAAAATGTTGAACTTTCTTATATTTTAAATAAATTTAATTAAAATGTTCAAATTAATAAAAGTTAACACTTTAAATTATAAATCAAAATTTACCTGTATTAATGACTTGATATTAGGCTGGAGAACTAAATTGCTATTAAGTAAGTAAGAGCGTAACAACAACTGAGGATAGAAGGCCAGTCTGGCAAAAATTCCGGTCACAACAAAATTAATTTGTAAATTATTTGTCAACATATGATCTAATCTGTTCAATAAAGCGCATAGAAAAGGACCCAAATCATTTTCTTTATTTGCCGAATTGGTTGATTCAACTCCACTGTCAAAAGTTTGATTATTGGTACTTGACGAATTGGTTGAGGTGTTCATTGATTCATTATAAAGAGGGAATGCAGTCAAGGCATTCGATGTTGTTTGATTCGGAATGTCATTTATTCTATCTTTTACACCAGTCGAAAAAACCTGGCTGTAAATTTCGAGTATTTCTCCACATAAGCCATCCAAGTCAGAACTATTTTCCCTAATGTCAGATTCAATTGTGTCTCTCTGAGTTTCTTGAAGATTATTACTAAAAAATGTATCAATAGATTTTAAAAAATTGTCTAATGAACTATTTAAAAACAATTTATTATTTTCTTCATTATAAAAAAAATAATCCATCAATTGATCTCTGTACTGACTTGACGGCTCATTTGAAATTTGTGATGTTAACTCATTATTTAAAGTAGCTGTTGATGATTGAGATGTAGCCGTCAAATCGTCATCTTCCTCTTCTAATTCATCATTATTTTCCATTTTTTCACCATTTTCCGATTCTTCAGACCCCGATGACTCGGATAATTCATTATCAAATGAGAGAACATAAAAGTCGTTTGCCAAAGCCCTATTTTTGCGCGAGCGTCTGCTGATATCACTGCTTCGACTTTTTTTGCTGCGTTCGGGTTTTATTTTAGTCGAAGCAATGCTTGACGAGTCGTATTCGAGAGAATCTAAATCGGTATTTGGCTCTCTGGGAAAAAGGTTTATCGTAGAACGAGTACTCTTCGTGTTCTCGTTTATTGAACCGGATGAAATGTTCAAATTGAATAGAAATTCTTCAGGGTCGTAGTCGAGCTCTTGAGATGGTTTATCCAAAATTTTTGTACTGTTTAAATTAGTTGAGTCAGATACAAAATCGTAAGTAGAGGACCATTTGTGAGATTTTTGGCTAGATGATAAAATTCCTTGTTTAGAATCTTTTAAGTAGTCTACAAAATTAAAATTCATTGAATCCAGCATCTCCAAAATTATTTCCAAATTTTTGGAAACAGACCTTTGATTAAAATTTATTTTATTATTTTATTAAAATAAATTCAACTTAAATTAATCCAAATCTATTTTTAATTTTTTTTACCTTGAGTTTAATAATTAATTTCGGTCAGTTTAGTGCATTGTGAATTTTTTGAACAAAAAATAAAAATCTCAAAAATTAGTTCAGCTAAATTGTAAATTTAATCAAGCTTTTTTAAATACTCCGCAATTAAATTTTCATTTATAAAAATGTAAGAACTTTTGACAAAGGCAGGAATAATCTGATATTGTTTGAAGAAGTAAATTACAGAGTTTTATGTTTTTTTGCTTTAAAATTTACGATTCTTTACCAAACTAACTTTGGAAAAAGTTTTTGAATAATTTTTAAAATTCATTAAAAAATTCTTGAAAATTTTTTATTGTCCATAAAAGGATTAAGTGTCCAATGCTAGAGAGAAAATATATTTATCAAAAAAAAAATTATTTTCTTTTCAATAAAATACCATGCACAAATAATTTGTTTTTGATTCTGACTCAAAAATCTATTAATTAAATTTAATAAATAAGTAGCTGAGGAGTATTTCAAAACTTTTTAAAAATCAGTAATTAAAATTCATTTAAAATAGATAATTAAATTTCAATTTCAAGTCTAAAAATATTTTAAAATTTAAATTAAAAAAAAAAGATAAAATTTTATTAATTCGATTTAGTCTACAGCTTTAAATAAATAGATTTTTGACTAAAAGATAAAATTCAGCTTGAGTCTTCATCAAAATACTACCAAGCATATTTAAAAATAATTAAAACTTTATTTGCCCATCAAATTATTTTTTTTTGGGAGTTTATATATTTTGTACAAGAAAAAACATCATTTTTTTTAGAATTTGTATTACTGTTACTTTTAAAAAATTATATAAATAAAGCTTTTCTATAAATTTTTTTCATACAAAAAATTTTAAAATGCCTGATTATTGAATAAACCTTCAAAGAAAAAATACAGTTAATTTTTTTTTTGCATTGAATCAATTTTTCTGAGTGAGATTCAGGGTCTAATTGAGTTTGATATCAGGAACATTCTAATGAAGAAAAAAAATTTGCTTGAACAAATTTAATAATTTTGTAAAAACAATGCGGTAAATTATTAAAAGATTTCAAATAAGCAAAATAAATAAATATTTACTCAAATCATTAAAACTAATTGATTTAAAATTTTTAAAATATACTTTGCTCAAGTCACATAAGTTTTTCAAAATTTTAATTTCTTCATCAAATAAATCTGAAGTGATATGGAGTTAATTATTTTTAATACAAAATTAGATAGATTATAGACTTATTTTACAAGATAGATTTTCTATAAAAGAAAATCAATCAAATGATTTAAACTTAAGCCCCCGAATTCTCTTACTAAGAGTTATTATCAAATTCGAGTCTAGCAGTAATACCTATTCATTACGGATTATAGAGAATATAAGATAAAATTTACATGCTATTAAGCCATTTATGCAAAGGATCCGAGCTATTCAAGGTAGAAAAATTAATCGGTATTGACACTTGATTAGTCCTATCCATTGATTGAATCATTGATTTGTTGTTACGATCAGGATCACTGAAATCAGTAGACAAAGAGAGAAACGTCTGGGCATTGGATCCATTAATCTCGTGTGGATTTTGTTTTAAGGAAGCTATTTGACTTTTCATCAAATGCCTACATGGCATTAAATACCTTGAATTTTAATCTTATTCTTTTTCAAAATTTTATTTGAACTCTTACGAAAATACAAGTTTATACATGACATCTTCAGAGTTAAGATCGACCAGAGTATAAAAAAGCATTAGTGTTACCAAGCAAAGCTTCATTTAAAAAATTAAATAAAAAAAAAAAATCTTAAAATTTACTTTATTATTGGCATTTATTCTGTAAACTAGAGTATCAAGTAGGGTTATGCGTTCGTCGAATTTTGAGTAAAGAATAAATTTTAAAAACATTTTTACCAGGTTAGGTTCATTAATAGTTCGTAAAAAAATATCTAAATACAAAGTCGCAGCGATTATCTCTTCGGAGTTATTCTTTTTTTCAAATTAACAATAAAATTAAATGATTTAAATTTTTTTTTACTTGAGTTAAAGCTGGTGCAATCACTGGTATCAAAAAACCATAGTATACATACTGTAAAAGTTGGTTGGCAATTAAAGAATGAGATACCTTTTATAAACAAAATTTTTTAATAAAAATTGATTTTTAATTATAATATTATTTTAATTAAAAAATGAATAGAAGAAAATTTACTTGAATAACGTTGTTACAAAATTCTAGAGAATTAACGAATTTGTTTAAAGATGGTATATTTAAAATGTCTGTTTTTTGTAAATATCTAATCTCATCTATGTTTTCGGTCAAATCTAATTTTTGAGGCAATTCTGAATACAATCCACTAAGACCTGTAGCTAAAATCTGAGCAGCAAAAATAAATAATGGAAAGACAGGGTTAGTTAGTTAATTTTTCCATTTACCGGACAAAAGTCAGTATTGTAAACTATGTATTTGGCGAGATTCGAGTTTCGGGATGAAAGTTGCATAATCATTAATAAAGAATCACGTGCCTGTTGACCTGAAGAAAAAAATAAGGTAAATATCTATTTAAATTTAGTGTTAATTAAATCATAGTACCAAAACCATTAAAAAAGTTAATAATTCAAATGCAAGCTTTAAAGTTAGTCAAATCAGTAAATCAATTAATTTAACTTACCAAATGTGACACTGCCACAATTTGTGCCTATTAGTGTTAATTATTTTAGTAATCATTAAACTAAATTTTTTTTTTAAATTGTAAAGTTTTCACATTGAGAAGCATTTAAAAAAAAATCTATGTGTTCAAAAAGTTAAGACCTAAAAGAAGGCAACAATCTCTCTTTTCTTACAATATCTTGTCTCATATTTCATATTCTATTTTTAATTTTTTTTCGAATCGAATTAACTTTTTTTACTTATTTCACACTAATTTAGCCAGAGAATTTTTTATTAATCAAAAATCAATCAATTTTCAAAAAGCCTCCATGGGTTATTATATAAATGTGCTAGTGTCCTTAAATATCTGCTTTATTGAAAGCAATTAAATTGTTAAACAAAGCAATTTCTAGTAATGCAATTGACAAAATATCTAAAAAATTTATTTTTTCTAATTTTTATTAATAAAATTTTAATAAGCCTTACAATAGTCTATTTAAACTATTCGAACTTTTAATTAAATATTTTAAAAACTAACTAAATATTTAAGAAATCATCAAAATTTGATTTATGGCGCTGAAAGAAAACAATTCAGTGATATAGATCAAATTTTGAAAAATTTAACATTATCTCGGAAGAAATATAAATAATTGTATTAATATAAATAAATATAAATAATTGAAACGATATTTAAATAATTGGGAATGGGGTATATCAATTTCTAAACATCAATTAATTATATGAATCTTTTTTTTAAATCGATGAATTATGTAAAGGATAAAAATTAAAAAGAGAAATTTAAGACAAAAAATGATAAATTTTTTTTAACTATGTTGGCACTGTTAGACAAGGATAGCAATATTTCTGATTTAATTTTGGAAATAACAGGATTGATTCCTGCTATTGAATGATAAGTAAAAAAATTTACAATTGAAAAAAATTATATAAAAAATTTTTATCAAATTTTTGCAGACATATTATGGTGAGTTGAAAAGAAGAAGAAATTTCTTGAGTTAATACACTGAATTATTTTGTAAATAAATAAAATTAACAATCCAAAAATGGATCTCTTTTTTTTAAATTTCACTTTTATTATTTCCTGTAATAATTTTTTTTATCTGTATTAAAAAATCTAATAATTCTATTTTTATGAATCAAATTTTACTTTTTTTTATTTTTAATCATTAGAAGTTAAAGCTGAATACAGATAAATAAATGATTAATAAATGATTAATAAATAATAAATAAATGATTAAAATTCTCTAATTTTCAAACTTTCCTATTTTTCTATCTTGTTTTCAAAATAGACTCTATGATTTCGTTTTTTCTTTGATTTGAACATTTTTACCAAAATATAAATTGTAGCAGTTTTTTTTATATTTTTTTCAAGAACTATTGTGATACATAATATTATTTGTGCCTTCTTTTGAAAAAGTTATCTTCAAAGAATTTTTTTTGTGAAAAAAAAATAATTTGGATTTGAAATCAAAGGCAGTTCCGAGTGGCCTTAGCCCTCTTTTCAAAGCATTCTTGAAAGCATTAAAAAAATATAAAAAATTTAAAATATAATTAAAAAAAAAAAAATAAAAATTGTAATCTTATTGATGTCTAAACCTAATAGATTAAATTAAGATAATGATCAAAAATTATTCAAAAAAAGGTTGTGTATTTTCTAAAATAAAAGTGTCTAAAAAAAGCAACTAGCCAAAAATTCTTACCATATGTTCCCTCTCGGTGGATATACGGTATCAAAAGAGTGAATATGAACGCTTTGGACGAATTGATCGATTTAAATTTCTGCTCATTAGAATTCCTTTCCAGAACTAATTCGTTTATTGCATTGCTCAAAAACATTTGAGAATTGGATACATTTTCAAAAAAAATATTTAACAAATTTGAATTTTTACACATACATACACACAGTTGGTTAAGTACCGAAATCATATGCTTTTCAATGAGCTCCGAGTTATGGTTCGAGCAATGATTGATCAACGAAAACAAGGGACGATGGAATTGATTAAATAAAATTAAATTGGTTTGTTCATTTACTTGCATTTGGTTAATCAATAGCTCGTAGTACTTCAATTGCTCGTATTTAAGGTCAAACAAATATTCCGGGTAGCTCAAAGTCCATAAGTAAATATTTTCAAAAATATTATTTTTTATAACAAAGTCCCAAATTTCACCATGACCTTGGTAATTCTCATATTTTCTTTCTAAAGTTAAATTCTTGGTCAAGTTTAGTTTCTGATTAGCAACCAAGTCCAATTCAACGATTAGAAAATTGACCATTTGGCTAAGATTATTCTTAACTATTTGAATATCATCGTCATTAATGAGACTTTTGTTAAATATCATCAGCACTTGCTTCCAATGATCCTTGAACACTTCGAAAGAAACTTGGTGCTCGCTCTTGGGGTTGACATTCGCCGCATGGTTTTGCATTTTCGACTTGGCCACTGTGCCCAAGTGCGATATGTTAAATGAAAACATTTTCTAACTATGACGATTAAATTGATGCATAAAATTTCGTCATATTTTCGATCTAAATTTTGATACAAAAAATTTTATTTAAATGATTAATGTATATTTCAACATAAAATTCAATTTTGGGTTCACAATTTTGTCTTATATAATTTTTAAAAAAGATGTTACGCAATCATGAATAATTTAAGTAGCACGGCTGTTTTGAGAAAAACACCTAATTATGAATTAAATAATTAGTTAAAATAAGTATTTTTTGAATGAAAAAATTTGAAAAAAAAATTTAAAAATTTTTTAGACTCTAAGTTTACGGTTGAGAAACACGGTCAGGTAAATAATTTTAAATTATTTGAAACTAGATATGAACTAAGTTGAATTTATTTAATAAGAATTTTGACATCTAACAAAAATCATTTTTTTATCTTTTTGAACATAATCCTATTAGTTTTCGCTTTTTATAACTTGATCAGTTGCTCTTAAATTTTGCAATACCTCAAGTTAAATCATGAGTATTATTGGATTTTCTAAATGAATTTAAATCAAAAAAATTTGACAAAAAGGCCTCATTTAAAAAGTTTTCTTAATAATTTAATTCTTTACTAAACTCAAAATTTAAAATGACAAAATTAATAATTAAGACAAAAAAAGATTTGAACAAACTTAACAAAAGGCAATTAATGAGTATAAACTATTAAAATTTTCAAATTTTTATTTAGTTCCCAAAACTAATTAAATATTTTCAAAAATCTCATTTTTCTAAGCTATGAATTTAATATCTCAGTGATTTTGAAAATTTTTTTTATGACCAGTACTTAAAAAAATTATTTAAACTTTTGTAAGAAAATTTATAAGATAACTTTTTATAATACCTTAAGTTAAATCATAAGTAATTTTGAATTTTCTAAATTAAATAAAAATAAAAATTCAAAGAAACAATTTGCACTTGATGTTTATCTAAAATAAAAGATTGAATCAAAATTGTCACAATTAAAAAGATCCCAATTTAATTCTTAATCAAACTCAAAATTTAAAAAGACAAAACACACAACTGGATTTTTATTTCATAATCGTGAAAAATAATTCCCAAGAAATGATTACAAAAGATTATTAAATTTGGGTCCGAAAAACGTGTCCAATCCAAATTACCATTTTGCTAGCATTATTTTTTCTATCTAAAAAAATAATTTTTTATATTGCCATGGTTAGGATTATTGAACACAAATCAAATAGTTTAATTGTAAAAAGTCCAATTTTACATACATAATAATAAACAAACTATTCATTAAAAATAAACTCAAATATAAAAAAAAACAACTCTTAATCTTAAATCCTACTTTAGGAGGTTATATCACATTGCCAAGTATAAAAAAAAAACAAGTTTGTCTTGTCTAAATCTTGAATGCTTATTTTATTAAAAAAAATATTTTTTTTATTCAACAAAAAAAATGATCATACAAGAAAAATATATGTCAATCTATTTGATTTTAAGATTTGAATAATTTTATTTTTTTATGAAATTAAAAAAAACTAATTAATTTAATTGGTATAGGGCATGTTTGATCAACGACTGCTACTTAATTTATTCATAATCAGACGTAAAATTCTAATGTTTGGCTTCTTTAATTTTTAATCTGGATTAATAAGGTTTCGATTTGAATCCATTCGAAATGAAAAAAAATAGAGTGTTTTGGCTAAAAAATGAAAACTAATTACCCCACAAAATTTTATTACTCTAACCTGAGCAATTTAGTTTTTGAATTACTTGTATAAATTCAGATAGATAGTGAGAAAAATCATAGTTGAAATTATTTTTTTAATTATGATAAATTTGCAGTGAAATTCTTCATATCTCGCTATTTCAGCCTAAGTATCATGATAATAATCATAATTTTTTTAGTTTCTATTAATAAAATATGTAAACAATTCTTTTGTTTTTCAGGCTGAACGCAAAATCTAATGGCTTTTGGTGGCATATGGTTCCGAGTGGTTAACTGATCTCCAACACTGACCGGTATTCACCACAAACAAATTATTAAATTAATAATTAACGAATTCACTTGAACAAAATAGGACTATGCAGCCCGGTAAAAATTCGAAATATTTCAACAACCTAATGGCTTAATTATGCTTACTTGAACAAAAATTCTTCCTTATTTTTTCAATTTTTTCAATATATTTAGAGCGCAATTTAATTATTCACATAAATCCTCTATTTTATATCAATAAATACTAAATTTTAATTATGGCCGGTATTTAGTATTTTCAATTAGATCTTTATTTTGTTTCTAAAGCGCTTTTAAATGCATATTATCCAAATAATTAAATAGGAAAAAAACTTCATAATTAATATTAATTATTAGAAATTTTTGGTCATATCGCTTGTTCACAAATAAATGTTAATTCTTAAAAAAGTCTTAAAAAATCTTGAAAAAAGTCTATTTTTTTTAAACATGTGTTTTGAGAAATTAAATAAATGTTCGTTGATAGCAGGACTTGGAACGCTTGAGAAAATTTATTTCAAAAAAATCAATCATGGATAAAAATGATTCAGAAATGGCTGATTAATTTTTGAGAATTAATTACTTAAAAAAAATAAAGATAATTGAGTTGACTGGTTGAATGAAAAAAAACATCCAATATGCTTATCATTATAAATGGATTAAGATCCGGATAAGCTTTATAAAAAAGGTTTAATAATGGTTAATCCTAAAAGTGTTTTTTTTTAAATTCGAATGTGTAATAAAATAAAAAAATTTTTTTCCAAAAGAATCTAATTTGCAATTTAATTCATTTTGCTCTAATTTAGAATAAAAATATTCTAATTTTTTTAAGTGCCCTAAGTTATTAACCCTAATTTAATCTTTAAATTATTGTATTCTAAAATTTAAAAGGATCATATAAAGTGTAAAAAATTTTGAATCATAGTTATGTAGTATTTTTGGGGAGAAAAAGTTCATGACAACCAAATAAGAGACTTTTACATACAAAATTAAAAAAATTAATTTAATTTATGAAATATATCAATTATATTTTTAGAATTTAAAATATGCTTTAAAAAATATAAAATTGTTTTTACATTCGGATTTTATTTGAGCATTGGCAAATTTTATTTTTTTTAATTTTGTTGTCTAATGAGAATTTTCTTTTATAATGATAAATAAGTTCGTTTTATTTCAATCAATTTATATTTTCAAATTTTTTATTTTTTTTACTAATAAAACTTTTAAAAATATTTCACTTTCATTGTATGTAATATTTTATTTTCAAATTTGATTTTTTCTATTCAAATTTTTTTTTAAATTCATTTTTGCAGATAAAAAATTCTTCATTTAAAATCTTGTCTTTAGCTTGAGGCAGTTCCGTGATTAAAATCTGTTAAGATTATTTTTAGGATTTAAATATATAAAAAAATATTTCATAGGTTTTTAAATTGTTTAATTCTTAAAAATAAGTAAGTAAATTTGGACTTAATTATTAGACATATCTCTAATTTCCTTAACCCGAATCTCTAACCTAGGACTAAGCCACGGACCCCCTTTTTAATCTTAAATTTGTAAAAACAATTTTAATCCTAGAATTAAGCTTTAATTGACAATACGGAATTTTTGAGCATTGATTACACTCGATAGCCTATATACGATCAATTCTATGATTAAATGAAAAATTTATAAGATCATTAGTTTTATTAACCTAATCCAAAATCTTAATTTTGAATTCATCCCTGAATTATAACGTTTAAGTAAAATTCAATTTATACCCAGAAATTTGATATTAATTTTTATTCATTTATAAAATTTATTTATTTATTCTACTTTTCTTTTATCTGATCGTTCTTGTGGCGTTTATTGAATAAATTTAAATACCTTGTTTCTTATGATTTAAATATGCGGCGATGTCGTCAAAAAAAGAAAGTACTGAACTAATCATAATTAATGAGGTAATATAAATTTTGAGGAAATATTTATAAAGTTAAATTAAATTTTCTACGAAAATATTAAAATTTAAAATTAATATTTCTTTTCTAATTGAATGATAAGAAGGTTAAAAAAGAAATGACATTTTACTTAATTTTATTTTTTTTTGTATAGCCCAAGCAGCTTTAACTGAAATAAATAATTATAATGATGATTGTATTATTAAAATGTAATAAAAGTAGAAAAATAAAGGATACTTTAAACACAAAAACTGAAAAATTTAGGAAGAGCATCGTTAAAAGCTGACGTCATTCTCAAATTAGACCAAAAAATTTACTTTCCAGCTGAGTTTCATAATTTCTAAAAATGTCATAGCAATTGGGCCCTAAAGTAATCCATCAAGATAATAGTGCTGTGCTTCAAATAAACATAACTTTTGAACCAAACAAGCTACAAGCATGATCGGGTAGGGGAATCATGCCCAAAAAAAGTATGCTACAGTAGAGAAAGAAAAATGCCAAAATTATATAAATCATTGAAAAAGGGTTTTTATTAGTTTTTATTTTCAATTTAATCTTTAAAAAAATACTAATATAAATTAAAGTGGTCACAGAAAAAATGGAGATTAGTCGAATCATTGAATTATATTGGGATGTGTGTAATTGAACATTTATTAATTTTGAGATTTTGTTTATTGTTTAAAATTTACTTTTTTATTCTTTTTTTTTCTAAAAATTACCATTTTCAAATAAAATTTCACTTAAAATTTTAATTTTCTCGAATTCTGGCCCAAAAAATTTTAAAAAAGTCAAAAAAAGTAGTATTTTTTTGGAATTTTTACTTTTTACAAAATTTTACGTAATTTCCGGTAATTTTACGTTAATTCAGATAAAATCCGGTAATTTTATTTTTTTGTTACTTTGGTAATTTTACGTGAAACTACGTAAAAACAGAAAATCACAGTAGTACTATACTATAATTAAAGAATGCTATAATTTTCTAATATGTTAGTCTTTTTTTTTGAAAATAATTGTAAAGAAGGGAATAACTTAACAAACTACTGAGTTCGTATCCTATTTTTTAAGCTATCGTTATCACCCGGTTCAATATAAAAATATTTCCTTTAAGCTTTTTGTGTCTTTTTAAAGTTTCATTAGTTTTATTATCTTGTGAATTTAAGATTTTGAGGGAATTGGCTTTACAACGCATTTAGCTAAAGACTTTCTATTCATATAGGATTTTCTCTCTTAGCTCCTAACTGAATTATTGAAAAATAAAAATTTTTGTTAAAATTACTATTCTTTTAGGAGCAGGATAATTTTGTTCATTTTCATGTTCTTAATTCATTTTTTTCAAAAGTGTTTAAAATCAAGCATAAAGGTTTGTTTTGAAAAAGATCCAGAATTTAAAAAAGTCATCAAGGTTATCTAAATAATATTTAATATATCTATTAATCGAATTTTTTATTGTCATAAGAATAAATTAATGTAAGTTTAAAGAAAATGGAACTCATTCATTTGAGATATTCAAAAATATTTTACTTTAGCCTTAAAAGCGTTTTTTTATAAAATTTATATGATTAAAATAATTGATGTATATCCACCAAATAAAATGCAGTTTTTCAATAAAAAACTTATTAAAGAAAAAAAGTTATGTTAGAATTGAAAAGATTTTTAAATTTTTTATTCCAATCTGGTCAAAATTTTAAGATTTTATGAAATGTTTTGAAGATTTCATTAATCATGAATGCGTTACATTGCTAATATATCAATAATAAAATCTAGAGACTTAATAATAAAATAATTAATGATTAAAGCATTAAATTTGATCTCTAAAAATTTTAATTTATAGTAATAAATTTCTATTTGTATTGTTTAAGTATGATTGATAATTCAAATTTTTACCAAAAAATTACGTCTTACAATTAAATCTTAATATTTAAAACCCAAATGTGTGAAAAAAAGTAAAATCTTCATAAATATACTTTCGATAATTAACTTAAATATTTAAATATAATGCTTTTAAAAATTGTCTTAATTTTTATATAAATAATAAAATATAGCTTATATTTTCTCTAGACGAAAATTTTTTTCTTTTAGTAGCAATTAAATTTTATTTAATAGCAGATTATTAAATAGATAGTTTATTTTCTTTTATTAGTAGAAAGAATTTGAGATGTAATAACTAATTAATAATCTAAGAAGAATATATGGTAATGTATAGTTTCGTCTGAAAAATTTAATTTCGAGGCTTCAAAAAAGAGAGTTGTCGTTCGTATTTGAATAATCATAGTTACGACTTTCTTCAGACTCAGTCTTATTAAAGCTGATTAATTGATAGTTATTTATTTTTCCATATTTTCGCGCTCTTTTTATTATTTTTATTCTACAAAAAAAAATTTTTTGGCTCCTGTTTGACATAATATTTACTATTTTTTTTTGCCTTAAATGGAATTGTTACTACAATTATTATTTGATTAGTGTAAAAAGTAAAATTAATACAAAAATCATTTTAAAAAAAATTGAAGAAAAGAAAAAAAATTCAAATTCATCGAAGTTCAATCATTCAAGTTTTTCTTACAAGAAATGGTGCTTTTAAAGACATTTAATTTAATTATTTAAATATTTTTTATACAAATTTTTCACAATAATTTTTCAATATAATAAAAAATTAATTTAATAATCATAAAAAATGTCTCTTTTTTATTTAAACGGGCATCGGAGCAACGAGAAAAACCTTGTAGTATCTTAATTTCAATATATTTCAGTTTTTTTTTATTGTATTTTGAAATAGAATTAAATGAATGAATCACTTATTTGTTTATTTTCGACATCTTTTATAAGTTTGCTTCAAATTTTCCCTTAAATTTCTTTTGAGAAAATAATGAAAATTTTTAAAAATTAAAAAAAAATAATGCACTGTCATAATCTAAACAGCAGCTTAAAAGTCTTTGAGCTGAGGAGTTAAGCTCCAAAAGAAAATAAACTAAAACAATTGTTCGTTGCTGCTGATTTCCTTGCATCGAGAGATATATCAATGGATCCATCCATTCTTTTTTGAAAACCATTAATTTTTATAAAAAATATATTTTTATTGTGGTGATTGTAAGTCTTATTTTATTTGAAATCTGTAAATAAAAATTGTCCTCTTACTAAGAAAACTTGAAAATTTTTTTTTTAACCTTTTAAATATTTTTTCCTATTTTGAATAATTTTTTCCTGACACCTAAACTGACACCTATCTTATATTAAATTATTTTATCTCCTTTCAAAATATTTAGGTGAAAAAAAAATTTAAAATCACCAGTTTAATCTATATTCCATACTTTACACCAAAATTCAAAAGCTAACAATTCATGACTAGAAGAAAAAAGCTTTAATTCGTGTATCTTATCTTTGTATCTCATCTGTGAAATAAATAGTTTATTTAGACATTAATCGACTATTTGTTTATATTTCATTAGAGTACGATTTTAATTGTTATGTTTAGATTATAATTTATTGTATTTTTAGACAAGTTGCCATTTTTGTATAAAAAGACAAAATAGCTATCAACAGGCAAGTTTTGAGAAATTAAAAAAATTCATTTTATTCATATCAAAAATTTAACTAATTTAGAATAACCAAATCATTGAATAAATTTAGAAAAAATCGGTAAATGATCGATAAAAATCTTAATTTTTCCAAACTAATATCCAGCTATTTATTTTGCAAATCGATTGATGACTTCTTAAACAACGAAAACGGCTTCTACGATCTGTCAAATTTGGGTCTTTTAAAAAGTTCGATTGAAAGTAAAATTTTCCAAATTTTTATTCAAAATATCTAAGTTTTAGTTCAAAGATATAAAGCTGATTCAAAATGATGCCTATGCAAACATTCGCTTCAAAATAGCATTTTCCTATTTGATTAATCAATATGGCGCATTTTTTAAAAATAAAAACGAAGAATCCTTCTTTTCGATTCTAGGAACTTTGTTCAATGAAAATTTAAACAGATTTATCACTTTGGATATTCTCACCGAGATAAGATCAATCACGCTTAAAAAAGTGAATTTTAACATTTTGATATTTTCAATTTTAATTTTCTATTTGAAAGGCGTCAGTTCTTTTGAGAGAAAAATTTTTTAACATTCATGAAGAAAAAGTAGAAGACTTGATTCGGAAAGATCCGTTTTTTGCCAATGATACTAATGAAAATGAGGTAATGATTTTCTTACTCTTTGATGGTTTAAAAAAAGCAGTTCTTTAAATTTGTATAGTAATGGAATTAAAAAAATCATTTCCGGGAAAAATCATCAAATTAAAAAGACCTATGAAAGCACTTGAGTTATGTAGAATTTTTTAATTTTTAATTTGGAATTTAGTTATTAGATTAAAGATCCTGTTTTTTTAAAGATAAGTTTAAAAAGTACTGTATTTTTAAATTAATACTAACGTTATTATCCGAATTTAGTGAAATGTTAATAAATCAAATATTGACATGTCACTAAAAAATGAGCTCTCGTTTTAAAGAGAGTAATGTTCAATTTTGAATAACATGTTACTAAAATAGAGTACTCTATTTTAAAGACATGTCACTCAATTCGGGTGATTACGTTATTTTACAGGAGAAAATTCTATAATAAAATTAAAATTTTTTTGTAACAAAGCAACCCATTTAACAAAAAAAATGAACAGGTTATAAAATAATTTGTTTTTTTTTCTTGAATCATTTATTTTAGTAGCTTTCTAGTGTATCAATTGACAATTACTCAAATTGATCAGTATTTAGATACTTGAGCCGAATAATCAAGATCAAAAATTTACCCTATTTTCTAGCAGTTTTACTTTTAAGCATTTAATCTATTGGCATTTTGAAATTTATGATCAATTTTTGATGCTCAAAATGATCAAACAAAGTTTTACTTATTAAATGAATTTTTTTTCTCAATAGAATTGATGCAATGGTACATTTTTGGATTAAACATACTTTTTAAAATCTAAAGGTAAAACCTACAAAAAATGGATGGTGTGCACTTTGCAGTGTACATTTGGATATTGCAAAAGCTATCTTTTTATTCAACATAGTATGTTAAATCCAAAAATGTACCATTGCATTAATTCTATTAAGAAATTTTTATTTATTTCATAATTAAAACTTGATTTGATCATTTTGAGCATCAAAATTGATCATAAATTTCAACATGCCAATCTATTCTGATCTTAAGCATCATAAGCTTATATTGAGTATCAAAACTCATCTATATTCAGTACCTTTTTTCAGAACCCAAAATGAAAATAAATTTTTTTTTCATCAAATAAATTCACCAAATATTTTGCCTTATTTACTAGCTAATATATGTCCATTGGGTTCCTCATTATTCTCATTTGTTAAGTATCATCCACCAAATAATTTGGCTACATATTTAAAAAAAATAGTTAACAATAATGGTCCCAGTATTATTATTGTCTTATTATAAAAATAATTTTACATTTAAATTAGAATGCAACATCTAAGTAGCTTTTCAAACAAAGGTATTCCAAAGACCAAATAAGGGATTTTATTTTAAGATTTAAAGAATGTTTAATTAAAATTTTAAAATCTTGAATTTTTAAAGATAATCTTTATTTTTTTGTGCCAAAATTTTTTTTCAATAATAATCAAATCTGCCGTAAATTTAACTGGAAATTGATTATCCATCTACTAATTAATTTATTTGTACAATGAAAAATTTAAAATTTTTATAGACTTACACAAATGAGACTTTTTATACTGATCTGAGCGAAATATTTAGTCAAAAAGTTGAGTACAAGAATACAAGCATCCTTTTTGAAATTTCAAATTTCCATGATCTAAAAAATGAAAATGTGGAAGAGAACTTAGTTAAAAAATTCCAATCAATGAAAAATGGCATCGATATTTATGTATCACCCAGTGAAAAAAGAAAACCTAAACTAGAAACTTCGATGCAAAAAAAAACAACGATTAACTCAGATACAGATGAATTAATGGTAATTAAAAAAAAAAATTAATTTTTAAATAAAATTTATTATTTAGAATATTCAATATAATGATGATGAAGAAAGACCAGTTAGTCCAGTAATTGGCATTCAAAATCGAATGTCAATTGCCCTAGAAGAGCCGACAGCGTCTAAATTAAGAGCTACTAGAGTTTCATCAATTGAACCGAATGGAATCCAACAAGATTTTACTCAATTCCAAGATGATTCCGATGACGAGCTCAATTTCAATCTCACCACTAGAGCAAAGCAAACCAGAAAAAGCAAAGAATTGGCATTAGAAAGATCTGCTTCTAGTCCTAAACCGACTACATCAAGACTTGCAAATGCCGAATCAGCTTTGCCAAATGACTCGGACTCATCAGTAGAATTCAGAAATAAAACAAGAAAAAAAAGCTCAAAAAATTATGAAAGTAGTTCTAAGGAAGAATTGGTAAATAAATCAGCCCAGAAAAGAAGAAAAAGCATCAAAAAAAAATTCCGTGTTGATGACTCTTCAGAACTTTCCGAAATTGATACCGATAGTGATTCAGATGTTAAAAAAAAGTCATCACACGAGACAAAAAAAGGTGTTGCTCAAAACCAAAGAACAAGATGGACTGAGAACGAGACAATTTATCTGGCTATTGGTGTGGAGCTTTATGGTAAAGGAAATTGGGCAAAAATTTTGAAGCGTTTCAATGAACAGCTTAAGGCGCGCAACTCTGTTCATTTGAAAGACAAGTACAGAAATTTAGAACGAGCTGATGAGATTAAACGCTATAGTAAGATAGCCAAAAGTTATATTCAAAAAAATAATTATGAAAAATAAAAATTTCGAGATTAATTTTAAAAAATTATTATTTTGTTCGCTTTGCTAATTTTTGACCCATTTAATTGTTTCACTTGATTTAAACTTTTTTTACACTATAAAATAAATGTAAATAAGTCGAAAATTTTTTTTTTCTATAAAATTTGGTCATTTGCAAATGCAAGCTCTATTTTGGCTTTCTTTGAAATTTTCACAGCCAAATATTGAAACCAGACCATACATCATTTTTCCAAAAAAAATGCAATCTAGATTTTTTTTTAATTTCATTTTTTTTGTTTAAAATAAATTTAAAAATAAAACCATCTTTCGAATTTTTTTTTAACGATTCACAAACATTTTCCAAGCAATTTTTAAAATTTAAATCGCAATCTATTTTGTTGGTACTGCATGTTCCGTAGCACAAATCGTGTGCATTACAACACTTGTTAAAAAGATGGAAATCTTTGTTTGAAAAATCAATTTTAAAACTGTCACTTCCGCATCCATTTACCAGTGGAATATATGAGCTATTTTTTTGCAATTCACCTTCAAATTAAATAGAAACATTAAAAAAAAATTCTTTGTTTAAATGATCTAGAAGATCCCTGTTGCTTTAACAGAACTAAAAATTAGCTTTTAGAGTAATATCTTATTTAGTATTAAGTGCCATTATTTTGTAATGTCTAACATTACGCTTTAAATTAGGCGTCATTACGATTTTAAACTAAAATTAAAAAAAATTTTTTTTTATTAATAAAGTCTAACCGAGTTAATTAGACTATAAACTAATATGTTTATTCATTATTTTGTATTTAATTATAGATCATTTGCTTCTTTTTTAAAAAACAACATCGAAAAAAAATCGAAACCTTTTTAACAAACGACTGAAAGGAAGGATAAAATCCATTCCAACCTGCCTGGGTATTACCCAAACTATATTTAATTAAAAATATGCTTGATTATTGCTTATGATTTAATAAAAAATAGTGAATTTACAAAAATATTAGCTCAGAGATTTTAGGTTAACATTTTTTTGAAACTTTCCTTAAAACTTTCAACAAATTTAACAAAACAAAAAATTTAAGAATAAATTTAAGCTAAAAATAGACTTTCAATACCAATTTTAATAATAAAAATATTAATCATTTTAAAATTTTTGGTAGTTTCGTTTCTTAAACTTATGAAGTTAAACAGGGAATAATTTTTAAAAGCTATTTAAATAATGATTAAAAAAAATAATTTATGAAAATGAAAATTTTAGTGCATAATTTGAATAATTTTGTTTAAGATACTAGGACTTAAAGAAACATTCTCTCTCTTATATGCCAGTAGAGTATTTTTGATCTACTAAACTGAATAAAAAATTTAATTTTAAACAAAAAATATGGTTTTTAGAATTTCTATGCATTCAACAAATTCTTGATTGTTCATTTAGAAGCTCGTTATTCTTTTTTTTAGAATACAAACATTGATTCAATTAATTTTTTAAAAATATATTTAGCTCTGTCTGATCCAAGATTTGTTATTCAACTGTTAGTTTTTAGAAAGAAAAAAAAATATTCCTAATACGAAAAATGTCTCCAAACCTAATTTTTTAACTTTATTTTTTAAGTTTCGAGGCAATTTAAATTATAAGCGACAAATTATTTTTAATTTACTAAATTCTCTTTAAAATAAAATTGTTAGATCATAAAAGGAAATAAAGAAAATTTTATCATTCATGTTACCTTTATTAGAGTTATCTGAATAATGATAGAAAATTCTTCGATGCATTAGTGAACAGAAATAAATAAAATAATTTGATACAGAAATTTTAATTCTAAACACTGTATTAAATTTTAAGGCCTTAAGTCATGGAAATTAATATTTCTTTTTTTTTCTAAACTTGTTTATATTTTATTATTATAATAAAAAATATATAAAATGTTAAGTGGCTATTTTCGAATATTTATCTAATTTTTTAAAAATTGTTTAGGAGATCAGTTTTTAAAGGCACTCTGAAGTTTATGATCAATATTTGATGCTCAAAATGATCATATTAAGTTTTAATTATGAAATAAATTGTTATTTCTTAATAGGATTAATGCAGAAGTACATTTTTGGATTTAACATACTTTGTTAAATTTAAAGCTAAATTCAGCATAATTCTGCAAAAAATTATTCAATTAAAAATAGCATCTTTTAGATGGTGTCACTCTGCAATGTGCGTTTTGTTATTGCAGAAGTTACCTTTAGATTTAACAAAAAATTTTACATCCAAAAATGAACCTCTGCATTAATTATATTAAGAAATAACAATTCATTTCATAATTAAAACTCAGAATGATCATTTTGAGCATCAAAAATTGATCATAAACTTCAAAATGCCTTTTTAAAACTATATTATTAGAAAATTAAAATCTAATGCGCTTGGAGTATAATCATTATTTTTTAAAGGATATCTAAAAATTTTACCATCTTTACATTTATATTTGCATTCCACATGGTAATTGGAGATTGTTTTACCAAAGCATTCACTTGAGCAAGCAAAAAAACTGACAATAAATATAATCAACATAATAATTTTAATTTTTCAACTTTAAAATCAGTCATGGATAAATTCAAGATAATATTACGACAAAAGTATGCAGATACAATCCTTGAACAATAATTTTTACATTACATACTCATGATTAATCAAAATGTTTAAACAGGCTTAATTTTAGACTTTTTCTAAACTACGTTCAAAAAATCTAAATTTTGTAAAAAAATGCGCAATTAGAATGAATTTTTAATAACATCTTAAGGTTCTTATCTAATTAGTAGTAAATTTAAATGCACTAAAATAGAGCCTAAAATATTTTATCGAAAAGATTGTGAACGCCCATTTTAAAAAATTCTGCTACACCTTTAAATTTTATTTATAACAAAAATTTAGGATTTTATTAATCGGCAAATTTCTTCTAAATACTGTTGATCAATGCTGTCAAAATTGTCCAAAAGTTCACTATCTACATCAAGGACCCCGACCACTCCATTTTTTCCAAAAATTGGAACCACTATTTCAGACCGCGATAAGCTACTGCAGGCTTAAAAGAGCTAAATAATATATAGGACCTTTTTGTTTAATTTTTACCAATATGCCCAGGAAATTTGTCTACATCAGGTACTAAAATTGTTTTCTGCTCTTTCCAGCTAGCACCACATACCCCTCTGCCGCACTTGATCCTAGTGCATGCAATAGGACCCTTGAAATATTGGTTAAGAGAGAAATAAAGACTGATTTGGATGTCTAACCTGAAATGGTCCAAGGACCAATTCTTGCTCATTCTCCTGGTCGACAAGGTAAAATCCAACCCACCAAAAATTAAACACTTGTTTGAGTGCTGCACTTATGTTAGCTAAATTTGCGTACAGGTTTTTTTCATTTTCGATCAAACTTTTAATCTGAGGTATGAGCTCAAAATATTTTGTTTGTTTGCTCGAATTTTCTGCTATTTTTATACTTTCTGGCATTTATTAGAGTGAATAAAACTAGACCAAAATTTTTGTTCAAGTTTTATACTAAGCCGAAAAAAATAAGCTTTGGAAAATTATGTAATTTATTTTTTCATTTGCTTTCGTAAGCTAAATTGGCCAATTTTATGACTAGAATGTTCGAATAGATAAGAGAATGTTCTTTGTAGTTGAATAAAAGAGTATTTAAATTTAAGCAAAGTGATTTTTAAATTGTCAATGCAAAAGGTTTTTTGCGGGTCAATGAGAGACCATTATCTTGGATCATATCGTGTTCGCGTGATCATTTATTCATGATTTTAAAGCTTAAATATCATTTTTATCTTTTTATATATTTTTTAAGTTTAAATCACTGGTAGAGCACGATTTTAGCATTACGAGACTTCATTGTATTTCTAGTCTTGATTAAATTCAAACTGTTTAAAAGAGAAATATTTTATCAACAACGAGTTTAGATTTAGAAATGAAAAGTCCTGGATTTGGAAAGAAAAACACAATTTTTCCAATTTTATGCGTAGTTTAGAAAAAAAACATTTACATTTTCTCTCTAATTTCAAATCATGTAATATAATTTACGTTTTTTGAAATTGCTTCAAAATCTTATGTTGCACTATTTGCAAGCGTGCTTTCCAAATCGAATTTAAATGACTAATAAACCTTTAATTACAATTTTTCATTATAATTTCTTAAATTTCTTATTTTAAATTTTAGAGACCGATATTGAAAACTTAAAGGTTTAAAATATCTCTTGGAATACATAGACCATAAACACATTTAATCGAATCATTTACCGAATTGCGTTCTTTTCCTAGTGTTAAAAAATATGAGTATATAAAGAAAGTCATCAATTAAAAAGATTACTAAAACATTAAATATTAAAAATTAAAAATCAAGGTATTTACACTTTATTTGTTTTAGAATTCAAAAAAATAAAATTTCAATTATTTTAGATCACATTTATAAAATGCTTAAATTGAAAAAAATCAGCACAGAACGGCTTTTAGAGCTGCTTAAAGAAACCTACATGAAATCATCCATTTGCTGGACCCGGCGAAAACCATTTCCAGAAAATGACACAGAATTTGTCAAGACCCACGAACGAGACGAGATCGTGTCATTTTTGCTAGAGACATGCGACAGACCAGACATGGGTCTGAATGTGGACACTTTTGCTCTTTTTGCTTCTCTTTTAGACCGCATACTGTCCACTTACAAAGTCAAGTCAGATTATGTGGAATGTCTGTCGGTGGCTTGTTTGTACATAGCATGCAAAGTTAAAGAAGAAGATGAGCGAATATCGATAACATCTGAGTTTTTGCTTGACTGTGAGTCAAAATGTTCCATAGCCGAGTTGCTTAGGATGGAAAAAATGGTGCTGAAAAAATTTGAATGGTCCGTAAATGACACCACAGTAGTAGATTTTTTGCACATATTCTACGCTCTCCTTGTAAATGAGTACAAAAAAATCGAAGAAATGACCAAAAATTCGCAAAATGTCAAAACAGTATGGAAGGTAATTGATGCAAAAAAGTCTGATAACGAAGACAGTTGGTGCGCGCCAGCTGATTTGGATTTTTTGGAAAAAATCGAGTCACAGCTTAAAAACTGTCTCTGCAGCTACGATTTGACCCGGGTATATGACCCGCATGTTCTTTCATTCTGTTTGCTGAGCCTTCAATTGGAGAAAACCTTGGCATCCATTCAATCTGAGCAAATAAAGTCCGGTCTGAACAAGAGCATGGATCTTATTGAACAATACTGTAAAATCAACTTTGAATTAATGGATAAATGCAAAGAGCAATTGAGGTCTTATTTGGCAAATGTGGACAACAAGAACCCGATCGACACTTACGATGATGAGTTTTATAAAATTGCCATGCAAAGTTTGAAGCAATCGTCAATTTTTTACTCACCATTGGCCGCGGTCAATTCTAAACTTGATGCTATCAAAGAGGAAGAAGAAGAGGAAGACTACGTGATGGAAATGGATGAAAGCTGTGACTACGTGACCAGAAAAGAGACTGAAAACAACAATTATTTCAATAGTATTAAGTTTGGAACGCTTAGTTTTGCCGAGATTTTGACCGCTAATACGCCTAAAAAACGTAAACTTTCCGAAAATTCGTGTGTTGAAGAAAAGATTTAGGACTAGCTATACAAAAAGTTTATTCAAAAAAAATACATTTATTTTTTGTTTGGGATTTTAGTTTTAAAAACTTAAAATTACAAAAAAAAAACAAAAAAACCTCAAAAATCAACGAAAGAATGCTATAAAAACAAAAAAAAATTGTGTTATCTGTTTATAAGTATTTTTTTGTTATTTTTATATTGTTAATTTCTTTTATCATTTTTTGTTTATAAAAAAAGTCGCTTGCAAAACTCCGATTTGCTAAGCGACTGAATTTGTAATTAAATTCTTTTTTTTTTTCTAAGTATAAATCAAAAATTAAATGTTCCAAAAAAAATTATTTATTTTCATTAAGAGAATTTGTTCTTCTTTTAAAAAAGATGAGTCAGCTTGCTTTTATAGTACCAAAGCATTTTGGATCATTGTTATAGTTAGTTTATTTATTTTAGTATTTTCGTTTTTTTTTTGTTGTTGTTGATTATAATTTAAATTTCGGTAACTAATAAATATATATAAATTTTTATTTTTTATATACTTTAATAACTTCCAAAAAACGTTGCCTTAGTCTTCCCGAATTAAAAATAAATATTCAATGCTAAATTTTATTTTTAATTTTTTTAAGAATTTTTAATTATTGAAAATTTCTTTTGAAAATATAGATTTTTTTGAACAAATGAATTTTTACTATCGATTCTTAATTTATCAATTTTTTGTTTACAAAAAAAATTGTAAAAATTTTTTAACACCAAACATAGCCAAAAAAGAAATTAGATCTAGGTTAAGGAATGCGTTAAATAATCTTTTTTATTTGAACTGCATTTTAAACTATGGCTAATACATTATATCAGTTTTTACACAATTTAAAGAAAAACAGTTTCTTTATAAAGACATTCAGTTAAGAGGATACTCAAATTTTGTTTTTAAATTTTGAAAAGAAAAACTCAACAGCTTTTTTTTTAAATAATAATTTTTTATTTTTTTTTTTAAATATCTCACAGAAATAAATTACAAAACGTTCTATTTTAATTAAATTTTTTTTTTTTTTTTACAAAATTATTTTTTTTTTAGAATTTAATCATCGCCAGAATTGACGTAAATTGAAATAAAAATTGATAATAATAATAATAGGTAGACAATTTAAAGAAATTTATTTTTATCAGTACATTTTTTTAATGAGATTATCGCCCATGTTATTCTACTGGTTATATAAGTTGAGAATTTAAATTAAAATACAATCAAAATAAGTTAAAAAAAATTATTAATGAGCAAATTTCCAATAAAGAAATTAGCATTTAATTTATTAACTAAAGATTTCAATTTTTTTTGACAAATTAAATAATAAATTGGAAGTTCATTTTAAATACAAACATTAATTTTTTACAAATTTAGATAAATAAATAGTTTTAACAACAATTATTTGAATTTATTAACTAACGGTTCATAACTCCTAACATAAACTCATAAACATTGAAATTAAAAAAAATACTTACCAAATAAATACTGGCTTTTAAAAAACATTTTAAACTCAAATTATTTTAATTTTAGATTTTATTCGAATAATTACACTCCTTCTATAAAAGGCACAGAATTGGCTAAATTAAGTAGTTTTCCGTAAATCTACATAGTTTTACATTTTTTTGCTTTGTGAAAAAATCTGGTCTCTTAATTATTTCTTAATTTTAAGTCTATTAAATTAACTTTTAATTTTACTTTGATGAGTTAAATTTTCATTACAAAATTTTACCAAAAAATATGTAATTTTATGTATAACTATGTAAGAAAAGGTTAGAAATTTTTAAATCTTTTTATTTTTTTATAATAAAATTAATCAATTAAAATTTAAAAATTTTTGTTTTTTTTTAAAACAAACCTCATTTTTTTACCGTAATCGTTTTGGAACGGTCTTCCTAAAAATTACGTTTCTTAATGTGAGCTTACGTAATTTTTTGTTAAATTACATATCCTTCCCAACCAACATTCTCATAAGATTACGTAAGCTCACTTAAAATAATGTAAGATTTAGTAAAATAACATAATTCGGAGTATTTTTTTCGAAGAACTGTACCTTCATAATTTTATTGATTTTTTCTTTTTTTTTTATTTCAAGGTTAATCAACAGGTTAGTGCCCATGCCTCAAGAGACTTATTAAAACCCTGTTTATTTAATTTATTTATAAAAACAAATAATTAAATTTAAAAAAGGTTATAAAAAATTGAATAGAGTCATTGATTTAATGTTTATTTGAAAAAATTAACGACAAGTTATTTAAGTTAAATAATTCAAATTTTGAAACAAAATCTTTATAAATTAAATTAAAATTATTGGAAATTGAAAGCTTAAACGTAGAAAACTTCAACATTGATCATTTTTTCTAAAAAAAGTTTATTAATCTTGAGTAAAAATATTCAATTGTTTTTTCATAATTTAGATGATTTTTTCTATCAAGTAAAAAAGTTTGGATCGATTTTTTATTGAAAAAGATAACGATTTAACTAAAAAATATATTAATTTTAAAGACTAAAGTTCGAATTAATTAAAAATATTCTTGAATTTATTTTTTTTCGTGATCTTCTTTAAGCGAAACAGTTCTATTGAAAACCATCTTCAAAAAAAATTAGTAAAAATAAAGCTTTCTTGAATTCAAACAATGTAAATTACCATTTCTTCAGTAGTATATGGATCCACACTAAAATAACCAATTCTCTCAAACTGAAATTTGTCAAATACTTTACTTCCGAGAACAGATGTATCAACCATTGCGTTTTTGATTATTTTGAGCGCATTTTTGTTGATGTCAGTTAGCCAGCCGTTTGGAACTTCTTTGAGATCTTCAGGATTCTCATGATTAAATCTAAATCAAGTCAAATTTAAAGCAATCAAACAAAAATTTTAGAAATTTACAATTTCTCATAAAGTCTTGCTTCAAAATAGACCGGATTTGAGACCCATTGAATAAATCCTTTTGGTTTTGCATTTTCACCAACTTTGGCGCATGAAGCAATCAACTCTTTCACAGAGCCATCTGCGTTTTTGACAACTTCTTTTACAGACAATTGATAACCAGTGTATCTTAATCCAACTGGTTGAGTTAAACTCAAACGCTTATAACCTTTATCTGTCGGATTCTAAAGCGAAAAAGAAATGTTGAAAAAAAAACAACAAATGACTCTAAATTACTTCATTAAAATCACAGGAATCTAAATAGACAATTCGATCAAAGGCAATCTTATGAGTTCCTTTCGATTCGTCCTGAGGAAAGTTTGGCACATCAATTTCCCTTTTTGATTCAAATGGAAAATTTTCGATAATGACTCTGAGAGGTTCTAAAACAGCCATAGCTCTTGGAGCAGTCATATTCAATACTGTTCGAACACACGATTCTAATAATGAGAGATCAATAGTAGTTTGAGCCATGGTAACACCAACCTTAGATTAGCTTTTTTTAACTAAGTTAAAAAATTAAGAAAATAAAATCACTTTGCCACAAAACATGTTAATGGCTTCTGGTGGATACCCTTTTCGTCTTAAAGCTGACAGAGTGTAAAGTCTCGGGTCGTCCCAGTCACTTTAAAAAAATTAATGACCGAATGGTCAATTTTTGTAAACAAGTACTTGCAGATTCCTTCTTGAATAAGCTTCATTAATTTACGCTTTGAAACCACAGTATAATTAAGGTTGAGTCTTCCGTATTCCCATTGCACTGGACAATAGACGTCCAACGAATTACACAACCAGTAATAAGCAGATCTTCTGGACTGAAATTCTTTCGTACACAATGAATGAGTAATGTTTTCTAATGAATCGTTCAAGCAATGAGTAAAGTCATAAGTGGGATAAATGCACCATTTATCACCGGTTTTAGCATGATGGGCGTATTTGATGCGATACGCAACCGGGTCTTGCTTGCCATCTTCCATCGTATACTTCATTCTTAAACTAACTTCCCCTTCATCAAATTTTCCTTTTCTCATATCCTAATATAGATAAAGTTGCGAAAAAAATATAACAGAAAATAAAAATAAATCTACTTCAAATAATTTCAATGATTCTTCGATGGGTCTTTCTCTCCAAGGTGAAGGCGGTGGATTGTGACCCTTTATTTCCTCATTTTTTTGGTGACACACATAAGCCAAGTTACGTCTGATCAATTCTTTGGCAAATTCGTACAACTTGTCAAATTGGTCCGAGGCATGGGTTATTTTGTAGGGCTTGTAGCCAAGCCAATCAACCATTTCAATGATACCCTTGAAATACTTTTCTTCCTCTTTTTCTGGATTGGTGTCATCAAAACGTAAATAACAAACTCCATTTTGATGCTATAAAAAAATTCTAAAACTTTAAAAAAAAACAGGAAAATAATCACTTTAGCATAACCAAAGTTAAAGTTTATAGCTTTAGCATGACCAATGTGCAAAATGCCGTTAGGTTCTGGCGGAAAACGAGTGACTACTTTGCCACCAGTTTCTTTTAAGTGATTTTTCAGCAAGCTCATCGTTTTGTCTGTAACTACATAGCCCTCAGTTTTGTAGTTTTCTCCTGGTTTATGGAAATTTATGGCATCGCCAGCCACTTCCATGAACGATTGAATTTTTTCCGGCTCAGCTTCTGCTAAATTATTAAAATAAACTTATTTATTATTCACTTAACTTACGTTCCATAGCTGCAGCTTTTTTAGGCTTTTGTTCTTCTTTCTTTTATAAAATTATACAATTCATTTACAATAGATGATGATAGAAAGGTAATGCCGGTCAAAAATGTCTATTTTTTGGTTTAAGTATTTTCAGAATCTATATGAGTCTAATTAAAGAGTATTTTTGATGTATTTTTTAAGACAGTATTGAACAATACAGTGCGATTACTGCAAAATATAATTTTTGTAAAAAAATTTAATTTAAATTTAGATCGTGTTGACCAAACCGATCTTTATCAAAAATTTCTTTCTTTTTTGGATGATTACTAATAAATTAATCAGCATTTCCTTTTTATCACTGAAATTACAAAAAAAAAAGATATTTACCTTTTTTTCTTTGACATTATCTTGTTCGGATTTGGGACCTAATAGATTCAATAATTGAGCGTCAAGTTCTGTTTTGACCAATTTTCCATCAGCCCATTTTATTCGATTTCTCAACTCACCTTAATTATTTCAATTTAAAAAAATTCAAAAAAAATGATCCAATTTACCAAGCAAAGATCCTATGGGAAATTTATATCTTTTTTCCACTATTTCATTTTTTTTTTCATTAATGACATCCTGTACAGTTTGCTTTATTTGTTCGGGCGTGACTACAACTCCGACACCGCAGGATTCATTGAAATTTTTGATATCCAAGTCTTGTCCCGGATGTGAGATAAGATATTCGAAAGCAGCTGGATTGAAAAAAAATAATCAAATATTTAAGTAATTAGGGAGTGTACCATTTAATTGAGGTTCAGTTGTCAAATTTTTATTAACAACGCTTTCGACCAAAAGAGGGAGTCGATTTTTGATCTGAGATTTCATTTTGGTGCCTGTTTGATATAGCAAATTGGCTGATGATTTTTCCAAAGTTACACCATTGACCACTTTTTTAGCCTTAAAAGTTAAATTTTGTTTATTGTGTATGGCAAATTGCGTGCAAACACTTACATGATTGACAATTTCAAGCAAAAGACTGGTTAGTGCCTCATTTTTGAGTGTTTCTTGAATTTTTTGATCAGTCAAACCAATAAAACGTAAAGCTTCGGTTTTTTCTTCTGGAGTTGTCATTCTTTGAGTGACAAAATTCTAAAGTTAATCAAAATATTTTCCTTTTTAAACTCAATAATTGAGAAATTTTTGATTTTATCATTTATTATTTCAATTGCATCATTTTACACAAATTTTTCAAACACGTTCAAAATTTAAGTTTGATTTCAAGCGAAATTTCAAGCATATGGCAACACGATTTAGAACTAAAATTACGTGGTGCATTTCAAAGTTGAAAATAGTTTAAAGAAATGTTTTTATTTACTAAGAAATTTGATGTTTAAGATTTATTTGAATAAAAGTTGAGCTTTGGTTTAGTTTTGATTTTTTTAGCTTAATCGAAATTAAAAGCTCCATTTTAACACTTATTTGAATTCAAAAACAGTCTTTAAAATAAACTGATCACATTTTTTAATTATAATTTTATTTCGAGATAAAAATAAATTTATTTTAGCAAAAAATTTTGAATTTCTAACAAACCAAATCTAAACTAATGAATGCAATAAAAAAATTTTAACTGCAGAACTTAAAATTTATAAAACACGAGTTGAGGGTTTTGTTTTTGCTACTCGTGTTGATCGAAAAGCATTGTAATTTAGAATTTTTTTGTTGATCTCGCTTTTTCCATGCTTTATCCACTTACTGTTATGCCATCGATTTTCAATCGATCAATTGACTAAATCAGTGACTAAATGTAATTTTTTTAGAGTCTAGACTTTTGAAAAATGACTAACACAAAGGGTTACAGACGTGGTACTAGATACTTGTTTGCTAGACCATTCAGAAGACATGGTGTCATACCATTGTCAACCTACATGAAAGTGTACAAACGTGGTGACATCGTCGACATTAAAGTAAGCAGTTTCTAGCTCAGACGATAAAGATATTAACGCAGCATTTTTTACTAGGGTAATGGTGCCATTCAAAAAGGCTTGCCACATAAGTTCTACCATGGCAAAACTGGTAGAGTTTTCAATGTCACTCCACATGCTGTTGGTGTTATTGTCAACAAACAAGTCCGAAACAGAATTTTGCAGAAAAGAATCAACGTCCGTATTGAGCACGTCAAGCATTCAAACTCAAGATTGGACTTTTTGAACAGAGTTAAAAAAATTGAATTGTTGAAAAAGGATGCCAAGGAAAAGAACATCAAATTGGACCAAAGTCAATTGAAGAGAAAAGTAATTTATTTTATTCTGATGCAAAATATTTTATTTGGTTATTAAATGATGAAAAAATGGATTTTTCACGTCTTATATTTAATGATGAATAGCATCCATTGCCTTCCGTAGGCTGACCATAACCAGAATAGATTTTATTTTTTAAATAAGTTTAATGAAAATTATTTTAACTAATTTTTTCATTTCAGCCACTAGGACCAAGACCGGCTCATTTCGTCAGCACCAAAAACAATGAACCACAAACAGTTAATCCGATCCCATATGAATTTATTGCCTAAATCAATAAATTTCTATTGATCGATTAAATAAAATATTTAAAAGAAACTTTTTTTTCGATTTAATTTGTTTAAGCTTATTAACTAGAAAAAAGATTAATTTGGTTGTAAAATGATGAAAAAATGGAATTATCATGCCTTAACTTTAATGATGAATAACATCCATTGCCTTCCGTAGGCTGATTATGACCAAATTTAATTTAATAATTCTAAATATTTGTTCTATTATTGAAACGTATTTTCTAGAGAAAAAATTCAATCTCAATTTAAAGGCTTATTATTAAAATTTTTTAATTTCTCTTTGAGGAAAAATTTAATATCTCAAATTAAATATTTACGATATAGATTTTTGAAGCTTCATTATTATATCTATGATAAATATATTTGGTTACTATTTTTCATACTTTTAGGTATGAAAAATGATATTTAATCTATGAGAAAAACCTATTATAAATTAAAATAGCGAAATATGCAAAATTTTCTTAAAAATTTCGTCCTTTATTTTTTCTATCTACTTACAAAATAAAAATTAATTTTTTGCAATTAAAAAAAACAAGTCTTTATTTTTTAAATAATTGTATGTTAAGAATTACTAAAAGGGAATAAATTTTGTCTTTTAATAATGTTTTTGATCGGAAAGTTTAAGAGAGTTTTCTACGCAGGATTATTCGAACAGTTAAAATCTATCTTGATAGCTAAAATGCTTAATTAAAGATTAAAATAAAATAAAAAAATATTAAAAATTATAAATAAATTACCTTATTCAAATTTTTTATTAATTTTTTTGGTAATTAAGTTTTAAATGCTTAGTTTTTAGCATAATTTGGTAAAAAGTTCATTTATCTGCTCTTCTATCATTTTGAATAAAATTTGTAATGCATTCGAACAATTGAATGAATTGATTTATTTTTTGATAAATTTTAAAATCAAAGATTTTATCTATTTATTTTACTTTTTAATAAACTTAAAATATTTTTTTTTTAATAATAAAGAACATTTATTCCTTGATCTTTTAGTTTTTTATTTATTTTAGATTCAATAAAATATTAAAATTTACTTAAGTTGTATTTATCGATCTAAAATTAGTATATCATTATATTAAATTTTTAATCAAAAGTAGTCTAATATCAAAGAATCATTTCTTTAAAATATCTTAATTTGTTAAATATTCTTAGACAGTAGTATTTTCTAGATATTGACGTAAAAATCAAAAGATAAATTTTACTTTATAAGTTCGTTTTTGCTTGTTTTTTCTACATTAGAAAAAAATCATATTTTGATAAAAGATCCTAATTAGCAAAATTTTTAATACGTAAATCTCTTTTGGTCATTTTTAATTAGCGTTAACTTCTCTTAGAAATAAGTCTAGAAATTTAAAGTTTATTTCTTTTTGACCATTTAAATCATGTTTAATTTTTATTTAGAAATTTATCATAGACTTAAATTTAGGTTATTTTCAATTAATAAAAATTTCAAATTTTAGCCTTTATTCTATTCAAAATACAAATTTAATTTTAAAAAAAAATTTCCACAATTAACTCAAAAATTAGAAAAATGGGGATGAAGTCATTTTTTTGAGTTCTAACTTAATTCTATTCAATAAGCAAGTCTAATAAATTAAAGACTTATTTGTTAAAGAGTTTAAGTTTCTTATAGAGTTAAAGTTATAGACTTGCTTATTTTTGCTACGTTAGTTGATCTTCGCCTTATTTATAACAGTAAAAGTCAAGAGTTAAAGACATTAATTTTTTTCGAAAAATTGAAGATTTTATAATTTTTAATTTGAATTTTTTTAAAAGTATTTTTAAATTGAAAAAAAAACAATTGCAATTAATTTTTAGGAAAATATTTTAATTTAAGTAATTGAAATTTAAGCAACTTTATCTTATTAAATTTGTTTTGATTGTTCAAAAAAAAATTTCTTATATCAAACCTTTTTGCTCTAATCTAATATAATGTAAAATCTATTCTAAAATAAGAGATATGTTTCAGCATATTTTTTACTTGTTGAGGCTTGTTAATAAATTGGTCTTTTTTTCTAAACAATTCTTTAATGAATGAGAATGTTGCACTATGTTGCATTCACATAATTTATTATAAACTTTTAGAAAAAAAGTTATTTTTTTTGAAAATTATTTATTTTAATATATAATTTTTTTAATAAACTATTAAATTTCAAATTAGCAAAATAAGAAAATATTTTTTGGAAAGAAAATTTTTTGTTCAAATTTTCAATAAAAACTTATTATTTATTTTTTTCTTATTGCTAGTATTTTGTTAATTTAATTACAAAATTAAATTACTGCAGTTAATGTTAGTTCAAGTATAAAATTAAGCACATTTTTTTCTGTATAAAAATGCATTCATAGGACAACATTTATATTTTTTATAACCAAAATTCAATTTAAATACTGTGATGAAAGATGGAGGTCATTAAATCTTATAAAAAATGATGACCATTACTCCATTTAGCCTTCCGTAGATGTCTGAGTATTTAATTAAACGAGAAAAAAATTCTCAAAAACTTTATTAATTTAGCTTAAATAAAATAAAAAAATGTTTTTTGTCTAATTGTTAGTTCTTCCAAAATTTTTCCAAAAACTCGAGCAACCAGGTACTACTCCGACCGCGGGTTCCTGATGACGCAAATTAGAGGCAAATCTGTACGGACTAATATACGAACTTTCATAGGTAAATGGATCATTGTATTTAAAGTCTGGAATAGAGCTCTTTTGGTCCAATTCTCGCTGTGATCTAAATTGAGACTGACGCATGTAGCTTGAAGGAATTGTTGTCTGTCGAGCTCTTTCTTCGAACTTGGCTTTCTCTTCTACATTATTTACATAGTCACTGGCGTATGTCGATTTCATTTGATTTTTTATCACCTGAGAAATTAGCTTATCACCTAAAGGACGTGACCAGTCACTCATCGGATTTTTCTCCAATTTCAAAGGTCTGAATCTGAACACCATAAATTCCTTGCAATAATTTCCTTCTTTAAATTAACTTAGTAAAAAAAAAGCTAGAGGTACTTTTGAAGGATGAGGGTTGTTGGAACGGTAACCACTAGCGGTTCCAGTTCGAAACGGCTCTTCTTTGTTCACTGTTTTATGACTGAATTCAGAGTCGTAGTGCGATGCTCCGATAGGATCGCCCAAGTTATACGGAACCCTGAACGCATTTGAAGTCATGGGTCGATAGGGAACCGTCTTCGAGGTTTCGTTCCTCTCTATTATTTTGTAAAAGTCGTCAGACATCTCTAGATTAAGATTTAATTTAAATAAATTTTAATTTAATTAAATATTCAAATTTTTTGGGGCATTACTAGCAGAGAATGGGAAACCATTAGCCTCTTTTCTTCTAGTCAACATTCCATCATTGGTAAAGTGATTTATTTTGTACACCGTGTTCTCCTGGGCCTTTTGTTCGGCTGGTACTTCCATTTTAAATTTTAAATTGCTAACTATTATATCCTAAAGCGAATTCAAATTCAGTCTCTAACTTTAAGTAAACTTAAATAATTAAAAAATTTAGTGTTTGTTTATTTCTAAATTTTTTGATTAAAAGCAGCATATTTTTTCTGAAAATAAACAGCAACAACCTAAATCAATAGCTACTAAGCTAAATGGCACTCGTAATAACTTATAATAATAAATAGCAGGTAATTTGTGACCGACCTTGAAACAAAAAATCTGTTACCATGTGTATAATCTTAAAAAAAATAAATTGTTTTAAAACTTGGAAGAAATAAATCTTAAGTATTTATTAATTGAGTCTAAAAAATTTCAACAAAATACTACCGGCTAAAGCGCAACAAATACCGCCAAATTTATAAAATCATGAAAGGCTTGTCAAATTCATTGGCATTTCCTATAAAAAATAGCTTAAGCTAAACTGCTTAAAACTAATTGAACTGTATTTTAATTTAAATCAGCAATAAAACGATTTTAAAATGAACAATAAACTGAATGATACAGTGCTATCTGCTAAAACATTCGTTTGCTTCCAATTATCAGCCATCTAAATTGTTAGCTAACTGGCAGAGTTTTAGGCAAATTTTGAATTAATACAAATAGCTTAAATTCTTAGAAAACCGTATTTTTTATTTTAGAAGCTAGACTGACTTTTGGAATTTTTGTAATTCAAATAAAGTAGTTTAAAATTTTGGCAATTGAATTTTTTATTCTAAAATTTCTAGTTTTTTCGAAAAATTTTATTATCAAATTAGAAATTAAATCAAATAAAATTTGTGATACAAAAAATTAGGATAATTTTTGTGTGTGAAAATTATGTTTTCCTATTTTCTAAAAAAATTAATTTTGAATGCAACAAAAAAAGTGGTATAGCCCCAAATCATAAATTGTCAAGTCTGTGAATAGGAATTTAAATATGGCTACAGTGCCTCTGACAGTAGTCGCGGGACTAGTTAATATGAACTTAAAAAAATCAGACAATTGCTTTGTCACCCGATTAAAAAATTTAAAAAAATGAACTTAACAATCTAGTTTTAAAAAAATACGGGATTAGTGATTTAATCATTCGGTGCTCATTTTTGAACTTTTAGAAAAATGAAAATTAGAAATTAAAAATTAGAAAAATTAAAAAATGTTGGAATTTTTTTTTCTAAAGGATCCAAATTTTTTCTGTAAAAAGTTGCCAGTTGATACTTTCTTTGTATCACCTTAAACTACCCTATGACAAAATTCGAAAAATTTCACATAAATTAAAAAGTATGAAAATTTAATTTCAGAATATTTTTATGATTTTTTTAGATAGCTAGATCAAAGTGTCACATTAAATTTATCAACTGATACAATTTACAGAACAAATTTTAATCCCTTGAAAAAAATATTCCAAAATTTTTTCATTTTTCTTCTGATTTCTGTACCAAAATGCACATAGCTTTTGATTATGTGGGCTTTCATTAGGAATTTGATTAATAAAAGCTTAAATCTTTCGATGATAATTAATAACATAATTGTTTAGCATTCTAAATAAAAAATGACCAAGGTTGACATAAATTTTTAAGGTTTTAATAATAATATACTCAAAGGAATCATATTAAATAAATTTTGAAAAATTTGATTAAACAAAGTTATTCAGATTATTCAGAGTGTATTTAGTATGTAAATTTGTATTTTAGATTTTTTTTAATAATCATTTAAAATTTTTATTCTAAGTTAATAGCTTATGTTTATTTTTAATAATTCAAAAGTGAATGTAAAAGTAAGACTTTTAATCCGTGCAATGTTACATCCTAAAATATTGGTGCTTTGACAAATATCAATTGTACAATTAATTAAAGAAAATGGTTCAATTAAAAAACATTTAAAAAGCTAATTTTTATTAGGTGTTCTTTCATTGAACAGAGTCAGATGATAAGAATTCTCAGCCTCAGGGTTATATTTTTCAAAGCGTTTATATCTTTGCCAGATTTGGCGTATATTGAAAATAAATAATTATATTTTAAAATTGATGAAAAAAATCGAAATGTTTATGGAAAAAAAATGAGAATAAAAAAAATATACCTAAAAAAATGATTTGAATGTTGGACAGTTCAAGAAAGAAAAAAACAAAAGATTGCAATTACGAATAGGAAGAAGATTTTGTCAATTTTTAACTGAATTTATATCATTTTCTTTTTTTTATAAATCAAATTTTATATTTTTTTACGGTGATTTTCAGAGCTGAATAATCTCGTCAATTATAATTGACCCTTAAAAAGAGTTAATATTCCAAAGTTAAGTTAAGTTTTATTTACTTTTAAAAGCCATTTAAAATTCTAGAAAAAAAGTTATTCCTTACATACAGAGATTTTTTTAAATAACAAGATTAGCAGCAATTAAATTTATTTTAATTTACAGAATTTTCGCAATTTTTAATGAAATGGTTATCAATAAAATTAAAATGTTGAAAAAAAACTGACTAAAGAGTTCATCAGAACAGAAAAGTTAAATTAATATTATAATTTGTTAAGTAGCGAGTTAAGTAGATGTTGAAAAAATCAATTTTTGTAATTGTTTAATTTTTTTAACTTTTATTTATTTTTTTTTTTGCCATAGTTTAATTCAAATTTTATATTTTAATCTGAAGATATAATATATTTATTGCTAGAAAGATATTTTTTATAAATAATAATAAAAATATATTAGAAGAACCATTTCAAAATTTTTGCTTGAATGAATGCAACTTGTATTATTTACAACCATTAAGATCACAATCGATTATCTTTAATTCAGCATTGAGAATTTCCGAACAAAAGAACAAAACAAAAATTTAGTTTATGCTAAAGTATCATCTGGTGCAAAATTTTTACCACCCAAATTTGTAAAAACTCTGCAAGTCTGCCAAGCTCTAAATATATTATAATACATTTAGCTTTTAAAAAAATTTTGAATCATTTTTCATTAGTCTCATCTATTGACAATGAAAAAGAAAAACTAGGATTATACTTTTTGTACTTTTAAAAAGATATTATATTTACATTTTTTGTTCAGTTTTTATGTATTATATATAAGATTCAGGTTAATTTAAAGTTTAGATTTTTTTTCAATTAATTTAATTATTTTTTTGTTTGAAAGCGCAAAAAGGAAGAAATCTAAAGAATATAATTATCAAAAAGTGCACTAAGTGCAAAAAGTACAGAAAGTATGCGCTTTCTTACCAAAGGAAGATTTTTTTAAATTCTAAAAAGAACATCCTTTCTTTTAAAGAATATTTATACAGTAAATTTTGGTAAAATGTAATCAATTTAATGGTAAAAAATAGTAAATAATGGTAAAAAATGATTAAATAAAATTTTAAATTAATTTGAAAAAAAAATTTTATTTACATTTTTTACGTTAAAAAAATATAAAAACAAACACTTAAAGGGTGAAAAATTATTATTTTTGTTGAAAGGCAAAAATTTAAGTAGAGAGCGCATTTGGGTATTTGAAATTGTTGAAAGAGAAATACCAGGTCAAAAAGATCAGAGCAAATTCTAAAGCTCCTTCAAAAATTAAAAAAAACCTAAAAAACTATTAATTAATTTTTACATCAGTTTCGAAAATTAAGCATTCTATTAAACAGCTTTATTCAATTTGTACACATAATCTAAAAATTATTCGTGTTATTCTATTTTGGTTCACCTTAAATTGGATGAACCAATAGCTCACAAAATCTGAGAACAAGAATTTTTCGGATAATAAGTGATTCACCTTACCGACAAGTTCCAGTTTTTAACGACTGAATAAAAACTTTAATCTAAGTGAATTTTTTTTATTTATTTTTTTTTATTATTTAACTTTATTTTTAGTTTTTTCATATGTTTTTATTCTGATGGAGCATTTGCTTGGTAAAAAATAGATAAATGAATTGTTAAAAAGTTAAAAGAGAATTTTCAATATTTTTTTTCAAATTTCCAAGCAAAAATTTAACTCATTCTATTTCACCAAAGAATTTAATTTCAAATACGACAATCTTTGCAATATTAACTTAAAATTGTTTTTTTTTGAAACTGAAAAAAATATTTGAAACATCGCCTTTTTTCAATTTTATTTCAACATTGGATATATTTTATAATTCAAACATAAAAAATTAAACCAGATATTAATTAAAGAAATAGAAAATCAAGGAGGTTGGTCAAACAATTAAAAAGCATTAAAACTATTTAAGATATTTTTTTAACGTAAAAAATGTAAATAAAAATTTTTTTTCAAATTAATTTAAAATTTTAATTAATCATTTTTTACCATTAAATTGATTACATCTTACCAAAATTTACGTAAATTATGGTAAAATTTTTTTTCTCATAATTTTGAATATAAATATTGAAGGATAACAAAAATTCATTTTTTTTTTAAAGTGCCAAATTATTTCAATTTTTTGGACATTTTTTTTTTACATAAATTTACGTAAAATGATCGAAAATTACCTAATTTTACGTAAAATCTAGTAAATTTACAATATATTACGTAAAATCCGGTAAATTTACTATTTTTTACGTAAATTATCGTAAATTACTAAACCCGCAACAACACTGTAAGTCTCAGCTGTCAATAGGTCAAGAGTATAGGGGCTTGAATTTTGCCAAAGGAATTTTTTATCAAATTTTTCTGGAAAGTGAATTGATCCGAGACCTAAAAAAAAATTTGAAAAATCTAAATAAATTCTGAAATAAGCTGATCTTCTGAAAAAAACTATTTTATATTCCAACAAAAAAAATTAAATATAAATTCATTTATTTTGCGATAATTAAAAAAGCTGTAACAGTTGAATATTTGATTTAAAGAATTTTAAAGATACTTAATAATTTCCAGACTGGATGAAGCGAATATCAAAAATAACGCTCTTTTTAATTAAAAACAAAATTAGTTGAAATTTCTTAAAGTTGTATATTTGAAAGATATTAAATTATTATATTGTGATTGATTAATATTTGAATAAATAAAGTTAAAGCAAAATATGAACATTAATTTAGAAATTTCCTTTTTTAATCTCTCGAAAACATGCAAAAAATATAAGCTACTATTTCATTTTTTTGCTATTTTTAGATCAATTTAAAAATAAGCGTGCTTTTGTTCATTTATAGCTACTTTAACTTAAAAATTGAAAAAGATATCCTAGTAAAAATAAAATCATAGGAAAAATGTAAAAATGTAAGTTCTTCCTTCGACTGCGTTCTCATTTCTTTGTTTGTGGAATTTGGTAATAAATCAATTGAAAGGACTGTTTAAAAAAATATAAAAATAATAATAGAAATTCCATAATTTTAATAAATAATGAGCATTCCAATTTATGTTATATTGAGAATTTTGTTAAATTGAATTTAAATTTTAAGACAAAGATTTATTTTGAATTCGATTGTGAAAGTAATGTAGATTTGTGTTTTCCCTTTTTTGTATGAAAAAAAATTCAATATTTTCAAATTTTTTTCAAAAAAAATGCTCATGGGACAATTTTAGCTTTTGCGCTTTTAACAATGAGCGTGTTTATACCTAATTTTTTTTGTCCTTTTCAGTTCTTTAATTAGTAACCATAATATTTTAAAAAGAAAAAATCACATTGATTACGTACTATTAAAACAAATAAAAGACTTTAAAAGTGAACTTAAAAAATGTGGCTGACCAGTGGCTAGTCGTATTTATTATTTAATAAAATAAAATAAATTCGGATTTATTATGGACATCCGAGATAGTGCCAATTCGTAATCGTATCGTATTCAGTGGACCATGATAATGAGCGAAATAAACCGTTGCATGTTGGCTTTCCCAAAGCTATACCGGGTTCCATTTAGCTCGCACTCTTCGTCTGAGCCCGATCACCGCAATCCAAGACAGCGAGATGGTAGAATCGAAGCTCATCAGATGGTATCAGTAGGGGCGGTGAGATTTACATATTTTCAACAAAAATAAATATCTCAAGAAAAGACAAAATATTATGCTTTCTAAGAAAAGGACACAAAAAGACACAAAAAAATTTTTAGTATTAAAAAAAAGCTCATTGTCAATCCATGTTTTTTAAAAACTAAATTTAAAAGGAAATTTAATTAATTTTTTTGCCATTCTTTCATTAAAAAATCAATTTCCAGTTTTTAGTTTGGAAAATGGCTAATCTAAAATTCTGTTTTTTTTTGAAGTAATTTTTGGAACAAGCAATCGGATAGAATGCAATTTGATTTAAAACATGCTTTCTTTCTTAAAAACTAATTCTATCAAAGCATCGATCAAATTATGAATAAAAAAATGTTTTTATTAAATTTTTTATTTTAATTGAATTATATATTTCTTGTTTAAATCATCTAAGTGGTTTAAATTTAAAAAAAAAAAAAGCAGATTTTTGAATGATTTTATTATTAGATTCGACAAAACCAGAAATAATGAAGGCCACAAAGTTAAAAAAGGAAGCCAGCCAATCTTCAAAGGAAATTTAATTCCTTCTACCTCGGATCATAATCTAGATCTTTTTCAAAATTGATTTCAGATAGCTATTTATAGGGTTATTTTAATTTTTATTTGTATTTGACTATATCGACGAAAAAGATCATTTACCTTATTACCATTATTTATTAATGATAAAATCTGCCAGTATTAATTATTAAATATCTATCAATAAAATTTCTAGAATTTGTAATAGAAACAAAAAAGTAACGATTATTGATTCTCAGATTAACAATCGTATTTACTCAAATTAACAAACTTTGATTCAATGTCATTAAAATATAATTATTTCCTAAATAAATGATTTTAATTAATTAATTATATTTTTTAAAAGAATTAATCAATCGTTATTTTAAATAGTATATATATTTTTTTAATTTTAAATTTTTATAGAAAAAATTTTTAAGTAACATAAAAAAATTAAATTAAAAATTTTGTTTATAAATAGATTTTTTTATTAACTTTATTTAAACAAAAATTAATGATTTATTCATAAACAAATAAATATTAAAAATTAAACATCTTTTTTTTTTGAATGAAAGAAACTAAAAAGATTCATTCGGTAAATCAGAGCATTTTAAAATTTTAATTTTTCTACAACTAAAAAATTTTTCAATTTTAATCAATTTGTTTTTAGATTTTTAGATTTATTTCAAACATTTAGAAATAAGGAATTTGAAATTTATCAAGCATTTTTTTTTCCTTATTCACTCCTTGTGGAGCATAGGGTCATTACTTTTGATTTACACTCAAGTCGATCTTTTGCTTTTACCCTTGCTTCTCCCCATGTCATTCCCATTTCGATGAGCTCTTTCGTGATTGTTGACCTCCATGTTACTGCTGGTCGTTCTACCTTACGTCGCCCTTGAGGTGTTCATTGAAGGCTTTTTTTGGTATTCTTTCATTCTAAGTACATGCCCGAGCCATCGCAGTCTTGTTCTTAATAATAATTTTAATAATTGTCCCTATTCTATCCTAGTGGATAATGGGGGGCGCTCATCTCGTTTTCAAGTACCTTTTTGAGCAACGGCTCCGATCTGACACAGAGGCTACTGCATCGAGTTGATCATTTAACCCGCAATTATTACCCAGTCGAAACTGGTCCCCCTATTTTTATGATGAAAGAGATTTAAACATTCGCCCCGTATTGCAGAGATATTTTGAAAATTTTTCACCCTCAGCGGGTTTTGTTCTTAATGCATTGACTTAATGGCTCTGAATCTGTTCTTCTGTATAGATCAGCATTCGACAATGTCTCAGGACAGTGTATCCCGAGAATCCTCCGCAGGCTTCCCGTGTGGAAGGCTTCCCATATTCACACATACCCCAACATTCACTTCCGTACATCAGTGTTGCTTTTACTACACTGTTTTATAGTTTAAGTTTTGTTTCCTTACTGTAGCTGGTTGACTTCCATGCTAGTTTGAGTCTAGCGAAACCATTACTTTATTTTTATTGCTATTTTTTGAAATTAAAGGAATATTTTTTTTCACAATAAAAATAAAGTTGCTTTTAGTATTTAATATCACGAGTTTGCATAACACTTTCTTCAAAAAAATTGCAAAAAAGATGACATTGTAAATCCAAGTTTTTAAATATTATTAATTAATAGTAATACTCTATTAAAAAGCTAATAATTAAATTTTTTTTTAATATTTTCATCGAGCTCTGCTATATTAGAGATTCTAGCTTATTAAAGCTATAATTCACATCAAAGATTATTCAAGAGAATTACGCCAGCAAAGAGTATTAAATAGCTTATTTAAATCAATTAAGATACAAATGTTTTAGATTTTTTTAAAATTTTCCGAAAAATAATTATAAAAAAACATAAAGTAATTTTGAAAATAAATAGGAGTTAAGAAAAAATTCGAAAATCGCTTTTTTGAACATTTTTTTATTTTCATTATTCATGATTTAGTCCCAATGGTAGAAATCAAATAAACTTCTACTCTGCCATAAATAAAAAAACTAGAATTTTGTAAAATTCGTGTAGCATATGGTTCAATACCTAACTTGATTTTTTTACTTATCAGAATCAATTTTGTTCAACTATATTTCATTGTTTATTTTTAAAAGTTAGTTTTCATTTGCATGATAAATATGGGTATCAGTTAGAGTAATTTGAGTATTGAAAATATTTTTACTTTTATTCTCGACTAAGAAATAATCAATCTTATCTTAGTTTGGTATAACGTATACAAAAGTTTTTATGTGTTCTTTCTACAGAACAACCTCGAGAGTGTCGTAAATAGACGTTTTCTATATTAAAATGTGTATTAATCATATATTCAAAAATTAATCATTTTGAATCAATGCTTCAACTTAAATGTTTTTTCAGATATCTTTTAAAATCTCGTATAATTTACTCTAAAAACTTAAAATTCCTATTCTATCACATTAAATTAACTTAAATCCAGATGATTAAAACATAGTTTCTAATAAAAATATGAATTGGTTAAAAAATTGGTTTAACCAGCTTAGATTTTATTTAATAAACCAAAAAAAACAAGTCAAGTGATCGATTTGTAAAATAAATTTTTTATTACTTGTTAATTAGCCACTTTAATTAAACTGAGTAAAATCTGTTTTTCAATTAAATTTATTTCTTGTTAGCTTTAAAATCCATGCCTAAAACTGTGCCTCACAAGGCTTTTACCCGTTATCTAAACAATCAAACTTGAATCAGCATCAGTTTTCTAATTGATGAATTAAGAATTTTTAAAGCTTTTAAATCTAATAAATTTCTTAGATATTATTCAAAAGAAAAGAATTTATCTCGTGAGGCACCCATAAGCCAGTTCCTTTCAAAATAATCTTTAGGTATTGATCATGTATACAACTAGAATAAAAATGATATTCAGTCAACTAAAGGAGAATTATTTAAAAGAAAAAACGAAAATTTTGATTAATGAATCTCTTCTTAAGTTACAAGAATAAACAAAAATGAAAGATAGAATTTTAAATAATTCAAAATTTCTAAAAAAAAGATTACATCTTAAAAAAAGTTTAAATTTAATTTAGTTTGGTAATTATAAATGTTGACTGAGTTTATTATTTTGTTACTTTGAAAAAGTAACCAGTATCAATTGTCTATAACTAAAAAAAAAAGTTTTTTTGATTTAATAAAAAAAAAAAAAAGAGCATGCAAAAACACTTTTCAATTTCGCAATATTATTTATATTGAATAATTAAAGAGTTAAAATTCTTTCAAATAATAAAAAAATCAAAATAAAAAAACTCTTTGTTTCGGAGTGAAATTATTTTTTATAATTTTGAAAAAAGTTTATGAAAATTTGATCAGTTGTTCCGTTAAATTCTAAAACTAAAATATTAATTAAGTCGCAAATTTTTTATTTCTGGCTTAATTTTATTTATCAAAGGAATTGAATTTAACAAGAATAAAAAGGCGCTTAAATAAATAATACACTAAAGAGTTTTCATGTGTCTAAGGAACACTTAGGATTTTAGGATTTTTTTAAAAAATAAACGAATTTGATAGTCGGATTTTCTAATTTACCCAAGAGAATGAATCCTCAATTAAGTCATTTATCTAAAATTAATTGAATTTAAAATAAAATAAAATCAAAAATAGAGTTATAAACTCATTTTAGTATTAAAAATGAGATTAAAATTACATTCAATAGACATGATGCTAATTTGTTGACTTAAAAAAATATCTTTACATGTTCAAGATAAGTTAATTTCAGATTTAAAGATATTATTAGATTTTTAGTAATAAAATTAGTATTGATTGTTTCATTGATGTCACATCAACATAAAAAACATATAAACAGCTGAGTCTCAAACAGAATTTTATGTCGAATTTTCAATTTTGATTTTTTTAAGTTTCAAGAAACTCTGGTCCAGATTTCCTTTAATTTATTTACAGCTTATAGCATTTTCACAAAACAAATAACCTTAATTAGAATAATATAATTTTCAGATATATTCAGATATAATTTTCTAAATTTTTGAAGCTTTTTATTTTCAATAAATTTTGTTTATTTAAGTCGTCATGATCAGCCAACAAGTTTATACCGCATAACAATTTTAATTTAACAAACAAATTTATTCTTAGTTTTTTTACACTATAAATAATGTCCATTGACTCTAAAAACTTATAAGTTCTTCTTTGTCTGTAATTTTCCTTGTATAGCGCAATGTGCTACCATAGGCTAGCTTTTATTATTTTTATTATTATTAGTTTTATTATTCAGAATATTTTAAAATTATTTTTAATCATTCAAAACATGAAAACATTTAGAAGAAACTGGAAACTGTTTTTCTGCTGTTTAAGTTTATCTTTTCATTAAAGCTATTTTTAAATTTAAACAATCGAATGTCAGAAAATAAAAAAAATTATTTTTATTTTGAAATTTAAAATTTTTTTAAACTATTGCTTGAGCACTTAGAGAAAAATTAAGACATAAAAAATAAGGAGAAAAATATTTGGAATTTTATTTTGTATCTTAATAAGATTTATCTTTAATTAAAAAGCTTTTTTTTTCATTAAGCCACTTTAAACTTTTCATTTTTATCTTTAAAAAATTATTCGATAGTAAATTATTTCATGAATCGTAGTTAATTACGAAACCTTGAAAAAATAATTTTTTTTGATTTTTCTTTTCAATTAAAAACTTTTTAATCCAAATAAAAATTGTTAATCTTTTTAGGACAAACCTGATAACCTCTTTCTTATTAAGTAATGATACTGGATTCCCTTGCAAATAGTGCGCTCTTCAGACCTTATTTAAAAAAAAAATAACATGAGATTTATTTATTATCTGCTTTTTCCAATAAATCATGCTCGGATCACATGATATTTTAAATTTAAAGTAAATTTTTAGAAAGCTTATACCCTAAATTCTTCAATGAAAATGTGATTTTGGGAGTACTTATTGGCAAGAGAATACTGTAGCAGTAGGGAGTTTAAGTTTAACTACAACATTAAGACTCGGACATTAAGAAAGTCCGATTTTTTTAATGTCAAAGACAGGCAAGAATTAGGAAATTAGAATTAAACTTCTAAATTTTTAATGTAATCTGAAGCAAATTAATGAACCTTTATGTTTAAATTTTATTTTTGAACTCTAAATTTCACCAATTTTAAAATTTAAATATAAAGTTAAATTAAAATTTAAGTTTGTAATTAGAATAGCGAAGTTCTTTTTGCACTCTAAGCCACAACTATAATTTTTGGAAGTTAATTCTATTTTGGTATTATTCAACTACTTAAAAACAAATGCATGACAGCCTACTGTACACTGACATCTCAATCTAAATAAATTTTTTGTTATTTAATTATTGTTAACATTGTTGGTTCTATTGCTAAAGTTAACTGTTTTATATTTTCTGATGATAAAATTGAAAAACTGTATCAAGTCTCCTTGAATTCAATGACAATTATTTTTCCTAAATTTTATTTTCTAAGAATTGTGTTGTTTATTTGTGTCAAATTTGCTTGGTTATGTCGCTTAATCTCGCTAGGGACTTAGACTCTTAATTAAATCGCCAGTTAAATTACCTCTATTCTACTCTTCTGTTCCATTTTTTATCATGTATTATACAACTCCTCAGCTTTTACCAAACTATACAATTTTGCATTAATTTGTGATATATTAGAAATAGATTTTGAGACGGTTTTTGCTCTTTTCTATTTTCAGTTTAATCTGAGGCTCAATAGAACTTGAGTTTCTCTTCTCTGCTTTTTGAGTTTAAAGTCTTGATTTTATTAGTTTGTTTTCATATGCAAATTGAATGTTGCCTATTTTTATTCTGAATAAAAAAAAACGATTTAAAAATATTAGAATAAACTGAATTGAAACGAAACTTTACAGACTTTAAATTAATAATAATAAGTTTTATTCGAATATAATTTTATCCTTATAAATTAAGAGCCTTTGAAAAAAAAATTTATTTAAATTTGATCTAAGATTTTTATGATTATTGCACATTGTTATAACACATTTACCAAACTACTTAATTATGTATCTTTTTGTTGAGAAAAATGGATTTAAGTATTTTTACATCTTTTTAAAATTTAAAATTTAGTTTTTTTCTTTATCAGAAAATTTTCTCTAATTTAATCACAACTTAATAAAAATGTGCTTATGTTATCTTTAAGATCAGCCATAATTCTTAGAAAGATAGTTGAATTTATTGAAATAAAATCACAGAAAAATTTATTCTTGATTAAAGTTTGATTAGATATGTAATTAGATTTACAAGTAGTTATTTTTTAAGCATTTAATATCTAATTTTTTCTAATTTTATCTTAAGATATAAATCAAACTAAGATAAATATAAATTATCTTTTTAAGCTTAATTCAGGGACAAAATAGCGAATATATTAGTATTTTCTAAAGTATCTAAAACAATGGAATCAAATATTGTTGGGAGCATTCAATTTTGATAAAAAAGTTAAAAATATTTTTTTTCTTTAATAACTCATAAAATTGATCAAATAAAATTTAATAAAATTTCGTTTTTTTAAGCTCATTTCTTGCCAAAATGAATATGTTTAATTTTTTTAATCTTTATCAACTATACGAGTCAAAAATTGCTGATTATCGTTAAAATCGACTCCTGTTTTAAGAAATAATGCGAAATTCAGGTCCATTTTTTTTGGATTCATCTCCATCCAAACTATGCTTCAAAGATTTTTAAATTGAATTTAACTTAAATTTAGATTCCTGTTTAGTAATGTCCAATGTTCGACTTATTTTCTTTAATTTATTAGAAAAAAAAATTAAATTTCTAGAATTATTTTCCACCTACATGCCTTTACTAGAGGCAAATTGTGCCTTGTGAATCCGTTTAAAACTATTAATATACTAACAGAAGCAGAAGCAACAAACCGTGGCTTTTTGGCCACACTAGTGATGTTAGGCTTTGCAAAGGCGTTTGACACGGTGCCGCATGAGGAGCTCTTGTACAAATTGGATAAAAAGCTTTTTGTTAGATAAGCACCAAAGAGTAGCTATGGGTGAATACTTGACAAAATGAAAGAAGCTGGAAAGCGGTATTCCACAAGGCTCAGTCTTGGGACCACTACTTTTCAAATATAAATTAATGATGTGCCAGAAAAGCTGTATCACTTTTGCAAGTTGTTCGCCGATGATAGCAAACTAAGAGCATATTTCAAGAACAATCAGATAGAGAGATGCTGCAAGATGAATTGGATAAATTGGTAGAATGGGTTGCTGAGTGGCGAATGGTCTTCAATTTTTATAAAAAAATGATCAAGTCGAATCATACAAGATGTGCGACCCATAATCTGAGATTCAAATCAATGCCTGTCAAAATGCTCAGCTCATTGTACAAGAGCCATGTCCGACCACATTTGGAATAAGGTGTACAATCCTGGTGTCCTTACAATAGCAAGGATGTCAAGTGCCTAGAAATAGCACAAAGAAGGGCTACAAAATCAATACATCATCTCAGGAATATGACGTATAAGGAGAGATTAAGAAAATTAAGGCTGCAAAAATTGTCTGAGAGAGCGGAGACATGATACAGATGTTTAAATTCGTCAGAGGCTACAATAAAGTAAATTTGTTTCATCAAAACATACCCGCCAACTCGTTAATGCAGACTGAAGCGGCTGGGTCCCATAGAGGTGGCCCATATGTTTTAAGGCAGCAGAGAAAAAATTTCAGAAAAAGAGAAAACTTTTTCACAAATAGAGTGATGAAAAGATAGAGCAAACAGCCAGAACAATTTTGTGAATCAAGAACAGCTAATAGTTTTAAAAACAAGTTTGACAAAGCACAGACAATATAAGGTACTTTAGCTAGGAGTATACTGTCTTCAAGTTTCGTAAATGACCGAACATGGGTCATTTACTTTAATTATCCTTTATTATTGTTATTATTATATTTAAAAAATAATTTAGAATCAAGCTAGGTTTCATTTATTTAAATAAAAATTAATTTTTGATAAGAAAAAATCCGAACATTGGACATCATTGATAGAATCTAAATTTAAACTTAAAATAATTAAAAAATTAAAAATCTTTGAAGCATAGTTTAGATGGAGATATCTCCAAAAAAATGGACCTGAATTTCGCATTATTTCTGAGAATGGGAGTCAATAGTTGACGGTTCAACTTTATCTATTGAAATGAAAAATTGATTTTTAAAAAGTTAGAGAAATGATTCAAAAAAATCAATTTTTACAATTAATATTTCAAATTGAAATTGCTTGATAAATTAAAACAAATGAGGATATTCGTAATTTATTGTAAAAATTGATTGCAAGGTTGAATATCTGGAAACTAAATCATAAGGTAAATAATGAATGGATTTTTTATGATACGTGTTCTCGATTCGAATTTTAGTTGAACGTCATTAAAGTGAAAATTTGATGAAAAAGCAGAAATTTTTTTAAAGTTCTCTAATCAATTTGTTTGTCTTATATCTTCAATCGGGCCATTTTGAGACAATCGAACTAAACTAGCTTAAGTACTCACAGTATATTGATATACATCATATTAATTAAGATTTGATTAAGATAAAAATTGAAATATCTTGAAACTTTTTTGGCTTTGGTCTGATTAAATAATAAAAATTTTAATTTCTTTTTTCAAATAGAAATCTAACTCTGATTTCCTAGTATACTTGTTCAAGATCCTTGAGCTAAACAAAAAATATCTTAGCTCAAGATTAATTTAGTTGAGTAATTGCAAACAATGGGCTAGAAAAGGCAAACTATTCGTTTATCTAAAAAGATAACATCTTGATAGAACTTCCTACATTAGTATGATTGAATTAAATTTAAAAAAATTTATTTACTTTGTATTTGGAATAGTATAAAAAGATGAAAATAAAGATACGAAACTATAGTCTTAATAAATGAGCTCTTTTTTTAATTAATTTGGAAATCAGATAGAAATTTGATACCGAAATTAAATGTAAGATAGATACAAGAAGACTCGAACTCGTTCGATGATAAACCAAAATTTACATAATAGTATGACTTTTTTCATCTATAATCTAATAAAAACAAGAACTTGATATTAAAGGCGAAATTTAGGCAGAATTAATTAATCATTTCGCTTATATTGATTTATCTCGAAATACAGGACATGTTATTCTCAGATTAAATAAATCGTTAGATTTTTTTATTTATATATGAGAGTAATAGTCGATTTATTATGGGATAAGTAGAAAACTAACTCCTAAAAAAGTCAAATCGATTCCCCCCCAAATCAACTGAAAAAATTTCCCTTACCTTTTAAAAAATATTAATTTTTTGTAAACTTTCGCTAATTTATCTATTTAGTAAGTTAAAGGTTCCGAATTGAACATTTGGGTCAATACATTTCTAAAAAGAATATTTTCAAAATTAAGATATTTTTTAATTTGAATAGGAAATTCGAAAAAAATATCTCCTTGATTCAAAAGAGTTTATGATCTGTCAGTGTGTGAAATTGAAGCAGTGCTCGAAAAATGATTACTATTTGAATGCTAATAAGTTTTTCATTAAGACAATTATTTTGTAATTATTTTTGCCTATTCTATTTGCCTATTCTTGCTGTAATTAACAAGTATGTTTAGCTTTAGCTTTCAGCGACTGGAAAAAATTTGACAAGTTGAAAATATCTAATGATAGATATAATTCATTATCTATTGTTGACAATGATATTTAATATTTTATTTCTCTTTAAATTTTACATCAAATCGAATTTTGGTGAAATTTGAACAAACTGGTGTTGAAGTTTATATAATCAAGAAAGTTACTTAATTTTTGATTATCTTTCTTATTAACAGTTATTGAAATATTCCTGGATCACATGCTTGGTTGCCAAATAAAATTCAATCGAAGCATTTTGTTTAATTTGTTTAATAATGCAGCACCGTAGTTTGAATAATCGCTTAATTTTTTTATAATTTTTTTAGTAAAGGCTTTAAGAGTAAACATATTATTTTGATTTTATATAATAAATAGCGTGACGCTTACTAAACCGTCCATCCAGTCATATAATTTAAGGATACTTTTAAAAAAATTTCAAAATTTCAACACATTTTAAAACAATGTGTTTATTAAAAATATTTCTGGATATAAAACCAAATAAAAATGTAGGAAGTAAATGTTTCCACTGTCTTTAGGTCGATTTTAATATTAAAAAAAAAACAGATTTTTTATAAAGATTTAGCCAGCGGTATAAAAACAAAAACAAGAAAAATGAAAAAATTTCGATTTATAAAAAACCAAGAAACTAAATATTTCAATTCAAATAAAAAATTTTGAGTTCCTTTTTATTCGAAATTTTTTATAGAGGATATTAAATTTTTCAAAAATTAATGATTTCATATTTGACCTTATTTGGTTTTATCAAAATTTTGGTTAATAAAAATTGTTTGTCACTTTGACGGTTTCCGATTTATTACCGAAACTTAAGTAATTTTAATCAAATTTTGGTAAATTTATAATTCACTAATGCTAGTATTAGCTAAGCAAAAAATAAGAAAGTAAATCGTAAAAACTAGAAAATAAAAATATGATTATTGGTTCAATTAAATATCTTTACTAAGTAAATTAAAATTATAAAAATTTTCTCGCATGATTCAGAAAAGATATTGATAATTAATACATAGACAAGGTTTAATTATTCATAAGTCTATTTAAATTTAAAAAAATACATTTTTTTATTTGATTGAAAAATATATTAAAGAAATCTTTAATTCGTATTTAAACTTGAATAAAAAGAAAAATTCATTTTACTTTGTTGATTTTTTTTTAATTGTTAATTTTAATTTATTTTTGGTGATGTTTTTTCTGATTAAAAGCAGGTTTTAAAAGTTAAATTATGAAAAAAACACGTTTTTCAGGAAGTTGTATTTTTTAAATAAATAACAAACTCAATGTTTATTACTACACACATTAATAAGTTAAAATTTTTCATAAAATTAATTTAGTAAGACTCAGAAAAATTCTTCTTTTTTGACTATTTGATTCATAGATCCTGAAGGAATTGCCTGTTAAATGTAAACATTAATTTAGCTTTATTCACAAAATTAAAATGACACTTAATTTATTTGCACCAGATATAAAAAAAACAAAATTCAAAGCTATTTAATTAACAAAAAGTATCTCTTTAGTAACTCCAGACTGAAAAAATAATTTTAGCTGATAAACTTATTTTTTTAGTACACAAAATTTTGAACAAGACGAGACAAAACATTGATTAATTAATATAATTGAATTATTTCAATCTTTTTTTATTTTTTTATCATTTACTCAAAAAAATCCTCTAGGGCGTTGGAAAAAAATGATTCTTAAGTAACAAAAAGCCAATTTACTTTAGACATTCAGGTAGCCGAATGGGTTGAAATTGATTAAAAAAATATTGTTTAAATTTTGAATTATTCCGAATTGATTGAACCTAAGCATTTGGCTTAAATCAAGTTTAATTTGATTAATTCATTTTTTACTTTGAATTATTTAGAAATTTTCATTATGTAATTAAGATCGAGTTATAAAGTAATAAACTAGAAAAAAAATATATTTTTTAAAAATATAAATGTTTTAAAATTATGTCAATATTGCGACCGTCATACGCCGATGACGCATTGATCGACCCTCAAAGCATCGACTTGGAGAATTCGTCATCTTTAGTCAATTTTATTAAGTACTATGACTTTGACCATCATGAACAAAAACCAGTGACCAAAGTGTTGATAAAATTTTTGCAGCAAGAAACTTCATTAGCGTGGATAATATTTGGCACCATTGGAAATATTTTATCACTATTTGTTTTACTTAGACGAAAAATGAGAATACATTCCACATTTACCTATCTGACCATCTTGGCTATATGCGACACTCTCGTTCTATATTTTGGTTTATTGCGCGATTTTCTAGTTAACAAATACAATTTGGACATTAACGGTGACATTCTTTGTAAATTTCACGTATTTTCATTCTATTTTGTTCTTCACATGGCAAGTTGGCTGCTAGTGGCTGTAAATATAGATCGTCTAATAGCTGCATCATTTTTGAGTTTGTCCAAAACATGGTGCACTCCAAGAACCGCAATCAAAGTCTCCATTTATCTTGCCATATTTTTATTGATAATCAATTCTCATTTTTTATATTTTGTTGACTCAAAAGGCTATGCCCCTGACCCACTCCGAAAACCTAGGCATCCATCAACTAGATCAAAGCCTTCGAAGAACAATTCAAGTATTCTCGAGCTTAAATATCGTCCAAGCAGTTATTTGTGGTTGACAGATCAAGGCGACCAATTCAGTGACTTAAAGACACACGATTTCAAGAGCCAGATAAGTCTTCCCAAATATGTTGCTAACCGGACCGATGAACCAGTCAACCCTTATGTGTACAGAAAATGTCTAATCAAGCCCAACAGCCCTGTGTACAGTTACTTTTTTTCCAAGATATTCACTTGGATTGACGCAAGTGCCCAAGTTATACTTCCATTTATAATAATGCTCATATGCAATATAAACATAATTCACAAGGTGTTATTGACCAAAAACAAGAGTAATGGAAAAAATTTGAAAAGAGTGCGCAAAATAAAAGGAATGTGTATAATGATAGTCAGTGTGTCAGTCATATTTTTTGTCCTAGAGGCTCCAATTCTACTGTTCATATGCTTAATACAAGGCTCCTATATCCACCCAACTTGGCCGTATATAGAGCTCTTTTGGACCATAATGAACTTGATGATGTACACCAATCACGTGATTAACTTCATTTCGTACTGCATGACTGGAACCAAGTTTAGGCGCGAACTTCTCCGTCTATTCTGCATTGATGCCTTTTTGAAACAGATGGATGACTACAAGAACATGTTTATTACTCACAATGACCATCACGAGTTGAAAAAGTGCGATGCGAAGTCTCCTAGAGAAAAGAAAACAGTGGTAAAATTTTTTAAACGAAATCAAGAGTTAAATTTTGAAACCGAGCCGGCAGTGAAAAATAAAAACAATGCAGTAAAGCCGGTAAATTTGACTGCGGGGATATTGAACAGAAAAAGATATATCGGTGAGAGTGCAACTTTAAAGAAAAATGTGGATAAAGACTCGGACTCGGAGTTGTCCAATTTTATAAGTAATCGAAACAACTTGGAGAAATATGTTATTGATTCGATTAGAACTGATAATCAAATAGTCAATGCTGAAGTAATACCTACAACGAAATCGTTTTCCAGATTTAGTTTCCAAGGTTTGAATAAGTTTAGGAGAAAATCGAAAAAAAGCGATCCTGAGCGAATTCAATTAGATGAATTTGATATCGAAATGGATGAAGAGAGTGGATATTTTTAATTTTTGTTTTCATAATTTTTGAATTTTTTAGACCTATGTTTAAAGTGGTGTTCAATTTTTATAATAAAATTATCAAAAATTTTAATTTTTATTTGTGAATAATCATGAATTTTGGTCTAAGCAAAAGAAAAAAGTATTTATTGTATACTTTACCAGATTTTTTAAATTCAAATTGTCTATTAGGAGTACAATACTTCAATTATTATTTGAAGAATTTATTGACGTAATTCATATCTTAGCTTGTTTGAAATAATCTAAGTAATCTGTCTTCTAATGGTAACAAAATCGGGAATCGCTATTTACTAATTTTTAGTACAATCCAAGTAGCTGCGTTAATAAAGAAAACTATTCGGAACTGTCATTAATAATTTCTTGATTATAATTTAATTAAATATTGCAAATTAATGTTTTTGAAATTTAAAAAAATAAATTAGATGATGTTTCTTATCCTATAAGTCTTGAGGAAAAAATAAATATTTAATACATATCGTTAATATATATAATATCTGATTGCACAAAATTTTTCCCATATTTTTGTTAACATTTTATTCTTTTCTATTTACTAAAAAAATAATAATTTTCTTTTCGAAAATTACTATTTTTTTTAATTTTGACCAAAAATTTTAAATTTTTTCAAATTCATTTTATTGTAATAATTTTTTTGAGTTTGGATAAAAATAATCATGAATAAAGTAATACTTAACACCTGTATTGTTTTATTATTGCTTCTTATATAAAAAAAAATCTAAAATTGTTTGATTATTTGTTCAAATAAAAAATAAAAAACATTTATGTTTTGGTCATTTATGTTTTTACAGAAATTTAGATGAAATACGATAAAATTCAAAATCCGGAACAGTACTGTATTTTTAGAAGATTTTTCAAAACATCTTTTTCATCACCATAGAAGTGTTTACTGAAATAATAATTGCACTCTTCTTTCCAGACTCGAGTCAAAAGTTTAAGCCATGACTCGACTCAATTAATATTAGGTAATATTTATTAATTTTAATTTGAAATATTTATTTAGACTTTTTAAGTCAAAATTAATATAAAATTGGATTTTTACTGTTCCATGCGGTTATGATCACATGAATTTTTGTTCTAGAGGGTTATAAAAATAAATTTGTGGATTGAATTTAAAAAACAAAATAACAATTTAATGACTTGATTTGACTTAAGACTTTTGACTTGAATAAAATTATGTATCTTTCATTTTCATTAGCTTTCAATGTTCTCATAATTTTTTTTGTTGTGTTTTAATTAATTTTTACCATATATGAAAGTGGTTTTGTATTTAAAATAAATATGTCGGCAACAGGAACCGAAGTTTCCTGCGGAGAATGATAACAATAGACATCACTCTATGGCAGATGTGCTATAAATTTCATTTATTATGCTTCTTAAATTTGTCGTAGTTGTTCTTGAATAGGTTAACATTGGTTACATTTGTAGTTTCAATTGGTAGATTATTCCAAATCGGTACTATTCTGTTGGAGAAAAAGAACTCTCTTTGGTCACAATTTTTCGTAATTTGTCTCATGTATCTATTTTTTTACCTCTTATATTATTTGCTGGACCATCAGCACAAACATAGTGTGCAATACTATTAGGATGGTACCAATCAATTACGTTTATTTTAGTTTCTATTTTGAAGAATTGAATAGCGTCTCCTCTTTCTCTTCTCTCTTTTAAGGTTGTAAGCTTAAGCTTTTGTAATCTTTCGAGATAAGGCAGATGTCTTAATTCATAAACAAGTTTTGTTGACCTTCTTTGAACCTGTTCTAGTATCTTGATATCTTTTTGACGATATGGTGAGCAAACTGCAGATGCATATTCTAAATGCGGTCTTATAAAAGATGTATACAGAGTCTTGAGTGTTGCTACATTCCACTTTTTAATTGTTCTTTTTAGTTGACCAAGTACAGAGTTTGCTTTTGAAGCTGCCTTTTTTGAGTGCTCGCACATTTTTGGATCGTTTGAGATTAAAATTCCTAGGTCATTTTCAATAGTTGTTTCTTTTAGCGCGTGTCTTATTCCAGTTTTTATATCCTCCATTTCACATGTATAGTTTGTAAAATTTATTTTATTTTTTCCTTTACCGATACCTATATACATTATCTTACATTTCTCAGTATTAAAAAGCATGTTCCAATCTTTTGACCATTTGACAAGGGCGTCTAAATTTTTTTGGACTAAGGCAAAGTCGGTTGAGTTTCTAATTGCTCTTAATAGTCATCTGCGAAGAGCTTACAAATACTTTGGATTACGTTTGGCATGTCGTTGATGAAAATCACAAATAGTATGGGTCCTAAAACACTTCCTTGTGCCACCCCAGAAAGGACGTCAAGCCATTCTGAGTATTCATTTTCGATTATTACTCTTTGTTTTCTCTCAGTTAACCAGTTTGTTAGCCATATAATTATTTCACCTTTGAAGCCTATTCTACTTAGTTTGTATATAAGTTGTGCGTGATTTACTTTGTCAAAGGCTTTGGCAAAGTCCAAAAATATTATAATAGCCGCAAAACCACGATTGAGAGTCTCGGTTATATAGTCAAGTGTTTCAATTAGATTTTTAACGCAAGATTTTAACTTCACAAATCCATGCTGTTGTTTGGTGATTAGATTGTTATTAAATAAGTGATTCATCGTAGTGTTTTTTATTAGACGTTCCATTATTTTGCAAGTTATGGAAGTGAGGGCGATTGGTCTATATTTGGATGGGTCAGTTTTTTTACCTGATTTGGGGATTGGCGATATGTCGGATTCTTTCTATTTTAGTGGGACAACACCAGTTTTGAAGGACTTGATAAATATTAATGATAGTATTTTTGAGCAACTTGAAGCGCATTTATTTAAAACGTATTTAAAATGTAAAGAATGCAAAGCTATGATAATCAACAATTGAATATTATTTTGAATGATTTAACAGATAAGAAATTACATCTAGTAATTAAATTTGATACTATAAAAATTAATTATTTTCAATTAATTTCGGATTTTTTTAATTTAAAATTACCTTGAAAAAACAAAATAATTTTCTTTTTTTTCTTTTTATTTTTAGAGATACTTGAACATTTTTATCACTGCTCTAGCTTAAACTTATTAAGATATAATAAAAAAGCACACTTATTTCAATAAATAGCATTTATTGTCAAAGATTATATTTATATAAAACAATTGTATTAATCACATTTTAATAACTAAATTAGCTTTGAAAAAAATAAAATTTGAAACCATTTGTAAAAATAATAAAATAATACAATAACTTTTTGCAAAGTTCTCAAAATTTAAATTCGAAAAATATATTTTATAAAAAGAATTGATTAAAAAGATGCATCATTATGATCATTAGTCGAACAAGCAAGGGCGGCAACAAATAAACAATAAAATTGATATTATTTTATTTTTTACATTTAGCAAGATTAATAAAAAAAAACAAATTTCTTTATTCTTCTTATCCAAGGATTGTAAGAAATATTTGCTCATCGAATTAATCTTTCTGAGCTAGGCATGTTCTATTTACAAAAAACAAATTTTTTTTAATTATCAAATTTGTTAATTTGTTTGTTGATGAATGATATAAAATTATTTTCAAACTATTTAATAAAGACTTAAAAAGAGTAAATGTTTAAAAAGCTAATTATTAGGAACAAAGCTTCTAATATACATTGCTGTATTAATATTCAACTATTATTTGGATGCGTTGCACGTTTTTTTCTTGAATAAAGCATTGCAAATAAAAAAACAAATTTGTTGACGAATGCAATACGCTTAAATAAGCTAGTATAAAAAGACAATGATAAAAAAAATTTCATTCAAATTAATTTTTCCAAAATATTAAATGGATGAAAAATTTTAACGCCACATGCTTCATGAATATTAGATTAAAATTTTAAAATAAAATTTATTTTTTAGAAATCGTATTTTAAAATAAATCAAAAATGGCCCAAGAAAGAACTTATATCATGATCAAACCAGATGGTGTCCAGCGAAATTTAGTTGGAGAAATCATCAAAAGATTCGAGCAACGAGGATATAACTTGTGTGCTTTAAAAATGGTCCAACCAACTGAACAATTGCTGAGAGAACACTACAAAGATTTGGCTGCCAGACCTTTCTTCCCAAGCTTGATGCAATACATGGTTAGCGGTCCAGTAGTTGCCATGGTATGGTCAGGTTTGAATGCCGTCAAAGCCGGTCGTGTCATGTTGGGCGAAACTAATCCACAAGACAGCAAACCAGGTAGCATTCGAGGTGATTTCTGTGTCCAAACTGGCCGCAACATTTGCCACGGTTCTGATTCAGTAGAAAGTGCCGAACGCGAAATTGCTTTGTGGTTCAAACCAGAGGAACTAGTCAACTGGGAATCCCACTCAAAAAATTGGGTCTACGAATAAATTTCCAACTCTTTTAATATTTAATTATTTTAGTCTATTTAGGTTAATAATGTATTTCATGCTTAATTTAACTAATTTTTAAAATAAAAATCTAATTTTTATTTTATCTTAAACTAGTCAAGTTTGTCATGATTTACATTTTATTAATAAAATTATAAAATATTTTTATTTTTTATTTCATATTCAAGTAAAAAAGATTAATAAAAGAATTTTACAATTTTTTTTTCTTGGTTGAATCTAATCAACCACGAACTTAAAACATAAATTTAATTTGCTTCTTTTAATTGAATGGTATTCTTTTTAAATTTGTGCGAAATTCATTTAGAATACTCTTCAAAAACCCAAATCCTATAAAGGAAAGAGAACAGACTTAAAGAGATAACTGAAATCTATCTTCAAAATGATATTTTGGTTCAAGTATTATTAGAATGAACCTGAAATGCAAATAGTAAAAAAAATCAAAAAATTAATCTGTATAATGCTTAAAAAAACAAATAAAATTATGGCTAATTTCAAACTTTAAATTTTCTTAATAACTTTCAAAAAAATAATTGATAATTGGCTCGGAATTGAATCATTTGAACAAAAATATGATCTTTTTAGATAAAGGATACTTAACACCCAAAAACTGAAAATATATAGCTAACTTCTTATCTTTCGTCGAGATTGCGGAGATAAAAATAATTCTTAAATTAACGTGTTTTTAATTTTTGAAACACAAACTTTTTATTTTAAATTTACATACGTGTCTTTAATTTTTTATTTTAAAATTTTTATTTGTTTAACTAAATTAATTAATTTTTTGAAGCAATTTTCTGAAATCCAACTAAATCTAATTTCATTTTACTTTTATGAAAATTTACTGATTGTTTTAGTAATTTATTAAATTATATATATAAATTTTCAGTAAAAAAGATAATTTACTAGGAATCAAGGTGTTTCAACATTTTATTCACACCTAAGAACTTGCATTTGAATGAAAATTTTAAAAATAAAATAATTAAAAAAATAAGTGTCAAAATGAGTTTTAAACTTGTGCCGATTTCTCGAAAAGGTAAAGCTCTATTAATCAGCATTTAATCTATTAATCAGTGATTAATAGAGCTTTACCTTTATCTTTGGGTTTTGGTTTGTAACATAATTATTATGTTAGAAATGATGCTGCTACTTTAGGTGTATTTGGTACAGAGTTTAATATAATAGCTTTTGATTCTTCTATTTTTTCATCATATTAATTGTTATTCTTCACTTAATATAGCTTTTAATGTTAATACCAGTCGTTCTTTGGAATTACCAATCTCTACCAACTGGTGATTATCTTTTTGTTTTCTGTACCAAGCTATAGCTCCTTCAGATTAAAAAAAATAAAAAGAATAAGTAAAAGTATAATTAAAATAAAGTAAAATAGATTAAAATAGAGGAAAATTAAAATAGCTTTATTGAAATAGAGAGTTACAGAGACATATTTTTAAATGTTTGATTATTCAGGGAAAAAAGAAGAAATAGTTAGGTATCAATCTTAACTTGGGTGATCATCTTAACTTTATCAAATATTTTTTTATTTATTAAAAAATATATTTTTGGGTTTAACTCAGGATTGCTCCGAACGGTCGTTTCGACCTTCTTTTCAGTCCCCATTAAAAAAAAAAGAAAATTTTATATTTTTTACAATTTTACTTTATCAAATATGGTTGTGGTGAAATGGAATTGAAATTCCTCAACGTTGAAGTACTGGTATTTTGCAAATACTTATATATTATGTAAATTAGACTTTAACTTTTATGATTGACTTAAAATAAAATTCCCTATAATAAATTATAATCAGAAATTTTATTTAGTGTTATTTTTTTTCACACTTCCTTGAAAAAGTCGATGCGGTTGGATACAAAAATACATTGAAATACTGCAGAGCCAATTTACTGATAGTTCAAAAATTTTTAAAATCACACGCTTATTTACTTAGCTAATTGGCATTCAATAAGAAAATACAAAACTAATTTTTGGTGCTATTTTAGTCGATTAAATCTAATTGTATCAGCAAAATATAATGTTAATTTAAAGAAAAAAAAAATTTTAAAATGATTTTTTGGTATGAAACATTATTATGATTATTTTTTAAAATTATAAAAATTACTCTAATAAAGTTAATAAATTCTATTTATTAACAATCTTATTTGAAATATGATTGTTGCATGAATTTTTTTGATTAAATCGATCAAATATAGTCTTTATATGTGGTTTAGACCTATGTTATTAGTATTTTTTAAATGTCAAAAGGTTCATTTTATAATAATACTTGTTCATTTGGTTCATTTTATATGAGTCCCAAATTAAACATATTTTTGATGGATTGCGCTTGTCGTAGAAAAAAAACAAAAATCTAAACCATTTTTTGACTTTTTCACAATTAAAAAAATTGAATGATTTGGATAATCTCGGTTTTGTTAGAAAAACAAATGAACGGATGGCATTGTGAATTTTCATACAACAATTCTAAAACAATATTTAAATTCTTAATAAAAATATGGCTTTTGAACAACAGATTTTTTTGTAATTTTATGAAGGTGAAACAAACGATGTTTCATTTAACAGTTCAACTTTAGAAAAAAATTTAATAAAAGTTTCCCAATAAATTGATTCTTAATGATTCTTAATTTAATCAAATTGATGTTAACTTAGAAATGAAAAATAAGATTTTTACAATTCTAACGATGACAGTAATTTAATATTTAAATAAAATAAATTTACAAAATGCAAAAAAAAATTCTGATTTGAATATATCACAGAGACAATAAATAAATAAATTCCAAAATATTGTTTTATCATTAATATTTTCCTGTTAATAGAAATTAATCATTTTTCGTTGAATTTAGTGAAACATATTTTGTTTTATATTGTTTCATCATCAAATTTTAAAAAGCTCAATTTTGTCAATTTAAATTAATGAAAAAGAAATTTTTTTTGTAATTTTGAGAAGGTTTGTATGAAATTTCACAATGCCTGAAAGGATTGTCATTTCAACCCAGAATTTTTTTTAATTTTGATCTAAGAGAATAAAGAATTTGGCCAAAAAAAATTGTTTTAAAGTCATAACCCTAACCCATTCTATGACAGCTCAAATCAAAATAGAAATTTAAAAAATCAAGCGATTTTGTTAATTACTAAATCTCTGCATTAATTCTATTAAGAAATAACAATTTTTTCATAATTAAACTTTATTTGATCATTGTGAGCACTAAAAATTGATCATGAACTTCAAATTACCTTTGCATGCTTTTTTTTTAATAATAGGTATATGATAAGCGTGTGTAGCAAATGTGACTTAAAATGTTTGAAAGCATTGTTAATTGCAGAAATGATTGTAGAAGTAAAGATAAGTGCCAACCGAATTTTCTTGGAAAAAAAATTCAAATAATAATCAACGTCTAAACTAAAAATGTAAGAAAATGAGGAACCCAAAAAACTGACCCTGTACAACTAACAAATTTTGTGTATTAAATTGTAGCTTAGGCTATTTGATTTTAAATGATATCCTTTTTGTTCTGCATTTATATTAAATTTCGTAAGATCTTATTATAAGATTTAAAGCATACATTAAATTAGAAGAATATTTATTAAATATATAAATAAATAAACTTCAATTTAATTAAAGATTTAATAATTTAAGTTATTAGCGGTAGATGATCAACTCGATGCAGCAACCTCTGTGTCAGATCGGAGCCGTTGCTCAAAAAGGAACCGGAAAAGGAGATGAGCGCCTCTATTTTTATCAGCCTGGATAGAAAAGGGACAAATTATAATATGATAAAAAAAATGCTCAAATATTATTAATTATTATAGTTTGAAAATATATTTTTGAAATATTGTACAAAAATTTTTATTATTGTTCTAAAAAAATAGATCAGCAAAATGAAGCTACCTATTTGTCATTTCCATTTTAGAATTTATTTTAAATTTGATAAAAAAAATCTGAATTTGATTTCTAAATAGTATAAGTTAATTTCTTAAGAAATTTGGTTAATTTAGATCTTGTGCTAATAACAGGTATTTTTTCTAAAATCAAAATTTAAAGAGAAAAACAATAGAAAATAAAAAATGATTTATTGCATAATTAAATCAATTTGATTTTAAGTTTAACGTTAAAAGTCATTTAAGACAGCCTGAAGAATAAAATATCAATTTATAACGATTGACTTTAAGCGACTCAAAATTACCGAATTAGATAAAGTCATGTTAATTAAATCAAAATACATAGAAAATAGTCAATATAAAAATTAAGTCTAGATACAAAATAAATTGTTAAAAATTTACATATTTTTAGAGACTAACTGCTATAGATATCATAATTCCTCAACTACTGGAGCTGGTAAGCTTCTTTTGTCCAAATCATCAAAGTACGCGTGCCTTAAGATACCTTTGGCATTAATTCTTTGCGAAGGCATGTAGACAAGCATTTTCTGCAGCAAGTCCAGTCCAAGAGAATCTAGCACTTTGACAGAGTCTTTTAAATTGTTTCCGCGCCACATTGGAAAAGAAGATTTAAAATCGGGCAGTTCCGAAACCCCAGGCCAAGTCTCTTCATTTGGGGTAGCCAATATTCTGAATATTTTAAATAACTGATCTATTTCCGAATCACCATGAAAAAGAGGTCGGCGTGTGGCCATTTCGGAAAATATGCATCCAATACTCCAAATATCAATTGCACAAGAATATCTTGGGGCGCCTAGTAGAACTTCAGGGGCTCTGTACCACAGAGTCACCACCTCATGGGTATAGACTCTGATTGGAATTCCGAAAGCTCTTGCTAATCCAAAATCAGCCAATTTGATGACTCCATTTTTGTCAATGAGCAAATTTTGAGGCTTCAAGTCACGATGCATAGTGCGTCTTTGGTGACAGAAAAGAATACCCTGCGTAATTTGATGCAAATAGCTTTTGACTAATTGCGGGTCGAGCAGTTTTCCAGGTGGCAAAGTTTCCATGTATTTTTTTAGATCCATAGATAAAAATTCAAAAACCAGATAGAGTTTGTTCTCTTGCATAAGAACATCCATCAATGAAACAATGTTTGGATGCTGGAGCTCGCGAAGGAGGGAAATTTCGCGGATGGCAGTGCTCGGAACGCCTTCTTCGTCGTTTTCCAAGCGGATTTTTTTCAAAGCAACTAGTTGATTTGTTATTTTGTTTTTTCCTTTGTACACAACACCATATGTACCTTCGCCTATTTTTTCTATTTTTACATAATCAGATAATGAATAGCTTTGGTGACCACTGCCTGACATGTTGTTTGATTTGATTTTTGGGTCCATCATTTTTCCGATTGAATTGCCTAGCAGTCAGGATAGAGTATCTAAAGAGTGTAATTGCCAAATGAATTTTTGATCAATTTAAATGCGAAAATAATAGCGATTAATTTGACAAAATTTGAATTTTATTTTAAAAAATTTAACTTAACGTTATACATGCTGGTATATGTCATTTTAAAAGCCGAATTCAAAATTAACTTTAGTTAGAATTGAATGTTGTACTAATAAATGGAAATTAGTCATTTTTTCCCACTTTTTTTCTCCAATAAATGAATGGAGAGAGCTAAATTGATTAGCTTCTTTTAAGAGCGCGATTTTAATTTAATGTGCATGCTTTGTACCAATTTGAATTTTTTTTAATTTTTGATTGAGCTTAACTTTATAGCTTTAAAGTTAATTAACTTTTGAAATTTAGAAAAAATTAAATTTGTATGAAAAATGGTCGTTTTTTTTTCAGTTTATTGATGATAAAAACTGGTTTTGTTATATTGAAAAATTGACTATTTCAATCTTAATTCTTAATTTAAATTTTCTTCTTACAGTGAATTTATGCCACCAAAAAAAACAAAAAATCAAAATCAAAATTACAATTCAAGTATGCATACTATTTGGCTAATTATGGATCAATTTATCAGGCCAGCAATGGTTTTCATTTTATATATTGTTCGCAAATATATTTTTTCATTTAAAATTAAACATCAAATTTGATCGAAAAATTTTTCAAGTTTTAAATTACCTTTTAAAGCCCTTTTGGGTTTTGTAGTAGCAATAGTAGTAGTAGTTTTGACTGTAGCTGGCTAACCAGCGAGTGTGCTGATAAGGCACACTATGACAGCTGATGTGATTGATTGCTGCTCATCCAGCAATCAATGCCTGCTTTAAAGCTGTTAACATTAGGGGCTTCAACTATTTGATTTGGCAGTGAGTTCCATATGTTAGCGGTTCTGTTGAAAAAAAAGTTATCTCTATGTTGGAGCCTCGAAATTTCTTTGTGATATTTGAAGCAGTGACCTCTTCCTTGGATTTTGGTGACATTAAAATTGTTGCTTTTTTTAACCAATTCTATTCCATGCATGAACTTGTATAATTGAATTAGATCACCTCTTTTTCTTCTTTCCACCAGATTTGGAATGTTTAAAGCCTTCAATATGCTTTCATACGTTTTGTTTCTAATTGAAGAAACAAATTTCGTAGCTCTGCGTTGAATCCTCTCAAGATTCTCACAATCCGACTTAAGAAATGGAGACCATACTGGCACAGCAAATTCCAAAAGAGGACGAACAAAAGTTAAATACAATGATCTAAATAACTTACAATCAAAACGAGCGAATGATTTCCTGATGCGACCCAACATTTGATTTGCTTTGTTTGTAGCCTCTATCACTTGGTTTTTCCATTTGAGATTTGTATTGAAGATAACTCCAAGATCTCTTTCGGTTTCAGACGTTGATAACTGTTTACCATTAATAGAATAAGTGAATTCTTTGTTTTTATGACCGTAATGCATAACCACACATTTTGATGTGTTGAAGAGAATATTTGTATTTTATATTCTGTGTTGATCAGATATTATCTATAATTAGATCCTATTTTGTTATTAACTTAACTAAATAAAGATACAAATCTTAATATTTAACGAAGGTTTAAATTTTTGAAATAAAAAAAATTAAATTTTATCACAAAATTCATTTTTACTGGATACCTGAAAAAAGATACTTAGATATGCCCCCATAACTTTTATCCTAATCATTTTATTTTTCATGAAAAAGTCAAAAAATAATCCAATATTTTTTAGCTCAACCCACCCCTCTAGAACATTTAACAAAATTTTCCGAAAAGGGTGAATCGAATACGTAGAATCTGAATTCTTGCTTAGTTTTTGCTCTGGCTCAATTAATTTTTGAGAATTTTTAAATTAGAATTAAACAAAAAAATTTAATGTCATTATTTAACTGTAAAAAAGTAAAAAATTATGTAAACATAGAATTGGTTTATTGAGTTAAATTTCAATTTTTTTATTGTTTTTTTTATTTTGGTTTATAAACCTTAGTTATGTTTTGGCGTCATGATTCACTTCGTGCAAACTAAAATTAAAAAAATTTGAAATTCTTTTTACCTCGAGAGATAGTACCAGGTATTTGGTAACGTTCTAAATTTGATATTAATAATACTTAGATAATTCAAAATCCCCTGAACACCTCATCGCCATTATGGCTTTATTCTTTTGCAACTTTGAAATTTCTTCAATTAATTGGCAAATTTCAGTCAAATTTTTACTTTTGTTAATAATATTAAAAGAGCAATTTTTAATTTGTCAATGATACGATTTTTTAAATCATCAAAATGTTTTTATTTTTAAATTGATCAAAAAAGTTTGAAAAAGTCTTTGATCGATTCTTATGAAAAAAATTCAAAATTAGAAATTAAAGAAAATATTAAACTTCCATTTTTATAATACCAAGTGAAATTTTTGACGATTTGTGACTTGGTTAAACTGTAAATAATGATTTTCATACTCCATTTTAAAGTTTCAAAAAATTTGTAAATTCTTTTTTTAATGTAGGGTATCCTTTTTACTCGGCAAAAATAGAAAAAAAAATCGATAAAAATAGTTTTCTAAAAATTCAACAATTTTACATTCCTTTGATGGTCTTTCTCGTTTTTTTTAAAGTTAACTTGCTTGAATTTGACAATATTTGAATTTTCTTAAATGTTTGATATTAGATTTCCTTTTTTAGCCATTTTTTTGATCAGAATCGATATTTGTTTCAAATTAATTTATGTTATCATCTTGAAAAGAAAAGAGCAGATTTTTTATTTTAATTCAATAATTTAGAAAGATTTGAGAATTAAAAAAAATTCAAATTTGTCAAGTTCAATTGTCAGAATTGATTTTTTTGTTGCTTGTTAAATAAATTAATTTAATTGATAATTTAAAATTTATTTAGTAAATTTTTAAATTTTATAGTCATCTATAAATTTAGGAAAAAGTAAGCTAATTTAGATCCTGCAGTACAAATTTACTTGAGACTTTGGACCTGATTACAAATGGCTACCCCGTGGATGTGATGTAGACAGATTTTGCAAAAGCTTTTGACAAGGTTTCACATACAAAGCTAGTCTTTAAACTTAAATTTTATGGTTTTAGCGAGCGTTTCATAAACTGGATAAGTTCATTTCTAACTGGACGATCACAACAAGTCGTGCTTGGCGAAGCTAAGTCAATGGGCTGAAGTCACAAGTGGAGTTCCTCAAAGTTATGTCCTTGGTCCCATTTTATTCATTATATACATAAATGATTTATTTGAGAGTATCCATAATAGCTCGAAAGCGTACGCTGATGACAACAAGATTATAACCACCATAGTAGATTCTTCTTCTAATTATAAGTTACAACTCGACATTGATAATATATGTAAGTGGTCACGAGACTGGTCTGCTCAGCTTAATGTCGAGAAATGTAAAGTTGTCCATTTTGGTCATCACAACTCAAAACATGATTACAAAATTGAATCATTTCCACTTAATAAATCAGAATGCGAAAGATATCTCGGAATAAATATCAAAAATGAGCTAAAATGGGACACACAAGTAAACTATGTCACAGCTAGAGCTAATAGGATTCTGTGTATGTTGAAAAAATCGCTTAGATATCCCAATGTTAACAACATTAAACTACTGTACACTTCAATGGTCAGACCTCACTTAGAATTTGCAATAACCTCTTGGTGCCCTTACCTTAAAAAAAGATATCGATATGATAGAAAATATTCAACGTAGAGCTACTATGTTAGTTCCAAATTTAAAGCACCTGACTTACTCAACACGCTTACCTAATTTCGGCCTGACGGACCTAGCAACGAGAAGATTGAGAGGAGATCTGATCCAGTCGTTCAAAAAAATTAATAAAATTCAGTTATTGAGTTTAAAAAAGGATTAACCAATGGTCAAAGCGGTCAAGTATACGACTTAAGAAGGCATTCAAAGACTCCACGTCGTGAACAGATAAAAAACTGTTCCTCGCGTTTCCATTTTTTCACTAATAGAGTTGTAAACATATGGAACCAATTACCGGTTCAACATACTACTACTTCTACTATTTTAAATTCTGACATTTTTCAAAATAAAAGCTTACTTTTGGTGAATCCTTTTGCGTGATAATTCTTCAATAATCACGCCAAAAAAAAGAAAAAATCTACTTTTATTTTTCAGATTTGATTTTTATCTATAAGAAGCTTAAGCTCTTTCGGAATAAAAAAATAAAAATCGAAGATATAAAAATACAAAAAAAAATTAAATTAAAAATAAAATAAAGGAAATTTAAGTAATGATAAGTGCATCTTTTTCAAATTTTGAACTCTTCAGGAAAATAAAAGGAAATTATAGGAAGCAATTACTAAATGTGATCAGTTTGCAATTTCTCTTGATTATAACTTTCTCATACAAAGTTTGTAATTCTTCACGTTAACTCATTTGTCTTAAATTGAATTTTGACATTAGCACATTAAGATGATGCGATCAAACATTTTTTTCAAATCTCTTTAAAATCATTTTTTTAAAATTTTTAAAAAAATTCAATCTTTTGTAGCAAAATTAACAATTTCGCTAGTATGAAGCTTAGCTTCGAGATTTATTTTAAAGGTTTATTTTTGTTATTAAGGTATAAAAGATTTATTTTAAAATGAAAAATTTTACGATAATTTAAATTTTAAAATATTTTACAAAAAAACAATATATTATATTTTTTAAAAAAATTTTCTATGAAAAATGATCAATAAAATAACAAAGCATTTGATAAATCTATTGATAATAAAAACAAGCAACCAAAAGTAATTATCCAGTGGAGCGAAATTCAAGGGTTTCAATATGGATGCCGAAATAAGAAAATATAAAAAGATTATTTAAAGTTTTATTTTTTCTGTACGAAAAATCATCTAATTTTTTATTTTTTTACTTTGTAATTACTCCATTTGGTAATCTTTTCCAATTTCAATAACCCTAATCAGTTTAACTTTTATTTTCATCTATAATGACTTTAAATAATGTCCTTTTTCATGTAAAAATATCAATTCAGGTTCAAACTGAATGTACTGCTGAGCCGAGAAAAGATCACGGTCACTCTGATCATAGCTGCCTGATAATTCCAAATAAATTACAAGATTTTCAAAAATTTTTTTAATTATTAAAAAATCAATAAAATTGATAATTATTTTTTTTAAATCATAGACAACAATAAATATTTTTTTATCAAATTAAATTTTATATTTATAGACTGGATTAAAAGATTCAAATTAATGATAAAAAAATATTATCTTTAGAAATTAAGTTAAAAGTACGTTACTTAAAAAGATTTTAACGAAAATTTTGCCTTTTGGAAAAAAACAGTAATTAAACACAATGCGAAATTTGCCCTGAAAAAGAGCTTCCCAAGGCAAGTTTTTTTTTATTACTTACTAAATTAACAAATACTATCCATTTTTAAAGCATTAGTTATGGTTGTTTGATTTTAATTTTAATTTTGATTTTAATGGCATGATTTTTATTTCATTAATACATTTTTTACCTTAAATTTATTTGGTATTCTTTTGAGTAAAATTTTTTTTTTTTTTAAATTATTATTTATTTATTAATAATTTTTTTAATTAAAAATTTAAACATTTAAAAAAGATAAAATTTTTACTCAAAAATACCCTTTAAATTTATTAATGAAATAAAAATCTTGCCGAATGTAATAAAGTTGGTTAAAAAATTAAGCATATTTGTAATTTAAACTTGTTTTCAATTTTCAATTAAAATATAATTTATTCTAAATTAATCTTTTAAAAATTAATAAATAAAAACTCTTTGAATTGAATTTTGATAGCTTAAAAAACGAAAATTTTAAAATCAATTCGATAACATTTTACACTTGAATAATTACTTGGTAAAATTATACTCTATTTATTTATGAATATGAATGTGATTTTCAAGGTTTATAAAATTCTTTCTAAGAGCAATAAATTTATATTTTAATAATTTATTTTTCAAAATTAAAAAAAAAAATTTTCAAAAATTTAAACACTAATAATTCAAAACTAACATTTGAAAAGACAAAAGTAATGTAGTGATTCTGAAACTATTAACAATACTGTACAAGCTAAAATTTGAAATGAAGTCTCTCTAAAATATGCTAATTTAACATTATTTGGAAGTAAACTAGGTTTTGTTTTTGGCCAAATTGTTTTTTTACCGGGATAACAAAAAGAATATTTGTAACTAAACAAAAAAAAAAGTTAAATTTTAACATATTTGCGAATTAATCGCTTTTTGATCGAACTGTATTGAACTTGCTTTTAAAATAATTCAAAAAGGTCACTTAATATAAACTTTGCTATTTTTTCCTACATTGATCTATTTAATGTTTAAATTTATGATTGTTCAAGTTTGCCACCATGGCAACAAGCATAAAATTCATTTTGAACGGAAAAATTTTCAAAATTTAATTATAAATCATCGCAAAAAATCATTTCAGAAAATTCATTTTAATTTTTTTTTAAATTTTTAATTTAAAAAAAATTTAGACTGCACAATAAGGCACAATGGCAACTTTGAGTAAAGACTATGGCGAAGAAATGGAAGAAGATCAGATAAAAAATTGGGAATTTCAGCAGACTAAAATGAACAAAAGTTTAAATGAATTAATACAAAATTTAAATTATGGAAAAAGTCCAAATTCAAAGAACAATTCGAGCAGTGGTCCGAGGGACCTCGAGCTGACCAGTTTGGAAACTGACGCAGATCTTAAAAATAGCTCACAAAGCGCTGCCGAATTTAAGCGCTATTTAGAAGACTTAAAACGCAGCTACCTGGAAAAACTGGCTTTTTCTTGTCCACCTAAAATTACAAAAAAAGTGTCCACTCTTCAAAGTGATTCCAACGAACAAAGTTCAATTGACAATAGCAATAAATTAAAATCTGTAGAAAATTTGAGCAATTTTTTAAAGAAAAAATCTGATTTGTACGCAAACGAGACCAGCTCAGCTAGACGGGCTTTGTTCAATGACAAGAACAAAAGTCAAGAAGAAACCTTGGATAAAAAATCACTGCTTAGTGACCAAAATAGTGTTGAGGTAAAAAAAATTTTGTTTTTTATTTTTTTTTCATTTTATGTGAATTTTAGCCAGAGCTTTCGAACACTCAAATATTGTCCAGATTGGTTCAAATCAGAGATTACTTAAAACAAGCTTATTCAATGCTGACCACTTTGCAAACATCGAATAACCCAGTAAATTATAAAAAAAAAAAAAAAAAATTTTCTTCTAAACTTGAATAATTTAGATCAACTATTCAGCACAAATGAACAAACTTCATTGTTTAATTGATCACTTGAAGGACCAAGAAAAAGGCTACATGGATCTATTGAACTCTTTGTCAAAATTTCAAGAAATGAATCGGTCTGTTTTTAGCAAGGAAACAAATGAAAATAACAAAATATCAATAGACAACTCTTTTACTAATGATTCGGAGGCTGGCTCGATTTGCGGAAGTTTTATCAGTGATACTTTGACATTAAACTGTGCTAATGCTAATGGCATCAATGAAATAATGGACAAATACAGAAAATCGATCAACAGGGCTCCGGATGATGCAAACGAGTTGGTTGTGGTCGGAAAGTCTTTTGACAAAAGTCTAGAAAATGAAGAGGATGAGAGAACAGAAAACGACCAAGACGCCCTTGAGTTCGACGACGATTACTTGTCTAATTTGATCAAGAGTGCCAAAAAAAGCCACCTGGACAGTGAGCAAAAAGACGATGCCATAAGACAGATGAATATTGATCGCGATACCTTGGAACAATTGAGGGAACAAAAACAACTGTTAAAATCAATTCGATTGAGAAAAGAAGAGCTTAAGGCGCTCGAGGGACGCCGCAAAGCCTTGGAAGCATTGAAAAAAATTGCCACTGATGGCGAAGAGGAAGCACATGACGCTTTTAATATTTTGCCTATCACAGATCAGCCTAAACAAGAAAACTTCATAAATCCGAGCTCAATTTGCATCAACCGAGGCGTGCAGACCGAAACTTTGACGCCGAGAAAGCCCATGATTCGAAAAACAGTCAAATCCAAGGATCTAAGCATTTCCCAAGAGAATGTTGATTGTGTCCAAATTGAACCATCCAACCAAATTGAAAAATCTAAAATAACTGCAAAACACTACGAGGATTTGATTCGCAAAATACTCACCGAAAAGTATTCGGAAAATTTGGTCCAAACTGTTGGCGCCAGTGATGTGCTGGGTGTGGGGCAAAGCGAAGCTTGTCCAAAGAAGCTGGAACAAGTGCTCAAAGAAGACTGCACGGAAACAGGAGCTCAGGAAGAGCTTAAAGTAAAGCTTAAGGATTTGGCAGATCACGAGAAAAAATTAGAGTAATTTTTTTTTCATCTTTAAAATCAATCGAAAAGTTTCTTACTCAAAAATTTCAAGTGAATTGTACAAAATGCAGAGTAAACTAGCTAATTTGAAAACGTTCATGAACGAGTTTGGGCAAATGAAAAAGAGTGATGGAACTTGTGACGAAGAAGAGTGTGACCAAGAAATCGAAGATGAAGAAGAAGAAGAGGAAGAAGAAGAGTTAAAGAAGGAGAACGCAGCCAAAAAAGAGCTCATTGAAATACACAAACAAAAATTGCTCAATGCCAAAGAAAAGCTAAAAGAACTTCAAAACTTGATATCTAGACTTCAAGTAATATCAGATGAAACCGGAATTGAGGCTGATTTCAGCGTTGCCGAGCACAAAATCGACCAGCAAATTGAGAATGAGTATTTGAAAAAAATTGAAATACAACAAAAGGAAGAAAAGCTGGAAGAGCTTAATAGGAACAAACAAAAGCTTCTTGAGCTGCTCAGTAGAAAAGAAGAAGAGACAGCTTTGGTCAAAAATTCTGCCAATGATGTGTCATACTTGAATGAGATTGAGTCGACATTCAAAGCTGCCGAGAACGGCTTTGACATGCTGTCAGTGGAAAATTTCCAGGATGAACGAGCTGAAAGCTGCCACTCGCCAAGCGATTTGCTCTGGTCCAAAATGAAAAAGCAGCTGGCCATGAGAGAAAATTTGCGCAGCCAAAAGAGCGAGCTGGAAGAATGCATCCGGGACGAGTACAGCAAGCAGGAGTTGGGCCAGGGCCGAATGCAGGAGAGCAAGAACGAGGACGGCAACGAAATACTGAGCGCCTATAGGGGATTTTTGATGCGAGGAAGTGAGTTGGACAAAAAGTGCCAAGCTGGCCAGGATGGAGAAAGTGACACGTCTGAACAAAATTCTGTGATGAGCAGAAAAAAATGCATGTCCGAGTCGACTGTGAGCGAATGGGGCGACGATGAGCAGGCGCCCAAAGTGTCCGAAAGCAAACCATCGGCCAGCTTGGACAAACTGAGTGACAAAATAGAATGCATTCTTTTGAACCAACAAAAAATGAATGAGCAAATGGTGACCAAATTCAGCGAGCTATTTGAAATAAAGTCTCTCCATCAATCGAACCATCAATCGAACCAAAACGACCAGGCTCAATTTCAGACCCAGCTGCACATCCAGCAATTGATGTTCAATTTGAACACAGCCTACCATGAGATATCCACCCAGCGATCTGAACTATCCCGACTCAACGAGCAAATGACGTCTGTGAACAAACAACTGGGCGAATTGGCCAGAACAAAGAGTGCGTCCAATTCAGTTGGAATAAATACCGAGTGGGAAGAAGGAAACGAGCCGAGCAGAGCGTCCATGGTGGCTGCTTTGCCGAGCTATTTTTACAACCGCAGAAAAGACCACACAAATGCGGAAAAAAACGACTACACTGATGATTTCGAGGAGTTGGACGACGAAGAGGAGAAAAAGAACGCCAAAGCAAGCGAGACTAGGACCGAGTCTAGTCTGAGCAGCGCTTCCAATGCGCGCAGCTCTCTTTCTTCGTCAACTTTGTCCCTTAGAAAATCTCTGATGAAACACAGGAGTGGCCAAAATTCGGCCTTGTACAAATCGCTCACTTTCGAAAAAATGAGGGAGCAAATTTACTCGGAAGTGGCCGCTCTCATTTCCCAGAACGAGTCGCGACCGTTCTATTTGCTCAATCTGTTCAAAGAGCTGCAGTTTATCAGGGACAAAAATGCCCGCGACCAAGCTCTCAAGTCCATTTTTAACATCTCAAATCGGCAGTCAAATCTGAAGCTAGGCGCCGCCAAAAAAAGCCAATCGACCGAAGACAAGGCCTACGCCAGCAAAAAGTATGAGTCCGATAGGCAGAACGAGGCCGATGAGGAATCGACTCCGTTCGAGAGCGATTCTCTGAGCAACACGGTGATTTTTGTGAAAAATAGTCCCAAGGCCAAAGTGGACCAGAAGGCCTCGAACAGCTCGGGCTCGAGCATCATGGGCCTGGAAGAAGAAGCAGCGGCAGCTCACAGCCAAAATATTGGCGCTGAAGTCAAAAAGCTCATTTCGAAGATTATTCTGAGCGTTAAAAACTCGGAAAGCTTCGACTCGGATGAAGACAGCTCGAGTGGCTCCAGCGAAAGGTCAAGGACAAAAAAAGTTGTGTTCACCTCGAACTATTTGAATGAAATAGTCGAAAAAGTGCATCAAGTTCTTGGCCAGTCTGTCAAGCACTGCGACTACTTGAACTACTATGCCGCCCAGCTCACCTGCTACCTGAAAGACGCTCTGGTCAAGTACCAAGACAAGTATCTGGTCGACTGCATGGAAGACGTTTTAATCGAGATCTCGGACATTTTGTACAATGAATTGACTTTTTATTCCACTCTAAAAACTCACCAAAAACTAGACAACCTCTCCGAGTCCAGTTCTTCTCTGGACTCGTCGTCGAGTGCCGAATTTTCCGATCGCATCGAGCAGACCGAGGAAAATTTCAAAAAGTGCAAATACCAAAGCATCGAGCTGCTGAAGCGGCTAAGCAGCATTTTGAACACAAAATTTGGTGATCTGAGAACAATGAAAGAAAAATTGATGGACGAAAAGCTGGCTTTGGAAAAAAACAAACTAGAAGACTTCAAGTACGATCTGAAAAAGGAGTTCGAAGACTTGAGCTTGGTGGCTGATTCGGAGAGACTCGAGGAAAAGTATGGGACCAGCGCGCTCAAGTATGTGAATGCATCGGAGCCCGATTCTTCTGTTTGTGGCGAGGACAATTTCCAGAGCTTTGAAACAGACAGTGAAAGGGAGCTGCCGTATAGAGTTGTCGATGCAGATGAATTGAAAGATAACACGATCACAATTGATGATCTTCCTGGAGGAAATCAGGAAAAGTCCGACCAGACAGGAAATGCTAGGCCAGGTTTAGATAAGATAATAATGGAATCAATTTGTGATCAATTGGTCGGAAATCCGGACGAGATAATCAAAATTGAACCAAACGAACAGGACAAAGACAACAAGGAAAGGAAGAAAAAGACAACTGAGGATAATGGCTCGCTCAAAAGTGATAGTTCGAATAGTGACCATTTTGTGATTATAACTGATTCGAAAAAGGACGATGAAGAGAGAGGGATAACTGAGGCAAGATTCGATGAGTCCGAAGAGACTAAGCCCGATGATGAACAAGGGAGTTGCGATCAAAAAAACACACAATAAATCACGCTGGAGAACAATTTTGCTTACAAAAAATTTTTTTAAACAGCTTTTTTTCAATCGATTTATTCTAGGTTTATTAATTTTTTTTATTCTAAAAATTACGAGAAAATTAAATTATTTTAAGTTCTTGTGATTTGGACATGTACTTTTTTTTAAATTATTTTTTAAACAAAAAACTCAATTTCAATTTTTATAATAATTTTTATAAAATAAATCAATTTAAATTTGGCTTATATTTTACTCAGTAGCATATTCTACTCAGCACCTAATTATATTTTATGTAGCACCAAATATAATTTAATCCAAAATCAAAAAAATTAGTTCAGTATTGCAAATATATTTTGAAGATTTTTTCACCCTCGGCGGGTTTTGAACCCTCGATCCTCTGCTTGCATGACTAACACGCAAACCATTCGGCTATACGGGCTTTAAATAATTTTATAATACCTAATGCTATTTTTTTTTTACCTAATTAGGTACAACTATTTTAGTTAGTACCAAACATTAATTACAATGAAACCAAAAATTGTTTCAATTAAAATTAATTACAGTGCCGGAAATTAACTTGCCACATCATATCATATGATATCATTTGATATTAGATGATATGATCTGGTATCAACTGATATCAGCTAATATCAGAAAAAAATTTTATTTACAAATTTTTCGATAAAAAAATTCAAATTTGATATCAAATGATAATGGCTGATATCAGCTGATATGAGGAAAGTTTAAAAAAATGATATTAAATGATATCAGATGATATGATGTGACAAGTTAATTTCCGACACTGTATCACTTTATGTAGTACCTCTTGATAAAATAAATGAATAGAAAATGCCTACTAAATAAATGGAAAACCAAAAAGATAAAACTGTTGATTCTTTTTTAGAATATTTAGATGATCAATGGTTGAAGGACAAAACAATTGGTTGGTATGAAGCACATGCTGCTGTTTATCCAAGTAATAACAATGCACTTGAAGCTATAAACAATGTGATTAAAAAAGAAGGCACTCTCTGCTAGATACTTATTTATTATTTATTTATTTGTTTTATCTGTGCCGAGCTAAAGCTCCTTCAGATTAAAAAAAAATAAGATAAAAATGACAATAAAAATTAAGACAAAATAAATAAAAATGTAAAGAAAAAATATAAGAAAAATTAAAATAAGTTAAAATATTATAAAAAGACAAAGCATTAAAGAATTCTTAAATATCTGTTTGATAATTTTTGATTTAATTGTTTATTTAAAAAATTTAATTTTATTGATTTAGGTTCCATTTATTAAAAAATGGTCAGAACAAAGAAATGAAGACAAAAATAATGCATAATTCTATCAATTTGCTCCAGAAATAGATTAAAAAAAGTGTACTGAAGCATACAAATACTACATGACAGATCCGAAAATTATTAGGTTAACAAAAGACAACTGTGAACTGTTCTGTGCTTCAAGTGATAGTCAAACAATATCAAAGCAATACTGCAAAGAATTCTTGAATTCACTGTGTCTTGATCAAACTGATTACAAGTCAGGTTACAAGTCTTCATGTGATTTCAATCAATAGTCAAGAATGGAAAAATAGTAGTTGTATTTGTTGGTTTGGCAAAAAAACTTCATCTGCAAACACATCATGACAGTTGCTTTTAATTTAAATATATGTGATTTCCGCGATGATTTGAAAATTGAAGGCAATCGTAAAGGAGGACGCCCAAAGACAGTAAAGCTAGCGTGGATGAGAAGTAAACCACCCAATTTACCTGAAATTGATACATTGAAAATTGCTCCATCAGTACAACCATCAACATCGTCAGAACAACTATCAGACTCATTAGAACAACCACCACCATCACAAGAAGTATCACAACTAAAAACAAAGCACAAAAGGATAAAAATAAAGATGTTATTTTAAAAGATCAGCTCGATTGGCTAAAAATAATTAAATTTTTTATAATAAATATTACTATTTCTTTTTTATTATTATATAAAATTTTATAAAACTGACAAAAATGTTTTCTGGTACTAGAAAATTTAATTAGGTATCGCAGCCAAAAATATATTTGGTATTTCTAAATTATTTTTTGGTACCTGATAAAATATTTTTGACAGTTCGTCATCTGCATGAATAAATTATTATCAGATTGGTCATCGGCTGGTGACCTCAAGTTCAACACTAACAAAAAATTTGCTACAAAATTTGTCGTTTCTGCTCATGAATGTACTCCAAGCTTTGAATGGGTGCGCTTAAAAAAAAAGAATATTTAAATTTGTTCATAGTGTCAAAGAATGGTCAATAAGCAAACAAAAGAAATATATTAAGTGTATTTTCAAAAATCAACCTGGAAAAGCTACAATGAATAAATGATTTGGAATGATTCAGTGCATGTAATTGAAATTTACATCTAAAGAACGTATACGTGAAAGACCAAGAAAAAACCAATTTCTTGTCTATTTTTTCAATTATTTCAACTACATTTAAAAATAATTTTTATATAAAAAAAAATATTTTTCTACAACAAAAAATATTAGCCAAATTAAATAAGTAAAAAATGTTCAAATCAAATTATAGTTTTGTAATTTTTTTGACATTTTTGAATGTGTACTTTGATAAAGATCATGATTTCAAGCATTTTTCGAAGTCCAAGTCAACTTTTATTTTTTTATTTTTTAATTCAAAGAATTAGATTGTTCGAAGATTGTCAAATATAATATAAGGTCATTCTTTTAATTGTCTATCCACTAACTAGTTTAATGATCTAATTATCTATCCAATAATTAGTTTATGATCTAATATTAGAATAACCTATTTTATTAGTATTTATAGTTGATCCTTTTTATATTATTCAATTTCCAATAAATATTATATTAAACATCATACTCTTTCCTTAACAAGATTTTAGATTTTTTATTAATTCCCTCTGTTTTTTTAAAATGAATTAAAAACTCATTTTCAAAAACTTGTTGATCTTATTAATTATATTCCTCCCCCTCAAGATTATATATATTATAGACTAATTTATTTAGAAGCTAGATAGATAAAAAAATTCAGGGACTACCCAACTATTTAGTTACCTAGAGCGAAATGGGTAAAATGGTTAGGAACAGTACATTTTTTTTCAAAAAAATGTAATACCAAACTCTTGGAAACGTTTTATTTTAAAACCAGTGTGGGGATCCGTACAAGCGTACACTTAACCGGCAAAAAATATGAGCAACTTTTTGGCGGGCGGTCACTTAAACTTTAAAATTTTGAAACAGAAAAAAAAAATCTTAAAAAAATTATTTAAAAAAAATTAACTTTTATGTCATCTTAACAGGTTATTTTATTTAAAGGCATTGTGAATTTTGAAGCAAAAAACCAAAAAACAAAAATTTTATACTGAAATAACTTTTTGACTAAAAGTCTAAAAAAAGTTCTACAAAATGTATCAGCTGGCACAAACTTTGTACCACCCAAATTTAGTATCTGCAATAACTCTGCAATTTAATTTTAATCATTTTCTAATACTTTTAGTGCTTTGCAGACTTGCAGAGTTTTTGCATAGTCTTAATTTGGGTGGTACAAAGTTTGTACCAGCTGATACATTTTGCAGAATATATTTTTAGACCTTTAGTAAAAAAGTTATTTCATTTTAAGATTATTGTTTTTGTTCTTTGTTCCAAAATTCACAATGCCTTATTTAGATTAAAAGATTTTTCCGCTACTATTTAAATAGGTATTTAGCTAAAAATCAATTTGGATATTAGATAAATAATTTGAGTGCTTAAAATATTGAATGAGTGATAATTAAAATAATCAATATTTAAAGATTTGTTTGAGGTCTAAATAAATAAAACGAGAGTATAAAACTTAAATAATGAATAAAAATAAATAAATAAATAAATAGTCAAAATGCACCAAATATGAAACAGCTATAACGATGTTAGATTTTATTTTTTTCTCTCATTAATAAGATTATTTAATAAAAATTCGATGTCAACTCATTTTAATGCTGATGCAACTTTACAAGTAAGTTTGGCACGGGTTTTCTATACTAATTGTAGGAACTTTTCATAAAGAAAGAGTTTTTCATCCTTTTCGATTAGTAGTAAGTTAAAAAAAAAAACGGAGGATTTTGAATTTTTATTTTCAAGTGCTCGAATTTTTCTTACACTCAGTAATAATTTTTGTACTACTCTATTATCATTTTTATAATACTAAACAATAATTTTTATGTAACCAGTTTTTATTTCTTTTGCAATAATTTAAAAAAAAATAAATCCTTTAAAAATATTTATTTTTACACTCAAATAATTAACATAGATTCCCATTTAATAATAATTAGATTTTTTCAAAAATCTATCAAATTATGTGGCCAACCGCCAAAAAGTTGGTCGTATTTTACATCGACGCCTTGTTCAAATGGACCGACACTTAGCTCAGGCTCAATATTAGCAAGTTTTGTATAATGCACATAAGGAAGCATAATCCGAATTCAGCATACACGATTAAAGACTATGACTCTCAGAATCGCCTTTTTACCGAAAACACAGTCTCCGAAATGTGATATCTAAGTGTTGGATTAAACACTTAGCCAAAAGAGAACTATTTGTAAAATAAAGAGCGTGTATTTATGTAAAGATTTTTTTTTATTATGCTGCGATTATGAGCGCGTAAAATTGAGTATATACTTTAAATATATACATCTTGTGTATAATAAAAACGATTGAAAATGATATGTATAATGATTTAAAAAAATGTATAAAAAGGTCACATGATGAACTTAGAAGTTAAGATAAAGTAAAAATTAAGACATTACACGAAAGAGATCTCGAAGCCATCATATCGAAAGATCTCAAACCTACAAACTAAACGAACAAAGCGGCGACCAAAGCAAGTAGAATGCTTGGTAGAAGTTTTTTTTGAATAGAGATATCACAATTTTGAAGAAACTCCGCAATTGCTACTTAGACCTCATCCAGAGTACGCAGCCCCACTTTGTTCACCTTATACGGATAAGGACAAGCTATGCTTTAAGAAAGTGCAGCGTCGTGTAAGTAAACCATACAAGGCAAGATGTCATAAATTCAATTCTTTTCCACAGGAACAAAGAAGAACGAAAGGAGGTCTAAGCTATCCAAAGGTATAGGCATTTCCATCCACAATAATTTGTTATTTAATTTTTAATTATTTATAAAAATAAAAGTCTTAACTTGACTAGATCTTCTTTTTTCAGTAAAAATTCAAATCATGACTTGGGTTGATGGTTTGTTTAGTTCTATTTTATAAATTATCTTTTGAAATAAAATGATGAATCTGTACAATTAGTCTTTAATTTCATGTTACGCAAAAAACATCGTCTCAGGTAGTAAAAATCAAAAAAAAATCAGGAAAAAAATAGTTAAAATCTGAAAAAAGTCAAGTCAATTTTTTACTTGACTCTGCTCAAGCCTAAAATCAAAAAATCAAATAAGAGTATTTCTCTGTCAGAATAGTAAATAAAGAGGGATTTATTTTAAGAAAATTGTAACTGGAGATGAAAAATGGTATTAAGATCATTTGGCCGTGATCATCACTGCATGGAACGGTAAAAATTCACCCAAATTAGGCTTAAAAACGACTTGATTTTTATGTAAAAGTCGCTAAAATTTGGGACTTTTAAACAAATTTGATCAAGATATCCAAAACTAAAACGTTTTGGTAAAAATATCCCAAAAAATATCTAATTAAAATTTTAAATATAAAAACGATCACTACTTTTGTTTTTTTACTTGATGAATTCCAGAAAACGACATTAACACCTTCATTTAGTTTCGAATCAGATATTTGTATATTAAAGAGTAATGTATTTTTGTAATAACACCATCAAAGAGATTAATAATTAAATTTCTCTAGGTCTGAAGCATTTTTTTGATATTAATTATCTATAATAAAAAATAGATTTATCATTTAAAAATAATACTCTTCTCCTGTCTATTATTTTATGTTTTTTATTCTCTTTCCAAAATAATTGTCTACTAAAAACAAGTCATTATTATATATATATATTATATTAATAAATTATCAACTGACAAATATTTGAATTTTTATTTTTTGCTTAAATTTATAAATTCAGAATTTTACTAATCAATTTTTTTTCTAAAATACATTTGAGAATTTATTAATCAATTCAGTCGAAAATATTTTGAATTATTTTTTGATTTGAAATAAACAAATATAATTTAATTATATTTTATAAGTTTATTTATTATTTAACATTTGATAATTCATAAACAAAATAAACGATTCTTTCTGAATGTCGGACTCGCCTAGAATACTCAAAATTTCTTAGCAACAAATAATTCTTTATTCAGAGATACTGATATGTTTAAAATTCTCATCTACATAATAGCATCATTTACATACTCTTAAGCTTTATAACAAATCTAATATATTCTGAGTTTGAAAATAAAAAATTATTTGAGTGATTTTTATAAGAGGTTAGAAGGAATTTTTAAAAATTGAATTTTTTTAAAATTTTTTGCTACAATAAAACTAAGATTCAGATTTAACGAGATTAATTGGCTTTTTAATTTTTATTTCAAGACTTAAAAGTAGATTTAAATTTTTATTTAAAAATTTGAAAATTTTATTTTTAACTAGTCAACACAGGCAAAAAGTTGTTTTTGACAAAAATAATCTTAAGTCAATATGTCGGAACCATGTCATGAGACTAATGAACAATACTGGCTCAATGAATGATTATAAAAAAATATATTTAATCAGTAACTATGAATGGTTTATCTGGTTCTGATGTATTAAATTGTCTGGTTCTGATGTAAAAAAATGCACCTAAAAATTCACACAAACTTATGGAAAAGTATCTGAACATTATAAATTGCTTTTAATATTTGAAAAAAAATTTTATTCAAATTAAACTTATATGTCTTTTTTGTCTATAAAAAATTTTTTTGCTGTATTCTAAAAAGAGTTAGTTTGATTAGATGCAATCAGTACTTAAAAAATTGAAACTATGCTACAAAGAGTATTTGTTATAATGGAAATATATACTTTTTTTCAAAAAATTCAATTCAATTTAAAGCTCTAAGCTGCTGTTATTTAAACAAAAATTCTTACCAAATAATCATAAAACTTACCTTTTGATTCCTTGTTTTTCCTATTCAGTTAAAGATTACAAAATACAAAATTGAAGATACAAACTTTTATTTGAAAAATAACATCTCAATTTTTAAAATAAATTAATAAATAATTACAAAATAACAGACCGGTATTTTAATACTATTTTACTTAAGTTGATAATTCAGCTGGTTGACTTTTTTCCATTAAAAATTCGATTGGAAAATCGTTTAAGTGTATTTTTTAAGCTTTTTCTAAAATTTGAATTCAAAAATGAATAAATAAGAGGGTTAGCTGCATTATTTATATAAATTAAATTCCAATGTAATGGATTATAATCAATTATTCCAACAGAAGTTAACAAGGCCGGAGTGTACACAATTGCCATGATCACAGTGACCACAAAAAGCATAAATGCAGTCTTTAAATTGGCAACTAAATAGTTTGAACTTGGTATTTTAGATGCGTAAATGTTCATATTGAACACATTTTTATCATTTTTGGTCAACTTTTTTCTTTTCTGCAAAACAATTGTTTCCTCATTTTCGTTCTCTTCCAGTATTGTGCTTTTACGCTTTTTGTCCATTTTTTTAAAGCTTACTATTGTGGAATTTTTCGTCTGTGTTGACTTGTTATTTAACTCATCTCCCGAAAAATCCTCATTAATGTCAGTTTGGTCAAAAGCCTCAATTTGGCCCGATATCTTGGATTCTTGGTCATGACTAGTCTCTTTTAAAAATTTTAATTCACAGGCTTCTTGTGAATTTGGATCTTTGTTCGCCTCATGAACACTTTTTTCACATCCATGACTACTTATGCTGCAATTGTTCGGGTACAGACAAACAAAAAAAGAATTGTTTCTGGACAATGTCGTCTCTGTTTTGAAACTTGTGTTTTGCCTTGATCTGTTCAAAATTTGCTTGTAATAATTTTCCCTATTTGCCTTTAAATTGCGCCGTTTGGATACAACCACACACAAAAAAGCATAGACAATAAAAATGATTGAAAAACAAAATACCACAACCAAATTTTGAAATAGACGAATATACGGGAAGTGACTGATGGAAATTATTTGGTCATTGGGAAAGCAGTCCGTGGTCGGAATCCAATTAGACGGATAATTGCCATCTTTGATCGGATTGTGCTCGCTGGTGACGAAAATTCTCTTTTTAAAATCTATCGCATCTGGTTTTGCCACAGCGGCCACATCTCTTTTTCTCTTAAGATTGTAATCAAATACTAGGGTTTCGCTGGTATCGTTTAGCAAAAAAAATTCGATTCCCTTCTCATAAGTATAGTAGTAATTGTTTTTTATCTGAATAAATGCGGATTGATTGGTTTTGTTCAGAGAGTTTGAATTCAGATTGTTTACAAGGTATGCTCGATGGTAGATGCCGATGGACAAACAGCCGGCCAGAGCGATTCCAGTGCACAGCAAGAGCAAAATTGTCAGTACTACTTTTGCTCTGGGAACGGTGACTATTTTTTTAAATGGGTACACTATGCAAAAAAATCGCTCAAAGGCCACCAAAGTCATCAGCAAGCAAGAATAGGTAATGTTTATGATGTTCAAAAATGAGTGAAATTTGCACATAAAATCCGAGGTTATTTTCCCGATGTTCAACTCATGGTAGCAGTTGATAGGTATCAGAACTGCACAGCATAAAAAGTCTGTCAAAGCCAAGTGAATTATTATGAACGTGATCGATTCATTGTCTTTAAGTTTTTTTTGGTACACGGTCAATACCAGGAAGTTTCCAATCAGACCTATAACGCTTGTGATGAGATGCTGGCAAATAATTATTACATCGAACAGTGGCATTTTGCGATCTGAAAATTTAAGAAATTTAATATTCAAAAAGATGATTAAATTTTTTCATGGAAATTCAGTAAGAGAGAAATTTTTATTTTATTGAATTTATAAAAAAAAAAGATTTAAATAAAAAGGCGCATTTGGTGATTAAATATATTTTAAAATAGAGAATAACAAAATCTCGAATTCAACTGTTTTAAAAATAAAATAATAAAATTAATAATTCAAAATTGCTCTAAGATATTTCAATTTTATTTCCTCTTTAGTCACTTAATAACTAGAAATATTTTTTTTTCTATTAAACTACTTTGAAGTGTTTAGCCTTAACATTTGCTTTTGACGCACTTATCCAAGATCGATGATGCCTTCTAAGTAAAATAAAAGAATAATTTTTAAATTTTTAAATTTTTAATTTATACAAACAACAATTTTAGATTTTGACATTATTTCCTTTTGTTGTTGAATAAGCTAAAATTTACAGAAAAAGTGAAATAAAAATGCTGGTTAATCGAAGATTAATAAACTTAGATAAATCTATTATAAGATATCAAAAATATTTACTAGAACAGTATGCGTGTAAATGCTTTTAAAACTAAAATGTATTGCCTTATCAGAAAAAGTTATTAATCATAAATAAATAAAATTAGATTAAGGAATTAAAGCTTAATTTATAAATAATTTCTGACTTTTTTTTCCGTAGATTAGCTAAGCCAAGCTACCTGTTATTATAAAAAAAAACAAATATCTGCATTTATTTTAGATTTTGTTTACAAGAATTTTAATAAAATAAAATATATCGATCGAATTTGACTAAATGCATTAGATAAAATGATTTTTTTTGTTATTTATTTGACATTTTAGCATTTTAGTTATTTTGATTGTTCTAATGTATTGAGATTTTATTTTCCTTGGCGATTAGTTAAATTTTCCGAGCTAAATGCAATAATCTTTTTAAGATTGCAAATAACAGATAAATCATGATTACATTGCTACTTTAAAAATAATTCTTAGAATAAAAATTAATTCCCAAAATTAAATTGTTAAATTTTTTAGAAAAAAATCAGAAAATTAACTGATTATTTACACACATTTAGAACAAATAATTTTGGAAGCAATTAAAGATTTTATTTGAAAAAAAGTATAGACTAATCAACTTGAAATGTTATTTTTTAATGAATTATTCAATTGTACTCTTAAAATATATTTATCTTCTTTTTTCAAGTCTTTAATTCGAATAAACTTTTTAAATTTTTTCAAGCTCTTAAAATTTTTCAAACAAAATTCTTTAGGGATTTGACTAAATTAATCAATGTATCGAAAAATTAACTTTTTTCTCTAATATACCATTAGTGCCTATTGGGAAGGCAAACTTAGCTTTAAAACAATATATTTTATTTTTTATTGATAATGATAATTTATCTAATATAAATAAAATCCCGATATCTTTTCTAAAACAGTGACTTATTCTGAAATTAAATTTGGCTACAGTTATCTAAAAACTATCTAATAAAAGAAATTAACTAAAATAAAAAATAGTTAATGTAGTATATTACGCAATAAAGCTAATCAAATCAATTTTGAACAGATCTAAATTTAGAAAATGTAAAACAATTAAAATTTTTGAATTCAATTCTTTCGATTTTGTTCTTATTATTAAATATTCCTTTTACTTTTGAACTGGAATTGTTATTCAAATAAAACAAGAATATTTCTAAATAATTTTAAAGCTTTTTTTTACCATGATAAAAACATGATTTACATTTAGATATTTTGTCTCAAGTTTGCTATAAACATTATTAGGAAATCGTTTAAGTTTAAACGAAAAATTTTTTGCATTCTAAATTTAATTTTAAAAACGATAATTGACAATTTAATTTTATTTTTAACTTATAATCCGACTAATAAATACAAATTTTGAAAGAAACATTTAAATTATTTATAAAATATTTAAATAATAATTATTTTGTCAATGTAAATTAATTTTTGGAAAAATTTTTCAAATATGAAGATAATGATTCTTGAGAAATATAATTCATTATCTTTAATATTTAATTATATCCTGAATCGCTCAAAATGATGTTCAATTCTCTTTTGTTTATAATATTGTGAGAGAATTTATCTGCCTGGAAAATTCAATATTTAAAAATGAGAAAAATAAAAAGTCTTCTTCTTCTTTTTTAATATAATAAAATTATTTAATTTAATATACTTTTAAACTAGAATACTTGAAATAATTAAAAATGGAATGTTGATTACATTGGCACTTGAACATCAGAGCAATATCCGTTTAAAGGGTTAACTAGAAATTATACCAAATTATCATTTTTTAAAATTTAATTAAAAATAATGCCAGGAAAAGCTCAATAATATCTGGTAAATTTTAAGATATTAATTGACAAATATAATTATAGATTGATTTTTTTTAAAAATTGGAATCGTGAACAAATTAGCTTTTTATCATTTCAAATAGAATTGATAAATTAAATAAGTCATTATTTTATTAAATTGGTCATAACATTTTTTTAAAATTTTCAAGTAGAAAAAATTCTCACTAAATTTTCTTATTATTCAAAATTGATTTCTTACTTCAAGCTTTTAAGTCAATTTGATGTAAATTTTTCTCAAACTTTAAATAATTCCAGTTTTTTTAGCTAATCTAAAATATTCATCGAGAAAATTGATAAATCAATGAAAAAAATATTAAAGACATACACATAAGAATAAAAATAATGAAAATTCCACAAAAATGAGTTTCAAAATTGTATTTAGCTGAATGTTTCTTTTCACTTTGTTTTATCTTAAATAATTCGAGAATAAAAAAGCATATTTTTTCCTCTCTAAAACAAATATTTGGTCTGGTAAATATTTAAAAATAAAAATTACTTATTGTTTTTCGATTGCTGTCAGTACGAATGTTCTTCAGGCAAATTTGCCAATAAAAGAAATAAAATTCGCCCGTTTATGATATTTGCTCAAACTACTAAAAATAAAGATGACAACAAAGAATCTCTTAAAACATGCCTTTTGAAGAGTCTTCGATTTAATAATAATAACTTGAAATTATTAATATCTAAACTTAATATAATGTTAAACAAACAAACGATTTTCTTCAGAATATTCTTTCTAAAGGTGATCATATACAAAAATTTTATTATTAGAAAAACATATCGAAAAATGGAGTCAGCAGATATTGGAAAAAAATTCAAACCAATTATTTATTCTTTAATTAATAACTAATTCTATCGATAAACTTAGATTCTTTAAGGTACAAAAAATATGATATACTAATTAAAACCATAATTAAACTTAACTTATTACAATTTTTATTTTCCACTTAAAATAAGAGGATAATCAGCAATAGAATTTTTAGAATCAATCGAAACGATACTTTTAGAATTTGTTTTAAAAAAGGGCTTTAGAAAATATAAATGATACTTTAAAATCTAATGTTGTGCAAAAAATAAACTGAAAAAATTCAAAACTAATTTAATTTAAAATTAACGTTAAACATAAAGATAAAGGTTTTTTGTTTTTTTTTTATTTTAAAATATTATTTATTAATCTGTTTGTAAGCCTTTTATTTTAAAGTTTTATTTATTCCTAGCTAATTAATTACTTTAATAGAAAAAAGTAAATTAACTGGAATAAAAGCAGCAGTTAAAACTTATAAAACGAAGAAATCGAGCCTAGATGCATTTAATAATATCCCAAATTAAGAAAATCGTAAACACACTGAGAATTTTTTTCGATAAGATTATTTTATTTCCAAATTTCAATTAGATGGTTCCCAGTCAATGTTTATTTTAAAGTGATTAGCTTTTTTGTTGAATATAATCGAGTTATTGAATTTAATAAGAAATTTTCATTAGAAATTTAGCCGAGAAGAATCTTCAGCTCTTAATCGTATTAGACAGTGACTTGTTATTTAAAATATGAATAAATAAGATATTGAAGAATATCTTTCCCAGATAATATTCTAATTTTAATAATCTAATTTGAAAAAATTGAAATCGTTTTGAAATTTAAAAATTTGTTCATCATCAATTTTTCCTATATAAATAATTAATTTTTAAATATTAATCTAAGTAGCTACATATTCTTCTTGGGACCAAAGTCTAAAGGGTTTTAAATTCAGAAATAATTACATCACTCAAGATGCTATCGAGTCCTTTTAAAAAAATAATTGAAAATCATACTAGTGTTTTACTACAGCTTAATTTGTGATTAAAAATGATAAATACCATGGATTAAGTGATCATGATCAGCATGAATTTTAAAAAATTACATAATTTTAGCAATAAATTTTTTTGGAATTTTTGAAATTTTTTTATAGTATAAAATTTCAAATGAGATTTTTTTTATATTAAATCAAATATAAAAATTTATGTTGTTTGTTAAACCGATCAAAAATTTGAATTAAATTGAATTTTAAAATACTCTAGTGGTTAGTTTTGTGATCAATTTAAATCCACGCAAAAAAATAATCTATTAATTTTTGCATTGTCTAAAAAATTTTAAATTTTTTTTTTAATTCATCATTTTTTCGGTTTTTAAAAAAATTGATAAATCTATTTTGATGATTTATTAAAAAATTAAAATATTAATAAAAATAAAGAATAAAACAATTTCGGAGTTTCTAGATTTTAAACTTGAAAAGCATTCTTTCGTAATTATCTTCATTTTTTTACATTTAAAATATTTAACTATTTCAATTTTATTTTCATTTTCTTGTAAACATAATATTTTATTCTTAATTAAAACTTTTCTTGTTAAATAATACTTTTGAAAATACTTGGGAACGATTATATAATACATTTAAAAAGTTTCTAGTTTCAAAAATCTGTTAGAAAAGAAATTCCGACTCAAAGAGATTACTGAAAACTTGAAACTAAAAGTTAATGGAAAAAAGGTTGGGTTAAACCGCCGAATTAATACACATGTTTTCCTTCAGGCATACATTTTTTGGCATTAAAAATTAAACTTTTGGGACAATAAATTTTACTTTAAATGTGTTTCTAATTTTATTAATAAAAAGTTAAAAATCAGAAGAAGAGGCGATGTTATAAATTCAAAAACATTGATCGATTAAAAAAAAAATTACAAGTTCTATGCACATTTTTTTATTAGATTTTTATTTAACTTTAAAGTTTCGTAGATGAATTGTAAATTTAAATTATTTAACTGATGGTTAATGAAATGAAAATATGCCATTCGACGTATTTGAACAAAAAAATAGCTGAATTTTTCTTTATTCTTAAGAATTAACTAAATCATTTTCAAGTAGAATTACTATATTATTTTGTGCAATTTTTATGATTATCTAGTTTTAAACTTATTTGCTTCAAAATATCCATCCTAAATTATACCCAATTTTCTCTTTTTGAAAAAATTGATTTTTGTTTTGGAAACTTAAAAGTTCTTTGATTAAAATTTCGGTTAAATAATTCATTATTATTAAACTAACAAAAATTATTGGAAAAGGCAAGTATTCTCGATCCAGGAAAAGTGCCTCTAAAATAGCATTTGCCTGAAAACTTTGAAAACAAGATTTTTTATTTAATAAAATTATCTAAAAAGAAAAGGCTTTATTTAATTATCACAAGAATTTTATAGTTAATTTACTTTAAATAATGTGTAAATTAGGATTTTGATTGTAATTCTCATTTTCGACCGGATTTATACCGAGACAAGTTTTCATTATTTAATTAAAATTAATAAATCCATGCCAAATCAGCTTATATATTGAGACAAAGTCTAACATAGGTAATAGAAAATTAATTTCTGCGGGATTATGGAGTTTTGAAAAAATTTCTAATTTAATTTCTAATTTTTTGAAAATTTAATTGCTTATTAAGAATTGGAAAGAATATTTAAAAAATATTAACTTATTTTGTTAAAATAAGCTCTCTATTTAAAAAAATAAAATTTAAAATCTTAAGAATTAACTTAATTAGAAGATGAGCTTTTTTTTGCTTCGCTTGTCCAACTACTACTATATTAAATTTTTTTAAAACAAACAATTACAGCTAAATTTTAATTTTAATTTAAAACGAATTACCAAAAGTCTATGATTTAATCAGTCAAAAATAATAAAAAACAATTTTCTTTGATTTTAATATTTAAAATTTTTTGAAAGTTTTGTTTTGTTATAAAAACCGGAACATAATTTATTTGAAATATTAATCTCTTGAGTTTGCTTAAAATTTTATGTTTTTTTAAATAAATGAGTTAAAATTACTCAATACATAAAATAAAATATGATGAAAATAAAATAGGCATGTTTAAATATAAACATCAAATGAAATTAAAAGAAAAAGAAAATTAGAAGACTTCATCGTTATTTGTATGGTTCCTTTTCATCAGATTTTGAAAATTATTTTCATTTTCAGTCTACATTTTTGACTGTGTTATGAATTTTTTAATTTAAGATTTTCAAAAACATAAATCACTTTTTATTAAACAAATTTTATATTAAAATTCGTCTTTCTAAACTAATATGGTACAATAAATTAGCCGGAGAAATTAAATCATATAAAAACCCAAAAAAAAAATTAAATTTTTTTCTTTAGAAATTTGTTAATCAAATTTGAATTTCAAGTATCATCTTATTTTTTAATTTTGGAATAAATAAACCTTTAATTAACTTTTGTAAGTGCATTCAGAGATTTTTATTTTTGGTGACTTGTTAAATACATTCCAATGAGATCATTTGATTGCTAATTAGTTTTTTAATTTTTAAAAGATGTTGCTTAATAAAAACACGTAATTTTTTACAAAAATTCAAAATTTTTTAAGAATTTTTAATAAAGGAAATTTTCAAATTTGACATTTTTAATTTGCGGTTGAATTCTTAATTGTTTATTTATTTTTTTAGAAGGAAATTTCTTGTAAGAAATTAGAAATTTCATATTTACAGGATGTGATAATGAATCTTTTTTTATAAGAATATGATAAAAGAAGAAATTTCATAAAGTTTATTTTGAAATTTTTATTCAAAAACATATTTTAATTTGAAAAAAAAAATTTTTTTTAAATTTTTGTTCAGCTGAATCTTTGTAAGTAAAAATAATGAAAACATTAGTCGTGAAAATAAATAAAACATATCAAATTTATATTCCTTTTTATTTTTTTAAAATTTCACTATTCTAATTCTTGGTCATTTGAATAAAAAAGTCTTAAAAACCCCAAATGAAAAAAATTTTTCAGTTGAAGTACTATTGCTTGAAGACATATTTTTATGCAACAGAACAGCCGTACTTCAAGCATTTGTTTTCTACAGCATAGTTTAAATGAGTTTTTGTAGACATATTCTAAAAAATTAAAGAACTTCAAAAAAAAAAAAATGGCTGCAATTTATAGAAGCTTGTTAATTTTGATCGTTCCAAAAAATTTTATATAAAATTTTTTTAATTGAGAAAGATATTTTTTTATTTTAAGTATCGATTTATTTAGCTATAAAAGTTTATAATTAATTACAATTAAATCTGATATTATTTTAACATAAATCGAAATAATCTAAAAATAATGTTGAATAAAAGATAAATTAATCGTTTCTTTTAACTGAAGAAAAAATGTCAACTATGACTTCAATCTCAGTTTCCTCTTTTTCAAAATTAAAAAAAAATTGAGATCCGGTCTTGTGTGATTGAATTACTTAGCCACATATTTAATCTCTTTAAACGAGAATTTCCAAGAGGAAATTGGAATTATTTAATATACCAGATAAAAGCTTAGTTACATTAGGAAATAAATTTTCGTAAATCGTTGGTTTGAACAATTATCAACTTTTGTCTTTAATTAAATAAGATTCTGTATTTTTTAAATAATTTCGCCTAATTTGAACTTACAAAAATAAAATTTCAAAACAATTACATTCAGTCATTTTATATATCAAAATCTGTTTTTAAATACTTTTCATAAAATACAACGGTAAGTCAAAAATGATTGTTCGAAATTTCAAAAAGAAAAAAAGTTTTGATAGCTCTTTGTCAAAAATGTTTTTGGTGAAGGAAAAAATTCTAAATCTCATCCTGTTAATTTCTATCTTGCATCGTTATATTTTCTTTTTTTTTACTTTTTAAATATTTTATTTAGAGTTAGGAACCGTACAAGGGGTCGTTGATGCGGCCAAAATAATTATAACTGCGAGCAAGACCGCCTAGACGGAAGGCCAATTTAGGCGGTCAGTTTAGCAAATTTCTCGTAAAAATCTTTTTTCTTTAAAAATTTTAATTTATCACATTTTTTTTCTAAAAATTAAATGAAAAAAAATTAGATATTTTTACGTATTATTTGTGTAATTATCTTACAAAAAAAATTGTTCTAAGTTAAACAATATTTTACACAAAATCTGCTAAATATTTTAAAATTTTTTAGCTTAAACCAAGAACGACTTTGACCTGAGATGTCTGACTTTTGCCTTACATTGGTCCTGACAAATTTTTTAAAAATTATCCCTCTCTCTATGATTTGGCCGGCTAGCATCTCGGTCCAAAATTTAAGCCGCCGGTCTCATAGCCAATTTGGTCGCGTTCGGAACGGCCAGGCGTGGCCGCCACCCAAAACTTTTTTTTATATATAAAAATTAGTTAATTAATTTATAAAATAACCTTTAATTTCTTTAATTGATTTAAAATAGAAGTTCAATTACAAAAATTTTACAATTTATTTTACGTGTTTTTTACAAAAATTTGTGTAAGTTTACGTAAGCTTACACTTTTTTACTCTGAAAATCTAATGTAAGATTACACATTATTTATTTTGATAATTTTTTGCCAAAGTTTAGTATTTCCTGTTAGAAATGGTAAGATAAAATAAAAAAAATTTAAATCATCAATTTTTAAAGTTAATTCTAAATGGTTATTTTAAATTAAAAATCAAAAAATTAATTGACCTGAAAAAGATGTTTTTTTTCGATTACAAAATTCATCGGTTAAGGATTCCAAATAAATAAAATCTTAGAAAAATGGATGTAGAGTGTTTTACTAAAGAAGTTCTTAAAAGAATAAAAGATACCGAAAGTCAAAAAAAGAAACTTTATGAATTAAATTTATTGCATTCGTTGAATAAATAAAATATTTTTCTCTTTTTGGGCTACTTAATTTAATTATTTTTTTTAATCTCATTTAATGTTTATTTAATCTCCGTTCTAGACTTTAATGGTAAATAAAAATCGGGCTTTCTAATTTCAAAAGAAATCCATAAAAGAAAGTAAAAAAAATTTTATTTTTTTACTTTTCCTTAAAGAAGATTAATTCATTTCAATAAATAAATACAGTACAGTCCGTTTATAACCAACACCCTTATAGTGAAAATTCGTTTTTAACGAAAATAAATTCTATTTGGCAGAACAAGAATCTTTTCAATGTAATTTCTTATGGATATAACGAAGTTCGGATATTACGAAAATTCGGTTATTACGAATCACTTTTTAACAAATATTAGTGAATTTCTCATGGTTTATAACGTAGTTAGGAAAATAAATATTTTTGGTTTCTTTGTTTTTGTTTGATTTTAAAGAATAAGTATTCCGCATATGTACAATTTAATGATTATGCGAATATTGATCAAGATCTGGCCATACATTAAGAAAAAACAGACGACGAAATAATCAATTTAATTAATAAAAAAAACGTACAATCGGACGAAGTTGTAAATGAGTCAAGTGATGACGAATCAGATAACGAATCTTCAAATGTTATCGAATCATTTCAGGACGAAAATATATCAAATCAACAAGCTTTAAAATTAATTGATCAATTAAGAAAACATCTTTCAAAATCTACACACAATTTTGAATCGTCTATGGAAAATTTGGAAAGCATTGAAACCGAAATTTTAGGCTTAATGGTCAAACAAAAAACAATATTGGATTATTTTAAAAATAATTTTTTTGATTTCTGATTTATGAATTATGATTTATTGTACTAGATTATGCTTTTTAAATTAATAAAAACTTTAAAAATAACATTATTTTCTCTTATTTGGATATAACGAAATTCGTTTATTACGAACTGCTTTTGGATTCCCCCAATGACTTCGTTATAACCGTACTTCACTGTAAATAAATGAAGTTTATTTTTGCTAAATTATCAAGAAAACACTCATTAGTTTTTCTGTCACTTTGACCAAGGTTAAGTTCTTAATTCTATACCAATTTATTGGTCCAAAATATTTCTTTTACTAAAATAAAATAATAAAATATCAATTATGAAACGCCGCAGTGATTAAGTAGAACCCTTATAAATAAATCAAGATTAAGTTGAATAGAGAAATTAACATTATATTAAAATAGATTTATTTATTTATTTAACTATTTTATCTTAACTAAAAATTCAAATTCAAAAAAGAGATTAAATCAGGCCTCTTTCTTTCAAAACCTCAGTTACACTGCTCATTACCAGAAGTACATCGGGCGAAAGCTTTGGAGCAGGTTTTGGTTTTAATACTGATGGAACTGTGAACTAAAAAAAAATAAATTATTTGAAGCAAAAATTTTAAAACAAAATTTACCGCTTTTTTCATGCTCTCAATAATCGAAACAACATTTTGGTGCACGGCATCAGACGGCAGACTTGCATCAATTTCTTTGTGCAAACCTTTGGTAGCATAGTACTGCGCTAAAGGAGCTGTAAGAGAATGATAGTTTTCCAGCCGTTTTTTAAGAGCCTCTACATTATCATCAGAACGTCTCTCCAAAGGTTCACCTAGTTTAGAGTTTTTTATTTAATTTAAAAATTCTATTTTTAATAACCTGTGACATCATCAGTCATTGACACTTTGGGTGGATGAAATTCTTCGTGATATGTCCTCCCGCTTGGTTTGTGCAAAAGACGACCAGTTATTCGCTTGATGAGCAAACTGTCGTCGATTTTGAACTCAATAACAGCATCTAATTTTTGATTGCGTTGATCTAACAATTCATCAAGCTTTTTTCAAGGCTACAAAATTCTTTCTAATTGAAAAAAAAGATGTTACTTTTTCTGCTTGAACTTGAGTTCTAGGAAATCCGTCTAACAAAAATCCATTTTTGCATTCTGGTTTGTCCAAATTTTCATTGACCAAATTGACGACTATTTCGTCTGAAATCAAGCCACCAGAAGCATAAACAGCTTTCATCTGTTTACCAACATCTGTCTCGGCGGCAATAGCTTCTCTGATCATATCTCCTGTGGATAGTTGGCAAACATTATATCTGTTTATCAGTTTATGAGCCTAGACAAAAACGTGACCACTTTTTGTTGTAAAATATTTATGTCATTGCTTTACCTGAGTTCCTTTTCCAGCCCCAGGCGGGCCAAGAAGAATTGCCTTGACTCCACTTGAAATACTTGTTTCCTCAGACATTTCACGACAGTGATATAAAATTTTGATGTATTATTTTAATAAAAAGCGTCTAGAGACTTTAAGCAAACTTTTTTAGCATTATTTCTAGTTTAATACATGTTTAGGATGAATTTTTTAGCGTGCCATGCCAGAATAAACTTGTTTTTGAGATAAAGTGTAAATTTTCTGCAAGCCATTTTCGACTTTTTAAGTTTTAAATAGGCTAGAAATTAATTTTTTTATTTAAAATAACTTTTTTAGTCTATAAAAAAATTTACTTTATAAAGATGAAAAAATACTACTCGCTCTTAAAATTACTTTTTTCAAAAAAATAACATACTATCAAAACCTTTTAACATTCTATTTTTCAGTATAGTATCCTTTTTTTTTAACATATCCATACTTTTGGCTGAAAAGCATATCTGCCTTTTTAAATAAATAAAAATTTTACATTAAAAAATATCAAATTTAAGTTAATTTAAGTAAATGTTGAAAAAAATTTAATTTGAATTTTTGTCAATGAACTCTTTCTTTTTTTTAGACCGCCAAGCTTGGGTTGTTGAAATTATTAGACTCTTGTAAGTACCTTATTGTCAACAAATTATCATCAAAAATTTTTAATTAAAAAACATTACAATCAGTAGTTTTAAGATAAATTTTAATCTCGTCTCTGTCTTCAAAAAGGGAGGAAAAATCATTCTCTTGTTCAAAAAATTTCCATTTCTTATAATATTATGCGATTTTTTTACACTTGCTTCCGGGAGATGATTCAAATACAAATTCGGAAAGATTTTTTAACTAAATACTTAAATAATGTTAATCAGATTTTAGTGTGGTATTTGGTATGTTAATATTACAAGTATGCTGAAAAATTTTGCTAGTATGTTTAAAAGTTTTATCGGTTTGCTAGAACAACAATTCCAATAAATTACTTTTTTGATCAAAAAATAATTTGGAATTTTATGATAACCTTTTAAAAATTTCATTTCAGAAAAAACATTAACCCAAAAATGAGAATTGGAGAAATTTTACTTTTTTTAACAGTTTAGAATCAGTTCTGAGAATATAATAAAGTGTAACAAACATTATTTCGAATATTCCACATAAAACTCTAATTATTTACCAGAAATTTTGCTTCAATATTTATTTATTGAATTGAATTAATCTCCTTTAAAGACAAGTAAAATAAAAAACAAAAATAAATTTGATAACTAGTTGGCCCCGTTCGTTCGCTGCCAGAAATTAATACAAAAATTTAATATATCTGTTGAAAACTTAAGCTTGTTGCACCTTTCATTGTCAATTTTTCTTATTAAATTTTCTTTTATATTTTATTATTTATTTATTTGTTTTCTGTAGAGAGCTAGGGCTCCTTCAGAATAAATTAAAAAAATAATCGAAATCAAAATGGTTTAATTTTTTGTGTTTGAATTAAAAAATGTTGAAATAACATTGAAAAAGTGCGATGTTTCAAATTATTTTTTCAGTCTCAAATAAAAAGATAATTTTAAGTTAATATTGCAAGCATTTTCATATTTTAAATTTAACTCTTTAGTGAAATAGAATGAGTTTAATTTTTATTTTAAAATCTGAAAAAAATATTGAAAATTCTTTTATAATTTTTAAATAATTCATTTATTTTTTTTTTCATGAGCAAATGCTCATTCAGAATAGAAACTTATGAAAAACTTAAAATATAGTTAAATAATATAAAATTAGATCCAGTTTTTTAATGATTGAATATAAAATTTATTCAAAATGAATTATTTATCTATTTTTTTTCTTTTTAATGCCCATTTTTATTATTTTTATTTGTTTGATTTTATATTATATAAATTATTAATCAAATAGAAAATAAATTATTAAGGTGTGTATTTGACCTTCTGACAAAAATAAATTATTCGCTGACAAATTTTTTCTGACTAAATTAATTAATGTACTGAAAAATTAATAATTATATGATAAAAAAAAAAATAAATGACAAAAAAAAATAATTAAAGGACTAATTAAATTAAATGAAAACTATTCAAATTAAATATTGACAAATTAAATTTTAAACTGACAAATATCTAAATTTCTTATGATTATTTTAATAAATACAATACAAAATAATTAATCTACACTGACAATTTTTTGAAATTTTATTGTCAATTATTTTTTAGAAAAGCACCCGAAAACTAAAACTTTCGAAATTTTGAAACTAAGGTTTTCATCAGTCTCCCTTGGTACACTTCAGCTTTTCAATGGACTTCAAATATCAAAACCGATAATATAATCAAACTCAAGTGTCAAAGTAAATCATATTACTTTACTCATCCCAACTTACTATTTGAGCTAACAAAAGAGAAAGTCGAATATTACATTTTCAAAAAACTACATGTGTCTTCATGCAATTGCTTATCGTTATAAGCTGTTTGAAATTCCAGAGTCTGTGAAAATTATACCAATTGGTAGAAAAAGAAAAAGAGGCAGACCAAAAAAACTAAATCAGCTCTCTTCTATCAAGATGATTTAGAGACTAATGATGATGATGTTGCTCTAGATGTTGAAAAAAGCAACCAGGAACAAGTAACGATCCCAATTCAATCTGATGAACCGAAAGAAGCTTAAGAGCCACCGAAAAAAAATAAAATTGTTATTTTTTAATTTTTACTAAAATTTCTTTTTGTCATAAAAAATTTTATTTTGTTATTATTTTTTGAATTATTTTGTCATATTATTATTATTGTCTTTTGAAAAATAATTTTTTTTTATAAATTTAATAAAATTAGTCACTTTTTTATTAATAAATTTGTCACTGAAAAAATTATTTAATAAAAGGAAATTTATTTAAAATATTATAAAACCTCTTTCTAGATAATATTTTTAGTAAAATTTTTCAGATGATTAAGACAACTTTTTTTCAAGATTTTTCTTGTTAGGAGCTCTCAAAAAAGCTACGTATAATTCTCCGTACGTAAAGAGTGAATCATTTAAATATACTCTAACATGTGAAATTGTTTGTCCTTGGGATTTGTTTATTGTTGTACCAAAACTGGTCAAATAAGAAATTGTATTCGTTTTAATTCAAAAGGTAAGCTGTTGTCTGATGGAAATAAAGGCATTCTCGAAATAAGAACAATCTTTTTAGTAAGCAAATTAAAACAAAAACTAAAACAAATAGTTAGAGGAAAACAATTTGCTTTTGAATGCTAGCTTGACAGTTTTAAAAATTTTAAAAATACAATTGCAGTTTGAAAATAAAAAGGAAGGGCAAAATTATTATAAATAAAATATTTTAAAATTTGAAGTAAGTTATAAGATGAGAATAAACTTAAGATTTTATTTAAATAGCATGATAAAATAAATTTTTTCTTTTACTTAAACTTTAAAAATAAATGACAAATAAAAATGAGCAAATAACAGGAATGATTTAAAAAGACAATCAGCCAAAAACATATGAATATGATATGATTTTTTTTAAACTGTTAATTTTTCGAGGTTAATCAACTAGCTAGTGCCCTTGTCTATTTTCAAGACTTATTAATACTTCATTTATTTAATTATTTAGAAATTAAAATCCAAATTTTACATTAAGAATAATAAAATAAATTAAATTTTGTATTTTAATTTTAAATTTTTGTATAAAAAATCAAATTTATCAAATAAAAGATTATCCAATTGATTATTCCTGTCTTTTTGATTTTTAACCCTGAGATCGGCCTCAATCGTCCTAGACATCGATATCTCACAAAAAACGAAAAAAAGTAAAAAAACATGTGAAATTGTTATGTAGTAAATTCGGGTAATTACTTAATTTTTTCTAACTTTTAAAAAAAATTCAATCAAAATATTATCATCAATAATGATTTTGTTGGACATGTCAAACCAACGTATCTCAATCAAACCTTTTCCCGTCTAAGCAAGGGTATATATAAGGATAATAATGTAAAAAAACCTTTTCAGTAAATTTATTTGAAGTTGCCCCTTTAGAAAAATTTAAAAAATTTTTTTAAAAATTATTAAAGCCCTTAAGTGTCTTTTGCATTTAAATCATATTTAAGTCAATCTTATCAGAAAAATATGACTCAATCATATAATAAAACAAATTCAAGTATTAGACATAGTTTGAATCTGAATTTATTTAATTTTTCGATAACTTAGAATGAAAAATTTCCATACATCTTTTTTATCAAATTTAAAGAGATAAAAAAGATCATACATATCATAGCAATTTTAAGTATCATATGATCATCAATTCTCGACAAAAAATATGACGGTTTGTAATAATTTTGAATAAGTTGACAAAACAAAATTTCAAGAAATAAAATAGTTAAATCAAAATGGTGATTATTCTAATTAATTGATCAAAAATGAGCAAAATTTTTTAATTTAATTTAAAAATTAAAATGTTCATTTGTGGTCTTTAATTTATTCAAAATTTTCATTTACATTTTAAAATAAGAACAATTCAAATACAAACGATAAAAAGGAGCATTTGTACAAAATTCTAGTTATTGGTGAATTAGGCACTGGAAAAACAAGTTTAATTAAGCGTTATGTTCACAATCTTTATAGTCCAAATTATAGAGCAACGGTAATTATTTTAAATATTTTTATTAAATTTTTTAATTTCAGAAAAAATAGATTGGAGTGGATTTCGCACTCAAGGTAATAAATTGGGACCAAAACACTCTAGTAAGAGTACAATTGTGGGATATTGCGGGTAGGAAAATACTTTATCCAAAAAGAAAATTAAAGATGAATTTTGTTTAATTACTAGGCCAGGAACGATTTTATAACATGACGAGGGTATACTATAAAGATGCAGTTGGATGTTTTATTGTATTCGATGTAACTAGAGCTTCTACTTTTGAAGCAGTGATTAGATGGAAGAATGACTTGGATTCTAAGGTCAGCTTGCCAGATGGTAGCCCGATTCCATGTGTTTTATTAGCTAATAAAGTATCTTTGCATTAAATCAGACTTTCTTTTGGATAAGTAAATCTTTTTTAAGTGCGATTTGACAAAAGAAAATTTGGCAAATAATAATGAGCAAATGAACGAGTTTTGTAAAGATAAAGGCTTTGTTGGATGGTTTGAGACGTCAGCTAAGGACGACATAAATGTGGAAAAAGCTGCAAAATTTTTAGTCTCAAAAGTAAAATTTAGCTTTAGCTTTTTAATTTATTAATCAGCTGAACTTTTTAGATTCTTGAAAAAGAAACTGCTATCCGACAGGAAGAGGAAAAACAGACAACCGATAAATTGACGCTGACTGATAATACCGGAAAAACTAAAAAAAAATGCTGTTAAATAATCTAAGTTCAAATTTTATAATGAAGTTTTTTAAATATTTTAAATTTCAATCTAATTTTACACCTTTACCTAATTTATGGGAAATATCCTTTTTAACTTTAAACTAAATTTATCTTCTTAGAAAAAATAAAATATTTAATTTTTAAAGATAATTCTAGAAACCATATATGAGAAAACTTTTAATAGAGATCTATTTATTTATTTATTTTGAAATGGTATGATACATTTCCCAAAAAATGCCAAAAAAGCTTATTATAGAATTTAATATTAATTTTTTGCAGTCATCGATTATGGAGCGAATTGAGTATCTTCAGTTTTTTCAGAATTTTTTCTTGAATTCTCGAATATAAGTATTCATGATGACGCATTTTAAAAAATTTGATTGTCACAATCAAATTATATGGACTATTTACAAGACTTTGCAAGAACGAAACCGACTGAATTTTATAAAGACTATTTCAGAAGTTTATAATTTTTTTACTGCATTTTATGTTTTGTCTCCGAAGAAAAAGCTATTAGGTTAATCAACGTGTTTCTATGCTTTTTGTATTGAATTTCAAAATGCTATTTAATTCAATTTTTAAAATATTAAAATACCTAGTAGGAGTAGTAGTAGTAGTAGTATCTGCAGTATAGATATTTCTATCTACACCAACGCTCGAAAGTGTTTAGCCTTATAAACTAATGTTTTGGCACACTTTGCTTTTCACCATTCCAAAAACTTCATTGTCAATGACTGCTTTAAAGCTATTTATTGTTTGCGCACTAACAGTATTAACTGATAAGCTGTTTCATAATTTTACACAGCGATTTGTTAAGAAATTATTTCTTAGATTCATTTCTCGGACTAATCTATTGTCATGAGATCTTCTTAGGTTTTTTACACCACAAGCGAAATTGATCCCATTTGTTAACGATACTTTTTCAAAACCTTTTAAAATTTTGTATATTTGAATTAAGTCTCTCCTTAAACGACGATTTTCAAGTTACATTAAATTTAAGTATTTCAATCTGTCTTCATAAGACTTGGTTCTTGTATAATCAATCAGTTTTGTCGCTCTTTGCGCTTTTTCAAGAATTATAATGTCTTTTTTTAAATACGGACTCCAGGTTCCTACTGCATACTCCAGATGATTCTCGGCTAAGGTTCTTAAAATAATTTCTAATTTGACCCAGTGTTCGGTTAGCTTTCATAGCCGCTACAGTAAATTGTTAAATTAAAATTAAAAAAGTGTTCTAGTGTAAAATTAAAATTGTTGATTTTTCGGCTTTTTTAACAAAATTTTTGGAAACATTCAGTAAATTTAGTAATATTTTTGCATTGGTATTCTAGTAAAATTAATAAAAAAATTAATAATATAACAATTTTTTAATTATAAGATTTTCAATTGTCACACATTTTGAATTCAGTCGTCAAATAAATCAGGAATATTAATTTAAATTGTTTTTTTCTAATTAAATCATCTAGAATAAAAACTTGAAATTAAAAAATAAATTAAATCATTATCAATTAATTATCGTTTGATTTTTTCAAAAACTTTATTTAACTTTTTTTAATTCGTCAAATATTTAAAAAATGCTATAAATGAATTTAAGTGAAGTATTAATCAGCCTCTTAAGACAGTTTCCTATTGATTAACCTGAAAATAAAGTTACAATTACATAAAATTACTGATTCAGATTATTTTATTCAAAAACGATTAATATTGTTCAAAACATTTAAAGACAAAATCATGATAGATCAAACATTTAAACAAAAATTTTCAATTAAAATTTTGAGAATATTGCAACTAATCAATTTTCCATAACTTATTTGTGCCTTTGAGTCTATTGGGGTGCAAGTCTGTTAACTAAATTGATCATATTGCTAGCCAAATTTTTGACAAATTGGGGACAATTAGCATTGTTTGTGTACATGTAAATCGCCAAACGGAGCTGGCCAAACATTTCTCGACTATAAGGATTTCGCCTCGATTGATATCTCATGCAAATGAATCGATAATAAATAAATGGAACCATCAATCCACATTTGCCCCTAGTAAAATTTTTCAATTTTTTAATTTGAAAAAAAAATATCCTAAACTTACATAAAAATCATAATTATAACTGTAGGAGCTAATAAAATTTCATTGATTGCCACAAATCTCATAATATCTCTTTGCTTGTTTATGACCAAGTCAATGGCTTTTCGCACAAATCCTATTGAACTCATACCTATGACACCTAGAAGTTTTTGTGTGTATGTAGATACATGCATTATTGAAAATGAAGCGATAGGCACCAGGACAACTATTTAAAAAAATTAATTTTAAAACTTTTCCAAAAGCCTAATCAATAAATACCAGTTATAGGTGAAGTATTCAAAAAAATTAGTGAATAAAGCAAATAATGAAAACTATCTTCAGTAATTATTTTGGAAAAGTACTCTCTGCTAAGCTGGAATCGTTCGTTCTGTAAACGTTGGTGCAGTTTTAGAGCCGAAGTGGCTGCACTCGCCATTATTGCTTTTTGATAAAGAGTATTTTGGTCATATCTAATTTTTTGTTTTTCACAAATTTATTTAAATAAATGAAATAATTATATCAAAATTTAATTTACCCAAATAGGGGTATTAAAAATCCGAATATGCATGCTATACTGAACAAACGAGTCAAATAAAGAACAAATGAGATTTTATCATTGCTTACAAAGTTCTATAACCAAGAGTAAACTTTTTTTGATTAAGTTTATTTTGAATAAAAAATTACCATTAATCCACTAGAATTAGGTTGGTTTGTGCCGTTAGTGTTGGATGACCTCTGCGACGAAGACGGTTCGTTCGAGCTGTTGGTGACGTCTTCAACTTCAACCATTTTATAAAATTTTTTTGTAGATTCTTCTAGAAAAGTTAAATTTTAGACCTAAATAAGTAAACTAAATGCTAAATAATATTTGTAATTTTTTTAGAAAATCCAGCTAAGTAGATTTGAATAAAAAATATTTTTTGTTGTTAATTTTTCTTTCCTTTTATCATGTACTAAAATATAGCAACAATTTACTCTTAAACTAACCTAACAAATTTTGGGAGTTGATATTTTTCTAATTTAGATAAAACTTGGCGAATTCAAAAATTTTTTAAATTTGACTTAGGAAAGATTGACTCAGCTACTCTTGAATGCCTTATTTTGCTTTCATATTATTTGAATAAAAGACTGAAAAAATTATGATTTTAAATAATATTAATTTTTTATTGGAATAAATTTTCTTGATAAAATAAAATTTTCAAAGAAAAATGTTTTGAATCCAATTCAGAATATGCGAGTTTTAAATTTTTGAAAAGACAAAATTTTGAGCTAACCTTATGCAAAATAATCCAAAATATTCAAAAAATATCTTAAAATTTTTTCGAACATTAAAGCGCTTTCTATACTTGGTTAAATATTTTTTAACCAAACCAACTTTACTGAAAGAAAATTCTAATTCTAACAAAACTAACTAATGCAAAATTAATGTAATAAAATATCATATTCTGTTTCTATGCATATTTCTATTTTCCCAAAATTGAATTGAGTTTAACCCAAGTCGACATTACCATATCATGAATGAGATAATCTATCCTTCCGGTTGTAAGGATATTCAGATAGAACTTGCTAATGATGAATTGATTCGACGTCTCAAAGTAAGGCTTACAAAAAATATAAACTATCTGTTCATAAGCTGATTTTTTAGAAAATTCAACAAACATTCCAAAATTTTGGCAAGGACCCCTCACTTGACAAGTACAAACAACTGGCTATCTTGATTGGTAGTGATGTATTCCTCGATCACGAACATGACGATGTCAAGCTTTTGATAGCATGCTGTTTAGCCGACATCATTCGGTTGTACTCGCCAGATTTACCTTACCAAGATCCGGCTAATTTAAAAGTAGCTTTAATTTTTCGCTCACATTTTTTCTATAAAATAAATCAATTAAGAAAATATTCATATTTCTTGCTAATCAACTGAAAGGCTTAAGTGACAAATCCAAGACTGCTTATAACAGATACCATTATTTACTTGAAGTAAATTTTTTCTGAAAAAAAAAATTTATCACTTATAAATATTTTATTATATAAATTAATTTTAAGAATCTGCGACAAGATAACAAATTCTTGCTTTGTCTAGACTTAGAAGACTGTCAAGAAATAATAGCCGATGTTTTTGAGGTTGCATTCAAAATAATCAAGTAGAACTAATTATTAATTAAATTTTTGTTCATTTTTTACTAAATTTTCAAGTGATAAAACTGATGCGAATGTAAGAGTGGAGCTGTTTGAACTTTTGCTTCCATTGCTAAATGAATCGGACCATCTTTCCAGTCGTGTTTTGGACACACTCTTCGCCAGGATTATCGAACCACAAAAAAGCAATAACAAAGAAGCTTACAATCTAGCTTCAACTTTGATCAAAAAAGGCAATGAGAACTTTGAGTTCCTTGTCCAGAATGTAAATAGTTTGAAGCTAAAAATTTTATTTTAAATTTTGTTTCTCAAGCATTTAAATAATATACTTCTTACGAGTCGTGGCAGCTCAGCGCTAAAAACTTATCCCCAAATAACATCAAGTTTGAATGCAAGCGCGAGCAGCGACGAAAGCGTAAATTCGTCGCTGAACGCAGACAAGTTAACTACCAGCTTTGTTCATGGTCAAGCCAACCAATTTATATCTGACAAACTCTGCTTGATTATTTATGAGCTTTATTCAATAAGATACGCATTGTTGGAACTTTTATTGCCTCAATTGGAGTACAAACTAAAAAGCAATGATTTAAAAGAGAGAAGAGAATACACAAAATTATTATCTAAGATGTTTAGCGAAAAAGATTCGCTTCTGGCCCAAAAAGTACCTAATCTCTGGGAAGCTTATTTGGAGCGGTTTGCTGATGCCAATGAAGATATTAGAAAAATATGTGTACAGCATATATGCGACTTTTTAATTCAGCAATCGGCTTCGATTAAATCAATTTCAGGCTCACACTCATCTTCGGCACTCGCGGATTCAACATCATTGTGTGCAATTAATCAACATGGCTCTTCTATTGTAGATCAGATAATCGAAATTATTAAGAATAGATCATTGGATTCAGAAGAATCGCTTAGATTTGAAGTAGTCCAAGAAATTCTAAAAGCTATTAAACAAGATTCCAATTTGATCACTTTGGAAATTTTAAATGTTTTAAAAGAACGGACTCTGGATGTGAAAATTAAAGTTAGGAAGTCAGCTCTTCAGGGTCTAGCTGCCTTGTATAAAAAAATTCACTCTAAAGTTAATGTAAGTCGAGCGACTGTTCAAGTTGTCAACTGGATACCGAGTAAAATTATGAGAATATATTTTCAAGAATCAATAGAAGACAAGTATTTTTCGATTTTTAATTTTTTTAATTTTTGTATTAACTCAAACATTTCAGATTGCTGGTAGAAAGATTGCTTAACAGTAGCATTGTTCCATACTCGTTAGATGCTAAAGAAAAAATGGCTCAATTGTACTATGCTTTTACAACTTTTGATGATTATTCAATAATGTAAGCTTTTAAAAATTAAATTTTTAGAAGAATATTTTTCGCCTTTTTTCAAATTATTAAATTGTAACATTTTCACAAGAAAAAAAAATTTAAGCAAAATTTCTTGATGTTTGGATTCAATTTTGATTATTGGCGATTTTGTCAACCATTTCTTCTGATTAATGATCAGAGTTATATTAATTTCATTAAAGGATAATATCAAATTAGGTGGTTCGTGGAATAAGGGTTAAAACACTTAGTTATGTCAGACTTTAATAAACAGCATTAGAAAATTTAAGATATAATAGGTGAATATTAAAATTAAACTATTTAATGCGGTAAAATAATTTGCGTTTTTATTAAAAGTAATTTAAATATACCGTAAAACCTTGCAAACTACCCCGGGGTTATAGTGTGTAATTTGCTATAGCCCCCCCACCATAATATATGATATAACCCCATGGGTTTAAAAAAAAAAATTCTGTATTACACCGGGGTTGTATTAAAAAATTAATTAAAATTCTTATAATAATACTAACAGATTTTCAGTATAACCCCATGGGATAATTTTAATAATTATGATATTGTCTCATGGGATTGCATTATTAAAAATAATACACACCCATGATATTATTTAATATTTTTTTTTAATTTTTTTATTAATTTTTTTTCAAAAGTACCGAAATTTTCTTTGAAAGCCCAGTCAAATATTAAACTTTTTTCCGTATTACCCCATCAATTCAAATAAATAATTTCAATATAAGCCCGGGCTTCTAATTTATTTTTTTTTTAAATAATTTTACAGAATAAATTGCTGTTAAATTATAACCCCCCCATTTTCTCGTTTGAACCCCATGGGGTAGTTTGCAAGGTTTTACGGTAAAATATTATTATTTTAAGTATAAAATATTTCTGTTTTAGTGTGTCCCAAAATCTTTTCAGCATACTATGACTTTTTAACAAACTTTTTGATGAAAAATAAATCACTTCTTTTTTTAAGAATTATATTTTTTAGTTAAAAAGCCAACTAATGTAATGCATTTTTTTCTCAAAAATTCAAAAAGTTCAATTATTGCCTAAATCAAGCATACTTTGGCTAAATCATTAACAAATTTTTTGGATTTCTATCACAAAAAATTAATGAAAAGAGACGGTAAAGTTGGAACAAAAAATCATTTTATTATAAATTAGATCATAAATTAAAAAAATTGCAAACAAATGCTGTTGAATCAAATTCTTAATATTTCTTGTTGTTAAAAAAAGATACATAAATATGGTGATGTAAAAAGAGAAAAAAATATTGTGAGAAGATATTTTGGTAAATTGAAATCAATTTTACATACGCAAAAAGTAAATCAGAAAAATACTTCTAAATAACTAAGCGACCTAGCCGGCCGACCTAAGCGTCCTTGCCGGCATACCTTTGATTTAAACCAAAATCTGATGATCAGGAGAATAAAATTAAAATTTAAATCAAAGGTCGCTTAGGTCGGCCGGCCGGATCGCTGGCGTTACGTTTTTATTAAAACCGCTGTAAGAATTTTAAGTATAAAAGTATATTTATGAGATATTTTTTATTTAAATTTAAATTTATTAAATATTTAGCTAAATTAATACTTTATCAATTAAAATTTAATTGTTCGACCTGATTAAAAAGGTATTTTGATTGAAAAAAAACAAAATTTGAAATATTTTTCAGTCATTAAACTGACTTTCAGTTAAAATTCTGATAGAAATGATATAAAATTGACTAATTGGAAAAAAAAAATTTTTGTTTTTTTTGGCAATTTAATTCTATTCTTTAATGGATTTTTTTTAAAATTAAGTACAGATTTTTTTAAGTTCTTTGTGAAATAATTCGAAAAATTTACAATTAGTTTTTTTTTAAATTAAATAAAAATGTCTTTAATTTTCAATTTTTTTTATCAAATATTTTAGAATTTAATAAATCAAAATTATCTTGTTTTAGGTCATTGATGGAAATAATGAAAAATCGTGTATTGTAAGTCAAATTAAAACACATTTGGTCTTAATCTCATTTATTACGAAATTTTTATAAGTTTAAATACAATTATGAAATCATTGATTGAAAAAATTGAAGAAAATCCTAAGATTGATTTCAGCGACCCTCGTTTCAATGAAATAATTTTAATTTCACGTAAAATAAAATTTTTCAACAAACTTTTCAAATTTTTTAAATTAATGTTTCTTAAGAACAACTTTTGGACGCATCTAAGGGCCACGATTTTATGAAAGTTTTCCTTAGCACTCTCAAAACGAATCACAATATAAGAAATTATTTCAAAAACTTGGTAAATGTAAACAATTCATGTTCCAAATCACTTCAATTAATTGTAAGCTTATAAAAAAAAAATATTTCTAGCTCAAAATAACTAATGTTTTCAGCAACTAATACTCACCAACTTGGGTTCAATGAACCAGTCCCAATCGAACATGGCTAAACGCTTGATAGAACGAATGTCTTCTATAATTATTGATAAAGAATGCATTGAAAGACTTATTGAATTAATTGAATACAAGGTTAGACAACGGCTTACTCTGAAACAGCGTCGACTAATGAGCAAAAGAAACCGTAAAAAAGAGCCCAAAACTTCAAATAGAAAAGGACGAAAGGGAAAGCTAGAAGAATCTAGCGGAGAAGACGAAAATTCCGAAAGTGAATCTGACGAAGAACAGAATGAGCATGACGAAGAAAATATGGATAGCTTTGAGGCTGACGAGGAAACAGAAGACAATGAAACAATAAAAAGCTCAGAAGTTTCAAATCCTCAAGTGGACAGACTTTTGATTAGACATGTGGATGACGATGGCGAAAAAGGCATCAAACTTTTGAATTATTTGTTCCTTATTCACAGCAATTATGGTTTCAACAACTCCAATACCTATCAAAAATTGTTCAGTTTCATCAATTGTAGAAAAGATAACGTGGTTAGCGCTACACTGAAACTGCTCAACACGTTCTTTTCAAATAACACTAGAACCAAAGAGGAAGATGAGGAATTTAGCACAATCAATGAAAATTATTTGGATAAATTGAAAAATTTATGTTTACATGGAAAGACCAAGCAGGCAAAGCACGCAGTTAATTTGATTTACAAAAATTTTGAACAGCCTAAAAACCAGCAAATACTTTACGATCTATATGCGGTATTGGAAATTTAAATCTGTTCTAAAAGTTTGCTAATTTTAATTTCTTTAGGATTTGGTCCAAGAGGCTGAAAAAGCAAACGGGAAAACTTTTCCATCGTGTTTAGTTAGTCTAGGTCATATTTGCTATGCCATACCGAAAATGGTTGGCAAAGAAATAAAAGAATTCATATCTAAATCGATTGTGAAAGAAATCCTAATGCAGCCTTTGGATACTCCGTTGAACATTTCTTTAAATGAAAGTTCAACTTCGTTTACAGCCAAAAGAAGAGTATTTTAGGGAAATTTGCTCAAATATAAAGAACTAAACATAAATTTTTAGAATAATTTAAAATTGGCCGGGAAGTGGTGTGAAAATGAGGAAGAGTTGCCCATTTCTACAAGAGCAAGGGTAAGTTTTTTTTTTAAATAGTGCACCCCCTAAACACTGCACATTCGACAACAACGCGACAACTTTATTCCTGATGAGCACACAATTGATTGTGCAAGTTCATTCATTAAAAGATTAAAACATTAAAACATAAAACATTAAAAGTCCAAAAAAAAGATTTTTTTCAAATTTTTTTCTAAAATCTAAAAACGGATTTAACTATTTTTCGAAAAAATTTTTCAAAAGAAATTTTAAAAATTGTGGCCCATAATTTTGGATCTTAATAAAACACTGACCCCCACTTTTTTTAAAAAGCAAATATATTTATAAGTTTTAAAATGTCATTTAAGTTTTTATTTTTCCGTACTTTTTAAAAATCAAATTAGTTTTTATACAAGATTATATTTTTTTTTAAATGAATTGTTTTATATTTTTATAAATATGACACTCTGTTGAACCTAAACTGACCTTCCCCCATTGCCATTCGATTCAGAATTTCAGGGGTTCAGTTTAAAAAGGACCCATAATTTACCTAGATCAGAATTACAAAGATTTTTTCAATGTAGTCTCACTTACGTGGTGATTTGACAAATATTCTAATTAAGCAAAAATTTATTTTAACAATTTTAATTAGCTTATAAATTAAATTAGCTTATAAATAATCAATAAAAATGACTGGAAAAAATGCTGTGACAGTAGTTGAGAATTGAAGGTAAAAATTTTGGTGAACGTTTCCGTTCATGAATAATTACTCTACATGGAAAAACAGGAAAATTTATTTGAATAATTTTTAAAACCGGAGAAAAAATTGATTTTGGGATCTCGGAAATTCGAGTTATTAAGATTAAGACAATTTTAAAATTATTTCAAAAAAATTTTAAGAATTTTCTAGTCATGATATTCATCGTGAAAAAAAATAAATAAAAGTCCGGACTTGGACTTGACCTGAGACTTGTGATTTTTAAACAACTCTTCTCTAAAAAAAACCTTTTTTAAACAAAAAAAATATTCAAACAACTTTATCTTTACAAAATTTTTTTAGACAGACGTTTATTTCGGTGCATTTTATTGAAAACAATTTTACAAAAAAAAATTAATTTGACAAAAAGTAATTTTGACAAAAAAAATCTTATTATTTCCAAAAGAGTTAAGTAAAAAATTTACTTTTTTAGGAAAATTTATTTATATCTAAAAAAAAGTTGTAAAAGCAAATATTTTTTCTAGTTTATTTTACCATAATATGTTTGTTGAAATGATCGGATACTAGAAGAATCAATTTAAAATAAATTAAAAGGTTCAATTATCCAAAAGAAATACTGGGGTTGATGAATTTATAAATTCGTATACTTTCTTTCGTATGAAAATTTTGATCTCACACAAATTTTCCAATAAAAATTTATTTTTTACTTAATAAAGATCAAAGAAAGAAAGTTTTATTATTTTTTAAGTTTTAAAAACAATTTTGGACCTATTGACCATGGATATGTCAAAAATTCTTCTGCTACTATACAAAAACTAAAGTATATTTCAATTCCACTATTCTAGACCACAAGAATTTTTTAGCTTTTTAAGCTTTTTACTCTGCGAAAACTCTTAAAGCCTGCTAATTACTTTTTGCATTTGAAAATCATTCAAATTAAATTAAAGAATTAAAGAAGTTTTATTAGCTGATTCATTTTGCAGATTTAGTTTTAGAGCTTAACAAAAATCTCATTTCAATTTTTTTCCAGTTTTTCTAAAAAGTAAAAATGTAGGCATTTAATATAACATGTTTATATAGAGATTTTTTTCTCATTAGAATTTTATTTTGGAATTTTTTAAAATTAAAATGCTAAGAAAAAGACTCATTAAACATAAATTGGAAAATACATAATTGACTATTTCTTGTTGTCATTATTTATTTATTTATTTAAAAAATAATTTATGGGGTGATCCTAGGGCAGGTCTGAATGGTGCAAGGCCTTCGTTTGAGCCCGCATTAAAAAGAAAAATTGATATAAATTTAGATGATAGAATAAAATTGGATATAAATAAAAACATGAAAAAAGTGATCAAATTAGTTTAAAAGCGTTGTTGTCATTAATACTTTCTGAATTATGTTGCACGAAAGTTTGAAAAAAAAATCCTGTCAGATATCAAAATTAAACGAGTTAATGATATTTAGTCTTTAATAAAAAATCAATGTCTAATTAAATTATTTGATTTTATTTGATTAAGCAGAATTGAAACTTTTAATCTTTGGCCTTTATGAGATTAAAATTGAAAAGAAAAATCTAAATGAAAAAAAAAGCTGCCATACATTGAAAATTAATAGTTGAATATAAATAAGTATTTCTGTCTTTTAATCAACTAATGAAGGAACAAATTAATAAATTATTAAAAAAGAGCTTAAAATTTACAAGCACTTAATGAATGAATAATATTTTAAAAGATTTTAATTTTAGCTTGAAGCTATAAAACTGGTTGTAAGATGGTGTCTTGGACTAAAATCGGAATGTTCAAATATTCTGTTTACTATTAGAATAATGATTAAACTCATTAGAGATAATGCACCTGAATCATATAGAAAGCAAGTAAATAATGAAGAAGCAGAAGAGTCTAAAAATACAGTGATTGTTTGGTAACAATGTTAGTTTAAAAAATAAACTATTTAAAATTTTAATTTTTTCAAGTGAGGCTGAACGGTCTCGTATCAGAGTGACATGTGGTTCCCAACTGATCAAGCTAGCTCAAGAACCATGCTTCAAACAACTAATTACAGCCGAATATTTTCATGTCTTAGCTAAATTAATAATTGTAAAATTTAAAAAAGAAGTAAATTATTATTAATAATGAATTTGATAAAAAATCAAGGACCCAGTCAATAATGTAAAGGATATAATGATCAAAAAGTTGACAAAACCTCTTAAAACAAACAAATTGCCGCATTATTACATGGGTGTTTTTGCTCTTTGTGGATTAGATCCAAATAAAGAACGAAAAATGAAAGTTAAAAAAATTTATGCTTCATTGATTAAGCAGTATCGTCAATTAGAGTCAAAAGAATCAAAACAATCATCTGCTCAAAAAAGTAAATTAATACTTGAATTAAATTTAAAATTCTAGTTACTTTGATTTTTCTAGATCGAATATTACCAGAAATGTGTTTACCATACGCTGTTAGTCTCATGGCTCATAATATAAAAATCGACTCTCTCAAAGACGACCACAAAGTTAAACAAATCAAAGAGTAAATTTTGAAAAGAAAAAAAATTATTTAGTTTTCTATTTTAATTTGAAAAGATGCTTATTTTTGATTCTTGAACCTTTAATCGAAAATCCTGATGGTTATCAAATTGCATTGATTAAAAAAATACTCAATAAAATCAAATCGAGCGATGATGGCCTAGCTTCTAGTGCAGTCTCTCAGCTGAAAAAAGCAGAAAACAAGTCAATGAACAAGACCGCCTTCCAAAATTTATACATTTTCAATAAAGTACTTAAATTTGATTTTAAAAATCGAAAATTTAAATTTTTTTTTTAAATTTAGAGTCTAGTATTTATATGTGAAATATTCTTATTTCACATCTATTCAAAAAATACCAACTATTTGACAAATAAAGAATGCCAATTTGATGTAAATCTTCCAGGTGGATTTTTTACACCAAGAGAAAACGGCAATGAAGAGCAAGATCACGAAGTGAACAAGGAAGTAGAGGAACTTTTCAAACAAACCGAAAGTACAAAAATAACTGAAGAACATCATTTGGACCATACGAGTCAATTAACCAATATTTCAGAAATACCTGATGAAACAAAAAAAACAAGTTCACGCATACAGATTATTCCGCTTGGAAAAAAAAGGAAAGCCAAAGAAAAAGATGATGTAGAAGATTCTGATGATGAAGATATGGTTTTGAGCGATATCAGAAAATCACTTAATTCTCAAAAAGATTCATTTTCACCAGAAAAATCTAAACAAAGTGATGATGAGTCTGTGCCACGACCAGCTTCCAAAAAAAGACTTACTGATTCCAACATTAGCGATGATAAAAAATCAGAAAATGAAGAAAACGAAGAAAAAAGTCCATCTAGGCCGACTCGAAGCACGAGAAGTTCAAAATTAACTAGTCCTAAAAAAAGTCCTTCAGCTAGGAAATCAAGAAAAGTTATTGATGAAAAGAAATCTACCGAAAGTGAGGAAGAAAAAGAAAATGAAATTGATATGGAAGAAGATAAAGATAAAGATATAGAAAAAGATGACGAAGCAATAGAGAAACAAGATTTGGAAAAAGAGGATGAAGCTGAAGAAATTGCCGAAAAAAAAGCCACCAGAAGTTCAGCAAGACAAATGAATAAAAATTCGAAAAATGACGAGTCTCCAAAATTAAACGTAAATAAATGTTCAACCAAGTCTTCTATTGATTCCCCTTCATACTCATTAAGGCAAAAGTAACTTATAAATTAATATTTTCTTTTATTCTATTTTTTTTTGTTTTAAGGCGATCAGTAAACAAGAAATAATTTTTGTATAAATTTCAATTCTCTGTAAAAAATCGTGATCAAAAAAATTTTGTAAAAATAAATCCTGGAATGACCCTTTTTTGATATTTTAGAATTAAGCTTTGTTATTATTATTATTTTAAACGAATTGTGTTTTTTATATTGTCAATTCATTTTTCTATCCTGGCTCTAATATAGCCTAAATAATTTGAGACAATCATTTTTTTTATTATCATTTGGTGATATTAATTAACAATAAATTCAAACTTAATCAAGATCGTTTCTAATAAAATTTTTAGCTTGAAAATTCTTTGAATTTTTTTTGAATGACTCAATTGACACAGTATGTTCCAACAAAAAAAATATTGACAAAATTGACAAAATGGCAGCTTTTTTTTCGGCTTTTATTTGCCCGCGCTGCTAAAACATTTAATTTTTGACTAAACAAATTAATTTTATTAAGACTTTTTTTTCTCTCAAATTAATGTTATAATTTCTGTCCACAATATTTAATCTTTGTTCATAATATTTTATGCCAATATAATTTTAAAATGTACAATATTCAAATGTAAGTCACTCATCCCACGAATGAGTGAAAAAGACTGAAAGTTTCATATTATTTCATATTATTTGTAACAATTTCATAATACGTACAAGATACATTCGTGTGGCGATGGAACCGACGGCTTAAGAATGTCGAAAGCAAGAGGTGCTTTAGGTAAACAGTAAGGAGGACTATTGATTATTTAAAGTTTTTTGTTTAATGTTTCAAAATATCATTGTAAAAAACAATGACTTTTATTAATTAAAATAGATAGTTGTTAAAAAAATAAACAACTTGTAAATATTTAAATTATTCTCCTCTTGATTTCTTCAATAAAACTTTTGAAGCATCCCAGAATTAATTAAAAGTAGAATTCCAAATTTTTTTTCCAGAAATATTTAAAATTGATATTAAATAGATACTTGTTAAAAAAATAAACAACTTTTAAATATTAAAAATTTTTTTTCCTCGATTATAATATATTATATTGGACATAAAATATATAATAAGATTTTTATTTATTTTGTTTTTTTTAAGTCGCCAATGAGGCGCAGTTTATAAATTATAAATAAAAAAATAAATAAAAATGAAAAAAAAAAGACAGAAATTAAATATTATACAAACAGATAATTTTTTTTTCTTTTTTTCATAGAGATTTTTCTTTTCAATCTTTATGTCATATTACAACAATTAAAAGTTCCAATTCTGTTTCTGTTAAATAAAATAATTTGCTTAGAAATTGTTTTTTTATTAAGGACTAAATACCATAGACACATTTAATTTTGCTATTTGACAGGTTAAAAATGTCTCTTTAATTTTTCATTTTTCTAGAAGTCTAGGAAAACAATAATAATCAGCATTGATAAAAAAATTCAATATTGGAATATTCAACATTAGCAATAAAGTACTTAAATAATTATGGATAAACAAATTAATTTTATTCTAATTTTTTTGTTTTAAAGAGATCAGTAAACAAAAAATAATTTTAGTATAAATTTCAATTCACTGTAAAAAAATCGAGATCAAAAAAAATTAAGTCGGGAATTTTTTGAATATTTAATTAACAATATTTACGTACAATATTACCAATTTATATATTTTAAAATTAATATATAAATTGCCGAAAAAAAAGTCTCGTAAAAAAGTTTCATCAGACATGTGTTTGAGGATGACCGATTTAAAATCTTTAAACTTTTAAAAATACTAAACAACGTAGCATGTTTAAAGAAATAATTCAGTATAAAAAGCTTATTAACTGACAATTATACTTTTTGAACTGACTAATTAATAATTTTTAAAGGAAAAAACCTTTTTACCGACTTAATTAACTAATTTGCAGCTATAAAATTATTGTCAATTTGAAAATTAAAAATAGGATAACATAATGACATGAAAATTAGTAAAAATGTTAAAAGAGAATTTAGCTGTATGAACAAAAAATTAGAACAAAATGTTAATATTTCAAACTAAACTAGTGAAAAGGAATTAAAAGCTATTCATTAGATTTTAAATTCTAATGTTTAGTGTTGCCTACAGACATGGACTCTAATGCAATTCATCTTATATTTAAATTTTCCCAAACAGTACTTAACGCATTTAAATTTCATTAAATTTTTATTTTAATAAATATTATATTTTTGTAATTTTACTTAAAAATTAGGAATTTCCTTAATCCAAACAAGACGATAATCCAAGCAGCATCCAACAATAAAAGATTATATCGTTTCGGACGTCAACTTTTTTTTAGAGTCATTTTCAATCATAGAATTTTTTTTGTGTTAAGCGATAGAAAATTGTCTTAATTATCAGAATCCAAACATAAAAGAAATTTAATAATTTAAATACTTAGAAATTTAATTGCTAAAATATTTAATTTTTTAATAATTATTTGGAGCAATTAAATTGAATTAATAGCGTTAAAGTCAAATACTTAATTTTCTTCATATGCATCATCAGTTCCATTTGAAAGACTTTTTTCAAATTTATCATATAAAAATAGATCACAAAGATAATAATAATAAATTTAAAAAAAAAATATTTAATTTCATTAATTAAGAGTATATCTAATACATATCTATTCAAATTTTAATATGAAAGAAAATATAATCAAATTTGACTTGATTTGGATTTGATTTTTCAAAAGGACTTGACGGTCAAAGTCACATCAGTTTTATATAATTTTGTTTTTGACTTTTAAAAAATGTTAACAGATATTTTAATTTTTAATTTTTAAAATCTTCTCAAAACAAAATCTCCTGTGAAAAAAAATCAACTAATATTAATCAGATTTGAGGTATTCATTTTTGTGAGGGTTATCTTTTAAATGTCAATTTTGGGTTATTTTCAAACAATTTTAAAAATGAATTTTTACTGCAGTTCTATCTACCAACTCTAATACAAATCGATATATCAAAATAGTTCCATATTTGTTTCGAAATAAAGAGACAATATGAAATCAAAATAGTTTAATTCTGGTTGAATAAGATATTAAAAATGGTAATTATTTTTTTCATTCATTTATTTAAATATTATTTTAGAAATTTTTGATGTCGATTATATCAAAAAATTAAATGACTCTTTTCTTTGACTAATAAATAATTTTTAAAAGAAGCATTATAAAGGGGTATGTTCAATAAGAGTCCATTTTATCTCTAGCTTTAAGCTTCTCCTAGTGTTAGAAGATAAATTACAGCTAATTTTGAAGCTCTTAATTTTGAATTTAAGTTTGTCTTTTACCTTAAAAATACTGCTAGAAATTTTCAGCTATTCCTTTTGTACCATTTTTAAGATCAAAGGCAAACTTAAAAAATTAAAGAGCTTTGCATTTTTTTAGTCTTTACAAGAGCTTCAAAATTAGCTAAAATTTGTCTTCTTACACTAGAACAAACTTAAAGCTAGAGAAAAAATGGACTCTTAATGGATACACCCCTTTAAAATTATTTAGTAGTGCCCAAATTTTCTATTTATTTTTTTTTAAATAAATTTAGGCATGCTTTAGACATACATCACAGTAAACATAAATCTACAAGACCATTTTTTAACTAGAAAAATTAAAAGAAAAACATTTTTTATGAAGAAAACAATTCAAAATTCCACAAAATCTCAAAACGAAAAATAATTCAGAGATTAAATTTGCTAAATTTTGCTGAAAAAGGACATTGATAAATATTTTCATTATTTAATATGTTCACTTTTCTGGAAAGAAGCCACATTTTTATGGGTCTAGGTTTTCCTTTCATTTGCACTTCTCCTCTGTATTCAAGATTAAAAGATGGATCAAAATAATCCGGTTTGATTAAATTCCTTAAAAGAGATATTTAAATTTATTAAATTTTATTTGAGAAGAAGCGTACTCGTATGCGAACTCGGATACGTTTATCCTTCCTTTGATTCCAGTGCTTTCGCATCTTGAAGTTAAATTAACTGTGTCTCCAAACAAACAAAATCTTGGCATGCGTTTTCCTATTACGCCAGTCACAATTTCTCCGCAATTAATGCCAATTGTGATCACTATTTTTTCCTGTTTGTATTGAATTTCCGCAACACAATCCATTATATCCAAAGCGGCCAAGCACAGATGCTTGGTATGAAAGTCAACTTTTTCCGGTAGACCACAAACTGCCATGTATTTATCGCCAACTGTTTCAACTTTATAAATTTCAGGATATTTTGTTATTTTCTCATCAAATTTAGTAAATACAGTATTCAATAGATTCACAATGTGCTGCGAATCGTTTGAATATTTTGCACAAATATCGCCAAAATCTTGGATACCACAAAACATCAATGACACTTGCTCGTAGCGAGCTGGCATCACTGGTTTATTTTGTTTCAATTGTTGTGCTATAGAAGGCGGTAAGACCGAATACAAAAGACTTTAAATGTTTTTATTAAAAGTGTTTAATTTTTAAATTGAATTTAAAATTACTTTTCAGTTTTCTTTTTTTCTAGTTCCAGTTCGTTTAACGCTTTTTTTAATTTGTCTGTCAATATTTCTAGTTTTTGTGTACACTTCCATTGTTCTTCCCAATTTTCGTTTAGTAAAATTAAATCTCTGTTGGCGTCATGCATTGGTATATCACTTATTTTCATACCTCGGCTTAAAAAATATATATAATTCAATTTTTAAAAGAATTTAAAATCTACTTGAACAAATCTTCTAGACTCATGATTGCTGGCGAACATTGAAATAGAATTCGCTGTTTTTCTGGCAAGTAAACCATTTGTCCTTTGAATCGTGTGCAGTTTTCCTCAGTTAAATTTTTACTTTTTGCATAGGGATCATTTTTTCGAGCTAGTACGAAAACACTCATAATTTGGGAATATATTTGCTGAAATTCCAAATTTATATGAGGTCTAATGATTGTAAAGATGTCAGTAAGCCTGCAATTAATGTTTTTTAGTTCAGGTATTAGTCGCCCTATTGATGTTCCATATTGAATTATTTTCATATTTCTATCAAAAATAACATGAAAAGGAAACGCGTTACAAAAAGACTTTGGACTCATAACTTTTTTATTGTCCATACTCAAGGACGCAAAGACTTTTTTATCAACATTCTTTTCTTTTATGTCAACGAGCTCATCTAAAATATTAATAATTACTTTTTAAACTTTAGAGTTAGATAATTTTGGACCCACTGATCATATTAGTAGCATGAATTATTTTAATAATTAAATTACTAATTTTGATTAAAAAGCATTGTTTTTATTTCTTCATGGTTTATTTTTTTGATCATAAAGTTAAGGAACTTTTAAAAATAGAGAATATTTTTTAAAGATTAAATATAGACTTGTTTTTAAGTCACAAGTCTTAAGTCAAATCAAGTCAATGACTTAAAATTTTTTAAATATTTTAATAATTGGATTTATTTATTTGAGTCATGACGAGTGTGTGACCAAAGATATCATATCCAGAATGAGATGATGATTTTGATATTTTTGTAACTAAAAATATTAAATTTAAAAAGGAATTTTTTTGTGATCAGAAAATTTTTAATTGAAAAATAAAGTTGCATTTAAAGTTTGTTGAAGTCTTTAGGAAATTTTTTTTAAGTCTAGATTTTAACACCCTTTTCACTCTTCAATTTGGCTCAGTTAAAATTGGTACTACAAAAACATTGACCCAAAATTTTGAAAATTCCCTGAATTATTTGGCTTTATTTCTTTCTTCAGCCAGAAAATCAGAAAATTTGGGTCTTGTCGATTATGTGACCCCGCGACGATGCTGGTTTGGTGACTGCATGGAGTCACCTAATATGAGACTCCAACAAACAAAAAATTAAAGAAATTAAATATTAAATAATTTTAATTAAACTTGCTTTTAAGTCATAAACTTAGGTCAAATTGAAGAATTTTTTCAATTAATTCAGTTACTGATTCACTTGGCCAACTTGTACCAAAAGCACTTGAATTAACAAAGCGGAGAAATTTTATGTTTGGAATGAAAGTATTCGTAAACAAGATTTTTCTAATCTCTAAAAAAAACTTTTAATAACGGGTGTTCAAAAAAAAATTCTCAAAATTTTGAAAAGTTAAAAAAGTATGTTTTTATCGACCGAATTTAACCAAATTTTGTACAAATATTTAATAGACCTAAACAATTAAGAACATTTTAAAATCAAGTTGTTTCGTGGTAAACTAAAATGAAAAGGTCCACCAAGAACACTTTACTCATCACACCTGTCTTCCATTTTTATAAAGATTACATATATTTTTAATACTTTATCTTAAAAAGAAATAAAGAATTATTAAAAAAGTCTTTAATCTTTTTTTATGGCATTGGGTTCAAAGGTTATTTGAGTTTGTCCAATTGTACTTTTTTTCCATAAAAATGACCTACAAATTCACTAGATACTTGCTTGTCAAAATTTTGAACATTCTTTTTTCAATACCCGTTATAAAGCTATTTGTTTATTATTTCTTAAAAAATTTCACTTTTCTTAAATTGTAATCGACTAGAACAAACATTTTCCACATTTTTCATTCAAATAATTCGACTTCAATCGGCTCATGACAATTTATTACTTGTGACTTATAAACAAGCTTGATTTGAATGATAAAAAATTCATTAATTGGAATTATTTTTTGTAAATATCTTAAACTTAAAAATTAAAAAAAAAACAATACTTTAAACTAAACTTAAAATTATGTTTAATTTTTTTTCGATGGGACAATTGTCTGAACAAATTATTATTTTATAAATTTTTTTGGTGATTTATTTTGATTAAAACATGATTATATGTGTCACAAAATTGATGGTCTTAAGATTTGTTTTACTTTTTTCAATGATTTCGAATTGAACATGATCACATCCTTCTTCACCTTTTGTTTTAATAATTTTGCATTCTACCTCGGTTTTATGAAGCTTTAGAGCTACAGTTTTTACCAGGCCGATCACTATAAATTCTAGACCAGGTCTGTCAGAATAGTAATGCAAAATGAACCTTCCATCAGATTTTTCTGTGCATCTAAATGAAGGCGCATTCATGCCTATCCAGAAATTTAATAAAAGATTAGATTAAATGAGAATTTAATTTAAAAATTTTACCTGGATAAATTGTGCTTAAATGGTCGTGAAGAGCATCTAGATTTTCAAGAAAAATTTTTGTAGTTGAACCAAGAACTGACAGAATTTTGTCATAGCCTGATTCAACGCAGAATTCGAAAAAAAATTGTCCGAAAAGTTCAAGAATAGAATTTGGTGGAAGATCTTAAATAAAAAAATAAAATAAAATATATTTGTAAATAATTTTTATTTTTTACTTAAAATTTTTGATGCTGCGACTACTAATGAATATGTAATATTATCATCATAAACAACTCTGATCATAAAATGACCCTCTATTTCAACACTTGCATCTTTTCTTCAAAGATTTTATCTAAAGTTTGCCAAAAAATATTTTTAGTTTACTTGATTTTTTTCCAAATTTCGTCACCAAAATTTCTCAGTACCAACTCTTCCAATGCAAAATTGACAAAACCATACTTTTAATTAGAAAAAAATTTGAACAAATAAAAAGCTTTTTTAAACTAAATTCAATTACCATCTCAAAATTTTTAATACAAAGACAATTTTAATTTAAATCTTGAATATTATGCAATAAGTTTAGAATTAATTTTAAAAAAATCGATTTCAGATTGTTTTTCAGTTTGAAATTTTAGCAGAATTCAATTAAAAAAATTATCTATGCTTTTTAACTATGCTTCTAGAATTTTTCCGGCTTGTATCAGATTAAAAACTGTATCTTGCATTCCAAAATTCTATATCTAAATCGGCATTTGTTCCTAAAATTTTGTGTATACATTTTAAAATCAGAACAATTAATCAATTTAATATCGTTAAATATATTTTTCTCCTTTTTATTGTGATTAAAAATACACTCTGTATCAAAAGATTATAATTGAAAGGAAAAGCTTCAAAAAATTTAAAATTTAATCCATCTATTTATTGCAAGCCATTTAATTCCAAAATATAAACATACATTAGCGCTTTTACTTAATGATTAAAGCCTATTTTAACAAAATCTAATGGTTAATTATTAATGTTTTGTTAAATTGTTTTTAAAACAAAATCAAAATTAATAGCAGATTGGAAAAATAAGTTGTAAAAAATGCCAATCGGGAAAAAATAAAGCCAAATTCAGACAGCGGAATTAATAGGAAAATTTACTTTTTAGCTAGTTATTTCAAATGAATTGATATCCTAGAAAAATACTCGGCAATATTTGAATAGAATTTTATTTGCAAAAACTCCAAAATTCCAATAATTTTTAATTATTGATTCCAAATGAGCGTGTAAAAAATTCATTTTAGCATTGATAAATAAGAGATAATTGAATGCGTCAAATGATTCTCTATTATGGACAAATTAGTTGGTCGTAAGCAGTTTTTTGTTTGTCAATTGAACCCAAGTGTCAAAAATAAATAATCATTTAGGCTTATAAGCTTCAAATTAAAACAAACTCTTGAAAATGTCTAGAAAATTTTTAAATAATATTGTTCGAAAAGTTTATTAGATATTTATGATATTAAATTTTTCATTTACTAACAATCAATTAAGAGCTAAAATTAGTTTTATCCTGGAGGGTAGGTTCAACATGATTTCGATTCATATTTTTTTCTATTTTAATCTATGCCTGAGAAAAAAAATGATTAATTTTTTACTCAAGAGATAAATTTTCTAATTCTTAAATTTTCCTTTTTTAAATAATGATCAAATGTGAAAAATGATGCTACAAAAAAATTATACTAAAAATAACTCTGATTTATTTTATTTATTATTTATTTGTTTTCTGTACCGAGTTAGAGCTCCTTCAGATAATATTAAAAAAAAATTTATTTGATACTTTTTTGTATAAATTTTTTTTAAATAAAACAATTTTTTTAATTATTTACAATTCAATAAAGGGTGCCAATAATTTGGAAAAAGCTCAATCAAAAAAAATCAAACAAACAAAAAAGTCAAACTTTGAAATAGGAGATTATATGAAAGCCTTAAAAGTTATTTGATGGTCAAAAATAGCGAAAAAGAAACTTAAGTAACGGCGACAAGAGATTTAGACTTTTTTCGAGCTCACTATGTCCTCTTTTTAAATTATAGATAAAAATTAATTTTATCATTATTATAATTATTTTATTATTTATTTCAAAAAACACCACTTGCGTCATGAAAGTTAAAAAAAAAAATTAACATCAACATTAGAAAAAATTTTAAAAGTTAAATAATAAAAAGTTAATTTGATTTAAAAAAAAAAAAATTAATCAATTATTTTTTTTTTACTTAAAAATGAATAAATAGTAGTATTTTTTATTTGGTAGCAAATTGTCACTTAAAACAGACAATTTTACTTGAGCGTATTTCATTAGAATATTGATAACCAAAAATAATAGAAACTTGCTAATGTTTTTGTCGAAAATTTTTCTATATTTGAATTTTTTTGACAGAAAAAAATGGTTAAATAAAAAAAATAGTTTAAGTTACTTTTTTTAGAGAAAAAAACATTCGAATGAAAAAAATTCTTTGATGAACAAAATTTTTTTATTTGAAAAAAAAATTCTTTTATCATTTTTATGCATAAATATTTTCTATTTTATATATATATTTTTTTTGATAAACATGTTAAATTTAAAAGTTTTGATTTAAATATATAATCTTTTATATCCACCAAAAGAACAAAAGTTATTCTACATTATTGAAAATAAAAATTAGCGGAGATTTTGAATGAACAATTCGATTCGGTCTTTTCGGTAGACGATGGTGACACAAATGGTATTAAAAAGATGCTCTCAAGAGTTGTCAAAAGCACTCTCTGTCATTTTCAGCAAATCATTAAATGAGAGAGACGCACCGGATGAATGGAGGGAAGCGAACATCTTTCCATTGTACAAGAAAGGGAGTAAACTCAAGGCGTTAAATTACAGACCAGTTTCCTTGAAATTAGTATGTCGTAAAGTAACGGAAGGAAAAGTTAGAGATTGGATAACAGCACATGTTTACAATTACAATTTGATCTCTAGAAGACAGCATGGTTTTGTTCAACTTAAGGCATGTGTAACTAACCTTTTGGATTATCAGCATATAGTGTCGATGAGCGTGGGTAATATTAGGTCCCTTACTTTTCGTGATATATATCAATAACTCGCAGACAAAAAGTACAATAAGTGGGTGGATGTACTATACACGGACTCTGAGAAGGCTTTTGATAAGTTTTCACATAGGAAACTACTCATCAAGTTAAGAGCGTATGGAATATGAGGTAATTTGCTTGACTGAATCAAGGCATTCTTGAGCTAAAGAAGGCAAAAGGTGGTTATGGGCACGTCGGAGTCAAGGTTGAGAAATATAACAAGTGGTGTGCCTCAAGGATCAGTATTAGGTCCCTTACATTTCGTGATATATATCAATAACTTGTCAGACAAAATAATGCAGATGTACGCTGATGATAGTAAAGTGATTTCAGGAATGAAATGTCACAATCAGAATTACAAGCAGATATAACTGAAATAGATAATTGGTGCAAGAAGTGGTCAATGTCCTTAAACAGTAAGAAATGCAAGAGCATGCATTACGGGAAGATGAATCCAAGAAACAAATATTACATTCAACATGGAGAAGAAAAAGAATGGTTGCAGGACTCGGAGGCTGAGAAAGATCTGGGTATATAGTTTCAAGTGATGGAAAGCATAGTAAACTAATAGAAGCGGCGGTATCTAAAGCTAACAGTGCTTTAGATAGAATGAGGAAACTGTTTAAATTTTTAAATAAAGGATTGTTTAAAAAAGTGTACCCAGCTTTCGTCAGAACGCATTTAGAATTCGCTTCGGCGGTATGGAATTCTATGACTAGAAGTGAAATTAATAAACCGGAGGGAACCCAGAAAAAGGCGTTTAAGATGGTAAAAGAATTAAGAGGATTGGAGTACGAAGATAGACTTAAGGAGTTCGGGTATATACAGACATGGAAACAAGAAGAAAAAGAGGGCACTTATTACAAATATATAAGAAAAGGAAAGAGTTCGAGAGGGTAGATTTAGATACCAAAGAGAATGAGGGAGTAAGTGAGGGGACAAGCAGGAGACACAATAGCCAAATAACAAGGGAAAAGCAAGGAGGGACTATGAGGGATAAGTTCTTACTTAACCGAACAGCTACAACCTGGAACCTTTTACCCTCGGAAATAGAAGGGACTGATACGGTCAATCAATTTAAGGCCAAAATTGATGGACACATGAAGTCTGAAACCTGGAGAAGTTCAGTTTACAGAATGTAATACTGAGGAACTTTGATTTAATGAAACTTATGTTGCAAGCTGATAAAGTGCAGTTATGAACTGCTCTCACACTTTTGTGTTACAGCTCACACTACTACTTCTACTACTACTGTGGTGTCTCGCTTTTTGTTTTTTTACAGCAATTTATGTAAAATGTTACAGATATACTATTACCAAATTTTTACTAAAATTATAAGGCATAAAAAAATCTTAATTATAAAAAAAATGACAAATTCCTTCAATTTTTTTGTAAAATGGGGTAAATTCTCAATATTCTACGTGAAACTTATTGTGGAAATAATTAAAAAACCTAAAATTTTTATTCATAATGTTTATATCTGACGCTGCTTTATATTATCGAGTAAAAAATTAATTCAAGGGAAGTCGACTAAATGAAAAATATATTGGCTTATGGCGAGAACAAAAATTTATGAGATGAATGCAGATTTGGATTTTTTCAAATTTATTTTTATTTATTTATTTATTTCAATGGACGCCTTGAAGGCGATATAAAGTTATTAGATTAAAAAAAAAAAATAAAATATGGATAATAAATTTTACTTTTAGGTTTTTTTTGTATTAAGAGTTTTATTGATAAATTTACTTCTTCTTCTTATATTCGTTTGACTTTATCAATTTTTAAGCTGATACAAAAATGTACTAGTTTTATCAAATTTAAATTCATAGACATCTAAAGTTTTCTTGACAACAATTTTTGGTAAAATAATTGTGTTACTAAAAAAGCCACTGATGAAATGACCACCAATTTAAGTTTCTTACCAAAAAAGCTGTGGAATCAAAAATTATAAAAAAATTTACTGTATTGCTACTTTTTCGACATTTTATTCTTTAAAAATTTTTAAACAGCTCTGAATTTAATAAAATGTACTTGCCACTCGGTCTTATATAATCATTCTTTGATTCTGAAATAAAAGTTTAAGTTCACTTAAGCGATAAATACTTAATAATTGCAGTAATCCTTCAAAGCTCAACAATTAATTCTTTATTGTTTAGTACATTCGTTATTGATATCCCTTAAGGATAAAACCAAAAATGAGTACTTTATTGTCTTTACAGACAACCTGATCACATATTTTATTTATATTAAATGACGCATTTATAAAATAAAATAAATAAATAAATACCCTAATGGATTTAAAAATTGATTTTCCAATGAATAAAGAAAATTTTGCTTGAGAAAAATATTTTATGGTCTTTGTTTAATCTGGAGAAGACGAATCAAATCAGAAAATTAAAATACTCAGAAAAGTCTTAATAAAAACAAATTTAGTTAAATAATATACAAAATTATTGAATCATTTTTTTGACAAATTTTTTTTAAAAAGTTTAGATAACCACTTTTGATCACGAAATTAATTTTTGTATATATTAAAAAATTAAAAAATTTTAATTTAGCTGACAATGCGATCTTTCTATCAAAAAATTTCTCTTAAAGAGTCTTTATTGATTACATTTATTCGATTTCTAGATAAAGACCCTTCTATAGAAGCTTTTAATGTTTTCAGATATATGTAACTATTTATGGTTAATTAAATTCACTGACCTAAAATGAAAAATATTTCATTTTTCTCCAAAATAATACACAAATTAATTGTTATCTTTAACTAAATGAGAAAAAAATCGAAAAAAATAAATTTAATAAAAACAAATGTAGCAAATCTTTAACCGGCTCTATCTATTTTTAATAAAAGAGACTGCTTAAGTTGTCTGAAAGCTACCAGTTTTAAACCCTGTTAGTTTTTCTATTAGAAAAAAAAATTTGCCTATAATTTATTGAAGGCGCCCATCATTCTTAAGTCTTATTATTCGGTTATTTTTTAAGTAAACCAGTGGCAACTGAAGAAGTTTCTATCATAAACAGAGCCAGTTGAAACAGATTTGCTCCATTTTGAAGCAAAATAATTATCATATTATTAGATAATTTCAACAAAAATTAAAGTTATCAAAATTAAACAGATCTTACTCCTCTACATGATTTAGTATAGAACTCAAACAAAATATTTAACTTTTAAACAATATTTTAGGGATTATACCAATTTAGTTTGTAATCTAAACTAAAAAATCAATTATATACTCTAATTAAAGACGATCTAAATACCTAAAATTTATTAGCTAAATACCACTAATTCTAAATAATTAATTTCGATTTTACTATTTAATGGTAAAAGTGCGATTAAAAAGGTCTCGACTAAAATTAAATAGAAATTAAATTTAAAGTTCGCCTTTAATCTTAAAACTTTAAATTCTAGTTTTTTTTTTTAATCATAATAAAAATCAAATTTATTAATTAAATAAAATAATACCAGGTTTTAAAATTTATTATTAATTAAAAATCAAAGGAAAATTAAAGGAAAATAAATTAATGATATTTTAGAAAATTGTTTCTTAACATGCAATATAAAGAAAAGAAATAGCTCTTAAAATTCAAACATTTTTTTCAATATCTAATTTTTTGTTGAATGGTTATTTTTTTTAAAAAGTTAAAATAAAAAAAATTCAATTTAGTAAAAATGATCTAGTCAAAAATGTTTTAAAATTTCATTTAAGAGTTGAATACCTCAAATCATTAAAAAGTAAGCTGTATATGATATCGTATTATCATTTAATTCTAAAAATTTATCCTGAAAAAATACTTTAATTCAAGACTTAAAATTTAGAAAATAGATAAATTTATTGTACATTAATTTACGCTAGCTATCTCTAGTCAAAAACTGCCTTTGAGATTATTGTCTATGCTTTAAAATATCCTATGATTTAGTATATAGGTTTTTAAAAAATGTTTAAGTTCTTAATCCAAGCTTCAAAATAGTTTGATTATTTAAAAAAAGTACTGAACAATGAAATTGAATGGAGAAGGAATTTTTTCAATTTATTTTTAAGTTCAATTTCACTATTTTTTTTGGGTATTTTTAATTTTAATCAACTATCTTGTTCCATATGCATTTATTTTCAATTAAACATTGTATTTTAGGGTAGCCAAAGAATTTATTTGACCTGCCTTTGAAAGTCGGCTTTCCTGGGTTTTCAATTAAAAAATAATATATTGTGTAATTTCAATTCTCAATCGAATTCTTTGCTTTTTGTTTATTCCTTTAAATTACAGGATTCTTGAGATTAGAATATTTTTTCAAGATAATTTTCATGGATTTACCGCTGTTACTGACATACTCTCTATTAAGGCTTAAAGAATTAGAAATAATATTTTAATTTTATATTTGTTTGCTTTGAATCTAATATTTATTTAAGATATTTACATTATTTGTCTCATTTTAAATTAATTATTAAAGCACTAATAAATAGCTGTTTTTTCTTTATTTCCGATTAAAAACAATTTTTTTTTAAATGTAATTTCCTTTTTCAATTGTGGTTTTCATAGAACAAATTGATTTGTTTGATTACCTTTTTTTATTAAGATTAAACAAGACTCATTTTTCAAATTTTAATGAATTTATTTTAAATCGTCATTTTAAATTTGTTTTTCTAAAAAAATTTCCTACATTTGTAATGATTAAGCGTTAATTATTTATAATAAATTGGAGAAATGAATCAAGAATAACTTCTTAGACAACAATAATTTTGATCACCAAAAAATTTTTTTTTATTAAATAAAAATTTAATCAACGAGCATAAAAATGCTTAGAAGATATCATAAAATTATTTTTAAATGATGTTATAATTAATCTGAACGATAGATTTTCCTGATACTAATATAAAAAAATTGAGTAAAGCTTTTTAAATCTATTTTTGCTTTGCAAAATAAAAGAAACTCAAAAATTTTTTACCGATTAATATTCTGTATTGTTAAAAGAAAATCAAATAAGAACTTGATTCTTGATTCGAAAATATTGATCATGTGACAGTAATGCTATTTTTACTAATCTTAAAATAAACTAATTTAGGATTGTCTTAATGACAAGTTAAATTTTACATTATTTCATGATATTCTATTAAACCAATTAGTTAAAAGTAAAATGAATTGTGATTTCATCGATTAATAATAAAAGCGTTATCTTTCAACTTAATAATCTAAAATTCTCTAAACTAGAATTGTTTGATTCAAAATATTTTTTAAATTAACACTATTTATTTTATTTGTATTTAAATTCGGAAATTATAAAAATACTTTAATTTATTACAAAATATTTTGATGATAATATTTTTTAAAAATCTGATGGAATTAAATTTCAATCTAAAAAAATTAAAACAATTAAAAAAATTTATCACTTATTTCAACAAACTAATTAAATTTTTATTTAACATTTCTTGTTATTAAAAATTCATTAACTGTTAATTCTGATTGCCACAATATTTAGTTGATTTCATACTCCATTTTATTTGATTTTAGGTCCAGACTTATCAACAGTTTTTGTTTTCTTTAAAGCTCCTTTACTAAAACTTGTAATAGAAGATAGTAGTTGTGATCTATCAGGAGAACACGTTGGAGTTGAACTAATCAATGATGGGGGCGGTGGAGGGCCACCCAAAGAAGCTGGAGGAGGCGGCGGAGGAGGTGGAGGGTGACCTGAAGATAAAATTGGTGGAGGTGGAGGAGACAGCGGAGCAGTTATTGGCGATACAGGTGTCAATAGTCCTCCGGGAGTTGATGGTGTGGTTGGCGTTTGGGGTATTGATTCAACACCTGATAGGTTTGAATTAGATGTTCTATCAATTTTGCTGTTTGATTTTTTCAAGCTTGATTGATTAGTTTGAGCTTAAAAATATATTAGATTAATTTTTGAGTTTTAGAAAAAAATTGAACGAGCAAAATATTAGTAAATTTTAGATTTGTTATAGTTAGATATCTAATTTATTTAATATTAAAAGTTAGATATCTTTAGAAAACGAATTCAGCGTTTACCGATTAATGGACTAGAAAAATGGTGAAATATCATGCAAAAAAGTGAAATTTTTACATTAAATATTATTTTAAACCTAAAAAAAATTACTTTAAAACAAACAAATCATCACTATTTTCAAGCAAAACTGAATTTTATACAAATGATTTAAATTAGCAAAAAATTTAAAAAAAATAAATTTAAAGAATTTAAAAAAACATACGACTTGGAAATTCTAGTGAATTTGCCGATTCTTTTTCAGCTTTCTAAGATACATTGAAATAAATTTAATAAAAAAAAATTTATTTTTTAAATCTGACTTTTTTTTCCTTTCGTCTCTTTCGTATCTCTTGTTCAGAGAGAACTTTAGCTTCGGCTTGACTCTGTCTTTTCGATTTATAAATCTTTAAAATAGGATTATTATAATCTATCATGGAAAATCTTCCTCAAAATTTTAAATTACAATTCTTTGTTCGTCAATTAGCCTTTTTTCTATAAACTCTTTTGCTTTTACCAAACTCTCTTTTACTTTGGATGACGCAAATAGCTTTGTATTACTATTTGATGCAGATGAAGTGGACGCAGCAGCTGTTATTGACGAAGTAGGAAGGACTTCAACATTTGTATCCTTAAAAAATCTAATAAAAAATAAAATAACTATTTTCTTATTTGTTTTTTTTTTTTAATTTTCTCACGGAATTTCTAAAAGTTCATCAATTGACGGTAGAGTCTTTTTAGCTAGCATATCATCGGATAGAAGCAATTCAAGCAAAGATTTTAATTCCTTATTATCACAGTCTTCAAAATCTCTTCGAGAACTTGAAGTAATCAATGGTGCACCATATACCATTTCATATAGAATGTGACCCATACCATACACATCTATTTGTTCAATACTCTAAAATTAAATAAAATATACAAACTCTATTTATTAAACTTGTTTAAGACTACAGTTATCTTGCGTTGTTCAACTACAAAAGATCTATACAGACATGGCAGTCCAAGAACTGCATTTGGAAGGTCCGTGAGCTTAATTGTGTTCCCATTTTGTTCAATTAGAACATTCCCTGAATGCAAGTGGCCTAAAATTGATAATTGACAATTGATTTATGATTTTTAAAAGTAAATTTTTAGAATACCATAAAAAAGTCCTTTGGAATAAATGAATTTTAGAGTGACTAGAATTTTTTTGGTTATTTGTTTGATAAGACTAATTGGAATTTTCTGAAAATTTGGGTGCAGGGCGTATTTTTTAAGAAAAGGAGCATTTATTTTAGTCTTGTAAAAAAATTGGATCGATTTTAAGCAAAATGATTTTAACTTATTAAATTACTATTCCATTTATATAATCTCGGAGTGATATGAATCTTTCATTAAATCGTTGTATAACAATAGTACTCAAATCTCCAGTGTTAATTTTCGTAATTGGATCAATATATTCATGCTGTAATTTTTTTTATTAAAATTTTATTACATTTTTTTCAAAATTTGATCAACTCACTTGAATTTGAGTCATTTGCTGAAATATTGTCTTTAGCTCGGCTTCTTTTAAAATTTTATCGGGACCATGCTCAATCTTAATTTAATGAAGGCAATGTTATCATTAATTCTTAAAGAATTTTTTTGCTTATATACCCATGTTAGAATAAATTTATTATTTGCATATTCTGTGTTTTTAAGAAGAATGTGCTGTTTCCTAAAACGCCATCCTAAAATTAACCATAAAAAAAAATAATCTAAAAGAAATCAATTACCAATTTCATTTAATGGTTCAATAACTTGCCAATTCGAGTCCGACCTGAAAAACATGGAAACATGAGCTAGAGCCAATTCTTTAAAATTTTCCGCATAGTTTTCTTGATCGAGAAATTTTTTCACTGATAACGACATTGATAGAAACAAATTTCCCAGAATTTTGTCCATAAAATTCTTCAATTTATAATTAAAAAAAATAGAAAAAAAAATAGAATTTTTTAAAACTGCGTACTTGAAGGCCGTTTTGTCTGGTCATCAAAAAATCTTTATCTTTGTTACCGAATATTTTAGCAGGCGGTAATTGAAGTTCATAGTTGGATATAGTTAAATAAGCGTTCAATTCTTTAAAGTCATTGTAGCGTTTCTTTATTTGCCACGAGTATTTAGAGTCTATGCCACGCTGTACCTTGATTAAATAAACAACATGATCTTTGTTTGTTTCAGTGGTCAAAAATGTGCAACTCAAAGGCTGAGTATCATCAATATCCAGTTTATTTGTTTGATTTAGAGCCATAATTTTGGACCTGTTCCGAAAGTCATCAGACTCAATCAAAAAATAAGAAAGTATTCACTTTTCTTTGTTAAGAAAATAGTAAAATTTTATTATCAAAAAAATAATGTAAATTAGTCATATGATAAAAGCTAATATCAGCAATTTTTCAATTATCTTTTTTATTTCGAATTGTTTTGATATTTCCTCAAAATTATTATGCAATCATAATTTTTTTTAATTTTTTAGATTTTGTTTTAAAATTTATGAATTTAGTTATTTGATGCAGAATTCCCCTCACTTTTTCGCTTTTTTACTCAAATGTTAAGTTTTTTTCAATAGTTTAAAATTATGAAAGAAAATTTCAAATCATTCTTTTTTTGGAAATATATCTTGGTCAAGAACATTCGCATACATTCAAAGTTTTTATATTGAAGTTCTTAAATCAAAATTATTAGACCACCATTTAGCTTTCCTTAATAATTTTTCTTCTCAATCAAAATTATCAAAAGATGCTGAATAAAAGAGAAAAACGAGAAAAAATTTTTAAAATTCTAAAAAAGTAAATTGAAATGTTAAACTTGTCAATTTCATCTTCTGTAAAAAATCTCAAAAAATGGTTAAAATTTATTTATTTTATACTTTAATACAGCCATAAATTGGTCGATTTAGTGATGACTTTCAAAAGACTTAATCAAAATTATCTTTCAAGAAAATTTTTTATTTTCTTGGCATCTTGAAGTTGATTAACAATTCAAAATATCATTAGACTGATTTTTTGTGAAGTTTATTTAAAATTTTTTTATTTAGAAATAATTTGAATTTTACATTCAAAATTAAATTTAAAAACTAAAATCAAATATTTAATTGCAAATGAGTAAGAAAAAGAAAAGATCGATCTTTCCTAACAATACTTTTGAAATAAAAAATTTTAAAATAAACTACTCAAAAAATCAGTTAATAAATTTTGATTCAAAAATCGATTTTATTAATAGATTGAGAAATATAGCGATTTATTTTAATATCTAAAGCAAAACTCTTTGAATTGATAATCAATTTCAAGATGCCATTTTCTTACACATGAATTAAAACTTATTAAATAAATCAAAAATATTTAAGTATCAATAAAATCAATGCAAAAAACAAGCTTTTATTTATTTAAACTTAATTTTTATAAATTAAAAACAGTAGAATTTAAAAATAAAAATTAATACTTTTTTAAAAATTTATCTATTCTTAACAGATGACAATAAAATTTTTGATCACCTATGCAGTTTAAAAATATAATAAACAAGCTCAGTACACAAGACTCGTTTAAAACCCTGTTTTTTTAATTTAATTTTCACTTTAACCCCTTGGTTTATATAAAAAATTTAAAACAAGCCTTATAATTATCTTTTTTATGCTTTAATTTTTTATTTATACTGGTCATGGTATCAAAAAATTGAAAATAATAACTATTAAATTAAAAAATTAAAATGTTGAAAAATAATTTTTTTACTAGTTACCCCACGCATTTACACCAAAATCACATGGGGTAGTTGGCAAGATTTTTCAAATACTTGATCAATTATGAATATTTTTTTTTCTAGTCTGATAGAAAATTGAAGAATACTAGGTTTACACTAAAAAGTATTATCTATTTATCAAAAAATGCCAAGTCACGACTAGAACTAGTCACTATTCTGTTTCGAAAAATATTTGAGAAAAAATATATAGAATTATGTGTTTTGGAATTTATTGAAATTAAAATTAAATATTTAATCTTAAATATTATAATAAAAAATTATCACAATTCATAATTTATTTATCTAGTAAAATTTTAAGATAGTATTTCCAGAATTTAATCAAAGGAGATTTTTTTTAAATTTTTTTTCTAACAAAAAACAATTTTTTTATTCTTTGACATATAAATCAGGACAATTCTTGTAGTCTCTCTGCCAATATTTGAAATTGAAAAAATAGGTCTCCTCGGATGTATAGGGATGTTTTTTCAATTGAAACCAATTTGGTATAAATTCGCCTTTACGATTATTTCGTGCTTCCCGTTGTTTTTCTTCAAGCTTTGTTTTTTCTTCAGTGGCACGATCTTCAAAGAGTAAAATAAATCAAAAATTGGTTATTTTAATTTAAAATTATATTTTTTATGCTGCTAAAAAATTTTACTTTCCCTTAAACTTTTTCTTTAAATTCTTATAACTAATAAGAATTGAATTTATTAATAAAAAATAATGTTAAAATTACCTAAATTTCCCAGCTCTAATTGACGGACATCACTTCTTAATCTAGAGTCAGTTGGCGCGATTTCATTTTTTAAATCATCTTTTAACTCGTTTAGGGTCATGGTAAAATAATTGAAAAAAAAATACTAAATAAAATTATTTGAAAAATAGTTTAAAGAAATAAAGATATTTTACATCAGCAGTATAGCTTGGTCTGGGAACGACCCTCCACAATTCGAGCAAGTCCAAATCTTCAGATGCTTTTAAAAAAGCTGAGTTAAAGGCAGGCTCGGACTTTTTCGAGCTAAGCTTTTCATCTTTAAATTTCGATGAATTTTCTGAGTGATGCAAATCGGATTCGGAGTGAATATTTTTTCCATGATAAAAATTGGAATTATTAGATGAATTTTTTTCATTGAAAAATTCGTCAACCTCAATTATTGGTAATTTTTTAGAACTCGATTTCAAATAATGATCATATTCCTTAGGGTCACAGCTGTACAAACAATGACTCCAATAGCCATACAATGCCCTGATTTTATTTTTTCTTAAAAAAGAATATTTACGGCTATTCAATTTTTTTTTTTCAATAGATCACTTTTTATCATATATAAATCCCTCGACTCTATGTAAATCTTTGTTGGACCACGAATATGGTTTAAAATTTATAACTGCTTTATACCCAGTTTGATGGCAAACAATTTCCATAGTACCATACTTTAAAGTGAACTTAGAGCAAAGAGAAAACACAAATTATTCTTAAACTTACATATTCAAACCATAGTTTGCCAACAATTATGTTGTGTACACAACAAGTCACCGTTTGCCAGGTGTAAGTCTCATTTATACTTTTGAGCTCAACAGTCAAAGTGCCTTTGGGCTGAATCTCAATTGATTTTCCCCAAAATTTCATCTTGGGATTGACTGTTCCATAATAACACCAATTGTTTGGAATGATTGATTCGGAATGAAATGCAGAAACTGGAGGCTAGATTGAAATTTTTTTATCTTTTTAAATATTCTAGGGTAATTAAAAATTTATAATTACATGATGAGAAACTTGTTCGGATACAATTTTAAATCCTAAATCTTCTCTAGTCAATTCATATGTCTCACCAAGCAGTGGATTAAATGGCTTTGACAAACGATCAATGTTGTTAGAAATGCTGCTAACAGCAAAAGCTGAAATATACTCCAAACGCTTGCATGGATCAGGTGACATATTTATGTCGGCCGCTTTATTAAGTAAATCACTGTAATAAACATTTTCTGTGATACGCTGCAAAAATGATAAAGGCTCGCAGAGAGCTGCTGGCATGGCTATTTTACTCAGTTCCTTGCCAATAAATTGCTTCAAAATTGACCATATACTTATTTGAGACCGGTCAAACATTTTTGACGGAAGACGCATTCTAAAAAATAATTTGAAAGTATTTTCTCTTAATACTTATAAATTCAGCATTCTTTTATTTTTAAAAAAAAATCAACCTATGTTTAAATCTTTCATTTTCACGTTTTTTGTCCAAATTTTTGTAATTTTGTTCCAAAGAAAGAGGCATAATTCTGGAAGTAATTAAGTCGCCTTCGTGACCATCCATTTTGATTTATTATTCAATTAATTTACAGTATATACAAATAAATTTCTAAAAGATCTATTTAAATTAGTTTTATTTTGAATTAAATTAAAAAAAAATTGTCCGAGGTGAGGTTATTTTAGTCAGAAAGAATATTTTGACTCCTAATCATGAATTTTAAGTAGATTTAAAGTATTGGACAAAGCTAAGTCCGAATCGAATAGAAATTATAGTCCTAATTTTTTTTGCTTTATCCTCAAAGATTAGCTCAAGTCAATGAGAAAATAATAATTTTGTAATCTAGACATGATATGGGATTTTCGAGGATTTACTAACTAATTGTGTCCTTATCTTCGTTGTTATGTAATAAAGATAAGTTTAGTCGAAGCTGATCCAATTTTTGCCACTTGACGCAAATACTTTCCTTTTAGAATCTAAATAGAAATAAATCGTATGATTTTTCAAATAGTTCAAAATAAAATATGCACACAGCTACTGAGAAATTTTAAATTTTTACATAAATTAGATTTAAAGGTGCACAAGAGAATAACAAGTCGTTGGATTATTAGTTTTAATTAGAATAATCAATGCTCAAAATATGTTTTATTGTCCTTGATTTACTATTGACACTGCTTGAGACCTTGAGGAAAGAGTAAATTTTGAATTTTAAGCAAATACAAAAACTAAATAGTTTCTACTTTCTTTAGAGAAATTTTGCCTGTTAGACATTTCGTTTTCGAGCTTAATAGCAATTGAGTAAATTTAAATTATTTTGACGTTAAATGAGCTTTTTCTATAATAATAACTTGAATACATAGATGATTGTTTACAATTGAAGCTTTTTAGCGCTAATTTAGAAAATGTTAAATTTTTTCTTTTATAACAAGCTTTTTTTTTGTTGAAAATAAAACCATTTAAAAATAATTAATTCAAATTTATTTCAGATTACTTGAGCGCTTTTAAATAAAAGTAAAAATGGTAAATGGTGAACAAAATAAAATCCTACATATCTGGATTAATTATTAGATAGTTTTATCAACAACTAAAATTTGATTATTTTTATAACTTTTTTAGTGGTGAGTAAAGGTACAAAGATTTTTTTTTCTTGATAAAAAAAATGAAATATTGATTTTAAATTAAAATAATAAAATTTACTTCACTAAATCAATTTGTATCTTGAGATTTTAGAAAAACGATAGATAATTTATCACATTGAGGTAGATTTGTCCAAAAACTGGAACTGTTAAAGTAAAATTATTAATTAATGATTAAGTGTTTTTCATAAAATCCGGACAGTTTTTTTACACCAAAGCAGTTTTGTTATTAATGATTAAGAAAATAAAATTTCTTTAACTATATTTTTTTTAAAATAAACATTGAATTAAAAAATTTCAAACCTATTTTTTTTATTTTTACTTTAGAGTTCATTTCTCAAAAAGCTTAAAATTTTTTAAATTATTTACAATTAATAAAGGATTTTTTTTTAAAATGATTAATTACAAAACTACTATCCGAATTATATCAACAATTTTTTAAGTCCAAGTCGGACCTTGACTTGAAATGACTTTTTGCTGCTTGTTAGGCTTTGACCTTTATACAAGTTTAATAAACTACCTCCAAATTTATTTAATTAAAAATTTGAGAAGGCATTCTGGACAGATTTTTGATTTTTTTATGACCAAAAATGAAAGATAATTAAATTTTTTATCAAAAGACAAGCGAACTACTTTTTTAAATTTTTGTTCTTTTAAAAACTTTTATCTTTACAACACTTTAGAATGCTAAATTATGTTCGTAAGTTGAACATATGTTTTAAATTTAAATAAATGATAAAAACCTACCTCCAACCATTTTCATCTGTTTCCAATATATCAATTGAATCTTCTGTTTTCGTAGCTAAATTCATCTCCATCAGAGTATTTTCTTCCGTTATTACTGACTTCAGATCCTCGTTGCTGCCAAAAGAACTTCTTAGGGCCAAACTTTGGTTATCATCATTAAAATTGTCATTAGCTGTGTCGAAAAACTCTTCGGTATCATCCGAGTCCGAGCTTGATAAGCGAGATATGTTATCTCCAAAATTATCCTCATCAGACACTTTGGAAGTTTCGGAAAGAGCCGAGTTTTTACTCTTGGTCGCTTGACCTTGATCAGCTTCTAGTTCAAAATTTTCTTGAGCTAACACTCTCAGAGACTGTTCCAAAAGTTCACATTTGGATCTGCTATCGGCCAGCTGGGCTTTTAGAGCCTTAAAAAATAAACTAGCTAAATTTTTTTTTAAATTTTTGATTTCGAAGGAAAATTACTGAATCACGTTGTTCATGTAAACTAAGACATTTATTCGTATTATCAACATAGTTTTTGAATTGAATTTTCAAATTTCCAAAATTTTGTTTACAATTCGAAATAACTTTTAAGCAAAATTTAGCTGAATTAGTCAAAATAGCTGAGTTAAAGTTACTTTGATTGACATTTTGATTTGGTTCTGTTTCAGTGATTTCTAGTGTATTTATTGAATTCAACTGCAGTTCTATTTGATGTAGCACAAAATTAAGCTTATCCTCATCTGCTTTAAGTGTCTTTAAATAATAAAATTTAAATTTAAAAAAAAATTTGGAGGCAAAATGTGTAGTTTGTTTACATTAAATGTTTTATTTTGGCAAATTCAATATCTCAAGGTTAATTTGAGTTATTTTGTTTATTTAATATTTAAAAATTTTATTATTTTTCTGTCTATGACATAAAAGTACCAAAGTATACCAGATTAAAAGATATATATATCAGGGTACAAAGTATTTGTGTTTAAGTAAACACGTCTGGCATATGCTTAGCATAAACACTGCTATTTGTTTTGTTTAAATTTATTAATAAAATAGAATTAATTAAATGAATGATGATAAATTGTTATTTCAAAACTTTGAAGAGTCGATAAATTTTGCAAGCTTTTTGAAAAATTTCCAAAGCAATTGAAATTTTGAAAACAGGGTGTGTTCAAAATTAGGTAATAGGAAAAATTTGAAAATTTTAAAAGATATTGATTCTAAGCGAAGACTGAGTGATCACGTATTCAGAGTAGTGCTTCATTTTGTGCATAATTCTGTCAATCAAATTTCTTTGCTGGTTGTTTTGAGTAACATGAAATGAAAAAGTGATCCCTAATACTGAAAAAATATTCTCAATAATTATAATAATTTACGGCAGCTTGGAATATAAAGAACGTAAAATTTGAATCAAGCTATTAAGAACTTTAAAAAATTATTTTTAATTTCTGTGCTTTTCTCTAGCTCGTTGAGCCAGGAGTTATATAATCACGTAAATTTCAAATCTCATCTAGCTACAGACTTTAAAAACATATTACAATCTTATGATTAGTTATTTGAATTACCAAAATTCTCTTGTATAATTTCGCGTACAGAACAATTACCACTCTCTAGAACAATTTCGTAGTTTTTTTTTTTTCAAAAAATTTCTATAAAAATGCAATTATTATTATTATTATTATGTATTTTTTATACCAAAAAAATATATTTACAAAAATATAATATAAATATATTAAAAATTTCTTTATATTCGTTCATTCTAGTCTATATATAAATTTTTATTTTCATTTTATAATTTTGTTATTTTCATATTTTTCCACTCTAGCTAGTCGTATCCGACGCTTTGCCAATTGCCATAAAAATAAAATTACGCGTTAATTTAGAAACACTTTGTTCATTATCACTTACTTTTTTACCATCAGAAACATGAGCTCAGCACAGCAAATCGAACAACACAAACCCCTTGACCACACTTCTGGTGCTCAGATCAGCACATCACCTAAACCAGACCTGCAGAGACAATCTTCGACTGGAACCACTCCAGTGCAAACAATGACCAACTATCTCAAGCACTTGTTTGGTCTGAGCGCCAAACCTACCAAGAGATCGCTGAGCGAAGAGGCCGAGTGCGGATCACCCGAGAGCATCAGCGAATGGCTCAGACAAGGCTCTAACCCAAACGAAGTAGACGCTTACGGATACACACCGCTCATTAACGCATGTCTTAGGTAACACTCATCACTTTAGCTTGACAAATTTTAATCAGTACATCTTCCAGGGGCTGTATTAAATCTGCTAAGATTTTAATCAATAATGGAGCTGATGTGAACATGAAAGCCATGCATGGATATGCCCCATTACATGCTGCCGCTCAGGTAACACTCTTAATGTTTTAAAGAATTTTTTCTAAATTTTTTTTGTGCCAAGAATGGATTTTCCGAGCTTGTTGAACTTTTGGTGGAGCACGGCGCTGATCTTGAGATTAAGAATGAAGATGGCGATACAGCGCTCATGCTCGCAGTCCGCTCCGATCACCCTTCAGTGGTCGACGTTTTGTGCAAACACGGCTGTAACATGCATACCCATGGCTTCGATAACATCGAACCAATTGACTATGCCATTAACAAGCGCAATCTATATTTGTCCGATGTCTTAATGAAGCATGAGAGACAGCACATTGGAAATGATCATCACGCAAACCATCACGATCCTCATACACACAATCAAAACGATACTAACAACAATACTCTAGAGCCGATAAAAGAGTGTCCCTCATTAAGCACACTTGTTTATCAGCAGCAAGAAGTACACCAGCAGCAAGAAGATATCAAGAAAGAAGAGAGTGTCTTTCAAGCGGATTAGATTCAATAAACCGGTTCATTTTTTTTAGCTTAATAGTTTAATTTTAAACCTAAAAAAAAACTTTTTCTAAAATTTAAATTCTCTAATTTTTCTACACCCCTGTACTTGGCGTTCATTATTTTTTGCTACTTGATTTTAAAAAGAGAATTCTTTCGACGATCGAGTCAAATGTAAATTTTTTTCTGAAAGATTAAAACTTTGTTGTTAAATTGTATTTGATATTTTTTTTTAAATTAAGAATTATTTTTAGGCTTTGAGAACTTGGTACCGATCTACAACAATTTTTGAATTTTTTTTGTTGACATTTAATAAAATTTAAAATATAAAAAAATTTTCTTGATAAGAAAACCCTAGATAAAATCCCAGACTGTGGATTAAATATCATTAAAAAAAATCTGTTCAGCAACAAAATAATCATAGCTACTTACATTCAAGTGCTGTTGCAAGCTTTCAATTGGAATTGCTTGAGTTTCACTATTTCCAGCCTTTACATGAGAATCTGAATATTCAATGTGTTCTTTGATCGCTTCAATCCATTTCTTTTAAAAACAAATATCAATCTGATTCAATCGAATAAAATTTATTGAATATTAAAGAAAGTTAAATATAATAATGAAGTTAATGGATGTTAATGTTTATAAAAATCATATTTAATACTTTTAATTACATTTTATTTAGCTTTATAGAATTAACTTTTATGAGAAAATTTTCTTATATGACGATGTAAAACTAACACTTGGAAAAAAAATTCAATATATTATTTATATTTAGTTCAAAACAGCTTATGATGCATTTGATTTTATGGTTTATAAATATTTGATAAAGATTAATACAGCTTATTGAAGTTGATGATCAATTCAAAATATCATTTTAATTCAAAGAGTTAATCACTTAATTCTTTCGCAAAACAAAAGAACCAATTTTGAAGAAATAATTTTAGAAGTCTAATTTTGGATGAAATTAAAATCCCATTAAATTTAAAATCAATTTTTTCTTTTCTTGAATATTTTATTTAGGTATTTAAGATTCAATTAATTAGACTCTACTGAGGTATTCAAAAAAATCTGTGTATCTACGCTTTGCATGTTTTGGGTAAAAATTAGTAATATTATTTTAATTAAAAATTTTTTCATCGCTTACCTAAAATCTAAAAATTTGGTTTAATTTTAAAAGCATCCTTTTAAATCAATATCGTTTTAAAAACCAGAATCCTTCACAAAGATTCTATTTTTAAAAAGAATAAAATGAAATTTTTTTTAATAATTTAGTTTTTTGTTATTATTTTTGACGACTATGTTTGCGACTAAAAGTCTTACTAGCATCCAATCTTTTTAAAAATTATTACTGAAAAAAAAATTTTTCACTGTTGTAACAACAGTTTCTATCGTAGAAAATAGATGGCTTGATACAAAAAAAATTAATTGATCCTAATGAGAGCCAAAAAATTTTTAATTAATTTAATATTTGAAAAGTAAATTTCAAAAGTTAAAAATATAAAGGTATATGTAGATATATATTTGATAAAAAATTTTTTTATATTTTTTTTAGATTTTGTTAAATGTTTATAACAACTCTACAACAATCTTCTAAAGTGAATCAAATGTAAGGAAAAGGTTAAAAATAAATTATTCCTAACTTTTTTCATTTTTAGACAAAAATTTTTATTAGTTTGAATTTTATTATATTTAAAAGTTCAAAATTATATATATAATATATTAAATTTAAAAACTAATTCAGATAGAAGAAATCTGATTTTATTTTCAGATTCCTCACGATCGATAACCTGTAATTGCAATTTTATATTGTGGAAAAAAAATGGAAAAAAGCAAAAAAATCAGGGTGTATTGTGGAAAAGCCGAAAAGTTGTTTTTTCGATTTTTAATGGAAAAATCAAATTAATTAATCTATAAAAATTACATTTTCTAGTAGATATTTTTATGCTCTATTCAACAATATAATCTGTTTTGGGTGTATCTGGAAAGTTATGAGGGTGTTTTTTTTTCATTCGAAATTTAAAGGTGATGACAAATTTTTTTTAGATGAAAATGAGTGTATAGTTAAATTCAGATAATTAGGAATAAATGTATATGAAAAAAATTTAACTTTTCTAAAATTTTGGTGATTTACACCCGGTGTTGTTTTTTCGCAATCTTGATGGGTGTATGTTTTAGACATAACCTTAGATTCCTCTTTTTATATGTCTTGGAAAATAATATTTTTGGGTCAGAACAATACCTTGCCGAAAAGTAAACGGAAAAAAGTAAAAAAAAATTTGGTTTCTTGAAAATTTAAAGAACCAAACTGAAAAAATAAAAAAAAATGATTACTTTTTTTCTTTCCAGTGGCTTTAGTTGTGTCCTCTTTGAGCCGATTAATGGGCGAGCTTTTGCCTTTATTTGTGACTTCAATCCTGATTTATTTCCCTCTGTAGACCCTTTAGGCTTAAAAGGTATCAACGAACATAGTGTATGCTTTTTTCCATTAGTGAAATGTATTGTCCACGAATAAGCCGAATAATCGTCTTGTCCATTGTCGTCATATTCCTTTTTTAAAAAGTTTTTATTTCTCCTAATTTAACACGTAAATCGATAATATTTACTCGAACAAACGCATTATTCAAAAGATAAGTTCCCTTTCGGCTTTGATCGTGAGCTGCATCAATTCTAAATTAAAAAAATAATTTTCATTGAAAAAAATTGAATCCATTTTAAGTTATTAAAAAAAAACATGAGATTAATCTTCATTTCTATTTGATTATTTTCTAGATTTAGATATTTATACTAATTTCGCTTATTAGCTAAATTAAAGTAACAACATAAGTGAATTTCTAATGTCCAATTTTTCACGCTCAAATTACACAGCTTTTTATTTTTAATTGAAATTCTAATTTTAAATTTTAATTTTAAAGTTAATATTTGATTAGTCAATAAACGTTGAAAAATATTAAATTATAATAATAAAACATTCAAGCGTGTATTTTAATAAACTAGAAATAAAAAATAAAAAAAAAATAACTGCTTGAGTTAAATGATTTAACACACTAGCTCTGCTGGAATCAACTAATTTGGTATCTCAAAAATATCTCCAAGAAAAAGATACTTGAGAAGATATTCAAATTTTATAAAGCAAAATGAATTTTATTAACGAAATTTAATGATCATTCTTTTACTCTTTAAAAGCTTTTAATTTTTGATGTCTTCAAAAATTAAATTTAGTATTGAACGTTTACTTCAAAAAATGCTTCCGCATTAAACTTTTTAAATAAAAAATAACTTAAAAATCTTTTTTTAAAATAAATTGTGAGCATGATCATAAAATTAAATTTGTCTATTTTTCCTTGATTTTAAAATATTTATTTAAGATACTCACTCATTTGAATAATAGATTATTGAGCCTTTATTCAAAACGACAAAATATTCTTTATATCCGAGGAATTTTCGCTTTCTCAACAAATATCCCTGGTATTTCCGATGATTATAAGGAACGAAACCAATTATTTCTTTCATTTCTCTGGTCTTGGCAAGATCTAGAGCGGTTAATTGTTGATTATTTTTGGCTACTGTATTTATTCCTTTTTCAATTAAGTAAACAGAAATCTCACGTAAATTTCTATTTGAAGCAATATGCAAAGCGCTATTTCCAAATGTGTCGGTGAAATTAATATTAAAACTTTTGTTTTTTATCTAAAAAAAAATTTGAGCATATGACTAAAATTTTAATAAAAAAAGCTGAAAAAGAAATTCAACTTTTCTGAACAAAATTCAGACTTAACTGGGCTTTCAAAATTAATTATTCATCGAGTAAAGATTTTAGGTTATGCAATTGTTTTTTTTTTTTTTTTAAACATGGTAATTTAAATTGAAAAAAGCCATTTACCAATTTATTTATGCAGTCAAGATCACTTGAAATCACAGCCTCAAAATATTTTCTTTGCAAGTTGTATATTTCTGTCTTCTCGGCAGCTAAAAAGACGAATGAATTTAAAATTAATTTAAAAAAAAATAATTATAGGCAGACTTTACCTTCAATTAGTTTTTTAACAGATGGATCTGTAGCCAAATCAACTGGTCTATAGCCTTGGTTGTTTTTTAGATTTATGTCTGCGTTGTTCAGGAGCAACAACTCTACTATATTCTTAAAATTAAATTTTTTTAAAATTTAATTAAATTCAATCTTGTTTTTATATCTCTAATAATTGAACTTGAAAAAATTTTAAAGAACCCTAGTGAAATCTTATCATAAAAAATGTTTGAATTGTTTTTGAAAAACGAAATCTCGAAGTTTTGAAACAAAAAATTATTTTTAATTATCTTTGGAGCTTTAAATCAGGTAACTTCGAATTACAAAATTAGACATAAATCATTCTACTTACATATCGTGAAGAATTGGTTGAAGAATATACGGCTTTGTGTAATGGTGTATCGTTTTCGTTGTTGGTTGCATTAATGTCTATATCTGAATGCTTTTTATTTAAATTTTAAAATTAAATTGGAATAATTACGCTTTAAAATTTACCTGCAATAAATATCTGACAACTTCGAGCTGATTAAAATAGCATCCCAAATGTAAAGCTGTCCAACCATAAAAACGCTTATGCATACCTGGAAACCAAATTTTAATAAAACTAACTATTTATTAGATTTGGTACAAAAAAATTTTTCATTTTTGAATAAGCTTAATTTTTTTAAGAATTTGATCCAAAGTACATAAAACATGAAAAAAAAGGAAATTTAGTTTATTGCTCATTTCCTAAATTCCATTATCGATTGCAAAAAAAGGAAGAAAATGATGTCAACAAATGTATTTAATCACCTTTTTTTATAATAAAAGACCAAAACATTAGTTCATTTCTAGTTTTTTAGACTAAAGATAAAGTCAAAAAAAATTTTCTTTCCAATTATCCCTGGAGACAACTGGAATGAAATTTTTTTTGAATTAAGTACATTTTAAGATCAAAAAATCGTTTTTGTTTTCATTAAGGAATTAATTGAATTTAGTTTTAGAAAATTTCCAAAAAATAATTAGAAATAATATTTTTCAAAAATTTTTATATTGACAGCATATTTAAGGCATACCCCTGTAATTAATGTTAAAATTCCGAAATTCGAAACCATTCGATGCTTGTTTCGCTATTTCTTCGACTTTTGCTAGATTTCCGTTTCTGGCATATTCCAGAAAAGATTCCATGAGCAAATTTTTATTCTCATTGGCAAGCAAATTTACTGAGTTGTGCTCTTCCTTTTTTGCGGACAAGTATGACACTGATTCATTTGGAATTTTGTCTGGACTTGGGTTATTTTGTACATTGGAGCGAGAGCTAATATTTGACAAAGATTGATAACTGACGTATTCTGAATTCTCTTCATCGGAGTTGATGCTGACACGTTTGCCTACCAAGGATTTTTTTTTTCGCCGAAAACGATTCGGGTGCCGGCAAAAGCCCAAATTCCGCCAGTTAACTCTTTTTTTATTGAACAAATTTGCCATTTTGATAAATTATGCGTAATTCGAATAAAAATTTAAAATAACTAAAAAAAGAATCTAAAATTAATTAAATTCTAATTTAATTTTTGATAAGAAATTATCATACAATTTTTCCTGAAAAAAAAATTTGACCATAAAGAAATGGGTGAAATTTTTTGAAAAATTGAATGCATAATATGAATATAATTTATGTGACAAAGCAAGCAAAGTAAGCTTTTTGTTTATTGTATACCAAACATTTCTTTTAACCATTGCAAATAATCCTTATTTGAGTCTTTGTTTTTACCTTTGAAATTGTGTTCAATTTTTTAGAACATTTGTTCGCAGGTACACAGGTTTTATGTAATCCAACAACAAAACAAAAATAAAATTTAAAATTTTCTTGCATAATTTTCAAAATTTTGAATTAAGTTAGAGCTGTAAACAGAAATAATATAAAATTTATAGATGACATTCCAAGCCGATCTACGTTTGTTTCATCAATTAAAACTAAAAACAAAAATAATTAAATCTTCTTTTTCATTTGAAAAATCTAAAGCTCAATTTTTATTTTAAAGGAAATAAGTTTATTTTTATTACAAAATTATAATTTGTTGTTTCTGAAATAATTTTGGATTAGTTTTTGTTATTCAATTAGATTTCAGACTAATGATGCAGGGAATATTCTTCGTGCACGCAAGGACTAAATTAAAATCATTCTAATCAGTTTTTGGAATTAGATTTTAGTATTTCAATATTTTATTTTTTGAGATTTTTGATTTTTTTAAAAATTATTAAAACTAATCTTCCACATACATAATTCCATTTATAGAAAAAACGAAACAGTGCGCTCAATTCTTTAATGACGATTTAATAACAGCTACTTTTGGATGCTGAGCTAGTCCACAGGCTTTCCAATTCATAATAACTGGGATTTTCCAGAAATATCTTTTTGTATCGAACCGGTTTTCTCTAAATCTGAGTATTCATTTTGATTATGATAGCTTCGTTTTTTTTTCGATTTTGTTTATTTCATACTTTCCAGAATAAGGTACTCCATTTCATACATAAATATTGATCATTAAAAAAATTTATGTAGGTGTATTAAATGTGAAAATTAAGTTAATAATATCCATGGTTTTTATCATATCTTAACTTTAAGAGAGAATGTATCGAATATTCAACATTTTTCCTTTTAGAAAACATAAAAATTTTATTTTGACTTTGTAATTGATACTTTGAAATTTGAGATAGTTTTTTAGTTATTAAAAATAATCTAACAGAATGCATATTTTAAACAAGATTCTTAAATGTCAAAGTATCAATTCATCGTGCCAGACCATTTCGCTTCAAATGATTTCTTTTCAAAATTAAATAAAAAATTATGTTCGGAAAAAAAATGACTGCTTGATGGTTGATAAAAACTTAAAATTACCCTAAACTTGGGAAAAATATTCCTCTTTGACACTTTTTAATGGAGGGTTATATAAATGTAAAAACTAAATGAGCAAACATTTTTCTAGTTCCTTTTTTCTGATAAAACCATAAAATATATTTAAATTATTTTCAGTATCGAATTTCGATTAAAAACATGCTTTTGAATGATAAAACTAAAATACATATTTAAAGGAAAAAATCAGAGATTTTGAAATTGGGACATCTAAAATCACCTTAAAATTAATCTAATCCAAGAAATTTTCATGCAAATAATTTTTATTCAGAAATTGTTTACCATTAAAACTAAAAACTAAAAAATCAATTCATTTAAAACTAATTTAATGTTTAGTATCATTTAAAATATTTGTTTTTATTTTTTATTATACATAAAAAAAAATTATATATTTTTTTTTGACCAAGTTAACTTGCAATAAAGAAAAAGTTTCTAAAAAATTAATTATCAATTTTTGTCTAAATTAGAGTATCAATTATCGGTAGTTAGTATTTAGAAAATGTTTAGGAAATTTTCATTCAAATTCGGTTAAGCAAATATTTGATATTAGTAATTGATGAATTAGTAAATGACTAGAAAAAAAATCAAAAATAATTTCTTATCTTTTCAATACTATTTTTTGTTTAAACAAATTTTTTGAATATTTTTTCTTTTTTCATTTAATTAAATTTTACACGAAAACGCATTCTTCTTTTTAACACCAAGTAATTATAATATTAAAACAATTTTTAGAATCTAGTTTTTAATGTTGATTTTATATCATTTATTTTAAGCTGTCTAAAAATCACCAACCTAAAAAAACTATGCTTTATTTAGAGAGGACTCTAAAATTTCCAATCAAGACTTACTTTAATAAAAGAATATTTTTGATCTTTAATTAAATTTGATTCTTTTTTTCTAAATAAAAATATCTATTTTTCATTTGGAATCCCTAAGAAACAATTTACTTTCCAAAATGGTAAAAAGATCATCTTTCGATGATGAATGAATATTCTTGTAACAAATCGAGAAGACATTTGTTTGCTAATAAGGCTCAGTACAAAATTATTATTTAAGTATTGATTTTTTTATTATTTAAACATTAATTATTTTCGTAATTTTTTTTTAAGTTATAAGTAAAAATTAATTCCCGCCGATTGATCAGAAAAATTTTTAATTTTAGATGAACAAAATATAAAAAAAAAGAATTTTTTCTAAAAATCATACATAAGCTTGAATTTTAAAAACAAATGTTTTTTTTGCGAGTATACATCTATCATTTAGAGAGTTAGTCTTTAAAATTAAAAGAATATTTTAAATTATGATTATGGTTTTTTCAATATTATTTTTTCTTTGGTTAAAATCGTTGAACGCATCACAGGGAAATTTTCAAAAATCAAGTGAGAATAAAAGAAAATATATTAATTTCTTTACTGAGTGTAAACAAATATGAAGAATTATTATCACGGTTTATAATTTAATTTTGTGAAAACATGTGTAAAGAACTTAACAAAAATTTAGCATATTTTTAGATAAAAATTTTGAAAATATTAGAAAAAATTTATGAAAAGAGGACCATAATTTTAATCATAGATTTTCGTCTAAAAATAATTTAATAATTTTTTCTGGAAGCTGATTTTATTAAAAATTTATCTATGAAGCATTTCAGTCGGTATGGGGCCCTTTTATTGTTCATCATTTTGATATTCTACTCGATTAGCTTTTTAAATTTAACAAATTTTGGATTACGTGAGTATTTTACTGGTAAAATTAAAAAGAAATTTACAAAATTTTTGTTTCAGGACCATCTAAGGAAACAATAGAGAGCTTTGAGTTTTTGAAATCAAAAATTGATTATTTACAAAATTTAGTCGATTCAAAACAAAATGATATTAACAGTCTTAAGGATGCATTCGATAGCAGTTTTATGCATTATAATGAGCTGATCGATAAGCAAAAAACATTTTTGGACAAAATCCGAAATCATTCACTTGACTTTTTTTCAGCTTTAAATCAATCTAATGAAGAAGCAATCCGTGAAATACGTTCTTTTATATTGAAAACAAACTTGACAAACTATACTAGTCTATCTTCTCTTGTTTACAAATCGTTCACTAATTTAGATGTGGAATTTAAGGACGTATTTGACTTGCTACCTCATTTGACTGGTTTGTCTCAGCATGCCATCCAACCCAAGTTTAAGCAGTCTAAAAACCGATTTGGCTCAATTGTTATCGGCATACCGACTATCAAAAGAGAAAAGGCATCATACCTGCTCGAGACTTTAAAGTCGGTTTTTGATGCCATGAATGAGGTAGAGAAAAATGAAGCAGTTGTTGTTATTTTTATTCCTGAAGTAAAAAAAAATGAAATTTTTTTTCACTCTTTTAAAATTATTTTTAATTTTTATTTTAGCTTGATGATCAGTCTTTTGTTCAAACAACGATCGAAAATCTAAATAGAGCTTATAATTTTGAACTCGAATCAGGACTCCTTGAAATTGTGGTTCCACCTGCAGAATTTTATCCAAATTTTACTCTTTTGCCGCAAGATCGAGTTTTTAATGATTCAAGAGAACGCGTCAAGTGGAGGACTAAACAAAACTTTGATTTTTCTTATATGATGGCTTATTGTCAGAAGAGAGGAATCTATTATCTTCAGGTTTTTAAAAAGACTTTAAATATTTTACATTCAAATACAACATCACTATTTAAGAATAACTAGAGTCATTTTAAAACTTTATTTTTATTAAAACTTTGAATGATTTTTTAAGAATTTTTTAATTTCATTTAAAGTTTTATTAATGAACATTTTTATGATTAAATTTAATTTTAGTTAAAAACGATAAAATCATCAAATTTTTATTTTTTTTTCTTTGGACTTATGTTCAGAATCAGTGGTAATTTTATCTAAGGTATTGTGTAAAGCTACTCAAAAATTTTAGATCAAATAACTGTAAATATCAAAGTTAAATTTTCCTAGAATTTAATGCTTCATTTTTAATTTAGCTATGTCACTTTAAAACTTAAATTACCGATTTTCTACAAAAGCGGTTTATCATCACAAATTACTGCTGTGATACATTTTTTTCCAAAATTATACCCAATTTCTGGTTATTTTAGGTAAATTTACACTGGAATTTTCTTAAACCAGAAATTCTGGAAAATTTAAAAGTGGTTACTTTATCATTCATTGGAACAATTTTTTGAAAGACTTAGAAAAGATTTTTCCAACTCTTTTCATATTTGAATTTTATTAATTATTTTGAAGTTCGGTTATTTAATTATTCAAATTTCAAACAAAAATTGAAATTCAATTTTAAAAATTAAAATATTGGAACAATTAAAGGCTAAGTTGATTTACTGTATTTTTCGAAAATAAACTTTTCAATATTTTTTAAATAGTTAAAAACTTTATTTCCTGAAAATTGTCAGTTAAACGAATTTGAACGACTTTTTGATTATTTAGTAAAAAGGTATAACTTTTTACTAAATAATTAAAAATCATTGGTTTTCCACCTAATAATAAATTAAATAAAACGAGTCTTGCATCCTTTGAATATTTTATGAAAATTAAAATTTTGGCATGTGAGAAAAATTGAATGAAAATTTTTTCAAAATAAACTGAGTTTTTATTTAAACGAAGTTCAACGATTTTCAAAAATTATAATTGTTTTCTAGAAAACATGATTATTAAATAATTAATAAATGGTGTAAAAAAATTTGAAAATTTATTCAAAGTCTTTACAAAAATTATTTCAATAAAAACGATCTGAAAAATTGTAGCAAAACTGTAAGTGTAAGCTTTGACAAGGAATATTTGTACAGATCATTTAACTTAATTATAATTTATTTAATTTTTGATTGAGATTTTTTAAGAGTCGGAATTTTTATATTATTATTTCAATTTTAACAATTTAATATAAAATTACTAAATTAAAAAATTGTAAATTTACCTTTCAAAAATAAGAACTGATTAAAATAAATTTAAAATATTATATTTTAAATGAAAAAATTAAAAAATACAATTTCAAAAAAAAAAACTACGTAAAACTGTGAGTAAAAATAATTATAATTCTTTCTTAATCGCAAAATAATTACAAATTTTCCATAAAAAGCAAAAAATTCTTGTTATTTTTATTTTAAAACAACTTTTACGCAATAAATTTTTAATATAGAAAATTTACAATTTTTTATTTTAGTAATTCAACTTGAAATTACCTAAACTTTGGTTAAAACAAAAAATTGTAATAATTCCTTTTGTTTTATTATTTTTTTTTTTAAATATTTATTTCATTTTTAAAGTTAGAAGATGATGTAGTTGCCAAAAGTGGTTTCTTTTCGACCATAAAAAACTTTATTACAGAACAGAAATCCAATGACTGGATGATTATTGAATTTTCTCAACTCGGTTTTATCGGAAAATTGTTCAAATGCAGTCAACTCAAGTATTTCGTCAACTTTTTTCTAATGTTTGCCAATAACAAACCAGTCGATTGGCTTTTTGACATCATGTTAGATGTTAAAATTTGTAATCCTGATAAGCCTAGTGTAAACTTAAAAAATTTCAAATTATTGTTTTCATTTAAAAAATTTTAAAGGAACATTGCTTACGATCCAAAACAACACTTAAAATCCGCTTTAAACCGAGCCTTTTTCAGCATGTTGGCATCCAGTCATCATTGAAAGGCAAAACCCAAAAACTCAAAGTAATTAAAATTTTAAATTTTTTTCTTTTAATTCTTTTTTAAAGGACAAAGATTTTGGCAAATCATTTTTGTCAATTGTCGCTCATCAGAATCCTCCGGCGAAAATAAAAACTTCTTTGAAAACTTACATGAAGCAATCCATAGATAGTGTCTATTTGGGGACCAATTTTTTCTGGTCAATGTCTCCTGTTGAAAACGACTACATTCTGTTTCAATTCTACAAACCAACTTTTATTAGAAGGTTCTTTTCCAAAAATTCAATCAGTTCAATCAATTTAATTTTTTTAGATACTACATTAAAAGTGGAAATCCTGAGCACCCAGAAGACAAATTATATAATGCAACATTTCATATTAAGACTCAACGGCCCATTAAAACTGAAAAAATTCCAAAAAACTATGTTTTAACATCTGACAATTTCTATATTATTGACACCTTTTCTAATCAGTTAGGAACTATTAATGGTAATATAGATCCTAATATAACTGGTCTAATCTCTGAAGTTAGAATTCACATACCAACGAAATCTGATACTTGGATAATTATAAGTGAGATCGATTTATCGAGTAAAGATAAAAATGGTAAAAAAGTCTCAAAAGTTGTATCATCTAAATGAGACTATTTTTGATAAATTTTTAGTAAGCAATAAAAAATTTGCAAATTTAATTTTAAAAGTTCAGCCGGAATTTTCAAATATATTTTCGATAATTGTACAAAATCTTTTTCGAAAAATAGATTTTTAAATTTTAAAATAAACATTTAACCAGTATTATATAAAGTAATTTTTTTAATCTTTACAAAAAATCTTTTTTTTTTTATTTTTGCTAAAGAATTCGAAATGAAAAAAAAATCTAGGGCTTTTTTAAATAATCTTAACTAAATTTTCAACTGATTCTATAAAAATTATTTGAATTATTTTTTTCAAAAAAACAACATTTTTACACTTTTTAATCAGAATAGATTTTATTTTTGAATTTTTTTTTCATAATTATATGCATTTAAAGCATATTCAAATTTTAATAAACCAGAATTTTTTTTGTGAACAACATTCTCGAAGATAACCTTTTTTTGTAAAGTAGAAATCGTTCCTTTTGCTCACGAAATCGACAAGACCCTTTTTATTATAATCAAATTTTTTTTAAAAATAACTAATTTTATACGAAAAAAATAAAAAATTAGAAATATATGCAAAAGTCAGAAAAAGAGTTATTTCAAAAACAAGTCTATAACTTGAATTTCATTAATCAATTTACTTGATTTGAATTTTTTTTCTGAAGTAGCCGCATTAATAACTTTCTAGAACGGTAAAAAAATTACGTGGACGTGACCATGACTGCATGTAACGGTAAATATTCAAATATTATTTTGGACTTCAAATTTCTAGATTTTTAACTAATTATTTAGACTATATTAAGTTCTGACCGTACTCATGATCGTTCATCGCAGCTTTGAAAGTTGAATCAAATACAATAGAAAAATATATCTTTTTGTTATTAAATTGAATCATATTTTTTTTTCAATTATTGACAATTATTTTTAAAAATTACTTTTTAACAAATTAAACATGGCTTATATCTTTTGGGGTGTATATAAAATAGGTTTTCAAAACCTAAAATAATTTATCCACTTATTTTTTTATCTCCTTTTTATTAATAAAATTTTACACTAAAAAAATAATTTTATCCTAACGAAAAATTAATTCTTTAAAGAACTAGATTTTTAGTTAAATTCACTCTTTTCTTTTATTTTTGAAAATACAATTATAACAATTAAAACAATCCAATCTTTTCTTGGTACAATGAATACAAGAAATAAAACCACACTACAATAATATAATGCTGCCTGCATGTCAATAAGTTGATCAGCAATTTTTTTGTTATTTTGAAAGAACTTTAACACGGTAAAGAAAACAAATAAAATAATAAATTTTTTGTTTATCAAAATTAAGATTTGATTAAATAGGAATATTTCACTTTATTTAAAAAATTAAATGTTTATTTTTAGAAATATTTAATTTAGAAAAAGACAATTTATGTTTTATAAAAAATCAAAAAAAAAATCATAAAAGATAAATAATCAGTCGTTTATAATTTGGTAAAGCATAATACTGGAAGCGATAAATAAGAAAATGTATTCAATAATTGAATTAAATCAAACAAAGCAAAAGAAGCAGAAAAATCAAAACACTCTTACAAAAATAAAGAACAAGATCTTCGAAATTATTATGTTTCTCCGGATTGAAATACTTTTCAATCATACTTAAATTAAAATTCGAATGTTTTTCTTTTTTTGCATTTTCAATTTAGTTTTATAGGTTATTTACTTCTAATTTATTTAATTAATTATTTTTTCCTAAATTTTACCTAATTGTTTGCATTCAATCGTGACAAGAGAGTTTAAACGAAGGCTAAAGCTATTCGGACAATTTCGGAGATACCCAAAATTAATTATTAAAAAAATTTTCTAAGTTAAATAAATATAAGTTTTGAAATTTACCGCAATTGAATCGACTCAATTAGTGAAATTTTCCAACAAGCAAATCAAAATTACTGATATCAGAAGAAATGAAAAATATTTTTAAATTTTTATTTCACTCATGCGATTAAAAACGAAGGCTAGTTAAATAGTTTTCTTGGAATTATTTATTGAAGAATTAACTCTGATAGCTTTGAATTTAACTTTGTTCATTCTCTTTCAGTGAGATATAAAAATGGAATTAATTTAAAATAAAATAAATTAAACATAAATTTTTGTTTCACAGGAAAAAAATTTTCGAAAATTTAAAACCATAATTTGTAGCTAATTTTGTTTAGCTAATTAAAGCAATTTTTTTTTAAATACCAAAATTAAATAATTTAGGAATTTCTTAGAAAATAATTTTTTGGTAAACTTGCTAACTTGGAATGCAACTTTGTCTATTATGCATAAAAATATTAAGACTTTTTATAAAATGATACATATTTTTGAACCATTTGTTATTAGAAAATTTACAAAAAGCATAAGGATCAATCAAAAAATTAAATTAATTAGAAACGAAAATTTACTGAGCTTATAAAATTTTGAATAATCAAAACCACTTGAGTTAGTGATCGCCTTGATTCATTAATTCTCAAACAAGGGAGAAATGTTTAACATTCATTTGTGGTATTTTATTACTTTTTAAAAAGAAAACTAAAATTTTTTATTTAGCTCTTTAGAATTCTTTTGTTTATAGTCTTTCTATTTTAATTTTGAAATATTTGAGCATTAAAAATTTAAAAAAAGAATTAAAATCTATAATGGCTAGAAATTGGAAAATTCTATATTTAGGTATTTTTGTCTCAATTTATGCTATGAGCCAACTTTTCGAAAGTAATTCATGGTTTTAAGATTTAAAACCTTATTATTTTTTAAATTTAACAATCTAATTATTTAATGAGCATTAACATTGCTAATTTAAATTTAACACATCAATGACAAGCATCATAATGATTCCGTATTTTAAAATAAGGAATAAATATAATATAGAAGTTCTATTAGACTTTTAAAGTTTATACCATTTTGTTAATTAAACTAAAATATATAGGATTAAGAAGTATCAAAATTAAGCAAGAGATTTTTCGTAAATTAGCCTTTAAAAAAAAAAATTTTGAGTTTGATCTTGTCAGCGTTAAAGTGAAAAAAATTATTCAAGAGCAAAAAAATCCCTAAAAATAAAAAATGAATTTTATCTTACTTTAGATATTATCATCACTGACTAATAGAAACATTTGAAAATTTATAAAATAGAAAATTTAAGAGCTTTACTAACGTAAATAAAAATTGTAAACATTTTAAAAATATTATTAAATGTTAAAATTTTAGTTAGCAATACTGTAAGAAAGACGAAATACTTAGAAACCCTAAAGGAGAAAGTTGGTTATTTGGAGAAATTTTTGGATTCAAAAGAAAATGATATTAAGGATCTAAAATTTTCCGTCAATAGAAGTTCTATGCATTATAATGAGCTGATCGATAAGCAAAAAACATTTTTGGACAAAATCCGAAATCATTCACTTGACTTTTTTTCAGCTTTAAATCAATCTAATGAAGAAGCAATCCGTGAAATACGTTCTTTTTTATTGAAAACAAACTTGACAAACTATACTAGTCTATCTTCTCTTGTTTACAAATCGTTCACTAATTTAGATGTGGAATTTAAGGACGTATTTGACTTGCTACCTCATTTGACTGGTTTGTCTCAGCATGCCATCCAACCCAAGTTTAAGCAGTCTAAAAACCGATTTGGCTCAATTGTTATCGGCATACCGACTATCAAAAGAGAAAAGGCATCATACCTGCTCGAGACTTTAAAGTCGGTTTTTGATGCCATGAATGAGGTAGAGAAAAATGAAGCAGTTGTTGTTATTTTTATTCCTGAAGTAAAAAATGATGAAAATTTTTTTTCACTTTTTTAAAATTATTTTTAATTTTTATTTTAGCTTGATGATCAGTCTTTTGTTCAAACAACGATCGAAAATCTAAATAGAGCTTATAACTTTGAACTCGAATCAGGACTCCTTGAAATTGTGGTTCCACCTGCAGAATTTTATCCAAATTTTACTCTTTTGCCGCAAGATCGAGTTTTTAATGATTCAAGAGAACGCGTCAAGTGGAGGACTAAACAAAATTATGATATGGCTTATTTGATGATTTACTGTCAGAAGAGAGGAATCTATTATCTTCAGGTTTTTGAAAACAGTTTAAATATTTAGCAATCACTGTTTCAATTCAAATTAATATTTTGAGTTGACTAGAAATTTTTCAAGTTAAAAGAACAAAGAATCGAAAAATCGAATAACTTAATTACATAACTTAATATTTCTTACTTAGAGCGCATTAAATCTAAATTTAACACTAGAAGCACCAAATAAGTCATTTAAATTCGTTTGTAAAAAATTATTATTTAAGTTTTTTCCATTTTATTTTGAATTAAAATAACCAAAAAACATTTGGTGTTTCTAGTGTTAAAAAATGTCCTTCTGTTAATACTCAAAATTTAATTCATTAGAAAAAATAATCCTTATTGATGAAATATCAAATATTTTTATTGTGGTTAATAAGGTAAATTTTTTTTTTTTTAAATAGTTTATTCGATTTAATAATAATAATAATAATTTAAGTTACGACCAGCTAGCAAGCTAGACTTTCAAGGATGGGAAACTGTAGGATCCCATCTATGGTAAATGTGGTATCCCGAGATTAAAATTACGCAAAATATTACGCGTAAAAAAAAGTGTAGAATTGAGTAAATCAAAGCATAAAATCGCGTTTATTAACTAACTTTCGGTGTCATAGGATTTTTCATTTAGACGCATTCAAGCACACTGCATCAAAATGTATAAAAACGTCTCATTTTTTACTTAAAATAAACTAATAAATACCCGTTATATCGAGATTATAAAAAAATTTGCATATTAATAATTAATTAATTAAAAAGGTATGAATGTTACTATGTTGGCGAATTTATTATAAAAAATTAAATAATAAACACAAAATAATAAAAATTAAATAAAGAAATAGATTATAAAAACAAAATACAGCAAGAGATATTTTTTTTTAAATTAAAAGTTGAATTAATTAATTAATGTCAAGTCAAACAAAAATAGAAAAATGGTGATTATAAAATGGTTGTCCTAGAAAAATTAGCGTCTGATTAACAAAAAAATTCACAAAACTATTGAACATACAAATTTACAAATTGCACGATTCTTGATATCATACTGACTTCCATTGTAATGCTCTTGTAAGTGATGTTGTTGAATATTCTTGTTTATTTGTTTCTGAGTCAGCTGGCTAATCGTAGGGTGGCCAGTTAGGTAGCTTTTAGATTTTCACCTTTGTTGCTGAGAAATTTAACTGTCAAAATCCATGTTTAATCAGATTTCTCACTATCTTACTTATTCGTTAGAATACGTTTTAGTTTTAACCGAATTTTTGTACAAGATTGATCTAATAACGTGTTCTGTGTTTAGAGCAAAGTCACTTCCCCAGCTCAGCCTTCATCACACTGTAGATTGTTATTCGTTAGGTCACCATTCCCTTGTGTCGATTCTACCGAGCCTCAGGACTTCATCCATGGTAGGATGTAGTATTTGAAGATTTTTTTTATTTTAAAAAGTTAAAAAAAAATATTTTTCACATTAGCCTAGTTAACTAATGGCATTAGAAGAATACATAAATATTCTCGAATAAATACTCAATTAGTCATTGATCCATTGATACCTGTCTATCGTCATCATTGAGCTGTGGTTATGTGAAAATAAAAAGATTAATTATTTAGAATTAAAATTGAAATTTAGTTTTTAAAATCAATTTTTTTTATTTAAATAATAATATATGTAATTGAAATTTAAATTTTAGTTAGAAGATGACATTGTGGCAAAATTGGGTTTTTTAACGACATTAAAAAATTTCGTAACTCAGCTAAAAAACAACAAGTGGATGATAATCGAATTTTCGGAACTTGGTTTTATTGGAAAACTATTCAGATGCACTCAGCTTAGATATTTTGCGAATTTTTTTTTGATGTTTGCAAATAATAAACCAGTGGACTGGCTTTATGATATTCTATTAAAAATAAAAATTTGCGATCCAAAACAGACTCACGTATTAACAATAATTACATTTTACTTATTTGTCTTGAATAATTACTTTACATTTAGCAAATGTGTATCCAAAGAAAGAATGAATTTAAAATAAGTTACAAACCGAGTCTGTTTCAACACATAGGGATTCATTCTTCTTTAAAGGGAAAGATTCAAAATTTAAAAGTTTTTTTTTTTTTCATAAAATTATGTAATTGATATTTTTTATCACTGAAGGACAGAAATTTTGGAAAATTGTTAAACCATCATCGCAATCCTGCCGCAAAAATAACAACCAGTTTAAAAACATACCAAAATTTTCGAATTCAGTCAGTTTATTTTGGAAGTCAATTTTTTTGGGCATTGGAACCTTCAGAAAATGACTTTATACTTTTTGAATTTAATCAGCCTACAGTCATCAAAGAGTAAATTTAAGACAAAAAATTAATTTTAGTTAATTTTTTCATGAAATCATAAGTTACCTAGTTAGAACCGGAAATATTCAGTACCCAAATGATAAACTATATTGTGCAAGTTTTCAGATAAAAACACTTAGACCAATTCTTGCTGAAAAAATCCAAAAAACATATACTCAGACAGATGACGATTTTTATATCATTGATTATTTTTCGAATCATTCGGGTATTGTCAAGGGAAAAATAGATCCTAGAATTACGGGTTTAATTACTAAAATTAAAATTAAAATTACTAAAAGATCAGAACGATGGCTGATAATAAGTGAAATAAAATTTTCAACAAAATAATTAAAAGAAATTTTTTGTTTAGCTAAAAGTCGGTCATAAAATTTTATTTTGCATCTTAAATTGTTTTTGAAAATTACTAAAAAAAAAACTTAAAATAAATAATTTTAAAATAAATTTTTGAATTTTTATTTTGTAATAAATGGACTAACGCATCAACGAATTTTTTTACCGCATCAAAAAAACCTTAAAAACGCTCCAAAATCAAAATTTTAAGAGCGTTATTTTAAGATTCCTCAATCAATTTTATTGTATTACTATAACTATTGCATCTAGTTCTTATTTCGAATTTATTTAATTAAAATAAATTTTTAAATAATTTAATGTAAAAATTATTAAATTATAAATTATTTATGAAAACATCCTACTCGATGTAGTAGCTTCTGTGTCAGATTACCGTTGCTCAAAAAGGTACTTGAAAAGGAGATGAGTGCCTCCCCATTATTCACTAGGATAGAATAGGGACAATTATTATTATTATTATAATTATGAAAAAATCCTGCATTTAAATATAATAAATGAAAAATTTTGCATTATAATTTTTAATGAAAAGGATAATTAGAAAATTCTAAAAGAAAGAAATAAATAAAAATTAAATCGGTTTAATTTTTTGTGTTTGAATTAAAAAATGTACCGAATGTTGAAATAACATTGAAAAAGTGCGATGTTTCAAATATTTTTTCAGTTTCAAAAAAAAATAATTTTAAGTTAATTTTGCAAACATGAAAAACTTTGTTTTTTTTCCATTTATAAATTTTGACTTGGGGTTTTTTATGATATGATGATCCTTAAAGATAATTTTTGTAGTTTAAAAAATTATCTACATTATTTAAACAGTAAATGTAAATGCAATGGAGCTCTGTTTTCCATTTTTCATAAATTAAGTATTTGATCAAATGCACTAAACGAAAGTAAATTATCAGTAAAGCCAAAATTTTATAAGAAGAAAACTTAGTTTTTCGGGTCTAGTCTTTTAGGTAAACTATGGTTCACCTGGAACAATTATTGTTCTCAGGTTTTATGAATATTATCTAAAAATTGTTCACCTAATTTGAAATTTTTTCATCTATTTAGAAAAAAAGCTAATGAAATGATATAAAATAAGATAGAAAGAATAATTACATAGATATTTTATAGTTGGGCGAATTAAGTAAATTTTGGGAAATAGATGAATCTATGTTCCCCAAAGTCAAACACTTAAAGGGTGAAAAAATGATTTTAGTTTTCTTTTATTTTTATTATTTTATGCTGGAGGCAAATATTTAAGGTATTTGGGATTGTTGAAAGAGTAATACCAAGTCATCCAGATCAGAGCAAATGCTAAGCTATTTCTAAAGCTCCTTCAAATTAAAAATTAAATGATTATTAACTAATTTTTACATCAGTTTCGAGAATTAGGCATTCTATTAAACAGCTTTATTCAATTTATTCACATAATTTATTTTGGTTCACCCTAATTATATTTTAAACAAAAAAATTGGGTTAACCAATAGTTCACAAAAATTGAGAACAAGAATTTTTCGGATAATAAGTGAACTATGGTTCAGCTAACCAACTAGATCCAGTTTTTCAACGATTGAATATAAATTTTAATCTAAATAAATTATCTATCTATTCTATTTTTTTCTTTTTATTTATTTTTTCTTTTTTTTATATTATTTAACTTTATTTTTATTTTTTTCATATGTTTTTATTCTGAAATAGCATTTACTCGGTAAAAAAAATAACTGAATTGTTTGAAAGTTAAAAAAGAATTTTCAATTTTTTTTTAAATTTACAAATAAAAATTAAACTCATTCTATTTCACCAAAGAGTTTAATTTCAAACATGAAAATGCTTGCAATTTTAACATAAAATTATTTTTTTTTTTAAACTGAAAAAAATATTAGAAACATCGCACTTTTTCAATGTTAGTTCAACATTGGATACATTTTGTAATTCAAACGCAAAAAATTAAACCTATTGTAAACATAAACAATTTTTTTTTGAGAACATTAAAATATTAAACTTTAATGAACTGAATGAATTTGAAAAAGTTTTGATGCGTTTTTGAGGGAGATGAGCTATTAAGATTTGCTGATGCGCTTCTTAGATCTGAAATTGCGCTTATAAAGGAGACCCTTTTTATTTTAAACTATGTGATTATTGTTAATCTTTTTTTAACTTATTTATCTTGAAATAGAGATAATCAGATGTAAAAAAATTCCACTAATTTGCTTATATTTCGTCAAATAAATTGCGAGGAATAAGCATTCGCTTGACAACCTAGTAAGCTGATACTAGCATTTAAACAATCAATTATTGAACTGTTTTTAAAAAATTTATCACGAAAATTTTGATAGACAATACACATTCAATTTTTTTTTCTATGTATGTTTTTTTATTTTTCGATAAAATTTTTTTAAATAAATTAGACAAAAAAAACTTAACATTTTCTTCACTATTTTAAACTTTTTTCAAAAATATTCGCCAAAAGACCAAGAAATATATAAACTCTATACTATTTTATAAAGAGACTTGATCTTTCATAAAAATCAATGGGTATTTTATTCTATAGGAATTATTCAGCATGCCAAAATTTTTTAGAATTACTCAATTTGTTTATAATTTTTAAAGATAGTTATTATGTACTATGTAATCTTCCAGTTAATTGGTATTCATCTTAATTTCGGTGGTTCAAAATCACCTTAAATGTCCTAGGGTCTAAGAATCTTGATTTGAATAGTTCAAATTAGGTAAGTTATCAGGTAGATTCATTTTGAGTAGTTTATAAATTAAACCTTCATGTCAAACTTTGTCGAAGGCTTAGGAATTAAAGACTTACATGAAATATATCTAAAACTCGGAACTCTATCAACCAAGTTTTTTAATAATATTAATTTTTTTTAATTTGGTTAATAGATTTTATTCAATTTTTCTCTGGTTGTTAACCTTTTCATTGAAAATAGATTTTCTTTATTAATATGCTAAAATGACCCAGTTCCGAAGCGAAAATAATTAGTTAGAAAAATAATAAAAAAAATTTCAAATAATCTTTACCATTCAACTTTTTGCCGCACAAAACTAAATTTTTGATCCAAAAAATAGTATCTTATATCTTTTAAATACTTTTTTTAAACGTTGCTTTATTTTAAAAAAAATTTCTCCAGTGATTACTTTATCTTGTGATTTTATGGATGAAGCATGCACCACAACTTAGAAATCTTGTAACATTTATGATATGATACATGGAAATTTTTTTTTTATTATTCAGCTATTTTTTTCAAGTCAATAAAAAATATGAAAAATTAATTTATTCTTTAAAATAGTTTGTGAGATCTTTATTTCGATTTTAAAATGGGAATTTAATTATTTTAATTTTTAGAATATTAAAAAATGGTTTGCTTTGTTAAGAGCAAGTTTGTTCTAAACCAAATATAAAATAAGTGGCTTGTGATAGACTAGCACAAAAATTATTCGAAAATTGTCTTTTGGCTTGGAGAAATTCTTATTGCAAAGGGTGAATCTGAATTTACAGAATAAAATTATGAAAAAGGTGACCAAACATTTTCAAAAAATAGAATTATATTTATTTACATTTATGGAAAATTTACTTAATATTAATTATGGAAAAAAATAATTAGCTTGCTACTTAAAAAAAAAAATTGTATTTTATTTAAATAAAAAATTATATATTCGATAACAATGAATTTTGATTACTACAATTTCAATAGCCTTTTTTTCAACTGTTTCAATTAGCACATTTTTTATTTTTTTCAAAAGAAGCGATCGAAATTTTTAACAGTGTTAATTACCACTTCAAAAAATTATAAACATTCTAGAATAAAATGTAAATATTTCAAAGAAAATTTTTTTGACCTAATTCGTTTAAAAGTAAAAATTAAAAAATAACTAAATATTAGTAAATTTTGATACTTAAAGAGTAATTTTAAAAGTATAAAAATCAATTTTAGTTACTTCCCGGTTTTCTTGCTAAGTAAGTAATTTTCTTTTTAAATAAAAAATTAGAGTATTTCTGTTAAATTACACAAAGTTTTTATGACATAAAGTTTCTTTGAATATTATGAAAAAAATTGTGGCTATTAAGAAAAATTAATTGAAGGAAGTAGATTCATTAAAATTTTTTAATTATCAAGTTGCAATCAAAATTAAAATTCTAAAATTTTATTTAAAAAAAATGGCACTCATAAATTTTTTAATAATAGATAATTTTACAAAAAAACTTTTTTTTTATTTAACGGGAAAATTCAATTCAAATTTAGGCGAAATTGATTTTTTAATAAATCAAAAATAATATTTGTTTTTTTGCTACTTAAAATAGGATTGTGAAAGTTTTTTTCGGACACAATGCTCAGTTGAACAATAGTTTTTGATAAGTAAAAAACAATTTCCAATTTCTGGGAGCAAAAACGATTCAAAAAAGTAATTATTGAAATTAAGCGATTAGCCAAGTGTCTCAATCTTGTTTACTTTTTATTTCAGTTTAATTCAAGAATACCAGAGGTAGTTGTTTATTCTAAGTTTTGAGAGCGAATTTTTTTTAATTCGAATTTCGATTTTATATTTTATTCAGTAAGTTTATTTCAAAAAGTCTCTTAATTATTTGTTGAAATTGTAATTTCTTTTTTCTTAATTTAAAAATGGATTCCTAGTTATGTAAGTGATACGGTAGTTTTTTGTTTTATACTCCATTGTTATGCTAAAATTATTTGGCACAAAATTTTTAAAACATGAGAAAAAATTTATTGATAAAGTAATTCATTGAAATGGTTTTGCTAAATGGCGTCGACAAGCAAATTTAAACAAAAAAAATTTTATTTAACTTTTTCATTTAATCAAATTTTAATAAAAACAACATCTCTCTTAGCATCAAGAGAATTCAAATAGTTTATTGAATAATTATATATCAACAGTAACCAAACACTCAAAAATTTATTTACTGGAAAACACATTTTGAAATTATATTCTCTTGTTGCCAAGTTCTTGTTGGTATTCATAATTTCTGATTTTTGTTTTCTTTACTAGTTCAAATATACATTGTTTGTTATTCTCAAGCTAAGTGGAACATATACGTAAGGATTAAAGCTACTTAAACTTCATTTTTTTCACTCAAAACAAATCGGAAATTATTTGAACAATTGAATTACTTCTGATACCGAAGGTACAATTTTGTATTGATTTTTGTTTCAATCAAAAACAAATAATTACCGAGATAAGATCCCAGATTTTTGACAAAAAGTTTTATAAATTGATTTCCAAGAAACTTCAATTTTGGCAATTATTATTATATTGGCGAAATGTGGGTATTATTTGGCTGTCAAAAATTCCTCTCTATTCTGATAAATTCTGCTGACTAGAATTTAATTTTTTTTTTGTCTGGTGCTAAGTTGTTTGTTTAATCATTTTATTCAAAATTAATTTTTTCTATTTATTCTATAGCCTAGATTTAATAAAGCAAATTAGATTACTATTTGACTAAATTGGGTCATTGTTTGTAGCCCGACAACCGAGCGGATCAACCACAATCACAACAACGATAAAATGTCTGACGGATTCGTCCTTAAAGCTTCAAAGAGGTAAATTTTGAACTAATTGCTGAAACAAAATTTCAAACCGAGATAGATTCTTTCGAGAAAAAAAATTATCAAATTTAAAGAGCTAAGTCTTGAAATATTTGATCTAAAAAAATTCTAGGATTTTATTATTCGTGATTTTCAAATATTTAGTGAAAAACCTCTTTCTTTCTCTCTCTCTCTCCAAATTTTCCTATGTATTTGCATATTAATTTTTTATGAAGCTCAACTTTATTTCTTTAATTCAGATAAGAAAATTTTTTAAATAATGAATTTCTCTCTCGAGCCTTATCCCAAAATTTATTCTAAAGTCAAGTTCTGTCTTACAAAAACTGATCCCAATGACCAAAAAATATCTAACAAAACTTTTGTTCAAAATAATAGAGCCGATGGACAGGCTAAGCCTGTTTCTTCCAAAGAACAGTCTGGAGTTAATGGTAATTTTTAGTCTAAAGAAAAAATTAGTTAAGCTCGGAAACTTTTTTTAAGCTGACGATGGGTATGCTATGACCAAATGGCGTCAAGAAAGAATTTGGATCGAAGCTGTTGAGAAAGAGGGCAAATCTTTGCAGGAATGGGAAGAAAAATGGTCATATTTGGCTGACTATGACCAAAAGGTAATTTTTAAATGTAGCTATAGAAACTGAGTAATATGAGACATATTCATTTTTATTGTCGTAATTTTGAGACAATATTAATTTGATTTTTTTTCTAGGGAAATATCAAAGAGAGGGAAAAGCTTCCAGAGAGAGTAAACATGTTTTCAGAAAAATCGCCTAGTTCTTGCGGCCACGAGTATGGACATAGGCTGGATTCCGAAGAAGCAAAACTTATCACGACTATGGAATCGAATTTGTCGACTAGCTTTAAGAAAAAACGAAATAATGCTCTTATCTGTTATGCTTAGACTATCACTCTATTGTTAAATTTAGCTCATTAAAATTTTAGACACACAATTGTTTAATAAATAAATCTTAAGCATTTTTTTATAACAATTTAAGAAATAAAAAGATAAAAAAAATTCACCAGATAAAACACAATAAACATTATTTTTTTAAAATTTGAAAATTAATATCTTATTATAAGCCAAATATCTATTTATTTAATTAATATAAAATCCTGATTTTAGCTGAAAATGAGACCGGTTTTTTTGATATTTTTAATTTTAAAATGTAAATTCAAAATTTAAAAGAATTAAATTAGCGATCAAACTGAGATTTTTCTTGAAGGCTTGATATCAAACAGCAAAACACAAACTGAAGGAATTCAAAACTTTGAGTTAAATAGCAGCTCTGAAATCCTCATGACGACTTCACCAAATATAACCTCATATCCAATTACTTCCGCTGGTATATTTTCCACCCCATCATCTACTTCAAGCAATCAACCATCGTATTTTATTCTCGAATGTGATCTAAATCAAAATTCTTCTTGTCCTTTGATATTCAATAATTCAAATTTTTTAAATTTATCTAAAGTAGTCTACATTAACAACTCAATTTTAGGAAGCTTTAAATCTATCTGTATTAATAGAAAATTTAACTTTTTTTTTAAATTCTATCAGTTCATTTTTAGATCTTCCCACAAAAAATGAAAAAAATTGCTTAACTGAGTTTAATTTTGAAGATGAAATTTATAAACAATGTGTCAATATAAACAATAGCCTTCAATGTAGGACAACATCTGACGAAATAGATCGGTGCTCAGAGTCTAATTTTATATTAGCCTCATTTAATAGTTCACTAGGAGCTTCAGTATTGATTAAATTGAAAATTCCTGACTTGAATTCGATTAATATTAGCTTCAACGGCCTTATCTACTCTGATTTAGCTGAAATAGATGGTCGATTTATTATAGCTTCCATTAAAGTGAGCGTTTTCGCTGACACTGATTTTTTTGAAGTCGGAAATATTACTTCATCAGAATACATTAAGAATACAACTCTCTGGGACCAAGTTGAGTTTAGCACATCTTTATCAAAGAATCAAGGTGAATTAATTGTAAATGAAATTAAGATTTGAAAAAATATTTTTTTTAAATAATTTTTTAAGATTAAGGTTGATTTTGAAAGAAGTGATTCAAATGAAAACATGGTTTATTTGGCCTTTGATAATCTTAAAATAATTGCATTTAGTGATCATAATTTCAATAGTATACTACTGTTAATTTTAATTGTAGTGGTACCATCTTTTTTCATTGCCAGTTTTATATCTGTCTATTTTTGTTTTCGAATTAAAAAATTCAAATGTGTCGATAATTAAAAAACCTGATGCGTTCAAATTTGGAATGAAGAAATTTTTATTTAAAAAGATTACCAAACAATTCAAAAATAAATTAAATAGTTGCTTGCTTTTTTTTTGAAAATTAAAACATTACTTTAATTTTATCTGTTTGTAAAAATCAAAACTTAGATAAATTATTACTTTTAAATTATTTAAAAAAATAATTCTTTTTTAATTATATGATTTAATTTTATTTTATTTTTAACTAAATGCTTTATAATTATCTATTTAAACCTTGATAACTTATCATTTCTGCGAAATGAATCATTTTATTGGTGATGATCAAAAGACTTAAAAAAAGCATGAGGTATAAAAAAAAAGACAAGATCACATCGCACATCAATTTTTAAAATGACTTGTTTATGGAAACTACCAAAATTGATTCTTTTGATAAAATGTAATTTTTTTTATTTTTATGGGAAATCCTTAGAGTAGAGCTAAAAATTATTTAACTTTATTAAATGATTAATTTAATAATATTAGTAATTCAGAGTTGATTTTTATGGGAATTTTAGATCTATAAAAAGATATGTTTTAAATATTTAAGTAGGCACCCATAATTCTCAATACAGTGTAGTGAGTCTTACATATTCTCATAAACTAAGTTTACTCTGTTATAGATATGCTTGTGATATTTGTCAATTTTTTGGACCCAAATTAACGAATTTAGATAAATAGAAAATTTCAAATTATATTTTTAAATTTCCAAAATTCTTAAAAAAATTTAATTTCTCAATTTAATTTAGTTTAATTGAAATTTAAATAAATATTTTTTAAATAATGTTTTTTTTAAATTAAAAAATTTTAAATTTCGCAGTTGAAAAATTTTGAGCTTATATTATTATTTACAATTTGGGGCCAAATAAGTGTGATCAAAATTAAGAAAGCATTTTATCGAAATTCATTCGAATCTAACATATGATTTTTTTTAAATTATTTTTAAAAATATTTGTATTATCATTCAGTAAATTTCTTTTGTTCGATTGCTTTTGACTTCCCTCTTCTATCATTAAATATTAAAATAATAAAGGGAAATGTTCAATGTGTTCATAATGGAATGTCCTTCTTTCAAGCTAAAGGTTAGAAAAAAATACTAATAAATTAAGTTTTTGTTTTAATTTAGATTAAGTGAATTTTTAGACAAAATACGAATGAATAAAATATATTTCTTCAGGTAAATATAATTAAAGACAAAATAATTTTTAGTTAAGATAACCATAGAATACAACTCTCGATGTCCTCATGTAAGAACGTTTTATTAATAGTTAATTCTTTGTTTAAACGCAAAAAAAAGTCAAGAAGCTACTTTGATTCATTCAATTTAATAATAATAAGCTACGGCATGCATACTTGTGAAGATTTCTTAAATAATTCTTTATTTGTCTATTTATTTTTTCTTAAATTTTTTTTATTTTTTTAACCAAATTTATTTTTTTATTTAAAAAAATTGTTTATTCATATGCATTAACTGATTTATTTAATTAATGATTTCATTTAGTTGTTTTTTCGGACTAAATGAAATCAAAAATTGATTTCGATTTAATTTTCAAACATATTTTATTATATCACCTGAAACTATTTAAGTTTTTTTAAATTTTTTATGTATAATTTTAAAAAATTCCCAAATAAAAACATTTCTTTCAATATTAGTACAAAAATTATAACTTAATATATTTAATTTTATATAAAAAATTAATAATGTTTAACTTTTTTAATTTTTGCAAATTTTTTTAATCTAACTTCCGGTTATTTAATTTTTAAAAATTTTCAGTAAACTAGTTCTCCACAATTTTGGACTATCATCTGCAATAATCTAGTTTTAATATTTTTTTAATTTTAAAGAGATAAATCATTACTATTATGAACGTCTTTTATTTATTCATTTTAAACAAAATAAGGGATAATCTCGGATGGCATAAAATTAAAGCTTCTTTTTTTAACCCAGTATAAAAAATATTAACCAAAAATAGTGAAATTTAAGAATATAAGAGTGAAACAAAGAATCATTAGAAGTAAAAGATAATAGAAAATAAAAGAAATAATTCAAAAGATTTAATAGATTGAATCTTTATTTCGAAACAATACAAGACAAAAGAATAAAAATTTGTTTTTAAAAGGCAAATTGAAGTTTGAGATCAAGATTAATAAATAATTTTCTCAAATATAAAATTTTAGAATATGCCTTTTTATTGAAAATTAACGGGTTCAAAATGTTTTAATCATTTTTTATAAAAACTTTTAAAGACAAAATTTTATGTTTTAAAATTTGAAATTTGTTTGAGTTGAAAAATAAAATTATTTTAGTTTGAATGGATAAATATGAAAGTTTTGTATTTGAATTTCTGAATTAACTTAACCTGAATTATTTAAATCATTGATTTTTTTTTGTTAAATAAATTAGAGGCTAATCATTTATTAGACATTGCATCCCTATTAATGTTTAGTATTTATTTTTTAAAATTATCAAAATCATTAGAAAAGTTTTAAATGATCGTTTTGATCTTATAATTAATGAAGAATTAATATATGTTTGGGATAAGATAAAGAATTATTTTAGATTCAACTCATTGTAGGACATGCATGAACAGTGGAAATATTTGACTTTTTTTTAATCCTAAAGTCAAAATTTATTAATTTAGATATTTTTTTATTTTTTTTTTTAAACCTACCTAGAAATAGCAGAATACGCTCCAAAATGATAAAAAATGCTTAGATTCCAATTTTAGGGACGAGTAATTTTGTCAAGTTGAAGACGTTTTCAAAAGCTTATAATTCCCGGAATATTTTTCATCACTAGTTTTTTAAATCAAATATTTGGATTCATTGTATTAGATTGCTTCTAGAAGATGACTAGCAGGATTCCTTGATGATCTTTTATTGTTAAGCAAATAAAATCATTGCTTTATCTCGGCATTTTTACAGGTATTAGATTAAAAATTTTACCGAAGCAATCAAAATTTTTGGTAAAAACCACATCTGTAAAAGGCTTGCGAATTACAAACTTTTGAAAACGAACATTATCTTACAACAAAAACTAGGCTGTTATTTTATTTTTTTAAAAGTTTTTGAACTATCGCGGTTCAGTTTCAAAGGCCAATATACAATTAACATCAAATACTTAATTTATATTTATTTAAAAAGGTTCATTTTTATTATGTGGAACAATTGTATCCAGCATTTCATCTTCTCGGGAAGTTTTTGCAGATATTCAGTCTATAGATATAAGTGCGACTTTTACTGATTCTACTGACAATTTTACTGACACTTTCACAGATTCTACTGACAATTTTACTGACACTTTTACAGATTCTACTGACAATTTTACTGACACTTTCACAGATTCTACTGACAATTTTACCGAGACTTTCACTGATCTTACAGACGATTCGATTAGTTCTACACAGCCCGATCAAGCAAATGAGACCGATTATAAACCATTTATTATAGCTGGATCGATCATCTTGTCTGCTTTGGTTCTAGCTGCGGTCAGCTTTTTTGCCTATCGATATGTTCAAAAGAAAAAATATAAAAAATATTTTAGAAATGAAAACATCGATATGAAATTTACAAAATCGTTTTAAATTTTACAAAATTTATTATTAAAAACGAAAAAAAATAATTTCACTTGAATTTTTTGCTAAAAATATAAATAATTTTAATAAAATTTAGCGCCAATAAATCGATTTATTTTATCTATTTATTTTAAGTTACATTTGATAGAATAAAAAAAAAACAATTTCAAAAAAAAAATAATCATCGGTTTTGAATTTTGGTTGATTTTCTCATTTAATTAGTATAAAAAAAAATTTTAAATAATTTGTTCAGAACAAAAATAAACAATTTTTTGAAATCAAGAGATGTCTTAAGTTTTCATTATTTCAAAAAAAAAAAGAAATTATTTCTTTTTAAAAACTAACTAACACCTCTTGGCAAATTTTCCATAAACAAAAAAATTAAATCCTATTTTATTATGGCATAAATGCGTTCAATTTACAAAAAAAATACACCAAATCCCGCGAACGGAATGAGTAAAAATTAAATAGACGGAAGTTGATTCATTCCTCAAACAAAATAAACTGTTTTCAACAATCACTCAGGTATCCCGACGAACATCGGTTCGATGACGGAACATTTCCACTGAATAGATTTTCTTTTTCCTCCAAACTGTCCTCAAACACCAAAGCACCGCGCAAATTAGAGCACCACAGTTCTTTGTCAGTGGTCAAGTCAAGATCAATGCTGGTCAAAGTGTTGGAACTAGTGGACAAAAACGAGTTGCTTTCGTAGCACAACGAATTTAAATTGTTCAACGAAGTGATGTTTTGGCGCTGTCGTTGACTTTTGTGCGATATGAGGCCATCGTAGTCAACAAGGTACTTTTTCATGCCGCGCGAGTCATTGAGCAATTTTTCCACTTTGAACGAAGGTCTGTACTTTTTTGAGAGAAAATTTTTGGCACCGATTTCTACAGGAGCATTTAGCGACGAAGTTCGCTGATGACGGCGATAAAAATTTTGCGTCTGCCTGAGTCTTTGGGTGCGCGAGCGCAATTTTTTGCTCCTCGACTGGCCACTATTGAACAAGATAGAATTTTTCAAAATTCGATAGGACTTGATGCGCGTGTTAACCGAGCTCGGGGTTGAGCTCATGGACGAAATGGACGAGTTGGAGTGGGCGTATCGACCGAGCGACTGGCACAAGTTTGCGTCCTGCCAAGTGAATACTTGACTGTCTGAATTGGACAGAGCGGTGTGATCCAGGCCCTCGTCGCTGTTGTTAAATTGATCAAACAGAATTGTGCTAAAAATGCTGTCGTCCATGAAGTCGGACACTTCCATGAGCTCTTGCTGGTTGTCCATCTCCATCGAGTCCATGGCCACGGACTCGCTTTCGTACTGCACATTGTCGTACAGTTTGTTCAGGTTTTTGAGCATCTCAAAGCTTGTGTACAAATCGTCTTCTTGCAGCGAGCTGATCGATTTGCGCCGCAAGTTAAGCTGGATGGCGTCAAAGGACTCGTTGAACATGAGCACTTCGGGCTCGTGGAAAGATGACACACGCTTCATTCTGTTCAGTCTGGCATTGATTAGTTTAAGTATTTGGTGCGTAATCAATGATATCAATAAGATCATTATCGATATTAAGTATTTGGTTATAACTAAAAAAAGACCAACTATGGTTAAGAACATTTTAAGTGAAAAAAATAAATTTTTTTTTTTTTTTAAATTCAAGAATTAATCAAACAAAAACTCTTTTTTATGTCAATTTAAAAATTCGAAAAATGGAGCGTAAAGAGTTTAATTAATGGCTAAGAGTCCCTTGTAGGCCATAGAGTCGATTATTTACTGCTAAGTATTTCAGTTTTTTTCATTTAGTCTAACATTACTCTTCAAAAAATAATGAATCATTTGAATCTACAAAAATAAAATTTTATTTTTAAATCATAGTCTAATTTTGGGTCGTAATCCTTCTTCGAGTTTAAATATAAAAATTATGTTTTTTTTTTTATTTTTTAAGTGTTTTCTTAAGAGTGCTGATCTTTAAAACAACACAAATTAATGTAATAACTTCTTCAATTGTTGGATCTAGCTCTTAGGCTGACAAAAATCCGCTAAAAGTTTTTCAAAGTGAGATAAGCACTTGAGGTGAGAAGAGCTACGCTGTCAAAATTGTGCAATCGTTTGGACGCTTTTCTATCCTGCTGATGGTCAAATGGCTCAAAGCTAAAATAATTATTGTACACAATAAATTTTTTTAAATAATAAAACTAAAGGTTCTAACTTATTGCCTAATAGTTAATTAAAGAAAAAATTTTAAGTACACAATTGCCGCGGATATGTTTATTTAATTGCGAACTAATTGGAAATATTTCGACTTTTTGGAAATATTTTCGTTTGCTTTCTATCAATTTATATTAAATAAACACTCAAAATGATTGTACAACCAAAATCAGAGGTTCAAAACGAATTGATGATCAAACGCTTCAGTATATGGCCTGATCTAACAAGTTTTCTAATCTTCACTTTTAACCAAATTGGTTCCATGCATCGGCTTTTTTCTCTCTCAAAATCTCTCATTTCCACACTTTATTATCACACTGTTTGCCAAAATAAAAATACCTTAACAGTTAGAGATTTAATTTGATACTTGGTTCAAGTGGCTAGATGTGAAAAACGATATGATAAAATTGTTTAATTATTGTCCTAATTTGATTGACACAATCGACTCTATGCCAAGATCACTTGCTTTTTTAGATTCTTAGCTAAAAAACTAAAAGAAAAAAAGAAGAAATTTAAAATTTTGACATGAATTAACTAGTTTTTAATGCGCAGTATTCTAAGTTCAGTCTCGAGTCAAAAAACGCTTTATATAATTCAAGTATAAGCACTTGACTTCAACTTGTAGATACCAAGTCAATAGAAACATATGATTGCGGCTTTTATTTGAATTTTTATCTGCTTGAAAAATTTATGACATGTTACATTTATCATCAGAAAAAAAAAACAAAATTACTCAAGTTATACTAGAATTTTTGTATAACTTGAGTAATACAAGAATATTATTTATTTCATTATTCATGGCTGAGAAAAATAGTCACAAACAGTAGACAGAATTTTTTAATTCTATAGTACAAAAAAAATGTCAATGGAGAAAAATAATTTATTTAAAAAAAAATTTATGAGAAACTTTTTTAAGCAGCACAAAAAAGTCTATTTTCAGTCTGTATTCCAACAGTAATAGAAATGCTGACACTTGAAGACAATAATGAATACACATGAATAATGATTCAGTTTACTCAATTATCTTGTCGTAGAATAGCTCATAATAACATACTAATAATTATTATTGGAATAAATAGTTTGTTAAATTTTAAATTTAAATTTTTTTAAAAATATACACTGAAATAAAAGCAGAGTGATGAAAGAAGGCTTTTTTCGTTCCAAGCAGTGTGGGGTCTTAGCTTAAATTGTTTTTAAATAAATAAGCAATAAAAAATGAAAATTGAATTAACTAAAAAGATGAAAAAAATTCTCACAAAAAAAGTATCAATTAATAAAGCTTTATTAAAAAAAATATGTTTCAACTTGAGGACTGAGAATACCTTGTTCAATTAAATAAAGTAAAGCTTTTTTTTCTATTTACAAAAATCGGCATTTGACGAAATTGTCAATTAATACCATAATAGCCTAGATTTCGAGCCGCGGAAATTTTTTGTCTAAATTTTTATTTACTTTTGCACTATTTGAGAAAGATTATCCAAAAACTAGAACAAGTCTAAGTCACTCCATTGAACCGATATTAATACTCCCGATAGGTTGTAGACTCGTGTGCTGAAACAAATGAATTAATTTTGTTAAAATTGGGTTAAACTACGTCCGGATATTCAATAATTAATTAATAAAATTCGAATTTAATTAGTTTACATGTTTATGTTATTTTAGTAATTTGATCGGATTTTATGACTTCCTTTTAATTAAAAGATAATGTTCGTTTAAGCCAGCGTACTCTATGAAGAATTGACTGGAACATTCAAAATGTCCCCGTTTTTATGTGTCAATCTAACCACGGGCAATTCACTTGAACACAATTGATTAAAATAAATAAATTCATTAAGTTAGACTAATATAATCATACGGATTAGAATAATAAACACCAACTGATTGATTGATATTTTTTTAGCTTTTGAATAGTTTTTTTTATGACAAATTGTGTCTAAGAATAAACACCAATACTAGTGGGCAGTGTTAGACTAAATACTTGAACAAAATAAAATTCCGATTGAGATAAACAATGGATTTTAGTAAAACATATTTTTTTGTACCATATAGTGCAAATATAAACTTGTTTTGAACAGAAGCTCACTGAGAACAATGATTTGAAAAAATTTTTAAACTAATAAATTTATGAATTTGTTGCTTTTTTTTGAAACTTAATCAGTATCCGTTCTTATTTCAATAAAAGTTTCTAAAAAACCTCAGTTACTGATTTTAAAGCTTATTTATTTTGTTGTCATCTCTTTTTGCATACTTTGTTGAAAAAAAAATATTATTTTTAATTTTTTTGGATCTATTTAAGTATTATTTAAATTTTATTTTAAACCCGGAATTTTTGCCGCACAAAACAGCTTTTGTTTATGCAAATATCTCAAAATTAACTTTAAAATGGTCTACATAAAACTTTTAAATTATTATCATAATCTATAAAAAATTTAAATTTTCTAGTTAATTAAGTGTTTAATTTTTAAACAGATGTTTTTTAATTTCAAAATGGTATCACGGCAAACAAAAAACTAAAAGCAAATTTTGGCAAAAAATCGCTCAGCATTGACACTGTCCAGGTGGTGATGAATATAAAAAATTCTAACTTTTGATTTTAACACATAAAAAAAATTTTAATTATTCAAAAACAGAGAATAAAAGTAGAATTATTTTTAAACAAACGGTGCATTTGCTTTTTTAAGTTTAAAAAAAATCTCTCAAAATTATCTCATGTTAAATTTAAAAAAAAAAACTTAATTGATTAGATTACAACAAAATAATTTTGAAATAATTTATGCTTTGCTTAAAAACGTGTATCGTTTAGTTTTAAATTTTAACAAGATAAAAATTAAATTTATTGTTGAAAAAAATCTTGTCCAGTTCATTAATTTAAAAATAATGAAACCATTTAAACTAATTTAAAGGTCGATTAGACATTTTAAATAAAATCAATTAAAAAATTGATTGATAAAATTTCAAAATACCATTAAGAGCAAAAATTTGCTTTTCGCATTTATTGCTCATGACTCTTGGCCATTTAAACAAGATAAAACCAGATAATATACTATTTTTTCTATTGAAGATATCTTATCTAAAATGAAGTTGTTTTCTCAGTTTCACTTGATTCTAAGTAAGATAATCTTTATCTTTTTTGCTAACCGTTTTGTAAATAATTTTGTTTTCGATTTACTGATGATTTAAGATGAATGCCATCGGTCAGACTTTGTGATGCTATTCGAATATTATTTTAATCGACTTATGCAATTGTTATAGCCGATGAGTTCTAAAACTTTGTAATTAGAATTTTACGTTACTTTAAAGCTTAAGTCTATTAAAATTCTTTTATTCTTAGATTTATTAAACAAATTCCAAGTTATATAATCTCTTGGTCCTAAATTTTGAGTCAATAAAAAATAAATTTATTTGCTTAAGCAAAAGATTATTGAAAATAAAAAAAATCTATCTAAAATTTGCTTAGTTTGAAGTTTCTGTAATTTAAATTTTAAAACATTTTAATTTGGAATCTTTTCCAAATACTTGAATATTTGAAAGTCATTTTTGTAGGGTTAATTGTTTCAGTTTCCCAAATGAGCAACTATTACCTGACTAAGCTCTTAATTTCAACTCTATTGTTTTTTTTCTCTTAGCCATTAATTTTAAAGAATTAATTTTTTTGAATATTTTTTCATTTAAATATGAAAATTTTTGAATAAATATGTCACTTTGTCAAAATTGTCAGGATGAATTTGCAGATTTTTTCAGACCCAAACAGTGGTAATATTGCATAAATTCTGAAAAAAAATGATGAAATGTTAAAAAGTTCTAAATATATGAAAATTTTTGTTATTAAAAATACTCGAAAATAAAGTAATTACTGAGTAATTTCAAATTTTGGTCCGAGTTCTTAATAAACTAAAATAAACTATTATATTTTTATTTCTATCAGTTTATTTTATTAATTTAAAATGTTTCTAGATAGAACAAAATTTTTTCGAAAGAAATAATAATAAAATTACTCAAATTTTACTTTTTTTTAAATAAAAATAAAATTGTCAAAATAATAAAAGATAATATAAAATGACCGATTTTAGAATTAAATCGAAAACTAAAGCCAAGAAAAAAAATTCACATACTTCAACTACCATTTTATTATAATGATTAAATCGAAAAGTTTATATAATTTCAAACAGACCATTTTAAAATCCTATCTTAATCTAAGACTTGTCTATCACCAACAGATATCTTAAGTAAGAAAACATTATTTAGATACGATAATCTCATCTAAAGAGTGCTAATAGTTCAATTGTATTAACATCTAGGGTGTTTAATTCTTTTTTTACTTTTAAAAATAATTCAGCTAATTTTTCAGTTTATAAGATTGACAAATTAACTTTTTATTCTTCAAATAACATATACGTGTTTTACCTAACGCTAATTTTTTTACGTATTTCTCATTAAATATCTACAAAAATTATCGAAAATTCTTTAAATATGACTAATTCCCACAATTTCATCTAGTATCTAATTTTACCAAAAAAAATTTCCTTGGTGTTAAGTTTTGGGCTTTATTATTTTGGGCCATCTAAAAGCATATCATATAACTGGTTTTTACCTGAATTAAAATTGAGTATATGGTTTCAAGAAACCATTAGCATTTTATAAAGAATGGGTCATTCTGAATTTTAATGCCAATTTTTATTCTTAATTCCAAAATCAATTCAGTAATAAAACTGAGCCCTAGGTGAATTATTATTTTTACCAAATATTTAAACTCAGAATATCCTCTGGTATGAATTATTTTTGGCATCATTAGAATCAGCTTTTATTTCACCTTAAAGCAGAATTTTTTCAACTACAAAAAATTCTTTTAATTAAAAATTAATGAGGTAAATTTTAAACACAGAAATTGATTGATTGTTTTAGAATAAATAAAAAATTTAATTAATTTGAAAAGATAAATAAATTCTAAATTAAATAACACTTAACTAAATAAATTCGAAATAAAATTTTATTAGAGTTTTATTGTTTTGAAAAATTATAACATTGGTCTACTAAGTATTTAGTCCAACTCTGGTCGAAAATCAAATATTTATCTTTATAAATGTTTATTGGATTAGTAAACATAATTTTTATAATCAATGTATTTTAGTAATTTAGAAAAGATTAATGGTCATTAATGATTAATTTATTAAAGTTAATTTGATTCAAATAAAATATTAATTTTCTTTTGATTCTAGTTGATTTTTTTAGTATAATTTTAAAAACCAAATTTTAGAAAATATTTATTCTTAAAATATTTAAATGAAAGTAGAAGTTAAATTTAGTAAAAAGCATTAAATTACGAGTTTACATTGAGCAATAAATTGGACAAAAATACAAATAAATATTAACTTTGAAAAAGACTCTTTCGTAATTACAAAAAAAAACAAATCGCACCATATCCTGATTGCAAATTTTTGCATAGAATTGGATCGATTTTTAAAATAACTCTTCTTGGCAAAAAAAAAATGATAAAAAAAAGATATAAAATTCCTCAAAATTTAAGTGTAATAAAAATTAAAAAAAAATACTAATTCTAGACATTTCATACTAAAGTGTAGCAATATTCAGCATCGATTAATACTTAAGAAAAAAGTGTTAAAGGTAAATAAACTGATCTCAGGTACCTTAGATACCATTGTTTATTTTACTCTACTGTGTAGTTGTTAAATAAAATAGATTAGTAAAGATGTAATACAACTAAAAAAAAATCAATTAAGCCATTCCCTGAGCATGAGCCACCGTCTTAAACAATTCCATTTTCAATTTTGTCTAATTCACTCAATGATTCGTCTATGGTACGGTTGCCATTTTCACAAGACTCAATTTGATCCGGAAATCGGGTTTCAAAATAATTTTCTTGACTTGTCAAATTATTGATTTCCTCTTCTGAATCGATTCCATTCAAAAAAGAGTTGACTTTTACCTCCACAAAGCAAGTTTTGATCGATGTCACAAATTTTGCATCTTTTTGAGCAAATAACTGTTTAGCAAAATCCAGGTCATCAGAAGGAATCTAGTAAAAATTGAAAAAGTTAAAAAAATATATCCAAGATAGTTATAAAATTTAAAATACTAACAAAACAATAACCAGTATGGTAAGAGCTAATGTAGTATTCATCTATATTGCCAATTTCTAAAGGCTGACTGATAGATGCCACCACACCGAAGACCTCTTTTAAAAGATTTAAAAATTAAAAATGAATTTTATTTCTCAAAGTGTAAGTACCAAAACCAACAGGCAATTGACCGATTCGTATCAATTTCCAGTAATCATTTTCAATATTTAACAATATACCGTGTGGAAATCTAAAAATTATTTAGGTTCAATTTAAAAAAAATATTTTTTCTGCATTACTTTTTTAATAAACGAGTCTCCATCACAAGAGAAATGTCGAATTCTTTTTTTGTAAAGTTAAAGAATATTTCATTATTCTCGTATTCGCTGAAAAAAAAATATCAATTAATTTTTTTTAATATTAAATTAAATCGGAAATTGTAATCAATTTGAACCAAAAACATATGTTTTAATTAAAATTTGCTAGATTTAGACTAAATCAAATGATCTTTTTTTAATTTTAAATTTATTGATAAACAAAAAATTTATTATTTAATTAATTTTTATCAACCACTTTCAATTTTTCAAGGATTGAAATTGTTTATATATATTAAATTTTATTTAAAAAAATTCCAATGATGAAATTTAGTTACATTTTGAAATAATCGAATTTTAAAAATTAATAATGAATATTCGAAAATGTATTTACTTAACGAGAAGTTAAGATTTAATTAAACCAATTTAGGTTTTTTTTTTGATACAACGTTTTTGTTAGGTCATGCAACTTCACACCTATCTCAAATAAAAGCTTCTTTCAAGCATTCCAAAAAATTTTATATTTTTTTAACTAAAACCAATATTTGAATATCAATTATTCAAAAATCTTTGCTTAAATAATTAATTATTGCTTTCATTACTTTGAAATAATTCTGTTTGAAAAATTATTGTTGTTTTATGCTTTTCTAACTTGATTTTAGATTATTTTCACTAAAGAATTTTTTTCACCTTAAATTTAAGTTAACAGTGATTTTTCATATGATAAATGAAAATATCTGTAGAAAATCAATCTTTGAAAAAAACCTTAAAGAAAAAAGTAATCTTGAACCTGGAGTAGATGGCATCACTTTAAATTGTGCAATGGTGGATGAATTAAAAGAATGCTGTCATTAAATGCTTAACTTTATTAAATATCTCTCAAATAAGAAATTGGACTTAAAACTCAAAACATTAGGAGTGTCATACAAATCTTTAATAGGATCAGTATTATATCATTCCTTTTCTTGTTTAAATTAATTCTAAAGAAACTAGAAACAAAAGAATAAGAACCATTTAAAACTCAGCAGTTAGATCTTTTCTTAAACTAAAATATGAAATTATCTCCAAGTATTTTAGGCTTAATAATATAAGATTAATAATAGCCTCGAATCGACCTTTTAGCTTAATGGTTTACCAACTGTCAAAATAATCAGGTAAACCGGCCTCTTTTTAAGATGCACTTTTCAATCCATGTTTAAAAATTTTTAATTATTTTAAGTATTTTTTATTTTAATTTTTATGGAAAAAATTAAACAAGAAATTTAAAATTTATCAGCTGATTTTAATATTTCTTAATTATATTTAATTTGAAAAAAAGTCCTTAAAACTTTGAAGAAAACATAATGCGTTCAAAATACCATTTTAAACAAATATATTTTTTTGAATAAAGAAATCTCAGTCATATTTTAACAATCCAATTTTAAACGAAACATAATTTAAAAAAAAAAAAAATTTTTGTTCATTCATTTTAAATTCATAAATAATATGTTCAATTAATAATAAAAATGGAATAAAAAATTATCATATATTAAAGAATCAATTTAAGGAAAAAGATTCTAATAGATGGTTTTTAATAGTTTGAAATTAAGAGTTCGAATTTTAATGAGTAACTTATCAAGCATCATTAATCAAAATTGATGCTTACTGAGCCAAAATACTTATTCGAATTTATCGAGTCAAAATTTTGAAAAAAAAAATCTCAAGTATTACTAATTGGGAATATAAATAAATTTGATTGATAAAAAAAATTAAATTAATTTGGCATTAGAAAAAAATAATTAATGAAATTTTTTGAATTTTTTTTACTAAAAATGAATGACGATGAACAGAAATGATGAAACTTCACTTATTAAAAAATTTTAGTTGACTGAAGTTCTAAGTAAACTCTGTTATCTGTGCACTTTTAAAATACACCTTTCATGCAACTTAACAAATTTTGCTTACTCGGTTTCGTAAAACATGATGCCAATTAGAGTTGGAATGATCAGGAAAAACGTATCCATGTTATATAAACCAGTAATGCAGTACTCGATGTTGTCAGGTATAAGCAATGGCAAAGTTATTTTATGTTGACGAGATTCTTCAAGCAGAAAACATAAAATTAAAATAAATACACTTTTGTAAATTTGAATTACCATCTGATATAGACTGTTTTCTCACAAGACGATGGTTTGATTTGTGAACTTTTTTGATATTGTAATGGGCCTTGCCATTTTGCTTTGTAAAAACTATTTCCGGTTCCTGAGATTCATCGTAAATTTTCGGGATATGACCCGATAAACACTCAATTACTGTTTCGTAATCCTCTTCTTTAATCTAAAAAAAATTGAATAATTTATGAAATTTTCTGAAAATTTATTTAAAAAAAAAAGGAGAGCAAAATTTTTTAAAAATATTAAAGCCTTAAAATTACCAAAATGTAGTCACATTGGTACATTGAAATGGCCATTATACTAATTTTCCAATCAGCCAAAGGAAGTATAAGGTATTTAGCTATCTTGGAAATTCCGCGCTGAAGGTCTTCGCCTGACAAATGCATTGGAATCCAGTCTGAATGACTCAAAGTGATATCAGCGTCGTTAGTAAACGGCAATAATTCTGGGAAAAAAAATTTATGATAGAATGGTAAAAATGATGAAAAATGTACCCTCGAAGCCGAAATGATCAACCACTATTGAATAGTCATCGTTGGTCTCGGTGAACGAGAAAAATGAACACTTTGTTTTGTTGGTGAACGCAATTTTCACAATAGCGAACATTAGCTTGTGAATAGAAGGCTTCTTGACACTTATTATTTTTAGTTTGTAGTCCAACAGACGAAGCTCTATTTTGGGTTCCATTTGAATAATTTGTTAAAAATGTCTATAGACAAATATTTGCTTAGCAAAAAATAAAAATAATTTCAAGCACTAAAATATATGATTACATGCAAAGAGTTGGAGCTTTTTTATTGAGTGCGCAACCAACTACTTATGCCTGGAAAAGAAAAAACTGGGTGTTGTTTGTTAAATTTTAAAACCAAATTATCTCAATGAGACTCACTTAAAAAGCCCAGCAGATGCATTCGATGTTTTAGGAAAGAAGAAGAAGACAAAATAATTTAAAAACTCAAAGTAGATCCAAGTTCTAAGAAATGCTTAAGCAAATCATTGCTATAAAACTCAATTTAGTCTATTTTTATGTTCAAAAGCGCTTTGCAGGAATAGAGACCAACAAAGTCAGTATAAGCTTGCGCGTGGTCTCTTTTCCCAAGTTTAAAAAGTCTAAATTTAACACTCTTTAATAAAACCATATTTTTTTCTTTTTTTTTTAGATATTAAAATTTTTTTCTAGGTTATCTTGGCACTTGTAACATAAATGGCAGATATCACAACAAGTTGACTGCACAAAATTAAAAAAACCCAAATAATAAAATTAGAAATATTTTTTTGACTCCAATAGTCTAAGAACTTTTGGGCAAAATATAAGATATGCAAAGAAAAACTAATTGCATATTCAAGCACTTTGAAACATTTTGTTTTGTATAATTTTTTGAAATCAGGTTTTAAAACTATTTATTGGCAAGCATTTGAAAAAATTGCATAATTTCTTAATAAATCGTCTAGTCTGAGCGTTTCGTTGATGTTTTCCACACTTGTGTGTTCTTTCCAAAGTAATCAAAAGCTCATTGAATCCTCATCACCTGTTTATTGATCTAACCAAGTGCACTAAACAAAAATTATTTTTTCCTCTCAAATAAAGCTAGAAAATTCTACCATTTTTGCTAAATTTCAAGCTGGTATTTCACCGAACACCAAGCTACAAAAATTTATCAAAGTTCAACATTGGCTTAGCTATCTGTCTAAATAAACTAATGCTAATTAATAATTACAATTCTAAACGCATTCAAATCAGCTACCAGTTTGAAATAGCTTTGAAATGATAAATGGAGCACAGATTACCAGGTCTATTTAATAATTTAAGTTCAATGTAGTGCCTAGATTTTGTTTTACTCAAGAACCAAATCATTTCTTTTAAAGAAATAAAATAAAATTCTTGGTCTAGCCATCTGATTTGACTTTTTCTCGGCAAAAACTTTTAAAAAAACATTAAGCCAGTTTGGCATTTAATGTGTATGATATTTCAATGCAATTAAATTTTCCAAGGTACGAAAAATAAGAAAATTATATTACCTAGATACCTCAATTTGAAATAAATTTATCTTTTTGATGATTTTGCCTCACCTGAGTTTCAATAAATTCAGGATACTAAAGCCACTTCTCAAATAGTTTTTTTGTTGCTTAAAACTAAAGCTATAAAATTTTATCATATCTTTTCTAAAAGTCAAATTTAACAAATGTAGATTTAGTTCTTAGTTGAGCGCTTGCTTAAACGTGTTCTCGAGGTGCTAATTTCTGTAAACAAATGATTTAAAAAAGAAAGATTAAGCAAAAATATAATTTCCTTAAATCGGTGATTCAAATAATTAATCATAATTATATTTTCGAGGAAAGATTTCAAGATTGTTGATCAAAAAAAACTGCTATATAAATTTGTTTTACGTGTTTTCTAAGGAAATTATTTATTTTAATCTAAAGCATAGATAATGCTTCCATTAGAACAATTAAATCGGTGATTTAGATTTAATTTTATAATTGTATCATTTTTTCTTAAACAATTTATCTAATATTTGAACTTGTTTTAATCATACTAAGCTTTTAAAAATTACACCAAAGCTGCAAAAAAATTCCTAGCACAAAATTCTTGTTGGAATTGATTTTGGAAAATACATTGGAGAATTTAAAAGTTCATTCATGCTAAGTTTCCTCAAATATTGATTTATAATTAATTTTTTAAAGCGATTTTTGATTGCAAAAACAATCATTTTGAATTTGTTAATTGAAAGTTTTTCCAATAGCAGATTCTAAATTTTTGCTTGCTTGATGTCAATCCTTTAAATTATTAAATCAAATTATAGGACATTAATTTCCTAAAAATTATTTTAGAACCTTATGCTTTTCACTAAGCATATTGTAAAAAAAATCTCTAATGCTTCTTTAATTATTAGACGTCGAAAATTGATGAAAACATTTTAATCAAGGAGCTGAGAATTTATATCAATCTCGTTTTTTTATATTTTTATTAAAATCTAATAAATAAACAATCTCTCCAAAATTGCTATTTAATCATTTTCTACTAGACTATTTTGAAACAAAAAAATTTACGTGATAAGCTTGGTGTTTATTAAAATTAAAATTTTGCGATAAAATTTTATAAAAAAAAATTTAATAAAATGTAAGAATGTTTGAATCATAGAAAAATAATAAAAAAATCTTATAAGTTGCGAAATTTAATTAAATGATTTGGAATAAGCATTATTGCTTAAAATAGCAACTAAATCATACAATTGAATCAATATAAACTTATTTAGCCTTGAAAAATTTTAAATTTTGGGTGCAATGTGTAATTTGGTGCTAAAAAATATTTTAGTATAAAATTTGTTACAAAAATGCAACTAATAATGAGGGTCCTCTTATGAATTGAACCAAATGACTGGAATTATTATAATTTCAAAATTACTTGCAAAGTTTTTTCCACTATTTTTGTAAATTTTCATTTTCATTAGATTGTGTTTTTTCGTGACATTTTCTTAAACTTTAAGTAAAGCAATTCGTGGAAAAATAATTCTCAATTGTAACCTTTATTTCAGAAGGAGTTATTTTCGAGGAGTTAACAGAGAAAAATTTTACCACATTTTATTTGCAGAATATCATTTTGAAAAATTAAAATTTGACTTAATAAAATTAAAATGATCATTAAATAAATAAGATTAATTTAAGTATTTAGAAAGTAAAGATTAATATGAAAAGAATGTATGATGGAAATTTAAAATGTTTAAAAAAGAGTGCAATCTTGAAAACTAATTGAAAAATTAAATCTTTTTTTACTTATTATGCAGAATTCGTTTATAAAACCAAAGTAAATATATAAAACTTTTGAAAATAAAGCATCTTTAAAAATAAAAACAAAAATAAAATCAAAACATTTTGTTTTAATTTTTTTCATCGCGTCTATAGGAAAAAATTGAATGATTTTATTAGCTTAAGTTCCGGTTTTATCATGTAATTAGTACCTTATCTAACCTTAAACGCTAAAAATTCCCTTTATTTTTTTTTTGATTTTTCATGATTAATCATGTCACAGTCTTAAATGCTTTTGGTAAAAGCTTCTACTTTTCTACCTTTTTATTCTACGATCTTTTGTTATTTTTTTTGCATTTTAAAAATAATTGCATTGCTAAAACCTGACGCAATTTTACGTTAAAAGGCGTTTTGTCCCCTTTTTGCCTAATTTTACTGATGCTCGATTTTTTGCATAATACGTCTCAGTAGATCTTTAAAATAAATAAATGAAAATTTAATTGCTTTACGTATACAATCATTTAATTCAGGAAAAATTTCTTATAATTTTTTGGTTTAAAAATATTGAAAAAATCTAACTATTTTTATATCCTTTGATTTACGCATTCCTGCTCATAAGAGGTAAATTTGCGAGGTTTTGCCAAAAAAAAAATCTTTATTAAATAGAAAACAACAAAGAAAGCATTTCTGATTATAAAAATAAAACATTATTAAAATGACGCGGCTCCATTTAAATGATGCTAATGGTTAAGCAAAATATTGCGAAATAAAATCATTTTTGATTTGTAACTTTTTTTGTAAACAAATTTAAATTAAAGTTCTATTTCTTTCAATTTTCAAAGAAAAAAAATAGAATAAAAATAACTTGCTAAAATATCAGTTAATTAGTAATAATACATAATCAATAGTGCAGAAAATGCACAAAAGAAAAAATGAATTCTTAAGATCAGGCAAGAACCATATTAATTTTTTAGATTAATATTCAAAAATTTTGATTACTCTTAACGAGCTTGTGCATTCAAAAACTTTTTAAGCAATAATTTTAAGCATGTTATGGTCTAAAATACAATGGTAATTGAACGAGAACTCATCAAAAACTGTAAGGCCTTTTTTCCTTTTTTCCTTTTTTCTCCTTAAGTCACTTTAAGGAGAAAAAAGGACTGAATATGAAAACTAACTTCCATAAAGCATGATATACTATTCATGTGTTTATTCAAAGTGATTTCAAAGTCAAAAAAGAAAAAAATAATGTATTATGATGACAGACAAATAGATGAAATAAAAATACCACAATTCCAGCAAAAACAAAAAAACTTTTTTTATTTTGTTTATTTTTATAGATAAGAATAACATTTACTTACAAAGATAATTGATGTTACTTTTAAAATGGTCACTTGCTTTGTCTCTAGATTTTGCAAGCGAAAAATTTTGAGCATTAATAAATCAACACAATCGGTTCTTTAAATAAAAAAATTAAAAAAAAAATTTTTCAAGAACTTTTTCTAATCAGATGTAAAAATCTCTATTTTTTAAGAAATCGCTTTTGGTTCAATGAGAAGGTTTACCTGAATTATTTCGGATTTATTTATTTTTAATTGACAGTTTAATAAGAATACTTTTGATTTTCGAATTCCATTTATTTATTTTAATTCAGTTTGAATATCTCATAATTATTTAAAATATTTAACTTTTTAGTCTTGAACTTTAAAAATATTAGATTCGTGCTTTTTCTATTAAAAATTTGAACATATAGTTGAATTGTAAAAAGGATCAAATTTCCGATTTGAATTTAACTTTATTTGAATTTTTGTATTAAATTGAAAATTAATTTCAAATATTTTAATATGTTTTAAAAGAGGATTTGATTTCATCACTTTGATTCCATCATTTCAATCACCCTAATATTGTTAAAATGACCTGAAAATTTAAGTAACTAATTCAGTGATACCGACAAAAGTGTCGTTTTTATATTTAAAAAATTGAAATTTATTGCTTTAGCTTCTATGGTCTTTATCTAAAATATTCGTAGTATTTTATTACTACGACTACTACTTGGTTAATGTCTAACTCGAGTTGAAAAAAAATTTCAACCGATATTAATTCTTTAAATGAATAATGTCACATAGCATAAATAATTAATCTTTTAAAGACAATTTTCTTTAAAAATAAGTATTGATAAATTAATCAAAAAAATTAACAAACTTTTTATAAGAAAATGGAAACATTTAACAAAATAATATAAATCAAAAAATTCAAAATTCTATTGAGTTCATTAAAATTCATTTAAATTTCATTTTGGTTTGTCTTCTTGAAAATCATAATAAATTTTTAATAAAATACGATATTTTAATTAAAAATATTTTCTAATTTTAAATCGATTATTCGAATTAAAGATTGTCGGATAATGATAATTAAATCTTCAAAAAAAATAATTCTGCTTTAAATTTAATGCACGTCAATAGACCAGTATTCCATCTTTTTAACTAAAAATTTCAAAATCAGTTTAAAAATATATTCTAAGATTTGGATCCGAAATAAAACGACGATTTATTCAATTTCTAATAATTAATAAAAAAAATTATATATTTGTTTAAAATTTGCAGACGAATACTTTTGTTTTAATAATTTAAATTAATAAAATTCAAATATCTAATAGAAAATTCCTTAAAAATTTTTAAAATAAAATTAATAGTTAATTAGATCGAATTTGTTTGATATTTTTACAAAAATCACTTATTCGATCAGAATAAAATAAAATTTTTCTATTTAATATTATCTAATTACCATGCTTTCATGTTTTAACTTAGTTAATTTTTGTCGATCGAGTAGAAAACTTTTAATTTTTATGTAATTATATATTTCAATCATCATTATATAAATTCTCATTTTTTAATATTGAAAAATTTAACTCCAATAACCAAAATTAATCTCAGAACTCAGAGAGCTATTCAAAAAGTTTCTTAGCTAAATTTGTAAATAAAATGCCGAAATGAATTTCTATTAATCATTGATAAAAATTTCGAGGCTAATTTATCATTTTTACACAATTGTTCTATTAGATTTTCGCAATAGTAAACGATGTTTATTTTCAATCATTATTCATCTTTAAAACATTTAATCTGAGATAATAATGATATTGAAATAATTCTAAGAACTAACAGATTTATTTAAAAAAATCTAAATCATTCTTTATCTTATTTAGCTCTTAAACATTCCTCATTATGAAAGTAAAAAATTAATAACAATCACAAATTGAACTAAAATTAGAATTAGAATTTTATAAATACTCAAATAATACATAAATCGTATTTTAAAAAATTAAATACATTTTGTTTATTCCTTTATATCTAATACTTTCTTGATTTTTTAAGATAAGAATTGTTTCACAAAAAGTTTTGAAATTTCAAAAAATAACTCAAAGTTAAATACACGTGTTTTGAAAACTAAATTTTATCGCAAATTACTTGTCACAAAAATAAAATTTAATTCAAAATTGTCTCAGTTTAGTAATGTTAAGAATTATTTAAAATTGGTCCATCTCTTCAAAGAAAATATAATTCTATAATTATAATTCAAAAAAATTTCAACAATTAGAGAAGTTTTTTTATTCTAAATCAAATCTTAAATTTTTTTAATACAAATAAATGAATTATTAATAGGTCTTTTATAGACATGGACACTAATTGTTGATTAATCTTGAAATATTAAAAAGAATTTTAAATTTATTAAGAAAATTAAGTAAGCAAAATTGTAAAAATTTGAATTTTTAAAGGTGTAAGTTAAGGGCTTAAGATAAACTGTTTTTCATCTCTATTTTTTTTAATATCAACTGCGAATAATTAATAGCTGAATTTTTACAAAAAAATTTATGTTTCTTTTAGTTAAAACTTAAAACTTAGAATCCGAAATCAAAAACAGTCTCTTTAAATCTCTAAATTTAAATCATATTAATTTTAAATAATTTGATTAGTTCATTTAAATGAAAATAATCTCAAAGATAGATATTAATTAATTAAAAAACTAATTTTGAATCAATGCAATATTTGAATTCACAATGAATTAAATCAAATTAAAATTTATTTATTAATTTATTTTCCAAATTAAAGAATTCTAATTTGCTTTCAAAAACCGTTTAATTTGTTAGAAAGTTAAATAACTTTGTTCACCCCGGAATTTTATAGAATAATATAATTGCAGTAAAAAGGTCTCCTGCTGTAGCTTATTATTATTATTATTATTAAAAACAAGCAGCTGTACACAATTATTAAAAGAGTCAATAGATAAATATCATATTTTTTCTTTATAATTATCTGATTATTTATTTGCCAAAGCGTCAAAATTTCAGCGATTATAAGTTTTATAATTCCTATATTTGTACATGATGTGAAAAAAAAATAGAACTTAACTATTTACTAACCGGTTTTTGGCTGGGTAATAATTGCGGTGTAGATTATCAACTCGATGCAGTAACCTCTGTGTTAGATCGAAGCCGTTGAGCAAAAAGGTACTAGAAAAGCAGATGGGCGTCTCCCCATTATCCGCTAGTATAGAGAATGGAGAATTATTTATAAGTTTATTTATAAGCTATTTACTAGGAGTTAATAATATCTAATAATTATTAAAAATAAATCTAGAAAAAAATTTGAATACTAAATTTTAATGCACTAAATTCATAACAATTATAGGATAGATTTCAATGACATGCGTTACCTAGAATTGTTTTAGAATTTCTGAAATTTAAACCATTAGATTAATCATTGTAAAATTAAATTTGACCTTAATCTTTGTATATATATTTAAACGAATATTTTAATAACAAATAAATTAAGTTGATAATTGAATATTTTATATATATTTTTTTTCTAAACTATGATTAATTAGTTTTTACAGAAATATAAAATTTCTAGAATGTAAAAAAATTAATTGAAAAATCCTAAATATATTATTAAATATATAAAATATATTTTCTGACTCATATTCATTAAGATTTTAAAACTATTTCCTTTTATATTTAATTAAATTTCTGCATACTCTTGCAATGAGATTCGCAAACTCAAAACCCAAATATCAGATTTTAAACCACACCTCCACCATCTTACCAATTTAATCACGTCAAAAATTACAAGACTTTTATGTTTTTAAACCTGATATTCAATTGTAAATGCATTATTAATCATTAAAAGTCAACTTTAAGTTCGACATTTAAATCTTTTAAATCAAAAAAATTAAAAACATACTCAATTTGGGTTAAGGTCTGAGATTAAATTTTATTAAGTAGATTCTTTTTTTAATTTTTTAGCGATTAAAGTTTTTTTTTTAAAGCGCGACGCGTTTAGACCGCCTAAAGAGCCTTCTTCAGGCTAATATTCAATTAAAAAATAAAAAAATCAATTACCAAAATAATAAATAGAAGTAATTTTTTTTTTGAAATATAGAAAGAGAAAATCAAATTTTTTAGTTTACAAGTTATATACAAAAACAAGTAGCTTTTATTGTTAGAAATAAAAATACAAAAGCTTTTTTATTTAAATAATTTTATAAAGCATGTTCCTCATAATTGTGATTACTAGGATTAAAATTAAATAATAATTGAATGAGTATTGACCATTATTGATCATGTAACTACGTAGACCAACGTAGTTGAGTTACGCACATTATTTTAAAAATTTTACGAATCTCAAATAGGTCTGAATTTTGATAATTTCCAAAATTTTAATTTTGTATCCGCTATAAAACAATTGTGTAAATTTTTCATTTTATCTTTTTTAATTCTGTCATTTAAATCCAAAACTCAAATTGAGCATATTTACATTTTTTTTTAAGTTGGTAACATAATTGTTAGATTTTTAAAGTTTTTAACAATAATGAATAATTTTCTATTGAATTAAATCACTTTCTCATTCAAAAAGAAACTAACAAACTTAAAATAATATCTCAAGTAAAAGTCCAGACTTTTGACAAACTCTGAAAATTATTGACCATTTTAGTGACATGTAAGTAAACTAATTTTTCGACAAAAAAAATTTGATCAACTATTAACTTTTTAAAAATCTGAATTCTTTTTATTTAAGTGACAAGAAAAACAAAAGCTTTGAATATTTTTGCTACTATTAATACATTTGAAAATTTTTTTAAAAAATACTTTTTTTTTGAAAATAAGAATGACAGCATAAAAACAATCCTCTCGAAGGCTTCTAAAATAACTTGTTCAGTTCAAGCAAAATCAATTCCGCATGGCCTTGGACCGCTTGACAACGATTTTATTAGATCTTTAAACGATACCTCTGGAAACTTAGGGTTTTGTGAAGTTCAGTACAAAAGAACAGAACAAAGTATTAAAAAATTTAATAAATTTTTATCTAAAAGTTTAAAATAAATTCTGTAAATGCAGCATAGTGCAACATTCTATGTTGCATCAACTGTAAAAGTCAAAACAATGAATGGTAAGCCACACGAGAACACTGTCACAATTGTCCTCTAGTAGTTGAACAAGACTTTCGTGTTCTTATTTTTAAAAAAACATCTAGATTGTTCCATTTGTTAGACCGCATTTAGAATATGCAATAGCAGCTTGGTGCCATAATACTAAAAAAGAGATAAATATACTAGAAATATTACAGATTTGAGCTAAAAGAACTTGTTAAGAGCATAAAAGAACTTTCATATGATAAAAGACTAGAAATTTTGAACCTATCGATGCGTCAAGAGAGAAGAGAGTGAGACGACTAAATAAAGTATTTAAAATTCTCGAAAGGATTGAGTATAATTGACTGACATAACTCGAATAAGCTTACTAATTCAGTTTCAGTTGAAGGCCCAGCTAAAGGGATACGGGCGAGGAAAGCACAGATTAGTGAAACAAATCACAAGGATCAGTCAAAGAGACCACTTTTTATAGAAAAGAGTGATAAACAATTGGAATGGATTACTGGCTGAAACAATTTCAGTAGAGACCAATAATGGCTTTAAAATGAAAACTGATGATTATTTCAAGGCAAACAAGAAATAAACATATTTTGTTATTTAAACCGGTTTTAGCTACCACAGTGAGACCCAAGTGTCTTGCTTCACAGGATAAAACCTGTCATAGTCTATTATTATTATTAATTAAAAATAAAGAAATAATAAATAAATGTTTTTTAATGGAATCTCGAAGTTGATGACCAATTTAAAGAGTCTATCTTTACATATTAAAATTTATCTTTGATTAAATTTAAATAATTTTAATGCATCATGCTTTACATGTTATGTAGATTTATATATATCTCAATATATATTCTCAAATCATTGATTAAATCGATTTTTAAATTTAAATTTACTAGCTCATTTTTTTGAAAAGTTTATTTTTTATATCAAAAATATTGGTTAGAAAGATCGAAAATTAATTTTGAATGTTAGATAAAAATACTTTTAAAATAAAAAATTCAAAAAAAAATTTACAAAAAATACTAATGCATACTTTATTATCTTAACTATTAACTTCATTAACGCGAAATTCAGTGGAGAATTAATTTGTTGATAAAAAAAGACAAAAAAGAAAACATGTCAAAAAAACTGAAAATCGATGTAGAAAATATCAGCCAAATTTCATAATTTAAATTTTTTTTTAATGAACTTTTAAAGATCTCATTTTGGTCACCAAAATCTAATAAGCCTAATTTTTTGTTAAACCATCCACGTCCGATAACTTTTAATTAAGTGTAATTTTTTTTTAGTTAACAAAAAATCAAATACACTAAATTACACTAATACAGCAAGAAAATCCTCAAAAATTTTTTAATTTTTTTTTCGTGAGGATTAGATTGCAAAAAAGGTAAATTTAGAAATGCAAGATATTCTAGAGCAAATTTTGATATTGCTTGAGTCCGAATACCAGTGGTTTAAATTATGAATTAAAACTCGGCTGCAATAATGTATCACTGAACTTATTTTAATACACAGCTGAATTCAAATTCTTAGACCCATTTAAATTTTAATAAAAAAAAATAAAATCTTGAGCACATTTTTACAAAAAAATAGGTTGAATTCGTTCTTATCTCTTGTTAGAATTCTAGACCGGTACTAGTCATCGCATAGACATGTTCAAGCCGTTCGATTTGTACCTGGAAAAAAAATTTCCAAATGAGGAAAATGCTGAATCATTGGAAGAGGCACAAAAAAAATGGAACAGCTTAAATCCAAGTAAAAAACTCAAGTTCATTAAAAAAGCTGAGAAAAAGTACGACACCTTTAGACAAGTAAATAGACACAAAAAATTCCAAATAAAAAATTCATGTTCATCTCCTAGGAAAATCCTGAGAGCTCGATTTCATTCAGTTCCATACTCTCTTTTAAAGAGCTGGAAATTTTGTTCAAGTCTTATGGTCTTCCGGACAAACTGCAGCAGTAACATCAAATTCATCATTTTATCTGAAAATTAAAACAATTTTTTTACAAGAAACAGCAAAATGTATTTTTTTAAAAAAAAACAGGACGAGGCGCGCACAAACCTTGAAAATCCGTCTCAGCTAGAGTCGGTCTTGCGCGAAACCAGGGCCCAAGCAGAAAAAGACTGGAAAAAATTTACAGACAAAGAAAAACATGCCATATTGCACGAGTTTCATGAAGTACCTAAACCAAAAAACTAAAAAAAATTATTCTTTTTACTCAATTTGAATTCTAAAAAAATCAAAAGAAACTGACTGAATATAATGAGAGCTTTTTTGATTTTGCTCGCAATTTACCAGAAAATCGCATAGTTGATTACAAAGAATTTTGTAAAAGAGTAGGCTTCCATGTTCTTTTTTTGATTTAGTTTTTAAACGCTTCCTCAAAGCCTGAATCCGTTGGTAAAGAGCGAAACCAAAAAGCGCACAAAAAAGAACCGGTTGAGCGTTTTGATAAAAAATTTGTCCCTTTCGATGTTTATTTTGAGAAGCACCGAGATGAGTTCGATCAAGACGACAACATGAGAGCCTACAATGATGCGCGCACTAAATTCAAAAGTCTAAGTGATAAAAAAAAACTTAAATATATTAAAAAAGCTGAGGGTAATTACGACGAGTATTATGTAAGTTGATTTAGGGACAGCGAAAAAATTTAATTTTTAAAGTCATTTGAAAAAATTAAAAAAAAATAAATAAATTTTTTTTATAAAGAAAAACTCGGATAATGAAAGGCAATTGCTTTCCTCATATTTGAATAAAAATGAAATAAAACTGCTCATGGAGTCCTATGGAATGCCTGACACTGTGCCAAAGTAGATACTTATTAATTTGGTGAAAACTGGTCTAAATTTTGTTTAGCTTCAGTGCCTACTTTTTCAGCAAGAAAGCTAAAGAAGGCATACGCGATATGAAACAAGCATTTGAATGTTTGAAGAAAATGACATCCCAGGAAAAAGAAGAAATACACAGAGAGCATAATATGGTAAGCGAGGGAAGAAGAAATTAGAAAAATTTTCTCTTATTTTTTAAAAAAGAAACAAGATGAATACTTGTTGAAAAAGAAGCAGTTTTTGGACTCATTGCCTTTTAGCAGACTGGAAGACTTTAATACCCTTAAAAAACAAACTCGCAAGTCAATATCTCAAGCAGGTTCTCCGAATAAAAAGCTCAAGAGAAACTCCAGTGCGACACCGAATCACATTAAAAAAGAGGAGATGTCTGATGAAGGTGAAGGCTAAATTTATTTTAATTAGAATAAAAAGTTAAAAAAATCAAATTTGTTTATCTAATGTTTATTATTAAGTCAATTTTTATTTATTTTTTTTTAATTTTTAATTTGAGTTAAGCCTTTATTATCTTCTGTTTATTGGTTTCCAATAAACAGCTAAAATTCCATTGTTGTGCAAATATTTTAGATTTTTCTCAATTTTTTTATCCAAATACAATAAACAGTTTTTGAATACTATTAAAAAAAATAATTTTAAAATTTCCTGAGAAAAATATTTAATAAATTTAAATTAGAAAAATGATTAGATTTCATGCAATTTTTATCATTGAAAAATTATTCAATCATCTGAAAAAAAAATTAATTTTCTTAAATTTAAATCTAATAGAATGCATTTTTGTTTCTTGAACCTTTACCTTAAGCCCTTACAAAGAAGTCCAAGGGCTAAAATCGAAAATTTGGGTTTTTCCCTGGAGCTACGTCTCATTGATCCCTTTTATATAGACCTTAATTCCTCGAGCATGTTCTTAAATTTAGGTTTAACTTTATTTTATCCCTGCTCTATAATCTAAATTCCAATTTTAAGTTTATTCTTGGTCTAAACAAAAAAGAGACATTTAATTTTAGTTTTTTCATTACTTTACTATCGATTTTAGTTTATTAACCCGACTGTAAAAACTCAAATTTTTGATTTAACAACATGCTCGAGGAATTAGGGTCTACATAGCAGGGGATCGATGGCACGTAGCCCTAGGGGCAAAACCCAAATTTTCGGTTTTAGCCCTTGGACTTCTTTGTAAGGGTTTAACGTAATACCATAAATGACATCTTAATCTCTTTACAAATGAAAAAAAGTTATCATATTCTATTTCTGAATCTAGCTCGATTTGTGAATAAAAAAAATTAATTTCTTAGTAAATTATTTTGATTTTCCTTAGCTTATTTGTTTCCAGAATTGGAGAGACTTCGAAAAAAAATAATCTAAATTCGAAAATTGTCTACCTGTAATATATTTTCGATGGGGTACGATAAAGTTAACTTTTGATAATCTAATTCAAATTTTTTTTTTTGATAAAGTCAATTTTTAGATTTGGGTTAAGTAAGATGTTTTTTTCTCTGACTTTAACTTTTTGACCAACACTTTTTTTAATCTAATTTATATAGATTGAGGTTGCTCTGTTATCTCTAGATAGTCAAAATAATTTAACAAACTCGTTTAAATTAACAAAGAATAAATTCGATATTAGAATGTTTTTAATAATATCAAAATTTAAAATAAAAATTCTGATTTTTTTTTAATTAAGGTTTAAAATATTAAATTAATGTTTTTAAAAGATAGTTTTTCAAAAACAAAAAATTATAACATCTATTCACCAATTTAGTTCTACCATAAATTATTTTGATAAATTTTATAATTCCAAAAACTTTCAAATGAATATTTAGAGATTTTGAAACATTTCATATTATTAATTTTTGTGGCGAGACCTTAATTAATCCCGCCTTCTAGAAAGTTAAAATAAAGCAAATTTTTGATGATGAAAACCGAAGTTTTACATCGTCGTAATTGAAAAAATTTATTAATGACTCGAGTTTTTATAGTGGTTTTACGCACTAAAATCAAGATTTTTCAATTTTGAATTTTAAATTAAAAATTCACGAATTTAAAGAATTCATTTTTCACAAATTTAAAGACGCCATCTTTTATTTTATTTTAAAAAAAATTTTATTTAAATTTTTTAAGAATCACATTCTAGAAAATTTTTTTCTTAAATAATTGAATTTGATCCAAAAAGCAGAATTATATTTTAAAAACAAGACATGAATTAAAAAATATTTTAAGGAAAAAACCAAATAAATGAAATAAATATTTTAATTAAAAATAAACAAGGATAGGTGTTGCAATTTAAAAAAAAAAGAATAATCTTTAATTCACAAAATAAATGATTAGATTAATTGATTTATATTTTAATTTTTTTTTAAATCAAAAAAAAAATCGAACAAAATATTAAAAATAAATTGAATTTTATTAGAAAATTCAAAAAAATCTGTTTTCTTAAAATTTTTTTCCAGAATTTTGACAAAAAATAAAAATTTCATTAAAGATATTTCCATTTTAAAAAGAAATACCACAGATGACCTCCTAGTAGGCCACCTCCGCAAACTAGTCTTGCTATAGCTTATATATATTATTATTATTTATATTATTAAAGGCATGTAATTATTACCTGGGTTTATTTTATGCAAAAAAAAACTAAAATACTGAATTTGGAACAAAATTATTTATTTATTACTTTTTTTTAGAAGTATATAGTACTAATTATCTAATTAGAACAAAAAAATAAAAATAAAAACAAAATATATTTTTTAAGGACAAAAAAATCAAATTCTCTATCGAGGTATTTTTTAGCATCCTCCAAGGAGCGAAAACTACAGAAAGGAAAATAACTTTTACCTTTTCCTCTAGTTTTTCCTTTAGTATTAGCCTCAAAGGCCTGATCTTGAGATATGCTACTAGGAATTTCTTCACTTACAGGCCTTTTTTTTTAATTCCCGAGTTATTTTAAAGATTTATTTATTTATTCGATTAACTATATCGAACTGGAGATAAGGCTAGATTGGTTTACATTTAAGTATAATCAAAAGTGTTAATTTGAAAAATAAAACAAGAAAAATAAAAAAAATTTCAAAGTGGCTATTTTTTTCAACATTATAGGATTAATTAATAAATAATTTTGTTTTTTTTTGATTGTATAAGAGTTTCATTTCAATCAATTATATATTTATAAATGTAATCGTAATCAATTTAAATGTAATTGACATTAATTACAAAAAGAACTAAAATGCTTTTATTTTGTTCCTAATTCAGTATTTTAGTTTTTAAATTGTATATTATTGTTATTTAAAAATATTATACGGGATTATTAAATAGCCGGAAAAACTATCAAATGATTAGATTTTATTAAAAGAGATATTTTGAATATTATCATATTTATTTTTAACAAAATCAATTTTTTTTAGGCTTTTTTTATTTTAAGATTTATAGAAAAATGTAAAAATAGAAAAAAATCTTATTTAATAAAATAAAGGTTTATTGTAAAGACTGAGATTTTATCTTCCAAGTAGAAAAATGCAATAGGCTTAATACGATATTTAAATTTTTAAATTTTAAATATAATTATTATGCTTTGAATAAAGCATAAATTTAAATTACTATTTTTTAATTATTTTCCATTCTGTTCAAATTTCAGTTCATAAAATTTCACCACCCAAAAATAGATGATTATTAGTTTTCTTTATTTTTAGGCAAATCAATTTCATCTTATAATTCAAGATAATATTTTGAATTTACAATTGAAAACAAAAAATTTAAAATTCTAATCAATTTCAAAATCTTTTATTCACATCTCAAAAAAAATTCTAAATTTAATTAAAGAAAAATAACATGTATTTACTTTTTACTTTCTATCAAATTAATATTTAATTATTAATTATTAAATCAAATACGGAATATTCTTGAAGATCTACTTATGATTCTAGATCATGTAACAAATCATTAAAAAAATCAGTGATTTCAGTAGACTAAATTTCTTTTGCTGTGGTCTTAAATTCCTTAAAATGACTGATTCATAGCATTTAAAGAAAAGGTCTGTTTATGGTTTTTGAACATGGATTAAAAATTTATTTAAAACGAAAATAATTCAGATTTTTATTTTCGTTTTAATTATTGTTTCAATATCAAAAATAAAAGTGATTAGATGTTAATAAAATAAAATTAAACTCATGAGACTTCCTTAGTTAAATTTTATCCTTTAATTCATGATTTTTTCAAAGAATTTTACAATGAAATAAAAAAAAAAACTTCAAGAAAATTCTTTAAAAAAAAAGAGTCAAATGCATTAAAATAAAATTCGAAATGAACGATGCCTTTAATTGATTGAGTTTTAGTAAGTATTGCAAATGAAACATAACTTGTTTATAAAACAAATCTAACTTGTTTGGTTAATTAGAAAATAATTTTTTTAAATGCGCTTATTAAAAATCCTATTATAAAATTATTTCATTCAATAAAATTTGAAATTTCATTTTAATTCATAAAATTATCTGTGAAACTGGGGGCAATGGAGGAGGAGGAGAATGGAAACTAATTTTGTTTAGTAAACTTCTTTATTTCTTTTAAAACTAGAATCTCTTTTCTTTAATGAAGCGCAAGCTGTATTTATACACACAGCTCGCGGCTTACATCCCTCGGCGCTTACTCGAGAACTTCGGGGGTCGGTTCGTTAATAACGAAAGCGAGCTCTCGTCCTTGCTCTGGCTCGGGCTACGGTTGTTGTCGCTCTTTCTGTTGTTGTTCAGGTAGCATTTGATTTGGTGGGTCCTGCGCCAATTCGTCCTGACTCCTCAAGAGTTGAGGACGTCGTTGTCGCAACCAACCAGCCATGTACTGCGGGTCGATTACAGCTACTCGGTGTTCTTCGAAGAGAAGTCGGTTCTCTTCGAAATACATACGCTGGTCCAGGAGCACCTCGTTGTCGTCAATGCGCTCCAGGCACGTGTACCGTGGCACGGCAGTCGTCCCGCGGACTACTTTTTTTTTCCTTGCTTGCTTATTTTTTTTTTTTTTTTAAGTTTCTTTAAACTTTTCTTTCTTCCATCCCTTTATATTTCTTTGGATTTCTAGCCACGTGTTTTTTTTTTTTTTTCTAGAGAAGAATCACAATAAAATGATCCAAAAATTAAAACAACTGCTTTTTTGCTAGTCACTAAATTTTGTTTTGCGCGTGCTAAATAACGCACTTGTTTTTTTTCAAAAAAAAATTGGGTTTTTGCTTTAACTTGCGAAACGCTTGCTGTAATCAAATTTAAAATAAAATAATAATACAATAAGTGAAAATAGATAAATAATTAAATAATAAATAGTTTCTTGTAAGGTTAATTATATATGTGTATAAATCTTGCTTGTTCTTGTGTTGTCTCATGTGTGCTGCAAGACCGGCGGCTGATTTGGCGCAAAAGTCGCAAAGATCACACTTGTATTCGCTTGCAATTTTATCATGTGCGTCCTCGAATGTCGAGCTGTTGAACTCAGCTCGCTCGTTCGGTATTTGTTGCCTATTCGTGCTCGAACTTGTTTGAGCTCTTGTTGTCTGCTCCAAAGTAATAACTTCTTCGCCAGGCTGTACTGCGTTTCTCAACTGTCTCATTCGGGCGATTCTTGCGGCCATTGTGACTTTGTCGTCTTGCCAATCTGAGTCCGAACTTTCGATTGTTTTAGCCGTAGGCCTGCTAAAATATTTTTGCATTCTGTTGCGATGAACGACTTTTATTTTTCTAGTTTCGGGGTCGATAATTTCGAAATTGACCTCGTTGATTTGCCTAACGATCTCGTTAGGTCCTATGAATTTGTTTTTGAAACATTTCACCTCTCCAACTTTTTGTCGTGAGTTGACCAGTTACACTAGATCTCCAACTTTAAACTCGACTATTTTAACTTTCATGTCATATTGTTGTTTTATTGACGCTTGTGATCTTTCGGTATTGCTTTTTACTTTATCTTGTACCAATTCTCTAGATTCATAGCTTTTATCGGCTTCTATTTCTAGCTTGCGCTCGTCTTTACTTGGTAAGGGTTTGCCGAAAATGATCTGGTTGGGACTGTACCCTGTTGAGCTATGGATAGCATTGTTGTAAGCAAATGTCACTTGCCATAAGACTAAGTCCAAGTCCGAGTGGTCTTTGAAATACTCATAAATTTCGCTTTTCATCTTTGGCCAATAAAACCTTGCTGGTACTGCTCTCAAGGTCTTTTCGAACCCTAAGTAACCTGATGTGATTGAATCGTGCAAATTTGTGTGGTTAAGTGTTTTGGAACTATTACGACTTCTTCGTTTTGAACGTTCAAGTAGCAGAGTACTCCTTGTTCGATTAACCGTTCTATGCATTGCTTCCACGTTTGGCTTTTCTCTAATTAGTCTAGCTCGTTCTTGTTTTTTGTTTTTATGGCAATCAGGATTACTAAGAGTTCCTTGTCTTTATGTTGTTCTTTTTCCCAGTCGATATCGACTCCGACGTCTAGCTTGCTTATCTGTATGTTGGGTCTAGAAAGAAGGTCTGCAGTTTTACTTAATTAATGCCTGGGTAGTAAATTATCTCGTGATCTAGGTCTTGGAGTTTCAGGAAAAGCTTGTAGAGTCGTCCGTCTGGCTCTTTAAATTTTTTCAAAGTGCTGAGTGCCTTTTGATCGGTGAAGAATCGTACATGTCTTCCAAAAATGTATATTCTAAAATGTTTCGACGCCAATCATTTCAAACAATCGCCAGCATTTCTCGCTCGCTTGTGAAATAGTTTCTTTCAAATGCGATTGTTTCAAATAGTTTCTTCTCAATCAATTCTTCTTTTATGTGACAAAATGCTGGTATTGTTTCGCCATACTTAATTGTTCGTGTGTTGAACGTGTTTAAGTAATGACTCGCTGGTTTAACGCAAAGTTCTTTCAGCTTCTTGAAAATTTGCTGAATGTCTCTCTTTTCGTCTTGCGTCAGCGAATTGTAAGCTTCTAAAGCTTTACCGTCGAGGCAAAACACTATTGCTCTGGCTTGTTGGGCTTCGTCCCACAAGTACATCGACGCATCATTCCCAAATGCATTGTAGAACTCTTTGAAGCTTATATTTTCGCCATCATTAACAATGTTTGATCCTTTTCTTACCATAACTTAAGCTTAATAATTCTCTCAATTTGATGAAAAGGTTTTTTTTTTATTTTTCCACTTGCAATAAGCTGGCTTTACAGTTTTAAAAACTCAGCTGACTTGTATTCTTGATTTCAATTGGCTTTACACGCTTACAAACTCAATATTTTCTTGCTAATTCTCTCGCGACTGGCTTTATAAATTTAAAAACGCAGTCTCTTTTTGCTTGCTAGCTTACTAGTCTTGATCTTTCCTCTCGCTACTATTTTTGATTTTGATCGTCTCAAAGCACGATCGCTATCACCAATGTGAAACTGGGGGCAATGGAGGAGGAGGAGAATGGAAACTAATTTTGTTTAGTCAGCTTCTTTATTTCTTTTAAAACTAGAATCTCTTTTCCTTTATGAAGCGCAAGCTGTAATTATACACACAGCTCGCGGCTAACATACCAAAAAAAATCTAAAATTTCCAAAACTTATATCACTCACTATGTACTGTAAAAAAATAAGAATTCCTGTCTTTAGCCTGATAATTTTTCCTAGATTATTCCTCATAAAAATACTAAGCTTCAGTTTTATTGAAAGCCTACAAATGTAAAATTTTAGTACAAATTTTACCTCCGCTTGAATGGAAAAATAAGCATTTTTTTAATATTTAGATTAAAAATAATTATTTTGTTAAAAAGGTTGATGAACGAGCACTTTTGCTGACTGTTTTTAGTCTCCCTCTTTTTTTTTCTAATTAACAAAATTGTTTTACATCCCTATTTTCTTTTTATTTGGACTAAATGTTTAGTTTTTTTAATGCTAACAAAAATTCATAAGTTGATGACGCAGAATTAAAGAATAATTTTATTCACGATATTTAGCAAGTTTAAATTAGAGATACTTGCCTAGTATTAAGAAATTGCCTAGTATTTTCTTTTGTGAGTAAAAATTTTATTATTATGATGAACAATTTTTTTAAATAAAAAATTCAAATTTTTTTCAAATTTTATTTAGAAAATTAAAAAAAGCTCTCATTTCGCTCGAAAGATTAAAAAGTCTATATTAAAAATTTAAAAAGGAAAAAATTGACTAATTTGAGGTATTATTCTTTTGAGACGTAACCCAGGCCAAGCTCCATTTTAAATTTGTCAGCATAAACTTGAGCGCTTTGGTCCAATGTTCATACGAATTCGAAGTAAATTTCACACTATAGCTCGAATTTTTGTCTTCTAACTTGTCACCATTAATTTTGTAGGGCAAACAAAACTGTTTATCTTTTGTCCTTATCTTATCTTCCAATTGTTTGATACAATCCAAAAATGCCATCATTCCCTTATCGAATTTTTTGTCTGGTATCAAAAAATATTTTTTACCCTTCACTTCATACATATTACACTCATCACCAATTTTAAAATTTGAATAGTTTGGATTATTTTCAATAACTTGAATGTAAGAAAAACTTCCATAAGGAACAAGTCGGAATCGCTGGAATTCTAATTTTATTTTTTTAGCCAAACAATAAAGCAAAAGATTGGCTTGTCCAAGACCAGCATTTATTTCATCCCATTCAACTTTATCATCGGGCATGCACCCGAGTCTAAAATAATTAATTGTTCCGAATGGACCCGAGTGCCAAATGTGAAACGCTGCATTCAGCACGTTCACACTTCGGAGACGATTAAAATGAAATTTAGCGTTTCTGTGCTGATTCTCTAAGCTTTCATAGTTTTCTTCTAGCTTGACTAATTGTCGCTTTAGATTTGAGTACTCTAACAAATAATTTTGTTCTTCATTTAGCAAATTTGTTTCCTCATCAACCAATTTATTTTTTATTTCAATAAAATCGCTCTCTTCTTTCTCTGTTTGTTCCAACTGTCCCTGCAATTCCTTTTCTTCAGCCTCTAGCAGCGCCAATTCTTTTTCTAGCTCTTTTATTTCCTCATCGCTGGGTACTTGGCTATTTAGTCTTTTTATCAATGCCTGATAATCTTTTTGCTCTTGATCAACTATTTTACACTGAGTGTCCAATTCATTTACAACTCTATCGGCACATTCTTCGCACAGCGGATGGTCAATGTTGGTTGTTGACGAAATCATGTCGAACAAGGCAGTTATTGAGCTAATTCTCGAATGCCAATCCACTGTTTGGTCATTGTTTATGGTAGATTGATTGTTGGATGTTGAATCAACTATGTTAATTGTAGTCGGACATAGGTAAAAATTTCTAGGTGGAATCGATTTTTTGAAAATGGGCTCAAAATTTTTGCTCGACAAATCAACGTCTTCATCAAAGTTTGTGTTAGTTGAACGTTCTGTGTCGTTATTAAAACCAGTAACAATTGGTGATATGCTGAGCTCCATTTCTGGGTCCATGTTTCCGCTAAATACTGTCTCCAAGTCGTCTTGGCAATAAGTGGTGCTTAATTGCTTTAAATTAGCCTCGTTTAAGTTGGAGTCCAAGTTGAGCGAAACTCCGCATAATTGACATTTTTGCATGGCTGCATTTTTTACCAAGTTTATTTCAGATTTACTAGTGCTAATTCCGGTCACCACAATACTCTGATCTATATCACTTTGATCCATTTCAAAGTTGAACGCAATTATTTTAATGGCTTCTAAATTATTTTTAGTTTGAAAATTCTAAACTTTTCAAGTGAAAAATTTTAAAACTATAAAATTTAACCTTAATTAGAAAATTCTATATTTTATCTTATTAAAAATGATGACTAACTTTTAGATAAAAAATTATAATAAATATCTAAATTTTATTTTTATAAAATAATCAAACACTAATTTTAAATCAGGAATTCTAAAAACTAAAGCGAAAACGTAGTCGTAGTTTCAAAGAAACCAGAAGAATTTACTACTTTTAGAAATTAGGTGACTTTTAAATCTTCCCATTGAAACTAAAGATTTTTTTTTTTTTATAATAATTTTTAATGTTCGACTTGATACTAGTCAAACTTAAAATCAAATTCTACTTTTAGAATAAATTCAAATCGAAAACTTTTCAAAAATTTGAATAAAGCGAATATTTTAATTTTTATAGAATAATTGGAGACAAATAAAGGAAGATAAGTTAAAATTAAATAAATTAAAACTAAAAATTATAATAACATGGTTTTAATAGTTACATTCCAAAATAAATAAATTTGCAATTCGAATTTTTTCTAAGAGTAGAATGCAATAGTTTAAGGTAGCACTATTCTTAACATTTGGAACATTTTATCAAATTCCAATCAACTATTTAGGAGATTTTGTGAATTATTATAATATAATAATCTTTAAAATTTAATTTATTTTCTTAACACTCAAAGGCCAAAGGAGTTTTTTCGACCCTTTTTTTTACTTCTTTTGCTCTTTCCTCAATATATTCAAAATTTTCTAAAACTATTATTTTCAATCAAAAATTTTTAAAAATAATTCATTTTTAATTGAAAAAAGTCTTATTTTTCTGTAAAAGTTAAAGCCTAAGAAGAAATTGAAAACAAATCTAAATAAAAACTGAATTACAAAATTTTAAAATTTTCTTTTATTAATTACACTCATTTGAAAAATATCTACGAAAAGTTGCCTTCCAAGCGCCTGAACTTCTTAGAGATGCAGATGACACACAATCACTAGTATTTTATGATAATGATAATAATAATGAGGAAAAAATATGACTGTTACATTATTTTGAAAATGAAATGGAACCAACTAATCAACCCGATGCTGAATGTGATTCAGATGAAGACTTTGATGATGAAAAAATTGAATAAACTAACATAAACAAATCTTTGAAAAATGAAACGAAAGTTGGTAAAATTGAAGGATATTATAAAAGACATACTTTCTTTTATCGGTTTACTTAATGCAAGAGGTGTTTTATGCCCAAACATTCTTCTCAACATCAACTTGGTCAACAATTTATCAAATGAGCATAATTCCAAAATTTATGAAAGAAATTGTGATTAAAAACGTACAGTCTAAAACTCCAATTTCTCCAATTGATTCTAAAAAGCGTTTAGCAAGCACTGAGCCTGATTCATCGCCACTATCTGCAAAAAAAGTGTGTCGAATTAGACTATGCAATGGGAATAAATTGAACTGTGCATGTGAAAAACGCAAAAGTTAAAATTTGGTCCTTGTAAAGGGAAGAAGATTTTCAAATCGATTTGCAAAAATTGCTACGAATAAGGACTGAGAATTTAGAAAAAATTACTATCTTTTTATAAAATTTTTTCTTTAATTTTTGTTGAATATTTTCATATTTTTTTTTGTAAATAATTTAATGTTTTAGATATATTTCTTTTTAAAACCATAAAAAAATGGAAGGACATTTTTTTTGCAATCTGTAACATTTTTGAACAATTTTTGAATAAATAATCTAGTTTTATCTAAATAATGAAACCTTATTTTAGGGGTTTTTAGACCTTTTTTTTAACGTAGCAAAAATTAAGAATCTTTGAGTGTTAATTTTCATTTTTCGTTAATCCATTGTTACAGTTCTAGTTTTCAATATAAATTTTTGAATGAATTAAAAATTAGTCAAGTTAGACTTGAGTAATATTAATAATTTAATAAAAAAAGACTTTTCTTATTAATTTTTTTCTTGACGAATTTTCCAAAAATAAAAAAATTTATGCCTGTTTTCTAATTTTGTAATGTTTGAGCATAATTTATATTATTTGAATAAAATAATTTTTAAAAAATTTAATTTTATTAATTTTTGTGGCGAGACCTTAATTAATCCCGCCTTCTAGAAAGTTAAAATAAAGCAAATTTTTGATGATGAAAACCGAAGTTTTACATCGTCGTAATTGAACAAATTTATTAATGACTCGAGCTTTTATAGTGGTTTTACGCACTAAAATCAAGATTTTTCAATTTGAATTTTAAATTAAAAATTCACGAATTTAAAGAATTTATTTTTCACAAATTTAAAGACGCCATCTTTTAATTTATATTAAAAAATTTAATTAAAATTTTATTTTGGTTCTTTCTCATCTGTTTTATTTGGCAAAATGGTCAAGTTTAACTCAGATCTTAGTTCATCGATATTTTTTTCAAAATATTTCTCAAAGTATACATTAATTAATGGCTTTGACTGCTTGGCATTTTGAATTATCCATGGTAAATTCTGGTTTAAATAGACTTGAGTGTGTTTTGGACCAAGTCTTAGCATGCCGAAAATTCCTGCCAGCCAGCACATTGGAAGATCGAGCTGAATGGCTTCGAAAATTTTCACTGTAACTTCCCCAAGCATATTTGTCTTTAGTCCGAGGATACAATGGGTGAAATCGTGAATCTCCCTGTACCTCTGCATAACATAAGCCTGCTCTTGGTCTTCAATGAATCTCACTGGCTTTCGGGTATCAGGAGTTATGTTATTTATTTTCAAGTACTCAAAGTACTCTTTTCCGAATGTTTTTTCGGGGTATGTGGCCAATATGTTGAGATCTAAGACTGTGGAATTGATCACTGGTTTTTCTTTTAGAATTAGTGCGCCCTCGGGATCATTTAGCATTTTTCTTTGCAACTCGGGCAGCACTGTAAAACTAGTCAGCTCACCAAACGCGCTTATCATGTCATCCCGATGTGGATCAAATATTGACACCAGACCAGAGCCTAGAGTCAATACTGTGCGCTGAGCCAAATTGGTTCTGATGAACGAACTTGTTTCTTTTCTCAATGCAGTCAAAATTCTCATCTGAAATTCAGCCTTAATTTTTTGCATGAAGCTACACAACGAGGAGGTTATTCCTCAATTAATAAAACAATAAATTTTGATTCCATTCTTAAAATTTTATTTTTAAAAAATTAGAAAAAAAATCCTGACGACTGATGACCCTTTTGGTCAATTAATCGAATTTAAAATTTCCATCAGTCGATACACTGGTCTTACTGTTTTAAAAATAAACCGATTTTTAAGAATTTTTTACATAATTAACAAAAAAAAAATTTACAAAACTCTCGGAATAAAATAATTGTAAGTAAATAAGTAAATTTGATAATTTACTTACACTTAATTTTTGCATGGTGAATTACAATGAGCCAAGCGCAGACTTTTAGACAAATATTTAAAATCATCATTGACATCATCCTCGCTCAGTTGAAACATCATGTTGGGTGTAAATTTACGTTTACGGTCGTTTACGTATTGAGAGTAGCAGCCGGATGAATAATAATTATGCTGAACAGAGTAGAAATTGGTTTGACATGTTCCTGGATTGCTATTTGTGTTGTGATTGCCAGTGCTTGTCAGATTTGCAGTATTCGATTGTAAAAGACCTGAGCTTGATGAAACAGACGAGGAGACATGCAAACCAACATGGCTGGAAGATAGGTCATGGCTCGATGTATCATTTTCATTGTTGTGGTTTGTTCGACGTCGAAGATTGCGGGTAGGTGGTGGTTTTATCTCAGTTGTGTCCATGCTAATATCAAGAGTATTGCGGTCAATTTCGATTTGTTTGCGTATTTCTTCATGTTCATTGATCAAATTTTCTTTAAGCTCTTTTCGTTTGTCATGAAATTCTTGCTCAGCTTTTTTTCTTTCCGTCCTAAAGGTTTCCTCAATGTCTTCCTTTTCTCGAAGATACCACTCATTTAATGATTCTAGCTTGTCATCACAATCTCTTTCCAAACTGTCAACTTGGCACAAATATTCTTTTAAATACAAACTCAAACTTTCGCTCATTTCATTCTCTTTGAGGTCAGACAGAGCCTGGCCGGAACATACACCAATTTCGCGAATTTTTCTCAATTTGTCTCCTAGGTCTTTTAATCTATCTTCGAAATATTTTTCTCTCTGTTTAATTTCTTCTCGTGACAACTCCAATTCGATAAAATCAAGGCACTTTACACTCTCAGGCCGGTCATTTAATGACTTCTTTTCAGCCTCTTCAGGCTCTTGTTTTAAGTCGGCCTTTTTTTCTTCTTCACACTTTTTCATTTTGTTCAACTCATCTAAATTCTTTGCTAATTTCAACGAGTTGTTGCTGTTGTTGTTGTTGGTGTTCGAGCAGTTCTTGCTTTTTGTCAAACTGGTATTATCTGTTGTTCCACTTATTAGTCTCTTTGGTGTCTTGAAAGTTGAAGCAGTCGATTTTAGGCTAGTTTTTTTCCGACCTTGAACAGCTAATGACATCTAGATGATTGATTTAATTTATTTTAATAATTAAATTTTATTTTTTTAATTTAAAAAATCATAAAATTGCTGATTTATTAGCAAATTTTTTTAATTATTTTTTTTTAGAGATTCAAAAATTTATTAATGGAATGATTTAAATAATTCTCTATTTAAAGTTGTTTTGTTGTTTGATTTGCCTGGTTTAGCTTGTTCACTTGATAGTCAGCAAAGCCTCGGCTCAATCGTGTTTGAGAAGAAACAAATCGTTTTGTACAATTGTGTAAGCATAATTCCTTTTATTAAAAAAAATAAATTATTTGTTTTAAAACTTTAGGCTACAATTTTTTTTTAATTTAAAAAAAAATTTTTAATATTAAAGCTAAACTACCAAATTAATTATTTTAATAAAAATTTTAATTCAAAAGTTTTCCTCTATAATAGAAGATTAATAATTGATAATTTTTGAAGGTTTTGTGAAATCTAAAAATGAGCATAAGAATGCAACAAGTTTGATGTTAAGACAATGAGAATATAAAAAAGTAAAAATCCTTTCTGTACTTTTTGATTATTAAAATAAAGATTTTAATTAATCAATATTTTAAATAATAATTTAAAAATTTTACTAATATTTATCTTATTTTCAGCATACCCGAATCCCTAAACCCTGCCCAGACCTCGTTTAATAATTTAGGAACAGGGCCAAATAAGTTCAAATTCTTATAAAGTACAAAAAAGAAAGAAGTTTTTTAAAAGTTAAATCTCATTGTCTATCCATGACAAGGTTTTAATAGCATTTTAATTAGTATTTTAAATAACAAAGTATATTGTTTTATTTTAATTTAATATTAATTTATATTTTCCAATCTTTTAAATAAAAAATTAATTGTTTATGTACTAATTCCGCTGATTTTAAATTTATTTAAATTATAATTTTCTCTAAAATTAAATATTTGATTGCTCATTTATTTCAATATTTAGAAAAAAGTGTAATGTTTTGTTTTAATGTACTTAATTTCAATTACTTGATCATTTAAAATATCTAAAAAAACAATGTTTGGTTCTTACATTACTAGGGCTAATCAGCGAACTTCCATTAAATAAAACACGAGAATTGAAAATTTTGACTTTCTAGCGTAGAGAAATTTGCTTTTCGAATTAAATGAGAAAAATAATCAAAAGAATAAATTTTTAGTAATCTAAAAAGCAGTTTAAAAAAATGATAATTTAAATTGACGGTAATATAGTTATTTAAATATAAAATTTGTTTTTATTAAATGAAATTTTCGTATAGAAAAAAAATTTTCTGGTTCTAATTGAAATAAATGGAAACTAATGTATTGTCGTGATTTAAAATTTATACTGATTTATAAAAAAAAAATTCAACCAAATAGTTTAAATTTTATTAAAATGAATTAATTATTTTTCAATATACACTATTAAAAATGCTTTATTTATTAAATTAATAATGAAATTGAAAATAAATAATCCAAATAGGGATGAAAATTTGATTTCAAAATTTACATAAATATGAAAAAAAAAATTTTTTTACAAATAGATAAAAAAATGGTAATTAAATGCATAAAAAACATTTTCCTTTTTTTTATTTTAGCACTTTTTGTACTTATTAGGAATTTTATTTTTGTCTTATTCCTCTTTTTACTTTTTGTAATTTTAATTATTAAATTATAAATTAAACGGGTTACAGGATGGAGTCCTGGTTTGGTTTAGATATTTGGGTATGTTGTAGATTAGAAAACTTTCAGTTATAATTCAATTTAATAATTAAACTTTTAATTCATTTTAGTCTTAAATTTATTCATCTAGTACTAAAAGGAGCGGAATCAAATAAAAGATAAAATACAATTGCCATAAAAAACATACCACCAGATCGGTGGAAATGAATGAAAATGAATGAAGTTAGACTTGGCTAGTTAATCAGGTAAATTTGATGGGTTGGATCAGTTATGAAATCTCACGAGAAAAAAAATATATTCATTTGATTTGGAATTCAAATTTTAAAATTTAGAATACTACCTCAGTCGAACATCCGTATAACGAGCCCCAATATAACTAAATCCTCTTAATTACGAACAAGAATCCAGGAGATTTTTTTATAAAGGAAAATGCTTGTTAATTTTCTTTGGTATAAAGTTAATAATGAAAATGCTTGTTAATTCATCTTAAGTTACGAAGATGGTATTGAAATTTACAACAATGTTAGATAATATCGACTTCAAGGCAATCATTAAGTTTTTAAATAGCAAACAACCATCTATTACCGATTTGAAAAAATAAACTTTTTTTTCACATTTTTATTTTAATTTTTTACTTCTTTTAAATCAAAAAAGTTTAGTTTAAATATTTTTTTTACCCCTATCGTTTTGTATGTGAATTTCGATTTAACGAATACCGAAATTTCCGTCTAAGAAGATCTTTATTCTGAGTATTAAGTGTTTATGAATGAATTATAATTGTCCCTTTTATAGAACCTTTTTCGAGCAACGGCTCTAATCTGACACAAAGGTTACTGTATCGAGTTAATCAACTACGCCTATGAATGACTTAAAATTTCCTCTGTTATTAATAGCTACCATTTAATCTTTTTATCTTATTATTATTATTAAACTAAATAAAGAATAAAAAGTAAAAATATGATAGGAGTTCAAATTAAAAAAATTACCATAAAGTACAAAGAGTAACAGGGCAAAAATAATTTATTGAAAAAATAATTATTAGAGAAAAATATAATTTAAAATCAGCGAAATTGGTACATAAATAATTGATTTTTTATTTAAAAGGTTGGAAAATAAAATAAATATTAAAATAAAAAAAAACAATACAATTTAAAATCATTTTGTAGCACTTTCATTACACCTAATTAAGAATGTTGTATTAATTGAAACGACATATCAAATAAATACTTGTATTTTACTTTATAAAATGATAAGATTTTTGACATTATTTAAATAAAAAAAATTTAAAATAAAAAACATTTAATTTTAAAAATAAATAATTGTGAAAAGAAATTTTTAAAAATTCTGAAAATGACAACAGTTCCAAGTTCTAGTTTGATTTGAGAAATGCTTTCGATAATATAGAGGCAACAGAAATCTAACTTCAAACCATCAAAAACTAGGCCTGCATTACAACGTCAGCAAAGTGAAAATAGTGAAGATTTTGCAGTGATTCAAGATGCAACTCTTGAACCTATTTCTCGTAATGAAAATGCAATGAACACAATTCAACTTTCTCAAACAATTCCAGTAAAAGTTAATGAGAATTAAATTTGTGAACCAGCAAAAAAAAAAGGAAAACCAAAGAAGAACTATTTTTTTCATTTTATGGCTCACATTTCTGTTGTTTTTGTTTTCTAAATAAATTATTTAATGCAATGCAGGGCGGCAGCGGCCAAAGCAAATAGGATTCTTGGACAAATCAAGAACTCATTTTTATGCCTAGATCAGGCTACGCTGAAACTTTTAAACACTAGACCACATCTTGAATACGCAGTGAGTTGTGGAGTCTTGCTTCAAATTCTTGAAAAGGGTGCAAAGAAGGGCAACAAAATTAGTCAAATCGCTGAGGAACGTTTTAAATGAGGATACCTTGGGGCTTACAAGTCTAACTAGAGGAGACTTCATTCAAATGTACAAAATAATCAATGGCTTTGAGAAAAATTAATCTAGTGAATGGTATAAATTCTGCTAAAAGTTTGTCACTAAATTTAAGAAAGGAAAATAATATGAGGCTTACAAGAGAATTGACAAAACGCGGCTCACTCAGATACAATTTCCTTACAAATCGAGAAGTGTCAAAATGGAACGACGTGTCACAGGACAGTGTCAGTTCTAAATCAATCAACAGTTTTAAATCAAGGATAGACAATGAATAGTTTGGCAATGTGCAAACAAGAGAAGAAAGACTCTCAAAGCCCTCCAGGGGCTAAATGCTGACAAACGTTAGTAAAGCATAGCTATACTACAGTCACAATATCACTACTACTACTAAAAAATATTTTTAATTTAAAATAAAAAATTCGCTTTAAAAAAAAATAACTTAGCTGATAAAAACAAATCCTTCTCGTAAAATATTAAGGAGCTATAAAAAATAAACAAATCATTGTAATTATTCTAATTTTTTTTCCAAAAAATTAATGCATCTTAAAATTCATTAATTTTTTGACAAAAATTCATTATAATTACAGTGCCGGAAATTAACTAGTCAGATCATATCATCTGATATCATTTTTTTAAACTTTCCTTATATCAGCTGATATCAGCTATTATCATTTGCCATAAGATAATATCAGGTGAATTAAAATTTGAATTTTTATTTGTAAAAAATTGTAAAAAAAATTTTTTTCCTGATATTAGCTGATATCAGATCATATCATCTAATTTCAAATGATATCATATGATATGATATGACAAGTTAATTTCCGGCATTGTTGTTCTTCATGATAGCTCATTTTTTCATAGATCTTTAATATTTTAGCTAATTTGTGCCAAAATTTAATTAATTCTTTAATAGGGTTTTTACGCATATTTAAGCATTGGGAATTTTAGAGCAAAAAAAAACGGGAAAAAATCTAAAAACTCAATAACTCTCGTTCTAAAAGTCCTAATCCTGGGTACATTAACACCAAATAATTAATCCTTTTCATTGTGTTATATGAATCAATAGAAGATATTTTATTAAAATAATTTGTTTACGTACCTCATCAGTACTCAAGTCACGGCTGTTGAAACTAAAAACGCAATTGTTAAAACATTCATCGGCAATTTGGTTATATGTCATAATAAAATCTTTTAACTATTCAAAAATAAAAGCTTCTATGATTAAAATTAAATGTTCAGTTTACTCCTTTGAGATTGTCTACGTCCATTTTTGAATCAATTTGAAAAGAACGCTAAAATGATAAAATTTAAAAGTAAATTTTCTCTTTTATTTTTGGAATAATTTCATTTTAAAAACAATTTTTTTATTAACATAATTTATTCTATAATAGATTCTAGGGTTGTACAACCATGCAAATTTAAATTTTTTTAGGTGGATGATGATAAAATTTATGTCTTCTTAAAAAAAAAAACAAAAATTTAAGATGTCATAGATTTTTTCTGTTTAACTCATTTGGTCTAGTTCAAAAATAAATTTTTGAAAACAATGAAAATTAAAATGCTGATTTTGAACTTGTTACTTAATTTTTAGCTTATTATTATTATACTCAAATAAACGAAAACTTAAAATCTCTCATTTTTAAAAATTTGGGTTTTTCGTAAAAATTGCATAAAATTTAAAGCTTTGGCGTCTTTTTGTTCTTTTGTTGTTTTAAGAACTTGATCTTATTATTAAGAGACATAAATTTGAATTTTACAATTTACTCAATCTAAAGACACTGAAGCTCTTATATTTTTTGGAAATTTTTGTTTTTATAACAATTTACGTAAAATATTGTAAATTTCAAACAAATTGTTGTAAAAAAAAGCGGAACATCAATGTAAAAATAATTTTATCATACTGTTGTGGTAATTTAATTGATATTAAATTTATTATTAAATTTAAACAGACCTGATTGATTCTCGCTAGTTTTGATTAATAAAAATACTATTATAAATTGATTTTGTATTCTTTTCTCACAAAATAAGTGTATTATAAAATATATCCTGAATATTAACTAAGTTGTTTTTCAGATATGTTCTTTTAAATTTACAATTAGTAAAAAAAATCATTTTTTAAAAGTAAATTTTATTTTAAACGAAAATCAATGTTTAAAAAGAGTTGTTTAAATGTCACAAGTCTCACGTCCGGAGTTTTTTTTTTTTTCAAAAGTCTGAGTAAAGACTTTTATTTTATTTTTTTCACGATGAATATAATAACGAGCAAAAATTCTTTAAATATTTTAAAATAATAAATTATCTTGATGACTCGACGTTCCGAGATTCCAAAGTCAATTTTTACTCCGGTTTTAAAAATTATTCAAAGAAATCTTTCTATTTTTCCATGAAGAGTATTCAGGAATATTCAGGAATTTTTCACGTTCAATGAATGTGAAGGGACAAATGAAATTTCTTCCGTTCTAAGAAATGATCCTTTTGCGGTCCTAGGTGGCTATTATGGAAGTCAAGCGAGTGTTGGGTTTTTTTTAAAAAGAAAATAAAAGTTGAAGAAAATATTGTATAATTTTTTACTAAAACGTCTTTTAAGGGGTTCTCGTAAAATATATAGGCATTTTTAGTAAAACTAAATTAAGTTATTAAATTTAGAAAATCATTCAATTTTAATTTATCTAATTGTTTTTTAACATTTTCTAATGTGGGTTTACATATCATCTTATTCACTCTAGTTATCAGAATTTTTTTGTTTTACCTCAGTATTGACTTCACTTGCATCTTCTACTTAACTTAAAATATAAATTTGACCAACTAATGCATTAACTTGAATTAAATTTCAATTTTAATGCTTTAGTCGAGACTTGTTGGAAAAGATTAAAAAATTTTAAGTTTTGACTTTGAGTTAAATCTTATTTAGGCCATTGATTATAAATTTCAAATTCTAGATAAAATCATTCTTATCAAGAATATTAATAGTTTAATTATTTGATTAATTAAAATTTTGTTAATTTTTTTAGTTTGAAGGGTTTTTTTCTCTCAAAAACCAACATCCGTTTTTTATTTTAAAATTGATTTAAAGAAATTGTATTGCAATTCAAAATATAAAGTAAATTTTAAAATTAAAAAATGTAAAAAAAGTGAAGATAAACAAAAATTCAAAATTGTTTATAAAAATGGCTGTTTAATTATCAATGACTAAAAGATTGAAGAGTTTGATTTCTATCTTCAGAATTTTTGATTCAGTTACTGAAAAAAGGAATTTTTTTTCACCAGAAATAATATCCCAATTTCATGTTTTTATTTATTCAAATAAAAATGTCCATTGATTTTAAGTTCTCAAGTTTCTTAAATTTATTTTATAATTCTTTAATTTGGTAAAAAAATATTGATAAGAGACAATTCATGAAGCAATAGTTTTATAAATTTGTTTTCAAAATTCTAATATCAAATGTTCAAATAAGTATTTTTCAATTTTAATTTAAATGCGTTATAAAATCAAAATAATATTTAAAAAAATAAATTAATAGCACATTATTTTATGAAAATATCTAAAATTAAATTAAATCAAATCAATCATCTAGATGTCATTAGCTGTTCAAGGTCGGAAAAAAACTAGCCTAAAATCGACTGCTGCAACTTTCAAGACACCAAAGAGACTAATAAGTGGAACAACAGATAATACCAGTTTGACAAAAAGCAAGAACTGCTCGAACACCAACAACAACAACAACAACAGCAACAGCAACAGCAACAACTCGTTGAAATTAGCAAAGAATTTAGATGAGTTGAACAAAATGAAAAAGTGTGAAGAAGAAAAAAAGGCCGACATAAAACAAGAGCCTGAAGAGGCTGAAAAGAAGTCATTAAATGACCGGCCTGAGAGTGTAAAGTGCCTTGATTTTATCGAATTGGAGTTGTCACGAGAAGAAATTAAACAGAGAGAAAAATATTTTGAAGATAGATTAAAAGACCTAGGAGACAAATTGAGAAAAATTCGCGAAATTGGTGTATGTTCCGGCCAGGCTCTGTCTGACCTCAAAGAGAATGAAATGAGCGAAAGTTTGAGTTTGTATTTAAAAGAATATTTGTGCCAAGTTGACAGTTTGGAAAGAGATTGTGATGACAAGCTAGAATCATTAAATGAGTGGTATCTTCGAGAAAAGGAAGACATTGAGGAAACCTTTAGGACGGAAAGAAAAAAAGCTGAGCAAGAATTTCACGACAAACGAAAAGAGCTTAAAGAAAATTTGATCAATGAACATGAAGAGAAGCGAAGAAAAGTCGAGTCTGATCTAAAAATGTTAGAAATTAATTTTGACTATTATGAAAATAAAATTTTTCCTACTAGAAAACTTAGAAGACGTAATAATGCTCCTTGTAATCCTAATTTTGATTTTCTATTAGATGCAAGCAGTTTGGATATTTTATATTAGATAAATCATCTATTTTGAAAATTACTCGATTTCGATGTTTTTGTTTATTTATATTTAATTAACTTTATTTTCTTATGGAGTTTTCGTTTTTCTTTGAACTTAAAAATATAATTAAAAATTTATTTTTCCATTTTTTTATCTATTTAATTTTAAATTTAGTATTATGAAATTAACAAAAAATACAAATAAATGATTTTATTTGCAAGAAGTCTTTTTATTATTTTCCTTTAATTAAAATTGAACCTTTTCACCAAAAGCACTTATCAAAATGTATTTGCTTATTCAATTATTTTTACAATGCATCGAAACTTTCTTTAATTAAGTTAAAATTTTAAAATGAAATTAAATGAAATCACATTTGGTTTAATTTTTTGTGTTTGAGTATTTGGGATTTTTGAAAGGGTAATTCCAAGTCAACCAGATCAGACCAAATGCTTAGTTAATTTTAAAGCTCCTTCAAATATATATATCATTAATTAATTTTTAACTAATTTTTATATTAACTAATTTCTATTAAATAGCTTTATTCAATTTGTTCACTTAATTCTATTTTGGTTCACCCTAATTATATTTTGAATAAAAAAATTGGGTGAACCAATTGTTCACAAAACCTGAGAACAAGAATTTTTTGGATAATAAGTGAACTTTGATTCACCTAACCGACTAGACCCAGTTTTTCAAAAATTGAATAAAAACTTTATTCTTAGTGAAATATTTATCTTTTTTTTGTATTCATTTTTTATTTTTTTTTATTTTATTTAACTCTATTTTTAGTTTTTACATGTATTTTTATTCTGAAGGAGCATTTTCTCGGTAAAAATAAATAAATGAATTGTTTAGAAGTTAAAAAAGAATTTTCAAAATTTTTTTCAAATTTCCAAACAAAAATTAAACCATTTCTTTTTGAAAATATCGAAAAATCTAAGTAATTTTTTTGAATATAAAAAAAATATCTTTAAAAGTGTAAAATAACTGAACTTAATAATCGCGTTTAACCAAGTAAAGTCTGAAAAAAATTTCTCTCCAAAAAAAGCAGATTTAGATGGGTTGCTTTTTGCAATGTCCATTTTGATATTGTCTATCTTTTTATTTAACATAGCATGTTGAATCCAAAAATAAGCCTCTGCAACAATTCTATAAAGAGATGATAATTATTTTTTATAATAAAGAAAATTGATCATAAACTTCAAGTTGCCAGTTTCCCAAGTATTCATCGATTGGTTTAAATTGCGATATATTTATATTGAGAATGAGTCAAAATATTTACGAATTCAAGAATAGGTAATTCGCATTAATTATATTTATTTTTCGAAAAAATTTCATCAAGTTTAATTGATCGTTTACAAACAGGATTTACAAACAACTTAAGATCTTAGTTTAAATATTTTTAATAAGTAACTTGATTAAAATATGATAAAGTAGAACTTAAATAATTGAAATAAATTTTTTATAAATTTAATTTTTCTGTTCAGATTTACGAATTGTTTTAACTCCTAGTTAGGTTTAAAAAAATTTTTTTAATGAGTGTATTTTTAGAAAACTGAGAGCTTCTATTTTGTTTGTTCATTCTAGTTTGTTTGTTTTTTTTTATTAAATGAAATTGTTGACTTTATTTTATATACTTTTTTTGTTAATAACTTAAGTTTAAAAATGAATTTTTTTTCTTTAAATAACAAAAATAAAAATTGAAAAATTTTTCAAAATCAAAATGCCATAAGTCAATTTTTTTAATTGCGCTCATTAAAAAATTTTAAAATTGAATGCTTGTTTCGGCGATTTTTTGAATTGATCAAATAACTTAATCTACATAACCAATTTTAGGTTTTTAAAAAAAAAATTATTCAAGATTTGGGAATATTTGACAATTTTGATAAAGTTTTCTTAGTACATATTTTTTTCCGAAATTCTGAATCGTGAAGATAAGAATGAATTTTTTTACCAATTAAAAGAATTTACAAAAAAAGCTGTTCAAAAATATAGTAAAAAAAAGATGAAAAAGAGGTATCTTATTTATATGCGCTTATTCTTAATTTTTTTAAACCTAATTTAATTAAGAATTATTTGGAAGCTTTCGAAAATCTTAAAATTAGATTCTTATTAAGATCCATTCAAAACAGATAAGAGAAATTTAGATATATAAAAAAAACTCAGGAATTAAAAAGTATGTTTTAATAATATTAAAGCATTTTATATTTTTTTAGGGAATAAAGTAATTTTAAAAAAACCTATATTCGAAGTTTTATTTTTCATTCATAGTCTGACATATTCCACTAGGAAATCTAAAACAATTTATTAGGATAAATTGCAAAATAAAAAAAACTTTTCTATCTTGGTAAAAAATTCAATCTTTCATATTATATTTTTCGGAATTTACCCCTTATTAAATATTATTTAGCTTAGATCTTTTGATAATTTCATAATCTCATTAAAATGATTGTATATCTATCATTAATTTTTTTTAAAGAACATAAGGGATCCTTTAAGAAAAGATTAAGAAATTATCCTTAACTTAATTAAATTTTAGTTAGTTTGGATAGGATACTTTAGAGAAATCTTGATGAGATCCTGTTTAAGATATTATCGAAAACATTAATATGAGATATGTTGATAAAAAATTTAAGGTAAACTAGCATCCTATTGCACCCAATTTTTAGATCGATTAATACTTATTCTTTTATAATTCAGTATAAAAATATTTAAATTTTAAATTAAAAAGAAAAAGTAACCATTATTTAAAATATTATTGAAACAAATTTAATACTGTCACATTTTATTTTTATATACTTTTCAGAATAACATAAAGTAAGAATTTTTTTAAGAATATAGGTTTAGTATTATTACATCAACTGTCCTATCATACATAACAATTGATTTTGAATTAAAATAAAAAAAGATTAGTGATTTTTTTTCTCTTGATTTAAACAATTATCAGCTATTTGTTCCCAGCAAAATATTTAGTAAAAATAATAAAAAAAATATCATTTATTTTTGATCCATGTTTTAAAAATTAGAAATTAAATCTTATTTCTATGCGCTTATTTTTTATTTTTTCAAATATACGTTTTCGACAGAAAAATGATTATCGCTTACCATTGAAAATTTATCTATTTTCTTAAATCCTAATGATAATAATATAATTTTTTTTGCATATTATACAAACTTTATTTTTAAAAATAAAGTTTGGGTTAAATATCTTGACAGTTCGGAATGAAACTTAGTCTTTCCTTTCTGCTAAATGTTCTTAGTTCACACTAATAAAAAAAGAATGCAAATATCAATAATTAAATTTTTATTTGAAAATAAATAAAATCCTCAAATAGATAATTAAATTAAAGATTTTGATTTATTTAAAGTTTAATTATTAATTTTAATTTTGACTAATAGTTCTCTAATCTACAACATACCCGAATCTCTTAACTAAGGTTCGACCCCGGACCCCGTTTTATTTTTATATGACGATTTAATCATTGATAAGACAGCTAAATATTTTACCATAAAAAAAAGATATAAAAATGCTATAGAAACAGGATTAAATTAGGTATTTGTTTTTTTTAATCAAAAGGAGGTGGTAATTAATTGCTTTTCCTAAATCCAAGCTTAAATTTGTAATAACAATTAAAAGAATAAAATTTTATGAACGTCGGTAAGTTGGCAACGATTTTTTTAAACATTTTATTTTATAAATCAGACTTTTATTAACTAATTTTGCAATATATTTTAATATTTAGATTCGATATAAAAATAGAAAATGAAAATTATTTAATAATTATAAATAGCTGCGTTGAATTTTAAGCCAATTAGCTAATTGACTTAGATAACAATCGTTGCAGAACAAGTCAATTACACCTTCGTCGGCGAATGATTCCACTTGATTCTCAATTGATTAGAACAGCTTTGTATGAACACTAAATAGAGTTTAAAAATTGAATTTTTTTTCTAGAAAAAAAATTAATAATAGAAAATTATTCTATCACTTGCAGTCCGAGCTAAAATTGTTTTATTAGGCTAATCAACACTTACAAGTGATTTGTAGAGGTTATCTCAGTATAAAGACTTTTTTTCCGAAATGCAAAATAGATACAATTTTTAAAGTTAAAAAAAAGAACTCAAAAGAAAATATGAAAATATTTAAACCAATATGCTTGACCACAAAAATATAAAAATACACGATGGGTAATTACCCGACGAAGAGACTTAATTATTTTACTTAAAGAATAAAAAAAAGAAGAAATATTTAAAGCTAAAGAATACAAATTTATAAGAAATTTTTTAATTTATTTTTTTTTCTCTTGATTGGCAGTGTCATCTATGAGGTAGACTTATGGCGGCCCGAAATTTTCGATTGCATTATACGTTCGACGATTGTTTTTGCGTATTTTAGACGAGTGAATACTTCTTTGGTACAACCAAACTTTTCTATTAAGGTAAATTTGAATGTGCGGTAGTCGCGTTTTTCGTCTATGTAGGTAACGGCACCCATAATCGGACAAACAATTATTTTTGTGTGATCATGGAAAAAATTGATCTAAAAATTAAAATATAAGCATCAATTAACAGGCTGAAATTTTTTTCTTCTGGTTACTTGAATAGTTCCATTGGATAGATGCAAGATAATTGCATTTCTGGTTCTCAGCCATGTTCTCAAAAATGGCAGGCGTGACATTTCATCACCTGGACGGGGCGCAATACTAGCACCGGCCTTTAATAATAATTAAAAATTAATTTATCACGCTCTGTTATTTTCCCACAATGACATTTGGAGCATTTTTATAAATAAAAAATCTTCTTTTCTTTATTCGTTTGAGTAAAATTATTTCTTTGCCAAAAAATTCCAAAAAATGTTCCAAAGTTCACAGCGAAATTTTTCTACAAGCACCCAGTTTGAATAAACAGTTTTTTTTTTTATATCAAAAAAAAAAAAATATATTTTTTAGACTTTGATATTTTTTCTTTGGTAACAAAGAGTCCACCAAGAGAAAAAGGGCAAAAAGAAAATTTTCTAAATGTTTAAAATTTAAAAAATGTTGTTTTTTGCCCTAAAAAAATATTTAAAAAACCTGGATGCTTCCAGTGCTGAATTTTTCCAGTTACTTTTAATAAATGCTGGCTCATGTAATCTCGGAAATATTTTAATAGAGTTATTTTTTTCTGTAGCCAGTCCGGATAAGACTGTAATGTATACAAATATTCACTTCCGTCTCTTTCAATATACTGCAAATTTCTATTAAAAAAATGAAAATAATTATTTGAGAAAAAAAATAAAAAACTGACTCTCCGCTTGAACAAAGTATAAGCCTGGTTGAATCATTGAACAAGACACCGACACTTTCGTCACATAGCTGATATCCAAGGCCATATTTGTCCGAATAGTCTACCCATTTGCTAACCCAAAGCATAGGCACGCAGGCTGGATCCTCGGCATCATCTAAAACAAAATAAATAAATAAGAAAAAATAAAAAAAAATTTTATTTTATTATTTTTATATTATTTCAAAATTTTCTAGACCTATTCTCAGTGGTTCGACTTCGGTCGGCTTGGCAACTATGACCGAAGACAGCTGTTGGTACAAATCAGCGATGTAGTAGTCCTCTGGCGGCTCGTCATGTCTTTCCTGTCCATTATCGACCTCGACCATGCGGTTTCGCTGTCCGCCAGCAGAGGCCTGCTGTCCCTGAGCTTGACCCTGGACCCCGGATGCAGCACTCTGGGCCCTTGAGTCCATTCTTCCGCCGATCAAACCGGACAAAACTACTGACTCAATTCCGTTGGTCTGAGCCGACTTGCCATCTTTAAAGCAAACAATTAAGAATTAGAAAAACCTTTCAATTGCTGTCTAACCATTTATTTCCAATAGAGGCTTACGAAGAGCTGAAGAAACAGAGCCGATGCCACCATTCGTGGCCATATTATTTCCCATGATCATTTGAGCACTGCCATTGTTGGACATAAGGTTATTGGAGCAAGACATCATGTTCATAGACATTGGGTGCATGCTGTTGTCGCGGTCGAAACGCGGTGGCATTGACAAACACGTTGTGGGCAGCCTCGGCGGCAAATAACCTTAAGAAAATTTTTTTTGTTGAATAATTTTTTAATTAAATTTAATAAATGAAAAAAATAAAAAATTATAAAAAAGTACCACTGTAGAAGAACTCGTCCTGCAATATTTGACACATAGTGGGCCTAAGATTTGGATCAGCCTGTAGCAAATTGTTGATTAAAGTCTTAGCCGGAGCGCTGACCTTATTCGGCGGAATGGTGTACTCATTTTTTTTGATCTTGGCATAGGTGTCTTTGAGACAGCTGGTCTCGAACGGAGGCTTGCCAATAAGCAGAGTGTACAAAATGCATCCCAGAGACCACACGTCTACTTCGTACGAGTGGCCCTTTTTGTTCAACACCTCAGGCGCAATGTAGTTAGGAGTGCCACAGAGAGTTTTTTTTCTCTCGCCCTCAAAATCAACTTTGGTCGCGAGACCAAAGTCGCCAATCTTCAATTCCATGTCGTCGTTAAGAAACAAATTTCCCAGCTTCAGGTCCCTGTGAATAATCTTGTTGTCGTGCAAATACTGGCACGCCTGAACTATTTGTCTCATGAAGTAGCGCGTCTCGGGCTCAGTGATCGCCTTGCGCCTCTTGTGCATTTCCATAAGACTGCGCCTGCGACACAGCTCCAGTATTATGTACACGTTGTGTTCGTCCTCGAAAAAAGAGTAGAACTCGACAATGTGCTGGTGGTGCACGGCTCTGTGAATGGCTATTTCCTGGGTCATTTTTTCCTTCTGATGCTGCTTGGTCAACAATTGCTTGCTGACTATTTTTCCTGCAAAAATTTCTTTGGTGTTCATTTCGGTGAGCTCGTAGCAGCGAGCGAAGCCGCCCTTGCCAAGAAACTTTCCCTTCATGTACCTGTTGCCCGTGGACGGATCGATCACGATGTCCGGGATGGGTATGTCCTCTTTTCGTCCACTCTGAGATGACGACATTGTGTCCTGGTGTGTGTCAGTGGTGGTTGGTGCGGGCCAAATTCCAATATATATTTAAAATATATATCCAAAGCAAAAGAATGGAGCGCGGCCGAATTTTGCTTGCTTAAGTATCGGATTTTATCTAAAGAACAGCCAAAAGCATAAGTGTTGCCTTCATATGTTCTGCTCCAAACACTCAACAATGCCGACCAAAATATTATAATTTAAGTTGGTGTGCTGAGCTGAATTTATTTAAGCTTAAAAGTTAAGAATTCTAATTTTTTCTCCCCAAATAAAGCAATGGAAAACAATCAGCTTAGAAATTTTATTCATACACAGTTGAGAGCAAGCGCATAAGAAAATTTATAAAAAAAAATTTATAAAAACAAAAAAATTCAAATCTATACACAGCATTCATCATCGATTTAGATCAGCTCGCTTTGTTTGTCTTGGTGTTCGATGTTGGACACTAAGACAAACATCCGACTGACCTGGACTAGATGAGCAATCGATAAACTGTTTACAAATTATGACTGATCAATTGCACTCTCGACTAGAGAGCAAAAATACTACAATCAAATAGGACTAGTTTTAGTATAAGCATCTTAGTTTAAGAGCAGTTTTTATAATTTGAAAAGCATCGTGTAAAAAAATAATAATTTAAAATTATTTTCTTTCTCTACATGGTTGAGGATATGTTTGTTGCTGAATAAGAATTTATCGCAGTTTATTTGTTAGCAGCAGAAACTCAGAGCAAAAGTGTGAGAGAGAAAGAGAATGAGAGGAGAGAGAGAGAGAGAGAGAGAAAACACCATTGTTGCTGTGTATGTGCATGAAAGAATGTGGAAAGCGCCACCAATGCCAGTTAACTGTAGCTATTTATTTCGAATGCATAATTTATAGAAAAAAAAATTATGTTACTCTTTTAAAAACCTTTAGATATAAAGACATTTTGTCATTAGAGCTTTTTTGATAACAAAAAAAGAAAAACAACATATTAACTTGTCAAGCAAAATGTTAAGTCAAAATATTCCTTTCAAATTGATTTTTTCTAAAAAAAAAGCTCTTATCTAAATATTTATAGATTAAAGATCCAATTTCGATTTATTTAAAAGATCTACTTTTTAAAATTGAGCCCCATCGTTTTGTTTCGATCTAAACGTGAGACATTTAGGATTTATCTGTAAACAAGGTGATTTTTTTTGCGCCAAATTAAATAGAAGACAAAATTCAAATGTATATGCTACTACTGGTCATAAACAAAATAAAACAAAATTTAAAATTCTTAGCCATTTTTTGCCTAGCTTTTTGAATTAGGAGAAAATAAAATTTACCAATGTTTGCATGCGCTTTTGTCTCAATAATTTTTCTAATTTTTAAATTTTGAGTTCCTAGCTAAACATCTATTTGGTAAAAAATCTGCATTTTTATCACAGATCTTGAAGAAATTTAAAAAGTTTAAAAAATTTTCTAAATTAAAAAAATCATTTTTTTTCATAAAATTATTTGAATCCAAATTTTTACAATTAATTTCAATACCTTCCTAAAAAAATTAAAATATATTATAAAATATTAATATCCACTCTTTATTATTTGATTATCTTAAATAAACAATTAGGGCCTAATGCTTAAAAGAAGATATTGGTACTGCAAGAACTAATATTTAAAAAAATTTTTGGAACTATTTTACAACCTTCATTAACTTTTTAAATAATATTTTTTTTTTCGTTTAAAATGGATTAGAAATTCAAAATATTCTTTTTTATTCTAAAAACAAATAGTGGCATATTTAAGTCTTTAAAATTAATGATCATTTAAATTTTAAAAATTTCCTGCCCAATTTGAGGATTTTCTCTTCTTAATTTTCAATCATTACTTCCATTATCTTAAAATGATAAATTCAAAATTCAAAAAAAGGCTGCGCATTTTATGCTCCTTATTTAAAAAAGAACTTTAATATAAACTAAACAATGTTAATAATTCTAATTGAATCTTTGGATAAATTAAAAAATAATGCGTTGATTTATTTATCTGTATTGTGAATTTTAAGTATTCACCAGGCTTAACAGTCGTACTATGTTTTATTATTCTCATGTGATTCAATTTTATTTTTAATGATTCGATCAAAAATTTTTCTCCCTAAGTCACTGTCTTAAAGAGATGATAAATTTTCATCCAAATATTATTTTAAAATAAATTAATAAGCAAGATATTTATACTAAACAAATTTTCATAATTCCAACAAAGCAAGGAGATGGTGACCTAAAAATATGACGAGTTTCTAAACCTAAGCACTTTATCATTAAAAAAAAAACAGAAAAATATCTTAAACCCTTGTTTCTCAATCATAAAATATTCCCTTTTATAATTATTCATTATAATTTGTAGTTAATTTACAAGAGAAACGTAAAATCCTCAAAAAAAAACTTGAAAATTTTCAGATATTTAAATAAAAATAAAATTTAAATGATATTCAAAAACTCATTTAATTGAAAAAAAATAATGATTGCATTCCCTAGAATAATTTGTATATCGATTTTTTTAAGATCTAAATAAATTGATGAATCTTAAATGAAGCGATCTAAAAATTGGCCTCAAGATTTAGAATAATTTTTAATTACAAAAAAGAATTTTTGCTTTTAAATAAATAAACTTTGAAGTAAAAGATAAAATTTATAAAAAAAAATCTTCTGAGTGAAGGTAAGTTACCAATTCAAATCAACATTAAAAATGATGAATCGACCGATATCTAGAATATTCTTACCGAGGATTATGTTTAATACGATTTTTAATAATCATAGATGTATGCACTGAAGGGATTTGATATACTTTTTTGGTAAATAAAACAATTAAATCATTTGGATTTTTACGTTAAGATCAATGTATTCTTAGCCTCATTAAATTGTTTTTATTCAATTGTTTGAACCCATCTAATTTCATTTTTCTATTAATTTTTAACCTTAAAAATATTTTCAATCTTGTATAACACGAATCTTGGCTTAATTCTAGATGATCCTTTTGATTAAGAAAAAATAAAGCAAAATTTTTTTTTACTTCTAAGATTTTAAAGACTTAAAATTTAGTAAAAATTTGGAAGTCATTGATTAAATAGTAAAAATATAGAATAAAGTCAAATGCTCTAAGAGAACTTTATTAAAAAAAATTTAGAAAATTTTTATAAACAAAACATACACTGGGAATTGGTTAATTGATAGATGGCTTGTTGGTGAGCTTTCAGCTTATTTATAAATCCCTGAGCAACCAAAAAAATAAAAGAATTGAACTTTTAGATAATTTATTTTTTTTTAAACAATAAAAGCTTATTAAATTTTTGTTGCTACATTTAAGGCTAATAATTTAATTTTTTTAATTAAATTTATGAAGACGGATGAACAAAATTTTGCCTAAGGAGTGATTCACCTCTCCGAATCTTTTTAAAACCATTTATTTCTAAATTATTTAAATTAAATTCCTTTAAATATGACTATAAGGCATACGCCACAAAATTTAATATTAGAAAAATTTTGAATTTTTGGTTAACATTTTTAAAATTGTCAATAAGTTATTTTTATTTTTGAAAAAAATGTGAGTTAAATTAATTCTAAATTGTAGAAAGTTATTTGTACATGTTTACAAGTGAATTGAATGTTTTTTTTTTGTATTCCTTCCACTTTTCTATTTTGTATAATTGTTCTCTAGCTTCATCTTCTGAAGCATATTTATGATCGGCTCTTTCCAACTGTTGAATTTTGCATAGTGTCAATACATCAGCGTGATGATAAAATGATACCTTATTTAATAATAAAATTTCTGCGCCCTCGCTGATTAAAATGACATTTTTTCTTCTGTCCGCCGATTTGGGAGCTATTTTTTTAGATAAATTTTCTATTTTTCTTTTTTCATCTCCGATTAATGGATACAAGCCCTTCACAAAAAAATCATTTATTTTTAAAATTAACTCAAAAATCTAGTAACTATTACAAATATGCTTCCTTTTTCAATTCTATCGACCACTACATAAGCTAGCCTGTAATTTTCTTTAGGAGCAATTACTGTATTTTTATTTGGAATTGACTTGACGGGTTCGATTTCATCCAAATACTCAGCCGGATTGTTATTTAAATTATTTTCCGACGGAATTTTGATCATATCATATTCTGATTTTACAAATTGGTCTTCTAAATAATCATGTTCTTTTTCTGTAAAAAAATTCGGGGTTTCTTTTCGTATGCTAGCACTTAAGTAGACACTACTTTGCCTGGTTATTTTTTCGGTACTAAAATTTATTGGCGGAAGTGTAGATTCCCGTATTAATTTAAATTCCCTAGTCGTTTCGTTAAAATTTTTTGATATTTTAAATTTATCCAGCATTCCTTCTCCGTCAGCATTGTGTTCCTTATTTGTACAAATCTAAAAAAAATCCATTACAGTATTATTAATTAAATTAATTTTTTTTGGCATGTCATAGGTAATTAAAAAAATAACTCGAATGATATTTTATCTTTTAAGATTAAAAAGGTTAACGAAAATTTTTTTTTTTAATTTTTTTTGGTTCCTAGGTTTTGGTGAATGTATGAAATACCATCTATCTCATACTTTAATCAGCCTGACATAACACTAAATGTGTTATTTTGTTTTCTTTTAATTCTACATTTGAAAATGATGTGTTAATGTGAAAAAATCATTTTATTTCATTATGCTGCATTTTAAAAATGAAAATTAAAAATTAAATTAAGTCTTTAAAAATTGAAATTATTATTATGATGGTGGGTTGAAAATTGCGTATAATTTATTTTTAATTACTAAAATGTTTGGTATAAACACTAAAATACTGAATTAGGAAAAAATTAATATTTAATTTCAATTAAAATAGATTTTGTTACTTTTATGATTAAATAATGTATAGTTGATTGAAATTAAACCTTTTTATAACAAAAAATAAAACAAAAAAGTTATTTTGATTAATTGAATATAAAAAAAATACGCTTTCCATTTTTTTTTTATCTTTCTTGTCTCGTTTATCAAATTTACTCTTTTGTTTTTTCCTTTATATAAAAAAAAATTTTCTCTAGATTTTGCTCTTTGAAAGATGCTAAAAAATATCTTGATCGATAATAATAATGTACAAACAGAAGAGTAAATTTGATAAACGAAACAAGGAAGATAAAATAAAAATAAAAAGTTGAATTTTGTTCGACCATTGTTTTATTGATAAAAATTACTTTTTTGTATTTTTTTTGTTATTAAAAAGTTTCATTAATAAAGATGTAGTATTCAGCTAAAAATTGCACCTTAAATTGATGATAGAAATGACAAAAGAGGATCACAAACACGCTGACAAATATGTTTTTTTGTCTTTAAAAAAATAAATTTTAATTGCAATTTTATTTTTTTTGTATTGATTAGAAAATAGGTGGTATTTTTTTAAAAATAAATGATTTTTCGTTTTTTTTTCCTAAAAAAAATAATAAATAAATTATTTAGTTCCTTTTTCGGTATTATTGTTTTCTTACATAAAATAAACATGATATTGATAGTGTTTATACACTCACCAAACCTTTGTTTAACCACTTTTTATTTGACTATTTTAAGTTAAAATTAAAAAAAAATGTTTGCATTTACTTTTGAATCAGCTGTAATATTAAGATTTCGATCAGATTCTTTTTTATAAATAATAGGAAAACCTTAAAACGAATAAATTATTTGGTTAAAAAATAGATTTTTATTACTTTTGGCTGATTTAATACGATTGGAATTGTGAAGTTTCATTTTTTTCACTACTTTTACAAATCCCTAGATTTTTAAATTGAATTAAAAATAAATGATAAGATTATAACTCACCGAGACAATGACAAAAATCCATGGTGAATTATCGGAATCTTGGCATATAATTTCATTGGGTCTAATTTTTTTGTAAAATTGCATAATTAAATTTATTTAAATTCAGAAAGTATAAAAAAATTTAATTAAAATGAATAGAAGCAAAATTTTTATGACGAATTAGCATTAATGATTTCTTAATCAAATAGCTGTTTTCATTCCTACAAAAATAGTTGTATCATTTTCTTATCCACAATTGACTTAGGTTGTTGTCTTAGTTTCAAAATTGTTCCAAATATTTTTCTCTACAACCATTACTTAGACCTCCCGCAGATGAAATGCTGCAGGAAAAATGATTAAATCTGTTCTCCAAACTTAACCGATTGAATCAATTTTGAATGAATCATAAAAAGAAGGGCTGAACACTATTATGTTAAGCTTAGAAAAAAAGAGATTAAGAAGATTAAGATTGGGTTCAGATTTTCAAAATTATCCAAGGCTTTGAAAGTATTAGCTTGGTAAAAATTCAAATATACACCAAAAAATTACACCAATCTTGAAAAGACTGAATAAAAAGAAATGCCTAATTTTAATATATATATTTTTTTTAAAATATTTTTTTTTTAATTTATTTTTTTAAATATGATCATATAATTTAATTTTTAGTTTTTGATTTAATTTTTTTTAATCAAAAAAAGTCATTACAAAGAAAATAAAAAATAAAAATTAGAAATAATTTTCATCGAAAGGAGTGTCATCAAAGAATTTCGACAAGCTATCAAAAGCAAAGTATTAAAAACGTGTTAAAAAGAAACGGAATTAAAACAGCAAAAATTAATTAATTATTTTTTTAATCATTTAACAATGTTTTTAAAATATAAATATTAATTTTCCTACTCCAATTGTATACATAAAGCTTATACATATTTTAATCATATTGCAACCATGTGGGCTGAAAAGAAGGCTCTAACCTGGAAAAAATTTTCTTAAATTATTTTTTTTTATAAAAAATTATTTTTTTTATTTTTTAATAAAAATAAAATAAAAAGAATTTCGACAAGCTATCAAAAGCAAAGTATAACAAAAAATTAATATTTTTAGTTTTTGCAGACCCTACATTTTTTCGAGGAGAAAGATTTTTTTAATAATGTTAAATATTCCAAGTTGTAGCAAATTTTATGCTCTTTCAGAATATGTTATGCTTTTTAACATTTTATGTAAAGTTTCGGTTGATATTGAGCAAAAATGTGTTGCAAACCTCTAAAAAAACTGTCTGCGGACCTCATAAGCATACCCATACTTATTTAGACCAAAACATGGTATTATTTTGAAGATAAACATTCCAATCGAAAGCTCTTGAGCTTAACAACTCGAATTAAGAAAGAAAGCATGTTAAAAGTCAAAATCAGTAGTGTAATGGAGTTAAAAGTTTCAAGTTTTTTTTCAAAAATTGTCTTCAAATTATTAAATGATTAATTACAAATTTAAAAAAAAACTAATTTTTAAAAGCCTTTTTTTTATGCACATCAATTTTCTTTTATAAAAATTGTCTTTTTTAAACGTGTTTAGACGTTTGTCTAACGATACATTATTAAATTGCTTAATTAATTCTAACCTATTTGACTCTGGTTGTTGAAACCATTAGTTTGGCGAGCACTCGAATTTTCTTAATAGAGGAGCAATTTTGTATTCACCACTTTGGTAAATTGCTCTTTCAGTTTCATCTTTTTGGAAAACTAATATTTCTTCAAGAAGATTTAATATTTCAAGACTGAATATCACTTTTTTAATACTTATATCATTTATTTAAACTTTTAAAATTTTCTCCTTATTTTAATTACATGATTGAGAAAATTAGTATACTTATAAATATCAAACCAAATCCCAATTTTTACTTATCTTAATGTCCTTTTTTCAAAAACAGTTTCGTTTTTAGACATAATCAGTGACTTTTCTTTACCTTTTCGAATTGTTCCAAATATTTGAAATCAAATTTATTTTATTTTATTTTTTTTTTCTTCCTTAGAAATTTTAATTTTTTTAAGTTATTCTTAATATCTTTTCTTAAGTGATTTATTCATGCCAAGTCACGTAGTAGTAGTAGTAGTAGTAATAAATGGCTGGGCAGCTTCTGCCTAGTGTTAAACTTTACAGCCCTGAAACTAATAATAATAAATGACCACTTGTCCAATCTTGCTTTAAAAACATTTAAGCTTCGTGATTCAACTATTATCCTTGGTAGCTGATTCCAAGTTTTGGACACTCTATTCATAAAGAAATGATGTCTATTTGAGTTGCTAGTATTCTGAAAGAGCATAAAATTTGCTACAACTTGGTATATTTAACATTATTAAAAAAATCATTCTCCTCGAAAAAATGTAGGGTCTGCAAATACTGATTTGCAAACGGGTCTGCGTTTAAGGGACAACCAATATCTCAATGTTCTATCCACAAAGGGTTGCACATAATTTAGAAATTTAGTTATTAATTTTTTTTTTTGCTTTTTGAAATTATGTTTAAAAGAACAGTACAAAAAATGTATAAGCTTTGTAAAATGGTGCAGCAACGTCATCAATTTTTTAAAAAATTTCTAAATATAAAGAAATTAAACTCCTGTTCAAGTTGCACAGTTTTTGCCGGTGATTCATAAAAATACTTTCATTACTTTAATATTTAATTTTTTTTAGTTTAGATTTACTTTTTTGATAACTTAGATATATTTTATTAATTCACCTATAGATCTGTTATAAAATTCTTAAATTGAAACCAAAAATTGCTTGATTTAGTTGAATTGGTAAAAAATACCTTCATTAATAAGATTATTTTTTCTACACTTTCTTAATTAATAGCTTTAATAAATTCTTTTCTTGAATTTTAAAAAGAAATTTTAAACAAAAGGTAAGATTTAAGTATTGAATAAAATCTGAAAATAAAGGTAAAAAAATTTCGACGCAATTTTTTAGATTATACCAAAATTTTCTTTTTTTTAAAGCTTCTTTTGGGAAGTAAGCAGAATAAAGAAGAATATTTAGTAAAGTTCAATTTACCCATAGTATTTATAGCATATATTTTCGGAATTTTTTATCAAATTTTCTATCGGATACGAATCAAAAAGGTTAATTGATTGTAAAAAATCGATTGGTAAATTATAAAAATTCTTTCTGAGAACCTGCAGATCTGATAAATTCAAAAACAAAACTTCTGTAACTCCTTTTGAATACATCAAATAGTTTCTTTTGCGTTTACGTTCCACTTCTTCGGGCTAAAAGGTTTTAAATGAACTTGAATTGATTTGGAAATTTTAAAATAAATTTACGCTTGTATAATCTCCTTTGTTCAAACATTTGGCTACTTTGAATAGCTCGCCATCGGACAATTCAAATTTTTTAACACAATTTATTTTACCAGACAAAACATAATAAATATTTTTGGCTATTTGCCCCTCATAAGCTATTATTCTACCATTCTCAAATCTGAAAATAAAAATTTAGCATCAAGTTCATGACTTGTACATTAACTTACTTTTGATATTTTATTCTCTTTGCCAATTCCATTATTGAATCCTTTGGAATGATCATACTGAAAATATCATGTCGAGACAAAATAGTCAATATCTTTAGGAATATTTAAAATTTTTAAAAATAAACTCTTGCTTGACAAAAAAACTTTTTTCAATAATTGATCATTTCTTTTTCCATCTATAGTATTCAAAGCAACCAGAGTGTCTCTTGTGAGCTTTTTTTTTGATAATTTATAACTTTATTATATTTGTTAAAATAATATAATTGTTTTTTAATAATTACCCAACTTTTTGTATTATTAGCTTCGAGAATGCTCGAGTACCTGAGTTTGTTGTTTTCTAGGAGATATAAATTTGGATCATAATCAATAGATTTGAACCATGATTCCTGAAAATACCTGAAAAGAAAATTTTACTTGTTTATTTAGATTTTAAAAATCAAATTACTTTCGTCTGGTTAAGAGAGATTTGATAATTAGAAGTATCACTCGGGAAAAATATCTAAAGTGTCGCTTTTTTTTGGAATTTTCTTGTTTGATTCTTTCTTTGTACTCATGGGAGGGTATTTTTTCAATTTTCTAATTAAACAAAACTTATTTGATTTTTTTTAAATTTTGTAACCAATACTTACATTGATGAACTCTTTGATATTATCAGAAAATTGATTAATATCCAGCGCATAAAAGTCACTGTTTAGCAGATGCATTCTAATTTTAAGATTTTTCCTATTCTCTTAAAAAATTAATAAATCAAAAAGTCAATTTAAAAATCCTATTTGCTTTAGAACAATAATGACGCCAATCATGAAAGTTTAATTATATTTTTCAAATATGTTTTTGACTTAAATATTTTCTTAAATTTTCCAACTAGGCAAATAGAGTATCCCGAAGCGAACTTGGCTGGTTGCTATTCTGATAAAAATCAAAAATTAATTTCAGCTCTTTTGCTTAACTTATAATTATCTTGAATTATAAATAAAAGAATATTTTCGACTGAAGTGAGTTTGGTTGAAAAAGATCGAAAGCATTTGCAGGATCGTATACAGGAAGCCTCTAGCAATACTGCGGAAAATTCGCCATTATTTTTGTTTATCATAAGCAAATATGATTCAAAACAATTGAAATTTTAGCTTTTTTATTCTAACTATTTTTGGTGCGTAGATACTTGGTAATCTGATAATTGTTTTTTTGCAAAATTTTATCATTTCCTTTTAAAATTCGTTGTTTTCTCGATTTGTTTGACATTTAAATAGCTTTTGATCTAAATATTTACTTTCTAAAATGATTTTTATTAAAAATATTAATTTTATTTGAATTAAACAGAATGTTTCGGCGAAAAAAGAGAAAAATATTTATTTTTTTTCTAGTTTTACAATTAATTATGTTATTTTGATTAAAGTCAATCATTAAAATTTTATGATTTTTTATCATGCTTATCTTTAAAAAAATTGTGAAAACTGCCTTTGTCTTTTCATCGATTAAAGACATAATTAATTTTATTAATGCTGTTCAAAAAAGTGGTTTTTAGATCCAAAAAAGATGATATCTAAGCGCAACAAATCGTATCCTAATTTATCACATTGTAACCTCAAATTAATTTATTTTACATTTAAATAAAAACATCCAAATTTTATTTTTTTTCTATTTATTAATTCATCGACTTTGATTTAAAAAATGAAATTGAAACCATTTTTTCATTTTAAAAATTTAAAAGTAAAAGCGATTGCTGTGATAATTTAAAAGAACAACAAGAATGTGTTTTTTTTTATTGTTCAAAATTTTAGAACAATACATTTTTTTAAAAAACAAAATTTAGATACTGATTTAATAGCCTTAAACAGTTTTCTTTGTCAAATTATTAAATTTAAACAATAATTGAGTTTTATCATTGAAGTTGAATATTTAGTGTATCAGTTTAAAAATTGTTTTTTTTTTTAGTTTTAAGATAAATATGTATTTAACAATTCTTTTTATTATAAAAACGAAAATTATTTATTATTAAAAAAACTATTTTGACTTTTTTGCTTCGATTAAGTCTTTACTAGGTAACTATAATAACAATTTGAGCTGATTACATACAACCAGTTTGTTCAGTTCGAACCATAAATGATGTATCTATGTTAGATAAAGTCAATACGTCGCTAAGATCTCTGAGTTTTTCTTCGCTGATATACGGTTTTCTCGAAAATACCCAAAAATATTCAAAATGAAGAATCTTCAGGTATTCAGCACACGACCACATTATTGCATAATCATAATCTGTGTAAAGAACCCTAAAAAAAATTTAGAACTTAAGAAATAAGTTAATTTTCAACATTTTTACCAATAGGGGAAGCTAATATTCGTTTCTAAAAGAAAAAAAATTATTGATTTTTATTAAGATTCATTAGCTAAAATTACTTAATAAGGTTAATGGATATTCAATTTTCATTTTGGCTGGTTCGTTGGCATAAGGTGAGAATGCAAAAGCATCAAAAATAATTTCTTTCTTAAAATTTCTTAAAAAATATTTAACAAAAATTAGAAAATTGCTAGTACTATGAATTCTTGTACAAAAAAATTGGTCAAATTTGGTGCTTTGAAATGAACCAGCTGAAGAAAATAATGTATCACTATAATTCAGTTTCCGCAAAATCTCTCCAATTTATTTTTGAATAATTTAAATGGTGTGTAGTTTAAGAGGTTTTTTGCAGAGATCTAACTCGAATGATGCATCATCTATTTCAGCTAATTCCATTTACAGAACTTTTTATTTAGACTTTTTGAAAAAAAATTGAATCTGAAATCAAAATTCAATCAATTACTTGAAAACTAAAGAACTTCTAAAATTGTATTTATCTCCATCTTTTTTGAAGTTAATTTTGTTGCATTTAGTGTTACTTAAGAGCATGGCAGGGTTACGTGCCACTTCATACCAATCGCCGACAAACTTGAATAAGCAATTTTGAATTTTAAATATTGTTTTTTAAGTTGTTAATTACCAAAATGTGCTTAAATCCTCGCTGTAGTCTGACAAAAGGACACTTTCCGAGCCGTATTACATCACTGAACGTAATACTTACTAAAAGACTATCGACTAATATAATAAACATGCATTTATGAACTTTAAAGATCATAGTTAAATTTTTTGTTTTAAGGTTTTTAGATATTTTCAAGGTTTTATTTTGACAAATTTGTATTCATGGACGATTTTTGATCGTTTTTTTTTGTAAAGCAAGATAAATAAAAGCTGTTCAAATATTGATACAAGTTTCCAATTTATTTAAGGCTAAGATATAAAATTTCAAAAATTCTAAAATTCATTTTAATTAAAATTCAATGAAAGGTGAACGAATGCATAAGAACTTTCTATTTGTGAATTTTGATTTTGAATTTGAATGAATCCGATCAATTTACTCTACAATTTGAGTATTCGTAAAAGGGTTCTTAATCTAAGCTGATTAGTCTTAAATTTCACTTAATCAATCAATTTTTAAAGTTCTTTACAGTTAAAAGATTAATGGAATCGCAAATTTTTTCAAATTTAAGTCTAAATTTAAAATTTAGTATTAAGGTTAATTGATAAATCTTTAATTCTCTACAATCAAAGTGACTAAAACTTGTAAAAAGTTAAAATTTAGTAGCACTAATGTAATTAACTAAAAAATTATTAAATGTAAATTTCAAATCAAAATATTAAGTATTTAAGATCTTCATACCAGTGAGAATTTTGGAACAAAGATCAAAAATTTAAAATTGAAATTTTTTTTTGTTTAGATCTAAAACTCGCTCTTCAAACTTTATCAGCTGATAAAAACTTTGTGTCACCCAAATTGTGACTCTGCAAAAACCTTGTAAGTTTGGCAAGCACTATGTGTATTAAAAATTTATTAAAATTAAATTGCAGAGAATAAATTTGGTTGACACAAAGTTTGTACCAGCTGATAAAGTCTGCAGAGCGAGTTTTAGATCTAAACAAAAAAAATATTTCAATTTAAAATTTTTGATCTTTGTTCCAAATTCCATAATGCCCATCTCTATGTTGATTTTAATTTTTTCTTTAAAGCTTTCGAAAAAAAATTAAATAAAAACCAACTAGAGATCAATTAGAAAAAAAAGACGAGTTTTGATCATTTGATAATGATCATGATCGAAAACTTCGAAAAATGAATTCAAAAATTACAAAAATTTTATAATGAAATAAATTTTGACACAGTAAGCAAATAGAAAGTACAGGTACATCAATTAGTTTACCTAGTAAAGAATTGCATCATTTTTGTCTTTGTTTTATTATTAAGTAATATATCACTTTGCTATTAATAATATTTTGAAAATGATTCCGAATGATTATATTTATCAATAATATTAATTTTTTCTAATCCTTTTTTTCCTCAAAGGCGTTATGGAAAGAATTTTTTTGTTGATAATTTAAAATTGGAGAAAAAAAATTCTCAAAATAAAATTTTAAATATCTTTTTTAAATCAGTTAAATCAATAATCAAATTCAATCGTATTAATGCTTGATTTTTTTTGTATTTTTTTTTGGCTATCATTCCTAAAAATGCCTAAAAAACACCTTCTAATTAAACACACAACAAGAGAAGTATTAATTTGGACCATTTGTTTTTGATTGTTCATAATTTGTTTTTATTTTTCGATTATACTAAAAAAAATTTCCTTATCATAGCTAAAAGAGGCTTTCGATGGCATTTCGAATTTTCTGTATAAAATAGGTTTAAGTGTTACATTAAGTGTACTAGTTGATATTGTGCTCTTTTTTTTCATTCTGGGTTACTGTAATAAATCGAAATTTTTTAGATTAGTATCATTTTAAACATAACATTCAATTCATCTTCAAATATGTGGTTTTTGAAATTTATCAATATTATTAAGTAAAAGATTTATTTTTCTCTTAAAAATGATTGCCACCTTTAGATCCATTTTCTAACGCGCAGTTACATCAGATATGCTTCATCTTCATAGTCTCCTAATGTTTCATTTTTAAGTCTAAATAAAATATTTAACTTTAATAAATACTTTGAAATATAGTTTAAAGGTTTGTTCAGATTAAAAGAGATAAAAAACTATATCTCTCTAAATCAAGCCAAATCATTAACCAAAAATGAAGAACATTGTGCTCTCATTTCGAGATTTTTGGATGATTTATCTCAGTCCATAGAACTCATAAAATGTCACTAGAATAACTCTTAAGAACCAGCTTGTTTAAAGCCAGGTACGAAAAATCACGATGACAAGTTTAGTTTATTGGAAGTTTAAGGAGTTTTTAAAAGAAAGTCTACAACTTTTTAGATTAATAAATCTTAGGCTAATCTAAAAATTTAGATTTAATATTTCAAAAGGAGCAGGTATTATTTAGAGTCTATGGAACTCAATTAATGAAGTTACTGATAAAAAGGATAAATTAAATCTAGTCAAGTCAAAAGCTGATAAATCCTGAGAAACAGCATGAACTGATGAACAACTACATAAGAACCAGAATTAAGTTGCTAACATGGTGATGATCAAGGACCCAAATTTATTCAAAGTTAAAGTGTGCATTTTAAGAAAAATAGCTTGGGTGTAAAACTTCACATGGTCAAAAATGTAAAATTGAATTTTTATTTTTTATCTTTTTTTGTTATAAATTATTTTATGTTCACGATACAAACATAATTCAATAATTATTTTATTTTATTATTTTACATTTTCTAAAATTGATCACATATTTGACGAATAAAGAATTCAAAAAGTCAAAATTATCCATTTAAATTTAAAATCAAATGTAAAATTTTTGAAAATTAATTCGAAAGTATTACTTTATTTTTAACATGATTTTAATGTCTTATAAATCATACATTATTTTTTCGCAGATTTTGATTAAAATCTTGAATTTTTTTAATTTTTTCACTAATTGCTCTGATAAAATTAAAAAAAAAAACACTCGCATGATTAATAGGAAAATTGTTTTAAATATTTACATAGTCTTATGATTAAAAGTTGAAATATAATTTTTTTGAATAAAATCATTTCAAGGGTTCGCTAAAATTAATGGAAAATTTTGAATGATAAACTTGTTCTTATTATTATTTTTTGTGTTTTAGCAAACAATTTTGTTGATTTTTAGATACGTGATCCAGAAAATTTGCTAGTCCAACTATTTTAAAACCAATTTCTTATCTTTCAGCATAAGCCCAACAAATATTTCTTATCTGAACGATATTTGTAAGTTTTTGGACCGGTAAATTGTGTTCTTCCCTTTTTCCAAATAGATCCCAATCTAATGTTTTGAATAATTCTAAACCTGAAATCTTAAAGAATAACCAAAATAAAAATGAAAAAATAATGAATAAAAATTTTTAGATAAAAATTTAAATAAAGATTAAATTAATTTAAAAAAAATTGATTCCTAATTTTTTAATTTAATAAACAGGATTCCTTTTGAGAATCAGAATTGCTCCTTTGATTGTTGTATTCACGCTCGCTTTCTGCTAAAGCCAAAGCTAGTTGCTCATCTTCAGTCAATTCTTCATTCTTGCCTGAACTTCTAAAATTCATCAAAAAAGAATATGATATTTGAGAGCATATAAAGGCTTTTAAAATAGCATTTGATTTAAACTCTATTTTAAAGTGATCGATTTCTTATCTTAGAGATTTTGAATTAAGTAAAAAAAAAAATTTGACAGCTAGTTTTAGTGTTAGACAAACAGAAACCTAAAAAGTGTTCAAAATTTAATTCTTTAATCTTTAAGGTCATCTTAAAATTTTATGGTTTTGACCTAAACTTGAAAATAAATAGTTCTAAAAAGCTTAATTTCAAATTAAAGACGAACTAGCTAGCTCTACTAATCCGATTGAGTAGGATTCTCCGAGTTTTAAATTACAATTATCAATTTTGAAATAGAAATTTCTTAAAAAATATTTCATAAATAATTTAGCTATTGTTTGCTTTACAACAGAATAATTTAATCCTTAAATCAGTAATAATGCTTCATCAGGCTTAAAAAGTTAGCAAATCTCACTATTTAAACCAAATAGAATCCCGATGAAAAAACTTTGAGTTGAGTGAAATAGAATTTCTAATTTATTTTTATTTTTCATTCAATCTTAGCACTACCGAAAGCCATTTTTCATGATTTATTTATATTCATTAAATTATACAAAGAAAATGTATCTACATTTCAAAAATTTTTAGGTGTCCCTAGAAAAAATAAACAGGTATTTTAGCCACCTTTAATTCATCATAAATTTCACCAAAAAATTACTTTTTTTGTGATTCTTTAAGAGATTGTTGAATGGCGTATTCCAATGCTTGGTTATCTGTCTTAAATTTAGAATTGAATTTCTTGTTTCTAGAAAAAGCATAAGTGTTACCATTGAACTAGGCTGAATGGGCGCTTTCGGCGATGTCTGCGCCCTTTTTTCTTGCTTTTGAAAAAAAACAAGTCTTTTAGAATTTATGTCATTCGAGCGTGAACTGGAAGGACGACTTGTTTCAGTCACTATTTTATCACAACCGTGATCAGTTTCGTGTCTGTGACGTAAGCAATAATTTTTTTTACATTTATTACAATTAAATGGAATAAGCTTAGAAGAAAATTCATTTATTAAATTACAAAATTAAATGAAAATTTACTTCTTTTTGTTTGCAGCCCTTTAAAAAGCATTTGTTCGTAAATATTTTCCTTCTTTCCTTAAAATATCATGATTCAAAATCAAAATGAAATCAAAATTGAGCTATATCTACTTCAGCAGGATCTGAGTTACAGTCTCGATCGATGTGAGCCGACATGGCTACATCAGGCAGTTCATTTCGTTTATAAGGCACTGGCTGATTGCACAATGGACATAGAGGAACTTGAAAATCTTTAATTTTTTGACCGGTTTGGTCACAACTATGCTGTGTGTAGTGGAAATGATCCTTGCTTAAAATAATTTTATAATTAACTGATTAATACTGCACACAATGAGAATACCAGTAAATTTTTTTGCATGAATCACATCTAAATGGTAGAAAATCTAAAGTAAATTTCTTCAATTTTGGCTTCCTAACAGGTAATTTAAGATTCATACCGAGAATTTTGCAAGTGGGCTCTTGACAATGCTCGCCTAAATGTGGCAGCTCCATTCAAACAAGATTTAGAAAAAAAGACTCTTCAATTTTTTTTGATTAAGTAGTTTGGTGTATTTTTTATGATTATTTTTTTAATTTCTAATTTTTTATTAATTTTTCTCAAATACATGAATACACATTTAAAATATGTTGAACATATGAATTTTGTAATTATTCTTAAATTTGTTTAAAATCTTTAACCAAATTTAATCATTTACGCTTATAAAAGAAATATTTTATTCCGAGCAAAAAAAGGTATGTATGAGGAATCCATATTTTTTGTTACATTCATATTATTGCAATATGCGCACTACTTTATTTTCGGTAGCCTAGTATAATTTCTGCTAAAGGGTATTTTTTTTAGTAGAAATTTCTCTATTCAAAATCAAAAGCACTGTCAATTTTCCGAAATTTTAAAGTTTACATTTTTAAACAAAAAGCTTAAAAGCAAGCGTTTTGTTTTTTTTCAAAACAAAATCAAGTTTAAATCAAAATAAAAAGGTAATTACAATTTTCGTTTAAATGCTAAAATATTAAAGATAATTGTTTTGGAATTAAAGATTGTTTGAAGAATTGGATTCGAGGCCTTTTTAGTTAAAAATTTAAATGTTCGATTTAGAATATTGGCGTTGTTTAAATTTTTGCGTTGCTAATGATTTAGGTGAAGCTAAGTAGCGGATAAAGAATTACTCATAATCAGAATTTGGTATGAATTTTTACGTAACACATAGCTTTAATGATTATTCAAAATTTTAGCTGGATTTCAAAGCATAAAAAATCTTCTAGATAGATAAGCAAAAGTATGAATATCTTGGATAAAGAGGCAATAAGTTTCATAGCAAGAAAACTAATACTTGAACAAAACAATATTCATGCTATCTATTTTGGTTCAGAGCAAAGACTAAGCGTAGATTAAAACTTGATTTTTTCTAACTTTTAAAAGCTCTCTAGCTTTTTTATTCACTTAAGTGTGTTAAAATTTGTTTTCTTTTTATCGTGGTATTATTTTTTCCATTAGAGTCTTTGAAAGAATAGAATTGAAAAAATTGTGGAATAAAATATTGTCTTATCATTCCATAGACCTGGAAAGAGGTCTAATCATTTGATCGAGGAAAATAAATCAATCAGAATTAAAAAATAAAGAGAGTTTTACTTTTAACTTTATCTACAACTTCATACTTATCTGATTAAGACCTTTTGGATCGCAGAAAATCTTCGAGTAAAATAAATGTAGCTTGGGGCTTTAATAAATTAGATAGATATTTAGCAGATTTTTTTAATTAATCAAATTAGTCTAACGTTATGCAATAAAATATTTTGTTTTTATGTTCGAAATTATGATTTAAATTGAAAAAAAATGTTTGCTCACTTGAGAGGAAAAAATTACAAAGTTAATTTTAAAATGAGATATTTTGTGGAATTAGGTTAAGTATCGTGCTAAGAAGAAGTGTGATTAGGGAGAAGAAAAACATTAGATTATAATCAAAAATACAATCTTATGTATTATTTGAGAAATTTTGTATGTTTTAATTCAAAAAATTGATATTATTTAAGTCAATCAGTTTCATTTTTTATTCACTTTATTTTAGATTGATCAAATCTTATTAAATAAATGATTTTTTAAAATAATTAAAAAATTTAATTTTTAGTGATAATAAAGATTGTCCAAGATATTTTGAGGTATTGTTTTTTTGGCTTTAGGCTGTTTAACAAGATGTCTTGAGACAGTTTTTTTAATAATTTCAGTAAAAAATAAAAATAATAATTAAAATTTAAATTTAATTTGATGAAATTTTCGTTTTTCCATTTGAGTATCTAAAGTTTTCGTCAACTGCAACTTTAATAACTGAGCTATTTTTTTTATAACTTTGGAAATATTAAAATGAATTAAATTATTTATTGAAGTTTAAATAAAGTTTAAAAAAATTAATTAAATATTAGTCTTTGTCATTGATTGTCATCATAAATTAATGTTTCTTACAGTAAAGTCTAAATCATTTTTACTAAATTAAATTTACTTAAAATTCATTAGTGAAAAAAATTCCTCCTTATTTTTCTTTTTGACCAAAAAAAGCTTAATTTAACAAAATTGTTTCAAAATTGAAAAAACTGAAGTTTAGAGTTAAGTCTAATAATAATGATCAAATTAAAATGAAAAAAATTGTTTTAATTTTTTTTATATTTGGACGTCTGCTGCAGGGATATAATTTCATAACAAGCATACTTAAATCATAACCAATTTTTACGAAAGATTCTAGGTGAAGAAAATTTTTGCCAAGTTTTGCAGATTTAGAAATTAAGTTAAGCATTTAATGCTTATTATCATAAATATGTTTCTGCATTATTTAGTTAAAAAATACTTTAGTTAAAAAATTTTTAGTTAAAAAATACTTAAAAGCTTTTTATAATAATAATTTTTGATTATGATCATTATTTTTTGATCACTAATTTCGTTTTGTCAACAATTTTAAAATTTTATATTTTTCTTTGGAGCCGTGAATTTTTAATAAAGTCAAGATTTAAACTTTATTCTAGTTTTCTATTTTTAGGACAAAAAATTATAAAACGATTTTGTTAATAAGTCCACAATTTAAAAAAAATTCCAAGTAAAAATTTTAATTAGAATTAAGTCAAAAGATGGGCATTATTAATCAAAGATCTGTTAAATTTAATTATATTTCTGAAATAAAATATAGAAATTGGGGTCCATGGTCTTAAAATGTGACCAAAAAAATATTTTGATAAATATTTAATTAATTTATTGTTTGCTTGTCATGTGTTTTCTAAACTCTCTTATTCAAACATTATTTCCGCATACTAGATATTTCCCTCGAAAGTGATTATTGATTAGAGTTTCTTAACCTCTTTAGCTGTTGAATTTCAATAACTTTAAATTACACAACAATAAATGATTTTTTTTTTAATTTTTAACTTTACAAACAAGAAATTTGATAAATTAAGCTTAGGAAGTTAATTTGTGCAACGATCATATTCTTTTTAAGCAAATTTTGAATATTAATTGTGTGACCAACTTTAGAGTTATGTGTCCAAGCAATGAAATAAATGACCTTTTTCTGATGACCCCTTCACTTTTTTAGTAATTTAGTTTGTTCACCTAATTAGGGTGGCTTGAATTGGTAACATATGGGTTTAGAGCCATAAATTGTTATAACATGGTTTCGATGAGAATAGCTCTATATCATGAAATTTAAGATTACCTTTTATCTATGAGTAGGAGACAAAGTCTTTGGCTAATTAAAATTTTTAAGTTTTAGGTTAAAAGAAATGACTCGAAATTTTGAAATTAATCAAATTTTTCCAAAATTCTTTTACTATAATTAAAAATAAATTGTCAATTTGGCAAATTAAATTTTTTTATTACTCAGAACTGATAATTGTCAAGGCGATGTTTATCCAAAATAAAAATTAAACAATAAATTTAGTCAAATTTGAAAATATTTAATTAGGAAAAAACAACACCTTTTAAAATGATAATTTAATTCGAAATTTTTGACTATTTTAAAAATGAATTCAAATATTAAATTTCAAGTTTTTGTTTGATTGCTTTTTGCTAAGTTTCAATTTAGAGGATGAGGTTGAACAAAAAAATTATAAATATAATTTAATATAATTTAATTTTCGCTTGAAACTAAAATCAGTTTCCGATTTGAACAAAACCTATATCTCATTTGGATCCATTTATTTTCCAAAAATTAGATTTTTTAGCATTTTTTTCTAAATTTTCTAAATTAGTAAACCATTTTGATTAAAGCTAAACTTTTCCCAATTTCTCAAATTTTGTTTTTTTCTTTAAATTAGAAAAGTTTACAACAAAAATTAGAGTATTTCTAGAGCTAATAATTTGGCAAATCCAATGGTTTCAAAATTTTGTGATTTAGATCATTAAGCTTGTATGAATTTTTCTTCCTCAATTTAGGAAGCTTAGTAAAATATTTTCAAAAATTTTGTCAATTGGGAAAAATGTAATTTTCTCTCAAACGAAGGATAAAAAAGAAAGTATGTCCCCCTAGGAGCAAGGTTATTAGACAAGGATTTGCTAATTGGACAATGGAAACAATTTAGATGAATGCCGAACAAGTTCACTAGAATTATAAACAAAAAATTCATTAGCTCAAAATTTCAAATTATGCTTGCTTGATTTGGGGCAATGCAAAAGAAAAAAAATGAAAAAAAAGAAAAAAAAGAAAAAAAAGAATAAAAAATCTAAAAATCTCAACATAAACTAGTTTTATTTGTATCTTTACGGCAAAATTATAATATCGATTTATTAAAAAATAATATTAAAAATAATCATAAGCAAACACACGGATCGATGATAGAGTTTAGCCAGAGAGTGTTTTATGATAATTTTTGCTAGCTTCGTGCTTTGTTGATTTTAGCAAATCGATCTGGCCATCGACCATTTGCCAGAGAGTGTCATCTTCTTTTTCATTCAAGCATGGTCGCCAACTAGCAATTAGCTATTCTTAAACTAGATATACTAAAATATTTTAAATTAACTAGATAAAAAATTCTAAATTGGCTTTTTATGAGCTAGCTAAAACTATCTAAAAGCCTTGAGGGCGCATATTTGTCATTTCAATTCACGATCTAGTAAATAAAAATTTTCTACAAAAACCTGGTCTACTTGACTATTAATCTTTTCTAGGAGGCTGCCCTTTCTCTTTGATGCATCATCTAAAATAATGTCTTTTCATTTTTCGTCTAGCAGCAGACTCAGAGACATACGCAAGTCGTTCAGCAAAGCCAACAGTGGCCACACTCAACATTTAGACCAGCGTCATCAGCCGATGATGAGCCTTAGTGACCAAAAGACAAGCAGAAACAGCAGCTTCAACCATAGCATGATGCCATCTGTCAAGTCAAAGCTAATGAAGAACTTTGGCCGCACCAAGGAAAAGATAATGCAGGGCATGGGCAAATCGGACCGGACCAGTGACCAAAATTTTGATGCTTACGTGCACAACTTCGAGGCGCAGCACGCCCAAGCCACCAAGCTCAACAAAGAGCTCAACAAGTACTTGAGCTGCTTGCGCGAGACCCAGAAGTCGAGCAAGGCGTTCTACGACACGCTGCGCGAGACCTACGAGGCCGAGTGGCCCGCGGCCGACCTGTTCGCCGAGCAAATCGAGTTCTTGGAGATGCGATGGGCCGACTATTTGGCCAAGTTGCACCAGGACGTTCAGCTGCCGCTCATCTCCTACCTCAACGAGTTTCCCGAGCACAAGAAAAAGATCGAAAAAAGGTACAACCGACTGCTCGACTTTGACAACGCCAGGCACACTCTGCAGAGTGCCGAGCACAAGACTAGCAAAAAACTTGGTCAAAGCGTGCACTCGACCATGAACAACGCGTCGGCGGGCTCCTCGTCGTCCTCGTCGTCCACCGCCTCCACCAACCACGCCACCACCGATCAACTAACTAAATTGACCAAGCTCAAAATCGACCTCGAAGACAAGCAACACGTCTACGAAGACCTCAACCAGACACTTTGCTTGGCACTGCCGGTCTTGTACCAGAATCGAATCAAATTCTACTCGTCCATGTTCCAGACGTTTTTCCACACCGAGACCACCTTTCATTCCGAGTGTGTCGAGGCCAAGTCCAAATTGGACGATGTGTGCGAACAGTTGTCCATAGAAACTGGTCAAATGAGGCCGGAACAGGCGGCGATTGACATGGAGCCGGCACTTGGCCGCAACTTGCCGCCCATTGACACTGAGCCAGCTGACACCAATGATTACTCGACTGATGACAACGACACAGAGCACCACGCCAACACCACCACTTCTATTACCGAGTTCGCGCCAAATTTGAACAGCGAAGCGGCTGGTGTCAGAACTGCGGAGCAAAGTGCCTCAGTCATTTATAGCTACTTGGTGGACAGGATCAGCGAAAGCAGTCAGGATGAGAGAAAAGTTGAAAAGAGTGAGAAATTTTTGTACAAAGTTAAAGCGATTTATGGCTATGATCCGAAGGAAATAGACGAGCTTGCTTTTGACAAGGATGATTTGATCGAGGTTGTTGATGGTACGGAGAGCGAAAAGGAGGATTTGGACGAGGGATGGCTGATTGGGGTGCATGAGCTGAGCAATAAGCGTGGCCTGTTTCCAGAAAATTTTACCAAAAGAATTTAATAGTGTGATTTTTTTTCTCTTTTTTTGTTTTTTGCATTGGTAATTTTTTTTTTCTTTAAGATGGTCAATTTTGAGCGAGATGCATTTAATAGTTTGTTTTTTTTTGATTGATTTTCATCGAAATTTTGGGCTTAATTCTTTTTGATTTTTTCACTGTAAATTGTTATTATCTTTTATACAAAGGAAAAAAAAAGAGCTAATTTGAAGTTTAATTATCAAATTAAATTAAGTGAGCATTGTAGGGTTCTTTATGGCTGTTTTTTTTTTGTTCTGGATCCGACTCAGTTGGTCAAGCTGATGAAATTTTTTATCATTTAATTTTTGTATTATAATAAAATTTTTAAACTATTCTAATCACAGAGTTTTTTTTGACCTATTGTCAATGAAATGATTAAAAATCACTTTGGACAACACTTAAAAAAATGACCACTCTTTTTAGTGCAATTAAATTTTTTATTTATTAATTATTTGTTTGTTTTATCTGTGCCGAGCAGAGAAAATTTAAAGTAAAAATAGGACAAAAGTAAAATATAAAATAAAAGAAAATTAAAATAGACAAATTGTAAAAGTAATGACAGTTGCAACAAGTTGAAGTATTGAACACTTCATGAAAGAAATAAAAATATTAAGAAAGCAATTAAATATGGTTCAGAATGTGGCATTATAATTAATGAAGGTAAACGGGTGGCGATGGCATTGGCAGTGTCACTTTCAAAATTTTTAAATGCACATTATTTATTTAAAAAAGATCACAAAACTTTGTTGCATTTGAAAAGAAATAAACAAGGGGATGAACCAAAATAAAATTTATTTCTAAGTAGTATTTCTATTCTTTTATTTTTTTTATTTATATATAAATTTAGTTGTAAAAAATTGATATACGATGTTTTTATTTATCGTAATTCTAAAACTCTCAATTTTTAAGTATCAATTTAAATTAAAAATTAATTTAAATGGAGTTTTATTACTCAGAGCAATTTTGATTTTAAATAAACTTAAAAAAAAAAACTAATTTTCATTTTTTTGTGATTAGCTTTTTAAATATTTTATCAAATCAATTTAATTCCTGTTAACTTAAACAGCTAAAAAAATGACTTCGAAAACATCACCGCCTCTCCGTTACCCAACACTAATTTTAATTATCAAATCAAGAATCGCACCTATTATTATTTATTGTGGCTCTAAAAATATATAAAAAGAAAAGGCCTCGAAATTAATAAGTATTGACACCAAAGGTTAACGGTTTAAAAAACAAAAGTAAGAAGATTAAATATTTAAATTTTTTATTCAAAAATACAATGTCAATAAAGTATTAGAACCTCTACAATCTAAGTGACTATTCGTTTCATGGTTCATGGTTGAGAAGTATTTCTTTTCACCAACTAAATATTTTTTTTTTTCATTTGAAAAAAAAAACGTGCTAAATGATTTTTTTTACAGAAAAATTACTTTTTATCAGAAAACAAAGAAACCAAAAATGTTAAAATGATGTTAAAATGTATGTTAAGTTTGTATGTTTTATTTTATGCTTAACATGCAAATCTGGATGTAATTGCATAGACTAAATTTGGGTAGTACAAAGCTTGTATCAGCTGATACATTCTGCAGAGCAATTCTCATCAATAATTATTTTTGTAGGATAAATTATTTTTGTAGGAGATAAATATAAACTAAAATTGATAATTTTTTTCAAAGGTATATAATTAATTTTTGAAGTAGATTTTTATCATATTAGTGTTTATTTTTTGATTTTTGACTATTTAACTTTATTAATGCATCAATTTCAATTAAATTAGTAAACAATCAGCTTGCTACATAATTTATATAAAAATGAATTCCTTGAAAGTGCTTGAAAATTAAACTTTAAAATAAATAAAATTTAACATTGAATCTGATTAGAAAAAATGTCTGAATCAGCTTGTTTTGTCTTCAAGTTCAGTAGCAGTTCAAGATCAAGCCCAAATAATATTCAAGTTTCTGTGAAATGTAAACGCGGAAGACCAAAAAAATCAAGCAATGAAAACGATCAAATGTCAAAAAGAGTAAGAAAGAAAATAACTGTTAATTACTTTGTTTGTATTTTTTTTGTTTATTGTCTCTTATAAAAAAATAAATATATTCTTCAAAAAATATTTATAAACTTTTATTTATTTTTTATCTATTTTTTAAAGCTTTTATAATTTTGAATTGAAAATCTTGATAATATCAAATATTTTTAAAATAATCATATATTAAAGATCAACATAAAATGACAAATTTTATTATATTTAAAAAAAAATATTTTTAACAAAGTATATATTAAGAAATTCTCCAAAGATGAGTTTTTTAACTTTTAAAAATCATTTTAATAATAATAATAATAATAAAAATTTGAGCTACAACAAGCATTAGCCTGTAGAGCAAGAGTCTAAGTCTCACTATGGTAGCTAAAACGAGTTACAATACATATATTTGTAGTTGATAATATATAATTGTAGTTGATCTGACGCTAAAAAATCATCCACTTTCTTTATAAAATTTTTTTTTTATTTTTTTGATTTAAAAAATGGTTTTGGAGTAAATCCCTGGAACGTTCAAATGGCGTTCGCCTTCTTTCGAACCCTCATTTCTGGATGTTTCAAAATAAATATTTAAATAATTAAAAATTTTCTCTAGAGGAATTTGAATCGTTTGAATCGTGGTAAGTTCGAGTTTGTTGGATAAGATCTTCGGTTAGATCAAGTTGGAAACGTGTTTTGTATTGTTTTGGTTTAAGTTTTTAATGGAAACGATTTAATTATTTGGAGAATTTTGTTTTGAATTTATGAAGTTGACAAAGTTTGTTAGCTGATTTTGCAGTCTCATGGCAAGACTTTTGTTTTAGTTCTTTCTTCTAAAATTCACAATGCCGAATTATAATAATGATAATTGTCCCTTTTTCTATCCTAGTGGATAATGGGGAGGCGGTCATATCCTTTTCTAGTACCTTTTTGAGGTTATGCATCGAGATTATCATCTACACGATTGAATTGGAACTCTAAAATTCCGGCGATAAATCAAATAATAGCCATATCAAATAAGAGTTTCAACTACTAATTGGTGATACATAAGAAGAGAGACAAGAAGTAAAGCAAATATCTCATTTAATAAAGATGGTACAAAGCTTTTTTTTTTTAAATAGGTCAGAGAATTTGTTATTTAGAATTTCAACTTTTAAATAAAAATTTAAAAAAGATTTTAAAAAAAAACGTTAAATTATTATACATTTAAAAAGGTCTAATAAAAAGAAAAATAATTAAAAAATTAGAAAACACCAAAAAAGGAGCCTTTTATTGATTATTAATATTTTAAAATAATTGTGTCCGTTTCAGATAGTTATTGTATCACTAAAAGTACAAGTCCTGGCATGGACTTTAAAAGACTTTGATTACAGTTAATCTTGACTTGAGACTTTTGACTTTTAAACAATTCATTAAAATTATAATTATATTTAAATTTTATAGATTAAATGGAGTTTTTTACTACTGCTAGATTGAAAATTATTTAATAAATACTTATTTTAATATCTTGCCGAACGCAAACTTGACAAGGTTCTCAGAGACAAAAAAAAAGAAAGAAACAGTACTCTACCTCACATCGAAACGAATGTAGATTGTAGAACACTCAGATATAAGCGTGATGCTAATCTTTTAGAAACAATGGACTACGCAACAAAAGCCTCGGCCTCGAATCACCAGCTGGACATTCTGTTCCTCGATTTCGCCAAAGCTTTCGACACCGTACCACACGCTCGCCTCATACACAAGCTTGAACAATATGGTATCAAATCGAAACTCCTATGCTGGATACGCTCATCCTTAGAAAACAGGAAGCAAAAGTAATTCTAGGCGAACACGAATCAGATTGGCTACCTGTACTAAGCGGTGTTCCACAAGGATCTGTACTCGGCCCTACACTCTTCGTCTTCTACATCAACGACATCGGTGATGGATTTACCAATCAGGCGAAAATGTACGCCGACGACACGAGAATTCTAGCCAAAATAGATCCGAACCACTCTCTAAACAGCACCACCAGTTTACAAAACGACATTAACACAATATTCGTCAAACAAGTGGCTGATGAGATTAAACATATCCAAATGTAAAGTAATGCATATCGGCAAAAACAACCCAAAAGCAACCTACACAATGTCAGATCACAGCTCAAAAACAAACATCAAAATAACTGAAACCACAAGTGAAAGAGACCTCGGCATTTTTATCTCTAATGATCTTAAGCCATCAAACCAAGTCAGTAAAGCCGCTGCTAACGCAAACTTTATACTCAGCTCATTGAAGAACGCCTTTACGTTAAGGGACGCAAAAATTTGGAAAAAGCTTTACATATGTTACATTAGACCGCACTTGGAATTTGCAAGCTCGGCCTGGAGTCCATACACCCAGAAAGACATAAAATTTCTAGAAAAAGTACAACACAAGGCCACGAAAAATCACAAATGAGTTCCAAAGCCTAAACTACGAAGATCGATGCAGTTAACTAAATACACAATAAGGCGTATCCGCGGAGATATAATACAGAAATTTAAGCTTGAATCAAATTTCGTGCACATAAATTGGTACGCAAAACCGCTACTTTTCATGCATGAAATAGTAAGATTTTGTAATCCAAGGCACAATTTTTTCAATAATAGAACTGCTAACCTTTGGAACGACCTACAAGACGAAGTCATTTACTCAACTACAGTCAACTCATTCAAGAACAATCTCGACAAGCATCTCACCACCGCAACAGGGCGTCATCTACTGTTGACTCGCTCCTCATGATCAATTTCATGCCGCGGTTTTTTTACTACTATTTCTACTTATACTTAATAAAGTATTGTAAAAAACAACTGCTATTTGAAATTATTTGAAAACTATTATTTTGTAGTTCCCCACCTCGCATCTGTATATTGATACTGAATAATATGAAAAAGACATAGGTAAAATTCCGGGTTTTCTCAAACAAAAACCAAAAAAGGCTTCTTAAATCAACCCAACACCTTACTTACCATTAAAATAATTCATAGGTACTTTCCTTCCCTTTCACGGAGGCCAAATTTAAAAATTTTATAATTTTTTAAACAATAACAAATCACAGCCAAACATTGACTTGATCTCAATTAATTTGGAAAAATTTAAGCAAACTAATGTCTCTCTAAAATCGATTTATAAAAAAAATTTAAGCAACATAGCTCGACAATGAAGTTTATCATTCATTTTCATTTTCTCCAGAAATTTCGAAAAATTGCACATTATCAAAAGTTGTTGAATAAAATATTAAAGACCCGAAGTAATAAATCATCTAGATATTTAAATTTTCGAATTTTTGCGTGGATTTGTCTGTATGATAATTTGTTTTATTTAATAAAGAACGGAAGTGAATAGAAGACATACTGTTTTATGGATAGAATTTTTTTCTTTACTTTTAATATAATTAACTCAATGCTAAGACATTAGTTCGAAATATAAAAGTACATAAAATAACAATAAAATATTATATCTAAAATTTATGTTTAAGTAAAGTATTAAATAAAATTTGATGTCCCTTTAAATATTTTTATTAAACAGTATTATTTAAAGTGAAAATTTAGGAAAACTCATAAATAGTTTGATATATTTTTTTATCTGAATAACTGAAATAATCTTAGAATATAATTTAAGATTTTTTTCGAAAATCGGAAAATAATCACATATAAATTCTTTTAAAATTCAGCATTTGCTTAACGCTTAGATAAATTTTGCATAATTGATAGAATTTGCGCCTACTTTATTAAAAAGACAAAATTTTAATATTTTTATTAAAAACAATGCTGTGATTGATTTTTAGTTGGGTTTAAAATCTATTCCATTCAACAATTTATCTAATTTTACAAAATTAAAAAATTTTAATTCATAATTTAACTCCATTAAATTAGCTTCAAATAAATCCTTTTAAATAAACACGGAAATAAATTTATTTTAAGTTCAAATTTAAGAAACATTAATTAAAAAACTTCAAAAAAACTATTAAATGTGGATTTTACATAAGAGAATTTTTTTCAAAGGACTTTATTAACCTTAAGGAAATTTTTTACGTTTTAGAAATTTACCTTCTTATAAATAATTCATTTTTCATCTCTTTTTAAATTTTTTGTAAGAGGATCTTCCGAAGAAAGTGGTAATTTTTTTCGTTTTGAATAAAATTATTGAATAAATCGAAAAGGTAAATTCATAAAATTCGATACTATGAATAATAAAAACATATGAATTATCATAAACTAAGCTTTTTATAAGTGTTGGATACGGTCAAGACAAACCATCCCAATACACGGACGGTTTCTTGCGGTCATTTGTCAGGCGGCCAAAAATACTGCCAACTCGGTGGGCGGTCACTAAATTTTTTGTAAATTTTTGAAAAAAAAAAATTCAAAGTAATTTTTTTATAAATTTAAAACATTTTTTCGAAAAAAATATCATTTTAAGTTGCCAACCGTCAAAAATTTGGCCGTTTTTTTGACCGTATTTTTGATGGTCCAAAAAATAGACCACCTGGCTGATCGGCCAAATGACCGCCCGCTTAAATGTTTTCCGACTGATGCAGACACGGTCACGGTTTCTGAAAATTTTGGCCGGTTAAGTATCCGCTTGTACGGATCCCAACACTACTTTTGATTTACACTCAAATGATAAAATTTTATATTTTTGCTCAAAACTTAAAACTTGACATTTTTTTGAAAGCACATCATTTGAATTATAAGAAGAAATAATTTAATTAATTTTTTCACTTATTTAGTTTTTTGCATATAATAAAAATTTTACTATTTTCATGTTGTTTTATAACGATCTGATGCGTTGAAAAAAAATCGGTTTCTCTTTGCCAAGGAAGTATAATTTAAATTTAAATTTAGTTGACATCTGGAAAATTCTCTTGTAGATTTTTTCTCAGTTCGTTTGAGAAATCTTTTTATATCGTTTAACAAATAATAATTTAATTTAAGAAGATAAAATAAAATTCAGTATTAAATTGAGAAAAGCTGATAAAGTTTTTATTTAGAAAATCAAAAATTTAAAAATAGATATATCAACGATCTCTTGCCGTTTTTAATTTTTTCAGAAATTATCACAAATGATTCAAAATTATTACCGATGGCCACATATAGAATCTGTCCGCCAATTTGATCCTAATTAAGGAAAATATTAGGATAAGCGTCTGAAATACAAACTCAACATTTTTAATTTTGGTTGCTAATAATTAACCTCCAAATGGAGAAGTAAAAAAAAATCAGTTTGTATTAAAAATCCAATTTAAAATAGTGTTCAAATATTTTTATGTCATGACCAAATGTTTTTTTTTCGAATCTATTCAGTTTCATATTTTCCTTTTTAAAAGATTTTTAAACTCTCAAATAAAAAAATGAGTTCTTGTGCAAAAAAACTTGAAATTTTTGTTTGAAGCTATGCTATGCTAATCTAATATATTTTAGTTCGAAAAAGTGATGAACAGTTACCAATAACATATTATCAATATTTTTTAATTAAGAAATTAAACGTGCTGAAATAAAATGATCATTTTCGAAAATTCAATTTGTTTTCTAAAATTCGACTTAACACTTTATTTTAATTTTTTTAATTTTTCAAGTGAATTTAGAATAATCATATCTGTATTTGGCATAATAAAAGAATATTTAAAATTTTTTTAACCTTTTTAAATTTTGATTTATCCATTTTGGTTAAATTAAAATCAAATGCCAAAGATTTTAACTAAGTTGATACTTTCGGCCATTTGCTCTTCGATTGTATCCTACGCAGTTAATTGTTTGAAAAAAGTCAGGCTCAAATTCGAATATGATTTTTGATCAAATTTTTCGATAAATATTTAATCAAGGAAAAAATCAAGTTAAATTTGTAAATTTAGAATAAAAATACCAAAAGTTTCTGTTATTTTTCCTACATTTATTGATTACTAATTTGTTATTTTGAATGGAAAATTTAATTTTTAATTTGAAAAGCAAGTTTTACTTAGTAAAAATTAAAAAATATTTATATAAAATTTTAAATTGATAAAAGCAATTATCTTTTCATAACTTATCCATTTATCACATGCTTTGGTTTAAGATGAAGATTTTTTTTGAAGGATAAAAAATAAATAGAAGCTTTAAATATTTAGACAATGCAAAGCACCCAAAAATCTTTAGGTAAGTTTGAAAATATCTAATTAATCCAAAGGATTATTATTTAATGATTCTTCTTTGAAAAGATTACGATATTTTCTATGAAAATTTTTCCAATGACCTGATTGAGGCATTTATCGAGAATGCTTTCGGAAACGTGACTTCAAAAACTCAAATAATTAGGTAAATTTTTGAAAATCTAAAAAAAGAATTATCTATTAATTAGCTATTAAGAGATCAACAAAAATCAGTCACCCAAAGACTGGATATATGTAATGAAAAAATTTTAGATAATGATACTTTTCAAGAAAACTACGTATTTAAAAACTTTGAACACGGTTATAGAAGTTTAAGTTTTTTATTTTAGAAAAAGTGCCTTCATTATTTTGAAAAAGCCGTGAATATCAAGCGAGACCTGATAATAATAAATGAAAAATGTATCAATTTAAAGGTAATGCATATTAAAGTCATTTAATTAGAGTAATGAGTGTGCATTTAGAAACGAGCTTTTAAACTCCGAGAAGACCGTGAATTGAGTAAGACCAAGTTAATTTTAGAAAAGCAAAAAATTATCCAAGAGGAACAAAAAATAATTCCAAAAATTAATACCAGACTTTTGTCTAACACCCAAACGGAAGCTTCTACTTCAATAGATCACAATGAGCCTGTGATTGTTACGACAGCAAAGATATCAAGAAAAAACCGACGTAAACCGAATACTGTAAATCCTGGCAATGAAATGATTGAAAATGAACATAAAAACAAACCTACTTAATTTAAATAAAATATCAAATTTAAACTTTTAAATCGAATTTTATTGAATAAAATGTCATTTTCAGATTTTTTATTAATTCAAGCTAATCTAATCTTTATATAGTGCACAATGCCGCATTCATTTAATTTGTCATTAAGATTTTAATAAGGTTATATATAAAGAAAGTAAAGAATTTAAAGAAATTATTCATTCAAATTCATTGAGGGTTTTGTCGATCAAAATATTGAATTCATATTAATTAATTAAAATATGGTTGAAATTAATTATATTGTTTCAAATTTAGATTATTTTTTAGCAGTCAAGGATAATGAATAATAGATTGTAATATTTTTAATTTTATTATTTTATAGCAGTTTTATTACAGTTTTTACTTTAAATCAGATTTTGGAAATTGATTTTTGACTTTTTTTCAATTAGATAATTCAAGATTGATTTTCCTCCTCATTTCAAAATTGGCTTCTTCAAATTTCTTGGCACAATTTTTATTTGATTGAATTTAAATGATCATTATTTTCAGCAGTGTGTTGATAAAATCAGATTTATGAATTCTGTAACGCCACTATATTTGATTAGGTTAGGGTTAGTATAAATCAACAAAAAAAAATCTAAAATTATAAGTGTAATTGACATAACTTTTAGAAAGGATTCCGCGAAGATTGTTTTCTCCCAGAAGCAATATCAAATCCAAATTGTCTATGTAAAAAATAAGTTTATTTATTTTTCTTTAGATCATTAGCTAATCGTTATAGTTTTTTCAATTATACAATTTAATTTTTATAAAATGGAATATTTGAATTAAAAAATGAGCTCGAATTTATTCGAAACTTCAAAGCAATCAAAAGCTAATCTTCTATTAAATAAGGAAGAAAACACTTAAACTATTGAAACATCTAAGATGCTTTTAAATAAGCATTTTGATTCTATTTAATTAAGAAGAACTTTTTTTTTAGGAAATTATTCATTATTTGAGCTTAGATTAGAATTTTTTTAGAGAAAAAAATTGTTTTACCAAATTTAATTTAATCAATTAATTGTTTTTATTAAATCCGTTTATTACAAATCAAAAATTTTCATTTGAAAAAAATTCAAAATATTTTCTCTTTGTATATGATAAAGAAAAAATTGGAAACCTAACATGAAAAATTGAAGGGAAATTAGTAATTAATTATAAATTGATTTAATTTTCAATAAATTTTAAAGCCATTTTTTAATTCAAAAATTGGAGGCACAGCTAAAAAGAACATGTTAAATAAATTACGATTTAATCAAATCGTATTAAAGATTCATTTGCTTATCTAGATAGTTAATTAGTGATTATTATTTTCAAAAAATAGTATTAATTAAATTTTATGATATATAAATCTAGATTAGCAGCAAATTAGCAAAATTGAAATGCTGACTGAAAAAAATTCAATACCAAAAGACGGAGCTTTTCCGTCTGCAAATGCCAACAGACGCTTATCCTTGGCCAATCTAGTCACTTATCAAATTGAGAAGAAGCGAAGCGTTCAAATAAGTGGAAAGTCTAAAAGAAGTCGAATTTTTACTAGAAATTCATACATCAGTGAAGTAAATTCAAACCAGGAAATTAATTCGTGCGAACTGGAGGTAAATTTTATTTAAAATAAAATATTTGATTTAATTTTATTTTAAAAATAGATGCCCATTGAATTAAAAAGTTATGTTTGCTCAAAGGAAGATTTTGACTACAAAGATGATGAATATTATAGTTCGATTTTCGGCCTGATTGCCGAAGCATTCAATGAGTCCGAGACTTTATGCCAATTCTTAAAGAGGACACTAAATATTGTTTATTACACTAAGCTCTCAATTTTGATTACAATATTGATGGGCATTTTTCATTTAATTATGGTTTATACTGGTAAAATTTAAAAATGAATCGTTCTACTAATTTCAAGGTTAATTTCAAATAATTTTAAAGGAATAAATAACTTGGAAAACTGTCCTAGAGAGGTTTAATTATTTTTCAAATTAGAGAGCAATTTTCTTCAAAAAAATTCAAATTTCCGTTCTTTTAATAAGATATCCTGGATTTAATTAATTTAAGAAAAGATTTAATAATTAGTCGTAATTGTTTGGATTTGAACCGAAACTTGTTCTCTAAAACAATTGCTTTAATTAGTTTTATAATTTTTAGCCGAAGATTCCAGTTTACATTTTTATTTTTGGAGGAGTAGGGTCTTTAAAAAGTTTACAGCTCATCTGGAGTCAAGTTAGAAGGAATTCGGATGAAGATGATTACTTTATCAATTACAAGTCGAACAGTTTTGCCAATGAAACAACAAACAATATAGCTGGTAATATTTTGGACAGTGAGGAACAAAGACTTAACAAAGGCTCTAAAGTAACCGATGCTATTGTTACCATATTTTTGGTGATTTGGTAAATTGGCTAAAAACTTAAATTTGCTCTCTTAAATTTTTCTTTTCAGGTTTGTGTTTGGGAATTATTGGATTTGGTCAATTTATGAGCCTAATTATGACATACTACTTTTGGATCCGAACAATTGGTGTAACAGACGACTTTATTTATTTTCATTAATTCATTTAATTATTTACTATTCACTGTTTAGTTTATTGATTATTTTTATACTTTTCTTGTCTATTTTAACTCAAATTCCTTGTCTCATAATTAAGTTTCAAGATTATTAAAACCGGTGATAGGAAAATTTTTTAGAATAAAAAGAGAGAATAAGTAAAAAATGAAAAATTCTCCTTTTAAAGATGAATTTCAAAAAAAGTTATTTATAAAATTAAATCAATAAATAAAACTAATAAAGTCAATCAGCCAATATAATATTGTAATAAATCTATTTTATAACCATTGAAAAAGTTTACTTGAACGAAATTAGCAGGTTTTGACTAAATGTATTTTTTCTTCACGGAATCTAGTTTTGATTAGTATTTAACTAATAATTAATAATTAATAATAATAATTTCTTGCTCAATTCATTGTATTTACTAATTTCATAAATATGAAAATTTTATTTTTTAATTTATTTTTTTTTATATTTAACTTAATTAAAAATAAAAGATATATTTTAGAGTTTTTTAACTAAACCTGCAGAAAAAGCGAAAAAGAAGCTCCTTTAAATGGATTTGCTCCAATTCACATATTTTTTTAATAGCAGAGATATTAAATTAGTTTTGAAAATGTTACAATTTGTTGCATTTCTTCTTAATTCAAAAATTTTATTTCATTTCTTGAACTTATCTTACCCGCAGAAAAATATGACATTAAGAAACGTTGTAGTGTCAGACTATTCTTTAAAAAAGCTTACATCAATGCTTATTTCACGTGGAAATATTGAGGACTACGTGGATTGTTCATGTGATCGACAATTTTTTCAAATTTATTTAAACTAAATTATCAAATTTTTATTCCATTTTTTTTGCATTTTTTATTAGAATAAAGAATTAATGTTTTTATTTTAAATAAAAAAATATATTCATATGTTTAGCTGGTATGAATTTTCAAATTGTTTCACAATCGTTCATATTTCATCATTCTTCCTCATTATAAACTAACATATTTGATTAAAAAATGAATTCTTGAAAATTATAAAATTTTAATTTTTATAGCTCATTTGAAGCTCTTGAGACAAATATTTAAAAATTTTCAGCTCATTTATTTTTAAGGTTTTCATTTAAACTTTAAAATTGGTAAGAAATTTTATTTTTGATAACTTAAGGAGCATTTTAAAATCAAAGACCAACTTTAAATTAGAGCTGCGTATCATTGTCTCATAATCTATAAAATGAGCTATAATTTGTCTTTAAACTCTAGACAAAAATTCAACCAAGAGATAAAATGGTCTCTTATCGGAAAAAATCATTTAATTGTTTATTTTGAATCGGTTTTTTTAAGATAAATTTTACATTCAATGATTTATACCATTTAAATGCTTTAAAAGAATTATAAATGAAAAATTTTCCGTCCGATCTAGTCAACAATCTTGAACATGAACATTTATTTATAAAAAATTTTTTTACAGCTTTTTCTATCTGTAATCTAAGCTCTTATTTTGACCTAAAATTCAAACAGTATTGATTTTTTCAGTACTTTTCTATGTGTTATGTGCAAGGAGCTACCATATGAACCTCCTAGTAGGCCACCTCCGCAAGCAAGTCTTGTTGTAGCTTATATATATTATTATTATTATTATTTGTGAATCGAAGCGAATACCTTAATTTACGATCTTGTAAAAAAATCACAGAAGAAATATACAATTTTTGGATTCCTCTTTAGAAAAAGGTTTTTGAAAAATTTTTAATCTCATTAGCATTTAAATCCAAATAAAACTTGAGCAAAACAATAATTAAATTTTTTTAATTTTAAATTTAAAAAAAAAAAAGGTTAATACATACTTTTCAAAATGAAAAGTTTGTTTTAAAATTAAATTTATTTAATTTATGATATTAATGTTTTAGATTTTTTTTAATAATAACAAAATTAAATTTTTAAATTAAATATTTAAAGTGTAAAATTAAATTCAAATTATAATTGAATGACAATTAACAAACTTAATCTTTTTATTTACAAAATTAAAATTATGATGATAACTTTAATTGGAACTGAGTTTCAATCAAATTTAATCTATTTTTAAAATTTTAAAAGGAAAAATTTATTCGCATTCTAATTAATATAATTTTTTAAATGAAAAATTAAAATTTAAAAAAAAAAATTGCCCCAAGTGAGGATCGAACTCACGACCTCCAGATTACTCCAAAGATTAATTTTCAGATTATGAGACTGACGCGCTACCGACTGCGCTATTGAGGCTTGAATACTCCAGATTTATTTTAAGAATAAGAAGTAAGAATTAAGAATTGTATTTGAAATAATTTAAATTTTATTTTTTTTCATTTTCAAAGTTAATCAGCAGTCTATTGTCCCTGTTCATAAAATAACGATTAACTTCTTATTCATTCAAAATCGATTCAAATTTAGATATTAAAAAATGTAAGAATTAAGTTTTAAATATTAATAAAAATTTATTGTTTAGAGTCAATGACGATGATCTTATAAGCCGATACTTTGTCAATTCTTTATCAGTTTGTCAAAATTACCCTAAAACATATTTTAAGCGAAATACCTAGAATTTTCAAATAATTTTTGTTTTTTTTTTTTAGTAATGAAATTTAGATTTTTCATTTTGTTGTTTTTCTTCATTTATAACTAAAGTTTCTCTATAAATATTAATATGTTTAAAAATTTTAGGTTAAAAAGGAAATTTTTTTTTCGATGATTATTGCCATTATTTTATTAACGAAGTATCTAATTTAAACAAATACCTCTCTTTACCTCTCTAGAGAGTGATGGTAAAGGTGACAAATTTGAACATGAAAAATTTTTTTTTTATTTTAAAGAGAAAAATATTTTTAATTTATTTTTTACTCGGAAATAGGGAAACTTAAATTGTTGCGCAGTAAACAATTTCATTTTTTAATAAACTTTAATTTTTATTTATTAAAAAAAAAAATTTTAAATCAATCATTACTCTTTTATCTTTTTCTAATAATTAATCTTTAAAATATTAAATAATTTCATGATTTTAAACTTATATATATATATATTAATAGTTATTTAAATTCTTTATTTTTATTTTAAGATTAAATAAGATTTTGAAAAAATGAAATTTTTTGAAAAATTATAAAAGTATGTAGTCACAACATTATCATAATTTCAAGCGAGATTTTTTCAATTTGAACAAATCTCGAATAATTCTTTAATTTCAAATATGTTTAATTAGTAGGAAAATTCAGCGGGATAAATTTAAAATTTTATGATTTAGTAAAATAGCGGCAATATTAAATTTAATGACAGCTTTTAAGCAACGTTGTTTTAGTAGCGAGAGTCCGAAAAAAATTAAGAAAAAATAATTTCTTAACAATTAAATAATCTAGAACAACCTCGACCAAGTCATATATTTCATAATAACGAATCATAGATGCAATAGAATCATGTTTGAAAAAGCAAATAAGAAAATTCCACGTCTTTGAATTGTATATGTGGCATATGCTTTTTGAAGCATTAATTTTTTTTAAAAAAATATTTCAATGCAAATTTAAATCATCTAATCTTCAATTCAGCATTTTATTTTTTATTAAAATTTAGAATTTTTAAAATGAAGCTTAAATTTATCCTTTTTTTTGTTTGCGTCACAATTTACCAAGTAAATTGCAGTGAAGAGAAACCAAAATACGAACGGAAAGTTCCTGAAGGCCAGGCACATTTCTTAGAAACGTTTGAGTCTGATGAGATTGGAAAAGTATGGATCAAATCAAAAGCCAAAAAAGACGGCGTTGAGGAATCAATTGCCAAATATGATGGTGAATGGGCTGTAGAATCAAGCTCTGATTCAGTCCTTGAAGGCGACCTTGGTCTTGTACTCAAATCTAAAGCCAAACATCATGCCATTTCATCCAAATTGGAAAAAAAATTCGATTTTGCAGAAGGAAAGCCTCTAGTTGTTCAGTAAGAAGTTCATAATTTTGCTCTTTTTTTCTTTCGATAAATTCTTAAAAAATTTAAAAAATAACTATAATATCTCAAATTTTATTACAAGAAATTGCTCTACTTAAAAGGGAAAAAATTTTTTGGCTTTGCATTTGAATATAAATTCAAATTCAAATTTGAAAGATTTTAAAATTGGAATTTTTTCAAAAATTCAATGATAAGTTTTAAAGACTTTCACTTATCTTTGACTTTTTCTGTTTTAGCCCGGAATTTAAATTTGATTTATTTAATTGAATTTTGACTAAAATTAATTTTTAATTAATATAGACAAGATTTCAATGATCGGATGTGTATGTAGGCTCGAAAGCTATAGGGAAAAAAATTGATCTAAAAAAGATAGAAAAATTTTATGTAATTTTATGTAAATTTGATGTAATTTTTTTAGATAAAAATTTCATCAAAATTCAAATAAATTACTCCAAGTTTAAGATAATTACTTGATTTAATGCTTGTTGGCATCATCATTATTTTTTATCCTTAAATGATTTTTTATTTTAGATATGAAGTGAAATTTCAGAACGCTTTGGACTGCGGTGGCGCCTATGTTAAACTTCTAGAAGACGAATCAAATTTAAATCTGGAACAATTTTTTGACAAGACTAGCTTCTCGATAATGTTTGGACCTGACAAATGCGGTACTGAAAACAAATTCCATTTTATTGTTCGATTCAAAAATCCAGTCACTGGTAAAGTAGAAGAACATCACGCTAAAAAATCAGACTTCCTCGGAACAGTTTTCAGTGACTCAAAAACCCATTTGTTCACTTTAAGTAAACTATAAAAAGTAGAATTAATTATTTAATTTATAATGATAATTTCAAGTCTTAAACCCGGATAACACCTTTAAAATGTTGATTGACAATTCTGAAGTTAACTCGGGAAGTTTATTAAATGACCTGACTCCTCCAATAAACCCACCAAAGGAAATAGTTGATACTAATGACAAGAAACCAGAGAGCTGGGATGAAAGAGAAAAAATTCCTGATGAGACCGCTGTTAAACCAGACGATTGGGATGAAAATGAGCCAAAAATGATTGCTGACCCTGAAGCTGTTAAGCCTGACGATTGGGACGAAAGTGCACCTGAAATGATTCCAGATCCAGAAGCTGTAAAACCAGACGATTGGGATGAAGCCACTGATGGTGAATGGGAACCGCCAATGATTGATAACCCGAAATGTAGCAAAGGAGGTTGTGGAAAGTGGACTCCACCAAATATTGACAATCCAAAATACAAAGGAAAATGGACCCCACCTTTGATTGATAATCCTAACTACCAAGGAAAATGGGAGCCAAGAAAATTACCAAATCCGGAGTATTTTGAAGACAAAGATCCATTTAAGTCATTGTTACCATTCTCTGCTGTTGGATTGGAATTATGGTCTATGACTGAGAATATTTATTTTGACAATTTTGTTATTGCTCAGGATCCAAAATTAGCAGAACTGTTTGCTCAAGATAATTGGGTTGCAAAGAGCAAATTGGAAAATGAGAAAGCTGACCAAAAAGAAGAAAATGCAGGCAAAGATGATAAGGAGGACGAACAAGATGAAGAAGACAAAGAAGAGCCTGAAGAAGAAGTCAAAGACGAATTGTGAACATTAGAAAAATTTTTTTAATCGAATTTAAAAAAAAATTCTTAAATTTATTTAAATTAGATTAAACCATTATTGTTTTTTTTTTCAATCTGCTAAAGATAATGTTTTGAATCAAATAAACTTTTTCAATCGAATTTTTTTTGCTAACTCGGATTCAAATTAAAAAAATTTAAAAAAATAAAAAAATTTAAAAATTTTGAAAAATTAAACAAAATATTTAAAAATATTATCGAAAAAATTTTGGAATTAGTTATTTGATAGTAATACTTTAGATTTTTTTGAATAAAATAAAAAATTAATAAATAATAAATTTGGAACTGAGATTTTCAATCAAATTTAATCTATTTTTTAATAATAAGTTTATTCGCACTCTAATTGATATATTTTTATTAAATTTAGATTAAAAAAAATTGCCCCAAGTGAGGATCGAACTCACGACCTCCAGATTACTCCAAATATTTAATTTTCAGATTATGAGACTGACGCGCTACCGACTGCGCTATTGAGGCTTTAATTTATCATCATCAAGCTTCATTGTCAAACAGTATTTTACCAAAAAAGCGATATTTTTTTCAATTTGTTAAGATCTATCAAGCAATCTGAATTCTATAAAAATAAAAAGCAAAAAAAAAACACTGTGGAAAATTTTAAAAAGTAAATAATTTTTAATTGATCACTTTTACCTTTAAAACAAGCTTAAAATCTTAATGAAATAGATTAGATTAGTTAAAACATCGCTCGTTTTGAAGAATCTCTTGCAATTGAGATTATTTTGGTTTGCATTTATTTTTGGAAACTTTTTTGAAGACATCTGAAAAAAAGCTTATTTATTTAATGAAATTAAATTTCCTTTTTTTTTAAATATATTTTTATAGCCCTATCTAATTATTCATTCATTTAAAACCAATTCTGGCGATTTGATCTTTTTTAATATTAAGTATTTTTAATTACCTTATAAATATTTAGATAAGTACGATTTTTTTTATTTGCATAATATTTGAGATTAAATGAATAAAAAAAAATAGTCAACAAACATTTAAAAATCTAAAAATTACAATTATTGAAAACTGAAATTTTAATTCTTAAAATTGTTCTTTATTAAGAAAACATCCATATTATCTTTTTTAAATTCTAAATTTAGGTTTTATGAAAGGAATGAGCGTGAGACTTTGTACTTATTGTTAATTAGAAAAAACTATAATTTTTGAATTTTTATTTACAATTTAATGACTTGATGGAGTAAAAAATCACAATTTAAAAGAATTCAAACATCTGTAGTATGACCAGTGGGAAGATTTACATTTTCTTCATTCAGTATTAAATTTTGATTTTTAATAAACTTTGACTGTAAATCGCGTATTTTGGACTCCTGTAATTTGTTATTATTAATCAATCTCATTTGTTTCTGTTTTAAATTTTCAAATTGATAACTATCTGTATCGCTTTCTGATTCATCCTGAATTTTATTCTTGGACAACGATTCATGATTGTTATTCCGTGACCTTTTTTCCAATTCGGTATTTTCATTTCTAAAAAATTATTTAAAAATTCCACTAAAATCAAAAATTAATGTACTTTGATGAATCTAGACTAGGAATTTGTAATATAATGCTGGGTTTTTCCAAATTATCAGCTGGAACAAAATCACATGAATTTAATGTTTCATCTTGATCTGGTCTAGAATATAAAATTCAAATAAAATTTATTCAAAAAATGCTTTTATTAATGCATACTTTACTGATTGATTGTTCTGGTTTTCTTCATTCTGTTTTGCACTCAAATCATGCAACGATTTAGCTATGTTACTTAATTCTTTAATAGCCGGTACAAATCCGTCTCGGTAGTACTGATTTTCAAGAGATTTTAGTTCATGAGGGTCAAGATCTTTGGCTTCGATATCCATATCTGGCTCATTTTCATCAACTTTTTCTGGTCTTAAAAAATTTGATTATTTTTTTCTGGCAATTTTATTAAGTTTGCGAAGGTTACATCATGTATTGTTTTTGTTTTTTAAAGCAGAAATAGTAGATCAATCCGGCAGCAAGACAAAGTGTCCATATAATACTAATACTAACTGATGTCCATCTAATAGCAGTTATATGATAGTCTAAATAGAAATTTCTAAAAATTTAATTCTTAATAATTATAAGCATTGATATACGTTCACAATACGGCCAGTCTCTAAACTCATCTAACCATTGTCCATTGGTGGGCAACCATGTTCCGTTCCAATTACAATAATATTCATTCCAACCGAATTGAGTGTAGCCTCTTTCGCATGTTAAGCGCATTACTGACCCGGCCAAATAATTACCTTTTGATAATTCGCGTATTCCGCCCTTCATTAAATAAATTCCACAAGAATTTACTTTAAAAAAAAATTAAAATCTAAAAAATTAAATATAAAATTTAAAGCTTGTAACCTGATTTCATTGATTCATGCAAAAGACGGTAATACCGATGAGCTTCTTTGGTAGCCTCTCCGATTTCTAATGAGCCCATTGCAGCGCCATCATACAAACACTGTACATCGCCTTCGCAGACCGCTTCTAATTCTACTTGGCTATAATTTAAAAAATTTAAACAAAGTGAAAATTAAAAAAAAAAGATTTACGTGAAAGAGACATTGCTTGGAAATGGAACTTCTGTGTGGGTAAACCATGGTCTAAATCTCTGCCACTCTCTTATTATAGGCCTTTGGTCATGAAATGTGTCAAAGGTCCAAGAACCACTGTATGTGAATATAGATTCCGATTCATCCTGTAACCTCCCTTGTAAAATAGATTGTTTTTATTTTTCTAAAATGATAGTTTAAAATTTACAGGCCATTCCGAATCGCTGATAAAGAAGATCGGGCTTTAAAGTTAATTGATTAGTGCTTCCATCAGGACTCATAAAATCATTTGCTGTAATGTTATCCCAATACCCGAATAAACCAGACGTTTCTTTCTAAAAAAAATAAAAATGTAAGTAATTTATAATAAAAATCTATTAAAAGTTAGTTTTACAAAAAGTGAAAATGGCGCTGATGCTCGCACATGCAAAAGACCATGCATGCATTCCACTGATACCCCTATACCAGATATATTAAACATAATAGTCACATTGGACTGATGCATGTCATGTAATGGACTAACTACATAGACATCTTGAATATTTTGTTTAAAAAAAGAAAATCAACACTTTAAATTAAAAAACACTTTTAAATATTTGAAGTTTTTCTTCTGTATAGTTAAAGTAGTATGTTTTTCCATTGACCAATACATCACATCTAAGATCATGTGTCTGTGACGGATGAATTCGAGCTCGAACTTCAACAATATCACTGTCATCTTGGCCAGCTGCAATCGCTGTTATTCTAGTCGCGTTTATTTGACCCTTTGAGCTCAACAAACAAACTAAAAAAAACCTATTGATACAATTTAGGGAAATTAAGCTTAATTTTACATGTGGCATTTGGCGGTTGTTCGAATCTGGCCTGAAGTTTGAAATTAAAGCGCTTGCTATTCAGAAGAGTAAATTCGCCTTTTCCGTTGAATGTATAGTCTTTACCATCAAAAGTTATGAGGTGAGGATCACCATAAGCGACGGCTTTTAGCAAAATCCTTTATAGTTTATCAGGAAAAATTCAACTAATTTTTATTTACCAATTCTTGATTCTTGGTATCCTTTAGCATCTTTTGTTTGTCTCAAATATAAATAGGATTCGCATAATTCGCTCCAGTGACAGCATAGATAATATGGCACAATGTCATGAAAATAGTGAGATAAAGCTGGAACGCGTCCATAGGTATTGTAAGGAGGCATTCCTAGCGAATGGTACCTATCTATAAATAAAAGCAGCATTAATTGTGGAAAATAAGGTAAAAATTCTAATAATTAATTTTTATTAATTAAAAAAAAATAAATTGCTAATATTTATTGTTTCTCAAATCATAAAATGTAATCAGACATATTAATTTCGAGCCTTATAATCTCCATCATATTGAATAAATCTTACTGATTTTTGTTTTAAACGATTTACGGTTAATGGTTTGGTGCACTTATTAGATTTGTGCATGAACAACAACCCCTACATAGGCGGAACTATGTTTCAACACAAAAAAATGCACAAAATTACATGGAAATCACCAGACAAACGAACTTTATCAAATTGAACATATAATGGTCAATAAAAGATTGAAATCTTCCTTGAACAGTCTTTAGGGGAGCTGACAAATATAATGATCACTATCTGGTACAGGCATGCCTACATTTGAAATTGAGAATAATCAATTACGGTGATTCAAGAAAGAGACACGACGTGGGACGCTCAGCTGAACCCATTTGCAAAGCAGAATACGGTGCAAAGCTAAGAAGGAGCTTGAACATCAAGAAGTCGGATATAGAGAATGTTAAAGTGTAAGTCGGATATAGTTGGTTAAATTGCGTTATTTTACGTAAGTTTCGGTCAGCTTACGGAATCTTACGTAAATGTTAGCCGGTAAGGATTTACGTAATTTTACGTAAAATTACTTAAAATTACATTAAAATACGTAAATTTAGGTAAAATCGTTCCTAAATGCTTACAGCCAAAAAAATGAGGATTCTGGTAAGAAAAATCTAAGATTGGCTCCTTTTCCAAAATATTCAATTAATTTTATTATGAAAAATTTTTAAAAAATTCAACATTCTTTACCGTTTCTTACTTAATTTAACGTAAAATCACACAAGTTTTGGTAAAAAATTGAGTGCTTAAGCTAAGTTACATACTAAGGAATCATTATTAGTGCAGCGATGGGATCACAAAGAAATAAAGAGAATGCTAGCTATAGCAGAAGATGCCTTTGCTAGACTCCGATCATGATGGAAGTCAGCCAGGAAAGTAACGAAGCTTAAAATGTTCATTAGTGCAGTAAAAGCAACAATGATTTACGGAAGCAAATGGTGGGAAATTACTGATAATACTCTGGCCTGACACATACATAAGAACAAATTCCGAAATGAGTCAATGCATCAAGATTTAAAGACTGCGGTGGCTTGAACATGTACTTAGAACGAAAGGAACGCGTTTCCTAAACAGAGCCCTTGAAGGACGACTACCAATAACTTGTAGGTCAACAATCACGAATGAAATCACCAAAATGGATGACATAGAGTGAAGCAAGGGTAATGGCAGAGTTGGTCAAAAGTCAAAAATTAACTTAAAAATCTGAAAAGGTTAAAGTCAAATTTGACATTTTCTGTTTTACTTTTGACCAACTCTGGGTAAAGGCAAACGATCGACTTGAATGTAAATCGAAATTAAAAACCCTATGCTTAATAAGGAGCAAATAAGCTAAAAAAGAACTTTTTCACGTTAATTAAAGTTTCTTCTTTAATATACTTAGAATTTTTGCCTATGTTATTTTCAAACAAATTAAAAACAAAAATACTGATGTTAGGAATAATTTTATTTGCTGATATTTAATGTAATTAAAAAGGTGAATTGATGCAAAAATATCACAAAAAAAAACAAAATTTTTATTGTTGTACAATAGTAATTAGTAATTATTTTTTTACAAACAAATTTAATAACAAAAAACTTGATTTATTTTTGGCTCACTATTCTATTTCCATAAATTTTAAGTTAAGATTATCAATCTCTTTCTTGTACTTAGAAAAAACTACTGAACAAGGATTTTCAACTAATATCTTTATTTTCCACTTAATAAGCCATTGTTCTGGTTTGCTGGTGTATTTATTTATATAATGTTCTAGGTTTCCCTTTTTGTTGTAAATGAAGAATGTAACTAGATCATCTGCGAATAGAAGAGAGTATTCATTATTTGTTTTATTTCTTTTGAGAATGTCATTAATATATATATACTAAATAAAAGAAGACTAATTAGTGAGCCTTAAGGGGCACCTGAAATTATTTGGTTTTCTTCGCTCAAGTAGTCATTCACATTTACCTTAAAAATCCTAGAGTCTAGAAAGGAAATAAAATACACTCAGATGGTAAATGACAATCATAATTTTGCATTACACTTATCTGGAAATCTGGTTTTATTTTATTTTAAATTTATTTGTTTTTATTTTCAATTTATTATTTATTTATTTGTTTTCTGTACTGTTCTTCAGATTAAAAAAATCAAGGAAAAAAGAAGAAATAGCTAGTTAGCAATTACACAGTGGATTCGGATATTCGAAATATCTTGACTCAAAACCTGCTTTAAGTATAATTTCAAGTATAACTGTTTCGTTTTATTTAATTTATTGCGGATTAATAAAAAATGAATCTGTTTTAATAATATTTGACAATATTTATTAATTTTCTTATTGCTAATTAAAAATAACCCTTTTATCAGTATTTTTGTTTTCTAACTAATAATTTTTGATTTATATATATATAATTAATATTTTTTTAAGTCAATTTTTATAAATAAAATTATCGAATTCTACTGGAACAGATTAATTTTTTTTATTCAAAGATTATCATTCAGATTATAAACTGTTCTAAAAATGTAAAAAGAATGTATTTTTTTTAACTGAAAAATCTACGAACCTTAAAAAATAGCAAAATTGATAAATACAATTAATTTAGACTTGTTGTTGCTGTCTGCATCATAATTTATCTAAGCCTTATAGTCAAAAATAGCTAATTTTGATTCAAAATTTAATAATGTTTATTTAAATGACTCTAATACTTGCAATTATGACGAATTTTCAAAACTTACCAGGAGTACTTCCAGACATTGTATCATTTGTATACATTAGATTACCATCTTGGCCATAACAGCATCGATTTCCAGCACCAGAGGGCCTTTAAAATTAAAATAAGTATCGAGATCTTTTAAAAAATTTCTATCTTACGTCCTTTTTAGAGTAATGACACAGTGTGAAGCTCCTTTATGTTGTAAACAATTTAGTTCATTGTATCCATCGCCATACATATTACAACTCGGGTCCGGAGCCCAAGTTCCGGCATCACCGATGGCAAACATGAGAGTTGGAGGACATATTTCCAAGTCATCCATCCAAAATCGGTCGTATTTTCGATATTCGTGCCACCTTTTTTTTAAATATTAATTTTTTTTTTCTTTAAAAAAACCTTTAATACCATCTACATTGATCTTCTGCCCAGTTTCTACCCCTACTATTGCCCAAAAAATGACTATTTTTGTCATAATAAAATTTCATTTCGTCATTTCGCCACCATCCTAGGGGATGCAATGCAGAAAAAAGTCGTCTTAAAAATAATTTTCATCATTTTATAGAATCTCTATTCGACAACAAAAAAGAATACTTGCTTTGACATTTTAAAGTTAGGATCGTGATCCGCATACTGCGAATCAAACATGCTAACAGCTATGGCTCCTAATTTATACCTTCTTGCCATAGTTTCATTCGGAGCTCTATTCGGCGCCACATCGAATCCAAACGATCCCTTATTTAACTTTCCTTCACCAATTACCTTAAAAAAATTCAAATTTAAAAAATTGGTTGTTTTAAATTTTATCAGCTACTTGAATGAAATCCCAATGAGGTCCGTCATCGTTTTCATAATAACCCCAAAGTTCAATATCAACTAGATCACTTTCAGCATAACTCAATTCATGTCTGTTCCATTTAATTATTAACCTAGCTGGAGATACTTGGTCATGCCATTCGAGTATATTTACCAATTCAACTTTAGGAGGAAACCGCAAAGGGTCAACTAAAGAAAGTTCATTTAAATTTTATTACGATTTTTTTAATCAGATAATTTTTGTCCATCAATTAATAGACTGACAAAATAAACCCTTTTTTCATGAAAAAAGACAACAAAAGGTGAAAAATAAGCCAATGGACTGACCGGTTAAATGTTTTCAGGGTGACAAATTAAAGCAAAAACATGGTAACAAAAATTTTAAAAATTAGTCTGTGTCAAAAGGTAGAGAATTGCACTATAGGGTTCTGTTCAAGATACAAAATCCGAATAACGCCTTTATGAATTTCCTTTGACTTGCCATTTATCCCTAATCACAACCAAAGCAACCAAAGAAAAAAACAAGTTTATTTTTATTTTGTAAGACTCTAAAAATTCAATCAATCAAACCAAAAATACTCTAAAAGATATTACCTTAACCGTTACAAGTGTATACTGTTAGCCTAAACAAAAGTATGTTACCCACACTTTAAGCACTCACTTACTTGATGATCAACTCGTGTTTAAATCATATTTACAGAATACGTGACTATGTTATTAATTAACACGCCTCGTAATTCCTCTAGAATCAGAATGGAATTCTATTCTAGAAGATTCGTTATTTCTAACGAGACACAGATGCTATATATAATAAACGAACACAACCCTTAAAAGGCATTAAATGATATTAAATTATATTTATATTATATTATTGCAATAAACTATTAAAAAACTATTCTTGTTATTCTTCCAGTAACAAGTATCTATGTGAATTTTAATTTTATTGAACATTACAAAAAATATTATTTAATCTATAATCAATTAAAAGCTCGAATCATAGCTCATGATTGTTATTAAGAATTGTCGGCGACCCTTGGATTAAATAATATAAATCTTTTTGACTGTTGCTGCTGTTTAGGTTTTAATAAATAAAAAAAAATCAATCTTTTTTTATTTTTTGATCTTTATTTTTATAAATTTTGGTTTTTAAATATCATGTCAAATAATTTCAATTTAAAATTTTAATAAAATTAAAAAAAGAACAATTTGTTTTTTTCAAAATTCCCTCATTTTCGCCTATTTTAAATACATTTTAAAAAAATCTATGTTTATCTATGTTTGCATAGATATTTTTAAATTAAAAACAAAGAAAATATCTATGCGATCCGTTTTCGCATAAATACTGAAATTTTGGTTATAGGATACACTTGTACCTCTAGTAATCAATCAATCACATCAGCTGTCATAGTGTGCCTTATTAGCACACTCGCTGGCTAGCCATCTACAGTCAAACTACTACTACTACTACTACTACTACTAAATTGGATTATATCACTTCCAGACAATTTAATGTAAATTTAAATATAAGTTATAATACCTTATTCCTTCAAGTCAAGGCTCAGTAATTAGCCTTTTACTATTTAGTTTATTTATTCTTGATATACAAATAAGTCTCTTTCTTATGATGACGACTTGGTTATATTCTACATTTTTAAGAAGAAAAGTAATCTAATGAAACTTTAATTTTATTAAATAATAAGAATAAACACTTGAGATTTACCGAGCAAACCAGAAAAGTAAAAGAAGCAAACTTCTAAAAAACCGAAGAATATTTTTATTTTTGTCAGTTAAAAAATATTAAATGGCCAGCTTAATAAATACAATTGTCACCCTCAAAAATTTCAAATTTAAAATTTTTTCATTATTGCTATAAATAAAAGTGATATCACTAAAATCACATTGTTAAAAATTAATTAATTTTTTTTAACTATAATTTAATAAAATAATTTTGCTATTAAAAATGTTGAATTGTAACTGAAAATAAATTATCTGATACGGAAATATATTCTCCTTTATTTAATTACCTATGTTGTATTCAGCCTTCCATAGATAAGTATGTCCACCATCCAAAGAAATAGATAAATTTATTCTTCCGTTATAATAAACCGTCGGCTGTATGCATCTAGCTCGTATCTCACTATTTTTAGAATTAAAAAAAGTAGTTTCCCCAATAGTTATACGGGCATTATATGCATCACCCCATTTGCAGTGAAAAAAAGTTTGATTACTAAAACATGGACCGGTAATATTAACCTTAGTAAATTAATTAACTCAAAAACAAATATAATAAAATTTAAATTATACTTCTTGACCTCCTAACATATTTCCATTTCTAGGCCAAATATAAAGTTTGTCTATTTGGAAAAAAAGTTATCATTTTTTTCTTTATTATTGAAAAAATTTACTTTCATAATCAAAGTCTACATTTTGACAACCGGCTGGTTGTATCCATTCATCGATTCTGAAAATAAATCGTCCTGGTATATCTACATTTGAAAAGTTCGATAATTTTCTAATTATCTGAGCATTTCTCGAGAAAGGCTTGTGGTCAACCCAAAGAGTTCCGTTTCCCCTATTGAATCCAATCTTAATTTAAAAAGTCTTAATCAAATGAAAAAAAAAATTCAAAAAAATTTTACTTTAGCTGCTCGACCACCAGTTCCTGTTTCGGGGTTTCCGCCTTGACTTGTTGACGCATACCATTCAATATTTTCATAGTTGAATATCGCATATGTGTGATTTGTGTTTGTCACTATCATGCATTGAAAAGAGTTTCTCTGGAGTAAAAGAATTAATTTTTAAACTTTAAAAAAATCGAAAAAAAAATTAAAATCTCACAGGTCTAAGATTAATATCACTTAAGCTATTTCCCAAAAAGGCAACGCTTTTCCAAGTGGCAATTAAAGCATGGGTGGCTATGAATTCTTCTCCACTAGCCACCGATTCTCTTATTTGTTTCTTTAGAAATTAAAAAAAAAATTTTAAAAAAATATTTAAATGAATAGAAACTCACCTGGGCCTCATCCAAAATATCCATTGTCATTTGATAAATGAACTTCTGTTCTTCAGTGTAATCCAAAGGCAAATCCATTCTTTTTATCACTTTATACAATATTCTTCCATATTTTGTTTCTGTTAGATCTTCAATTTTATCACCGACGAGATCGGTTTGAGCATATAGGGGTGCAATGAAAACTGGATCGTCTACGTATGGGTACTTTGGCTGCGGCCAGTCATCATGAGACAATGTCTGGCCCAAAAAAGATTCTTGAAATGATATAAATCCGTGCTGATTTATCCATGCCTTATCGAATTTGTGGCCCATAAAAGTCAGGTTGAAGCCAAGATCGATCATTTTCGATCGAGTATTGTCTTTGCTTACCTCATAATCTGCGCATTCTGGACCAAATGGATACAAAACACGACCACTGTAGCATGTCACATTATAAGTTTTCATCATCCATTGATTTCCACCCAGATTTTTTCTTTGAATTGGATTTCTTAGCCAAAAATCAGACTGATAAGTCAGTTGAGTTGTAAAATGGCATAAATAAGTCAATATAAAAAATTTGAATAAAAATGTAGCCATATCATCTGAAATTTATCAATTTGAGTGGGGCCTTTTCAAATAGAAAAATGTTAGTTTCAAACTAAAGAGTTTAAAGCTTTCAAGAGCATGGATTTTTTTGTTTTATTATAATTTTTAATATTTGTCATTACTAATCAAATTAGGTGAATATGAAATTTAATTTCTTATCAAAAAGTAAATATTTGTAATCTCTATGACTTGAAAGAGAGAAAAAGACAATAAAAATTATAAATGTAAAAATAAAATTTAGTAAAGCTGAAATTACTAATTGAAAATATAATTTTCAAAATGAATCACTGATTGGACGGGCAATAATAAATCGGTGTTTATTTATGATAAATTTTAATTGAATTTTTTCTCAGCATTTTTATCTTTTTTTGATTTAGATGACCGTTTTTGGGCTTGTTGACTTTAATTTTCTGGTGTAATTTTATGCCTGTATTTTTTATAATGTCAATAAACCTCTTTGATCAGTTAACGATCTATTTTTTTTAATTTTCTAATGTATTTTAAATTTTTTCATGTCATTCTATAAAAAATTGGATTCAATTTTTTTTTTAATTTTTAGCAAAGATTAGAAAAAATTATCTTGTTAAATAATTTATTTTTATAGATAAGGTTTTTTGAACTTCTTGAGTATCTTCTAAAAATAAAAACTCTCCGTGTTATTTTCGATCTTTTTCAGTCTTTTTATCAAATAGAAAATTGTAAATTTTGTAAAAAAAATATTAAGCTAAAAAAAAATAAAATTTTTTTATTTTTAAGTCTTTAAGAGGCATTGTAATTTTTTTAACTGATACATTCAATTTACAGGCTAAAACTACAAAAAAAATGCACTCATCAATTAATATATATCTTTAATATCTAATATAATCTAAAAATTTTAATTTTGTCAAATTGACTCTTTGTTTTTTTTATTGCAAAAAAGATTATTTTAATTGTCTAAAACTGAATTTACGAAAAATAATTAAAAATAAAAAAATTTAAATACATTAAAAGTAAATTTTTTTGAAATATTTAATTTTTGAAAAATTGATGAAGATGGCTTAAGTGAAATGAGAGTAGTCAAAATTAAGACCCAGAAATCATATAATTTGATTCATTTTAGTAAGAAAAATTTTCCGATTTGAAATACCATCTTGATGATCATTACTACTAAACAACTTTGGCAACTTTGGCTAAATTTGATAAATTTTCTTTAGCAAATTTTTCAAATAATAATACTAGCTCGTAATATTTTTTATCTCTAATGGATGCATGTTAAAAATTGCTACAGGAAGTGTCTTAATACAACACAAACTAAAACAACTAAAACAACTAAAACTTTCAGCGGTGTCCTCTAAAGCGTTAAATCATATCAGTTTTATTTTTTATATGATTCTTTGTAAAATTTTTAGCATGATAAAAATGTAGGCTAAATTAAAATATAATTAAATTCTTTGATTTGAATGATCAAAAGTTAACTTGAAAATTAAAAAATGAAAATTAATTTAAATTGACTGTTGTAATCGGTTAAATGAATATTAACTTTTCTGGATCATTCCATTCGAATGAAAGTTTTGATGTTTAAAAAAAATATCAAAATTTTTTTTAAATAAATTAAAAACAACACTAAATACTAAATATGTTGTAAAATCTTAGGAATTTTGAATGTGATGACTTTGTTTAGGGTTTTTTAATTTTCAAAAAGAAACATTGAAGTAAAATATCTATTTACCATTTGCTTTGCTAAAAATCTGTATCATTTTGTCAGATTTTATTTATCTGGGTTTTGTGAAGTTCAGTCCAAAAGAACAGAACAAAGTATTAAAAAATTTAATAACTTTTTATCTAAAAGTTTAAAATAAATTCTGTAAATCCAGCATGGTGCAACATTCAAAGTTGCATCAACTGTAAAAGTCTGCTAATGGTGTGCAGAATCTCTGCAAAATGCACCACGCTCGATTATATTGAAATTTAATTTCTGCATAACTCTGCAAATTTAGTAGGCTTTGATATTTGATGCAACTTTGAAAGTTGCACTATGTTGCATTTACAGAACTAAGTTTAAACTTTTAGAAAAAAAGTTATTCAATTTTTTACATTTTTTCTGTTCTTTTTTTCATTTTGTACTGAATTTCACAAAACCATTAATCTGATAGATTTTAAATAAAGTTTTTTACTATTTTCTTTAAGATTCAGAAGCTTTTTGAGACAAAAACAGATTAGATTATCAGATTCTAATATTACTGTCTAAAACTAACTACTTAAAGTTATAAATTTGTTCCAGAGCTTCAATTAAAATTAAAAAACGAAATTAATTTTGCTATCTACTGAAATTAGTTCTTGATTTATTTGATTTTTACATTATTATTTATTTTTATTCAAGCCTCATTGAAAAAATTAAAGCCGAAAGTATACTAAAGAAGAATAAAAAAATTAAATATAAAGATAAATCATTTAAGAATGATTTTTAAAACCAAATATTTTAATTTGTTTATAGGACTTAAACTTAATTAAATAATTGTATTAATAAACTTAACTTGTAAAAATAAACTTAGAATTTTTAAATATATTTATTTTTATTTGATAAAGGAAAGATTAATTAATGTGGATTCTCAGTATTTAAAAAATTTCAAGATTTATTGATTTATTTAATCTATTTTTGAAATTCAGCACAAATTGATTAAAAATATTTACTTTTTTGTAAAATTAAAATTTAGGATAAAAAATTTCAACTTTTTTTGTCTTTAGTTTTGATTATTTAAAAAAAAAACTATTTGTTCAATTTGTAATAACATTCAAAATTCTCTAATCAATTCTCATTATCCAGTATGAAATTGTTACTTTATAATTTCTTTTTTTTCTTTCCTGAACCATTATACTTAAAGAGTTTAATTTTTTTTAAATTGAAGAAATTTATTCCGGTTTAAAGAACAAGAGTTTTTAGATGTTTTTCTTAAATTATAAATTTTTTAAATCTATATACATAAACAAATATCAATATTAAAATGAATTTTTTTTTACTTTTTTATTTTTTTAAATGTAAATTTTAATTTATTCTATTTCGACACGGACTTCAAAATTTTGTCTCCTTTTTTTATCTGGAATGCTGATTTTTTTGACCAAAAATTTATTTGCATAATTTTTTATTTTGAATTTTAATTTTTTTAATTAAAAACCACTTCTGTAAATGTGATTTTTTTTTTAAATGGTGCTTTTTATCATCCATAATTAATAAGCATGAACTAATTCTCAGAATTGAATTTGACTTTACAGAGCCGAACCAACATAACTTTATCATTTAATAAAAATTTCGACTTTTCTAGAAAATTCATAAAATATATTTCTAATTATTAATACTCAACTTTTTTTTTATTTATTCAAAAAAACAACTTGAAATAAAACCTAGGATTTTGAAATTAAAATTTGGGCGCGTGTAAAAGCACTATTGGCTCTAAATCGACAAAATAAATTAGCTTAATGATTATAAATTTCATTTAGAACTGATTACCAATCTCAGCTGGTATTAGATAAACAAAAATCTTATTTTTAAAATTCTTACCGGGACACTCAATCTAAAATTTACTTAAATTAGGAAAATAATTTTTTTTCAAAGACAATTATTAGTACTTTGCTCATTTATAGATGTCGTATCATTTGAATAGAAAAAAATCCAGTTTTTTCTTCATATTGTACTTCATTAAATTTATGGCCAAATTAAGCCAACTTTACAATTTTTAGCTTTTTATTTCCAACACTTTTAATATTTTTTAGATCAAAATTAAAAATAAAAAAGAACTGAGATGAGGTTGAAATTAATTTTTTTTATTTGTTTTTCTATTTACTCTGTAATATGTGATGACGAAGCAGCCGAGCAGTCAAAGGTAATCTCCTCATAAAATGAAACCGCTTCAAGTACCTTTTTTGTTGTTGATTAGCCTCAATATGTGAGAAAAATTCCGGAAGGCCCGCTCCATTTTATAGAAACCTTTGAGGCCAATATAATCGGCTCTACATGGATGAAATCCAGAGCCAAAAAGGAGGATGTCGAGGAATCTCTGGCAAAGTATGACGGAGAATGGGCCGTGGAATCAAGTCTGGACTCAGTTCTTGAAGGTGACAAGGGTTTAGTCTTAAAATCAAAGGCCAAACACCATGCGATCGCTGCCAAGCTTGCCAGGCCTTTTAAATTCAATGAAAATAAGCCTCTGGTTGTTCAGTAAGCATTTATTATTATTTTTATTTATTTACATTTTACATCGGACCAAGTCCGATGGGATCTCCGAATTTGGCCTCTTTGAACCCTCAAACTTGATTAAAAAAATAATTTATTTTGTTTATTTTAAAGTTCTAAATGAAAAAAATTTATTTATTTTTTTCAATTTTTTAAAGATACGAGGTAAAATTCCAAAATGCATTAGAATGCGGTGGAGCCTATGTGAAATTAATCGAGGATAAATCTGGCTTTAACCTCGAAGATTTCTTCGACAAAACGAGTTTTTCTATCATGTTTGGGCCCGATAAATGTGGCTCGGAGACCAAGTTTCATTTTATAGTCAGGTTCAAAAACCCAATCAATGGCAAAGTGGAAGAGCATCATGCCAAAAAGTCAGAATTATTGGACACTGTGTTCAGCGATGGAAAAACCCATCTATTCACTTTGAGTAAAGAAATAAATATTTTGGAAAAATTTTCTTTTAATTAATTAATTTTTTGTTTCTTTTCTTTTCTAGTACTCAGACCAGATAGTACATTTAGAATGTTGATTGACCGAGTCGAAGTTAACTCGGGCAGTTTGCTGAAAGACATGAGTCCGCCAATAAATCCGCCAAAGGAAATAGTAGACCCGAACGATAAAAAACCAGAGAATTGGGATGACAAAGAGAAAATACCGGACCCGGATGCAGTTAAACCAGAAGATTGGGATGAAAGTGAGCCAAAGACAATTGCGGATCCGAATGCAAGCATGCCAAGTGGATGGTTGGAAGACGAGCCAGAGACAGTGCCGGACTCGGAAGCAGTAATGCCCGAAGATTGGGACGAAAGTACTGATGGCGAATGGGAAGCGCCTCAAATCGACAATCCAAAGTGCAAAAGTGCTCCTGGCTGCGGCAAATGGTCGCCGCCAAATATAAACAATCCCAAGTACAAAGGAAAATGGAAACCGCCTATGATAGACAACCCCAATTACCAAGGTGTATGGGAGCCTAGGAAAATTGCCAATCCGGATTTTTTCGAAGATAGCGATCCGTTCAAATCGCTCTTGCCTTTTTCTTCGGTCGGATTGGAATTGTGGTCCATGACAGAAAATATTTATTTCGATAATTTCTTGGTAACTGATGACGAAAAAGTGGCAGAGCTTTTTGCCGAAGAAAATTGGGTGCTTAAGAATAAGCTTGAGATGGCGAATGTGCCTTCGTCGGACAGTGTTTTTGAAGGCCTGGCTAGACGTGCCAATGCAAACCCATGGCTGTGGGCTGTGTACCTATTGGTAGTGCTTATACCAATTGTGCTTATAGTTGTGTTCTGTTGCGGCAAGGATAATAAGCCAAAATTAGATAGCAAAAAAACTGATGCGGTCACCCCTGATGATGAGCCTGTTGATCAACCTATTGATGAGCCTGTTGCTGAGGAGCAGGACCAAGAAGAAGTCGAAGAGACCGAGGAAGTGGTTGAAGATGTTGGAAAAGATGATCTGGAAGGTGTAGAGAACAACGAAAATAAAGAAGCAACAGAAAGTTCCAATAAGTCTCCAGGACGTCGTAAAGTTCGAAAAGATTAAATTGTTAAGATTTTTGTTTTTTTTTCAAGCTTAAGATTGTTTCGCTTCAGACTATTTCAAAACTTTTAAATCTATGTTTTTAATTCGTTTTGCTTGAAAATCGTTGCAAATCAAGTTGTTTGAATCGATTTAAATTAAAATGATATTTAAATGTTAAAACAACCCTAGTTTCTTTTAAATAATACTCTTTGTTGATTTTAAATAAACTTTATAAATCACTTTTTCTTTTTTTATGCTTTTTTTCACTATTTGATTGTTAAATGATACTCCAAGTTAACAAAAGTCTTCAACAAATACTCTCCCGTATTAACTATGCTGAACTTTTTGTGACATATGGTGCAATTTTTAAATATTTGAAAAAAAAACAAACTTTTATCTAACTTTTTTATTTATAAAACAAATAAATACATTTTTTTTTTCAAAAAAGGCTAATTCTTATGCAAATTAAATTATTTTTTAACATTAAGTAAAATTAAAATATTGAATATATTATATAACGTAATCATCCGAATTTAGTGATATGTTACTAAATTAAATAATGACATGTCAGTAAAAAATGAACAATGATTATCTAAGAACCAAAATTTAATTTTTATGACATGTCCTAAAAAATGAAAAAGCCAACTTTTGCAAAAAAAACACACTCGTCTTTAATGACATGCGTTTAAAATGATAAAAAAATTTCGGCAAAAAAAAAGGAAAATAAAATATTGTATGTTTTATAAAGTAGCTAAGATTGTATTTCAATTTAATTTGATTTAAATATAAAGCAATACAAAAATAATCATTTCACTAGATCAATTTCGATAAAATAAATACATTAAAAGTATAAATATTAGAAGTTTTTTGTTTTAAATTTTATTATTTACAAACTTTACAATAGAATGAGTCATTTGGCTTTAAGCCTTTTGGCTAACAGTCTTTTAGCTTTTTTCACTTCACTAGGTCCTAATATATTAGGGGACGATCTCTTTTGATCATACATACATATTTAACCAAATAACTGATTAAAACAATTTTTTTCTGTCGCTCAACTGGAAAAAAAGTTTTCTTGGATAGAAAATTAAAAAAAAAATAAGAATTTTTTTTGCAAAATATAAAAAACTTTAACATAAATAACTTTAACTTAAATAAAGGATAATGCAAAATAATATGAAGGTAAAGTTTCTTTTTAAAATTGTTTCACTAAAAATTTCTGAAATTTCATTGAACTCATAAATGTTTTTAGCTTCTTTCGTGAGATTGGTCCAAAAAGCAGATGGTTTGGCAGCTTTTTGGGCTCTAGTACAGGGACGTGACTCGCTGGTGTTAAAAGTGGTGTTAAAAGACTCAATAGAAGAATTTGTTGCACTATAGCCTGAAGTGGAATTATACGCTTTCCACTAAGTGTATCTAATCTGAGTTTAATTATTAAACGAAAAATTTTTTTAATAAAAAAAATAATAATTTAATTACTAGATTACCAGAATTTCCATTAGTATTCTGCAAAATTTGGACAATTTATTTTGCAGAACTTTATGCATACAATTTTTTTTTTTGTTTGTCTTAGTCAAGTTATTTTTGTGCTGAAAATTATTTCATTGTGGAGAACAATTTTTGTTTTTGGGGAATAGGAAGAATCATAATTGAATTAATTTATAATTTTACAAAATCTTTTTCGCTTCACAAATTCAACTAAATTTAAAATAAGCATTGTGAATTTATAATTATATAATATATTTTTCTGTAATTTTTAAAAGAAGAAACAAGCAATGTGTCTTTTAACAGTCCAGTTTAAACAAAAATTTCAAGTAAGATTTGTCAAAAAAATTATTATTTTTATTCAAATTGTATGTTAATTAAGAATTGAAAATTAAATCTTCCGCATTACTTAATTACTTTAAAAATAAAACACAGTAGATCACAGAGACAAAAATAAAGAGATCTAAAAATATTTTATTTGATCATTAATATTTCATATGCTATTTAAAAAAATTTTTTTATTGAATTTAATGAAACATCTCTTTTTCATTTTGTTTCATTTTTAAAGTTTAAAAAGCTCATTTTTTTAAATTGATATTAATGAAAAAGAATTCTCTTTTTTAAAGGTTTGTATGAAAATTCAATATGTCTTAAAAAAATTATTTTACGAATTAAAAAATAAATTTTAATAAATCTTTAAAATTTAAAAATAAACTGATTGAGCAGGAATTTCTTTTTTGTGAAGAAAAATTGAGAGAAAGTGAATTGCTTGACTTAGTCAAAGTTAATACCCAAATCCCCATTATTTGTTAATTAGTTATTATTGTCCCAACAGTCGATAGTTGTTATAAAAAAATAGGTGAATGATTTTAAATTTTTTTATTCTTTTTGCTATTATTTTATTTAATTAAGGTACGAATTAATTAAATTAGTGATATTTTTTTATAATATTTTACTTATATTTCAATAATACTTGCTATAGTTAATAGTTAAATGTTTTTTTTACTGAACAAATGGAGATTTTTACTGAATTTGTTGATAATTAATTTTTATGCTCTCAAGAGAATGAAATAAGATAATCTTTTCGAAAGATTTTTAGGCTTATTATATTTTTAGAGGTAAATAAATATAATCTAATTATTAAAATATATTTTTTTTAAGAATTAATTTATTTAATTAAGAGCAAAATAAAACTGTCACAATAAAAAAATGAAACTTTGGAATTACACAACATGGCACACATGACAGGATGGGCTTAGATGCTAACTTTTCTATACTTAAGTCTATGAATTTTATAAATTTAAAAGATAAAAAAGAAACACAATTATTTATTTCTATCACCAATTTTTTTACAGATAAATAAAAATTCAAACGAAAAAATATCTTAATAAAGCGATCAAAACAATCGAATAAATTAAAACTTTAAAGATCACTTGTTATAAGTAAATGATTATTGATAGATTCTATTTTGATAAATAATTAAAATTACTTTTCGCAAAATTTAACCATGCAGTGAGAATTATTGGCGATTTATTTTGGTAATAGAATGAGCCGTACTCTCTGTGGTATTTTGTTTTTTGCTGCATCTTAAGCCTTTGATAACATATCGACGAAATTTAATATTTGTGGCCATAGAGTTAATGAAAAGGGTCGCATGAAACAAAAAGCCGAATGAATCTGCCATGCTTAAATAAGATAGCCCATTTGGAAGGGAAAAAAAAATATAAAAAAAAAAGCTAGTAATGATTGTCACCGGTAAAGTCATGATGATGTACCCAAATGTTATTGCTAATATTGAAATAGTGAGTCGCCTTTTTTTAATAATCGATTTTATTTGTTCTTTATTGTTTGAAGACTTAATTGAGCTATTTTGCATCAAAGTTTTTTTTATCAATAATAAATTAAAAATAAACATTACAGTAAATGGAAAAAAATTATAGAGACCTAAGTTAACATGATCCCATGTTGGATAAAGTCTAAAGTCAGCATTATACCAGTAGCATACTTGATATTCAATCATAGTGTCGATTGTTGAAACTACTGTCCCATTTACTACTTCTGTTGTAGTTATGTTGTTCGTATTTCTTATTTTTTTATAATTGCCATTAAATATGAGAATATGAGAGTTAATAAGAAAAAGAATGGTAATAATACTCAATGACCAAATATAAGAACTTTTTACTGTTGAAAATGGTAAACGACTGTAAATTGAGCCAGGAGTTGACATGATTGTTACAAAGCGATCAATACACATTATACTAAGCAAATTTCCGATTGCTTGTAGTGAAAAATATTGCAAAAACATGAAAAATTTACAGGTAAAATCACTGACATATTCGATTCGAAAGTTGAAGTTTGGTTGCAAGAAATGGTTTAAATTCCATATAAACTGAGAAGTTATGCCAAATATTGCCACAAACGACAGAAAAACCATCGAAGAAATATTCTTAAACTCTTTGGAGAATCTGAAAATGAAAAAACATGCTGTATTTCCTGTAATTGCTACAAAAATTAGAATTAAAGGCAAAGCTGAAACCACTTGAGCGAAAAGAGTTGACTCATGTGGGCTTTTTTTGGTTGCATTCATTTTAATTTTTTATCTAAATTTAACGTTTTAAAATTATTTTATTTTTTTAGTTTAAAAAGATTAATAAATAAGTTTGTTTAATTAGTAAGAATATTTTGATTTTTAAGAATATTTTAGATTTTTTCAAGAATTTTAAGAAATCACACAGGATAGAAAATCAAAATTGGAAAACTTTGCTTCTGATATATTTCATTAACATTTAAGAATTAAATATAATTTTTAATTTTATAAACTTCCATTGTTTATATTCAGATATTTTCAATTAATAGACAAAACCAGATGTTTTATTCAAAAATGAAAATAATTTTTTTTTATCAATTTAAAGGGAAATAAAAATTAGGTAGAGAAAATGAAAAATGCTAGAATTTCGGAAAAATTTAATTGATCGCCTTCTCATATTAATATTTTTATTATTAAGTCGTGATGTGAAAAAAATAATCTAAAAAATTTGTAAAAAAAATTTATTGAAGAATTTTAATTTCTAATTTTTAAGTCTCTCTTGCTTAGTTAATTATAAAACAGTTTAAAACATTTTGTTCATAATAGTTCTGTTTGATTGAATTTAAAATATTAAAATAATAATTATTTTTCCATGTTTTTCAACAGAATCTAAATTGTGATGTTAAAGATCAACTTGATGCAGTACCTCTGTTTCATTTCAGAACCGTCGCTCAACTTGAAAAGAAGTTTTCATGGATAGAAAATTAAAAAATAAATAAGAATTTTTTTTTTGCAAAATATAAAGAACTTTAACACAAATAACTTCAACTTAGTAAAAGATAATGCAAAATAATATGAAGGTAAAATTTTTTTTTTTAAATGTTTCGCTAAAAATTTCTGAAATTTTTTCAAAACAATTGAATTTTAAAATTGATTTTTTCTTTCCTATCAGTCTTGTACTTAACTAATAATTGAAAGAAAATAATGGCTTTTAACTAAAAACAAAAAAATTAATGGTTTGTTAAATCGATACGTGAAAAATGTTGATGTTATTAGTTTAATTCATTTTATTACTTAATATTTTGGATTTTTTTTTAAATCCTAATCAACATAAAAGTAATTGAATAAAAAATATAAATTTATTAAGAATCATTTAAAATTTTGCGTCAGTAGAGTTTTCTTTCTGAATATACCAAACTCATTTAAAATCTTATTTACAAGTCTAATTAATAGAGGATTTTGATTTTATATTCTTCCAATTTAATCAGAATAAATGATTTTTTAATATAATTTAATTAAATTGGCATTTTTTTGCTAGTAGTAAAAACTATCTAAGCATGCTAAAATAAATCCGAAATTAGTCTACAAGAATGCACTGGTGATTCGATCATTGGAATTTATTACAAAATGATAAAAAAAAGAAAAAAATGTAAAAATATTGAACAGCTTTTTTTTTTTAAGTTTAAATTAAGTTCCGTGCATGCAACCTAGTGCAAAATTTAAAGTTTCATCAAATATCAATATCCGCTATACTCTACAAATTTAGAAGAAATTCAATTTTTTTATATTTTGTTCTGTTCTTCTGTACTAAATTATACAAAACTGAATTTACCATTTTTAGCAAAGATAATTTTTGAAAATTTGCGTAAAAAATATCAAATTTTCGTCAAAAAAATTTTTTGAAAAAATTAGAAATAAAATAAAAGAGAATTTCATTACAAAAAGGTGGATCTAAAGGAAAAAAATTTTTTTTTACTTTTACTAAATACTTCTAAATCAAGTTGTAGAAACGCAAATATTCAAAAGTTTAAAAAAAATCTCTTTACCTACATAAATAAAAAAAAATCTTTAAAAAAATTTTTTTTTGTTCTAGTCAAAACTTCTTTTATGGAAACTTACTGTACTGCTATGATAAACTGTTTTTACGAAATTTTACGTTATTTTAAGTAAATATACGTAAAATTAATAAAGTAAAAAGAGTAAATTTACTAAAATTTTAGTAAATATAAAAAGGGTCAAAAAGAATTGAAAAATGGCGATTTTTAGGAATTTTTCTTTTTTTTTAGAAAATTAAAATAAAAATTGAAAAAAAAAATTAGGAAATAACTAATGATCCGACCAGTCACCTGTAGGATCCTTGGTATAAATGTTGAGTTTATTTTGGCTAATAGATTTTGAACATTCTAGAACTTTCTAAGATAACCCTGGATAAGATTTGAGGCTTCTTGGCTGAGCCAACTTAAACTTAATATAAATACTAGTTCTTTTACTTTATAGAGGGGCGTGCTATTTAATAAAAGATTTTAAAACAAGCTTAATCTTTGGATATTTCATCTGGCGCAGTGAGCATTAAGCAATTAGTTTTGAGCCAAAAGAGGATGAGTGCGTTGGAATTTTCCAGAATTCAATCCAGATATTGAGCCAAATTCTGTTGGTGTGAGACGGTTAGAGTACAAAGATAGATTTGAGAACTTTATGATAGCAAAACACGGAAAAGAGCTGTCTCAAATTGCTGATTCAGTATTCAAAGCAAGTCTTTTACATTACGCTGGTAGGTCTGTATACAAGATGTACAAGACCAAAGAGGAATCGAAGCACAAATATACTGACATGATTCGAGTCTTTGATGAATTTTTCGTACTTAAGTTAATCCCGAATACGAGAAATTTATATTTGCAAACGCAAAACAGAGCCTAAATGAGCCTTTTGATACTTTTGTAAATCGCTTACGACTCCTCGCAAATGACTGTCAATTTAATGAACCTGAATCAATGATCAAGTCAAAGATAATTCAAGGTTGCTTGAGTGATCAATTGAGACAGAGAGCGCTGTCAGACAAAAATATGACCCTTGATAGACTGATTGAAGAGGGTAGGGCGATGGAGGCATCAAGACTACAACCCAAGCAAATGGAGGGTGGTCTAAGATCGTTGCAGCAATAGGTTCTAAGAAGAGCCAGAGAACAAGTTTTAATTCTACAAAACGAACAAGTGGGAAAAACATTAGATGTGGATATTGTGGCAGCCAACACCAAATGGGAATAAAATATTGTCCAGCAAAGGGTAAAACATGTAACTCATGTAAGAAATTGAACCATTTTGAAAGTGTATGTAGAAGCAAAAATAGAGAGAATTTTAAGGCTGTGAATTGTTTGAACCTACAAGATGGCCCTGGTTACATTTTAGCTATTGGGGGTTCCAGATTACCAAAACTTAATTTTAGAGTTTACAATTTAGATATGGAATTGTTTATAGATATCTGTTCGTCAATGAATGTTATAAATGAATCTATGTACAACTCGATAAAAGATAAACCCAAGCTAAGAAAAGTTAACTGCACTGTGTATGGTTACCAAAATCCGGTTCCAATTAGTTTTGTAGGCGAATTTAGAGCGAAAATCGAGTATGGAAACAAGTTGATAGAAGCTGATGTAGCAGTGGTGAAGGGCAATGAGAGGTGTTTGATTGGTTTTGAGGCTGCCGACAGGCTAGGAGTGGTTAAAATCGTAAATAGCTTAGAGTGCAAATCAATTGATTTTTATAAGCAAAAATATCCAAGCGTCTTTAGTGGTAGAATAGGAAAGTTAAAAGGATTCAAAGTTAAGCTGGATATTGACTACGCAGTTGAGCCAGTACAGATCAAGCGGCCTCGAGTGCCGTTTAGTATGAGGAAGCAGATGGAAGAGATTGTCTTGAAAGGCATAGAAAATGATATTTTTGAGAAGGCCGAAGGGCCAACAAGATGGCTACTAGCTGCAATGCTTGTTCCAAAGCGTGATGGGCGCCTTAGGTTTGTGTTAGACGCAAGTCCTGCTAATAAAGCAATAAATCGTACAAGATATGTCTTACCAACTGTGGAAGACAAAATAACAGATATCAATGGCGATATGTGTGGTGCTTACACCTTCTCCATTTTTGATTTGTTGGAAGGCTTCCATCAACTTGAACTTGACGAGTCGAGCAGACACATCACCACTTTTAGCACCTCTTCCGGTCTTTATCGATACAAAAGGCTGCTAATGGGATTAAATGCCGCTCCAGAAATTTTCCACCACGTGATTGAGCAAACATTGCAAGGCTTAGATGGAGTAAAGAACATAATGGATGATATTTTAGTGTTTGGCAAAGAAGCTCTACAACATGATGAAAGAGTGGAAAAGTTGCTTGAGAGATTAAGTGAAAAGGGTCTTACAGTTAACCATAAATGCAAGATTGGAGTAGACAAGGTTGAATTTTTCGGATTAGAATTTTCTAAAGATGGGATTCGGTTAACAGGAGACAAGGTAAAAGCACTAGTTGAGGCTTCGACTCCAACAAACTCAGGCGAGGTGCATAGTTTACTCGGATTGAGTACATTTGCTTCAAGGTTTATCAACAAGCATGCTGATATTGTTGAGCCACTTCGCAAGTAAGTGAAGAAAAATGCAAAGTTTAAATGGGAAAAAGAAGAAGAGGAAGCTTTAAGAAAGCTGAAAGACTCAGTTGTGAACTATGCACTTTCTTATTTCAACCCAAACTGGGACACGGAGTTGATTGTAGATGCAAGTCCAATCGGCCTTGGCGCTATCTTAGCTCAAGTTCACAATAATCAAAGGAAGATCGTTAGTATGTCGAGTCGAAGTTTGAGTGAAGTGGAACGCCGATACTCTCAAATTGAGAAAGAGTGCCTGGCAATTGTGTGGGGCTGTGAGAAATTTCATCTCTATGTGTATGGTCGGAAATTCGTAATTGTGACTGATAATAAAGCGCTGGAGTATTTGTTTAAACGCTCAAGTAAAGTACCCATACGGATCGAACGCTGGTCTATTAGAATTCTTGAATATGATTTTGAAATTAGACACAGACCAGGAATTGGGAATCCAGCTGATTATCTTTCAAGACATCCATTACCGGATGTTAAAGAAGAGAAAAGTAGTGAATTTTACATTAACTACTTATTCGCAGTCAATTTTCCTATTTCAATTTCCAGAGATGATCTAATCAAAGCAACGAATGAGGATATAATTCTACAAGAACTCAAAAATCGAATCAGGGGTGCAAAAATGAACTTGATGAAGCGGAAGTCGCAGATGTATGATTCTTGTTTTCATGAGCTTTCAATAGCAAAAAATGGAGTTATTATGAGAAATAGGTTGGTGATTATTCCAGGGTCTTTGCAGGACAAGATAATTGACATTGCTCATGAGGGACATCAAGGTCTTACCAAGACAAAAGAACTGCTTAGGACAATGGCTTGGTTTCCAAAAATGAATTCTAGAGTTGAACTTAGGTTGAGTCAATGCAAAGTTTGTGTAATAAATTTTCCAAAAGATACAATTGAACCGTTGAAAATGTCCGTCATACCCGACGGTCCATGGGAGTATCTTTTTATTGACTTCTTTGGTTCAACGCCATCTGGTCCGATCTTCTTGTAAAATACGATGGATACTCAAGATTTCCACTGATTGATGAGGTGAATTCAAAAGCTTGTACCACCGTAATCCCGGTTTGTCATAGAAATTGGTCGTTGATAGGCATTCCGAAGGAGATTTGCACAGATAATGGACCTCCATTCAACAGAGTTTGAAAGCATGTGTAAGTTTTTCGGCATCAAACACCGGCTTATTACCCCGTATTGGCCAAGGGCAAACGGTGAAGTTGAATGTTTTAATCGAAATTTGAAAAAAGTTATGAAAAATTCAGCTGCTTCCGGTGACTCTTGGCGAAAGGAATTGAATTTTTTTCTTGGTGCTTATCGTGCCTCGCCTCACAGAACTACTGGTATTCCTCCTGCAAAATTACTCTTTAAAATTAATTACACTTCTAGGCTTGTATCCCTTTGCAATGATAGATTTTTTACAAAAAATAACTTAGACTGTTTGGCAAAGATCAACGATCAAATGGCAAAAGGGAAGATGAAAGAATATGGAGACAAGAAATTGAAAACTTCAGAAAGAAACTATGGAATTGGTGATCTTGTTTACTATCATAAGCCAAAGATTCTAACAAACAAGCTGGATACTGTGAGAGAAACCATACCATAAAGAGTGACCGAGACGAATGGCTCAATGGTTACAGCCAGATCAACTGCCACCAACGAGTCCGTAACTCGAAATTCTTCACTGTTTCGAAGACTGGAAGAACAGAGGATAGATGATGAAACTAGCGTGGTGAATGGAAATGGGACTGAGCACGACAAAGAGCCAGGAATCATAGACAGGAAAGACACAAGTGCCGATGATGATGTTGGAATTGGACTGAGACGGTCAACAAGAGCGAAGACAGAGACTCAACATATCCAAATTAACCCAAGATTGAAAACCTATTAAAATAGCAGACTTTTATTTAAAAAATTTTTGGCATCTTTTATTTTTTCTTAAGAATTGCTCCTTTTAGTTTTTTTTTTAAAAGCCGCGGAAGATGTAGTATCCTTGGTATAAATGTTGAGTTTATTTTGGCTAATAGATTTTGAACATTCTAGAACTTTCTAAGATAACCCTGGATAAGATTTGAGGCTTCTTGGCTGAGCCAACTTAAACTTAATATAAATACTAGTTCTTTTACTTTATAGAGGGGCGTGCTATTTAATAAAAGATTTTAAAACAAGCTTAATCTTTGGATATTTCAGTCACCGTTTTTTTCAATTACTATTTTAATTACCTAGGAATTAATAACTTTTGAATATCTATTTTATTTAATAAAATTTAATATCTTTTTTATTAAAAATAATACCTTTTTTTTAGTGATCAATATATCTTTTACATTTAAATAGCGTATTTGTTTTTTCAAATTCTCTAATAGCTGTAATGGGATCACAAACGAATAAGACCATTTTTTTCTTACAAAAACTTTTAGCTCATTCCATATCAATTCAATTGGGTTAAAATCTGATGATTTTGGAAGAGATTTTATATTTTTAATACTAGATTATTTATCAATATAGATTATTTGATACTTGATTATTTAGTACACAATTTGTGTAATTTATTTTTAAAAAAGATGAACGTAACAATGAGTTATGTTTTGGGTCATTGTCAAGGTGTAAATTGAACTCATTATCAAACTTTTTCAGATTTTAACCCAATTGAATTGATATGGAATGAGCTAAAAGTTTTTGTAAGAGTAAAGAAGTACATTTACTTCTATAAAGACTTTGATGAAATAAGCCAAACCCAATAAATAAATAAATAAATAGAACAAGAATTCTAAGTAATGTTTTCGAAAAACAGCTTGTAATTTTTTACATTTATTTGACGAAAATTTACTATTTTTAACGCAAAATTTAGTAAAAAATTGTAAATTTATTTCTTTAAAAAAATGCTAAAGGATCGTTATTTTTTGGACTATTATGAAAATTATTACTAGTTTACATAATGATCAAATTACCACTGTACAAATGAGTCACTCAAAATAAAGTCGAATATAAGCTCAATTAAAGGACGGAGCTGTCAAAATCAGATGAACAGCGAGATCTTGGTGTGATTGTGGTTAGCAATTTTAAATGGAATAAACCAGCATGTAGATCACCTTCTAGTATAAATTGAATATTTGGTAATATTTTATTAAAAAATTTTAAGCTTTTTAATTAATCAAATAAATAGTACTTGAACAGGTACACGTCTTGAGAATTCTGCTATCTTAATGGGTCACAATGCTTTTACAAAAAAAATAAAATATAAAAAAAAGAATTTATTCTGAAACAACTCCAAACTTTCATAGCAATGATTGTGAACTCTTCATTTGATGATAAATGATGATTGCCATAGGTTTTTGAGCTTATAAAGTAATTTTTTTACAAATTGCCATCGAACTAGGCACCATAATAGTCTTCGACAAAGCCATCCTTCGCTATTTTCACAAATAAAAAATTTGTTTCCCATTGTACATTTACAGCCTAAATTGTATTCATTTTTTGAATTAATGTATTTTAATAAAGCTCCAAACCAATGTTGGAGTGAAAGAAAACAAAAATGACTCACTCCAAGATCCAATTTGATTCAATTTAAATTTACATTTAACTTGAAATTTTTAATTAAATTATCTGAATAAAACTATTTCTTGTATTTTATCTGAAAAAGAACTTTTAAATACTTCCTTTAAAAAAGAAAAAAGTTCCATTAAGTCTGGCAATGATACAAATGTATTCTTTCTCAATTTTGATTTCTTGTTTAATTTTCAGTTCAAGTTCTTGAAAGTTAACTACCTTAAGCAAAATAATAGAAGCTAAAAAGAGGAAATATTTCAAAAACAATAAAAAACTATTCTACTTCCCAATGATTGACACATGAAGCCCCATCTTTGTTAATTAAACGATTTGTTACCGAATTTTTGTCATTTATGTGACATGCCCATTGATTTTTTCATTAAAAATATTTGGTTTAAAAATATCGTTCAGGATTAATGAAAAAAGAATAATTTTTAAAAAGGACTTAACAATTAACATTCTTGAAGAAAATAATCAACTAAAATTTGAAGCTTATATTTTTAAACCAAATATTAGCAAAAAAATGAAATAAAAACTAAAAATTTTAAATTTTTTGAATTTGTTTATCTTGAGTAGTTGATTAAAATTATTTTTAAATTATTTTTTTGTATTGGTTGAAAGTGAGCTAAATTATTTTAAGACATGCAAGGACTTAATTAAATTTTGTGGAAGTAATTTTAGTGAAAATCTATGTTTAGGAAAATTTTGGCTTATAGAAAATCCTATCCAGTATCCTTTAAAAAGTTGACATAGACTTTTTATTTTTTAACATTATATGATTTGAAAGTCATAAAAAACTTTAAGATTTTGATTTTTTTCTCGTTTTTTCATGTTCAAATTTTATTTATAGGTTATTCTTAAGTTTTAACTGATTTAAGTTTCATTTTTATAAAGTTAATTGTTCTAAATTTTTTTCATCTTTTTTTCACTATTAAAAGTCAATTTTAAATATCTCAATTATTAAGAAGTTAGTTAAAATAATAAATAATTTATTTGGTATTAAAGTGAAATTTATTACCAAAAAAATTTTACTTTTTATTTCATCACTACAGAATTTATAAATAATTCATTTTATTTTTAAAATTTCCACAAAAATATTGATAATAACGATGACTGATTCAAAATTTGAATTTTATGATAAGTTCTTGGTTACTAAAAAAATAAAAAATATATTTTTTTAAAACGAATTTAGGTCGGAATTTTTGAGGGGTAATTCACTTGGAACTTGTTCCAGATGGTCTACAATTAAAATTTAGATTTGGAGATAATTTATTCAATTTACTAGTAAGATTTTTTTTATTAATTTTTGATCATAACTTCTTAAAATAAATAATTGCCTAAAAAATCAAAATTATCAAAAAATTTGTCTTGTGCCTTTCTAAATTAATAATGAAAAAAATTTTAAAAATATTGATTGTGTTTTTTTAAATATAATCATTGAAAAAAGATTATGTAACTCCAAAATCAAGACTTAGGTGCTTTATTTTTGTCTAGTTTTAATCACATTTAGACATTTATTTTAGTTTTTTTTTAAATTAAATACTTAAAAAAATTTATTCAATCAATTGAAAAAAAAATTTAATTTAACTCTTGAGTTTACTTGTTGCTTTGATTTTAAATTAAAAAAATCCGCACCGGATTCTATTAATACAGGTAGAGTTTAATGACAGACTTTAAATGACATACATAGTGACAACGCCAAGCTTGCTCAAGACTGTTGATTTTTTCTACCTTTTTAAAAGTGTTGCCAAGGACTGTTCAAGCCAAATTTAAGCTAATTGTCTTTTGTTATAAATTGAAAAAAAAAAGAATTGCCTCGAGAGCAATATGAGAGGAAAAAAAGCGTTGTCTAAAAAATCCAACATGGTTCAAATGGATGATTTTCAAATTGGCGTAATATTTTTAAAACTTGGTGCCATTGGGTATATTTACAACTAATTAAATTAGTATAGGGACATAATTCGATGTATTGATTCGGGCGATTTGAAACGCTTTTACCAATCGACAATAAATGTAGACTTAAACTCGCTCCAAGAAGGGGTATCTTAGCAAATTTCTTTCTCCAAGCAATAAATAATTATTTTTTAGAATAAACCATTTATTTTCCATGTAATACAAAAAAATGACTTGAATTTCGTTCAGGCATTGCTGGATCGTGAAATTGACTTGATTAGCAAATACCAAGTATGTCAATTTGAAATTATTTTCCTTTAGGCTGATTGAGTATTGCTCTAAACAATAGGTAAACACAAACGCGGATACAAATGAAGAAGTTTTGCAAAAAATGACTCCATTAGAATATGCCGAATTTTTAAGTCAAGAAAAAATGGCCAAAATAATTGAATCAAAACTTAATGGACCTAGCTTAGAGGAACGATGGCTCAAAATGGTTGAGACTTTGGACATCAATAATATTGAAGAATTTAGAACTAAATTCAACAATGCATCGAATAAAACCTACTTAGTAAATCAAAAAAATTAATGTTTTTTTTTTAATTTAATTTTTTTAGTTAAATTTAGGCTTGATAAAAGCAGCTGAAATTGGTTCCAATCGCTTGATTGACTTTTTTTTAGCCAACAAAGAAGTAAATATAAATACCTTATGCCGATTAGATGTAAGAATATGCCTAATATAATCTTTTAATTTTCTAATTTTTTTTTAGAAAATTTTAGTAACTCCACTGCTTCGATCGATTCAGTGTAAAAGAAATGAAACAACCAAATATTTAATTTTCCGTAAAGCAGACATACATTTAGCTGGCGAAGTAATTTTTTAGTTTAATTTTTTCAATTTTTTAAAATCATTTTAAAGTTTGGAGATGGTTTGGTAACAGCTGTGCATTTCGAAAATTCTAATGACATGATTACACTTTTGTTAGAAAAAGGTGCTTCACTTGCATCAAGGCACAAATTATGGGTATCTAAAACAGCAAAATCTGTAATTAAGTTTTTAATTTTATCTTTAGCCGAATCTAAACTTAAGAGAATACTGCATTCAGACTAATAAAATTCAAGCCAAATTAGCGATTGATAATTTTGTATTCAAATTGATTGCCAATGGAGAGTATGATAAACTAAAATGTTTAACAGATAAAGGATACATAAATATAAATGTTACTAATCAATTTAAAAAAACTGGCCGAGATCTTGCTATGGAAAGATCTCATGTAAATATAGTACAATTGATAGATAAAATTGAAGAAAAACAAAGACGGCTTCGGACCAAGATGAATTACTAATCGATTAAAATTGTGTCTCTTTTATAGACTTAACAATCATTTTATAGACAAACAATAAAAGTTAAAAATAATTTTTGTTTATTTCAAAAAATTAATAATTTGATTTTTGTAATTTGCAGAAATTAAATTTGGTTTACCACAATGTCATTTCTTTAAAATAAGAAATGTTAAAAAAATAATTTCATAATTTTTGATAAATTAGATCAATTGTAAAGTAAAGAGTTGTTGACGCATGTTACCCACACTTTAAGCACTCACTTACTTGATGGTCAACTCGTGCTTAAATCATATTTACAGAATACGTGACTATGTTATTAATTAACACGCCTCGTAATTCCTCTAGAATCAGAATGGAATTCTATTCTAGAAGATTCATTATTTCTAACGAGATACAGATTTGAATGCTTTATATAAGAAACGAACACAACCTTTTAAAAGACATTAAATGATATTACATTTTATTTATATTATATTATTGCAATAAACTATTAAACAACTATCCTTGTTATTCTTCCAGTAACACGCATTTTGTTTTAAAAAAAATTAATTTTAATGTCGAAAAAGTTTATTTAAGTGTCTAACGGGTGTTACTTAAGTAAAGGACAAATATCTCTGATAATAAAGATGATATAAAGTTCTCTTTTTTATTTTAGTTACAGAATTTATTTTTTAATAGAATTTCAACTTATAAATAAATTATCAAAATTTAAGTCAAATTCCTTTAACTTCAATCAAATGCAGCTAATCAGCTACTGCTCAATTGAGTCCTGCCAGTCTCCCTCATAAACTTTCTGAGACAAATAGTCCTTTGTATATTGTACTATAGTAATTCCTTGCCTTGTAAAGTACGCTATTAGATCTGATAATTTCTAGATTTTATAAATATATATAGTTTATCACCTGATTATTTACATGATAGCATAAATAAATTTAACATTTATCTCTTGCACCCGTTTTAGATACTTAAAAAAGAGACTTCAGAAGAAAGAAAGCTAAATTTGATAGTGTTGATACATAATATATTAGGATATATATAAAGCTCTTAAAATATTATATTATGGAATTTTTAAGATTCTGGGCAGGTGAAAACAAGCCCTTATGTACAGAATTCTCTGACAGAACTCTGCGATTTTTCTAAAATATGCACGCCATAATAAAAGGAAAAGATAAATATACACAATCGGTTTCAGGGTTTTTGCAGAGGCTGAATTTAGATTTTAACATTTTTTTTCACCTTTAACAACTAAATCTATATTCATAACACCTTCACAACAAAATTTTGTAAACTTTTCTGGAATTAATCAAGTTAAAAATTTTCTCTATTTTTAAATTAAAATCAAAAACCACTAAACAAAAATAATAGTAAGTTAAAATAGTAATAAAAATAAGTATATAAAGATAATTAAAGATAAAGAGAAAAAATTCAGTGCTTCGTGAAGTACAAGCGTACCATATTCTTTTCTATCTTTAACAATGAAACTTTTCTATAATATCAATGATAATGTTTTGCTAAAAAAAATTAAAAAAAGCATGAATCTGTTATGTATGCTTTAATCTTTCTATTTTTCAAATATGCTTACATTTCATTATCTGTTCCATTGCTCTTAATTTTACTCTTGCGTTTTTTGGCAAAAATAAATCAGACATATTAAAAAAAAAAATTTTAAATTAAAAAACAATTTATTATTAATACCGGAAGAAGAAAATAAAATACAAAAATTATTAAATAAACAAGCTAATGTAAATATTTGTGATTTTAATGCTTTTAATACAATACAAAAAATTCCTAAATTTTCAAAAAAATAAAATTTAATTCTTTAAAAAAATGAAATTTAAGCTTTTGGATTCTGGTGTTGAATAAAAATTTAAAGTAACTATAGTTTAAGGCTTTCTTTTAGTAGAAAAATAAGTTTTTTCATTTTATTAATATACAGAATATGGAGAAATTGACTGTCTTTTTTCTTTGTCTTTAAAATTGTCTTCCAATTCCCCATAATAGAGTCCAGACCAAATGTCCGATAAACAAACCGATGAATGAAAACGGTAAAATATTGCAATCGGTGCACTGAATGCATTTATTATACTCCATTTTAAAGTACCATAATAATCTATCAAGTAATCTTTTACGGTGTAGCGCTTTCCTGACAATGTGTCAATAATCCATAAACAAATATTTAAAATTAATAAAATTGTGATGAGTTCTCGGCCTGGTTTTCTTGCATATGATGCATTCTTTGATGCATACCGACGTAAGCATTCTAAAATAAATAATGTTTGGACACTGGATTGTATCAGTTGTAATGAAGCTGAAAACAGTGAAGATATGTTATTGGTAAGATCGTCATCTGGTGTAGTTGCTTTTGACAAAATATATGGCTCATTAGGTGCCCTACCATGTGCCAAACCGTAAAAAACTGCAATAAAACTATTGATATTGTAAGCAAATACCCCTCCAAGAGAAAAAATTTCAAGCACCACATCAAACATATTTGTTGGTAGGCTAATTTTCTCATAGTGTTTTTTGATTCTTCTATAAGCATGAACAGTAATGACAAAAGCAATAACCAGAAGTATTATTTCGGATATTTCTGTGATTAGTTTTGCCAGAGGTGGATTTTCTGAGCGATAAATAAAAAAAAATATGCTTCCCAGAATGGTTAGAACGAAAATTAATATTCCAAACAATAAGCCTTTGATTGTTTTCGTGCAATCAAGCATTATAAACAAATTGGAAAAAGGGGTTTCCACTACACCGACCTCCTGGAAGTTTCTTTTCTTGGGTGGCAATGACAGCCATTTTAAATCTCGCTTATTTGTTTTATACCAAATTATCAAATAGAGAGTTGCGCAGGAGACACTAAATTCTATTGTCACAGGATACAAATAGGGTTTTAGTATTAGTACATTTTTTTTTATTCTAACAGAATCGAAACAATCTGTCAAGTTTAAATTGTTGATTGGATCTAAAACAAAGATAAATTTAGGTAAAATTAAAATTTATCTGTATAAGAAATTAAGTGATATTTATAAAAGTATTTAGTCTTATCATTTTATGAAAGTGAGTTTACTTGGTATTTTCGACAGACCTTATCTCTAAAATCTCAACTAGCATTGTTTTTGATGAGACCTACTACTTTTAAAATTTGAATTTCGGTATTTCTCTCAAAACTTCTCAATTTTCAGCTTTCAAGAATTTTTATGAATCTTTTTTATCGATTATAAAACCAAAATTTAAATTGGAAGAAAGTTTATGGGCTTTAGAATAAATAGTAAGGACTAGAATCACTTCAGTTCGGCTTGTGGGATATGAATAGAAAAACGAAGCTTCTTGAAATTGAAATTGAAATTATATGACTTTATCAAGTGTAATATTTACATAAATACCCTTGGACCCATCTATCCGATCTTCTCGTAAGGCTCGAGCTGTTTATAATCCTTCTTAACTTAAACACTCATGGTTAAGATTATCAACTTTCCAGTGATTCCAGCTTATGTTTAAGAACAGTGATAAAGTTTCTCGAACTCAGGTGACTAGACGCTTCGATTGTAGCCACTCATATTTATCAAAGTCTTTAAAGAGGTATTCTAAAATAAAATGATATAAGAAAAAAAAGACACCTAAAAGATCTGAAAAGCAGGTTCGATAATAAATTCGTACGAGGTGCTAGTGGCTCTGCGAAATTTCTAAGAATTCAATGACGAGTCCTATTTTACTTTTTCGCATAGCACCATAGGTATCAATGGTTCATTTTATTCGAATCTCAATGCCCTCCAAATGTTAGATACTACAAAAAAAGATAAATTTGAGAAAAAAATTCTTGTGTGAATAGCAGCATCTCCTTAAAGCTTCTTAAAAATATTCTCCAGGAAAGCTAGCTCGCAATTAACCAACGTGTATATTTAAACGAATTCATCAAAAAGTGATTGATTTCTTTCTTCAAACTGCACTATTCTGAAGGGGAATACTTGTTCTGGCCAGACTTAGCATTTTTTTATTACGCAATAAGTGTTATAGCTTAACTAAATGAGCAAAATGAGCTAAGGATAAGAACCCTCCTCCCAATGGTCCACAAGGAATGAATAAGGAAAAAAAAGAACCCTTCTAACTTACCGGAATAAAAGGCCAACCGAGGAGTTCGGAAGAATTATAAAAGCAGAAGTGTACAGGAAAAATTGGTGTGCCGAAAATATGAATTAACTTGTTAGTTTTATTTCAGTAGTCTTGTTTATTTTGCATCTTAAAAATTCTTTTTCAAGAAAAAATTTATTTTGATTTTGAATTTTTTCTAGCTTTTTGATATAATTAACTTAAAAACATAATAAATTTTTTAAATAATCATTAGAAATTCAATTCTTAAAAGAAATATTTTCAATATATAATTGAGTTTTTTTAAATTTTGTTAAATTTCCTAATATTTTGACCAAATTTAGCGTATTTTTCATTTTTTTTAATCGATATATTTTATTTTTTTCAGGTTTTAAAATTACTTTGAATAGATTGGAGTAATCAGAATCCTAGTTAAAAATTTAAGATACTTGTAAATAGAATTTCATCAGATTTTTATATTTTTATTTTTTATAAATTTCCTCATGTCTTTATCTAGTTTATTGTAATTTTATTCTCATTTTTTTATTTTAGCTTTTATTTTTTAACTCAAAATTTCACTTCGATCATTTTTGTGAAAAATCTTGTCGTGGTTGATGTTTATACTGCCATTTTAATAAGATTCTGAAACTAGCGACGATAATTCAGATCTGTTGAAAAGTCATGTTTTACCGTGATTAAAAATTTTATAAAAAAATTGATCTCGATTTTAAAATCTATGGAAACAATCTTAATTGTGAGACTCAAGTAATATTTTTATAATTTTTTAAAAGTTTTTAGTCAAGACTACTCCCATGATGATTAAATAAAAAACATCATACATTAATTTGCTGAATAAAATACTTTTTTTAATAAAAAATGGGATCTAGCTAGTAATTAAAAAAAATCTTAAATAGGGTCAATTAAATATTTTAATTTTGATTCTAATTCCTTTCCTCAATGCACCTTAATTTCATGCTTTCTTGTATCGACTTTGAGTTGAATAAGAGATATGATAATGTAGAACTTAGCTATTCTCTTCCACTGGTTATCAGACAGGGGGATATTTTAAATAATTTTTTACTTTAATTTAAACCAGCTTCAGCTCAGTAAAATTTAAAATTACAGTGCTTTTTTTTAATTTCACTGAAAACATTTTACATAAAATATCGTTTTACTTAAAAAATTTAAAGCTTTCTTAAAAATCTGTAAAAGATTGTAAAACTTTAAATTACCAAAAAAATACTTTTTTTGGTAAATTTCCAGGCTTTTACAACATTTTTACCCGGCTTACGTAATTTTAATGATGTAAACTAATAAAATCTGATAATCAAATTTTGATATAAGATTAAGTAAGCTGTAAAATGTACTCTGTTCCAAATAAAGCACTGTAAATAAATAATCAAAGTTGACAAAAAATTAACCTAATGGATTTCTCAGTTAATTATTATTAGAAAAACTTTGGAATAATTTTAATATTTTTTTTTTTATTTCCTGATTTGTTTTACAAATAAGTACATAAATTTTTGTATAATTTTATAGGACATTCTAGTTCTAAGAGATATAGCAAAATTTACCAGAAACTTGGATTGAATTGACTGCACTTCTATGGGAACTGAAAAGTTGAAAAATTTCAAAAAATATAATTCAGTTTAATCAAATTACTCTCCAGCGAAAATTTCGTGCAAAATGTTCTCATAATATTCATCAATTGTTTCTATTAGGATATATCTAAACCACACAATCAAATTTGTCATTGCCAAATGCATAGAAAAGAGATGCGACCAATAACTATTTCTACATATTACAATCTTTGAAAAGGCAATAAATTAATTTATTTTTATATCAATTTTTTTAAATACGTTCAGTCGTAGAATAATGTATGAAAATTGAAAACAGATAAAAAAAAATTGTAAGAATGAGATAATTCCTTCGTATGTTTCTACATTGCAATTTGTTTTGCCAAAAACAAAATTCTCAATAGCCTCTGCCATTCCAATGCAACATTGCAATAAAGTAGCAATACAAAACGCTAATAGAAAAGAGATAGTTTTTTTTTTTAACAAATGTTATTTTTCTTTTCTTACCTCCGATTCCAACAGTAAGATACAAATTAAATGGTTGATTTCTATCTACTAGATAACCACTGAACCCTTTTTGACTAAAATCTATGAGATTTCTCTCACCTAAATTTTATTTTTAAAAATTGTTATTTTATTCAATAAAAATTACGCTCATTTTCAATATTTATATTTTGATAATCTGTAGATCCTTCCCTTTGGCTTAGGTCGCCCAGAGTGCTTGTATTTGCGTATATATCTTCATTTTTGTTTGTGTGACTTTTTTTCCTTTTGAATTCGGCAGGCTCATTCATATTTTTTGACTCAAACAACTCATACAGATTATTGATGTATTTGTTGTAATCAAAATAAACAATTATCACTCCAATAATACCAGTTAGATATAAAAAAGAATAGAACAACTGAAGGAAAAATTTTAAAAATTAGGAAAGAAAAATTCTGAATATTACTGTATTAATCAATCTATAATTACCAAGATTGCCAGCATTTGAATCTAGAGAAACGAAAATACCTGTAATGCAAAGTATTAGGCCATAGATAATGCTTAAACCAATAGCCATCTTAATAGGCTCTTTTTCTCTAAATGAAAATAAGAAAATTTTTATGAATTTTGTCATTTATTTTAGAGAAATACTCTTCTTCATTTTTCAAATTTTCTTCCATTTGCTTTTTTTGAAACTCCTGAATTCCTTTCGCCAAGTCGCTCTGATCATTTGTCTGTACACTTGATATTGATTCATTTTCATCTTTGGCATAAACTGATAATCTACGCTGTTTGTCATCTTTGACAAAAACTGATGATCTACGCTCAATGTCTTCTTTTACAAATACTGATGATCTTCGTTCTTTCATTTGATTTGGAGTTTCTAAAAACTTAAATTTTATATTTTATTCTAAAAATAATAGCTTTAAGATTACCCAAGTTTTTAGTAATGGCATCAAGAATTCCCCTTCTTTTAGGATGATGCTAATTAAATAATTTTTTTAAAAAGTCAAACAAGTAAGAAAAAATCTCACAGCTTCGCTTGAAATAGTTCTGATTACGTTAGGAATAAAAGCAGATTTGCTTCTACCTCTGGCTCTTAGTTTTATATCTTCTAAACTAGACGAATTTATTGTATCTAAATTGGTCCTAAACTCAACACTTGGTATTTCTTTGATGTCGAAATTAACTTTCGATGTAGTGGTTTTTGATTCAGTCTTTAAAACTTCCATGTCCATATTTTCCAAAGTATCATATTCATTTATTTCTTCAACTTTTTCTATACTGAATATTTTCTTTCCACTTTGAATCGAATTATTTAGAGAATTTAAATTTTCCTTTAAAACAATTGATGAAAAAAAAAAATTTGCCACTGAAATTTTACTGGCATTGTTTCAGACATGTTTTCAAAGCTATCATCCAAACTCGCTATTTCATCATAAATATTTTCGCGTGGGTTTTTTTTCTCTTTAATTCTTCGTAAAGGCAAATTTCTTACTGGACCTGAATCCGAATCTTTTTTTCTGTATTTTCCCTTTGTGCCGTGATCAATCGAACTTTCTCTTTTAAAAAAATTTAAAAAAATTTTTTTCTTATTTTCCTTTTCCATAATGTTCAATTTAAATTTCATTTATAGCAATTAAAATCTAGAAGGTCATAAAATTAAGCGACTTCTATTTGTATAATAATTAAATTCTGAATATTTTTGAAATCTTTTTTGACTTAAATTTATCTTTTTTCGGATAAGATATTTAATTTAACTAAATTTATTAGAAAATATATTATGTTTTGTCTAAATATATTATCAGCTGTTTTGATTAAAAAGCAATAAAATTTGATCAAAAATATAATGATTTGTTCTAACAGTCAGATATTCAGTGAGAAAAATTTATTAATAATTAAAATAGCTTTATAAATTTAAAATTGAATTTTTCTTTAGTCTAAAACTTTTAAGTTGATCGGGCTGTTAGGTTGTGCTCTTCAGGTTTATAAAATTCTTTGATCATGCTCTCAACAAGCTCGTTCAGCTCATGTTTTAATTCATCTCGTGATCTAAAATCAAATTTAGTCAAGAAAATTTTGAAATGCTGCTCAATTTACTTTGATTTATCGGTTTGTCTTATTTCCGAATACCATTTTATCTTGGGCTCAGTTCCACTTGTTCTAATTGTTAATACACATCCATTTTCGAAATAAAATGTTATCATTTGACTTGATTTAGAAACGGGAAATGTCTTTAATAAAACGCAATAATTCAATAAATTTTTTTTGACAAAATTAAATTTAGTTACTGGTTTTGAGTGTTCGTTTCGTGTGAAATCAATAACGACATCTGAAGTCAAGTCTCTGATTTTGTTAATTTTAAACCTGCCGCAATATTTTGGATACTGAAAAAATAAATGGACAATTAAAGTTTGTAAAAAAAAGGCACATATAAAAGTTTTTGTCTGGGACTTAAAAAATAAACAAAAGTCAAAGTTTTGACTAGACTTGAAATAAAAAGAGTCCAGCTTGACTTTGACCAACTCTGGATCGAAGTCAGAACAAAAAAAATTTTTTAAGTCAATTCAGACTTTGACTTTTTATTTTTTTTTTAAGTAATATAATTAATGAGCAAGAAACTTCAAATCATTTAATAGTCGGAACTCTAAGTCGCAATAATAGGCTGCGAAAAAATTTTTGAACTAATGTAAAAATGTTTAAGGTCCTTTAAGAAATTTCATAAAAAAATTAATAATTTAAAAAAAAAATCAAAAACTAAAAAGCAAAGTAGTTTACTTTGAGTTTGCCTTTTGAAAATTTTTGACTTTTGACCAACTTTAGTTTTAAAAAAATTGATTGAAATAATTTTTCCCTCTTAAAAAAAAAATTTATTTTCAAATTTTTTTTTTATTAAAATTTTTCACACCTATAATTCTCTAGAGAAGTAAAAATTTTATTTTAGCCGGAAACTTTACGAATATGGGTACTTCTTTAATAGTCAATTTTTTGAAAAAAATTGAAACAAGTTTAGAGTTTGATGTTTCAAATTTATTAAGAATAGAATAAAGTAAAAAATTATTAATTACTGTTTTCTTTATTATTTTACTTGCTATATTAAAATAAATAATCTAATCAAAATTAATTTTTTTTTAAATCTTTTTTAAGAAAATTAAATAATTTTAAATTTATTTAAAAGATATTTTTAAAACAAAATACTTATTTTTCAATTATTTTTCAATTATATTAAAAAAAAATAAAGTAAAAGATTCTTGTTTTAATTCAATTTCAACTAAATATTCAATTTTTGTAGTAAATTTCAATGTAAAAGATTGCAAGAGTAACTTCAGTTTTATTGTTTTAAATAAATTTGAAAAAATCCAATTCCTAAACTTTTTTCATGCTTTTTAAAAATTGTATGAAGTTATTTTATTAAAAGATGTTTCATAGGTAAAGAAGCTATGATGGCTTTTTTCTTCAAATAAATCTGTTATTAAAATATATTAATAAGAATATATTTTCATTCATTTTTTTTTCCGATTCTTCGGAATTAATTATTTGCTTATTTAATTTTATGCATTTTAAAAAATATCAAATAATAAAAATAATAATAATTAACTACTGGACTGGAGAAGTCTTAGACGAAAGACTCCTATGGTAGCTTTTAGACCGAAAAAATTTTTTTACATATTAGCATATATAAAATTTTAGCATTCTATGTATGTTTGTTAGATGTCTTTTGAAAAGGACTTGAGAACTTATCGTACTCATTTTTATATTGAGCACTGAACAAGAATTGATCATTTCCTCAGGAACCTTGTTCAGTATTTAATTGTAATATGGCTGCGTTTAATAAATTATTAATACTATTTTTGCATAACGTTTAAGCCATAATTAAGCCATAGCCATGTATGGTGCACCTTGTTACAGCTTTAGAACAAATTTTAAATCACTAGAAATATAATTTAAGATTTAATTTTTTTCTACTAATTTTTTAAAAATTTATAAATAATTTCATAAAATTACTTACTTTAGAGTCTTTTGAATTTGAATCATAATTACGTATTTTTTCAAACATTTTGACTATATTCTCTTGCTCATAGCACAAATAATAAGAATTATTCGAAACATGATATCCATATCTAAAAAAATTAAATATTATTTTATTGAAAATAAAAAATTAAACAGAACCAACCTTTCGTAAATCCAATCTAATTGCTGAACAAGAGTTTTGTTCTCTTTTTCTTTTAAATAAACAGCCATTTCAGAAGCAACAGCTTCAGCTGAAATACCATCCTTGTCCAAAACATTGGTGCCGCACATAAAACCAATTGCCTCCTCGAAAGAAAATATAACCTTTTTATCTTTACTCAATAAATCATGGGCCCTGTTGCCCATCCACTTAAAACCAGTCAATGTGTCCTCACAATTAAAGCCTTCTACTGCAGCTATTGACTTTAAAATGTGTGACGAAACTGTGCTATAAAGCATGTACACATTGCTGTAATCATTCTCATTCGGATTTGTCGCCTTATAGTTGTGCCACAACCACCAGCCTAATAAAGACGCGGTTTCGTTACCATTGAAAATTTTCCATTCTCCTCCTGGTAACTTTTCAGCTATAGCCAGTCGATCAGCATCAGGATCATTCGCAACAATTAGTGTACTCTCGTTTTCGTTTGCAGTTTTAATAGCCAAATTAAGCGATGACTTTCCTTCCTCAGGATTGGGAAACTTAACTGTCGGAAATTCCGGATCAGGATAAATTTGTTCAATCACAGGTACAAATGGGTTGAGATTAAAAGATTTGAATGATTCCTTAGAAAATTCGTATCCGACACCGTGCATGGCAGTGTATGTTATTTTTAATGATGTATTCGAGTTATTTTCACGATTAAAAGACAGTTGTTTTAAATCTTCAAAATAGGCTTTGTAAACTTGGTCAAACGGGTCTATTCTTAGCGGATGGTTATCTACCAGGCTTATATCCCAAGATTCCTCTTTGGGCTCCAAGTTGCTTAAAATTGATTTGGCAATTTTTTCATCATGTGGAGGGATAATCTAAAAAAAATTTTATTTCATTTTTATAACTTTTAACTCTGGCATACTTGGGACCCGTTATTAAAGTAAACTTTATATCCATTATCTTCTTTTGGATTATGAGAAGCGGTTACCATTACACCAGCACAGCATTTGTATTTCAAAATTCCATAAGGCTAAATAGAATATAGAACTAAAATAATTTACTTCTGTTTAAATTTTCTTACGACAAATGGAGTTGGAGTTATCTGTCCGAAAAGATAGACAGGAATGTTCTCTCTCAGGAAAATATTAGCAGTTAATTTAGCAAACGTATTGCTGTTGTATCTGGCATCAAAACCAATTATTATACCATGCTTATTGAGTTCTTGGCCGAATTTTTCTTTTAAATAAGCTAGAAAACCTTGAGCAGTTTGAATAATGGTTAAATTGTTCATCATTGTATAGCCGGCGCCCATTTTTGACCGTAGACCAGCAGTACCAAATTCCATACGATGCAATAAACGAGATCTGAGTTCGTCGAATTCTTCATTTTTGACCAGAGTTTCAATTTCTGACTTGGTTTTGGCATTCTAGAGAATGTCAAGTTAGATTTTAATATTTTTCATAATTTAAATCTACTTTATCCCAATTTAACCATTCATTAATTTTCGATTGAAGCATTGAATCAGCCATTTTTCAGAATTTTTCTAATCAAAGAGATTGATTATTCTAAAATAATTTTTTTTTTAATTTGTATTAAATGAGATTGATCTACATGTGTGTTTCCAATAGTTTTTGCTTAAAAATTGCACAAAATCTCATAAATTATTTTCTTTAATTTTTTTCATAAAATATTTTTTGAATAACTTTGGATCATAGAATTGAGTTACTTTGATATAATACAAATTTGTTGTGAATAGCTTTTTGTTAACACAATTGGAACTTTTTCCCTTAAAGCGGTATAAAAATTTTTTTAAAAACTCTTCTTAACAAAATTATGTTCTCTAAATTTAATGTATTTCGATTTAATGAAAAAAGTATATGCATGATTAGAATTTTTACTAAGTTTTATATCAGAATTTTCTAAGTTTTATTTTTTATTTAAAAAAAAATCATAGCATAGAATGCAAAAATAAATATAGTTTAGAATTTAATGTTGTTTTTTTAAAAAATATATTTTTTTAATATATTTAAAAAAATACAAAACCAACAGAAATAAAACCACAGAAATAAAACCACAGAAATAATAGAAAACTCAATAAAAAAATGAAAAATAATAATAAATTTGTGTCAATTTTTTATTTAAAATAAATATAAATAGTAAGAAAACCAAAAAAAAATAATTTTTCCATTTACTCAATAACAAAAATTTTTTTTTATTAAAAAAAAATAACCAAAAAAATTTATTTGTTTTCTTAGTACAATCTTTGGGCAATAAAACCATCTTTTTTTCTTCATTGGAGTTTTACAAGTTTTACAAATATTCTCTTTTGTTAAAGCTGCATCATTCGTTTGTGTCTTTTAGATGATGTTGGAACTTGTTCAAGTTCTTTATCCAAATCTTCTTCAGATTCAAGTATGGCATTCTCTTCGTTATGAATACAGTCCGCCGGTTGATGTTGTAAGCATGATCTTTTTTTTTTTTTGCTCCTCGTTTTGGCTAGTTGTTCAATGGTATATCCATTCCAATATCATTGAAGTTCATCAATTCTAAAAAGGATTAATATTAATAAATTTAAAGAAATTTTTTTTTTTTATAATAATACTTACTAAGCCTGTTACGACATGCTATAGAATGACAACATTAATAATTTTTTAGCCATTATGAACAACTGCACGAACTTAGTTTCCAATTTTCACGTTTGACTTGGACTATTCTAACTGAGTTTAACGAAGAGATCATCTCATCGAATGTTATTCAAAGTTTTGATTCTAAAATCGATAAAAATTGATTACGAGTAAAATCACTTTTTTTAAATTACACTTTTTGTCATGTATTCATCGTTGATATGTTGAAATGGTTTCGACTTCTTGTTCCATTTGTAGGCGAATAATGAGTCATTGTTGTCAATAATCGGCTTGTTGTTGAATTCTTATTAATTGTTTTAAATTTAAAAATTTTAATCTAGTTTTTTTTTTAATTTGTTTAGCTGCAACAAAAATGTTGACTATTTTTATTAGGAATTTCAAGTCTTTTACTAATTGGATGAGTTCTTAATTTGATGTCAATTAAATAAATATATTGATCTTTTATGATTTGTGTAAATTTATTAGATGTGTTATATTTTCATTAATTTAATTTTTTTATTTATAATATGTTTGGGAAAAAAAATAAAAAGATAAATATAAACAATTTTTTTTGATATTTTAAATGAATTTTTGGTTATTTTTTTTTTAATTTATTGTGTTAAATACTGACAGCCTTAAAAAAATCACAGAAAAAGAAAAAATAAATAAATTGTAAAAAAAAATTAAAAATAAAAATGACAGTTTATGTGTCTATAACGAATAAGCTTGCATTATTTAATAGGGATTATTTGAAAATCACTTGCGTTTGATTTAATTATTTTAAATTGGATAGTAAAAAGGAAAATGAATATTAGTTAAAATCAAATTAGCTTTTTCCAATCTCACGAGTAAAGATTTCTTCTAGCTCACTTAATTGAGTTTTTGCCTATTTTTTCTCCGTTCCTATTGACTCTTCGATTAATCTATTTATTAGTGTTCTTGTATAAAGTTTTGAATTCAATTTCTTTATAAAGTTCAATTTTCTTTAAAGAAACATCTTGTCAGTTGTTTTCATATTTAGAGCCGCAATTAATTTCTATGTTCTCGATTTTTTGCCATGTTGAAGTATTCTTTTGATCAGGATTCCCTCAGTAGTTTTAAGTTTTCTAATATGACTTGAATTTATCTTGAAAGGATCTAGCAAAGGTTATTGTAAAAGTTATTTGTATTGCCAAAAATTATCAATTGTGTTTTTTTCTGGTTAAATTTAATTTCATTTTTTTGCCGAATTTTTCGCATATTTTAAGTGGCTTCTGTAATTTTTCTTATCTTGGCTTTGAATTAGAATATCATCTGCATAAAGGATGATTCGAACCAGTTTTTTTATCATTTTGAAAATTAATGAGTTCTGTTTTCAAATAAGTTCGCTAAATAAAATCGTTCTATTTACCTAATCAAATACTTTACTTGCATCTATCGCACATGGACAAAACTTTTTTTTTTTGTAAAGTTTAATATTTATTTGAATTTAATTAACCTCCTTTAGGAGAAGTAAAAATAATAATTAGAAAAAGAGAGTACAACAAAAAAAAAAAAAAAAAAGAAAAAGATAATACATATATATAAAAATATTTGAAATTTTTCAATTGTATGAGAATGAAAAGGAAGATAGTATCTATTGAACTTTTTGGACTTCAAGTTATGCAATTCATTTAGGCCTTATTAATTCATTCAAAAATATACGATAATCTTTAAATCTTATGTTTTCTAGACATATTTTGATAGAGTCAGAGATGCCATCACTGATGAAAAAATACCCCTTTAACTTCTTTTTAAACTTACTTATATTACTTATAAGTAAAGGAAAATCTACATTAAAATGGTTAATCAAAAGTTGAATAAGTGTTTCAAAAGAGTTATTTGACTTTGATGGACAGATAGTTACGTTTTGCTTTAATGCACTCAAAAATACTAGATGCTAATGAATTAAATATTGTGTCTTTTAAAGTTAAGACTGCGTGGTTGCTAGATGAATTAATTGTGAAACCGAAAATTTAATAGAACCAATGGTAAAATCTAAAAATGGAGAAAAAATGTTTGGATTTTTTTCCTCAAGATTGATAAATAGCTTTGTGATCAAGAGATCAATGTTGAAATTCACTTCATTCAAGCTTTCTATCTACAATAATATAGATTTAATTTTTATAGATTTTGTTACAAAATTTAAAATATTTGATTTAAATAATTTTTCCAATGTTTAATTTTTCTAATAAATCAAAACTATTATTTTATTAATTTTTTTTAAAAGAAATTAACTTTTTTATACAATTAAATGAATTGTTTATGAGTCTATTAGACAAGCGCACTAGCCTGTTGATTAGCCTTGAAATTAAATTGAATTGTCAATCATACCCTTCCTTTCAACCTTCAATTTTATCCGATAATGAGTTTATCAGGAAATGAGTTTCATAAAGAGAATTTAATACAAACCGAAGGTAAATCTAAAACCAGTATTTATTAGGAACAGATATTTTTATTCAGATGTGAACAAATTTTAGATCAAAGTTTTAGTATTTTTGACTTTGATAAGGGATTTCTATAAAAAAAAACTTTTAGAACCTTAAATAAAAAAAAAAAAAAATTAAATAAATTTTTTTTTTTTAAAATCAATTAGTGATATTGCAAAATCATTCCATTTAGCAAAAGCAAGTAAGGTATGCCCAGTAATGTTAGTTTTTTTGATATGCTATTAAGAATTCGAATTTATTTAAAATTAGCTAATTTTAATATTTTTTTTACCTAATGTGATTCATTCTCTAAGTCCTTAAAGATAAAATGTTTCTTTTATACAGTTTTTATGATTTTTGATTGATTTTAAATTTTCTAATTTCTCATATAATTATGAGTATTTTGGGGAAAAAATTTGAAGTCTCTAGATTGAAAAATGACCAAGATATGCCATTTCAAAGTACTTGACTCTTTGAAACCTTAAGACGCCATATTTTCTGAACTAGTGGTCTTACAAATAAATTAATTATGTATTCCAAATCAACTCATCGAAATCTACAAGAAATTAATTTGGAATTTCTATCCAAATTGCCACACATCATTTGCTCTATGAACCAGCTGTGACACAATTCAAACTATTTAAAAACAAAACTGGGTTGTCAAATGTAGAAAATAATAATGATCAAATAAAGGAAAATAAAACTTGGAATATTTTTATTTACAAGAGTTTTTATGTTTAAAGTAAAAAATAATAAAATTCTATTTTACTGGCCAGCATCAGATTTTAAAATATTCAGAAATTAAAATAGAACTCAAAGAGAAATGAAAATCTAAGAGAGATGTAACATTTTACATATTTTATATATTTTATTTGCTAGCAAGCCATGAAAAAGTTTTTATCAAGACATATCCACATAAAATTGCGTAGAACAATCTACAACTTCTAGTATTAATTTGGCACTCGTTTTCAAGATAACTTATTTTGTCTCTTAACATTCTTATTTCTTCATGCAAATCAACTTCAATGCTGGATCTTCTCGGTCGAATTCTAAATTAATTAAAAATTGTTCAAATAAACATCTAACATAATCTTACTTTTTGGTAAAATCGGAAGAAATTTGCAGAGTTTTTAATTGTGTTTCATTTTCATTCAATTCTTTGGTGGGAGTTGACGGTGGTGTTGCCGTAACATTATGGACATCTTCATTGGCCTCACCATCTTGAGATGAACTATCATATCTAACATTCAAAATTTCATCAGCTTAAAAATTATTTTTAAAAATTGACCCAAAAATCAAAGCTTAAAATTTGATCATCCGAATGTTCACAAAAATTTAATCCACTTACCATACACTAAAATTAGACAAAATTAAAAAATTATTAATAAATTGAGTTTCAACCCTAGTTATTAATCTTATTAAAGACCGATCATATTTATTTAGATTGAAACTAGTACCAGGTTTACTTTTTACCTGTTAGTTTGTCCGGAACTTCCATTGAAAAATGACTATTAGCTGTAAAAGTTTGGGCATGTTTTGAACGCTGAGTAGAATCATTTTTTAGAGATATTGTTGGTGGAACCTGCATCATATTTGCTTTATTAATTTAATATTTAAAGAAATGGAATAAAAAAGTTTATTCAGTACTTATTTGGGCTATAAATTTTGGATCATGACGGTTTTTAAAAGTCAAATCGTCAACATCTGATATTGGGATGTGAAATCCCTTGCGATGCTCATTTTTATTTATCATGGGAATATCATATTCATCCAAATTGGCCATTTTAAATGAATAATTTAGCTAAAACAATGCGTTATTTCTATTTTAAACTAAATTAAATATATGAAAAAAAAGAAAAATTTCATCAATTTCAAAAATTAGAAAGCAATGGCATTAGTTTTTAGCAAAGTATAACTCTTTATGTGCAAATTTTTTTATTTTAATTATTTAGCATTTGTTATTTTATATTTGCATCATATTTTCTTTGTCAATCCAAAATATAAAATAAATTCTTGATTGTAAATAAAAGCAAAAAAAGAATTGATAGAAAATAATGGATATAAAAAAAGGAATCAAAATGAAATAGATATCAATCAGAAATTTTGAGTTTTTCAAAACCAGTTTAATAAATTGTGAATTCAAATTTTAAAAAATCTTTCAAAAAATGAAAAAAATTTAAATTGGTATCTGTTCGATCACAAAAAAGACATTTTTTGACGATAAACTTTAAGAAATTTGAAATTAGATTTAAAAAATGTATGTGAGCTCATCAATTTTGTGTATAAAGCAAACATGAAATTGCAAAATATTATTGCATACCGAAAATTTAAAAAATTATTAGAATTTTTAAATTTTTATTAGTAAATATTGTTAAAAATTTTTTTTTATTTTTTCACTTGTATACAGTGGTTTTTTTAATGTTTTAATTGTTAAAAATAAATGGAGTTTGAACATTTCTTTTCGAAAGGTGAATCTTAGAAAGCCTTTTGAAGAATAAGATTTATACAATTTATATTTGTTTTTTTTAGTTTAAAAATAATTTGATGATAAAAGTTTAAAGCTTTGATTGATGAACCTTCATAAAATTGTAAAAATTGTCTAAAAAACAAAATAATTAATTTTTAAAGCTCCTTTTTTTGTTGCTAAATTTATTTTTTCATTTAAAAATTTTTTTTTGTTAAAGCATGATCGAATAAGTTGCATCAAATCTATTTTCTTTTTAGACTAAGAACAAATTTTTATTTAAAAATTTAATGCATAAATAATTAAAAAAACTTTAAGAAATTTAAAAAAGAATCCCCGTTTTGGATCTTAATCGTTCCTTTTAGTCAAATGAATAAACTAGAGGAACATGTTAACTAAATTTTCCAAAAGGGGTCTTTTCTAAAGAATAACTTCAATTTTACAAGAGGCACTTTTACACTTTTATTTTTCAGTTTATAAGAGCTTATTTCAATAATTATATTTATATAATCATACTTTTCCATTTATTTTTTTTATTTTTATTAACATGATTTATCTTTCGATAAACTAAGCTAAACTTTTTTGGTTACTTCTTTTCCTAGAATTTGAGAATTTGAGAAAAATAATTTGTGATTAGTATCTGATGATTATCAATTTTAAATGATCAAATTATTTATTTTAAAGTATTGGACAGAAAAAGATTCAATTGCTAAAATAAAGATATTTAAAAATGTTCCTGCCAAAAATACATTAAAATTGACCTAAATTGTCAATCAAGTAATTTTTTGTTTAGAAAACTTTTGCAAAAAGTAGCTTAAGTATTATTTATAATGATGTTTTAGATACCAAAATATACGAATTTTTCAAAAAATTGAAAAAAAATTAAGATGTCTTCGTCCAAGACAAAAAGCAATCAAATTTGATTTTTGAGTGCAAATTTTATTTTATAATTACAAGGTTATCAAAAATAAAAAAATAGTAATTGTAGTTGTGGGAAATTTAGTTTTTTTAGCCTTTTATTAACCGAGTTCATTCATTTAACTTTTAATTGACCCATTTCAAAATTAAAAAAAATTAAATGAGTTCATCAAAATAAATTTTTGACATTTCTCCTAAATGATTTTAGTCCTTAAGAATAAATGCTCTCTGCTAACTATCAAATAAATTAATGATTTAGTTCGCCCTAAGACAATCTAAAAATTAATAGTGTCACAACAAAGCATTTAATTCAAATCATGCAAAGTACTCCTTGTAATTTTAATCTTGAAAAAAAAGCATTGAAAGTTTAAATAATCAACTAAATCTTATAAAAATCACTACACCTACGCTTATTTGTGATATTCGATTTTCTTTTGCCCTTGATCAAACTCAAGCTGTTTTAGAATGACCATTGCTGTGATACGAAAAGTAATTATAGACCTACGGTTAATATCAAGTATTTCAAGAGTATTTTAATTACTTCGAATAGCAACAAAATTTTAGCATAGTCAAAACAGTTCAGTCTAAATAATTTTTTTTCCAGTCCAAATCGTTTTAAAAGCCCTTCTGAATTCATGGTTCAGAAATTTCTCAAAAAAATTTAACTTTATAAAATTCTATAAAAAACAAGCTTTAGTAAGAACCGAAAAATTTTATTCTCAATAAGCACAAGACAAATTAAATAAAAGACAATTCTAAATATTATTAAATAAATTTTTAGAGATGAAAATTAAAAAAAAAGTTTTTGTTCTATTTTTTTTGTTAGCAAATCTAAGCTGCTGTTTGGCAACCTTTAAAAAAGTTTGGTAAAAAATTGTAAATTTTTAATTAAAAAAATAATTAATGTTAGAATTTTAGCTATTTCACAAATTGGGCCCACTCAAGACCAAGTGGTGCCGAATTTTATCCTGAAGACATCAACCCTGAATTGTGTACACATGTTATATATGCTTTTGCCAAAATCGAAAATTATACTCTTGCGCCAACTGAAGCAATTGATATAGAAATCGATGATGGCTTTGGCTTATATGAGCGAATAATGGTTCTAAAAATAATAAATCCTGCATTAAACATTTTACTTGCGGTAGGCGGATGGGCTCAGGGATCAGCCGGTTTTGATACTGGTAAAAATTTAATTAATATTATAAGAGTGGTATTTAAAAAAATTAATGTATCTGAAAGTTGTTGAAAATGATGAAACAATGAAAACATTTGCCAAAAATTCAATTAATTTTTTAAGAAAATGGGAATTCGACGGACTCGGTATACTTAAAAATTTGAATCTAAAATTTTTTATTTTAAAAAAAATTAAGATGTCGATTGGGAGTTTCCTGTTGTTAAAAAAAAGCAATTTACAAGACTTTTAGAAGTAAAGTTTTTCAATTAAATTTTAAATTTAGCTATATATTATTAATTAGATATTGAGACTTGAATTTGATAATGAAACTCCAAAGAATAAATCTCTTGAGCTATCAATTGCAGTATCTGGTGGCCAAGCAACCATTGACACTTCCTATGAAGTAGATAAAATTAGTCAATATGTTGATTTTGTGAATTTGATGGCCTATGACGTAAAAAAAATAAAAAAAATAAATTAAGAAATTCAATTTGAATTTAGTTTCACGGTTCTTGGAGTATTAAGACAGGCTTTCATTCAGCTTTGTATTCTAAAACAGGCGATTTATCATGGGAAAATACTTTAAATGTGGTAAGATTTTTCAATTTGGTTATTTTGTGTTTAAAATTTTTTTGTAAGGATTGGTCAGTAAATTACTGGCTTAAAAAAGGTTGTCCAAAAGAGAAGCTAATATTGGGCATAGCTTTTTATGGAAGAGGTTTCAAACTGGCTAATTCCCACTCAAATAAAGTTGGTTCACTTTCTAGAGGATCATCCAGAGCTGGAAAATTTACTAAAGAAGCCGGTTTTTTGTCTTTTTATGAAGTATATTTTTTAAATTAGGTATAAAATATTTCGGTTTAAATTTATCATTAAGATATGTCAAATAAAAAAAGAGAAAAATTTAGCTGAAGAATTCGATAATGAACTTGGAGTGCCTGGTCTCACTTTTGATAATCAATGGATCGGATATGAAAATCAAGAATCAGTAATTTTAAAAGCAAGTTACATCAAAGATATGTGTCTTGGAGGAGCTATGATTTGGACTGTAAGAAGAAATAACTAAACTAGAAAATAAAATAAAATTTTATTCGGGATATATTTTTAAGATTGATTTTGATGATTTCAAAGGAACATTTTGTGATGAAGGAACTTATCCACTAATGACAATTCTAAATGAAGTTCTAAAAGACTCAGAATGCTATGAATCAATCATTAAACAGGAAATCGCTTCATCAGGTATTAAAATTATTTTTTAAATTTACTTTTTTAAATTTAATTTTAGCAGAACCAGTTACCACAGTGGCTCCAGTTAGAATGCCTGGTAAATTTTATCTAAACTTGTGTTAAAATAATTGCTAAATTTAAAAAAAAAGTGAAAGAAGAGACTTTGACTTCGGAAACAATTCATTTCGAGAAAAGTATAATTTTTTGTCTTTTAAATTAAAAAATTAGTAAATATTTTATCTAAGCTACGCAATTTGTTGAAACGGAATCTTCAACAAAAAAATCAGGTAATTAAAATAAAGCATCAAATTTTTTTTTATCAATTAAATATTTTTAGTGACAAAAGATTCTTATGATAATTCAGTGGATTTTGAATTAATGTCATCATGTATGCATTTTTTTATTAAAACTAAAAATTTAAACAGATTATCTTAGACAAATGCAATGGAACTATTTTGATACCAAGCTTTATTGGATGCGAATTTTATCAAGTTTGTTTGAAAGGCTTTGAAAATCCAGCTGCGATTTTAAAGTGTCCCGTAAACTTATGGTTTGATCCAAGCCAACAAACTTGTTCAAAAAATAAACCAGTAAAAATTAACTGATTTAAGAGTAAAATATTTGTTAAGTTTTCGTAAAAGGTTACCTGTAAAACGGAAATTGAATCAACTACCTTGATTCCGATGATTTCACCTGATACTTCAGTTTTTGCGTATGCAACTAAATCAATACTTGAACTATCAAATACAACAAAATATGCCAAAACCCAAGACAATGATGATACCACACAAGTTGCTTTTGTCACACCTGGATCTTTTTTAACAACAGAAAACCAACAAAATAATATAAACAACACGGCTACAAATACTACTGTTATGGCTTATGTAACTTCAGACCAAAAATCTACTTCCATTAACCAAGAAAATGAGGACTTTTCTGTGGCAAATACTACTGTTATGGCTTATGTAACTTCAGACCAAAAATCTACTTCCATTAACCAAGAAAATGAGGACTTTTCTGTGGCAAATACTACTGTTATGGCTTATGTAACTTCAGACCAAAAATCTACTTCCATTAACCAAGAAAATGAGGACTTTTCTGTGGCAAATACTACTGTTATGGCTTATATAACTTCAGACCAAAAATCTACTTCCATTAACCAAGAAAATGAGGACTTTTCTGTGGCAAATACTACTGTTATGGCTTATGTAACTTCAGACCAAAAATCTACTTCCATTAACCAAGAAAATGAGGACTTTTCTGTGGCAAATACTACTGTTATGGCTTATATAACTTCAGACCAAAAATCTACTTCCATTAACCAAGAAAATGAGGACTTTTCTGTGGCAAATACTACTGTTATGGCTTATGTAACTTCAGACCAAAAATCTACTTCCATTAACCAAGAAAATGAGGACTTTTCTGTGGCAAATACTACTGTTATGGCTTATATAACTTCAGACCAAAAATCTACTTCCATTAACCAAGAAAATGAGGACTTTTCTGTGGCAAATACTACTATTATGGCTTATGTAACTTCAGACCAAAAATCTACTTCCATTAACCAAGAAAATGAGGACTTTTTTGTGGCAAATACTACTGTTATGGCTTATGTAACTTCAGATATCAAGACAGTAAATAATCAGTCAGATGATAATTTATTTAATTCAACAGTAATAGCTTATGCAACATCGCAAAGTACTAAATCTACAACTGAAGCCATATTAAACACTACAGTAATAGTTTACGTGACTCCTGACATCACTAAGTCTTCAGAATCTGGTGAAACAATTTATTCTGAAACTACAATATTTGCTTATGCAAGCCCTGGGAAAACTCAGGAATCTAAAACTACCGAGAGTAATTTTTTTTCTACTTTGACTCAATCATCCACTTTAAAAACAACTATAATTGATAATGATGACTCGACATTTAAATGCCCTCATGCGTCCGGTCTGTTCCCAAACCAAGAAAGCTGTGACCGATTTTGGCACTGCTCTAACTTTATTCCGTTTGATAAAAAATGTCCCGGAAATCTAGTTTTTGATAATAAACTCAAAGTTTGTGCATGGACAAGTGATTCATGCAAGCAAACATTAAAAAAATTGTTAACTTATGATCTAATGAGATTAGACTCATCATATTTTAAACAAACCCTTCCTGTTAGCAATGAATCGAATGATGGTAAACTAAAAATAAATTTATAAAAAATTATTGATGATAAATTTTTTTCTTTTAGTTTTTGTTTGTCCTGAAGCGAATGGTTTGTTTGAAAATAGAAAAAACTGTAAAAGTTTTTGGCAATGCTATAGAGGAGTGCCATATCTCAAGAAATGTGCTGGGGATTTAGTATTCAACAAGAAATTTGGAGTTTGTGATTACAACTCGAATTGTAATGATAATAGATTTGAACATTAGTTTTGTTAAATTTTTTTTTAGTTTTTTAAAGTAAGATTTGTTTATTAAAATAATAAAAAATAAAAATTTAATTACAATTTTTTTAAAAAATATCAACTTTTTTTTGAGCCACCAAATCCGGAAAATCCCATCATAGAAGCCATATCCAAGGTCTCGCTAGAACCTTCCTCCTCATCATTTTCTGTCTCATTTTTATTTTTTTTTTGTTTTTTCTTTTCTTTACGATATGCTTTAATTTTTTCCTCTTCTTCCTTCAATTCTTTGATCCTCTCATCTAAGTCATATTGTTTTTTCTTCTCTTCCTTTTTTTTTTTATTGAACTCGAACCTTTGTTTGACTTGATCCAAAGTACTACGCTCAATTCTCATTGACATGCCCAAATTTTTTATATCTAAAATGATTTAATTAAATAAAGAAAAAAATCATCAATTTTTTAATTACGTTTTTTTCCATTTATGTGATCCAAAAAATTCATTGAATCCTTTACCACACAATCACAAATATTACAATAGTATCCTCCGGCTAAATTTGCTGGTGTCGCCTTTGAAATGATTACAGTTTTACCAAGTTTTGATTCTAAATCGATTTTGTAGTCTCGGGCTTTTAGCATTTCCGGCTTTGTCTTTGATTCTTCGTCTTCTTCTTCGTCGCTCAAAGGACGCTTTGTATTTTGATTTGCGTATTGATTCACGTCCCATTTTCGTCTATGATCTTCGGGTGCCTTAAAAAATAAACATTGATTTTAGAGATTTAAGGAAATGTTATGATAATTTTGAAAGCAAACTTACTGGCAAACTCATTTCTGCTTTTATCTAGGGAAAAAAAATAATTTCTTTTATTTTTAATTTTAGAGATTAAACGATTGTTACAGCGTTTAAGATTTTCAAAAATTAATAAAGTTTTTCAAATTTATTTTTAAGTTAAATAAATATATATTTGTGAAAAATGGAATGGTAAATTTCATAATATTTAGAAATAGGAATTTTTGAAGTTGGTGTAAATTTTTTTTTTATTTCGATTTTACTTTTTTTATAGACTTGATTTATTTCTTTTGGAAATTCTTGAAAAACCACTAGAAAATTTAAAAATTTCTAAACAATAATTTTAGTTGAGATTCAAATAAATTACTTTTCATCTTTATGAACTCTGTAAAATTGATCCATATACTCGGAGCGACCAAGCATATCTAGAAAATCTTCATCATGTGTAATAATTATCAGCTGGAAGTTTTTTTGCAAAGATCTTGTTTTGATAATTCTTAAAGATAAGCAAAAATGTTTATGAAATTTTTATTTTTTTCATCATTTTAAATAAAACTGAAATGAAATTAGAATCAAAGATTTTTTTTTTCAAAAAAATAATTTCTTTAATTTAGAAATAACAAGACTGTTTAAAATCAATCAAATTATCTAATTTTTTTTCTAATCATTAATTATATTTATTTAAGAAATTTTTGATTAAATAATTTAACTTAACTAAATCATAATTTGCTAAAATTAAAACCTTTTTAGATTCAATAAATTTAATTTAAATTTTAACTATTTTAAATCGTAACACGAATATGTAAAAAATACTGATCACTCAATATAAGAACTTGATTTTTTTTTAATATTTTTAATCAAACCTAAAGGAAAAAAATTTCAAGAAAAATTTTTTATAACTTTTTTATTCTATTTAAATGATAAGTCATGTAATTCTCATTAAAACTATATTTTAAGAACTATCTATTTTCTAAAAGTTTAAATCAGCCGAAGTGATTCAAGAAATAGCAAAACAGTTATGATTTTGATTTAATTAAATTAAAAAAAAATCGCTATCATTTAACACTAGGTCTAAAAAAATACCTTAAGTGAAAAAAAACATCACTTTTTTCAATTTATGCAAGTTTATTTCCTAAATGATGGTGAAAGTTAACCACCTAAACTTTTTTTTATTTATAAATTTATTGTCTTTAAAAACAGTAGCTTGTTTATTAATTATTAATAGTTTTAATTTTAAAATCATTCGAAAATTATTTTACTTAAGTCTAGCAAAAATTTAAAAATCAAAAAATGATCGTTTTAATAAATAATCGTTTCTATCTAATAAAAAATAAATCCTAACCATATTTAAAATTTTTAAATTCTCAAAAGTTATAATTTAAAAAAAAACTTACTCAACAAGAGCACTAGCCAAGCTTTCAATATTATCTCTATCCAAATTTGTAGTAGGTTCATCGAGCGCCAAAATTCCCGAATTAAGACAAAACGTTTCGGCCAGTGCCAATCTTATAATTATACTAGCCAATACTTTTTGACCAGCACTACATCTACCTCTCATGTCCAAACAAGTGTCACCTTTAATGAGCACAACCCTATAGTTATAAGTTTTTTTGGATTTAATTTGTTCTTCAGCACCGTTCTCTTCCTCGCTTCTAATTTCAATATAGTCTATATCAACCCCACGGTAAACTTGTCTCCACAATTGCTTGATAATCTTATTAATTTCATTCATTTTAATTTGATGATAATTCATTATTGCCCTATCCAAAGCCTTGTAGTACTTTTCTATATCCATAACACTGTACTCCAGCACTTTTAGGTCACTGGTGCATACCATGTACTTTTCTACGGCGTTCTTAATTGTGTCCAAACTGAGCTCTTCGTTAATGGCCTGTAGTCTACCTTCTAAAATGTTGATGTTCGAAGCTACTTCGTTTATCTCTTTGTGCAAATCATCACGCTTTTTTTCCAATTTTTCCTGCTCCATTTTAAAGTCTTTTAAATTAGTGTTATCGTTTAGCTGAAGTTCCTCTTTTTTTTTGGCATGCTGTTTCTCTTTGGCGTCAAAGAGCTTTCTCTTTTGTCTCAACATTAAATTGTCGTTCAACTCTCTCTGCTTTATCTCTTGTCTAGCTATTTCTAGTTTTATATTCTCCGCGTCCTGGTACAATTTATCCACTCTACCATTCAAATCTTTTTCGGTCGAATCTAATAATTTAAATTCTTTTTTGTATTCAGCTATCTTTGACTCGTCATTTTGTTCAAAATTTTTCACAAGCTTGACCAAATCATTTATCTGGTTGAACATGGCATTTATTTCTTGATAAAATTTTTTTTTATCCGTCAATTCTTTGTGCGTTTTTTGACAAACAATCTCTTTTTCATTCACTAAATTTTCAACCAATTTGCTGCAAGTCTTAAAGCTAGCTTCCAAAGCGAGTATTTCTTTTTTCAAGTTGACTATTTCGGTCCTAAGTTCTTCTTTTTTGTCAACAAGCTGAGATTTCTTTTGGTTTTTTGACTCAATTTCGTTCCGTCTAGTCTTGTAATCATTTAATTTCTCTCTTATTTTGTGAATTTGATCACTACGAGCATAGTAAGAGGAAATTTCCTCCTGATCAGATTGAATGCTTCGGCTAATCTGCTCCAATTCACCCTGAATAACCATTTTCTGCTCGGACAGAGTCTCCAAGTCGGTGTCATCCGCCGCCTCCAAATTACCATTTCTGGCCAAACTCTCAATTTTCTTCTCAACATCCCTGACTTCACTTGTACATTTATCTATCATAATTACCTCGCTTTGCAACGAAATCGCGTAAGATTTTCGCTTGGTCAAATTTTTAATCTTACCATCAGTTTCGATCAGCTCTTTTCTCAATTTTGGCAGAATGTTTTTGTCATGTTCTTCTATTTTCTGTTTCAACTGAGTCAATTCGTTGTTTTTAATCTTGTCATATGATTCCTTAACAGATTTGGCATTGAACATTTTCTCCAAGTTTTGCTCGTTTGACTTTAATTTTTGGTCCAGATCTTGGACTTTTTGCGGAATTTTGCGCGTGTACTTGTTTAGCTCATTGACAGTGTCGTTCACTTCATCGATGTCCTTGAACATTCGCATACAAACCGGACACGAGTGTTTGTCGTCCGAGTTCAGCTGCAGCTGCTGGACAAATCTTTTGTAAGTTTTGTCTACTCCGCTCAAAAAGCCCTTTTCATCTAGTAAATTTTTTTGCTCGTCCTGAAGTTTTTCCAGAATGGAATCGAATCGGTCAATGTCCGATTCATTAGTAATGAGATCATTTAAATTCAAAAGAATATCTTCGTAATTTCTGAGCTGTTTTTCCTTAGAGCGAAAGTCGTCATTGAACATTTTTCGCTTGAATTCGTTGGAACTTAAATTTTTGTCCAAGTCTTTTCGACTTGACTCCAGCGAGCCTAGCTGAGAGTCCAAGTCTTTGCATTCTACATCAAATATTGCCTTGAGCATCGAGTCATCTGACTTGGCAGTCATCAAATTTTCGCTCTGGTCAAAAAAGTTCTCCATGTCTTCCTCAATGTGCATTTTAATTTTCCTAATTTGTTCCTGTTTGGCTTTTTTTTCGTTCCTTAGCATGCTTAATTCTGTCTGTAGCTTGGAATTCTGGTGCCATTTATTAATTTTGGCATCAATGTCCTGTTCTCTTTGTTTTAAATTTAATTTGGAATTATCTAATTGTTTTATTTTTGATTTTATCTCATCCACATTGATCAACTGAGAGCTTTGTTTCTCTATTTCAGCCTCGCAGTGATTTATTTTGACACAAAGCTCGGCCTGCACCTTGTCATCCTCGATTAAATTCAGCTCTTCTTCTATCTGACAGTACTGATTTTGATATTTTGCTATGGATTCCTTTTTATTCTGAATACTTTGTTCAATTCTTGACTTTTTGTCTCGCTCAGCATCAATTTCACTTTGAAGCCGAGTGTCCTGCTTTTTGGCATTTTCTTGATCTATACCAATTTGATATTCGTAGTCAGTGATAAAATCAGATAGCTTTGCAGTGATCACTTCAATACTAGGGCATTCGATACCGATTAAATCACATGCTTTAGTGGCAATAGCATCTAGCTTTTTTTTGTTTTGGACATAATCTTTAAATCTATTCTCCAAAGCTCCCATTTCCAAGCTGATTTTGGATTTAGAGCCACTAATCTGTTTTATTTGATGCTTGGTACTTTCAATTTTTTCATATACTTCTCTTTCTTCTTCGCGTCGCATTTTATCAGTGGTTGCCTTGAAATGCTCTACATACTCTTCCAATTCGGCATCGGTTCCAGTGAACAGACAGTCTTTGGTTGCGGCCAAATATTCTTTGATTTGTCTTTCAAAGAGATCTTTTTCGTTTTCAATTTTGTCAAGTTCGATTTTAATTTCAAAAATCCGCGCTGATTCCTGAAAATAGAAATCCAATTGTTTTTTAATGGGCTTTAATTTTTCGCCCAGATCTTTTTTTTTGTTTATTAAAAGCTCTAGTTTTTTGGTGTTGTCCTCTGAGTCTCGTTTAAGCTGCTCGGATCGACTCTTGTAGGCTTCCAAATGTTTTCGCTCGATCCCCATCTGTTTTATTAATTGATTTTTTTCCAAGCGAACTTTTTTTAGAGCATCCAAAGCCTTGATGTACTTGGTGGCAGCAAAAATTTCGTCAAAGCGAGTTTTCAAAAGTTTTCCATCACCTGTTAAAAAATGGTCCAAACAAGGAAAGAAAAGGTTTTGAAAAAAAAATACTCAATGGCCAGTTCGAGTCTTCCTGATGACAAAAGATGACGTGTTCCATGACTGCTTTGGACACTCCAAAAGCATTTACAACCTCTGCGTCAGCATTGATGCACTTACTGGTGATCGTACTCGCTAATTTTCCTTGACTGTCATATCTGCTAATTATAGTCTCCAAAGTTCTGAACTCTAATTTTTTGGCCTTTTGCGTACAGCATAGATTTTTTTGGACTTGGACAGTTAGTCCACTGGTATCTTTAAAAAAAAGCTTGATTTTTCCTTTTGTTTCGATTTCATCGATTAATTTTGGATCGAACAAAAACGAGGATCCTTTGGTATTTGGAGGCATGTCGCTTGTTGTAGCGTATTTAAGAGACTCGATAACAGTTGTTTTACCTTAATTCATTTTTGGTAGATATTTTTCTCAAATTTTGAGAAATTAAAGCATACCACAGCCGTTTTGACCACAAATTAAAGTAACTGGCGTGAAAAATTCGATCATTTGAGTATCCTTTTCCTTGGGACCGTAACTTCGGATGCCCTGAATTGTCATTTTTTCAATACTAGACATTTTTTTTAGATTATTTAAATTTACATTGAAGAAAAAAAAATGAAAATTTTATTCAATCATTTTTTTATTTTATATGTTACAAAAAACTTCAAAACTTAATTAACTTTAAGACTTGAAATCACAATTATATTTTTATTTTAAACCTTACAATTAAAAATCAATTGATTAATTAAAAAATTTAAATCGAACAAAATTGTTTTATTCAATATTTTAAAATATAAATTATATTAGCAAAAGTTAAATAAATAGATATATTGAGTCAATATTTATTTTAATTAATTTAATTAATTTCTCAAGTCTTTGATAAGATTTTGCATTATAATTGTATTTTTAAACAAGATAATTTTTTCTGAATTATTTTTTTTATCTTTAAATTAATAAATAAACTTTTTGGAAAAGCAAAGTTTACGGGCAAAATCCGAGTAAATTAATGGGTTCATTGTTTTCGTACGGCCCTGCTGGTAACATTCGTGGTCAAAAGCATAGACTGGTAAAGCATTACACAAGGATAAGTCACAGAGCGCATTTCATTTTAAATCGAGAAGTTGATAACTGGAATAGATTACCACCTGACGCAATGACATCAACATCAACAACAACAAGACCCAAATATATTTGTTTACGAAAGCTTTCAATATCTTCGAATTCTGTATAGAACTCATATTTCACAACTGAGCCTCTTGGCTTGGAATTAGACTTGGTCTTGACTAAATTGCAACCTATGTCTTCTGCGCCGATAAGTGTTTCTTCTATAGGGTTACCTTAAGTACTTTCTGATGAAATGAATATCGGAATTTCGGCCATATTCAGTTCAAATTATACTAAATTATTAATTCAGTTTAAGTTTACCATAAAGTATTCAATATATATTCAGTCATATATTTTATTAAATGCCAATTATTATTGATTAATAGTTGACATTCTTTATATGACTAATGAGCTTCTTAATGAAATGTGTTAATTAAGATTATTTTTATATCAAAAAGTATATTTTTTATTAAATTAGAAAAAATCAATAGTATTATTTAATTTTTAATCAATTTATTATATTTTTATTTAATAAAAAAATTTTATTCTTAAAATGCAGTTTTTATTTAATTTATGGTATATTTTATTCAAAGAATGGGTAAAGATTATATTTCGCGTTTAATCATCAGAATTTTGATTAAAATTTGCATTATTTAAAAATTCCATAAATTAAAAATTTGACAAAAATTGTTCAGATTATAACCAAATAATTTATTTTGTTCTTTTTATAATTAAATTTTATATGATTTTTGAGGAAAAGGGGTGCATTCTTAGGTGCAAGCTTTTTGAGTAATTTTAAGCTTATTTAATAAAAGGCAAGTCAAAAAATTGATCCTTTTTTAATTATTTTTGATAAATAAATTAATTTTTAATATCTAGAAGTTTAAAAATTAATTGTCTACTAAAGGAGTATGTCTGATAAGAGTCCATATTTTCTTTTGCTTGAATTTTATCCTAGAGTTACAATACAAATTAAAGCTCATTTGATGCTCTTGAGAAAATGCAGATCTTTAATTACAAGGTTGACCTCTGACATTTAGAAATGGTGCAAAACTTTATTTTTGGCAATTTTAGGAGCATTTTTAAGATCAGCTTTAAGATCAGAATTTAAAAGAGGGATATGATAGGATATGATTGAAAAAAAATTTTTCCACAACAGGAGCAAAAAAAGTTTTTTAATTGTCAATAGTTTGCTTCGGTCCGATGAGAATATCTTTTGCAAACATATACAAAGGATATAAAAATCACATATCATCTTGTAAAGCAAAAAATTCTCAAAAAATTAATTTAACCCCATATTTTCAATAATTTTTTGTCTTAGATTTTTTCAAAAAATATCAATTTTAGAAAAGATTAAAATTAAAAAATAATAATTAATTCTTATTTTTTTACTTATATTTTTATTTAGATTATTTTATAAAAAATCTTTACTATTTCTAAACATGAAAATAAAATTTACTGAAAAATTGCAAAAAAATTATGTTTAATGAAATAAACTTTAAAAAAAATTAATGATTTCAATAAAAATTGAGAAAATACTCTCTTATTCAACTAATTTATTTGGGCTTAAAAATCAAAATTTTGAAAAAGTAAAACCTAGAATTTGTTTATCTCATTTGGGGTCAGGGGCTACCCTGGGACAAGATACAAAAAAAACAAAAAAATGGGTAAAATTTCGGTTTTTTTTGAATAAATCTCGAGACTAAATTTTTTTTTTGGAAAATAAAAATATTTTCTAGTAGAGAATTTTTTGCTATATAAGATAGTATGTGATATCTTTTGTATATGTTTGCAAAAGATATTCTGATCGGACCGAAGCATACTATTGACTATTAAAAAACTCTTTGAGCCCCTGTTGTAGAAAATTTTTTTTTCAACGCCTCCTATAAATTGGCATTCTGAGGTTTTTACAAATGCAGATTACGAATTTGAGGTCGAAAATCGAGTTCTAAGATAGTGTGGACGTTTTACATTGCCAGAACCTTAGAATGAAAAGAATACTTATACCAAACAGAGTCTTACGATGGATACCTCAAGGGCGACGGAGAGTAGGACGACTAGTAATAAATTGAAAGTCAAAAATCACGAAAGAGATCACCGAAATGGGCATGACATGGATGAAGTAAGGGAAAATGCAAAGAATGAACTTATGCTCCACAAGCAGCAAATATGGAAAAAAAATTTAATATATTTGTCTTCAATTTCTATATTTGTGGAATTAAGATTTAAAAAATAAAAAAATTAGTTTTATAAACTTTATTCAAAAAAACTTCTTCATAATTCAAAAAAAAGCTATAAAATTTGAAGTTAAATTGAATTCCAAAAACCAAATGATTTAACTGCTTTAGTCCAAATATTCAAAACGAGGTACAAGTGACTGAATTTTCTGCCGCTGTCAAATCATTCAAACTACGGTATTTATCAAACTTCAGCTCATACTCATTCTGACAATTTAAATTCTGATTTAACGATCTATTAGCTTCACTGTCCGAGTTCTCCGAATTGAACTCAATCTCCTGTTCTCCTTCAGTCTCAATATTATCCAGATTGTTCTGTGCGTTCAACTCTTCAATTTGCGCTTTTTCCTCTTTTTTTATTCCATTCTCAACTTCCTGCACCAATTCATGACCACCAATTGTTATTTCGTTCAAGTCTAAATAAGTTTCATCATCAACCAGCTTGAAATAATTAATACCGATTTTTTTCTCCACGTCAACTTGATCATTCCTGCGCCCAGCTGCCAAATCATCCTCACACGAATCAACAGCATCATACTCATTTTCAGCAGGCTCCCTTTCATTGGCATTTTTCAGCTCATAGTTTTCCACTTCACAGCTAGTTTCATTTCGCTCTTCATACTCATATTCATATACATATTCTTTTTCGTAATCGTCTTTGGAATAGTCGCATTCTTTTTGACAATCTTGACAACTTTGGTTATTTTCATCCTGATAGTCGTATTCCTCACTGTGGTTCTGACTGGTGTTGTCTATGTACTCGTCGTAGACCTCTTGGTGCTCAGGCACAATATGGTCATCTCCGTAAACTAGATTTTCGTCTGATTTGGATTCAGTTGAGGTGCTTTTTTGACTCACTGCATAATTGTATTCATCCTGCTTCATTTCCAGAATTTTCCCATTTTTCTCCGCATTCTCTCTGGTCGATTCAATCAAAGACACAATGTTTGAATCGTCGCATTTTTTTTTTATTAATTTGGAAAATTTTGGCGTCTGAATTATTTTTTCGTCTATTTTGCCACTATTACTGAAATCAAGAGGACAATACAAGTGATCATTTAGCTTTCCATTCAGGTTTATTTTCTCATACACCTCTTGTTTAGTGAATTTTTCTTTTTTTCTCTTTTCTTTTTGGTATTTTGCATCCTTTAACTTTTCCAATCTTTCCATTTTGGAATCGACTTTGGTTCTAGGGTCGGAAATTGCGCTGCTAGTTGATCTGGAAGACTTGTGTTTCATTAATAAAGCGGAAGAATTGGCCGAATAGGAAGACGTGCCAGTGGTTAGCAGCGAATTAGAGGTAATGACTGATGGCGCCAGAAACGAGCTCGGCAAAGACGGTATGGAATCAATGGATGGCGGGTTGGGCGCAGGCTGCAAGGATTGAGCAATAAAATGAGATTTGTTTTTTTTCGATTCCTTTTTATCTTTTTTGGACCGTCTACTATTTTTGGACAAATGTTTCCGCGCTATTTCTTTTGGCTTGTCGACTTTTTTGCTGGTGTCGCTCTTAATGGCACTTTTAGACCCGGTCTGAGCCTTGGCATTTTTGCACAGACCGGTTTTTGAGCTGTTTAGCTCGATGTTGGAGTGGTTCGAATAGGATTTGTACGAAGAGCTAGTGGAAGAAGAGCGGGAACTTTTCGACGGATTGGGCTCTTTGATGGCGCCGTCGTTGGTCGAAGTAGACGAAGCGTTAGCGCAGCCACTTGTCAAGTTAAACTTCATTTTGAACTTTTTTTTAAATTTAATACAACTAAAGGTCATTTTAGGCTATGGTCACTGATTTTCTACAAATTTTCCATTTTGCTATCAAAATTTGGCCAAATTTTGTTATTTTTTAAAGATTTTCAACTACAATTAAATATTTTCCATTGTCTAAAACTAGAGCTAAGTGATTAAGAGAGAATTTCGTGAGGTTGTTTTAATTAGAAGACCTCATGACATAATCAACGATAAGAAAATATTTTGAAAATTTATTTAAAACATTACAATTAGGAGGAAAAAAAAATTCGCTTGAAAACATAGACACCAAGGATTAAAAGAGTGAAAGTTTTCGTCTATGTTTTCTTCTTTGTTCATAATTTTTAATTTAAATAATGAAAAAAATTTAAAATTAAAAAAAAAGTATATATCTTGGATAATACACAAATAAATACGGATTGAATAATTGATAAAGTCAATCCAACAATGAACGATCACGTATCTGGTTTAGCGTTGGAGTAAAATGCAAAATTAGAACAAAAATTTGACTTTTAATTTTAAGTTCTTTGTTGATTAGGAGTTTGGGAATACCATAATCTTACTATCTAGTTTATGATCATTATTAAGTTGTTGTCGTGAATATTAATTAAAACTTAAGTAACATAAATAAAATTTCTCTTTTATTTGTATTGAAAAGTATTCGTCATTTAAATGATATGATCCCATTAAATTTTTTCGATTTAAACTTAATTCTTAACTTTACTAATTAAATGCCTAGGTTTCATAACTTAAATGTTTCTCTATTGTTTCATTAAGGTATTATTGTGTGTTTTCTTTGATTCTCGTTTTTTTTTTGTTGCTTAAATCCAATCTATCTTTTGCTAAGTCCTAATTAAATGTGTTTTTCTTTTCATTACGAGTAGGCTATTGCGACGTTTCTTTAATAAATATTTATAATTTTTGTAATCTATCTGACAAAGATACAAAAATATTTCAACCACTAATGCAAATAATATTACTTATACGAAAAAAATGACTTTTATTAATTAAATTTTTTTACTTCTTAAAAATAATATTCACTGAAATAATTTCATAGTTCGATTTCATAGTTAAATGAAAAAATGTTTTAATCTAGATTTTATTATATAATCTGTTCTATGTTTTTTCAACAACAAAAAAATTCTTAGTTGTTCATTCTGAATAATTAGCTTTTGAATTTAAAAGATTTGATAAATTAAAAATCAAATCAAATATTATGATGAACCATTTATTCATTCATTAATATTTATCAACATACTTGGGGTCTAGTCGAAAGTGTTATCAACAGATAACATAATATGTTAACATTGGGTACCAAACCGGTTTTGTGAAAAGTCTTTTGTGAACGGTTTGTTAAACTATGGACGAATTTAATAAAAAAAAAGTCAATTTTCTATAAAAAAATTTATTTTTATTTTTTGTCTGTTAAATATTAATTATTTTAACTGTGGTTTTAGTTAAATTTAATAACTTCAAATGACGTTTCACTTACGGTTTAACTACTAAAAAGCATTTTTCTTTTCTTCCTTTTGTTCTTTTAATAATTTTTGTACTTTTTGTCGGGAGATTTAATCATTTTACTAAAAATCAACGGGGTCCGGGATGGAAAGTATTTTTAATTTTAAAAATTCTCATTGTCGTCTTTCTTTAGGTAAATTCTGCTTAGATTGTTCATCATAATCAGACTGCGAATTCCTAAAAAAATCTAGTAAAACATCAAAGTTTTTTTATAAATTAATATATTTAAATTTGAGAAAAAAAGTTCATAATTTTTTTTAAAAATTAAATTGGAAAATTTATGCATTTCCCATTTCATTTCATTTTTTTCCAAAGCAAAAATTAAACGAAGTGAATAGGCCACCAGATATGTTTTATGTTATTTGCATTATAAAATTTTTTTTTCAAACTGAATTTTAGAATCAATCAATTGTATTAAATTCAAAATCTACAAAATCTCGACATAAAAAAAATGAAAAATTGGATATTTAAAAAACATATTTTTTTAAAGATTAAATGCAATAATGAATTTTAAAATTGACTTAATTTTTGAAAATTTACTAAAATTTGAGTAAAATTACTTAAAATCGGATAAGAGAAGGACATTAAGTTTAGCAAATTTTCCGTAAGTCATTTTAAACCAAAAAAAAAGAATAATAATAGGCACCTTTACACCAAACCAAAACTATTTAACCTAAAACTAATACCACCACAAGCGAAAAAAGATTTTGATTTTGAAAAATTCACATAAAATATGGATAGTTTTTTTCCCTTTTGGTACTTTAAGTAAAATTAGAATTCCAGTAAATTAACTCAAATTTTAGTAAAATAAACTTTAAAAATCAGTCCTCTATTACAGACTAACACTCAATTATTTTATGTATTTAGCATCAAAATAAGATAGTTTTTAAGTAATGAAATCGGTTTGATACCCGAAATAATAATAAGCTTTGAAAATTTGATTGATTCTGAAACTTCTAAGATTTCTGGTTATTTTAAGTTAAATCCAAAAATATGAACAAAATTATTTTAATAAAAAATTTTTATTAAATTTTAACAAATACGATTAAACCATAAAAGTTTACAGAATAATTTATATTGTTATCGCCTAGAAGTTTTTAAGTCTTTGTTTTAAAATTAGAATTAATCTTGGCTAATGAATATCAGTATTAACTTCTTTTTAATCAAATTTATTATTTTTTTTTAAATGAACTTTTATTATAAAAACTACGTTATATTTGGAAACGATATTTTTAAAATTACTTAAAGAATTTATTTCCATCGATCAAAATATTTTTCTTTTATTTTTCTAATTTCCTCAATTTTGTTTTGTTAATGTACCTAAATTTGTTGGCATAAATTTTAGATATTTACATCTTTTTTAGGGAAAAGAAATATTTTTATTTAAATAACTCTAAAATCTGTTATTTATTTATAAACAAATTAAAAAATTAACCAAAAATTATTAGAATTTAAAAAAAAAATAAAAAAAAAAAGAAAAAAAATCTCATTCTTTGTTTTATTAAAGAAATGCATATTCTTTAAACAATTTTTAAATCTCAAAAGACTCTTTTGAACATCAAGACTCTTTTTTGAGTTTTAATCAAATATTCCATTAAACATTAAAAAAGTTTATTTAATAAAATTAAAATATGAAGTATTTACATAATTTTTTACATTAATTGCATTCCATTCGATTGTTTGGTTAACTGAAAAAATTAAAAAGTTCTAATTCTTTATTGATCTCGGTTTTCTGAATGTTTCGTGAATTGCTTCTAAATTCGGTGTTCGCGGAGTTGTTTTTACAGTGTAATCTACAGGCACATAAGTCTCTTCATAAATAAAACCACTGTCAATTCTCGGTCTTATTCCATGTCTATTAAATGGCTGATCAATGATAGCAATGTTTCCTCCACCCGGAATATGCTTTGCATTCTCTATAAATCATTAAAAAAGAAATAAAAACATTATATCTAAATAACTGTAAATATTTACCTAAAGAGCCGATTTTGGCTGGCGTTCTCCAATTTAATTTTTCATTTAAAATTTTTCTGTTCCCCCCTATTTAAAATAAACTACTATTAAAAATAAAAATACTTAAATAATAAAAACAAACCTCCTGGTGCATATCCTCTAGCTAAATGATCTATGCGAGCTACTCTGTTCCAGTTTAATTTTTCATTTAGCAAAGCCACATTTCCTCCGCCTTGAGATGGCTTTTAGAAATTATTTTTTTAAATGATGTTAAATACCTGGTTTGTGCTTTATCTTTTCCAATGAACCAATTTTTGATGGCACATTTTTGGATGGCAAAGGAAAGCTTGGTACTCTTACATCTGATCTTGACTTATCCCACCTTAGGTGCGATATTTAGTTTCGAATTTTATTTTTTATTAATTTAGCATACCACATATGCCATTTGTAAATTTTCTTTGAACGTGAACTTTCTTGGCTAAGTGAGGTTTCTTCTCTCCTTTCTGTTAAATCAAGTTTTGGAGTTTTGGAAGTAACTTCGGATGGATAGCCCAAATTGACTGTTCGCTTGTCTCCACTTTGGTCTAATTTTTGGTTTATAGGAGGCAATTTTAAGGCTTTTTCTTGGCGAGATTTTTCCGCGTAGCCTTTCTGATGTGAATAAGTCATTTTTTTCTAAATTTTCAAATTTAGACTTGTTCAATTTATTCCCCAGGCTGGCAAACAAATAAAGCTTTGTTTGCTTGAATCGAAACTGAGAAAGAAAATAGGATTTAATAGATTTTTAAAAACCTTGAAATTTTTAATTTGCAAACGGAAATTTATAATGAATTTATTCTTTTATAAAATTTTCAGCGTCTTGACAAAAGTAGAAATGGAATTAAATTAATTTAAACAAAATTTAACTATTTGTGTGCCATAAGCAACAAAAAAATAAAAACGATCAGACCGTGCCTTTATCTTAAACAGTTTTTAATATAAAGCTAATTCAGCCAAGTTGCTTAGGCGATGTATTTTTTTATGAATGTGAAAAATCGTTAAAATTTAACTATTGCATAAACTTTTATTTTAAAAATAAAACCCATCAAAATATAATGATATAAATAACTTTTACTATTTTGTTTTTTTTTTAAAGCAAGTCGAAATAATGAACATCAACATTATTTTAGTTGAGCTTCATTACTTCACCACTTGGCTTCTAAAAACACTTATTCCATTAGCAAGCTTTAAATATTCTGCTAAGTACTTGATATTTATAGGCCTACACGATCATTAATTATTTTATTTAAGAAACTTTTAGACTATTTTTTTAAGTTTTATTCTGGAAAATTTTAGAAAATAATAAAAACTCAATTAAAATTTGTTATAAGCTGTATTGATTAAATGTTTAGTCAATAGTTAGCATATAGACATGTTGAAATTGCTCCCTCAGGTCTGAAGAACACTTGAGAGAGCTCTTATGGTACTGACTTAATCAGTCTTGGACTGATTTCAAAGCTTGTTTGTTTAAAATTTACCTGTTAAATGCATCTTTATTTTTTTTTTTTAAGATAAAAACTTTGCTAAAGAAACTCACGTAATGATGAAGTCCTATGGGTGAAATTTTTTAATTGGCTTTTTTAATTAATACCAGTTAAGTCTTCTTTTCCAAATAAAAATGTACTTTTTTATTCAGGACATAAAATTTGAATTTAAAAAAATACACCTTGTTTTTTAGTTTTTTTTTTAAATATTGCAAATTTAGATCTTATTTTCTAAAAAAACAGCCAAACGACTTAAATAATTATTGTTTACACATTTGATAAATTATTCGAAACTTTCACTTTAAAACAAATAAAGATTAAATAATTTCTGGTGTTGACTTGGTAACAGCTGAAATTTTTCTTCCTGAGATTAATCTTTTCCTAGTGCCATTCAGGAAGAAAAAAATTATTTAAAAATAACAATATAATTATTTAATTATAAAATATCATAATAAAAAATTTCAAAAATTTTTTAAATTTTTTTAACTCTGTTTTTGAATATATTAGGACTTTTCTTTATTACAATGCGTAAAAAGTCTCTAGAACAAGTCACGTATTACTATTGAATTTAATATGGGTTTTAAGTTAATTTTAAGCCCAAGAATTTAATTTTCTTGAGAATACTTTTCGGAAAAAAACCAATAAATTTCTTTTAAAAAAATATTAGCTTTTCAATACGGTTTTTAAATATTAAATTTAAATTTTTTGCCAAACATCTTAAATTTTAAATCAATTAAAAAAACTCTGATTTTAAGAGTAGAAAATTCAAATTTTAATTTCTGCATTAAATTTAATATATTTATTAGCTTGGTAAATCGCTTGATAAAACAAATTTTAAAATGAAATAAAAAAAAATAAATAAGAGTAATTTAAAATTTATTCTGAAAAAAAAAACGCCAAATTAAAATTAAAATGTATCTATTCTTCCTTTGGGTCATTTTGAACATCTTTTAGGACTTCTTCGAGCTCCGGTTCATATTTCCAGGTTAAAATATTGGTGATTGTTTTTCGGCTAGCAAGTTCCACATTCATATTAAAATATTTTAAATTTGCGTGTGCTTTAGCAAGACCAACTAGCACCCGATTGTTTTCTAATTGATCATTTAGATTTAATTGACGAGAATTATCGAAGGCTTTTTTCGAATAAGCAGCGGCTTGTTCATATTTACCCTTAAAATTTGGAATAACAAAAAGATCTAAATTTTAGTATAATTTTGTCTACCATTGCATTGTAAATATTGGCTAGACAATTGCAAGCTCTGGAAAATTGTTTATCCATCTTTTTAACATCTTTTAAATACTTTTCCAAATATTCAATACTTTTGTCTATTTGGCCCATCCTAAAAACAATTTTATGCTATTTTAAATTAAAAAAAATATATTTTTACTTTTCGTGACATTTAGCGATGGCTTCCGAAGCGACACCAAAATTTTCTTCATCTTTGTCTCTCTTGGATATGTCAAAATAATTTTTATAGCATGCCAAAGCTGTGTCCAGATCCATGCTTTCTGTGTACGCATCACCAAGTAAAAAACTAGCATGTCCTTCCAGAGAACCGATAAAGCCTTTATGAGACAACAGTTTTAATCAATGGCAAAAATAATAAAATTGATAAATTACTGCTTTTGCAGACTTGGTAAGCCTTGGTCAATAAGTCGATTTTTTCTTGAGCACTAGGCGAATATCTATCCGCAGTTATCCTGTAGATGCGCTGCAGATGAATACAAGCATCGACAAAAATGGTCGGTGATTCTAAATTTTTCAAATTATCCTCGGCATATTGATAGCGAATTTTGTGCAAATTCTCAACTTGGTTTTTGGTAAAAGCTTTTGATCTGTTTAAAAAGAACCAATCTTTTCCATTACTCAAATTGAAGCATTCTTGAAAATGCTCCATGGCATTTACATATGACTCTCTCACTTTTTCAGACTTTGCCGTGTAATCGGTAGCTATTGAATTTAATTTTCAAAGCAATTTTCAAATTTAAGTTAATTTACTTTGTCTTTCATAAGCAAGGCCAAGATTGGAATGGGCTTCGGCCAAAAACTGGTCATCAAGATTGTGCGATTTGTCTTGAACAATATTGAGGCACTTTTCGAAAAAATAATCTGATAACCAAGCATCATCTTTTAGCAGAAAATAATTTGCCAAGTCACTATAATTGATATAAACTTTCTTAAATTCATCTAATTTTAAAATTTATTAAACTTTAGCTTCGAAAAAAAAATAACAGTTACTTGTTCTTTCGCTTGATTCTGCATCGGTCAATTTTTTGCATAAATACTCGAGTTTTTCGTGTTCGTTGTCAAGTAGAGGTCTGTCCCAAACCGGGTGCTCAGAACCAACTCGGTATCTGTCCTGAATTTGCAGTTTTAATATAAAATCTAGCTCACGAAATGATTTATGATATCCATCTTTGAGCATTTCGACGCATAGCTGCTTTTTGAATGTATTTTTTAGTCTTTAATTTTAGTTTAAATAGTATGGTATAGAAATTTGGATTAAACTTACTTTTCTTTTTCATATCTGTCTAGTAACTGCTGTCTATGATGGTTTAGGGATTTTTCTTTGGAAATTTTGTCTTGGAGAATGTCCTGAAAGAAATGATGAGAAAATTGGCCAAAATTTTTTACATTTTCAGTATACCTCTCTGAAAGGTGGCTTTTTTGGAGCGATCCACTTGGTCGGAAGATTTGTTTCTTTTATTTTTCCAACAAATGAGTTTTGTTTTGATGCCAATGATGTCATTATTACTTGTGTTATTTTTTTAAACAAAGATAGTTAACAATTATCAATTTTTATTTCATATTAGTTTTACAAATATAATTTCATATTCTGACTTAAGTTTGTTACAGGTTACTATGGAAACATTATAAAAATAATTTAACATTTTATTTTGAAATTTAAATCAAAATGCATAGCTTCTATTTATGTATGATTTAAATCTGTTTTTTATGAATAAAAATTCAAATAAAAAAAAACGGTAAAAAATAATTATTTAAAAATCAAATTTAAGCTTGTATTTAATTGATCAGTAAAAACATTAAAAAATTTCATGTTTTATCAATTATAATAGTGAAATACAATTGATGAAAAGATTTTTAGAGGTAGTTTAAAGTAAAAAAGAGATGATTTTTAAATCTGTGTTTTTAATTGTAATTTCTTCTGTGACCGGCATTCTAAACACACCCATGAGAAGTTGAAAAATGTTTAAATAACAAAATCTTATCGGTAATCGATAGCTTGTGTCATTTTTTCTCTATTTGGTCTGTCTCTTTTACTTATTTCCTCAACTGGTTTGTACTTAAAGTGTTGATTTGATCATTGTAAATTAGCTATAATTTACTTTGGTTATTTACGTAAAATTGGAAAATTTTTGTTTTAAAATAAGATGGATTTTATGCTTTTTATAAGAAAACTTGTCTAAATATTTCAAAATCATGTTGTAGAAAAGCGCAAAAATGCAAAAGTTAAAAAAAAACAAATTTTAAGCAAGTGGTTTGACCACTTTTTTTAAAATCGTTAGTTTAAACTTATTTTTTTTATTGTTTAAATATTTTAAGGTGAGTGATAATAAATGGAAATTTTAAGAAGTGAATGAAATATAAAATTTTGAAAAGACCTGCTTTGCTTTAGGTCTCTTTTCTTTGAGAAAAAAGAGAATAAGTAATTTTTTTTTTTAAAAAATTCAAAATTCGTTATTTTAAAGGCTTAATATATTTTTAGATCTTGTGAATAGTGAAAGGGCCAAAAAATTTCTCTTTTTAGCGCTTTTCTTTGTATGTCTTATTATTTCTAAAGCTTTTTTCTTTTAAAAAAAGATTACGGAAATTATGAAAATTTCACACTTTTTTACAATAAAAAATGGCTTAAAAAAAGATAAAAAAAATTAGTACCAAAAAGAAAAACGTTGTTATTTTTTTTCCTAATTGTGCAAAAGTTGTTCTGCTAACAGAAATATGCTGCACAAATTTTTACAAACGAGTTCCAAGTTCAGCAAAAACTCAGCAATTGATTGCATATTTAAATCAAAAGTTATTTCATGGTGTGCATTTTATAGAAACTTGCAGAGTTTTTCCAGAACTTAAAACTCGTACTTTGTGAGAACATTTTTATATCATCTGCATACATTTGCACAATATTCTCTATTTCTTTTGGTAGATCATTGATATACAAAACGAACAATAGTGGACCAATCACTGACCCTTGTGGTACACCGCTAAAAATATCAACCTAATCTGTCAAAATTTCACCCTGAACAACTTGTTGTCTTCTATTTTTCAAAAGAGCTTCGATTCATTTTAGTGTCAGACCATCAAAACCATACGCTTTCAATTTAGCTGTTAGTCGTCTGTGCGGAACATTATCAAATGCTTTCGCAAAACCTAGCAGAATTGCATCAACAGGAATATTTTTGTCTAGACTTATTGAGATGAAAGCTAGAGTTTCAAGATGATTAGATGTCCATGACTTTTTTTTTCCTTGCTGTTCTTTGGATAAAATATTATTCTTATAAAGAAAATCTTCCATTTGTTTTTAATTATGCTTTCCATAATTTTGCACGGAATAGAAGTTAAAGACACAGGACGATAATTGCTCGGCATTGATGAGTTCATTTCTGTCTTAAAAGCTTACTTTCATGAAATGCTATTTATCCATTTTTTCTAAATATTGGTACACCTTTTCACCCTTATCTCCTGTTCAGACTTTTCAACTTCATTTGGTTGATTAATTAAGAGCTTACCAGACCATTTTTAATGTAATGACAATACTCGTGAGACTTGCGCTTGATAAACTCTCATAAGAAAGTCAAACACGAGGGTTTAAATTTTTTACTTGAAAATAAGTTATTTTAAACATAGAAGAATTTAAACATTTAAACATAGAAGATTTTATTTGAAATAAAATCTTCGATTATTTTTTGATAATGAATTCGATGGAATAAAAGAAATTTGAATTAATCTTGAAAAGCTTAACTCTTTTATTTAAAGTTATTGATATTTTTTCAACGAGGCACCAAGGAATGACCTTGGCTTATCTGAATATTTGAGAATTAAAAAACTTTTTCCGCTCTGAATGATTTTTAAAAAAGCTACAGTGCCGGAAACTAACTTGTCACATCATATCATTTGAAAAAATGAAAAAAATAATTATTTACATATTTTTACACTAGAAATTCAAATGTTAATTTACCTAATATTATCTGATATCAGATGATATGATGTGACAAGTTAATTTCCGACACTGTATTTTCGATAGATTATTTTTTAATTCTTTACTATTAATTTTTATTTGCAAATAAAAAACAGATACAATTAGTATAAAGGAATACTTCATATATAAGAACTAATTGATTAATAGAAATTTCGAAGTAGAAAAATATGTTTTGTTTTTTTTCAAAAATATTAAAAATGAAGTTTTTTTTATAATTTATATTTTCAAAATATAAAAAATATAAAATTTTAGTACCAAATAATTTAAAAAAAAAAATTTTTATCAATAAAAAAATATTTGTGAATTAAGCATTTCTTTTCGAATTTGATTTTAAAAAATTTGATCAATATGATCCATGTGTACGAGAAGAACCATAGAATTATCAATTTTTTGCTAGTTCAATCAATTTCCATTTCGCAAGATTGCATTTTCAATTTCCTTTAAAATCTAAATAATTGCAAGTTATTACATGATTGAAGTAAAAATTTAAACTGTAATACAAAATTTGAAAATTTTCATTTATTATTAGAAAAAGAATGATAATTCTAGAAATTATAAAAAATTAGCATTTAAATTTAAATAAATTTATTAAAACCCTATTTTTGTCTATTTTTTCTCTTTTTTAACTTTACAAAGCCTTTATAGGCATTTTTTGAAATAAAATAAATAAATTACAATCTATACCAACGAATAATTATGTAATCAATAATTTATTCACTTAATATTATTAACCAAATGAGAGGTTCATAGACTTGCATTAAAATATAAATTTCCATAATTCTGAAAGATTGAACATTTGTAACTTTTGAAGAATCAATCATTTCTTTTAATATTTGAAATTTTTGACTGTAAATTTAAACACGTAAATAATGTCTTAATTTTTTATGGTTCTTAGATAAATTCTGGAGAATCATCATTAATCACCATATCATCATAAGGTTTATATTAATTTTCTTTTTTAATTCGACCTCTTTTATTCCAAAATTATGGTTTAAAATCCCTTAATTTCACTTCTGGTACAATAAGTAACCAAAAAAACAATATTAAAATAGAGCTACTTTATTTTGGGATTCGACTTTATATTTAAGGAAAAATTCGTTCTATTAATTGTACAATTTAGAGCATTAAGTTTACCGTAGCTTGTTAATATTTAAAAAAAAAAAATTAAAGCCCAAAAAATTGAGGATTTAAAATAAGCAACATCAAAAAAACAAATTATTAATTTTGAAAATTGACCAAATCTGCATTTTGATCCCAATTCTGGATCAAATTCTCATTAAATCATTTTTTTTGAAAAAGAAGCAAATCCAAAATAAAATGAAGTTATTTTTTGGGAAATTGTATTTTTTTCAAATTATATCGACACTTAAAGATAAATTTTTAATTTTAAAAAGAAAATTTATTTTAGCTCGGCACTGAATGTGTCAAACTTTTACTATTTAATTTTTTTTTCAAGATTCTTTTTCAGACCAATTTTATTTCCTTCTTTTCCTTATTTTTTCACCATAATGATCTTCAATATCGCTACTTTTTCAAATAATGTGGTTTAATTCAGCATCAAATCCGAAAAATTCATACATTTTATAAAAATACATTTTAAGAATTGAATATCATTGAGAAAAAAAAATTTTTTTGTTCAAATTTAGATTGAACTGAATGTATCACCTGAGATATAATTTAAAAGATCAATTTTGAGCTCTTAAAAAATTTTAGAGATCTCGAAATTTTATTAGAATTTTGAAAAATTTTTACTCTTGTGCCATTACTGTCAATTACAATATACTTTTAAATGATTTTTTTAGAAATTCACTCTTGAAAATTAAAAAATATAAAAAAATTTTTCCAAAAACTATCATGCTACCGAAATTTGTAATTATTTTGTCAAAATATTTTGATAGTTGGATTAAAAGAAATATCATCATTTTTGTCGAGTGAACAAAAAATCGTGTTCTTAAAAATTATTTTTCAAAAAATAAAATTACCTAATCTATATAATTTTTAAAACGAATTTAGCAATGTAATTGAGAAACGATGAAAATTAAAAAATAAAACTAATTTTGTTTAAACTAGCATAGAAACTTTGAAAAATATTTTTATTAATATAAAATCAACATTATTCAGCATTTTTTTTTTCTAAGAAACTATGTTTAGCATTGAAATCGGAAATTTTGTACAATTGAATATTAAAATATTAAACAAGTCGATTCACCCAAGTAGCTTCAACTAAAAACAATAATTCTTAGCAATTATTAGCAAGAATCTTCAAATGAAAAAAAAATCTTATAATTTTATTGTGGTATTAATCACTTTTTCGCAAATAAATTATAAAAAATTTTATAATTCAAGACAAATACAGTTGAATCATTTAAATTCTTATATAAATACCTAAAAAGAAAATTCTAGAAAATTCATTTGTGTTCAAAAATACCAATTTTGCTGTAAAACATTTCTGAATATCCAGCATTTTTCACATTTTTGTCGACATGAGTACTCAAGTGAATGACCAAGCGAAAAATGGAACAAAAACTTCCAAAATAACCAATTTAAATTATTTCAAAAATAAATTATAATAAGATTTCATAGACTAAAAGCATAGCGATTTTTTTTTATTAAAAATTATTTCAATTCAAATTATAATATGCAAAAATGCTTCTTTATAGCTACGACTTGTTTGAGTAAAAGAATTTTGCAACCATATTCACATCAAAATAAAGAAATTTTCTCGTTTCGATTTTTTCTAATCCATATAGAACCAATCTGGAATAGATAATTATGTGCAAGGAGTTAAGTTAATCTATTTTCATAAAGCTTCATCACTGGGATACTTGGCTCGAGCTTCATCAAAGTTCAAGATCTAAGGATTTTTCTCATTTTCTAGATTTAAATCGAAAATGACTACCACTGCTAGACGAAGGCTGATGCGAGATTTCAAAAGACTCCAAGATGACCCTCCGGTTGGTGTGAGTGGCGCGCCAACAGACAACAACATAATGCTTTGGAACGCCGTCATTTTCGGGTAAACACTCGGCTCAGCTTCATTTAAGTAAAAAATTCTAAGCTAACATTTAAGACCCCACGACACCCCTTTTGAAGATGGCACTTTCAAACTTACTCTAGTTTTTACCGAAGAGTACCCGAATAAACCACCGACAGTTAGATTTGTGTCTAAAATGTTCCATCCGAATGGTAATGGCACCAAAAAAAAAAAAAAATTCAAATTATTTATTATTAAAATTTAAGTTTATGCCGATGGTGGTATTTGTTTAGATATACTTCAAAATCGCTGGAGTCCTACTTATGACGTGTCGGCCATTCTCACATCAATACAAGTAATTGAACAATTTTTTTTGCCCTTTGACATTGATTAAACGCTTAGTCCCCATTTCCACATTGACTTGAGTATAAAAATTTAACTTTAAGTCACTATTACACGATCCGAATCCGAATAGTCCTGCGAACAATGAGGCAGCTCAGTTGTTCCGTGAAAACAAACGCGAGTATGAAAAACGAGTGCAGCAAATAGTGCAAGAGTCGTGGCTGGATGATTCAGACGATGAGTCCGAACAGAATAAAAACGAAGAGCCAAAATAAAAAATCGAATAGCAAGCATAAATGCACAAAATAATAAACTTTTTTTTTTAAATTTATTTATATTTTTGTCGATCTTAAAATGTAATTAAGAAAAATAAATAGCCAAGTGAGAAAAGAAAGTTTTTAAATCAGGACGAACGACATTTAGCCAAAATTGGACCCACAGTCCGGCCTAAACAATCCAGCGCATCAACTTCAATTTAAATTCACACCGAACTTAAGTTCTCATTTGTACAATTAAATTAAGAGAAAATTTATAAATTTTTGTGCTTTAAATAATTTAATATGAATAAAATTTAAACAAAATAATGTCTATTACTGTTGTTCGTCTGTTTTAAGCTTTCTTATTTTGGCTATTGTGTAAATAAAGACTTTAAATTATTTTTTCTCTCTCAATTAATAAGTTAATTTTTTGGCCAAGACTAAGCTTTAATCAAATCAAAAATGATTTATTTTTCAATGTTTTAATTTAAGTCCCTTTTGGACGAACCGAATCCAAATTCACCTGCGAATAACGAAGCTGCTAACATTTATCAAACAAATAAAAAAGAGTACAGGAAAAGAGTTCGTCATATTGTTGAACTAAGCTGGATGAATTAAAAAACAATGCTTTTTTTCTCTCAATGTAAAATTTTCAAACAAAGATTTATAAAATTAAGAGATATGTAAATAAAATGGGAAAGATACAAAAAAATAATTTTTTTAACTATTAAAATTAAATTAATTTTTTTTAAGGCTTATAAATAAAAAAAACTCTAGAATTTTTGTTAGAGTTTTGAGCTGAGTTTAAGACCATATTGTTCTTTTTAATTTTTTATTACATTACCTTGCCGAATTGGCTTTAAACCAAAAAAATTTGGATAATTCTAATCCATATATGAGAAACTGGGATTTGATCACACACACATATCCCTTGATTTTTTTTCGAAATTATTCAAGTACAAGATAATTAAAAAAATACATATATGCATTTCGGAAAATTTTTAATAAAATTCATTTAAAAAACTTATTCAGGATAAATATTACAAAAAATTAAAAATTAATTAAGCTTAATTGCTGCGGTATCAAATTCCTAAATTAAAGAGAGATTTAGACTAATAAAATATTTAGAATGGCCTATACTTTTTTTATAATTTTTATTTAACTCCACCTGCATTAATTTACTATCCGTATCAGTTAAATTTTAATGCATAAAACGATTTTATTGAGAAAAAAAAAGTTTTTTTTTATTTCCAAAAAAATTCAAATATTTTAAAATGGTTAATAAAATTCAAACTATTTAGCACATTTTTTTTTATCTTGGTTTGTATATCTATTAGTTGCTTGAGTGTCGTGAGTTTTCATTCTTTCAATAAAACTACTATCGGATTCATTTTCATAATCAAGCATTTTTGAATCTAGTGAAAAAATTGAATTATTAATCTGGATACAATTCTTTTGTCAAAAATCATTTTTGTATAAAAGAATTTTTTTAAATAAAAAATTATAATCCACATAAAGTTAATAAATTTTAAAGATAAAAAAGTAATATTAGTTACATAAACAACTTCTAGCCATTTAGAATTATCTATTCTTACATTTGTCTTAATCAGCATCAAACTAGTGGTGGTAAACAGAATACATTCATGTTACAAATACTTCTACTAGTAAAATTTGGTATCAAGATTTCCAAAACCAATAAATGAAGGTTATGCAATTGAATAAGGTCATCAACTTGATTCTACTAATGAACAAGTCTCATTTTGGTACCTAAAGTGAAATGGAATTAAAAATTGGTAGATTTGGTAATGAATTAAGGATGCAAAAGGTCACAATAAATATTAGAAATTTTAGATGGTTAGCTAACTAAATTGAGTGAAAAATTGTTTAAAGATGAACAAATCTTATGATCTGTCTTCAAATTGGAGGATAAAATAAATATTTATATAATGATTAATATAAAAATCTAGACGATTGAATTAATGTAAAAAAATTCTTTCTTAAAATTTCAAAAAAAAATTAATTTGGTTTTTTTTTAGTCTAAAACATTTTTTCAATAGAATTTATTTATTTTAAATGTATAAAATCCGAGAAATGCAAAACATCCACACTATCTACAAATTTCCACATTAAATTCGTAAGCTCTCTGAAAACTTCAAGATACCTTTTGATAATAAGTAGTATTAAACATTTTCAGTCCTATTAAAAGTATATCCGAAAATTAAAAAAAATAATAATTTTCTCATTTCAATGGTTCCAAATCTTCTTTAGTTTCAGAATTTTAATTCAAAGAATAGAGTGATAGAATTCCTGTAGGACTAGATCCAAAAAAAAATTAGCGAAATTTAGACCTTTTAGTTTAAAATTTTTAAGAGGAAAAACAGGAGCTGTTCAAAGCAACGAAAAATTTGCACAATTTATTTAATTTTTTTTTACCTTAAATTTATCTTATCTAATTAAAAATAAAATTAAAATATCAATAATAAATTTTTAAAATAAAATGCTCATTTATACATCCGAGAACACATATTATATTTATCTAGGAATATCAGGAGTTATAAAATTTAAAGACATTGACCGGCCTATAGAGTGGGCTCATTTTTTAACTCAAATTATTATATTTTTGCTTCATTACATATAATTTTTAAAATGAAATAACGTGTTAAATTTTATTAATTTTTATCGTTCTAACTTTTATTGTTAATTTTTGCCGGAAAATAAACTTGTCTTTGCAAATAAGAAAAAGTTATTTTCAAAAATTTTTATTAAAATTAATAAATGATAAGTTTTTACCAAAATTTAAAGCCAGATTTTTGTTCCGGTTCAGCTTTAGGCAATTCACTCATTGAAAATTTATCGTCATAAACCATCTCTGAATCCGCAAAATCTGATGTTGAAGACAATGTTTGCTGGGCTCGACTTGAAAATGCTTTGACTATAAATGTACTTGAATCAATGAATCGCTCTACACAATTTACCAGACATGATTCGGTTTTACTGTCAAATCTCGACACATTGGGATTTGATACACACAAATCCCAGCATTCTAGTGTTAGTTTTTCAGCAGTTTTTTTCATTCGTGAGCTTTGTTCCATTTCGGCAACAAAACGAGCTAATTCCGGATCAGACTCAATTAGTTTTTCCATTTTTTTATAATTTGAATCTAGTTTTAAGTTAATATTTCTATATAAATGACTAAATTTATTTTTTTATCTATTCTTTAAAATTTTATGGAAATAGTCGAAAATAAATGTTTTTTATAGATTAAAAAAATTTTTATAAAAATATTAAAATTAATTAGTTAATTTTATAGAAAAAAAGATAAAAAAAATTAAATTGTTAATAAGTCAAGTGGTAATTGATTTTAATGACCTTGTCAAAGTAAATAGTAAATAAATAAATTTTATTTAAAAAATAATAATCAATAACGTAATTGCTCGATTTTAGTGACATGTCACTCTATTTATAATGATATGTTCTAATGTATCGAACACTGGTTTTCATTTTGACCTTTTTCGACTATAGTGACATGTTGCATTAGTCGAAAAAAAGGCAAAAAATGATTTCTAAAGTAATTTAATTTTTGTTTTAACGAATTTTACGCAAGAATATGAAATCAGAAATTTAACTTTTAAGTTAAGCAGGGGTTAAATTAACTTCAATTCATTTAATTTTACATGAATAGAAAATAGCGTATAATATATTATAAAAACAAAAATAATATTTTCTAGAACAAAAATACTAATGTTAGTGTCAATTATTTTTCGTTAGGACGATTAAATTAAATAATGTCAAATATGATTGAGTTATTAACTTTTTTATTTCTCTGATGGCTAATTTGATCTAATTGAAACAAATATATATCTAAAAAAACTTTTTATTTTAATAATTAATTTAATGCCTTCTAAAGATGATTCCGACAAGATGAGTTTATTGGTGTTATACATAAAAGCCTCATCCAGGTCACCCTAAAGCTACGATCAATGCCTTAACTCGTCAGCCAAATGAAACTCAAAATGTAAATGATTTGGGTATCAGCGTATATGAAGAATCAGATTCGAACGATCCGCCTTTACAAGAGCCAATATCAAAAAATATCGTCTTGAAGACACCCTAATCGTTACTCAACAGACCCAAATAAAAAAAAACGCGGTAGACCAGTTGGATCAAACAAACAAAAAATATTAAATTGAATATTATTTTATGTTTAATTATTTTGTTCTAATTTGATATAAATTGTATTATTTTTTTAATGTACCTTTTTTTTATAATAGAATTAAAAAAAGACATTTGTTCCTTAGTTCAGTAATTTTCGTTTTTTATTTCAATATTAATGACATAATTAATAATTACATGCCATAAAAAATTAAATGTTCAATTGATTAATTGATTTAAATTTCTCATGTACAGGCGTGTTTAGTTACCAATTAAAAAATCAATCCCTTTTTATAACATCAATCAACTAACATAAAATTTAAGAATAAAATTATCAGTTAAATTTTTACGTGTGTAATGGCTATTTGCGGCTCTTTTGAATGTCATGTTTCGTTATCCTGTTCATTTTGCGATTTTATCATCTTAATCACTTATTGTTGCTAAAATTAATACTTTGAATTTTTAAGTATAGGATAGAAAACTGAGCACATCGAGATAGAGTTTTATCCATAAAATTAAAACATGAAAATTTAACTGATACATTTATCCTAAAAATTTATGTTAGTTGAATACTGTTATTAAGGAATGTGATTTTACTTAACCTGTGTTTACATCCTGTCAATGAAAAACTTTGAACATAAAGTTAAAAAAATTTATGTCCGACTTTACTTGCCAAAATTAAGCACTAAAATAATTCCAAATTTTATTACAATAAATAAGGTCTAAACCTCAAAGTAGAAGTTAACGATTAAAAAATCTTAATTGAAACTTTGGACTAAGAAAAACGATAAATAAAATAGTCAAGAATGAATTTTTGGTTTTTTTTGAAATTGTAAATATATGTTTAAAATAATTATATTTGTTAAAAATATTATATGTAATAAAAAATTTAATCATTTTTATTTTTAAGTCAATTTTTTTAAAGCTTGACCAAATGCTTATTTTAACTTTAATCATTTTAATTAAACAAAATAAAATTTTTATTCGAATCCAATATTTAAAAAAATTTACACTTCTGAATTTAAATTTTTACATCTAGAACAAAAAAATATTTAGCATTATCTCATAGTTTTATATACATCCAGCAAGACTAGACTCAAGGTATTTTTTATAAACAGACATGAATTTGACTACAAAAGCCTCTAAATAAAATATTTGCTTGTCACCTAAATTCATTTTGTGCTCCATGTCAGCAGCGATTTCAACAATCTGTGGCTTCAATTGGCCATCACATATCAAAAGCAGCTCTTTTAACAGACCTTTGAAAATCAGATCTGCAGGAATACAGTGACACAATAACTCATACAATCTGTCTCTAGTTTGCATTATCCTTTCAACTGATTGTTGCTGCACAATTTGGCGCGCGGTCTCCCGCAGAAAAAGCTCCCAATCTGGCTCATTTATTTCCTGGTCATTAGTAAATGGATAATGAGAAATGTATGCTGTTTCGCATAATAGCATGGCTCGTCTTAAATTTCTATTCGATTTGGATGCTATTTTGTTTGCCAAATCTTGAGAAATAGAGATGTTCTCAGACTTACAGACTTGTTTTATTATAGCAACAATTTGGTCGTTTGTCGGAGCTGGTACTCTTAGCGATAAACAACGACTTCTAACTGCCGGAATGACTCTAGTAGTTGAATTACAGCACAAAATTAACCGACAAGTATTCATATATTTTTCCATGGTTCTACGCAGGGCGTGCTGAGCATCTTTGGTAAGCTTATCCACTTCAGTCAATACCACAACTTTAAAGCTTTTTTGGGTCTGAGCGTCTAATTGATTTGTTTGCGCAATCGTTTTAATCATTTCCTGAATCACGATTCGGTCATAAATTCCAGCGTCGCTGGCGTTTACTTCAATGTGGTAATTGCTCGCCAATGTTGTCATTTCGATGGTTTTTTTCGATGGAGTCTCAAATTGCTGTCGCTCTATGCGTAACTTTTCAACACCAGGTCCATACAGCTCTCTTAGAGCGCACATAATTCGAGTTTTTTTGCCAGCACCATTCGGACCATAGACCAAAAGATGCGGAAAGTCTTCAGAGTGCACCTTTAAATGAGCAATTATTACCATTATTCAACAAAAATTGATTAAGTGTGTCGGTTAAAGTGCTGAAAATCGTCTCATAGAAAATTTTTTAGTTTCAAAAATTTATCATCTTCATAATGAATTTAATTTAAAAATTTTAGAATTCATTTTTAATTTTTTTTTCTATTTTATTTTGTTTGGAATTTTGATTTTATTTTTATTTTAGTTTTATTTTCAGCATGAAAAAGTTAGTGCTTCATGAAGATAAAAAAATAAATAAAAATTATTAGCCAGAAAAATTTATTCCAAAGACTCTGACGAAGGTTGTTTTTGAAAGCAAAAAATAAAGATAATCTTATATTAGAATAATTTGTTAAAAATTAAATTATTCTAACATTCTGCAAAAACTCTACAATTCATAAAGGAAATTAACTTCTATTGATTTGATTGAAGTAAATTTTGTAAAGATCTTTTACGTGACTATGTTTGTTATACTTTGATGCAGTCGCAGAGCTTTATAAAAAAATTAAAGACTTTATAGTTTACTTCTATTCTGTTGAATTGAATTTCACAAACACCGAAAAATTTAATATATGAATCGCAAATGATTCAAAATCTTAAGTAATGGTTAAAATAATTTTTTTTCTTTTTCTCTCACTATTAAGGTTGAAACTAGGCTTTTAAAAGGTTAGATTAAAGAAATTATATTTTTTTTGTTTATAAAAGCATAATTTCTAAAAAAAATTGATTTTGGATTTAAAAAAACACAATAGTTTTTTAAACAAAAATAAATAGCGCAATATAATCTTAAAAAAACGTCCAGACATTAAGAAAAGATAAAGAATTGAATGACTAAATTTTATGATAAATTTAATTAAAATAACCATTTTTAGCAAAAAATTCATGATATGATAAAAATATTTCTTAATCTATTGAAATATTTTAATGATAAAAATAATCATATTGAATTATCGATTATATCTATTAATCAAAGATTCATTAAGAATTTTGGGTTGTTGAGGTATTGTGAATTTTTTTTCAATTTAAAATTCAAGAAAACTTTAATAATTTTTCATAAAAAATATTTTCGCTAAAAATGGGTTTTCTAAAAAATTCTGTCGATTCCTTTTTGATTTTTTAAAATGGATTTTTGGTTGTGAGAATTTTTTCTAAATATTTCAAGTCCAGAGCCAGATAGTTAGTAAAAAAATTTCGTTTATTTAGGTCTGTTGACATTTTTATACTGTAAAAAATGGAATAAAAGATAAAAAAAGTAAGAAAAAAAGTGTTTAAAATCACCCAGATAATGATTCTTCGCAGACAGCTACTATTGCCTTGGGCAATTTTATAACTAATATATTTTTGCATTTTTTTTATTTATTTATACCATTTATTTCTATAAAAACTTGTGAATTTACGTTATTTATTATTTATAGAAAATATCGTTAGAAAAATAATTAAATCTACAAAATTCAAAAAAAAAAGATTTTTTCAAAGATTAATTCAAAGAAGAGACAATTTTTGGACCTTTTATAAATTTACGAAAATTCACGCAAAATTACCGTTGACCATCATATAATCAATACTTTATGAATTATCTCTTCATACCGTCATAAACAAAGAAAATTGTTAAATTTTTTATCATTATTTTATATTTTTTTTAAATAACTCATATATTTAAATAATAATTTAGCAGAAAATCTTTCTTCCGAATGATTGTTACTTTTAAATAAAATTGTATATTTTTTAAAAAATTTTCTTATTATTAAACTAACTAATTCAACTTAGTAATTTCAATTTTTTTGTTATTAATATTATTTTTTTTATTATTTTTCCTTATTCACTCTTTTTGGAGCATAGGATCATATTAATATTATTAATGAAAGTTTATTACTTTTTTTTCTATTTATGAGAAATTTTTTTTAACCTGGTATCAAAAATTATGATGCTACATTAAACATTTGCTCATAAAATAAATTATATATAAATTATACATTAGATTAAAAACTATTCCTAATCTTTTTTTTTTAAAGTCAAGCTAATCGATTGCTGAGTCGATTTTTAGAATTCGATTTCCGACACTCTTTTTGTAATTAGTTTCAAATAGGTTACTAGTTTTTTTAGCTGTTCAGCTTGTTCTTTATGATAGTCAAGTAGACCGAGCTCTTTGGGCCTGTGTTTATCGCACCACAAAGACATTTTTAACTAGAAATATTATTTAAAAAGATTATTTTATAACAACTGTGAAAAGCTTTTAAATGCTTTAAATTAAGATTAAAATTAAAATTTTTGTTTTCAGATTTTTTTTATTAATCGAACATAAAATTCAAATTTTTTGAACTTGAATCCGAATCGCTGAATTGGTTCTGGTCTTGGTTTATTTTAAGCTTTTTTCCAGCTTTGGAAGAGTCATGTTTTCTAATTTGTTTCATTGAGGTAGATTTTTTTCCGTACTTTTTCTCACACAGACGCTTGTGTGCGACCAATTTTTTTCTCTCACTAAAACACTTCATACAAATGTCACAACTGCTATTTTGGCGAATGATTTTTACCAATTCAGAGGACTTTACCTGGTCGCTTTGGTTCGAAATGAAGCTTTCAAAGCTCTTTTTACTTGACTTAATTACATTGAGCACAAGCTGGGAACTTGACGAAAAAGGAACATTCATGCTCAACAAGGTCTCAATGCTTGAACAAAAATTAGTATTGAGGAAGCCGGCCACACCGAAGCTAAAATTACTTGGACAAAGATCTCTTGTATAATGAATTGAGATCAAAAATATCCTCGGTTTTATTATTTTCCTCACTATCTGACTTTGGCCGGCTAGAACAGTTTTTTTCGTCTAAAAATAATTCAATCTTGTTACTTTCCAGGTTTAAAGAAGAAAAATCAATCTCACTTTGCTTAGCTCTTGATGTCTCCAAATTTATGTGATAGTACTTATGCTTAAGAAAGGCGAACCGGTTTTTGAGATTTAAGTTACATATACAGCATTCGTACTCTTAAAAAAAATGAAATTGTTAGTCTCAATAGTTCAATTTGGTCACCAAGACTTAAACTTTTAATTAATAATAGTAACTGATTGACTATTAGTAAAACGAAAAAAACTGTCCTTACTGAATGCTTATGAACTAAAATTTGGATTGTTTTAAAAATTTATTTTTATTTTTTTGAACTAAATTAAGTTTTGTTTATTTGAGCCATGGAGTCTGATGGCTTGTTTTGGTTAATGCAAGGTCTAAGTCTGTCACCATTCAATGGCTTTAGAGTCTTTATTTTAACACGGTTAAAAAAATAAGTTTAAAAAAATTTACATCAAAATTTGATAATAAAATTTTAACAAAATAAAAAAAAAGAAAAAATTTCTTTAAAATAAAAGATTAGATGTGTAAGCTTGAATGCATTGAACAGTTAGGTGATTACTGAGATATTTTTCAGGGATGAAACTTCAGACGCTCTAAGATAGAGCCCGAACAGTTATTTAAAATTGTATAAAAAATACATTTAATTTAAAAAATAATAATAATACATCAAACGGAAACTACTTTACATACGAAAATGTGTCTCTTGGAATCGACATCTCTTCCCGGTCTATGAACACATTAACCTAATTGCTTCACAATTACTTATCCCATTTTAAATACTAAATATTGGACCTATTTACAATTGTGTGTATAAAATAACTCGTCTCGCTACAGACTAGATTTAAATTCAATCTCGGTTACTATTATTAATTACTTGTTTGTCGTTTAGCGATTATCCAAAAGTTTTTTAGATTTGATTAGTTCGCATTTTAATCATTTATTAATATTTTTTTAGATCATCACCACATATTATATAAAACAAAACCTTTTTCGTGATTTTCGGACACATGTTTTCGCAATTGCTTGGCCGAGTTGAACATTTCCGGACATCGAGCACAGGTATATACTTAAAAGTTGAAATTTGTTAAAATAAAAAAAATTAAATTGTCCAAGAATTTTTTGTTTAATCTCAATCATTTGATAAAAAAAAATTTTAATTATTAATATAGCGAAATGGTCCAAATTTCATCAAGTATCTGATTTTTGAGTAAAAATTTTTATCGGTGGATGCATTTTGCAGAACGAGTTTTAAAATTAAACAAATAAATTTATTTATATTTTATCTTTTTTTGATTTTTGTTCCATGATTAAAGCTAATTTAGTTATAAATCTACTCAAAAATTCTCTTAAGCTTTGAATTCTATTATCAGATTTATCAAATTTTGAAAAAATTTATTCATTCAACTAAATGTGATTGAAATGATAGAAATGAAAAATTAAATATTTTAATAAAATGCTATGTTTAAATTACATTTATTTTTAATTTTCAAAATTTTTTCCTATTCTTAATAAATTGGCCTCAACAGCTTATTTTTTAAAGACGTATTTCAAAAAAAAATTATTAGAAAAATATTGAAAGCCATGATTCAAAAATTTGAGTATATGAACAGTATAGATAATTTTGACAAAGTTTCCAGGGTCTACCCGGTTTTGTTATCATGTTGATAACAAAATAAGTTTAATGTTAATATATGGAAGGCCCTCGTGGCTTAAAATTAAATATGTCCGGCACTCATAAAAAATAGACTTATTTTTATATTTTTTTTGATAACGAAATTTTTTTAAAATAATTTTTGTAATGATAACTAAATTATTAAAATATTATTTTTAAAATTTTTTTGGTAACAATTTTCCTTGATAATATTTTTTATTATCATCATGATAACAAAACCAGAGGTGACCAGTTTGATAAGAAAATATGTTATCAGTTGATAACATAACCGGGTAGACCCAGTTTCTAAATCATCCATAATCATAAAAATAATGAAAAAGCAAATTTTTTTTTCTAAAATTTAGAACAGAAGGAATAATATAAATATAAGTTGAAATTTATTTCTTGATGCCAAATGGAGTCGAACAACCATTGTTACTTTTCTTGTCTTTAAAAAATTGTTGGAACAATGGTTATTGCACTTTGTTACAATTCTAGAGAAAAATTTATAATTTTTACAGTTCTCCATGGCACAAAACCTTGCTAAAATCAAAACTTTGTCTTTAAAGAAATGTAAATTTGTGAAGTTATTTGAAATTACAGTCTCAAAGCAAGTTTGTAGCTGGAAATTTTTAAATTAGTCTTTCAATTGAGGTAAATTTTGGAAATTATAGATTAGAATTATATTTAAACGATTGTTTTAATTTTGAAATGAGTAATTCAAAACATTTAGTTATCAAATTAATTGTAAGACTGGAGTTTGGAGCAATAAACCAAAATAAATTCCTCAATGATAATTAAATTTTTTTCTGCAGGCGCTTTAAATAAATTTTGTCAAAGGAGAGACTATTTTTTTAATTCAAAAATGAATTAAAATTTTTATTTTAACATTTTTTTATGGGCTGAAAAGTTTTACGCAGACTAACTTGAGATTTTGCAAATTGATTATGATCTTAAACAGTTTCATATAGAGGAATGTGTTTGACGCATAAACAGAAAAAAAATTTAGCATTAAATCTTAATTTATAGAATAAAAAATATTATTTTTTTAGTTTTTATCGTATACATTTCAAAATTTAGCAAAATAATTAGTTTTTTTTTTGAAAAGGTACTAATTTTTTTAAAAATATATGCCAAAATTTGACAATTATTGATATTCACAATTCCACTAAAAACTAGAATTAAGTATCAATAGACTAAGATTAAAGTATTTATAGGTTTTTTAAATATGAAGATATTTTTACGAAACAAATAATTACCTTTTTATGCGATGATAATTTTTTGATGCTGCAATTTTTTTAATTATACCAGACTTGACCTTTCATGCTTTAATAATTATTATTTTATACTTAACTTAAATTTTTTCTTAAAATATTTTTCGTTAATAATTATTTTTACAATCTAGATTTTTTTATTTATGCGTAAAACACCTTTTTATGTTCGAACTTTATTTAAAACACCTTCAGAGCAAAATTTTTTTCATTTTGCAAATTCTCTATTGCTATTAATTCCATTCTTTAATTAATTTAAAGAATCGAAATTCAGACAATATTCAAAATTAAATTTTAATTTTACGACTTGAATTTTGAAAAAAACTCTTACTTTTTCCGTCTTTTTCATCCTCACCATGTTGAGAATTTTCGTCACATTCATCCTTAACGAGCATTTTGACATCATTTTGCTCATTAGGTTCATAATTGGTTTGAATTTGTTCTGTTTCATTGTGGTTGTTATCCAAATCAGAAAAATTAATCAGTCCATGACAGTCTTGGACCAGAGAATTTTCATGTTGTTCGCTTTTGATTAAAATTGAATTGACTAGATCTGGTCCATTTTGGACAAAATTAGAATTAATTCCAACTATTGAATTGGAATCATTGATTGCAACCGAAGAATTTAAGTTATTCACATCGACAGCATTAGATTGCATTGAATTTAAGCAATTTAGATTAATATTCGAATTTTTTATCATCATTCCATTGTTATTACTATTTTGAGCAGAGTTCGAATCTACAGAATTGGCTGGTATGACTTGGATAGCAGATGGCTGGTAAATTAATTGAGGTTGGTTAGGTTGAATGATTAACGGCGTACTGTTCAAGGTCAAAAAAGTCGTGTTGCCATTATTTATTGATGCTAAACTCAACGGGGTTATGTTATTGTTCTGAGAGTTTCCCAATTGTGATTGATGAATAGAGCCCAGAGTGGTCAAAGTAATTCCGCCGATACCATTTGAAGTTGCCACCAAAGTCAAAGGTGAATTGTTGTTCAGGTTCAAAGGCTGTTGATGGCTGACATTTTTATTGGAAATACACGACACCTGTTTATTTGGCGTCAATGCGGGCTCAGGCTTAGGTTCATTTTGATTAACGGAGCTAATCACTTGAGCTATTGTGTTGTTTATTGATGAGGAAACTATGTTTCCGGATGAGATTTGGTCTGATTTGGTTTGGCTCAAATCTGGTGATGGATTGTTCGGATTCGAGTCGCTATTGTTTGCCAAGCTACAATTGCTACTTGAACTCTTGTTCAATTTTCGTTTCACTTTTAAATGAACGTTTTCAATGTGACGCTTTACATTGTATTTATTGGCAAAAGTTTTGGTACAACCTGGATATTCACATCTTTAATTGAAATTTTTTTTTTAATTTTAGCTTCAATTTAAAATGCAATATTTCAAATGCTTGGCGCACCATTTTTTAATTTAGTTTTGATCGCTCTTGTTTTTATAAAAAACCAAAACTGCAATCAAGAAGAGGTTTTGAACAAAAAAATTTTATTAAGATTGTAATTTCAAAAATAAATCTTCAAAATTTTTCGTTTTAGCTTTAGTTTTAATTTATAACCAAAATTAAATCCTTCAAAAAACTCTTTAAAATTTTGAACAATTTTAAGAACATTTTTCTAAATTTTTATTATTTTGTTTTGATTAATTGCTGTATCTCGTCTCTATGCTTAAATAATTAAGATGAAATTTTAAAAAAGTAAAAAAAAATTTTAAAATAGATATTTTTATTGATTTTTTTCATCTGTTTGGTCTGTCGATTAATTATTTAAAATTGAATAAAAATTAATATCTTCTTTAAACAAAATATTAATTTACCAAACACATATATTATCAATTGAAATAATAAAAAAGAAAATAAGAGAACATTTTTTTAACTTAATGATAATTTTTTATAAAATTTAGAAAAAAAATTTTTTCAAGGACATTTAAATAATTTTACATTTTATTTTTTTTAGACAAAAAAATATTATTATTAACAAAATATATTAATTTTATCAATTTTTTAAAAATAATCCTAAATTTAAAATAATCTTTTGTGCTTTTAAATATTTTTTTTTCAAATAAATTATTATCCAATTCAAAGCCCCAAAGTTACATTAAAAATTTGCTATTTTATTTGAATAAAAAATGAACAGTAAAGTAACAAATAAACTAGCAATAAAAATTAAAGTTAAAATATATTTATACAATTTTGGTAAATTACGCTAGACAAACTAGAGAATCTATAAATATTTCAAAAAAAAAAACATATTATTTATTTGTAACTTATTTATTTATATTAACTGAAAGATTTATTTTACAAAGCAAACACGATGATTACAAAGGCATACGGAAAAAAAGTTAAACGTATCTTTACTTTGGCTGATATGTCTGATTGTAAATGAAATGTTTAGGATCCATAAAATTATGAATAAAAAGCTTAAACAACCATTTTCAAAAATGAGCCAGCTCATTAAAATTAATTTATTTTTTTAATAATTCAATTCAAACAAAAGCCATAGCAGCATTTAAATACCTTATTCTAAAATTTTAAAAATTATATAATCTTCTAATTCAAATTTCATCTCTTAGAAAGCCTTAACAAGTTCTATTTTAACAGATAAGAAAAAAATAAAAATAAAAATAAGCTCAATTGGCTACTTTTTTATCCAAATATTGAATAAAGGCTCAATATATTTTACCAAGCTTTTAATAATATTAGGAATTATATACGTTGTCACACTTTGACCGATTCATCCAGAAATCATTTCTTAATTTTAAAAGGTTTATTGTAAATGCTTCAACTAATTAACTTGGTAAAGAGTTCCATAAGTTTGTCGGTCTATTTTAGAAAAAAAATTTCTACGTTAATGTTTCGTTATTTCGTTGAAACATTTCAAATTTTACTTATGGTATAATGCAAAAAAATTTTTTGACATAAATCCTGAGTTGTTTAAAAGTCACAAGTTTAATTTAAGTCCGGACCCTAAATTTTTTTCAAAGTCCGGATTCGGACTTTTTCAACAACTACCTGGAATAATAAAAATATCATGTGGCAGTGATCATGAAACGGTAAAAATTCAAATATTAATTATTCTTATAAATAATTTGATTTTTAAGACAAAGTCACTAAATTAAAGTCCGGATTTTGGAACTTTTAAACAGTTCTGCATAAAAAATTTTCATAAACCAAAAAGGACTTATTATGGCACAAAATTTTATTTTGACAAGGAATATTGAATAAAAAATCAATTTTATAAGCTTGACGAAATCAATTGAAATCTAAAGAAAAGTTTTAAACCCCATTGATGGTCAAAAATGGTTTTTCGAAATTTCAAAAGAAAAAAAATTGTAATCTCATAAAGATAAAATGATCAAAATTTGACAGTTTGTGTGAAATTATATCTGGTTTTCAAAAATAATACGCTCTTTTTAAAAATATTTTTTGACATGTTCTAGACTCATGAATGACCCATACCCAGAGTTGTTTAAAAGTCAAAGTCTATTATGCTTAAATTGTGAGAAAGTTCTAAAATATGGCAAATCTATTTGCATTAGAAAACCTAAGAGTATAAATTTTTTGATATAAAGCATGATCTAGAAAATTTTTAAAAAAAGTGGACTTTTTTAAAAATAAAAATTTTAAAGTCCAAAATTGGAATTTTTTTTAATGAAAAGTTTAATTGCTAGTTCATTACATCATTTTGTAGAGAATTTTATTATTAAAAATGAGCTTTAATTGATTTTCTTTGAAAGACTCCTAAACATTAATTCCATTCGATCATTTCACATGATAAGTGTGTGTAGCAAATATGTGGCCAAACATGTTTGAAAAAATCAATTAATTGAAGAAGTTAAAATGGGCGCTAAAAGAATTTTGCTGGAAAAAATTCAAAAACAGTCAATAGATAGCAAAAAAAAGTACAGAAAAAGAGAAACCTAAATTAGTTTTGGTAATCGACTCCAATCGATTGATAAAATTCATAAATAGACCAATTTTTTTTTAGTCGATAATTTAATCGACTTTTAAAAATCAATGAAAAAATACAAAGAAAGAATTGGACAAAATCTTAATATCATAAATTAGCTTAGAAAGAAAATCATTTAAAGTTTTTTATTATTAAAAAATAGTGACAATACAATTTTTTTTCTTTAAAAAAAAACTTTAAATTCTAATAAATTAAAAAATTTAAAATACACCTGCAAAATTTTTATTTAAATTTTCAAAATTTTACTTAATTCATTTTAGATTTTCAAGTCAATAGTTAAAACTAGATCAAAAGATATTAGAAAAAAATGGTAAATTTTCTATTTTTCGATTTATTTCAAAACCGTACGTTTTTGAGGTTTCTTCAACATAAATTCTGCAAAAATGATCAGAAAAATACAAATAAAAACTTGTTTAATCATGCTCAAATTCTGTATAAAGTGATGCATCGAACAAAAAAAAATTGTTATTTTTAAAAACTAGATAAAATTTTGTACTCCGTGTCAAATTTTCAAATTATTATTTTTTTATTTAATGAAATTTCGGACAACCATTTTATGGCACCCGTCATCATCTTAAAAAAAGGTAAAATTTTATCAACATACTTGAGATCCTCGACATTTTTGGCTTTGGTCTTTGTTTTAACATTGGGCTTTTTATTTTCATGCTTAACGTCAATATGATGCTTGAGCTTATCTTTGCATGAGAAATTTTTCGAACACTGAGTGCACATATATTTTTTCTAGATATTAGAAAAAGAATTAAAATTTTCTTCAAAATAATTGTATATGTTTGAGGGTACTTCGTCTGTGTGCGAGAAGGAAATGTGGTCGTTGAGTCGGTAGGGCCTGGTGAACGACCGGTCACAATATGGACAATTGTGCTGCTTGCGTTTTTCGCCCATGCCGTTCGGGCTCGGACTCTTGAGAGCACTACTGTTTACAGAAACATTCGTGTCTATGGAAATGAGCTCATTTATTTGCGTCGCATTATGTACACCATCGACCAATTCATTCTCGTTCAATGCTTCGGCTAAATCCACAGAATTGTTTGCTATTTCTTGCGGTGATCTGACCATTACTGACTTTTCGAATACACTCTTAGATCGACTTGTTTCGGTCAATATTCATATCTACTTTAAATTAAAAAAATTAAAATTTTAAATTGCACGCTCTCTTAATCTAAGAGATCACTGCACTCTCTTCATGTTCATAATTTGAGAAGCACATGTGCTCCAGAGTTTACAAGTGAGTGCATGAAATCGTGGAATTGAGGACGACGGCGAACCAACTAGAAACAAATGACATTTTTTAGAGAATTTTTGGATAAAACTATTCAGGGTTCAGTATTGATTATCGATGAAAAATTTCCTACAAAATTATGAAATTAATAATAAATTATTTTAATTTTTGTTTCATTTGCAACATAGAGATGCATTTGTTTAGCTTGGAGGAATAGTATACACAGTTTTTAATCATAATGTTTACAAGAAATCTAAGGAACAAGACGAGTGAAATATTTGCAATCAACAATAAAAAACAAAAATTATGCTCAAATATTGAATATTAAGGCAAATAGAACAAAAAAAAAGAAAAAAAGAGTATAATCAAATTTATGCAAATTAAAAGCTTTTTATTTTTAATGTGCTTGATTCGAATTAAAGGATAATTTGCTCTACAAATATATACACAGCAGTTTTTGCATTCTATGCACATTAATTTTTGGTGCATTGCACTAAATTTGTCTCAAAACAAAGTTGAATTATTAATTTGATTTTATTTTATTTTTGACATAAATAGGTCAATGATTTAAAGTATGGCAATTTAAATCAGAGTTTTTGGTCTAACTGAGCTAATTATGTTTAAGCTAAGCGAATTGAAAATTGTTGGTATGATCTAATGAAATAAAAATTTAATTTTTACTTTTGAATTAATTATTTTTTTTGATTTTTTTCTAAAGAGAAAAAATTAATTAATCTGCGAATTTGTTTTTATTTCTTTTTCTATTTTTGAAGTTAATTATTAATGCAACAAAGCAAAATTAAAAGTTTAATACTTTTAGAAATTTCAAAAAAAATTTGATTACAGATTCTTCTAATCTAAGGCTAAAACCCATACATTAGCCACTTTGATACAGACTGAGTTATTATTTTCAGCAAATTTTTTAAGTCACAAGTCTTAAGTCAAGTCAATGACTAAAATTTTTTTTTTTTTTAAGTCAAGTCAATGATTTAATAAATCCATATTTGATACCAATAAAGTAGTTGTTTCCAAATTCCTGGCCGTCAATCTTGACCTATGTGCTCTGTAAATGTAACCAGATTTAGAAAATAATACTTTCAACTGGTCCAGATGAAGCAGGTATTGATAAAAATTTTTGTGCAAGTCATGACTTTTTGACTTTAAATTTTTGTGACTAAGACTTAAAACTGTGACTTATAAACAAGTCTGTTTTTCAGCTAACAAAATACCGATTCATGCAAAATAAAAACCGACGGAATGCAAGATTACTTAAAATAGACATTTTAAATAATAATAATAATAAAAAAATAAAAAGTTAAAATAAGAGGAATTTTAATTTTTTTTTAGAGATATTCATTTATATTTAAACGGTGCGTTTATTTTAATAGCACTTTTTCTGATTATAATTTGTGATTTTGTTTGTTACAAATAACATTCTGAGAGAAAAAAAAACATATAAACAGCAAAAACGTGATAGTTTTAACGGAATATTTTTTAAAATGAGTAAATTCGTGAAATCAAAAATTAAAATTATTTAATCATTAAATTTATTAAAAAATCTTCAATAATGATTTTATTTATTTTCAAGAATTTTTTCATTTTAAAAATCTTTCCGTTTTTTACTTGAATCTATAGTTCGATTTTCCCGTTTTAACGTGTTAAGTTTTACCTGGATTCTCTTCATTAAAAATAACTTTAAATTAAAAAAATGGCATGTTATTTTGTGTTACATTCCAAGCCTCGGCCTTTTCCTAAATTCAAAATTTAAATTTCTTTTTAAATGGTCAAAACATTTATTTTCTATTTAGCTTTTGGGAAGGTGTGGACAAATTATGGCATCATCGTGGTTACTATCATCTCTACTGTCATCTTATAAGCTGAAAAGTTCTTCATCAGGATCTTTTAATTCAATATTTGGATTTCTAGAATGGATTTTTTCAATTGCAATCATTTTTGTTCCAACTCAAGAAAAACAAATAGAGAATTGAGAATTTATAATGCAATATAAAATAAAATATGAGTAAGATTTTTCGGAAAATAACGAAAAATAACTTTTCGCTTTTATTTATTTATCTGTATGAAAAAATTTATAATGCTTAAAATTAAAAAAATTGAAAAAAAGTAGTTAATAGAACACGTAAAATGTATTTTGATTTAAATATTGGATGATTTAAGAAATAAAAAAGATAAAGCAAGTTATATATTACATAAAAGAGTTATACAAACTACAAATCTTGATTTGAAAATTGCTTAATATTTATTTATCAACCTTAAATATGCACCACTAATTTCTGTCTTATCATGTCTTCCAACTAATTAAAAAAAATCATCTCGAGACTTTATTTAGCGTTTAATTTCGCCAAATCGGGCGTAATTTTTGAAACTAATAAATAAATAAATAATTTAAAAAAAGTTTAGAATATTAAAATAAAAATGCAAAATAGGCCCAATTAGTCTTAGTCTAAAATTTTTAGAAAATACCTTATACTAGACTGTTTTGTATTTATTCATTTAATTATTGCTCCTTAAATATTATAAAAGATTAAGTTAAGTAAAAAAGAATTGAAATAAAAATTCAAAATAATAAAATTGATTGTAAGATAACATAGTTGATATTCAGACTGCTGAATCACAAGTTCTTTCGTAAATTTTATATGATATTAGATTTCTTTGTGTAAATGCTATTTATTTGGTATTTACGTATCATGTAATAAAAAAATTCACTTTTCTACATGTATTTACTTTTCATTTGAAAAATGTAAATATACAATATTTAATATTAAATAATTAGATTGATGATGAAATTTTTAGAAATATTTTTATGAATAAAATTTTTAAAAAATAAATGTAGCTTTAGCTATGTAAACATGTGTCAAATGTAACAAACTATTTCATTTTAGATCTTTTTAACTTTTTTTACATTTTTTTTAGCTTTTTACTTTATTTGATTTTTATTGATCTTATTTTTTTTTATTATTTATTCTGAAGGAGCTCTTGCTCGGTACAGATTTATAAATAAATAAATAAAAAAAAGTGAATTTTTTTAAATTTCTATTTGTCATCAGTTCAAAAAAATAAAGCCCAAAAAAAATTAAGTGAAAAAAAATACAAAAATAAAAAATCGATACAACTAACTAAAAATAAAACTATTCAAAAGTTTAGAAATTTTTACAATTTAGTATTTATAATGACCGCCTTTGATGTTGAATAAGCCAAAACTTATTTTGGCATAGATTCAATCAATTTTCAGTCGGAATCTTTAACCATTCTTTAAGTAAAACCTCTTTTAAATGCTTAAAAGAGGTAACCTTAGTGTCTACCAATTTGACATCCATGTTAATAAGTTCTGGATTGGGTTGAGATCAGGTCAACGGGCACACCATGGCAGGAACTCGCTGAGTGAGTGTTATGTGCCGAGGCACCATCTTTTTGAATAATCCAAGGGTCATTTGGCTCAAATAAACAGATGGTAAAAGATAGTTTTCAAAGGTGTTGATGTGGAGGGATTGGGTTAGAAAATCTTTATGAAATGTTTTTAAATCTTTATGATGGTTTACTGTGAGGGTTGCTGAATGCCGTATTCAAATTGAATTTGGTTTAGTTGACAGGGTTGGTGATGTGATAGAGCTTGAAGTATCTTATGAATTAAAAATAGATGGTAGTTCTAATTTTTGTACAGAAAATTGGTTTATTTCATCATTTCCGAAGGGTAAAGTATATTGGCGAACCTTCAATGAGAAAAATACACTTTGAAAAGATAGTTATTAACTAAAATTTTCACTTAAAGAAATTATTTAAAAAACATATTTTAAATGAGGAAAATACACTTAAAACTGATTAAAAAAACTGTGTATTTTTCTCATTTAAAAGTGTAATATTCTCTTTGAAAGTGCATTATTCTCATTGAAAGTGTATTTTCCTCTTTAAAAAAAAAATTGCAGAATTTAGTGGTTTTGATTTAAAAAAAATCTAAAGGTGTGTTTTTCTCTCTTTTAAGTGTATTTTTCTCATTGAAAGTTCGTCAACGTACCTCACCAATTTCCGAAGAACTGAACGAATTGTTCAAAAGCAGCTTGAACGCAATCAAACTCGCCGTCGCTTATTTATCCATGTTCTTCAAAATCTCCACTTGATCAGTAGTGTTGTTAAATTTTTTGAAACCATAGTTGTTTAAAGGTCACAAGTCTCAAGTCAAGTCCAAGACCGGACTTTTTTTTTTAATTTTTTTTTCAAAAGTCCAAGTCTTTTATGCTAAAATTGCAAGAAAATTCTAAAATATGGCAAATCTATTTGCATCAGAAAACCCAAGAGTGTAAATTTTTTGACATAAAGCCTGATATCTAGCAAATTAAAAAAAAAGTGGTTTTAAAAATAAAAAATTTTAAAGTCCGAACTTGGACTTTTGAAAAATATCAAAAAAAAATCCCGACTTGTACTTTTTTTGAGACTTTTAAACAACTCTGGTTGAAACCTTTAAAGCTCATTTTTGAAAGTAGTTGATAAAATTTGTAAATTTTTTAGTTTAGTTAAATTTTTGATATTTTTAGACCGAAAAGAGTTGATGATTGAAGTGATTTCAATCAAAGTGATTGTTTCTTTAAATATTATTTGATTTTTTGGATTTAAATTAGTTCAATCGAATTAATTTGTTTTATTGGAACTATACTTTTTTAATGTGCTTTTGATTTGTGTAGCGGAAAATCGCACTCACCTTTAATAAATTAGTTATTAAAATTAAATTCCACTATATTTTTTAATCAAAGATAAAAATTGTTTTAGTCTACACTAAAATCCCGCATTTTCTCTAATATTTGAAAATCATAATAAAGTATTAAAATAAAAAGGAGTAATTTATTAAAATTTTTTATAAGTGACTCTGAATTCTAATGCATAGCAAACCAGTATGTTTATTATTAATCTGTCGGTTTTTCAGTCCAAAATGTCATTGATCAAATCAAAGTAGTACAAATAAATAGCAATTTTTTCCTTTTTTTTAAGTATTAAAACTAGAATCAAAAAAATATTTAAAATTCTAAAAAATTTATAAAAGCTAATTATTTATATGTTCTTTAAAAAATTAAAGCTTGAATACTATAATATAAAAACAAAAAAATTGTTTTAAAAAACGATATTTCTGGAAAACAAAAAATTGTGTGGTGACTTTAAACTTTATTCTACAAATAATTTTTATAAGTTTTGACTCTGACTTTTGACAAACTTTGGTGTAATGGATGTAAAAACTTACAACATTGTTGCATCAATCGTTAAGGTCCATTAATCATAAGATAAAAATTTCCAAAACTCATTACGTTTAAAATTTGAAAAACCAATTTTACAGTGGTTTTTTAGAACGCTTGAAATAAAACTAATGATAAGGACTATGCAGTGCTAGTTCAAAAAATATTCACTAAAAATGTATAAGATTCATAAGACTAATTAAAACAATTAAATAAAATACTTTTTTAGCATCTAATAAATTTTCATTTTTATTTAAATTTTTTTATTAGAAAAATAAGTTTTGTTATTAAAATTATGCCTTTATTGCAGATAAAAGGAAAAAAACTTAGATAAATTGAATTTCAATGTTTATTGCTTTAGATCACAAAAAGTAATAATGTTAGCTGATTTAATTTTATATTTGGTTTTATAAAAAATTATCTTTCAGAAGAGTCTGGGTGTAAAGTGAAATATTTTGTTAACTGATCGATTCTTGATAAGATTAAAATACCTGATTGAAAATTAAATTTTTTTTGAACTTTTCAAACAAATAATTAATATAAACTCAAATTGCTTAATTCTAAATATCATTTAAAATACTTAAAGCAATCATATGACTTTTAATTATTTTACAATTTAATTAAAAATATGATACTTGCCACTAAATTTTAACTCCTTTTTAAGTGATAAGCGTTGATTAAAATATATTTTTGGAATAAGTTTTTTAATTTTTTCGATGTTTGTTTTCAAAGCTTAACTCTAGAAAGATTGGCTAGGTCAGGTCAGTCGGACAATTGACCCGTTTCGAACAAATCAGGAACTCTGTAAATATGAAACTAAATTAAGATTCAGTAAAATCTCTTTATATCGTCGTTAATAGTCGGAACAGGAATTAAGCTATTCATTATATTAGTTATATATAGATTTTAAAAAAAAGTTTATTTTAAAAATTATTATTTAAAAAGTTTAATGAAAAAAAATGTTACATGAACTGAACTAAATCAACAAATTAGACTTTTTTCTTTTATTTATAAAAAAAATTGACAAAACTGATATTTTTTCATTATTGATTTATTTTGAATATATTTTGTCAATTTAATAAGATTCCTTTTCCACCGCATCTCCGTTTGCCAACACTAGTTTTAAATCGATGACTTTCTTGAAGCTAGAAATTTTGGCTCGCCTTAAATCCAATTGAACCAGCATCATAGCAAATTTTAAATATTGTGTCGTATCTAGTTTATTTTACTTTTGTTTTTTATTTGATTGCCCTTGTGGCGTTTTTAAAATAAATAATACTAAAGATAATGTAGACCAAGCTTATTTCGTTTTTTTTTTGAAAAAAATTGATACGAATGAAAAGAAAAGACAAAGCTAAGTGAAATTATAATTTTTTAGTTTTTAACCCTTTATTTAAAGATAGTTTAATAATTTTCTTTTCTGGGCCAGCTTGATTGGGATTTTTGTCATAAAATTCTAATTAGCTTTTGCCTATTCGGATATTATTTTATTTTACTAATATTTTATTATTATCTGTACTTAAACTTAAAAAGAAAAGTTTTTTTTTAAAGAAAATTGAAAAATGAAAACAGAAAAAGAAATATTTTTATTATTCAGATAAAATTCAAAAAAAAATTTGTCATCTTGTTATTCATAATATTGTTTCAGAAAAGGACTTAGTATTTTGGATTATTTTGAAATTTTATTTAGCTTAATTTAATTTTTTATTAAGATTTCATTATCTAAATATTTTTGTTTTTCATTATTTTTTTGTGTTCTTTAATTCACGACTTTAGACATATCAAGTTTTGTTAAATCGTGGGTTTAATTTTCTATTAATTGTTTATAACTTATTTTAATATTTTTCATTTTTAGTTTTCTAGATTTTTGGTCAGCAAATTTATTAGTTACCTAGTGTTTAACATTTGAATTTATTTTTTAAAAGAAAACTGAAAATTTTTAAGAAATGGCCAGCTTAGAAGAGGGAAATTTAAAAGCAAAAAAAAATTTGACTAAAAAGTAAGATTTACATTTATCATCTCATACAAAATTAATAATTGAACTCAAGAAAATTTTTGATAGCTATTTCAGTAATAACTTTGAGCTTAATAATTTGTCTGGTTACAATAATTGTAGTAGAAACTAAGAAAAAACCCTTGAAAATAGGTAAGTTTTAGTTTAATTTTCAAAATTATAGATAATATTTTAATGATAATTTAAAATTTAAAATTGTTAAAAAAAATAAAAACAATATTTTAATTGAAAAATATTTTTTATAGAATCCGACGAATGTGATACAGCCCATGAAGTATACAACTCGTCGATTCAAGCTTCAGTTCTCGCTGAATATGAAAAATTTGCAGTGGCGGCCGATAATGCTCTCTGTTCAAGCATAGGACGGTAAATAAAATTCATTTAAATAAATAAATTATTTGTTAAAATAATTTATAAAAACAAAGAAAATTTTTTGAAATGAATGGTTCGGCAGTTGATGTAGCAATAGCCACTGCTCTTTGCAACTCAGTAATGAATGCTCAGAGTATGGGAATCGGAGGAGGCCATTTTATGAACATTTACTTAAAGTAGTACAATCTATTTAAAAATGAGTAAATTTTTTTATTCTACCACTTTTTAAGAGACAAGAACATGAATTATATAATCGATGCAAGAGAGAATGCTCCTTTGAATTCTTACGAAACTATGTTTGTCAGTAATCCTCAGAAAGCTACTCTTGGTAATTTTGGAGTAAAATTTTTTAAGAATTATTTTAATTAATTTTTTTGAAGGTGGACTAGCCAGGTTTTTATAATTTTTTGAATATTTTCAATAAGTTAATTTTTTTTAACTAGTGGAATACCGGGTGAAATAAGAGGCTACTGGGAAGCTCATAAAATTGGAGGAAATTTACCATGGAAAGATCTGTTTGCTCCAACAATCGAATTATGCTTGAACGGATTCAAAATATCCAAAGTTTTAGCAAGTGCTTTGAAACAAAAAGAGAGTCTCATATTTAATAACGACGGATTACGATCAGTTTTTATTAATCCAAAAACAAATCAAGTCTATAAAGAAAATGATACGATCAAAATGGTTAATTTGGGAAAAACTTTCAAAATTTTGAGTGAAGAAGGCGTCGACGCGTTCTATAATGGAATTTTAACTGGCTTTATAGTTTCTGAAATAAATGAAAATGGTTTGTTTTGTTTAGCCAATTCTGGTAAATAAAATCAAAATTTAAGGTGGAAACGTTACTATGGAAGATTTTAAAGAATACAAAGCAAGAGTTCATGAAAACCGATTTGAGGTGACTTTAGATGAAAATCTAAGAATTTACACACCTCCTCCACCCTCGAGTGGAATTCTAGTTCCATTTATAATTAGATTAATGAAGAGTAATTAATTTTTGTCAATATAGTAAAAAAATTTTAATTTTAAACAAAAGGATTTGATTTATCAAAAGAAAGTTCTATGAGTAACGAACAAAAAGTTTTGTTTTATCATCGATTGACAGAAGCATTTAAACATGCATATGCAAAAAGAACATTTTTGGCTGATGAAAAATATTTGAATTTAACTAATGTAAGAAATCTAAATTTAGAAAAAAAAAAACTATTAAAAAAAGTTTAGAATAGAATAAAATTTGGCTCTATAATATGTACAATACTTAAGGCTACTGTGAAATTCAGTTCAAAAGATCAATAAAAAAGTAAAAAAGAACATAATTAAATCTTAAAATATGAAAAATAGGTACAGTTTTTTTTTAATCATCTATCTTCAAGACTAAAACTAAATTAGGGGTGGGAAACCGGTTTAAAGAAAAATTGGTTTGTTTTTTTGGAACCGGTTTAATTTTGAATAACAGAAATATTAAGAAAAAAATTTTTTTTTTCTTTTTTTTTATATAAAAATTGAACTTTTCTCAATTGTTTAATTGAAAAAATAAAAAATTTATAAAGAAAAAAAGGTTTTTCGATTAAAAATATTTTTTTATTCTTCGTATTTAACCGGTTTAATACAAACCAAAATTTTTTTTAAGAATAATATTTCAAAATTAAAACAAAGATTTTAGATGACTTGCAAAATGAAGGATATATTGATACAATACGAGATAAAATAAAAGATGATCAAACATTTCCGACTTCATACTATGGTTCTGCTCTTGAAAAGCAAGATGCTGGAACAGGTATTTTCTAAAAATTAAAAAAATAAAGTCTAATCTAAATCTTAAGCTCACATATCGGTTTATTCGGAAAATGGAGATGCCGTATCGATAACTTCAACTATAAATAATTAGTAATTTATGTGATAGTTTATATCTTTTAAAATATTTAATTTTTAGTTTTGGTGCCAAATACGCAGGAAAATATACAGGAATACTCTACAATGACATAATGGATGATTTTTCTACACCTGGTCTCACAAATTCATTTGGTTTTGAACCAACTGAAGCAAATTTTATAAGACCTGGCAAGCGTGCCTTATCTTCAATGTGTCCAATAATTGTGGTTGATAAAGACAATAATGTTCGCTTGATTTTAGGTGCGTCAGGAGGCTCAAAAATTATATCCGCTGTTTCTCAAGTATTTTTTAAATAAAAAAGACAAATTTTAAAGTGTTGTTAAGGTGGCTATTAAAACACTTTTTATGGGAATGGATATTAAAGAAGCAATCGACTCTCGTCGAATTCATCACCAGCTTTATCCAAATAATCTTGAAATTGAATCGGGTTTTTCAAAGGTAAATGATTTCAATTTTTCAAAATTTTTAAATTCGTTTTAAAGGATATCGAAATAGGGATAATTGGAAAAGGACATAAGAAAAAATGTTTTAATTTTGGTGGTTCGGTTATCCAAGGAATTCGTATAATGGATGAAAATCAATCAAAAAAATACATAAACGCATATTCAGATCCTAGAAAAGGTAGATTTTAAATTATATGATTACTTATTTTAATTTTATTTAAAGGCGGAAGACCTGATGGAATATGAATTAAACTCTTTTTCGTGATTATTAATTTTTTTTTTGGTTTTTACATGTGCAGCTTTAAAATTGATTAATAAAAATTTTATGCTATAAATAAGCTAAACTAGAATAAAAATTAAAAAAATTCACAATTAATTTTCTTATTTTTTTATTTACATGATTATTAATATTTTCGGGAGAGATAATGTTTCCCTTCGGAGTGAGTATCTCTGTCTCCGAAACGAAGTTTAAAAGACTAGATTTGTGAATTTATCATAAAATATTCTACAAATTGGTTTATTGATTTTCTTAAAAATTAAACAAAAATTTAAATTGTTTTTAAAAATTCATTTGTGGTTTCACGTCATGAAAGGATACACAAAATTCAAAAATTATTCCCATTACAATTGGAGTTGAGTTAATGAAATTTTAGCACATTTACCAGAGCAAACAGTAATGATTAAGAGTCATAATAAAAGCGGGAATTATAATAAAAGTGGTAGTGCAGCATAATTCCTTGAGCATTCGTACAAAGTATTAGGCTAACACATAAGTTAAATTTAACAAAAAGCATCAATCTAATTATGATTGAATTTTCTATGCTTTTTTTTCCTTCAAATTAAATTCTCAGCTAAAGTTGTATTCATAAATTGATTCTACGAACCCCAAAATCCAAGAATATTTCTATGAAAAATATTATTATTTTTATTCAAATTTTATTATTATTGTTGTTTAAAAAAACTCATTCAGATTATCGCAAGTCTTGCTATTGAACCCTGAAATCGGATGCCGAAATTATTATGCTGAACTAGTTTACTATAATTTAAAATCAACTTCAACTAAAATTAGAAAATGAATTTCATTTTTTTCCAGTTATGCCTCTTAGACTCCATTATTTACTGACGTAAAATTGGTGCCAATTTTGATTATAATTAAAATTTAATTTTAGCTAACATCAAATATAAATAAGTATCAGGGTATTTTAATGATCAAATAGCATAGTTCTTAATTTACTGTTTTTTGTTTTGTTAAAATTTATTTTTTGTAATAAATCAATTCCAATTTAATCGACTGAGTATGCTGCATTTGTATTAAGTAATAATGAAAAAGCAAAATGTTCGCACATTATCGTTCATTGTCTCAACATTCACATATTTGCTCATGGGCGCTGCTATTTTCGACGCTCTCGAGAGTCAAACTGAAGAATTAATAAAACAAGATCTCGAGAATATTGAGATAGATTATAAAAAAAAATACAATATCAGCCACCATGAATATAAAAATTTAGAAGACATTGTCAACAAGTACCATCCATATCGAAAATTTCCTCAATGGTAAGCTAAATTCAAAATATTATAACATTTGATAAAGGATTCTTTTAAACGCATTTAAATTTTATTCACATTTTTTCAAAAAAATAAATCGAAGGACTAAGATTCTTCATCATTAAGCATGGGAAGCCTTCCCAAAATGTATTCTTATTGAAACAAATAAGAAAACGAAAAATTTTAAATTAGTTTTTTTTAGGTTTTAAAAGGTTAGATATTATAACATTCAAATTAAAAACAAAACTGATCAGTGGACTAAAAAAATTTTTATTAATAGTCTTAAATGTTTTTATATCTTTAATTTATAAAAGATCCCTTGAAAAAAGCAATAAAACAAAAAAAAAAGTTTAAGTGAGAAATTGAATTCAATTAATTTTTAAAATGACTCAAATTGGTTTAAGATAAACCTTGACTATTTTTGATAGATATTATAAAATCATGCTGGACCCATTTATGTATTTTTTTTAGTGAAACAATATCTAGGTGAAACTACTATTAAGTGATGAGTAAAATTAATCTTTTTTTTTGAAAAATTAAATCCATTTGATATAAACCATAAGTATATGACCAAATGATTTTAACTAATTAATTTTTTATTAATATCACGGCCTTTATAATAAATTCATTCCCAAATACCAGCTGCATCTCCATCATTTTAAAACTTAGTAAATAAAATTTGGTTTTGTGAAGTTCAGTACAAAAGAACAGAACAAAGTATTAAAAAACTTAATTTTTTTTAAATTAATTTTAATTTAAACTCTGCAAAGTGCACCACGCTCGATTTTATTGAAATTTAATTTCTGCATAACTCTGCAAATTTAGCAGGCTTTGCTATTTGATGCAACTTTGAAAATTGCACAATGTTGCATTTACAGAACTAAGTTTAAACCTTTAGAAAAAAAGTTATTCAATTTTTTTACATTTTTTCTATTCTTTTTTTCATTTTGTACTGAATTTCACAAAACCATAAAATTTTAATTTCCAAACTTATTTAGCAGTCCATTTTAAATAAAATCTAATAAAGGAAAAACAATTTTCATAGCTAAAATTCAATTTTAATTTAAAAAATAACGAAAATTGTTTGAAACATTTTGTTTACTAATTACGTTCCAATTTAGTTTAAAAAGATATTATTTGATTATTAATTTTAAAAAAACTTAAGTAAAATTTATAATAAAGTAATAAAAATTTCCAAAGGAAATTCACCGGGGCATTTTATTTTAGTCTTACCGTAATCACCACAATTGGTAATGTTCAATTAAGAAAAAAATAAACTGAAAATTAATAGTTAAAATGGTCATTTAGGCTATGGACACAGTACGCCGCAAACAATACCCGGTAAATCGTTTTGCATGCTGTATGCTTTGATAGGGATACCTCTTTGTCTTGTAATGTTCCAATCAGTTGGTGAACGTCTCAATTATTTTGCCTCATTTTGTATTCAACTTGTAAAAAAATGTGTCAAATTCAAGCATACTGAAGTTAATCAAACTGAAATGGTCTTTGTTGCAGGAGTATTGTCCTTCATTGTGATTGCAGGTGGAGCCGCCATGTTTTCATATTATGAGGGATGGACTTACTTTAACGCCATCTATTATTGTGTTATAACTTTGACCACTATCGGTTTTGGTGACTATGTCGTGAGTTTTTTTTATTAAAATTTAACAAATAAAAAATTTAAATTTTAAAAATTTTCAAAAAAACAAAAGGCTCTTCAAGTGAGTTTTAAATAAAATTCTAATAAAAAAAAATATTTTTTGTTATTATTTAGGAAAGAAATAACTTATCAAATACAAGCTATGTGATATTGTCATTTACTTTTATACTTTTCGGTTTAACCGTAGTTGCATCGTCAATTAATTTACTTGTGTTGAAATTTTTGACCATGAATACAGAGGATGAACGGCGCGAGGAATTTTCCAAAAAAACTAAACAAAATCAGAATATTCGATTTAGCAGCACAGATTTGCTAAATGTTGTCAATGGTAGTGTAATTTGCGCCTATGAGCCTTCGGATCTAGAAGAATTAAGGCGTGAAAACAGCATTAAACTTTGTTTCGGAAACAAGAGATTTTTTTCATTTTCTTTCAGACGAAAATTTCCATTTATCCAAGCGTATAGCAAGCCTGAATTTAATGACCACAATTCCATGTACCATTTAGGAAAATTAAACCACCATAAAGAGCATTACGATACATTTTTGATCGATAGATCCGATAGTATAGGATTTGAATCTAGCAATAATCATCAAAGTGACCGTAAACAAGTTTTATGTAAATTTTGTTTGAATAACATAAAAAACAAAAAGCCTCATTATACAATTCGGCGCGGTCCTGGCAAAATTTCTCATCTTTTAATACCAAATACTTTAGCTGAAGCCGACACAAAATTTGAAATAAAAGAAAGTCCAAAAATTTGTTTTACCCAACATAACGATTCAGTTCCAAGTGACCATCTCAAGTCAGAAAGTAAGACAGCTAAGCAGAGTTTAAACTGTGATATAAATTTATACATTGATGATGAAAATGATCCGGAAGATTATTTGACAGTAACAAATGCGACCATACTCACTACTCTTACCAAGTCAGGACACAATAGTGAGAATAAACTAAAAAACATGGGACAGAAACAAAGCACTCCGATCGAGCAGGGCTCAGAAATGAATTTTAATTTTTTAAGTGTAAATTATTTTTCTAATGGAAGTATTAAAAAAAATTCGAATAATGACCTGAGCAGTCAAAATATGACTGATTTTGAAACTAGCTATGAAAAGTCGAGATTAGATGATGAGTCATCACTTTACGACGCAGATGATATGTTATCCTCGTCAAAAAAATTTTTCGTTTAATTATTCAAAATAAATTGTTTTCTATTTCCAAGTTTTGCTAAATTGTTCATATTAATTATTACTATTAAATTTAATTGTTTTTTTTTTGTTGTTTATTTTTAAAATCAAATTCGTTTTGAACAAATCGAAATTTTTTTTCTAGAAAATAAATACAGCAAAAATAAACTTTGGCTTAAGCTTTTGGAAAGGAAAAATTTGATTTTTTTGGAGTAGACAAAATAAAAAATTTGGTGACTAATTTAATATAATTTGCAATGTCTAACAAACTAATTTTTCCCTAAAAAGCGGAAAGTGGAAATTCCACATCACTTTTTTCCGCTAAATTAGTCCCAATAAGATGAAATTCATTTTTTGAGGAACGTTTAAAAAAATTAATTCTTAAAATATTTGTAGAATTTTTTTTTCGAAAAAAAATTATTTTGAATTAAAAAAAAAAGATAAAAATTTTCTTTATAAAATATAATTTTTAAGATCAAAAGATAAAAAGAAGCTAATTTTTCCATTGCTGACCCCTATTTTTGTAGTGAATTTAGAATTTTTTTCTCTAAAAATCTGCAATTTTTTTTCTTACCGCAGGTTTTTTATTTTTACTTAAAAATAACTGAATTATACAAATCACCATAAAAATATTTTTTTACTCACGATATATAAATAAAAAATTGAGATCTATGGTTTATTTATGGGCATTGTGAAATTCCATACAAAATTACAATACAAAATTTAAATTCTTCAAATAAAATTTATATCAAATTAAAAAGCTCAATTTTGTCAATATAAATTAATGAAAAAAGAATTTTATTTTTGTAATTTTTGAAAGGTTTGTATGAAAATTCACATTGCCAATAAAATGATTAAAATAAATATAAACTCTTAATTATTAATAATATTTTTTTAAGTGATATCTCAACTTGAATATGAGATAAGTTTATCGAATACTGACTCAATAGCTCTTCTTTTTCTTGTTTTATTTCTATCAAAGTCTTGGTTAATTAAATAGATTTCTTCCAAAAGTTAAATGATGTAGCTACGTCTTGATAATTTGCTATTGATTACTTCATTATACAAAACCCAAAAAAAATTTAAAGATATTGTGATAGATCCGGCCAAGATCATTAAAAAAAATTATTTGATTAAATCATTAAAATCAGTGAAGCGGTTCCGGAGATATTCTCAAATTACTATGAAAATAAAATAACGGGTGTTCAAACAGTAATGGCCGTTTTTTTAATTGAAAAAAAACATTTTCAACAATTCAAAGGGCTTTAAAATTTTATACAGATGAAATTAAGCTATTAATTTAAAAAAATTAATTTTTTGATTTTTCTTATTTGCTGAATAAAGCGAATGGCCTTATTGTGACCTTTGCACACAAAAGTCCCCGGAACAATTCTTTATTGAAGATTTAGTTTTATATATCATCTAATAGATAATTTTACAAAAATTTTAAATATATATAAATTATTTTAATACAATGATCGATTCAAAAACTATGATAAAAAAACAGTAAACTTTGAAAATTTTCTTTAATGCAAAAATTTCAAACATTTTCACAGGTTAAATCATAACTTTAGAATAGAATAAGCTAAGGACGTCAAAGCTAAATTTCATCTGTATAAAATTTCATAGCCTTTTGGCTTGTGGAACATGTTTTTTTTAATTTAAAAAAAACGGCTATTACTTTTTGAACACCCGTTATAAAAAAAAATAAAATTGATAAATTTAAATAATGGGTGCCCAATAATGCTTGTCCGAAACTTCAATTAGAAAAAAAATTATTACCACATTGATTTTGATTTTCTCAGGGGTGACACATACCCTAAATTAAGGCTTATAAAAAACGAAAAATTCCTTTTATGAAAGAAGCCCATTTAGTGAAAAGATTGCGCTTTTCTCAGTTTTGGCGTATGGTATACTTTTTGATGTTACAATACTTTTTAATTTTTTTTAATGTTAAGTGTAATAAAAAAAAAAAAAATAAAAAAAAAATACTGAGATTAAGTTCTCTAAAAATTTTAACCACTGATTCTTTGGAAATATTCAATTTAGCCGCAATCTGCCTGCCAGAATGGTTTTTTATTAAATATTACATTTTAAATTTTCTAATAATCAATATGAGGCGTCCTAAGAAACAAGCTTTACGTGAACTTATAATCCAAAACCATAAAAATGGTAAAGCCAGCTTTCAAATGCTTTGTAGGAATGTGTCACAAAGAACAGTTTCTCGTTTTATAAAGGATTTAAAAGACAATGGAAAAACAGCTTCAAAAATATCAACCAAATGACTTTTAATAGTACCTTTATAATATAATTGATGAAAAATTCATCTATGAAAGGGTCTTTACCCTAAATTTAAAAAAACTCGTAAAAAAGACTTTAAACTTTCATTTATTTTAGACATTCATTTAATAAATTATATACTAAATAATTATATACTAAAACTTTTAAAAATTATATAATAAGTAGGTAAAATTTCAGATCAATATCTAAGTTTAATCAAAAGATATTTAAAAAAACGATTATTTATTATTACTTTTAATAATAAATATTTACTTTTTAATAAAATTGTAAAATTATGATGTTTTTTCATCATAATTTCTGCAAAAATCATCAGATTAAAATAACCTATAGCTCATTTTAATCAAGATAAAATTATCCACAAAATGATATATCATTCTGGTATTTGAATTTTCTTGACCACCGAGGACGATATGGGGTAGGGTATCCTACTGTTTTTGGTTTTAGATCCCATTTATTATTTGAGGATTATTTAATTATATTAATCTTTGGATTATAACGTTAGTTTAACTCATCCATTATTAATCATGTTTTCGAGATTTCCTTTCTTGTTAAAAATCAAGCCAAATCATCTGTAAAATAAATAGTGTATAGGTTATTTGTTTTACGATTACCCACAATGCTCCTATCTTTTCTAAATGCAGATTTCCTGTGAAAAAGTTAGCTATTTCTCTCAAAAAAATTTTGAATTCTGAAAAATACGTTTAGGTAACTTTCCAGGACAACTTGTCATTCAAATATGATGATAGGAATCATAGTTATCCTTGCTTGTTTTAGGATTTTGGAAGTTGCCTTAACTTTTATTTTTTAGTTGAGATATTTCAAGTAAGGTCTCATTAGATCAGTTTTTAACATTGGGTTGTGGATACAATCAAGATCCGGTCCCGCTACTTTATTTTCACATTTATTTCTTACTCGATTTTTTTTTAATAGTAAAAAATAACTAAGTACAACGGATTAAATGTCAAAGTATTTGGATAAAAGTAGTTCGAATTAACAAATTAGCAATGCAAGGATAAATTTATTTACATTTTAACTAGAAATTTTATTATTTTACAGTTTATTTAAAAAATAAATATTCGCGAGTTTCTGTGAAGTAAAAATTCTTTAAAAATCAATGATTAAGATGACAAGAAAAACAATAAAAATGCCTAATTTTTGGATGTACATTCTCGTGAAAAGTAAAATTTTTTTTAAATTTTTCAATGAAACTTGCTTAAGCAATTAAAAAAATGCAAATAAAAATTCAGAATATTTATTACAGATCGTTTAGTTGATGTCATAAATATGAGAGAAAACAAACTAGGATTTCAATTCAATTAGAGATTGAGCTGCAGAATCCAGATTATCGCTTAAATCTTTTTTTTTAACCGGTTTTATTGAGACGGATTCGCTGTCATCCTTGTTTTTGAGTAAAATGTATTTTTTATTTTTTTTATGTTGGTTTAAATCAAACTCTAGATCACAATCTTCATTGGAAAAGTCTTCTTCGTCCTTTAAGTCAAGTGGAATTTGCTTGTATCCAGATGCTGATTTGGGTGAGAGAATATTTTGCTGAAAATTTTTATAATTAGAGGAAATTTTTTTAATAAATGATGATGAAATTTTGCTATTTTCTTCTCTGGCATTTGATCCCATCTCTGAATTTCTCACAAATGCTTCAGTTGCTTTAAAAATTGTATTGTTTTGTGCCAAATCGAATGAGTTCTGTCTTGGGAATTTTTGGCTCAGATTTTGTGAACTGGCAACGTGTTTATCAATGTCATTGAAATCGTTAAGTATGTGGCTTTCAATCAAATCATTTTCTTCATTAGCCATCTTTTTTGAGTTGCTTAAAATCAAGTTAAACAAATTGCTATTGTCATTTTTGGCTAAATTTGATTTTTTGCTTTGGTTTCCATCCTCCGAACTTGCTTTGAAAAATTGAATCAAAAACAAGGCGCAAATTATGGTCAAAAAACCGCTTATGCATCCGACAAAATCGGTGAAGGAAACATTTAAAAGCTCTTTAAATAATATTGCGCTGGCTGTCATTACAAAAAGAGTAAATAATACGTAATAAATGGTGGTTACAATAGGAGTATTGAACAAGTCCAGTGATTTATTTAGATAGTTCATTTGGATCACTATACAGCAAATAACTAGAAAGGCGAAAAAATATGTATACACAAATGATACACTGGGCTTGGTGAAGAACATTTCCTTGATACCAAGTGACAGACCCTTGCATGACATTACTGTAAAAGCACCCAATATTGAACAAATTAAAATATATACAAATACATTTGTATGACCATATTTTGGTGCCACATAAAAAATCAAAATGAGAAGTGCAATTACACATAAAATTGAAAATGAGACGAATTCTTTAAAAGAAAAAAATTTATAAACAAGAATATTAAATAAAATTGTTGAATTTTAATTAAAATTTCAAAATGTAATTCAATGTTTTTAAATTCTTCTTTAAATGGTCGAATAGTCAGGATTTAGAGATATTCACTATTAAATATTTTTATTAATTCTAGTATTTTTTAAGTATTAAGGAAGGGTAAAAATCATCAATCCAGTTAAAAGTAAGGAAAAATCTTTTTTTTATTTTATTTTTCAAACTTAATCTATATCGAAAAATTGATAAGACAAAATAAACTAAATTTTCTCTTTTTAAAATGCCTGGACTGTATAATTTTAAGGAGCATCAAACCAGGTATTTCCATCAAGGAGGTCTAATTATTTATCAATATATAAAAATTGAATTCACTTATGATCTAAATCGTTTCAAATTTTTGATTTCATTTTCAAGTTTTTATATGACTTTTAAAGTACTAACACAAATAGAAACAAAGTTTAAATCTTTGTATTTCAACCTCATTCGTCAGGAACATGTTTCAAGAAGGAACATGAAATTTTATTTTTTTTAATTTTTATCTTTTTTTATTTTTTTATTTTTGTCTAATTTACTCGCAATTTACTTCTATTTAATTTCTTTTTGTATAAAATCGTTAGGCTGTAAAGAAGGGTAGTGCCCATTCTCCACAGCTTGAGGATTACCCTCAAACTATTTAATTAAATTAAAAAATAAAGTACTAACACAATTCATCTTATTTTTTCGGTTTTTAATCTTTTTATAATTGTCTTTATGGAACTTTTTTTTTTTTAATTTATTGTATCCATTTTTTCTTTTGTATTTTTTTTTTGGGATTTTTTTTTCACTTAATTTTTTTTTTGATATTATGATCTTGGATTGATGACAAATAAAAATTATTTTCCCGCCTATTATAAACGCAAAAACAATTCTTTTGTTAACGAAAAAAAAAAATTTCTAAACTTTTGCAACATACTGTATAAATAATAAACAGGTTATGATCAAAACTTCAAATATTTCAAACATATTATTTACTTAATAGTCTTTAATTCAATACGCAACTTTAATTCATTATAAACTTATAAAACATTTACATATTAAAAAATTATGATTTAAAATCATGAGGATAATTGTATATAAATTTATTTTTATAGCTATTTTTTTAAATTTAAATGTGTCATACGACTTTTTCCACTTCAATTGGTTTTGTTTTTTCGTGATAAAACAAAATTGTCAAAAAAATTATTGTATGACTAGAGTTTTAAATTTGAAATTATTTAATTTTCTTTGTCTTCTAATATTTAAATTTAAATTTAAATTTTTCAAATTTGATGTAAAAATAAAAGCTTTTCCTAAATGTGATCATGCTATTGTAAGGACGTATTCTTATTTGTTTACCTTTTACTCAATAACTAATTAAAATTTTTTAATAAAATCAACATTTAATATGATAATTAATTGTTATTTTGTTAAAATATTTTAATGCCTACAACCTAATAAGATTTTTTGTCGAAATAGTTTTAAAATTGTTTTTTTTTTTTAAATGCTTTAAGCCTTTTATTTAAAAAATTATGCAATCCAAAATAAAATGAATGGATTTGAACTCTTAGTTTTCTGAATTAACCTTTTAAAGTGTTTTTTACTCAATTTCTATAACCTAATATCACTTTGTTCATAAATTCAAAAATTTTCCAAGTTAATATAGGCCTTTAAAAACGAGTGCAAGACTGAGTATTTATGTTCCATCGGTGACCAGACTGGTGGAGTTCTTTCTTGAATCGTGTCATATTTAAACATCTAGTATTTTTCACTATCTCAAATAATTTATTTTTACTCCTTTTTTGTATCTTATTTTTTTGAAATATTTATACGATTTTTTAAGGAGTTAAACAGCTGACCTAATAAAAATTATAGAATAATTAAAAAGTTTTGTTTTATTTTAATCAACAGGTCTAAAAGAGTTTATTCCTTAATTCAGTTTACAAATAAGTAAATAATTAAAGTTAGTCTCAAAAACTAATCAAAAAATTAAGATGAAATTATTTTCGAGTACTAGACTTACAACTAAAACAAATAATAACCTAGAAACAAATTTTACTGAATAGTTTCTAAAAAATTAGAAATTAAAAATTTCCCAGTAATATTAAATTATTGACTTGAGCCGTATTCACATAATAATAGAGAAATAAATTTAAAATAAAATTAAAATTACCTTTATCTTGGATACGAAAAATCAATTCTTGGACTGTTTTTATTTCGCCTTCTTTAGGCGCATGAATTACCATAACAGTAGAGCCTATTGCTGTCAGAATGCATCCTATTTTGCCAATTAAATTCAGCTTTTCATTTAAAAAGTACGCTGACATAACAGCGCTTATCAAAACGCTTAAAGCACCTAGCGGAGTAACGAGAGTTGCCGGTACAAATCCATAAGCGGCAAAATTGCATAATTCTCCAAATCCCACTTAATTTGATAAAATTAAAAAAAAAATTTTTTGAAAATTAGTACTTGTCAAAAAACCCGACCACCATATCCACTCTTTCAAATAGCCATATCCTCCTTGACCTTTAAAATTTCAAAAGTTATTTGAGTAAAATTCTTGATAATTAAAATTACCTGCTCTTTTGTTTGGTGAAATGGTCATGCTTCCACAAAGCTTGAGTAGACCTTTTTTTTTCAAAATAAAACTTGAACCTATAAAAAAACTTGATAGCATCGCTAGAGTGAGTCCAATATAAAAGTCTCTAGATCCGTGAAGTGGCTTGCTGATGGAGAGCGGCCTACGGCTGATGTTGGATAATTTTAACACATTATGAGTTATGTTCAGCGAACTCATTACGCAAAATTTCTATTTTTTTAGATGAATAATTTATCCATTAAATAAAATGTATCTAAAAATCTTCGAAATTAAAATAATTTTAAAGCAATTCTGCGTAAATTGAATGACAAAAATTTTCCATAGAATAAAATTTTTACCCAAAGTTAATTATAGATGCTATTACTAAAATAATTTTGATCCTAGAAAATAAAATTACTCAATAAAAATTGACACTGTGTTTGCATGCATACAATGTTCATATCAGATAATTTGAAAATTAAGATAACTAAAACTGGTTTAACTTAAACTTAAATTTTTTTCTTAAAATTTTGATTTTATTATTAAATTTACCTAGGGTCGCTATGACAGAAAATAAATAAATAAATAATTGTTGTTTTAGACTAATTAACAAATTAAGCAAGTATCGTACGATCGCACAGCTTTAATCATGGTTTGAACATGACTCCTTTTTGAATTCTAAGTTTTTGGTGACGATTACGATTTTTGGCTTCATCTTTATGACAAAAAATTAAATTTAATTAAAAAAAAAGCGAAAATTGATTTTTGCCGAAATCAAATTTTGAACACATCCAAATAAGCTCGCAGAGAAGAGCTTTTTGAAAAAAAAATTTCATATTATTATAATTTTATTTTGTAGTTATGTATTTTTTTTCTAGCTTTAAAATGAAATTTTGTCATTTTCTTAGCGAATTTTAAATTACCGACTAAAAGATTCTTAAAATTATTTTAAAAATAATTTCTATGAATTTACATATTCAGCAAAATTTTACCAGTTAAGTTATTCACTAGCAAACATTTCATTATTTGGTTAAAAAATCATTTAGAATGAATAAATTAGACACCTACATTCTTTAATTCACTCAAATTAACCAATTTTTGCCAAGCAGGGTTGCCAAGCGTGAATGCAAACGCATTAAAACTTTTAGCAAGAATCTTTTCAAAAAGTTTCCTTAATTTTCAAATAAGATAAGCGGTATTTAAAAAAGTGATAAACTTTAAAAATAAAAAAATGTCTAATTCTGTTAAACTTTTATTTTTTTAAGAAAAAAATTTAGAAAATTTGCTTCTTCAGACATAATTAAATATTCATCCAACATTTTTTCTAATTAAAAAATGTTTAATTATAAAGACATTTCCATACTTGGTTCTTGAATATCGCAAACATTTATCATTTCATTGAAATATAGATTACCTGGACACGCTTTAAGGGTAGCTTGTCTATTGCTGCAATGCCAAAATTTATTAGAACTATTTGGATCCTTAAACAACCCGTTTGCTTTAGGACATAGGAAATTATTAACATTTGTATTGGCTTTATCAGAAAATTTAGAATAAGTTCCACAAATTTTTAACTTGTTGTCAAAAATCAATTTGCTTGGACATTCTTTTTCAAAAGGAAAATTATTTGAGCAATGCCAAAATTTTCTTGGATCTCCACTATTAACAAATAAACCGGACGGTTCAGGACAGGTAAATATGTGAATCGAATTGGTAGAGTCTGTTTTTTTGGTAGTAATCGTTGATTTTTTGTACTGATCTGCACAATAGCTCTTTAAAAAATTTAATTTTAGTTTTTGATTTAAAAAATTATCTTCAGTAAATTTACTGGCTTAATAATGGTGCAAGATTGAGCTCTGGTATCAAACCAATGTCGATCAGGGCATCTAATTGTGGCTACAGATGACGAAAACCCTTTAATACATACTCTGAAATATTCACATCCACTCGGGCTCCCAAGAAACTCACTACCAGAACATAAATCTTTGAAAAAAAATTAAGAAGTAATGGAAAAAACTTTTTAAAACTTACATTGTGATTTTGATTTAGTGGTAGTTGTAGAGTATTTAGTTGTTGCCGATTGAGTAGTCTGATAAATTGAAACTGAAGATGAAGTGAATGATTGAGTTGTCTCCGGATGGTTAGCTGTATAAGCGCATCGAGTTTCGTTTAGAACTCGATTGATTATATTCAGCAATGGATAAGTTCCTCTATTACAAAAATTTCCTCTAAAGTCATCAAAATCGACCTTAAAAATAAAAAATGTAATTCATTTAAATAAAAAAAATTCGTACTGTCCAAATCATAGCTCCTCCGAGACAGTTTTCTTTTATAAAATTCGCTTTTAAAGAAATTGATTCTTCATTTTCATATCCGATCCATTGATCACCGAATTTTAACCCTACCACTTTTTGCTCTGGGTGAATTACTTCAACTAAATTATTTTCACTGATAATTTGACAAATCTAAATAAGAAATTCAAAAATTCTATATTTAAAATTTTTTTCTGAGATAGTTACTTCAAAATAAGACAAGACTCCAGCTTCTTTAGTATATTGGCCGGGTTTTGAGATTCCTTTTGAAGGAGAACCAACTTGAAATTTTTTTTTATTCCTTAACGTAAATCCTCTACCGTAAAAAGCAAGACCTAGAACCAGTTTTTTTCTAGGACAACCTTTCTTGATCAAATTATTTACAGCCCAATTCTTGATTAAAAATTAATTTTGAAATTTTAATTTTCTATTGGAAAACTATTTACCACATTAAAAGTATTTCTAATATCATCTTTTTTCGGATACAACGCAGAATGAAACCCTGTATTAGTACTCCACGATTCATGAAACTTAAAATTTTAATAAATCAGTGAGAAACAATAAATAAATAAACTTACATCGTAAGCTACCAGATTAATAAAATCTACGTATTGACTAATTTTTTCAATATCATAGGATATGTCGATTGTAGCTTGGCCTGCAGAAACAGCAATGGATAGTTGAAGACGGTTTCCACTTGATAACAAATCGGTATCAAAAGCGATCCTCAATTCCTTTATAAATTTTGAAAGTAAAAATTTGGAAAAAAGTCGACCAAAAAATTAAAAAGCAAAAATATATCCAATTTTTTTTTTGTTCTCTATCTTTACTTTTATTTCAATAAATAATTTATTCTATTAGAACAAAAATAATCTGATTTATATCAAAAAATTTTAAATGTAAATATTACTTCTATTAATTTGGTGAATTCTGTTTTTTTTACCAATGGATACTCCCAATCAACATCTATAAAAAAAAAATAAATTTTTAAATAGCTAATTTATTTATTACCTAGTCCATCGAATTTCCATTTTCTCAAAAAATTTACCGAATTTTTTGCAAATTTCTCCATTAATTCATCATTTTGCACAACTTTTATTTTTTTCTAATTAAATTTCATTTAATTTCTAAAAGAGATAGCCTTACCAGTTTCAAATCCACTGGTTCCTTGAGCCCAACCACCAATCCCGAGCATTATTTTCAAAGATGGATTAATTAACTTTAAAACCATTATTCTTTCATATAACCCAGGTCCATTATCGATACCGACATCATTAGGCTCAGTGTTTGCCAATGTAAAATTTTCAATTTTTGCAAACGCATAAATTACGTGAGTACAAAGTTTTGGATCAATATCTTCAGGAAGAAACTCGGTCCCAGTTGGGCGAAATTGTGCCCAATTTGTGAAATAGCTTAGAAACAAAAAATGATTCATGTTTTAAATTAAAAAAAAATACCATATTTTTTTGTAATTTGCCATACATCCAATTACGTTCAGAAACAATATTAAGCCAATATTTAATTTGATTTTAATTGCCATTTGGATATTTGAAAATATTTTAAACTTGGTGATAAGATATCAAAAGTTTTCAAGTATTTATAGATTAAGAAATCCGTCTACTCGTAATAGTAGCCATTTGGTGCACACCTTTCATTTATCCAAATTAATTAATTTTTAGGCTTTTGACTTTGTTTTTGCGTGTCGTATTTTTAATTAACAATTTAAAGTATTGAACTAACATTTTCAAGATATTTTTAATTATCAAGAGAAAATCTAATATCGAACCACCAAAATGACTTGATTTAATACATTTGCTAATTTTAGTTTTCAATTTTGATTTTATTTAAGATAATTAATTTAATAGAAATTTATTTTTTTCTTAATATATGGCTTGATAAGAAAAAAAATATTTTAATTTTTTGTTAAAAATAGACATTCGTTTTAATTAAAAATAATCAATTTATCAGCAAATTTTTTTTTAGTTTTACCGGATTGTATTCTTTCAATCTTATTTGATCTGGAGTCATATTTTAGGTTCTAATATTTTGATGTGTTGAAGATTTTTTTGAATGTGTCAAAAATTGAAAATTGTTTAGGTAAAGGAAATGGAATATAAGCAAAAATAATTTAATTACAAAATTATTTAATTAAATTAATTAAAAAAAGTAAAGGAGAAAAGAAGATAGAACTTTCAGATAAAATTATATTGCGAACCGGTCAATAAGTGAAAGCTAATTTTACTTCTGTTACTTAACTAATGACCAATCTAGGTAATTTCATATCACAAAAAAAATTTACCTTCATCAGTGTTGTTTAAAAGTCCTAAATTAAAGAATTAATGGTTTATATAAGTCCGGACATTTTTTAATTGTTTTAAAAAAAAGTCCAATACTCGCTTGGCTTCCATTATAACCACCTGGGAGCGCAAAATTATCATGAACGTGAAAAATTCGTGAATAATTACTCTTCATGGAAAAATAGGATGATTTATTTGAATAATTTTTAAAACGGGAGAAGAAATTGACCAGTCGGAGTCATCAAGATTAAGACAATTTTATTATTTTAAAATACTTAAAGAATTTTTGCTAGTTATTATATTCATCATGAAAAAAAAATTACTCAGACTTTTGAAAAAAAAAGTCCGGACTTCGACTTGACTTGAGACTTGTGACTTTTAAACAACCCTGCTTTTAATTCAGAAAAATTTTAAAACACAAAAAAAAGATAGATCTACAAATTTTAGCTACATTCAAACTGACAGCAAATTAAACTCCTGATGCTTAACTAAATTATTTTTTTAAAAATATGTTCGCTTTTTTTTAATTTTTTGTCTTTTAAATGGCCGATTCATCCTGCAACACTTTGTTCTTATTTTAATAATAAAAATTTAGATCACCTCTTCTATAATTTTTTTTTAATCAATATTATTCCAAAAAAATGTTTGATTATTTAATAATTTCAAAAAAATAAACATTAACGTTCTATTTTTCCCATTGTTCCATTGTTTTCAAAATAAATCTTTCAAACCTTTTAAAATTTTCTTAAGCAAATTTACTAAAACTTAATATAAACCATTAATTTTTTTTAAATAACTGCACTTGAATGTATTAACTCAATTAGAAAAACTAGTAATAGCTTCATTTGAATACTTTAAGTCAAGTATACTTTTCTCTTTTTTTATATAACAAATAAATCCGATTGAACACAAAAATTTCCATGGCAATGTAAGATATAAGATTTACTTGTTGTTTTGAAGTTTTTTTCTTTTTATGAAACTTTTTTTTTAAAAATTTATGTTAATAAAAAATTTATTTAGATCTATTAAGCACAATGGCAACTGGACATGTTAATCCGGGCTACAAGAATATTGTTTCTCAATTCAATTCTGCTATTCAAAATCCAACAGGGCATCCTAAACGCCCTGTTTTTGAAAAACAAGAACTTGAGGATATCAAGTCTAGATCTAGAGATGTTTGGTCATTAAAAGACAACTCCTTGACCACCTATGGATGGTATTTTAATGAACCTCGAATAAAAGAAAAAGCAGAGCTTCGCCCAAGTTCACCTAGTAGACGAAACAATCCTCATCCAAAATTGTAAATTATCTAATAGAAAATTTTTTATTAATTTTAAATCAAATTTTTAGAATTTTTCTGTCTGCTCGACTTAAAAATTTACCCGGTTATTTCAATGAACCAGAAGAGACTCAAGCAGAAACAAAAGAGGGTAAAAATAATAATGACTGAGATAAAATTTTACATTACATTATTTTAGATGCTCAATTTATTGGCTCAGCCACAAGTAGACCTAGAGCCCCTTCTGTGCGCGTATATCCAAATGCCAATGTAAGTTCAAATTTTTACTTTTATTTATTTTGAAGTATTTTTTTCAGCACTATTTGAATTCATTATCAAAAACAGAGATTGAATTTGAAGAAAATAGACTAAAAAACTTGGGTGTAGATACCGAATCAAATAATGCAAAAGTTGGTATGAGCCGAAATGTGATGAGTCATTTTCAAACTGATGGAAATAAAGTATTTTTTTAACTTTTTTTTATTTATACATAACTTCATACAATTAAAAGTTATTTCGATCTGAGACTAATTTGGATTTTGATTCTCGTCCAAGAACAAATAGACTCCTTCAGCTTCAATCAAACCAAACTAACCCTTATCTCTACGAAGAAACAAGAATGTATAAAGAAAAATATCAAAATGGTGATCATGGAATACCCTTTAATAATCCAAGAAAGTAGGTTTTTTTTTTAATTATTTTAATTTAATAAGAATATTTCTTAAGACCATTTCGGGGCGATTTCTTAATTCATCCGGATTGGCATCCTGGTTTGAAACACCACAAACTGCCGTACATGTAGCTCAATTGAAATGAAAATTTAAAATAAAAAAAATAATTTTTTTTTAAATAAAAATTTTTGACAAAAAAATTTGACGCGTTTTGGGATTTAGTCTGAAAAAATAAATACTAGTCGGTCGAAATATATTTTTTTAAATAAAAATATTGAAAATTGACCAAAATTTTCTATATATTTTACGTTTTAATTTTTTGTGTCCCAAGTCAGATTAAGCGAGTTCGTGATGTTGTAACATGAATTTAGAAATAATATTAAATTACTTTTTAAACATTTATTAAAAAATCAATTTCACTTCTATAATTTATGAAATTAATCCCTAAATTAATTTTAAGTATACTTTGTAAAGCTTTCGTATCCGACATTTAAATAAATCTTTTTTTGAATTTTCATTATTTTTGTTTCCAAAATGCTTTTGTATTCAAGTCTAATTTAGAAAAAGGTAATCTTTTTATTTCAAATTTTCAATTCCTATAATTACAAATTAAATTTCACCATTTTCCTTAAAAGGAATGTTGATTTAAAATTTTTTTTATATTAATAGTATTTTTCTAAACTTAATTGTTTGAAAAGAGATTTTGGAGTCATAAAAAATTGGAAAGATATTCTTGAATTTCTTTTTCGTGAAATACGTTTATTTATCAAAATTCATTTTTTTTAAATCGTTCTTTTAAAAATTAAGAGATAAAACCAAAAAAAAGTTTCACTATCTCTCAAAAACTAATTATTTTTTAAATTAATAAAAAATGAATATATTTAAATCTAACTTGCGTAAATTCCATGTTTAACTAGTCAAAATTTAAAGTCGGACCTTGAATTTAAGAATTTTTGCCAATATGTTAAAGTTTGGCTACTGTCGGGATTTTTTTTTATTTGAATAAAGTCGGTTTTAACACTCATAGGCCAGAGGGTTTATTTTTGTTTACTCTTGTAAGTACTTCTTTTATTTGTTTTGTGTTAAATTAATTTAATCATTTTTGAAATTTTTTTTTCATTTAAATCTAAAATTAAAAAAAAGTTAAAATTAATTAATTTTTGTTACCAGAATTTTTAGTCTCATTCAAAAAATAAAGTAACAATACCAAGTTACAAAACTTTTCGAGCAAGTCAAATTCATGATTTGGAGTTGGACTTGTGACTTTAAGAACAACTTAGATTTAAATCTGCTTAGATGGTATTTTTGAAGTCTTACAAGTTTTCCAAAAAAGTTCACTTTTTCTAAAACAATTTTTAAAGATTTTTGGTTTATAGATTTAGTAATTTTCGAAAACTCGCACAAGGTAAGGAGCTACTGCTGTATTATATCAATCATTTTAATTGTTTAATTCAAGATAAATGAGGTTTTTATTATAAATTCAAGTTTTTATTCACAAATTGAAAAAAAAAATAAAAAAATAAAATATTTTCTTGAAATTTCGAGTGACAGCTGAACATTCTTAAATAGAAGAAATTTTATTTTTTATTGGCACTGGTTTGAAAATTTAATATTTTCAAAAGAAATCACAAAACTTTTTTAAGACTAACAAAGGTGTCTGTTAGTTTTTTTTAAAAACATTCAGGCTAAAATTACTGCCAATACATAAAGCATGCAAATTATGTTTTACTAGAAAAAAAGCCATCATTTTGAAACAAGTTGAATAAGCTTAATTAAAAAAATACAGTTTTTTACCTTGAGCATCTTCGTTTTAGGCCTAAGAATGCAAGATTCAAGAAACTCTTTTGAACGATACAGAATTCCGTACTCGTCAATGAACCAAAGTTCAATGGAAGTGTCGCCTCGCAACGATTCTCTTGAATGCCGTTTGCATCCAAATAAATATGGAACTAATTTCCAGATTAAAATAATTCTCAATGAGTGCCATGATATGCCAAATGCTTTTGAAAATTTTCACAAGATTGAAGACACTGAATACACAAAACTTATTTCAATACCAAATGGAAACATTCGCATTTCAAACTACAAAATGGCCAAGAATAGAGTTCCAACCGATGACTTGAATAGCTCGTCAAAAACAAAACTAAATCGTAATATCTATCTCCCTGAACCAGAACCCGATGTAGTGAGATCAGAGTCAAACAATCAAGTTTTATTTCGTAAAAGCTTCAAGCCAATTTCAAGTACTAAGCCAAGACAACTATTTTTTTTATTCTATTGAAATTTTTTTTAAAGATCCTCCTGTTAAATATGATATGAATGAAATGTACGAAAATTTTTTGGACGACGATGATGATTTGACAGACTCTGTGAGCCAGAAAAGTCAAAGTGAAGACACCATTTCAAAAGTTAGTTCTGAAACAGCTGTAATAAACTTGGATGAAGAGCAAAAGAATTTTGTAATCAAACAGCTGTCAGAAATCGCCAAATCCCGAGCCGAAAATCATACTACTTCAAACAAGATTTTGCATGTTTTTTGAAAATGGCTGAAGCAAATTTACTTTTTGTTCCGATTAAATAAAATGTGAATTGAAAAATTTTATCTTTAATTTTATTTCTCTCCTTTTTAAAATAAATTTTATAGGTCTTAACTCATTATGCTCAAATCATTCAATTGTTTGAAATTATATTATAATGTTAGCTAATAATTGAAATTTAATAATTGTTATTTTCAAAAATATGTAACATTTATATTATTCCAAAATTTCAGGTTTTTAAGAGGCAAACAGTTGGTTTTTGATTTGAAACAAAACTTAATTTTAAAAAACAATTTCAATTTTCTCTTAGCAAAACAAATTCAAAGCCTCGAGAATTTTTTTCGACTTCTTTTGACCATTATAGCTCATTAGAGTCTTAAAATTAAAAAATTAGAAAATAATTTAAAACATTGTAAAGAATATTGAAAAAATATCTAAAATAGATATAATTTTATGAACCTTTTTTGTTTAAAAACATCTAATTTTCTTTCAATTGAACGTTTCAATCTTTAATTCTAATGCTGAGAAATTTTCCCTTTATTTTGTATTCAAAAATAATTCATTAAAATAAAAATTTTAAATTAAAAATTTATTTATTTTCCCCTAATTTATTTTGAAAAATATAATTAAAATTTTGTTAAGAATTAATTTTATCACTAATTAAAAAACATAAAAAAATCAACATAAATTCCCGAAAAGTTGTTTTGTCTTGTCAAGTATTTATTTGTATTCTTTTGCAGTTAATTTTTCTTTTGAGTCAGCAATTTTGGAACAATTTGAACTAATAGCATAAATTCTACATGATTAAAATGTCCAAAAGAAAATTTTAATCTAAAAATCTCCTTTTTTCATTGTATTTTAAAAAAGAAATTTTTTTGACTTCTAGGATCTTAAAGGTAAAAATAAATTAGGTCTTCAAGTGTTAATATTTGAACATAAAAATATCTATTTGTCAATACGGTTTTTAATTACCTGCTTTTTTTGGACTTAATGAAAAATTAAAATACATTTTTAAAAATTAGAAAATTACAGTGCTGCAATCTTTCTGATCATATCAAACAGAAGCATCTGTCTTTTTAATAATTATACTATTATTAGTATTAGAATTAAAAATAGAATTCTTTGCCAGCTACTTTGTGTAATGCGCAAGGAGCTACCATAGGTGACCTCCGCAAGCTAGTCTTGCTTGAGCTTATATATATTATTATTAAAATTATTATTAATATTATTATTATTAGTATATCGATATTATTCTGTTGTTTCTCTTGAAATCCTTTAAGACAAATATCCTTGGTATAGTTTTTAAAAGATCAAAATGGTCATTTTTTAGAAGATATTTTATGATCAAATTTTGCTTTCATGGATAAGATTTTTCAAAGAAATTTTATGATAAGATCTTACGCTGTTATTAAAGGATCCTAAAATCAAATTTTTTGAAAAACTTGGAGAATTATTTTTTTGAAATGATTTAATTATCGTATAAGATCTAAAACTTAAATCCTGAAGATTAATTAAATAATTTTCTCTCTAAAGGATTATTTTAAATAATCAAAATCTTAAAATGGATACTTGGTGACTAGTCTCCTTACTCAAATCGTTCAATTTTTTAATTGTGAAAAAGTTAAGAAATGGGCTAAATAAAGCGAGTTAAACTGGCTTTATTTTTCATACTTTTATTTGGCATTCAATCAACTTAATTCTCAAAATTGGTTTTTGGAATATAACTGAGAATAATTTAGACAATTTCTTTCAATTTATCAAATGACTTGGGTATTGCTTAGCAATCGCTTTATCGAGCCAAGTCCATAAATTTTCAATGCAAATCAGATCAGAATCTGAATTGTCTTCGGGTCAAGATAATAATTCAATATTTAATGTTTGGCATTATTTTGATTTTAAAATCGTATTTTATTAGCCTTAAGCAAAAAAAAGTCATTTTAGCATGAAATAGAAAAAATCTCTTTTTGAAGAAAATGTTTTTTTTGAAGAAAACACGATGCAATATCTAACACTGATAAATCAAGTGGCTCGTTGGCACTTGTTGGCCCAATCTTCCTTAGCACATCTATTGATGGAAACAATTTAATTGAGCATACGAAAATATCAACATATCTGTGAAAATTAGGCCTTACATCAAATATAAAAGAAATGCCAAGATAACTCTGACCAATATAATTTTAAGATTATGGTTTATTTAGAAAATTTATTTCTTTAAAAAATAAAATTTTAGGTCATTGACCTGACTTGACTTAAGACCTGTGACTTGAAAACAAGTCTACAGAGAATACGATGCTTTTCGGCTCTTATTTTGTCCTGTTTGAAAAATAGAAAATCGTTTAGAAGTTTGAATTGAGAATGAAATGGACTTTTTGGTTTCAAAAAAGATTTGATTTTTTTAAAATATTTCAAAAGGTTCAATTTATATTTTTTTTAAAAAAGGGAGTCATTTATAAAATATTTTTATTACAATTAAAAAAATTGAACGATTTGAATAGTCTTTGTCGTATTAGAATAAAAAATGATTGGATTGACATTTCAATCGAGAACTTACTTAAATTTTAATCTAAAAGAATATAGAATTTAGCCAAAAAAATGCCTTAAAATTATAATCTTAGCCCATTTTATTTCTTTTCACATCAAAAAATAGAATTAAAAAATCAAGCGTTTCTTAACATTTCAGATTATTGCATTAAGTGTGAAATTTTAGCTAAATTTATGCTGTTAAAATTTTTTATTTATTTGTGAACCAAATTTCACTTCAAGTTAATTCTATTTAATTTTTTGATTTGCATGCATCGCAGCAATACACTCTGAAAGGTATGGCACTAATAAAAGAATTTAGATTACACAAATCGAAGGATTTGACAAAATAATTGCACAAAACATCATTGTAGTTTATGCATATGCTCTGTGTTTCTGTTTTAGTTGTGGTAACGAATGTGGTTGAAGTCGTAGTGGCAGTGGTCGAAGTTTGAGCCGAGTCATTGCATAACTTGCGGCAAAATTCACTGAATTTCATGTTGCTAATATAAGCACCCGAATCACATTTGACTCCCGAATTAAGATAGTGTTCACAAATTTTGTCATCTATATTTTCGAATTTAGTTGTGCTTATTGTAGTGCTTAGACTTTTAATTGATTCCAAGGCTTGGCTGATATTTACTAAATCTTGTTGAAATAATTCTATTTTATTATCAAAATTTACATTCAAAATTCCAACTTCGATGTCCGAGGTTACACTCACATCATACAAACATTTTTTGTTCTCTCCACATTTTTCTTTTGCCAAAATTTCCAAACTTGAATTGGCAAATACAATTCCATCTTGAATAAACTTCGGTGTGTAGCTCAAATCTACAAAATCAGTGTGTTGAAATCCTTGCTGATAGGTAAATACACTTGTCACACTATTCACTAGCCATTTTTGTCCAAAATTTTCAAATATATTTCTATCTTCATTTTTATTCAAATTGAGAACAACTCCATTAGGTAGTCTAAAATCATCACTTTTTATTCCATTAAAATTTCCCAACAAACCGCGAGTTTTATTTCTATATTTGATATCAATAGAACAAAAAATTAGAAAGGCATTTTTTTTAGGTGTCAACAAAATCTGAAAATTTATTCCTTTCGAATAAGTTAGCTCAATGTTGGTTGCATCATTTAATTTTAGAGTCAATTGATTTAAATTTATGTATTCATTTGTCAAATCTACCAAAATTCCATTTATATAAATCAAAACATTATTTGCCAAATCGAGCTCTATTTGTATTGAATCAGTACTAGAGTCTCCTTTAATTGCAACCGCTCTGAAAACAGTACCATCTGATTTAGCTGAACTATTCACTTTCAAGGTAGAAGATCTTATTTGACAAGTAAAATTAATTTCATTTATTTCAAATAATGTGTATTCACCAAGTCCATTGAATGTGTATTCTACTCCGTCAAAAGTAGTGAAATGGGGGTCACCTGAACCACCCGCAGGAGCAGGAGGGGTCCAACGACTTCCGTCATCTGATGGTCTTTTTTCATAATATTTATCACAATTATCCGAAAATTTGCAGCAGTAAAAATATGGAACGACATCTTCAAAAAAGTGAGCTATCGGTTTTTCTTCCGAATGTGCCATGTCAAGAGTACCACCACCAGGTGGTCCAATTATTAGATTGTTTTGGTTATCATAGCAACACTGTTGTCCAGCTGTGAATGAATTTAGTGAAAAACTTGACTGGGATCTGTAGCACACATTGGAGCCAGGATGAAAAGAAGAACATCCTTTAGGTCTGGACGGATTACATGCTTTATCTTGAATGAAATCCCCAAACGATTCAGGAACATTGACAGCTGATGGAAGAACTGGCCAACATGGAGGCAATCCCTGTAAATAAGGTGTCGGGTCTGGTTGATCTGAGGCCCAATTTTCGCATAATGAGTCAAAAAAAGAACCCAATCTTGGTTTCCTATTTCTATTTTCAACTAAGTTTGTGTTTAAAACAAAAAAATTGTAGATAAATAAATAGTTTTTTAATTCAATTTGTTGATTAATGTTTTTTTTAATTCCAATAGCTAAATAACAATTTTCAATTGTATTTGATGAATTGTCAAAAAACAATAGAGACGATTTGAATGAAGTAGAGTTTTGCACTAGATTAGATAGAATTAATTTTACTGATTCGCTGCCATTTTCTGAAATTCTAATTACATAAATATCATATTTTTGATTTGTTTTTTCACTGTACCATTCTAAACTCAATTCTTCATCTGACTCATTTGCTCTAAAAAAGAAAGGCTTTAGACCATCTATTTTAGATACAATTGATTCATCTTTAACAAAAACATTCGCATTGAATGTTTGATTATCATTTACTTTTAGTACTAGAGGAACTCTTCCAATATTTTTAAATAATGGTGTTCTAAATTTGCAGCTATTTGGATCTAATATTTGACATTCAATTTCGCTATACGAATCAATAGCTATTTTGGCCACATCTTGGCCAATTTTAAAACATGGCCCAGTGACTAATATTTCTTCGCCACCTAAAAAATAGACCACAAATGGACTAAGAAGCACATAGCCTTGAGTATTACAACCGCCCTCTTCTATTTTTGTGTCATCAATTCTAAATATCCATCTACCTGGTTTATTTACATTTGACTCAAATACTATTTTTGTTATATTGGGCGTAAATGACTTATCCAGAGAAAAATGGACAATTCCATCGCCAGCATTGAATCCAACTTGAGCATGTTCAGCCACATTTCTTGATCTTGACCAATCTAGTTTATGATAGTTGAAAATTGTAAACGAATGTCTTCCATTTGTGGTAATTAATGCTTGAAATGTATTGTTTGGAAAGTTTGTCGATTGTGAGTATTGAGCAACTTGAAACCAAGTTACAATCAAAGCCCATGATGGCCTGAAGTTTGCAAAAGCGTTAAATGAGCTTCTTATATCAGAACCTATTTGATTTAATGTGTTCAAGTCAACAACTGTACGATAGAAGATATCTCCCCCTTTTCTGGTATCAATATCATTCCAAAACGGTGCAACACCAATTACGCCATTAAGTGGAAATGGTCTTGGGGTATAAGAACGTATACCATTGTTAAAAGAAATCAAACCATTGGTATTTATAAATAGGGAAGAAAAGCTCTTATTAAAAAATGGAAACTCAGTGGCTATATTTAAAGGACCTAAAAATCCATCATCATTTTTAAACATTAAATCATCTCCGATTTCTCTTCCGAAAGGATAGATAATATCCAGTGTTGAATCCAAATAGTTGACCAAAATTAAAATTATAAAAAAACTTACATTCATTTTTATTCTAAAAAAAAATAAAGTATTTTTGAATTTTTTTAATTCAAAATTTTTTAGATCATTGTGGTTTTAGTATTCGACTTTAAAAAGATTTGATTTGAAACAAAATTTTTAATTCTTTTTATTTTCTGTTAATGTTTAGTAAAAGAGAATTTTCTAATCATTGATAATTGCTCAAAAAACTAATCTAATGACGAAAAAGAAATTTAGCTGTAAAGCTATTTTTGCTGTCATATTTTTAAAATAACAGATCTTGTTTTTACTTCTTTAGAATAAAAAAAAATCAAATCATTTAGATTTTAAAAATAAAAAATTAAAATGTAAATCTTGTATTTAATTTTCAAGAAATTTATATTCTTAAAGCTTATCAAAACAAGCTATGTAATTTTTTTGATTGTAATTTCATTTTTTTGTTAAATTTTGAAAAAGCAAAAGCAAAATTTAATTTCGTTATATTTTTCATTTGAAAGGATTTTTTTAAACGAAATTTAATGTTTTCTTTGCTGTTTAAAACTGACAAACGAACGAAATTACATTAAATCTAATTTTGTTACTGTAGTTTCTACAGCGTTTTTTTGCTGGAAAAAATTGAAATTCCAAATCTTTTGGTTTAAGGCAAATTGAAGTTTATGATCAAATTTTTATTTCAAATCAAAATTTCAAGTTTAAATTTAAATAAAAAACATTTTTTATGGATTTTTTAAAAGTAAAAAATTTTAATTTATTAAAAACCTTTTGTTTAATTCATAAGATCAGAAAAAATAAAAAGTTTTAAATAAAAAATTGAATATTTATCAATATTTTGATTTTTTGCAATACAAAATTTAAATCTGTTTCGCTTTAATCAATTATTAAAATTGAAATTAAATTTAAAACCTTTGCAAGAGCTATAATTTGGTTTCTAGATGTTTTAATTTTTTTATTAAAATTGACGTCTTTTTGTTGATTTTTAATTTGTCTTCAAAGTTTTAAAATAATTCTTTTTACATAATGAAATCAGAATTTGTTTTTTTATTTAAAAGATAAAACATTTAATGTTTAAATTCAAAGGCTTATTTATTAAATTTTCATATGGACATGATTTTGAACTTTAAATTGCCATTTTTAAACTCACATAATCAAATTAATATCTAAATCAAATTTTCAAAATTAAAATAAGCTCAGACAGATGGGAAAAGTGATGATGTAAAATATTGCTAATTTGATACAATTTTGAATCATTGAATTTAATTTTTATTTCAATTTATTAACTCCTAGAAAGTTTTAGAAAATAGATAGATATCTAAATACTTATTAAATAATAAATGTTAAAATGATGTAGAATTAATGTTAAAATATGAAATAGCTAACTTAATTTTTTTATTTTTGAAATTTTTTAGAACGAAGCTGATTCTGATCATAAAAATTAAACATTTATTTCAAAAAGTTGAATTTTTTGACAAATAACACTCTAAAAAATATTATGAATATTAGAAAAAAAAACAAACATAAAAATTTAAAATTTAAACAAATTATATAAAAAAATGTTGTAATTTTGAATTTGGAGATAATCTAGAATTATATATTAATACCTCGAGCGATGTTTAGGAAATTGAAAAGGATACATTAGCATTAAAAAGATGCGAAGAAAGCAGCAATAATGAAAATTCTGATTCTGAAGAAGAAAACGAAGAAGATTCATTCCAAAAATTGTTTAAAAAATGTCTCTTTATTTAATCAATAAATTATATTAACACATTGATATAACTCTATTAATTTAAAAAAAAATTTAAAATGGACAATTGAAATTTTTTAATAAAGACTCAATTTTATTAATCATTCCGTTTTCAATTTTTTTTCTCGTTTTCTAAATTTTTGAAGCATAAAAAAAATTTGATGGCAAGTCTTTTTTCGTTGTAAATTCAAAAATCTTTTAATTAGAAAAAAACCGCTTTTCAAATTTTTTTTTAAGTCACACTATTTAAATTTTTTGATTGAATTGAATAAATGAAAAGCTTAAAATTCAAAAAATAAGCTCAAATGTAAATAATCTAAATATTCCGATGCCTCTTGAGAAACCGCTGGAGCATCGTCATGGAAAGATGTTTTATCATGAATACCACAAGGATCCATACTGGGACCGCTTCCCTTTTTATTGTTCATAAACGATTAGCTAGAACTATTTGAAAAATTTTGCAAATTGTATGCTGAAGACACGAAACTTTTAGCTGTAATAAAGAACACAGCCGACTGCCATAATCTTCAATCAGACTTGGATAAAGCAGCCAATTGTGCCGCTACTTGGAAAATGAAATTCAATAATGAAAAATGCATGGTCATGAACATCGGGAAAAAATCAACTTTACGAATACAGCATGCAAAAAAAACACTAGAAACGCTAAAAATATTCTAGCTCCATCTTTAAAATTTTATCATCAAAAATAGGCTCGTGATAATTTGACTCACATCACTAACAGAAGAATAAGAGACAAAGTGTCGCAATATTACAAATTTAAAAAATAGCTCAACACAATTAATTGGTACCACCCAAACGTATTCACCAATTCAATCAGCACAGATGGCCCAGCAAACGGAATCAGAGATCACAATCAAAGATTTCAACGGCAACTCATGCGAAACTGTCCGGTAAGTGAGTACTTCTTCACAAACAGAACGTTACCGACTTGGAATTCGATACCTAAGCCAGTAGTCAATAAACATCAATCAATCGATTTAAAATAACAGCATAAAAAAAACTCGAGTAAAGCATCAGCAAATTAAAATAGTTGATTTGATTATTATTATTATTATTATTATTATTATTAAAATAATTAAAAATTACACACAAAAAGAGTTTTCAAACTGATTCATTTTCTTATTAACTTTTTAGTCTTTTTTGCTATTTATTAAAAATATTAAAGAATAGAAAATATTAAAAATAGAAAATTCGATTTAATCAGTTAATATATCAAAAAGTATTATGTTGGAAGAACAAAATAAAAAACAAATTTTTAACAATCTAAATTGACACCTGTAAAGAATTTGAGTACAGTTCTAGTTAAAAATGCTGAAAAATTTTCAAAATTTAGATTATTGCATTAAGTGTGAAATTTTAGCAAAATTAATGCTGTTAAAATTTTTTATTTATTTGTGAACCAAATTTCACTTCAAGTTAATTCTATTTAATTTTTTGATTTGCATGCATCGCAGCAATACACTCTGAAAGGTATGGCACTAATAAAAGAATTTAGATTACACAAATCGAAGGATTTGACAAAATAATTGCACAAAACATCATTGTAGTTTATGCATATGCTCTGTGTTTCTGTTTTAGTTGTGGTAACGAATGTGGTTGAAGTCGTAGTGGCAGTGGTCGAAGTTTGAGCCGAGTCATTGCATAACTTGCGGCAAAATTCACTGAATTTCATGTTGCTAATATAAGCACCCGAATCACATTTGACTCCCGAATTAAGATAGTGTTCACAAATTTTGTCATCTATATTTTCGAATTCAATAAAAAGTGATTCATTAATTTGGATTACAAATGAATTTGATTCCACTAATCCTTTTACTCCCAAATAAAGAACGGTTTGGTTGTTGGTGTTGTTTGTAGGAACTTGTAGTGTTCTTAGAACAGTATTCGAAGCCGAATTTCTTATCTGTCTTTTTGAAATCATTTGTTTATCAACTGTTTTGAAATCATTTGGATTTTGATTTGTAAATGACAAAAATAATCTAACTGATCCAAAAATTATGTTTAATAAAATTTTTATAGTTTTTGTATTCGGATCTGTTATTTGATAGGAAAAGTATTTTATTTCTTCTCTGCCAATTGATATTGGTGCTGTTAAAGCCGGTATATTGGCTGGAACTAGACAAGACGTTTGTTTAATTTCATTAAACAATGCCAACACATTCGAAAAACTATCAATTAAATATGTACGCCCTGGTGATGAGATTCCGTTCAGTTCTCTTAAATTTAAGTTAGACCCTACGCCAATTGAAATAATGGTAATTCCCATTGATTTTAAGGTAGCTGCTACTGGCTCCGGTCGAACAGCACCATTACTTGCCCCATCTGTTAAAACCAAAACAATCTTGCTTATTCCTTTAAAAAATTAGAAATCAAATATTTTTTTCGATTGCCCTAAAATTTGAGTAAAATACTCCAAATTTTCTAAACCAAATATTAAATTAAATTCCCCTTTTATTAAGATTAAATATTAAAAGCATTTTTAACAATCTACAGTTTTTAACTAATAATAAACTGTCAGAATGAATTCTATATTGACACTTTTTTTTTAAAAATGAACACCTATTTATCACAAAGTACAAAAAAATGACTAAAATTTTTTAATTGACGACAAATTAACTAAAATGACAATAAAAATACTTTCATTTCATAATTTTTTTAAATACTTGCTCAACTTGACATTCTAAAAATTACTTATTATTCTTATTATTAGATTCTTTTACCAAATTTTATTTTCAGTTTCGAACAAATAAATTTTAATGTTCCTTCAGATCAAAAGATAAAATAAATTAAAATATAAAATTAAAAAAGATTAATTGAAAAAAGAAATAATAGACTTTTAATATTCAAGTAATGATGGGTTCTGAAAAATAAGAGGAATTGATAAGATAATTACTTGAGGTATTTTATTCAAGTTTTCCATCGATTTTAATCATTCATTAAAAATTGGTTATAATTAAGCTTTAATTTTTTTTTCAAAAAATCAAAAATTGACAAATTTAACCACGACACTTTTACAATCTTCTGGAGTTTTTAATCCTTATTTTTACACTTATTGTCTCCAAGGTTTTCAAGATATTTACAAAATTGAAAATAAAAAACAGTAAAGTAGTAAATGAGATATAAAAATTTTCAAATTGAATATAAATATTTTTTATATAATTTTTTTACTTGTTTTTTTGTGTAAAAAAGCTTAAACTTTATTTTTAAATGATTTTCAAAACCTGTTTTAGAATGTACCGAGTGACGGAAAAAAAGAGAAAAATTGAAATTAGGTCTAAATATTGTTGAGATTTGAAAAAAAAATATTAAGATTTTAGAATTAAAAAATTTTTTTAAATGCTAATAAAAATAATAAATATTATAATTGCAAAATTGGACTTCACTAAAGATTTCAGAATTTCTTGATCGTTAAAGTTTGACAAAAAGAAGGAAATTACGATTATTTCAAAATAATTTCTAAATTTTTGAGCCTTTTTGAATATTTGAGTATAAATTTTAATTTGATAAAAGTATAAAAATATTTTAAGTTCATTTTACTATGTTTCAAAAAAAAAATTTGCAACTTTTATTAGATTTAATCGTAAATTATTTTCTTTTTGAAAAAAATAATGAATGTCAATTAAAAAAATATATTTATTATTTTTTTCATTTCATTTATTTAATTTATTTTTAACTTACCTTGGCTTGAATTTCTAGCTCCGTTTTCAAATCTGTAAATATTCTGTGTTTGTTTAAGTGCTTCTCCAGTATTAGTGCCGGAATTTATCTTACCAATAGCGGAAATTGTCGATAATAATTGACTCTTTGAAAATATTGAATTCAATTGTGTAACTTTTTGAACATACGAAGAAAAATTTATTATTCCAACCCGTGTCTTATTTTCACCAATTTCCAAATTATCCACAATATTGCGCGTGAACAGTAAACTTTTCTGGAAATCTGATCGACTAATACTTCCTGAAGAGTCAAGAACAAATGTTAGATCCATTTCGTTAGCACAATTTTCAATGCAACATTGAATGTTTGATGGAGCTTGGCCACCTAATGGATTTTTACATTCAATAGATCTTTGACTATTTCCATTGCATCCACAATAACTTTTCTCTAATCCCGAAGTGCAAAGAGGTTTACAAAAACCTTTTTGTCCATTTAAAGAGCATTCCTCTCCTTTACCTTTCAAGAGCTGACCACAATTATACAAAGTCAAAAATTTTTCTAAAATATTAACTCGCTTATCCATGTCTTTTAAACCTTTATTTATTAAAAAAGTTAACATTGAATATCCATAAAATGTTCCGTCCGCTAATTGATTTAAATCATATCCTCTTAAATTTGCAAAATAGAAAACAGCTATTTCTGCCGCAACAGATGGAAAAGCGGCCATTTCCGGACTGTTTTCTAGATCTAAACCGAGGTATTGACCTGCTATTCGGTAATTATATCGTCCAGTCAAATGAATAAATCCTCGACCTCTATATTTCATTCCTTTATTTTAATAAATTTTTTGTTATTAATTTAATAAAAAATAATTGATTTTTATTACCATCTCCTGGTTGAGTATTGCCAATTTCTTGACCTGTGTTAGTATTTGGCTCATACATATCAAAGTAGCTATCAGGACCTGTCTCTTCTGTGAGAATAAAATTTGCACTTTCATGTAACAACTGGCTGAGAAAAGCAGATTTTTGATGGCAAGTTGGATTACTTGTAGGACGCATTATTATCTTGGCAATATGTCTCAAGCGAGTATTCAAGAAACCTATTACTGAATTTAATTCCGATTCAGAAACAAAATTCTGCACAGGATTGGAACTAGTTTCCGGTATACAACACATTATATTGCCCGGTTGGTCCGGACAAAGATTGGCCAAGATGGCTCCTTTGCAAGTATTTATGTTCATACATGTTCCATTGTAATATGGAGCATATCTGCTTCTACATAATTGTTGAGAAGAGATAAAATCAATTTTAATGAATCCAAAAATTAAAACGAAAATTATTGCTTTTGTTGAAAGCATTTTTTTTAGATTTAATTTTAAAATTCTTTAGAATAAGAATATCTAACGAAATTACATGTTATTATAAATAAACGAATGTAATTTCATTTTAAAAACAACAATAAAAAATTTAATCATCCGTTTTTCAAATCTCAGGTTATTTTTTATTTAATTTTGAACCTTTTCAAAGCAATTTTTCAAAATTTTCTAAAATAAAGTTTCATTCTTTTATTTTGACTTCTAAAAAATAACGAAAAATTTAATATTGTTAGATTTTTTTTATTTAAAAATTTTTTAATTAAAGGACATTTTTAAAATGATTAATTAATTTGATTTGATTAATAAATTATTGTTGCTAAACGAACAAATAAATAAATTTTAAAAGATTTATTAAGTAAATATAAAAAAATTTTGTGTTTTAAAAGTACCTTAGAATAATAATAATAAAATCCTAAAAGTTTGAAATATGAAATTTCGTAAAATTCTGAAATATTAATCAGAAACTAGAAAGATTAAATTTTTCAAAATAATTAGAGTCTTCATTTTAATAATTATAATAAAAGATTTTAGAAGATCTTAGAAGACTATAATTAAACGGTTCAACCAACTTCTGTTTTCATCATTTCGTTGTTGACTTTGTCTCATTCCAAAAACTAAGAATGCAATATATTTCGATATATTTTCAGCGTTAAGGTATATAATAAGCATAAGGTAAATAATTTTACGTTTTTTTTCATATTTATATATTTTACAAAAATTTTATATGTAATTTTTCAGAGATATGAAAATTCAAATTATTCACATGCCTCTAAGCAACAAAGGTAGGGTGGGGAACCGGTTTTGTATTAAACCGGTTATATTCGAAGAAAAAAAAAAGATTTTTGACCGAAAAACTTTTTTTTCTTTATAATTTTAATATTTTTACAATTAAACAATTGAGAAAAGTTCAATTCCTTTATAAAAAAAAAAACATTTTTTTCTTATAATTTCTGTTATTCAGAATAGAACCGGTTTTAAATTCGAACCGATTCCAGAAACAAAACGGTTCCATATACCGAGTTCAAAACTAAAAACGAGCCGATTTTCTTTTAAACCGGTTTCGAATCGGTTTCCCATCCCTAGACATAGAAAACTAGAAGACCAGGAGTCAAGGAATTTGACGTAATTTTTTTCTTTATTTTTTATTTTTTATCTTTTAATTTTATTTTACCATAGATAAAATTGCTGGGTGGTTTAAATTTTAAGAAAGTGAAAAACGCTTGTCAGCTTATTTTTAGATTTTTTTAAATTCTTCTATCTTTCTAGTTCTGTAATTTTATAACATCTAATTTCGAACTTGAAAAATTATAACAAGGGCTAATAAGATTTTTCCTGAGAAACATTAAAAGGAACTTTATTAGATCTTGATTAAAACCTTGTTTGAAAAATTACCTCAGAATATAAAAACTAATAAAATTTTTCGTTTTTTCATCTTGTTTACTGCAAAAAGGTGTCAATTTATGTAAATTTACGTAATTTTTTTTTATATGGAAAAAAGCTTAAAAAATAACAAAATCTACAAAATTCAAAGAAAAGCGCTAAAAATAAACATTTTTCGGCCTTTTTACAATTAACGAAAAAAGAAGTGATATTAAGTAAATTTTCGAAATTTACGATATTACGAAAATTTACTTAAAATTAAGTAAATTTACAGTTAACCATCATGTCAAATTGTCTCAAAGAATTTTTTAATCTAAATAGAGAATATCAAGTCAGGAAATTTCTGATTATTTATTTTTAATTTAAAAGTTCAATTAAATTTTTTAAAAGCATCATATTTGATCTTAAAAGTAATTTCCTAATCATGAAATCATGCGCAAAAAAGTTGTACAAATGTTCGATATTAGTTGAAATAAATTAGATATTAAAATAATTTATTAATAATCTTTATAAAGTTCCAACTATTTCATAATTTTATTTTTGAAATTACATTGAAATATTAAAAAAAAATTTAACACAAAAACTTAAACTGAAAAATTGCTTTTTAAAGTTAAATTTTTCACATTAAAAATTTTCTCGCAAATAAATAATAAAGCATAAAATAAACAAATTGAAAAAAAATTACAGTAAAAAAGGAATAATAGAATCAATAGGCATATACGCACGATTCACCTGGCGTATATAGAACATTATAAATTACTCGGAATTCTAAAATAAGAGATTCAAATAAGACTACCGAAACTAAAATTCATAATGAGTCAAAATATCGAAATTCTTTTTTAAGACCATTTCATTTCAAATTAAGAATGACAAAAAATTCAAATCTTCAAATAAAAAAATTGAAAATTATAGTTAAATTTTATGTTGCATGTTTTATTTTCATCTATTTTTATAAACTCCATTAAACAAAATAAAAAAGAAAAAAATTAGCTTATTTCTTTTTAAAAAAATAAAAATTGCTTTTTGAATGGCAGTCTGGTTGACAAATTTTGTTGCTCTAATGATCTAGACATTATATTCGATTAAGAAACACTTTTAATCGGCAGCAAAAACAAAATACAATAGACAAAACAAAGGTAAAAAGCTCACATTTTTTTCTATATTAAAAACTTATTAACTCAGTCCTGCTACCTTGAAATGAAATATAAAGACACATATTTTGCAACTAAATTTCATTTATCTGATACTAAGGAATAAAAATGATACTAAAATTCGCATTCATGAAACTATTAAGAATAGATTTATTATTTGATTAATGTAATAACAAAAAAATATGTTGCATATTCATTATTTTTAATCTAGAAATAAAAATTTTATTTTATCAATTAAATTTTGGATAATCAATTTTCATAATTTACTGAATCAATGACTTTTTTTTCAAATTTTTAACAAAAATTGTTTTGGGGGCACAAAGATCTCGCTGTTTAAGTTTATTTTTATATTTATCGTGTTATTTCGAAAAAAAGTAAGCCAAAGTCAGATTTCATAATTAAATTAGAAGTAGAAACTCTATTTGAATGCATCATCAACAAAAAATTACGTGAAAAAATTAGCTTTATTTCTTGTATTCTTTTCTTTTTTTTATTTGATACATTAAGAAAATCAAGTATCATATTTTTTTATAATTAAAAACATGTGTTACCTTAAAAATAAAAAAAACACAACAAATAAAATTATTTTTATATTTAGCAACAGAAAATGAAATTTAGTATCTTGTAAAATACATGCCAAATTGAAAGTGGAATTTTAATGTTATTATGTGCTGATTTTGTATAAAAAATATACATTTTTTTAAATAATTAATCTAAAAAAAAACTAAGAAAAGCTATTTGGCTTGTTTTGGTTTTCGGCAACTCTTCTTTAAAAGTTATTCAGTTTAAACAACTCTAAGCCAGTCAATATGTACGCAGCGAACAATTCGACTTGTGAATCTATGTGCAGATCGCGTTGAATTTGTTGCTTAATAGTTTCTCGGAAATCTAGGAAAAACAATTAATTTTTTGCCTAGGTAGAGTCTTAAACCTACCGCTTAAATATTTGACATCGTTAATTTGGTGCTCATTCATGTCCCAAAAATTTTGACTTCTCATATTGTACTCGGTTAGTTTAAAATACCGTTCGGAATAAGCCATTATTTTTTGAGCGCTGAGACCAATTTGATGTGGTTGCAGATTGGAACTGGACGAGGATTCTTGTGACTGAGATTGCTGAGTGTTTTGGTTATTTTGCGTTGCGTTGTTTGAGTTAGAAGAGCCTGCGGACGAGCCGACCGAACTGGCCGGCGACGGTGGTGGTATTTCATTAGGACTCGTTTTGGTGCCATTATTCGCATTCGGTTGGAGCGCTAATGAATTCACTTGATTCATTTGGCTTATGGCCTGTTTACTGTAATGATCCTTAAGTGGCTCTCTAATCAAATTCAACTCTTTGAGACTCATTAACCATAACCACCGGTTTATGAACGCTTCCATCCAATTCCTGGCAAATGAGAAATTAATTTTAATTTTTTTGGCTAATATTTAACAAGAAAGACAAGTGACTTTTAGGAATTTTTTCTAACTTAATCAAATCTTAAATTAATCTTAAATCATATAGATCAATGTTTTTTTTAAAGCTTAATAGAAAACTTTATTTCTTAAGTAATTTTTTATTACATTTGAAAAAATTTTTTAAAAATTTTAAGTCGCTAAGACTGAAAAGATAAAATCTTTTAGGCTTTTAAAATAGTTAGAGCCTCCATTTTAATAATTTTAATAATAGATCTTAAAAGACGATAATTAAACGGTTCAACCAACTTCTGTATCCATCATTTCGTTGTTGACTTTGTCTCATTTCCAAAAACTAAGAATGCATTATATTTAAAGAAAGTATCATAATTTCTATTTATCTTTCAGATTGATACTTATATAATTATTCACTCAATTAAATATTGTTAACAAAAAACGATAAATTAAAACAAAATAACAGCTTTTTTAAATTTTTATTAAAATTTTTTTTATCAAAAACTGAATATGTAAAATGAACCTAAAATGCACCAAATTCTAAAATGCTGGAATCCGAAAGTAATTTTGTCGAAACAATGGATCCTCAAGCAATTGTTAGATAACGATTTGTTTCAATCATTAACTCATCTTAAGATATTTAAATTTCTTTTATAAAAATATAAGTTTATTTATACAGGTTAAATTAAATTAGCAATTAAAAAGTATAGACCAAAATAGTCTAAAAAATTGGTGCGAGTTTGTACAAACTAAAATTTAATTGAAAAATTTTAGGTTGTCTGGAGCTTTTATTGTCAAAAAAATCATATCAATTAGATTCTTGCTTTACACATTTTTTTTATTTCTATTAATTTTTGTTTGAAAATGATAAAATTAAAGGACTTAGACATATTGGCTTAAAAAACAGGCTATAAATTTACCAGAAAAGACCGCAAAAGAAAGAAGTTAATTAAACTCAAAAACAAAACAAATAAAAGTATTAAACAAAACTTAACCTTTCTAAAATTAGTAATTTAATTTTTTTTCCTTGTTTAAGATTTTTCTTTGGTTTTTAAATTAGTACAAAAATCAAACACTTACGAAAGAACTCGAAATTTTTTAATAAACATTTCATTATCATTTGGTTTAACAAGCTTTTCATTTAGAAATCTAAAAAAAATAAATTATTTTTCAATACACAAATCAAAGATTGAGAGCCACAAAACTGACCTTAGTAACTCATAAGTATCTTTGAGCAAATCAAATGAAGATTTATTCGATGTAGAACTACTCGAACTAGTTTTTTTAAGACGATACTGAACAATGGCACACAGACTAAAATAGCACACTGCTTCCATGTAGCAAATAGTTTTTTTGAGTTTATCTTTTTCGTGGTCAGCTTCGTGCTTTTTTTGCTTGCCACGCTGATGCAACACTTGTTCTTCAAGAGTTCTACGAATTAAAATAATTTAAAATTTAAAATTTAAAATTAAATTTTTTTTAATTATAATTTAATATGATTAAAAAAAATAAAAAATAAAAAATAAAAAATAAAAAAAAATTCTTACGTGTTTAAAAAGTCGAATGTTTTGCTAAATTTAGCTGGACTTGTCTTTTCAATTTTGGAATTTCTGACTGTATTCTTTGGCTCTGTGTTTAATTTAGCATTTTGTTTGGTAACCAAAACTTTGCCATCACTCTCGCGACTCACTTTGTCCACAATTGGTGACTTATTCACATTTTGAGTTTTGACCACTGGTTTCACCGAGTTCGACGAACTTTGTTCGGCGGAAGATAGCTTTTGTTTTTTAGATGTATTAGTCAAATCTTGGTCCTCGTTAAGAATACTAGTTCTCTTAACCGATTGACCATTAGATGTGCTTTTGTAGCTGACACTGTCTTTTCTAGATTCCTTGGAGTCCGAGTCCGGTTTGTTCTTGTTCGAACTTGACTTGACCTTGGGCTCCGGTCGACTAGATTTAGTGTCACGATCACGTGACGATTTATCCTTGTAATCGCTGCTGCCTCTTGACGACGACGAAGACACAGAGCTTCGCTTGTAGTCTTTGTAGTGAGAGGAGGAGCTGCGTTTGGGCGAAGAACTGCGTTCTTTTTCTCTCGACCTGTCTCTTGACCTGTCTCTTGATCTGTCTCTAGATCTGTCTCTGGACCTGTCACGGGAACTTTCTTTGTCTCTAGGCCTAGGCCTGTCGACAAGCTTTTTGTCGCTTTCACTCGGTGCCTCGATGGTCTGCTCTGGCGGCGCCAAATTCATGTTCAGTATTTTGATCAAATCGAGCTCAATGCTGACTATAAGCTTGGGCCGACCGTCTGCCGAGTACTGAATTTGATCGGCCACATTTGAACTAGTCGCACCATTCGCACCAATCAGTCCAGTTTCGTCCAAATTCATTTGGTTCACAATTTGATTAGTCAGTGGCGAACTTGGTCTAATGCGCGCCAAATCACTATTTGCTATTTTTTTCAGCAATTTAAACGAGTCCTCTCTTTCCAGGTCCAGTTTGTCCAACAAATCGCCAGAACTGTCAATGGCAGTGTCTTGGATGTCATTCTTTAGTTTTTTACTATTGACTTCTGGCTTTGGCTCAGCGGTGTGAATACTGTTTTGGTCATAAGAGCGTTTTTTGTTCACCTCTGACGAGAATATATTTTTAACTTCCTCGTCATTTTCGTCCTTTAACTCTTTATCTTTATCATTGCTCTTTTCCACTGTCACTTCTTTCTCTTCTTCTACTTTTTTTTCATTTTTCTCTTCTTTCTTTTCTTCCACTTTTTTCTCCTTTTTATCTTCTTTTTTTTCTTCCACTTTTTTCTCCTTTTTCTTTTCTTTCTCTTCTTTCTCTTCTTCCACTTTTTTCTCTTTTTTCTCTTCTTTCTCTTCTTTTTCTTCTTCCACTTTTTTTTCCTTTTTCTCTTCTTTCTTTTCTTTTTCTTCTTCCACTTTTTTCTCCTTTTTCTCTTCTTTCTCTTTTTTCCATTCTTCTTTTTCTTCTTTATCACATTTGTTCTCAATTAGATCCATGAACGACTTTGGCTTGCTGTAATCGGCCAGATTGGGCACAAAGCCGGCACTTAGTGGTTGATTGAGCGATTGTACCGGCGATGGTGTACTATTTTTGTTAGGCTGAAGCTTTAGACAAGGTTTGGACGGCTCAGAACTGAATGGAAGTGACGTAGAATCGTTTAGAAGAGTGTCGTCAAGGTTGGAAGTGTCCAAGTTTGAGCTTAAATTAAGTGAGTTGTTGTTGTTGTTTAGGTCAGATTTGGCAGCGGAGTCATCGGCAGGCTTGATTGCGCGAAATCCTGCACTAAGTGAGTAGAGATTTTTTACATTTTGGTTGCTGGCGTTCGAGTCATCGCTTATTTCGTCATCGGACAAAGTGAATGTAATTGATGAGGACTGGGACGAGCTTTTGGCGCTTTGGTCAGCCTTTAGTTCGTGTTTGGAATCGGGTGTTGAGGGCAAAATTGGTGACGTTGTTTTGGATGAGGACTTTTTATTCGGCGAGTTGATATTTTCGATTATTTCCTCTAGAGTTATGTTGTTCGAGTCCTCTTGAGTTTCTTCTTCATTGTTGCTTTCGTTTTCGTCGCGTTGAGGCTGTTTTTCGATGCTAGATGGCGGCACAGGTGGCGTAACCGATGGCTGATTAAGCACTGGCTTAGGCTCCAAGACCGGCTTGGCTTCGGGTGTCGTTCTCTGCACTGGTCTTGGTAGTTGAGCATTTTTTATTGGAAACATGGACTTTTGGGTGCTTATTATTTTGTTTGGCAGCTTGATTAGAGGAGGGTTGGTAAGGTCTATGTCGGTGCTGATGGGCTTTAGGTTTTTTGCTTTTTTAGCCGAGTCGTTTGAGGACGCCGAGGACTCTTCGTCGCTCGAGGACGACGAAGAAGACGAGCTAGATGAGTCATCTTCGTCTGACGAGGACGAGCCTGATGACGAAGAGTCGTCATCCGACGAAGACGAAGATGACGAAGACGAGGACTCGTCGGACGAAGACGCGCTCTTTACCGGTGCAGGGTTGGTCTCAATTGGCTTTATATTGTGCACATTGCTCGAGCGTTCATTCTCTAGTTCACTTTCGATATCATTGGCATCAAATAGATCATTTATTGCTTTCAAGGAATTTTCCGATGGTTTTGTGGGTGTTTTTTCTGCTTTGGATTTTAATTTCATTCGCGGTTTTACTGCGCACCGAGAGCTTTTCTCATCATCCTCGTCATCGGTCAATTGAAAATTACGCTCATTCGGCCTTTATTGATGCAAAAAATTAATATTTTTAAATAGAAAAATAGAAAATTAAAGGAATAAAATTGTTTTATCAATTATTTAATTTTAAAGATTTTAATAAAATTATTTATTTATTGTTTATTATTTTTAATTTTTTTTTCTGAATAATAAATTTGTAAATTTTTAAGCTGTGAAAATTTTTGCTCCCCCTTCCGCCCTAAAAATGTGAAAATTTGGTCTCAAAAAGTTTTTGCCCATTGTTGGGAATAATTCTATTAAATATAATGAGTTAAAAAATTATGACCAAATTGAGCATCAAATTTGCCAGACTTTTATAAAAGTAACAATTCACAAATCTACTTCACGGCTTAAAAAATCCTCTTTTCATTACTTAGGAAATTTTAGAATAAAAATAAAGCAGAAAAAAAATAAACAAAATAAATAAATCCTTTTACTTTGGAACTAAAATTGGTTCTGTAAATTTTATCTACTTGTTCCAACTTCTGCAAAGTATACTTAAAGTGTAAAGTATTTGCAGAGGCGGAAAATTGACTTTTTTAACTGATACAATTTACGGAACAAATATCCGAATATAAGAAAACAAGTTTTTAATTTTTTTTAAATTTTTGTTTCGTTTTTTTTGTCCTAAAATTGCCAATTTGATTAAGATTGATAGATTTTGAGATTTTATTTTATTTTTAATTTTTTGAATTTATGCCAAAAAGATTAGTGGTAAAATTCTTAAACAGTAAAAATACAACTTTAATCAATCCTTTTAAAATTGAGATTTTAACATTTTGTTGAGTTTTTTTTTTACTTTATTCCAACAAATAAAAGTCTGCTTTTTCATAAAGTTTAATTTTTAAAATAAATTTGCAATCATGACTTTCAAAAAAAATTAAGATTGATGGAACTTAAAATTTTACTGTTTAAGATCTTTAATCGTTTAGTACCGTTAAAATGGCTTTTCAGAAGTCCAAGCCTGAATTTGTAGATGAATTCAACTTTTTTCCTCTCATTTTTTATGTTAGAGTTAATTCATTTATAAAATAAATTTTTTATATGATAAAATTGTTTAAAAAAGAAGGGAGCTAAAAATCGGTTTCATAAACTGAGACCAAATTTTAGCATTTTTAGAATAATCTTAGATTTTAAAAAAGCGAGCCAACAAAAAATAAATATATTTTGACACCTACTTGCCATACATTATAAAAAAGTGGATAATTTAGATGTCTTGATTCAGCAACGCCCATAAAAATTTTATCCTAAAATCGAATTCAACCTTTACGGCAAAGATTATGAGAAATATTTCTATTTTAAACAATTCTAAATAAAATTTGATTAATTAATATAAAATTATGCTCATTAAGAATACACAAAATATTAAAACATATTCCAAGCTTTTTAGACTCAAGGATCAGAAATTGGAGATTCTTTTGCTAAAAAAAAGTAAGCCTCAGATATCTAAATCGTTGTGTAAGTAAAAAAATTGGGAGGTTAATGTAAATATTTTTATAAAAATGAATTTAGATAGAGCAGCATTAAAATAACATATAAATTTCTTAAAACTTTTTAGAAGATAACCCAATTTTTTCAAATATTGACAAAAAATAAAAATAAATTTTCAGAGATACTCAGAAATTGAATTTATTTTTTTTTAATTACTGTTTATTGATGCCAATTGAATGTAAACTTTTGCATTACCTCATAAATTTTTATAAAGCACTGATATTAATAAATTATAATTTTGGATAATTTCGATGCTTGAATTCAACTTAACGCCTCGTTACTTGCAATCATTTGTTTTATAAACATTATCTTTTATGAATAACTGAGGGAAATAAACTTTAATATATTATAATATGTTCTACATTTTATTTAGAAATAATTATCAATAATTTTGTTGTTTCTTCTTAAACTTGATAGCTGATAACTTTTGAATAGGTCTTTGAGATGAAATGAAATTTGTTATTTTTATTTATAAAATTTTAGCATAAAATATTAATTATTCGAAAACCTTTTTTTTTCAAATTCAACATTAAATGCTGAAAGACTGGGCTGTGTGAAAAACAAATTAGATTTTTGATTAAGACTTAATTGCTAGGCTTGATGTTTTTTAGCATTAAAATATAAATTAATTTCATTATTTTAATCTGAAAGAGAAAAGAAAAAATAATTTATTTTTTGAAATTTATAAGCATTAATTTTTAATCATTTTTAATGCTTATTATAACGTCTATTTAAATTAATCAAGTAGATGAAAAAATATTTAGTTTTAATTCAACAATTAAATCATAAGGGAAATATTTTTTTATTGAATGTAGAATAAAAAAATCTTCAACCAAATGCAGCTATATGTTCAGCATTTAATTAATCTTGAAGATTTTAATTCAAAAATATTTAAAAATAAAAAGGAAATCCCAGCAAGCTTTTTAGTTTTTGAGTTTTTATTTCAATTCAATTAGCAAAAGAATTCCAAAATTGAAATTAATTCACTCTGACAACTCGAGCAGAAAATCTATCTCCCATTTAAAATAAATATTTGCTCATTCATCTAATCAAACCATACCTAATTAAGAATACTTTTTTTGGCAAAAAACACCTTGTTAAGCTTGGTTTATTCGTTCTGCCTATTTTTTGAAAAAAAACTTGAAAACTAATTTTTTTTTTTAAAATTCGATCAAACCCCAAGACAAATAATTTTTGACTAACTTTCATGTCAATTAAGAAATATTTTTGAAAAAAAAAATCCAAAAAAAAACATCTTACCTAATGGAATTGTTATTCGGAGATTTTTTTGCATTATTTAAATTATCTTTTTCATTTTGATCACTGATCGAATAAGAGGGCTTTTTGGAGGCCGCGTGACTGTACCGTTTAATAAGCGGCTTAATTTGAGTCATTTCCTTAAAAGAAACAACTAAATTAGTTTAATTGAATAAGCATTTGATAATGGTGAGCGTACATCGAATATTTTATCCAAGTCATAAATTTCATAGTTAATATTGCGAGTGGAAGTGGTGTTGGGCGCAGTTTTTTTCTGGTTTGTTTTGAGTGGCGACGATTCTTTGGCCGAGTGATGTGTAAAATTAGTGCTGGATGGAGGCCGCTTGTTGTTGCTTGCGTGAGGTGTCGGTAACGGTGGGGTAATGGACTTGGGCTTGTGAATGTTGTCGAATGGATGCCTGGGCTGGTTGGGATTGCGGGCCACTGAGCTGCTGTCCGAGAACATGCGGCGCGCCATCGTTGACAAAGAGTCCGTGCTCGGAACCTCTTTTTTGTAAGGCTCCGGAAACTTGTTCGTGTGCTTGTCGAGTTGGGTGGTGTCTTGGTTCATGATACAGAACTGGGAAAGTCCCTGGGTGATGTCCGCGTACGGGTTGAGCCGGTAGTGGGTGCCAAACGGGGGGGTACAGTTGGTTCGTGGTCCATTACGGTGGTTAGCGTGCAGTGGGTTGCCTGTTGACGTGCTGGTGTTGGCTGTACTAGTCATCAAGGAAAGTTTAGTTCAAAACATCAACATACAAAAAAACGAAAAATTTTTAGACAAAAGTTCCTTTAGATTGCCTCAGTTTTTATTCCGATCTAACTCTTAAATCTAAAATTTCTGAGCAAATATTTAGCACCAGCTTGGCCACGATTTTCCCTGCAATAATTTAATTCAAAAAAATGCTTCGAAATATCAAGCGCGCACATATACGCATTAGCATTTAGAGAACAAGCTTTACAATGCTTTTTGTTTTTCAAAGTTTTGTTTTCATTTGAATTAAACTTGAGCAGAAAAACTGGACTTATTTGCGCGTAAGATCTTATAAGATCTTACCAGTGGATGTGATTGTTGCAAATGCCTTATGGAAGGAAAATTTTAATTTAAATTTCTATTTTTGGGCAAAATGGTTTTCTGAAATATTTTCATTTCAGGCGTGTTCGATTCAGAGACAAAGCAGATAAAAAGGCCCTTTCGACTGATGGTCGGGCCGAGATCGCGTTTCCTAGACTTGGCAAATCCAAGCCTAGCAAATGAAACAATTTCAAATAAAAAATACTAAAAATATATTAAAAAATAACGAGAAAAATCTCGTATCACACAACAACCATCAACAATAAACATTTATTAACATATAATGATGATTATAAAACCAAATATATTATTATAATTTAAGCGCAGTACCTTTTTTAGAATTTTTAATTTGAGACCAATATGCACAAAGTCTAGGTCCGCTTTGATGCACTCGGTCTCGGCTTTGAACAACAAAAAAACTCAATTTTTAACATTTTGACAAATAAAAAGTTAAATAAAATATTTTTTCTCTTCGTTTTCTTACTACTTAGTTCATCACGAACCAAAATAAAAATTCGCCTATTTTTTTTTCAAAAAGTTAACAATTAGAATAACTAAAACCATCTACAATATTATAAGATATTATGTAATTGTGAACACAATCGAAGCCTATTTAAACTAGTGTTTAATATTTTCTTTTTGTCTTTCACTCATTTTGAATTAAATATTTAATTCAAATTAATTCTTTTCACACTGGACATCAACGACTCATTTCAGGTAAAATAACAAAATTTTTTTTCCTTTTCTCTAGGTTCAGACTCTTTTTGATTGAAAATGAAGATAAACTGCGCTTGCTATCCAAAAATCTTTTAAATAAAGTTGAAAATTTTAAAAATTAGAAAAAAAAAGCTGAAAATTTAAAAAATTCGCCGAGTGCATTTTTTTTGTATGAAGCGGTGACAGAAAAGAACAATTTTAAAATTGTATTTGGCGAAAAATTTTAGGTATTTGCTCATTATAGAGCGACAAAATCATCATAAAATGCGTAAAATAAAACAAAATAAATTTTCTAAAAAATATTTACACACAAATACACACATACGTATTCAAAGCTAGAAGATAGAGAACAAAACATAATGAATGTTTGGAAAAAATTCAAAAATTAGCCAAAATAATTTCTGACTGATGAGATTCAGCATCTGAAGCAATCCCGGATGGTTTCATCAGCTAGCTAAAATTGCGTCACTGCTTTTACGTAATTTTCTTTAACACTCAGACTGCTATAAATGCGAAATTATCAAGTTACATTTAAAGTTTTAATTTACCTCTAATATGTATTGAGCGAAAATTTTCTACCTTTTTTATAAGCCCTTTGAGTCTGCAATTATTAAGTCAACTCAACACTTGGTCATCTATCGGCCAAATCCTAGAGCTATAGCAACTTTTACTCGAAATCAAACCACAAAAAAGCTATTTTACGCTGCAAATCTTGAATTAAATTGAAATGAATAAAAAAAAAATTTTGTTCAAAATAAAGTGTAATTGAAAATTAAATTTAGAAAATGATAATTTTTGGAAAGAAAAAATTGTTAATGTAAAAAAATCTTTCCAAAGCGAAAATGTTCTAAACCTCTCTTTAAAAAAAAAGAAAACTATTTTTCGATTTAAATTGCATTTTGATATGCTAGCCTATTTAGAAGTCTTGTTTAGAATAAACTTTGCTAAACAACTTTTTTTAATCAATATTCATCGCCATTTATCTATATTCAAAAGCGAGAATTCGAAATTAGAAAATTGAATTCTAAAATAGAAAATTTTTTCAATTAACTAATTATTTTATTTATTTTTATTGCTCAAATTAATCTTTTTTTTTCTTTTTCATTTTTTGTTATTAAATAAAAAACATTGCATCCTAGCACCCTTCACTAAATCCTTATTGATCTCAAACGCATTTGAGCAAAATAATTTATTGAGATTTTGATTATTCTGATGATGAGAAACAAAGTCTGACGAAAAGCGTGTTTATGAATGTGACACGATGACTAATAGCAAGAAATTGGACTCTTAATTTAGATCAAATATGGACTCATACGAATAATTTATATACTTTAATATATTTTCCATTGAACACAAAAATTTAAATTTTTCTTTTTTTTTTTTATTGACATTTTGTTTTATCAACAATAAAACAACAATTGTTTGCTCAAAAGATATCTTATCGAAAATCGATGTAGACACTGCGATCGCACATTCAATGTTTGCATAATTTCCCATCCGGACAATTCCGCGAGCTTAACTAAAATGCCACACTCAATAAAATATTTATGATTTATTAAATTAAAAAAAAAAAGAGAAAAGAAAAGAAAAGAATAATAAATTAAATTTTTGTTTTGCTTAGAAGAAAAAAAAGAGATGATAGATTGAAACGAAACTAATTGACAAGAATTCAAGTAATATATTTTTTTTATTTGCAACCTAATTTCATAATAAATTGAAATTGAAATTTTTTCTCTTTTCATAGTAGCACTTTTTTTCTTCTTCTAAATGCTCGAATTCAAATTTGCTTAATCTGACTTGCTAGATTCTTGGCCCAGTCGAATCCCTTCCAAAACATTCGAATAAAATTTTATCCTGGCTTACTCCTGGTGAAAAAATGATGCTATTCTCAACTTAATTTTGAAATTATCTATTAGATAACCTTTTCGGAGGTAATGAACAAGTAATTCGATTCTAAAGCGATTAAAAGCTTGGCTTGAAAATCTTTTTCAAATACCAATCTAAAGCTTAGATAGTTTTCTAGCTCAGCACTCTACCTTTCAATGAACATAACTTAAATTCAAGTAAAGCAGCTGCTTGGTAGAAAATTGACATTTTGCCTCCATACCTGTGTCACCAAAACTCCAGCTTTCAGACTCGAGCTAAACTAATATTCAACAATTGCTCTCAATGGGCCATATATTGGCATTGCATAAGCTAAAAAGAGACTCGCGAAAATTTCTTTATTTATAAAAAAAATAAATTTATATATATTATGAATGCGTACAATACTAATTCGGTCAATCCATTTTTGGCTTTAATTTTAAACTTTATTAAAAGCTAAACTAAAATTCTTGACTTGTGTTCTACATTTAGCAAAATCATGATTTTTTCTTATGATTACGATTTAAAACAATCAAATTATAAAGTATAACTTTCAATCTTTTGGAAGCAATAGAAATTCATGATAAATTATGAACACATAAAATTCACGTAAAATAAAATTTAGATAATAGTTATCATTAGTTTGAAATGTTTTTTAAAGTCGGATAATTAAAAAATTGAATTTTTTTCTTAATATAAAAAACACCTAATTTGGGAATAATGGCTGAGAGTTGAGATGCTCTCGGCTAAGTCAATTGGACCCCACGAGCCTAAAGTGAACACTAGAAATTCATCTTGGAAAATGTTGACTTTTTAAGAGTTTTATAAATGATATGTTAAATTTTGAGAATTAAATTTTTAATTCAATCGACGAGAATTTAATTAGATTTTTGATAGACCAAAAATTGGGTCTTTTAAATCCTCGAGCTACCTAGAAAAAAATTGCTCTCTATTTACCATAGTTTTCTGAGCCAAAAGAAAAGCTATTTTAATGATGTTTTTCGAAATATGTTAGCCTAATTTTAATTTTGTTATCCAAAATTATACAAAAATCTATAAATAGCCTCTGATTTGAATCGGAAACGAGACTTTAAATGATCACTTTTAGAGTCAAAAATCGGAAATTCCTCTAGTTTAAAATCAAGCCAAATAAATAAATTTATTTAGCATTTACTTAAAGTATATAGACATATGTTTGAAAAAAATTCTTAAGTAAAAAGTGAAATTTAAGCAGAAACTCAAAATCTAACATTTCAACATAATGAATTAAATATCTTATCAAATTTTAGTTTGGGCTTAAGTTTGTGAAAATACCGAAATTTGAAAAAATTTTCCCTTTAGTGGAAATGGTTAATACTTGCTGATCATTTTTCTAGCAAGCATTTAATTTGTCACAATTTTATTTTTGATAGAAAAAAAGTGAACCAAAATCTTTGATTTTTCAGCTTTCAAAAAAATATCCAAAATAATAAAGTAAAGCTTGGGGGGTTAATATGATCAACGCTCTATCTTAGTAAATATTTGAATTAGATTTTAGTTTCAAAGATACACTCACTTTGAATATGCTTATTGATTTATAGATCCTAAAATTTGGTATTCTAAATTTGTTGAAATCCAAATTGAGAAGCAAAAAACAAAATTAAATTAGAGTCTGCAAGTGTTGCGTATATTCAACAATGGCAGCATTCTTTCAATACTAATTAAAACTTAATTTTATTACTTCAATTTTGATTAAAACGATCCTGATTGAATTTTTTTGTTGGCAAGTTATTTAGCATTTATCAGATGCAAGACCAGTTGAGGGCACTTGAAGCAAATAATTTACAATTTTTTTCATACTATGCTTTAAAATTTTAAACTAAATTGACAAAAATAAATATTTAACTTGACTAAATAAATCTTAACCCCAGAGCAATTCATTTAATTTGAACCAGTTTTAAATATTCATTAAAGAATATTTACGGAAAAGCACAAGACATAATCACGTCAAACGAATTCTTAGCATAAATTAACAAGCTCAACCAAACATCTAAATTTTGATTACCTTTTACTTAATAAATCACTTTTTGATTAGTCCACAGTGTCCAGAATTTGTTCTCATTCTGCTAAAACTATCGATTTTATTCTTGGTTCTAGATTCCTATCTATTATTTATAATAATAAAAAAAAGACAAATTATTTATAGCAAATCGAACAATTAATTTTTAATATGAAAAAAATTGGGTTAAAATTTAATAAATTTATCTCAAAAATGACATTTGCTCTATCCTTGAAACCAATTAATAAGACAAATTTATGTTTTTTTTTGTTTGACTAATGTTAACACAAAGGTACTTGCAAATTGATCATTTAATCAATCCAAGCCCTGAGCTACATCGAGTCCAATCTCTAATTAAAGACTAAAAATCGTTTTTTTTCTAAAAATAAATTTAAAAAATAATAGTTAATCCAAAAGAATTTTCAATACTTATTTTTATTTCTTTGAAAATCGGTCGAAACTGAGAAACCTAAATATCCTAAAAAAAATACAGCACAGTTGTTCCGCGGGTGTTGAGTTAAAAAATTGTACATTTCTAATATTGATTTAATTTAGATTAAAAATGTACGTACTTTATGATTGTAATCAAATTTTTATCAACAAAAATAAACAATCTCTACTAATTTAGTATATAAAGCTTTAACTACTTCGCACAGGATTTTAAGAGCAAAATATCAGCCTAAATGTTCTTTTATTATTGCCATGGAAGCAAAGATTTCACAAGTAAAAAATACACCATGCAAAATATAGACTTTTGGCAATAATTTTTTTTAATGCAAATTTATTGTAAATGAGTTTTTATAGATAAATAAAAGCAATTTTACACAGATTTGAAAAAATTGGAAATATTTGATTTTACTATCCGAAGAATTTGTTATCTCGATTTGACCACTGATTTATTGATGTCTCAAAACAAGGCAAATATTTATCAGAATGTTAAAATCTATTTTTAATATCCTGACAAAAAGTACATTTTCAAAACCATGTTAACAGGAAATCTGTCACTTTACAAGACCAAGATGTTCATGTCTCAAATTGAATTTAATAAAATTAATTGGTTTTTGTTTAAAATTTTATTTTCAAAGACTTGAATTCAGTTCAAATGTTGATAATGATATTTCTAGGAGATAGTTAGAAAAATAAACCAAATAAATATAATTTTAAATTAGGCCTATTTAAAAATAAACAGAATTTTTTAGTCTTACAAACTAAAAAAAAGAACCCCTTTTTATTTTATCTATTATAAACCTAAAAACAATAAAATTAATAAACATTCAATTACATTAAATTAATTAGTATAAAAATTCAAGTATTTTATTTTAAGAAAAAATTAAAAAATCTTATTCATATTTCTTAAGAATCTGTTTTATATTTTTCTATCTTATTAATCTCCTGTTCGCACTAAAATAATTTAAAAAATTAAAAAAAAAAAGTTATGAAGTAAATTTTTTCTCAAAATCTAGTTTTTAGTAAAAATTAAAAGTTCATAAATCAAAACTCTATGGTTTTAAATATTTCATTTAAGTTTTGTACAAAAATTTCAAAAATTACAAAAATTTGTTGATAAATTAGAATAAATTTTAGATGTACTCTTAACTTAAGATTTAAGAGACTCAAGATGATTAAAATTAATTGGAGATTTTTATTTGGTTTTATGAAAATTGTAAATCTCATTTTTCAAATATTAAAATGCATTGATCTTTATTGATGAAAAAAAAATTAAACAAAAATGAATAACCATGTTAAACATAATAGATTACAAACTGACTTTGTATATATTTAAAAAATTAAAAAGAAATTTTACAAATCAAAGGCTGTCAAGTAGCTTGCTCAGCTCCAGCTTGAGTTCATTTTTATTTTCATTTTCACTATCAGTTTGATTATTTTCTAAATACCAATTGAAAATATTTATTGATCCTTTGACGATTTTGTCTTTAAACTTGTTTTTTATTTGGACCATTTCTGAATCTTGACTGTTTTTATCAATACATTCTATGGACATTAATTGTGGTATCAAATTAACAACTTTATTCGAAACCATTTTGTATAGCTTTATCACTGGGATATAATTTTGTAACAATTCACAAAATATGCTCGGATAACCCAGTTCATCGCCTAAAAAAAAACATTTTACTTACGTTTCTGATGAATAGAACTTTTATGCTTAATTTTTCTGTTTTAAAAATATATCAAAAATTGGAACTAATTTTTCCGACACAAAAAATGAATGCTAAAAGAATTTAGGACTCATTTTTTAAAGGTTTAAAAAAAGTCATATCTTTGTAATTTGTATTTTTAAAAAGAAGCAATTTTACTAGAATTCTGAATAGCAAGCGTTTTTAGTGAATTAAAAAGTGTGTCATTTTAAAAATTAAAATTTTTACCTTCAAAAATGACGTTTTCTGATTTAAAAAGTCCATCAAAAATGTGTTTCAAAGATCTGAATTTTTTTTCGTCTAAACAAGCAACAATGGTTTTGGACAAATCTCTTATTTCGACTAATGGTGCCTCGATGAATAGACCTTTACCTGAGTTCAAATGATGATGATAAATGACCACTTCTTCATAATCAATCGGACAAAATGAAACAATTTTCAGGTCAGTAAACTCAGAGCTGAGCAGTTGCTAAAAATAAAATATTAATCTTATTTTTATTAAAAATCTTAAATTTCAAAATTAAAATTTGAAAAAATATCAAAAAAAATCTTTTTTCTAGTAATGTTATCTTTGTGTGTTTTTTTCAAGAGGTGTTTTGTTTCAATAGATTTTTTTTCAAAAGTTAAAAGAAGGCGTTTAAAACAAATTGCTTTTAAATCAAAAATAAATATTACTTTTTCAAATGTTTCATAATTTTTGTATTTTGTATTATCATTTTTTGGTTGTTTGATGAACGAGAAAATTATTTCAGTTTCGAATGTTGATTTGTTCAGCTCGTTTGCAAATTTGACATTTAACCGAGTGTTAGAATGACAATTTTCTTTAATTTCATCCAATTTTAATTCTATAGCATTTTTTAAATCCTTTAATTATAAAATTTGTAAACACGTGAAATTATGCTTTTCTTTTTTGATAAATAACTTTAGTTAATTAAAATTATGAATCTCATGACGTAACAGTATATTTCAAATTTGTCAAAAATATACAACTGATAAAATTTTATTTTATTCTACTCTCTTTTATTTTTCGAAAATAGACTGCAATCTAAATTATGATAATGAATTTAAAATGACAAAAATTTTCATTTTTTTTCCATTAAATTTACTTTTAATATTTTTGAATTTTTCAATCTGGCTTAATAGTTGCATTGACCTTTTTAGGATTAAGAATGTTCTAAAAATGATTAGCACAGATTCTAAATTAGTCATTTCAAGAATTTGCTATCAAAATAAACTAGGTGTCTTAGGCAAATAAAAAAATTTAGCTTAAAAAAGTTATAGAAAACCAAAAAATAGAAAATTCTTAAATGAAAAAAATTAAATTTTAGCTTATTTAGATGAAGCGGTTTAAATTGAGTTGGAACAGAGGGACTGGTCAAGACAAAGAAAGCAAAATAAAATTCAAACCAAATGTTTTTTTTGAATTTATCAATTCAAAAAATTCGAAAAAAAAGCAACAATTCCTATACTTTGACAATCTAGCTTATGGAACTGGAATAAAAAATGCTTAACTCTTACCGAATCTTCACCAGAAATATCAAAAATTATAATCGAACTCGGTGTATTCGATTCGACGATCATTTCATTGAATATTTCAAACAATTTTAAAATGTTTTTTTTGTAAATTTTCAAACTAGAATCAATTAATACAGTCATGGTTGAAAACTTAAAATCGGCAATTGACGGCTAAAAATAAAAAAAATCAAACAGGCCTGATATTAAACTTAAAAAAGAAGTTACATAGATTTCTAGTGACAAATCGAGCGGTGAACTTGAATGAGAAAATAAAAAATCGGTTGAATCGAGTTTATTTTCGCTCTTAACACGAAAATTAAGTTCTTCGTCATCGCTTTCAAATTCATTGTATAAACACTTTTTTTTAATCTTTAAATTAAAAATTAATAAAAAAAATTAAAAAAAAAATTGTTTTTTTCTTACATTTTCTTGATTTTTTTCACTTATATCAGTACTTTTTTCGCTTTCGTCCACGCTTCTATTCCTTTTTTTGGAACTTTTCTAATTTAATTTTATTAAACATTAGAGAAAAAATACAAAAAATTGCAAAAAAAATACCTGGTTAGTTTCAGACGTTGATTTTATTAATTCATACTAGAATAGAAATAAAAAACTTTTTAATAAATATGATTATTTTTGATCATACAGTTTTTTTTGCTGAGGAACAAAGCTTGTCAAGATCCTCACCGGTTAATTTGGATATTTTTTCTTTTTGTTGCTTTAGTTGTGACGGAGTTGAATTGATCGATAAATTTCTTGCAGCCTTAATCGCAGAAGATCTTTGTTCTTTTTTGTGACACAGTTTATCTATTTGAATAGGCAACTTTTTCTTAGAATCCAAAGGACTCGAATTTTTTATTTTGTCTCCCTCATTTACCGAATTATCCGAGTTTCGGTTCAAATTTTCCAATTTTAAATCAACTGCATTTTTTATGAGTTTCAGCTCCTCGTCCATCGATAGCAAATTATTGTCCTTTTTTTCATTTATTTTGGAATCAAAGGCTTTAAAGCTTTTTAAGTATTCTTCGGTTTCTTCGATTGCTCTAGTCATCTTGGAATTTTTCGAGTATTTGGCGATTATTTCCGTCTTTTCTTTACAATCAAAAGGTTTTATGTTATCTTTAAAAACAGAGCCCCTTTTTTTAATACATTGTTAAAACATTTTACCAAAATTCAGTTAAATATTACGTGGTATTTCCGCCAAAAAAAACAACTTTGTATTCTTTAGGTTCATTTGGTGTTTTTTTTTTACTAGAACTCGATTCATTTAGACTTTTTCGGTAGACTAGCTCTGTAATTCGTGCGGGCCAACAGGGATAACCCTTCATCTTAGCCCTAGTTTTAATTTTTTCAGCATTAATTCTATTATCAAAAGAAGAAAAAATTACCAAACAATGTCATTGACTTCAAGCAATTTTCTGGATTCATCGGTGTCAGAGTTTTCATTCAAACTCTCATTTAAGGAATTGTTATTTTGTTTAGGGTCACTTTTGGGCTGTAAATTCTTTTTTTGACCTTTTCTTGGCATATTTTCTTTTAAAATTGAATCTAAATAAAGAAGGCACATATATTTAAAAAATGAATTTTGTTTAAATTTTAGAAATGTCTTAAAAATTGTCCTTTTATTCTAAGCAACCAAAATGTTAGTTAAATTTACATCAGATCATTTTTAAATCATATGAAAGATTGCATTGTTAATTTAATTACATTAAATCTTGGGTTTTTCTTTTTAAATTTTACTTAATAAAACATGACTTTGCAAAAAGTAACTTTGGAAAGCAAGAACAAACTTGGCTCGGTTCCTGGCTATGTCACTTCTGGAAAACACAAAGCTGGAATTATAGTTATCCAAGAGGTTCTCTAGAGCTAAATTTAATTTGAACTGAGGACCAAAATTTTATTAATCTTGGTTCTTAGGCTTTATTTTTGGAATCAAATTTCATACACTAATTTTAAGTGGTGGGGTGTGAATGAACAAATCAAAAGCTTAGCAGAAAAGGTAATTTATTTACTTAAATATTGTCTAAAAGAAGAAAAATATTTTAGTGGTATGGTGACAAATATGTAGCTATTGTTCCAGATTTATATCGAGGCAAAGTTGCCAAGGACCACGAAGAAGCCGGACATTATATGAATGATTTGGACTGGTTCGGAGCTGTTCAAGATATTCAAGCAGCAGTTGATTACCTAAAGGCTAATGGAATCGAAAAAGTTGGCTGCGTTGGATTTTGTATGGGTGGGGCTTTGACGATCGCAGCCTCGGTTTTGGTAGATGGATTGAACGCTGCTGCCCCATTTTACGGAATTCCAGGCGCTCAATTGGCAAACCCTGGCAAAGCTAGAACTCCAATGCAATGTCATTTTGGCACTAAAGACAGTCTTAAAGGATTTTCAGATCCCGAGGCTCAAGACGCTCTCGAAAAAACTTTAAAAGAAAACAATTTAGTTTATGAGTTTTATAGATACGAAGGGGCTGATCACGCTTTTGCCAATGATTCTAATGCTGAAAAGTATAATCCAGATTGTGCAAAGCTAGCCCATGAGCGAACTCTTGAATTCTTTGGAAAATATTTAAATTAAAAATTGTTTGAATTGTGACAAATTACTTTTTAGTTTAGATATTAAAATAAAATTTTAGGATATTCTATCATGTTTCTATGATTTTAAATTCAGTTTTAAAATTTTTTAAATATTAATTTAAAAAATAATTTACTAATTCAAAAATTGGTAAATTTTAAGGGATCAAAATATAAAATTATTTAAAGATCCTTTTTTTTAACAATTTTCATTTTTTAAAATTCCGGGAGACAATTTGATGAATCCTTTTATGCTAAAAAATCATGATTAGCTTCCTATTTCGCAAATAATACCATCTCATTTTTTTAAAATGGCATCATAAAAAATTTTTTAAATTTTGTTTTTTATTTTTCCAATATAAATTCACAATTATTGATTCAAGGACCTGGATCAAAATAAACTTTTGAAAAGTTAAAGAAAAAGAAAAACAATGTATCTATTTCTTTTTTTAAAAGTTATTAATTTTTATATTACAGTAAGAAAATAATGATCCAAGACAAAAAAACTAAAACTAAAAGTTAATATATTATACCGTATTCTCTTGTTCGATATCGCTGCCTTAATTCGAAGTACTACTTTGACGCAGGCAAAAAATACCATATCAATATTGTTAAAAGATTCTTACCTTAAGTTGCCTGTGCCAAAGTCGTATTTCTAATTTCGGAGCGCGCTAAAAATCAAGTTTTTTTTAATAAAATTCAGCATTTCCGCTTAAGTTTCTGTGGAAAAATTTAGAAATAATTTTTATTGAAAAATGTATTTGATGCTGCACCGCAAGTTGAGCAGAATAGAAAATTAAAAAAATGATGTTATAAGATTTTTATTATTTATTCAAATTAGTTTCTTTCACTAGCGCAGCATAAAATCTGTGAAATTTTTAATTTATTCAGTAGTTTTGAAAAATAATTTGTGATTGTTTGATACCAAATTAAAAATTGGTAAAATTACAAATAAAATTGGTTAATTTACTAAAATAAAACTGAAAAAAATTGTTTTTTATTTTTTAAAAATAAAATTTTTTAATCTTTTTTTTATCAATCAACTCTGAGTGAATAGGCTTTAGTAGAATAAGCTATTCTATACTCAAAACTGGACACATTTTTGAAGCAATTTTGAATGAATGGTATTTCGAATAACTTGAAAATTCAAAGAAAAAAGAACGATTGATTTAAATATCTCTTTTGATATAAATTTTCAAATATTTTTTTCTAATTACCCTTTATTATGCCATTTGTTCAAAATAATAAATGATTACAGCTTAAAACACTTTTCACTACCATTTATTTCATTACAAACACCCTATATTGAAAATAAAAAATTGATTTTTACTTAAAGATAGCTTTATTAAATCATTAAATGGCAAAATAATAAAACAAATTTATAGTTAGAAATTATTAGATTTCTTTGAACATTTCATTTTCTGGTTCCAACAGATCTTCAAGTTCGTTTTCTTGATCAAATTCATTTTCCTCGTAATACCCCTCAAAATCATTATCTTCATCATAATCACTGTCAATAGGTGGTCCGATATACAAAATTCCATTTTCATTCCAAACATTTTCATTTATCACCCTTCTTATCGGAGTCATTAAAGATTCGAAGGTTAAATTTTTGAATTCAAATAAAGGACAATCTCGATCTCGAGTTTTTTTAGTTGTTTCTGGATGATCGAAAATAAATTTGTTTGGATCAACTTTGCTATCATTGCAGCTGATGTGAATTTGTCTAGGTGAGTGCCACAAAGCAGCTTCCAGTAGAGAGTTATCAGCAGCATTGTTAAGACTGACATCCAGATAGCTCAATTTGTCCAATCTTTCCAAAATTTGTTTTATGGCTAATAATTTTTATAAATCTATTTAAAAATTTGAATTTTTTAAAATTTGATCTACCTTGTTCGCTCAATCTAGAGCAACCTTTTATTTTCAAAATTTTCATTGTCGAAGAAAATTTAACCAAACTTTGTATACATTCATCAGTAATCTGGATAAAAATAGGAATTTAAATGATTTAAATAAATTTTCTTCTGAAAAAATGATTACGTATTTATTAAAATTTAGATTTAATTCTTCCAAAGGAGTTTTGATATTTGAACCGGCAAACGGATCATCAACTAAATTGATGCATTGATCAATGATTAAAATTTTGAGATTATTTAATTTTTGAAGCAAGAAAGTAACCAAGTCGTTGTTGCAGTGGCTTCTACCAATATCAAGTTCTCCAAGGTTTTCAAGCTTTTCAAATTCGATTGTTTTTAAATCATACGAAAGCAAACTATCAAATCCATTTGCTAAAAAAAGAAAGTAAAAATTTATTTAGCATTGATTTTTTATACCTACGTGACAAGAACAATGATTCCAATCGTGGCGAATTGTAAACAATACATCGAATAGTGGTTGATGAATAAGGTTCATTTCTTTTTAAGGACAATTTTTTTATATTCGTACATCTAGTTAACAAAATCTCTAGGCATGAACCTTTAAGCTAAAATTATTTAAAAAAATAAAATATTCAACTTTTGTGAATGATTGATTTTGGGACGAGTTTTTCTTGTGAAATTAATATCAATATTATTTTCCATTTTTGGGGAGGCATTTCATGACCTTTGAAGGGGCCTTAATGAGTCGAAATCCTCAAATTAATTTTGTGTTTTTAAAAAAGGTTGCTACAAATCGATGATGGAAGAAATGGTTAAAAGAAGATAAATCAAAAGTGCATATGTTTTCAGATACTAAAAAAAACAGCAATTTAGGCTCTTGACTGATGCTAAAACCTTCAAAGCCAAATTAGAAATGATTTCAAATAAAAAAGAAGAATAGAATAATATATATTGAAAAATTTAAAATTATAAAAAACTTTGATTACCATTATCCACTAGGATAGAATAAGAACAAATAAAAAAAAAAAAAATTGATAAAGTTGGATGGCATTACCCTTTGGTTCAAATATTAACATTATGGAACAAGAGGTCACCGTCATGTTTTAGAAAAATAATTATAAATAGTTTTATAATATTGAACTACTTTAAGCGTTTTAATTTTGATTAAAATGATTTCATCAATTTTTAATTATTAAATAGATTTTTATTTAAAATAAGTACAGAGGTACATTTTTTTACATACTTTGTCAAATCTAAAGGTAAACTCTGGAATATTAAGATGCACATTTCAGAGTGCATCAAAGTTACAAATTTCCAAATAATATCATTCCAATAATTATAAAATAATTTCTAAATTTGTTAACTTAATCACTGCTAAATATTTTAAGGTTTTAAAAATAAATCCTTATCAATAGCAAATTATTGATAAATTTCAAAACAAACAGAAGAAAATTTGAATAGACAATTGTTTCTTTGTACTGTGTTAATTTTTAATTTTGCTTTGATTTTGATTATAAATGAATTTAGTCTTACCTTTTCACAATCATTCAAATAAATCCTTTGAATTTTTTGATTATTGGGTTTTATTCTTTGAAAACACTCCCCACTAATAATTCTACAATTAGAGAAATCGAATTCTTCCAAAAGGGGACAATGCTGGAATATTTTTGATATAGATGCATCACTCAATCGATGAGAATTTGATATTTTAATAACTTTCAAATTCGCACATCGCTTGACCAATGGTGTAAAATTTTTGTTAGATACGCTTAGATTGTTCAATAATAGATAAGTCAATTTGGGGCAAGAATCTCCCAAATATCTCAATATTTCACCAATTGAGGTACCAAATTTTGAATAGCACTCTGAAATGTCAAAATACTTCAAATTTCTGAGATTTTTATTCAATATTTGTAAAATCGCTGTTTTACCAAAATCTTCAGTAAAAAAATTTAGTTTTTAATTAATTAAAATTTAATTCATTTATTTTTTTATTAAAAACCTGGTCGACACACAAAACCGTATTGATTATCTTTTTTGAAAGAATAGTTCTCAAATATGCATCTATTGCTTAATACAAGTCTTTCTTTTTGAGACCAAGTGAGCCTTGCTATTTCGTACCATCGTCTACATACTTTTAAAAAATTTAAAATTAAAAAAACTCTTAATTTTTAGGCTACCTTGCTCAGCAATGCATAAATCTCTAATTGAAAAATACGAAAATATGTTATTCAATACATTGTAAGGCAGTATATCTAAATAACAATTAGATGGTTGGTATTCAATTTGACTTGAACTTGATTTGGATTCAGTTAATTGTTTTTGAAAATATTTTTCCTGATATTTCGGCTTGGTTTTGTTGTTTTTTTCATACATTTTTACAATTAGAGGTCTTCCACACAGGACCAAATCGTTCTCTTGAGCATTTAAGATATTTTCAGCACTCTGAGCATCATTTAATTCTACAAAAGCAGTGCCTTTTGATCTGTTAGTGTCCTGGTATCTTAAAATTTTACATCGCTTGACAGAACCAAACTTCGATAAGAAGTGCTTTAACAAATTTTCATGCACGCTCCATTCCAAGTTACTGACGTAAATTTTATGTTTAATTAAATCGCTTAAATATTCAGTTTCTGAGCATCTATCGGGCTCAATTTTAAGTGTTTGCATTTTATTTTTAATTTTTTTTATTTTTTCAAATTATTTGAATTTTTTTTATGCAAATTAAATTTAAGAAAAAACAATTTTTAAATGTATGAATCCTAGAACTGCATCCTAATTGTGAAATAATTTTCTTTGTATTTAATTTCATTTAGAATTTACCAGAAATTAATATTAATTATTAGTATATTTAATAATTAATATTAATATTATTAATTTGACATTTGAAACTTTATTTATCAACGCTAGAATGTCCTTATGAATAATATAAAAAAATTAAATTTATTTTCATTTGTTTATGAGTGCAAATTTTTATTTGTGAAGATTTATGACACTCTTAAAAATCAAAGGTAAATTATGCCAATAATAAAAAAAGGAAGAATAACTAGCTTTAATTTTACTTTTTTTATTTTCTTTTAAAAATAAAATAGATCTTGTTGAAAAGGTTTGGTCAGGATCTTATCATAAATTGAGCTATTAAATTTAAAATTAAAAATAACTCCTATTTTTTTTATTGATAAAATTTGAATTTTTCTTACTAAACAGAATTTTTTTCTTTTTAAAACTAAAATCATTTTTCTAAATTACCGTATTTCCTTGTTCGATAATGCCATCTCATAGAAAAACTTTTTTACTTAGTAACACTGGTGCAATTTTCTTTCTTTTTTATTTTTTAATTTATCTCGAATTTAATGTAATTTTTTGTAATTTTGCCTATGGGGCTTTAAACTAATAAATAATAATAATAATAATAATAATAATAGAACAATAGACAAATTTTGTGCATGAATTAAACATCATCTCGACCACGAAAAAATATTTTTAACTTACACCACATGCTCCAAAGATGTGTTTAAAATTTTAGGTACGAATTTTCATCAAATATTTTAAATTCAATGTGTTAATTCAACTATTTACCGCTTTGAATTATGATATTTTGTGTTCTCAGTCAATTTGTGATATTAAAAATTTTTATTAACTTTTAATTTTTTAAAATTATTTAAAAAATTAAAAGTTAGTAAATTTCAATTTTTATTACCGCTCTAAAATTAAAAAATTTGATGTAAATGCGGATAATAGATTTAAAACACATTTAGGAATACTTTTATTATATTATTAAAAATACAATTTGGAAAATACCGGTGTAGGTTGCAACGGAAAGTCCTTTTTTTTAATCAATTGTTTTTAAACTTTTTATTTTTATTTATTTCTATTAAAATGGAAATTTAAAAAAATAAGCTTTTTATGACTTCAATATTCCATTGAACTTTTAATTAAAATAATTTCTAATTGATTAAAATTTAATCACTATTATTCAACTAGTAAAATTATGGAAAATCTAGTCTTATAATAGATGTGTTTAAAATTTTTTTGTTGTCCTGGAAGTTCTTTATTTCAATTAATCAAGCAGCAACATCAATTCAAGGTAAGGAATACAAACTTATGCTCGAAACCCCCTCGTGAAATTCTTTCGATAATTATGCAAAAATTTAAAATATTACATTTTAAAATCTTATAAAAGACATTTCCTCAGGCATTGGCAAACAACAAAGCTAACAAATAACTGCAGTGGATGATTCGCCAAATTTTGAAAATGCATCAACTAAAATTATGAACTAAATATACTTAAATATTTAACCCCAACTAACGCTAAGTAAAAACTTAAAAAAAAATTATAATTCTATCAAAATTTTAGCGTACTTTCTTATTTTTCTCAATGCACAATGACTTCGCTTTACACACCCGATACAAGCCTTAAAATAAAAAGCGTTTAGAACATATTTTCTTAAATTTTATCAAAAAAAAATTGTTTAGAAATATTTCATTTTAAAAATGAGTGAACCAATTAGAGTTTTAGTCACTGGTGCTGCTGGCCAAATTGGATATTCTTTATTGTATTCAATTGCGAATGGTGATGTATTTGGCAAAGACCAACCGATCATTTTGCATTTATTAGATATCACTCCAGCATTGGGAGCTTTGGGTGGTGTTAAATTTGAGTTGGAAGACTGCTCTTTGCCATTGTTGAGAGATGTTGTCTGCACTGACCAAGAAACAGTTGCTTTCAAAGATATAGACGTTGCTGTTTTGGTCGGTGCCATGCCAAGAAGGGAAGGCATGGAAAGAAAAGACCTTTTAGCCGCCAATGTTAGAATTTTCAAATCTCAAGGTGCCGCCTTGGAACAGTATGCCAAAAAAACAGTCAAAGTTTTGGTCGTGGGCAACCCAGCTAACACAAACTGTTTAGTTTGTTCCAAAAATGCTCCATCAATTCCCTCAGAGAACTTCTCATGTTTGACTCGATTGGATCATAATCGCGCCAAAGCTCAAGTTGCATTGAAAGTTGGTGTAACTACTGACAAAGTTAGACAGGTCACCATTTGGGGCAACCATTCTTCAACTCAATTTCCAGACTTGAGACATGCTAAAGTCACTTTGAACAATGGTGAAACTAAGCAAGCTTATGATGCCATTCAAGATGAGAACTGGATCAAAAACTCTTTTATTCCAGTGGTGCAAAAACGAGGTGCTGCTATCATTGCCGCCAGAAAGCTCTCATCAGCCATGTCTGCTGCTAAGGCCATCTGCGATCACTTGAGAGACTGGTGGTTTGGAACACCTAATGATGATTGGGTCTCTATGGGCGTTGTTTCGGATGGCTCTTACGGAATCGAGAAAGGACTTGTTTACAGTTTTCCAATCAAATGCCAAAATCGCACATGGTCTATTGTTCAAGGTTTAGAGATCAACGACTGGGCAAGAGATTTGATGACAAAAACTGCTCAAGAATTAATCCAAGAAAGAGATGACGCTTTTGATGCTACAAAATGACTACAAAGCGCTGAAGAAACTTCAAAGTTATAATTTTTATTTTAGTCGTCGATTTTATTTAATAAATAATGTGTTTACTAGGACTTATAGAATAAAATAAAAAAAAGAATTTAATTCTAAAAATTTTTGAAAATTTTTCAAAATGACTTGTCTTTGAATAATTTTTAATTAAATGAAAATAATTGAAAAAATTTAGTAAGAAAATTATTTTGATTCATAATACTAGAAAAAACAAAATTTTTCTTCGTGAATAAAATAGCCTGCATCTATTTGAGCATCATTAATCAACATGTTCCTCAGTCGCCTCAAAGCTAAATAGCTATCTGAATTTGTCATTTTTGAAACGAGAACTCTAATCAACGAACTCGAAAGTAACAAAAATTAATTTTTCATTGGTATGAAAAACAAAAAATACTCAACTTAAACGTTAGAATAAATTAAGATTGAAAAAAAATACATTTCTATGAGAATTGAAAAAAATCTTTATATTGATAACTTCACATTCTATTTAAAAGACTTTTAACTAAATTTAATTGTTTTATTTTTTATTTGACTTAATTCTCAAAAGTCTAAAGCTTGAGACTTTACAAATATAATTAATTCTCTTCAACAGTCGTCACGGATAAACAATGAGATTTAACTTTTAAAGAATCATTTTCCTTTAACTTAAAGGAAAATGACCGTCCCGGTTACTTTTGTCACGATAATTTTGTTACACTATTTTAAAAGAGAAATTTATTAAAATTTGTAATATTTAAAAAAAGAGTGCAATTTTTAAAAAATACTTTTGTTACACATGTATTCTGTTACATTTTGTAACAATTAATATTTTGAAAACTTCCAAACACTTAAACAAAAAAAAATTTAAATAATTAACACTTGAGAGGGGTACAACTATAAACAAAATTCTCAGCTTAGTATTGCTAGACCTGATATTTACAAAGTTGTAGCTAAGTTCAAAGCTGAAGAAGTAGACTCAAGTTTGAAATATATTAGAGCGCTCAATAATGAGCGACCACCACCGAGAAAGAAACCTTACATAATAAAAGACGCTCTTTTGTTAAATCAAAAGAAAATGCTACTAGATAAGGACATTTCGATCGATACATATGTTAAGTATACGATTCAAGTACTTGACTTCTCAAAGCTAGAAAAAAAATTAAAGGACCAAGAAATTGACGAGGATTCAAGTGATGAATCAGATAGTGATGAATTATCAAGTTTAGACGATGAGTAGATTATTATTTGTAGATTTTTATTTAAGTTTATTTAGAAAACTATTATCAGAAATTTGATTATTTTTATTACATTTATTGAATAAATAAAATATACTTTTATTACGATTGCTTTTTTCGTTATAATTTTGGACACAAACAAAAGATAATTTTGTTACGTTAAGAATTTTCGTGGTCTAACAAAAGTAACCCAGACCAAAATGACTTGCATATCATAAATGATTTATGATATGCAAGTCTTACATCCCTATTTGAGAAGGCAAAATAAGAAAATTCAAAGAGTGGCAATTAACTGCATATCTAGCTATCATTAAAATTACAAAAAGTACAAAAAGTACAGAAAAGAAAAGACTTATAACATTTTAATATAACTAATTTTGTAAATTCCCAACAAAATTAATAAAAAATAAAGAAATTTATTCAACCAAAAATAAATTTATTAAATTAGACAAAACATAATTAAAATAAACAAAATAAATGTTTTCAGAAAAAAAAAGATAAACCGGGATTTTTTGTTAACATTTATCAAAAAATTTAATTAATTTATAAAATCATTAATTTAAAAAAAAAAGCAATTTTTATAAAATCATTTTTTTTGTGCAGTCGTTCGGACAATAATAACCTTTTTTCTTTTTCATTAAAAAAGGCGTTGCATTTTACACATAATTTATTAGCAGTAAAAGTGTGAGGCCAATATAAAAAATGTTTTGTTTAATTCAATTAAGTTTATTTTTAGCTTTATTTTTTCTAAATAATATTAAATTTGTTTGGTAAAATATTGAGAGCCTTAAATAAACCTATCATAGTTTTAATAAAAAAATTACCACAAAGGGTCTTAGGGTTTTACGATTGAAATTTTGCCCCTTATTCAATAAAATAATTAAATAAAAACTAAAACTTTTTTCAAAAAAAAACTTAAATTTTCCTTTTTTTTAACAGAATAAATCTTATTTTTTGACCTCTCTTATTCGTATTGCTTTCTACCATTTATCAAAACAATCTACATATATGAGATTGCGTCAGACTAAAAATTGAGATTAAATTCAAATATTTTTAATTTAAATCTTTAATAACTAAATCTTATCTCTCTTACTCGTATTGCTTTCTCCCATTTATCAAAACAAACTCAATTTTCGAATTAATAGAGTAAAATATTTTACTTTAAAAAATGTATTATGTCTAAATTATATTTAAATGTGAAATTCTGCTCTGCTTGTAATAAAAGATTCTACAGCACAGACAAAAGGACAATCAACATCGTTTCAAACCTTGATCTAATCGAAAAACTAAATAATTCAGTAGGGAAAATAAATGCTGTGAAAAATGGTGATTTGGTTTATAGTAAATATCAAATAGAGCTTAAAGCCTGTCAAAAATTAAAGAAGAATGCTTAAAGCAAACGAACCATAATTTGTAGAATAATTCTTGAAAATAATTTATTTAGAGAAGAAGATAATGAATCAAATAAAGATGAAAATAACGGGCTTTCAAAAAAGAATGTTCAAAAGTTTGAGATTTAAAAAAATATGTTCCCATAGACTTGATTTAACCAAATTTTGTTCAGCTATTTTGAATCATCTAATAATTAAAAAAATATAAAAAATAAGTTGTTACAATTTTTATTAAAAGAAATAGGCCATCTGGAACACCGTTGCCTTAAAATGACGAGTTTCCTTTGATGTTTTTATAGTAAAAATATATATGTTTAATAGTTCATTTTAAAGAGCAAAAAAAACAGACTAAAATGAGTCCATGATCATTTTTTAACGATATTTTGATCAAAAATTATTTTTAAAAAACATTAAAATTTGACTTTTTGAATTGCCTTAAAAAAAATTACGAATCAATATGATTTTTGCAATATCTTACGAAAGGAAGGTCCAAATGTTTTCAATTTATATTTATTTATTATAAAAAGATCAAAAGACACTCGTTATTCTTAAGTAAATGTGATGGCCTATTTCTATGAAAATAGGCCAATTTTAATAATTAAGTTTTTTTAAATAATTAAATATTGAAGTTTAAACTGGAATAAATTGAATATTTGAAATGGACTTTCCTTTTGTAAGATATGGAAAAAAGCATATTGATAAGTAATATTTTTGAGAAAATTCAAAAAGTCAAATTTTAATGTTTTATGTTTAATAGTTCATTTTAAAGAGCAAAAAAAAAAACAGATTAAATTGATCAAAAGTTAAAAAAAAAAACATTAAATGTGAGTAAAGTTACTTACAGTTTTACTTAAAAAAATTTTAATAAAAAAGTGTAAATTCATTATAAAATTACATTAAAAATTTATTTTTCTATTTTTAGATAATCTGTCCCGGTCTGTAAAACTCCTTCAATAAATCTTCAAGTGATTCGAATAAAAGGCTCTCGTCCCCTTAGTTCCTTTGGCTTCTCTACTAAGTAATTTTCAGTTCTGACTACGTGTGCTTAGTAAATGAGATCGATTTGTTGGGTTTTTTAATCAATTTCAATATTTGAAATTTTTTTTTTGTGCATTTCTAGATATTCGATTAGGTATTAAGTAAGAGAATTTTTTATTATTAAATTTTTTAAAGGGTTTCCAGTTAAGCCGATCAACATGCGACTTTTTAAACTAAGTTTGAATGATAAATTCAAAAAAGAATATAAAAAAATTTAAAATTTGAACTAAAAAATAAAATTAATTATTTTTTTAACATTATCGTTTTTAAATATAGAAGAAATCAGAAATCATCTATAAGCAAATTTAATTAAAATTAAAATATATTTTTTTGAAAATAAGAATAAAAAATTAATCTATCAAGATTAAATGTTTTTTTTCTTCTAGATAAACTTTTTTAATTCTATTTTATCAAATGAACAAAACAAATACTTTTAAAAATTTAGATCTGAAAAGTTAAAAAAAACTTAAACCAAATAAAATTGTCAACTTATTAAAATTTTAATCAATTAATATTTAATCAGTAATCTTTGATGATTTTTATTTTTTTATACTTTTAAAAGTATTACTTAAAAATTTGAATCATAATTAAATATATCATCTGTTTGAGTATGATATTTATCAATTAGTCATATGAATTTAGAGTAAAAAAATATTTCCAGATAACAATTAAATCTCGAAAGACATTAATACTTGCATTAACCCAGGGTTTTTTAGTAAAAAAGTTATAAAAAAGGAAACATTTAAAATTACAGAAATTTAATTTAAATCTAATTTTTTTTCAAAAAGTTCGATTCTTTTTTTAATTTATAAAAATATTAATTTAAAACTTATGGTATTTTTTAGACAAAAATCAGCTTAAAGTTATTCAGATTAATAAATTAAAATTATTAGAGAAACCTTTGGACAACAACTTTTTAAATTGTTTTTTTTTTCCATCGACCTAAAGGATTCCAATAAAGAAACAAAATAACTAATTTGAATTACCAAAATAGTTACCATAGAAATTCAAACAATTTAAATTAGAAAATTTTCACTTAAATTTTTTTTTGATATTTACCTTTCGGAACTGAGTATTAAAAATATAAGTTGCTAAAATTGCATAATTAGATCGAAAGTACTGTGAATAAGAGTCACTCTAGAGTTTCTACCTTTTTAAAATATACTTTTTATTTTAATGTTTAAATAAATTAAATAGCTTGAAATTTCTTAGCTTCTCTAAGGCAAAGAAATAATGTTTTGAATCACTTCAAATCAAACAAATTAAAATTTGGCTAAACAAATCGGTGAAAAACGAAAAATTCGTTCGGATTCGCTTTTAAAAAAAACATGGGAACTTCTTTGCAATTTTTGCATCAAAATCTTTACCAGCTTAGAGATTCAAAGGTAATCAATTTTTTATTGTTTTTGGATATTGATTAGATATTTTTTAGCTACTGGAGAATCAAATGTTCAAAGAGTTGTACTATGAGGCCAAAGGACACGAAAAACAAGCAAGTTTGAACAATTTGGCATCTCGCTCAAAAAAGTAATTTTTCAAGCCTATCTATGTGAAAATAAATTGTATTTTATTTCAGCGACAAGATTAGTCAAGAAACTAATTTTTATCTTATATTAACAAACATGCTCAATGAACTCAAAGAAATGTGAGCTTTTTTTCTGTCTTTAAATTTTAATTAAAAAAAATTTTCAGCGAGCCGAACTCGACTGATTTTAAAAGAAAATTGGAAAAAATTTACAAATGGTACTCTAAAAACAAAGAGTCGTTTTCCAGGAACGAGGTTAGTAATTTTTTTTTGATCACTTGATCTAAGTCAAAATCTAATTCACGTAATAAAAATTGATTATATTTTGAATTTACATTTAGAAAAATAAAGCAGCAATGATGATTAGGGAAGCTCAAATTAATCAGTCTGCTCGTCGATCCGCAAACATAAATCACGATTTTTCTGAAAGGGTCACGACACAACAGTCAACTAGATCCAACAGAGACATAAGTCCGGTCTATTTTCCAAGTTTAAAAAGCGCTTACAAAATAGAAACTGGGCCAAAAATCAAAGCAATTAAGCCAAAAAATACACTACCAGGTTGGCATATTTTGGAATTTTAAAATTTAGCATAAATCTTTTTGAAAGATGAATCCCGTTCCGAGCTTGACAAATCATGCTTGTCTAATCGAAGTGAAAAAATTCAAAAACCGATTGAAACCAAAAATTTGATGAAAAGTGACCTCGATGAAAAATCGAGAGGTGAAATTCTCAAGGCTTTATCAATATATGCCGATCACTTGTACTCAAGCATAGGTTGTAGCTTTATTATTTTTAATTTTTAATTTATTAGATTTATTTAGACAAAACTGACAACAAAAAGCTTGAGCAGAGTTTGAAGTCATTGTCAAAGTTTTATAATGCTCTAAATGATTTTAGTAGTTTTAGTGTAAACCAAGTGCAAGACGCCAAGTCGTCGGTTACTCTAAATTCGTTGGTTGAAGTTGCCAAGGAAGTTAGTGATAGAATGATTTTGTCCAAAAATCAAGTATAATTTATGATACAACAAAAAAAGTAAATAATTAATTTTATTAAGTTAAATATGAGAATTAATGAAAACAGGCAATTGTTGGAGTCTCTTAAAAACTCAGCTAAAAACCCAGCTATTAGTGAAAAAAGCTTTGTAGAGAAAAATGAAACTTTAAATGACAACTCTGAAACTGAGAGTAAATTTTTAAATGCTCCGGTTTATGCTGTGTTAACTCGGGACACATCTAAAAGACCGAAATCAACTTCTTTTACTGACTGGCGTGGGTACATTAGTAGACCATCGACAGGAAGAAAAACGAGGTAATTCAAAATGAGTACAAACTGACCAAATTAATTTTGAATCAATTAAGAAGTCCTTTAAAGTTTAATTTGAGTTCGTCTTCTCCCAGACCTAAGTCTAGCATATCAGTTACACAAATTGAATTAACTGATTCAAAAGAAAAAAAAGTAAGTTTTCTGAAATTTTGTTCAATTATAAAATAAATTAAAAAAAAATTGAGTCCTAAGGGAATCTCATAGAGTTTTGAAATAAAGCTTCTTGCATTTTTTTAATTAGCTTTATCCAAATTTTAAATAATTGGAATCTTTTAGATTGAATTTTAATTTTTTAGTTTATTATTTTTGATATGATATCAAATTATTGAAAATATAAAACCATTTTTGTTTACAAATTAAGTGTTAATTTGCGAATAAAGACATAACGAATTAATTGTTAAATTTTCAAAAATTAACACCTTTAAAATCGAAAAATAGTATTTGAGTTTTTTTAGAGTTTTTGAGTTTCAGTCTAAAATCTAAATTTTAGCATTACTGATTATCCTGTTAAGAAAATTAAGCTTTGAAAAATATAAAATATTTGCATGGAAATGAGTATATGAATCAAAATATTAATACATTTTGAAATTTAAAGAAATTCAAATATTCTATCTAAATAATATTTTTCAACTTTTATTTGATTAAAGATGATTTTAGATTATTTTGCATTATTTTTTAATTAAATTTTTCATTTTGGCACTCTGAAGATCTTTATTTTAGCTTAGATAAATATGAAAAAATACTCAATTAAAAACAAATTAAAAAAATAATACTTTATAATAAAAAACAAAAATATTTTTATCTATTATCTTTTAATAATCTTTTAAAATAGCTGATCTTTCATGTATTCTTTGGACTAAATTTTATTCAAAATTAAAAATCGAGCTACCTTTTTTGAAATTACTAAAAAAATGATCATATTTCTGAATCGTTATTTTAGAAAAGTCAAGGAAGTAAAATTTTATCAATATCCTGAGTTTTTAAACTACTGAAAGTAAATATTTTTTATTCATTTAATGAAAATAGATTTAATTGAAAATAGACTATATTTTTCTTAAACATTATTTATTTCATTAAAAATATTCACTTCAAGGTTTGACTTTTAAAGTTTAATGAGTGAAAGAACTGATATCCCACGCTAATTGTTTAAATCTGATCTACCACCTTTATTTTTATATTAAGTATTTATGATCGCTAGCTACTAATCTTATGGTATTTTTTTATAAACAAACAATTATTAAAGAGCTCAAAAAGTACTGGGACAAAAAATTAATGTGACCAATTTTATGCTTTATTATTTTAAGTACTATACATTAAAGTTAAAAAATTTCCTTTTTTCTAAGGAAAATATGACTATCTACTAGTTTCGAAAAAAAATTGCAAAATATAAATAGATAGGAATGAAAAGACTGATCTCTAAAATTCGACTGAATGCATCTATCAAAAATTAATCTATTTGATATCGTTTTCATCAGTTTTTAAAAAATTGGTCACCGAAACAATTAAAAAAAGTAATTTTTCATTAAATTGCCAACAATACTAATTATAAAGTTTTAAAATGTTAGCATTTAATAATCTTAATATTAAAAAATAAAGTGTGAAAAAAAAGGAAAGCAATTTTATTTTTACCTTAAAATAAAAAAAGATAGTTAGATAGATTATTAAAGATATTAAATAAATTACTAATTGTATTTTTTCTAAAATTAATTCTTAATAAAATATCATTTAAATTTAATTTCCGGAAGCCCAGCGAAAGGTCCTACTTGTGAAATTATTTCAAAAAATTATTTTTAAAATTTGATATCAGAAAACTAAAGATTAAGTATTTTTTGTTAATTTGTTTATTCATTTACGTCAAGAAGCAAAAAATAATAATAGTGAAATAACAATTATTTAAAATATTTCGTATTGTAAAACAAAATTAACATTTTCAGGTTGAGGATGTTCAAAATGAAGAACAGCTATCTGAAAAAATAAAGCGTCAACGAAGCTTTTCACGTCAAAAAAATCAACCTAAAGAGTCAACAAGCAGTTGTTCGGAAGGCCGCGAAGTTAAATTTGTAACTTTTGTAGCCAAGATTAATGATAAGTCAACCGATGGATCATCAACAGAGAATGGAGAGAAAACTGAAAATCTAAAAGACAGTTCCCACTCACAGTTGGCTTCAACTGAACCAATAAATCAGCAAGACATCAAAAACAATGAGTCTGTAACGCATAGCACAACTGAAACAGCGACATTTGGAACTGAAAAAGCGCTGGAATGTTTACATAAAGAAATAGACGAATGTGAATGCTGTAAATATCCGAGAGCGCCAAGTCCATCATTTGTTAATCAGAGGCATGATATTTTTCATTTAACTTATGTAAATGACGAGAAAAATGAATTTTCTCATCGAAAAAATCTCAACTCCTTAGCTACAGAGACAGTGTCCGATCAGGATCAGACTAGCGGTTTGAGAGAAATTTTATTGTCCAACTATGATCCTAAGTTTGCAGCCAAAATAGGTATAAGTGAATTCGTACCAGTTCAAATAATGACCCCTCAAAATAATGGACAGCTTAAAAATTTAGAATTTATTCCCTTCGAAAATATTGATTCTAGTTATCCAAAGTAAAAGTCGAAAAAACAAAAATTTTATATATTCTTTAGTTTATTTTAAAATTTTTTAAAGAGTAAATGGTTTTCCAATTTTCGATCCCAACTTCAACAAACAACAGCCTAAACTTTATCGAACAAATCCGTCAATACCAAGACCGGAGTCAAAATACGGAACAAGATCATCGGTCTATGAGCAAATTTTAGAAATGAAAAGAAAAGATTTGGACACAAGTGGTATTTTGTTTTTCTTTTTTAAATAAATTAAATTGTCTTAAAATTTTGATAAGTTTTAAATGTTTGGCAGCCAGAAGATGTTAATTTAGTGAGGGACTTGTTCGAGTTAGAACAAGCTCCTATTAGAGACACCCTTGTAGTCGAGGGCTTAAAACCGGATATCAGAAACGAAAACTATGACCTTGTTGGATACAAGATAGATAATGAGCCTAGGAAAAAAACAAATACTCAAACTACTCCGATGGGTAGACCGATTAATATGAACATTTATGGTCGATGGAATAGAAATGAAGAAATAAACGAAAATAAAGATGAAGAAAATACCGAAGAAAAGTTGGTCAAGTTAGAAAAAATATTTTTTTTTATTAAATCAAATTTTGTTTAAGTTACAAATGTCCATCGAACACCAATTTTTCAGTTGTTACCAAAGAAACTTTGACTTCGGATGTAACTGCGAGACCAAAATCACACGGTCTCCATTTGACAGGAAATCAAATGTGTAAGAAATTAGATGACTATGTTTATGAAGGAAGACCATTGCCTACAGCAAGAACTGTTGAAGATCCTGTAATTGAATAATTTTTTTATTTTTTTTTTATTTTTTTTTTTTTAAAGGAAAAAGAGCAAATGGCTTTGATGAAATTCAATGACGCTAAGCATTCGGTTCATATACCAACCATTTTTAAAGGAACGACCTATGGTCGTAATTATGTAAAGGAATTTGATCTTGAGGAAATAGCAAAAAGGGAAGATCAGCGAATGGCTGCAATTAAAATTCAAAGGTAACAAAGATAATTCTTAATCAAGGCTTTTTTTCTGGCTTGATCAAAACTGATCCTTGCCGAATCATAGATCAGGAATTGCAAGTGAAGACTCAAATTGTGTCCGAGTCCAAATTGAATCTTGAATTCTAATTTTTTTGAAATTTAGGACTCCAGTTCAAATGCGAGTCTTTGTTTTTCAAAAGTCATAAATATTAATTATTTACAAAAAGATTAGTCAAATTTTAGTCATTAAAGCTTTTAAATTTAATTTTTTTAATTAAAAATTCAGAAATATTAGATTAGTATTAATTCAATAAAGACATAGGATTAATTGAATTGTCTAAATGATGAAAAAATAGATAAAAAGATAAGTTTAACTAGATATTATATTTAAACACTAGATAAAAGGATTCTAATTCCTGAAATTTGAAAGTCAATAAAAACTTAATCGAGGAATGTTTTAAAGTTACAGTTCTTAAGTCAAGTCATTGACTTACTTTATTTTTTTCAAAAATTAATTCTCAAATTTTTTTATTTTTACTTTACTGTAAAAAATTAATTATTCTTACTCAAATCTTGACTTGGACTTAAAATTGTGACTTAAAAACAAGTCTGGCCTAAAGCTTTCACCATCGTAAATTTTGAGTAATAAAATAATGCCAAAAAATCGGATCAAATTCATTTGGTTTTAAATTTTTTTGATTCGAATAGCAAAAAATCAAAAATTATTTATTTAGATTTATTTTCACGGTAAAAAAAAAATAAATATCATAGAAACCCTATCTGTTGTTTAAGTTGTCTCACAAATGTTAAATGTGCTAAATTAATTTAAAATAAAATGGTCAATTACTTTGAAACTTTAGATCAGTGTAGATAACTTTCTTTCTATCTTATCGGAGTATTAGGTGGTTGCTGATAAAATAAATGCTTTCTGAATTTTTAAATAAAAAAATTAAATTAAATAATTTTAATGATTAAAATCTAACTAATCTTTTTGTAAATAGGCTTTTTGAATAAAATTTTCTTAGATTTGACCAAATTAAAATTAAATTAATAACTCTCGAATCCTTATTTTTAGTGAGACTTGGACAGGATTTTAAGTCTTAAATTGATCTTTAAAATCGGAATCTGATTCATCACAAATGAAAGACACCAACTCTTTTCTAATTCCTAGAAAAACCAGCGACTCCCTATCTCTGTGTCAAATTTCAGCTTCAACATTATTTTACAAATAATTGTTTGCTTAGAAAAAATATTGAGACAAAAAATACAAATAGATTTAAGAATTAAAAAAAAATTAGAAACATATCTTTATTTAATAAAAGGGTTTGGCATAAATTAATTATAATTCGAAATTTTTATTTAAAAGGATTAATAATACTCAATCTGGAAATATATTACGGTTCTAAAATTTATGTCGAAACAAATATTTTTTCAAGTAAAAAAAAAAACGAAATTAAAATAATACTAAAATTTTAATTAAAAATCAAGAAACCATATTTCGGATTTACTAAAAATTCTTTAAAATATCTAATCTTTTTTAAATCAAAAATTACAAATACTACGCTTTTCTCATCAGTTGAGTCCGAATTCTTAGACTTAATAAAATTTAATTGAAAAGCTGCTTTTTATGCTAAATATGATCCAAAAGAATTTTAAAAAGCTCACGGACTTGTTTTTAAAAGATCTTGATCGAGATAGTTTGGAAAATTAGTATTCAAATTGATAAAAAAAATGATTGGAATTGCTTTAAATATGGCTCTATGTGCTAGCAAAAGTTAAAAGCTTTGAAAAAATAAAAAAATTTTCTTTTCCCAAAAAAGATCTGTTCCGAATCGTTTAATAAAATTTTACAACTTGCTATCTTTGTTAAAAGGACTAATCTACCATTTTCCGCATTTTTTTTCTCATTAATTAATTAGTGAAATTAAAGGAAAAAAATTCCGAATTTTAGGGAATGTCAAAAAAAATCAAATTTTTTTTCTTCTGATTAAAAAAGAATTCAAAAACTAAAATTAAGAAAAAATTCATTATATTATTTCATATGCCAACCCTAATTAATATCATTCTCATTTTCCCAAAAAATTTAAATAGTGCCAATAACTGTTGTCAAACATGCTAATTTTTTAAATTGACTCTTTAAACAACTAGCTGATCAAATTAATAGCCAGAAAAAATATATAAAGATTATAAAATGCCCATCATAATACAAGCTTATTAATCAGTTTTAATAATTTTTATTAATTAGTTTTTATTAAAGGCATTTTAGAGAACATTTGCTACAAAAGCACAGAATAGCCAACCGCTCGGACCCAGAAGCGTTGGCTAGAGTAATTAATTACCGAAATGAGTTACTAAAAAGAAAACAAAAAAAAGAAGCGCTAATGATGGAAGAAAAATCACAAATCGAAAAGAAAAATGCGAGACTCAGGACTTTAATTCAAAAAATTGGAATTCATTCTGATTTATATCAGTAATTTTGTTAAAATTTAAACAATTGATAGTAATTATTTTTTTCAAGAATTCTTCATCAAAAAGGACCAGAGTACACAAATAGAGTGCTTAATAAAGCAGCTTCTTGTATTCAAAGATGGGTGCGAGGATGGATGATACGAAAAGAAATCAAAAATTTTAAACTTCTAGTAAGAAGAAATCAATGGCATTAGATAACTAAATTTAAAAAAAATTAAAGCTTTATAGAGAAAATGTTGACTGGAGTTTTTTTACTAGCCATTATCGTAAAACAATCCTGCGAATTCTAAAAATGAGAAATTCCTTTAGTATTGACTGCGAATTTATACCAAATGAAGCACTTGATTTTTATTTGCGTGAGAAAAGTTAGTTCTTAAATTATTTTTATTACTCTCTTTTTATTATTATTTTTATTTGTCTATCTGTGCCGAGCTTAAGTTCCTTCTGAAACCATTTTACTTACATTATTTGTTTAAGAGTACACAAGCTATTTCAATAAATTAGCTTTTTCAAATGAAATAGAGCTTAGTGATATACCGAAAATGTTTAATTTTGTCGACTTACATCCTAACAATGATGAAATTCAAGAGGCAAAGCTAAATGTTCTAAAATGTAAAAGACATTTCTTTTAATTCTTTGATTTTATTTTGTATTTAAGTTTATAAACGGAAAGCTAATTCAACATCGATTTCAAAAAGAGCAATGTTTGACATAATTTACTACATTTATCCACCCAAGGCTACCAAGCTAAGATCAACTAGAAAGTCGACTTGGACTAATCCAATTGTCGGTGGAGAGGACGCTCTCAGATTAAGAGGTTATTTTCTCTATCATTTTCAAATAAATTTAGATTTTTTTTTAGGATTTAAATTAATTGAGCCAACTGCCCTCGAAAAAAGTTGGAAATTAGTCAGTGAAAATTCGGTTTTGGAAAGAATGAACTCAAATGTTTCGCTAGCACTGAATAAGAATACACCTGTGCAAGATTTTGAAGACAGTATCAATTAAACCAGACTAAATGCTCAAAACAAAAATTTAAAAATTCATTTTAAAATATTTATTAAAAATTAATTGTAATTAAATAAAAAAAATATGTTTATTCTTGTTTATTTTTATATTATTCATATTATTTAAAATAGTAATCTGATAATCAAAAAAAAGGGCTTAAGTTTTTTTAATCGAAATTTTCTTGAAAAATAAATTTGAATTCAAATTTAAAATTATTTTAAAAAATTATACCTTTAAAAATCAATAATTTGGAAATCGACTACTTGGATTATTAGCTACAAAGTAATTTGTTGGACAATTGACCACGATGAAAGGTTCTCCAGTATTCTTTTTTGAATTATTAGTAAAATTATTTATTGGGTTACTATTTATTGTGATATTTTTTGGGTAATTCGGAACGTTTGTTTGATTAATTGTAATATGAACCGAGGATGAACCATTATAAGTCGGAGGAATCATTTGAGGAACATTTGGACTTGGATGGTATACTGGGACTGTAGGTATATTATCCAAGTAATTAGTTTCAGAATGATTATAATACGATGAAAAGTTATCAGGACTGTACATATGAGCGCTAGGAATATTTGTTGATGACGGAATAACTGGATAAATCTTATCGGACATTTTTTTGAAACGTAATAAATTAAACGAAATTCTTAAAATTGAAAATTTCCAAAAAATTCTGTTTCTAATTTTTAAGGTGCCAATTTATAACATAGTTAAAGAAAATTATTATTTTAAAATTCAAGGTTGCCCTTTTCCAATAGCAACTGTAAAAAAAAATCAAAATATTTCTATTAAAATATTGGAAAAATAATTATTCAGACTAAAATTTAAACAAAAAAATTTAAATTATGCCAATATTTCATAATGAAAAATTTTAAAATGTCAAAAAATCATTCTTTGGGTTATTCTTGTAATTTTGTTTCGATCACTCGAAACAAATTTTAAAAGATAATCATTGCAGGATGAAATTGAAAAAAAAGTAAATAATTTCTCAAAGCTGGAAATTATTATTATAAGATTATTAATCAAAAGTTTACTTCCAATTTCTTGAAAAACCGATTAACACTTTGTTTATTTAATTTTTAAGAAAAAAAGTATTTTAAATTAAAAAAATTAATCATTTTGAATTTAATTTCAAAATCTATTAAGATTACTTTTCGTTTAGTATTTGCTTTTTAAAAGACATAAAAAAATGATTTTTTTTTCATTTTTTTATTCAATAAAAGGCAATTTTTAATACAAAACTTGAAAAAAAATTAATTAGGACTTAAATATTTAAAATTTATTTTTTAAAATTTGCTTCGCCTATGTCACCTGGTCCAACTAAATTTTTTTTTCCCAAATTACCCAAAAAATTTTCAAATTGAATTGCAGCATTGTTTTCAGAATGAGCCAAATAAATTCCAAATTTTGAATTTGACTTGAATTTATTGACTTGTTTCAAAAGTGAATTGCATAAAAAAGAAAAATCAGTCGAATCATTGTTGTTTGAATCGCTATCGACACTTTGGTTTATGTTTATCATTTGACACCTGGTACAATTGTTTACACTTTTAAAAGTAATATTTTTGTTTAAAATTTTAATATCGGTCCAAAACTCTTCACTAAAATCTCCGCTTGCATTTTCATCAATTGAAACTATAAAATTAGGACGAAATTGCAGCAATAAAAAACTATCAATTTTTCCAAATCCAATTGCTTCTACTTTTTTTTTTATATTTTCTTCCAAATTTTCGACCAAAAACCTCCTTAAAACTCTAATACTATTTTCACTTATTAACAAAAATTCTGCTTTATTGGCATAAGAAGCCTTTTCAACGTTCTCCGCAATTTTTAGCAATCTACATTTATCTGAAAAACTCAGGACTTTGGTCAACCATTCCGACACCTTATCGCCCATATCATATCCAGCAATTTTATTCGCAAAAACAATAGTTTTATCAAAATTAGTATTTAAATCCAGACTAAAACTAGCTTTTAAATAGCTCAAAGTCATTTTTTGTTTACCCAAGTCAATAAATGGCTGAAGTCTGGTCAAGTTTGGGCATCTTTTTTGGGTCAGAACTATTCCATTGCTATCAACTATGACAAAATTTCTGTCATATTTCAATCCAAAGTCTTTGATCAACGGCCATGAATTTTCAATCTTCATCGCTCGGCACGACTTGATCGGATAAATAAAAATTTGAGTTATTTTCATAAATTGTTTTCCCAAGTATCCCGACTTTATATTGATTTGGTCAAAATTTTGCGCTTTTGTTTCCACAAAATTGTCTTGGAGAAAATTCAAAAAATAATCTATGTCAAATTTGGTGGACGCGTATCCAAAGCTGATTCGTATTGCTCCAGTTGGCTTACCATCTATTAAATCAATGTAATCTCCACATTTATGACCATGTTCCTCAAAATTTTCTAGAAAATCCCTAGAGTCTTTCAAATGAGTCAAAAATAATTGACAAGCCCCGATATTACAGAAGCATCCAGTCCTCAAATGAATCCGATGCTCTTGAGCAAGACTATTTACCAAGTTATATCCGATGTATTTAGCTGAGGAATTTTTTAGATTAAAAGCGATTATAGGTCCATAGTTTAGATCAGACCCGTCCCTTCGATAAATCTCAACCATTTTTGTATCATTATAATGTTTTAAAGCGTCAAGGTTAGCTAAACAATAATCGGTCAATTCAGCCACATATTTCTCTATTACCATAAACCCTCTACTAAATGTAAGCTGAAAAAATTTTTCAATAGCTAAATTGAGACCGATAATTTGCAAATAAGAAATAGTTCCATCCTCGAAAAATTCATGAAAATTATCACTTTTAATCTGACTTAGCCCATTTTGTTTTAGAGAGCAATTTTTAAAGCATACTTGAGCATTGTCAATTAGAGCCATGGACACAGTTCCTCCTCCGAAATATTTTTTAGCACTGAGACAATTTTTGATGGCGTCTGTTTTGCGAATGATTAGCGCACCGATACCAGTCGGAAATCCGAACATTTTGTAAAAAGACACTACCAAAAAATCAGCTTTGAATTCATCTAAATTCAAAAATGACGTGCTGGTATAAGAAGCTGTATCCAAGCACAGAAATAGATTTTCTCTTCCAAGGCGGTGATTGATGCCTTTACTTTTAATTTTATCAACCAAATCTAGGTTGTACCGTCTTCCATTGAAATTACTCTGCGCGGGAATGACTAATAAATTGTTCGGACAGGAAAATATGACCTTTTGGTTTTGGTATGGGTTTTCGATTTGTTTTGAATCGAAAAAGTATTCCGGAGATCCACTCTCGGCAAGAAAGTGAACTTCAACTCCAGGATTTGAACCCCAGACTAACTCTCGCAGTCCGATCACCGATGTATGGTTATCGTTTAAATAAGCAAAATAAGGATTGGCACATGGTTTAGATGTGTCTTGCGAAGGATCAATTGTTCCAAAGTTAAAGCTTTCGAGCAACAATTTCAAGCCATGTGTGGCGTTTTGAACAAAAACCACGTCATATTCATTCAGATTTGTGTTAAAAAGTTGGAGAATTTTTTGTCTAGTTGACTCAATGAACAAATTGGTGTACAAACCACTTTGACTTTGGCTGTGCGGATTGCTGAACAAAGACCAAGAGCCAGCTGATTCATCGTGAGTAGTAAGTTTTTCATAATATTGCTTGATTAAACTTGATGGATAGACACAATTTGCCGCATAGTCAAGATAAATTTGACTTTTTAGATGATTGAATTCGCCTTGCTCTGAATCGGATCTTAGATTTTCGATTTGGGCTTTATAATCCTGGACTAAATCATTTTGTTCCATTGTATCTTTGAATAATTTTATGTTTATCATAATAAATATCAAAATTTTATAAAAGTCATGTGATTTTTTTTGATAATTTCAATAGAGATATATTTTTTTTTTTTTAAATGTTGAGAGATATTTTAATGCACTCAAAGAGACAGTGATCTTGAAGACTAATAAAAGCCTTTGAAGATAATAAACATTTATATAAAATTTTAATTATTTTTAAAGATAACGTGAAGTAAACTTTGGTTCTCATGAAAATTTACTAGTTCACAATACATTCTAATCTTTAAATTTTTAATCTAATCTTTAATAAAAATAAACAATTAAAAATGCTGTATTTAACTAATTAAATTACAGTCAATATGATTCAGCATTAAAAACTGCTTTTTAACTTCTTAAGTGTCAATCTGTTTTATGTGAAAACTTATGAACTTAACCTTTAAATACTAAATAAGATTACAAATTAATTAAAGTTTTTCGATGTTATTCTAAAAAAGAATATAAAGAAGAATACAGGATTTTCATTAAAAATTTGCTTCTGGTTAATTTTTAAATAGATTGCTCTATTTTCCTTTGTTTATTTTCTCTAAGATACTCTGTGTAAACTTTTTCGGAATATTTTAAATATTTTTTGTTTCAAAGTTTACCCATTATTGACAAATTTAACTAAACAATCCATTCTTTTATAATGATACTCCCTCCAATATTATACATAAAGAAGCTTAAAATTTTAAGGGATATTTTGAGGCAAGATTGAGTCATTCTGTTTCACTAGTTGTCGAACTGGGGGAAGAGTATAAAGAAAGTTTCGAATCAAGATGTATCGAGTACCTAACTTCATTATGTAATTGCTTCCTTACAATTTTTTATTTTTTTCCTGAACCCTAAAACATTTGAATTTGTATAAACTGTCACCTTTATTGAGGTATAGACAATGAAAATATTTAAAAATAAAAATCCTTTCTGTACTTTTTGTACTTTTTCAGAATATTATTTTATTTGGCCCTGTTAATTTTTGTACTTTCTGTACTTTTTGTACTTTTTCAGAATATTATTTTATTTGGCCCTGTTACTTTTTGTACTTTCTGTACTTTTTGTACTTTTTCAGAATATTATTTTATTTGGCCCTGTTACTTTTTGTACTTTCTGTTCTTTTTGTACTTTTGGTTCTTAATGGTAATAAAAAAACCTTTTATTAATATTTAACTAATATTTTTCTTACCTTCAGCATACCCGAATCCCTAAACCAGGGCTCCGCCCCGGACCCCGTTTAAGTTTTAATAAAATTATTAAAATTATCATTAATCACAGAAACAGGGCCAAATAAAATAATATTCTGAAAAAGTACAAAAAGTAAAGAAAGGAAAATGATTTTTTAAAAGTTTGATCTCATTGTCTATCCATGCCTTTATTTAAATTTATCGTTCAAAATTTACTTCTTTATTTTTACCTTAGTTTTTATCGTTTTATTTTATTATATTTTACTTTTTCTTTTTAGTTTTGACTTTATTTGACTTTTTTATTATTTAAATCTAAAGGAGCTTTAGCCACCAAAACAGCATATATCACAAACTTAAAATATCTAAACTTTTAGTCGTCTTGGATATAAAAAGATGTATCAAAATCGAATTTCCATCTCTTTCTAAACTATTAAAAACATGCAAAAAAATCTACATCATTTACTCCAATACAAGAATGATTCCATTTACTTTTTCTTTCTTTCTTCTAATTGAATAAAATGATTGATTTCTGATAATTTTTAAATAGATTCTGTACGACTAAATACGGTAAAACTCAAATCAATGCATACTGCAACTATAAATTATTTTATCTTCAAATCTAACTAAAACTTGTACTTTTTAATTTATTTTTTGATAATGTCACTATGGGAAAAAAATTCGTTCATAAAAAAATGCCATTCTATAAAGAATTTATGAAGAAAAAGCGCAAAAATTTAAAGAATCCTTAAAAAATTCTTTAATCGTTTACTGACCCTGAATCTTTGAAAGATAGCTAAAAATTTTGTAAATTTTTGTTTATAATTTAAACAGCTTACATTTAGAGTAAAAATATTAAATTTTCGATTATGAATAACAATTTTTTTGGTTTTATCGAAAAGTTTCATTCAGTTTTGACTATTAATTATTAATAGTGATTTTTATGAATTTTTTTTAATTTTTAATTTTTTTTAAAGAAAAATTAAATAAAATAATTATTGCAACAAATTCAATTTTAAATTTTGAATAGCGTAATTCCTCGTTTTTTTGCAGTTAAAGTGTTTTTTTATTAATTTAAATGTGATAAAAAAATTCTCGAATCTATTTTTGTAAGAATGATTGAAAATAATCTTTAAGATTTGTTTATAGTCAATTTTATTTTTAAAAAAATGTGCATTAGCTTTTTATTTTCCAAATTGTTTCAGTTTTTTGATCCTTAAGTAAAAAAGGTTTAGAAATTGTTTTTTAAATTTTTTTTTAATTTACTTTAAATTCTATATTTGACTGATTCAAATTTTTCCTAAAATCATCACAATATTTAAGTAATTCCATTTTTGTATCCTTGTTTAAATTCCGATCTTTATCAAGCGCAAAATTTCTAATTAAATTTCTAAACTTTAATGACGATTCCACAATATCATCAATCTTTAGACTTGAAGTTTTATATTTTTCCTCATCAAAAACCAGGCCTAGCATTTCTAGTATCCATTTGGTAAAATTATGAACACTCATTACACAACCATAATGACGATTAAAATCATCCTCAGGTCGAATGGTTACACAAGATTGAAAATTTTTATTCATAAAATTAACCAAATTAGTTAGTTCATCGATTACCAGACAAGTGTCAAAGTCATCCGACAAAGCAATATGAATTTTGTGTTTGGTATCCTCCAGTTTTTGCATAACTTCGTTTTCATCAGCTCTGAACTCCAAAGTTTTTATTTTTTTATTGGCAAAATTTTCAACCAAATTCAAAAAAGACGAAAAAGAATTAACCAAATTGACCGGTTTCACCATTTTATCATCACTGTATTCTTTATTATTTCTATAAGGACTGAGCAAACAAAACATTCTAAAGTGGTTTTTGGTGTAATTGGACATCATGTCTCTTATTGAAATTGTATTAGACAAAGACTTTGACATTTTTACATCATTTTTTAGATGCAAATGACCAGTGTGAAGCCAAAAAGATGACCATTTATCTATACCATGAAATGCGCAGCACTGTACCATTTCATTGTGATGATGAGGAAATATCAAATCTTTGCCTCCTGAATGAAAGTCTATGTCCTTGCCAAATGCAATATTGGCCAATGTGGAGCATTCTATGTGCCATCCAGGCCGTCCAGAACCCCATGGACTTGGCCATGATGGCTCTGAATCCTCTTTTCGTGCTTTCCAAAGCGCGAAGTCATAAGTATGGTGTTTTTCTTTATTGTCTTAAAATTTTCAAATTTATTTACACAATATTAAATTTAAAAATGAATGTTTTCATAAAATAATTTAAAAAAGAAATTAATCTTAAGTAATTTCTCTTAAAAAATTTATTTAGTGAAATTGATTTTGCAGCAGCATACTTAAATCTTAAGCAATAAAATGCTTAGATCTATGGGTCTGTGCATTGTTTAAAGAAAAATTTATTTTAAAGTACCTTTAGAATCAATTTCCACGTCAGTCTGTACTTGGTCGAAAAATGATCTAATATGAAAATTTTGTGAATCGAAATAAACGCTTCCAGAACTGGTAGCGTACGCTTTTTTCAAATCAACCAGTGTTTGGATAAATTTGACAATTTCCTCCACATGGTCAGTGACTCTCAGAATGATGCTAGGCTTGACACAATTCAAACGACCCAGATCTTCAAGGAACTCTTTTTCGTAAAATTGAGTTATATCAAGGAAATTTTTCTTCTCCTAAAAAATAAGGATTAAAATTAAAAAATTAAATTTTTATAAGCTTTAAAACTTTTTAAAGAAGATATTAACCTTGATAGACCTGACAATAATCTTATCATCAATGTCAGTAATGTTCATTAAATTGACTACGTTAATTTGGAAATAGCTGGTTAATATTCGCTTAATTATATCAAAATTAACATACGAACTTAAATATAAAGACAATGAGGAAACTGATAAGGATTTGGCCAATTTTTTTTCAATTGGCATGATTTTTAATTAAAAAATATACAAACCTAGCGTGGCCTAAATGAGCACTGTTGTAAACTGTGGGTCCACATGAGTACCAATACAAAACATTGTTTTTAAGCTTTAAAGGCTCTTTGGTTTTGGAAAGACTATTATAAACGTAAATTTGATTTTTGGATTGCGTCGAATATTTCTTTAAAGCACGATTCCAAAGCGTTTTTATACTAAATTGTGACCAAGTCAGCATTGAAAGACCTTGCTTTAATTTCGTTTATTAAAATTATTAAAATTTAGAATTTTTTTGAGGACTATGAAAATTTAATCAAAAGTAAATCAAAATTGTTTTGAGATGGAATTATTTAACTTAACATTATTATAGCTATTTTAGTTAAATTTTAAATTTAGAAAATATTTATCTCTATTGAAAAAAAAATATAAAAAGAATTCTATTTATTAATATTCTAAAACTTTATCATATTGATAATTAAATCAGAATTTAAGAGATATGAAAATACTTTTAAAATTTAAATAAAAAATTTTTTAAATTAAAGAAAATTTAGACTAAATAATTTAAAAAAATCGAATTATTTTAAAGTGTCAAAGTTCTATTCATTTCTGAAATTAATTTAATTATTTTAAGAATAAATATTGTTTAAATTTTGTCATTATTTTATTTTTTTGAATATTAGATTCTTACAAAATTCATTTACTATTTCTTTAAATTTACAAGTGGTGTTTATCAATAAGTTAAAGTTTGAATTTAGCTTTTTTAATATGTATTTACTGCTATATTCTTAATTTGTAAAATATTTTTTAATTTTTATTCATAAATATTAAAAAAAAACATTGACACAAACTTTGTCTGTATAAAGTTATTAACGTTTTTTCTTTAATTCAAATTAAAAATTTTCAAAATCAAAATTTAATGGACAAGATTTTAGACTTGTTTTTAAGTCACAGTTTTAAGTCTTAGTCAGAAAAATTTTAGTCAAAGTCATAACTTAAATTTTTTTTTATTAAGTCAAAGCCAATGTCTTAAAATTTTTTTTTATTTTTTTAGTGAAGTTTAGTCGGGTCAACTAATTTTCTGATTTTGAAACTAAACTTTTTTTGGATTAAAATAAAAAATCATATTTATTTTTTAGTTTAAAAATCAGATAATTAGTTCACTTGACTAAATTTCACTAAAAAAAAAATTTTAAGTCATCGACTTGACTTAAATTAAAAGAAAAATTTAAGTCATTGAATTGACTTGACTTAAGACATGTGACTTAAAAACAAGTCTGCAAAATTTGCTTTAAAAACTACTGGTTAATTATTATTTTCGTTCTTTTCTTTTTTTCTGCAAGAAAAATACACATGTGGAAATAAAAATTGTTACGAATCGGTATTTATTTTATTTAGTTTGATGTTAACCTAAACTTCATTTAATTTATTTTTTGAATTAAAGCAAAATAATTTAATAACATCGTTTCATAAATTAATATTTTTTTATCATTTATTTTTAATTTTTGGCCATATTATTGAAAATTTTTTAAATATTCAAAATTTTTCTTAATTACTTATTTATTTGTAAATCTAAATCGATCTATAGTTTTTTATGGAAAAAAATAATTAGTCTCTAAAGACGCAAATAAAATAAAAAATTAAAAGTTTCATTAAAGTTCACTAATGTTTTCGACAAAATTTAAAAAATCTTACATTTATAAATTATTATATTTTCAGACTTTTTGTGAAATACTTCATAAAATTTTTATTTTTCATTTTAATTAAAAAATAACACTGTTAAAGTTTTTTTTTTAATTTTCAAAAAATCAAAAAACATGAAAATTTACAAATGTAAAATTATGTTCATGCTTTCGCAAAAAGATATAGATGCTTAAGTAAGAAAAGGTTCTGTATGGAAAAAAAATATAATTAGATAGAAATTACAATAAAGGGTAAGGCATTCGAAAAATCTTGACTCGAAACCTTCCTTCTATTCACTTACAATTCTAAAGAATAATTCATTTTATGTTTATTTCTGCAGCTTAACCATATTTTTGGATAATCTTAACCATATTTTTGTGTTTGAGTAGAAACACCAAAATTTAAAAATTTGCCCTCAGATTGATGAAATCAGTAACCAATTTTCCATAAAAAAATGCATAATTTTTTCAATTAAAAGCAACCAAATTTGATGCCAGGTCTTGTTGGAAATTTTTTTGATTGCAAGATAAATAAGCACTTCGTTGTTATATCTAAATTTAGTCCGAAAAGTGAATTAAAGTAAAATTTTTGTAAAAAAGTAGATCATCAAAACTTAATTTTCATTCAAAGAATTTTATCTATCTCGAATATGATAAAAAATTTTAAAGAGATTTAAGTATAAGAATTATTTGGCCCTTTTTTTTTTGAATATTTTTTCAAAAAAGCTGCTTAAAATTAAAAAAAAGTTAATAAATAAATTTTTTCATTAGTATTTTATTTAAAAATGTTAAAAAAAAAACATACAAATTTTTACGTCTAAGTTATAATTTCAAAATATTTACAATTTAGTTAAAATTTAAAAAATATATAGTTTCTCGATCTATTATCAAAATCAGACCGATTTAATAATTTAATAATTGGACATTTAATAAAATTGATTATAAACAATTAAATAAAAAATCAACTATTTCAATCGATGGTTATTCTTTTTGATCTTAATCAACCATAAGTTTTTGAAAGTTGGCGCTAAAGTCTATAGTAATTATTAATACTTTTCAATGTATCTAACTTGGACATTTAAACCGAGCATTGTTTCTTTTCAAAAGCAATACTTAAATCTGTAGTAAAACATAAGCTTTCTTCTTTGCTCTTTATACTTGGAATCAGAGTCAACACCACCTGTGGTTACGAACGAATAAATCAAACTGAACAAAGTTCCAAAAACAACTATGAATACCACACTGAATAAGCAGTACCATATTGGTGCTATTGAATAAATACTAGTCAAAAAATCTTCATTAGAATAAAAGTATAAATTTTGATCAGAATCCTGATTCTCTAGCAAAAATTTTGTGTTTAGTGATTGCAGTCTTGATATGTTGTATAAAAATTGACTTGAAGACTTTGAGCATAGAACCGTATTTGTCACAAACTCCTGAGGTTTTGCTTGATTAAAAATTAGACCAGAACCAAACCAAAAATTGATTAGCAGATTCAAGACAAACGCAATTGCAGCACCAACATGGTTGGCATATGGAATGAACATTGAGAGCAAAAATAGCCCCAATATGGGCGAGTTGATCAAATTGTTGAACAAAAAAAAATAAGAAAGCATTGTTTTTTTGCCATATTGGAACGCCTGAGAAATTAACAAGCTCAATATTCCCATTATTACCAAAAAAAATTTTTTAATAAAATTTTTAAATTTTTCCTTTATTTTGATCCGATCAACTAATGGAGCTAATGTTTCGTTAATGATGGATTTGGTGCATAAAGTCATGCCTAGTGAGTGCTGAATGATAGAGTAATAGATGACGGATGCGAATAAAATCCCGCTAATAGACGGCAAATTTCGCGATAGAACTAAGTGCAGCCAGTAAATTCCTATTTGATTTTTGTTTTTTATTTTCTTCCGCAATAAGGGATCACAGCCAAAAAAGTAGAGAAAGCACACAAATCCGCCAGCTATTATAAGCAATAAATTTAAGAATACCATGACAGGTATGTTGGACAAAAATAAAATCTTAGACTTTTTATTTTTGTCTATTGATTTGTACCTGGCAAAATCGACCACAAAAAGTCCGAGTTTAGAGCACCAGGCCATTGGCAGCGATATGGCCTGGTTCAAAATTGTGTATGGAGTAAACAAGTCTGTGCGCGTGTCAAAAAAATTTGTTCTGTGATTAAGCTCGGCCAAGTTCCACAATTGCTTTAGGGACACATTGCGGTTCTTGAATAAAGTCAGGTGCATGGCTGAAATCAAACCGATGCATAGAATCAAAAATTGAAAGACATTTATTTTAGTTGATTGAATAAGACCTCCAAGCAAAGTTCCGGCAATCGAGTAGATTCCAATTATCAGGTTGATCAACGGCAAAGACATATCTGGGTATATTATTTGAACCATGGCGGTACAGCCCCAAAGATAAAGCGACAAAAATATCAAGTAAAAGAACATTCCGGCCAAAGAACTCAATGATTTCATGTATCGCTGGTTGTACCTTTTTTCCAAGTAGTCATATGGAGAATTGATTTGGTCTCTTAGGCTGTACATGAACGGATGAATGATGAAGTATGAATACATTTGTCCCAAGAATATTGACAGTATGTTTCCGGCTAATCGCACTCCATGCAAATAGGTTTCGCTCAAAGAACCGACCAGCAAAAAAGAAGAATTGAATGATATTGAATAGTTAATAATTGACTTAACTAGATGCTTTTTTTGGATTTTTTTGAGATGTTTTTCCGGCTTGTTTTTGTTCTCTACATTGTACTCGACCATTCGATTTGCTTTTTTAAAATGATCTGAAATTGTGTAAACTTGATGAAAGTTTTCTGATGGTTCACTCTCGACCGACGTCTCTCTCGAGTCAGCTATAAATTTGTTGACTGTCTTAAAAATGGATAAAACACCAAAAAAGGTCATAAAAATCCAAAATGATATTTGGTCTTCGATCATTTTTATAAAATAGTATTTGTCTTGAAAATCTAGACAAATCTTTCATTTAATAGACAAATGTAGCTTTAAAAAATTTTTTTCATTTTAAATTTGAAAATTTACTAAGAATTTATAGAGAAATTGATTTAGAAAAAAATTAACATTTAATGGTTTGATGATCATTTGGATTAATGTGCTTTCTAATGTTCAAAATCAAGGTCTTGCCGATTCTTGACGCAAAGTGTTGGCCTAGATTTGGCCAAATAAAGTGGCATTAAATTAGATTTTACAAAATTAAATTGTGATTTAATGATATTTTACTTAGAGTCGGATTATTTTGAATATTTGGATGATTTTTTTGAATAGTCTTTGATATCGAGTGCTAAAATGCTGGATTTATTAAAATCTTCCTTGAGGCTTAGAAATTTTTATTAAAAAATATCATTAATGAAATTCCTCTTAATTCAAAGCATAAATAGTGGTTCTGAATTAAATAATTGAGTTTAAAGTATTTTGACCTCTTAAACTTGCCCAATCTATTCTAGCTTAAAATTAATTAATTGCCCCTTTAAAAAAAACATTGCTTAATTTTTAATTGTTTAATTTTAAGTTATTATGACCTTTTTAATTACAGTTGTATTAAAAAATAAACTTTTAGTTCAAAATTTGGAAATTATTAATTAAAAAATTTTTTATAAATTTTTATTTGGAAATTTTTTATTTAATCTAAATAATTTTTGGATTCTTAAAAAGCAAGCCAATTATGACTAGACGTAAAATTCCATATTATCCAGTATTTGGACTCTTAGTTCAATGACATGTGTTTCTATAGAAACTTAAACAAAACTCAAGTTAAATTTTAAAATTTGATTTTTTTGTGTTCATGTACTAGTGAATTTTTTTTTTTTAAATTTAAAATTCTAGAAAACTGAAATCAATTCTAAATATTTTGGATTAAAATTTTTGAAAATGACCGATGTTGATTTTTTAAAAGACGCTAGAAAAAAACACGATATTCCGCTTGAAAACCTGGACTTCAAGTATGTAAAAAAGTGTGAAAATGTGAAAGAGTTGGAAAAAATATACCGTGTTTTAGTGTAGGTTAAACTTAAAAAAATAAATTTCAGTCATTTTTATTTTCATCAATTCAACTAGTTCTGGTGTAGAGGGAAAATATCCTGATTTGGAAAATTTTGTTTTCGAAAAAATAAAGACTTTGTCTCCGAACAGGTATGATCTATTTTATAACAAATAAACAAGTTTCTACTGATTTCATGAATTCAGTCGTGTTCTGAGAAAAGATAAACCAATTTATACCAAACAAGCATTGAGTAAAAGTGAACAAGAACTTTTAGATAGTGAAATTCAGGTAAATTTAGAAAAATAAATTCAAAGATTAAATTAATTAATTTTTTATAAAAGAATTTTGTAAAAGAAATACCAAACTTGGAAAAAAAAGTGACATCAAAAACCGAAGTTATAAATGAAGATAAAGAGCCACCGATTAGATCAGCTAAGCAAACAAATATAATTAAGCCTGGAAATACAAAGCCTCTTACTCAAGTAACCGATTTGAATTAAAGTTAATTAGTTTAAATTTTAATTTTACAAAAGGAAATTAAGAATAGCCAAAGTACAAAAAAATCTGTTAAGCCCAAAGATTACCGAGAATGGGAAAAGTTAGCTTTTCATATTTTTTTATTAGAAAAACTCAATTTAAAATTTTGTCTTTAAGAATTGAGAAACAAATAGATAAAGAATTGGAACAAAAAGAGAATCTTGAGAGTGTTTCTAAAGTGACAGACGATAAAACCGTTGTAAATCAAGGCAAAAATTTATCCAAATCTCTGGTCAAAGATCTACCAAAAGATATTAATACAGAGAGTAAGAAAAAATTTTAAAGTATAAAGACAATAATTTCATAATTCCAGAAATACTTATGATATTTTTTTAATTTAAATCAATTAACTAAAACTAAATATCGAAGCATTGTTTCAAAGTTAAAAAGTTCAAATTTTATGCCATCTAAAAAAATATTCATTCAAAATAGAAAAACTTGACCCATAAAATTAATATTTTACCTGTAAAGCCTTAAAAAATCAGAAAAAAAATCTAAAATTGTTACCTAATTATGGACAGTTTTTTCTTTGCATGTATTTTTTTTTAGATGAAATTGTCAATCAGTCTCAAGTCCATAGTTTGAAAACTTAAACTTAAAGCTTCTTTAAAAAATCAAAAATCTTTAGAATGCTCATTTTTCAAATTCTTCTTTCTTATTTAGTAATTTAAGATTGTATTACAAATTTTACATACTAAAATTTAAAATTAGAATATTGTTTTGAAATTTTAATTTTGTATTTTTTTAAATTTCAATTGAAAGGCAACATTTTATTTCTAAAATTTGTGAATTATTGTTTTGTATCTAGCAAATTGTACAAATGGAAAATTTTTTATTTATAATTATTGACAGATAATCAGTAAAAAAATCACACAAAATTAAATACCTTAGATAAAGAGTTCTATGCGTACAATATAGTACCTTCTAGAGAGGTGGTAGTGTAGTGGGGAAAACAACAGCTTAATGCGATTTAGAGTCCTGGTTCGAATCCTAGTCAAGTTAAATAAATGTAACGTTAAAAAATAATAAATTATGGATTTGAGCTAGTGCTTTCAGTGTTGTGCTTCTACTTACCACCTGGTTTGAGTCCATCACCAAATCATTTCTCTAGATGGTTGTTACAATTCATCTAAAAAATGAAACCTGGTATTAGAACAGCGATTATCTTCCTATGGGAACCTGTCAGGACTTGCGAGTCAAGGGGACTATAAATAATGGCGTCGAAAGACGTAATTAGCGAGTATAAAAAAACTTTGTTATAAGCAGCAATGCTTCTACAAGCTAACCAAATATATCTTGGGTTGTTCTACAAGGGTTTAGTCTTGTCGCAGAAAACTACTACTACTACTACTAAAAATATTGAGCCGAAAGAGTTTTGGAAAAAAATAAGGAATTTTTATATTAATATTTTATTTCTTGAATATTTTTAAATTCAAATTTATCTTTAAATTTTCTATTTCAAACTTTAATTCGAATATTTTAATTAAAATAAACTAAAATTTAAGTATATTTTTCAAATTTACTTATATTCAAATAATATCTTAGAATTTAATTTTCATTCGGAAGGCTGCTTATTTAAATATCTATTCGAAGTTATTTGATTTTATCACTAGTAAAATTTATTTGTACTTTTAAGCTTAAGCTATAAATTTAATAATTTATTAATAAATTATCAATAATATATATTAAATACTTGTTCCAGTTTGAAAATTCTATTCCAAAACTGAAACAGATGGATAGTTAAAAAAAAAACATAATAAAAAGATTTTTTAAGATTGTTTATCAATGTGTTGAATTTTTCTTTATTTAATTTGTTTAATTTTAAATAGATCTGGATGAGTCAACAAAAATTTTGAAAGCTGATCAAGAAAAATGTAAAGGAAACGAGTCGTTTGCGGCTGCTTGCTACCATGAAGCTGTTACTTACTACACTCGAAGCATTAAATATTTACCCACTGCAGCTTCATACAATAACCGTGCATTAGCTTGTATTAATTCAATTAATAAAATTTGATTTTTTCTACTATTTTAAATTAGATATTAAGCTTGAAAACTGGGAAAAAGCAATCCAAGACTGTGATGAAGTTCTAAAATACGAACAAGAGAATTTTAAAGCTCTACTGCGACGTGCGACTGCTTTATACAAACAAAAAAATTTTGAAAAAGCTAAAATTGATATCGAAAAATGCCTAATTTTGGACTCCTCGGACAAAAAAGCTAAAGTAAACCTCATAGAATTAGAGATAGCGTAATTATCCGAATTTAGTGACATGTCACAATAAAATCTTTTACATGTAATTACAGTGTGTCACTAAAATAGAATACTCTATTTTAAAGTCATGTCACTCAATTCCGATGATTACGTTAGTTAAATTTCTTTCAATTTATCATTTCAGTTCAGTTAAACTTGAGTAGGTTTGTTAATAAGAAATAAGTTCATATTGTACAAATAAAGATGATTTTTTTTTTAAATATTTAAATATGGATTGTTTTATATGTTGTTAGATAATTTATTAAAATTTGAATTTTAAAAGGCAATATTTTAGTAATAAAATTTTTATAAATTTCCCTTTTCTATTTTTAATTCATAGACATTTTTCTGCCTTGTCTATGAGACTTTATTTAGAATTTAGAAATGTATATATTTTTTTTTAAACTTTATGTAATCATTTTTAAGTAAAAAAAAAAACCTGCAAAGTTACGGAATATATTTTAATGTAAGTTCTTTGCAGAGGCTTGCAGAGATTTGTTAGGAATTATGCAATAAAAAAATTGAAAAAAAATTAATTTTTTTTTATTTTAAAAATTACAATTTTAGAAATACTTTTGTTCAGAAGTTTGGTTTTCTGTTCAATTAGTTCAATTTCAATATTTGCAATAATCTCTGCAGTCTAACTCTTACATGACATATTTCTTAATAGTCTATTAGGCTTGTTCAAATATCAAACCAATTTGAATCAGTTATTATTTTATTCTTTAAAAAAACAAAAAATGAACAATCTTTATCCAATATTTGCTCTTTGAAAAGTTACTCCAGCTAACAGTTTTTCAGTTTTTTTCGTTTTTTCAAAATACGAAATTTTTTCATTTCTTTAAATTTAAAACACTATTAAAAAAATTGCGCAAAAATCTTGAAGATTTATAAAATATTTCAATTTAAATGTCAAGCTTTTGAAAAACCTCAATTAAAATATTTTTTAAAAGTTTTTAAAAATTTTAGGAATTAAAAAATCAAATTGATCATGATTTTCAAAAAAATCAAGAAGAAATCAATAAATTGAAATCAGCTGGTGGTAAAAGACTTCAAATTGAAGAGACTGATGGAAGTGACGAAGAATCGGATGAAGAAAATAAAAAAATACCTATAACCGAAGTAGACATTGACTCTGAAGAGGACGAACAAGTGCTTGAAGTTCCAATTAAGTCCGAAGAAAAAGCAGATAAAGAGCCTGTTCCGACGGAGCAAGACAAAGCTTCGACCAAACTCCGAGAAGCAGCAGAAAACGAATCGGTTCTTGAGGTTAAAAAATTTGAGCTACCAGACCAAGTTATACAAACTAAAGATAAAGCAGGTGTTTTTTTCACCAATGGTCAATATGCAGATGCTATTGATTATTACACCAAATCCATTGATTTTTTACAGGAATTAAAAAAAAATTCTCATCACTTATTCGAAATAGACCAAAATCTAAGCGTTTTATTTAATAATCGTGCTACCAGTTATCAGAATATTTGTGATTTTAAAAATTGCATAAAAGACTGTGATTCTGGTTTGGAAATTGTCAAAGACAATATTAGTCTAACATGCAAGCTTTTATTCAAAAAAGCTAATTCACTCGAAATGCTTGAGAAATATGAGGAAGCGTTTGAAATTTACGAAAATTTGATGAAAATAGATAATCAATTTAAAAATGTTCAATTAAATTACAATAGAGTCAAGGGGGTATTAAAAGAAAATGGTAAACTAGATAAAGTACGGAGTTTGCCGCAAGCTAAGAAAGTAGAAAAACAAGAAGACCAACAAAAGCTATTTGAAGACTTCAAAACTAAAGGAAATGATTTTTTCAAGAATAACAACTACCAAAAAGCTTGTGAACTTTACTCGAAATGTATTGAATTAGATAGTGGTAATGCCATAGCTTATTCCAATAGATCTCTTTGTTACATCAAGCTCAAACAACCTGATTTAGCCATTAAAGACACAAGTTATGTTCTTGAAAAAGATCCTAACAATGTAAAGGCTTTGTACCGACGTGCGTTGGCTTACAAAGACAAAAAAGAATTCGAATCAGCTATTAATGATTTGAGAAAAATTTTATCTATTGAATGCAACAATCAAATTGCCAAAAGTGAATTACAAAATTTGGAAATTTTGGTAAAAGAGAAGCAAAAAATTGACAATGAAAAAAAAGTAAAGATTGAGGAAATTAGCGAAAAAATTAATTCGGAAAAAGAAAGTAAACCAATTCGTAAACCAGTAGCTCAATCAGCTCCTATTTTAAATATGCCGAAGAAAAATTATGATTTTTCATCCATTACTAATGGATATGAATTTTTGCAGGCATGGAACTCAATAAGTCCATCTGATATTGATAACTATTCTAAACTACTTGCCAGTGTTGATCCAAAACAATTGCACAAATTTATTGGTTCTAAGTTGGATGATGATATGCTGAGCAAATTGATAAAATGCGTGTACAAATTGTCCGAGAAAGAACTGACAACCAAATTCGATATTTATGACTATTTGGAATCAATAACTAAAACACAAAGATTCGAAATTACCAAGATGTTTATTGACAAAGACCAGAAACAACTGTTATCCGAATTGACTGGAAAAATTGATAAAGGAAATAGATTGAAAAAACTATACTCAATTTAAATTCATTAAATAAACAATCTTGACAGTTAAAACAATAAATTTATTTAAATACATTTTCGAATGAGAACTGCGAAATTTTATTCTTTCTTTAGTTTTTTGATTAACCAAGACTGCTACTTTTGTTAAAATTTAATTTAAATAAATTGTTTAATGGTAAAAAAGCCATCAGCTCTTTTATTTTTTGTTATTTAAAACTTTAGAAAATTTCACTTATCCTAAAATAAACTGGAATAATCAAAAAATTTCGAATTTCAAAGTGAAAAAAAAATATTCTGATTTAACAATTTAAATTAAAACAAAAACAAAAACAAATATTAATTCGATTAAAATCAAGAAAAAATTTATCGATACAGTCAATCCTCGATATAACGAGCAAGTTGGGCGAAAATTTCGTTGCTCGTTATATCGAAATTGCATTGAAAAAGATGGGCAAAAAAATTTTTTTTTTCAAAATGTTTATTGGTAAAAAAATAAATAAAAAAGGAAAAAAAATACAAAATTATTGTTTTTTTACAAAATCTTTAATAGATGTTTGTTTGGTATTACATTTTTCAATCACAACATTTTCAATATTAAACAAAAAATCAACTATTTTTGAGAAATCTTGGTTTTTATTCAAAAAAATCTTTTAAATCATTAATTTTATCGATAGCTTCTTTTGAGCTTATAACAGGTTTTTTAGGTTTTTCGATTTCTTCGACATCAGAATCACTGTCATCATTTTGTGCTGTATTGTTAACTGAACTGATGATCTCAACATCTGATAATAAGCCGCGTGCAGGAAAATTTGAGTCGATTGAAACATAAGCATATTTGTCAATAGAAACAAATACACTTTCTTTTTTTTTGATTAAGATTGGCCATTTTTTATAAACAATTAGATAGGAAATGTTTTCTGGTGATTTATAGTTATTCATGAAGATAAGTTAATTGTTTTATTTTTATTTTTTTTTATATAAAAAGTGTGAAAAAATTTCTTTTGTTCAAGCTCGTTATAGGAAGTTTTTATTCTTAAGAAAATGATTAAGCGGTATTTCATTATAAGCTCGTTATATCAAGTTTTCGTTATATCGAAACTCGTTATATCGAATTAATTTTTTTATCATTTTCTATAGCTCGTAATCGGTTCTAACCAAGTTGCTCGTTATAAAGGGTTTCTCGTTATATAGGCTCTCGTTATACGGAGGATTGACTGTAATTGAATATTTAGTATTTAAATTGAATTGAATTTTGAAATCGAAAATAAAAATTCCATATATTATTTTTGTTTTCCTTCCAAAAATCACAATATTTTTTTTCGTAAAAAATTCTGAGTGATATTTTTTTCAAATTTTTTAGATTATGATACCCTTTTTAATTTATTTCTTTGATAACATCAAAATTTTGGAACCTGCTTCCTTTCTAATTATATTGCAAGAATTTTTTTTTTATAAAAACTCCAGTACCGATCCCGAACGGCATGATTACTTCTTTTCGGTGTCTTTGCTCTTTTTAATTAAAATTAAATTTCAATTGTCAATATTTTATAAAATTTCGTATAAGTAAAGCAACTCTTTAAACTTAAAAGTGAAAATTTATTTCAAATAATTAAAATTTTAGCCAAGTTACTTTTTTAAGACATTTCATAATAGCTTCAAACATTTTTGATTGTTTTGAATTTGTTTTGCACTAAAATTTCAGCATCAAATATTTTGTTTTTAAAAGAAAGCTTTTAGGTATTAATAGGATTTTTTTGTTTATTTTTATTTAATAAAAACAAGATTTATGTTTAGATAATTTATTAAATATTGGCTTAAACATATAAAAAAAGCTTTTTTCATCTCAATACATTTATTTAGTTTTTAAAAATGTGAAAAATTATCACATGAAAATTATATCTTTTATAACATAACAAAAAATTTCATAACAATGTATAACGCATAACATAGAATTCAAATAGCGCTTGCTCTTAACCGACAGAAAGTTCTATTTACAAATCCTGTTTAGGTAGTATCAACAATTATTAATTATACATAATAATAACAATGTATTATATTGGAAAATGACTAATCGACAAAAATCTTGACTATAAATTATTTTAAAAAAGCTTAAACATAAAAAAGTAAGATATTGATGAATAAAATGGAAATTAACAATTTAATAAAAAAATTTGTATTCATAATAAATATGAATTTTTACGATAAGCTTCTTTTTTATATGAAATGCTTAAACTTGAGATAAGGCTCAAACTAAACACCATTTCAATTAAAAACTCTCTTTTAATGAGAGTTGAGCAGAGACATCTTTAAATTGTAAAGCAGTCTAGCCATCATATAACCAAAAGTTTTGTTATAAAATTCCATAGTAAAGCCCCTTAAACAGATTAGTAAAAAATAGAATAACTATTTTTTTTGTCTAATTACTTGTAATCCATTTTAATGTAGTGAGTAATTTTGAATGTAGTCATTGTGTCTATTGATATTAATTTTTCGATTACATATTTGGAAATAATAAGATTCGATCGTATATCTCCCACAAGTTTATTTCCAGCTTGATGTTTTACAGAGGTACTTGTCAGTATTAAAGTTGGATTTTCGCCTTCTGGATGAGTAAAATGCCTTTATTTCAAAAAAAGCTTTGAATAATTTGTCTAAAAATATTAAAAATACCTTATTTCGAAAAAATCTCTTGAAGGATGCGGAGGCATGAACGAAATTACATAGCGATACAATTCTGTTTGATCGTCTAATTTTTCAATTATCTTTCCATCTCGGAAATCATCATCCCACAACTTCCTATTGTAAAATAATTTAGAATTAGTTTAAATAAAAGGCCAAAATTGAATAAGTTAGGTCCCAACCTAAACTTTATTCTTTCAAAATTTTACTTTTTATCGTTTACTCTTGAGATAAGTTTTTGATTAATAAAGTTATAGAAAGCTATTTAAATCTACTAGTTGGCGAATGTTTTTTTAATATATTTTTTTCTTAAATAATTTTCTTCATTTTAAATTCATTTTATCTATCTGGTTAAAAAATACTATAAAATAAAAAAAATTAATATAACTTGACTTATATAGTTTTGGACTTCAAAAGAATGTAGTAAATTCAAAATTTCAAAAATTAAAAACAATCTAAAATATAATTAAAGACATAAAAAAGTATAATTATATTTTAATTTAAGTCACCGAACCTTACGTAATTTTTATTAATTAATTGAATAATAAAATAAACCATAGCTCCAAGACCTAAAAATTATTTTAAATTAAAAGACCAGCAAGAACGAAGAAATAATTAATTAAAAAAAAACATAGATCAGAATATATTATATAAAACAAAAAAAAATCTAGAAAATGTTATGCTCTTTCAGAATAAATTTGATTTAAAAAAATTTCAATTTTATAATTGAATATCTGGGTCTGAAAGAACTACAACATTTTAGAGGGTTAGTTATTTTTAGAGCCCTGGGCATAAAATTTTTTTTTTGAGCCACCCAAACAAAATTTAATTTAGAGTTTTAAGGGAAGTAGTTTATGAATTTCAAGTCAAAAATTAGAAATTCAGATAGCATTTAATTTTTTGTTTCGAAGTGAAAAATAAGAATAAGATTTTCGAAGCTCATGTAGTGTTTTTTTTTACTTTCCAATACAATTCATTCAAAAACACCCCAATGTATTTGTAAAACAATATCTGAAATTTTTAGTTGTTCTATTTTATTTCTTTTTGTGTTCAATAGATTATACCTTATCCTTGAATTGTATTTAAATTATTTTATTTTAAAATTTATTTCAAACAATAAAGATAAAAAGTTATCTTTATATCAAATGATTAAATTTAAAATGAGATAAGCTTCAATCCTTTTAAAATTTAAAATTTCTTTATTATTAATCATTGAATTAACTTTAATTATTATTCAAATTAATTCATCAAAACTCAATATCTATGATTGTTTTGAATCAATTCAATAAACAAAGATGTGCTTTATTTGATTGTTATTATTTATAAAATAATATAATTGAATATTCCTTGGTTATAAAAATAAATCGCCTTAAATATTTTTATTCTGATAACACTTCTTTGGAATCCTTTTTTCCTTTATTCTTTTGACTGTATTTCCTTGTGAAGTACTTTTGTATTTAAAATTCTAAAATGAAATTTAGAATATTTAAATAAGGAAATAATGATAATGATAAATTATTTTGAAATCTCAGTAGATAAAATTTGTTTTTTTTACCTTTCATCTTTGATCTTTGATAATATATTTTCAAAAGTTAAATTTTGACTTTTGATCAAAGTACAACACTTCCATAGTTTTAATTTATCATTGAAGCTTTCATTTTGCTGGGGAATTGCAAATGAAGATTGAACGCTTTCAAAAGGTTCGGATTCTAGCAAAGGAGGTGACGTATCGTTTATTTGAATGGTAACAGCGGTATTGACTGCTCGATTCGGACTTACTGGCAATTGAATCCCTGAATTCGACGCACCAGACTCAACATTTTTAAGCAGGCTTTGAAACAAAATATCATTTTTAAAATAATATATTGACACATCTTCAAATTTATCGAAATAAAACCAATTTGTTTTATCAATTTTAATGTTATTTGAAAAAAATTCAGCTCGTTTGATACATTTTGCTTCTTTGTCGTAAAAATACTCCAAATTATGAGGCTCAGAGCCGAACGAAACTGATAATTTGAGCTTTTCAAAATTTTCAATAGGAACCTTAATTAAATCGTTAATTATTTATATTAACTGCTGTGCTTCTGATCTTTGGTTTTCGATTATATTTTAATTATTTAATAAAAAGCTTAAGAAATAGATTTAAACCATTTTTCAGATTTATTCTATGTTCAATGCCCAACTTAATATTACATTTTATTTACCAAAAAATTAAATAAAAATTTTACCATAAAACAACTTAAATCTGCTATATGTTGAATAAAAGAAAATTTCTGTATGATCTTTATTTAAAGTTAATACTCTTTTAACTTTAAACTTTATGGTAAAAATTTATAAATAATTAAAATTTAACCCAGTCACTTTTTCCAAGACATTTAAAACAACCTAAAATATTATTTAAGATACAAAAACTTTTTTTTAAATATATTTTAATTTTAGTCATGGAACCTTGCGTAATATCTATGAACTAATGTTTTGTTAAAATATTTAATCAAAACGAATAACTCGTGGTCAGCCACGAGTTACTAATTTTTGCTTCTACTTATTGACTCCGGAGTCATTAAAACTATATACAAAAACAATTTTGCTTGATTTTTTTTTAAATTATCAGATTAAATTCTTTTACCAAATTTTGCACAAGAGATTAATTTGGGACTAAGAAAGTTTGATTTTATTATTTTGTTCAAAACTTTTTGTAATTTCAAATTTCTTAATTTTTAGGATTAAATTATAATATTTTGAAATTTTTATAAGAATTTCAATATCAATTTGAAATTTTTTGAACTTTTGAAATAAACATTTTTCTCAATTATCAGCTTTCAGTACTTTTCTGCCTTCTTTGTAAAATATTCTAAACCGTTTTGACTAATTTTGAAAATGAATTTTTTTGTCAAAATTAAGAAATTACAGATCTTTTTCAAATTTTTTTTTTGTTCTATCAATTTTTTATTTCACAAAAACTTTCAAATATTAAAACCATTCTAACAAAACAACTACTTATTTTACATTTTGTATTGTTAAAATAAATATTATAGTTTACATCAAATTTATAGATTTTATGATATCTTTGTTAAGGAAAATTTGCGTAATTCTAGGTACAACCAAAGATCTTAGGTCAATTAACTTTAACAAAAAAATTTACTGTAAAGAGGTCCATAGAATATTTTATCATATCTGACACACATAATTGGACAACTTTGTTCATATACTCCAATGTTTCCAAGTTATCTTTGACCGAGTCAAAGAAAAAACCTGAGGTTTTGTTTGTACTAAGTTCGGCTCCAAAATTTACGAGAGTACTAGCCGCTTTATTCAAACGGTTCGAGTATTTACGCTTTGAATTTTGTGTAATCATTTGTACCAAATTGGAGTTAATGTCTAAATTTGACTGATTAGGCGTTTTGGAAGACGTATTAACTGAGTTTAAATTTGAATTCGGTACAGATAAGAGTCTAGATTGAGGTTGAGGTGTTTGAATTTCGCTCAATTTTGATCCAAGTTCAAAATTCGAATTTCTTTTAAGTCTTAATTCGGACTCCTCTTGGTTTCCTTCATCATTGAGATCTTTCAGGTCAAAAATAGGTTTATTTAACGATGTTTGATTTTCTTCAATGTTTTCGGCTGGCGAGCCGACGCTTTCCTTGCTCATGGTCTCATTGCTGATAAGATTTAAATTTACTGGAAGTGTTGATATATTTTTGAGGTGTTTATGCTTTTTTTTCTGATCGAAATTCATAGAAAAAATCACTGGGCTAAAAATCACAGCTAAATTATTTCGAGACATCTATTTTCGAAAATTTTATACAATCATTTAGATAAATTTAATTTTTTCTTAAAATACCTGATTGACTTTTTGGTGTTTGGCAATATCGTTTAAAAATAAAAGAAGCGTTTGTAAGACTAGTCGATTTTCATCTGGTATTAACAGCATAACTTGCTGAAGAGTGGTTTTTCTTTCTTCTGGTCTTATTTCTAAAAAAAAAATTTAATTTAAAATTTAAAAATTTGCAAAAATTAAGATTTGAAAAAACGCTCAAGGTTTCTTTAAATTTAAAGTAAAAAAAATATCTATAGTAATTTTTCTGGGCTGAAAAGAAGAAAACCTTTTTCTCGGAGTTGTCGATTTATAAAAATTTTCAAAAAAAAAGAAATTAATGTTTATTTCTAAACAGTAGAACTATCGGTTAAAAAATATTAACATTCTAAAACTAATTACTAAGAAAATGAAAAAGATATTGATTTAAAAGTTAAAGATATTTAAATTTAGAAAGTTCAAAATAGTTTATAAATGAACAAAAAATTGAGGAATATAATTTTTTTCAAAAATTTTTTCAAACTCATTTTAAACCTAGTAAACAAATTACATTTAAATATTAACAAAAGATAAAATTTCATCAAGAAAATATTTAACCATTTATTACCTTTTGTTTTGTAAAATAAATAAAATAAATATATGAAATTTTTATGAAATTAAAAATGTGAATTCACAAAAATAGGGAAAATTTTTTTTCACCAAATTATCAATAAACACCCGGAATTCACCTTAAACATTTTACCATATTTTTCGGGAAATGTGGTAAATTCATCCTATCGTAGCATCACTTTATTTCTCAAGATATTTTTTCTTCAAAAATCTTTAAAAAACTCTAAATAATCTTTTATCTGTGTATCTTTTGAAGCCTATATATTGGAAATTTTATAAAAAAAAATAGCATTCACAAATATTTAAAGACAATATTTTTATTAATAATTTTACCATTAAAAAAAATTACGTATTTTTAATTCAGGCTCAGAAATTAGCGTTTTTTAAAAATATTTCTCCATGAAATTTGAAGATTTTAGATTTTTTGATGAAAAGTGTTTTTGATAGAATTAAAAAAAAGGTTTTCACACTAAACTGATCTTTAAATAAACGTAAATAAACGTAAAATTACAGTCGATCATATGCCAAATCAATGCTATATAATTTTTTTTTCAAAAATTTAAAATTAAATTCATTTAACTTTATAGAATCTGTAACCAGGCACTATTAGGACTGCCTCTCTTCTTTTTCATACCCATAGTTTCGAGTCCATTGCTGGTAATAGAAAAACACAAATTAGCGCCTATACCTTCATACATACTCCACTTTCAAAATCTGATTCACTCTCGAGTCATTCATTTTTTAATCAAATTTTTTTTTCCAGAATTATTTTTGCAATTAGAGTATTTAAAATGAAAAAACATTTTTATAAATAATTTTGGAAAGCAGACTTGTTTTTAAGCCATAGTTTGAAGTCTAAGTCAGAAAAATTTAAGTCAAAGTCATTGACTTGACTTAAAAAAAATAAAAATTTAAGTCAAGTCAAGTCAATGACTTAGACTTAAAACTGTGACTTAAAAGTAAGTCTGTTGGAAAGTAAGTTTTTTTAGTTAAAAAAAAGCTAAATAATATCGTTTTTAGAGATCAAAAGTAAAAATATTTTATATTTAATTTCAGATATTTAAGGAATTAAAATTGAAAAAAAAGTACGACAAATTTTCATACTTGAATAATTAGCTAGAAGAATATCAGACAATTTGTTTGTAATTAAGCACTCAGGAAGTTCGCGGAAATAAAGTTTTAGTGTATCAGCCACATCGAAAACACTTAAATCTGCAGAAGCAAAATTGATTGCCTCATTGTTATCGATTGACTCCTTGAGTTTTTTTATGCGAGATTTGTTGCCATTTTTGCGAAATACGCCAACTTCCGTCGGAGCGATTTTTCGGATAAAACGCATCGATTCTAAAATTGGCTGTGGCAACGGCTGACCACTTAACTGCATAATAGTGCTCAAAGGTAGACCAAAAACAAGTTTTTTTTTCACGTTGTGAACTTGTTTGTGATTATCTTCAGCTGTCAACGATTCAATAAACTCAAAATGATTACTGGAGACGGAAGCTTCATCTTTGACTATCAATACTGACTCGGTCGCACATGGATTCTCCAATTTTTTGATTGAACTCCGGTGACGTTTTTTTTTACCAGTAGGGTTGATTCGTTCATTTGACAAATAATGACCCAATCGAGCACCTAAATGATTGCTCACCTTTCGGTTTCCGATTAAAATCGCAGATTCTTTTAAACTAGTTTGATGTGAAGCGTTTGAATTCGAATGAATAGTTTGATTTGAATTTTGAGCAAGCTTGGTTTTGGAAGTATTCGTTTTCTCTGGGTCCATTGAGTCAATTGAATCGTACACACGCTGAAATTCATTAGCACTATTCTTTTTTGAAAATAGACGAAATGTTCTAAATTTTAGATTTTAAGGTAAAATTTGGATGACTATTCATTTTAAAGTCAGACCTTATCATACTGGAATGCTGTCTTTCGACTAGTTTGGAAAATTGAATCAGGGCTAATTTCCTAAGCGCCATTAGTTGTTCAAGTGACATAGCTGCTATTTGATATTTGGACCATGTGGTGTTCATCGATTGGAAAAAATAGTAATGATAACATTTACTAAAGCTCTGCCAGTTAACTCGAGATTTGCTGGATGAAGCCTTGGAAAGAGTTGATATCGAACTTTATTAATTTAATAAAAAAATTGATTAATTTTTTTTAAGTAATTATTTCCTCTTTTTAAAATGAGAATTAAGAAAAAATAATTTCAAAGTTTTTTTTCTATTTCTATCGTTTTGTGAAATGCTAAATTAAAAATTTTAGGAAGTTTTATAAATGAAAATTTTTATAAAAGAATTTTCCTGCAAATCTTTTTTTATTTCATGTTTTTACTAAAAAATTTTACTAAAAGCTATTAAAACTAAATGTTAAGATAAAAATCACATTTACATTAAGTTGAAAAAATTGGCATTGTGAAGTTTATGATCAATTTTTGATGCTCAAAATGTTCAAGCCAAGTTTTAATTATGAAATAAATTATTGTCTCTTAATAGAATTAATGCAGAGTTATATTTTTGGATTTGGCACACTTTGTTAAATCTAAAGGTAAACTCTGCAAAAGTCTGCAAAAAATAAATATAGATGTAAAATAGTATAATTTTGATGGTGTGTGCTCTGCAATTTGCATTCTGACATTGCTGAGTTTACATTTAGATTTAAAAAAGTATGTTAAATCCAAAAATGTACCTCTGCATTAACCCTTTTAAATAATAACAATTTGTATTGTAAATTTGATTTGATAATTTTTCGCAACAAAACATGGTCATGTACTTCAAGTTGCCAAAAAACTTAGTTTTCTAGCTGGTGCTTAATTTTCAATCAAATAGTATGTATATGATATTTATTTCTAAAATTATTTTGTAAAAAGTATTGATTTATTGAAATTTTTTAAGTTGAATTGTTTAATTTTTAAGATTTTTTAGATAAAAAATGTTTCAAATTGATTAATTTATATCTTTTACTGACAACAATGAAAAATCCGAAAATTACGATTCATTGCATATTTTGATCCTTATCATATTATCATCCATAATATAATATTAGATTTAGATGTTCAAATTACTTACTATTCTTACCAAAATATTTTGATTACAATAAAATTATAACTAACAAAAACGCTTTATTTTCCTTTCTTTTTTCTTTCCTTCATTTAATTCTTTTAATGGGAGAAGAGGAAAGGAAAACAAAATTAACAGTAAGTTTTAGTTTTAATTGCTTATTATATACAAATAGATTGAAGCTATTAGTATTAAAATTTGCTGAATCTAGCTTAACTTCAAAAAATCTTCTGAAAATTAAAATTTTTAAAAGCTTTGTTTTATTTAACAATTTTAATTGAATTGATCCAAGTTAAGAATCAAATTTTTGATTTATTTTTCTTTTCATCAAGTTTCTGTTTATCGTAATTAATTCTAATTGATTTTTTAAATAAGGTTAAAAATGCATGCAGTGATCAATTTGTTCAAACGTTTATATTTGAAAAGTTAATAAAAATTAAATTATTTTAACAAAAATTAACTCTTTCCTTCAAATTGATATAATAAACATGATAATCATTTTTTAAACTTAGTTAAAAATTTAGAATAAATCAAAGGTCATAAAATTAAAAATCTGCACAATACCTCTTTTTCTAAACTTAAAATTTTATAAATTCTTGAATGATAAAAACTTCCATAAAGAAAAAGAAAATTTATTAAAAATAAAAAAAGACTTTGGAAAACACAGAGATAATAACCATGACTCTTTGTATAGTTTTAATCAATTCAATAAAAAATAACAATTATTATTATTTAATATAGTAAAGTTTTGCCACACTTTCCGTCAAATTGATAAAATATACATGATAATCATTTTTTAAACTTAGTTAAAAATAAGAGCCTTAAGAGTGATTTTCAAATTTAAAAAAATTTTACAACGTAAAGATTTCAATCGTGTATAAATCCTTTTTTTTGGATCACCTTTTAATTTACCGATATTTTAGTAAATTCATGTTATTTTTTGTAAGTATATTTTAGACCTGAAAAGTGAAGTTTGAAATTTAATTTTTTTTAAACTACTATAATATTTCGTGAATTTAAAACCAAAAAATTTTAAAACCAGCAATACTTTGTTGTTTTGACAACAGGTCTTGAGAGTTGACCAATTTAAAAAAGTTTATTGTCTTCAATTGCTTAAAACTTACGATCAAAAATACTTGTCATAATGTTTTTGCTACAAGGTTTATAAAACTTCAAGGAAAAGATTTTAGCAAATTAAAAAATTGGATTAAATTTAAATTTTTTCCCACTAATCTTAATGATCTATATTTTCGATAAATGACCGACAATCAATCTATCTGGTTTATACAAGAATAATAGGATGGTGTTCTGGATTAATCTTGGAGCTGATTCTACTTTTTTGAATTGGTTAATTTTTAGACCTTGTAGCCAAAAAAAGATGAAATTTAGTTTTTTTAATTTTTTATACTTTAATTTAATGTTGGCTGTAGAATTCTGATTTAGAAAAATAAAATTTAAGTTCAATTTTCGGGTCCAAAATGTCTTTTTACGTTAATTTTGGTATAAATTACAAATTTTTGTGGCAAAGCAATGCTAAAAAATTCTGGCCCTTTGCTTAATTTTGCCATAATTAAAGCTATTTACCCGTAAGACCTAATGTCAATAGCTGAATCATTAGTTTCCGAGGCATATTTCGGCTTTGCAGTGGTGCCGTTGGAATTGTCATCATTTTCGTCTTCGTTAAAATTGACCTTCATTTTGCTGGAATTGTTCGACGAGTCGACACTCTTTAGATTGTCCTCATCTTCGCTAATGGTCATAGATGGCAATCGTTTCATGATTTTTTTGCACAGTTCTTTTTTCTGTGCCAAATGATTGTTGCGGTTGTCAATCAACCATTTGTCCACCTTGTAAATTTCGTTGAGTACATCGGCCTTCTCGGCTTCCAAGTCGAATTTGTCCTCGCTCTCGGCCAAACTGTTGAACTTCTGATTGCTGTCCAGTGACAAAAAATTTTCACTAAACTTGAGTGACTTAATGGGGTTTTTTGTGGGCCGATTCATCATGGGTCCATCATTCGCAGACTCATGCTTGCTTGTAGACGAGTAAATGTTTGTGTTGGACGCGAACGCCTGACCACTGGACAACTTGACATTTTCAATGTAAGTTTTGTGCAGCTTTTCGATATTGGGGTCGTGCGAGCACCGTCTTAGCTGGTCCTGGTCAGTGTTGCACGACGGGGACAGCAAGTTGCCATTTGCCTGTGCGAACATGCCCGCACTTTTGCTATTTGACTCATTGTTAAAAAACAAATTCTCATTTGATTTGTCTTCTCTTAAATTGGAGCTTTTGCGCCGGTTTTTAATCAACAAAAAAGGTATCAGAAGATTCAGTGCACTGCTCTCCAAACTCCCATTGTAGCTGCGGAACGAGTAGTTTGATGCCGAATTTTTAAACTCGCTGCTTTCGTGTTGCAGCGAGCTGAAAAATTCGTGCGAATCAATCAGCTCCTCGTCGTTGGGATACTTGTCCTGGGACAGCGAAGTGGACGAGGCGGTGCTCTGACAGCCCAGATTGAAGCTGCCTGTCCTGATATTGACCAGGCAGCCTCGGTCGGTCAGTATGTTGTTGGCGGTCAAAAATTTTGAGTTGTAGCTGGCCATTTTAGGACAGCTTTTGGACTTGGGCGCCTCAGTCTCCTCGGACTTGTTTATCGACTCGCTTTTGTCCTGATCGTCCGAGTGCATCTCGAACGAAAAAGACGGCAGCGTAGTCGAGCTCAAGTCCGCATTCAATTTAGCCTCTTTTTCCACAGAGCACTCTTCTTCCTCAAACACTTGGGTGTCATTTAGATAAGCCTCATCGGCCTCTTCAATGATAATGCTGGCCACATTGTTGGGAAATTCTTCATCGAATCGGGCCGAGTCCTCTTCGTCCTCGTCGCTGTACTCGTCAAAATTTTCCTCAATGACATTCTCGTCCTCGGACTCCTCGTCCTCAATGCACTCTTCAACGCAATGGTCGCTAGTCAAAAAGTCATCATTTAGTTTAATCACAGGCAAGACTATTTGTTTGTCTTCGGGCACAATCTGGTCCGCATCGGACTGGTTAGTTGGCAAATTGGGCTCCGAAAAGAATACTGTTTTGTTTAGGGAGTTGTTTGAGGCGAACATTTTTTCATCGGATTCTGGATGTGTCAAAATAATGTCCGGTATTTGTATTTCCAAGTGGCCCGAGCGGGAAGAGCGTCGACTGTTGTTTGCGCTTTTGTTGACGCTTGTTCCCGAGCAACTGGCAACCACTCCGCCGCAGGTCAGCAACCGGCGCAGAATCGAGCTTGCCGACTTCGATTGACGTTTTTTGTCTTTTTTTGACATTTTCGAGCAAGTGTCGCCCTTGAACAAAATAATGCTCTCTATAGTGGAAATTGCTTTGGCATCATCTGAATTTTGATTGTCGCTGATCGATGTGTTGACACAATTCGGATTTTCGCCAGCAACAGCGGCATCTGCCAAAATTTCATCATTCAAATTGGCTTTAACAGCTTGTTGTTTGAGCGCGGCCTGTTGCAACACCGTTTGACGACTAGAATTCGACTTGTGTCGAGATATGAAATTCATGGTTTATTTTTTTTTTTTTTTTTAAATATTTTTAAATGAATTCTAAAATTCTTGTGCTTTTTTGAATTTTTTTTGTTGTTGTTCTAAATTATGTAAAGCTAGCGAAGTTCCAGCTCATGTGGTTTGAACTAAACTGAAATTCTTACTTAATTTAGTAATAATCGAGCTTTTGTTGTGCATTGGCTTTATGAACATTTTTATTAATATTAATTTAGTTGATTAATTTCTTTTTAAAATATTTATTCCGTTCGATTGATTTGTCTCTTCCACGAAGAGTATCGCTTTATTTCGAACAGTTCTAAACTCATGTGAATCTCTAATTAATTGAAGAGAGATCTAAAATTTTAAAAAATGTTAATTTTTTCCGCTTATTTTAAGTGATTAAAGTGGATTTTATTTCTTTATTTTAAGCTCTCCAAATGAAACCAAAAAAATTGTTTAAACAATCTTTTTTTGTCTTGAGGGTAGACCAAGTTGGATAGACTCATGGATCATTTGAATTTTTTGCACTTTCAAAAAAAATGTATCTTGCAAAAGGTATTTTTTATTGCATCTGTTAAAATAATTAACTTGTTTTAAAAATATTTTTTATTGATTTTTGCCAAAAAAATAAAAATTTGATTGAGATAATTAAGATTTAAAAAAAAAACTTGAATCAAAAACGTGGTTCTATTTGGAAGTTCGAAGTTGGCAAAATTAAAATATTGCATGTTACAAAAATGATGCAACATAAAAATTCGCTTATTTTATTTATTTTTAATTCTAATTAAAAACTATGATTGTCGAAATAATATAATTTTTCATATTAATAACTGAAAACAATGGGTCGAAGAACCTAAAAAATAAATTTTTTGAAAATGTATTTTTAGTTTTTTAGTTTTAGTGAAACCGAAATCTTATGATTTAATGGCATAGTAAAAAAAATTGCCATGTACCTTTGAATTAAAATTGGCCAAGTCTCTAAGGAGATCTCAATGAGAAAAATGTTGGGAAACAAAGTAGATCATGAAGATATCATGGCAAGATTTGCATGAGATTTATTATTTCAAATATATTTTGGGATACGATCTAGGGAATCAACTTTTATTAACTAACAAATCTAATCATGATTATAAAAATTTCTCTGTTTGTAAAAACATGAAAAATAATTATAAAAAAAAATCTAAAGAATTGTAAGATGCTGGTGTATTTGTCTTTCATTAAGAGATTACTTCAATTTTTACGATTTAATCTCTCGAATATTACTTAGCTTTTTTTGAGATTAATTTAAACTAAAAACATTTACAATTGATTTATTTCTTTTTTCCTATTTTGACCACAAGCTTGTGACCAAACAGCAAATTTAAGCATCTAACCAAGTTTTAAATTTGTTCTTAAAATCCAATTACAAAAATTTTCTGAATCGAAAAATTTTGTCAAATTTTGCATTAGCATAGAAAAGTTAAATTTATTGAATAGATTTCTATTGAAAAAAAATATTCAAATTTCTGAGTAACTAGATAGATAAACTAAATTCATATTACATGATGTTTACATTTGCATTGACGTATTGGAAAAAATTGTTTACCTAATCTAGTTTTAGATTAACTAGGCCTGGTTTAATTTAATCGATGATTTTATGCATACGAAAAATTGAGCCTTAAAAAATTTAGTTTAATTTTTAACTAATAAACTATCTGGCCTTTTTGGAACATTTTAAAAAATTTAATTAATAATTTTTCCTGTCTTAAAAACTATTTCCTTTTACAACAACTTTTTTTAATTGCTTCTTTTTTATAATTTTGTCAAAATTTTTTTTCAAGTCGTGCATTCACCCGGTTGATTTTCCGATTGACAATTTTTCCGCTCTAATTAAACTCAATTTTACTTCAAAACAATTTTCTAGAAGATTTCTTGGTTTGAAAACTAAATTTCTCTATGTCTCATTCCCAGTAATTCGATATTTTAGAGAGCACTTTGACACTTGGGAAAAGACATTAAAAAAATTAAAAAAAATTATAGTTTATTTACTTAAAGGAAATTATCATATCGAAATTAAAAAAAATATTCCGTTCTTATTTTAAATGAGCGCATCGAAATCCAAGTCTAACTTTTAGGATCTAATTTAAAAATTCTGGTTTAACACTCTAATTTTTTATCTAGATCACGCAGAGTAGTTATTAAGTTCCATACTAAACAAAAAAAAAGGAATAGCATAACCAACATTCTTTGGTGAGTACAGTTAAAGTCTACCTAAAGTCGAAATTAAATTGAAAAATATAAAATTTTAAAAATGTTATTGATTTTCTTTTGAAATTTGGATTGCGAACTTCATATAATATTAAATGATAATCATATTCGCACCCAATTATTTTCCTGTGTGCCTCGACTGTCAATATTAATTGAATAAAAGACATTCATTGATAGAGTCTAAACTTGTAATTTTGCCACTTCAAATTCAAAAAATGTCAAAATATAAGAAACAAAAAAAGAAATACAAAAATTTGTCACTATTTTACATTCAAAAAGAACAAAAAATTGGCTGACAATCAAATCTTGTAAATCTAGTTCCTTTTCTCTTTTTATTTCGTGTAATTATTACTACCATGCAATTATTAATAAACTTGGAAAGAAAATAAAGGGATGTGTAATACAATTTAAGTGAGAGAAGTGCGAAAAAAAACGAGAGAGCAACTCGAGCACTGACAAGAGCAAAAACAGCATTGGCAGCATATAAAACAGTTCTTGTTTGTTGAATTTCAACATTAATTTAGATTGTAGGATGCAAGACTTATGGCTGCAAAAGAACGAAAAATGCTCGGGAAAAACTCAAGCAATATTATAATAAGATTACAAAAATGAATTACAATTAGTTTTTATAATAATTTGGCAATCAAAATTCGCATTGGCTCAATTATTACCAGGCTCTGTCATATCGATTTGTAATTAAAAAAATACTTATTCTCGCTTATTTATGCATAAAAGTAAATAAAGAAATTATTTTTTATAGAGTGAGTGGTTTGCATCATTCTAAAGGCATATATCATATGAGATTTTTTTCATATTTATGGTATAAACTGTTAAAATATTTCAATAAAAAATAAAAGAAGAAAATAAATGCAAATACTTGAAATAATAATTATAATAATAATCATAATCATGATATTCATAAAATCAATAATTAGAACATAAATTTTACTCATATGCATCCTGTTCTGCATTAACCCATAGCCACTTTTAATCCATAAATCATCAATTAATCAACTAATTTATTTATCATTTGAATGTAAAAACTTGAAATATGCAATAAAAGTGTTAAGAAATAGACAGACATGTTTAATAATTTAAATTGAATCCAGGCGCTTGCACTTTCATTATTTTTATGAAAAATTGTTGTCACTTCTTTTCTAAATTCTTAGAAAGCAGCAATGCGAATTGCTCCAGGTACTCATATGCTTAAATTACAAACAATCTATTAATGATATATACATTTTTGTTAATATATCATTAAATAAATAACACATGAATAAATTAAAAAGATAAAAGCTACCTAGCTTTCAAATAGAAATTAGCTTTTAGCTTGTAATTAAATAAAATTTTGACTTCGGAAATTATTGTTACGAAATTAATTAATACATCTAGATTTAATTATTAATTTAAATTTGGAGAAAAAAAAATAATCAATAATTAAAAAATTAAAATTATGCCATATTTACTTTGAGATTTGATTAAAAAAGACAACATGAAAATAGAGAACAAAAAGTTTTTTTGTTCAGAATAGCTAAGGCTAAAAAAATTATTAATAATAAGGCATGTTTATTATTTTTGGTAAACAAAATAAATTTAATTGGTAATAGTATTAATTTCTAGGAAAATTTAGTAGGTCCGATCAATTAATTCAAAGATGTTCGTGTTTTTAATAAAAAATAGCCGAACAAAAATTCTAATTAATAACAACAATGTGAAAATATTTCAAATATTTTCAAAGATAAATCTTATTTTCTGTCTTTACTGTCAAAAATTTTTATTAATGAATTATTGAACACAAGCCTGGAAGAAAGTTTTAAGGAGAATATTTAATGAAATATATAGAATGTAGAATGTCATGATTATAAAGAAATAATTATATTTAATTCATTTTAATATACAAATTAAATTTGATTGCAAATATTTTTAATCAAATTTTAGATACAAAAATTGATTCAAGACAATTGTAAAAAAAAGAATTCTTCATCGGAAACGACAAAGATTTTTTTTTTAAAAGAAAAGAACTTCTAAAATTCATAACTAATTTTAATTTTGAGACTAAAAAAATTTTGATTACACAAAAAAACGCTTTTAGTTAAATAAATTTAATCTAAAACTTTATATCTAATGGTGTTTCGTATATTGTTTTACTCATAGATAAATGATAAAGAACATAAACTGATTTTATAAGAAAAAAGTTTATCTTAATCTCATAAATATAAAAAGCATAACCAGAAACGATTAAAATATGAATTATTATTTAATAATAATTAAATTTCAACTAAGCTCTGAGCTTTATTTTTGTTTTATGCCTAAAATGAAAAATAGATTTTAAAAATATTTCTTTTTAATGCATTTAGAACCTATTAAGGCATACTATTTATTAATTTTCTTTACATTATCTATAAGCAAGGATCTATTTCGATCAACAGTCCTAATGTGAAGAGAAAAACATATTTTTTTTCATGAATAAAGATCACTTTTTACTTGAGCAAATTCGAAAATTTTCCAAATAATCAGCGCTCAAATATGTAAATTCAATTAATGAAAGATTGAAAAGATCCAAAAAAACATTTCCATAATTAAATGCATTAGTAGAATTTCGACTCGGGATACATCTCAAACATTAGCCCGAATCAATGGCAAAATGAAAATTGTGATTACCTTTTTTTCCAACAGCAATTGCGGGATTATCAACATTCTAAATAGGAAAATTCCAATCGAGTAAATTAAAATTTGTTAAATTAGCCTTGTGTTTTTTCTAAATAAACCCATTGGGAAATTAATTTTAATTAGTTTAACTCTTAGAAAACAAGCTACCTGACTGCCAACTCATTTTATAAAAAAATAAAATCTTTGCAAGAGATTGATTGATTTTCTAAAGCTTTTATTAATTAAGACTTAATCTATTCAAAGAGTTGCTTTTGAGAAATTGAACGCAAAGAAAGTTTTTTTTAGTGTTAATAGTGAGAATCCCAGGAGCAGGCACCGCACTGAAAGTAAAAGGCGATCTGAATGAGGAAAATAATTTAATCAATCATTTTAAAAGTACTATTTTTTTGATCCATCGGTGTTAGATTTTCCAGAATTTGAAGAAATTTTATTAAATCGTTCAACACATTCGAAGAACGCGTCTGACTCAACCATTTGCCAAGAACCAACTTCATTAGTTTTCATTAAAATAGCATGAATTGAAAAAATCAATAAATATTGCGGGAAAACTAATGACAAGGGGATTTGATTTTTTTCTTTTTCTCTGTTTTTTTAGTAAAGGATTAGATGAATTTTTTTAATGAATGATTGATTGAGATATTTTTTAAATGAAAAAAAACGCAGTTACCATTTGAGCTGAGCATTATTGTTGACTATAATCTCCTTAAAAGCAAATTCACTTGTCATCGATTTTGATGTAATCCAACTGAGAAAGCGATTAATATTACCTAAGATAATGAAAATTTCTTGTTTTAATCTTATGAAAGAAAATATCTTTATTGTATTTTTTTTAGTTAATTTAATGAAAAACATGAATATTTTACAGAAATAAAGTATTGGATTTTTTTAATTAAGATGTGATTAAATTGAAAAACAATCGAAACACTTAAGCTTAATCAGAAAAATTGTGCTCAATTAAGACAAAAACAAGATGCCAATAATGAATTTTTTCATTCATTTTGGATTAAATTAAAAACATCACGAAGTTTTTATTATTAGCTTAATTTCAAAAAATCTAAATATATCTGCGCAAATTGTATCTGAGCTAAAAACTTTTCAGCTAAGATTAGGTTTATTATAGATAAAATTTTCATTTTGAATCATTATTTAATGAATGATTCTAAAATTTATTTTATTTTTGATTAAATATTTCTCAAAGTAGTTAAACGTAAATGGAAATTAAAAATTATTCTTTTTTTAATTTATCTGTTTTTATTTTATTTTTTTACTTTTTTTTTTTTACTTTTTTTCGATGTTTAATAATAATTAAAAAAAAACAAAAAATGACTTTTTTAAAAAATTTTGATTATTGTTTGAAATCTTATCACTTTTCCCCTTCATAAAAAAAAATTAATCTTATTAATTATCAAGATTTCTTTTAAAATGATTTTAGATTGAAGGAACTTCAAGTCAAATAACTTTAAAAAAATTTTGAAATATAAAAATATCTCAAAACAAAATGAAAAAAAAATTATTATAAAAATTTTTTTTGTGACTTATTAAATTGGTTGTTTTTTTGAGAATTTAAAGTGAGGTAAACCCTGTTAAGTCGAAGTCGAAGAGCAGTCATAAAAGTTTCTACTTAACCGTAATAAAAAAATAAAAAATCCTTTGGATCATTTGGCTCTATAATTTTTGGTAATTTTTTTTAAACAATTCATTTATAAAGTAAATGGTGCTTGGCCGTTCTTCTTTTTATTTAACATTTAATTTCCTTTTTTGAATCTTTCAAACGAACCATAAGATTAGCCAATCTTTTTGCTTTTTCGAACAAAATAGGTCTATTTTTTAGATCTTGCTTCCTTGATCCATTCTTACAATGGATCTTCTACCTGATCAAACTTAGCTAACCTTACTCGTTTATGCTTTTCAGGATTTACATTTTTCTTTTTCTTCAAATACATCTTTTTTTAGTTTTTTACACCGACCACTTACTGTACTAATTCATACTCCTAGCTCCTTAGCGATTTGTGTCTTATTTTTTCAATTGCAAGTATTGCATTATATTTATCTTCAATTGAAGTTTGTTAAAGTTTTCTTTTTAAACCTTTTGGATTACTCATTTTATTTGATATTATTGGTATATTTATTCGTTAATCTGTACCCGAGCTAATGGCTCTTCAAAATTAAAAATAAAATAAAATAAAATAAAAGGAGATAAAAAGAAAAAAAAGGATAAACATTTTATTTTATTTATTTAATTGTTTTCTTTATCAAGCTAGAGCTCCTTCAGAATAAACTTTAAAAAAAAATAATAATGAAAATAAGAAATCAAAATAAATTAAAATAAGTTATAATAAAATGAAATGAAAGTTAAAAAGACATATATTGAAATAAGGTGTTACATGTGACACATGTTTACATGATTGAAGCTTCAGGAAAAAAAGAGGAAATAGTAAAATAGCAATTACACAATGGAGTTGGGTATTCAATATTCCTTGATTCGAAACCCTCTTAGTATTCATCCACCCGTCTGACAGCCAATGGAATAGAATGACTCATTAATGTCCCAACATATCTCTCACTCAACTCAAAAAGCCGATTCGAAACTTTTTGTAATTTAAATTTATTAAAAGCCTCGTGATTCACGATGTTGGAGGAAGTATCATATTTTAACTTGAGGATAGATCTGACTACTGTATTCTGAATTACTTGTAGTTTTCTGAAATTATTTTCTGAAGATGAATTCAAGCAAGAAAAAGAATAGTCTGGAATTGATCCTACTAAAGATTCATTGAAGTTTACCAGTGTATTTGATTAAGACCTCATTTTTTGTTTGACAGTATCTTAATAATATTTTGCCTTTTATTGAAGCGTTTTTTTATTTCGTCTACCAGTATATCAAAATTTAACTTAGAATCAAATTCAATCCCAAGAAACTTGATTTCTTTTTGGCTTTAAACGTAATTATCCTAATTTAGTGACATGTAACTAAATCGAATAATGACATGTCACTAAAAAATGAGCACTGTTTTTAAAAAGAGTAATGTTCAATTTTAATGTCAGGTTTTGAAAATTGAATAAATTTGACCCATGTTAAGAAAAAACATCCGACTTTAACATAGTTAATTCAATTTTTATTTTTTTAAATTTAATTAGAGTTAATTATAATAGCACACTTTTTTGACATAATTAAGTATTTGAGTAGGCAAAAATGAAGGATAAAAAATTTTATTAATTTTTTTCAAATTTTCAATTGCCATTTTTTTTTTAAAGTAAGGCTAATACACATTTTGATGAAAAACTTCAAAAAACTTTATATTTTTTCTGTTCTCACATTTAGTAATATAAACCAGTATTCAAAAAGCGATCTGATAAGGAAATTGAACAGTGTGGTGTTTAGAGATACTGAGTTTGACAATTTGAATTTTTGATCCATTTGAGTAAGCTGGTTTTTAGAATGGTTTTTTTTTCGATGAAAGTCACAAGTCTTAAATCAAGTCTAAGATTGGACTTTAAATTTATTTTTAATTTTTTCTAAAGTTCGCGCAGACAAATTAAAGTCCATCCATTGAAAGTTTAAGTTAATATTTACTGCGCAATTTTTAAGCTGCCCGCAGTGGCAAAAGTTGTGTAATTAGTTTTAAACATGTTTATTGCGAAGTTTTTTGCCACGTTGAACAGAATTCGAAAATTCTGTTCTTTGCCTTTTGAAGTTTCAATTCTTGTTCTTTTAATGTTTTGAAATTGATCAAATTTAGACTTGTTCGTAAGTCTTGAATTTAGTTAATTTTTAACTCAAAAAACAAACTAATTCATAAGCAATTTTTAAATTTAAATTTAAATTTATATTCTTTTTGTGACAAAAAAATAAAATTTGATATTAGTTTAAAAATTTCTTTACTTGAAAAATTCTTTAAATATAAATTAAAATTTATTTTAAGTCTAACCCGATGCATAAATCGTCGGTAAACAGAGCTAACTTTTACTGAAATATACAAATAAACAAAAAAAATGGAATGTAAAAGGTAGCTCCCTTGAGGAACCCAACAACTAATTGAAACAAACTTTTTGTATTGCGCCTGAAATGTTCTCTTTTATTAAATATTAACTACCCATTTTCGTAATCTTGCACTTAACCTCGCATCTCCCAAGCAAGCTATTATACCATTTTAGGAATCTCTGCCAAAAACCTTTTACTAATTCAAAAAATACCGTTTTTGAATGAAATTTATTCGATTATTTATTTTTTTTTTAAATTAATGCAAAAATGAGATTTTAAATGAAGCCTATTTCCATTCGGATAAATTCCGAGTTCTAAGAAAGCAATTTTTTTATAAATGTTTTAAAGTGTTTAATTTTCATCCTTCTTAATGACATTGTTGCTTAAATAGTTATTATTATTTATTTTATTTTTTATTTAAAAATTTCATGGTTCCGAGCTTTTCCTCAATCACCTATCATTTAAAAAAATTAAAGTTGTCGCCCAGAATTTGAATTAAATTTGGTCTTCTTGAAAAAATGATACAAATTAAATTATTTAATTTACAAAACATATTGTTTATTAGTATTTTTTTCAAAAAATAAACACCTCGAGTGACGAGAAATTAAAATGAAATATAAAAACTAATTAACAGTAAATTTGGTGAAATTTGTGTATTAAGGAGCTTTTCTATTATCCAAACATAAAAGAAATTATAAAAAAATCAGAAACATTTTTTTAGTAGTTTAGAAATTTAAGATCGCCATTAATTTGGTTCTTATCACTTTTCACGAGTTTTAATTTTCTTTTTCTTTAGCTTCTTTCAGTTGTTCACAAATAAATATTATAATATTTTATATAAATATTTCTAATATTAAATAATATTTTCAAGTTGTATCTGATTCTCGATCAAAAAGTAGTTGTAAATTAATTCGAGCTTATGCATTATTGGAAATATTTTTTAATAAATCTAATCAATTAAACAAAATAGAAAAATACAGAATTGCATTTTACAATTGGAGCAATCTTATAATTTAGAAAAAAACAAAAAATCCCATCTAAAAAGATTATAGCATTTATCAGATTAATTTTATAGGGTAAGTGAAAGTGCTTTAAATTGAGTTAAATTTGTAGAGCTAAATTTATAAAAGAGATAAATCAGTTCAAATGTAAAATAACTTAAATTTACGTGATTTATGTAATTTCATCTAAAATAACTTAAGTGAAGAATATCGTTCCTCCGGTAAAAAAAAAGTGTATTTTTTCAAAATTTTGAATTAATTTAACTTGAAAAAAAAAATTGAAACAAAATTCCTTATTTTTTCTTACGAAATTTTACATAAAATACAAATATTTTGCTAAAATTTTGTAATGAAATATAACTTATCAATTTTTTTAAAACAAAATAGAAAGAAAACATCAGAATCTATTTAAATTGACTTACAATCAAAAAAATATTTAATTGAGAATTTTTTTATTAATAAATTTTAAAAATGATCAAACAATCAATGGTTTATTACACTTCCGCGTATTAATCTATTTTTTTAATCGAATGCAATTTATTTTTTTTAATTTAAATTAAAACTTAAAAAAAAATTAAAATCAAAATAATCAATTGAATTACATAAAATGAAAGATAAAATGATCTTAAATTTGATGATGCATTTAATAAAAAATTACATCTATCAATAGAGCAACATTTTTCAATTATTCCCCCTGAAAATGATGGCTCACATTGATCCACACATGCTTTTGATATTATTATTGACGGATTATCTTCTTTGATTAGATACGATGTCTAGAAATAAAATTTTACTACTTAATTTTAATTAAATTACATAAAATAAATTACTCGGCAGTAAGCGCATTCATCAGCAGTGAGTTCTTTCTCAATAAATTCTGATTCAACACTGCTGCCAGGACATACTTCACAAACAGAGCATCTTATTCCATTAGCTATTTCAATCAATGCACTAGCACAGACGAGAATTAACAGTAAATATTTCATTTTAACTTTATTAAGGCTTTGAGTTTTATTTTATAAAATTAAAAATAGCAAATTTTCTGAACTTTGATTAACTAATAAAATGGCCATAAACACAAAAAAATTTATTTTACAACTACTTTGATATAAAAATTTGGCTTAATTGGTTAAAATTCCTTATTTTTTATGAATTTAAAAATTTACGTTCAAAGCTTTTTTAACTGAGATAAAAACATTCTTTAAGGTAGCACTAGCTCATTTTAAAATTTTAATTTTTAAGCTGAATTTTTTATTTTTGTTTATATGATGTAACCCTTTCAACTCGATTCCTTATATTTATAGTCCCATTATTTAGTTAAAATTTTAATTTTGCTTTCAAATTAATTTTTTTATTTTTAAAAAAATATTTGTAACATTTTTAACTATTCGAAATCAAGTAAGGTATTTTTTTAATTTAATTGAGATTCAAGCTCAATGATTTTGATTATTTCCAGAGTTGTTTAAAAGTCCCAATTAAAGTCCAAGTCCGGACTTGGACTTGGCTTGAAACTTGTGAGTGTTATTTTACTTCATTATTTTCATCAACAGATGGATTTAGCAAGCGTTTTTTGCTACTTTTGGAGACTTCTTTTTGATATGATGAAATAAATTCAAGTTTCCTTGAGCACTCTTTTTTAGAACCTTGAAAAATTACAAACAAATAAAAAATCTAAAAAGTTATCAAATTAAAATTACCAATGAATTTAATAACTGCGTCTAAGATATCATTACAATATTTAACTAAGATTTCTTTGCCAACAATGATTTTTTCAGAATCAATTACATCAGTTAGTTTGAAAATATCAAACTTTATATCAATAGTCCACTGTAATAAACAAAAATCAGTTTTATTATTCAAACCATTGTTTGAATCTAAATAATTACATTTGAAATAAAAAAAATTAAAAAATCGTAACATTACTATCAAAATGTCATTTTATATTTTTACTATCCATCTAGCAGGCTGCCTTACAGGACTTACGCTTTTTTAAACATAACCAAATTTTTAGGCTTGAATTATAAAAAAAATTATGAATTTTTAATAGGAACAATTTACGATTCTATCATGTTAAAAAAATATAGAAATCAATTAAAATTTTCTTTGATTTTGTTTAAACTTGCTTATTTAAAATTATTTAATTCATCATTTAAAAAATTTAATTAATTATTTTATTAATTATTTTATAGATTTTTTTTTTTTTTTTAATTTTACTATTTATTTATTTTATTTAATTAATTCAATAAATTCCAAACGGCGTTCAATATAGTAAATTATAGTATCACAAACATTAAAATATATTTTTATTTGGTTTGATTCAAATTAAATTGAAAAAATTTTATTTAAATTTTGCTTTTGAGCAAATTTGAGCTTAAAATAATCTAAATAGTGACTCTAATAATTTAAAATCAGGATCAAAATCCTGAATTTAATATTTGTTTTCAACATGTAATTTTTCGTCATTATTTGTTTAAATCTTTTAAATAAAAAAAGAGCATTTTATTTTTAATTCTTTTGAAAATATAATATCTCTAAAAATAGCACTCATGTTATCTACCTTTATCTTCAAAAATCCAAATTAATTTCTGAAAACTTTAATCGTTGAAAAGTTCTTTTTTTTAGAGTAAAAAAAAAGTTTTAAATTTATTTATTAATTCTAAAATAATTTTATAAAAAAAACTAAAAAACATTTGATAATTTTTTTATGGTATTTTCAGAACGCTTTCACTAGTCGATTTACTAAGCTCTTTTTTTTCATTTTTCATAAAATTCTCCTAAAAAAAAATATTCATTAGATATTTAATTCGGAAAAATTTTTTCAAGCAATACTCACTTTGTCATAAATTACTTTAACTAATAATGAGCAACTAGGACATGTAGCTGTTTCCTCACCGTTTTCTAGATCTTCCTTTAATTTAGAAATAAAAGTTTTCTCAAGAAAAAGCAAGCTGTTTGTTTACCTTAGAAATTTGAAATCTATCTCCACACGGACACGGATAGTAATAGGTTTCGGTTTCTTCATCATATTCCATGTCTTCAATTTCAACTTCGTCGTGATATATGGACATTTTTACAGGCTAAAAATAAATTTTATTATTTTTCCCTTATTATTTTTACCTGATGGGAAAGGAGAGCTACTCCTTAGACACATAAATAAAAAAATAATTTTTATTTTGGATAGACTTTATTTATCGTTTTTTATAAAGACAAGGATTTAATTTAATGGCAGGCTTTTTTCTAATTGTTGGTGAAGTCTTAACAAAATCAAAAAAATAAAAATATTCTTTCGAATCTTTGATTTCCTCCTTAAATTTAACAATGTTAGAATTTTTTGCATCTTTTAAAAAAAATTTTACCTTTTTGCTAACTAATTTGAAACCAACTGATTCTATATTTCGAATAAAATCATTCTTATTGCTGATTCTACTAGTGACTTCTGCGATCTTCAATAGCCCCCTACAAAAAGACAAAACTAATAAAAAATTAGCTAACTTTAAAAATTTTACTTCAATTTCAAAATCCTATGAGCCTCACAAATAAAATCAATGACATTTGTTCCCATCAAAGACAAACAAAAGACAACTACATCGCAGGAATCAGCATCTAAAGGTACGTGTTTCATATCACATTGAGTCACTTGATCATTTACAGCCACAAAATCAAAAGAGTGAACTTTATTTTTGACTGATTGAGCTAATCGCGCTTCACCACAACCAAAGTCTGCTACAACCAAGGAACTTGGTCGACTTTTTATAAATTTAATGATATTATCTAGTGGGTTCAATGGCCATTTAGATGTTTGATTCTTAAAGCCTTCGTGATACGCTTTAAATGAGCCTTCGTCACTTAATTCAGAAAAATTATTTTACTAGATTAATAAGTTTTCAAAGGTACCTTTTGAAAAATTCAAATGATTTAGAGCTATCTTGGGTGTACAAAAGCTCATTTAGATATCTAAATCTTGAAGATTTGAGTTTATCAGCAGCTTGGCCTTTAAAAGCAGAGTCCGTACAAATTGGCTCTTTTTCTTCTTCTTCATTTTCTGATAATTCAACTGGTATTATGTCTTCCTTATCTGATTGTTCATCGTCTGATTCTTCGATTTTTTGTTGAATTTCAGGAGTAAATATCTCCACTGTCGATCCATCTTCTAATTTTTTAACAGTTTTTTTTATTTTAAAACTTTTGTCAATGTCAGTTATATCTAATATGATGTCTTTTGATTTTTTATTTTTTTCTGTCTTTTTGACCGATTCGTCTTCTTCGCTGCTACATTCATGAATTGCCCATGGTTTGTTCTCAGCTTTCAATTTTTCTTTTTGCTTAGACTCTGAAATAACAGGTTTTGTTTTCTTTTTTTCTAGATTTTTTTTAATTTTTTTTTCATCAAAAATGAATGTATTTTTGGTTTGTATTGATAAAATTTCGTCTTTTTTATCCAATGCTTCTGGATGTGCCATGAAAAAATATTTATTTTTTTTACTTTTTTTTGGAACCAAGTCATTTGATATTGTAGCTTTTCCTTTGGTTTCAGATTTTTCGTCTAATTTCGGTTTTTTTATTCCCTCTTTAGGCTTGGCCGAATTTTTGCGCTTTTTAGCAACTTTCATCTTTTTGGTATCATCGTCTCCATTTTCTAAATTTCCAAAATCATTAGGCTTTTTCTCAAAATCGAAGTCTATATCCTCTTTTTCGATTGCATCTTTTTCGGCCAAATATTTCAAAGTACTCTGAACTTCTTTTTTATTATTTAGCTTACCACTAAGCAATAGTTTAGTACGTAATTTAGTATTTTTATGCTTATTTGGCATCTAAAAAAAGCGAAAATAAAATTCTTTAAAATCTAATCCTAAATTTAAAAAGTCTGTAGAAAATAAAATATTCTTAACAATTTAGTTTCAATTGTATTTAGTTATGATACCATTTAATAAAAAATGCTCGATGTTTGTTCATATACAAAAAATAATTTATCAAAAATCAGATTTTGCCTAATTTAAAAATTAAAATTTCAAAAATCATTTTGATCAATTAATAAATTATTCAACTAATTTAAATCAGAAAATATAATATTTCTCTAATCAGCTCAAAAATAAAGCAAACAACTACTTCTTTAAACAAACAAATTTTTTTTTTCTAATAATTTTTAAGCCGGTAATCGAATTTTTTTAAAAACAAAATAAAAAAAACAGCCTGGCCCCTTCTATAAGACCATGAATATTCTAAAATAAAAATGCAGCGCTAATCATTTATTTATAAATTAAAACTAGCTTTAATAAACTAAAATTTGAAATTAATCATTAAAATAACAAAAACTACTAATCCAGTCCCATAATCATTTACGATGTTTTCCAATACTTTAGGTAATATTTTTCGAATGGCAAAATGTCCGGCAAATCTTTTTGATCTTTTTTGTCATAAAAAGCGTCTTCGAACGTTTTTCTCGAAATCAGGTAGACATTCGGCCAGTAGTTGGCCTCGATTTTGGAGCTCTCGGGATCATACTTAATCAAATTGATACATTTTTCCAAATGCTCGACTTTCAGATGCAAATCATTCTCGGGATTATTATTTAGTTTATAAATTTCACCATCAATTTCAATAGGTAGCTTATGGTGTATCAAAAACGACTTAACTTTGCCTGTCTTCTTATAAATCTTTTTTACCTCAAATTCGCTGAGCGCTTTACGCTGTGCCAAAAACATGTCGTTTGGGTTCATTTCGGGATCTTTGACAATCACTGTGTCAATAGAGGAAGCTTTTTCGAAAAATTCCGGATCCTCAAAATCCGGCTGGTTGATGCTGGATATAATTTGACATTGCTTGGGCTCACATAATATATTCCTATTGCAATCCGGGTTCCTAATTCTCGACTGATCATATAAACTTGTCAAATTTTTTATTTTCTTCTGCTTATTGCGAACAGTTTCATCCGGTTCCTTAGTTGTTGATGGAACTATTCGCTTAAACAAAGAATGCACCAAACTTGGATTAACTTTTTTCGGTGGATTTAGCAACTCATCTAATTCTTTTTTAATTCTCTCTTCGTCTAAACACTTTGAGCAGCCATAGCATTTATTTTTGTAGGTAAACTCGTACTTTATCGGGTCTATTCTCAAATACCGGTCCATAAAGTATCTGTTCATGCGATTTTGGAGCCATTTGATCCAGGAAAAATACCAAAAATGGTCCGAATTGGCATCAGTTAGAGTAACAAAGCCAAAAGAAACTCTAGACAAGGCGTAAATTTTGTTCTCTTTTAGTAAACTGTAGGCACCTCTTTGTTTGTCATCATGGTGTTCATCTTGTTTTTCATCATAGGGTATATTTTGGTACAAGCTTACCTTGAGAAGATCAGCAGGAGCAGTTTCGCCTTTGATAATAGCAATGGCAGAATCAGCCAAGAGTCTAAGCTCCGTGGCGCTGGCTCTTTTGAAGCCTATGGCGTTCAACCACTTGTGAGCAAAGGTGTTGGTCTCACCGATTGGTATAATGCCTATTGGAATTCGTTTTAAGAATTCATATGAATCCTCCCTGTGCACAAGACCACTGATTACTTCGTTCAAAGTGGCATTGCCGCCAGCGACCACGATGCAGTCCGTTTCGTTCAAGTCAATTTCTTTCATGTATTCGTTGGCCTCGCTGTTTTTTTCCAGTCGGATTAGGCGCACATCCAGGCCGGACAAGTGCAGCAATGGCGCAACGTGCTTCTCGTACATGAATTTGCCTCTTTCTTTGCCAGAAATTGGATTCAAAAACACAGTGATGCGTCTGAGATTCTTGTTCGGGTCCATTCTTTGTTTTCCGTATTTGAGCGCTTCGTAGCAGTATGCTTGCAACAAGCTGGCTCGGTATTTCCGATCAAGTAAATAATAAGTGCCATAGGAAACAAAGGAAATGCCGAAAACCGACTTTTTCCAATGGTTTCGAAAAGTTCGCAATACTTTCATCATTTTTGCTCTCAGGTGTTTTTCAAGTGCTAGTTCATAATAAAGACTAAAATTTTTTTATTCTCTTCAAAAAATAAACCTATCTGTGAAAATCTAGATTTTTTTTTCAAATTTCAAAACATGTTCAAGAATAAAATTTAAATGTAGCTAATACTTGCATTTGCATTTGCATTTTAGCTTGGTAAAGCTTCAATTGTGTCTTTATGCAGACTTAACTTAAAGCAAATTTAGCAATTTTGGGCAAAAATACTTAATTATAGTTTGATGCAGTTTAAATAGAAAAAATAGTCCGATTTTTTTTTGAAGTTTTTGGAATTTTTTTAAAATTATTGCTAAGAAAATTTATTATTTATGCCTAAGTAGAATGGCTTCAATTTTAGAGCAGTTTGATGAGTTTTATGCGGCTAAGCTGAAAAATCGCCTGTTTGCCAATTACCTGAATCAGCCGCAATGTATTCTTGATGTCAACAAGCGTTTTGAGCAGATGATTGATTACAATGTGCCACATGGTAAAAAACTCAGAGGTCTTTGTGTTTACGAGTCTTTTTTGCTGTTGCTTGAAGCTGAAAAACAAAATGAAACACTGATGGATCAAGCTAAAGCCATCGGCTGGTGCATTGAATTTGTAAACTCTAAAGTTTAATTTCGTGAAAAAGTTCTTTAGTTTTTATCGTTTTAGCTTCAAGGTTCTTTTTTGATCGCAGATGACATGATGGATAACTCTAAAACTCGTCGTGGAAGGCCATGCTGGTATTTGAATGTAAATAATTCTTAATTTTTAAAATATATATTTATACAAATTAAATGTCATTTTAAAAAGCATTTTGTTATGTAATTTATTGAAATTTTCAAATTCCGAATTTTTTAAAAAAATATCAGGAAAATATTAATATTACAAGAAGGATGGAATGAGAAAATTTTAATATAAGAGGAATAATTTTTCAAATATCTAACACATTAATCGTCACCAAAAATTTTAAAGTAAATTTTTAACGTAAAATAAAATAATGCTAGAAACAAAGAAAATAATTAAAAAAGTCTCAATTTATTTCATCTTTGATTTAATAAAGTTTTAAATTCAAATAATATTAGTTTTAAAGTTGTCTTGCATGATTATATAAATTTTTATATCAATCTAGTTAAGCTTCAATAAATTGTTTCTTTAATTTATAAGATAGGTTCAGTATTTTCTCTTGATGAGACTTAGAAAAAGTTTTTTTTTAAATTTAATTGCTGATTTTTGGGATCCAGTATTTAAAATCACGTGACAATAATCGAATAAGGATCTAATCAATTTTATCTTGATTCAAATTGCTATAAACTCAAAAAAGTTTTAAAGCATTTTGATAAATTTGTTTGGTGAAATCCAACATTCTGAAACAATTTTAATAAGTTGTTCGAAAAATGGCTTTCTAAAAAAATCTACTCATTTGATAAATTTACAGACTTGTAAAAGAATCATTATATAATTTATTTAATTTGAAATTAAGTTCACATTACTTTAAAACTTCAGTCAATAATTTTTATAATTTTTCAGGCAAAATTGGTTGATGAATTGATTTTGATTTAAAAAATATTAATAGACTTTAATTACTCAATAGCTGTTTATTTCTAAAATTTTATACTTGATTATTAAGTAAAGAAAGAATTTAAACAATTTTCATAAATTTTAACTACTCGTATGTTGTTTTTATTTGGTATCTGTGATTTGTTATCTGTAAATAATTATCCAAGTTCACATAATTTTTCATAATATTTTTTTTTCTAAAATTAAGAGTTATAATAAGAAAGGCAAATAAAATTTTATCAATTTTTTTTAAGCAAAATGTCGGAAGTGTTGCAATCAATGACTCTTTTTTTTTGATATCAAATGTTTTTACAATAATCACTGAATATTTAGGCAATCACCCAAAATATAGCAAATTATTTGAACTGTTCAATGAAGCTTTCACCAATACAGTTATCGGACAAGGTTTAGATTTAATAACTCCCCCAAAAGTGGTTGATGGAGCTCCGTTTAACTTCGAGAATTATACTGAAGAGCGCTATTTTTCAATAGTCAAGTGGAAGACTGCTTTTTATTCATTCAGTTTGCCAATTCAGGCAGCTCTTTTAGTTTCATTCATTGATAATTATCAAGTTCATCAGAAGTGCAGAGAGATTTTGATTCATATGGGATGTTTTTTCCAAGTTCAAGTAATGCAGAAAACATTTTTCAAATTTTGCTTAAATAAAATTTCAAGGACGATTTCTTGGATTGTTATGGAGATCCGAAAGTGACTGGTAAAATTGGTACAGACATCGAAGAAAGTAAATGTGGTTGGCTGGTAATTCAGGCCTTGAAAAAATGCAGTCCAGAACAAAGAAGTATTTTAGAGGTTTAGTCAACAATTTTTTTTTCTTAGAATAATTTTCATTAAAATTAATCTAGAAATGCTATGGTCGAGAAGAACAAGAGTGTGTGGCAAAAGTCAAAGAAGTCTACAAACAATTGGATTTGGTCTCTGAGTATGAGCGATATGAGCGCATTGAATATGATAGAATAATTTCAATGATTGAAAATTTGAACTTTGAAAGTTCTGTTTTGGAGCTTGGCGAAACCGAAAAGGTCAAAAATGTTCTAAGAATGTACGCAAAAAAAATTTTTAAAAGAATAAAATAAATTTTTAATTTAATTCTAATAAATTATTTAAACAAAAAACTAATTCTAATTTTTAAACTATCGGGGCTAATTTCTCGAAAAAAAGGTTTTTTAAAACAAATAGAATAGAAAATCAAAATTTTAGAATGAGTGAATCTGTAGAAGATAAGGAAGTGGTCGAGTTGACTAATGAAGAAAAAAAAAACAAATTAGATCAACAAATCATTTATTATTCATATGCAGACCAAGTTGACTTGACTATTTATCCGGATGACACCGAATCTATCGATCTTAGCATGACACGTTTAAAGCAAATCAATGATTTTTCTAAATTCAAAAATCTAAAATCAATTTGTTTTCGTGGAAATCTGCTCAAGACATTTCTAGACGCGAATTTAGACGTAAACAAAGGCCTAAACGCCGTAAAAGAACTCGATTTCTATGATAATCAAATTGAGAAAATAGAAAATTTGCAACAATTTAAAACACTGGAACTACTTGATCTTTCTTTTAATCGGCTTTCAAAAATTGAGAACCTTAATGAACTAGTTGAGCTTAAAAAGTTATTTTTGGTTCATAATCAGTTTGGTAGAATTGAAAACTTGGAATGCTTGACAAAATTGGAACTGCTCGAACTTGGCGACAACCAATTAAGAGTACTTGAAAATTTATCCACTCTCAAAAATCTAACTCAATTGTAATTTAGTTTATTTGAAACAAAAAAAATAAAAATTTATCAAAATTATCTAAAGGTACTTGGGTAAAAATAAAATCCGTAGGATTGAAAATTTAGATCTACCAAATTTGAAAATTTTAAGTCTTCAATCGAATAGAATTACAAAAATCGAGAATCTCGATTCATTGACCAATTTGGAGGAGCTGTATCTGAGTGAGAACGGTCTGACAAAAATGGAAGGTTTTAACAATCTGTTTAATTTGAAAGTGCTTGATTTATCTCTGAACATGATCGAGAACATTGAGAATGCTGAAGGACTTAGAGAATTACAAGAACTTTGGTTTAATGGAAACAATTTATCAAAATGGACAGATATTGAGCATTTGCGTTCATTGTCAAAGCTCAAATGTCTTTATTTGGAGCATAATCCAATTTTTTATATCAATAATGCTAAGCCGACATCGATCGGAACATTGAATGACAATCAAAAATTTAATCCTGATTATAGAAGAAAAATAATATTTACATTGCCAAATTTGGAACAATTAGACGCAACTTTAATATCTAAACCAAGTATTACTCATGCTTAATTAATAATTAATGGACGGATTTTAATTTTGTTTATTTATTTTTTAAAATGTCGAATAGAAATAAAATTATTCTATTTTTTTAAATTTGTGATTTTTGACTTATGAGTTTTGCTTGTGACGTCTTCCTGACAATCTTCGTCTTCCATTTGATTTTCTACCCCTGCTTCCGCTACGTCCTCTTGATTTTCGTTGAGTGGTCGTTGGAGGCTGCGTGGTGATCGATTCAGAAGAACTTTCAGGTCCTGTAGTGCCAAGTTCGCTTTCACTGCTCTCAGCACTCGAAGCCAATACAAGACTTATTACTTGAACAAGTATTAATATTTTAACTAGCTTAGTCATTTGAAAATTTTTGATTCTTTAACTTTGAATTTGATTTAAGTTTCAATTAAAATCATTCGATTTTTATACATTTTTTTGAAATTTAATTATATGTGTTCAAATTCAATTAGGAAATTATTAAAGAAATTTTATTTTGAAATTTTATTAGTGGCCATTTCGAGCAATTTTAATTAGAAATTTTGTTTTTAAATTGATTAAAAAATTTTAAAATTAAAAACAATTATCTTTAATTGTTTCCTTTTTACAAAAATTCAAAACCAGTTTTTTTTTTTTAAATATGTTTTATTTGTTTTACTTGTGATCGAGTTTTGATTGATAAACTTGACGAAATTTGAACAAAAATAGCTTTTTGATCAATTAAAACTTTGTAGTGGACTCAAGTCGTATTCAAACTTACTGAGGTTGAAATAAAACAGCATAAGAAAAGTTAATTTTTTAATTATAACCACAGAAGTAAATTTTTTACATATTCCTGATTTTGTTTGAATTTATTAAAATTTGGAAAATTTGGAAATTTGGACACGTTTGAAAATATTTTCCATTTTTAGAAGATTTTTAGTAATGATTTTTTTTAAATATTTATTGAGCCGATGCATGATACCAACTATGTAATTTTATATTTTTTATCAGAGAGAGGATTATTTTTGGCCATTGGAAAAATATATTGTTTTTCGAAACAAAAAAACGACAATTATTTTGGATCAACCTTTAAATTTCTCAATTTTAATTAGAAGCTAATTTGATTTTTTTTTTAATTTTACGGGTTTTCAAAAAATGTTCAAAATAATGACAAGTAAAAAAATATGGTATCATTTAGCAAATTTAACAAAATTTTGTATTTATAATTAAGAAAACTAAATAATCTAGTTGTTTCTTGGTTTATTAGCAGAAAGAGTCCATCTGGATCACCTTTACCTGTAAATGACATCTGTCGTCGAATTTTCATCCTGACATTAAGTATATTCAAACGTTTATTTTAAAGAGCCATTTAAAAACAAATGACTAGTATAAGGGGTCCTACTAAAACACTGACCCCCAATTTTTTTTTAATTTCCTGACCCCCATTTTTTTTGCAAAGCAAAAATATTTTAAAAAGTTTTAATATATCATTTAGTTTGAATTTTTCTCTATTTTTTGAAAATTAAATTATTTTTTTTCCAAAATTATTATTTTTTATGAAAATTGAATATTTTTATATTTTTAAAAACCTGACCCCCTACTGACCCCCATTTTTCTTGAAGAGAATTTAACGAGCTTTCTAAAAATGTTTCTAGTTTTTCTCCAGGAAGTATAGTTGCAAAAAATTATTAGTTAAATAAAAAATTTCGCCTCATTTAAGTTTATCAATTTTTACGTAATTGAAAATTTAATACACAGACTTTATTTTTTATTAAATTAATTGTCATAAATCAATAGTAATTTTTGTTAAAAAATTTAAAAAATTTATTAATAAAACTTAAAATATGAGGCGAAATTTTTTATTTTTACTAATAATTTTTAGCAACTTTACTTCCTGGAGAAAAACATGACACATTTTTAGAAAGCTCGTTAAATTCTCTTCAAGAATATGGGGGTCAGTTGGGAATAGTCGTAGAAAATTGGGAGTCAATAGGGTGTCAGGTTTCTTTAAAAGTTGATTATAGTTTTTCCTTTAAAAATAATATTGAAATTAAGAAAACAAACATGACAGTCAAAAAGCTAAAAAATTCTTGATCGAGTAGTATATCGTTTTTAACTAGGGTCTTTTATTATAATCAATTATCTCGAAAACTATAATTCCTGGAGAAAATCTAGAAACATTTTTAGAAAGCTCGTTAAATTCTCTTCAAGAAAAATTGGGGTCAGTTGGGGGTCAGGTTTTTAAAAATTTAAAAATATTCAATTTTCATAAAAAATAATAATTTTGGAGAAAAAATAATTTAATTTTCAAAAAATAGAAAAAAATTCAAACTAAATGATAATGATATTAAAACTTTTGAAAATATTTTTGCTTTGCAAAAAAATTGGGGGTCAGTGTTTTTGGTAGACCCAGTATAAGACCTTCTAAAATTAGTTATTCTTTTCAAAAAAAATTTACAACCAACTCATCAGATTTAAATCCTTGCTACTTTTATCTGTAGGGATCCATTGTGAAGAGAAAGAAGAACAAAACTCAAATTAAGAAGTATCTGCCATAAAGAAAGTTATGAAAAAATTTGTAAGAAAAAGAAAAAGTTCCAGAAAAAGAATCAGAATGTTTTATTTGTTTTCTTAAAACTTACTTAAGAACTAATTTACTGGTTCTCTTATAAAATATAAGCATTAGGCATTTTATCTATCCAAAAGGAGATAAGAGTGTGGAGAATACTATCGTCGAGTATCCTTGACTTAGATCCCTTCTAAATCATGGAAGGTATTTTACGAAAAAAAATTGAGAACTATTTGTACATGAATAATTTTCTAAGTGAAACAGCAATTCTACACATTGACCACGGAATACCGGTTGATGTGTACTGTTAGACTTTGCTAAAGCATTCGACACTCTTGCTTACATATGATCATTAATAGCTAAACTCCACACATATAGCATTAGTGGTCTTGTTTTAAAATGGATAAAAGCTTTTATGATAAACAAAGAGTTGTTCAAAGGGAAACTATCTCAAGCTGTATTTAAATATTTTGCGGCGTACTTCAGGGCTCATTTATTGGTTAACTTCTCTTCGTAATATATGTAAAAGAACTGCCTATTGAGTTGTTAAAAGCCTCTAAGATTTATGCTGATGATACTGTACGAGAGAAAGCGTCAAAAATATGCCAAGAAGACTTTAATTGGACACAAGATAAGCTTTTAAAGTTTAGTATAGTATCTTTTAAAATTTTTTGAAATGAATTTTAACAAAAAAAATTCATACTTTATTGACGGCAAACACCTACACCTTTTTATTTTATTTATTTGTTTTCTGAACCGAGCTAGAGCTCCCTCAGAATAAATTATAAAATAAAAAATCAAAATAAAGTAAAATAAGCTAGAATAAAATGTAAAGAAAGTTAAAAAGACATTTATTGAAATAGGGTGTTACATGTGACACATGTTCACATGATTGAAGCTTCAGGAAAAAAAGAGGAAATAGTAAAATAGCAATTACACAATGGAGTTGGGTATTCAATATTCCTTGATTCGAAACTCTTATTTAAATTATTTTTAAATTAAAAAAAATTTATTTTTAAAAAAAAAATTTGTTGACTTATTAATTGCTTTTACAACAAACTAATGATTTTGAGGTCACAAAAAAAATCGAAATCTTGAACCATGGCATCAAAATTGGAAGGAAGTTCCAGACGATTATGACAAACCGTTTTGTCCAAATCTCATCATCAAGCTAGAGTCAACTATGAGACAATGTCACAATTTAAGTTCATTCCTTACAATCTTAGAGAATGATATTATTAGATAGCTTAATTAGAACTAAAATAAAATAAAATAAACAAACATAAATAAAACAAATTAAAACCTATTTTATAGATAGGTTTTATGTGTGGCTGGGTTAGGGTTATTATTATATTCAATAAGCTAGTATTTTCGTAATTCAATAAGTATCACGAATGACTTAATAATTGTATACAGATGATATACAATTAATAGGTCCAAGAACTTCTTGCACCGTTCTTTAATTTCGTCTACCAGTATATTAAAATTAAACTTAATAAAAAATTTTTTATTCAATACAGTCACAAATTTATGGAATGGATTTCAAGACAATCTTGTGAATGCGAGATCTGTCAACAGCTTTAAAGTAGGCCTTGATCGCTGGAGCAGTGATCAATCTTATCAGCTTGCATAGTGTACTTGAAAATAAACTAAATGGCTTTACCAGAGCAGCATTAATTACTATTACTCCTACTCCTAGAAGTAAGTATACCAAATTTTTAAGTTTTTGTTAATGTATTCAAGATTTATTAAGTTTCATATTAAATTGCTTTTTTTTCAAAATTATTAATAAATTAAAGTTAAAATTTTCGAATCACATTTAGACTATCCTTTCGACAGATACGAGAAAAAGCAAATACAGTGATGTTCCGCTTTTTATTTTTGCAACAATTTACGTAAAATAAAGTAAATTTAAAAAAGTAAAAATTCAAAATTTACTAGATTTTACGTTTTTTGTTCTAAACTTTAGAACAAAAAACGTAAAATCTAGTAAATCTAGTAAAATTGAGACCAACTTTTTAGACATTTTATTTGAAATAAAATGTCTAAAAAGTTGGTCTCTTTCGAGTGAGTTTATTGTAAAATGACAATTTAATAGATTTTATTTATGATTAAGATTTTCGTAAATTATAAAAGTTTTGTACTTCGTTCAATAAATAAATAATTACAATACCGACTTTAACAGGCTTAGATGTTTTTAGTTCTCTTCACAGTGTAATACTTTGATTTCATGCGTTTAGCAAATAGCTAGTATTTAATACTTTGTAAAAAATTAGACATTAAAATTATAAAATTGTCATTATATAAAGTCATTAAATAATCTCTTTCTTTATTATTTATGTTATAACTGCGAACCACCTAATCCTAAAAGATCTGGAAAATAAGCTTTCTAAACATTAAGGTTTACAACAAAAGAATCTATTTAAAAAAAACATCAAATTTCATTACCACCGTAGAATTAAAAAAGACAAAAAACCAAAAACACTGACTCCCAATTTTTTTGCAAAGCAAAAATATTTTCAAAAGTTTTAATATCATTATCATTTAGTTTGAATTTTTCTCTATTTTTTGAAAATTAAATTATTTTTTCTCCAAAATTATTATTTTTTATGAAAATTGAATATTTTTATATTTTTAAAAACCTGACCCCCTACTGACCCCCAACTGACCCCAATTTGAAAAGAAAATTGAGTGAACACCATATTTGAAAAAATTGTTGGCAACAATTTACACCAAATTTTGTAAATCATTTTTTTTTCATTTGCATTTCGTTATATAAAGCATAAAGCACAACATCACTTTTTGATTCTCATTTTTTAAAGTTATTCAAAAAATAAAATTTTAGTGACTTTTCCAACAATTGGGTCTATCAGAATGTTAAAACTAATACTACTACAGCTTGTTGATAAAATTCACACAGTAATTATAATACTTCTGCTATTCATTTTCAAACGATTTAATTTTGGCGAATTTGGCAGCGAAATAAATTTAAGTGATACTGACATTATTTTTCTTTTTTTTTCCTTATTCACTCCTTGTGGAGCATAGGGTCATTACTTTTGATTTCCACTCAAGTCGATCTTTTGCCTTTACCCTTGCTTCTCCCCATGTCATTGCCATTTCGATGAGCTCTTTCGTGATTGTTGACCTCCATGTTACTGCTGGTCGTCCTATCTTACGTCGCCCTTGAGGTGTCCATTGAAGGGCTCTTTTTGGTATCCGTGTTTCTTTCATTCTAAGTACATGCCCGAGCCAAATTTTGTTCTTAATGCATTGGCTTACTTGCTCTGAATTTGTTTTTGTGTATAAGTCAGCATTTGAAAATGTGTCAAGACAGTGTATCCCGAGAATCCTCCGCAGGCTTTCATTATTGATTCAAAGCCATATTGACAAGATTTAAAAAAGAAAATTGATAAAATAAAAATTCCAAAAAGGCTTTTATTCATATTTTTATCTGTTTATGTGTAATGATTGTTTTTTAATTCAAAAAATTATTTTCAAATATGTCAGAGATGTCTTTGAAAAATTTTGTGGAAGAGATACCAAAGTAGAGTTAAATTTGCTATTATTTCTTCCCTTGTATCCTAAAACCTTCATAATTTATTGATTTAAAAACTAAATAAAATAAAGTAAAAAAAGACAAAAATCAGTTCGAATGCTTGATTTTCAAAAAATATATACGTGGTAGATTCATAATTGAATTTTTTTTGTTAAAGGTCTATACACATTAAATTTGACTTAAAATCCAAACTTAAAAAGAAATAAAATTTTCAAATTTTATAAAAACTTACCTAGATCGGGCACAATATGAGACCAAGTCTATTTGTCATTTTCAACCTGATTGTTCTAGTCCAATTCAGTACCTGTCAAGTTGATAGCGTAACTTTTTTGAAAAATTTTCTAGAAAAATTATAGCTTATTTTTAGGATGCATTGAGCGAAAAAATTGAACAACTGACTGAATGGAGCCTCAAAAAGCCCGTCATTCGTTTAAATTTTGAAAAATTTAAGCATTTTGTTAAGTCAGCACCTAGAAACTATTCGATTGTTGTCATGCTCACTGCACTAGCATCGCATCGTGAGTGTCAAATTTGCAGGTAGCTTTAAAATTATCTAAATATTCAAAAATAACCATGTTTTTAAATCAGACCAGCTAATGATGAATTTCAAATAGTTGCCCAATCTTGGAGATACTCACCTCAATTTTCGAATAAACTTTTTTTCGCCATGGTCGACTTTGATGATGCTCCAGATGTCTTTAAATTAGTAAAATAAAAATAAATTTTTTAATTTAAATATTTTAATTAAAAAAAAGCTAAATACTGCTTCAGCTCCTCAGTTTATAATGTTCGGGCGCAAACAAGGAAAGCCTAAGACAGCAGATCATTTCGATATTTCTAGGTTTATATTTAAATTTAAATATAAATTTTTCAATTTTTATTTTAAGAGTCGGATTTTCAGCGGAACAGATCGCAAAATGGATCAATGATCGAACTGACATAAGCATAAGAATTTTCCGTCCTCCTAACTACTCTGGCCTGCTTTTAGTAATTTTATTGGTGTCCATGATCGCCAGTCTTTTATACGTAAAGCGTAACAATTTGGAATTTTTATACAACAAAACCACGTGGTCAATGATAGTCATTGTAATTTCTATTAAATAATTAAAATTAAAAATAAATTTTTTGCTTAGAGCGCCATTTTGATTTTTATTTCTGGTCAAATGTGGAATCAAATTCGAGGTCCACCAATGGTATACCGAAATCCAAAGACTGGCCAAGTCGTAAGAAATTTTTTGCTCAAAATAATTTAAGATTTTTTTTTTGCCAATTGGTGAATGCATGATATAGGTGTATATGTCGGATGATAATGATTTTCAATTAGTTGCTGAAACTCTTATCGTCTTATTTATCTATATCCTTTTGTGCGCTGGTTTTACCAAAATTTTATTAAAATATAAACTTTAAGGGCTTTTTTGCCGGTGGTCACGGATACCAATTCATAGCTGAGACATATATTGTCTTTGCAATCTATATCCTTTTTGAGTTTAAATATTTGCACTTTGAAAAAATCCGTAAATTTCCTTAACTCCTATTTACATGGTGCGATTGTCGCTGGTATGATACTCTTAAATGAAGTTCCGAAATATTTAAATGATGCAAACACAAAAAAAGGTAATTGCTTAAATTAAACATTTATATTATGTAATTATATCTTAAGATTTTCTTGATTTAATTTTTTTTTAAATTTAAGCTAAAGGTTATAATTTGAAAATTTCAACAGGTACTAAGTGATTCAGAAATGAATCTAATTATATTGTCTAAAGCATTCTGTTGATATTGTATTTAATACCTCTTATTTTTAAAAAGAAATTATTTATTTATTTATTTAAAAAATAATTTGGGACAAAATCCCTTGGCTGTTTGGAATGAATATTAATTCTCCCTTTCAGCCACGTTAGCGTTAATTTTGAGATTTGTAGATGTTATTTTTGGTTTTTTAAGAAATTGAAAAGAAATTATTATTCAATAGTTTTTATTTTTAGCCTTGGTCATTGGTGGAACAGGCATGGTTGTTTTCTTTTTCAGCATGATTTTGTCCATTTTTAGATCAAAATATCAAGGATATCCGTATAGCTTGTTTTTTTAAAGCTTTTGCTGATTTCTGGACTTGGAACAAAGATAGCAATTACAAGATTTTCAAGAATAATCATTTTTTTTCGGTGTTTAAAATTCGATAAAAATCAACTAATTAAAAAAAATTCTTCAATAAATTATTAAACAAATTATTTCTTTGTTAAAATTAAAAAAAAATATGTAGTTTCAAACGTTTTATTGATTAAAAATTATTGATTTGAGAATTAAATCTAATTGTACAATAATTGTTATTAAAATATAAAGTAAGAATTGTCAGACATATCATAAATTGCTTCAAAAATAAATTATAAATTATAAACTAGTTATATGATTAAACAAGATAGAGACTAGCTCTCACGTTTTGGCTGTTGGAATCGTTGCGAAGTTTTCGAAGGAACTTCTGCAAGAAGCTGTTGCCATAAGCAGCCTTGTTTGCTTTTCTTGTTTGGAAAGGGAAACGTGCGTTCAAGCGAAGGTTGCGTGGTTGACATGACGTGATGGGATGGTTTGGGCCAGCAAGAATTCTATTGAGTGTTTGTTCGCAGGCATGGTCTATAAACTCGGCGATTGGGAGGAGTTTGTAAGAGCCTGCAATCTGATCATCGATTCCCATGATACGCCATAAACGGGTGTTGAAAGCGTTCAAAATTCAAAATTAACTACCATAGAAGAAAATTGTTTGCATTTAAGAACTTAAAATCGGCTTAAATTGAATTTAATCCGAATTGAAAATATGTGGCACATTCTTTTTTATTTTATATTCCTAGTCATACATTCGGCTCCAAATCGAATTCGCCATCTCAGCCTGGTCACCTTAAACCAAATTAGGCATTGTAACTCTAGAGAAAGTCCAGCATAGAGCAACAAAAGTCTCACACGAGCTCAGCAATCTTCCTTACAATATTAGATTCGAAAGATTAGGCTTATTAGAGAGAAGAATTCGAGGCGACCTAATCCAAAAATTCAAAATTGAAAAAGGACTAGAGGAGATTAACTGGGATACATCCTCACAATGCGTAGAGCCTCGAGGAGGCAATATAAGTTACTTTAGACGCGAAATAGTGAGATTATGCAATCGAGACACGACTTGTTTAACAAAAGGATAGCAAACATTTGGAACGCGCTTGGAACGAAATAACAGAATCCCAGTCTGTCAACTCATTCAAAAAGTTTTTGAATGAAATGTGACAACCTAGACAAACAAGTTGGAAGCTGCAACAGGGCGTCAAGTACACGGCTGATGCGCTTCGCGTGATTAATCACGCTGCAGTTATAAATACTACTACCACTGCTACTATATTAGTAGAACAAAAGTTATCAAAAATAAGGAAATATTTAGTAAAACAATTTCGTTTAAATTTGATTTTTTTTTTTAATTTATTTTTTTTAATTTTTCAGATTACTAATAGAAATTAATATTTTTTCTTAATTACATTTATTTTTATTTTTTTAATATATTTTAAATTTTAATTATTTTTTATTTCTAGTTAGTTCATCAGTTTCAAGAACTTTTAAGAAATTAAAGAACTGATTAAATTTTTTTATTTAATTTTTGTTCTATGGTTAACTATGAAAATAAATTTAAATGATTTAAAAATATTTTTTTTTTTAAATTAAGCTGGATGGCCACGAATAAGAGCCTGGTTCATTTCAAATGGAGTAAAATATTTTCAACTTTTTCATATGGCCAACGATCATTTCCAAAAAAAATTTGAGTTTTTTGGAAATTTATTTAATTTAAAAATAAATTAATTATGAAAATTTATAATATTTTTATTTTATACTCTGAATTAATGAAAAATTAGACTTATAATACCGAAATTATGTTTTTTATGCTATGTTAATATATTGATTAAACATTTGGTTAAAAATTTTGCCATCATTTTAATAGAAAATTTTTGGTTGATGGCTGATGTTAAAATATCATAATTTTACAATGACACATTGAAATTTTATTAAATCAAATTTTTTTTTGTGATTGTAATTCTTGAAAATTTAAAAAATTATGACCAAAAATGTCAGTTTTAATTTGCTTTATTCCTTCAACACTTATTTTAATAATTTTTAGAACATTTTTAAAATGGAATCTCAAACAAACGGAAAGGATACTGAAACCTTAAACGAATATACATCAATTAGAAGAGATAATTTATCGTTTGATGCCACTTTGGACATGGGCATAAACTCTAACGATATACCCCAAGCTTCCAAAATAAACAACAATGAATCGGATTTTCTAGAAATAAATCCTTCGAATCTTTCTGAAAATGCCCCGATCCGACAATCAAAATACTTTGCTTCGGACAGGTACAAATATGACTGATCTTTTTTAGAAAAAAATTGATTATTTTGAAAATTTAAGTGCCATTAACAATTCAAAAGAACTACGTCAGATTATTATTGGAGGAATAGTGTTTTCAGTGAGCATTACTTTTGCATTAATCATCCAGATTTTGGTCGGTCCTTCACAAATTCCTAACCGAGTTGGAATAATTACCCAGGAGAAAGTTTGCAGTGAAATAGGAGCAGAAATTGTAAAAAAAGGTGGCAACAGTGTAGACGCATTTATATCTAGTTCTTTGTGTCTCAGCGTAGTCAATCCATTTGCTGCCGGACTTGGAGCGTATTTTTAAAAATTCAAAACCAAGCTAAAATATAATTATTTTTACTTTAAGTGGTGGTTTTCTTCTGGTCAGAGATCACAAGCATGAAAAAGATGTTGAAATAAACTGCTTTTTTAAGTCAAGCTCAAGTGCAAAAGAAGAAGATTATGAAAAAAATCCGAATATTGGCCGAAAGTCAGTTGCTATTCCAGGTGAATTAAAATGTCTCCAATATGTTTATCATAATTACGCCAGGTTATATTGGAATACACTCGCTGAACCAGCTATCAAACTAGCTCGTGATGGCTTTTCAGTGTCAAAATTGTTAGGTAAATTAAAAAAAAATTTAATTTAAATTTTACTAATTAAAATAAATTCAAGCGCGTCATTTAGAAAGCATAAAAGATGTGATACTTCAAAAAAAAGATTCGTTCTTGGCAGAAATATTTTTAGATGAGACAGGAGTTCTGGTCAAAGAGGGAGCCGTAATCAAAAATCCTTATTTGGCACGAACTATTCAATCTTTGGTAAAAAAAGAGTCGAATTTTTATAATGGAGATAAAGGCAAAGATTTGGTCAATTTTCTTTTGGAAGATGATTACCAAATCACGAATGATGATTTGATTTCTTATTCGGAGCAGAAAAAATCCATTGAGACATCAAGCTTTAATGATTTTGTCTTACTAACAGCTTCCTATCCAAGCGCTGGCCCTGCTTTGAAATTCATAATCGATTCATTATCAGATTTATCAATAAATTTAGACAACATTAAATCTGCAGAAACATTAGCCAAAATTCTTGAAGCTTCTAAAATGGGCTACATTTTTTCATCTTCTATTTCTGATCCCCGCTTTGCCATAGATCAATCTGAGCTGTTCAATGAAAAACTTAAGTAACTAAAAGTCTTTATTTTTAGCTAGAATTTTTTGATTTTTTTTAAGATTGGCAAAACAATATTTGCAAAACAGAAATGACTCGTTTTTCCCATTTGAGGATAAAGTTAAAATTAAAGATAATTTAGTTACCAATTTTATATCGGTCAATGACCACAATGATTTAATGGTATCATATATTGGGTAAAAATATTTAACAAAGTCTATTCCTAAGTTTAAATTTTTCACTTTTTCTAGAACTCTTGGCAGTGCTTGGGGTTCTCAATTATTTGTGAAAGATGGATATTTTTTGAATAATGGCTTAAGTTTATTTTCGTATGAATCTGAACAAAATGGTGACCAAGAAAATGCATTTGCTGTAAACAAGCAACCAAGAGGCTTGATGACTCCTATTTTGACTTATAACAAAAAAAATCCCTGTGTAAGAAGATATTGTTTATCGTATAGTCATGAAAATGGAGTGATAATCGATGACTTTGGACTTAGCGGTTCGTTGTTCGGACATTTTTTTAAATTAAATTAAAATATTTTTTGTAGAATTGGCTCACTTAATAACGAGAATATTTATAGATTTTTCATTGCACGAGAATTTAGTTGAAGAGAAGCGCCTTGAGTATTCACCTGCAGTAAATGACTCGGGTGTTTGCTTTGAAAGTAAATGGGATTATTTTTAATCTTGAAATTTAAAAAAAAAATTTTCTAGATGGATTCGACCCAAAAATTAAAGCCCAGGTTATTGAACTGACAAAATTTTTGCCCAACACCAAAGACTGCATGTTCCATTCAATTGGTATAATAATGAAGAAGGATCATATTGTTTACGGTAAAACTAACATTAATGAATCCAATCAATCATTGATTGTACTAAATTAGACCATTTTTTTAATCAAACTTTTGTGAATGAATTTTAATTGTATTATTAGTATATTTTAAAATAATTTTGTGCTAGGTAGCGTTTATATTAATTAATAAATATTTATTTTAAAATCTCTTTTTTTTTCTTATATTTTTCTCAATAGCTTTACTGACTATCAATAAATTAAATAAAATATTTTGAAAATAATATAGTTTAATTTTTTGTGTTTGAATTACAAAATGTATCGAATGCTGAAATAACATTGAAAAAATGCGATGTTTCAAATTTTTTTTCAGTTTCAAATAAAAAAAATAGTTTCAAGTGAATACTGCAAGCCTTTTAATTTGAAATTAAACTCTTTTGTTTAATAGAATGTTTAAAGTTTAATTTTTATTTGAAAATTTGAAAAAAATATTGAAAATTCTTTTTTAACTTTTAAATAATTCATTTATTTTTTTATTGGCGAGGAATAACACTGTTACCAATAGCAAGCAAGGCGTTCTACAGCATAATACTACACAGAGAATCCTTGTGGGCCATATTAAGATCCTATGGCCTGCCACAGAAGATGGCTAACTTGATAAAACTCTTCAATGAGAAATTCGAGTGTAACGTGATTCTGGAAAAAGGACAATCTGAGAGCTTCAATGTGTGTACAGGAGTCAGACAAGGGTGCGTTCTCTCTCCGACACTTTTCCTAATACTGATTGACTATGTCATGAAGAAAACAACTGCCAGTGCGAGGGGTATACAATGGGGATTAACAGCAAAGCTTGAAGAGTTAGACTTTGCGGACGATCTGGTGCTAATATCTAATACAGAAGCACATATGTATATAAAGACACAAGAGTTGGCGAACAACGCTAAACCAACCGGGCTCGAAATAAATGTGGCCAAAACATATGTGCATAAAAACCAAATTGGATACCCCGATCACCATCGATGGTACACCAATCGAGTGTGTGAATGAATTCACATACCTAGGTAGCACAATCAGTACAACGTTGGGAACACACAAATACATTAAAAATAGACTTGGTAAAGCAAAGAGTGCCTTCGCAAGACTCAAATCAGTATGGAAGTCAACCAGCTACAGCAAGGAAACAAAACTTAAACTATACAACAGTGTAATAAAAGCAACACTGATGTACGGAAGTGAATGTTGGGGGATATGTGAATCTGACAGGAAAAGTCTCAACACCTTCCACACGGGAAGCCTACGGAGGATTCTCGGGATACACTGGCCTGACACATTTTCAAACGCTGACTTATACACAAAAACAAATTCAGAGCCAGTAAGCCAATGCATTAAGAACAAAATATGGCTCGGGCATGTACTTAGAATGAAAGAAACACGGATACCAAAAAGAGCCCTTCAATGGACACCTCAAGGGCGACGTAAGGTAGGACGACCAGCAGTAACATGGACGTCAACAATCACGAAAGAACTCATTGAAATGGGAATGACATGGGGAGAAGCAAGGGTAAAGGCAAAAGATCGACTTGAGTAGAAATCAAAAGTAATGACCCTATGCTCCACAAGGAGTGAAAAAGGGAAAAAAAATGGAATTAGATGAACAATTGTTAAATTATGTGAATTAATAGTTCATAAAACCTGTGAACAAGAATTGTTCCAGTTACAGGTGAACCATAGTTAACCTAACCGACTAACTGCATTTTAACAAGTACTCAATTTATGAAAAATGGAAAACAGAGCGTAGATAGTTTTTTAAACTGCAAATATTAACTTTAAGGATCGCCAAATCACAAAACCCTATATCATAATTTATGAAAAAAAAGTTTTATAAAAGATAATTTAATTTTAAAAATTATAAAATTTATAAAAGTTATTCATTTTTGCAATATTAACTTAAATCTTTTTTTTTGAAACTGAATAAATATTTGAAACATCGCACTTTTTCAATGTTATTTACAACATTGGATACATTTTTTAATTCAAACACAAAAAATTAAACCATATGTTTTCTCAAATAATGAATGAATTTACAGATAATAGTTTTCAATCAATGTCAGAAAATCTACTAACAGTTTTCTCATCTTATTTTTACTTAAATATAAAAATATTTGTAACAAAGATCTAGTATTAAATCTAGTATTTACATTTTATTTAATTTTAAATTTTTTTTAAATCTTATTGAGATTTATTTGATCCAAGAATTAAAATTTAGATTATTTCATTTCTGCTTTATCTAAAACAAAGTAACTTAAAACCAGTTCTTGTTAAATAATAATTAAATTTAATTATTCAGACTTTTCCTATGTATGCCATGCTTAGGAATAGTGTAGATTATCCCAAAGGCATTATAAAGTATGATTCACAATGTTCCTAAAACATGAATTTAATCGAAAAAAGCATTTTGAATTAAAACCAGAAAATGTTCCCGATGGTGTTTTAAATGTTGAATATCTTTTAAAATGAAGGAGTTAATTTAATTTTAAATAACTAGATTCTTGATAAAATTAATGAAAAAAATACTGATCATTTAATTAATCCCCAAAATAAAATCCGGAGTCCGTTTTTTTTTGTTTAACTCATTTGAACTATACAAATAATAATATAATATAACTGTTGTTTTAAGTCTTAGTCTAATTTTAAATTTGATTTTTTTTCTAGACAGTCTGATATTAAAAGGTTGTAATTTATAAAATAAAATATTTATTTATAATTTTATTTTCAATTAAATATTTTAAAAAAATTATACTATAAAATTCTATTGACAATTATTTTTGTTATTCTGTAGATTGTTTTGATTGCAGCTTTTATTCTCCAAATGCTTGAGAATATCCTTTTTAGTAATTACGCCCATAAGTTTGCTGAAAAAAAAATCTATTTAAAATTCAAAGCAAAATAATACTAATAAAAAATACCCAAAATGCGTAACAAGTAAAATACTGACTCCCATTTTTTTGAATAAATCCACTACAACAGTCATCGAAGTTTGATCAGATACACAAATTGGAGCCTTCAAGAATTAATTGAATTAAATGTTGTTTAATTAATACAATAATTTTACATATTCCACCAGTTTTTCTAATTTGACGCAAGTCTCATTTTTTCTATTTGTCAATGTTTGGGAAAATTTTACTAAAGTATTAGGAGTGATAAGTCCACTTTTTTTGTACAAATCTTTAATTTTTTTATACTTAGTTCAACTAATGCAATTTAAATTAAAAAAATTACCCAAAGCCATGCTCAAATCTCTTTTTAAAATGTATCCGACAAGTAGCTGAGATTCTTGGGATACAACTATTGGAAAACCTATAAATTTAGATTTTTGCACAATTTGATCAACTTCAGCTACATTCATTCCATCTTGAATAAGAACTGTAAGCGGAGGATCTTTTTTCCTTTATTAACATTATTAATTAATTTTCTTTTAAAGTTTTTTAAGAATAATTACTGCGGTTTCATTACATCAGCTGCAAAAGCACCAAATTCGTAATCTTCTCTAGTATCCAAGAACGGATAGTTGTTAAGTTTTATATGAGCATCGTAAATTCCACCTGGACAAAATAATTCTCCGAAAATTTTTGCCGAAAAAGCTGATACCATTAAAGGTACTATAAGGGATAAACCAGATGTCAACTCGACCATTATTACTACCTTAATTAAACATCATAATATTATTAATATTAAAATAGGATTCTTTTATCACCAAAAATCATCATTTTTTTCATCCAAATTCTATATTAAATTTGTATTGTGAAATTCAAATACAAATTTAACGAAAATTTTTCCTTGTTTGATAAATCAAAATTAAAGATAATAAGATATATGTAAAAAATATTGCAGTACTGTGCAACATATTTTTATGAATCTTTTTTACCTAAAATAATTATTCTGATGTTAAAAAAAAAAACATTAATAAGATTCAAACTGATCTTAATTGATTTTAATTTACAAAAAAAAAAATTAGAATTTATTTTAGGTAAAAAAGCTGCAGCTAAGTATGTTGCACTATGCTGCAATTTTTTTAGAATATCATTATATGAATTTTAGACATGGTAATACTACACTGTATTTCCATAAATTCCTAAAGACTTATGCTTACAAGCAAAAGAGTGGTCAAATGACGCTTCAACTTGTCGTTATATAATAGTCATAAAATATAAATCAGTTGAATTGAGCATCTCAACTTTTATTAATAAATCCTCTATTTAATTTTAAATATTTTTAATTCGTTGACTCACAGAGAGATAGCACCTTCTTTCTTTATTTTAATTAATAAGTATATATACTTATTAAGAAGTTTGTTTTTATAAACAAGTTTATATTTATTCCCTAAAAAAACTGGAGATACAACATGAATGACACATACTTAATTTTATCTATTAATAAACATTAAAACCAGATATAATGATGTTAATTGAATTTTGAAAACACAAAATTAAAAAAAAAATTCAAGTCTTTTTTTCTTTTCACAGACTTTTCATAATTTCATAACTCGTGTTAAGGAAATTTTATAATTTCATAAAAAAATAATAGTAAAGAGTGAAAAACATAGTAAAATACTTAAATGAATTATTCAATTCAGTTATTTTTTTCAAATTATTAAATTTTCGTTTTTTAGTTTTGTTAATAAAAGGCTTTAAAAGTTTATTTTAGGTGTTTCATTTTAATTTTTAGAATTCCAAACCTTTCACAATTTTTTTAAATAAAGCTTACCAAAGAAACTGTCATCCTTGTAGCACCACCCAAGAACGCACAGGCTCCAACAATTGCATAAACTCCTGGAATAATGCATGTTACGTTTTCGTTACATCCAGCGGCAAAAATAAAAAAACTGGGAAAATTGCTTTTCAATTTTAGATAAAAATTTAATTTTAAATTTTTTTGGAGAATTGTTTACAATGAAATTATTTCCATGAAAATTCCAATCAAACGACCAGTAATTGCTCCAATGGTCAGACTAGGCACAAAAAGACCGCATGGAACCTTGAGACCAAAAGTTAATATCAGCATAGCCATATAAAATATCAGAGCTAAAAACAGTTTCCAAATAGCTTCATAAACTCCTTCATTTTGTTTCAAAGGAACTACATCATCATTTGCACTTGTCACATTTTTAACATAATCACTGAATAAGATTTAATTATTTTTTTATTAGAGAATTATTTACATTACCATAAAAAAGAGTCATCCATGATACTACATTTTGCAATTAAATGACGAATAAGTTCAGGCATGGGCATTCGAGTATATTCATTCAAATATCCCAGGGTAGCAGTTAATAAAGTAATTAAAATCACCTTAAAAAATTAGAATTCTAAAAATTTAAAAGTCAAATTGAGATATTACTTCAGTTATGGGATACTTTCCAAGTTTACTGTTTTTTCTAAATTTACACCATTTAATGTTCAATCTTATGAAAATAATACCAAATGCTCCCTTTTAAATTCGTTTTCATAAAAAACAAAATCAAATTTTCAAAAAAAATATACTCCCAATATGCCTAAGATAATGAATGGAATTAGTTCGAAAAATGACCATTCGGGTACATATTCAATAAAAAAAAGAACATCGTGTCCTTTTCCATATGGATTAATTGTACGGACTACAAAGGCAGCAACCATAGCACAAAAAAATGATCTCCATAATGTCTTTAAAGGAAAGTAATAACTAACTTCTTCCAAACTAAACAAAACTCCACCGATCGGAGCACCTAAATTAGATTTTAAAAAATAATCAAAATATTGCCATTAAAAAAAATCTGAGCACCTAAAATAATTATAAATTTTCAAAATTAGAAAAGCTTAGTTTTTTTATATGATTAAAAAGATTTTCAATTCTTCCAATTCGTTAAATGGTTTGAATTTTTTCTATTATTGATACTAGATTTTTTTTCATAGAATCAAAAGATTCATAGAAAATTTACAATAGAATAATTTTAAATAATAAAACTAACAATATTAATTATATTAAATTCTATATTTTTCTATGAAACTAAAATGATTTTATTTCTATTAGTCTTAAGCGATTCTATTTATCTTTCCGAAATTAAATATCATCATAAAAAGATATAGTTATGAATTAAAAAAATCTTGAAAATTAATTTTTAAAAATTTTGGTTGATATTAAAAAAAATTATTTTCTCAAGAAAAACTTTAATTATAAATTGTTAAGGAAAGTCTCAGCAACTTAAAAATTAATAATGAAATTTTGAAAAAAATAATGATCTCAAAGAGTTAAAGAAATGAAATATCAAAAATTTTGATCTAAAATTTTTAAGGTCTTTTCTAAAGATATTTAACTTTTTATACAAACATTCAATACAAAATTGTAATTTTTAATAAACAAATGAATTTTGGATTATTTATTGTAAGTGTTAAAAGGTTCAATTTTAAGAAATTTAATAAATGAAAATGAATTTATTTATGCAATTTTTGAAATGTTTGTATGAAAATTTAGAATGCGTTTTCTTAATTATTTTAAAATTATGAAATTTAAAAAAAATATTTACCAAAAGCTACAGCAACTCCCGCGGAAGCTGCAGCAGATAGGATTTCTCTTTTTTTGGCTTCGTTTCTTCCATATTTAGGGAATAAATAGGAAAATACATTTCCACAACAACTGGCCACATGAACAAAGGGTCCTTCTTTTCCCAAGGCAAGACCAGCCGAACTGCTTAAAATAACACCAATCGATTTTACGAGCAAAGTCCACTTGCCTAAATATCCACGAATTACAAAACCACTCAATATTGTTTTTATCTTTAGTTTAAAATTAATAGAAGCAATTTTCATAATTTGACAAAATACCTCTGGTACTCCTGATCCACATGCGTAAGGAGCTAAAACTTTCACTAAAATTGCTGCCAGAGTTCCAAAAGAAAACGAATACAAGATATAAATTATCATATTTGTAAAATATTCTGTTGTTTTGTCATTAATTCCAAATTCTTTTGACCAGACAACCCACTTAATAATAGAATTAAAAATATCTAGGTTCAGATCAAATTTATAAATACCTCATCACAAAATGGATTTCTAAACTTATCGTGATTAATGTCCATAGAATTCCAACAACATTGTTCTCGATTTAACCAAAATCTTTTTTTACAAAATCCTGATTTTATGTTTGACATCCATCCACTGCCAATATCCACAACTCCGGCAACCATGCCTATAATAAATACAATAAATAAAATTCCCCAAAAACTTGTGATGATGATAATTTCTACCTGAGCTTAAGCCTATAAGTAGAACCAAAAACCATCCTGAAAACGCATCATGCCACGCTTGAATCTTATCCATCCAATTACCCTTTTCTTTCAGCATTTTTATCCATTTGTGTCTGAATTTATCCTTCAGCAAATCTCGGAGCCAATCTATTGTATGAAAATTTGCGTATTTTTCACAATTTTTCGGTTTCAAAACTTGACCAAATAGATCTTTTTGGCCTAAACTTAGATCAGGCAAATCGGATAAATCAAATCCAGCATCCATTGCGACTACATCGCTTATTATGCGTTCAGAGAGTTGAATATCTTCGTTTAAAAAAGTGCCTCTTTGAACTCTAGTCAGACCGAAAAATTCAACGTAACTATCTCTACAAGCTAAAAATAAAACTCAGTTTTTTTTTGCCTAAAAAAAATCTTTTTACCTTCTGTTTCTGGATTATTAGAGAATCCTATTTTAATATCACCAAATTCTCGGTTTTGATAGCTCATTTTTTGATACACAAATGCGTAAAATGCAAAAGAAAATAAGATATTTTAATTACATTTTAAATTTAAACGATAATATTAGGGGCAACATCATGTGAATGAGATAAGAAAAATAAATTCAAATAAAAAAAGCCTCAAAAATTTAGACTAATATTCGGTTATTTAATTGTTAGGGTGTTTTGAAAAAAGGAAAACATTTAAATTAATGAAAGAAATTTTGCAGATCAATGATCATTTTTGACATTTTTAATTAAAAAATAAATAAGAAAAAATTTATTTAATTTTTTTTGAAAATTTAAAATTTAACTGAAAAATTATGACTAATTTTGATTAATAGAACTTTTTGAAAAGTGGCTTAGTGCATTTTAATCTTTGGATAAGGGGGCTTGAGCACCACTCAGCTCCTCTCTAGTTACGCCACTTAGGACAGGTATGGGCTTTTTTTTTCAAAATTATTCTTTTTATTTTTTATACACCCAAATTTCAATTTTAGTGAAATTTGGAGTCAACTAAATTGTCAAAAGTACATTATTTAGAATACTTCGGATAATTCATTTAAGCTCATCCATTGATCTTGGATCCTGTTTAGAAATCTCTTTATCGATCCACTTTCAATTCAATTCAGAGCAAAACTTATTTTTAAGTCACAAATATGAGTTTAAACAAACCAATTTTTCAAGACTTTTTTTAAATTAAATATCTTTTGATTTAATATTATTTTATAAATTTGAACAAAAAAAGTGCAAAATTCATTTTTTTTTAAATATAATAAAAGGATGTTTTAATTTAACCTTTTATTTCCAACAAAGTTTTTGGATCATCATTTCTAATGATTTTTTAGAAAAAAGTATTGCTTCAAATCATTAAAGAAATGTTTAGCCACTAAAATCCAAAAGTTTATTTTTCATTAAAAGACCTTATTTATCTTAAGTTTTTATAATATTTTTTAAAAGCCGGTTGAACCGATTTAACACTAGAAAAGCCAATTTTTTTTATACCGTAAAGGCCCAAAGTGGGCTTAAAAAACCCACTTCCAAATTATGTTTTAGTTAAGTCAAATTTAAGTTTTTTTTACCAACAAAGTTTTATTTTATGTTTCAAATACAATTTATTTTTTTTTTTTCACTTCGGAGTCATATGATTCGAATTTTTAACATAATTAAATTAAAAAAAATTGAAAAAGGCCATTTTGACCATGGCCAAATTACAAATTGATAAAAATGCCGATAAACAAGTGCCATCAACTTTTGAAGCAGCATAACTAATAGGGACAGTTTTTTCATGAAAATTAATTCTTTTTCTAACATTTGTTTAATCATGGTCATTTATTTAAGTCCAAATATCACCAGATTTTGAAGTTTTATCCTCATTTGTAGATTTCCTAAAGCGTCTTCTTGCTAACTTCCACACTCAACTTGGTCATCATTGTCATGATCACAGTCTGCAATTTCTGATTGAAGAATAAAAAAATTTTCAAGTTTTAATTTTTTTCAAAAAGTTTGTATTCATTTAAAAAAATAGCTTAAAAAAACCATGGCCTTTCTAGTGTTAAAGCGGTTTTTAAATTGTTGGAATATGAACATCTTTTGGTAATGAAAATAAGTTTCTTTTTCAAAAAATAACAAATCTTGAGAATTAAGCCTTCTGTGAAATATAGGACAAATATCTAGGCAATATTGGCTTATAATATAGTTTAACCACTTCTTTACTATGATTCTCTGAAGGCATCCTTCTTTTCTGGATTCTCTTCTCTATTCAATTTTGCCACTGAACATTATTTTCTCGATTTAGCTTTCCTCAATGATTTAGCATTAAGACAAAAAAATTTTAAATTTTATTGAGATTTTATAAATCTTGGCCTTCGAACCGCATATTTCCATTCAAATTTTCTTTCTAGTAATTTTAGTCCGACCAGAGAATCCGATTCTCTATGCCCATTTGAAAATTTTCAGTTGTGTGCTTAGATTTGTGATGATGAATCTTTTTTTTTATTCAACGATCCAAAGGACGATTATTTTTCTCAGTTCAGAACGTATACCATATCTTAGATGATCTTCGGAAGGTTTGTTTGACTAAAGGAGTCAACAATAGTTTTCATGAATGATTAAGTATCATTGCCTTTAAAAGAATATAATATTCTATTTTATTCATTTTTTGACACTGATAAATAAAATAAAATATATCTGGTTGGTATTGGCATTATCATTTTGAAAGAGATTAAAAATTAGATTTTAATTATTAATTAGAAAATTCACAGAACTAATTTGTATTAATTTAAATTTTTTTTTATTATTAGGTCAAATCAATTAAAATTATTTTAAATTAATCAGATAAAAGAAATGTTTCGAAAATACTTAAGTCACTTCGTTTCTCAACACTTTAGTTTGAATAATAAATTAAATTTTCTTTTTAATTGAATTAAAAGGTTTATTTTTAATTATTTTGAATAAAGGTAATCAATTAAAAAAAGAAATTATTAAAGGATTGCGTTTGTACCAAAGAAAAAATAAGAAAACTTGTGAGTTTATTGAATTTTTTACAATTTATTTATATTAAAGTTCTTCCATTTTTTCCTTTTTTCGATCTAATAATAAAAAAAAGAATTTAGCCGAAAAAAGTTGCTTCTTTATGACAACCTTGTCCAATTCTATTGCAAAAAAGAAAATCAAAATCAAGCTTTTTAAATTTTTTCGAAATAATGATTTTTCTTTTAAAAACAAGAATTCAAATTAATTTTATGAATAAAAAAGAATAAGTCAATAAAAATTTAGATTAAAGATTTAAAATATTTAGAAAAATAAAATTATTGAAAAATTGTACACAAGAAGAAAAATAAATTTTCATTCTTATATCATTTTTTAGCTTTTAAAGAATTATGAAAATTAAAAATGAAACTACATTAATTAAATAATATTGATAGGTTGCTGGTTGTCAATTTGTAGCCGTAGGGAGCTAGTGAAATTAATTTTATTGAAATATTAATTAAACAAACAAATAAAACAGATTAAATAATATTTATTTAATAAACAAGTAAAAACAGGAAGTTCTCCTTTTTTTCAGCAAGCTAAGCTTCTTTGAAAAAGCAAGCTATTTGATGCTTACTTGCTTGATGTGGTGCATTTACAAATCGCATGTTTGGCGTCGAATGTGCACTCGAGTTTGATACAATTCTTCAAATGCAACAAAAGCATAAATAGAGCCAACTGGGGCTGTCCTATCAGAAGAACCCCAAAAAGTGTGGAGGAACGATTAGCTAGCTCTATTCGTGGCACAAAACGAAAATTACATAGATAAAATTTATGTAATTTTCGTTAACTAACATAGATAAAATTTCCAAATCATGTGTGAGTCTGTTACTAGTATAAATAGATGTTCCTTCCCCCAATACAGCAAAACTTAAGGAAGACAATTCAATCAATCAAAGAAATCTAAACAATGTCTGGGACCAAAATAAATGAAGGATTCATTCTAATCTGAAGCAATGAAGACATGTACTACCTAACAACACAATGATAACAGTGAAGATGATAATAGAGTAATTATCCTGTCAACAAACAATAATTCAATGATCTTAGATACTGAGTCTACATAGTATGTCGGTTGAACATTTGAAATTAGTCCACATGTTTTTACTAAAGTTTTTACCATTCTAATGCAGCCAACAACACAACAACGATATCAAAAAATATCGCAACTTACCTCTTGCTTATGCTTTTCTCGCAAAAAAAGGAAGAATCATATTTAAAACTTTTTAGTTTTGTTTCAAGACATTAAAAATCATCCGAAAAGCATAGTTAGTGATTTTGAAAAAGCTGTAGTCAATTCCTAGAAAAAAAAATTTCAATGAAATGGGAATGGCAACTTCTATTCCAACCACTATTGGAAAATTTTGACAGAACTTATGTTGGAATTCCAGAAAAAAATGATTCGAGAATACGCTCAGTGTCGCTTTTCGCATAAAAATTTGGAATCACAAAAAGTTTCTTGTAACTTTTCTAAAATGTATTTGTCATTTGTTCTTTTTGAAATTATTTTATCTCTAACTCTATAAAAAAAAAATTTTATCAATGGCAAGAGAAGTTTCATTACTCGGATCCGGAAATTATTAAATAAACTTTTTAAAAAATTAAGAAAAATTCACACAGATTAACAATAAGATCATGGAATATTCTTGAAAAAAATTCTTTTTTAATTTAAGATTGCATAAAAGAGACATTTATTGAAAGTAAACTTAAAAATAATGATCAATTGTTTTTGAACAAATTTTAAAAATTTATTTTTTTTAATTTGAACTTGTTTTTGTTTTTTTGCATTAAAAAAAAAGTTACATAAATAAATTAATTTTCTATAATTTACTTTAATCTGAAATTTTTTAATTTTTTCCTAATTCCGATTATCAATATGTACTCCGACATTAAATTTTAGAACCACCTATCTACTATTTGTCTGACACTTTGTCTGTCTTTTGCGTCATTCTAATAAAGGCCAGGCAGTCAATGGGTTAGTAAAGATATCTTAAAATATGATATGGTAGCTAAAAACGAATCTAATTTCATAATTGTCGAAGAGATTGAAAAGTATAATATCAAAAAGGATCACAGTAGCAAAAGCGGTATCACACCTTTTTTTTAAATACTGTGGCGTCACCATACTTAAAAATTCAAGAAATTTTTTTTTTGTAAAAAAAATAATTTGTTTTTACATTTAATTTAACACACCCAACTCCCCATGTCCCATTTCTTGGTGTCCATCGTCTGTTCCATTTTTAGGTATTTATGCCACACGATTTTATCTTCTGGCACCGCCACTGCACAGTAGAATTAACTTTAACTTCGATAAGAAAAAAAAAGACTAACTAAAATTTCATTTAAAAAATATTGTCTTATATGTCAATGTACTCTATATGGGCTATCGATTATGAAAAACTGAAAACTGTATATAACATAATTTGAGACTATCATCTCCATTGAAAATATGATATATAAGAAAACTCCTTTATTTTTAAGAGAAAATTTTTTTCAAATCTGAGAAAATAAAGAAAATTTTAAATTTATCCATCAGAGATAATTTTCATGTCGCTTAAGGGATAAATAATTGAGGTAGCTTTAATTTAAAACATTTTGCAATGTGATTAATGTCTAAAATTAATGACAAGAAATATTAACATATCAAAAAAGTTGATCTCAAATTAGATTTTTTTCTATTTTGATTTTAAAATGCTGTCATTTACTATTTAAATAATTTTAATTGAAATTGAATGAATTGCTAAAATACAAAAAGTATGCACTTGTATCAAAACGATGGTTTTAAATTAAATTATTAGTAATTGATAATTAATAAAAATTAATTTTATTTAAGAACTTAAATTTTTACTTTCCTGAATTTTTAATTAAGAATTAAGAAATTATGTAAATGAATTTTAAATTGACTTGACGATTATTAAACATTTACTAAAATTTTTTTGATTTTTGAAATTGATTGATTTTCGTGATTAAAAAAGAATGAATTACAATATTTGTGACTTAAAGGCAATAAATGCCAAATACTCTTTTGATTAAAAATCAATGAATTAGAAAATAATTTAATATAAGCCGAAGGGCACTTCTTTTTAGAAAAGGTAAAAACAAATATTATTGTATTGAGTTGTCAGTATTATATTTTTCGTTTAATTCACTTAAAAAAGCAATTAAATTTTTAAAATTTTTTCAAAACGAAAAGATAAATTGCCTATCGGCATTTTATGCAAGCCTCTCAAGTGACTTTAAATTGACAATAGCTAAAATATAAGTTTGAAAATAATTTTTATCATGTAAAATCTCATTTTAAATTAAAAAATTTTGGCAGTAATATCTTCTAAAAAATTTGTTTTTTTAAATCACTTTGATAAAACCAACAATTAAAAATTAAAAAAAAATCCAAATTCAAGTATAAATATAAGTTTTTTTCTTTTTGGATCTTACTAAGGAAAAATTAAACTAAAATTGAACGCAATGTATTATCAACTCAAAAATGCATCAAGCTTGTTTTGATTATGGATAACATTTGTTTGGAACTCTCGCATCAGACTTGAAGCAAACCTACCTGGATCAAATTTTTCTCATGAAACACAGACAACTTATCAAAAACAAATCGTAGTTTGATAACAATAGACTTCATAACTAATTTATAAACAAATCTTAACATTATTTAGACGCAGAAGATTTAAATAAATTAAATTTTCAGTTTTTAATTATTGAGCCTCAAGAAACAATTATAACTAAAATATGTTTCTCTACTTACCTTTACAAAATAACAATAAAGTATTTTCAAAAAAATTTTAAATTCAATTTCTGTAAGTAAAGGCTTGCCAGCTTAATACACCCAGCATGATGTTATTCTAGACGCACAAAAAATCATACGATTTAAATTAAAAATTTTAAAAGAGAATTTAATTTTTTTAACTAATGATATTATAAATATATATTTTTTTTTGTTGTAAATTGTTGATCTTACGAATCAGCCATTTTAGTTTACAATCAAAATAAGCTATTATTGAAATAGTTCATTCATAAGTCATTCGTTCATTAAGTGTAAGAACATTCTAGTTAAAATAAATAAGATATTTTTAGCTATTTATTCAGAAGATTCTGGCCAGAAGTATCTAAAATTAACAAGCACAATTATTTTTATCTATGGATAGAAAGAAATTTTAAAAATGTTACTCAAAAGCAAGGTAACAATTGCAAAAGCTTAGGAATACTATCAAATATTTTCATTATAATAATTTAAACAAGCATCAATTTTAGTAAAGTTTTTAAAGTTTTCGAAGACTGGCAACTATACTGAACACAAGAATCTAAGCACGAGAGCTGCTCACAAGCATATAAATTGCATCATTTTTAAACTCGGTTTTTTTTCTTTTTAATAAATTTAAAAAAACTAACTTTTTGAATAATTTTCAATTGAGAAAAATATACGGCATTCATTTTAGAAAAGCTTAAAAGGGTGTGTGTGTGTGTGCGTGTGTTGGCTGCATTAGAAATGCTAGTCTGAAAACAGAATCGCAATAGCTTTTTACCTGAATTTTTCTATAAAATGCTTTTTATTTTTCTACGAATTTAAATTGGTTAAAATGTTCCACAATTTTAAAGGATCAGCTTATTCTTTAGATAAAAATAAATTCTAGAATCTCTAGAGCAATTTTTGTTCAAGTAACTAAAATTCAGCGCCCATTGTCAACTCTTGCACTCAATTCACCTTTTCAGTGTACGAAAATGAGCCAAATTCGCCAAGCTATGACCAACGCAGTTCCTGTTGTTGACGCCAACAATAACTCAAAGGAGCTCAGTAAGCGATTTTGATATTATTCCAAAGCATGATAAAAAAAAAAAAATCCAACAAGCAAGTCCAATTCTTTTGGCATCTAAGCCGCTCTAAAAAAAAAATTCTCTTCTCTATCATTTTTCTATAAGGTAAACCAAATGAATTTCTCAAATCGGATAAACATGTAAACATGCTTAAATATAATTCTTACAATCAAAAAAAGTATACTCTAAGTGAAAAATGTGAAAATGACTCGGATTGGAATGTGGAGGTGTCGGACTTTGCCAAGTCAACATGCAACCCTGTGCGCAAACTCATCGAACAGATGAAAATAGAGCCCAATCCGAACTACCAAATGATCGCGCTGTCTATCGGAGATCCGACGGTATTCAGCGAGATCGGCAAGCCCGATTCGGTCATCGCCGCAATCCAGGCTTGCATCAATGACAAAAAATTCGATGGCTACACGCCGTCTTACGGAACCGAGGCCGCCAGACAGGCCGTGGCTAAGTATTACTCTCGACCAGATAATTTGATTTACAAATTCACTGATATTTTATTAACTAATGGATGTTCTCAGGCTATTGACTTGTGCATTACAGTTCTGGCAAACCGCGGTGACAACATTGTCATTCCAAAGCCGGGCTTTTCAATTTACAAGACCCTCGCGGGAACCCTTGGTATTAATGTTAAATATTATAGTTTACTTGTAAGCTGTTCGATTTTCTTGAAATTTATTTTAGAACTTTACTGAGAGATTACAATTTTAAAAGGAGGAATTTAATTGGGAAGTTGATTTGGAAGAATTGGAAAGTTTGATTGATGAGAGAACAAAGGCCATTATTGTCAACAATCCATCCAATCCATGTGGTAGCGTGTACTCCAGAGAGCATTTGTTGGATATTATTGATCTTGCCGAGCGGTACAAACTTCCGATAATAGCCGATGAAGTCTATGGAGACATGGTATTTCCGGGCAATGAATTCTACTACATGTCAGAGTTGACTAAACGCGTTCCCATATTGTCCTGCAATGCTCTTTCCAAGCGCTTTATTTTGCCAGGATGGAGGTTTGGATGGATCGCTATTCATGATCCAAAGAATTATCTTGCAAGTAATTTTAGTAAAAGTAAAGTGAAGTTTTGATTAAATTTTTGCTATTAGGAGTCCGGGCTGGTTTTAATGATTTAACTACCAGAATACTTGGACCGAATAGTTTGGCTCAAGCAGCTGTGGTTGAGATATTGGAAAAAACCCCCCAGTCTTACTTTGACAGTGTAATGCAGATATTATCGGTATTTGTTGTTTAATTAAGTTTTATTTGAAATTTTTAATTTTTTTTTAAGATCAATGCTGAGATTGTCTATGAAAGAATAAAAAAATTGCCTGGACTAATCCCGAGAAAGCCTTCTGGTGCCATGTATATGATGGTCGGTCTGGACCTCAAATGTTTTCCGGATATCCCCACGGATTTAGAGTTTGTTCAAATGTTGATAAGAGAAAAATCTGTTTTTTGTCTTCCGGCAAATGTAAGTCAGAGATTTGAACGAATTTTGCTTAAAAGGAATTTTTTTTTTAGATATTCGAATGTCCCAACTATATTCGTATAGTAATTACGATGAAGAAAGAAAAGATTGTTGAAGCATGTGAGCGAATTGAGGAGTTTGTCTTGGCTCATTATAAACCCTGTGATAAAAAGTGATCAAATTTAGATTTTTATTTTTTTGGCTTTGACATTGGCTGAATTATTTTTGGCCAAAAATTCAATGCATTTTCCCACAGTCTTTTAATTTTTCTTTTGTTTTTTTGGTAATTTGATTTTTCAACTTTAAAAATGGAATCTCTAAAGAATAATATTCAATTTTTCCAAGTCTTTATATTTTTTAAATAAAGCGTTTTATCTTAATTTTTTAATTTTTAATTTTTGAATCATCGATTATTTTATATTTTTTTTCGCTCTCGTAGACAGTTAAAATAAAAACCAAAAACAAATTTATGATAAAATCAGTTTGCATTAAACAGATTTTTTTTTAGTCATAAATTTAATTTTTCCGATTAAAATAAAAATAGAAATCTTTTATAGAAAAAATCACAAATTGAATTGATTTTTTTATATAATCTAAACTAACAAAACAAAATGGAAAATTGGACTGCAAACATCCAAAATTTTGCTTTGCTGATTGATGCTTGGTAGTGTTTCTGCGTTTATCGCAAAATTTAGTCCTTTATAGGCTTTTTTTTAGTTATATAGGTAAAAGTCGTGAATTAGCTTAGGTTTAACTATGTCATTTTTGTTTTCCATAAGCTTTCTCAGGCAATGCGTCTTTTAATTATCAATTATAAATTATCCATTTTGACTTTTTTCAAAAGATGTTCGTTTTGTTTTCTATCGCAGTTTCTAATGTTGAATATAATTCTGTTGAAGTTTGTTGCAAAGCTATGAAATAATTTTACGATTCAATTTCAAGATTAATTAACAGGCTATTGCCCTTGACTTCATTTCTTGAGTCATTTTTCGCTATTCTTTTTTTTAAATTCTAGCAAAATTTTGATCTTTTTCTTTAGTGCAGGTTATGGATTTGAAAATTTTATTGAGTCTCCATAAACTCATCATGCTTGACCATTTTTGGCTTTGATATGGATTTTACTAGAAACAACTATTGGTCTCAAATACTTAAAATTTTTTGCATTTTTGATTTTTTTGCATTTAATTCCAAACTGACATTTTTGTGTTCTGATTCGTGAGGGGGCTTGAATAATTCGGTCCAGTTTTGAAATTTCAAATTTCGAGCCATAAACCTTTTTCATGGAAAAGATTCGGATCTTGTTGAACTTTATATTTAAGAAATTTTTATTTGAAAATGGATGTTTTTAATTATTTTTTAATTATTTTTTAATGATTTTAAACAATTTTCCATCAAAGCTTTCAAAGATTTTTAATCTTAGTGTGATCAAGTGAAACTTTTTCATTGTTGCCTATTTCGTTCTCATAAAATAAAGTTTTATGAATGTCTTTTTTGAAATAGCAATGCTTGGAAGTTCAGGTTTATTTCTTTAAATGGCACCCAAGAAAGAAGTCTTTATAAAAATCAAATCTTTCATTAATTGAAAGGAGGTAAAAAGTTGTCAGACGTTCCTATATTTTTATACGGCTCAATTAGCTTTCTAACAGCATATTATCCCTAAAGTTTACCTAAATGTTTTTCATGGTCCTTTCCTAACATATAATTTTACCAGAGTTGTTTAGAAGTCACAGGGTCAAGTCATGCCCAAGTCCGGACTTTTTTTTTATTTATTTTTTTTAAATGACTTGGACTTTATTTTGAGACTTCTAAACAACTCTGAATTTTTCTAAATATTTTTTAAGGTATTTCGATCCACTTAACTTAACCTCAAATTTGTCTGGATTTTTAGACATTTATTGCAAAAAACTGAATTAGCAATAAAACATTTTATTCATTATTAACTGAATTAATAATGAATAAACAATTAGATTTAAATTGTATTAATTGCTTATCGACTGAAAGAAATCGATCAGGTTTGTTTTTGAGTTTTCAATTAATTTTTCCCAAAGCTCTCTGACAAAACAAAAATTATCCCCATTTACTCTTTTTCTTCTTGTCGAATTGTTATCGAACCTCAGATACTTAATCAGTAGGAAAAATCTATTTTTGATATAAAATTTCCAATTATTCTCGGACCATACTTCAATGACAACATTTCTCTAAGAAGAATACCAAGACAATATTTTGTCGTGGAATAGAATTGAAAAAGCTGAGATCGTACTTAAATCAATTCTTGTAGATGCATAGCTAGGTTCACTACTTTTTCCATTAAAATAAATCCTTTTCTTAATTTTATTTTATCTCCATCATTCATTTTTACCCAAATAAAACCCAAATAAAACTGTTTAGATGTTTTATCAATATTTTGGTCTTGTTCAGCGATTTGGCCACTATCTTCGTCTAGATTTGATTGCTCAACTACTTCATTGCACTCATGATCACTATAATTCTCTAAATAGTCAGAAACATTTTCATCTTCTAAATCACCAGTAACATCACTGTCATACCCTTTGAAATCCTCATCACTTGAATCAGTTTTATTAGACGTTGAAGAGCTTCAAGATAGATGATCTTTTAGTCATTTTAATTTTAATAAAATTCTTTTTCTCTCCTGGTGTCTTTCCAATTGGCATTGTAAGCTGTTTAAGTACTGAGAACTGATAATTTCAGAGGGTAACTCGTTCCAATTCTTGACAATTAGCCAAGAAATTTTCAGGTTGCTTAATCTTCGAAATTTGGTTACTAAACCTTTTTATGTGTCCTCGTATAGCACTTTCTGGACCATCAGTTGTCAGTGAGTTAAATCTTGCAATAGTTCACAATTCAAAATTTTATTTTGAATTGTGAAACCATGTTGCTGAGGCGCAATCAGGTCATCATTGGTTCCTTGAAAATTTTTCCCATTATCTTAAATGTACCTGATGTAAGTTAAACTGGTCTGTTGTTTTCAGGTTCGGTATTTTTTCCTTTTTTATAAATGTTGTTACTTGTATACGATTGTTCAACTCAAAAGGATGAATAAAATTTAAAAAAAAAAAAATTTATTTTAATATTTTAATTTTTTAAACATAATTGTAAATTAAAAAAAGGAAAACAAAGGGTGGTATTTATTGTATCATAAAATATCTAAAATTTATCATCAAAAAATTGAGAAAATAACATCAAAATTTTAACATCAAAAAAATGAAATTTATCACCAAAATATTTTTATTTTCATCACCAAAATTATTAAAATTTCATCAAAAAAAAATATATATGAATCAATTTAAATAAATTCATCATTAAAAAACACGAAAATTTAGATTAATTAAATAGAAGGTATGCATCAAAAATTTTTTTTTATCATCAAATAAAATAATTAGTATAACCAAAATCAAGTGGAATATAAAATATAAAAAAAAACAATCTCAATTAAGCTTTTTTGAGTAGTTTAGTTTAGGTCAACCACGAGTTCTTTTTTCACTAACATCAAGTGTTCTAGGATTGTCAGAATTTTGGTAAATTATTCTGAGCAGCAATATAATATAAAATGTTTGCATTTTTAGCATTTTGAATATCTTGGACAATAATATAAAATTCTCGTATTATTTTAACCAATTATTTTCATTTACATCAGCTGGTATTAAATGCTTTCATTATTTACAAAATCATCGAAATATTATCTAATTTTTTTCATATTCAAATCTTGGGCTTTTTTGAACAAACTTTTGATTTAATTTGAATTGTGAATTGAAAGATGTCGATTGAAAATAAAATATACCATCATTTGCTTACAAAACTACTGGTATAAGTATTTATAAATCATTGTAAAATTCCATAATTTTTACAAAAAATAACGTATTGCTGATTGATTTCAAAGTAATTTAATTTTGAAGTAAAATTTTAATTAAATGCTTTATTTATTTATTTTTGAAGCGTAATTTTTTTTATTTGATTTAAAAAAAAAAAATGATGTAAAAAAAATATTTTGTTAAGTTATTTTTTATTTGTTGTTAAAAAAATATCTTTGATGACAAAAATTTAATTTTGGTGGACAAAATTAAATTTTGATGATAAATTTGAGTAAAAATTTGATGCCAAATTCTGATTTATTTGATGATGAAAATATTTATTACCGAAAACAGACAGTACAAAACTTCTTTCCTTTGTATTTAATTTTATTTTATTTTTAACATCGCCTAGTCTGGCGTAATTTTATGAAGTCTGGCGTAAATAATAATAATTAGGAGTAATATTTTCCTTTTTCCACTCATCTGGCAATTTACCAGGCATGAAACTTGTCTTCAGTTCCAGAGGCTTGACAAAGTTTGATGCGCAGCTCCTTAAAAATATTATTTGATCGAATTTTTAAACTTAATTATTAATTTATTAATTATTTAATTTTAAAATTTGCTTTTCAAAAATGTTTTCTAATCTTGCCTTCTATTTATTTTACAAAAAAATCAAATAAAACAATTTACAAGTCGAAGTTATTTTAAAGAACATCAATGCACAAAATTATGAAATATCTCTTAAATAAGTAATTTATTTTTTCCTCAAGGATCATCTTTTGATGGATAAAAGGTTTCCTCCGAACTGAACATGAAATAAAAATAATTTTGATGGTAATTTGAGGTTTTTATAGAAGATGAAGACTAAAAAAAAATTAACTTTATAAAAAACTTTTAATAGTGATCAATAAAGCAAATTTGGTAGCTTCCATTCTAGGCCTAAAATGGTTTCTTTAAATTGTATGCATGTATCACCTGAATTCAGCCTCAACGAAAAATTTCAAAAAATCCCAAAATAAATAATTATAATACAAAAGAATTGCAGCGCAAATTATTTGAAACAAAATTTTAACGAATTTTTTAAATTCCTAAGAAATTGTTAATTTAATTATGAAATAAAAAGGAGAATTTTTGTTTATTATTTCAATTGATTCTAAAAATTGAAATGAATTTTATTCAATAATAAAATTAAAACTAACCAAATGGAAGACCAAAAACAAAATGAATTGCTTAAAAGTTTTTTAAACAAAAGTATGAAAGTGAAAATAACCGATGGTCGCGTATTAATTGGAATTTTTTTATGCACTGACAAAGATTCCAATATAGTCCTTGGTTCATGTAAAGAATATACGAGTCAATCTGCAATCGAATCAGGTTTTTTAAATCAAAGAAATTTCTTAATATAAATTTAGTAACTTTTTTTAAATCTAAGATTCAATCGAGCCTAGATCAATAGGTTTATCGATGATTCCAGGTCAGCACATAGTTCAACTATTTATTGACGAATCCATTCATTCTTAAATATAGACTAAATATAAATTTTCTTATTCTTTTATTAATAAATATTTATAATAGATAAAATATTTTCAGAATGACTGACCAATCCCAAATTAATTTTTACTCATGGTCTTTAAAAGATAGAACGAAAGCAGATTCAGAGACCCAAAGATTACCTAATATAAATTTTCATTGTATTCGGTATTCTGACAAATGTCTTTACGTATGGATCGGTGATTCGGAAGCAAAAATGGAAAGTCTTTCTTGTGCAGTAAAGACACCATACGAAAAGGATCCCACAGCTATTGATATAATGTTTAATAACGATGATCAAAATAACAACTCACAAAATTCGAGCAAAGAACTATCAATTAGAATTTCCAAAAAACTTAATAAGCAAGTTTTTGTAAGTTTTAATGTATCGAACAGTTTATTAGAACAAACTTATTATCAAACAAATGAGTCACAAGAAAATTTGAAGAATATTATCGAGAAAGGAATTTTTTCGGAAATTAAAAATCGACCAGAATATTTTTAAATTTTATTTACGAATCAAAAAATAATCTTTAATTAAATGAAATTTAACACCATTTTTTAAAAGTCTTATCTCTAAAAAACTATTATTTAATTAATTTATGCTAAATTTGAAAATAAAAATCAGAAATTTTAATTCGAATGCTTAACTTAAACTGTAAAATTGTGTTAAATCATCTTAAACAATTTTTAATTTTTAAATTGATTTCTTTGGCATCCATCTACCACCATCCATCTTATACCGGTTGCTTTGATTAGGAACAAAAAAGGCTTTTATTTAAATGATCAGTATTTTAAATAAACTTATCTGTAAATAATACCAGTTAAATAAAAATGATCAGTATTTTTTGATGAATGTACAGTTGATCTGTAATAAATCATGTCAATTAGCATGTAATCTACATCATCAGTATAATAATTAATTCATCATTAGTTTACAAGGACCGATTAGTTAATTGTGAAAGCTACACATAAAAAAAGATTAATAAGAAAACTTTCTTCTCAACTACTTCATCCGAGATGTACTCTGGAATATTTGATTTTAAGTTTCAATTTTTTAAGTCAGAAATAAAACACAAAATAAAATTTGACTTGCAATCAGGTTAAAAAATGTTAAACCCAGCAACAAAAGATGTTCCTATTTCGGCTACCATAGATGTCCTCCTAGTATTTCATCTCCGCAAGCTTGCTTGGTGTAGCTTATTCTTATTATTCTATTATTCTTATTCTATTGGTGACAAAAGCAAAAGAGGAAGACCAAATAAGACAACAAAAGCTTTATTGAAAAATTAAATTTTGTTTTTGTAAAAAATTGTTTTTTAATTTAAAAATTACAAATTAATACTTTTTAATTTTAATAATTGAATTAAAAAACACCTTGTTCTAAATATTTTACTGATCATTATATATTTGACGTGTGACCAAAATACTAAAATATGGATCAAATGAAATAATTTTTTGTGAGTTAGGGGTTAGGGTTGTCCTAAAACCTTAACCCCTAACTAATAATATAATTTAAAACAATTAATCAAAAAATAAAAAAATACTGATAAAGTATTAAAAAACCCTAAAAAAAATGAAGAAAATACCTCTCGTTCGCAAATATTTGAAAAGTCTTTGGATGATACTTCTTATTTTTCGACTTTTAACTTATAATCTTGTTTTTTCATAAAATATTTTTTAAAATTCGATTCATCACTAAAATTTAAATCTTTCATTAAAAATATCGTTTTTGTCTGATTTTCCCTGTAAGAAGAGGCTTTGTTACGGCTGTCTACATTTCATTATTAGATTCTAAACCTACATTTCATTATTTTTCAAAGATTTTTTATTAATTAATTTACTTTAAAAGAATTATTTTTATCTTAAAAATTAATTTTCGATAAAAATTTTTGTGGCAAATGTTTCTTTTTATTAATTTTTTGTGGTGAAAAAAAGACTGATTGTGTGTAGATATTTTTGTTTATGCTAATCAGAATTTGATTGAGCTAAAATAGTTTTCTCAAAAAAATTTCTGAAAACATATTAAAATTAAATTAGCCTAAATCTCAAAGATATTTTTTTTAAACTTTTATTTTAAAAAAATTTTAATTTAAATACAAAAATCATTAAACTTTTGAAATTTAAATAATTGTTTAATTAATTTATTCTAATTTTCATTTGGAAATTATTAGTTATTTAAATATTTACAATAATATTTAATAATTTTATAAAAAAAAATCAACTTTAATCGGACACGGCTTTTTTAGAAATAAAAAAAAATTTAATTTTTGTGACAAAAAGTTCCAAAATTAATTGGGCTCAACTGTAGACGAAATTGGATTTGAATAGGCTTCATGTTCACTATTTTTTTCTAAATGTGAATTCGAAGACGATGTTGAATCACAACCATCATTGCTACTTACACATTCTGCGGTCATATCACCAGCTCCAGTAATTATTGTATCATATTCATTATCTCTGTTAAGATAATTAGCATCATTACTATTGTACATAACAGCACTTCTAGTCATATAAATATCTCTTTCATTGATAGAGAAATCGAAACTTTCACTCACGGGCCTAAATTGAGCTGGATGGTAACTATTGAACATTTTGTTGTTACGATTCGAGTTCGCCTTGAACGATTTGGAGCGAAGCTTGACTCCCGAGTTGGTTATTTGATTATCATGTGGTAAAGATGACAAAGATGATTGAATAATGTTAGCATCCATTGATTTACAATTCGGATGATAGCCGATTGTTGAAGAGCGAGTCAATTTAAATTTTGATAAATTTTCAAAGCTTTTATCAGTTGATTGATCACTTTCTGAGTTCAAGGTGTCATTATTCAGCTGGTTCAAATTTGGCTGACTCTGCAGTCGAAATTGAAGCTCCTCATTTTGCATTGATAAACGTTGATTTTCTTTATCTTTTTTCTCAATTTTGATGGATAGCAATCTGTTATGCTCACTGGCACGTCTTAAATTAAAAATATTAAAATTTTTTTAAATTATTTTTTTAATTTCTGCTTTGAATTTTGCTTCAAAAAAAATTATTTAGATTAAATTTTAGAATACATTGAGTTCTAAGAAAAAAATCAAAAAACCTTAATAATCAAAGAGTTCTAAATGTTTTTTTTAAATTCAAAAAATTCGGAAACAAATTTTTTGTTCAGGAAACTAAGCTGAACCAAAATTAAGTGAACTTTTGCAGACTTTTGCAGAAAATGAATTGAATCAAGGTTTTATCATAATAAAATTTCAGAATTTTTGGCGCTGAGGCTAAATTAGAGAAAAGCTTCCCAACTTAATAAATTTTCGAATAGACATTCAATTTTTTTCTGGTCTACACCTGTCTCAATGGCCACAATAAAAAAAATAAATAGTTACCAGTTTTTTAAATGACAATTTTTCAGACAAGTGTAAATTTCATTAAATTAATTTGAAAAAAATCTGTAAAAGAAAAACTCATATACCATATTTTAAAGATAAGAAATTTTTAGTTTTAATTTTCAAGCAAATTTAGGAAGCTGTTAAAATTTTCTTAAAAATGAAAAAAAATTGAATTTTCAAAAATTTTGATTTGGTCAACTGTTCCTAAATAACAGGATTTTGGTTGCACAAGAAATCAAAAGTACCAGGAAATCAAACGTAGTTTGGAGATGGGATAATTGCTTCTAAAAAAAATCTATTTAACACTTTTTTCAAAGAGTGTTGCTCAATTTTGATATTAAAAATTATTTTTCATTGAAATTCTAAGCAAGACACAATAAACAGCGTTTTGAACAGTGTTTTGGGTTCTAATTTAGATCTCATATTAAGATACCAGTTTTTAATTTTTGATTTTCAAAATTATTTTTAAAATTTTTGAAAAATAAATTAAATTTTTTTTAATACCTTTCAGCTTCTTGTTTGCTCTGAAGTATTGCTTTGAGCTCCTCAACTTCTTGTTTATATCTTCTCAACTTTATATTCATTTCATTGTAATTGTCACATTGGGTGACTAATTTATTATTTTTAGTTCTCAAATCGAATAAATCTAAATTTTTGATATCCAATGCTGCTTTTAAGCTTTCAATTTCCTTTTCAAGAGTATGCTGAATATCTAACAAGCGTGTGATTCTTTCATCCTTGTCTTTGGACAATGCTTCTTCGCATTCTTTGATCCTAGCATCCAAATCCGAATTCTCTTTCTACAAACAAATTATTCAAGAAATTTCAAAATTTAATTTTCAACTTTATTCTTACATTTTTTTTCGAAATTTCTTCTCTAAGCTCATAGACTAATTTTTCATGTTCAATTTTCATTGAATCAATTGTTTTATTTAATCGACTAATTTTAACATCGCTTTCCTGCTTCAAATTTTTAACGCCCAGGTCATAGTCAATATTCAAAATTTTTATTTCAGTCTTGTAGTCTTCTTCGATATCAACCAATTTTTTTTCATAACTTTTTTTGATTTCAATCGATTCTTTGGTCATTTGATCTATTTCAGTTTTCAATTGAACAATTTCTTTTTGTTTCTCATCCATACTGCTATTCAAATATTCTATTTGACTCTCTAAAATAATTCAAAACTTCTTAGTTAATTTTTTTTTCTATTAAAATGGAACTAACCATAATTCTTTTTATCAAAATTGAGTCTGTTTCTAAGCTTGGTTACTTCGAAACCATTCATCTAATAGAAATAATTTTAATAATTGAAAAAAATTTTATTTTAATATTTACATCATTAGCCAAATAATTAAATGCAACAGTGACCGCTTCAAATGATGCTAAAAGCTCTTTGTGTTTCATTTTCAGCAGCGAAAATTCTTTGGTTCGTTCTTCACACAGAGCTTCAAGTCGCTTAACTTCTTTGGTATGTTTTGTTTCTATTTTAGATCTTGCGGAAGAATTCGGCGATGATGGTGAAGACATGATGGACTCAGCGCGCACATGGCTTAAATTAGTGTGGATCGTTATAGTGTCTTTTTTTGCTTCGGAACTGTTTTTTTTCAGTGTGCTTGATTTGGCATCGTTTTGGATGGATAGCTTTCTTAGGTCTGAATTTTGTGAAAAATTTGCTTGTGCCCGACTTGAAGTGGACACATTTTGTAATTGTTTGGTTGATGCTGAGTTCAAACGATTTGAAATTGTTTTCACATCCGATTTGCTTGATAAAGAATTTTGCTTGGAAGAATTGGTTTGGTTAGTCAATTTCACCGACACAGAACTCAAATTTCTGGAAGTTGGAAGCGAAATTTTAGACAAATTTGAAACCTCTGACATAATACTGGCGTTGCTAGAGACTGCAGTCATTCCCTCATGTGATTTGTAAATTTTTGTTAGGGCAACTTTAAAAAAATGGACTAGATAATTTATTTTAAAGAAAAATAGGAAATTTATTACGGTTTTTGGGTATTGAGTTCTCTTTATTGCTATTTTTAATTGATTCTGTTTTTCTAGCCAAAGAAGATACTTGAGCTTTTGGCTTTTTGGTCGAGTTTTGTGCCGTGGTAGAATGGTTAACTAGTGTTTTTTTCTTCAAATCGCTAGTAACTCTAAGCGAGCCTGTTCTGGACGAAGCCTTTGATGATTTAGATTCTTCATCTTTAAATTAAAGATAGAAAATAATTCTTACTATTAAAAAGGGAAATGGATACCTGAACATGAATGTGTATCGGTATCAAAAACACTGTTTTGGTCTTCTTCTGAAGCAAAAAGGGTAAAAGCAAACTCAATTTTTTACAATTTTCGAGCAGGTTTTTTTAGGGCAAGCAAGAGATAAATTCCAAAATATTTTGTTAAATAAGAGGAAAAGTTTTTGTTGCGACAGGATCAAATTTTTGAATTAACTTCTTTGTTAATTTAAGTTTTTTCTTACAGCTCTCAAATCCGGAAAATACTTTAAAATTTAAAAAGATGAAAAATGTCACTTTTTTAATTTTTTTGATAAATTTAAAAATTAACTGAAAGAATGTATTTTTTTTAATTAAGCGCGCAATTTGTTTATGTGTGGCGACCGGAGAAAATTTCAAAATGAACTTAAATGTTTAAAAAGGTAAAAAAACTATTCTAAAATTAGGTTTTGATTTTAAAGGAATCTGTTAATTTCCTATTCTTTAGAACATTTTGATCCTGATTTAAAACAAAGAACTCTAAAAAAACTTTTTTTGGTTGTATTTAAAGCTAAATTATAGCTAAGCATTATTAATTAATGAGTTTTTTAGTGATCCATCAGATGATTAATTGATAGAGTACAATTTAATAAAGATTCTATTGATTTTAGCTCTTTTAATAAAAGACATATTTTGGAATTTAGTGGTTAGACATAGTTTGATTAAAGAGTCAAAAAATTCAAACCTATTTTATTAGCCGATTCGGCGTTTGGCAAGCTTTTAAGCTTTTTAACAATCTTGTGATTGGCAGTGTTTGTAGTTTTTTTAATAAATTGAGATTTATGGTTCGAATTAGACTGATTAGTTAAAGAAGATTCAGCATTTTTTTTGGCCAAGTCTTTAATTTGATGCAGTGATTCATGATTTTTAGTTGTATTATTAGTGTATTTAGTCTCAAGCTTTTTTTGGATACTATTTTTGGCAAGAGTGATAGTGTTATGAGCGCGGTTAGTCGCCGGCGTGCTCATGCCGGTAGTTTTAGTCATTGGTTTACCTTTATCGCTTGCTGCATTGCTAGCCCGGTTCATTTTGCTGTCTTCGGCGATGCTTTCGAAAGTGTTCACTGTCGAATTGACTTTGATGTTAAAAGAACTATTAGAAAATTCAGTTTTATCAAATGTCTTGTTCATCGAATTGCTAGCCAATTTTTCGTCTTCATTCAGCTCGCTTGTTTCTTGAAATTTGGCGTATATCTCACTATCTAAAATTTTTTGAAAATTAAAAAATATAAATTTGTTGAATTTGCTCAGCATAAATTTATTTGAATCATAATTTTGTTATCTATTCTCTCCTTTTCAGGCTTTCAACTTAAATTAAAATTTTTTTTCAATTTATCAAAATATTTCTATGGTCTAGAAAATACTCAAATCCATCCGAAACACAAAATGGTATTAACATGCAGAATAAAAAAAATCTCAAAAAGAGTTCTAGTCTGATGTCATAAATAATATTTTAGTATCCGTAAAAGGTCAAAAATTTGAATTAAAAAAATATTTGTAATATTTTTAGCTCAAAAGATAGCAGGCGTTTTGTGGATATCTTATCTGGGTTTTTTAAGATAAAAAATTAAAAATAAAAACTGATAAGTTTTCTTGTGACTTTTATTAAATGATACAATGCTAAATAAATTCACTTAAATTAATGATTAATTTTTGAAATGAAATCATCTAAAACTTTCCTATTAACTTTCAAATTTTCTTTTTCTAATTTTAACTATCAATTGTTAATTTTCCTGAAGTTAAATAATTAAGATTATAAGAAAAATAAATTCATTACGAATTTGGTTGCTAAATTCGAATAAAAATCTAAAATTGTATACATGAAATTTGCTATTCTTTAAAATAAACATTTTGAGAAATTTTAAAATAAAATATTGATTCATTAGATTGATATGATTGCTAAATTTAAATTTTATTTTATTCGTCTCTTATTTTAATAAATAATCAAAAAAATAAATATCAAATCAAAGTATCGAATTTCTTCTCTTATAAAATTAAATTATTACCTTGAAACCTAGTGAATATTAAATTCTTTACAAGGCGATATATTATTTCTTCGATTTTTTAGTCAGAATGAATTTGATTATTTAATTTAAGATTTAAAGTCACTATCCAAACTTTAAAATATTAGACAAACTATTAACTAACTTTTAGTTACATCATTTTATTTTTAATCTCTATTACAACAAGCTTTAATCTTATTATTTGAAAGAGCAATCTATTATCATTAAAGGGAATTAGTCAAATATTATAAGTTTAAACTAAAATTACATTTTTTAGGTAAATCACATCAAAGAAACAGAATTTAAAATATATAGGACTGTAAACTTCGGGAAAAAAACAAACAGAAATTTAAAATATAATTTGGGTCTAAATTTAAACTTAAAGTGAAATTTCTAAATTTAATTTGGATTATTTTTAGATCATAATTTAAATGATATCAATTCTATTTTTTTGTCTTGGAATTCTTAAATTGTTTTTATTTTTCACTACTCTTGTAAATTTCTTCCTATTAATATTATTATTATAATTATTTTTATTATTACTCGCTAATACCAACTTTATATCACTCATATTAAGAACCTGCAGAAACTCTGCAAGTCTGCAAAACATTTAAAGCATTAGCAAATACAATAAAAATACACAGAATTTATTTGGGTGATACAAAGTTTGTATCTACTGATACATTTTACAAAACGAATTTTAGACCTTAAGCAAAAAAATTATTTGAATTTAATATTTTTGTTCAACTCTTTTGTTTCAAAATTTTAGTGCCGAAAAATCAAGAAAAGTCAACAAAAAATCGTCAGACTAACCTTCTCGGTCAAGAATAAAATTTCAAAAAGTTGAATTAAAGCAAAAAAATTCACGTCGTAAAAAACAAAATGGAATTCATCCAAATAATTCTAAATTTCTGGCTGATTATTTTAATTTTATACTGAAATAATCAGCTTAATAAAATGTTAAAGTAATACATTTATTTTAAACAAAGCTTGGAAAATAGCGTCAAATTGAAATAAGTAATTAAGATGATGCCAAAAATATTGATAACAATTACAGCATCTTTTTAAGACAAATTAAAGCTGTTAAGTCTAAAGATTGTTTAAAATTTTGTTGAATTGGTTCAAGATGTCTTAGAAAACTTCAAAGTCGAAAATATCAATATTTCATACTTTTTTTCTTATGGAATTGCATGCTAAATTTTGTGAAAAAAAAAATCTTATTTGAAAATAAAATAGACTATCAAGGGAAAATAACTTGAATATCGTGCTACCTAATCACGTCCATAAATGGTAAACAAATCAGAACAGTTTTGCATTAATCAGTCAAAATTTAAAGCTAATTAGATACGCTTGATTACATTGAAAATTTGCTCTAAAAAAACATTGATCCAATTTAAATTTAATAAAAATCGCCTTATCTTAAAATTGGTTCTATGTCTGAGCACGAAAAAAAAGTATTTAAAATTACCAATGATCATTAAATTTGCATCATTATCCAATTTATCAGATGCGTAATTACCACGCTCTGTTTGTCCATTCGACTGCTCCCTAATCTCAACCAAAACAACTTCCATTTCGTTTTCAAAATTTACCGCTATGCTATCTTTTTGTCTTATTGGCTCACTAGCATCAACATTTGGTTGTTTTGTTGACTCAGCTGAAGTTAAATACGCCGCTTGACCATTACTTGAATTGATGGTCAATTCATTAATTTGACATACATTTAGGAGCAAATTTTCAACAGCAGATTTGACCTCTTTTTCAATTTGAATTTGGTCAGATTGGGCCAAACAATCGGCTGTAGAATTTTGTGTTTTGACTGACGATTCTGGTTTCGCTTCGGTTAAATTTAAGCTCGATGCGGATTTTGTTTTGGTTAAATTAAGCTTGGAGCATTTGAAATTCGAGTCTAGTTTTAATTTTTTGCCCAAAGTGTTGGTTGAACTCATTAGAAATGAAGAGTTTAGCCAATTTTTGTTCGGCGCTGTCACATTGTTCAAGTGGATGTCGTCCATTAGGTCATCAGGTATGAGTTCGTTTTCAAGAAAGTCATCATTTGGACCGCTGGCTAAGTTATTAGTGGAGTCGAATAGCAAAACTCCGTGGCGCTTTTGTTTGTCATTTTTTAGACCATTGGTAATTTGAGCTTCAGGTCGAATTTTTTCATCAGCTTGGTCCTCAATATCGAACGTTCTGTTCATCTTAAAAAATAATTTAGTTTTTTTTTGACTATTTTTAGATTTTGGCTTAAGGGTTATTTCGTTTAAACCCTTTTGTCATGAAAAAAAAATAAAGTAAAATATTTTTGCTCTAAAAAATAGAAATAATTTTATTAAATGTTTGTGTTTATCTAATTTTCGGCGTCAGAATCAATCGATTTTGAAGATTTTGCTTATAAATCTAGCGTTGATTACATAAGACCAAAATTTTTCTTAATGATCATTTTTAAAGCAAAAACTCGATAAATTTTGGGAAAGATAAATTTTTAAGAGATTAATCAATTTTTGCTTAACATCCTTCTATATCTCAAATGATAAATTCAATCCCTTAAATTATGTAATAACTATGCATTTACTCACATGATTTAAATTAGTTGACATAATTTAAAAAAACATTATCTTTATAAAAAAAATTCTTAAACGAATTGACAACAACAATGAATTTACTCGATCAAACACAAAAATCAATAAAATTATTTAAGTATTTTCTCTTTTTTCTATTATAAATAATTAGATTTGTTTTTTTTTCTAAATTTTAAATTTTTCTGAAGATCTGGAATCATGTAATGACTATATAAATTACGTTTGTTTGTTTGTCATAACATTTTATCATATTTTTTTTAGAAATAAGAAAAGATATATACTCTTATTATTGGATTATATGGATTATGGAAAAAATAGTAAAATTTATTCTTTTATTTGATAAAAGTTGATTAATTGGCCTTATTTTTTCACTAGAATGATTTTTGTATCATCCTTCATTTTTATTAGATTTAAAAGATTAAATTCTTTTTTTTTGAGAATCCAAAAAATCTTTGGTGTTTCGACCTTTGGTTTACGAGGTAATATACAAATTTTTCAGTGTTAGCGTAAATTTTTATAAAAACAAAAAAAATTGAGACTTAATGAAGAATTCAGCAAGTATAAAATTAAAATTAAATTACAAACCAAAAATGGAAATAGCCCTGCATTTGCCAATTTAAAAATAAAAATAAATTTCTCTCAACTACTCATTTTTGATTTAATAAAAATATTTTAAAAGGCTTTGAATTTTTGAATAAATGTATTTACGTCTTGTGACAAAGATAGCATAAATATTATTAAATATTTAACTTTGGGACAATGATTAATTTTTAAAAGCAATAAAAAATAGAAACATATTTATATTATTTAAAAAAATGAAATATATTTAAAATCGTTAAAAAAGTTTTTAATAAAAGAAATTTGTTTTCCAATTTATATATTTTATTTAGATTTTGTACTTTCTGAGAAATGCTGAAGTTTTTTGATTCAATTTGATAAAAATTCATTCTATATTTTTAAGAATGGGAGCTCTTTTTATGCAAAATCAATTAAATAAATTATTTCTAATTCTAAACTTTTCAATTATACGAATGAATTTCCTAGAGGAATATCAATAATTCAAGCTTTTTTATTGACTTTGTGAATTAATAACTAGACTTAGGACGAAAAAAGCTAAATATTACAAAAATTGATCTGAGCAAAAAAAGAACTATTGATTAAATACAAAAACAAATATTTACTTGAATCTTATTTGGCTTTGGTTCGGTTTTGGACAAATCAAAGGAATTTTTGGAAAAGGCAAGTTGATTAGCCGAAATTGTCTGCTGGGATGGAATACTTGATCGCTTGTAAGAAAGTGATAACTTGGGTGGCTTTGTGGCTAATTCATTGCTAGTAGACTTTGTGAAAGGAATATTTGAATTTTGGCTCAATTGTGCATTATGTACAGGTGTATTGCTGTGGTTAAAACCGAGCTTTACCGGATGACTCAGTCTATTTGAATAAATTGACGTTGTATTTTTGTTCAAGCTTGATTGTTTCATTAAACTAGCAGAGGTTTGCTCGTTTTTGTTGTTCTCTAATGGCTCTAATTGAATAAATTAAATAAATTAAAGAAATTAAAAATTTTTTAAACTAAATTTATTTTGTCAATATTGCGCACCAAATTTTTTTCTTTTTTAAATTTTTTATGAGTAAATATTTGAAAATCGTGTAAAAAAAAATGAACATCGCATTGATTGAGAATTTAGAGAGATTTTTTTATCCTATTTATCTATTCTCATGATGCTAAATTTCTCCAGGAAATTATATTTTCTATTTCCAAATAAAAAAGACGATTCTGAAGAAATCAGGTAAAGTAAATTAGTGTAAAATGGTTTTATTCATATAGAGTTTTAATTAAAAAGTATCATTTTATTATTGGAATTAAAAAATAATTCCTCAGAATGAATTTTAATCCTAAAAAAATGGAATACAATTTTTGACGGCTTAAGGAATTTTAGCTCAATAAATTGAGAGCAAAAAATTCATAGATTAATAATTAAAATATTTTCAATAAAGTATTCAAAGGATATTGAATTTTTTTTGCTTTTGGTACAAAAAGTTTGACGGAAAAAATACAATACTCAAGTTAAAAAATAATAACTCTCAAGTTCTAAATGTCAACTTTAATTTCTAATAGTTAATATTCGTAAATATCTCATTAGGGCATACAATTTTAACCTATTTAGGTACACTGGTTTATTATTTTTTAGATGATTTTATAAATCAACAAAATTTTGGATATATTTTAAAACCATTTGTTTTTGAAATTATAAAGCTAATAAAGTGAAAAAAGAGGTTTTGCGAAGTTCAGTACTTAAAGTTTTCTAAATTTTTACCTTTAAGGCAAAACATAGAACCATGGATGACCATTGTAAATTTTGGAACATTAAAAATCTATAACTTTTTTTGCTCTAATATACTCGAAAATAGTTTGTTGAAGATTTTTCTGAGGGTTAAAAAATCTTCATAAATCACTACAGTACAGGACGAATGTTTAAACCTCTTTCATCATAAAAATAGGGAGACCGGTTTCGAATGGGTATTAATAGTGGTGTAGATGATCAACTCGATACTCTGTGTCTGCTCAAAAAGGTATTTGAAAAGGAGATGAGCGCCTCCCCTAGTAGAATAGAAAATAAATAGAAAAGGGACATATACCTAAATTTTTCAGCTGATACAATTTTCAGGACCAATTTTGGGCGGTATTTTTTTCATTTTTTTTTTATTCTAAATGCCACAATTCCTGTAGGTGCAGCAAAGATTGTTGAATAAATTGTAAAAGTCAACTATTTAGGTGCAAAATCTGTACAAAATGCATCAGACCTTAATAAATAGAATTTAAATTCTGTTAAACTTGAAGTTTTTCACCAAATGATAGAAATTGCTAAATTTTTTACTTTGTTTTTTTGTTAAACACTTTATACTTTAATTCTACCTATGACGCTAAATAATGATAATGATAATCAATGTTTATTCGAATCTTGTTCCATTGGCAGAATTGATTTTTGTCTTATGGTAAAAAAAATTTTTGGCTTTAAGTTTTTTGTCGATTCTCACATATCCAATAAAGATATTGAATTTTCCTCTGTATTTAGCTAATTTCGAATTTTAATTACCGCTGTTTTTTATTTATTTTTTTTTAAATCAAATGTTTTTAAAGCAACATCAAATAAAATTTCAATAAATTTTGAAAATTAATTAACAAATTGAACTTATAAGTAATTTATCTTTTGTGCTTATAAAATAAGTGAAATTATATCTATATATCATTTTTTTATCAATTTTTTACAAATGAAAAGAACTGTATTAGAGTGCCAAACAGCAAAGGATTGTTAAAGCTCAAAATAATTTATTTAGAAATGTGGCATGCGAATGAACATCAAAAGAAGATTAAACATGATGTTTAAACATGTCACATGACCATACAACAGAATGATTTGGTTAGATAGAAAAATTTCTGAGACACTTTCAATTGAAAGTAATTTAGACCGATCAAACTTAAATAAAAATAAAAATAAATGCTAATCTGTGGAATTAAATGTAAAGAACAAAATTTTTTTTGAAATATCCTTTGGCAATTTTTTAGAATTAATGGTTTTAAAATATTATCACTCTAAAGTAAGTTTTAAAATCTGGTAGACTAAAAAATCAGTACTTTATTCGAAATACTAAAAAATCACTCAAATAACCCTGAATGAAATTAAATGAAATATTTGAAATAATAATGATATTTCTTAAATCTTGATTTTAAATAAAAAAAGCAAACTTTTTAGTTTGTAGCTACAAAAAAAAAAGATTCCGATTCTGATTCTTAAATCTTGAATTAGATTTTATTCTACAACACATTTCAATTAATCTATTTAGGTGTCTAGTCATTTTATAAAATATCAAAAAAATAAGCTAATAAAATTAAAATATCGATATTAATGAGCTTATTTTTATTCAATTGAGAACACTTTTTCTAAATCTAAAAATCGAAAATGTGTCAGATTTTTTGGTTCTAGTGTAAGCCTGTGCGTGCTTCGTTTTAAGTACAATTTTAAATTTATTATTTTTATCTAAATTTTGAGTGCAATATCAATTTTTTAGAAAATTAGATTAATCTTACTTGGAGTCGAGGCTGAAAAATTCGAGTCCAACTGTTTATTTGAGCTATTCTGTGTACTGGCTAGTCTTAATAATTTGTTTTGGTTGCAACTTGAGGGAATAGAAGTGACTCTATTGACACCGGGAATAACCGAGGTTCGACTCTTAACTTCTGGGGCTCCGGACAAGCGTTTGGTCTGACTGTTTTGCTTTAGCCTACTGGGCGAGCTGGTCGACGAAATAGAAGAGGCTGATGAAATGAAGTTAGACGAAGAGCTAAGCATATTGTCTTCTAGTTTAATGTTCATACAAGAGGAAGAATCGGAAGAAGTGTGACCAGTGCTGTTGGGGTTTTTGCTTGCATTTTGTTTCAAACTAGTGCTATCATTTATAAAATCATCTAAATTGGTTATTTTCGATTGATTTTTTGTAAGTTGAGATTTGACTATCAATGTCGGATTTACGAGTTTTGACGGCCCGGGTAGCTTCGACTCCGATTGAGGTCTGGATTGATTTTTTTCGGCTAGCTGCAATTTGCTTGCTTGTGTTTGTTTAAAGCTTAGTGGTGCTTTTAATTTTGATTTTTTCGATTGATCTAAAATACAACAAAATGAATAAATAATTAAATCGAACACAAAAAGCCTAATAAGATTTGAAATTTATAAATAATCTTAATTAATATATTTTTGTCGGAGCTCACTAGTTTGCCACAAACAACTACTATTTCAATATTTTTGTTTAATTAATTCAAATATAAATTTTAAGATTTAATTTTGTTTTATGAAAAGTTTGACCGGAATTCAGCTCAAATTTAATTAGTAAATATGAATTTTTATGTCATCGGCCACTGCTCTGGTCTCAGTCCTTAAAAATATGCAATTAAAATTTTTCATCCTCCAAAGACTCGTCTCCCTTCGTTTATTAGTCTTAGTTAAAAATAGTTCAATGGCAAATTACATGATATTGAGTCTAAATATAAGCTTAATAAATTTTTTGATTTAATTTTAAATCTAGAAATTAATCTGTCATGTACATTTTATTAAACTTTTCTATTATCTTTAAATTTTTATTAGCGTTTTTTATTTTTTTTACTGAAGGAGCTTAAGCTCGGTAAAGATTTACAAAAAAAAATGGTTTCAATCATTTCGTGACCAAACTGACAGAAAGGGGTAGAAACAAATATGAAAATTTTTTTTTTATTAATTTTTAATTTATTTTAATTTAATAAAAATAGAATTTCGGCATAAAAATTTATTAAATATATTTATTTGAGAACTTTAAAGAAATATCCAAATTTTTTTGAATGTTGGAAATAAAAAAAATCAATCAAAAGTTTAAGCTAATAAATTTTTTTTCTTTAAATTACAACTAAATGTTAAATTCTCTCCTTATTCTAATAAGAACTATTTCTACCTTTTTTTTTTCTAATAAATATGATTTTTATGAGGGGTTCCCTTTTTAACTTAATTAAATTGTTTTATTCAATCGCTTGATCAATCATAAAATTATTTAGAAAATCAGTTACCATCTACTTTGCCAAAGTCTTAAAGAATATTTCAAAAGATAAACAAAAACTGTTCCGCATTGGTGGCCTACTGGATAATGTTTTGCATTTTAGGTCTAAATGAAAATAGCATGAAACCCTTTAATTATCGTATCAACATCGCATAGTTTAAATTAACCTATTTGTTTAAGAAGCTTTAAATTAAAACAATAGAAATTAGTCGGCTTTGAATAACAACATACTTGGAACAAGCTGAAGAGGATTTTTCTGGGCATACACTTGGCTAAGCCTTATTTTAAATTAGATTTTGAGAGTCATTTTTGTTGCCCTATTGTCAAATAGTGTCCGAATGTGGCCCGTTATTGTTAAAGATTAGGAAAATTATCGTAGCCTAAATTGCTAGGACAAACTAAAATTTGCCATGCTTTAGGCATGGGTAAAACACAAGATTCAAGCTAAACTGTAGATAGATTTTTTTAATTTTTAATCTTTATCTTAAAGGGTCAAAACATAAAAAACCAAAATAAACATAAGAATTTAAATGGCCTATAGTCCTTTGAAATTTGACAAATACGGAATGTTTGATTTTGAGAAACTTTTGATTAATAATTCGAAAATATTTGACTAAAGGTAAAAATTAGAATATTCCAAAATTCAAGTTTAAATTCGTAAATTGAATAAAATTAATTTTTTGCCTCTAAATGAGAAAAAATTTAATTGAAAATAAAATTAACTTCAACATTTAAAATTTTAGGCATCCATTTAAAGCAGAACTAATTGAGAAAAATAACCTCTTAAACAAATTTTAATTTTAATTATCAAAAACTCTAAATACCAGATCACTTTTAGGAAATTATGAGGCAAACTTTTATGTTGGAAAAAAAGAAAAAATTAAAAATTAAAAATTAAAAATAGTCTCTGTAAGTTGTGTCTTGAATGTGTCAAATTACTTATGATACCAACTTACCAATTGAGCTAGCTAGTTGGTTAGCATCCAGAGTTTTGCGTTTTTCGCTCTCGGCTTGCTCATTTTTAGCCACGGACGCCGAGTTAAATTTAAGCTTGAACTGCTGACTCAACTTGTTCAAAAGACTGCTCTTTTGATTCGAACAATGCTGATTTTGAATCGAATTTTCTTTTTTTACGCTCATTTGGTAACTGCCAGACTTTTGTATCGATACCTTGTTTGTCATCATGTTGGCTAATTTTAGATCCTTTTTTGGCTCTACTGTGTTATTGTCTCTCTTGAATTTTTTTACTCTTGTTCCGAGTGATTCATTATTTGGATGGAAATTTTTGCTTGATCTGATCGGCTGGAAAATGTTGTTCGAGTTGTAATCGATGGGATGCTGATCGGGAAAGCGTATTTTCTCTAATTTAGGACGGTGACGTGACGTTTCAGGATAGAATTTAACTTTGTCTATGGGTGCAAATAAACCGTGATTTGGTTCGCATTTAAAGTATCTTGAAAAAAATTATAAAAGTCAGCAAAGCATTTGAATAATTTAAAATCGTGCCCCTATTATTGAAATTTTTTCTAATACTAAAGCATTATTAACTAATCAAACGAGCTTGAACAAAAATGACTTGATAATTCACTCTCTCTTGTTTTACTTGTAACGAGCACTTTTAATTTAAACCAACTTTGATAAAAAATAATAAAAATTGTGTTACTAATCACCTAATGGAAAATGGAGATTTTTTGCCTTTCAAAAAGCTCTTCTGTAGGCTATAGAATAGCTTGGGTCAGTGTTAAAATTTCAATATTGATCAAAACTATACTCAGAAATTAATTTGAATAAATAAGAAAATTTGAAATATGATCAAATTTTCAGATCAAAATTTAGTTGAGTATTATTTTTTAATAAATTCAATATTTGAGCTATCTACCTTTCGAAATTTCTTTGTCGCAAATAGCCATGAAATAATTCTGAAAATTTTTAGCAAAGAATTTTTATAAGCTTTTCAAATGCAATTAAATATTTTTAATTTTTGAAATTTATTTTTCTTTAATTAAGCTTCTTTTAAATTAAAAAATTAAATTAATAAAGTTGACGCTATTAACTGAACCACGATTCTATCTAAAACAAAAACAAGGCCTAGACACAAATATTTGGTTGTATAAGATAAAGCTTTTTTTTACTCATCCTTGGCTGCCTTCATTTAAAAAAAGTAATTAATTAACTCATTTAGTTGTTGTATCTCGAGGAGGCCCAGAAATTTTTCGAAGCCAAATTTTCCTAGTCAATAAATCATTGAGCATTTTAATATCGGTAGGAAAGAACAAACTAAAAATGCCTCGTAAATATATACCGATTATTTCTAAATTTATGAACCATAGCATACTTTGGTCATTTTTTTAAAACCTTATAGTCAAATAGATATTTCAAGTGTCATTGTTTACGACTTACTCTGCCAAGTAATCGAAAAGTTTCACTTGAAAAAAAAAATTTAGATTTAATTCTGATAAGAAAAATGATGTCTCTTGGATAATGATAAACCAATTCTAATCTTGATTTATGAACTTTTTCACAGCGCTTAGTTTCTTCAAGTGCAGTTCAAAAACTCTTATCTCTCTAAATTCAAAAAAAAATGGAAAGCTTTGTTTAGAAATAAACATTGGTCTTATCAATAATAAATTTTTTATTAAATTTTAAAATAATAAACTATGAAATTATTAAGATTCGAAACACTGGTTTTAATATTAGAATGCTGTCATAGAAATGGCTCTAAAAGGTCAAGTGGTCAATAATTAAAATTCGGGAGCTTGTTCCTGGATCGAGCGAAAACAATTAGAGATTAATATATCAACCAAATTGCACAGTTCGATTTGGTCAAAAAGCGATCTTTGGAAATGAGTGCTTGTAAATATTCATAATCCTTTATTTTTTCTTTACTTAAAGATTAAGTGAACGAGTTTTTTTTTCAATCAAAAGGACTCTATTGTCTCCGTTAAATCTAACCATGTGATTATAATTTTGGTTTTTATTCATATGAGCCTAAATTCTTAATTGTAAATAAAGAATATTCAAAATTAGCTCCTTAATAAATATTTGCTAAAGCCGTACTTAACAATTTGGGGGCTCTACGAGACACCTAAACCAATTTAGGACCTAGTATTCAACAAGATTTTAATTATAAAAGTTAAAGCGGCCAAATTTTATCTAAAAATAATGGAAAATTTTCTCCAAATCAATTTTAGAATGTAAATATTGATATTAATATAGAAACATGGAAAAACTCACGTTTAAAGACACCGACTTAGAATATGACTGGCGCAAGTTTGCCTCCTAGGCACATTTCCTATCTTTGTTCATAAATTAGAATTTTTTACACTAATTTGCACTGGCAATATAAAGTGGCGACGCTAAAGACAATTTAAAACTAACCGACTCAGTTTTGATTGATATCAAACATTCGTGTTCGAATGCAAATATTTGGCCAGTTCAAATAATTTTAATTTAGATTTTAAAATATACAAATTAAGCACAACTCTTTCATTCAATCTTCTTAATTAAATTAAATAAATTGTTGAAGTTGACCCATAGTTTAACACTAGACCAATTTAGCTAATAAAATAATTTAATCCAAATTTGAGCTCTAGCGTACCTTGAGGAAAAAAATTAATATTTTTTTTTAAATATAAATTTATTAATATGCTTTCGTTTGTGTCCCTGCTGTAAAAAAGGAATAAAAAAAATTTGATAAAAAATTTAAGTGTTGACCATTTAATTTTTGCAAGAGTGTTTTTGCACGTGAGCAAAATTTGGCAAATTGTGGAAAAAATATCTTTATACAAAGTTATTTAGATTGTCATGTAGAGATATCTCTATTTGGCCAAACAAATAAACGCCTGCGATTTAAAAATTGCTCAAAGATAAACTAATCTTTAAATAAAAAGGTAATCGATTGACTATCCAAATATTAATTTATTTACCTAAAAAAAAAATTCGACAACCTATGGTTTCACATAATTTGTGAGCTAAACAAAGCCTTGTGGCATTTTTGCCACAAACAACTGACTAATTGCAATCGAATTATGGAACTTTTATGGTGGTCAAATTGTCGGATTTGAACAATGTCTAAATGCGAGTTCTAAGCAAATAAATAATCTTTAAGTTAATCACAACGCCCAAAAGCTTTTTATTTCTTATCTAAAGAATAAATTATATAACCTTAATATTTGTACAAATAATAAAATTTAATAAATTTTAATTGCTAGAGTTGTTAAGATTTTGGTGAATTGTTTTCTATCCTTGTCAGCAGCCCTCTAGGTTCATTCAAGTGAGTCGTTACCAATTTTTCATGAAATGCTTTTTCTATATGATTTCTATTAAGACTAATTGTTTAAATTGAATATAATAATTAAATGGAAAAATAATTTCTAAAACAAAAGCGATTTTTGGCTTGTTGAGCTTGATTTAAATGAGCGAAAATTTAATTATTCGTTATCTTGTTGAAAAAGCGAATTGAATATTCAATTAAAAATGCATAGAATAAATTGAAATTTTTTAGTAAAAGAAATTACATACCTAAATTAATTAGCAAAATGTATTAATAGACTGGACAAAATAACATTTTTAATATAAGAAAGTATTCTATTTGCAAAAAAGACATTCCTCACGCTTATCATCTATCATTCAATCTAACATTTATATTTTAAACATCAAGAGTAATAAAAAAATTTTAACCCATTTAAAAAAAAAAAATTTAATTACTTCAATGAGAATATTTACGAAAAAAACTAGAAATTCAGATGAGCTTTACATATTTTTATTTTTTATTCAAATCTTAAAATCATTCAAATTTTCTTTCTTTTTTTTATTAGAAACACGCCTAGATTTTTACATTATTCGACCTTTGAAAATAAAACCAAGCAAAACGCTCTTATTAGAAAACAAATAAAATATTTGAAAAAAAACACAAAATTTTCCTTTTTTTGATCAAAATTTCTTCCAAAAAAACCAAGTCCTTTCTTTTGAAAAACAAAGTCCCTAACCAGTTATCTTAGCTCACTTGGAAATAAATTTTGAATTCAAAAATAAGCTTCAAAATTTATGCTCTTAATTACATAAGAAATCCAATTTTAGCCATTTTGGCTAAGATTAATTCATTGTCTAAACCTTTTCTATTTTTGGTAAAACCTTGTTGAACACAAACTAAATGGATTTTAGATTGTTTGACAAGTTGAAAATCTCGAGTTTAATCCAAAAATTGGGCTCACATTGTATCCACCATGAATCATCCTCATTTATTGGCATTATTCACTCAAGAAAAAAAAACATAAGAAATTCTCTCATGGAAAAAATGTTTCGAATTGAACTTTAAAAATTAGTGATTACATTTTAATTCGTAAAAATTAACATTTTAAAATATGCGTTGTGTCGATTTTACTTTACAGTAAGCTCTAATTTGAAGCATATTAAAATTCAAATTCCAGATAATTGTCTAATAATAATTTAAAGTTTTTAACAAAAAAAACTGTTTCTATGTAAATTTTATACAAGCTAAATTTTTCAAAATAAAAATAAATAGAGTTATAATTGCTTTTGATTAAAAAAAGCCCAACAAATTTTAAAGTTTATGTTGAAATTTTTAATTTAAACCTTTTTTTTCATTTCACTAAATTCTGGACACTAATGATAATTTTGTCAACAAAATCCCCTTTTGCAAACTAATTGCTGACTTTTATGCCTGGCTGGTTCGAGAGCAGAATAATTCAACTAATCCCTAGTTGACCAAATAAGTACTATCAGGCACCAATAAATGATAAAATAATTTTTTAAAAGGCATCTGTAATTTGTCACAATTCCAAAAATCCTTAAGCCATATTTTGATAGTCAGAAATCTTTTGCTAAGATCAGTCTTTACATGTACGGCCCTGGGGTAGTCATTAGTGTTTATTACTCTAATAATTTTTGAACAAAAATCTTAATTAAATTTTATTGAAGATAAATTATGATCAAATGAACATTTTAGATAAATAAACTAAATGGAATGCCTAGAATCGTGTGGCATACTTCGTAACCATTCTAATTTTTATTGCATAATTTGAAACTAAATTTGAATTCTTTTTTTCTTTTTAAATTATGCTTTTTTGTTTGTCGAAAAGAAAATATTTTTACTAAACTTAGCACCTTATTTTTATTGTGAAAAATTTTAGGTTAATTTTTGGCGGCACCCGAAAACAGGACACTTGAATTGGAAATTATTTTAAAACTTTCCAAAGAGATGGAATTTATTGCTCAATTAAATTTTGATGATAACTCGAAGCTTTTTTCACAGAGTAACTACTTAATTTTGTTTGTTTAAAATAAGCAAAAAATTCTTGGGCAAATATTTAAAACAATAAATAAACTCAATTTACAAACCTGATATTGTCTATTTTTCCATCGTGCTTTCCGTCCCGATCAAGCAGCTCAATGCCGCAGAATAGCCCTTCGGCAAAGTGGACTCTTCCCTTGAATCTCACATAGCCAAACTTTTTTTCGCCTACACACACAAAATCATTGATTCGAAAATCGACCAAGCCATCGGTTGGTGTCGATGTATCAATAAAATAATTATTGGTCAAATCGAGAACTTCCGGAATTAGAAGAGGCTCGAGAAACAAATCCAAATCTTGATCAAATAGTTCAACTATTTCTGAATCTATATCCATCTTGAAATCGCCTTCAAGAAAATCATCCTTTAAATAAAATCTTAATTCAATTTGAATTTTTTTTTCGAATAGGGTTTTATAAGTACTCAAACGAATACCATCTAGTGATAAATAGTCCAGTCAAAATTTTACATATTATCTATCTTGTAATAATTAAAATTAATAAACCTTTACCTATTTAAATTGACATCAAATTGAAAACTGTTTATGTTATTTTAAGTTTGAATAAAAATAAATTTTAATTGTAAATTTTTCAAGAATCATGCCATAAAAATTGGATCGATAGAAATGGATATCAAATTAATTGAATCCAGATTACTTAACACAATTAAATATTTTTAAATTTTTATTTTTCTATAGACGAGCGTTTTATTAAAAAAAAAAAACATATTTTTAATTTATTTAATAAAATTTTATTCTCAAATTCTTTAACAGAATAAAATTCTAAAGGGTTATTCTAGTAATTATAAAATATAGTGAAGAAAGTGAAGCTATCGATTGCTCGATCAGTTGAATAGAATATTTTAATTATCTCAGAATGATTTTAATTAGCCATATCAGTATGAAAATTAAAAAAAAATGGGCAGTACGCTCTGTAAAAAGAAGACTTATCAATTTTGCTAAGATGACCACAAAGGTTAAAACTAGCCGTTAAATTTAAAAGCTTATTTAGACACTGATAAAATCTTGCACAACCATCGCCTAGTGTATCTTTATCAAGAATTCTAGATATTCGTTTAAATTTCACAAAAGAAAAGAATAATTTTTTTTATCAATATTAGTTTGTATATATTCAGAGTGACTGAAAATTTATTTTTCGTTTTGACCCTAAACCTAAACAAAAATAAAGTTGTAGTAGTTTTTTATCATTTAAATTTAAAATAGAAATAATATTTTTAATTTTTGTAGATTTTTTTTCGAAAAAATTCATTAGTACCAAACAAAGTATGGATTCGCTTGTTCGAATTTTATTTTTGTATTTTTGATATTAAATTTTAGTCTCTTCGTTATACACATGCAACCATTTAGATAAAAAAATACATAAATGAACAATTATGTGATCACATTTGATCAAAAATCACTGTTCTATTCCTTAATTATTCTTTAACCAATTAATATTTCAAAATATTTTCTATTTAATATTTTCTTAATGACTCTGCATAGACTCAAATAAACAAAACGAAATATTTTCTTCTCTAATTGAGCCATTTTAAAATTCGAGTAGCTAAATTAAATTTTTTTTGAACTTTATCGATTAACTTTTATCAACCGAGCTTTAAAATATCAAAATTTTGAAAAACAAATAAATCTTATATAATGATATTATTTTTATCAAAATCTATTACATCAATGAATAATAAAATTTATTGATAAAAATTTTAGCTGGTATTTTGAAAAAAAAACAAAAAGCTCTTGAGCTTGTATCCAAAAAGCGATGAATATCAATTAACTTAATGAAATGGAGAGTGAAAATTATTTTTCAAAAACAATCTAGAAAAATTCTTTGACTGAAATTGACAAAATTTTTTTATGATTATAATTCAATTGTTAAAATATTTGAAAGGTTTTTAAATGCTAAATCTTGAGCCTTAGTGCATTTAATAGATTTATTTAATAAATGAGGAAATTAATAAAATTCTCAATATTTAAATATCTAGTTTGAATAAGTTTCTGACCTATCTATTTATGGAATGATTTATTTACAAATAAACTTGAAAGAGAAGCAAAAATTGTAATCTAATATTATCTAATAAAGTTTTTTTTAGCAATGGCCAATTTCGAGAAGCGATAGAATATTAGAAAATTAATTAAAACTTTGCTTTAGAGCAAGAATCAGCATTTCGAAGATAAATTAATTTTTCAGCTTCAATTAATCAAATAAAATTCTGAAAAATTTCCGAGATAAAACGCTTACAAATCTCAATCGATCATAAACTGCAAAATTTTCTCGATTCTCCAAAGCTAGTTAGGTTACAGAACTTAATTATTCGAATAAAATTTTTTATCCTCAGTCTTCTAATAATTAATAGCACTAATCATGTTTCAAGCGTCACTTACATAATCAAAATATAAACTGGAAGCAATTTTTTTGCCAATTTTCTTTTCCTTATTTTGAATATTTGCTTTGGAAAAGGACTAATTTAATTTGTTTATTCAAGAAAATACAATAATTTTTAAATGAATTTGTTATGAAGATAAATGTAGAAATAGTTAATATTTAATTAATTATCAAAGATCTAACTATTAATAACTTTGTTTATGTAACTAGATTTCAATGCATCTAGCTACGATAGATGTCTTTCTAGTAAGACGTCTCGGCAAGCATGCTTGCCGTAGCTTATTTATTATTATTATTATTAACTGTAAAAATGACTGCACCCTGAATTTTTGGAAAAAAAAATCATAAAATTTTTTTGGACCGTATTAAATTCGAGTAGGTGCCGACTAAAATTCTAAAAAATTGGCAGATTGGGTCAGGTGAGTTGAATTTTGTCTAAATGATGGTAGAACCGAATAGAAATGCAATTACGACTAAAGCCAAATTTTAAATATTCAAAAAATCTCCCCTAAATCAAAACACTTGAACAAAATTTTATGTAAATTTTAGATTTTAATTAGGGAATTAAGTCCAAAAAGACTTAAAATAATGAACTAAAAAGATCATCTAAAACAATGCTCAAACTATTCGTGGTTTATTCAAAATCTTATTATTAAACTGTTATTTTCAAACAACAAAAATGCTCAATTACTCAAATAAATTCATTCAATTTTATTTATTTTTTTGAATAGTTAAGATTTTGTTTTTGTTTTTAAATTTAAAAACAATTCAAAAGTCTAGATTTGCAGCCAAGCCATAGGCAATTGCGGTATTGATAAAATGCCAATTGAACTTACTTTAAAGTAATCGGGTAGTGTCGATTTGCGTGAAAAATCTGTGTTATTTTTCCATTTCGTAGGGCAAATATCGAGCTTTAGACTTAGATCGTCATAGCAGTATTCCAGTTCGCAGTTGCTGTCAAACGACGCAGTCCGTTCAGTTGACTGCGAGTTATTCGAGGTCTCTATTTTGTCTGCACAGTCCATCTAAAATTTGTAGAAAATCATTATCACTTAGTAGTAAAGAAAGAGATCAATAATTATCAAAAGGCTATTTTTGATACCAACTCAGCACTAAAAAACCATAATTTTCAATTTTTTTAAAGTACATGCTTATTAAGTCGTTTGCTTGTCTGAGAGTCAATTTAAACTAATTTTAAAATTTAATTTCGATTTGTTGCTACCAATTTATCGGAATTTCTTGGCATAAACTTACAGAAAAAGCCAATATTTTTATGAATTATTTACTAAAAAAATTCACTTCTTAATAAAAATCAATTTACCTTAGTTTTAAAGTTTCATATTACCAAATAAGAAGGATATCGCTCTAAAATTCTAGTCAAAGAAAAGATTGGAATCTTTAAGGTAAAAATTAAAAAAAAATTTGAAATTTTTATCTTTCGTTTTGTTTGAAAATATTTAAATATAGAAAAATTAAGAATTAAAAGTTAAGTCCCCAAAGATTCGTTCGAGATGATAAGACTTTTGTTTATTCGAACTTGTGAGTGTCTTTTGGGTATAAAGAATATTAATTTGAATTATTGTTTATAATCTTCCTCTAGCATCCAAATTTAGTGAGTTATTAATTGTTTCTAGATTTCAAAAATTTTAATCTCATGAAAAAAATTCTTTTAAAATATATTCTATTTAATTAATATATTCAAATTTGGAATTGAAGATTAAATTATTGTTTTTAGAAAAATCTGATTATTCATTGACACTTCGGTTTAAATGCCTCAGATTTAATTCGGTTTAAATTTTTAAATTTTCATACATAAAGGTTTTATTAATAATCCTTAATTGATAAAATATCAAAATCATTACTTAATTGAAAGCTAAAAAATTTAATAAGAAGTCTGAAAAATTAAAAAAATAATTTGAAATTTAAATAAAACTAGTAAAAAGTAATAATTAAGTATATTAAAATAATTTAATTAGCATCGAAAAATATTTTGAAAGATTAAATAAATATTTTTTTCTGTGAAGCCAATTACTTTTGTATTCATTTATTCTTTAAATAAATTAATAATTATAAAAAGTTCTTAAATTTCTGAGGTGAATTTCTACAAACTTTTTGACTTCTTTTTTTACTATTTTATTTTCTTAAAAACAAAATAAATTTATTTATAAACTTTTAAGGAATAATTTTTTTTTGTATTTTAGAAAAATATTTAAAAGTCTAAAGTGAAACCTTGAATTTTTAATAAATAACACTAATCAAACAACTCGATCGATTAGAATTGACGATTTCTTAGGAAATAATCGATAAAATAAAAATTCTTTAATGTTTAATTATTTAAAAAGATTGTTTTGCTCTAAAATTGTCTTACTAATAGACCATGTTTAATTTCTACATCGTGTACTTCAATTAGAGTTAAACAATCAATAAATAAGTCAATAGATAATGAGTTTTTTTTTTTTGCATCATGCAGACAATTTATTTTTTAATGAAATAAATCTTTTTACTAAAGAAAAAACGCCATCAAGTCTAATTTTTTGAGCTCTGACTTGACCCCATTGATCCAAGCACCTTCAAATTTTTCAAAAAATCTCTTATCTTCAGCTTAATGCGATGAATAAACTACTGCTCTGTTGTAGCTTTCCGACCTTCCTCGTAAAAATTTCTTACACATACAGTCCTAAAAATTTGATTTGATTTGATATCAACTGATATCAGCTAATATAAGGAAAAAAAAAATTTTACAAATTTTTACATATAAAAATCCAAATTTTAATTCACCTGATATTATCTTATATCAAATGATAATAGCTGATATCAGCTGATTTGAGGAAAGTTTAAAAAAATGATATTAAATGATATCAGATGGTATGATATGACAAGTTAATTTTTGGCACTGTAATAATAGGCACACTTGGGTTACATTAGGCAGGGCTATGCATTTTTCCTCTATCTAGGCTGCATTTAATATGGAGTTGTGTGTCGATGCTAAATAAGGCCAAATCATATAATTGTGACCAAAGCATATTTTTAATTTGTCTGGTATTCTTAAATTAATATTGCTAAAATAATCGTGGAAGAGCTTTTTAATTTGATTAATGAATCATATTAGATGATTATTAGTGTGACATTCCAAAATCAGTTTTATTTTTTCCCGATAATTTAGGCATCACCGATTTTTCATTAATTGAATATTTATTATTAGCCTTGTTTATCTTGGCCTTCCGATCGGGTCTCGTGCATTTATTGAAAACTTTTGGGATGAGAAATTTAGCAAGGTGCAAAAGGCCTTATACTCCCTTAATGGAATCGGTTTTAGACCTTTTGCCCTAGATCCGTTAATTATGGCCAAAATTTACAAAATCTTTTGTCAACCTATTTTCAGTTATTGCTTGGATATGTGGTACATCAGCAAATCCAAACTAAAGACTTATGTTACGACTCAAGCTTGTCTAATAAAAAACAATATTGGTCTTTCAAAATACACGAGAAATACAGCGTTATTTGGAGCTTTAAGGATTGATAATATAAGCAAGTTATACCATTTACTTTTCAATTGATAGTTCCATTCTTAAAAAAATACTGAACCTAAAATCTATTCCAAAAGCTCCATGAGATTGTCAAATTAATTTTTTATGATTTTGATCAAGGTTGTATGAATTAGGACTAGATTTGTTGCTTGTTTTTTGTAGACTTTAATTGAACCATGTAAAAAAATGGCTAAAATATTTAAACAAGAACTCAATCGAAACCTTGTGAATAATGAATTCTTCATTGAAAATTGTGTAGAAGGTAAACTTTATACATGATTCCACTTCAAAACAAATGTGTTGAAAAAATCTATGGTTTATGATACTTTAAAAAAAAAGACGTCCTGAAAAAATTGCTTTTATAGCCAAAAAATATACTTAAAAACATTAAAAGATCTAAGGATGAGTCCTATTTCACCTTATCGCATAGCACCATAGGGATCAATGGTTCACTTTACCAATGACTTATCTCAATGCCCTCCAAATGTTAGATACTAAAATAAAAAAAACTGAGAAAAAATCCTTTTGTGGATAGCAGCGTCTCCTAAAAGCTTCTCAAAATTCTTCTTTAAGTAAAATGGACTCGCAATTAACCAACAAGTATACTTAAATGAATGCACCAAGAAGCGATTGATTCATTTTATCGAACATTACTATCCTGAAGGGTGAGATTTTTTCTGGCCAGACCTAGCATCTTCTTCATCGTGCAATAGCCTAAATGGATTGCAAAACATCGATAATGTAGCTAAGAATAAGAACTGTCCAAACTTATCGGAAAGTATACCAATCGAGAATTGGGGGAATTTTGATAGCAAAAATGTATAAAAAAAATTAGTGTGCTGAAAAAAAAGATCAACTTGTAAAAGGATTAATTAATGGATCAAAATGATAGACTCTAGCCCCATACAAGCATTGATGGTATTCGTTTTCTCTCGAGTTAATAAAGTAAGAAGGAAAGGAGTAAATGAAAATAGCAAATATGTGAATAAATAGTATATTTAATGTAGTTTAATAATTCTTATTTAAAAAAGTAATTGATACTTAACTTTTCATCAAATTCATGTGTAATCTTTTAAAAAATACTCTAGTCAAATAATGTACCAAATGGTAAAACAAGATTTTACAATGAAAAATTGAGTTGAGTACCAGTTTTTAAATCAATCAAATTGTCAATTTAAAATATACAGCATCGTTTAAAATGATGAAAATTAGAGTTAAACAACACTGATTAATGATATAATTTATTAGCAGCTAATATCTTTAAAAACTATCTAAATGCCTGACTATCTTATCCACTGGATAAAATCATTTCTTGATTCCAGATCATTCAAAGTAAATGTAAATGGTCATATAAGTGATGAATATTTAATAACTGCAGGTGTCCCCCAAGGTTCAGTAATTAGTCCTCTTCTGTTCAGTATATTCATTAATGATATTCCAAAGAGAAATAAAACTAATAGTGAATACTCCCTTTTATTTGCAGATGATCTAGTGACTTTTTTTATTTATAAAAAAAAGGGTAATCTAGAAAATAAGATAAACAAATATCTAAAAGAACTAGAAAAATGGCTCTGCAAGTGGAAAATGAAATTATCATTAGAGAAGTCTTGCTTTATGGTATTTTCCAAGTATAGTAAGGAAAATTCAAATCTTAACTTAGAGATATATGGGAATAAACTCGAAAGTCAAAAAAATGTAAAATTTCTTGGCATTAAGTTTGACCCAAAATTAACCTTTAACCCTATGATTGAAGATATAAAAAAACGCTGCAACTCAAGATTAAATTTAATTAAAATTTTATCAAACAAAAAATGGGGCTTAAATACTTATACATTAAGTAATCTCTACAAATCATTAATAGGCTCGATATTAGACTATTCATTTCCCTGTCTAAACTTATTTTCAGAATCAAACTTAAAAAGAATTCAGGCTATTCAAAACTCAGCAGTTCGATTCATTCTCAAACTAAAATATGATACACCCTCTGACATATTACATAATGAGGCCTTTGATAAACTAAAACTGTTAAAAGTCTCTAACCGACTTTTTGAGTTGGCTGAGAGATATGTTGGAGTAGGACTGAGCCATTCTGTTCCATTAGTAACCAGACTGGTCGAGGAGTACACGAAGGGTTTCGAATCAAGATTCATCGAATACCCAACTCCACTGTGTAATTGCTACCTTACTATTTCTTCTTTTTTTCCTGAAACTTGAACTATTTAAACATGTGCCACATGAAACAATCTTTTCCAATTTATGTCTTTTCAACTTTAATTTTTTATTAGCTTATTTACTCTATTTTTTTTTTTTGTAAAATTTTATTAACTTTAATTTTATTCTTATTTTGTTTTTTTTTATTTTATTTTTTTAATTTATTCTGAAGGAGCTTTAGCTCGGTACAGATAACAAATAAATAAATTAATTGGGAAATTAAAATCTTAATTTTTCGAAAGAGTGCCAGCAAACACAAAATTTTTTCAGAAGCTTGGTGCTAATGACTAATGCCAAGAGCGTAACCACAATGTTTTGAAGGAGAGCTCTGATTGAGAATTAAAAAATGTTTTAAATTAATTTTATTAATTTCATTAACTTAAATTCACATAAAATTATTGACATCAAAAAAGCTCCCCTCTGGCTACATCCATAACTAAATGCCATGACCCAATCTTGCACAGCTTAGATTTTCATCATTTAAAAGATAAAGCAAATTTTATCAGTGAAAATTGAATTAATTTGAATTGAAAAGACTCAATTTTACTAGTTATTACATGACCCAACATGGTATCATATCTTGTTCAAAAAACTTCTAGAATCTTTTGATTTTATAAGCTCAACTCTCGCTAAAAGTATATCAATCAAAATGATTTATGCAGGTTTCTCATAAACTTTCGATTAATTATCACATTTGTGTTTTATTTTAAAACCAAATATGCATGGTTTATGTCAAAGTTTTTAAAAATTCTAAGTCTGTAAATTCATGTTTTACCTTCTTTTTTTCATAAAGAAAATGATCTGGACTGTAAATATTTAAATGTTTGTTATAAATTAAAAAAAAGTATTTTTTAATAACTTAGAAGTTTAATCATATTTTGTATTAGTTCAAATAAAAATTACTATCAGTAAATTTTTTATAAATAAATGAAATGATTATTGGTAATTATCTTATCATGACCCAATAATAAATGTTAATAAACATTATCCAAGTCAAATTAGAAAGATGGTTAGGAGAATTCTCATTTCTTCAAGAAAATGATCTCTTTTTTCAAGATAACTACTATCACCATTAATTAGAATACTAATAACAAAATTTAAGATTTTTTTACTTAAATTTATTTAAGAACTCTGATAAAAATTTAATTTCGAACATTTATCAAATAAAAAATCAATGAAATGGATTATTTTAGTTTTTCGGTTATCTTCAACTGGGTAAATAATTTAAAAAGTTCCTTTTATCCTTTTAGCACAAAAATGAGTGTAGTAAAAAATGTCAAAAAAAAACAAATTAAATTAATTTAATGCTTTTTAAATATCAAAATAAATTTTGAAGTTATTTGCCATTTTTGTGTATTCAAAAATAACATAACATCCTTTTCATCCATATTTTTATCCACTTTATGTGAATTCAAGTCTAATTATATTAATTAATACTATTAATTTTCAATAAACAAAGTCGATGTCAATACTCCGTTTGTTTCCTCGGTAAATAAGCCTAATAATAACGAAATATTGATTGACAAGAATAAATCAAAATCTTATCCCATTTTTTTATGTCTTTTTCTCAAATAAGAATAATATTCTGATTTTGTTTTTAAGAATTTCTTGTGCCAAATAAAAATTTGAATTAAAAATACAAAAGTTTATAAGAAAAATGATAGGTCTCTTCCGTAAATTGTGACATTTTGATAATTATGTAATTAATTATGACATAGTTTGAAAAAAATTTATTTAATTTAAAAAAAAACATAAATATAAATCCCTTAAAAAATGTCTATCGATCATAAAATAGCTTTATTTTATTCCTGGTAACCAACAATTTACAAAAGAGCAAATTGAAACTTTATTGCATTATTCAATTGATAAAAAACGCGTTTCATGTTTTGATTACGATGATGCATCTGAATTGCTTTTGATAAAAAAAATTGAGATGAAGAAAAATAAAATTTTCATTCTTTAAAAATTTAACATTAATTTTAAAATTGCTTTTTCAAATTACTTTTAAATTTCTGGCATATATTTCAATTTAAAGAACTAAAACAATTCTTGTTTTTTGGGAAATAAAAATTTAAGGATAAAAAAACTTATTACCTAAATATTTAGGAATTGATTGTTTAGAAAACTGTGATAAATTTACTTGGTCCATTTTGCCCTTAAATGAAATCAAAAAGATTTTTTAATTAAAATAACTAATCAAACGTCCATCATTTTTAACTTTCTTACTTAATTTTTTTTTTTTTCGTATCAAATTGAATTTTACAAAAGTTCGAAAAAGTTTCGTATTTAAAAATTTTCAAAAGCTTTATCTATTTTCTTCGAGCTACTAGTTTGGGGTATCCAAAAGTTTTGAAGTTTTATAAAATTATACAGATTGTGCGTGTCTTATTGAAAAAATAAGTGCAAATTCTTATGTCTTATTTATCAACTTTAAAACTAGTGGTTTCTTTAATATTTTTGATTTATTTTGGAATCACTGGAATATTTAGCTCTTTTAAAGAGTATAGTGCAAAGATTAGTTGAACATCAGAAATATAATGAGCGTTTTCGAAATATTCAACGAATCTGGGTTCCTCACGAAAAAATTAAAAATCAAAGGATAAAAAAGGATCAAAATTTGTATTTAAAAAGGGATGAGTCATGGATATGCTGAAAAAATGGAATTAAGACATCTGATTCTTGATGCTTATCAGTATATACCTAGAAATTGATACAAATTTAGTCAAAAAAACATAAAACATAAAAAGAGAACCTTAAACAATCTTTTTTTAAAAAAAATTTTTTTTTTCAAACAGAGAATTCGACATAAATCTTCAAAATTAAATAAAAATTAGTCAAAACAATCCGAAGATCATCACCACGAGACAATTAAGTTAAATTTTTTTTGCTCCTTGTGGAGCATAGGGTCATAAATTAAATATTAGCTTTTTAAAAAATTCGCATCATTTTTTTTGATAAAATTTATTGTCAAAATTCTCCTTTTTAAATAAACAAAAATTTCTAAGTCACATTTTTTAGTTCTTCTTTACTTTATGATTTTTTATAACTATCTCAGTAAGCAGCAGGTTTAATTAAGTCTAATAGCTGAGAGCGATGGAAAAACTTCTGCTAAACATAATCAATCTAAGCCGTAATCGATGGTTTGCGTATTCATCAAGACACCGGGTTCCATAATAGTATTTGTTGAAAACTATTTTGTTTCTTTTATTAAATGGATAAAGACTAAAAAACCAACCATCTGGCACCAAAATTATTAAAATTTTGCATTACCTCACAATCATGAAAACAATAAGAACTTCCTTAAATAACGGAGCATTTGACGCCCTTTATTATTTGCATGTTTAATTTTATTTTTTAAAAGAGTTAAAATGTAAAATTTTGGATTCCCATAAAAATTCTTATTGACTGAAAACAGCAAATTGTACTCGAATTTCTAACTTAATAAATAAGTTACAAGTGGTGTACTAAATTAGTAAAAACTTTTTTAATTATTATTTGCTATTTATCATTCAAAGCTGCTAAAAGAGTTGAAAAAATCTGAAAAGAGAAACCAAATTTGCCTTTTAGGATTTCTAGTTTGTTAAATGAGAATGAAATTTAAATGAATTGGAAGTCAACTGAACAGTGATAAATACTGCAGCTTTACCACAGTTATTTCTTCTGGAAAAAAATTTTATAAAAAGTCAAAAAAATAACTAAATCAAATAAATAAATTTAATTTTTAATAAATTAAATTTAAGTTATACAAAAAAATCTAGAATCATATTTAAAAAATAAAAATATGCAGTTGTTGAGGAATTTCAAATTGTTATTATTTATTGTCCAATTAGTCTGATGTTTCTAGAAAAAAAATTTAATTAAGCTAGTTATCCTATTTTTGTTAGCGAAAATATTTTTGAAAACCATTTGAAAAGTCCCTCTGAGACGTAGAAATTTATGCGTTCAATCGAATGAACTATTTTCATGTTATATCAATATTTTTCCATGAGCTTTTTTTTTGAAAAACTAAAATAAATCATGTAATAAAATAAGCGTTTAAATTTAGAACTAAATAAACCAAATTATTCTTCATTTTTGCCCTACAAAATAATGAGTTTGAATTGATGTTTAATTAATCAAAAATTGAATAAAACTAGTTAAATTGTATTTTTTAAATTTAAAAAATAGGCAAAAAAAACTAAAATTCGACGAAATTAATAATTTCAATTCATAATAACAGAATAACAGAATCAAACATCGTTTTTAATGCGATTTGATTCTATAACTGCTGATTATTAAAAAGCTTGTCATTTTGAATTAATTAGAACTATCTCCTTCTAGTCCAGTGGCGTTTATTTTGAATAATTTGGCCATTTCAGCAAAATTAGTCACTTTCTCTTGTGATTGAATCAACTATGAATTTGATAAATAATTAATAACTTTTTTATGCATAAATAAATAATCATTTTACTTGTCTTGCAATCGGGATTCTCTTAAAAACGTTCCACGTTAAAACACCGACAATAGTGTCGTTTTTTAGATATAAAATAACTCCTTTGCCATATTCATCCATTGATTTGGGTTCCTTGAGCTCTAAGCTCTTTCCAGTGTCAGGTAACTTTTCAAAAATAAAAATAAACAAAAACCCCTAATGAATAAATAAATTATAACTACTTGAGTATCTTTAACTTCTGATCTTAACGATTCATTACTCTCTTGGACTTGTGCTTTAGGCGTGTCAGCTTCCTCCGCTTTGGCAAAAAGGCCAACTGTTTGAAGAGAAGAATCTATCAAACCGATAGCCTCAAAACCAATTTTAGGTCCTAAGTCAGACCTTTAAAAAAATAGTAAAAAATTGCTAAAAATGCAATTATTTGTTGGTACCAAAACATTGATTGATGCCAGTAAGGTTTTGCAGCACCGGTCATATTTTCACCTGCTAGTCTGCCACTGACAACAGCATGATCGTGATGCTCGACTCGTCTTCTGCCCAATTTAATATCGTAGAAGCAAGCAGCATCACCAGCAACCCAAATATTGTTTCTGGCTTGCAATTCGGCATTGACTAAGTATCCACCAAAGTTTGGATCAGTTTCAAAGCCGGACTTATTAGCTAGTTCAACATTTGGTTCCAAGCCAACAGCTACAACAACATGATCAGCCAAAAGCCAGTTACCATTTTGGGCATCAGGTTTGGTCGCTTGTAGACCTAGCTCAACTTTATCATCATTTAATTGTGCTTTATTAATCGTTGTGTTGGGAATAACACTAACACCCTCTTAAATTAACATCTAATTCATATTATTAAAAAACTTTTTGATTTTTTTTACCTTCCTTAACCCTGGCAGTGGTCCACTCACTTAAATACTCAGGTAAAATTTTACCCAAAATTCCGGACTCTGGAAAAACTTGAACAACTTTACCACCGAATTTTTTGGACATATGACCAAGAGCACAAGCCAATTCAGACCCCAAGAAACCACCTCCGACAACAGCGATTGTTTTACCCTCCTTGGCAATCGAATACAATTTTTTAAAGTCTTCAATCTTAAATTTTAAATATTAAATTTTAAAAATAAAACATCTCAATCTCACATTTCGGAAAAGAGTAACTCGATTTTGAAGTTTTTCCCATGATTTGTCGAATACCGGCAAATTTCTTGGTCTTCCTCCAGTGGCTATTAAACATTTGTCAAATGCCACTTCCCAATTATTGCTTAGTTTAACAATTTTATTCTGAACATCTATTTGTTCAACACGTTTTCCAGTCAAAATGGCAACACCGCCATTTTCTTGTTCATTCAAGTACTTTGGTTGAACGTAAAATTCATCCTCTAAAAAGAAAAGGCTGCGTTCACTTCCATTGTATTGCTTAAATTTTAATTGTTTAATTGTTTCTTCATCATCAGTCATCCAAAGATCCTTCGATAGAGGTGGTCTCATATAAGGCTTATAGTCTTCCTCAGTGACCACCAAAACCTAACAAAATATAATTCACAAATTAAGTATTTAAAGGAATGAAATTTCAAATACTCTGGCAGTTGGGTCGTTAGCACGGATGGCTTTAAAAGCAGCCATAGCAGCAGTTCCTCCTCCTACTATTAAGTATTGTGCATGACTTGGAATTTCTGGTAAAAATTTTTCTTCATCTAATTTTGCAGCTTTGAGCTCTGCTGCAGTAGGCACAACTTCGGACTCTGTGGACTCAGCTTGATTAGACTCAGCAGAAGACTTTTCTCCTTGGGATTGTTCAACAATTTCATCAGAAGCATTTTCTGACTTTACCACTGGTTCATTCGGAATTTCTTCTTGAAGTTTTGTTTCAGACTGTTCAGCCTTTTCTTGTGTAAATGCTTTCACATAGCCAAGTTTATTATCCGAATTAAGCATCAAAATCTAATCAATGAATTTTAAATTTGATTATTTATTTTATTTAAAAACAGTTTACTGTGATGCCTCCGGCAATCGATGCACCAAAAAGAGTGTAAACTATTGATGTTCGGGAAAAATGTGAATTTCCACGGCCAGAGCTTGAGTATTGTTTCGACTGACCATTATAGCAAGACTCGACAGCTTTGGAATTGACTCTTAATAGATTTATTTGCTTTACAAAGGCATTGGTATTTTTGTTCAATGTATTTAGCCTTTGTATCAAATTTACAAAGCGAATGTTTCTCATGGTCTAAATGAATTCAGAATGTAGATACAATAGCCAAGTTTATTAAGTTTTAGCTAAGCGTTATTTAGATAAATATAAAATTTTAAAATATTTGAAATATTAATGCATGTTGCTGACTCTGCACTCTATTTAGCTATATATAAATTTATGTTTTAATTTAGCATAGCTTGAATTCAATATAAACTTGGATGCAAAGCTAAGATGTTGAATTTTAAAGACAAAATATGAATTAAAGATAAATTTAAGAATTTTTTTTTCTTTTTTTTTTAAATTTATGAGCAAATCTAATTGATAACGATTAGTTTAATTAAGGTTTAAGAATTAAAAAGTGGCTTGATGTTCTTCTGTCCATAGCATTTTGCCTTATTAAAAGTTATTAACCTGAAACCATTTTAAAATTAATTTTATGCAAAATTTCAACAAAAAATGTGCCATAAAGATATTCCAATTTTTTTAAAAAGATAATTTAAAAAACTATTAAATTATAAGATTTTACTAAAAGAGATATTGTGAGAGATATTATATATATTTGTGTAAAGAGATAATATTAACCTGAATTTGATTTGAATTTTAGTAAAACCAATTATATTACTTTGAGATCTATTGAAAAATGTAAAAAATAAAAAAATTTTACAATTTTTATTTAATTGTTAATGTTTTTGATTACCAGTTAATAATAACTTCAGAATTCAGTTTTTTGTGTTCTTTATCTAAATAAAAAATAATAACTTTTTTTTGTTGCTTCTTCAAAAAATCTCGACTCCAAAAATATATCATTTATAACGCAAGGGCAAGGATAAAAATAAACAACAATACTGATTAAAAACAAAATTAATAGATATTTAAAAAAAAACAGTAACAAAATTTAGGAAGTTTAAATTATCACACAACCATTGAAAAAAAACTAAAAATTTGGCAGTTTTTTTTTGATTGCCAAAAAAAGCTAGTAAACAATATTTACTCGTATATGAGATATAAATTAATTTGTTGATTTGCATATAATTTTTTAAAGAGTTTATTTAAATAAATTAATTTAAATTTGATTTTTGAAAAAATGCAGTTAAGCAAAGTGTCTAAATTTTTATCGGTTGGACATGCAAAAATATGTAAATTTTTAATTTTTAAAAATTAATTTGTTTCAAATTTAATGTTTTACCAGTAAACCGTAATCAATTTCTTAAAAGTCAAATTAGATCTAGCTCGCATGGTAACTCAGACTTTCAGCAAACTTCAATTGTTTACACCTTGTTTGGTGCTGGTCTCGCTGGAATATTCGGAATGGTATTTTTAAATTAGTTTTTCGTATTTCAATTATTTTTGTTTTTTAAAGGTTTTAATGAGTTACTCCAAAAGACAAGATTAAAGATTGAGTTTGAGTAATTAATATTAAAAACAAGACATTATTGAATTAAAAAATTATTTGAATAAAATTCTAAATAAAAAAATTTTTGTCATAATTTAAATATACCAAGAAATCAAAAAAATATTCAAAAATTAATTAATTCACAGTTTTAATTGTAGGTAAAAATTAATACGAAAAAACTTCAACAGATTTGGCTTTTAGAACGAAGCCGTTGAGATCTCACTGTGGTAGCTATCCAAATAAACAAAATAATCATAATTGTTTTGTCCAGTTATTAACTGATCCATTGAACAGATAGCATTCCTTTTAAAGAAAATAATTTTACCTTTCAAATAATTAAATTTGAGCTGACACTTAATGCTGATGATTATCAAGATACTTTTTTAAAATTGAAAAACAGCTAAGCAAAAAAAAATTTAATTGAATTTAGTTCTTATAAAATTATTTCTCTTTTCTCTTTCTACTCTTTATCACATTATTTTTTAAAGGATACTGTAAATAAAAAACAGTTGCAAAAATTTTCGCATTATTACTGAATTAATTTAGATATACAGCAATAATGCGAAAATTTCTAAGAAAGTCAAAAAAACCGACAACAAAAAGATTTATTTTAAATTTGAAAAAATAAAGTATATCTTATAAAAAAATTAAATTATTAAAAGATGAATTTCTTAAAAAAGTCTAATAAAATGTACAAAGCCAATTTTTAAATAAAATTAGACGCTTGAGTAAGATATGGAAAGAAAAATATGTAATTTTTTGCTCAATATTAAGTCCACAGCAAATTAAATTCAACTCAACATTCCATTATCCACACACAACAAAACTTTTAGATTAATTCCCAATCATCCAATTTCATTTTCATGAGTGCTGTGCTATACACGAAGCTATCAGTGAATGTAAAAAACATGTATCACTCAATTAAAAAATCGATGCAATGCAGATTTAAATCAATTTTTTATATCAAGGTATTCGCTCTTACGGGTATCCTTTTTAAAGAATATGTACTAAAAATTTACATTAAAATTATCTTTTTTATGGCTACTAAGAAAGTTTGCATACAAACGAACTCAATGGATTTTCAGAAATCATCGCAAGAACATTAGCTATCTGTTTCCAACGTATTTATTTCTGTGTTGACAACAAAGCTTCGCTGGTGAAACTCTTATCTAATCGGACCGCTTCGGTCCGAGGGACTGGTATACAAAACAACCTAAGATAAAAAAAATCAACAATAATTAAGACAAATTGATAATTAGTAATTTTTATTTAATAAATGTACTTAATTGATAAGAATTAAGCTTCCCTAAAAAGGTGACCATAAGCAAAGCAAGATTTCATAAATATAAAAATTAAATACTTTCTGACTTAAAAAATTGAAAAATATTTAATAATTGTCGTTTAGCTTAGCAAAATTGAAAATTAAATTTAAAGCTTCATCAAGTGATACACAAAACCGTTAAAATTTGTGTTTATGCAAAGTTGTTAATCAATCCTTACTAAAATAGACTCTTGATTTTTAAAAAGTCGGTCAAATTCATAAAGTTGGACAAACCAATCACCCTCAAAATTCTATTTCATGTACCTGATGTCGCTCTTAATAAAGTCGAGAATGATGCAATCATGTTAATTTACAACTTCTTATCGAATAAGGTATGGATAATCGAATTTAAAGCCACATCAAGTTCGTATTGATGAAATCAAAATAGAACAAATTTTAGAAGAAAAGTACAAAGAAAAAATCGTGTTACAATAATTAGAGTTTCTTGTCCATAAAAAGAAAATAACATTATTAGAAGCTTGTTTGGCCCGAAAATCATGGATGGCTTAAAATGTGTAGTTTTAATTGTTGGACAAAAACAAAAATATTATCTTTGTGATGAAGAAGGGCAAAATATAGCGAAACCCCCAGTCAAAGATTTAACATGTGAAAGGTGTAAACAAAAAGGACACTTGGCTCAAAAATGCTCTAATTCCGGAAAATTTAAGTCTCTGTAGAGAAAAAAATTGATTATATTTATGAAACAAGAGAATTTCAACCAAATCACGAATTCGAACAATTTATCCTGAAGGAATTAGTTAGCCAAACACTCCATTGTATCAGTTTCGAAATTAAAAACAACTCTTTAATTAGAAAAAGGTTAATAGTTACACATTGGAATTGTTATCATCTACCAGTAAGGTTTAACTTTTGGAAAATTTTTTAGTCCAGAGCTGTCCCGAAATTGTTTTTCTAAATGAAATAAAAATTGAATTAAGTAAAATTAATACATATTTTGTCTTTAAAAATTATCAATTAATAACTAGACCACTAGATATGGAAGAGGATTAGCTATTTTGATTAAAGAAGGAACAGATTTTATAAAAAAAATTTCCTTTGAGCATTTCAATTCTGAACTTCTTTGTATTAAACTAAATTTAGGAAAGATTAATGAATTATTTGTTTTTAGTCTTTAGAATCCACCAAACAAATTACTTTAGGTTGATGTATTTAAAACTCTAAAAGGAACTGTAGAAACTAAATTTTGTAAACCAAATTTTATGGATACCCTAAATGGAGATAGATAAAATTAAACTAAAAACAAACTTTCATTTAATGAGCTGACTGATAAAATTACAAAAAAAAATCATTTTATCATCACAAAAAGCATACCTTATTAATCAGAGAAAATTAAAAAAACCAGTCTACAACCGGACATAATTAAGCTAATCAAAGAACGTTCAGTTCGTTAGTCCTATTATTTAGTAAATATATTAATGACATCCCTAAAAGAAACAATACAAATAATGAATACTATCTACTTTTTGCAGATGATCTAGTTCCATTTTTTATTTACAATAAAAGGGGAACCTTGAAAATAAGATAAATCAATACACCAACGAACTAGAACAATGGCTAATTAAGTGGAAAATGAATATATCAGTTGAAAAGTCGTGTTCAGTTGTCTTTTCTAAGTGATAATAAAAAAAAGATAATCTTAACCTAAAATTTATAATAATAGAATAGAAATTAAGAATTTAAAATAAAATTTAAAAAAAAAAGAAATAAATTCATCATTATCTTTTTTTTATGGTGTTGAACCAACTCAAATAACGAATAATCTATTATTTATTTTTTCATTTGATTTTACATGATGACATGATGTTCAAAAAGTAACTATCAAATTTTTAATATGAATTCTAACTTAAATAAGAAAGTTTTAATAAAATTTTTTCTTTGTTATGAAAATAAAAATTTTAAAATTCTAAATGCATGTTAATTTTTCATAGTACTACTTACTTGTGAAGAAAAACTTGTATTGTTTAAAACTGGAAGGTTTTCAACAGTTTTATGGTCATTAGATCAAAATTTTGTTGAAATTTTAGAAAACGAAAACACAGTTAAGAACTTAATCGAAAAGTTTAAAAAATTTAGATCGGTTGAAGAATTACCAAATGTGGTAGATAAAAATCAGCTCCTACAAATGACAATATTAATATGATAATTAAATTTGGTAATTAATTTATCTTTACTTCACATGGATCTGAACTCAGTCGCTCAGGTCCTATAAGTAATTATTTGTTGTTTTAACTATCAGAATCCAATCAATAAAAATGTTATTTTGCATTTTTTAACTTAAATTTTTAATCAAAATTTGCATTCAAAAATATTTTCAATTTTTTTGTTTTTGATTTAATAACTTTATTAACTAATACAATAAAAAATCAAAATTAATTATTAACAATTTTTAAAAAAAAAGCATTCATTTGAATTCCATTTTTGTCTTTTCACAAATATGATTGAATTTTCTTGATTTAGAAAAAATAAATTGAAATATGTTTAATTTTGTCAAGTACAAAATTACTTAGAATGATTAAAATTATGCTTTTGTGTTCGACATTCTTTTCCCCAATAGCAATCTGGTCTTCTCTGGTTATCATTATCTAAAATTAGATTTCAAAAGAAATTTCTTAAAAACCATTTAATTAATTTACTAAAAAATTGTTCATTTGAAATTTCACTTCTAAAGTGGTAAGCCAATTCTGAAAATAGTTTGCCAGCGCATTTTCTGCAAACAATTTTATCCAACGCATCATTAAAATTTACACTCTCCAATTTATATTTCCCAATTTTGAGCTTAGCCAGGCAATCTTCGAATATGTCTTCGATTTTCTTATTTCTACGCACAATCCAATCACTAAATAATTGGGATTCATACTGATTTTCATTAATCAATAAATTTAAACAATCATTGTCCGGCACAAAGTCTTTAAAGTGAACCAAACATTTTTTACATCCTCCTTTGTTGCACCCCCAATATAAATTACAATAAGGGGTGAAGCACATGCTACAATTTTGCTTAGGCAATAAAGGATTAAAATTTATTTCCTGATTTCTATCCGGCATCGCTTCTAAACAGCACTGGCATAATAAGTGATTCTGTAATTGATTGCATGTGTAGCCAGGTGCTAATGGAGCATAGTTGAAAAATTTGTTCTGTGGACATTGTCGACAATTAAATCTAAAGGGTTGGTTATAAACAGGCGGATGAAAACTAGAATGGTTTTTATATTAAGTTTTTAAAGTTTATGAAAATTTACTATTGATTCGGATTTGGCCATATATTGGCTACTGGTAAATTATTTCTGTAATTATTGGCGAAAATGTTATCATCACGATCACTGTTTTCGCCATCACTCTCATTGTCCGATCTGAAAATGCTACCTCTATCCGACTCAGTATCAGAATTATTTTGATCATTATTTTGTTCATTACTTTGCTCATTTTGATTCTTTTTTAAATCATCACCACTTTCATAATCATCTTGGTATTTTTCCACTTTATCATTGCGTTCTGGATAGAGCTAAAAAAGGTAAATTTTAACTGTAAAAGAAAAAAGAAGGTCATACCATGTCTTGTAAAATTTTATTTTTTTCATTCAAAAGATTTATTTCCGACTCAGAGCGTTTTTTGTGAGGATGCTTTTTCAGAAATGATTCAATTATGTTATTGATTAGGTAATTTTTGGCTATTCGTTCGACTTTTTTTCTGCATATCGGGCACTCTTGGGACTTGGCCATCCAGTCTGAATAGCATGCGCCGCAGTATGAATGCATACAAGGCTGTAAGCTTTTAATAAATTGCTTTGAATTTAAACTAAAATAAATCATTAGATTTCTGATACCTTACACAGTCATGAATGATGTCATTGCAAATGATGCAGCTTATATTTTCCATAAAGTCATCTTCATCTTGATTTTTTTCCAATTCTTTTTTTTCGACGCTTTCGTTTTCGGGGTCAATTTTTTGTATTTTATCTTTAAGATTGACATTAGAATCGATGCTTCTTTTTTCATTAATTTTAGTTTTGTCACATTCAATCGGATCAAATTTTTCTGCAGATTTAGGTTCACTGATGATTTCGAATTTCAAAATAATGTCTAAATTAAGATCATTTAAAAAGTAAAAAAAAATTTCTTCTGGAGCTAAAATTATGAGCAAACTAACAAAATTCTAAATTAAATAAAAAATAAAAATAAAAAAAAAAATTTCGCGTTTAAAGTCATTTTCTGATTTATTTAATAGTAACTTTATTCTCTTTTTTAAAGAAAATAATTAAGGTGTATTTCTAGATCGAAAAAATTTTGGTCAATTTTTTTTTTACTTCTATTAAAAAAAATGGCTTTAAAATTTAAAATTTTTGTCTTGGTAATCAATTGAAATTTTTTTCAATTCAAAACAAAAGAAACAGTTTAGATTTTATTAGCCATAAATGATCTATATTGATACACAAAAGTAAAAAGAGATTAAATTGAAAAATAGATAGGTCTGATGATTTCTTTCAAACTCCTTTTGCCCCAAAAAATAACCCCATTAACCCGTATATTGTTCTGTTGTTTTTCAATTCGACATGACTCCAGTTTTATACGAATAATCAACAAAAAACTAGCATTATTTTTGTAAAGAATTTTACTTTCCAAATCAAATAAATAACTAAATATTACAATAAAAATTTATTTTTTTTTAAATTGAAATTTTTTAAAATTTTTATTTTTTTGCAATATCTTAAAAACCATTCTTTCTGATCGAAAACTAGACAAATTTTTGGAAATCTCGTTAAATCCCCTGTAAGGGGCGTCGGTCACATAAAATTGGGGGTCAGCAGGGGCGAGGTTTTCAAAAATTAAAGAAAATTCCAAACTAAACTTTAAAAATATTTTTGCTATGCAAAATAAGTGGGGGTCAGGAAATTTAAAAAATTTTGGGTAAGTGTTTAACTAGGATCCTAAGATCAACTTAAAAAAAATTGCATTATAAAACAAAATTTCAAATATTTATTAAATAAAATATAAAATAAAAAACATTTTGCAGAAAATAATTCCCAAAAAAGCAGTTTAATAAATTTGGACTAATTTCAGAGGCAAAACGGGTAAAAATTGGTCAAACCGGTTATTTTTTGAGTAAATTGAGTGAATTTTTCGAAAAAAGGAATGAAACCCTATTTACTGTTTTGTCCCAGATATTCACCCCATTAGAGATCACCAAAATTATAATTAACTGATGCTAAGATTTTTTTTTTTGGATTCTTAACTTACGATAAGTTAGTAGTCTAATTAGGTTGGTTGAAATCAAACGTTATCTAAGTAAAAATCTCGAAATTAAATTTAAAATTTTCCTAAATCTTACTAATTGCCTCAAGAGTTTTTTTGAGCTTAAATTCACCACAAAGATGATAAGAAATTATCAAAAAAAAACAAGTTTTTATTTTACGGACAAATACGTTAAACAAGTTTTTATTTTAAAATAATAATTATTCAAAAAACTTGATTAATATATGATGTTAATGAAAAAATAATACACTTTTCAAAAATTGCCACACTGTTTACATGTTAAATAATTTCTCCATGTTGCAATTCACTTATTTTGTTTACATATATATATATATATAAATTTTAAATTTGAACAAAAATAAAAAATTTGAAAACCAAATTGAATTGCGGAAAGTTTAAATTTTAATTTAATTAATTTTTTGCTTTCAATTGAAAATTAAATTCAAAAATTTTCAAATAATTCAAAAGTGAATTTGGTTTCATCATAAATTGTAGCATTCAAAGTTATAACTAAGAGTATAAACTAAGTTAATAAATAAACAAACTTGAAATTCGAAATAAGAAAAAAGAAAGACAGGAACATACAGTTCTAAATAAAAATTGGAAAATCAAAAAAAATTTTGATCAAAAAAAACTGAATTTGAATAAGTTTTCAAGTTGCCGAAAAAAATGCTATAAATTCGGGAATTATTTTAAACTAAAAAATTTTTAAAATGATCTCTTAATTTAAAAAAACAATTCTTTCATTAAAGATTTAATACTAATTCATGATTATTAGAAAGCCTTAGCTTGTTTAAAATTAAAAAGAAATTTTTAATTTTTTTCACTTAAAATTTTAAACTATTATTAAGAAAAAATTTAATTAGATTAAAACAAAAAGAAACATGACCTTTGAGAGAAATTTTTAACTAGCTTAAATTTTTTTTCAAATTTGAACTCTTACTTTTTTCAGGTTGATTGTCTCTGTGTACCAAATAAATAACATCTTTATCATTTAATTTTATTTTCTTTTAAAGAGAATATGTTATTTTAAAAAATTAATTCCAAGCTTTTACTAGATTACTTCTCGTTTTATCTTTTGATTCAAATTTAAAAGTGTCCCATTAGAACTTTGATCACAAAGAAAAAATTGTGTTTTGTCATGCTCATTTCGCTGAATAGTGCAATGTTTTTTAGATAAAAATTTGTTCTCATAACAAAATTCACAATCTTAAATTTAACACCGATTAAAAAAATTCAACACTCAAATTAAAACACCTTTAGTTCGTCCAAAATGATAAGTGTCTTTATAAAGTTTGATAGGCGTCGACGCAACATTCCCGTCGACTCTTTTAATTATTCCCCAAAATTTTTCCATTTTATATTCCAAAATTTCCTATTTCTTTGTTATTTATCTAAGTATTTTTGGTACAGGCTCAAACATGAAACAAAGCAAACTTTTCCATAATTTTAAAATTATGCAGAATATTTTATTTAAATTTTTAAAATAATAACAAGCTTGCTAATTAAAACATGTCACGTTATTTAAATAAAAAAATTAAATTCAAACTTTTTAAAAAAAATATTTTCAATTTTTTTATCTTATCAAAAAGTATAAAAGTGTGAGCTTTTTTACATTTTAGACCAAAATAAAATGAGCAAAAACATTCTATCCAGACTAAATGCGGCTAAAGCTTCCACCAGCCTTAAATTGGCCGATCAAATGGTAAAGCCAAAATTAGCAAGTGAACCTAAATCAGTCCTGCACGATCTATTTGGACGCAAGCATTCCTATTTAAGGGTTTCGTTGACAGAACGATGCAATCTTAGATGTAATTTTCATTATTATAGCAAAATATATTTTTATTTATTATTAAGGTACATACTGCATGCCTGAAGAAGGCGTTCCACTCACAGCTAATGAAAAGTTGTTGTCTGCTGATGAAATAGTAAAGTTGGTTAATTTTTTTGCCAAGCTTGGAGTGAACAAGATTCGTTTTACGGGTGGGGAACCTTTGGTACGCAAGGATTGTGTCGACATTATTCGCCAAGTTGGTCAAAATGAAGCAATTAAAAAAATTGGCATGACCACAAACGGCATAGTGTTATCCCGTAAAATAAATGAGCTTAAAGAAGCAGGTCTAAATCAGCTAAATATTAGTTTGGATACTTTGAAGGAAAAAAAATTCGAATTTGTCACCAAACGAAAGGGCTGGTCCAAGGTGATGAAGAGCATCGATTCAGCTTTAGAGCTTGGTTTTTCACCACTGAAAATAAATTGTGTAGTCATGAAAGGTTTAAATGATGATGAGATAACAGATTTTATTGAATTTACCAAAGATAAAGTTTGTTTTGAGTGTGAGCTGGATTTAATTTTTTCTAAGAATTTATCAAATTTTAGAATGTAGATGTTCGTTTTATTGAGTACATGCCTTTTGATGGAAATAAGTGGAATACCAAAAAGATGGTTTCGTTTAAGGAAATGATGAAAATTATTGCACAAAAATATCCAATTGAGAGTATAAATAAACTGCAAGATGATCCGAATGATACATCTAAAGTAATGAAAAATCTGAAATTTTATTTTTGAGAATTTAAGAGAAATTTTTAGGCATTTAAAATTGATAATTATAGCGGTCAATTTGGGTTTATAACATCTATGAGCGAACACTTTTGTCATACTTGTAACCGAATTAGACTCACGGCTGATGGTAATTTAAAGGTCTGCTTGTTTGGGAATTCGGAGGTTAGCTTGAGAGATGCCATCCGAAAAAATATGAATGATGAAGACTTGTCTGAACTTATAAGTGCAGCTATCAAGAGAAAAAAAGCAAAGCATGCAGGTAATTTTAAGTTAAATAAAGTTCACAAATTAAAATTCATGATCAAATTTCAAATCTTCATTTGTAGCATTTTTATTTAAACAGAAAAATAAGAAGCTCTTTTTATCAACATTTCTATTTTAAAATTAAATTAAAACAACTTTCCAGGAGATTTCTCAAATTTTATTTTTGTACAAAAAAAAATTTTTTTAATGCGTGATTAAATTGCATTTTAGATTTAAAAAATTTTAAAGTTTCAAAAGATATATTTTTATAGTCAAAATCATAAACCGTAATAGGCAAAAAACAATTAATTTAGCAGAAAGACTAAGGGGAAAAGTCGGACTATTGAGTTCTAAGAAAGGAAAATTTAGGTTAGCATTGCCTGAATCCTAACAATGATTTATCAAAATACTTTTTTTTCTAATTTTTTTGAAAACTACTTAAAAAATATTATAAATATTCAAAAAAATTTTTTTTTCCAGAAAGCTTATTTTCCAAGAAAGAACGAAGTGTAAAATCTAAATGACCAAGATTTCCAATATTTTGTTTTGGGCACTCCTCTTCATTTCATTAAAAGCCTTATATTGATACCCACAATAATTTTCGTAGCAAATGACTTGACTGTTGACTTTAATTTTTTATTAAACTACTTTTATTCATATTTCTTTAAGGATTTTTGTAAATTTGAAAACTCCTTTTTCTCAAAAACTAAAACATGTTTATTAAAAATTGTTTCAAATTCTTAATCTAGGCATAAAAAAATAGAAATACGTATTTAAGTCATCGGTATTTAAATTTGATCCTAAATCTTTGATCCTTTTGTTTGCTCAAATGAAGGGTTTTAAGACTTTTTTTCAAAAATTATCTTCTCTTCAAATACGCGATAATTAAAATATTAAAGAAATTGAAGCCGAGCGACAATTGAACTCGCTTGAGGAAGGAAGGAAGTTGAGACAAGAATTGTGTATCAAAAGAATAAAATAAAAAAAACACTAAATATTTTTTAAACGGATTTTGTGAAGTTCAGTACAAAAGAATAGAACAAAGTGTTAAAAAATAAAATAACTTTTTCTCTAAAAGTCTATGTCTGTCAATGTCTGCTAAAGACCTTAAATTTTTTTTTTTCCTTATTCACTCCTTGTGGAGCATAGGGTCATTACTTTTGATTTCCACTCAAGTCGATCTTTTGCCTTTACCCTTGCTTCTCCCCATGTCATTGCCATTTCGATGAGCTCTTTCGTGATTGTTGACCTCCATGTTACTGCTGGTCGTCCTACCTTACGTCGCCCTTGAGGTGTCCATTGAAGGGCCCTTTTTGGTATCCGTGTATCTTTCATTCTAAGTACATGCCCGAGCCATCTATCAATATTTAAGGTCATGTACTTAGAAAGACCTTAAATATTGATAGACAAACTATTTAAAAACAACTTGATCCAGGAGAATTTATTAATTTAAAATTAATTTTAAATCATAGATAAAATGTTTTTGTTCTAAAAGGAATAATTTATAAAATTCTTATTTTTTTCCACTAAATTGTTATTATGAGAATTGAATTTTTTTGAAATGCTAGTATCAGATTCTCGATTTAAAATAATAAAAAGTTTCCAACTACATTTAAAGGGAAAAACATCCAAGAAACAACAAAATTATTCTGAAATTATAAAACTATAAAATATTTTAGTTTTTTCAAAAAAAAAAGAATTATCAATTAATTGTAAAGGAAAAAACAATTAATTAAATTATATCTTTAAATTAATAATCAAACGAATTGTGGATTAACTTAAAGGAATTTTTCTTGATAATTTTAAAAAGCTTTTTTTGATTCTTTGATTTTTAACCGAATTTTACAAAATTATTTTTAATTGAATTTCTAATAAAATAAACAATTAATTTGGCATTGTAAAATTTCTTAAAATACTTACAAAAAGAAGAAAAAAGAAAATTGCTATAAGTTTTGTACTTATCGTCAAAAACTGTTTGGTAAATGAAACGAAATTTGACAATTTTTTATACACCTAATGTGGAAGTTTGCAAATACTCTGAAAATTTCTGCAAGATTGTACGTCAGTTTGATATATATTGAAATTTAATGCGAAATTAATTTTCAAATTTCTTGCAGGCTTTCGAATTTTTTTTTCATTTTTCCTCTTTGTTTGTGAATATAATATGAAATTTCTAAAAAAATAAATTTTTAAATATTATTAATTCTATCAAGGTAAAAAATTTAGTTTTAAAATAATATTTTAATTACAGTGGTGCTCTGCTTTTTGTTTTTTACAAAAATTTACGCTTGTTCGTAAAATAAAGTAAATTAACCAGATTTTATGAAAAAAAGGAAAATAAAACAAGCAAAACTGTTTTTAAAGTTTTTTTTAATAAAAAATTTAATTCTTCTTTTTAAGATTTTTTACTATTATTCACTTATTAAAAAATTGTAAATTTACCATTAAAAATGGTAAAAACGTTAATTGTTTTTCAATATAAAAAGTCGAACAGCACTGTTGTTCATTTAGAGAGGAAAAATTTTTCAAAATTTGATTTGAATAACTAGAAATTTAAGCATCTATTTAAAAATAATAAAAAATAAATTTCAATAATATTTTTTATTTTTAGGCCTGGATATTTTGCCTAGTTTGAAAAACCGTCCAATGATACTCATTGGTGGGTAAGGTTTTTTTATGAAAATTATAAAAAATTTTCAATAAAATACTTTTATTAAATAGATAATGATTTGAAACAAAAATTTAAAACTAATTTATTAAATGTAAATAATCCTATCTCGCTTCCGCATTTATACCCGAGAACTGCCAAGCACCAACCGGTTACTTTTTACTCGACTGACACGTTTGACGAGCATACAAAACTCTGGGATCAATTTAAAACCTATAATGAAAAAACAGTGTCCCAAAAGATTCAAAGCTCTCATTCATGTCAATTTACTCATCTAGACAACGAAACAAATCTTCCAAAGCAAGTAGACATAAGTGAAAAAAAACAGTCCGAGGCAAAACCAGTGCGAGTGGCCTGTGCATCCGGCTACATTCAGCTAAATAAAGACACATTCAGTGCTCTTGTTGAAAATAAGCTAAAAAAAGGAAATGCTTTGATCGTCGCGCAAATTGCCGGGATCCAAGCGTCCAAACAAACTCAGAATTTAATTCCATTGTGCCATCAAATTTTGTTAGATGTTTGTGACATCAATTTTTTTCCAGATGAAATTGAGTTCAGAATTCGATGCGAGGCCATTTGCAAAACATCAACGAGCAAAACAGGTGTAGAAATGGAGGCTTTGACTGCTTGTTCAGTAGCTCTATTGACACTTTATGATATGTGCAAAGCAATTCAAAAGGATGCCGTCATACATGGCATTCAAGTGGAGTATAAATACGGAGGCAAGTCGGATTATAAGCGAAATTTTTAATATTTTATCCTAATTATTCAATTAAATTGTTATTGTTAAAGTCTTTTTAAATAAACTTGAATTAAAAATTTGCATTTATTGAATTACCAGCGAAAGGGCTTTTTTAAGTATTTCAATTTCAATTTTGACCAACTCTGAATTGGAACTTTTTAGAAATTATTGAGAACAAAGGAAATAGTAACAAACACAACTTAAATTAAAAAATTATGGAAGATCATAAATTGTTATTTATCAGTGACGGGTTAACGCCCGTGGAATCAGCACCTCAGTACCTCGCTGTGAGAGGTAAGGTAGGATTTTTTGATAGACCATTCGTAACAATTTATGGTATTTATTCTTGAAATATTTGTTTGATTTTGCTTTTGCTTGCTTAAACCCTTTTGGTAAAGAATTCCGGCTTTAAGCTATCGATTACGAAGTTATATTCGGTAGTTTTTACTTTTAAGTATATTTTTTACGAAATTCAAAAAAAAATACAATGTGAAAACTTACTACAAAAATTAAAGTAGAAAAATAAAAAACTAAAATATACGTTCTCACGGATTGTAATTGAATTTTTTTTCTTTTGCAAATTTGATGCCAAGTTTAAAGCAGTTTAAAAAGAAAAAAAGAAAAAAAAATATATAATTAATTTTACCGTTTTCAGCATGCAATATCCACTACTATTTCTTTTTTCTTTGATAATCCATATTCTTTTTTGAATTTTTTGATAATAAAACTTCATGCTTTACGCATTTTGAATAAAATCTTACCAATTTTACTTTTAAACAAAAAATTTTATCAAAAATTATCAAAATTTACAACAAATAATCTAAAATAAAAAATCAATTTTATAGTAAATTGAAATTGAGCTAAAATAGATCTTTTGTAATAACCATGTAAAACAAAAGAATTACAAAAACATTAAATGTTTTATCTTACAATTTTTTCCTAGTTTTATTATGTTTTCGCAAATTAAGGAACTTAAAGTGATTTTTATATCAAAGTAAATTTAAAAGCTTGCAACTTGTAGACCCTTACAGTCGGAGTTGTTAGCCAAAAAATGAGAATTAAACTACCTCTATGATATGTTATTGCTGCCCATAAAAACTTAAATATTTCTTTTTTTTGCTTTTTTTTTTAATTCAAAACTTGTTCAAGACGGTAACGATAATATATTTAATTAGGCTAAAACTTGGCACATGGAGTTTAACCAAAAGAAATGTAAAATTATGCGTTTTGGCTCCAAGCAAAGCTCTCAAATACCTTTTATCATGAGAATTAATGTTTCACAAAGGCATGTGTTAGAATAGTCACGCGTGGAGAGGAATCTTAGTATTGATAAACAGGCAGCTCAAATGGAATGAACAGATTGACAAGGCAATCCAGACGGCAAATGCTTTTGCTCAACTCAAAAGCGTATTCAAATGCTGGACAATTGATATATTTCGAAAACTTAATTCTGCGTTTTTAAGACCACATCTTGAATGATGTACAGGAGCTTGGGATCATCTGCAAAAGAAGATAATTGCTAGGCTAGAAAAAGTTCAACGTAGAGCTACCATACTTGTGTCTGGTCTCAGAAATCTCAACAATCTATTCAGATTAGCAAAAATTGGCTTACCTACGCTTGAAAGTAGAAGAAGAAGAGGTGATGCAATTCAATTATTCAAAATTGTCATCAATACACTATTTTCAATCATTTGAAATAATAAAATATCAATCTAGCTTTTACCAAAAAATTTCAAAATTTACAACAAATAATCCAAAAAATTAAGATATTTAAAAACAATTTAATTGAAAATCGAAATTGAGCTAAAATTGATCTTTCGTAAGAAATAAGCAGAAATCGACCATCCGTGAATCTACGTAATAAGCCTCGACTCATGAAACAACTCTGCTTGTGAATGTCAAAAGATAATTTCTTCACTAACAAAGCAATATCCATGTAGCTAATATATTTTTTTGTTTTTAAAATTTTACATTTAAAAAAAAACAAATAAAAAGATTTTTCAATTTAAAATTATTTTTCATAAACCAAATTTGGTTGATACAAAGTTTTATTAGCTGATACAATTTTAAGAACGAGTTTGAGATCTAAAAAAAAATTTTTAAGTTTTTTTTTTTTTTTGAAAATTTCATAGAGTAGGAAAATTCCGTATTCTGGGAAGACTTCTTTAGATTTCTTGATGTAACATTTTATGAACCGATTCAGCCCAAATTTGTTAGCATTAAATTCAATTAAAAAAGAAAACCTCGAAATAACTTTTAAAATTGAAATTTCTCGAAATAACCAAAAAAATTTGAATGCTTAATCTTTATTGTATTGGAACAGTGTCAATTAAAATCTGAACATATATGCGGATTAGATTCAGACATTATAGAAAATATACATTAATGTATAATTTATTAAAGTTCAACATAAGATATTCGATCTTGGTTATTAATATTTAATATTTTTTTTAAATTAGGACTTTGGAAATTGTGTGAGCTTTTTTTTCAATGTGAAAAAAGCGAACTTTTTTAAACTTAGTAAGATTGTCACTAGTTTAAAAAAAACAAATATTAATTAAAAAAATTTAAATTCAAAACTTGATTTCAAATTGATTAAATTTTTCTTTTAATTATAAAATAAAAACAAAAATCAAAATACATTTATTTTTTATATGTAATTTCTTATTTGGATTATTATATATGAAAAGAGGGTGAAGTCCACAAGTTGACGGAGACTTCTGAACAAAAAGATCTGGGAGTCATAATATAGACCGATATGAAATGGTGTAAGAAAATAAGTGCGTCATCGGAAAGATCAAACAGAGTTCTAGGGCAAATTTTAAATGGTTTCAGTTACCATGATATGAGCATTATTAAAAAAATTTACACAAGTTTCGTTCGACCCCATCTTGAATAAGCTGTCTCGGTATGGTTTCCATACCTGAAGAAAGATAATGATACACTTGAGAGAGTACAGAGAAGAGCTACACGAACCATTAATTTGGTGAGCTAAACTATATGGAAAGGCTTTAAAGACTGAACCTAACAACACTTTCAACAAGAAGAAGACGCCGAGGTATAATTTTTTTACTAACAGAGTTGTTAATGATTGGAACAAATTGACAAAAGAAGTAATAGAATCAAAAATAATTGACTTTTTTAAAACAAATTAAATAAGATTTTGAGAGACTAAAATATTGCTTATAGTCTGGCTAATCCAGTAGCAATTATCATTAATTAAATTTATATATTATAAAATAAAATTGTTGTTTGTTTATTCTTTATTCTAATATTTTTTTTAATTAATAAAGTAAAAATTTATTTTTTTAAACAATAAAAGAAACATGTACTCAATTTTATCTGTATTTGGTCAAATAGTCAATATATTTATAACTTTTTCTCATATTTTATATAAATAATTTAAAATAGAAGAAATGATTTCTATTGAGTTAAACAATGGCGAAATGGAAAAACTAGTAAAACAAACAAAAATATAAGACGTATTTCCTCAAATATTCGCATTAATGAAAAGCAAAAAGAAATATTAAGTCAATTTGGAATAAAAAATCGCCAGACAATATGTTCTCAAATGCTTATATTAAAACGACTATTAAAGAAAAAAAAAAGTAATTTTTTTAGTCCAAATCCATTGGTTTTTCCTGTTTATCTGTTTTGTTTCCGTTTACTTCGGTTGACTGCTGATTTTGCTCTTCTTTAGGCTGTTCTGGAGTTTGCTTCGGCGGTTCAACTCTTGGCTTGGGTTTATTCAATATGGCCCAGCAGTCTTTGTTAAGCAACTAAAAAAAAAAAAATCTAAATGAACCAAATTGGAATTTAAAGAGTAAAGTTTACATTTATTTCATCTTTTATTTGCGAAGCCAAGACCACAGGGTCATCAGTGGGTGCCAATTTGGCCAGCAAAAAGCCTTTTTCTTCGAACCATCTTTGTTTCTCCTCCCAATATTTGATCAATTTTTCAATTTCACCCTTTTCCAAATGATTGTATTTTTCGTCACCATTGTGATACAAATCTATAGCTTTTTTGATCATTTGCAATGAATGGCCGAATTCTTGAAGCATAGCTGGTCGCTCTTGGTACTCTCTGAAGCGTTTTTTAACCGGTTCACCAAAGTTCTACAGTTAATAGCAAATAATTAGTAATTAAACAAAAAGCAACTAAACAATTAAAACTAAAAAAATTTTTTTTTATTTTTTGGAAATGAATTTAAATTCGATCAAAATATTGAATGTTAAATCCCTTATTGGGATAAAAGTACTGGGCTTTGTTAAAATATCCGGGATAATTAAAAACCTGCGAACCGAACTGGTTCGCATTTAAACTATTTTGATAAAGGTTAGATGTACTATTTGAATTAGTTGATATTTTAGGGTAGGCTACATTATAGAATGCTCTATTAGATAGATCAGCATATGAATTAGAGTTAAGGCCTAGTTTATGAGCACCAGGTGATTTATTTGATGAAGCCAGATTTGACATGGATGACCTAAGCGAAACGCTTTCTTTTTTGCTTTTGGAAGTTTTGCCCGGTTTTGGCAAAGTGTTCGAATGAGATGTTTCAGAGGGCTTTTGCACCACTGGCTTGGACACAAGTTTGGGCTTGGGTGGAGGCGCTGGGTTCATGGTGCGCAATTTATTTTGTACTACAAAGCTGTTTTGGGATATTGACCTAGAGCGAAGAAAACCAGGATCTATGTTATGAGCAATTTTAGCCGCATTTTTCATTATTTTAGAAGTGAACCTCTGATTAGCGATCAATTTTTTAATTTTTTAGAAAAAAAAAAAAAAGCAAAAAATTAACTCATTTACCTTCAAGCTTTTTAATTTTTCCACATAGACACTTTTTTCTTGATTTTCAGCTTCGTCTGTGTACAACCAATTCTCTGTGTCGTCCAGCAAGGACATAAATTGACTCTTAGTCTTCATAGAAAAAAAATTAGGCTTAAATTTTTTTAATTATTTTTCCTCAAAACCTGTTCAGTTATAAAACTGGCACAATCTCCACAAATTTTGCCCCTAATGTCATAAATGTATTCTTCTACGGAATTTTTGGCCTCGGCTCGTTCGCACTCTTTGCGGTCTTGCTGAATCATTGACAATTCTTGTTCGACTAGAAGATTAATATCTTGTCTGCTGAGTTGGGGCACTTGAGCATTTAGAAGAAGATCAATGCTTTTGGTTTTTTTCTTTTTGACCATTTTGGGCGGATTGGCCGCCTGATTGCTTGGCTCAGCCATCGGCGCCTCTTGACCCGGTGCTTGCTCACCCTCTGGCTTCTGCTCGCCTTGTTCTGGAACTTTGGCCGGCTCAGCCTGCTCGGCAACTTCAACCTCAAAGGTCTCGATCATCTGAGGCGACAAAATCTCGAATATTCCGTTCTTGGTGATTCTGGCCTTTAGTTTTATCTCACTATTTTCTCCCTGGGCATTCGGTGTTACATTGCCGATTTGAAATTTTCCAATCAGAGATACTGGATACGGGATGTCATTTGGAAATCGGTATCTGGCCTCGATTTCAAATGAATCCCGTTTGTAAATAGTCATCAGTTTGCTGAGTGGAATTTTCTCGAATTTTGGAAATACTTCCAGCTCATTGTCATCGGTCTCTGCGCCTTTCCAGCTCAGTGTGATGGGGAAAAGCTGACAGTCCTCGATTTTAAATTCTTTGACCTTAAAATTAGGACTGAGAATGGCGCACATGATGGTACAACCTCTTGCACACGCTTCGTCGGCATTCAAGGTGGTGCTTGGCTCTTTATGGAAGGTTTCTTGGACTATGCGCTTTATGGCCGGAATGCGAGTCGAACCACCGACTATTTCCACCACTGCTATGTCCTCTGGCTTCAGGTTAGCTTCGACTAAGAGTCTCTGCAGTGCATTTTTCACTCGAGTCAAAATTGGCTCAGACAGCTTTTCAAAATCGTCCCTTTTGATCTTGGAAGTGACATCGATGTCATTCATAAAGCATTCGATGTTGAGCGGAATCGGTGACGAATTGGCTGACATTAATTTTTTCACCTTTTCACATTCAGTTCTTAGCCTTAGGCGAGCTCGAACATTCGAGTAGGCGTCAATTTTGTACTTGGTAAGGAACTCTTGTTGAAAATTGTCCATGAGAACTTTGTCAAAATCTCTGCCTCCCAGATTATTGTCAAACGTGGATGCAAGCATTCTTAGCTTGCCTTTGTTGAACGCTACAGCCGAAGCTTGTAGACTAGTGTAGCCTACATCGACAAAAACTGCAACATGAGGTTTGTCGTTTGTGTCTGGCAAATCGGTGTGGTAGAGGCCGTAGCACAAGCCAACTGCAGTCGTTTCGTTCATCAGCTTCAAACAATTTAGACCGGCTATTTGACTCGCGTCCAAAAGTGCTCTACGCTCGGCGTCAGTGAAATAGGACGGAACCGAAATAACGCAGTCTGTTACTGGCATGTTCAAGTTGTTCTCTGCTATCGACTTTAATTTGGTCAAAAAAACCCCGGTCAATTGCTCGGCACTCAGGCTTCTGGTCTCGTTCAAGTAGTCCACATCTATTCGAACAGTGTCGTCTTGGCTTATTCTCAATGGGTGAAAATTTTTCTCGTTTTGAACTTGACTGTCGTTTGGTCTGCGTGCCAACAAACGCTTAAAACCAGTGATCGTGTTTCTGTTGTTGGTCACTTCCTGTTGTTTGGCAGCGTGACCCTGAAATCGCTGGTTATTAGTGAAAGAGACATAAGTCCTAGCAAGAAAAAAAATTCAAATTTTTATTTTTTAATAAGAAAAAAGATTTAATTTTTATTAAAAAAAAAAAATTCTTACGGTGTTATTCGATCTGAGTATTCGTTGGCAATTATTTCGATACCGCCTGCACGGGCAATACCAATTGAACTCTTGTAATTTCCAATATCAAAACCAACCACAGACATTTTTATTGTTTATTTTCTCAAATCTAAAATTATTTTAGAAATTTGTTTTTTATTATTGGGACCAAGACTAATAAAAAATTAGGCTTTGATTTTTTTGCTTGAGTGATTTTGCTGCGAGTCAATGACTCAAAAATTAAAATTAGATTTAAGTGGTCCAAGCTGTGTCTATTTGAGTGGATGCTTTAAGAAAATTCTAAAATAAGACTCTTAAGTAATCTTTTAACAAAAAGTGATGATAAAACTCATCCAAGAAACGCCTCTCTAGAAGTTTACATAAATATTACTAGCAATTTCTAGACTGTTATCATGCTGCATTTAAAACACTTTGTTCTAATCTTAATAAATTTTCAAAATAATTTGCAATCAAAATTTCTACCCGTGTATAGAAATTTTTTTTAATATGACTAGTACTATTTTGTTCTAGAATTTTCTTATAATTTCCATATGATTCGAGATTATGAACTTAACTTTTTCGATCATCACTAGTCATCTTTCCCCTTTTGTCTGAACTTCGCTGCCGAGCAAATGTCAAGGTCCTTAACCAAGCCTTTTAAATCAATGAGTCAACTAAATTAACTTGAAAAAACACCAGACTTTTTTAAGAATTTTTTTTCATAATTTTTCTTTACAAATGATTGTTGATGAGTCCTAAAAAATTTAAAATAACTAAGATTCGGACAATAACTTTCTTGAAAAAGCACTATTTCTTTAAATAATTACTTTGTATCCTTAAATAAGAAAAATTTCAACAAGGCACGATTTTTTCTAATTAATTTAACTTGAGCTCACAGCTATTTTTAAATATAAAAATTAGAGAAATATTTTGAATATTCGAGAAGCTTCTGAATAAAAAATGACTGAAACTGGGACTTTTCCAGAAAAAATTGATATATTTTATTGAAGAAATTAAAAATCTCTCTGAATGATTAGTTTCATTTAATTAATTTAAAACTATTTACTCAAAAAATTTATACAAGGCGTATTCCTGAAGCTAGATAGATAAATGTTTTATTTTCCAACAAGCACTGACCCCCCCCCCAATCCACGCCTTTTGAGAAAATTAAAATTAGATTAAATTTTAATTTGATAGAATAATTTGATGGTAATATTTTTAAAATTTATTCATTCAGATATCTTGGCTTAATTAAATTCTTAGCTCATTTTTGACAAAATAAACTTTCGGACTCAAAATAAAATATTTGCCTTTAGCGATCGTTGACCAATTTTAACTTGAGCATTTTTTTGGCTCAATTAAAAAAAAATTTAATTTTTTTAGGGACAGGACAATCAAACTAATGTCAATTTAAGTAAATTTTAGAAAAGATGAGTTTTTATGGGCCGCACATTAAAAGCTAGACTCAAAAAAATCAAATAGTCTTGGAAAATATTGAATAGCCACAGATTAATTGATGAATTTTATTTTTTGATTTTAATTTTGAACGACAGCCGAGAAAAAAAATTACATTTGTTGCTCGTGGACATTCGAACCACTGGTTGGCAATTAAATTCAAATAAATCACTTGCCATGAATCACCAGATTGTGACTAAAGAAAAAATTCATTTTTTTGTTCATCTAGACGGATTATTTAAAAATTTATTTTATCTCAAACTTTTAAATAAAATAGAATATTCGTTTATATTTGAAAATTTTTTATAATTAAAAGATTTTTGGTAAACAAAACCGACCTAGTTTGAAAAAATTTTAATATTGAAAATAAATTGAACGAAGCAGTGATTTTTTGAAATTGAAGTTTTGCCTCAATAGTTTGGCAACAACATGCCGGCTTCTTTGCTTATTTTTTTTTAATTTTCATGTTTTCTTTATTTACCTGTATCTCAAATTTTAATTTAAATCATTAACATTGAAAATTATTATAAGTTCAAGTGTTTGTTTAAATTTTAAGAAAATCAACTTACGCCAACAAGACTCTTCTACTTTACTCAATATTTACTTTAGTTGATATATTTTTCAGTTTTTTATTAATGAATAATTTTTCTCCGATGGACGAATAATAATTTTTTATGATATTTTTTGTAAGAGACCTTTAAATTAAGTAGCTCAATGCGTTAATTTTAATATTAGATTTGTGAGTCTATGACTAACTGGAAGATTTTTGACTATGGACCAAAACTTGGGACAAATTTTTAATTTTTATTAATTTAGAAAATTTTTAAAAGTCTAAATTAAACTTTTATATGCCATTTTTGAGTGGTTTGTCTTAGAAAAGAGTGTTTTTCTAGACTTAAATTTTAAATCAAGAATATTTTAATTAAAAAATCAATATTTTTTAAACATGAATAATTGATTTAAAAATAATTTCTTATTAGATTAGAACACTTTTCCTCAGCAATCACTTTTATTAAACGAAACCGTAAAAGGCTCTTAATTTTCCCTTGAGTTCAATTCAGAATTTCAAACCCGATTTTTGAAGAAGAGAACGATTAATCACGATAAAAAAATTGAAAAAATTCAAGTACTTTTTTTTTATTGAACAAGATTGTTATAATGGATAATAAAAAATTAAATGAATCATTTGCCTCATGAATTATATCTGAATAATAAATTCCATGTGTTGCGTGCTTTTGTAAATTAGGAATTTCTTAATACCTCTAAAAAATACCCGGTTCGTGCTATAGTAAATCGTGCTGTTTTCAGACAAATTAAAAACCCATGTTAATTCAAAAATAGAAATATTTGTAATTTGGAGAGAGGAGAAAGGAATCGAGTGCTTGTAGATTGTATCCCAAAGTGATTTAATACCCGGTTTGATAATTAGAGAAGTAAGAAAAATAAACGAGAGCGGAAAGGTCACAAGAAATTGAAAATTTAAGTTTTGTTTTTATTTTTATTTAAGATTTTCAACTAAGATTAATCATTAATTAACATTTAGTTATTTTTTGTTTCTATTGTTGATTTATTTTTGATCTTTTCGAATTTGCATTTAGGTCAGACTGCCTGAGTTTAGTTTAATCTTAAATTTTGATCATGAGAAATTTTTTCAAAACTTCCGCAATAAACAAAGATTTATGAGTTTTACTTGAGCACTTAAAAATAATAATTTTAAAATTAGAATCAATTTTTTAAAATAAAATTTTTTTTTTTAAAGATTGCTGATTTTTGTGGAGAACTTTATTTTATTTTATTTTTTTTGTTGGTCTCTAAGGCTCCAGGATGCTTTTCAAGGCCCTTTTAAAAGTTTTTAATTGTTTTATTTAAGAATGAAGTTAAATAGAAAATTAGCTTTGAATTTTTTTTAATTAATAAAAAATATCATTTAAAGTTTTGATTTGTTTTTGGCATTAAAGATTTGATCTAGTTCGGTAATATATCAATTAGGATTTTTAAACTAATTTTTGAAATATCTTCAAAAAGCTTTATTTTTAATTAATTTTTAAACAGAAACTGAACAAAAGGTTTCTAAAAACGGAATGTATTTGAATCAGAATTCGTGTATTTGGTTTTAAAAAAAGAAAAAAATAGTTGAGATTTTTGCATAAAACCAAAAATCAATACTAGAGGCAGATGATAAAATTATTTTACAAAATTGGATAATTTTATCTAAATATCATATAAAATGAGAACATAAAATAACATCATAAAAATTACTAAAAGATGATGCAAATCAGTATTAGGTTCATAATTTCGTCACCAAGCTTGAATTAGTTCGAAAATTGGACCACTTGATTAAACTTGGAAATTTTAATAAAGACTCGTTAAAATCTATTTGTTTTTATGATTAAAAAAATGAAAAAATTCTACTCTAAATATTTTTTTCCAAATATGATTTTAGAAAATTCTTAAACCAAGTTATTAGATGACAAAGACTGGACTTTTTTCAATTTAAAAAAAGTGAAAGGGTTTAATCAAAATCTTGGACTTTTTGAATTAAATTTCTTTTTCCAAATAATACATTAGTTTTTAAAATATTGCGAAGCATTTACCTGTCAAAAATAAAGCGTTTAATTATTGAAAATTTTTAGCCAAATGTTAAGATTGTTTTGTTTGAATTTGATTTAATTTTAATGTTTTAAAAACGAATATTATTAAAAAATAAAAAAAAGTTCATATATTTTTTTCTTGATTGTTCATAATTTTTCTTTCAACTAGATTAATTTCTCTAGCTCAAAATTTATTATTCTGTTATAGAAGATATTTTTTTGAATTGTCAAATTATCTACTCATCAGGGCAAAATAAAATTAACTTGTTTTAATTCTTTTTTCTAGTTTCGAATTACATCGACACGACTACGTATGCTCGTGCCGTTTTTGTTTTGGTGTAAATTTTCATAAAATTTCTAAAATTGATTATTTTATTTGAAAGAACAAAAAAGAAAAGAAAAAAGTCAATCGACTTTACACTTGAGCTTCATTAGTGATCCATTAGGCAAATGTTGAATTTTTTTGAAATTTTAAAACAAGAAATAAAAGCTTTTACCTAAATTAACATTTAGTCAAATCTTTTCTCTTTTTCTTTAGATTTACTTTAAATCATCTATCGAATTTAAAACAATGTTTATATCCAAATATTTGTTAATACTTTATTAATTTTGCGTGATCACTAAGAAACAAATAATTGAGGAAAAGTCCACTTTAAACACTGGCAATGGATGACAAAAACAAATACAGCGAGTCGGCTTTGTTGGCTCAGAGCAAACAGGAAAATCAGAAAGAAATTCGGTCAAGCCAGAGTCTTCTTAAAAAGAAGACGAGCCAGGGCTCGAAAAAGTGTCTTTCAAAAGACAAAAAACAGCTGACTTTGGACGAAATACAACTCAAAGAATTCCACAAAGAAGAGTCTAATCACCAGGTTAAAGTGAACCTGCAGGCAGATTTGACCAGTTTGGCAAGTTCGAAAAAAAACCGGCGCAGATTTCTAAGTTTAAAAAAAGTAAACTGGTCGGCCATCAAAAGACCGTTGCCTTGTTTGTTCGCCTGGTCATTGTTGGTTTCTTCCACAGGCGCCTATTGTTCTCTTGTTGTGCCGCGGCTAATCGACCTACTAGACGACTTTTACCACTGGGTGTCCATTTTAGTCGCCCAAAGCATTTTATTCTTATACGTAGTAGTTAATTTTCTAATAGCCATATTCAGAGATCCTGGCCGCTTTCCCAAAGTTGTCATATCTCCCGATGATCCCACTTTTAATGACGACACCAAGTCGCCTTTGTACAAAACTGTCATGATCAAAAAAAACAATGTTAAAATAAAACTTTGCTCTGTAAGATTTAAAAAAAAATATATTTTAATTAAAATTTTTGATTAAAATATTTTATTAAAAATTTTTGATTAAAATATTTTTCTATAAATTTTAGTTTTAAATTTAAAAAAAAAAATTTTTTCATAGACTTGCAATTTTTATCGTCCACCGAGAGTGTCGCATTGCAGCATATGCGACTCGTGCATTGACCAATTCGACCATCATTGTCCATGGCTGAACAATTGTGTGGGAAAACGAAATTATCGTTTCTTCTTTCAATTTCTGGGCTATTTGTGCGTGCACATGATTGCGGTGTTTTTCAGCTGTTTGTATGTGGCCTTGAAGACAAGTCCGCTTGTATCGCCTCCGGTCATAAGCTCCATATCGCTTATGGTCTTAATATTTCTGCTCATTTTTCCAATCGGAGGCTTGTTCATTTTTCACATTGTATTGGTGAGCAAAGGCCGTACCACCAACGAACACGTGACCGGCAAGTACAAGGGCTTGAATTTTTTCAGCCGCGGTATCCGCCAAAATTTGCTGCACTTGTGCTGCGGGTCGCTCATTCCCAAGTATGGAGTGGTACAATTGAAGCCAAAGGCCAAGATTACTGACGTGGAAGCGCCCGATTACCAGCAAAAGAAGGCTAATTCGATTTCAAGCGACGAGTACCACAGCGACAGAGATAACCAGCGGTTGACTGCTTCTTTCTCGCAGCCTAAGATAAACAACGATGAAGAGTTGTTGGACTTTGTGATCAAGAACAAGCGAAAGTCTTCTCTTTCGTCAGACTCGTCCATCTCTTCGTCCATGCTGAATCAAAGCACCAGAGTAAACATGACAAACAATATTTCCATGGACTCAAAACGCATTTCCAGTGTTATGCCAGACACGTCCCTGAACACTTCCAATTTAAAGACAATTTCAAGCTAGGTTTTTTCGCTCTTTGTTGGAAACATTTTGGTTGATGATTTAAAGTTATCTGTCAGACTAGTCTGGCAAAGTTTGTTTATTTGACTCGTTAGAATCGTTTGTTAACTCAACAATTTCTTACTTCCGGTTCAATCCAGGCACTTTTCTAGTTTTGTTTCAGCTTCGTTCGATGAACGCCTACCGATTGAATACGCATTTTTAGCAACAAAAATAATACAGTGCTGTAAATTTTTTTTCTTTTCTTCTACTTTTTTTCTAGTGAAATGTATTTTTTGTATTTTTGGAAAGAGCCGTAGACTCGAGAGCATCTGGGGTGTCAGGTTTTGGACTCGTTTTGTTTTGACCTGAACTTCGCCCGGATTTTGAAATAAGCGGGAATTTATGGTTAATAAAAAAAAGATTTATCTTATTTTTTTTATTTGTTTTGATGTAATTTAAAGTTGCTAAAATCAAGTTTTTTTTTGTCAAATTTTATCATTTATAAAAATGTGAAAATTCATTGCACTGGCACATGGGCTAGCAAAAAAAATTCTCAATAGTTTTTTTGAAATCAATGCCAAATATTATATTTTTTATAATAAAAAAATGAATCATTCTTAATCAATTTGTTTGCTTATTTTTTGATCAATAATGACTGACTGAAGAAAAATAACGATGAAAGATGTGGTCGCTATTTTTTCGAAAGAGATATGGACTTTTTGTAATTGCGTTGCTAGATATTTTTTCAATAATTATTTTTGAATTTTACCTGCATGTTGAAATTAATCAATTTTTTGTCGATTATATTCAATTAGTTAACAAAATCATTTTTTTTAAATGAAGATCATAATAAAATCAAAAAAATTTTGATATTTGATTTTTCCTGGTCTTCAAGCTTTTTTTTTTTTTGGAAAAATAATCAGTCTCATTTTTACTTTTTGGTCACTCATTCCTATTTAATTTCAATTAAATTTTGGATAGAAATTTTTTATTTAAAATATAATTTAGTGGGAAGCAGTTTGTAGCTCCAAACGGCGTAGTATCTTCTTTTCAGCCGGACTTTTAGGAATAATTCTGTAGAAATAATTCTGTATTTTAATTTTTTTAGAAATTAATTTGTTAAGATTTTTTTTCAAAAATGATTTTAACTTGTAGTATCTAAAATGAATATTGAAGAGATGAATTGGGATTTTCTAAAAGTAAAAATTACAAAGAACTCAACATCATATAATAAAATAGTTAAAAATTATTTCCAACAAAAATAAATTAGAATAAACGCAAAAACTAATTAATTTCAATATGTTAAGTGAATATTTTTTCCTCAAAAAAATAATAAATTTCAACAGAAAACAATTATTTTCAAAGTTTAAGTAATTAACAGCCCTTGAAATTTGATTCTTGAATTTGCGTACCTAAAAAAAATTCTAATCTAATTTTCATCACATTTAAATTTTGCAAAATAACCCAAGGGACAGAACACTAATTTAAAAAATATTTTTTCCTGAAGGCTATAAAATACAGAAAATTAATGACTCGGGATTTAAAAAAAAGATTTATTTTATCAAATGTGCCTAGAAAAAAAAGAATTAAATTTGACTGAGCTAGATGAAATTTTGTTCGATTTAAATTAAAAAATAAAGATCAAGTTAGATATTTTGTTCTATCTTCATTTCAGAATTTTCATCATTCTTATCCATCACAGGCATAGCTATCTCATTAGTTGTTTAATCAAAATTAAAACCATAAATATCTTGAGCAATATTTTGTGCAGAATTTTGCAGAAAAGAAAATTAGAGATCAAATGGCATGGTGAATTTTAGAACAAAGAACAAAATTAAAAATTAAAATCGAAATAACTATATTTGGTTACGTAAACTAGCTTAGTATCAGCCAAAATTACTTTTATATGATTTGCTAATGCATTTAGCGCTTTGTAGGCATTTAAGCTTCTTGCAGAGACTTTATTTGACTGATACAAAGCTAGTATCAGCTGATAAATTATTCGAACCAGTTTTTAATTAAAAAATAAAGTTTTTTTAATTTTTGTTTTTGCTCTTTGTTCAAAAATGCCATACACCATTTTATATGACTTTTTTTTTTATATTAATATTGTTTCTTTTATAAATTTTAAAATTAAAAGATGCTTAAAAATATTTTTAATTGATTATTTATGACCATGATAATTTAAATTTGATCTTCAATTTAAAAATTTCCAATATCTAAAAGAGACAAAAGAAAATTGGCTTTCAATTTAATCTAATAACGATATCAAAATTTCAGTATGACGATTTAAATTGTCATATTTTCTAAAACTATAAATAATTTTAAAAGCTTTGATTCAAATTTTTTATTTATAAAAAATATTTAAAATTAAATTAAAAAAACTCGAAAAAAAAACTTTTACTTTAAAAAAATAATGGTTAAATTGATACTTAGCATTTAAAGCATAGTGAGATCTGATTAAAAAAATTAAAAAAAATGTTTTAATTGAAATTAAAATAATTTAAATTGAAATCATTTAATTTCTCTAACAAAAAGAAACCAAAAAAAAGTTTTAAACTCAAAGTCCAGACTTGAGTTTGACTTTTGAGCAACTCTGCAATTAAAAATATTTTTGAAAAATCATTTTAGTTTTTTATCAAATTTTAAAATCTAATTTTGCAATAATTCTAGCGTTTTAGTTATTTGGAAAATCATTAAAAATTAATATTTGTGAAACAGAGCATAATAGATATAGTTCTAATTTTACATTTTTCTTCTTATATTACTTTACATTTGCAAATTAAAACCTAAAAATGTATAAAGATAAACTTCAAACTTAAAGCGTATTTATTTTTAGTAAAAAAATGAACGGTCTTCAAATTTATAAATTTAATAAATCTGCTTTATCATCATCAATTCGATTAATTTCAACTACCAGAGCCTATAATAGCAAAAAAAACGTCGCTATTGTAATCAATGAATCTTTTTTGCTTATTATAGTCATTGAAAAGATTATTTTAGGTGCTTAGTGGTTGTGGTATATATGATGGAAGTGAAGTATTAGAAACCACATCAGCAATGATTCATTTGAGTAAAAACGATGCAAATTGTTCTTTGTTTGCTCCAAACATTGAGCAATTCCATGTAATCAATCATTTAACAGGTCAAGTTTCTCCTGAAACAAGGTAATTAATTAAAAATTTTAAAATAGTTTTTGAATATATTTATTGACTTTTATTTATTTATTAATGAAGAAATGTTTTAGAAGAATCAGCACGAATAGCTAGAGGAAATATTCAAGCATTGGAAAAATTAAAAGCCTCGGATTATCACGCACTTGTTTTTCCAGGTGGATTTGGTGTAGCAAAAAATTTATCTGACTATGCAAGTCAAGGAGTTAAAATGACAGTTAATAAAGAAATTAAAAGAGTAGTCGATGAATTTATTGTGGCTAGTAAACCGATTGGGTACAAATAGTTATTTAAGATTTTATTTAATAAAGAATTTAACATCTAGGTTTATTTGCATATCGCCAGTTCTAGCAGCAAAATTGATTCCTGGCGTTGAATTAACTGAAGGCAAACGAGATCAGAAAAACTGGCCATATGCTGAAGCAATTGAAAACATTGCTTTAATGGGTGCAAAGCCTATTGAAAAGGATACCTCTGAAATTCACATTGATCATAAATTTAAGGTGATTTCAACACCAGCTTTTATGAAACACTCGGCTACTCCTGCCGAAGTTTTTGATGGAATCGGAATTTTGATTTCTAATCTTTTGCGTTTAATTTAAAAAAATAAGATTCTAATGACTCGGATAAAAATTATAAAGATATTAAAAAAAAATAAATAAAGAAATAAAGCTATTTTAGAACCTAAATGATTTTAAAAAAATTAATTGAAATTAAACTAGAACGATAGTTATCTTTTGAATAAAATTTTCATCACGGTTTTTTGTGACCGAAATTCTTATTTAATTAGCCTATTTTCAAAAGTTTAAAATAAACCCTAATTGAAAAAAATAATATTTAAATGTTAAGAATAAAAAAAACATAATTTAAAATTCAAATTTTTAAATATAGTAAGATGGGGCAATTTTTTAATGTGTGAATGGGGTGACAACTTTTAAATTTCGTTTTTTTCTAGCTGAAAACTAATAAATTTTCCTAAGATTTTATATTTTTTATATTTTTCAGGAGCCAAAATTTATAAAAAACGATCCTTTTTTCATTGATTATTTTATCTTAGCCTCCAAATTTAGACTCAAAAATTAATTTTGTCAAAAGGGGTGATTTTGGAACAAATTATGTATTTGGGAGAATTGGTCAAAGCTGGTGAATTTTATTTATTCCAAATTACCTATTTAGCCTATAAGTTCCAAAGAGAATCAAGAACGTCACCCTAAAATCTGAATAAGATTGATAAAAAATAACATGAGTTCTTTTTTGGTGTGAATTTCAGGGGCAAAGGGGTTAATGGGGTATCACCTATTTATGCCAAAAACTCACCCGGTTAACCGGCAAATTCACCTGTTTAACCCATTTACCCGAAATTAATTTTTTCTCAAAATAAAAAAGTAAATGAAAAAAGAAAAAAATTGAAAAGAGACTATGCTCAATCTTTAACTGAAGATGACGCACGTGCACAAACTGAAGAAAAAAACAGTAAAAAAAGAAAAAAAATTGATAAAAAAAACGAGAATTTAGAAAGTCTAACAACTAGGAGTGTTAATAAAAAAAAGCAAAATGAAATAGTTGATAATTCTATAATTTGTTTTATTTGTAAAATTAACTTCGATTTAGGTAATTCTAGCAAAAATAGTTGGCTAACATGTGAAAGTTGTACCAGTTGGTTGCTATAATTGTTTACCAATAGAGAATAAAAAAGATAATACTATGGAATTTTTATGTGCAAAATGTAAAAATTAAAAATTAAAAATTTGTTTAAAAAAGTTATTTTTCTTTAAAATATTTAAAATAATTTAAATTAAGCTTCGTTAATGTATAAAAACTCAAAATTTGTTATAAATTTTTGTAAAAAAACTCTATTTTTTTTTAAAAAAGCAACTAAAATATAATTAATTTTTTCTTTTGTTTTAGAAAGTAGGGTTAAATAGTTGAAAAAATGGGGCAACCGGGTGAAAAAATGGGGTAATTGGGTTAAAATTCGGCTAACCGGGTGAATTTTCGGGGTAACTGTACAAAAAAATGAGGCAAATGGGTTAACCCCATTAACCTAATTGCCCCTCACCCTATTAACCCCATGTACTAAAGGGGTGACCCGAAAATTTCGGTCTAATTGGGTGAACGAATTTCGCATTTTTATGCAAAACTGTTTCGATAGACAAAAAATAAAAAAAATAGGTCACCCGGTTAGGCCATGTTACTATAAATATTTTTTTTAATTTTTCATACTCTAGAAAATAGGTATAAATAAAATTCATGTAGTCAAAGTAAAGTCAAAATATGTCTTTTGACCACCTCTGCAATCCATACAGTGATTATTTGATCATTGAAATTTAGTATTTTGATAAATACTAAATAGTTTAGTCTTTTGTGTTCTGATATTTTAAGCAAATTCTCATCAATTAATTTTAATTTTGAGCTGATGGTGTAATGGTTCGATCAGCCGCTTTAAAAAGTGAAGTGAGCAAAAGGTCAATGGCTCGAACCCTCCTGGAGGAATTCGAAGTAGAAAGTTAAAAATGGAAAGTTTGTGGCTGAAAAGTATCATCTACACCAAAAGCTCTTCTGCAAGCGCGTAGGGCTAACTACCCGACCGCCTAAGTATACAAGCAAGCTACGAAGAAATCAAGGAATCAAGAAATCAGAAAGAAGCTCAAGGAACTATTGACTTGAGGGGAAATCAAAAGTAATTACCTAATGCTACACAAGGAGTGAATAAGGAAAAAAAATTTAAATTTACCTTGATAATTTAAGTAAAAATGAAAAAATAGTAAAAATCTAACAAGAAACTATTTTTAGCAATTTTAGAATATTTAACTGAATTTTACGTAAAAAATTTAAAAAAGATAAAAAAAGCAAATTGGAATTTTACTTATCAATGTGATTTTTATTAAGAGAAAAATTATATTTCTAATTTTAGCGACACTTCCAGTCCAGGTCGGCCAGAAGAACAAGGCGGCACAAGAGAAGACTGTCTGGTCAGACCTCAACCAAATGTACGCAGAGGGCTAACTTCTTTTCGAAAAGGATTGTCAATGAGTGGAATGCTCTCTCCTCTGCGGTCACATACTCCGATTCAGTCAATCATTTCAAGAATCGCTACGATGCCTTCATGAGCGGCCACCAAGCCTTTACCACATAACAAATTTTGAATTTAAAAAAAACAAAAGTAAAAAAAGACGTGAAAGAAATCTAAGTAAATTATCTCATAGAAAAATTATTAAATCATTCAGACAGATAATTATGGCAATATGCTTCCTCAAAAAACAATTAAGCTAACTCATTAGAATTGATCCAGTAAATGATTTATTCAATTAGAATATTTATGTCGAAGGTGTTTGCTGGAAGCTTTTTTGGTCGAATTTTTTTGTAATTTATTTGAAAAAAAAATCAATGCTGTTTTATTTTCGATTATAAATGATCCTGTATGTTTTAATTAGTATTTTTATTTTTAAAATAGACTAGACAAAAAAGTAGCAAAAAATAAAATAAATTTAACATATAAAAAAATATCAATTCTTGTTTTTAAGCCTATTTAATTGATAATGTTGGTATATTATAGATTTTTTAAATTTTAGTTAACAATAACAGTACTATTAAAAATTGAAATGGTAAATAACTGGATTTGAGAAATTAAGAAGTTAATTTTCAGAATTTTGATTTTAATTATAAAATTAGACAAACTAAAATTAAAATTAAATACAATAAAATAACAAAATAACAAACCCCATTATTAAATAAATTTTTTAAAGACTTTCTTATACCTAATCAATGTTGATGCCTACCAGAACATAAAATTTAATAGAAAAATGCATATCAAATAACATTTATAAAGAACATATTAAATTGAAGAATATTAATGTAGAAATTAATAATTTTTAATTGATATCAAATAATTGACAACTAAATTAAAAAGATTCGGGTATAAGAAAATGAAAAATTTCGAATTTCGCTATCAAGCCTAAAAATAATGATAAATAACAATCCAAGATCTTAATTCACACTTTTATTAAATAAAGATAAATTTTTTGATTCTTCAATAAAAAAGATAAATAAATACTATTTTTATTAACTGATAATTAATTTTATATTCGATTAATTAATTTCATTTAAAATTGACACCTAATTTATATGAGAAGATTTAGAAATTTGAAATACTATTAAGCTTAAAACTAAACTATACTTATACACAAACCAAGCAATTACAATTGAGAGCAATAATCAAAAAGAATTCTATACGGAACCTATCATCCAAATTGATTGTGTCAAATTGACTGAAAATGTAACACAAGAATCTGACGATGAATCAAGTGATAAAGAGTTAGAAATCTCTTCAAAAAAAGCGAAATTCTCAGAAAATACTGAAACTGCTAATAAATTATGACTAAAATAACGATTTTATTTAAATTACTTTTTTTATTAATCAATTAAATTTTTTGGTAAATGTTAACAAAAAAAGTCTCGGTTTATTTTTTATTTCTGAAAACATGTATTTTGTTTATTTTAATAACGTTTTTTTTTAATAATTTTATTTTTGGCTGAATAAATTTGTTTATTTTTTAACAAATTTGTTGAGAACTTACAAAATTAATGATATTAAAATATTATAAGTCTATTTCAAATAAAAATTAACTTAAATTTTTTGTACATATTTAAAATAATTTAAAATATGTAAGGAAAAATTTTTTATAGAAATTTATGTGAATCGTGAATATTAAGCAATATATTAAATTATTTTTTCTATTAATTAAAAAACGTTCAATTAAAATTGTTAAGAATGAATAAATTTTTTTGAATTAAATTTTTAAAATAATCCATTTAAATTTGCAAAATAATTTTCAACCAAACTTTAATATCATAGATAAATTCTTTATTTGAATGTTTTTGATGCTCAAATAAACAGAACTGCTACGCTGTTACGTTACAGAAACAAAAAATAAAATACTTTTTTACGTAAAATAGTTTCGTAAAATTGCGTTTTTTATCGCAAAATTACGAGAATTTCAATGATTTTACGTAAATTTACCCTTTATACATTAGATTCTAAATTAGATTGATTGTTTTTCTAAGATTTCTAAAATTTCGCTCAAAATATTAATTTTTAAAATTTTTTAGCTTTCTTTTTGCAAAAAAAAAGTCTGAAATTTTTTTTATAATCGTCTCTGTTTAAATTCTAAATTAAAATTATGACTTTTTTCTAATAAATAATAAATACTTTATCTAATTTAAATCTATACTTTCAATACTTTAGATACTCAGAAGCATTCCACAAACGTAATTTGAAAAAATATGCGAAAACATTCCTGATTACTTCAATGGACCTATTGGATATTATCAAAAAAAAGATGCCAAGTAAGTTTTGAAATTAAAAGGTAAAAAGCTAAATTCTTACAAAACCAATTAATAAAAATTTTTTAAATTTTATTAAGCTTATTTGAAAAAATTCATACAATTTAAAAGCGATTTTAATACAACATGGTTTTTTGAAACAAACAGCTTTAAAATAATAGATCAGCCTCAAAAAATAAAAAATTGAGTTTTTTGGCAAAATTTTACAAATAAAAATTTTTTTTAATGATTAATTTTAATTTTACAAAATCTTTTCTAAAAATTTACATTTTTTGGTGTTATTTTAATTTTTTATCCTAGATTTTACTAGAATCTACATTCTAAGCATAAATATTCTTAGCAGAATTTTAGAAAAATCATGAAAACAAGATTTTTTTGGTCCATTAGAATCTAATGCAAAATGGGCAATTTTAATCACAATAATTGGAATTTTCATAATTTCACGGTAATAAACACAATTTTACAAAGCTATATTAAAATTGTTACCTTTTCATGCTATACAATCAACACTTCCATCAAAAAAGTATAAATGATGTTGATTTACATTAAAATTTAAATTCAGTATCATTTTTTCATCTAATAAATTTATAATCAGACAAAAACCATCAGCAGAAAGTATAAGTCTAAAGAGTCTTAAGATGTTAGTAGTAGTAGTAGTAGTTGGATGACTGCGAGTTGCCGGATGACTCCAGCAAGAGAACCTGAGTCCTATGAGCAGCCTGTTCTTTGGTCGTCAATCCTCTTCTTGAAAGAGTTGACACTTGGTGCGTCATTGACTGAATCGGGTAGCTTGTTCCACATTCTTCAAGCTCGTGTGGTATACCGGTCGACCTATCTAGGATGTGGTATTTATTCCTCGGGATACGCTTTCCGTAATACATGACCTTACATTTTCCGAGGTTCAGTTTCATCAGCCATTTGTCGCACCATGCTGCTAAGGCTTCCAAGTCGCGTTGCAGTTGCTCACTACAGCTGCTCGTTATCCTGTATTTATCGTGAGTAAGCGCACGATGATCTTGCAGTCATCTGCATACAGCTTACATGGAAAGCTTATATGTTCTGGTAGGTCGTTTATGAAGACAACGTAGAGCGTTGGACCTATGACTGAGCCCTGAGGGACCGAGCTCGTGACTGGTGCCCATTCCGAACAATACTCGCCGAGGACAACTCTTTGCCTCCTGCCCGAAAGGAACGCCCTGATCCATCTGAGTACGATTCCTTCTACCCCGTGAGCCGAAAGCTTGAGCAACAGTCTTTGATGTGGAACCTTGTCAAAAGCCTTCGCAGAATCGGTGTAGATGACATCTACTGGACACTTGTCTGCGATTGCTCTTGTCGTCAACTGATTCTAAGAGGTTCGTCACGCAGGCCTTTCTAGGGACGAAACCGTGTTGCTCCTTACATATCAGGTCGTTGGCTACTAAATGTCCAACCAAACTGTCCCTTACCATGCTTTCCATGATCTTACATGGCACAGAGGTTAGAGAAACTGGTCTGTAATTACCCGGGTCCTTGCGACAGCCTTTCTTGAAGATTGGAGTCACGTTGGCATCCCTCCAGTATGACGGTACCTCTCCTTCCGCGAGTGAGCGCTCGAAGATCATGGCCAATGGCACTGCCCAAGCGGCGGCACATTTCTTGAGAACTAGAGGGTGAACGAGGTCATTACCTGACGACTTATCTTCCTTCAAGCTCGAAATACGTTTTTCTACTTCTGCAGTTGTTATTTCTAGATTCGCTAGGCGAGTTTTAATGCCGGGTCTATCCTCGAAGTCCGGAAGACTTTCATCTTCTCTTTCGTCTGCAAAAACTGAAGAGAAATGGGCGTTTAGTGCGTCAGAAATCTCCTTACCACCGCTATACTCGATACCATTTGAAGAGATTTTGGCGATTACTTGCTTGACTGACTGCTTTGAGCCGATGTAGGTGAATAATCGTTTTGGATTCTTCTTGTCATTAGCGAGGCTTAATTCAAATGACCTCACAGCTTTGTTTGAGGCTCTTTTAACATTTGCACTCATAGCTCGGTATGCCTCAATTGTGGACTTGCTCCTCGTATTGTCGTTTATGTACTTCAACTGTCTCTTCCGTTTAACCATTCGTTTTAGCTCGTTGTTCATCCACGGGGCATCGGTCCTCTTTCTGGTTCGTGCTATTGGGATGAAATCACTGCATAGCTGGCTGTAGATGTCAAGGAATAAACTGTACATGACGTCGACTCGCTGTCCCTTGAAAAGTCTGGGCCAGTCAATTTTATTTATCATGTTAATGATAAATAAAATGTTAATGAATAGTGAAAATCTAATATGGTATATTAAAGCAGTAATCTAATGAAAAATTATTGGGACAACTTAACAAGATCATTTCATTATTATTCAAATTTAAAAATATGGATCAAACTGAAATCAATTTTTTTATAATAATGGTTTATTAATTTATTTTTAAAATCAGATTTTTTTATGGAGAAAGAGACTATATTTCATAGAATTTTAAATTTTTCAAATTTTGAAAGTAATTAGACTTTTCATAAAAAATAAAATTGTCGTAAAAATTTTATTGAAATAAAAAAATTGTTTAAATTTTTTTTTGTTAAATTTTCAATTAATTTAATTGATATTATTTTTAAAAAAAGACAAAAAAAGCCACAAAAAAAAAGATAAAAAAATGAGATAAAATTAATCATAGAAATTAAGAATAAATTTTTTAATCAAAGTATGCAATTAGAATAGATAAAATACTTTCTTTTCGATATTAAAAAAAAAAGCTTGTTTGTTCCGCTAGACTGATAAGAGATACAAACAAAACAAAATGATACAAGTCTTGTCAATTGCGTGTTGTATTACCTTCGAAACTCTCTAATGGGCAAAAATGACTAGTTAATAATTAGATAGGTGAACAGATGCAGACAAGACTGTGTGTGGACTCTACCTGCTGCATTCAACAAACATTCACTTGAATATAAACATCCAAAAAAGACATTAAAAGCGCCCTTAGTCTACTTTAAACTAATTAAGGTTGCTAACTGAATGAAACACGACAAAACCCATTGAATATCTTTCAATTTAAAAACAGCACTTATAGATATATGATGATGAAATAATGTAAGATGTAAATTGGCTACTGGAAAGAGACATATACTTTGGTCATACATTCAATGTATGTCGTTCCACACTCAATACATTCATACATCCAAACTCACTCACTCTCTCACAAACACACACACACACACTCTCACTGCCGCCCATAGACCAAATCTTGCCTAAATTCTGTGATAAATTGCATTTTAAAAATGGCTGTGAGAAATAAAAATTTTTAAGAAAAAAAAATTGAAAAAAAAAACTAGAAAAAAAAAGAATTTAAATTATATATAGAATAGTAGTAATAAAAGTAAGTTATTTAGTGTTTATGGGTGCTTTGTCTAGTAGAGGCCGCTGGCCCTTAGGTTATTAGTAATGATCACATCGGTGACGGCATCGAACACAAATTGAACGTTTTGAGTGTCTGTTGCACATGTTAAATGACAATATATCTCTTTTTGTTCGCTTTTGTTCTGTGCCACAAACTGAGCTTGTATGTATTCGGACGCCTCGGTGTAGTCGTCCTTTCCTTGATATTCCGGAAAGCATTTTCTCAAACTAGATCGCGCTATCTTCTCCTCGAACAAGTCCTTCTTGTTCAAAAACAAAATGATCGATGTGTTCACAAACCACTTGTTGTTACAAATTGAGTCAAATAGTCTCAAACTCTCGTGCATACGATTTGTGGTCTCGTCTTCGACTAGTACCTAGTGGTAAGGTGAAAAAGAGTTAGTCTTGACTTGAATCATTGACAATTAATTTGGGTGCACTTACTTGATCGTATTCACTTAAGGCAACAATAAATATGATCGCAGTGACATCTTCGAAACAGTGGATCCACTTCTTGCGCTCGGAACGTTGGCCACCAACGTCAAAAACTCTAAAATTGAGATCCTTGAACGAAAAGTTTATTTCGACAATACCGGTTGTTTTCACTCTAGTTCGTAGAATATCTTGAGTGCTTGGCAAATAGCTAGCCTGGCCAATTTCATCTAATTTATCCAAAAAGTATTTAGCCGAATCGTTCAATTGGTATTCGTTAGACCTGGACAAAAAATATACATTAATTTTTTTAATAAATTTTTTTTTTCTTTAATAAAATCAAAAAAAATTTTGATTCAAAAAATTTTCATTTCATCAATTTTTCTATTAGAAACTATAGAATCACGGAAATTTTTTTTCTATTTTAAAATTTTTTCTAAAGGAATCAAAAGAATTCAAAAAAAGCTTTTTCACTCTTAATATTTTTTCAAATAAAATCAATAGAATTTTTGATTCAAAAAAAATTTTAGTTAATTAATTTTTCTATTAGAATCTATGAAATTATAGGAATCTTTTTTTCCTATTTTAAAAAAATTTAATTTTTCTAACAGAATCAAAAGAATTCAGAAAAAAACTTTTTCGCTCTTAACAATTTTTCTAATAAAATCAATAGAGTTAAAAAAATTTTTTTTAGTTTTTAACAATTTTTCTAATAAAATCAATAAAATTTTTGATTAAAAAAAATTTTCATTTCATCAATTTTTCTATTAGAATCTATTGAATCATAAATCAAAATTTTTAAAATGTTTTTTCTTTTTTAATTTTTTTCTAATAGAATCAATAATATCAATAAAAATTTCAAAAAAAAAATTTTTTCCAATTTTGAAAATTTTTCGAATAAAATCAATAAAATTTTTGATTCAAAAAATATGTCATCAATTTTTTCAATTAGAATCCAAATAATCATTAATCTGAATTTCTAAATTTTTCTTTTTTTTAATAATTTTCCTAATAGTATCAATAGAATCAGATTGAAAAATTTTTTCTAAAAAAATCAATAGAATTTAAAAAATAAATTTTTGAAGTAAAAAAAAAATATGTCATCAATTTTTTCAATTAGAATCTAAAGAATCATGAATCAGGATTAATATTTTTTCCTTTTTAATAATTTTTCTATTCTATTAATTCTATTAATTAACTTATCAAATAAAGAATCATGGAAATTATTTTTTGAAAGAATTTTTGAGAGCAAAAAAATTTCTTTACCTGTTGAAGCAGTTTTGAACGCCGGAGTCGTTCCAGAGGCGCTTCATGGCCTCCAAGAGCTCCGGTTCGAACGGTTCCGTATCAGCCATGCGACTAATTTTGTCCAGGACCATGCCGGCGTCGCGTTCTCTTGACGACTCGCCGAACGGCACATTCAGAGTTTCCATGGCGCGTATTATGGTCGCCAACGACTGGATAGTATTCGAATATACGACCTCTCGGTACTGTTCGAAGTCCTCCTTGGAATAGCCGTCCATGTGGATGATTTTCATTTGTTTGAGAATGGTCGACTTGCCCGACTCGCCAGCTCCTAGCAACAGCAGTTTGACGTCTTTGGCAGCGCGTTCCGCATCCTCCTTCAGCTGCTTGTCCAATGCTTTGCTTCTCTCCTGAGCTTCGCGCTCGTCTGTGTTCATGCTACTTGTACAGCCCATTTTATGCTCTAATGCACATTCGCTTCAATAAACGCTCTATTCAGTCCAAATGCAGAACGAGACCAAATATCTAAGGAAAATAGGCACCGTTTGATCAAAATTTGTTTATTTAAAAAATAATAATAGAAAAAAAATGTAAGAAATTTCTTCTAGTTGTTGGATGGGTTGTATAAAAGGGAAATTGCAATCATTATTATTAGTTTTATTATTATAATTGCAAATTTGTATTATGATAATAATTTACTGCTCGGATTTAGTTCCAATCAGTCGGTGGAGCAAGAACTATTGATTTTTTCTCGGCTTATTATGAACGAAACTAGAGAAGAGAACACGCTTTAAATCAATGAAATTAGCATTTTTTCTTCTTGGAGGTAAAACAATCATGATCCTAATGCAAAAGGAATTATTAAGCAGATATTTCTTTTTATCTATTTGAAAAAAAAACCAATAATATTCTTGCCGAATAAATTATAGTTCATCTCAGAAATCTCCATTTTAAAAGAACACTCTCCGCCTGGCATCGAATAATTTATCATAATTGCTTCAAACAGAACACATCATTTCCTTTTTGCTCAGCATTCTTTTATTTATAAAAAATTGATTTTTTTGTTTTTTTTGTACAGATAAACAAACAAATGAATAATTACTGATTAATTTAATTTTAAAAATACAAAGTGCTTAGAAATTGACCACGCTTGGAGTTCACTTTTGAACAATTTTTCCATTTTGAACACTCAGCTAATAATTTAAGAAGAGACTAGAAGAATGCATGTCAGATTAGTACTCAGATACCGCTCTTGTGAAATGAAAAAATAAAAAAAAAATAAATAATTTTTTTTCTCTTAAAAATAGATTTACATTAGATTAAATTCTTCTCTTTTTTTATCACTTATTAGACGTGTTATTTAAGTGTCTAAAGAAATTTATTCGATTTAATGTAATTTGAAAAAAAAAATCCCAATCCATAATTTGAACTTGGTATTCAATTTTAAGAAAACTTAAAATAAATTAATTTATCTAAAAAATAAAAATTTTGATACATTTTGTTTCTTATACAACAAGCCAAAAAACTTTGAATTGAATAGAATATTAATTAACAAAAAAATTTGTCTGACTTTTATTTTTTAAAGAAAATTTCCATCTTATGATTAAAACTTAGCGTAAGCTTAGCTCATAGCATGACTGCCAACAAAAAAATTATGAAACATACTCATATTTATGAAATAAGCTGAATTTTACAACTAGAAAATGTTGTGACATTATTTGAGCTTAAAAAAAGTTTATGTAATAATACTTAATACCTTTTTTTAATTAAAAATATCACAGTATTTAATTTAGACTTAAATAATTTTAGTTTATCATTCGAGTTGAAAACAAAAAACTACAAAATTTAATTAAAAGCTACTTGACTATTAAAAAGCATTTGATTAACGGTGAAAATCTGATTATTTTAAACAACTTGCCTAGTTCCTTGATATTTTTAGCGAAGTAATTATTTTTGTGCACCTACTAATGGTTTTGGCTTTATTTAAAAAAAAAGATTAAAAAAGTAATCAGAATAGAAAAGAAAGCTTTTAATTTATAAAAAAGCTAGTTTGTTTAGTAGAGCTGTAAGCTTTTGTTTGACGCAAAAGATTTTGATTCTCTTCGGGTAAACAAGTTAGAATTTTAATTTACTTAAAAAATAACTTTGTTTGTCGAGATAATCAAAAATATTTTTTCATGTGAGACCAAAAAGATAATTTATTTTTCGATCTCAATTGACTCGGAAGGCAAAATTTGAACAAAGCCAGTAGCAGCTCTAGAGGTTAAATTGAACAAAGTATTCTATGCTAATTCTCAGCTAGATTTTGCCTGATTAGAGTCTTCGATCTGATTATAACAAGCTTTCTTCTTGCTAAAAATAAAATATATTATTTTTTTATTTTGTTAATTTTCATAAATCTGATTCAAATCATAATTTATGTCCGCATTCATAAGAACTGAAGAAAATCAATAAAGCACATTTGAACTAAGTAATCAATTGTGCTCCCAAACTTAAAAACACATCCGAGACTCGGACTGAATTAATCACTTGACCAAATTTGCATGCATAAATCCTGGAATAAGTAATTCAAGATAGCAATCAACTTGGCTTATCTGATAAAAAGAGCTAAATCAGTAGCTTATTTGCATTTGTGTGCACATGGCCGCCCAGTCACAGCCGCAATGGAATCTGACCATCCTTCTTCTTCTCGAATCCGAAACAAATTAATCATCTAGAACTTTTGCTGATTTTCTAGCCTTATTAATTATAACTTCTTCTTTCGAGAATAAACAACTCAATATCTTATCTTGATTTAAGCTCTAATAAAATATTTATTTTTCATCATATTTATTCATCAATGCCAGATTTATGAATGGATGCACAGTTCTAGGATGAGAAAAAAAATGTTTTCAAATAATAAATTGATAAAAAATTATTTGATATATTACATGTTTAAATAGAATACTTATTTAAGAAAACTTGCGAATGCAGCAATAAATCATGGTTCTTGCTGAATTTCGATCATTAATGAAAGTTAAGCCTTATGGGAAAACCGAGAACACACTCAGATTGATTCTTTTAGAAAAAAAACAAGAAAAGAAATTGGATATTTTTATTAACAGAAAGCAAATTTATTTAATAATTTATTGAAATCGAATATTCAGCTTTTTTAAATGATGATTTTTGTATCCTGTTATGTAACCACTTCATTCAAATTTACTAAAACCTATCAATGACCAATTTTTGATGAATTTTTTTTTGGATTTTACTAAAATCAAGTCGAAAATTTTGATACTAAATTTACATAAATATTTGGATACTGTTGAATTTTTCGTAATTTTAATTCAAGTCTAAATTTAAAGCTAAATTTTGGACTGCAGTTATAGAAACAAAATAATGAAAAAATAGAAAATAAATTTCGAAATTTCACATTGATACTTTTCATTTTTTTATTGACTAAAAGAAATTCAATTTAATTTGGATAAATGAAACTAAAACGCAGCATAATTTGAAAATTAAATATTTATTATTAAAAAAAAGTGACAAATTTTAATTAATTTTAACACGATATTTTATAAAATCGCTAAGAGGGGCCACTCATGCTTATCCTAAAAGTCGATGAATTAAAGTGTAATTTTTTTTAAACAACTTATGCCAGCTTGTGTTAAATCAATCAAATAACCTGATCATAAAATTATTTTAACACCAAAAATTCAATCGCCTCAAATATTGATTTTCTACCAAATTACTTGCAAATATTTAAAAAAATTTTTAAGCATAGTAAAAATAATACAATTTAAATAAAAGAAAATATTTAAAATATTTAGTATTTTTTTATAGAGCAATTTTCTCCGTGAAAATATTTGATTTTTAACCTGCCTGATTGACACTTGAACAAAACTCTCTACCAATTATCATTTATTTTTCTTCCTTTTTCCTTAAATGTTATTTATTAAACATTTACCACTTTTCATTACTCATTTCTATTTATCTATTATATTTTGCATCATTTTAAACCTATTTTACTTTTAATTACATTTTTTACTCTATTTTATTTTATTTTTAATTATTCGATTTCTAGCTCGATACAAACTAATAAATAAATAAAATAAATTCCTTCACTCCAAAAAAACAGGCTGAATTCGTAAAATTTGTTCAAAATATTGCTTATGTTACAAAGGCTCTTGAAGCATATCATCAAATTACCGATCAAAAAAGCTTTGTAAAATTTAAAATTTTAAAGCATTTATTTCTGTCTAATGGCTTATAAAATTACTTTACATCAGATTACAGTCATACATTAATAAAAATCAATAGATCGAAATAATCTATTGGGATCATTTCTCGGAAGATTTGTATAAATTTAGCAAGCGATCGAAATTAAACAAATAAATAGGCATGAAAATAGCTGAAATAATCAATATTTAGAAATTCACGGTTTAAATAATATTTAATCAAATTCATATTACAACTCAAAGATATTTTTGTGATGAAAAAAAGACTACATTTGTTTGAAAGAAATTCTCTTAAATCAATTAGAGTAATTATTAAAATAATAGTGCACTTATGAACCATTGATGAAAAGCACTAATAAGCTATATTTTTTTATAAAAATCAATATTTATCATGAAATTGTTTACCCTAGCAAGCCAAAGCAAACAAAAATTTAATTAAACGTTAATATTGAATTACATGGAATTCGGAAAATTTAAATTTTTAAGTGGAAGCTATTTGATTTTTTAAATATTAAATAGTTTATCATCAAAATTCAATGGATTATTTATTCATTGGTATTTAGAAAAACATTTATTAAAACATCAACTATCTATAAACATTTAAGAATTTTTCTAAAATATCATTTTTGATAGGGATTATTGATTTAAGAGAACATGAAGATTTAACGGGACATAAAAATTGCTAGACAAAATTTATTTAATGTTAAAAAAAACTCAAATTCAGCATAAAAACTAAAAACAACTTTCGATCAAAATTTATTTTCTTTAATCTAATAATAAAAAAAAATACAAAAAACTAAGCATATTTCGGACACTGTGAGCTTTGAGAACTTTCTCAAGATTAAGATTATTAAAATTTAATTAATCATCAGCAAGAATTAGATTTCACAAAATATTTGATATTTTTCAATTTTTCATAATAATAAAAATCCTAATATTTAAAATTTGTTTTGTATTTAATTTCAATATTCAGACAAAAATTGCTAATGAATGCAAATCAGACTCAAAACATTTTTTTAGCAAAAAATATCAGTCTTTGGGAAAATTAAACTCAAGACGAATTCTAAATCTCTAAATATTAAAAATGATGAAAAATGATTCATGTAAAAATAAATATAGAACTAGAAATTTCTCGCCACTTCTTGTTAAATTTAAACTTATTTTTTGAATATTCTAAATTAATCATAACAAATATTTAATCATACATAGACAATGAAAAGAGAACCCAATGGATATTATAGGTTCTTTTTTAAAAAAGAATTTTTTTGTTATTTTATGTTCTTTTGGGTTCTTTTTTTGTTCTTTTTTGAATGAAAGTTTTACTTGACATTCAGCTTATCATCTAAGAAATAAATTGTGAAAAAAAGAAAAAGATATCAAATTTTTCATGTGATCACGTTTTTGATTAAAAATAAGTTCTAAATTATTTATGCTGGTTACATGATACTAGAATTTTCACAAATTTTTGAATAAAAATTAATAATTTCTAAATTCATAACTATTCTATATCTATTATTACTCTAATTAGGACATCAATTAATCTAAAGTAAAAAAAAATATTTTATGCTTTACCTTTTTGAAAAAATCATGTTATTTGAACTCAAAATCAAAAAGTTTATAAAATTTTTTGGTAGGAAATAAATAATCAAACAAATGTTAAAACCACGTGAGTATTAAATGATAAAAAATTCAAAAAAATAGGTGTAAATTTTTGATCATTATTTCGAACAATACGGTTTCAGTTTTAAATTTTTGGACCTAGTCTTTTTTCGATTTTTATTTTCTTTTGCAATGTAATCTATTAATTAAAAAAATAATAAAATAATCTTATTACATTTATCTTATTACTAATTAATCTAAATATCTTAAATTGACAAGGGCTGGTATTAAAAAGCAAAACAAAAATCTAACTGTTTAAAATAAAAGATTAAAATTTTTAAATAGACCGGCTTTTTTTATAACTAATAAACATAATACCATTTTTGATTAGAAAATTATACTTAATAATTGATTTTTATCCAGCATTGTTTATATATAAGAACAAAAACCTTTTTAAAATAGTTTATAAAAAAATACAGGACCAGCAATATTATATTATTACAAAGTAGATCGCAGCCAAATTCCCTTTAATTTTTGGTAATAAATAAAACAATAAACTTTAAATAAAAAATCTACTTATCAATGTTTAATAATTGATTTGTGATTGTATTATTTTTTATCTTAAATGCTAAAGCAATTAAGTATTTTTGTATAAAGTAATTGTTTTATTAATACCAACGCCCTTTTTCTGGCACAATTATTTTAATAACTTAAGCAGTAAAAAATGAATCATAAAATTTTTATTGTTTATTTTAAAAAAGAAAACAAGTCATTTTTTAAATATTTGAATTTTTGAATTTATCATATAGTGAATTTATCATTTGAGAAAATTTCCGGGCCTTTTCGCCGTAAGGTATTGGAGCATTCTCTTCTGTAGTGCCGAAAAGTCTTCTTAGCGCATCCCGAGATGCCATTTCTTCGGCTATTTCAGCTGTTTCTCCATACCCCTTAGACAAAAATTTTTCTTCAAGGTAAAGTCCTACTACAAACGCTGAGGTTGGTGTATTTGCTCCAGTCGACCAAATTAATCTAAATATATAATATTCAAATAAAAAAAAAATTTTCATTTCATCTACCTCGCTTTTGGAAGAGCTTTATTTCCGCTTTTTTTCAATTCATCACACAATAACCCCATCGGATTATCTATTCTCCATATTTCATTTATATCTTGCCCAACTAGTTGAGTGACTATAAAATCATTTATAAATAAATGTGCTCTAATCGGACTCTATTATCAAATTTTAAACCAAACTAGAATTCTTCAGACTACTAAATTACCTCTGATTGACTAAGAGCAGCAATTACTGCGAATAAAGTTGATCTTAGTGTTTCATTTTCTACTGGAAATTCCTATGAAAAAAAATAGCAAATAAACTCTTTCATTTTAATCACCTTACTTGAGTTTTGACTAAATCCATTATTCCGATATTTTTAGAAATATACGCCATTGATTCAGAATCAGTCAAAAATTCAACAACAGCTCTATTAATTAATTAACTAAATTAAAAAATAAAACAATTTTAAATATAATAATCTTTACTCTACTCCCTGAGTCGGTAATTTTGGATACCAAAAATTTAACAAAGCTCTGATATAATTTTTACAGATACTTTCTCCTTCTTTAGCTAAAACTGCATTGTTTTGAGATATATCGAACTCAAGACCTATGTCTTGTAATTTTGATTTCTCTGAAACTGCATAGCTTGGATCAATGAAAGCTTGGCGCAAGAGTCCTTCTTTGAAATTCTCGTTCAAGCGCTTGGCAAAAGCGTATATTTCTGAATCATAATTCCTTTTTAAAAAATATTTAAACATCTTAAATATATTTTTTTTGCGCAATACCAATTTGACCAAACTGATCTAGGTCTTTCAGGTTCGGGACCAGCAATAAGCCTTTTCCTATAAATAACTTTATTGGCTGGATATCGCCATTTAGCAAAGGGTCCTCCTCTCAAGCTAAAACCTTTGGCACCGTCTTTTATAAACTTTTCATAAAAACCCATTCTAAATTAACTAAATCTATTTGAAATTTAAAAGTTAAATGCGAGATAAAGATTTGTCACATCCTTACTGACTTCTTGTATTTTAAAAAATTTACTTTTAATGCACTAAATGGCTATTTAAAGATAAAATTAAAAGTTCATTTTATTTTAAAAAATAATTAAAACAATTTTCTTGTTTAAAAAGATAAAATTTGTACATTTTTGTCAATCTTTTCCTTGTAAATCGACTGAATAGTTTGAATTTCCAATTTGAGACTTTCTGGCAATTGAATTGAAATATTTTGACTACAAGATCGAACTTTAAAATTTTTGTACCATTGTTGCAGCATATTCAGGCACTTAGTTGGATCAAATCTACACAATAAAATTACTGACTCTACCAATGCTAGTTCATAATTTATATAAACTTAAAAAAAAAAAATTAAATTTAACTTTTTAAATTTTGTACTGACACTAACTAAGTAAAAAATCTTGAAATCAAATAAATTACTAGGATTTACAGTACAAATAAGAGTAAAATAAGAAAACTCGTATTAAAGTGAGTGGACATAATATAATAATATTTTAAATCAAATTATTCAAATTAAGTAAAGGATTTGATTTAGTCAAAGAAAAAGCGGTGATGCATAACTAATTTTAGCTGGTGAAAAATTTGGTCAACAAATGTGTGGTTACTGAAACATGTTAAAATATTTGCTAAATTTAGTTTTTAAAAAATCCATGTTATTAATCGGTCAAAGGAAGAAGAAAAAAATACACTTTTATAATTGATATAATAAAACATCTAAGCGTTATCTATGATGAATTAAGAAATTAATTTTTTAAACTTTTTTTCCCTAAATCTATAAATTACGTAAATGTTGTCATGTTTCACAAATAAATTCCATTTAATTCCCTTTTAGAATATTTTAAAGACTCATTCAAAATAACAATAAATCACGCTTAAAAGAAAATTTTCTTATAAAATATTTTTATCCCTAAATTGATAACAAGGTATAAAACAAAAAATTAACCTGTATTTAACGAATTAAATTTAATTTCGATTTGAGACACAATCTCCAACGCATAATTGTCGAGTGGACTCATGAGTGAGACAATACTGTTCATTAAGATCAATAAAAACCCATATTTGCTTCTATGTTTGAGAATATCATCAATTTGAAGAGTATTATCCATAAGTTTATTATCTAAATCATTCATTTCTTTAGATATGAATTTATCAATAACATTTTGTTTAGTCCATGTCCACTCCTCATTTAAACACAAAAGTTTGAAAGCCTCACAGTATTCTAACATCAGTCCATTTAAACAAAATGTTTTTTCTTTAAAAAAATATAATTTAAATAAATTTGTAATATTTAATTTTTACCATTCAAGTTGAAATAATTGGAATATTCAAATGCATGTTGTATGCTCGCTTTCAGGAAAGATAAAGCGTCGAGACTTTTGGTAGATTCAATGCTCCAGTTACACAAAGATTCCAAGATCTATTTTTAAATAATTTAAAAAAATAAAAACTAATAAAATTAATTTTCATGAATTTGCTAAAAAAAAGGATTTTCATTCTTTGAAAATTAATAATAAAGGTTTTAAATGCAGGACAAATTAATTTTTTAAAATATATTCTTAATTTCAACAAAGATGCTTATTTTTAATAATTTGTTTTGTTAAAATATTTTTGAGCTGTCTTTATATTTCTTTTTTTTTCTTTTCTATTTTCTTGAGAAAAGGTTCAACTTTGGAATTAAAATGACTAACATAATATTTTTAGAAAACTTGGAATTTTTTCCAATTAAACTGAGCCTTGTCAAAATTTAGGATAGAGTACTTGCTTGCAAATAAGTTCTCCAAAATTCATTTCTTTATTTTATATTTTATCCACATAAAATATAATATTTTGATTAAATCAAAGTATGGTTTATCCGGAAGCCAAATTCAATATTCCTTCGCTGTTAGATAGGTTTAAAGCTAGTGAGATTCATTTTCGAAAAAGAATAAGGTAACTAATTAAATAATTACAAAATAATATTAGGCAATTTTTTAATTAAATCCTAAAACCATTCCGCAATAAAACACAAAAATTCTAATTTTACCCCTTTTTTCCTAATGAGTAAAAAAGGTTGCAATTTGATTTTTTTTTAATTTTTCAATTAATCATTTAAATGATTATTAGGATTATTTTTTCAAATAATTCGACCAGATTTTTAGCAAATCTACCTTGGGTCTAAAAAGGTCCGAATAAATTAGTTTTAAAACGAGACAACCGCTAGATTAAAAGAAAAGTGGTTTATTTTGTCTCGTAAGCTAGATGGATTTTAGAATACAAACCGAAATTTTGAATAAAAATTTTACTGAATTGATATTTTACTCACATGGACATAATATTTCGAAAATTTGGAATACTTAAAATCTGGTTTGATCTTCTCAAGTTCGATATTATTTTTAAAAATATTGCTCTTCACAATGTTCATTATAACAAAAAGAATCGGATTCTTAAGCTCAGCTGAGTCTATATCCTCATCATTCACTTGATCTATTGAGCATGGCCAAGTGAGACATTCGGGCCAAATTCTAGCAAACCAAAGAATCAAATTTTGAAAATGCATAGGCATAGACGTCTCTCGGGATGTAATTAAATCACACATAAAACACTTAAGATAATCGTAGTTTTTGCTAGACTTGCACAAAAAACACAAAATTCTTCTAATAATTAAACTTAGAATTATTCATTTAGGACAAATTAAAAAGCAAATTACCCCATTTTCATTTTAAATGTATTCTGAAACTCATTGCTCAGAATCAATATTTTCAAACAGTTTAAGAATTCAAGTTGCACTGCTTCCTAAAAAAAAATAAGTAAATATTTTTAAAATTTATTGAAAAAATTAAGGAAAAAATAAGCCCTACTAATGTTGGATATTCAATCAATTTTCTCAATATATAAACATATTTTTCTTCTTCTTTAGTTATTTTTGCCATCATGGCATCGTTCAGTCTGCTCTGCAAGTAGTTAGTATATGAACTTTGACTAGATCGTTTTCCGTAAATTGTTCTAGTAATGGATTCAAATTCATCCTTAACCGGTGTATTACAGATCATGTTAATTTGCTTGAACAATTTCAGTTCGTTTTCGTCTACTTGATTTAGTTTAAGATCGTCAAGAGGTATAAATTTGTTATTCAAATAATGCTTTGAATGGCAAAAAAAAAATTTTAAATAAGAAAAAAAATTTAGTCTTACTTTTATTAGAATGTGGGCAACAAATTTAGAATTGTTCGATTCAGGACTTTTCTTTTTGACTGCTCTGGCTAATTTATCAATCATTTCGTCAAGTTCTTCGAAGGTAAACTCAATTTTAAAGTTAAATTTTCGAAAATAATCTGCCAAACATTCTTTAACAACTTAAAAAAAAACAGTTTAATTTTTTTCATCAAGAAATAAAGTTCAGACTATGGAAAAAATACATTTGATGTATTTTTTAGAAGTTTGAACTTTTTTCTAAATAATTTCAGACTTGTTTTTAAGTCACAGTTTAAAGTCTAAGTCACAAAAATTTAAGTCAAAGTTATGACTTGACTTAGATTTTTTTTTTTAAGTCAAAGTCATGACTTAAATTTTTTTTATTAAGTTAAAGCCAATGTCTAAAAAATTTTTTTCATTTTTTTAGTGAAGTTTAGTCGAGTCAACTAATTTTCTGATTTTAAAACTAATCTTTATTTAGATTAAAATAAAAAATCATATTAATTTTTAAGTTTAAAAATCAGATAATTAGTTCACTTGACTAAACTTCACTAAAAAAAAAATTTTAAGTCATTGACTTGACTTGACTTAAGACTTGTGACTTAAAAACAATTCTGAATAATTTACATTCTTCGAGTGTTTTTTTGTCAATTTCTTCTGCTAAAAAGTGACTACTCTTCCAGCTCGATTCACTTCCACCGCTTTCTCTTCTAGATCGTTTTCCTTTTTCCTCCATTAGTGAAGAATCAACCGGAAATCGTCGCTTATTAGATCGACATTCCATCTCTTTTTCAATTTTGAACTCAAGTTTTTCTATAATGGGCTTTGGAACACTTAGCATATCGTCAAACAAAAGTTCCATTAAACATTTTTCAATATTTTCTTTACAAACTTGGTCAACTATTGATCTAAACATCGAATCGATTTGTTCATTTTTGGCCTCAACTAAAACTCTCTGAGAACATTCAAGCATTAATTGATTAATCTTTTCATCCAAAATTTTTTCAGATATTTCCTCTTCCAGTTTGCTTTTTATTTCGTCCCTCAATTTTTTTTCCATTTGTTTTTGCTCAGCTCTCTCTTCTTCAATACACACTGTGCAAACACTTTTTAAAATACTGGCAGCTAGATAACTTTTTGAGCTTGTTTCCTCATCTATAAATTCATCAAAAAAAAGCTCTAGATTTAATAGTTCCTCAATCGATACTTCAATAATTTCATCAATTGTTTTTTGCTGCATATAGTCCATGAATTGGTTTGTCAAAAGATCAATTTTATTTTCTAAAATTTCGGCTTCCTCGGCGTCTTTTTGCTGGTTTTTGGCAAATTCCTCCTGAATATTGGTAATATCAACTGATTTGTCTTTTTCATTCTCTTCATCACTTAGTTCCGATCCGAACAAATCTTTTGTATTGAAAACGGACCTTGATTTTTCTGATACATGTGATGAAGCCACGGATGAAGAGCAACTAGAAGATTCAGACTCGGATTCAGAACTGCTTAACTCCAAAGAGCTTGTGATGTCGAATATTGGTTTAGTCAAGTCTTTTACATTCGATTCTTCTTCTGTATGACTAAATGTAATCTGCCTAGAATTTTGAGGCTGATTTGATATTTCCGCTTTTTCTGGCAAAGAAAAATTCATCGACTCTGATTCATCTTGGCTCAGTGAAATATCTTTTCCTTGAGCGGGTTTTGCTTCATATTCTTCATTTTCGGAATCGGAACCGAGGAAAAAAGTGGTCTCTTTTTTGGGCGATTCTTGCTGTACTGGGGTACTTTCAGAAGACTCTTTAAAATTTACATTCAATATTTGTGTAGATGTTCTAATATTATTTAAAGCAAAACTTGGTGTTTCTTGAACCGTTCCAAGACTGAAATATTTTTTTTTCAAAATTTAGCCCAAGTTATTTGAATGATAAGGGTGTTACTTTAATTGATGTACAGTTTTTTCGTATTTTTCATTTAAAATTTTCAATTCATTTCTTAAGTCTTCAATCTGTTTTAGATAATTGTTTGATTTGTTCTCAAGCAGTCTCTCATTTTGTGCATATGAATTCAATTTTTGCTCGTACTCAGACTCTTTTTGACCAAAAGATGCAATCAATTCATCTTTTTGCCTGAGATTTTGTTCGAGTTGAGCTCTTTCTTTCGAAAATTCTTTGTTTTGCTGAAATTAATTTGAAGCAAATTTATAAATTAGAAAGGAAATGAAATTTACTTTTTTAAAAGTTTCTATTTCTTTGAGCAAATTTTTGTATTTATCATTTAAATGGTCAAAATCGCTATTTAAATTAAAATTTAATTAGTTCATATATTTTTTGCTGAAGTTGGCGTACCAGTCTTTTTTCCTCAAATCTTCCGATAACTTTTCACATTCCCTCTCTTTGTCTGAATATTTTCTCAAGATTAAATCAGTATGAACTATTTTTTTAGCTAAATTTTGGAATTCAACAAGCTTTTGCTTTGTCTCATTCAAGTCCTTTGAAGTATGGTTAAGAATTTAATTAGTTGTTTTTTTTTAAATAATGGAATAATACCTTCTTGGTTTGTTCACAGTTTTCACAATACGAAATCATTTAAGCTTTTTGGATTAATATCATTTCTTAAAAAGTATAGCCAGAATTTCGACAAAAAATTGCAAAAAAATAACATTTATAATAAATGCTTTTATAATTTTTGAAAAAGTACTAAACATATTGGAGTCGATTTTTCAAGTTGCTCTCAAATTGTCTTTTAATTTTTAAAACAAATTATTTGGTAGTTTTTTTATTTTAAAATTTCAAAGATTTGCATATTTTGGCTTAATGTAATTATTAGCTTTTAAGAAAATTGATGATAAAAATTTTCTTTAAATTTGATTTAGTTTAGTAAATTTAAATCTACTTGAATCTAATCAATTATTTTTTTCGTCTGAAAAATTGCTGAAACTTTCCGTGCAATTTGCTTCAGGATTTTGAGTAAAGCACGATCAAATTAAATCGAAACAAATTTAGAGAGAACATGAATTAATAATACGCCTTAGGTGAAGACAATTCCGCGAGTCAATCGAAAGCTAATTGAAAACTAATGGAATTATTCAGATTAAAATCTTTTTTTTGACGCTAATTAGATTAATATTTATATTACAGACTAGATACAAAACTAGCAAATATTTTTTGCCAAGAAGCATATTTAATATTTTTTTAAATGAAAAATGTCAATTTATTAAGCTTAAAAATTTGATTATTATTGAAAATTTTGAAACTCTTAGGATTCAAAAGCGGAAAATGAAACAAATGAATTAAATTTAGGCTTAAAGAGACTAGTAATGTTAAACTTAATAGCTTTAGTTTTCAATAAAGAAACCGGATTTTTGTAAATGAAAAAACTTTTTATTTCTTCATTACCGGTAAATAAAGAATATCCAGTTTAATGTTTTAAAATCAATAGAATTTATTTTTAGATCAAAGCGATCAAGTCGAAACTTATAGAAAATAGCAAAATTTTATTTAAAATAAAATTTGTTTCAGAATAAAGTTGAAATTTTAAGAAAAATAGCATTAATTTTTCAAAGCTTATCTAGACCGTATTCTAATAGGATCATTTATTTTGTTATTAAATTATTTCACAAAAAGGAGATAATTCCATATTTAAAATATTAAATTTTTTTGGCGTCATCTACAAATTAGATTTTTCCTCAAAATTATTCAATTTCTAATTAAAAATTAATTTACCAATTCGATTGTCGCAAAAAGAATATCTTTCAGAATAAAAATAAACCTTGTTTATTTTTGCCGATTTCTTAAGTAATCCTGGATTAGGAGAAGTATTTAGTATCAGGTAAGTAATTAAATTAGTTAAAAATAAACGTTGCTTTTTTAAGTTAAAATGCAGCCAAAGAACATAAATAAATCTAATTTTTTATTCAATAAATTTTAAACAACTCTTTGAAAATTTATTTTTAAAAAGTCTAATTTAGTAGAATTAAGAGAAAAAGTAAATCATTAGATCAATAATTAAATTATGATGAAAAATCATCTAAAAAAAGGATCAAGTAAATTATTAGCGTAATAGAGTAGTTTGTTCTTAAATTTTACTTTAGACATCTCTAATTGATAGATTAAAAATATTGTTAAATAAATGTTTTATTTAAACAAGAAAATTTTAAAATAACTATTTTATACAAAAACTCTCCTTTACTAGAATAAGGCTCCGTTTGCGTATTTTATTTGATAAAATTTTATCAGAAAAACCTCCAAGAACTTGAATAGGATATTATCTTAAATTTATTCTAAGAAAAACGCTTTAATATCATTTTAATTATTTGTAGAATATGTTTTTCAAAATTGGTTTCTAGCGATTAAAAATTTGGGTCCTTATCTTGTTTAATTTTTGGCAAAATTAAATACCATAAAAAATGCCCTCTTAAGGATCAGAATAGTTTTTAATTTTAGATTATTTCACAAACTAATTTAATTGAAAATAAATTTTAAAAAATTGATAAATAAAATAAACTCGTTCTTCTAGATCAGTTCAGCTATCAAAGCAGACTCGTGGCTGATAATTAATTAGTTTCTCAGTTATGTCTAAAACGAATAATAGTGAAATATTAAATTTCATTCCTATTTCATAATATTGTTAATATAATTAAAATTTTAATTTGAAATTAAAATTTTTAATCGATGCTATTTATTATCGAGCCAAATTTTTGATTATATCGACAAGGTTGCGTTTCCAGAAAACTATCTTCATAGGAAACAAAGCGGATAAATATTATTTTCATGATTATTTTCTTCAACCGGATTAGATAGTGAAAAACGAGACGATATTAGAAATTTAATAACGCGAATTATGTTCCGAGCAAAGAGCTAACTTTAATTTACACTTTCATATACAACACACTGATTCATTTCCTTCTAGTCTTAAGAAATCAAAATTTTTATTTTGTCAACTCCGTTATTAGCCATTTTCATTAATTTTCATTTATTTATTTTTTTATGAAAAATTTAATTATAGATTAAGTCAAACTGAGATTTTCAAAGATAGCTCGGAATTATTAAACTAAACATAAAGTTGATTTTTCAGCAAATTATTAATCAAATAGGATTTTGTTAATTTTGAATCTAGTGAATTCAGTCATTCGAAATTTTAATTCAGGATAATTCAAGTCATTTTTTAATCAATGTAGCTGTTTGTTGAATTCCTAGTCCCAGTGGTTTCAATCTGCTAAATATTCATAAATAAAAATGGGAAATTGATTTTTTAATAAAATTAAGTTCTAGATTCGAACTTATTAACTACACCTCCATTCATTTATCATTTAAAATAAAAGAAAACCGAAAAATTTAGATTTGAATTTAAAAAATAATTTTTTGCGGGAAACAAGTTTTATTAAATTTAGCATCAATATTCCAATCTATGCAATCTAATAAATACTTCAAGGAAAAAAAGCGTTTAATTCAATTTTTGAATTAGGCGGAAATGAATTAATCCGAATTTTTAAATCGGATAAACAACACATGTATTTTAATTTAGGAGATATGTTGGCAATGTGGCATATATTTTCCGGCTCTTTATTTAAATCTTAGCTAATCTTAGGGTTTTTGGAATTAAACCAAGAGTTGGATAACAAGAGCATGATTTCTGAGTTGGTATAAAATTTGGGTTTTTGAAGCGAAAATATTAGAAAAAAGATAATTGTGCTATTAAATTTGTTTTTTCAGTATAGATTTAAGCATCTTGATTAACTTAATTGTTTTTTAATATATTTACTTTTTGAAATAAATTGCATTATTTAAAACTTAGAATTGAGCCTAATTAATAAATTAATTTTAAATACGCTGATTTGTTCTTGTTGCTGATGTTCTTTTAGATAAGAGACAAAAATGTAGTTCAAGTTTTTGGAGATAAGCTTTGAAAAATCTACTCTTTTTTGTTTGGAGATTGATTTATGAAAATGTTTTTTTTTAATTAAAACCACTAAATTAAAAAACGAAGTTTATTAATCATTGCAATAGACTATTCATCACAGGTTTCAAGTTTGTTAAGAAAATGCAACAAGTTTTTTTTATCATAGAGATAAAATTGTCATTAGTGGATATAAATTTGGCTCGAATTTATTTTATAATAAAAGCGTGTGCAGATAGCTTTTAATTTTTGTTTCCTGAAAAATTTTAGAGCCAAATTTTAATAATTTTTTGCTTTTGTTTAGACCTTAAAAACAACAAAAAATCAATTTTATAATTTAAATAAAATATAATTTTTTTATGTTTTTCAATCGATTTTAGAATTTTAATTTTTTTTCCAAATTCAAATAATAAATAAATTATTTTCGTAATTTAATTGTAGTTTTCCGCCATTTTCAAATGACCATTGATCTTTTCAATTTATGGACAATATTATGAATCGAAATTTCACTAGCGTAACTGAAATATTATTCACATTTAAAAGCAATTAATTCAAATTCGATATCAATTGCAGCATTTTGTTCAGAATAAATGTTCAAATGTATTTTCTCTTAGAAAAAAAATAAGTGCAATTATTCATCGTATTGCATTCTCAAAAAGGTTTTTAAAAGTTTGAATTTATCGATACTAGGTACAGTTTATTATTGTTCAAAATGAACCCAATCAATTCCAAGAAAATCACCAAAATGTACCTTGTTTTTAGATTTGGAAATTTTTTCATGTCACGTAGTAAATTGAGCTAATTTTTTTTCTTCTTTCAAATCACATAATTTTGTTTTAAATCAAAAAATATTTTTATTTACTTTTAGTTAATGATAGCGTTCATATTATGACACATTGTACCATGTTTTATTTAAGTTCCTTTTTAAAGTTTTTTAACAAATTAATTCAAATTTGAATTGTTCTCTTATTTTTATTATATCTTTATTTTGTTGTGAACAATTGTTGGCATAAACTTAAAAATTTTACATTTTCAATTCCTGAACAAAAATTGCTTAGGAAAAAACTACCATATAATGTAATAGACACATTTTCTAATAAAAAAAGAGTTTATGTATAAGGAAAAAATGCGTGTGAGGTAATTTAAATCATTTGAGAATCAAAAAAATCAGAAAATTTAAATTTGAAAAATTTCATTGTCAAATAGTTTACTGATTATAATTTTGCACTCTTCCATTAATTCAGAATTTTTACATCCTTACAAGATAAATTATGAAAGTAAAATTTTATTTTTCAAATTATTTACCCCAAAGGAGCTAAGAGATCAAATGAAATAATTTCTTTAACTAAAACAATTAAAAAAACTCGAAAAAGCAAAAAAAGTCGATTGTCAGACATAAGTTTATCGGTCAGTCGATATTTAATTATTTTTTAACTTTTTATATGATGTTTTGCTAATTTTTTTGATGATTATTGTTCAGTCGATGAATTTTTGAGAGAATAAAAAAAGGTAAATAGAAAATAATTTTTTCTTCTTCTAAATACAAATATATTAAATAGAATTCTTTAGGAATTTTAATTTTTTTCTTTTTGACTTAAATTTTCTTATTTTAGAAAAAAAATAAATTCTTTCAAATTGAACATAAATCAGGTACACAAATTTAAGGTTGTGATTTTGATCGGTTCTTTTTATGGTAACGGCACTCAAAAAAAGAAAAAGCAAATTTTATTTTTGGTTTGCATGCCTTCTTTTAACATTCTTATTTACATTATCATTCACAGATATAATTAAATTTTAATTCCGTCAAGCTCCTTAAAGGATACTGTCTAGGAAAGCTGAACATATAATCATGCACTAATTTGTTCACATAAAATTTTTTATTTTTTTTATGACAGATTATTAAACCTTACCATCCTGTTATTAAAAAAAATTCCAAGCAAAATTCACTAAATGTTATGTGTTGAAAATAAGTGTTTGCACCACTAATCGATATACAAGACCTTTTTTAATTGTTTAATGTGTTTAAAAAGCCGAGCAATTGCAGAGTTATAAAAATGAAAAATGCCAATTTGCCTAATTCGTCAAATTCACTGTCCAGCGATTACGATGACTATTCGAGTTCGGTCCGACGAGTTATGGTGCCAATACGCGAGCTCGACTTTGAAAGCAGGGTAATGTTCAACGCCAAGCTGCCCAAAAAGAAGCCCTTTTCGGACCAATTACGTAAGAACGATTTTGTTGTTGACCTTAGTAATTATAAAGTCATGCATGCTGGTTCCAATAGCTCCCATAACCAGCAAATACTTAAGACTCTGAGGCACTGCTTTAACCAAGAGGACAATAATAGTGAGAGCATCTCATATAATTTAAATGAGATAAACCAGTCTGATTCGACTATGGCCAACCATGACTCTAAAGGTTTAAAAGAGTGTAAACACAATTCGGTAGGAAATTTGACGGAAAAATCAGGCGCAAACTCAAATTCAAAATTTACCCCAGTGCCTGGTAGTCGTCATCATCACATTTTATCTTCGGGCTGCAAGTCCAAGTTGGCCAGGATGGATAAAACTGACTCGATGATGATGACAACCATTTTGAGCCAAGATTACAAAATTGCCAACACCTTAAACAAAATGAACTCAAATTCCCTTAATAAAACAGTTAAATACATTAATTCAAATTTAGACTGGAAGCGGCAGCAAGAATCAATCAATTTTCCGAATCCGAATGAGCAAATAAACGATAATCAAGATTCCTTGCCAAATCAAGACAACACTGATCCACACGAATCATTACTTGGTTTGCTTTTTTGTTTTTTTATAATTCAAAAAAATCAATTAAATAGTTGAATATAATTTTGGCTATAAGGATTCCTTAATTACGCTAAAAATCAAATTGCGTATGAAAATGTTTAATAGTTATAGGCTAAAGGCATATAATCAGGCGTTTAAACTAAGGCCTAGGTATTTTGAAAATTGTTTTATGCACAAAAAACCAGTCTAAAGTTGCTTAAAACTTTCAATTACTTTGTTAAAAGCAATTTAGAAATTAAAAACTTTTTTAATATAATTTTATTAGATTTTTTTACCTTAAAAAAAAGATTAATTACTTTAAAAGCTAAGAAAACATTATTTTTCTCTTAAATGTTTTTTTAATTTTAATATTTCAGGACAGCAAAATCGAAAATCAACTAGAACTACAACATTCGACGAATCGAACATTCAAACAAAATCAAAATTAAACAACAGGATTATGAACGCAAACAAGAGCCGAAATTTTAAATACAGAATTTGGCAGTGTAAAATTTACAACTATTTGGAACGACCCAGAGGATGGAAATCAGGATTGTATCACATCTTAATGTAATTTTTTCCTATTTTTTAGATGAAATTTTTCTTTGAATTGTCTTTTATTTCGAGTTAAATAATTTCCTGTTCGATTATCGAACAATTATTCTAATCAAAGATTATTGCCAAGTATTCAGGACACTTTTGTTTGAATAAGAAAGCTTAAATTACATTTTGGATTATCTACCTTTTCACACAAAGCCCAAAATTTGACACAGTACACTGACAATGGCTGATTTTTGATGCAAAAACTAAAATTAATTCTAAATATTTTTATTAGAGAGGATTAAATAGTATGTTAAATTTTTGCTATTTAGTTAAATACCAAGTTAAATGATAGGAATTAAACAGATATTTTTTTCGACTTTTATCAGAAACAATTTATAAAAACAGTTTGATATTAAATAAGATCAAATGTGTATGCCATTATTTTTTTTATATTGCCAAATTGACAGATATCTCACTAAAATTTGTATGCTTAAATACATTATAAAATTTGCATTATTGTTTTAATAAGTTTTTTGTTCCCAAATAATCAAGCGTTTTTTCAGACTTAGAATAATAGATTTTTAATCATGAATCCTCATGGGAGAGCAAGTTTAGATTCGTGCCCTTTAAGCACCATGCAATCAGTTTATAATTAAAATTTTTTGATTAAATATTTTCTTTACTTTGGAAGTCAGTGTATTCTATTGTTTCAAAAAAGCAGTCAACACATTATTTTTAATATTTTAAATAAATGAATTATTTGATTATTTTTTCCATTAATGAATTAAAAGATTGTCGAAGGTAAAAACCAAAGTGCAGTTGCTCTAAGTCAGGACTAGCGGTAAAACGCTGTGATTTTTCGGTTTATTTGGAATCGAATTATTTCAATTTATTAATAGGGACAGTATTGTAATTAAATCATTCTCACAGCTAGATGTGTTAAAATTAGATATTTTTAAAAATTAAATTTAAATATTATAAATTTTATTTATCTTCAATATTGAAAATCTTTTCAGTCGAAAAATAATTTAGCAATTTGATTCATTTGATTGAATTAATTGCTAATTATCTATTTGATTTAGTGAATTTAATCGAAGAAAAATATTAGGCAATGAGTCAATTTGAAAAAGAACAGATAAAAGCCACAATTAAAATTCGAAATTTTTTTTATCAGAAAAAAAACATGGATAATATAAAGCAAGCATGCAGCGAAAAGTAAATTTACCATTAGCCCTTAATTAAAAAATCTTCCTTGAAAAATTAATATAATTTTTAATTAATCCCATTTTTAAATTTTTTTCTCGAATATTTTATCTAATTAAAATTAATGAATATAATTATTTAGCTCTTACTCTTCAAATTGTAGTTTTCATTATTATTATTACTTTTTATTTAAAAAAGAATCTCTTGAGTGATGAAAAAAGTGTAAAATGATTAAAATAAGTAAAAAATATATGCCTTGGCAATTTTTTTTAATAAATAGTTAAACTACTTAACTATTGATGACATTCGAGATGGAAAATAATATTGAAGCAGAATTTTTTTGCTATTAATCGATAGGTTTGTCACTATTTTCTCAAGGGAATTTTAAATCAATATTCTAGGAAAAATTCTTTGATAGTTTTTAAATTGAAATTTTTTTGACGGCAATAAAAACTTGGTTTTTATAAAAGACAATAATTATTCAGGTATTGTTTCCAAGGTTTACGGATACAATTAAAATTGAACATTGAGACACTTTCCATTAGCAGTCAAAAATAATACTCTCCGTTGTTAAAACAACATTTAGTTGCTAGCTTATTTGATTTGAGTTTTGTTATCTTGGCGGAAATATAACAAGTTTCATAATGATATCTGATTCCAAGCGAATTTTTTTTAATGAAAGGCTCAAATAGAAATAGAATTTTGTGAGGAAATTTTTATTTATGTTGGATAAATTTTGTAGTGCTTAAAAAATTGCATGAGGTAGCACGGAAATAACAATATTTTATTTGAAAAAAATAAGAGGGCTGAACAAATATTGGCAAGTGTGTTTTCATTCTAACTAATTATTTTTTGCTATTTTTTTTATTTAAATTAAATAAAATTTCCAATAAACCTAATTAGTTTAAGACTGATGCTTTTTTTCTGTTGAATATTTAAGAAATGCAAAAATTTAAAACTGCTGCAAAATTTGTGTTTACCACCATTATCCATTATGGCAATTGTTTCAATTTAATTGTAAATATTTTTACGATAAATTGCTTAAATAATTATTTATTTCATTTCTCTTAACCCGAATAGTGATTTCAATACGGGATATAAGGATTCCTTCAGCCAACTATGATAAATTATATCATATCAATCATCTCAAAGTGTTTTAAAACATCTAATTTTAATTTGTTAAATTTGACAGAAATTATCATTCATAAATCATACAAGTTTTTTTCTCGAGGACATGTTGCATTTAACTCTTCAATCAAGCCAGGGTTCCGCTCAACTAGAAATCTATCAGGAACTAAATAGTCCAGAATTTCAAGTTTTTGTCACTTGTAATAATTTTGAGGAAAATTTGCTCCAACAAGCTTATTTTTTTTTTAAAAGCAAACAAAATAAATTATGCAAAACAAAAATTGAATTTAATCCGATTAAAAATATTAATCGATTAAGAGATTTGTCAACTAAATTGAATTTAATTCGCAAATATTTTAAGTACTCGAACCTTAATACATGTTTTAGATCAGTCAGGATTTTTCGTTTTATCAACCATAGTACCATAAAAAATTTTTATAATTTTTTTTAATTTAAATAAATTAATTAAAAGTTTGCATTGTTAGATTATTATCCATTTTTTATTAAATTTTTAAAAGAGGCGTAATTTTTAAAGGAATGTTAGATAATCAATTCAGATCTAAAAAAGCTTTTAGTCGAAAAAATCAGACTCTAATGGAAATTCAGATTAGTTCAATTGTTTAATTTAAAAAGACAATTTCTAATTTTTTTCCGAATGGCTTTAGGATGCGTGCGTATTTGAAAAACAAGTCTATTAGATAAAAAATTACTCTGCTATATTTAAATTCTAGGATTAATAAAGATAAACTTGATTAATTACATTTGGTTATTTTGAGTGAATAGGAACGATTTGACAAAAATTGCCTATTTAAAAAATAATTTATTTAACAAACTGAAAAATATTGAAGTCCCTGTTTAGTTTGTATAAATTGAGTATTTTCTAGCATGCAAAATTTTTGAAAATCGAATTCAATTAAGTTTCGATTCAAAGCTAAATTTTGCTCTTGGAAAAAAATAACTCAAATTAAATCCTAATCAGCTTAATCGCCTTATTAATTTTGTATTGGTAATTACACAATTCAATTGAATAGCTAAATGGCTCTGCTATCTAAGAAGCATTTCTGTTTATTTTCTTTCCATATTTTCCTTCCTGTTTTGAGCTAATCTAATCGCATATGAATTTAATTCAATTGGTTTCAAGGCAGAATGCTTAAAGAGATAAGTTTATAATAAAAGCTCGATATCTTGCTAGAATGACTACTAGAACGAAGTCACAAGCCGAATAGTATCATAAAATATGAGACCAAAAATTCAAACCAAGTATCCTATGGGAGGATTTGGTCAATTCTCCGTGAACAAAGTGTACCAAAATGACAAAGGCAGATCTCACTCGAAGAAAAAAAGAGTGTCTCTAATCACAGGCAGGCATGTTCATTATGCGTCCGTAAATAAGCGAGGTAAACAATACAGAAGGTTACAATTGACCATCTATAATTATCTTGAAAGACCCAGTGGTGCTTTTGCTATTTCTTATCAACTTGTTATGTAAAAATATGATTTTTAATTAAAAATTTCATCTTTACAAAATAAAAAATTTTCATTATTGAATAATATTTTTTTTAAGATTTGCCACAGTTTTTTTGTGCCTAATACTCAGTGTATTGGCCACGATACCGCAATACGAAGAGACAGCCAGCAATGTTCTTATGCAAACAGTAAATCAAATACATTAAATATTTGCGAAAATCATCAAAAATGAGCAGTTTTAGTTAAAATTACATTAAAATCACAAAAATTCATTAAAAATGATTTTTTTTATAGAAAAAGTCTTAATCTTCTTTTATCTAAAAAACAAAAAAATTGGCAATCTTTTATTAAAATTATATTTTAGGTAATATGATAAATATAGTTAAACATCATAAACTTAATTATAATTAAATTAAATTTTAATATAATTAAAAAAATATTGAAAATTTCTCTCAGTTTCTGTCGATTTTTTAGTGAAAAAAAAGTCGGCTAAGAATTGAAAATATATTTTTCGGAAAGTTAGCATCTATTAGATCCTAAATAATGCTGAATTTACTTTTGTATAACTCAATTTTTGAAAATTTTTTAAATTTTTTAAAAAGAATTTTAATGGCCAGTTATTTTACTAAAAATTGCCCATTCTAAGTGATCTATGCAAATAAAATAATAATTTGGAAAAATATCAAAATCTATAATAATAAAGGAAATGGTTATTGTTGTTTGGTTGAGCATAGAGCTGACACTGCGAGTTTGGAGTGCTGGATGCCGATCGAGGTATCAAACATGGAAAGGACGGCTGAAATTTATGGGGAATATTTTTTGTATTTTGGGTTAGCTTTATCACTTAAAAAATGCCAGAATAATTTTTTATCCTTCCAGATTTGACTGTTATTGTTGCTAGTATAACTCTTACTGTCATTGCAAATAGTCAAAACAAGCATAAAAATTTTGCCGCTGCGGCTTTCCGTGGTTTGCGTTTTTTTCAAATTTTGCGTATGCTAAGGGTGGACAGGCGAGCAGGAACTTGGCGCCTTTTAGGTAAGTACAAAATTCTCTTTTCTTTTGTTAACATTTGTATTAAGGCACCGTGGTGTGGGCTCACCGGCAAGAGTTAATAACCACATTTTACATCGGTTTTCTCAGCTTAATAAGCAGTTCGTTTATAATGTATTTATTGGAAAAAGATGCCGATGATACAAAAATAAATACATTTGCTGATAGTCTATGGTGGGGAGTGGTAAGTATAGAAAATTTGAAAATAATTCATTAAATTTTATTCAAATAATTAAAAATTAAGAAGCTTTAAATGAACTATAGCCAAAACCTGCTCTAAATTTCATGAATAGATAAACAACTGCTCCACTTAATCCTGCTACTAATAAAAATAAAATTACAGTTACAGCATTAAATGTTGAGGAAGGAACATAGGACTTGGATGTTGTATCTTTTGCGCTTGAAGTTAAAGCGCTTGTTATTATAGATGATGATCTGGATGATGTTGAAGTTTTGGAAGTTGTAGTTTCAGAATTGGTTGTCACTTCTGGAGTTGTGATGGAAATTATGGTTGTTTCTGGGACTTTTGTAGAAGTAGTTGTTGTAGAGCTCGACTTTGGTGTTGTGATTGTTGTTTCTGGACTTGTTGTAGAAGTAGTTGTAGAAGTAGTTGTAGAAGTAGTTGTAGGAGTAGTTGTAGGAGTAGTTGTAGGAGTAGTTGTAGAAGTAGTTGTAGAAGTAGTTGTAGAAGTAGTTGTAGGAGTAGGTTTAGTGGTGGATGTTGAAGTAGTTGATACCGAGGTTTGGCTTCATTTAAAATTAAAATTAAAAAAATTGAAAATTCAATGAATAGGGCATACAACTCCTTTACAGTTTTTTCAATTTTAGTTTTGTTTATATTAATTTTGTTTTTTTGTATTTTTTAACCTTTTATTTGATTAGATGAGAAATTACTTAAATAACCCTAGAACTTGTGTTCGAATGTTTAATTTGCCAGAATTTTAAAATTTAAATAGTTAAATTTGGTATTTGAAATTTGGTCCTATTCTCGTTTTAAAATATTAAGATAGTATTTTTTTTGATAATGAAATTTTTAATTCTTTTTCGTAATCTGAGAAAGAAAAAAATGAATTGAATTTTATGATCTAATTGAAAGTCAGTACAACTGGTAATCGATTTAAAAAAATTGAAAATTTTACCATTGACAAAGTTGACTTAGCTGAAAAGCGATCAGCAAAACTGCCCACAAGACCTTCATTTTTGCTGAATAATTGAAGAAAAAAATATATTTAAAAAAAAACTAGCTTGAATAGAACAATTTAAATATTGCTTTCAACAAAAGAAATCACAAGACCAAAAATATCTATCAGAGATTAATTTTTTAAAATGTAGCTCTTATCTTATTTGAATAAAATTTATGTATTAAAATCAGTAAATAATAAGATTTTATTTATTTTTTTCTTATTTAAAAAAGATAACATTGTGCACAATAGGTAATTAAATTTATCAGAATGAAATTTTATTTTGCTAAATTTGTGAAAAGGATATGGTGATGTGTACCCGGTAACATGGGCCGGCAAGGTCCTTGCCAGTTCAGTGGCTCTGATCGGAATTTCTTTTTTTGCTTTGCCCGCAGGCATCCTCGGATCCGGTTTTGCTCTCAAAGTCCAAGCTATGCAACGACAAAAGCACTTGAATCGCCGCAGAGCGCCAGCAGCTCGACTTATACAGAGTTTGTGGCGCTGTTATGCGGCCGACCCGAACTCAATGAGCGTGGCAACATGGAAAATTCACCAAAAAGCAGTAGCCAACCAAAACCAGTCAATTTTACCATCACTTAGCCAGCCACCCAACATACCTGAGTACTCGATCGCTAATTTGGCAAAGCCGTACATTAGCAACAATTCTTTTTTGAACAGAGTGACTAGTTTAAAGCGGCGAACGCCGCCACTTTCCGAAAAACCATTCAACGAAAACAAAAGTTACATTAAGACTAATTCACTGGTCCAGTTGCCCTATTCGGGAAACAACGTGGAAATACTACAGGCTAGAAGAGATGCAATTGTGATTCCAGGCTTGTTCAACAGCCAAACTAGTGTTTACACTTATAATGCTCCAAATAGTCAGGTATCTTCTCCCAGTCCTGAGACTTTGAACCCGGAGAGCGATTCGCCAACCAACGATTATCAGCACACAGGAAATAGATCCAACGACTCGTTTGTTATAGCATTACAACAAGTTTCCTCTAGATCTCAGAACGAACATGCCAAAGTAGCGCCCATAAAATCATCGTTTGCTCATAGGACTTTGAATTTTTTCAGCGAATTCAATTCAAACTACAAGGCTGAAAATGAGGAACTGATCGGTTCCGACAGTCACCGAACATCCCATGGCAATCATCAAAACAACAAGCCCCAATTGAGCATTCAGCAAAAAAATGTTATCAGGGCTATTAGAAAAATCAACTATTTTGTGGCGAGACGCAAATTTAAAGAGGCACTGAGGCCATATGATGTCACAGATGTGATCGAACAATATTCTGCTGGGAATTTGGACATGCTCGCTAGGATTAAAACTCTACAATTTAGGTAAAATAAATTAAATTTTTTTAAATTTCTAATAAAAATTAATAAAATTGTACTCAAGACTTGACAAAATACTCGGTTCTACCAAATCTAAAGACTGCTACGATTCATGTAGTGTATCGTTGGCATCAAGAGTTGTAAAAATTGAAAGACAAGTATGGTTTATAGATTTTTTTAAAAAGCATATTTTTCCAAAAGTTGCCAAAAAAATCAAAAAAAATTCGAAATGTAGTTAGAAAGTTATAAATATATTTAAACAGTTTCATGATATTTTAATTGAAAAAAAAATAGGACCTAAGGAAGTGATCTTATGAAATAAATTTTCAAATCGAAAATTTAACTAAATTTAAAAAAAAAAATTAAATAATTTTTTATTCAAAATTTTTTCTTTCTTTCGTTAGAAAAGCAAACAATTTTGTTAAAGGGAAGCAGCTCCTTTCTGATTTTGCATTCAATTTCAAAGAATGGTATCTAATTTAAATGAATAAACTTTAAATGAATCAAAATCTGAAAAAAAAGAATATAAATTTAAAATTTAAACTATAATTCTTTTGAAGTTATGAATTTTGAAAATAAGAGCTAAAAAATTGTAAAAGTGAAATAATTTTTTTTAATTTAGGTCTAAAACTAGTTCTTCCAAATGTATCAGATGATACAAACTTTGTTTCCAATTACAATAACTCTGTGATTTAGGTTTAATAATTTGCTTGTGCATTTAGTGTTTTGTAGAGTAGCTGAATTTTGCAGATACTTTACTTGGATGGTTCAAAGTTTTTATCAGCTGATATATTTGACAGAAATAGTTTATAGTTTTATAGTGAAATAGTTTTTTTTTACCTTTTTTTATATTTAACTTTTTTTTTTTTCTTTTTTTTATATATTCTCTTTCTCCTTCAATGGAGGTTAACTTAACAATAAATAATTAAATAAAAATTTGACAGAAATATCTTTAGACCTAAATAAAAAAAGAGTTTTTAGAATTCACGATGCCATGCTTTTTAATTGCTACTTTAAACATTTTTAAACATAGAAAAAAAGTATTTTGAAATTTTTTTTGCATATTAAGATGGATGATATTGGTTCGAAATTTGATAAATTCCTCACAGCCTACTCGGTTGATATGAAGTTATTGATGGATAATTCTGGCAAAAATTTTTATCAAAAAGAAAAATTTCTGTTCCGTACTGGTTCTTATGAGCCTAGCGTAATTCCTAGTGTACATAATGATAAAAAAAATTTTGACCGTAGGGCCAAGGCTGTTTTGGCGAGGTCAAATATGGGAGAAGCAAGATATTTGGATACAACGGCTCCGAATTTTCAAGACGAACAAAACACCAGCGAAGATGAAGAACTCTCAAACGAAGATAAGACCAGATTGAGGAAACTTCGCCAACAACAAGAAATCATTAGCAAACAAATAAATGATACATTATCAACTTTAAGAAAAAACAAGATTATTTTTGATCAAGGACTAAGCAACGACCAAGAATCATTTTGGTACAGAGACTCAATCGGTCAAAGAGTTTTTTATGATCCTAAATTCAAGAAATCGAATTTAAAACATCATGATAATAATCAACTGGCCGACAGCATTGATCGATTGCACAAGCTGTCCAAGTCAGATAGTAGTAAAAATTTTACAAAAAAAGCCAAAAATTTGAAGGCAATGATGAAAAAATATTTACTAAACTCGATTAGAGATAAGAGCCTCAGCAGTTCTCAAGTCAGATTTAAAAAGTTTAAATCCGACTCTCGTTTGAATCGAATAGCTAGCCGCCAAAAAAGATCAAGTCTTAATATATGGGTTAATTTGAACCCTTCCGAATTGAGAGATAATGGTTCGGAAAATTTAAAGAAAAGGGTTCAAATATCTCACAATTTGTTTTTGATTGAACCAAGTAAAGATTTTGAATGTTCCATCGCTGATGAGAATGAATGCGTTGCAAAAATTTCAAACAAATCCAGCTCGTCAACCAGTATAGGCGAAAAAGAAAGCAAATAATTTTTAAATCAGTTTATTCTGATAACTATTAATTAAATTTAGAATATGCATTTTTTTGTAATTTGTATCTTTAACCTATGCCAAACATTATTTGCTTGTTCAATGCAAATTTTTATCCGTTTCGAAGTTGTTTTAATTTTATTTTTTCTTTAAATTTGTTCAGAGCAATAAAATATTTTTAATATTAAAATTTTTATTTATTTTTTTATTTATTTATTTGTTTGTCTTTGCCAAGCTAAAACTCCTACAGATTAAAAAAAAAATAAAGTATAACAAATTAAAATTAAAATAGACAAATTGAAATAAGTAAATAAAGGCTTTGAACGAATTTTCTCTAAATAATTATCAGAGATTTTTGAAAGATCACTTTACTAAATTTTTTTTTTTTTCTTGCAGTCTTTCCGAATTCAGATGCAAATATCAGTATAGCTTAAATAACCAGAGATTTGATAAAAAAATCCCAGTGATGTTTAGATTATTATTTTTGGTTGAAGAAAAGGATTTTAAGTTAATTCTAATTTAATTAAGCACTTCTTTTCTAGATTTCTATTAAAAATCGAGAACTTATGAAGAATTTTTAAAGATCTTTTAAAAGTCTTCAAAAAGTCTTTAAATTTTCGTTGACTGCTTTTTTTTTTCTTCTTGGTCTTGGCTTACTAACAATAACGGAATCTTAACACTTTTCTGGAGTTTAGTTATGCAAAATTACCTATCTTTTTAGTAGTATACATTAAAGTTTCTGTAATTTTGTTTAAAAGATAAAAAATGGTGATTTTAAATTTAACTTTTTACCACGGGAAGCAACAATGAATTAATTTTGACAATTTAGGAAAAATTCTTAAATTATCAGAATTCTAATTCTTTTAAGACCTATAAATGTATTTTTTTTTATTATTAAATTTTAATTGAATAAGATTAGATAGCAAATTCCTTAAAAAAATTCTTTATAATTTCAAGTTCAAACATGTTAAAATTATTTTATTAAGAAATTATTCGTGATTTTTATATCATTAAGCATTTTTTTATATGAAGGGAGCAAAAAAAATAATTTAAATTAAATAAAGAATTTAATATCTATGTTTCTAAAAATAATTACTTGTTTACTTTAATTACCATTTATATTTCATAAAGAATTTTGGATATATTTAAATGATCTCTAAAAATTGTTGATAACATAATTTAATTATTCTTGATATCTTAAATTAATCAAAAGATCTCTAAAAAATAATTGAAATGATCACCTAATTTAATAAGAAATGTTAGCAGAAATTAATGATTTGATCTCCAAATTTTATTTTATAAAATTTTATTAAAATAAGTAAAAATGTTTGTAAAAAAAGGAGAATGAAAAATTTCGTTTAATTGTTTTGAGGCGAAATCGTCTTTTTTATGTTATTTCAGATAGCTTTTAACCAGATTTGTTTTTAAGTCACAAGTCTTAAGTCAAGTCAAGTCAATGACATAATATTTTGCTTTGAGCACTTATTAGAGTCGTGTCGAGTGTGTGACCAAAGATATCATATCTAGAAATGAGATGGCTTTAAATTTAAAAAGGAATTTTTTTGTGATCAGAGAATTTTTAATTGAAAAATAAAGTTGTATTTAAAGTTTGTTGAAGTCTTTAAAAAAAAATTTTAAGTCTTGATTTTAACACCCATTTCACCTTTCTATTTGGCTGAGTTAAAATTGGTCCTTCATTAACATTGACCAAAATTTTGAAAATTCCCTGACTTATTTGGCTTTATTTCGTTCTTCAGCCAGAAAATCAGAAAATTTGGACCTTGTCGATTGTGTGACTCCTGAGTCACTTAATTACGTGACTCCAACAAACAAAAAATTATAGAAATATTTTTTTTATGAATACAAATATATGTGACTTAAAAAAAAAAATTTTTATTAAAGTCATAACTTTGACTTAAAAACAAGCCTGCTTTTAACTTTCATTTATAGTTTACTTTTCATTTTAACCACTCTTTGTTTTTTGCTCGGATGACCCTTGTTGACGTTTTTTTGCAACTGTAATTGACAATATCAATTTCATTTGAGCAGATTCTTTACTAACTTATACCAAGAAACTTGGTTTCTTTTTGTCTATTTTTTTTATTTTTAAATAAATATTGACTTAAAAATAATGAAAATTTGCGAAAGAAAATGAACATGATCGCTCATGAATGTTCAGGACTGTGAATGCCCATGACTGTAGGTTAAAAAACAACCAATCTAATCAAAAGTGTTGAGAGTAATTTTCACTATGCCTTTTTACTTTTTTATATGATAAATTTACTAATGAATTGAAAAAAACAAAAACTTTTAGCAGTTAACTAGAAAATTTAAAACATTAATAAATTCTTTGATCACAAAAGATCGAGATTTTAAAAATATTTCTTGATAATATTTTTTTAAATTCTTTAAAAAAAATTAAAAATAGTTTTGTTAAATATTTTTATTTTTTATTAATAGTTTTAATAATTTTAAAAAAATCTAATTAAATTTAAATTTTTTTTTTTTGATGGATTTTTTGTTTAAAATATGTTTAATTTTTAAATTCTAAATTTTAAAATTTATTTACTGAAGCTTTGATTAAAAAATAAATTATAATCTCATAAATATGCAGTTAAATTAATTTTATTCATTAAATATTTAATTGAATCAAAACCATAAGATGTATTAATCTAAATTTGCAAAAAAGTTATTTCTCTCATTTTCTTGGTTTATGTTCGCCGGTTTTATCAAAAATCTTTAAATGAAAAATAAAATTTATGCAACAAATAAATTTGAAAATCAAGTGCAAATTACAAAATATACTTACATTATATCTCCATTCTTTAGATTAAAATCATATGATGGATTTATAATCACATAAGAAAATTCTTCAGGTTCTTCATTCGAATCTTAAAAAAAAAAGAAATGCTCATTTCAAAATTAGAGAAAATCTTTACCTAGTGTTTTATCTATATTAAGATACTCTAACCGAGTTTTTATCATGGTTTCTATATCGTTTTTTGAAATCATAAGTTTTTTGTTAGTCGATTCATGTTGTACACTTTTGGGTATGGGATCTGTTCTATAAACTCCGATCGGAATCTCGTTTGTAGTCGAACAAAGATACTGATAGAGTCGACCTTTTTAGAAAATTAACAAAGAAATTTATATTTTTTTTGTAAAAAAAATACCGTAAGTACGAACCCAAGAGTCTTTGTATGTTATTTTCCTCTTTTAAAATAAAATAACTTTTTTTTATTAGAAAATTTAAATTTACACTAGACAAAGATCCTGAACCAGTGGCTTGATCAATTCCAAGCATAAGTCGAACGAAGCTGATCAAATAGTTCTTTACAAAATTCTGATACAATAACGTGTCCAACATAGCTGCTGAAAAGACATTGCCACTTGCAAAAGGCAATCTGAACAAATATGCTATCTGACTTCCTCTATTAGTCTCAATCTATTTTAATCAAAATAATTAATTTTATTGTTTCTTAACTGAACAGCATTTTTGTGTTTCTAATGTAAACCGTGCTTATTTTAAGCTTAATAATAAAAAACACTAAAGATATCTTTTTTATTTTTAAATAAAAGATTTTAATAATGCTAAAAAAATCAAAATAAATTAAAGTTGATTGAATATAGGACCCTTAGATAAATTGAAAAATAAAATTATTTAAAGCTAAGTAAATTAAAAAAAAAAAAAACAGAATTGCATCAAAGTTACGAATACGTTTTAGTCTCTATTCACAAATATATTAAAATAATTTTCATTTTTTAAATGATTGTAATGAAGTTAAAATCTTCGGCATATTAAAAGACTCTTTATCGAGGTTAAGAGGAGTCTAAATTTTGCATCTAAATATTTTTACTAGATATAGCAAATAGATGGTCTTTTTTCTACTGATGTTACTAGATTTTCTTCCAAGGCGCGTCTAGAACTGAAGTTTTAATTGACGAAAAATTGATCATTATAGAAATTTGGTTGATTAAATATTGTTATTCTCTGTCAGGATTAAAATACCATAAAAAAATAAAAAAAAAATAAAAAAAAAATATAAAAGAATTAAAAAAAATAAATAAATTTTCTGTGAATGACATATAAACTTAAAATTATTTATCAAAAAGAATTATTAAAACATTAAATGATTTAAATAAAATGCGGCCAACACATAATTTTTTTTTAAATTAAGTCTAAATTAGTCTAGTTTTGATCCATGTCTAATGTTAACAACACAAATTATTTTCCAAACTTAATACAAAAAAATGACAAATATATAAAATTATTAAAAAAAATTTAAATTTTAAAATTAGTATTTTTCATACAAATATTGATTAAGCTCTACAACAAATTACCTAGCATGTAAAAACAGCAGTATCTTAAAAGTGGCAGCCAAGCAAAACAAAATTATTATTCTTGGAAATATATTAAAAGTTATTTAAAGTTAATTATGTGTTGGTAACAGAAAATAAAAAGAATAAAGAAAAAATGATCATACATTTCACAAAAATGATTTATGTTGGTTTATCTTTTTACAATTTTGTTTAGAAATTTTTTCGTATGTGTCAATTTTTTTGATTTACTTTTTATATGGTATTTTAATCCTAACGCTGATGTTCTTAAAAAATAAAAACAATTTCAAAATAAGACCAAAACAGAGATCTCTATCCATTCATTCAGAAATTATTAAAAGTCCAACTCATTCTAAAAAAATTTTTTTTAATATGGTTTAATTTTTTGTGTTTGAATTACAAAATGTATCCAATGTTGAAATAACATTGAAAAAGTACGATCTTCCAAATATTTTTTTCAGTTTCAAAAAAAAAATAATTTTAAGTTAATATTGCAAACATGAAAAACTTATTTTTTTTTTATAAATTTTGACTTTGGATTTGTGATATAATGATCCTTAATATAATATTTGTAGTTTAAAAAACTACAAACGCTCTGTTTTACATTTTTCATAAATTGAGTATTTATTCAACAAATACTCAATTGCATTTTAGTAAAATGCACTAAACGAAAGTCAATTATCATCAATGTCAAAATTTAATAAGAAAAAAACAAAATCTTTTGGGTCTTGTCAATTAGATAAACTATGGTTCATCTGTTAATGGAACAATTCTTGTTCTTAGGTTTTATGAACTTGACCTATAAAAAAAAATTGTTGAACTATTCTGAGTTTTTTTCATCTATTTAGAAAAAAGCTTAAGTAATAATAATAAAAAAAATAAGATAGAAAGAATAAGTCAAAGATTTAAGTAAAACGTGCATTTTGGGTATTGAAAGGAAAATACCAAGTCAAACAGATCAGAGCAAATGCTATTTCTAAAGCTCCTTCAAATTAAAAAAAACAAAAAATTAATAACTAATTTTTTATTTTCAGTTTCGAAAATTAGGCATTCTATTAAAAAGCTCTATTCAAATTGTTCTCATAATCTAAAAATTGTTCGTCTAATTCTATTTTGAATAAAAAAATTGGGTTAACCAATAGTTCACAAAACCTAAAAACAAGAATTTTTCGGATAATAAGTGAACTTTGGTCCACCTAACCTACTAGATCCAGTTTTTTAATGATTGAATATAAAATTTAATCTAAATGAATTATTTATCTATTTTTTTTTCATTTTTATTCTTTTTATTTATTTTATTTTATATTATTTAACTATATTTTTAGTATTTTCATATGTTTTTAGTCTGAAGTAGCATTTGCTCGGGAAAAAAAATCAATGGATTATTTAAAAATTATAAAAGAATTTTCAATATTTTTTTCAAATTTCAAAATAAAAATTAAACTAATTCTATTTCACTAATGAGTTTAATTTCAAATGTGAAAATGCTTGCAATTTCAACTTAAAATTATTTTTTTTTTGAAACTGAAAAAAATATTTGAAACATCGCACTTTTTCAATGTTATTTCAACATTGGATACATATTGTAATTCAAACACAAAAAATTAAACCATATTTGAATTCATTTAAAATTCTTTTTGGATCTATAGTTATATTTTTCGGTCACATATTATTAGGGCTGGTAGTTCGGTTAGACATCTTAAACCGGTCCCGTAACCAGTTAAAAATTTTAATCGGTTACGGAACCGATTTATAAATTCTAACCGGCTACATAACCGGTTAAAGTTTGTCTTAACCGGATTTATGAATAAAAAAATTTAAAAAAATTTTAGATAAAAACTTTATTGATAAATCTTTAAGCTTAAACAAGAAATAAAAGTTATTAAACAAAATCAATAAATTTTTTCGTTTCCATGAATTTAGGCAAATCAAATTTTTTAAACTTTTCGGGTCTAAAGAAGTTCTATCTTTTGTAACGAAAAGTCCACCAGCCGAAAAAGTTTGTTCAGATGGAACACTTGAGGGACTTATGCTCAAGTAGTCTTTTGCTACTAATTTTATAAAATTTAAATTTGATTTCGACCATCATTTAATTGGCTCAAAATCCGTGCAATTTTCAACCCTTGAATTTTTTAAATACTCAGAAACTTCACTTGCATATCTTGTTTTTCAATTTAGATGATCATAAAAAGATTCTTCTCAAACCTTTTTATTTGATTTGAATCAAAATTTTGCTAAAAAGTCTATTGAAAAAAGGATGAATTTTTTGCATAATTTTTAAAAATTTAATTAAAAAAAAATATAAACATTTAACTCAAAATATTAATGTTCCTTTGGTTAACTAAATTTGGTTATAAATTGTAATCGGGTCTGAAACAGGTTTCAATATTTTAACCGGCTACATTAACCGGCTTTGATTTATAACCGATTAATATTTTAACCGGTTTAGAACCGTTTTTTTTTTACCGATCTACCAGCCTTACATATTATGTGACTAGAACCCCTCACTTCAAATTTGTGGCCAAAACTGCTTACCTAATTTTCGAAGGGGTAACATGTGACTAGAAGTTTATCTCCAATTTTTTTTCTGGTCTCGACGCTACTGATATTGAAGATGAAGATGAGCACGAGTCAGAAAATAGAAAAAGATATTATATTTCATATGAGAAATAAATGGATAAAATAAACAAGGAACCGTCAGAAGTAAAATTAGACAGCGTTAAATATAAAATTTTCATTTTGTCCTAAATGCAATAATCAATTTGAGCGAAAAGGGTTAAAAATACATATGGCTAAAAACCCTAACTGATGATTATATTTCTTTGATCACTTTTTTCATTCTTCAGTCATAAATTTTTTGGTCACTTAATTTTTTTAATATTTAAGCCCTTTGAAAATTTTGTGACTTGTCTTGGTCACATGCTTTAGGGTACATGACCAGCTGGTCACCTATCACTATAGACCCTTCTTTTTTTAAAAATAAATATTAGTAAATTAAATATAATGTATTTGTGATTAAAATCTTGCTTGAAGCTCAGAAAAAATACGATAACATAATTCTAAAAATTTTAAAAAGCATATTTTGGAAACTTGATAAGCTAGAATACAAATTTTATTAGCCTAAGAATTATGATATCAGAATTAAGCGAAAGCTATTACAGATCCTGCACAATCCTTTGTGATTATGCAACTTTTTTTATTATTCACAAATATATAAAAACTACTTCATAGTTTAAAATGGTTCTGTAATTATTGTAATTCATATGGAAAATTTCTTAGGTAAAATTACACTATATAATCAACTAAAATCTCAAAACAAACAAAAAAATTATTCCGTTATAAAAATGTTTTTCTTAAAATTAATTCTGAATTCTTAACGTATTGACTATTTTCGTGTTCAAATTTTTAGATTTAAAATCGATCCAAATAAATCTATAGAAAAAGCTTAGAATATTAATTGCAAACCAAGTTAAAAAATTCAATAAAATAGTGAAAAAAAATAATCATGAAAAATTTCTTGAATACTTTGTTTCTTATAAAAAAACAGATCTTTTAAAATCAAAAAATATTCTCTATAGTCAGACACTTAATTTAATTTTATTTATAAAATTACTTTTTCTCGCTTAGAAATTTGTAGTGAAAATTGATCGTTTGCTCTGAACTGCATAAATCTCATATTATTCGAATCAATTATTTCCGAACATATTTTAACACTCGGAAACATTCTATTGGAGTTATTATAAAAATAATTTCAAAATTAAAAAATCCAGAATTACCTGAAAATGTATTGCGCTGTTAGGATGGTATTACAATCGATCAATAATTGTTCTTCGTCAGGATTCTGTTTCTCTTTATTTAGAATAGTCAGGCACTTAGCGTCATTGATTCCGGCTTTTAACAAATCTTCCAAGTTTTTAATTGAACCCTTCATCCAATAAACCAAAGGGAACCATCTTATCATCTCCAAAAAAACACCATTTGGTCTAAGATAAGCTTTAATTTTCTTAATTTTAAAAACCAGACAGAAAATTTACTCATTTTCTAATAAAAAAACGATCGGATGAAGTGAATTTTCATCTAAAACATGTGATCTAAGAGGCACAATAAAGTTAAGAATAGCATTTTCTGCACTTTCACTAGCTAAAATTATAGCCTTGTTCTCAAAATTATAATCAGAAATTTGTGTTGCTTTGGAATGTTCGCACTCTTGGTTCAAATTGAGACAGCATAAATTTGATTTTTCTTTTGATAAATAGCAGTAAGTGGAAGAACATCCAACATATGGCGGAAAAGGCGCTTTCCCTTTGGCATATCTAATTTTTGTAAAGACTAAATTAAAAGATCAAATTAAATTTAGATCAATACTCTTTTGAAATAGGATTTTTTTTTGCAGAAATTGAATTAAATCCAATTTTGTCATCTAGAAATTGTCTTTTTGCGGAATTTTTGGGTTTTTTTTCTTCTAAAAAAAAAAAATTAAATTTTATCAAATCTAATTATGTAAAGACCTATTAGAGGCTTTGATTGATCTGTTTGATTAGTATTTTGTTTGCTGCTATAATTTGATCTTCTGAAGGAAAATTTTTTCGTAAAATTTCCAGTAAGAGTCAAGTCTTCATCAGGTATTTGCTCTTTTTCCGAAGCCTCAATTAATAAAGAGGAATTTTCTTCCTTAGTAATACTCATATAGAAACATATATCAGTTGACTTTAAAATATATTTGGGGCCAGCGTTCAATTTTATGTCATCGTTTTCCGGTTGTATTCCAACCAGAGCGATTCCGAATCTTTAAAAAATTAAAAATTAAAAATTAAAAACAATGTAAAGAAAATACTTTCTATGTGCATGAAAAGACGCGTAAGTAAAGCTTTTGCCTTCATAATCTCCGAAAAATTTTGAATTTCCCAATTGAATGTGATAAATTTCATTTCCAGAGCATCTTCCGTACACTTGTTGCCATTCTTGGTCAGACCCGTAACCTTCTCTGAATATTGTTAAGATATTAAAACACAAAAAATTTAGAAAAATATTAATTTTACCTTCCCCTAGAGGTATGTAGTAATAAAGTCACAAAAGTGGACAGTCCTGGATAGAGGCAATTATTTGCTAATAAAGCATATTTGAATTCATCTTCACATACGACATATTCTTAAATAAAAAAGATGAACTTAGTAGATAAAATGTATCAAATGTTCAATATAAAACAATTATTTACTAGATAATAAATTTAACACCTAGATGAAATGATTAACTAATAGTATTAATAGAATTTATAGAAAAGAAGGTTTTAGACTATTCTCAATTTTTCAATGATTGAGGTACATAAATAATTATTTAAATATAATAAATAAGTAAAGGAAACAATGCATAATTTCACGGTAATTAATAATTAGTGTCCAACCTTTAACATATTCAATAGAGAATATTTCGAAATTCTTGATTTATTCTTTGTCTCATCTTCATTAGTTGATAAAATCACTGATTTTATGGTTCTAAATAATCAAGATATGACCAGTGATCATTTCCAAATTGAGGCATGCATATATTTTGACTACTCAGTTATCCCTAAAACACAACCGAAGAAGCATAACTATAAAAAAGCAAATTGGTTTTTATTCCGTGAGATCCTAAAAGGTCAAAACTCAGGATTAAATTCAGAATCAATTGACGAACTAAATGAAGAAATTACCCAAAAATTAATTTCTGCAGCTCATAAAAACATTCCATACCAAACAGATAGAATTTTCAAAACGAATCTCCCACCGAACATTGTCAGGTTTTGGAAAAAGTCGACGAACCGCTGATAATCTCTTCTCCTTTATTCAAAAAATTGTAGAATCATTTAATAGAAAGAAGAAAGTTTGTTCCCTATTTTTTGATGTCTCCAAAGCATTCGATAGGCTTTGGCATGATGGTCTTATTTATAAACTAATGAACCTTCCCTCTTACCTAATACATTGGATTAATTCGTTTTTAGACTCAAGATCATTTAAAGTAAATGAAAATGGTCACTTAAGTGATGAATACCATATTGCAGGTGTTCCTCAAGGCTCGGTAATTAGTCCATTACTTTTTAGTATTTTTATCATTGATATCCTTAAAAGAAATAAAACAGATAGTGAATACTCTCTTCTTTTTGCTGATGACTTGGTTAAATTTTTAAGAAAAAAGGAAATCGAGAAAATAAGATAAACAAATACTTAGACGAACTAGAAAAATGGCTTTTCAAGTGGAAGATGAAAATATCTGTTGAAAAGTCTTGCTTCATTGTCTTCACTAAATATAATAAGGAAAATATTGACTTAAAATTAAAAACATATGAAAATAAAATTGAAAGTCAAAAGGAAATAAAGTTTTTAGGTATAAAATTTGATTCAAAATAAACCTTTACCCCAATGGTTGATGAAACAAAACAGCGTTGTAGTTCACGGTTGAACTTAATAAAAATATTGTCAAACAAAAATTGGGGTCTTAATTATTGCACACTAGGAAACCTATATAAATCTTTAATCGGATCTATAATTGATTACTCTTTTCCGTGTCTAAATTCATTTTCGGAAACAAACATTAAAAAAATTCTTACTAAAGTCAGCAGTTCGTTTTAAACTTAAACTAAAATATGGTACTCCTTCCAATATTTTGCATCATTAGGTCTTTAATAAACTTAAATTCTTAACCGCCTCGAATCGACTTTTTGAATTGAGCGAAAGATATGTAGCGGGAGGACTGCGTCATTCTGTTCCATTGGTTGTTAAGCTGGTTGATGAATATAAAGCGGGTTTTGAATCAAGGTATGTTGAATACCCAACTCCATTGTGTAATTACTATTTTACTATTTCTTCTTTCTTTCCTGAACTGTTCAATACTTAATTACTTTTCACATGTCACCTCTTACAATTTATCAATTTTTAATTTTCTTTTTATTATATTTTAACTTATTATAATTTTTCTTATATTTTTTCTTTACATTTTTATTTTTATTTTTTTTTATTTTTTAATCTGAAGGAGCTTTAGCTCGGCACAGATAAAACAAATAAATAATGCATAAAACTAAATCTGTCAAAAATAATTTTAAAACGTCGATCAGCACAAGATAATTATTTTTCCTTTACTAAATGGGTTCTCAACTTTTTAAATTGATTTTTATTGATTTTGATTTTTATTGATTTTTGCTATCTTAAATTTTTTTTGAATATAAAAAATTTATTTAAATTTAGATTTATAAAATGAAAATAAAAATTAAAAAATATCTAGAACTTTCAAGAATCAGTAATTAGACAGTTGAATTGTTCTAAACTTTAAAATTAATTTTAAATGAAGAAAAAGGAATACTTAATTGAAAATTATTGACTTAATATTTTTATGTAACTTTTTTATGTCTTAATTTCGATGTGAAAAACTAGTTTCACAGTTCAATTAATTTATATTATATTTTTTTTCACCATTTTAAATAAGCAATTTTTTTTTTTAATAAGTGAATCACATTTTTATGGTATTTGATCTCTTTTATTTGTTTTTAATCCTCGTCACTCTTAATTAGACTCTTTCGGATGTTTATCCAAGAATATTTTAAATTATCAATACTTGCGTGTTGCACATGCATTTTGTTCTCTGGCCGTAACAAGTGAACGTACTGAACACAATTTGGCGCAAAGTCTCTTACAGCCCAAGATCGTAAAATTGTATGCTCATCAGCTAGCTGTCTGTCATGATAATTGCGAGCCGCCATTATGAAACACGCTTCGGCATAATCAACTTGAGCTCGATTCAAGTCCGAATTTCTCAGGGCAGATCCTTGAATGTAAATCACTCGCTGGGACCAAATTGGCATCTGAAATATCATTGCCAAATTCGCATCCAATTCACTTGGTGATAATAAAACAACATAATAGTTCTGAAGCATAGGATGAGCATAAAATTCATTTAAAAAATCCATTATTAGATTTGTCTTAACATGCGTAGTGCACACGACCACATGTTTTTCAGACTCTGCTCTTTGTCTTGTGTAGGTCACGCCACTTTTCTGTTTTTCCAAATAAAACGTGGCCAATTGTTCAAACTACACTTTAATTATAAACTTTGCGCAAAATTATTTTTTAGCTTGATTACCTGAGACGGAAGCACAACTAATGCAGCAATTATGAGCAAGATCATGAATAACTGTGATGGCCAAATATCAGGATAGATGTCGCCATAGCCCACTGTCGAAAATGTAACAACAATGTACCAAACTGATTCAAAAAGACCAAAATGTCTATTTCCGCCTCTTTGAATGTGCTGAATTGCACAAGCTCTTTAAAATTATAAAATTTTAAAATTTTAAATCTTTAAAATATAAATAACAAAATCAAAAAAAAAAATGTTTTGGTTCATTACCCAGTGAAAATTAAGCAAGCAAGCGTTGCAGTGAGCATCATTAATCTCTGAGATAGGACTGAAGTTGACTTATCCATTGCTTTGTGCAGATCATTAAACATATTCTCTAATTGACGTTTGGCTAACCAACAGTTTAGAAAAATTGGCACAAAAACAAAACGAATTGGAGGCCACCATATCTGAAATTTAGAAATTATTAAGAAATCTAATTTTTTTTCGAATAAAAATTTACCGTAATTATTAATGAAAATGAAGTAAGAGTGTCTAGAATAAATCCAATACGAGAGAGACTTTGAAGTATATTACCCTTAATAAATAATAAGAAACTAATAATTAAGATAATTTGTTATTTAACTTTATAGGTGAGATAAGTGACTAAAAGCGTCTGGCTGTAGCTCAATATCGCGAAAACAACTTGGGCTATCCATAAGCCCAGTGGGGTTGATATGTAAAGCATAGCATCCCTTTAAAAATGAAAAAAAAATAAATTGATATCTTTGAATTTTTTCTATTTAAGATTTTTTTTAATTAATCATTAATAACAAACTGGTTTTGTAAATTGAATCAGCTTAATCTAACTTATCCAGAACTCTAAAATTTAATTTTCATCTTTTTGGAATTTTTAGTTTTATCCAAAAGCTAAATTTTAGGTCAAATGGTGAATGCTTCAGTTGATAAAAATTTACATGATTTTAGAATTTTTTTTGTTTTGTTTTGAAATTCATAATCTAACTTCAAATAAAGAAAGAAGACAAGATTAAAAAATTGAAATTTAAAAAAAATAATTAATTAATGAAATGGGTTAAGAAGCTAAAACATTGGAATCTACTTTTTAAATTTGAGAAAATGAAGTTACACACTTCGGTTTTTTTATGTTTTTTTTACTTACTTAAAATAATCGCTAGAAATTATACTTATCAAAATGCGATAATTCAAAAGTTATGTATTTTTTTTAAATGCTTGTTTTTTGAATAACATGATTTAAAAAGAGAAATTTATGGGAAGAACAAGTCATTGATACAATGTTATAAGGATTTTGAGACCAATTCAGTAAATAACGGATTATGTGAATGAGTTATTGCTGCGCTAGTACCTACTTTTAAAAAAACTGATCGTATTTTGTTTAGAAAGAGCGATTGCTGAGTTAATTTTTATTTTAATAGATGCATATTTCAAGATGGAAGGAAAATAATTATGGGTGGAAAATTGGTTGAATTAATTACTTATATCAAAAATTGACCAAGAGTCAGCATAAGCAGGTCTGATCTGTAAAATTAGAATTTAAGTAGATCAAAGAAAAAGCTTGGGAATTTTTGGAGAGATTCTTATTTTTTTAAGCATAATAAAACGGCATTGATTTACTATATTTACTTTAAATTAAATTAAAATCATTATTATTTTAATTATTATTATTTTAATCATTATTATGGATTATTTTAAAATCACATGCGCTTGATTTAAATATTTTAAACTGGATAATATAAAGGAAAATTAATATTAAAGAAATTTATTATTAACGAACTTATCTCCAAGGTACTGTATAGCTTTTACTTGTAATTCTATTATACAAGAATAATTTGATACAGAGATTTTAGGAAATCTTACAAAAAATTGTATTTTTTCATCAAAAATTTGATTTTTAATTTCAAGATTTTAAACACTATATTTTCTTAGAATGAAATCTCATCAAATTTTAAAGTAATTTTTAATGCTAAAATTGAATCTCGAGAATTTTTAATTTTAAAAAGAATAATCAAATTTAGAAAAAGGATATTAAATTTCAAAATTAAATTTTTTCTTTTTAAATTTCGCATTCAATTCAAACTCAGTGCTGTATCATTAATTAAAAAATAAAATGAAATTAATTAGAAATGAATTAAAAAATTCGTATCATGCAATATTTGAAAAGGTTAATTCATTCTAAGCATGCTTTAATGTAATAATTTAATGCATTAAAAAATTAAGAAAGCTAAAATAATTTTGAAAAAATTAGAATCAATCAAGAAATCTTTACAGATCTGGAAAATTTTAAAGTTAGAATTAGCTATTTCTGTAAAAAATAAATGAGAAAATATTTTTTAATTATCCAAAAGAGCATTTTAAATAATTTAACATTTAATTAGAGCTTATTTTTAAGTTGTCATGATGGATTGAAATCTTTTGAAATTAAGGTATATTATTTTTCAAACTAAATTCTAAAAGCACCTAAAATTAGAACATTATTCATACATACATATTTCGATTTAATTTTATAGAAATTTTTCATTTTGGGGCAATTTTCTATAATTATTTTTCTAATTGTTTTTCCTAATTATTAATTTATTGATTTTTATAGACTTAAATAGTGATGATAGCTTTTAGAATAATAAGATTAAATGAATAATGTATTTTTATAATTAAACATTTCCAGATAAATAAATATTTAAAAACTTACCAGTTGATGCATGGACTAACTCGAAACTCTTCGGAAGATTTTGTTTTATTCCAGCATTTATAGCTTATAAATTTTTTTTTTAATAAGTGTTGATTATTTTATCTGTTTTTATTACCTAACATTGGGCAAATTTCTATGAGGAATCTGAAAACTTTAAATATTTAGACAAAAAATAGATTAATAAAAAAATAATTTTTTACTTTGGATCAAGTGAATCATCGAGTTGCACTCGAACTACATACAGAACACATGTCAATATTTTAATTATGAAATTAAAAATTCGTATTCTTAAACCTTCATTTTAAAACTTCAAAATAAACTTCAAAAATTGTTAATAAAATTTTACTAGAGCGTTTGTTTTTAATGAAATATAATCTGAGACGTTCTTTGAGTGATTTTTCGTTTGAAAAAAATTCCACTTGAACCCTTAATGAATATTATTTAAATAACATATCAAAATTGTTGATGCTCATTTGAAAAATTGTATTATTTCATAATTTAAGAATTCAAATAATTTCAAATTTAAATACCGTGACTCGTCTATTTCGTCTATCTCTAAAATAGATATTGTCGGCGTCAAAAAACTGTTGATACTTTTTGTATCAATTGATTTGCTCATAATAAACTCTGCTAATAAAAGAGCAAAAAAAGGTTTTATGTCGAAATTTTTTCCAGATATTTTTATCTAAAATAAAAGACTTATCATAAAAAAATCTTTAAATATTCCTAATTTGTTTATCCTTACACCATCTTTGGATTAATTTTTTTATCCACAAAATATATATACACAAAATAATGATGAAATTTTCTTTTTGGACTCAAGTTTTTATTATGTTTAAAAAATTGCATAAATTAGTGAAAAATAATGGTTAAACGCGCGGCATTGCTTTTTGGAAAAGTCACCCACCGTAAAAACTATTTTAAGTAAATGCGATCTTATTTGGAATTTAAAATAGGTCTGCAAATAAAAATTTACTTTAACAATGATTTAATTTTGTTTAAACGATTTAAATAAATGTTGAAACAAATTTTCAAAAATCATGTTTAATCCTTTAAAATAAAAATAGCTTTTAATAACGATATTTTAAATTAAGCAAACATTACAAAGGCATAGATGGAAAAGTTTGAAGTCAGATACCTGATACTTTTTGGAAATAATCAGGTTTTGTGAATATTTCTTATTCTATTACAAATAAAATAAGAGGTCGACTCGATTATGAATTATCTACTTTTTAAAATTTGCTTTACATTGATTTTTATATTTCATGCTAAAGTTTTACATGGAAAATTTTTCATTTTTTAAACCCTATAAACCTAATTAAAATTTTTAGATAAAATTTCTAGATAAAATTGAATAGTTGGCATCTTGCTTTAAGTTTATCTAATAAATAAATGAATTTTTTTATTTTTGGAAACTTCGAAAAGGTAAATAAGCTGAATATTTTTTTACGAAAAAAAACCCATCTGTACAAATCTTTGCTGTCAATTAAACAAGTCTTCATGAGGGTTCCAATGGAAAATATAATCAATTGATGTTTGTACTTGATTTATTAAATTTTTAAAAGATTTAAAGAAAATACTTGAAAAAATTCAATTATAGCAATTTCTGTAGAGATTTTGCCACTAATGTGACATTACATAATTAAAATTAGAAATTATTTACTCGCTTAACTTAAAAAAAAATTTATTTATTGATTTTTAGACCTAGTGTTTTTGAAATATCATAATCTCTCTAATGCTGAGTCTGAATATGATTTTACATTTTATTGAAAAATACGGCTTCAAATTTTTGTTTAATTTTACCAAAAGTAATTTCAAATACTTAATAAAAAATTTTGGATTTAAATGAAGAAAAAATCAATTCAATGTCAAAAGTAATAAAACTATTTTCTTGACTCTCGATCGATACTTGAAAATTAGATTTCACAGAATCGTGCAAAACCATAATTCAAATTTGAAATTTTTTGTTTACGAATGACAGATATAAATTTCGTATCTGTCTATTAAATCATTTCTTAATTGTTTTATTGATTTAAACTAAAAATTAGAAAAGCCAGAAAAACTTCAATTGTAAAAAAATTCAAAACTTAGGAATAATTTTTTTTCTCAGCTAATAATTAATTTTTTAATTTAGAACTGGTGGAAATACTTTCAATTGAAATAAATCAGATGTTAAATTCATTTAATGAATCAGTTAAACAATAAGAACCTTTGAATTAAAAAAAGGTGAACATTCTAGAATGAAAAGAAAGAAAGTTTAATTTAAAATTTGATATTCAGAAATTTGTGAAACTATTTATTGTTTTTATTTCTATAAAAATGCCTCAGATTTACCTTTAGGTTAATAAAATAAAATGATGGTTTAAAAATTAGATTTAGTGTTTGAAAAAAAGTATCACTTTTTTGGCTTTAATGAGTAATTAAATTTAAATTATTCAATTTTTGTTATGGAGGTTTACAAAACGGTAAATTATTTTCTAAAAATATTTGTAAATTGCGTTCTTGAAAAAAATGGTATTTGTTTTTTTTTTTGAAATAAAATAACTTAAAAAGGAGCAAGCGTATTAGCTTTGCCAAACCAGTCACAAACTAGTTATTCTAATAAGTAGTGGAAATAATACTACGATCTCTTTTTGTTTGACTTCTAAAAGCTTTTTTAAAAATTGACTATTCTAAAAATTGTCTAAAATAGCTTGCAGAGAGCTACATTAACACCTGGTTTGTTTATTAACATTTTTAATTGCGTAAGAAAATCTCCATATTATTCAATTCGTAAATAAAGGATTAATAATTTTTTTATTAAGTGAAAAAAATTTGTTTTTTTAGTATTTGAAAAATATGAAATTATTTTAATAATTAATTCTAAATTTACTGATTTACTGATTAATTATTCCCTTTTAAAATTTGCTTATTATACTAGAATTTTAGCAAAATTAATTTGTTGCTAAAACCAGTCATTTTAATCACAATACGCTTTCGATAATTTAAGTTTTGAAAAACAAAAAGGTACCAGGCAACCTAATTGTAAATATTACAATAGTAAAAAGATTAACAAAAAAGATAAAAAACACACCTTTTATCTAATCCTTTTATTTTTATTTCATTTTTAAATTTCTAAATAATCTTTAAATTTTTTCTCAACGATTTGAGTATGTAAATAGTACTGTTACGCAAATATCAAGGTTTAAACGAAGTGTATTGCCATTCGGACAAGCCTGGATCTTCCCTTTAAATATAAAAAAAATTGGTCAAACAAAAAATTAAAAAAGCCAAGCAAAGAGCAGTCTCATATACTTATTTCATTAATAAATAATTGGAAAAAATGCTCCTCATAGAATTTTTGTCTTGAAATCATATTTTTTGAATATATTCCAGCCCAGATCAAGACTATTAAAAAATTTTAATTTTCTTATTCATAAATTTATATCATTTTTTCTAAAAGATGTATATCAAATACAAAAACAAACAAACTAAATATCTTTTATGGAAATCAGTTGTATATAAGAAATAATAGGTATTTCAAAAAAAATAAATTGCTTCGTTTTTAAAAGAGCGGTTGTTTAGATATTTTTTCTAATTCTTCGAAATTTGTTTGATTCAAAAATATACAAATTTTAAAATAAATAAAAAAATTCAAGATTTTTAGAACTTATTCGGTTAAAAAATTCCAATTTCTCATAATTCCAAAAGGCTTTTTAGATTTTTTTTGTTTGAATCGGGATTTTTTTAAATCTATCGCAATTAAAATTTTTTTGTTTTTTTTTTAATTTAAGTTATTTCATCATTAAAAAATTACATGCAATATTTTCTATGCGTTGGTTACAAATTTTTTATGATAAATTTAATTACATTTTATTAGACAATTGTCTAAATTGATTATTATTTTAAAAATCAAAATAAAAGTCAACAAAGTCAAATATATAAATTAGAAATAATCTTATAAAAATAAAAAATTTTGGCTTTATTTTGTGATAAATTACGTAAAACTTTATTTCCAAAAAAATTAAAAAGTTTCGAGCCTAAGGAGATAATTATTTAGAAAAATTTGTAGAGATAGTCTTTTTAGTTAACTTTTTTGACAATTAAATAAAAATAAAAATAAATAATTATAAATGTTTTTATTGAGCATTTTTGCACTTGCTCAGCTTCTGATATGGTTAATTTAATGAGATTCCAATCGCTTGACTAAATTTACTTATTATACTTGGAATTTTTATTGTATTTAAAAGAAACTTTTTCTAAAAATCAAAAAATGAAATAAAATATAAAAATAAGATGATAAAAATAATTGATTTAGAACACATATTTTGCTAATAGTGATTAAATTGAAGTCATTGAGGTATCACGTAATTGATCTACTAATGAATAGATAGATAGATAGATAGATAGATAGATAGATAGATAGATAGATAGATAGATAGATAGATAGATAGAATTTAAAACATTATAATTAAGATGGTATATTGATAAAATGGCGTATCTAATTAAGCAATTTGTTTATGTCAAATGTATGAGCGCAAATGATTTTGATTTTTTTTAAATAGAAAATGTTTACTAATTTAACAAGTTATATTCTAAGTCAAAATGACAAAATTTTTAATTAAATAATTACCAGAAAAATTTATTTCATAAATCGATATGTTTGCATTTAAATAATTAAATACTTGACTTAACTTTTTTATAGTCTGAAATAAATAAAAATAATAATAATTAACAATTTAATGATAAAAAAATGAATTTTTACTAATTTTACTAGAAAATATTTAAGAAATTTCCGACTTGATATAAAAGATTAAATTTAATGGTAACGTGCTTCAGTAAACTATATAAAAACCATATTATTTTAAAATTCCTAGCGTGAGAATATTATCATTTTTTAACATTTCTACTGCAATGTAAAAATTTGGTACAAAAATTAAATAGGGAAATGTTTTTTCCTAAAAATTGTAATTGAGATATTTATTGCCGCATTTCCATATAATATATTTTTAAATATTCTTATTAAAAAAAAATTTAATAAACAAATCATTATTTCATAATAACAATTTTTTTTGATCTCAATATTTTTTCTGCTATCAAAAATTAAAATTTTGATTTTACTAATTAAATTTTTAATTTTAGTTCAAAATGGGTTAAAAATTTAATTTTTCTAATCATCAAGGAGATCCATCATTTAATTTTTTCAAGAAATGTTTTTAAGATCCCTTGAAATTGCTAAATTGTATATTAGTCGTTTTAATAGTGCAGAAAAAGGTTTATAAAAATAGACAAATCATTATAATTATTGTGAATTTTTGTCAAAGTTTCAATTAGTGATGAAATCGAATCATTTTTTTGGACATACAGTAGCGCTACGCCACGTGGATTTTACGTAAATTTATGTCAAATTACGTTAATAAACGTAATTTTACTATTCTATCTTTACGTAAATTTACTTTTTTTCCCGTCAAATTACGTTAATTTACGTAATTTGACGTAAATTTACGTAAAATCCACGTGGCGTAGCGCTACTGTAAATTGAAACTTGAATAAATAAAAAATTTGAACAGACAATTGAATGTGAAATCTAGTCGAATTAAATTTTGAATACCAATTAAATTTGAATTTTAATTTGATTCATTTTTACTTTTGAAATTAAATTTGAGTTTTTTTTACTCCTACACTGTCATTTTCATTAAAGAATTTTTTTTTAAGTCGAGAATTGTGGGCAAGGGCAATCTAAATCAAATAAGTAAAGAAAATTTTTAAAAATTTAGAAAAGTTTTGCTGACTTCTCAAAATCTAACAGAATCTGATATTGATATCCGAATAGCGTCAAAACTCAATTTACTTTTTGAAATTTTTTTCATTCAAATTTTCTTTAAATTTTTTTGTTTTTCAATTATTTTTTTAATTATTTAATTTTTTCAAATACAAAATCAAATATTTATTATATTCGGTTTTATATTCAAATTTTTCTTTTTCAAATTTTAATTCGAATGTTTTAGAGATTCAATTTTAAAATTAAAATGAAAAATATTTAAATATATTTTTAAAATTTTTTTAAATTCAAATATTATATTCGAAGCTGATTTCCGTTCAAAAAGCTCCTTATTCAAATATCGGTTCGAATATGCACATTCGATTTCATCACTAGTTTCAATATTTTATACTTTGAAATTCAATTTTTTACAAACATGAAAATGTTACTAAAATCAATTGATTATTAAAAAAATAAGTTTTTGACCGATAAATTTTTTTTACAATAGAAAAAATTTTATCAAATTTCATTTTAAATTATTTCCAAACAGGCATTGTATTTAATTTTTATTCACCATGTACACATGCGGTGTTTACTCTTAGAGAGGCTGTTCTATTTAATAGACGGAATAAGAGCGAACTTAAACGCGATAGATGCAAGTAAAGCCTTTGATAAGGTCAATCGATTTTGCTGTGGTCAAAATTAATAGGGCACTGGCCTGAGACATTGTCAAATGCTGAGCTTTACACAACAACAAATTCAGAACCATTAAGTCAATGCATTAAGAACAAAAGGCTGCGATGGCTCGGGCATGTACTTAGAATGAAAGATACACGGATACCAAAAAGGGCCCTTCAATGGACACCTCAAGGGCGACGTAAGGTAGGACGACGCCTTAGATGCGGACAATAAATAAATAAAAATTTAAATTTACTATGTCAGGCGGGAGACTGGTTTTAGAAATAATTTGAGAATGATTTGCTTTTAAATTTTATGTCATAAATTGTATATTTATTTATTTTTCGGATGAAACGAATTAAAATTTGACAATATTAAAACGAATAATAAACTCTCAAAATTGACATTAAAATAATATAACACTAAATTGAAAAAAAAATAAAGACATAAATTCATAAAATGTCTACAAAAATCTAACCAATATGACATAGTTGAACCCAAAATAACACGTTGCTTCCTCTCGTGTAGAAAGTCACTTATCCAAAAGCTAATCATATCAGTAAAACCATATAAGTTTATATAATAACAATCTATGCGATACTCTGTCAAATGCTTTCGAAAAATCAGTGTATAAAATATCGACAGATAAACCTCTGTTAAGAGCTGACGTGATAAAATCCAGCGATTCTAGTAAATTTGTTGAGCATGATTTTTTGGCATGAAGCCGTGTTGTGAATCAGATAATAGATTATGCTTTAAAAGAAAAGCCAACATATGATCCTTAAGCAAACTCTCAAGAATCTTGCAAATACCACTTGTTAGAGAAACGGGACGGTAATTACATGCATTAAGCCCTTTCTTAAAAAGGGGCGTCACATTCGCCATCTTCCAAATTAAAGGTAATTTCTCCTATGAAAGAGATAATCGAAACAATAATGTAATTAGGACCACTAGTCCTAAGGCTGCTTTTTTTAAAACAATATTCCTAACAAGATCTGGTCCACATGTCTTGTTAACATTCAATGAGGTCAACTTCTTTAAAGCTTTTTCACTGTTTGAAATTCGATCAATATCATTAGAACAAATAAATTCAGTGACTCTATCAAAAGCTGGAAAAGGTTTAGATTCATCATCAATCATAAACACTGATTGAAAATAACTATTTAAGCTTCAATTTTTTTCAAAAAGTTTTTAATAATAAAAGACTCGAAAACAAAAACTATAAAAACAAAAATTTATAGAATTTTGTGAGACGCAGGGTGGTAATCAACCAACTCGATTTATCGCGTCGTTAACCGTTTAAAAAAAAAATTGAACAGCCGCCTAGAACTCCTGAACTAGGTCAACTTTCCGTACATGACCATATGTCAAGGCTTCAAGTGAGGTACTCACGCGGCTAAGAGTCGCCAAGTTTTTTAAATTTTAATGTATTATATAGCAAAGTATTGCAATAAAAAAATGTTTCAATACATACTTTTCAAAAAAAATTAAATATTGAAATATCCAAAAATTCAACTCCAATTATTTAATGTAAATTAAATTTTAAAACTTTATTCTCTTTTATAAATTTTTCAAAATAGTTCGAATTCGGGTTCGAACTTAATTTTAACACAAGAAAAATAAAAGAAATAAGAAATAAAGATTAAATTTTAATTAGAAAAACAAAAAAATATCATATTTAAGATTTCAAAGGGGTCGAGTCCCGAGATCCATCGAACTTGTTTTGTAAAAAAATTAGTAAAAAAAATAAATAATTAATTTAATATTTTATTAATTAATGGGAAAAAGTTTTTTTTGTTTTGGATATTATTTTTCATTTAAGCTTTTGTCTTTTGTGCATTTGTCTTATTTTTTCTTTCCTCTATTATGAGCATGATAATTTCAAGAACTAAATTTACAATTTCCGCTAATGACAAAACACTTATTCCCAAAAAGATGCCCATCGTAGAACCAACTTTAGACAAAAAATCTGAAAAATGCATAGCTTCATCTTCATCAACTTTGGTATAAATATCAGACTTGAAATATACATTCAATGATACACTACGGTATGAACTTCTTGTCTCATTTTCCCATCTCATTTTATAATCTTTTTCTTTTTCAAAAGCATAAAACAAATACTTAAGCTGAGACAAAGTTACTCTGTAAGTTTGAAGCTCACATTCAACAGGACATTTTGTCAAACATTGATCGTATTGTTTGCTAGATGAAAGTTTATATTTAATCATGTTAGAATGATATAAATCCGAACACTTTGGAAAATTTTTATCGCCATATTTGGGCAGATCAGAATCATAACAACCCAAATTATTTGCTAAATAATCTTGGAAACACAAATAAATGCAAATTTGTTGGACATAAGTTTTAATGTAGCGGAAAGTTCTGTAGACATAAACTGAATCGACCTCTTCATTCAAATCCTTGATACAATTACTGTACGGCTTGGGCTTTTTGGTATACAAAGTTCTCTCAATTGCCACATCAGTTTCAATTCCATAATTTATCAGGTATCCGCTTAAATCCTCAGAAATCCAATCTGGATGATTATGAACATAAAGAGCCATGTTATCTAATTGGCAACAATTTGTCCAGTTACTAAATTCTAATTTCAGATTTAGTCCATTGCTTTTACCAGTTCTAGACCGTTTAATGCTAGTATGGCGGCCATTGAACTGATAGCATCTTCTGTAGTCGTCCAAGTAAAACCCAAAGAAGTCCGAAATGTTACAATTTTTTCCGTCAAATTTGCATTCCATTAAATAATCACCAATTGATTCGGTTGAACTTTGATCCAAATTTCCGCAATTGTTCTTCACTTTGGATTTACATGTATTCAAATTGCAAATAGATATTGTTGGAAAAGTTGGGTCTGCTTTACTAGCTATTTCAAAAATAGTTATAACCTCATGATTTAGAAAAAAGGTTAAATTTTTGATTATGAGATAAAGACCATAGCTTGAAGAAATCAAAATGCATACGATCCATAAAACTTGAATTGATAGCTTTTGAGTAGTAAATATATGCGGTAAGCCATGAAATGTTGTGTTCTGCCCCCAAGTCAAACACTTGAATTTAATAAATTTAGCATTCATTTATCAAATAATTTTTTAAAACGAAATTTAATTCAATCTAAATTTACGTGACTAAATATATCATATATAACTATTGATTTTTAAATTATTAATAAACATCTAAAGGGCTCAATATTTTAGTGTTAAAAGAAATTAATTTTTTAGGTTTTATTTTTTAATTTCAAGTCACTTAAAATTAAATTAAATTTTTTGAAAAATTTAAAAAAATTTTTTTTTAAATATTATTGAAAAAATAAAGCTTTTTCAAAAAGTTTAAAATAAAAGAAAAAAAGCATCGTATTCAAATTTATATCTTTACTAGGTTTGAAAAAGCAGGAGAAATAAATGATGGATTTTTTTCCATCCAAAAAATGTAATTAATCAATTTCGATTATAGAATATTTTTATTTTCATGCAAAAAAAAAGTTTACGTTAAATCTGAAGAGAGGTTTTTTGGACACATTATGCTTTTAATTCCAAACTCTACAACATTTCAATGATTCCTATAATAAATAATAACCTTTTGAACCAACCCTCGATGAAAGCTACCTTACAAGCTCTTGAACTTCGAATGAACGAAAAAATTGAAAAATTGGAATTTTGTTTAATTGAAAAATCACGATTCATTTCAAAGATTTTTAAATTCAAGTCATAATAAAAATATTAATCAATCAGCAATGAAATATTTTTTAATTAAAATTTTGTTTATTTTTTTAAATAATAAAACAATTAATAATAACAAAAAATTAAGAAAAACAATTAATATTTTTATTCCTTCATTTTATAGTATGATACTAAAGCATTAGATTGACAACAATCACAAAAAATCACGATTACAAGATGGAAAAAAATCTATATTTAAAAATTAGCAATTCCTTTTGATTTATGAACGCCTAGACAATATATATTAATGATTATTTGTATAGATAACTGATATGCTTTTCTGTATTTTGATACTGTTTAACATCACCAGTTTGGTATCAACACAACAAGGCCTATTTTTTTAAACTATTAATCTTATTTTTCCTTTTTTGAATATAATTATAAAAGTACATGACACATATTTCTATCAAAAATTCTATAAACTCAAGCACACTAATTAAGCTTAGTCCTAAAAATAGGCCCAATGTTCCGCCAATATTTGAAATAAAAACCTCATTACTAATCTTTGGCTTCTGTCTCACATTTGTAACCAGATCACTTTTAAAGTAAATTTTCACAGATAAAACACTAGTCAAAGCTTTTTTGTATTCATTTTCAAATTGTTGGTTTTCAAGATCAAAATTTTTGCTTATATTCTCATTATACATCATTATCTTTGAATATGTTTTAGTCGGGAATAGTGAACTGGAAACCGTCAGGTCATATTTAGTATACTCGCATCCTTGTGGGCACTCTTTTAAACATTCTTTGTCCAAAGACTTTCCATAATAGGTCTCCTTTATCTCTTCAATTATATCATGATCACACTCTTGGTAAAGATTTATTCTATCGAAAGGCAAGTACCTGTCATAGCATCCAAATTTTTTGATAAAAAATTCTTGATCACAAAATTTAAAGCAGGTTGCTTGCGAGTAGCCACCAGTGTAATTGAAGGTTTTCTGTACTAATTGGCTATTTTCGTTGTTTTTAATATCAATGCAGTTTGAATAAGGTTTGGGCTTACGGCTGATAAATGTTCGATCCACAGCAATGTTTGTTTCGGTTCCAGTTGAAAGTTGGACTCCATAAGCATCATTCCCAATAAAATTGCTCGCGTCATGCAAATAAACTGAAAGACCATGAGTGCTTGGTAACGGTGAAAAGCATTTATTCTTTAAGCCTATGAACAATTCCATCTCGAGCCCATATGCTTTGCCAAATCTCCGGGAAAGCTTGGGTTTGTTCAGATTACCGTTAAATCTAAAACAGTTCTGAAACTCATTTAGTTGAAAATATTCAAAATCATTAACAGAACAAAGATCACCACTAAAAAGACAACTTATTAAGTTACCTTTTAATGGACTAATCATGGTCAGGTTAGATTTTTGAACAAAATTATTTCGCAGAATTTTAATTATATCTGGCAAAGGAATAGACAATAAATTATCTTCAGAAGTAATTTGTCTTGTTTGGTTAAGTTTTTTGATCAGGATTTCTTCATTTAAATTGCTCATTTCTTCACTACATAATTGTAATTTGCAAAAAGATACGGTTGGAAATACAAAGTTTGTGTCTCGAGAAATTTTAATCACTGTTTCAACATCATGTTTTAAAAATTTAATTATGTCTTTGATTAAGAAAGAGGCACATGTTGTGAATGCAGCGAAGAAACAAATAAGCCAAAATGCTTTGACAAGTTTCGTTTCGGAAATTTTTATCAGCGGTATTCCATGCAATTTTGTATTATTGAACCAATGGTCAAATTTTTCTTGAAATATGTTTTTCAGCATTTTCAAAAAAATAAATTTTTACTATTATATATATATTTAATTTTTAATGATTTGATTTAAAAGCTATTAAATAAAAGAAATAAATCCAATGTTAATTTGACACGTACAACATTTTTTTAATTATTTTATTTAAATTTTTTTATCGAGTATTAAGAAATTTGATTCTACAGTTTGAAATTGTTCATGACCTAAGTTTTGAAAAATTTTAAATAATTAAATTTTTTTGATAATATATTAATTTACCATAATTATTAGGAAAAATAAAAAACAGAGAATGAATGAATTAGTTACAGACGTTTGAGCTAAATAATGATTTATCATTACAGTGATTGGAAAAAATTGATTTACTACAAAAAGTATGCCTTTAATACAAACTTGGGCAAAAGTCATTAAGTCAAAAATTTAAATTTTTTTTAAATTCTTGACTTAATGACTAAAATGACTTATTTAAAGCTTAGCTTAGTTTTTTCGATCAATTCTTATATAGAAATACCTTTTGCGGTCAGGTATTCGATTTTCCTAGATTTGAAAAATTTTTTAAATAAGAATAAATCAAAATATGATAAATTTATTAACGAGAAAAAAAAATTATATTCTTTTTGAAAATTTAAATAAAAAATTTCCATTTATCATGAATCTTGTTTAATTTCTGGCATACGATATTCAAAAAACGAGCTAAAAAAAACCAAATCGAATAGGTCCCTAAAACCCGGAACGCAACAACGAAATGCTGGAATGGAATGAGGACTTGAATTTTTTTATGGAACGTTTTTCTATGGAACATGTAATAATTTACGGAACAAAAAACGGAACAAGATCATGCAATAATGTGAAACAAAATTCTCTTAAAAATAGGGAATATGCAATCAAATAATGAATTTACTAATGTTCAAAAAAAAATTTTCTTGGAATTCTTGCTAAAATATGGAATAAGTTACGGAACAGACACAGAAAATTTATTTACTTTAATTATTTAATAATTTCAAAAACATTACTTATGTCGAGGCTGAATATGAACCTTTTATCCATGAAAATTTTAAAGAATTGAATTAAAAAGGTTGTATTGTACTTGTCTATTTTGTAAAATTGTGATTACTTCTAGACCAGCATCAATTGGTTGTGACAATTAAGATAGATGTTTTCATTTTTCATTTTAGATAAATTTAAAAAAATTTTTGGTTTTGTACTTTTTATTTAGATTCGGGTGTTAAACCAATGCGATGAAGACCATCTAGATAAGATTTATTTGTTTTTTTTTTCCATGACAATTTTTTTTAAATTTAAATTCAGTTATATCTAAAATATTAGCTACTTTAATTGTATATTACGTATTTTTAAGAGAATTTTATTCCCTATTTTGTTCTGTAAATTAGTGCATGTTCTATTGAAAAACATTTCTTATTTTAGGTACACCCATCGAATACAATTTAAATTATTATTCAAATTGTTAGTTTATTTGTTTAGAAATAAATAGAAAACATTATTTTTAAAGTCAGCTAATTAAATTTTTATTTAAAAACACTTGAAAACTTTATAATTAGGAAATCATCAAAAAACATAAAAAGACAATAATTAATCAATAAAAGTGTCATAAATTTTAATCAAATTTTTTCTTTAATCCTTAATAAAACTTGAAATATTCTTTGGCTCTTTTTTACCATTAAATTTTTCTTTAAAATTGAAGATTAATTCAAAAAAGAATTCCAAAATTTCGACAACGCTCAAAAAACTGAAGCCTATAAACAACCCCATTACTCCTCCTAGGTTCGAAATCAAAGTCGTGAACAAAATTGCCGGTTTTTCTCTTATTTCGGTTATTGATCCTGTTTTAAAGTAAACATTGACCAACACCATATTGTCGTCACTTTTCTTATATTCGTAATCAGTAGCCGAGCTTGATACAGTTGAATCATACTTCACAAATTCACATTCTAAATAAATTTGCCTTAAATTTAATTTAATTTAAAGAATTAAAATACCTTTTGGACATTTTGATAGACAAGGTAGTTCATTTATTCCATTGTAGAACAATTTTCTTATCAAATATTGACAAGTGTACAATGAATCAATAAATTTTGTGCATTTTTTTACATTCTCAGGATTAAACTTATACAAAAAGTTTTCATAGCAATCACAGTTTTTTATCAAAAATTTTTGATAACACAATTGTAGACAATATTGTTGGGTATACACATTGATCAATTGTAAAGTTTCCACTATCAAACTTTTGTCTTCAATTTTGACTAACGTTAAGTCTTTGTAGCAATCACTATATGGTTCTGGAAGTTTCTTGACACTTGTTAACTCCATAGCTATGTCTACTTGAGTGTTTGGCTGAACCAAAATAGCGTCATCGTCCTCGGTTAGACTGTAGCTAGGTTCGTGTATATAAACCGCCAAACCGGAAGTTGTGGTAAATGGTGATTTGCAATTTTTGTCCCGACCCAAATTCAGCTCAATTTTTAATCCATGATTTTTGTCAAATCTAGAAACATTTCTAATGGGGATTTCTTGGCTGTGAATATTGTGACCCGAGTTAAATTTGAAACATTTGGTAAATTCTCCGATTCCGTAAAATTCAAAATCTTCAAATGAACACAAATCTTGATTAAAAGTGCAGTTAATAAGCATTCTTTTTAGAAGATCCGATGTCTCTTTTAATACGTTTTCCAAAGTAAAAGGATCATATTTGCGCAAAAAAACTTCTCTGGCCCAAAACAAATTGGTTTTTATGTTTTGCTCTCTCAGATTTCTCTCTATTTCATTGTCATTGTTTCTGTTTAAGCGAGTTTCTTCATTTTGTTTATGTTTTTTAAGATATGACGAAAAGTCATAGTTTTCGAATCCACATAGCTCTAGATTACAAAATGTAATTGCAGGAAATTCTAGCTTAGTTTTTCGAACAATTTTCAACTCAGTATGTACATCGAATTTCAAATATTCATTTATATTTTTTTCCACAAACCATATTGCCAAGGAGGTAAAAATTGCAAATAAAGTAAGCCAGAAGAATTTGTTAAGTGGTTTTTTTGATAGGAATATGTTTGATAGACCATGAATTGAAGTCTTTTCTACAAGAGTTTCAAGTTTTTTGGAAAGTTGCTTCTCAGAACTCATTTCTTTAAAAATTTCTGAATGCTAAAACCAAAGCAAATTTTCATTAGCTCTTCTTAAAAAGGAAACAGTGAAATATAATTGCCTTATTTGAATGTGACTTTGAATCGAAATACTTATTCTCTAAATAATCTAATACTAGGTGCTTTTAAACGAACAAATAAAATTTCTTAACTAATTAAATATTTATTTTTTAATCAACTTCTACAATGGTATTAATTAGGCACATGTCATGAAAATGATCAATTTTATTTACCACAAAGCAGTTGTAGAATCCAGCTCAAGTTCAATTGTGCAGCAGAGTTCTATTGATCCAAATCGAGCGGAATAAAAGCAGAATATTCCGCTTACTTCAGGATTCAGGTAAGTTACAATTTAAATAATTAGAAAAAAGTCAAATTATCAGGCATTAAATTGGACTCAAAAAAATCTACTTTTTGAGTTGAGTGAGAGTCAGGGCAGGATTGAGTCATTCTGTACAAAAAAATAAAAATACACTGGTGGAAGAAAAGAATGCATAATAATTTTATATTATAATTTATTTTATATTAATTTTATATGAATGAATAAGGTCGCCACACTGGTGGAAGAAAACAGAGAAGGTTTCGAATCAAGATATATCGAATATTCCACTCCATTGTTTAATTGCAATCTAACAATTTTTTCTTTTTTTTCTGAGCTATCTAATATCTAAACATGTCTTCTTACCTCTAGCTATTTGAACTTATCGTTTTTAATTTTCTTTTCATTACTTAGACTTTTTTATCCTTTTTTTCTGTTAATTTTTTTTTGTTTAATTTTATCTTTTTTAGCTTTATTTTTATTTTTTTTTATATATTTTTATTCTGAAGGAGCATTAGCTCGATACAGATTTAAAAATGAATAAATCTTTAAGATTCTTATGCATTCTTTTATCTCTTTTTCTTAGTAAGGAGAAAATTTGTCCTATTGTGAAATATTAATATTAATTTTTTATTAATTCCGTATTCTCTCGTTCGATTATGCTGCACTAAAAACAAGACATACAAATAAAAATAACAAATTAAATATTTTTTAGCATTAGTGAGATGTACTTTGGTGCATGGTTCAAAAGCTGGTAGTTTGGCTTATGGTGCAGCAAAATCGAACGAGGGAATACGGTAAAAATAATTTAAATTTTATTTTTTTTTCAATAAACTAATTAACAATAAATTTAATTTTCTTTTAAACCTACTTAAATTTGAAAATCATTAAAATTCTTGTAAAAATTTTTAAAAATTATAGTTAAACTTATCAGTTTAAACATAATAGAAACGATTGAAATCGAAAAAAAAACGACTAAAGAAATTTGAAATACAATTTAAGGAATAGTGAGAAAATGATTGAATCAGCATCAAAAACAGCAAATTGTGAAAAAACTTTTGGATTTTTTTATACAAACCTGATGAATAGCGTTGTGATCAAGAGATCAATGTTGAAGTTTGCAACATTCAAGCATTCAATATTCAATAATATTAATTTGTTATTTAAAGATTTTGTAAAAAAATTCAAAAAATTTAGCTTAAATACTTCGATGATTTACTTTTTTAAATGATTTTATAAACAACATTTTTTTTTAATATTCAAAGATTTTTAAATCAAATAAAAGAAGTGCCAATCGGTCTTTTATGACAACGGCACTAGCCTGTTGATTAACCTTGAACTAACAAAAAGATAAAGTGTTATTAAGTTTTTTTTAGACATGGTCACTAGTCTATTAATTAATTTGCTTGTATCAATGGTGTAGTATCAAATTAAAATAGAAGTTTAGAAGTTCGAAGTAAAATGGATAGCGCTTTATAATACCTCTTTAATTTATAATGCCTCTTAAAATCTAATCTTAAGACTAAGATTGCTCAAGGCAATTTATAAAGTTATAATTGTGTGTATGACTCGAGCCCAGCTCTATTCCAGGTCTTCACCTTGGTCGCCCAAAACACCAAATTTGTTTTTGAGCTCTACAAGGAACTCGTCTCTCTTAGGTACCTTCGGCAAAACAACTTGCAGCTGTTCATAAAAACTTTCCTTTTGCTATTCTGTTGCCTCCTCTGTTGACGCATGACAACTTATCGTTGTTACAACATTTCGCGAGCTGAATTTGACCCAGATGATGCGCTCGTTCAATGCGCCCATGCTGCTACGCCACCGTTTGCCTCATCTGACTCCTCAACTCCAGAATAGAAGACCTCGTAGTCTCTTTTTCTCCGTCTACCACTGGCCTTCTTCTTTGTAAAGAATAAAATTAAATAAAATAAATTTAAAAGGAAAAAGTAAAGAGAAAAAAGGATAGATTAAAATTTAAAGTTTCAAGTGATACATGTTTCCAAAACTGAAGTTTTAGGGAAATGAGAAGAAATAGTAAGGTACAATGGAGTCAGGTATTCGATGAATCTTGATTCGAAACCCTTCATGTACTCTTCTACCAGTCTGGTTATTAATAGAACAGAATAGCTCAGTCCCACTCTAACATATCTCTCGCACAACTCAAAAAGTCAATTAGAGACCTTTAACTGTTTTAGTTTTTTGTTTGACAATATTTTAATTAAATTTAACTTTGAGTCACAACGTTCTTTTATATCTTCAATCATAGGGGTTAAGGTTAGAAATTTAGACATATCAATTTTTATAGTTCAAATAATCTTATGTAATATCTGTAATGTCTCTATAAATTCTTTTTTCTTAATCAATTGTACCCATATATGTTATTACTCATCTCTTATCAGTTTTTTATGCTATTGTGCCATTATTTAATTTATTTTTTATTAATTTCTTATTAATGAGAAATTTTTTGAATTACTTTAAATCTACTTAACTCATCAATCTGTATAATCTCTCGTAATCGTCTTGTACCTCAGTTTCGTCTCTGTAACTTTTATTGTAGTTCCTTAATTTATCTCTCGAATTTTTCGCAATTAGCTACCATAGATGGCTGAGTAAGCCATTTCCGCAAGCTCGCTTGCTGGAGCTCTTTATTATTATTATTATTATTATTATTAAATAGAAGAAGACCAAAACAATCAGTCTGAGAAACAACCCATTATTTCTAAAATGCCCACTTAAGAAGATGCTGAAAATCCAATTTTAGTTAGTTCTAGTCAACTGCAAATTCGAGCAAAAAGATCAAAAAAATTAATTTATTTTTTCTTTTTATTAATTTTTAAATCTTTTTAAAAAAATTTACCTATTGTGTGAAAACAAATATAATTCTTTTTATATTTTAAGTCAAATCATTAATTTTTCATTATCATAAAATACATGTCATTTAAAAAAAACAAAACCAAGGAAAAAATGTATACTATAAAGTAGAATTTAGGAAATTAACCAAGCAATTTTAGAAAAACTTTAAATCAAACTCATAATAAATCTTAAAATATCACTGATTGCCCGTATCAGTAATTGACTTGAAAATAATAAATCAAAAACTTAACAATTGGACCGAAAAAGAAGATGCTCTGCCGAAAACACAATCTACGATAAGCTTACTCAAGATCAAATTCTTAGGCTTAACCAAGTAGTTATAACCAACTTTAAAAAAAGAAGAACTTACAGAATCAGTATTCTATGACCTTGGAAAAGCCTTCGACACAACATGTAATGGGGAGCAGCACTCTGTATCAGTCAGATTTAAAAATGATGAGAAAATTTAAGTCGTTAATGTTGCTTTATTCGAGAGATTAGGTGCCATGACGTTTTCCATTTCCATTCTTTGTTCATGTCGAAATGACATATGAATATAGTCGAAATGACAAGTTATTATGCAATTTTTTTCTTCCTAGTCAAAAATTTAATTTTTACATTTTTCCCATTTTACGAACAAATTTAAAGTTTCAACCACATATACAATAATTTATATGGTATTAAATTATTTATTAAAAAAAAATTAATTTTTTTTAATGTTGGTTTTTGGTAGAGTTGTTTTAAAGTCACAAGTCTCAAGTCAAATCCAAGTGCGGACTTTTTATTTTTTAAAGTCCGAGTCAAAGACTTTTATTTTTTTTTAATCCATTTTGTCAAACAAGTATTACAAGCTGCAAAAAAAGCTACTTTAATTTTGGGACAACTCAACCAAGTATTCAAGTGCTGGTCAATCATCACTTTCAGGCAACTGTATGTAGCTTTCGTGAGACTGCACTTAAAGTACACTGTTGCTGCTTGAAACCTTTATACAAAAAATGAAATAAAAATACTCGAAAAGGTACAAAGAAGAGCAATAAAATTGGTTTATGAATTAAGAAATCTTGAATACGAGCAAAGATTAGCAAAATTAGAAATTACCACCTTAAAAATGAAACGTGAAAGAGGCGATCTTATAGAATTTTTAAGATCAAGAATTATTTTAGGTCGGTAGTATGGCATAACCAGACTTGAAAAAGTAACTCACTGACAAGCGAAGGTCCAGCATGTGGTATTCGAGGTCATCATCAAAAGCAGAGCTACTTTATGACAAATAGAGTAGTGAACCGTTGGAATGAGCTGTCTGCCGAGTTAATCAACGCACATTCGAAGAATAGCTTTAAAAACCAGCTGGATAATTATTTAAAAATGAAATAACCGAAAACTTTACTTTAGTATCATTTTATAGTGTTTTTTTTAAGTTTTTTAATTGTATAACTACAAGATATTAACTTTTAATTATTCTATGTAAAACCAGACAGCTACCATAGCGAGGTTACGTCTAGCCTTGCTCCGCAGATCTCCTGTTATTATTAATCAAGGTGTTAAATTTGAAATCATTTTTTGTTTTTATTTTGGAGCAGAAAAATAATCTTAATGTCATCAAAAAATCCTTTTTCTATTCAATAGATTTAACTCAAATACAATTTTCATTGTCAGAAAATAATCTCTAAAATTCTAAATTTAAATAAAAAATATTAATTTGGTTTCAGTAGTGATTAAATTGGTTTGATTTTAGCTCTATTCTTTGATTAATTAAAATTTAACAATTATAATTACTTGAGTCACTAAAAGTCTAGTTGAAGGACAAAAACATGATATTTGCATAACACAAAAGAAAATCATAATTCAAAATTTGTAAATTCAAAAATCTTAACTGCTTAAACAAAATTTAAATATTAATTATCTAATTTTGTTTTGTCACAATGGAATTATTTACAAAATGATTTATTTTAAATTTCTTGATCAAATATTAACATTTCCAAATATATAAAAGTATGCTAAAAATACTGAAATTTTAATTAAAAAATCTAAAAATGTTAAAATTTATTTTGGTATTATTTTTTTTTCTCAACTCTTCTCAAGGAGACATGACCCTTGAGGAAATGGAATCAAAATTTCCTGACATATGTGGTTTAGAAAAGAATATAACTGCAATAATTGCCGATTTTTCACCAGAAGGACAACTAACCATTGCCAAGACTTTGCACAGCATAAATCAATATTTAAGGTTGGAAATAATGCACACTGCAGCAATGGTTATTGATTCTGAAGAAATAAAAAATTTGAAGGAAAAATCGCCAGAACTATTAGAAAAGATTAAAGAATTGTTTGGCCTACGAATGGAAATTAACGGAAGATTAATGCTTGGTGAAGGAGATCGTCTTTTGCAGTTATGTGAATTCAATGATAGACTTCGTGAAGCAAGCAAAACTTTAACTTACGAAGAAAAAATGGTAGTTAGAAGAATCGTAAAGAAATTTGAGCAAAGAATTAAACGAAGAATTCCTCTTATAATAAGTCAGGCTGTATCTGATAACAAAGAAAATATTCATGTTTTGATGATGAAAGACTCCGAGAAACTGCAAAAGGTTGGAAAATTAATCACTGATTTCCTTGAATTTGCTAGAGTAATGGAAGACTAATTTCTTATTTTTTTTTAAAAAAGATTTTTAAATATTTAAAACTCATAACTTAAATGATGTATTTTACTTCATAACTTACAATTATTAATTTATATTGAACTAAGTATTTTAAAGAACTTTTTACACGCATTTTTCAATAAATAAAATTATTCAACTTGAAGTCTTATTTTATTTTAATTTTTTAATTGATTAAAATCTTTTTTAAAATTTTTTTTTAATAAAAACACTTTTGATTAAATAACTATTTACACTTTTTATAAATTTTAACTGAATCGAAAAAAGTATCAAATTTGTTATCAATTTAGAGAGACAATACATGCAGCATATTTTTTAATGCAATCGAAATTTTTAGAGCTTGAATTATTTTAAAAAATTTGATTTTGGAAATAATCATAAGATTTTTCTTTTTTTTAATTGGAAAAAATATTTTTTAAAAATAAAATAAATTTATAAATTGTCTAAGAAAAATAAAGGTCTATTTTAGGATTAGATTTTATTTTGAGTCAACACAAATACCTACTTATGCAATAGATAATACTTTAAAATTTTAAAACTTAATGATATTTTGTAATCTTAATTAGGAATTCATAGAAATTTCTCTAATAAAAATTCAAACCGTGGATCGGATACTTTAAAAGGTATTGCAATAGAATTAAGATCAAATAAAAATAAATCAAACATTAAAATAAATTTAGAAAAAATTTTCATTTCTTACCAGCTTCAGTGTTTGAAATAAATTATTAGATTATTAGTGACTATTACTGGTCATATCATGAATTAAGGGACCATCATCAATATTTTATATTTCATATGGTCACCGAATATTTTCTAATTTAAAAAATTTTTGAAAATGATAGAACAAAAAAAATATTTATGCAATTATTCTTTAAAAAAAAATTGAAATTTGACTTTGTTTTATTAAACCAAATTGAAACTTAATGTATAATCAATAATAATACATAATGTATAATCTAAATGAAAAATAAACTACTATATCTTACTGTAAACTGTTTACCTTTAATAAATATAACGGCGTTTTTAAAAATTAAATTATTTGAAGATGAATTATTTTATTTTATCTTAACTCATTTTTTATTATTTTCAGAGGATATATTTATCATCTCGAAAATTTATGGTTTGTAATTCTACGATATAACAAAATTGAATTTCTTAATTTTTAATTAAAAAAAATTTAAATTCTTATTAATAAAAAAGTTTTTGAAAAAACTGAATCATTAAAATTTATTTAAATAAAAATTAATCAATAAAATCTGAATTTGTTGGAATCAGATTGATGCACTGTTTTTGAATAATAAAGTTTTCTAGAATCTTAAAATCGTCCTGTTTTGAAAAATTTTCATTAAACATATTTTCAATATTATCAATTGTCTTGCATAATATTTGATAGACATCAAGATAAGCTTTTTCACTAAATATGGTTTTGTTCTTTATTTGTCTATCAGTCAATACTACAGGAGTTTTGATTCTTTCTTCGATTTTGTCTTGAGCCTGTGAAGTTGAACGCGAAGTTTCCATGCGGCTAATTCGAGATTTACTACCAGCAGCAGGCGTCGGAGTAGTCTTTTTTTTATCATCTTTTTTCTTGTCATCTTTCTTATCTCCTTGCGCAGTTCCACCTTTCTTTCCTTTAATCTCTTTACCCTTTTCTTTTTCTAGTCGATTTTTCTTCTCCACTTAAACATGATAAATTTTAAACATCAATAATCTCTCGATGAAAAAATTCGAATACTTACATTCATTTTGTTTAAACACTTCAAATTCTTTTTTCCACTCTTCATATTTTCTTTCATCTGAAAAGATAATTTTAAAGAAAGAAATTAAAAGAAAATTAAATAAAAAAAATCACTTTCGTCGACCAAAGGATAAATTTCATCGCCTAATTCAATCGGGAGATTTAGATTGTATCTTAAATTGTTTAAATCACTGCATATCTCATCAATAGCTGAACACAAGATGTCATAGCAAGCGGTGTACAAAGTCGAATTTTCAGGAATGTAAGCCGGAAAACTTATCTTTTCAACTAAAAAATTTAGCCTAAATAACAAATTCTGCTTGTTGGTGTCATCCGGATCATCTTGAAATAGAATCATCCTTTTTAGATCATTAATTGATAGATTCCATTCATTTTGGTGCATTTGGCGCTCGTTCTCATCAAACAGTTCCAAGTAAAGTTTTTTCAAATCATCAACAGTTTCATGATCGTAGAAAAATTGAGGATTATTTTCGATAAACAAGTCTTCTTCAGTCATGTAGGCCCGCTCTGGTGTGACACATCGGTCCGGAGTGCGGACTCCAGACAATAAAAGGTCAACTATGTGGCTGGCAATTAATTCAGCTTCTCTTGAGAATAGTTTTTTCTTTAGTTGATAAAAGTTTATTATTTTTAAAATTTCACACTTATGTTCCGATCTTAAGTCCCATTAAATCAGGTAAAAAGAATTATCTTTTTTACTTTTTAACAAATTTATCAAAATTTTCATTTATTGTCAAAGAAGCAAAAAATCTAGCATGCATCTTTATTTAACAATAAATCTACTTTGTGTATTCTTTATTCAATATGTTTAGATAATAAAAATATTTAAAAAAAAAGATATAATTTTAGTTAAGAAAACTCACCCTAAAATAAAAATTGAGATTTAGTTAAATTCGATGGAAGGATAAAGGGTCCGGGGAGAGGCCACGATTTAAGGAATCGGGTTCATAAAAAATAGATAGTTTTTAAATTTTTTTTTTTAATTTGATTTTAAAAAAATGCATAAGAGATAAAATACTAGGACTATATTTTTTGGGGATTATATGTCATAAAGTACATTAAAGTCACGGTAACTGATCAGGTTCAAGAAAAAAATTCGTAGAGATTATTTAAGAAAAGCATTTAAATTTAATTTTTTTCCATTAAAGGAAAAGAGTACATAAAGGTTAGTAGTTAAAAATTAAAGCACATTTTATCAAGTATATCCTTTATCTCATAGCGAAATTTTTTCTTTATATTCTTCTATTAAAAAGAATTGACTCTTTTTCATTTTTTTGCTCCTAATGGCTTTTACTGATTTCATTGACAATAAGTCCAAAATTCAGAATAATTTTTAAAAAAAATAACAAAAAATTAGACAGAATAGAATTTGATTTAAATAATGAGATTTTTGATAAAAAAAATAAAAAAAAAAATTTCCCTAATGTTATTTAAGCTTTTTTCCCCAAAATTTAGGTGGACTAATACTAGAACCAAAGGTCGGAACATGAAAAAATTTTGATTTACTTCCAGCAAAATTCGATTTTTTTTAAATTTGTCTTCTTGAACAGCAACTCCTCTGAGTGTTAGAACAAGACTTGCGGCACTCAAGAGTCTGGGATGTGTCACGAATTCCCATCTTTCAGTAAATATGCCACCAATGTTTGATTTAAACACAATATGGATTTTTAGGGAATCTCCAGGCATAATTACATCTAAATCAATTAGATAAATAAAAGATAACAGATATTTTATTAAAAGTTAACTTGATCTAGTATCGAAATAGAACCTTTGGACTTTTTGGTTGTTCATTTCGAAAGGGTTCAAATCGGGAAGTTTTCTCCAATCATAATAGATTGAAGTAGTGCCAATGTTAAGAATTTCAAAAGTGGCCAAGACACGCTTTCCAGCTTTGGTTTCAAAATTGAGCCGACTTTCGAGAGCTATAAGACCAGCATTTTCTACGTCATTTCCAGTCCAATCTGCTGTTTGACCCCCAAAAACAATACAAGGTCCGAATATAGGAGCCTGGACCACATCTGGATGATCAGCTAAAACTTCTTGTTCCTGTTCTTGGGACAGAAAATAAGGATTGTTCGTGTTTTCTTTGTTTTCCTGATTGACAATATTTTTGTTAATCCAAGTATCGTCGATAACGATATAGTCTGATTTTGAATCGTTTTTGTCACTTTGCTCGGACTCTGGCTCTTGTGGTTTGAATGGATTTTTGCCGACCAGCTCTAGCCGAGAAAATTGCGGTCTGTGTGGGACTAATTCAGTTATCAAAGGATCCAATTGTTTCAAGCGTTGATTTAAATATTTTGACTCATGCCAAGGATAATGCGAAACAGGTGGTTGTGATAATCTAAAGTCAGACTCCTTAAGAATTGTCAATGGTTTGGCAATGTGCTCAATCGGTGGTAATATTCCTTGTTCAGATTTTTTTAAAGTTGTGCTTTAATAAACAGATTAGGCTTAATCAAAAAATTAAGTTTTCACAATTACAATAGTCCCGTCTCATCGTTGCCAATTCTTAAGGGTTGATTCCAAAATTCACTTCCCAATCTATCTTTAATTGATAAAAGTTTTTTATTTAAAAATTTTAATTTTTCCCTATCCACTTACATCCTTTGCCATGTTCTACCAAAGGCAAGGTTCGATCTATTAGTGTCTTGATTTCGTTGTATTGCTGGACTTTATCGGATTGATTCATTACCAATCCATCAATCGATCGGTGCACCATTTCTTAAATTAATTAAATAGTTTATTTTTTCAATTAAATCTGGAAAATTGGTAGGAAAGCAAGCGTACAGTTATTATCTTAAAAATGGACTGTTTTCTAATATTTTCTTTTGTTTCCACTTAAGACAATTATCATCAAAAAATATAAAATTTTCTTTAAATTTAATTAATTAGATTTTTTCAGGCCCAAAATTAAAATTATGTAATTTTATAGTTTTTAATGGACAATTTTTTTTGTCAACTAAATGTAGACTAAGTTGTTTTATTTTTTCGTAAAATAAAAAAAAAATTGTCACTAAAATCCGGACTTGGAATGCTAGACACAATGCCTTAAACATTGACACGTACTTAAAGTTTTTTATTATTATCACAAATTACTAGATGTAGAAGAACACCACATTTTTGGCGCCAGTATTAATACAAGTTGCGAAAAAACATTTAAAAAAATTTATTTAATAGCGACGACTTGGTTTTATTAAGCATTTTATACTTGGTTAAATTAAAACATCCCATATTTTTTTTATTTAAGAATTAAAAAGATAACCACTTGATTTTAAAACATTTTTTTTTAAACTCATTCTATCCTTTTATACATTTAAATTCTCTATTCTTCAAATAAAAATTCTGAGCAAGCAGACTAAAAAGAGAGCTTTTTATCGCTCGGATAAGCCTGAGGAAGTTGCTCGCCTAAATTATATAAAAAAATTTAATAATAACTAAGAAGACAGAAAATCTCACAAAACACTAGTAGTTGATTAGTAAAATGATGTAGATTTACCGTGAAAATAAGGGAGACCAAGTAAATCAACTGTTTAAAAACCTAGAAAAAAAGTTAGTTTTACTTAAACTTTAATTTTTAAACCAATTTTTAAATTTTTGTCAGGCAATAAACCTTTTATTTATTTTTTTATCTGTGCCAAGCTAAAGCTCCTTCAGATTAATAAAAAAAATTAAATATCAATAAAAAATAAAATAAAAATGTAAAGTAAAGATAACGTAAAAGTAAAATAAGTTAAAATGAAATAAATGAGACAATTAAAATAGACAATTTTTAAAAGTGATGACAGCTTAATTAGTTTATTTGTCATTCAATTAGTTTTTTTTTCTCAGAAAAATTGGATTAAATTTTTTATCGCAAAAAGTAAATAGACCTTTATTTTTTAATTTTTAAATCAACGATTTCAAACAATCAAATACTGATTTTAAAAAAATTTAATTATTATTTTAAGTTTAAATCAATAAATTCCCGAATAAATAATCAAATATTTTTCTTTTAAATATTTTATTGTTATCTCTAAAATATTGAATTAATAAAATAATTAATTTAGAATAAAACAAAAATTAAATGATGCTTGATTGAAATGAATTTTATTTATCAAAGCAAATACTTAAATAGCTTAACTAATAATTTCTTCAATTAAGGACTTCCAAAAATTTTTTTCCAAATTTTTTCTATTTCAGGTTAATTTTTCGATCCATTTTTAAGTTCAATTAGGACAATTTTGGTACTGTGAATCTTGTTACAAGCAAATACCAATAACAACTTTAAAGAAAAATTGTTTTCTTTATCTTTTGTCTGTTTTTGCCTGACTAAAATTCACAACACCATTCTATTAAACTAAAATAAAAAGCACATTACGGCGAAATATTCATGCTAGCCCTAATTTCCCCAAATATCTATAAAAGTTTAAAAAGGTACCAATTTTACTCATTTTCTTTTTTAATTCTATCAATAATTACCTTTAATAAATCAAAGTGAAAAAAAATATAGATACTTGATATATGGTCTTGAGTATATTTTCTTTCGCTCATTTTTTCGTTCCAATTGTTCAAAGCATTTTCGCCCAGATCTCCATTAAGATTTGGCTTGAATTTCTTGTTCAGTGAAACGTTTGAATCTGTTTCTTCCAAGTATAAGTCAGCACTAGGTTTATCCGAGTCGGCAGGACCATAACTTAAATCAATCGGTTTTCCATTAGCAACCGACTCTTGCAAATACTCTTCAACAGTTCCGAGTATACTGTACGGAATACAATTTCCATCTCTATCAAAGCGCATTCCTAGGTTTTCGGAAGTATCAATGGGTTTTACTGGTCTTTCCGGAGCCAATTTTGCAACTTGGACTCTTAAATTTATTAAATACTTACACGTAATTAAGAAAATTATTGATTACTCTTTGGTGGGATATGCATTTTTATTTGCTTTTTTTACAATCACCTCTCTTTGCTTTTCTTCAATTTGCTTTGATTTGGATCTTCTGAGCTTTTGAATTTAGATAAGATTATTAAAAATTTAATGAAAATTAAATGAAAATTTACTTTCTGCAATTCTTCTTCTTTGATGGCCAATTTTTGTATGTCCTCGCCATCGATTGCTTTAAAGGTGATTTTCTCTTCGATTTCGCTATGAGTCGGACTAAGTTTACCAATATCATCTGTTTTTTTCTTTCCTCTTTCTCTTTTTGTAAGTTTGGTATCTGATCGACTATTAGTTGACATTATCGTATATTGGCATACAAAATTGATCTATGTTTTAAATAAAACGTCTAAAATGTATTTATTTCAAAAGTTAGAATTAATAAGTTTCCATGGAAACTATTTTTTTTTTCTTTTCGATATTTAATCTCTGCTAAACTATGTAATCAAAATTTTGAATTTTAAATTTAGGAAATTTATACGATGAACTTTTTAAAAGTTGGCCAGAATGCGTTTTGATCTGTTGGTATGAGCTTTACTACCAAGAAGAAATAAAGACAGATATGGCTAAACAGTTTGGGAACGGATCTTTTTAGGGGAATATTTTTTTTTAATTTAAGTATGGATTTTATAAGAAATTAATTTTTTTTAATTAATTATTAATTAATTAAAGATAAAAAATCTGGACCATAAAAATAATATTATTTATTTAACTTTTTATTTTTTTAAATTCCGAGCTTTAATTTTAGTGACTTGAACTTTAACTAGGCCTCCACAATATCCACCTGAAGCGGAAAAAAATTCATGTGACTATGATCATGACTGCATGGAACGGGGAAAATTTAAATATAAATTTCGTCACTAAAAAATCATTAATTAAAGTTCTAGTCCGAACTTTAAAAGAGAAAAAAAAATAATTTAATTTTAGTTAATTATTTGATTTTAATTTCGGACTTTTAACCAACTCTAATCTTAAATAGCCAAATCTGAGACCAAGTCTTGTGTATTGAATTTCTGAGCCACGTTTTAATCTCTCAAAATATGAAAAACTTCTTTCAGAAGATGTTTAGGAAATTGGCATCTTAAAATATACCATAAAAAACTTTTTTATATAAGGAAACAAGTTTTTATGTTATTGGTTTTGAATAGTACTCTGAGTTTTAAAAACAAAAATTTTATTTAATAAAATTAAACTTAAAAGTTAATTAAGTCTTTATAACATTTGTTTCAAAATTTTTTTCATCAAATTAAAAATAAAGAATAAGATCTATTTCGAACTTCCAGAGTTAATTCGTTGGTTCAAATTATATTTTTAATAAAATAAAATAATTTTAAATCAATTCATTAAGGACTTTCTCAAACAGGGATATATTTTTTTTTTTAAACATAATCTAATTTATTATTTCCTTCAAAGACTTGGCTTGATTTCTTTGTCATCTATTAACCCAATATCCATAGAAAAAAAAATCCATGTCACATTTTAAATGGACACAACTTGATATTTACTCAACAGAAATTTATTTAGATAAGGCGCCACCTGTGGTTAATCTTTGAAGGCATGGCGAACCGTACTTTGCCTCATATAGCTACGCCATTGCTACCAAGATTAAATTTATAGTAAAAAAATACAAAAATAAAACCTTTTTTTAAAAATAGTTTTTGATCATTTTTTGCTTCAACTTTCTTTTTCTCTTGATAGTTTTTATTATAATCCCAAGTTGTTCCTAAATAAATTGAAATTTACGGTGGGTATTTTTTAAAAAACGACACAGTCCTAATGGTCACGACTGAAAACTGGACCATAAGCGGCACCATACTGTATCATGCCAGGTTAAGTCATTAATTAGTATAAATTTTACCATTAAAAATTAAAATTTAGAGTTAAAACTTAAAACATAATGGTATTCTTTTCTCAATTATTTTTCTTAGACACTAAATTAAAGAAATATTCATGTTGATTAAAAATTTTTTTCTAAAATGAAACATACATTAAAAATATACTTTTAAATTTAAATAAATTTTATTTAGTAATAAATAAGTTTGATAGTTTTAATCAATTAAAGAGTATTTACATTTTCTTTTTCATGAGGATATTTTTTTCTTAAATTTTTTCGTCTTTCATAATAAAAATAATATCCTATAAAGGGTATAAAAAGCAGAATACCAATTATGCCAATGGTTGCCGGAATTATAGACCAAGCATTTTCTTTTTTCAAAGGCACTGTATTAGTAATAGTTTGCTCTGTAGAAAATGACACTAAATTAGTCGTTGCAGTTGTAGTTGTGGTTGTTGTTGTTGTTGTACTCTCTGGGTAACATTCGCTAATTTTTGTGTCAAATGAACATTTTTTAAATAGCTCATCAAAATTCTTTAGACAATTTTCAACAGAACTATTAGAATTTATATTTGTGCTATTAACTAATTCTTTTGCTAACCAAACTAAAGTGCAAGAGCATTCAATAGATTCATTTGTGTAGATAATTGGAGTGAATTGTTTATCGCGAAGAGAATCGTAAAAAATACAAAAGTCTTGATCCGGATAAAAATATGATTTTGAATAATCTCTAAAAATCAATTCAAACTGTTGGGATTTAACATTTTTAAGCCATGTTAAATTAGTTCTATAGATAAAATCGGCCAAGTTTTGCAAAGATATCTCCAAATATTGAATTTGGCTAAAATTGCTGAAAACTTGTTCCTCTATGGAAAAGTTGGCATCTTCTGCTAAACTTGAATATGAAAATGATTTTAAGTTGCCGAAAATTCTACCATCCAATTGAGTAGACTCTAGATTTTTTAGTTTGGAATCTTTGATGACCAATTTACTTATTTCTGAGTGCATTGAATCGCTTATATCAAAATTTATCGTAGAGAATATGCCTCTGTCCAAATTGGAAAATTCTAAGGTCTCTAAATTTATTCTATAAAATAAAATAGGACAAAATGGTTCCATAAATTCCACATCTGGACCAAACTTTATTTTCTTAAATTTACGAAAAAATTTTGCTACACTTGCCCGGCTTAAATCACAGCTGTTCAAATCTTGGTTATTTATTAAAAATTTTATTTTTGACGCATCAATATAGACACTAGATGATTGCCAAATAAAAAATTCTGTTATTGATGTATCAAAACTTTTGAAATTCTTCAAAGTTATCTCAGAATCATTAGAAATTAGTCTAGTAATTTGATCCAACTGAAAAGCTGCAAGGTAATCAAAATCAATTTGGTTTTTTGGATTTAGAAGCAATTGTTTAATGCGGATCGAATTGTTTAGTTTTTCCAAGTTAAGGTCTTTAAATTCTGTGAAATTTTCGCATTTTAATTCGAATTTTTTTTCGTTGTACAAGCAAGAATCTGATAATTGTTCTCGGCTAAAGCTAAAAAGACAAAGAAAAAACAAAAATTTTGTGTACATATTTTAAATATTGAATAAATAAAAAAAATAAATTTTTTTATCAGGTATTTAATAAAATTTTTCAAAAAGATAATTTTTTATCTCAATTTAATTATATTAAAAATAATGGCTTCTGAATATAGATAATATAGATAATTTGGATGGTTGGAGACTTTTTGTTTAATTTTATCACGGCTTTTAATTTACATGAAAAGTTTTTTCTCTAGCCAAAGCGAGCTAAAAAAATATTAAAAAAAGTTAAATTTGATTTGCAATTTATAATTGTTTCAAAAAGTTTAATTTTCGATGAATTATTTGAATAAAATGTACAATTTTTTGAAAAACTGATCAAGTTTTTTGCCATATTTGACAATCTGAAGTTGTCAAACAACTCAATGCTACTGGGTACATCAAACCTTCTTTTTGTCGTTTGCTAGATATTGTAGTCTAGAAATTGTTTTTGTAGCTAAAATTACTTTTTACATCACAAAAATAAATTTAATTTATGAATTTGCATTTAAAATAACTTTTTATAAATAAAAACCTTTTTTGACCAAAGAATTATTTCCAAAATTATGATACAATTTTTAACCAAATTCTAAAATGCCTGATTAGAGAAGTGCTTTTAATTACCCTAGATTTTTAAAATTGTTATTGAAAAAGATGGGTATTGATCGGATCATCAAAGAATCATTTAAACCTAAAAAATAATAATTTATTACAGAATATCGAATAAAATTTTAATTTCTTTTTTTTTTCACTTTTTTGTTTTAATTTTTTTTGCTTTTTTACTAAAATTTACAGTACGTTTCTAAAACTGCTTGTCTTAGCATATGCTCTAGAGCTGCGCTAAGCAGACCATGAGAACTGTAATAGCTACGCGCTAGAGTTGCTTAAGCCATGCCCAACAATTTTAATAGCTTAATAAAAAGCTCTTAAAAATTAATTTTTTTAGTATTGTTCAAATTTATTCTTTTAAATGATTAATATAAGGCTGACATTTTTCAAGTGTTTACTTCTTGTGAGATTTAAAAATTACTTTGATAGATTTGGAATTCATTCTGAGCCCTTTTTTTCCTAAAAAAAATATTTTAAAAATTTGTTTTTCTTAGGATTTTGTTGTTAAGGAAAACAAAAGATTGAAATTTGTAAGAACGTACACTTCAGTTTTTTATTTTTGTATTGTGATAGTAGTAGTAGTGAAATATAATAATTGTCCCTATTCTATCCTAGTGGATAATGGGGAGGCGCTCATCTCCTTTTCAAGTACCTTTTTGAGCAACGGCTCCGATCTGACACAGAGGCTACTGCATCGAGTTGATCATCTACACCGCAATTATTACCCAGTCGAAACTGGTCCCCCTATTTTTATGATGAAAGAGGTTTAAACATTCGCCCCGTATTGCAAAGATATTTTGAAGATTTTTTCACCCTCAGAGGGTTTTGAACCCTCGATCCTCTGCTTGCATGACTAACACGCAAACCATTCGGCTATGCGGGCTTTAAGTGATATCTGCAGTATAGATATTTCTATCCACACAAACGCTTATAGGCGTTTAGCCTTGTTTACTGTTAGGCTTTGGCAGACTTTGCTTTACACCATTCTAAAGACTTCATTGTCAATTACCACTTTGAAGTTATAAATTGTTTGCGTATTAACACAGCGATTTGTAAAGAAATTATGTCTCAATCTAGGACCAGTGTATTGTCATGTGGTCTTCTTAGATTTTTTACACTACAAACGAAATTGATACCATTTGTTAACGATACTTTTTAAAAACCATTTAAATTTCATTTGAATAAAGGCTCCCCTTAAACGACGATTTCCAAGACTCATAATATTTAAGTATTTCATTCTGTGTCCATAAAACATAGTTCTAGTAGAATCAATCAGCTTTGTCGCTCTTCTTTGCACTTTATCAAGAATTTTAATCTCTGTTTTTAAAAACGGGCTCCAGGTTCCTACTGCATACTCCATATGGGGTCTCACAAGTGATGTATAAAGAAGTCTTTATGATTCTCGACCAAGATTCTTAAAAAAATTTCTTATCAGACCCAGTATTCGGTTAGCTTTCATAGCTGCAACAGCATATTCCATTTTAGAATTTCAAGTCACATCGAAGACTGAAACTGAAGAAGCTCTCAAGGAGATAATTGATAAAAAAATTATGATAAAAGTTGAACCAAGAACGGATCTTCTTGGTACTCCGCTTGTACCTTCCAATTGGATGCATCATTACCTAAAACAACCTTTTGTCCCCTCTCAATCAAAAACGACTCAATCCATTTTAGAAGCTGATCATTTATCCCATTGATTTTAGTTTTGTTTTCGAATTCCTATGAGGAACTTTATCAAAGACCTTTGAGAAGTCAGTATACACAATTTTATTTTTGTCTCTTTCTTATTCATAAGTTTTATTATCAATGAACTCTACTAGATTTGTGGTACATGACATTTAAGGAGAAACCCACGCTGCTTATTAGGAATTACATTTTATTTTAGTAAAAAGTTCATTATTTCATCCCTAAGCATTCTTTCCATTACCTTTCCTACAATTGAACTAAGTGAAGACTCCTCGGTAGACTATTGGGGCAGCTATTTTTGCTCCTTGTTTACTTAAACTCTCATGGTTAATTTAATCAACTTTTTAGTGATATCGACAAAGATGTCGGTATATCACAACAATGTAGAAAAAAATTATTTTTTTTTTAAAATAGTTTACGTAAAAATGATCAAATCATTAAAAAAAATATCAACAGGACGGCAATTATGTATTTGTACTATCTCTTTATGCAAATTTGGTACAGAATATGATATAATAGTCAGTGACAGGCTTATATCGTACGTCAATATGAATTTCAATCCCTTAATATGATATTATTTATTTACAACACAGCCATTCATTTAAAACTAAAAAAAATTGGTTTTTAAAAATTATTTTTATTTGAAAAAATTTGTTTTGAAGCATTTCATTTATTTTTTATCGTAAATTATGAGGAGAATTTTTTTTATTATTTTTAAACCATCATCTATTAACATTGTTGTGACCGTTGTTTTGGTCTTTATCTTTTTACTTTTCTCGTTCTGATGTTTTCTGCTTTTTTTTCGGTTTTATATAAATGATGCAAAATGCTTGATGCTGTCCTTGCAAACCAACTAAATGATGATTATTTATCTTCTTCGTCTGATTTTTTAATATTTCAATTTATATTTTAGAATTTTCAAAAATATTATTTTTTTGTTAAATAAGTAAATTATGTTTGTTTTAAATATAGGTCTTTTTAGACAGACTTGAAAAACTAGAAAAACGGATGGAGGAACAAGAGAAAAGAAATCAAGGAAAAAGTGGTAATTGTAAGTTTTCGTTCAAAATTATTCATAAAATTTTATTAATTTTTAAAATTCACAATCGAGTTGGTCTATTATTACTTGAAGTTGAAAAAAAAACAAAATTTTCTATGCTTGTGTATGATTTGTTAACCAAAGAAGAGTTTTTCTAAAATATACTTTGGAATGAAGAAAGTCATAGGAAATACAGGGATGAAATTAACAGCTATTACTAATTTTTTTCGGAAAATTTATAGCAATTAATATTTTTTTACTCATTTTTTTACGAAATTTTGTGACATTTTATGCGTAAATCCAGCGTAAATAGCCGTTTGACGTGTGATTTTCGGATCGGTAAATTACGATAAAATTCCAGAATAATTTAGCCAAAAACCGCATACTATTTACGTAATTACGTAAATTTTGGCGTAATTTTTAGAATTAATTAAAAAAATAATAATATTCTTTAAAATAAATAAAAATTATGAAAATAAATTTTAATTTCTTACATGTTACTCATCTTTTTTCATGGCTCTGTAATTTGGAATTTTAAAATTTAAAGAATTTCTACATACCATAGCATTTTATTGCGTATTTGTTTTATTAAAAATACTAAAAATAAAATGCAAAAATTTTAGTTTTTTTTATTAAATATGGGACTTTTGAGCTCAGGTACACCACTTGACTGGACTGAAACCAAAAAGCATTCTTGGAATATTCGAAACTCAGGCATTGAACAATTTATTCGAATTTATAAAAAGTTTAAAAATAGCCGCAATTATCCTTTTAAATGGGGCGACGAAATTGAGTTCACTTTGATCCGCTTTGATCACGCAAAAAAAAGAGTCCAGCTTCTTCTCAAAGCAGAAAAACTCCTGGAAAAGCTAAAAGACTCAAAAATAGCTTTTTTTCATCCTGAGTATGCCAGCTACATGGTCGAGTCTACACCTATTGAACCATTTTTGTATGACTTGAACACTTTCAAATACCTGGAAGACAATATGGACCTCAGAAGAAAAACAATCGAAGCTCTTCTTGACCAAAATGAACACGTTATTTCTCTTACTTCTTTTCCACTTTTAGGCTGTGATGAATTCACTTACCCCTCTTACAAACCAAGCTCAACTAAACATATTTCAAGTTCTATTTTTTATCCTGATGAAATAATTTTCAATGGTCATCCTCGCTTTAGGACTCTATCAAGAAATATTAGAGAACGAAAAAACAAAAATGTTTCCATTTATGTTCCTATTTTTAAGGATCAAAACACTCTGAGTCCTTTTGTAGAAAAATTACCACATCTTGAAAATTCAGAGTGCCAAAATTTGGCAAAGGAAGATCATGTCTATTTAGGTAATTTAAATTTGGAATATTTTTTTATTGATCGTAATTTCTGACTGAAGACGCAACCGGCTTCGGAATGGGCTGTTCGTGTCTTCAAGCAACGTTTCAGGCCGAATCTATAGAAGAAGCAAAACATCTCTATGATCAACTTCTACCTCTTACGCCCATACTTTTGGCATTGAGTGCATCGTCGCCAATCTGGAGAGGGTATTTATGTGACATAGATTGTCGCTGGAATGTGATCAGTGCATCGGTAGATGACCGAACCGACGAGGAGCTTGGTCATTTACCTTTAAAAAGAGACAAATATCGTGTTTATAAGTCACGGTACGATTCTGTAGATTCGTTCCTAAGCGAACCAGGGCAGCCTTATAATGACATAGAGCTAGTCAAAGACACAGAGTTGTATGAAAAATTAATAAAAAATAAAGTTGATAAAATTCTAGCTGATCATGTCAGCCATTTGTTTATCAGAGATCCTATTGCTATTTTTAAAGAAAAGCTGACCAGCGATGATGACCAAGATGTGGACTCATTTGAAAATATTCAATCGACAAATTGGCAATCGATGAGATTCAAGCCACCTCCGATCCGCGACAATGCTGAAAAGATAGGATGGCGTGTTGAATTCCGGCCTGTTGAGCTGCAATTTACTTCTTTTGAGAACAGCGCCTTTTGTGCTATTGTTATTTTACTAACTCACGCAATCAAGCAATTTGATCTCAATTTTTTGATTCCAATAAGCAAAATTGATGAAAATATGAAAAGGGCTCAGAAGAGAAATGCTTGTTTGGAACAAAAATATTTTTTTAGAAAGAATGTTTACGAACAAGAAGATTTGATGGAAAAGAAAAAAACTTGTGAGTTGGTTGAGCTGAGCATTGATGAAATTATAAATGGAAATGACGAATTCAAGGGTTTGAGTGAAATTTTATTTGACTATTTGTCTTTGATGGAAAATATTGAAGCTTTTACTTTATGTAAATTAAAACAGTATATTAAATTAATAAGTTCGCGAGCTAATGGCACCTTAATGACTCCAGCAAGTTACATGAGAAGATTTGTCAAGGATCACCCAAAATATCTGCATGATTCAGTAGTTAATAATGAAATAAACTATGATCTGATTTGGCACATTTATTTGATTACAAATCGAAAGGTGTCTTGCCCTCAAATGTTATTTGATGAAAATTGTTAAGTAAAAAGCATTATTAATATAATTATTATTAAAATTTAATTTAAATTTGGACTTTTATTAATTTGTCGTTAAAAAAAATTGATTTAATTTGAAAATTTTATTCAATAAATTAATTTTAAATTATATATATCAAAATTAAAAGGTAAAATTTGAAACCCATGAAAAACAGGTTTTCAAAAGTAAAAGATGTCTATTTTCTAAAATGATTTTTGAAAGCCTTAAACTCGGTAATAAATTAAATTAAATCACAAATTTATGTCAAAGTCATAAACTGAATTAAATTTCCAAATTCGTTGTATCGAAAATCGCATAATAAAGAAATTGAATTTATTTTAATTTTTATCAAACAAATGGAAAACTCAAGAAATTAACTATATTAATTTAACTATATTTGAAGAATCAAATTCTTGTTTATTTTATGAAAAATCTTTTAAACTGTTAATTCGTTCTAGATTGATAATATTATCAAACAAAAATTTTTTTTTGTTTGAATAAATGTGGGCAATAAGTTTTTTACAGTACCGTGGTTATATTTTTCAATTTTATTGAAAAAAAAAAATTTGACACATTTTAATAAATAGATTAGGATATGAAGTTTTATTTTTAAAAAATAAATCAACTAATGAATTTTTTAATTTTGATTATGTAAATTTTTGAAAAAAAGAAAAACATTATTGCAAAATTTATTCAAATAGTTTTAGAATCGAATGTATCCTTTAGCTATTTGCGACTTCTTTTCACTAGAATGCTCTTTCAATTTTAATTTTAAGTAACTTTTAGTTATAGCAAAATATTTTACTAAAAATATATACAAATACCTTTTGAGGTATTTAAATAAATTGAGCATAAAAACAAACTATGATGTGATTAAAAATATTATTTTTAAACGTATTGTTACCACAGATGGGATCCTACTGTTTCCCATCTTCTAGCTTGTTGTAACTTATATTAAAATTATTGTTGTTCTCTGTCCAAATTTCCCTAATATTTAGATAGAAATGATAAAAAGTATGAATATTTTATTAGTGATTGTGATTGCAGCTTGTCTCAGTTGTTCTAAAGCATTTGCGGTAAATGAGCAAGACAGTGATTTTAGCGTAGAGAGTGAATTAAATTCCAAAGAATCCAAAGAACAAGATGTGGATTCAAATAGTGTTGAAAGTAGTGAATACTTTGACAATAATTATTTAGATGATTATCTTGTGCAATTAAAAGATAAATTAATTGATGATGAGAATCAAGATGACGATAGCTCATTTCAACTAGATGAAGATTATTACTAAAAAAATTTTTGAAATTTTCTTTGATTAACAACAAAAGAAATTGAATTATAAAAGCTTCAATAAATGAATATTAATTTTAATACCTTTAAAATCTTTATTTTCTTTTAAAATTTAAATTTTAAATTATTTTAAAATTTTTCATATAATAACAATTGAATTAATCTAAAATAAATTAAACAAAAATGAAACCAATCGACTTTAAAAATACCAATTTTATAAAATACAAAGATAGAAGCCATAATCGATGCGTTATTTTTTTGGTCGTCACTGCCATCATTTTTGCTGCTTTGGTTATTGCCGGAGGAATCGGTAGCTTTTGTTTTGTTTATTTGTTAGGTTTTTTTTATTTTTTTAAATTTTTTTAGGTGGTGCAATTGGAATCTATTTTGCAACTGCTTCAAATATTTCCAAATGATAAACCCTAACTAAACTATTCGCATTTTGAATGTTTTTTTAAGAAAACTTTTTTTTTCATCAGTTTATTTTATAAATCTAACAAAATTTGTCTATTTATTTTATGGAGGATTAATTTTTTAATAAAATTTAGGACAAGAATAATTAAAAAAACTATAAATAAGTTACAACAGGGTAAAAGTTTAAGTCTTACTATGGTAAAACGATCTTTAATTTATTCTTTTAATCAATTTTGTCCCATCAAAAAGTCGACTTGCTAAGCAACATTGGACAATACTTCAAAATATTACAATCAAATGAGCAATTTTGAATTAAATTAAAATCATGAAAATATGAATAAATTTAAATTGTTAATTAATTATTTATTCAAAAACTTTCAAAATTAAATTAAACAAAAATTTAAATTCGCTACATTTTTAAGGCTCTTAAAAATTCATTTAATTTCTATCTCTTACGAAAAATATGATTTAATATCATATCTTTTTGAGAATTTTTAAAAACAAACCAAATACTGACTTATTAATTCGTAATTGTTCAGATTCTACAAATCAAGTTTCAAAGTTTGATTTCCTCGAAGATTTTGATAAAACATCTCTTGAATTAAAATTTAAAAATTTCGGTCGCTTTTCCTTTCAATCTATTTTGTCAAGTCGCTGTCAATTTTGTTTATTCAAAAATGAATCTTATTTTTTACTATAATCATTACCAAGCTATAGATGCTACTATAGATTTTTGAAGAATTGTTATGAAGTTATCTTAAAATACAAAGTTTGTCCCTTAAAATTCTAAAATAGAATGAATGATTTCCAATTCAAATGAAATTTTTATTTTTAAAAATAATGTTAAATTTGTAAATTAAAATTTTTCAAATAAAACAAAAGTAAAGGAATTGACTATAGAAAGTCACGAGATCAGTGTGACAAAGGATGTTATTGATTTAAAAAATTCTAGCGACTTAAATTTTGTATTAAATTTTGAGTGAAAATCATGTTTGATTTAGTCTTGTTTTTATCATCAGATCTGGGTTTTAGTAAATTTTGTCGGTTTCACGTATCTGAATTTTTGAAAATTTAATCGAAATTTAAAGATTAAACTGAAATATTTTAATACAGGAGCTATTTAAGATATACTAGTTATATAATTAGTGTTGTAAAAAATTGCATTTAAATTTATTTTTTAATTTGAGTTTTAATTTAAGTCCAAAAAATATTTGAATTATAACTCATTCATATCAAATTTTTATAATAATAAAATTTATTTTTGAATTTAAAAAAGAAAAAAATTAAGTTTTTACTTGAAAATTCAAACAATAATTCAAATTTATTTGATAATTTTAAAAATAAATGTGATCACTTAACAATCATCAGATTCTTTGTGATCAAAAATTAGAACACTGTATTTTAGTTCTTGCTTACGGATGGCCGAAGATTAAATGAAAATTAAAAAAAGTGAAACTAAAAAAAAACAACGCAAAAAACTAAATCCGCTAAAAAAATTCTTTAATGTTAATCAGCACATAAAAAGTCCTGTTTCCTTTACTAAATGAGTTCTTAACTTTCTAAATTGATTTTCATTTTAATTTTTATGATCGTAACTCTTTTTGATTTAAAAAATATTAATAAATAAAAATAAATAAAAGATAAAATTAAAAATATCAAGAAACTTTCAAGAATCAGTAATTAGACTGTTACATTGTAGTATAAAAATAATTATATTTTAAATGAAAATTTAAAAAATTTTAAAATTTCCTTACAGAAAAAAATTGGTTATCAGAAAATAAATTTAGTGATCAATATTGACTAAATTAAAATTGGAATTTGAATTTTAAGTTGGAATTTTTTGTTAAAATTTTAATTCAAATTTTACTTTAAATTTAAATCGCATTAAATTTAGGGGTGGGAAACCGGTTCGAAAAAATCGGTTTGAAGATAGAACCGATTCAGCAAAAATTTTGGCCTATGTAAGTCTGAGAAAAACAACAACATTTGTTCAGATTTTAACTTGTTGATTACAATCATATAATCAATTCAGAGTTGTTTAAAAGTAAAAGTTTTTTGACTTGACTTGAAATTTTTTTTCTTAAAAAAAGTCATTTCAAAGACTGAAATAAAAATGTCGGCCTTAATAACTACATGGAACGGCATTATACTTATTTTAAATAAATAATTTTTCAAGTCAAGTCAAAAGACTTTTTTTCAGAAAGTCTGAATCAATTAAAATTTATTGTAAAAATGAATGTTTTATTAAATTTGTTATTTTAAATGCTAATTTTAAATGAATTATTTTAAATTTTATAATTTATATTAATATTGTTTGTACAAATAGAACGCAGAGTTCCCCAAACTGGTTCCATCTTCGAACCGTTTCTCACCCCTAATTTAATTGAATTATTTGCTCAAATTGTCAATTTTATCTATTAGGCACTTCATTAATTGTAATAGTTAACAATCTTTTGAACATAATTTAAAAAAATGCAAAAAAAATTGAATTAACGTTTTCATTTTACAATTTTATGACATTTTTTTTATTCGTTAAAAAAATTCTGGTAGAGCGGTAGCTCTTTCAGAAATTAAAATATTAAATTATTAAATTTAAATATTTAGAGAGTACATGAAGCTAAAAGAGAATGAATTAATAAATAAAATTTGCAATTAAAAAAAATAAAATAAATTTCGATATGGTTTTTTTCATAGTAGTTATATCATAGGAAATAAGGAATAAATTAAAATTCTAGATTTTTAACTTTGGAAAACAATCTGAGATAATTAAATAGAAATAGCACAAAGGAGTTGGAAGCTTTGTGTAGCTTCTTTAGATTCTGATTTTGAATTCATTTACAATTTACACTGCTTTATGTACACTGTTGTCCAAACCATTCCTTATATATCCGCCAGTAAGTTCTTGGAGCCTATAATCGACTTTTTGAAGTTTTAGGTGCTGCTCTCCTTGGTAGAAAAGGTTTTCAGAATTTTTGTAAGGGCTGATACTGCGAATGTTTACTAGTGGAAAATAAAATTTAATTATTGATCCTGTCAGTGCCTTAGGCTTCTCAGGTATTTTTGCTTAATCCCCATCAATTGGGTGAGTAATGTCTTTATTAGATCGTTGACTGCATTAAGTTTTAATCACATCGAGTTGATCTTTAAATCGTAATTTATCATGAAGATTGATTCCTTAAAATTTTAGATTGAATAGCTATCGAACAGCTTTAAATTAAGGTAAGGGTTTGCTTTAGAGTTTTTATTTTAAATTATGAAGTATAATCTGCCATTTATCATTCATAAAGATGCTGAAAAATATTGGGCTAAGGACAGACCCCTGTTACAACAATGTTCCACTTAAGTAAGTCGGATTGTTTGGGTTATCTAATGAAGAAATTTATTTAGGTATCATCAAAATTTGCGGGGTTTAATTGAGACAAGAAGATTTTTTAGCATTAGATTCTGGACGTTATCTGGACCCGGAGTGGAAAAGTCTTAACAGTTTTTGAATGATAAATTAGGTCTTTTAAAATAATATTCAATTTTTTAGAGTTTTATTTCAGAAAATATCAGGTTAATTATAAAATGATTCGAAGATAAATAACAAAGATGGTTTTTAAAAAATAATTTTTAAGTCTTTCTAATTGAAGTCATAAATTTTTTAATTTAATTTTTATTTAGTTATTTTCAAAATAAATAGCTTATTTTTATTATTCTAGATAAATCGTTTTAATTTAAATAAAAATTATTAAAAAAAAAAGGTGATGTTTTAATGAAAAAAAGTTCATCAGTGGCCGATGATTCATATATTTTAAACTTTCGGCACATCTTCGGAAAAATAAAGCTCTTTTTATCCATTAAAAATTATCATCAAAAACTATCAAAAACATAAAAGAATTTATCTTAATTACTAAGAGATAAAAAATTGATGATTTTTTCCTCCCACAGACTTATTCTCTTTAAAATTGACAAAAAACTTAACATTTATTAGCTTACAATTAAAAATATGTTTTTGGCTGACGAAATTTTAAAACTATTAGTTTGTGAGATTTGCTTCGAAAACTTTGACGAAAAGGATCACTTGCCTATTGCTCTTTTTCCGTGTGGACATACATTTTGTGATAATTGTGTGCAAAATTTAAACAATCAAATATGCCCAGCTTGTAATCAAAAATTTGAAAAAAGAGCCAAAAACTGGGCAATCATAAATCTAATTCCGCGAGCTAAAATACCAGAAGTGTACGAAAAGCTTAAGGAAGCAATTGAGAATAGCTTTGGTATAATTGAACAAATTGAGACAATGGACTCGCAGACCAAACGCGACTATCGAAATAACCTGGACTGGATTCGGGAAAGTATTAACATCAGAGCTGAGGACTTAATCAAAAGAATTAGAGAACTTCAAAATGGCTTGATAGATCGCTTGGACGAATTTGAAAATAAATGGGAATCAGCAAATGAAGAGCTGCGCAACAAAGACTCCAAAAGAAAGAGCAATCTGACAAAAATAAAAGCTGATATTGCCATTGAAGAGGTAAAGACAAGTCAAGAAAAGCTTGATGAATATAAAACAAACGTGGACTCAGCTAATGATGAACTAAATGAACGATTGGATTCTTTGAACAAGCTTAAAAATGATTTAGTCTCATTTAAAAATTCAAATGTTGACTTGGATGAATTGAATTCGGATAGATTGTTTGGAAAATTGGAGATTGAAAGCATAGATTTTGGCTTGATTGGAGATAAGTCTGATGATGATGATACTTATGCCGAAATTCAGAATACTTTAAATGAATTTGATAGATTGACCGAAGCGCCAATTGTCCAAAGTGAAAAAATTAAGCAGCCACAGACAAAAGAGGTCCCAATGATTCAAAGCCAAAAAAGTCAGCAACCAAAATCTAAAGAAGCACCGAATACAGTTTCTGCATTGCAAATCATTAATCCTATTTTAGTGCCACCACGATATCCATTCCCCACTGAACCCAGAACAACCAAAGATGGTAGCATGAATAATTTTCTTTTTTTGAAAAAATAACTAATTTTGTTTTTAAGATAGCGAAAGTGAGGCGCATAGTTTGAGAAGAAAATGCCAGCTGGTCAGGGCTCATAAAAGTGATTTTTACGGGTTTGAGCTTAAAAGCATGAAAAATGAGGGTAAGCACTATACCATATCCATTCAAGCTGATTCACCAGCAAGTCTCGCTGGTCTGAGAGAGAACGATTTGATCATTGAAGTAAATGACGAGTCTGTAATTGGTCTAGAAAGGGAACAAGTTGTCAAAAAAATGCTTAAACACTCTAAACACGTTGATTTAACAGTTTTTGATGAATCAGAGTCTAGGAAAGGAAATATTAAGAGTTCAACTCTTGATAATAAAAAATTAAGGGCTTCGTCTATTAATTCAGATGGTATTTTTTAAAATTTAATAAAATTTTACCCACAAAAATTTTTTTTTTCTTTTAGAAAAATATCCTGAGAGTCGAATGATAATTTTATCACGTAGCCCTGGTTCGAAAAGCTTTGGATTTTCGATTAATAAAGGAAAAACTGGGGCTCATTTCATATCTCAAATAGAAAAAAATTCACCTGCTGCTAATTCGAGTATGCGCATGGGTGACTGCATTCTGAAAGTTAATGGTATTAATTTAGTTCACAAAAGCTTTTCTAAAGCAATTGAAATACTTAAAAAAGAGAGTGAAAAAAATGATAGATTCCAAGTGGAAGTGATTCAGCCGGAATATTTTAACAAATCATCAAAAAAGATATCTCGCGCCAGTTCAGCTGATAATCTCGATGTTGATGAATATTCAGGTAAATTACTCATTTTTTTTAATAGAACCTTATTTTTTGCTGAAAAACCAAATGCTTTATTCTTAAAATATTTTTTTTGTAAATTAGATATGTTGAATTTTTGAATAAAATTTTAGATAAAAATTCGATTAGTGATGATGATATTGAAGACCATTTTGATAAAAAATCTGAAGCAAATAATCGTAATCGAGAACTAAATAAGCGAAATTTTATAAAATTTTTCAAAAATAAAAAAACAAAAAACTTTTAGAAACCAATTTTATTAAAATTAATTGTTTTAAAAATTTCTTTTTTATTTGTACTCTTTGACTTAATTGTAATAAACAATCTAAACAAAAATACAGAAACTTTTTAATTATTAAAACAAAACTGTTGATCAAGTTGTAAATCTTGAAAATTTATAACTTGATCAATTCATAAACTGAAACTAAATTTGAAATTTGAAATAAAATTAGAAAAAATTAAAATACTTAGAATTAAATTTAATTTAAAAGAATGCAATTTATTGTTTTATTAAAAAATATTTTAATTTTTAAGGTTCTAATAAACCATTATCAAATTTATTGGTATAAATTCATTTTTAATGTCCAAGAAGATTCCGTCAGTGTATCAATGAAACAATAAGTATTCAAAAAACCTAAAAGGTTTCATCAAGTATTTTTAGATTAAAATTTATATCGAAAATCAGACTTCTTCAATTTCATACATTTTTTTTTTAATGGAATTTTTCGAATAATTTTCGAATGCTTTTTCAAAATTCAAAATTTAGAGTCAAATCGGTGAAAAATGTTTCTTACTATTAAAAGCAATCAAGTGGGAAAAAAAATATCTCAACTCTACCTAAGAGAAAATTTTCCCACAATTATCGAATTAATTTTTTATTTCTAAAGCCTACAGTGTCTTAACTAAATCTAAAAAATTTTGATAAAAAGAAGAGGGGATTTTCTAGTTTTATATTTAGTTTATTATTTAAGCAAAAGCCTCATAAGAATTTTATTTTCCTAGCAAAAATGATTGCAAATTTAAAAATTTAATTCAAAGATAACAATTTAATTTATTAATTTTGTCATTTTAGTGAAGAAAAAATTTAAAATAACTAGTTGTTTAAAATTTTTTTTCTAAAATAAACAATTCATCTATGTAATTTATTGATTTTCTTAGATTATTTTAAAATCAAGTTTGTTAAAAATATGATTATCAATTAATTAATCTTTAATAACTCAACATCAAAAATCAATGTTGAATAAGGCGGTATTCCTCCTGGAGATCCTTCAGCTCCATAAGCAACATCATGAGTGCAGATTAAGTAAGATCTTTCTCCGACACTCATTTGTGCAACTCCTTCATCCCAACCGCGAATTACCTGACCTTGGCCAATATTAAATTGAAAAGGCTCTTTTCTATCGCGACTTGAGTCAAATTTAGCGCCCCCTACAACTCCAAGATAACCTGTGTAGTGAACGGTTACATTTTGGCCTGGCTTAGGATATGTTTTTCCATCGCCTTTTTTCTTTAACAATTTTGTAACACCCATTTTTCGATTTTTAATTTAGAACAGAAAATAACTCATCTTAAATGTGTATTCGATAGCACAAAAATTGTATACTAAATTTTATAATTATTGATTCTTAAAAATTTGGATAAACTCTGGTGATTTCCAGTGAATTTTGTAAACCATGATAAAATTTTTGAATTCAATATGCAGGTAAATTACCTTAAGTTTTCTAAACAAATACTTTTAAAAATTAAAACAAACATTCAAAAAAAAAACAAAAATTTCAAAAATGAAAACAACTGAGTGGATCCAAGGTATCTACATATTTTTCAATGAAAACTCGATATTAAAATTAAAAAGCATCACTAAAAAGGGCTGGTAAATTTTATTGCATTCACAAAAAAGGGCGCGAAATTTTTACAATATTCAGGGTTCGAATCATGATTTTTTACATCAGATATATCAGCTAGTATGATAGACGCGAGGAACACTTTCAAGACGCAATCAGACAAATGGTTGTTCAAAAAAATATAAGTTGTTAAAGAATATAATACTCAATTAAACAAATTTTTTTCCCCACTCATAAAAGCTACACCTTTTTATTTTATCAAAGTATTTTAGTAAATAAAATAAAAATCTTTTCAAAATTTTTCCAAAATCTTATGTGTTCTTAACTAATCTTGTATTTAGACTGTTTCTTACTTAAAAGTTCTATGGATTCAGCTAACTATTTACAGTTTTACAGCCTAAAAGATCAGACTAATATAGAGTAGTGCAGCGGCGACGTAATTTTACGTAAGATTACTAAAAAAAATTAAGGGGAATTAATAGATACAATTCACTTAAAAGCTCTTGAGACCAAGAACAAAAAAATTTACTTGAGGATTAATCAAAAATTGGACATGACCGGATATTTATACCACAATTATCCCATTTTTTTTAAAGATTAAAGGGTTTAACAGATGCGTCCCATATCTCAGAGAGATTTTTAAAATGAATTGGCCTCTGAGAGCTTCGAACCTTTGATCCACTGATTGCCAAAAAAAATTTAAACTTAACCAAAATGTAAATATTAATAAATATTATGAAACTTTCGCTATAATTTATTTTAATTTATTTAAAATTTAATTTCCAACCTTTTTGAGAGCCTTAATTTGTTTTATTTAAACATTATTGAATTTGTAACATACTCATTATTATTTTGAAATTTGTCTTTTAGTTTTTCGAATAAAGTTTTTAGAAGAGTCGATTAAAGATCAATTAAAAAAAAATTAATTATTAATATTCTTCTAATAAAAAAAAGTTCATAATCGAAATTACCAGATACCTCAAATGCATCCAAAACTTTTTTCTATTTCTAAATTCAAATTCGGATCAACAATATCAATTTCATCTATACACTCCACTATGTTATTTACACAAACAAGTTATATAACTGTATTAAAAGCAACATATCTACTCAGATCTTGGTTGTGACGCCAACTGAACTCATATAAATACGACTTTAAAAATTGCCTATTTACCCCCTTCATCTTTTTGAAATGAGCTTTTACAGAGTTCCAGACAGACTCAATCCCATTTGTATGCCTGTTGTTTGGTCTTTGAAATAAAGATGGTGGTTAACAGTAGGGTGCTTAAAATTTTTATTAAGTAGCTTTATTCGATCATAAAAACGCCAGCAAACACTATTTATAATGGTATTTGGCAAAAAATTAAATTCAAAAGATTTACTGCGTCTCTTTTGTTGACCAAAAAGAATAAACGTTTTTTAATTCGACGCTCATAAATTCCAAAAACCCAAGTTGTTTAAGATGAAGATCTTTTCCTACTCCATGCTACTAACACGTACGAATAGTGATTCGTCTATTTCAACTACTTCACCATTTCCTCCTAAAAGCAATTCATTTTTCAAAAAATCTTGAATACATAAATTTTTTGAAATAGACGGTTAATTGTTCCTCTTGAAACTTTCACAATTTCTTCTATGTCTACTTGGCATAATTGTAAGCACCAAAAGTAGATAATTTGCAATATTTTGTTAATTGCAATATCAAAATTAGAAAAAAATGATTTTTTTAGAACAACTACATGATGAACATCGCCACAATTATTTGTCACTAAGAGTGTTCTTTGTGTCCTTTTTCATTAATTTGTTTCATTTTCGACAAAGAGGTGGGTTTGTAATGTTTAGATTTTTTTCTTTCAAAAAATTAATTGTTATATCAATGTTGGTATTATGAACTACCTCTTTAAAATCCATATCAAAATTCATTTCTCGAAAATAAATAAAAAAATTTCAAAAAATTTTTTTTAGATTTTTAAGACCTTAATTAAAAAATTTACATTGCAAAACTTTTTATTTTTGTTGAAAATCTATAATACGAAAAAAGGTAAACTTTATAATTGATATTGAAAATTTTTGCTTGATTTTGATTTTCAAGATCAGTACAGGTTAATTAAATAATTGATACTGAAGTTAATTAATATTCATTTTCAATATCAAATGATATTAAGGCTTACAAGACCCGAATTTCATTTTCGACTTGAAAAAAAAAAAATTTTTTAATACTATAGAATAAATAATTCTTAATAAAAAGCTAAAAATTTTTGCTAAATTAATTTGATAAAATAAAATTATTTTTAAGTGATCATTTTTTAATTTTTGTGATCAGATTTAATCACAAATTATGTGATCATCAAAAATGTGATCAAAAATAAATCTGTGTTCAAACCCAGCATGATTTGACTGATCATAGATAAAGTGAACATATGATCACAAATTGGACATGACTCAAAATATAGCTCTGTGCCAAATCGGGGAAATTGCTGAAAAAGGTACTGCAAAATTAGATGAACGTTTTATTTTTTTGTTGGATAGCAAGGGTCAAATTATTATTATTATTAAATGAATTAAAGATTAGTAAAAATTTGATTAAAAAGACATTTTTTTTAGATTTTGATCTGAAATTTTTACTTCATAATGAATTTCAACTTGCCTTTTTTAACATGGATGAGATGGTGTTTTTTTGGATGCACTCAAGCTGCGTATCACTTTTTGAGGCTGCAAAATCAAACAAGAGAATACCCTAAAAAATTGAAACTTTTATATAATCTTTAGGTAAAAAGAATTTACTGAAAAATCAAGACGGTCATTTAGACATAAAAGGATCAGTTACTTATAAAGTGACAAAAATATATAAAGTTTTTGTTTTTTTATAAATACGTAATTTCACGTAAATTCTGGTATAAATAAAAATCGTGGCAATAATGTTAGTTAAGAAAAAAACTAAATTTAATTTGAAACCGATCAGTTTCTTCAAAAATCATTTATTTTTTTCAAGGAAAATTTAGAGGGTAAGTCCCTCTACTCCCAAATCATTTATTAAGTGCTTAATATTTTTTGATCAAAGTTTTATTTAACAAAATAAGCTTTAAGTTTTTCAGATTTTTTTCAAAATTAAATTAAAAAAAATAAAAATTATATTATTGCAAGTTGGAATCTTTTAACATCAAATAATAATTTTGTGAATGATTTATAAGAAAGGCGATCACGTAAGAAACTAAGAATTTAAGTATTTTTTAAGAATTTTTAGAATTTATTATTTTTCATAAAACAATATTTTAATTTATTGGAAATTTTGATCAATTAAAAAAAAATCTTCATCTCATTCCAAATCAATTTTACTAATTTTGATTTTGGTGAACGGAAAAGATTTAATCTAAAATAGATCATTTTTAGTTATTTTATATTTTATTATTATGAGATACCGATTTTAATATTTTGAACTATATTTAGCAAAATCGTAATACAGTTCATTTTCGATATTATTTAACCAGTCTTCAATGGAAGTAAATATTCCGTAAACATTTTCTGATAGACATATATGTTTAAATATTCTCTTAAAGACATTTTTTGGTATTGATCCCTCGAGCAACAGATCAGGTTCTTGTTGTAAAATAAAAAGAAATTATAAATTTGTTCAATTTCGGAAAAAGACTTAAAAATTATTTAAATAATTCGTAAAATTAAAACCGAGAACTCCGTTGTGCAATTGCTAAATGTCTTTATCTCCTTTCATTAATCGATCATCCATTAATTTAACTTTCATGTCTCAATTCAATTTAGTTATCTTTTTGTTAAACTTTCTTTTTATTTTTATTTTTACTATAAAAAAACATTATTAACAATTATTTGTATATTCATGAAACGATGACTCAAGCATATTCCTTAAATGTTGAAAAAATCAGGAAAAAAAGATTTAAAAATTGAAAATTTTTATTTTTTTTTATTAAATTTAATTTAAATTTTAGTCTTTTTTCATTTTCATTTTTAATTTAAAATAGATTTATATGAAAGTATTAATTTATAATATAGATAATATATATAGAGATTTTTTTACTGAATTTTAATACACTTTTGTAATTAATTTTTATTTAATTTTATTGATATATTTAATTGAGTTTTAGATGATGGAGCAATAAAGAAAATTCCATACAAAACGCCTTTAAATCAAATTTTTTTATCTTAGAATTTAATCTAAAACAAATATTTACTGCTTTGCAAAAAAAATTTATTAACTAATCTCATTATTTTCATTATTTTAATTAAATTTTTCAAATTTCTTTGATTCTCATATTCCTGATTTTCATTTTACTAGTTTAAAATTACATTTACTTTTTTTTGCGTATAAATATAAATGTTTTTTTTATTTTTTCTAATGCTGAAAAGATTCAGAGAAAAAAATCATTTTATTCGTTTTCCTTTCAGTTTTTTGAAATTTCATGTAATTAATAAATTTAAATTATATTTAATATGGGACAATTTAATACTAATTCAATATTATATTTTTTATTCGTTGTACGCAAATTATCAAGTCTAACATTTTGCTTTTATCAGATCTAAAAATATAATTTGTTGCCAATTGTTCTATGTTATTATTTTAACATGGAAATTAAACTATTTTCAAATAAATAGACCGGTTTAAATTAGGCAAAAGCCAAGTAAACAATAATATTTCAGAAAAACAAAAAAATTATTATTTTAAATTACACAACAAAATATATTTGAAAATAAATTAACTATCAACACCTTTAGTAATTATTATTTGATGAAATAAGCAATTAGTTAATCTCTTCGGAAAAAGGTGCAACAGAATAATTTTTAGATTAATCCTCAGATTAGTCATTCTGCTTATAAAAAATGAATGGAATAATAGTATTATTTTTAAAGGGTTTCAAGTTTTTGGTCAAACATCTATTAAATTATGTAACATAATTAGATGTCATTTAGTTTAACTTGAGATTTTCAAATTAAACCCTTATCAATGTTCCGTTCTTTGATTTTTATATGTATATTTTCCTTATCCTTATCCTTAGGCTTTGGTTTTATATTTAATTGATTTTTTTTAATTCTATTACATTCACTTGATTGCTTGGATGCATTGAAAAAAAAAACTTTGAGCGTATAAATTTATTTTTAGTCTAACATAAATAAGAGTTTATCGTAAGCCTTTTTAATTACCATATTTTTTTTGATTTTTTATTATTTTCAATATTACTGAAAAGTTTTTATATCAAAAATTTAGATCAAACAACAAAAAATCTTTCCAAATCAAAGCATTTCAAGTGAGCTAATGACTATTTTTTAAGTTATTTTTAGTATAAATGTTGATTAATAGATTTTAACTTATTTATAGATTAATTTTGCTAATCAAAATTGATTCTTGTCTTTAATTGAAAATTTCTGTTCCTTGACGACAAAAAATTGTACTCTTTAGAAATAGCATGATATTTGTTCAACAATTGACAGAGCTAATTTCTTTTCGAGATGCTATCATTATCTAAAATATTATTTTTGGACTTTAGATAATTTGGCTAAATAAAATGCAATCAAATAAAAAGGTAGTCTTATAATCTTATGATTTGATGTGAAAATGGTTTTACGTTTATCTAGGAGGGATTCATGGGCAAGAATATAAATTATATATACCATAAAATATATAAATTATATATACTTTCTGTTATATATACCTATTTACTGATTTATTTATTATTAATAGAAAAGTTCTTAATGTTATTTTATTTTCATTTGGAGAAAAATCAAAAAATTTAAAATTTAAAATTAATTTCAGCAGAATTTCAGAAATTTTTTATATATATTTAAAAAAGAAAATCTACAACTTTCTAAGCACCAAAAAGTAAAAAAAAAACACATCATTGATTTGCTATTTTACGTAAATTATCGAAATTCTTCGTAGATTTTTAATATTTTTACAAGCCAAAATTGAGGCTATTTCGAAGAAATTAGAAGTGAGGTTTAGCAAAATAATTATTAAATTTACATAAAATAGTAAAATTGGTAAAAAAAAAATATAAAATTTTTTCGTCAATTGAAATAAGATAATTTTTATCATTAGCACCTGAAAGCCTTTTTTAAACCACTAAAGCTCTTAAGAGTGGATTTAAAAAAATCCTTAAATTTTCAAATTAGTTTAATTATTATTCATTGTTAAAGAGAAAGACAGAGATGCTTGAGTTTAGAGATATGTCAAGGCGGGGTTGATTTTTTTTAATAATTTAGAAATTTTTGTCCTTTTTAGCCTTATCTATTCCATTAAATGGAATTGAATCGAAAAAATAGGTAGATAAATTTTTCACATATTAGGCGAAATTTTCGGCGATTTATCAGCTGAAAAATAAACAATATTAGTAAATAAAAACTTAAATTAAAAAATTTTCTTAATTTTTATTAGTTATACTTATTTCTTAAAAAATTAATAAAATAAAAAAAAAAGATCGATTTTGAAATCTGGAATAAATTAGGCTCAAATATACAAACTAAAAAAGAAAATGAACTAACAAAAAAATGCTCTGAAGACGCTGAAAAAAAATAAAATTTATTGAAAATTTAGAAAGAACTTTTTAAAATAGGTTTTTACCATAGGTTCTAAATAGATTCTAATTTCGATTCTGATCTGGTCAAAAACTGGTAGAAAAAAACGCTTAGGACAATTTTATTATTTAATTTTTATATTTCTGTTCGAGCTTAGGCTTGTCCAGATTGAAAAAAAAACAAAAAATTAAAACAGTTGTAAAATATTTTAAATTTCATCATTTAGTTGAAGAAGTCGGTGGTAAGTTATAAGTAAACAAACATAGCTATAATTAAAGGATTGATAAGTAAATAAATTAAAGGGTTAGGAAAAAAATAATAAAATAATATGAAAATATAGAATAGCCTTTTTAAATACTTTTGTGCGTAAACAGAATATTTATGGGTAATTTTGAATTTTAAGATAAAAAATTTAATAAATAAAGGATTTTGAATTTGTATCATGTTTAATTGAAATTGGTGATTTTTTCTAAATTTTGATAAATTGATTACATCAAAACTTTTATGGTACATTTTGTCTATTTGAATTACAAACATTATCTATTTATCACGCATTTTATTCTTGATTTTATAGAATTAATGCAAAATAATAGTGCATCGAAATCTAATACACTGATTAATATAATTAGCAAAATATGATAAATTTATAGAAAAAAGTTTTTCATTCGAAAACCAAATTGCATATTCGATTCTCAATGTTCTTAATTATCTTTTCTATTTTTGAGAAGTTTTAAACTTAATTGAGTTTTTGATATTCAAATTCAGTCGAAAGAAGAACCGAAAACGATAACAGCTCTCAGATTCTATTAAAATAGTTCTATTTGATCATTATTTTTCCAGGCTCTATGTTTAGTTGGTATATGGATGCTATTTTCTTTTAACAATCGTTTACCTTTCAAAATTTGTTAATCAATTTAAATTTGTTTTTTAAAATTTTTTAGTTAGATAGATCGTGTTTTATTTGCACTTGGGAAGGCATTCATTGTTTAATAAACACGATCAAGTCAGAACGTTTATGATTTTTTTCATCTAGTTTATTTACATTATTTGTTTATTTCAAACATTTTTCAATAAACTTTTTAACTCTTGTTCGCTTTATAAATCTTAATAACAACTTTTTATAAATAAGACTGCACATGTTTTTCAAAAAGATCTTGTTAATTGAGCTTAAAACTTCAATTTTTGTAAAATTACCATTAATCGACTGTTGATTTTATTTTTTTTTTTTGAAAAGAATAGCTTGGTTTTTGAAGATCCAAAAATATTTTATTATTCATTTAAATTCAATTCAAATAATTAGAAGAACTCTTTTAGTAATAGTAGTAGTTCTTGCTGCGACACCTAACATGTAGATTTTCTAAGCCCATTACCGCCAATCGGCCGTGTAGAGCTGTAGCAGCCGATTCCATTGAACTTATCTAAAGCCATTTTAAAATTAGTGGTTGACTTAGATTTCACCACATTTTCTGGCAATTTATTTCAATGCGGAAATACTCTGTTTGAGAAAAAAACATATCTGGCGCTTACTGCAGCTGTTAAATCGTTTCTAATTTGAGCTGGAAAACTTTCTCTCTGGACTCTGATGCTATTTCCTCTAAACGCCCCGATTGGGCTCTTGTTTTCAGATCTATTCACTAGATTCTTGACCAGGTCTACCTTTTCTATTCCATTCACTAGTTTGTACATTTCAATAAAGTCCCCTCTTACATTTCTTTCACTCAGCTTTGTCATTCCTAGTTTCGTCAACCTAATTTCATACAACATTTTTCTTGGAGACATAGGTATTTTTGTTGCCCTTTCTTGCACCTTTTCCAACGCATTCACATCCATTTTCATACTTGGATTCCAAACCTGCACTGCGTAATCTAGGTGGGGTCTCACCATCGATATGTACAATCTTACCCACAGGCTTTCCTCTCTACTAGTAAACGTTCGCTTTTGCATTCCAAGTACCCTACTCGCTTTCGCACAAGCACTTTTCACTTGGCTGGTCAATTTTAAATCTGATGAAACCATCACTCCAAGATCCCTTTCACACTCTGTGGTCGCTAGTATAACATTCCTGTTGCATTTTTGATAAACGTTTCATGGATTTCAGATTCGTACTATAATTAAAAAAAAATATATAATTTTAGCTTATTTTTTTGCTCAGATTTTCTTCAATTTAATATTTTAGATTCTTGTTAAAATAATTCAGGATAGTGGAAATTTAGGGTTAATCACATCATTTCAACATCGGTCAGGCTGCTCAGTTTAAAAAAAATTTTGGTTTAATTCAAATTTAACAGAACAAGCTTTGTTTTTAAAAAGATTAAAATCATTTATCAATTTTTTTAATAAAAAAGAAATTTAAGTTCAAACAGGAGATTAAAGAAAAATACATACTAAGCATTGACATACTGATTCGGTTTCAAAAATAATTAAAATTACACTAAAAATGGCATAATAAATCATTATATTTAATTCTTGTTTTCATCGTCTAATTAAACTGTAAAAATTTTGCCATAACTATAGCATATCATTATGATCCTCAAAATTCGAAAATAATGTTTGTATCCTAAGTGCAGTGAAAACTAAAATTCATGAAATTCTTTTTTTAATTTAAATCAGTTAAATATCTTTTTTAGTTTTAATAATTTAGAAAATAGTTCACCAATTTAAATTTTTGTCAAATAAAATATTTCCTCGGGTTTTTGAATGCTCAAAATAACTGATTTTTAATTAGCCTTTTTAGATAAAAATATATTTTGTACAGAAATAGAAGTAATATATAACGATTTAAATAAAGCTATAAGAATAAAAAATTAATTAAAAATCGCTTAATATTTATTAGCTAAGGAAAACGAAATTTATTTGGAATTTATTTATTAGTTTATTTATTGAAATAATTGCCTACTTTTAAAAAGGTTCTAATATTTAAAAATACCAGCAAAATTTGATTGATTTAAATTTTTTTTCATTCCGTAAATTCACAATTTTAATCTTCATTTCTTTCCATTATATTGATGATATAAAATAGTTTTATTTAATCAGTTTAACGATTATCTTCTTATTTATTGCTTTTTTTAGTAGAATTATTTTAGAAATTAGATATTCATTTTTTTTTTAAGCTATCAAAATGTAAAAAAATAAATGAAAAATTGTGTATCGTAAGACAATATGACTTTGAAAGAATTTTTTGTTAAGAAAATTTAAAAATAGGATAAATAATGATATCAAGTAAATTATCGATAATAAATTTCTATACTTGAATCTTTGTTTTATTCTATTTTTTGAAAAGGAAGTATCAAATTTAAAAAATTTATTTATACCATCAATTAAGTCAATAACGAGAATGCTTTTAAAGGCTTAAACTAAAGAGTAAACTAAAAGGCACATCATTAAGCTTTCAGCGCTAATAGAGGAAACATTCCAAACTTTTTATTAAAAAACAATTTTTTAGCTTATAATTGAAATTATGACTAAATCATAACTGAGTTGAATAAATTTTAGAGCTCAAAAAAATCTCTATTTAAACATTCACCTGATTAATTTTGTACAGCTATTTAGATTAACTACTTATTTTTGAAAATAAAATCACTTCGCTCTTAATGTCTTGTTATTAATAAATTCAAAATAATAAATCATTTAAACAACTTAGTTAAAGATGGATTTTTAAAATAAAGTCTTCTCGTCTATCAAAAAAGGCCCATATTTTTCGCGCTGGAAAAAATACTAAAATGTTCGATTTTTTAAAAAGTCTAATTATGAAAATATTTAACAATAAAAAGTAATTAATTATTGTACCAACGGTAAACGAGACTTTTGATTTAAGATCACTTTGAATTCAAATACTTTAAGACAAAGTAAGATTTGATCAAAAATTTTGCTTTGTCCATTTGCTAGAAGGACTATTCTCGGTATCCATTTAAAAAATTTCGTTATTATTCATTTTATAGATTATTTCAGTTCAATTAAAAAATATAAATGACCTAAAAGAGACATTTCCGAGGTGGATAAAATTTGTTGTTTTCCTTTATTTTTTGCTAAAATTATATTAATGTAATCCCTTATCTTAAAATAATGTTTCCAGAAGAAAAAAATTCTTTTTAACTTAGCTCTAAAAATACTCATTTAAAGAAAATTTAGCTTTTATGGTTAATTTAGGATATTAGAAGTTAATAATATTGAAAACTCGAAACAAAAATCTTTTTTTGAAATTCATTTGTTTAAGAATGATCTTTTATGGTTTTTTATTAATTGATTTATTGACTCCTTTTAAAAAATTTAGTTATACAAGTGGAAAATATTTTTTGACGAATTATATGCAAATTTAAATTTCCTAAGAAAATTGAAAAAAAACAGAGAAGCATAAAAAAGGATTAAGATTTAAAAAAATAATTGTTACTAGTGCTTCTAATGGAAAATAAATATTAAATTTCCTTTTTTTTCTCATAGAATATTTATATTCGAGTCACTCTTAATATAAATTGATTTAATTTTGAAGATTTAAAGTCAAAGATTTATTCTCAAGTCAACAATTCGTGAGTTTTGGAAGCTTATTTTGATTATAAAATGACTGATATTGTTGAATCATTACCAAGCATTAAATCTCATGCTCTTTGGGAAAATCATAAAAGCATGATAAGAGCTTGTAAATATAAACCTTCATTTACTCGAAACAACTATAAATAATTGATAATTGTTAGGCAAATATTTGCATTGAAACTAGCAAATGAAAGACAATTTTTTTCTATAATCGATTAATATTTGGCTGTCAAATAACTTCCACTTAAATTATAAATTTATTTGACTCAAGAACCAAAAATTGTAGGAAGTAATTTTGAAAAAATTTGTTTTTTATCTAATTTCTTTAATTAGCTTAGTTGTTTATGACTTGGGTGAATGTATAAAAAGCTTTTGAGGGTTTCAAGTGCCATTTAGAAGAAAATTAAAATAATGCTTATTAAAAAAGTTAGAGCCCAAGGACTCTATTGATTTTAATAATCATATTTAATAAAAAATTAAAAAAATTGAATCATTCATTGATTCATTTATTTAATTTAAATAATTTGTTAAATTAAGTATCAAGTATAGTTCGATTTATTGTTTAAAAAAAATTTGGATTGTCAAGCTTATGAATATTTCATCTAGAAAGAATTTTAATTTGACCAAAAATAGCAGCAATAGAAGCAAAATTTAGCAATGCAAGTTATTTCGTGGCTTGAAAAAAGATGGTATCAAAAACTCGTCCTGAATATGCAAATTAAATCATCTTTGTCAATTTTAAATTTAGAATAAGAAAAAAAAATGAATTTTTATAAGATAATTTAATTTTTATCTTGTGAATAAATTAAAATGACAAAAAACAAAATAAGGAAAAGACAAGTAAAATTCTTTGAGTCTCAATGCTAAAAATTTCCTATTGTTTCACTTCTAAATTGAAAATAGCTGAATTTCCAGTTCAATTATTTGTCTCGAAAAAAATATTCTCTTTTATTAAAAAATAATTTCGTCTTAAGAATTGAATAATTGATTTTTTAATATTTAAAATACAAAGCGCTTTCGTGTCAAATTAAATTTACTCAATTAATAATCAATCATTCAATCCCCAAGCTGATATAATTAAAATAAAGTTTTTTTTTTCTTAACATATTAATTAAATTATTTAAAATGGCCAAATTTAAAAAATAAATATCAAAATTTATCCCGAAATATTTCTAGTCCTAATCGAATCAAATTTTCTATAATTTAATTGCTTTTGGGATATAAACAGTATATTCTACAGTTTTAAACAGTTAACAATATTTCCTAAAGCAGCATCATCGATTTTTCAATCACACCGGAAGCTCTGGCTTTCAAATTTTATTTTATTTATTTTAATTTTTTTTACCAAAGGTAATTTTATATACAAAAGAAACAAATAATTAAATCATTTTTTTTTCCTTCGCTAAATTTGTAAGCTCCCGAAATACTAAACATGCTACTGATTTCAACTAAAAAGGCTTTCAGGGCGTTTCTTTTCTAAACGCTTGTTATAAACGAATTTTTTTTAGATTTAAGAACATGCTTTGAACAAAAGAAGAGATAAAAAAGCTTCCAAGATGATCGAAAAATTCAACATGACTGAAAGTCAAAATCAGGCAGAAAAGCTTGTGTCATTCGAAGATTACTTTGACCCGAGTTTTCCGCGATGGATATCCATAGCTTTGTTGTTCATAGGCTTATTTGGCAATTCATTATGCTTGGTAATATTCAGCCACAAATCGATGCGTAAACACTCGACATTCATTTATTTGGCCTTTTTGTCCATGGTCGATTTGACAGTTCTAACACTAGGTCTCGGTGAAATAATACTTATATCATATTTTCATCTCGTTGTCCGCAACAAATCCCTGATCATTTGTCGCATATTGTCATTTTTTATCTATGGCTCGACACATTTGTCAAGCTTTATTATAGCATCGGTATCAATCGACCGAGCAATAGCCACAAACATGATAAACTTTTCAAAGACTTACTGCACCCCAAAAACAGCTTATAAAATAATATTTTTTAATATTTTTCTGACAGCAATTATAAACTTTCACAACTTAATTTTCATGGGTCACACTGAGCCTACCGAAATTGCAAACGCAAGCTTAACTTCCGGGCTTGACTATTTGAGTCAAAATTTAACCAAAAGCTTGCTAACCTCTTGCATATGTGGTTCTAAAAAGGACACCTTGTACGACAAGTTTTTGGATCCTGTTTTCAAATGGATTGACTTATTGTCCTATGCGATAATACCATTTATTATCATGGCCATATGTACATTCTTGATAACAAGAGTGCTATTTTTGTCTAATAAAAGATTGAACAGAAATAAAAAGCAGAGCAAGTCATTGCTGAAAAAACCGAACCATAAATCGAACAAAGCCAAGCATTTAACTTATACCTTAATAACCCTAAATTGCTTGTTCTTTTGCCTTGTGTCCCCGTTGTTGGCCGTTCTAATAATTCTAAAAGGAAAAGAAACTGATGGAAGAAACAAAATCGTCATAAATATTGTTTATTTATTAGCGTATTCGAATCACTCGTTTAATTTTATACTTTATGGCTTTTCGTCTCCGCCATTTCGGGAATTGTGCATAAAGTTGTTTCGAATTAAAAAAGATAAGTTGAAAACTAACTGCTTGACTTGCAAGTAATTTCAAAAACCATTAATAATTAATTTTTTTGTTTTTTTTCAAGTTTTTAAATTTTTTTTGTCATTGATTTTTAAGTGATTTTCTATTTTTTTAGTTAAATTTAGTTATTAAAATAAAAAAATAACACAAAAACACTTTATTGACAATTTAATCTTTGAAGTAAGTATCTTTTTACATCTTGACCAAATTAGAACTATTTTAAACAATCATAACTTCAGTTATTAAGCTAATGTTATTTTTGCAATAAAAAAAATCAACAAATTTTTTTAAAATGACTTAATTTAAAGAAAAATATTTACCCATTTTCAAAACATCAATTCTTCTAATTGATTAATTCAGAGATCTTGGTTAATTAAAAAAAAAATCAAGTATTCTGGTGTTTTTAGGAATAAAAAATACTTCTAAGTAAGAATAAAATACAATAATAGCAGTAGTAGTAAATTTGCTGTGTGGAAACCCACCAGCTAGAACGTGGGCCAGAGCCTCAAAAAAAAAAGCTCAACTGTAACAGCCAGAGTACTTGTAATGTTATGAGCCTCTGAGTCTGGTAATAACATTTGAACCTATCCTTTTAACTAATTTCTCGACCGCCCTTAATTACCGTTCACATGGGATAGAAATATATAAAAAAAATATAAAAGCCGATAAGATAAATATACCATAATATAAAAGACAAAATAAAAATAAATATATTTTGATAGTGTTGTTGCATTAAAACTAAAAAGAACTAAAAAAAATGATGCTAAAATAATGAATAAAAACAATGTATCTTGTGCTGATTTTTGAATTCTTGAATCACCATTAACCAAGCTTTTTCCTATTCTCTTATTCTCTAAGCCAAAAATCCAATATTGCTTTGAAAATATTGAGACTACCAGCGTTTACTATATTGTCCGGCAGCACATTATGGATACCCTGTTAGTGAAGAAGTGCATTCTTGCACTGACCGACGAGTGAAAGTCGTTAATTTCACGTAAAGTGAAACTTTGTGACCTGACTCGCCTTTTATTGCCTCTTGTTGAGGCCGCAGGAACATCTTGAATGACGCTTGATTTAAGATACGGTCTTTGGTACCAGTTAATACGCTCGAGCTCATTCAATGACTTGAAAAGTTGAATTAAATCACCTCTTTTACGCCTGAGATCGAGTGTGGTGATCGACAATGTGTTTAAACGATCGTTCTATTATAGATTTCTATTAGTGTTAGGTATTTTCGAGGCTCTTCGTTGGACTTTCTCAAGCATGGTCGATTGTGCCCCGTTGAGTGGGTCCCACACCGGGATCGCAAATTCCCGGTGTGGGACCCACTCAACGACCCACGGGTTTCGGTCGCGACACTCAAAAGTTTTATATTTAATAGAATAAAATATTATATAAGCAAGTTCCATAGTTCTGTCCGATGGTGAACAATTTAGACACAAGCAAAAAAGTGTTAAGTCAAACTTAAACAAAAAATGCTCCTTTTCTGCAAAATTCCAATTAAATTTTAAATAAAATGTTTAAATTCATTAGTTTATTTTTGAAAAATCTATATAAGTAGAGACATGACAAATTTTCAACTCTAGGAGTTTTGTCAAAAATGAAAAATCTTATTTTTAATTTTTAATTTCGATGAACATGACTAAATGGAGAAACAAATACATATGTACTCAAAAATTGTGTCTCAAGCTAGGTATTTGAATCAAATTATTTCAATTAATTGAATACTTTTGAGATGTCACATTATTGGAACTTAAAAATGTGGCTCCTTTGTTTGACAAGAGAAACTTTATGGATCATTCCAATTTTCTGAATGTTTTCAGTGTCTAAAATGAGAGAGAGTATCTTAAGAAACAAGTCATATTCTCACTATATCTTTAATTTGAGGACAAATTAAAGATATACAGAATAAGGATTCATTATCAAAAATTTACTAGGTCATAGTCCAACTTCATCTTACGTTTGCAGACCTAACTTAAAGAAAGACATAATCGGTATCGAATCAGAAAGATGAGATATAAGACTTTTTCAAAGCATCATTTGTCTGAGCTATGAAAAAAGGTTCCAAGAACTAAATTCAACAATACTTTGAATCAAAAGGCTTGAGGTGATTTAATACAAATTTTTAATAAAACATTAAAGAGTTTTGATGGAATTAACTGAATTAATAAAAAAAGGTCTAAAAATGATCTATCGTTTCAATTGACACATCAATTATTTAACCTTTTAATTATTTGATTTTAAACATGTACCACAAACCTATTCCAATCTCATGGAATTCTAGCCAGCTATGCGGATGATAAATTCTTCTGATCGGTCATCACATTCAAAGCTTCATGGCCAAGTTGAAACCATAAAGTATCGTAGTTGATTGGCTTGGGTAGCAGACCTTATTTGAATGTTAGCAAAATTATCACGAAAGTGATCTTTTAGTTATGATTCTCAACTCTGTTTTCAAAATTCATAGCCCAATATAGAATAAATCCCATCTTGATTAAACTGCACCCCAGTACCATTGTGTAATATAAGGTTCAAACGGTGCATATTTCAAGTCTAAATTTTTTTTTTTAAATGATTCAACATTTTTCATTTTGAAATTTATTCAAATAAACAACATTTTTTTACAAAGAATTTTTTTTTTAAATAATTTTTTATCAATTTTTATTTTCTATGTGCTAGAATGATTTTTTTGTTTTTTAAATTATTTCAAAACTATTTAAAACTTATCATATATTTTGAAATTAAAAAATATACAATGGAAAAAGCTGAATTTTATTTTTCTTTTTTTTATTTTCTTATATTGAATCCTTAGAGAACAGATTAAATTTGCGATCAATATCTGATTCGTTTTAAAATAATATTTTGTTCAAGAACAAAATGACTTTGGTTTTAAAAAATTTTCAAGATCATTTGCATAATGGAATTAAATCGTAAAACATAATAAAAGAAAATTCAGAGTGACAATACCAATATTAAAATGTCAGTGTAAGCATAAAAATTACATAACGATCAGAAGAATCCCAAAAGAACTCTCTCTAAATTATTTAATTAAATAATTTAATTAGTTGATAATAAATTGATTAACCCAAATTACCCGGTTCACAGGATTAAATAAGGTTAGGGGAAAATCTCTTAAAATAGTTAACTAAATAGCTTCATTTCCCCCAAAACTAACCCTTTTGCCGCGATTTCCACTCATTTACCCCCTTTCAAAGATATCCTTGAAAAACTTCGTAATACTTTTGGTTTAGATTTGAGCAATAAATTAGATTTTGCATCGAATTTATTTTAAGAAAAATTAAATTTCAGAAAATTTTAGAATGAATATATTTTTGCTAGGATCTTTTTTAAACTTAGTTGGTAAGCAATCAAAACCATTCTAGTTTTTTTAGATTAGCGAAATTTTTAAACTTCCCTTTTAAAAAAGCATCACATCAATAAAGCGAATTTTTTTCATTTTGGTACTTACCAGTCTTTGATTTTTTAGGATTTTTTTTAGATATGTTTTGCTACAAATCATAAACTTAAGTGGAGCATTTAAATTTCTTCTCTAATAACCTGGAGAAGATTTCTGAGTTAGAGATAGTGAATTTCCTCAAAATATTTAAAAAGCATTTATTCAATAAAATTTTTTTAAAAAAAATTTTACAGTTTGACATTTTTTTACTAGTTAAATTAAATATTTAGCTATATGTATTTTTAATTTAAAGCAAAAATACATAAAAAAGAGCTATTACAATTAAAATGTTCCAGGAATTTTGATAACTATTGAAAGAAAAATTGTTTTGCGTGGTTGTCGTTTTATCAGAAATAATCTGAATTGAGCCTTCATAAAATGTGTATGAAAAATTTGTTGAATAATTCAAATCACCAATAACAATTTTGACATCAATTTTTTCTGTTCTGTTGAGATTAAGAATGGGAGTTTTACATTTAATTTCACCTATTCCTATCATATTAGCCTCGGTTTTTATATCATTGAATAAACAATATATTTTTTGACAAATTGCTTTTTCAAAACCGATTCCAAATATGCTCAATTCGACTTGTTTGTTTGCAGGACCGAATGTTGGTAACAAATTAGAGACATTGACTTGAGAATTAACATCTCTTTTCAAACAAACATCTTGATAAGCTTCATCAATAAACTTCTGCCATTCATTTTCAAATTTTTCATATCCTACTTTTTTCAATTCATTCGGAATCGAACTATACTTGATCGAATTATTAGCTATGATTTTCAAGTCGTACAAATCAAGACCCCAAGCCATATAGGCCAAATAGTAGTCCACTGTTAAATCGTTGTAACCAAAGCTTCCCGGATCGTCACCAGCCAAAACAATTGGTATTCCACTTCTGAAAAAGTTTATAGCCGGATGATTTCTTAAATCAGAAACATAGCCTTTTTTAGAATAAAAAATCAAAATAAAATTTTTATCTTTTCATTTGGAATTTTTACCAAGAATTTGATTGCTAGCAGGACATGCCTCAATGGCTATACCTCTTTCGACCAAATATTGATACAGTTCAGGATGCTTGATAAGACCGATTCCGTGTCCCACGCGGCTTGTTCTCAGAATAATCGAGTCGTAAATATTATTCAAAGTAGATACTGCGTCGCCAAATTTAGCTGGTTCCATGTCCTCGGGCCAGTTGGTCTCAGCTGTGTGAAAAATCAAATTAAATGTTCCATTGCTTGATTGACTGTAGTTGAATCCTCGCATCAAAGTATCACTGTGAAATAGAAGTGTATGGCCTTGATCTTCTTCGCCGACCAAATCAAATCCGCGGATCATTTGAGGAAATTTCGATTGTATCCTCAAACTTGTGTCCAAAGTTGAGTTGATGTCACTTTTAGATCGACTTCTAGAACCGTAGATAACAAATACAAAGTCAATAAGCTGTGGATTTTCTCTGATGTAATTTTTTTTAAATTCTATCAACATTTCGAGCTCTTGTTCTGGCTGAATGAACACTTTGTCCAAATTATTGTCAACATAATACAGACCACCAAAATTTGAGCGCCTAAATTCAACCAGTTGCACATTTTCTTCCAATGACAAATCCAAGCACGCTTTTAGATAATCGAACCTAGTTCGATTGTATTTTGTCAAGTCAGAATAAAACCAAACACGCCGTATTTGTTTGCTGCTAACCATCTGCCTTTCGAGTCTGTTGGATAGATTTTTTCATCCAATCCATTCAAAATGCCTGTCAGTGTGGTCTTTTCAATTATTTTTTCTATTGTCCAACTTGAGCCTTTGACTGGAATCCAACCTTTCGGAGCATCTTTGGCAAAGTAGCTCAAGAAATGGCTAGTACACTTACACTCAGATGAACTAGATGCACAATCTGGATTGTTGTCTTTGTCGCAAATATGAAGCCAGCTGAACTCGGGTTCTCGACTGAAAACAATTTCCAGGAATTTCTTTCTATTCAACATTTGAAATTCATGGATGTGTAAATTACCGCCTTTGGGCAGCTTGTTCAAAAATTTGTAAACATTTCTTGAAGTTACGTTGGCCAATTCGGTTTCGATCGGCCTAGAAGGAAAAAAATAATCAGCTGTTTGACCAAACTCTTCAAATTTCAGCTTTTCCATGTAAATGTTAACAAATCTTTCTTTGTCATTAAGAATGATTTTTTTAGCAGTCAGATTATTTCGGGCTTCCATGTAAGCATATTGATTGAATGGGAGTGGTAGCGGTAAGATAATTTTTTGCAGATTAATAAGTAATGTGATTTTCAGTATAAGATGCATAACGAAGCAAGTCAAATTTAAATTTCAACTAATAAAATGCTATAAAATTTTTATAACTTTTTATAATTTAATTTTATCATCTTTTTAGATACGATATCAATTCAAATTTTTTTCAAACTTATTTTTCATTTAGAAAATATTCTTTATCGCTTCTTTGTTGAGCATTGCTCGTGATTTCTCCAAATTAGTAGTTTCATTAGATAATTTAATTTTTTAATATTCTCATTTAAGATATTTAGGTTTGAAATTTTGATTTATATTTTACATAATTAGAATTTGTGTATATTACTTAAAATAAAATATTTCATTTACCATAAATAAGAAAGAGTATAACTTTTTTATTTATAAATATACAATAATGGTTCAATTGAATTTAATATTTGCTACAAATAACAAACTATCCAAAATGTTTTTCAATTTTATTCAAAATTTTTGAAAAATTTTTGAACAATTTTTGAACAATTTTTTTACTTATTGTTGAAAAATAAGCGAGTTGTCAACTCCTTGAAGATTTCTTTTTGTTTCAGCGTAAATATTTTAAAATTTACAAATAAGTTACATAATTTATTTTTTTTAAATAAAAAATTAGAAGTTGATTTAAAAATAATTTATTTTAGTTGGTCCACTTCCAAACAGGAAATTTTATGTTAATTAAATCAAGGTTCAAACGTGAGGTAAATAACCCTTTCGTGAGCTTATTTTATGCTCTTTCTTTATGCTTCTTTATAGGAGTTTTATTAGCTTGTTTTCGAGTAGGTCCATACTGTTAATAATATGTTAAGGTATTTCATTTTGAAGTTTATATATTATTCTTATGTACTTTGATTTGATATTCATGAAATATTTTCAGGAATTTTGCAAAACTTGAAATTTGATGATGTTTAATTGATGATAATTTTTCTCTTTATTTTTTGAAAAATAAGATTGCTTTTTGCATTAAAATTCAAAGCAAAAGATTTTTTAAATAAAATATTTAACTTGAAAGGGTTAGGGTTAGGGTTCTGTTATAAAATTTTGAAAATCAAAAAAATTCATTTTAATTACAAAAAATTAAATCAAAATGTTGTGTTAATAAATTTACTCCTTTCAAAAATTTAACCTTGACTTATTTCAAAATAAAAAAAAAGAATTTAGCTCTATTTTTTTTGATATGTTGATAAAAAAAATTAAAGATTGTATCCTTTGAACTCTTTATTTTTTGTTTTATTCTTTAGGCAATACTAGTTGATTTCAATATTTTTTTTATTTAGTTTGATTTTACCAAGTCTTAAGAAAATATGTTCCAGGACTGAACTTCTCTGTAAACATGTCTTGAATTTACTACAACTGTTTATGGTTAAAACAACTGACTTTATGGACTCTCAAACAATTAATTAAGAGTTGAATTAGTACCTTGAATATTCAATTCATTATTTCTCTTCTTTCACTCAAATTTTCCTATCCAATGTTTATCAGTCTCATCTGATAAGACATATTAATTAAAAGTTCTAGTACCTTCTTGATTGCATTCAATTTGCACCAAGTTCTAAAATTAAATTATCTAGTTAAATCAAATTTTAAATTTTTTTAAAAAAAATTCTAAATGATTGCGTTTTAAAATTCTAAAGAATTCTAATTAATTAATTTTTTATAAATTTAGATAAATAAAAAGAAGCTAAGGAAAGAAACTCAGGAATTAAAGAGAAAGGATTTTAGACAAAAATCATCTAAAATAAAAAGAGAATAAAACAAATAAATATTTAGTCAATACGGCAAATTAAAGTTTATGATCAAATTTTAATAATCATAATAAAAAATTCCACTAAAAAATGGTTTTACTTAAAATTTAGAATTTTGAAGTTTAACTTGTGATAGATTTACTTAATGCAAATTCTGAATCTGAAAAGGAGATGAGCGCCACCCCATTATCCGCTAGGATAGAAAAGGGACAATTATTAAAAAATTCTGAATATACAACATTTCTGCAGATATTAAGAGTTTTTCCGATTTAAATTTAATTAAGCATTGAATTGAATTCCTTCTTGAAAAAAATTTCTGGATCAAATTTTTAAAATTATTTTTAATGATAATTTTTTTAAACAGATAATTTAATTTTGATCATTAACTTAATTTTGTCGTAGATGTGTCTAAAATTTGCTAAAAAATTTACCTGCTCTTAATGATTGAGTAAAATAGATTTTTGTCAACTTTTGAATCTTATCTGAGGGTTCTAAGATGTACGAAATTTCATCCAAAAATTAAAAAATAGTCAATGTAAAAATGTATAAAAAATGCGATGAAAATTTTAAATATTTTACACAACTTTGGAATTTTAAAATTAATTTGCTTAAAATAAAGCTATGTTGAGTTTTGAACAATTTCAGTTTGTTTAAAATTTTGGAATGAAAAAAATCATTTAATTATTTGTTAAATATACTTTAAATATCATTTAAATAAAATATTTCAATTTAGTTTGTATCTTTTTAAAATAAACTCAATTAAGTATCATGAGTTAAGATTCTTTGATAAATTAAGGTATCGGAAATATTGTAAGTTTAATAAAAATATTTTGTTTTTGTTTTTTTTTCAAACATAGCTCTTTATTTAATCTAGTTGCAACTATTTTTATTCACATTTATCTAATAAGATTTTGTTTCAAACTATAAATGACACGTCTTAATAGAAGATAGTACACCTTTGATGATTATATGACTTTAGTCTAGAAATTTTTTTTCTATTAATCAGCTTTATAATTTAATACAACATATGAAAATCTTAAATTTTTAAAATCAGCGATTAAATTTATTTCAGTTACATAATCATATTATGGAAATTCCAAGAAGAATACGTCTGTATTCAATGTAAATTCTTTGCAGAATTTTGAAGAATTAGAGAATAAAAGTTTATCAGTCAAAGTAGAATTTTTGATCAAATTTCAGATTTCAAAAGTGATCAAAAAATTTTAAATGCGCAATTATATTTAATTGCATTTTAAAATGATGTAAATTCTGCGATAATATTAAATTGCGCATTTTAAACTTTTTGGACACTTTTAAAATCTGAAATTTGCTAAAAAATTTTCCTCTGTCGTCATTCATTGAACGCTTTAATGTTTAATTTTGTTTCTTCATAAAATAAAATCATCCTAGTTTTTAATTAATTTTTTTTAATTTTGGTCATTTTAATTTTAACATAAACTTTTTTTGAAAAAAATCTGTAAATTCCAACAGGAGATGTCCAGATTAACAAAATAGTTTCCGTGTCTTGAAAGTTCTATCACAAAATTAAAAAAAAAATCTAAGTAACACTTTGGCTCTCAGATTATTTTCGCAAGGTCACTTTTTTGTTCAATATTTTTAATAAATTTAAAATTTTAACAAATCGTTCGTGGATCCTGAACCAAAACTATGAGTAAAATTTTCTTTTTTTCTAAAATTTTTACTTGTTAAATAACTCATGGATCTTTTAACAAAAGTTTGTAATAAATTTTATGCTCCATCGGTGAAATAATTTGGAGTTGATGAGCTAATAAAAAATTTTTAAAAAGTGAAGCAAGTTTTACCAGGGCTATTGGGACTGAAGAAATCAGGTTGCATCTAATTTTTTAAGATGCTGCTATATTTCATTCTACGCTTAAGAAAAAATCTATTATTTTTTGTGATTTTCTTCCGCACAAGTCTAAAAACTGATTAAATATCTTTTAGATAACGGGAAACAAGCTTATTTTTAAGCTTAAACTTTTGATTTAGGCTTAAGCTAAAAAAATTAAAATTTTTTTAGTGTATTCACTATTTATTTTCACATATTCATTACTTTAGTGAGTATTGTTTATTAAAATGGGAGAGTAATTGATTGTGAATCAAATAGAAAAATAGCAAAAAAGACTGCATAAAAATTAATTTATTGAAAAAAAACAGAAACTTCATTAACTTTTTTTTAAAAAGACAATTTAGCATAAAATCTTTTATGAGATAAAATAAATAAATTTAAATAATAATTCGAATTCAAAAATTTAAAATTGAATTTTTTTAGAAAATCTTCAAAAACTTACATTTGCATTATTTTAAAAAATTTTCAACTTTCGCCTTTAGGTATTCATTGAGATAAATAACTAGAGTTCCCATATCACTGTAAAGTTTCCTTAATAGTTAAGAATTTAGCCTCGTTCTTTTGTATTTGTATTTAGTACAAAAATTTTTATTTTAGATCATTTTTAATAATAATGGTTAAAAAAATTTTATTCTAAGCTAGTAGATTACTTGCTTTTACGACAGTGTTAGTCTGCTTTTTTCTGCAATTATCTTATTATTTAAAATAATTCCAGTTGGGAAAAATCTAAATTTCTAAGACTTAAACGGTTTTTAACAGTAAAAAATTTAAATTTTGAGAATCCCTTAAATTCGAATCCTCTTAAAATTTTATTTTTATTTTAAAAAATTTTGGATAAGAATTTAACGTAATTATCCGAATTTAGTGACATGTTACTAAATCAAATAACGGCATGTCACTAAAAATGAATAAATTTAACCCATGTTAAAAAAAAAAACATCCGACTTTAATAGTAAATTAAATTTCCCTTTTTTAAAGAATTTTATATAAGCATTGATAATTATTAATAATTTTAAATATGTGTTCACTTTTTATTACATGTCACTGAAATTGAATGTTTATTTTTTTTAAAACAGTGCTCACCATGATTGTCTCTGCCAGTGACATGTCACTAAAATAAAGTACTCTTTTTTAAAGACCTTAAAAGTGCTTTTATGTAAATAATGTAGATTTTTTATTTTTTTTTAAATTCAAGTATAAAGAAATCATCTTGAAAATAAAATATAAAGAAATCATCTTGAAAATAAATAAAAAGGATCTCATTGAAAATTTGAGTTTTTATTCATACTTGGCGAGGTGACAACTAATTTTTGTCTAAAAAATTTAAACAAAAATAATTTGGATAGATAAAAGTTAAGCATCAATTCCGTTCTTGTTAATTAGACAAAAATCTTAAATTTGATTTTAAATTTCAATTTTCCTGATTAATCAACCAAAAACGAAGACAAGCTTTTTTTAGTCTATGATTACCTTACAATTTCTTTAAAAAATAGTATACAATTTTTTTTTTAATTGCAAAATCTGAAATAAATTTTTGAATATTGAATTTTTTTTTAAATTAAAATTTGAATTTTTATCTGAGTCATTAAAAATTCTAATTGCTATAAATTGGCGATTGATTGGTATTATTGTCGCAAACGTGCCTACAATACAATAAATTATAGAACAACTTCAATTTTAAAAAAGATTTTGAGCTCACATTTAATGATTTTTTTGCATGTTGTTGGCATCAAATTTTACAAGGTTTTTAATGTTTCCAAATTGAAAATAGGTATAATAAAGTATTACTTTGACATTCACTGGAGGCTTTTTTAATATATTTAAAATTTTTATAAAAATATCAAGTTTCGAATGAATAGCTTTTAATTGAGTTAGTAACAAACAATACTGGCCAATGCAAAAACAAGATATCAATGGATATAAAATATCTTTGCGTTTTCAACTTCATAGATCATTAATTTTCTTTTCTAGTTAGAAAGAAAAACAAGAAAAATAGCTTGGCTCTTCTTTATTTAAGAGATAAATTCTTTTTCCACAAATATTTCAATCACCTTTGATTGCCATAAGCTCACAAAAGACGAGTTTATCTTAGAAACTAAAGAAAAAAATTAACTTATTTTAAAGACTTTTAGACGTTTGAATAAATGGGTTCCATATTTTGCTCCTATTACATCAACAATCGATTTAGCAGGATCCGCAAGGCGATTGAGAATTCCCAAGTAGACAAGCTTAAAACTGAATTGCAAAATTTTGCTAAGAAAGAAAACCTAATGAACTTAAGTATTGACAATTATGGCAATACTCCACTTATACTCTCGGTCGAAGCTCGTCAATTGAAAAGTTTACTGTACCTTCTTGAAGACTTAAATGTTGATCCGAATAAACCAAACGAGTTTACTTTACTTTCCCCGCTGCACATATGTTGTCTTAGCTCACCTTTTGATCAAAAAAAAATTGATACCAGCATCCGATTAAAATCCAGGTCCAAATCTTTAGACAATCTCGATTTAAAGACCGATTCTGAAATGCAAGATAGCGTTTTGTCTAACCAAAGTGATGACATTCTAAACACTAAGAAATTCAGGTCTCAGAATAATTTACTTGCCAAACAATTGAGCAAGAGAATGCGTATTTATGCGTCAGTGGACTCGGCAATTCACTCAATAGGAACTGAAACCAACTCTGACCTAAGAAATATTTCATTAAACCATGTTAAAGTTAATCAAAGACCCATTGACTCAGATACGATGGCCAAAATGATTGATTCCTTGATAATAAATGGTGCTGATGTTAACATACTTGCAAAGGTAATTATCTTAAATGACATTTTTTTATTTTTTTCCTATTGATTAAGTTCTTTTAAAAATTTGATAATTCAATTCACTCAATATTGTGAAATTTTAATACAAGTTGAAGAAAAAATTCTTCCTTTTTGATAACGATCCTTTGTTGCCCCCTTTTTACCTAAAATAATTTTTCTAATTTAAAAAAAAATACAAAAAATAAAGCATCAATTAGATTTAAATTTGATTTGATTTACTTAAAAAAAAGAAGAAAATTAAGATTTTATTATAGATAAAAAAGGTGCAACAAAGTATCTTGCATTGAGTTGTCAAATTTTTTTTAATTTATATTATTATCTTAAATTTTAATTTATCAAAAAAGGAAGATTTATTTAGTCACTTTATTACGAGTGGTTAAATGACTTTTGGGTTATTTTGCCTTTTTAACGATATTTTTTTTTAAAAGCTTTTTTTGTCAAATAATTATAAAAAAATTATAATCAAGGGTTTTATCAAAGAAATTTTAGGCTTGAAAATTTTTTGTTTTTTGTTTTAAAATGGTCCAGAAAAATTCTTACAATTTACAGAATTTCCTCAAAACTAATTTATCTCATCTTTTAAAAAAAGTTTAATAAAATTTTAATTTTTAAACATTTGACTTAATTTTGCGGCTTTGAAATTAATCCTAATACAAATTACGTCTATTAGGTTAATAGAATTACCAGAATGCCCGGCTTTGAATTTGTTCGATACGTAAGTCCTTTGCATGTAGCAGTATACAATAAAAATGTAGCAGCAATTAATTTATTAATCAAACATGGTTGTAATGTGAACCAATGTGATCCAATTTCCAAAATAACACCATTACATATGGCCTGTCATATGTCTAAACTGGAAGTGGTAAACGCTTTGCTTGGGTCAAAATCAATCGATGTAGAGCTAAGATCCAAAAATGGCTTTAACTGTTTGCATTGGCTTGCTTATAGTGATAATAATGAGAACACCTTTGGCGTCGCAATGTTGTTGATTTCAAATTTGATCCGAAAATATGAATCAATGTATGAGAGTAATTCGAGTGATTTTATACATGTCTGTGACAAGAGAGTTAGAAATTTTGTCAATCAAGTCGGAGTTGAGCTAGATCAGACTCCCTTAATGCTGGCATGCTTGAAAAATAAAGTCAACCTCATCAAAATATTACTTGATCATGATGCAGTTATTGATGTCAAAGACAAGAATGGGAATTCAGCGTGTGATTATGGCAAGAAAAATGAGTCATGCGTGTATCTATTGAATTCATTTTACAAATTTAGAAAGATAACAATGAAAAAAATTAAAAAATCCGAAGAAAACAACAATTTAATAAACGAAATTAAGGAAAAATTTGGTGAATCGAAAAACAAATTAAAGCAAATTTCGTTGAGCTCATTGAATGATGACAACTCAGAAGCTAATTTGTACAAAACGACCTTTTAAGTAATTAAATAATTTTCGCAATTATTTCATTTTAGATACAAAAATAATCAGTCTTAAAATTTTTTCAATTAAATAATTTAGAAAATTTAAAAGCAACTAAATGTATTTAGTTAATTTAAAAAAAATTATTTGAAATTGTATTTTATTTTAAATTTTTTTTAATAGTGTGTTTTTTGTAACTGGACAATAAATTGATTTAGCATAATAGCATTCTTAATTTTTTTTTTTTAATTAAAATCTAAGTCATAGTTTCATTGATGATTTATAGAATAGCCTTATTTTTTATTTAATTTTAAATAAATCAAAATTGAATCTTTATTCTTTAAAAAATCTAACTTATAAAAATTGTTAAACGTTTTGATGTTTTGATCTAAGCTTTTTTGCATTCAAATTTAAATTTAGAATCAAAATTTTTAGTATTTGATTTAAAAAAAGTTAAAGTTTTTTTATCAATTTTCTAATAATAAATGACTAAACTTTATTAAACATGATTTTTTTTAAATTATATAAGTAAAATGCAGCATTAAAGATTTTGGCAAAAGACTAAAACTAAAAATAATGAAAAAAAATGATTTTTTCTATTCAATTTTTGGCGCTGGATCAAATGCATAATTCAAAATAATTTGTTTATCACAAACATCTCAAGATTTAGGTTCCATTTTTTTCAAGAATGGGAATATTAAATTGTTATTTTTTAAATAAAATTCCATAATCACACTTGGATAAATATCCTAAAAAATTGTTCATGATTAAATTAAAATACAAATTGTATAAAAAAAAAAATATAAATTAAAGCAAAAAAAATAAAATAATTTTAAAACATGAAGATATCTACAAGATTTTTAAACGTAAAATTTTTGAATATTTTTGAATCATTATTATTCCATTAAATAAATATTTAAAAATAAAAATAAATTTGTGTGATCTCAATTTTAAATGATTTAATATCACTTTTATAAAATGAAATTTATTTTAAAACAAATTTAGACAATAATTCTCTTTTTGTGAGACGATGGGTTACTGACATTTTTATTACCTAAATACCAAGTTAAACTAAAGCAATTGTTTAATACCATTCATATTTAATTCATTTAATACAATAACAAATAAAATTTTTTAAATTTTAGTTTTTTAAAATAAAATGAAACTTAACATAATAATTTAAGAATAAAATAAAGAAATGTTCATTTAGAAGTTTGACATTTCAAACAAAAAGAATTTTTTCAAGTTATCAATTTGTTTTTATTTTATAATAAGTTATTTTATATTCCTTAAAAATTCAATCTAATGAGAATTGATAATCTTTCAATAAATTCAATATAATGACATTGATAAATGATTTAATTTTTATATTTAATACTAAAACTTATTATAATTTTTAACGAACAATAAATGTTATTCAGGCACTAACTAATTGTTTTGAACTAAGAGAAAGTTTTCTGTTAAGAATTTAGTAAAAACTTTTATTATTCTTCAAAAAAATACTTTCTAAAATATCTAATAATGTTAATAATGTAAAAACCAAATCAAATATTAGCAGAGATGGAAGTTTGTTTATATTAAAATTAAAATTTTGAACAAATTTTCTTCTTTGATTAATTTTAAATTTTTGAGTAAATTAGACAGCTAATAGAATTTATAAAAATGGGAATATCACTTTTATTTGTATAGATAACTATGAAAAAAATAATTACAATATTTTTTTGGATTAAATTATCAAATGCAATACTGGGTCTACCCTTACCGTTCAATCAATATGCTTACATGGAAGCCCGAAATAATCTGACTGCTAAAAAAATCATTCTTAATGACAAAGAAAGATTTGTTAACATTTACATGGAAAAGCTGAAATTTGAAGAGTTTGGTCAAACAGCTGATTATTTTTTTCCTTCTAGGCCGATCGAAACCGAATTGGCCAACGTAACTTCAAGAAATGTTTACAAATTTTTGAACAAGCTGCCCAAAGGCGGTAATTTACACATCCATGAATTTCAAATGTTGAATAGAAAGAAATTCCTGGAAATTGTTTTCAGTCGAGAACCCGAGTTCAGCTGGCTTCATATATGCGACAAAGACAACAATCCAGATTGTGCATCTAGTTCATCTGAGTGTAAGTGTACTAGCCATTTCTTGAGCTACTTTGCCAAAGATGCTCCGAAAGGTTGGATTCCAGTCAAAGGCTCAAGTTGGACAATAGAAAAAATAATTGAAAAGACCACACTGACAGGCATTTTGAATGGATTGGATGAAAAAATCTATCCAACAGACTCGAAAGGCAGATGGTTAGCAGCAAACAAATACGGCGTGTTTGGTTTTTATTCTGACTTGACAAAATACAATCGAACTAGGTTCGATTATCTAAAAGCGTGCTTGGATTTGTCATTGGAAGAAAATGTGCAACTGGTTGAATTTAGGCGCTCAAATTTTGGTGGTCTGTATTATGTTGACAATAATTTGGACAAAGTGTTCATTCAGCCAGAACAAGAGCTCGAAATGTTGATAGAATTTAAAAAAATTACATAAGAGAAAATCCACAGCTTATTGACTTTGTATTTGTTATCTACGGTTCTAGAAGTCGATCTAAAAGTGACATCAACTCAACTTTGGACACAAGTTTGAGGATACAATCGAAATTTCCTCAAATGATCCGCGGATTTGATTTGGTCGGCGAAGAAGATCAAGGCCATACACTTCTATTTCACAGTGATACTTTGATGCGAGGATTCAACTACAGTCAATCAAGCAATGGAACATTTAATTTGATTTTTCACACAGCTGAGACCAACTGGCCCGAGGACATGGAACCAGCTAAATTTGGCGACGCAGTATCTACTTTGAATAATATTTACGACTCGATTATTCTGAGAACAAGCCGCGTGGGACACGGAATCGGTCTTATCAAGCATCCTGAACTGTATCAATATTTGGTCGAAAGAGGTATAGCCATTGAGGCATGTCCTGCTAGCAATCAAATTCTTGGTAAAAATTCCAAATGAAAAGATAAAAATTTTATTTTGATTTTTTTTATTCTAAAAAAGGCTATGTTTCTGATTTAAGAAATCATCCGGCTATAAACTTTTTCAGAAGTGGAATACCAATTGTTTTGGCTGGTGACGATCCGGGAAGCTTTGGTTACAACGATTTAACAGTGGACTACTATTTGGCCTATATGGCTTGGGGTCTTGATTTGTACGACTTGAAAATCATAGCTAATAATTCGATCAAGTATAGTTCGATTCCGCATGAATTGAAAAAAATAGGATATGAAAAATTTGAAAATGAATGGCAGAAGTTTATTGATGAAGTATATACAAGTGTTTGTTTTACAGCTAGAGCTAGATTTTCTTTATTCAAATTAAATGTTTCTAATTTGCTACCAACATTCGGTCCTGCAAACAAACAAGTCGAATTGAGCATATTTGGAATCGGTTTTGAAAAAGCAATTTGTCAAAAAATATATTGTTTATTCAATGATATAAAAACCGAGGCTAATATGATAGGAATAGGTGAAATAAAATGTTTAACACCAATTTTAAATCTAAATAGTTCAGAGACAGTTAATGTTGGAATCCTAATTGGCAATTCAACTTTTCAAACTGGGTTCTTATATAAATTCATCAATACATAGTTTGAAGATATTTTTTTTAAAAAAATTTATTTTTAAAAAATCATTTAATCGTCAATATACATTCTTTAGTTGACTAAAAGGATCACGCTCTCTAAACAATATTTTTATTCGAATTAATTAAATTTTTTCATTAAAATTTAAGAAATTTTTAAATAAAATTTTTGAAGCTCCAAAAAATAATAGTTATAATAATAATTAGCTACCAGAATATTAACTTGCTTAGAAGTCCTACTAGGATAACTTCTAGAGTATTTTTTTTTTTGCAAAACACTTGATTTATTAAACTAAAATAAGATTTATCTATTTATAATTAATTAAAAAATTGTATGAACATTCAATTACGCAATACACGAAATAACGTTGGGTATATTATAAAAATAAATGAATTTGTCTGAAACAAGTTTAAAGTTTTTAAATTTGGCACTTATATTTGATTTTAAGTTAAACAAAAAATTTCCACTTGAATCAAAATAGGCAAGTCTGTTTTCATTTACTTTCACCAAAAGCCGGAAGCTCGAGTCCATTCTAATTTGATTAAACCCGGGATTTTTTTCAAAATAAATATTTCTAATCGTGTGACCGCTGAATCTGCTTATTATTTTTATAAAATGCATTGACCTAGCGAAGTTGTAAGCATAAATGAAAGCTTTGTTAAACGATAACTGGAGAAGAGTCCAGGTTTCGTTGATGTAAAAAAGCTCGCTAGGGCTTACACTTTGACCAAAAAATTCCACAAATTCTAAATTGTAATCGAAAATAATGTACCTATAGAAAGCATCGCTGATTAAAAATATAACTTCGAACCTATTCATTAAATGCATCTTCAGCTTAAGATCCAGAGTTCTTTGTTTGACAACCAAAATGTCATTTTTTTCATTGTCATAATAGTACAGCAGAAGTCTTGACTGATATTGGTCTTTGATTAACAAAAGAAAATAAAAATTGAAGGACAAAATTTGGTATGTTTGATAAGATTTTAGATTCCAACTTTCAGTGACCAGCACAACATGGTTATTTTTGACCACTTGAAACTCTAAACGCTTAAATGTTTTTTCAACCAAATTTAAATGTATGTCTTTGCATAAAATTAACTTGTGTTTTTTAGGAGTGAAAAAAACACTGGGTCTAGCTTGAATGTAAATTTTTTCCAGATTGTTTTCATGAAAGCTTGAATTGTGTAGAAAAAGATGAATGTTATGTAGCTTGAGGTCCCAATGGTTTGTAGAAAAGCCAAAGTCGATTAGTTTTAGCAAACTGTTGCAGTCAATGGAATTTTGTTTTGGCACGTAAATAACTCGATCTCCTGAACTGAGGCTCATATTTAAGTACCTTTTTAGTTTACTTATCATATCATGTCTGGATTGCTGCAGTTTTCGGTCAATTGTATCCTCGAAAGAGGCCAAACAAACAAGCTCGAAGTTGGAACTGCTCAATAGGGTCTTTGTTTGGACAATTTTTGAGCCGATAGAAGAAAATAAAGTGTCTATTTGCGAGCATAAATGATCAGTCTGGAACATTGTTTGGATTTTTTCAAATTTTGAAAAGAGATTTAAACACTCAAACAAATTTTACTAATTTTTGTTTACAAAGTGATTTACAATCAGATATCGATGATTGTTTTTAGTTATGTATGTAAATTTGCTATTTTTAATTTGATAGGAATTTAGCTTAATGGAGTAAATTTGATGAAGCATCGGTGACTTCTTAAGCTGTAAAAATTACCTTAATTGAAAAAGAATTTTTAATTTATAAATGCCTAACTAGTTTTGTTTTCGTTTTAATTATAATTTAAAAATAGTATACCTTAAAAAAGTATTAAAATGCATAAAATGAGGTTTTTGTTGTTTATTTTTTACCAAAAAATGAAAGAATAGATTCAGACTTATGAAAAATATATTTACTGAAGCAAAAATTCTGCTCCAACAGTAAAGTGATAAGCATTATTCAAAAAATTATAAAATAATTTTAAAAATTAAGCAAAAAATATAAAATAATTAAAATAATTTCAAAATTTAAATGTTTTTAAGTTAAATTTATTTAATATTATTAAGTAAAGAATGGTTGAATGTTGCAAATTTCAGCATTAATGTCTTGATCACAAAGCTTTTCATCAGTTTTGTGAAAAAAAAATCAAAATTATTAAAATTTAACCATTTTTGCACTAAATTCGAAATTGGTGGTATTAGATTAATAGTTCCCCACTGTTAAAAATTTTGGACACAAACAACAATCAGTTCACCTCAAATAAAAATCTTTTTTTACAAGAATTTTCTAAACGCAATTTTTTTGTGTTTTATAAAAAAATTGTTCTTTGGAATAAAAAAATGTTTTTAATTTTTTGAAAAGTTTTATATTTGTATTCAACAGTTTTTGTCCTAGAAAAAATATTTGTGCTGAAAAATTTTTCATTGGGATGAATTATGAGACTCTTAGATTAAATGAATTTTAGTTACACTCTCAAAAGCAATTAAATGTAAAAGAGCAAAAATTTTAAGTAAAAAAATTCAAAGTTACGAAATCTAAAATATTTTAAATATTAAAATATTATCATTAAATAACCAAAACTCTTCTAAAATCAAGTTTAATTTGAAATTTTTATGTTATTAGAATAATTGCATCATATATACAAAAAATTTCGAATTCATCGGCATGCTAAATCTTGAGAAAACTAAAATTAATTAAATGGTCTATCAATGTTTTTTCTAAAATTGATACGATGCAGATTATTCTTGGTAGAAAGAAAAACAGTAAGTTCCTTTATTTTTCTTACTCTGAACTCAATTTAAAAATTAAAGCCAAACCGAATTTAGTCTCAAATCATTTTAGATTTAAAATTTCTAAAATAGGATACAATTGTTAAATTAATTGCACGAAACATGAGTCAAATAGTTGACCAAACAACTGAAAAAATGTCCAAAATGGACATTAAAAATGAAAATAGTCGACAACAGCCAAGTCAAAAAAAGTCCAAAAAAGATGACGTTGGAAAATTTCTGTTAAAAGCCCCAAAAGTAACTTAATCAATCCAATTATCAATCAATCTTATTAACTTTAAAGGGGACTAGAGATTTCGATCCTTTGCAAATGGCTGTGAGAGACAATGTCTTTAAGAAGATAATTGAATGCTTTCAATTGCACGGAGCTGTGACAATTGACACACCGGTTTTTGAAAGAAAAGAAATTTTAACTCAAAAATATGGAGAAGACTCCAAGCTTATTTATGACTTGAATGACCAAGCTGGCGAGCTTTTGTCTCTTAGATACGATCTAACTGTTCCTTTTGCTCGATATCTAGCCATGAATCGATTGATAAATATTAAACGATATCAAATTGGAAAAGTGTATCGCAGGGACCAGCCTTGCGCGGCCAGAGGCCGCTATCGTGAATTTTATCAATGCGTTGGTCATTTTTAAATAAAAGACTTTTTAAATTTAAATTTTATTATTTTAAGGATTTTGATATTGCCGGAGTTTATGACAAAATGCTTCCGGACAGCGAATGTGTGAAAATAATGGCTGATATTTTAACAAAAGTTGATCTTGGCGACTTCCAAATAAAAATAAATCACAGAAAATTGTTGGATGGAATGTTCGAGGTGTGCGGTGTTCCCAAGGATAAAATTCGTCTAGTTTCTTCATCTATAGATAAACTGGACAAAACTGAGTGGACCGATGTAAAAAAAGAGTTGGTCGGAGAGAAGAGTATTGATCCCGAAGTTGCGGACAAAATAGGAGAGTACGCTAAACTAAGCGGTGGGTGCTCGATTAATTTTTCCATTTTTTTTCTCTTTCGCTCATTATGGAGCATAAGGTCATTAATTTCGATTTCCACTTAAGCGATTTTTGCCTTTACCCTTGTTTCTACCCATGTCATACACACTGCTACATTTTCATTCGAATTCCTCGTAAAAGAGCTTTACCATGTTCACTATCTTCTTTTACAGACCATAAGATCGTAATTTTACCCACAAGGTTTCTCTGTGTATGCTATCAAAGGCTTTCTTGAAGCTAATGAAGTTTACGAACAGTGGACTGTTCCATTCTAGACTTTGTTCTATGATGCTTCTTAGAGCAAAAATTTAGTCTATATATCTTTCTACTCTTCTAAATCCTGCTTGTTCTTCTCTAAGAACAGCATCCAATGCAACTCTGATTCTACCCAGAGCTATTGCAACTATGTTTCCTTTCTTCGGAAGCTTGACTATAAGACCCTTTTACCAGTCTTCTGGTATGACTTCTTGACACCATTTCTTGCTAAATAGGGTGTTCAATATTTCCAGTGTGGTTCTTAGATGAGTTTTCAACATTTTTTCCGAAACACCGTCAAAACCCGAGGCTTTCCTGCTCTTCAAGTCCTTCTCCACAACCTCTACTTCGCTTGATTAATTTAGGAAAATTTAATTAAATATTAATTTTGATTAGGTGGTATGGAACTAATTAACAAGCTAAAATCAGATGAAGTTTTGAATAAAAACAAAAGTGCTACTGAAGCTTTGGACGATCTTGACTTATTGTTCAAATATTGCTCCATATTTGGTATAAAAGATAAACTATTGTTCGATCTGAGTTTGGCAAGAGGGTTAGATTATTACACTGGAGTAATCTATGAAGCTATTCTAAAAGGTGAATTGGTTGATTATATTGCCGAGCAGCAAAAGAAAGCCTTGGCCGAAAAAGCTGTTGCTAGGGCAGTGGCTATTGAAAAAGCTAAAGGAAAAAAGACCAAAGAGATTTTGGAATTGGATGATGAAGATGCTGATGTAAATGTTTCTTCTGGTGTAGGAACAGTTGCTGCTGGAGGTCGCTACGATGAATTAGTTAATATGTTTGACAAGAAACAAAATGTCCCTTGTGTTGGTTTATCAATAGGGGTTGAGCGACTTTTTGCTGTGATGGAGGCTAAAATAAAACGAGATAATTTAAAAATCAGAGCTTGCGAAACAGAGGTTTATGTGGCAACACCACAAAAAGGACTAGTCGAAGAAAGATTAAAATTATGTCAAATGCTATGGGAGGCGAACATTAAAACCGAACACTCGTATAAAGCTAATCCGAAGATTTTGCACCAGCTACAATATTGTGAAGAAAATAAAATTCCATTTGCGATCATTGTTGGTCAAGATGAAATAGAAAACAATGTAGTTAAATTGAGAGAAGTAGCTTCTAGGACAGAAGTAAAAAATTATAATAATTTAAAATTTTAGTTAAATATTCATTTTTTACTAGGAAACCGTACCAAGAGACAAACTAATAGAGACTTTATCGGAAAAATTTTCAAAAGCCATCTTAACTAACTAAATCCATTTGGCTTTTTATTTTTATCTTAAAAATAAATAAAATTTAAAAATTTTAATTTATTTAAAAAAAAAAAAGTTTTAGAAAAAGCCAAAAACCATCTTATCAAATCAACAACCTACGAGTGGGTGTTACCCTTTACGATTTTTTAAATTAATTTAAAGTTATTTTTATTATGTATAATTTATCTTTGAGAAAAAAATCAATGTTAAGAGAATATGTGAAAAAATATTAAGTTTAATGAGTGTTTTGAAATGACATGCATCACTTGTATTTGTTAAATTGCATCGGTTAGTGACAAAATTTTTCACCAAGTTTAGGATATGATCACCGATGGGAGATCTAGCAATTGAGAGGGCTTATGAATTTATTTCGTATACGAAATCAAAAACATAAATAAATACAGGTACAAATAAGAAATAGAAAAATCTTTTTTAAATTTGGCAAATAAATTTTGATGTTAGAAATTTATGCACTTGGAGTCCGAATCAGAGATTGAAAATGAAGAATGTATAATGTTTATGCTTTATGAAGAAGAGGAGCTGAAAATAATTCTTGGAAAAGTCGGACTTGATGAAAAATTTATAAATTTTCAAAAATAATAAAATAAAATCTTAGATAATAAAATATTTTCTATATTAGAGAAATATTTCAAATTTAAAAGGTAATTAAATATTTAAAACAGGTAATAATAAGTAATAAAAAATTTCTAACGCATTTAAAATCACATTTTCTAATTTTTAGAAGATTATTTATGGAAACAAGGTTAAACAAGATAAATTTTTTTATGGAAATACGTTGTTGTTGCTAAAAAGTTTTAAATAATTCTACTGATCATTTTTTTTCATTTTCAAACAATTATAAAACAAAATTTATCTTTATATTAAAAAATTTAGTCCATTTATTATTTATTAAATTTATTAATATTTAAAATTTCTTTTCTTTATTTTCCAATTGGCGGTAAAACAATTCCTTGATTATTTAATATTGCCAACAACTCTAAATTGTTTTGAATTTCATTTATATCTAAATTTTTTTTGATAAATTTTAATTTAAAACTTCATTTATGAATAAACTTACGAAAACAATGATCCATTATAAGGAAATGATCAGCACAGCATATTAAATGTTCGGTAGGACATGGATTTTGATGTGTTACTTCATAAGTTTCCAATTGATACTTTGTTTCTGTCCAATATGTTAAACACCATTTTGTACAGCTTCCCCATCCCAAAAACCCACACGATTGATACCTAAATAAAGAATTTGAATCCAAATCCAAAATGTTCTAAGTTAATCTTACCCACATCTATGTGTCCCTGATTTTACACTACTGTAACTAATTATTCTTGTTTGCTGTAAATTTTCTATCGGTACATTAATTTGACAGCACCAATTCGAGCTGGTAATAAAAATAAGCTTTTATTTTTGAATATTAAATATATAAATTTTTAATCAAAATAAAAGTAAAAATATAAATATGATTGATGCTGTACAATATTTATGGTATAGGGAATTTTCGAAAATAAGATCTGAATTTTCTATTTGCCTCTTACTTTTCGTTTTTAATTCTATTTTTAAAAGCTTCTGATATTTGTTTTTCAGGCAAAGAAGATATTGCTTTTTGAATTCTTTCTGAATCATTTTTATTTAAAATTGCCTCAGTCGAAGTCAAATAAATATTTAAAAATATTGGCAATAGAACTATTAAGAATTTTAACATTTTTGAAAATTTAGTCAAATTATTTCTAAATTTAAAGATTCACTTCAATTATAACATTAATGACTTATGTTTTTTTTCTCAAGAAAATAAATTTTAATCTTTGTCGAACCATATTCAAAATTGAATAATAAAAATAATGATTTTAACAGTTTATTAGAATTTTAATAAGTTTTGTTTAGAATTTTTTTCTATTTGCCAACTGGGATAACTATTCCTTGGTTGTTTAGAGCAGTGAGAAGCTCGAGATTTTGCTGGACTTCGGTTATATCTAAAAAAAATTACATTTTATCCTTATTTTTTAACTATTTCATTTGGCAAATTACGGAAACAATGGTCCATAATAAAGAAATAGTCTTGACAGCATATTTCTTGACCTGTTGGACAAGCCTGTTGCTGAGTGACAGGATAATGTTCAGTTAGGTAGCGTGTTTCAGTCCTTATAGAAACAAATTAGAAAAATTGTCATAAATGAATTAATAAATGTTACCAATATTGGGTGCACCATTTTGTGCATTTGAATAATCCTAAAAATCCGCAACTTGATGATCTTAATAAAATTAAATGTTAAAATTAAGGCTTTTTAATAATTCAAATATTTAATACCCGCATTTAACATTTTGGCTATTAGTAATTTGATAGCTAACAACTCGAGTTTTTTCGAGGGTTAAAATTGGTACATCAACTTTGCAGCACCAATTAGAGCTATTTTTTCGAAAAAAAATTTATACCACTTTAATTTGAATCTTCTTTTATACTTGTCTCTGGGTTGTTTAAAATAATCTGGAATTTGGTTCAAAGATAATGAAGACAACGCTTGTTGCAACTGGTCATTGTTAATTGATTTGAAAAGAGAACTGCATTCAATTGATGCAATTGTTGCTAATGCAGCAAAAACAGCGAAAAGTGTAAATTTCATTTTGTTGGGATTAAAATTAATTTTTTTCAGGGAAAACTAAATTCTTATATAAGATGCATATTTCAGATTAATTTTACATTTGTTCTTTTCGCAAATAAAAAAATCAAAATAAAATGAATGCTCAAGATCAAGCTTTTCAAATATGCGATGTAAATTAAATCTATGTGATATCAACTTAAATTAATTAATTTTTCAGGTCAGTTCTTCTGAATTTTTTTTATTAGTATAAATTATTAAATCAATTTAACAAACAATTTTGGGGAAAAAATATTGAAAATTTTAAGAAAAACAAGTTTTCAAATATCAATAATATTTTCGATTGTAGAAATTATTATATTATAAGGTCATTTAAAAACTAACTAGGAACAGAAAAATACTTAAACTAAAATAAAAGTTGACGGTTATTTTTAGAATTAATGAAAAATAGAAAAGCCAAACATTTTGTTTTATTCTTAATCGATTTAAATATTGTAAATATTTGATAAGAAAATTTAATTTAAATTTAAAAAATAATTCAAAATCAACTGGTTTTTGCTTCAAGTTCAACAGTGCTAGATCTTGTCGAAAATAATATTCAGGTCTCTGAGAAACGTAAATGTGGCAGACCCAAAAATGCTTGCAATGATAGCGAACAACAATCAAAAAGATAAAAAAATAAGTGTTAATTACTTCGTTTGAATTTTTCAGGATATTTTTATTTTTATTATCTATTATAAAAATAAATATCTCCAAAAAAAAAGATTTACCTATTGACTAAAATTATTCTCATTTGATATTTATTAAAGAGGTCTGTTCACATTTCACAAGATTATTCAATAATCTATGTGTATAAATAATGTGTACAAATTCTTCTGATTCTGGTAATTAACTGGGATGTTCATGAGTCTGGTTTTAAATAATTACATGAGTTTGGTTTGTGGGTTTAGTAAAAAGATTAAAAATTTTTGAATAATTGTTTAATTTAAAGTATATATAGATTCAAGGTTAATCAACAGGCTAGTGCTCATGTCTCATGAGACTGATTAACACTTCGTTTATTTAATTGATTATTAAAAAAATATGTATTTATATTAAAAATATATAAAATTTAGAAAAATTGAATATAATTATTAATTTAATACTTATTTGAAAAAATTTAAAGATTAAAAATTAAATTTTTGAAAAATTGTTTAATTTAAAGTATCCGCTTCCAATGATTTAATTAATTTATGCTAAAAAATAGACTTGATTTGATAATGAATTTAGGCCAAAATTATAACTTTTGATGAGTTAGATTGAAGCTTTTGACTTAAAATTGAAAAATCTGGAAGAATTAAAGGAAGAAAGAAATTAGGTTGGTGAGTTTTTGATTTAGGAACAGCCGAGTTTTACTCGAAAGGAATCAAAACCAAAAATTGTATAGATGGAAGAAGGTCATAGATGCAGAATGCGATTATTTCTCTGATAGAGACTATTTTTATTTTAAATAAACATTCAAATGCAAAAACTTTTTTAAAATTCTAAGTCTTTTTGGCGTGGTTCAAGTAAATTTGACCGTTTTAAACAATTTTTGCAAAGTTATTTGTCAAAACTCTCTTTTAAAGATATGGAAATTAAATATTGATGAAAGAAAACGATAAACGATAAAAGAATATTTTATTGGCAGTAAAAGTTCGCTTTCCCTCTTAAAACGAGTAAAGAAACAATCCACAAGTCTTTAAAATTCGAAAAATCGATGTTTATAAAATTTTTAAAATCAAAATGTGATCACAAATTAATTGCCAGTGAAATAATAAATTTAAATGCAAACCAAGAGACACCAAACCACGCCAGATTCCAAATTTCTTTAGATACTTTATTTTAAATTATCATCTAAATTTTACTAACAGGAGGGCTGAAAAGAGGACTAGAGCCGCTCGGAACTGCCCTGGATTTCTCATCCAAATTATTTACTTAAAAAAAATTGGCAATAGAAATAAATCAATATTTGTACTTCTTTGTTAATATTAATATAATGAAGTACAAAATTAGAGTTACTAAAATTGAAGCAAACTAAGTATGTTACCTTGCAATAATGTTTTTTTTTTATTATTTTTAATTTTAATTAATAAAAAAATGAAAAAATTTTATACAATTTGTATTTGAAATTCATAACGCCATGGGGGCTAAAAATTAGATATTTTTTTTGACATTAGATTTTATTCAAAAAAATTTGTTGGGTCCGATTTAAATAAAATGTGCAATTAGAGACAGATTAGATTTTTGATTTGTGATTAGTATTTTAAAGCTGTTTAATTACTTTAAAAAAAATTTTAAAAATTAAAAATAGAAAAAGAAATGATTCTTGAAAGCTAAACTACTTTGATACTTTGGTCAGTATATTTTGAAGATTTAACATCCAATTACTCACAAATATAAAGCTCTGTTTCTCTATCTTAATTCAAATGGTTTGTAAACTAGTACAAAATGAGTCTATATTTCTTTTATTAGATATTTTATTGTAACTAGCAAAAATTTTTTATCGGAAAATTTAATTATTTCTTTTCTAATTATTTTTTTCTGACTGCTGGTTTATTTTATTATCACCTAAAAAGTTTTTTGTGATTATGACAATAATGTGATCAATAATATTATTTTGGTTTGGAGAACATTTTATCCTAAAACCGCTGATCACCAAATTGGTGATAACTATTATAGGATCCAAAAAATAAAATATTTTTTTGTTATTAATAGGAAAAAATATTTTGATAAAGTTTTATAAAGTGTTTCTGGATATGAAGTTTCTTCATGAAAACCTTCTTCATTTTTTATCATAAATCCACATATCGTGCATGTTACTTGATTTTTAAGATGTTTTTTTAAAAGATGTAATTTATTTTCTGTATTTTAATGAATTATAAATTGTAAAAAATTTTAAAAATATTTTAGAGAAGTATTATTCAAAATCTTATCTGGTCCTTAAAATAAAAATCATCAATTTGGTGATTAGATCAAAATTTTCACCAAACTGACATAATACCATTTATCACATTATCGACAAGACCCTTTTTTTTTAAAGATTTTTAGTTTTTTGGTAAAAGTAAAATATATGAGAAATTTCAAAATTATAATTATCTGAAAAAAGCTCCACAGACAGCTTATTACTCAATTCTAGGAAACATGTGGTCATTGTTCATAGTCATTCGGAAAATTTTTACTTCAACTAAAAAACATAATCACGATATCGATTAAGAAGGAAATAATTTATTAAAAAAGAAGTTAAACAAAAAAATGCCGAATTTTACGATAAATGATTACGAACAATGTCAAAATTTCAGCTATACAGGTTGCTTGCCATCTTTTTGCAGCGTTAAAAGAAAAAGAAATTTGGACTTGGTCAGGCAAAGTTTATCTTAGACATCATTTTTATCTTATTTAAAAGAGATAACCATAATTTAGAGTATTGAGATCGATTAAAATCAGTAGCTTAAAAGAAGTTGTACTTTTAAATAAGGGCTAAAAACTTTTTTTCTAAACTAATTATTGTGGTTTTCATTAGACTAGTTCTATGCCAACTACCAAGCAAAATGTTTACCAATAGCCAAAAACGTAAAAGAGCACAGCCTTCTAAAACAAGACCTGAATAACAACGTCAGCCAAGTAAAAATAGTGAAGATTTTCCAACTCCAGTGAATCCAGATGCAATTTTATCAAAATTTTTTATTTAAAAACATTTAAACAAAAATTAAAATAATTTGCTGAAACAAAATTAGCTGATGAAAAGAAATTTTTCCGTAGAATTTTTGGATTGAAAAATATTTTGGATTGAGATACAGATTTGAATATTTCGATTCTCTCATTAGATATAATTTTTCGTTTTTCTTCATATTTTAAATTATTTTTTGTAAACTTGCCTTTGAAGCTCTATTTAAATAAATAAATAAAAATAAATTTATTCCAAATTAATAGCGAACAAAAAAATCAATTAAATAAGTGGACAAAAAAAGATGCACCACATTTCTGCATTTAATATCAGTGCAAAAAAAGTCAATTATTTTACATATACAAAGCAAACGCAAATTTTTCGAAATTTATAATCAAATTCATTTCAATAACAACCATCGTTTGCGAAAATTTTATATCTTTTTTCTGTATTTATATTAGTCTTGAACAAAAAAAAACTAAACACATCCGAATATTCTTTATTATTTTGAATTTTTTACAAGAAAAATTTCTTTGCCCCACTCGCTCTCAACGTTAACTTGACCACACAGATCATCATGAAAATAGAAAACCAAGAGGCCCTAAAAAAATGGCTCATAAAAATTCTAAATCCAATGTAACTTAAATTTTTTTAATAACAAAAAAAATATTTTTTTTTCTCCTAGCTTTGAAGGCGACTCGGACAAGCTGGCCTTGTATATAGTGGCGCTGGCAAAAAAGGTTGAAAACGATGAGCCGTCGCGTCAGCGCTGCATCGAAGACCTTGAAGTGTTTCTGGAGCCGAACACTCACTCGTTTGTGGACAGATTTTTCGACGCTCTCTTCAACAAAGCATATTTACAAGCAGACAGCGTCGAAATTTCGGCCGAAAAATCAGCCGAAGACGAGAGAAAAAAGGACGTGGACCAGCGACGCGAATCCAAGTCGCAGAGGAGCCGCCTGTCACGTGACTATCAAGAAATAGACGTGTCCAACCGGGCGAACCGAGCGAGCAGTCATAGCCGGCGTCGCAAGAACAGAAGTCGAACACGCACTCATGGCGTGTCGCATTCGTCCTCTTCGTCGTCCTCGTCCATCTCGCCGGTGAGACGCTCGCGAAGCCGCTCGCCTTACTCACGATCCCGCTCCAGATCCCCCGGACAGATTGTAGACAAAAAACAACGCGGCGAAATGGAGCAGTTCGAGCAAGATGAGTCGGGCGCCAGGACTTACGCCCAGTCAGGGCAAATGTCCATTAAAGTGCAGTCCACCCAGTACAACAATCAATACGGCAATAAGAGAAGGGTCCAGTTGAACAAAAATGGCCAGCCAAGATACCAAAAGGGAGCCAACTATTCGCAACGAATGTCTAATGTAAATATGCAGACAAGTATGAATGACAATGTGTACACTCCATCTCCCATTCAGTCTAATACGCAAGGTCAACCCATTCAGCGACAAATGGCTAATTCGAACAGACCAAGAAATTTAGTAAGCATAGTCACATCGGGCAATGAAGATGAAACCCAAGATATGTCACAGCAAAGAGGAGTTAAACGAACATGTAAGTCTGATTTTTTGTCTTGTAGACTGTCAAAAGAATTTTTTATTTTTTTCAGGACATTATTCCCCCTATTGATTTTTTGAAAAAAAAAAATTTTTCTATAAACTAACCGATGTTCAAAAGTTTAAGATGTAAAAAAATAGCTTCCAGTTGACAAAATTTAACCAAATTTTAACCTTATTTAGTATCATCTAATATTTAAAAAAAATATAAAATAAAAGTTTGAAGTATGTTTATTAACAGAAATAGGCCATCTTGAACACCTTTACCTAAAAATGACAATTGTTCTATAATGTTTTAAAACTAAATTTATGTGTTTTGTTATTTATCTTAAAGAGCAAAAAAATTAATTAAAATAAGCCCTTGATCATTTTTCAATTACTTTTTGATCGAACTGAAATTTGCCTTTTTTAATTTTTTCAAAAATATTAGGTATCCATATACTTTTTGCTATATCTTGCGAAGCGAAAATCCAAATGTTTTGAAATTTTGAATCGATATTAGAGTAAGAATAAGCTTTGGATTAATTTAATATAAATTTTGATTTATTTTATCACTATTATTAAAAAAAATTTAGAATGAATTGAAAATGATGAATTAATATTATTATTAGAATTTTCTTCTTTTTATTCAATTTACATAATCTTTTGTATCTTTTTCTACTTTGTACATGGGACTAAATTAAAGGAATTAATATTCCAATTTTATTCAATTTTTTTCTTATTTTTTTTTTACTTTATTTTATATTTTTCTAAATTTAATTTCATCGCCAATATTGGCGTTTATTTTTTTGAAATAATAATAATAATAATAATTAAAAAAAATTCAAAAAAAAAAAATATTTACTTCTGAATATATAAAAAATCTTGTCTATAATAATTACAATTGTTTAATTGTCCCTTTTCTATCCTAGTGGATAATGGGGAGGCGCTCATCTCCTTTTCAAGTCCCTTTTTGAGCAACGGCTCCGATCTGACACAGAGACTACTGCATCGAGTTGATCATCTTCACTGCAATTATTACCCACTCGAAACTGGTGAGAACCTTGTCTACCGGAACATTTTTTTTACATTTTAAACTATTGAACATTCTTTTTTGAACACCCGTTAAATTATTTAAAAATTATTTTTTCTATATTAATTTCGTTGCAAACTTCATCTTTAGTTTTATTCGAACCTCAATTATTTAATTAATAGAAATATCAATAAAAGGAGTTATTTTAATGTTTTTACACGTGTGATTAAAAATAAGTAAGGTTCAGGAAATGCAAAACGTCCACGCTATCTTAGGATTCGACTTTCAATCTAAAATTCGCAATCGACATATGCGGAAACAAAAAAGCCAATTTTTTAGGGGAGGTCGAAAAAAAAGTTGTTTCACCTGGATGGGCTCAATATTTGCATAAATACATAAATTTGCCAAAGTATACTTAGATGCATTTATCTTCACCAAAATTATATGAAACACATTAAAATCACATTTGACTGGAAAAAGCATAAAATTTTCTACTAGTAAATGATATTTTATCTTCCAAAAAAATTCATCTTAGAGCTTTTTTCAAAAAAGCCCAAATTTAACACTTTTTTGTATCTAGTACCAGCGGACCTAGAAACGAAAAAATTGAAAAAAATTAAGTTTAAATTTTTGATTTATAATAAGTATTAGTCTAGCTTTAAAAAAAAGACAATTGAAAATTTGAAAAAAATTAATAAAATTTTTTATCCTTTATTTTTGCTTATTCAAATACTTAATTATGCCAAAAAAGAACAAAAAACAGCCTAATCGAATCCTAAATTTTGTTTCTTACGGGAAACTTATAGCCTCTTCACCAGAAACTGAAGCCTCAGAAGTTGAAACAAACACACTATCAACGCAGTGTGACACTCACTCGTTTTTTAAAGTCAGACTAATACTTTTATTTATCATAAATAAAAAATTTCTAAAAACTTTATTTTTATCAATAATTTTATAAAATACATATAAATTAGGTTTAAGTGTAAAAAGAGATGAAATATGAAAATGAAATTTACAAGAAAAATATCTCTCTGTTTTAAGCGATTTTTTAATTAGGGCTACTAGTAGTGATGTCTAAATTTTTTTATTTAATTTACAATTAAGAATAAAATTTGTTTATTTTTACTTTAAAATATTTAATAAAAATATCTTACCTCTTTTATTTTTACCGAAACTTCCAAATATGGGGGGCTAAAATGAAGATATAACGTCATTCTCGAAAACCCTAGAGGTACTCGCTCAGTATTTTGAATTAAAAGATTATTTGTTTATTTTCTTACATGAACCTAGCCAAAGGTTATTCAGATTTTAAAATCAAAAAAGATATAGTTATTTTTCGTCTTTTAATAAAATTTTCATATAATGTTTCTAATTTATAAAAAAAAATGTTGGAGATGTTTTTAGATCAGATGGATCAAACATAGAATATTTGACTTTTATTGTTTTAAATAAGGCTGATAAACGGTTTTGTGAATTTCAGTACAAAAGAACAGAACAAAGTATTTTAATAACTTTTTATCTAAAAATTTAAAAATAAATTCTGTAAATGCAGCATGGTACAACATTAAAAGTTGCATCAACTGTAAAAGTCTGCTAATGGTGTGCAGAATCTCTGCAAAATGCACCACGCTCGATTATATTGAAATTTAATTTCTGCACATAACTCTGCAAATTTAGCAGGCTTTGATATTTGATGCAACTTTGAAAGTTGCACTATGTTGCATTTACAGAACTAAGTTTAAACTTTTAGAAAAAAAGTTATTTGTATTTTTTATTATTTTAAAAACTAATCTTATGATTCGTATTATTCATTTTTTGAAATAAAAGTTAAATCCGATACATCGAAAAAAGGAGTTTAAAAATACCGCAAAAAATTACTCTCAAAAAAAAAGAAACAATTTTTCTTATTCACTAATTTCTTAACTTTATTAGAATTGTTTTTATTAACAAAAAAAAAATAATCAAATCATGTTTCAAATCAATAGATTCTATCTAAAAAAATTTGATCTTTTTAAAATTGATATTCTTTACACCGTGATTATTTAGGCTATTTCAATTATTTTCTTGAAAACAACACCTGGTCTTTATTGCCAAATTAATCAAATGGAAATGTATAAAAGTTATCTTCCTCTTTGCTCATTGAAAATCTTGGAATTAGTCACCCTCAGGTTATTGAGGAATGATTGTATAAAGAAGATAGAGCCACTCTTAACATGAGACCATTCGGTCAAAAATATTTTTTAACTGATGTCTGGTTACCTTTTTTTGTGAATAATTTGATCACTAATAAAAAAATATTTTTTGGCATCCAAAAAATTTATTTGAAAAAAACGAAAATCTTGTGTGTCCAAAAAAACAATTTTTGTAAGAAAATTAAGTTTTTTTAAAAAAGCAGAAGAGTTTTCTTTTTTACAACTCAAAAACCAGATTCTTCCAAGTGATTTATTTACTTCTAAACTGGAAGATTTTGTAAGTTTTTGTATTTTGTAAGTTTTATTAAAGTTTCTTGGTCAAATTTAATATTTCTAATCAATTCAAAAGCTGATTGAAACTTAAATTAAATAAATAAATTTATACAAATTAAGAATCAACTTTAAAATCATTAACAATAATGATCTAATACAAAATTAAAAGAAAAAATTTATTTTTCAAAACATACAAAATAAAACAGCTAAACTGATCTTTAAATACCTTTAAAAATATAAAGCTATTAAAATTCAATTTGAGAATACAAATTTCGGCTAAACAATTACAATATATTTTTAAATAATTTTTTTTTTAGTCAAAAAAATCATCTTTACGAAATTTTTTTTCCTAAATCAACCAAAATTTTCTAGTGAGTTTCGCAAAATAATCAACTAATTAAAGTTGACTACTTACAGTGGTAAAAAATGTTTATCATCAAAACAGTTGATATTTTTTTTACTAAAACGGAACTTTTTCTTTCTAAATTTTCAAGCTTAATAATTATTTTATTAAAGTTAATTCAAACGTAAAGTCAGCTAATGAATCGAATAATAACTCATTTAATAACAATTCGGTAGTATTTGATGTAAATAATGATCAATTTTCGAGCCAGCAAGTCAATTCTGTTCAAACACAATCTCAACAACACGGCTTGCTTCCAACTCCACAATACATTCCAAACCCTCGTAATCAAGGACAGTTTCAGCCACCAACTCCTCAAAATACCACTTTGATATTAAGAAAAATACCTTCCAATCTCAACACCGTGGATAAAATGAGACAGCATTTTTCCAAATTTGGCAACATTGTCGACATCCAATGTCATTACGATAATCTAAATGATGCTGCTTTGGTACAATTTTCGTCAAATACTGAAGCTTTTGCTGCTTATAAATCACCACAGCCCGTGTTCAACAACAGATTTATCCGACTCTTTTGGCTCTCGAGCTACTTGAAGCAACAGCAACAGCAACACCAGCAGCAGCATCAACACCAACATCAGCAAGTATCCACTCACAGCGCTCCGCAATCTCCGGCAGTTGGAGAACCTTCTCAAAAGAAACAACTGAAGGACAGGTTGAGCTTCCCGGGACATACCGAGGCAATCACTGATGGCTTGAACAAGGAAAATTTGGTCAAGCCGGCTCCGACATCAGTAACAATGTCTTCGGCTGGTGCATTGACAAAAACAGTTTTTAGCAGCCAGTTTAGCAGCGAGGCGACAAGACCTGAAGAATTGATCAAAAAACCAGCTTCAGCAGAAACACCGGAGAGTGTGGCCATGGCCAAAAAAATTCAGGATGAGAACAAAAAAAAGGCCTTGTTGCTTAAGTTAGAAGTTCAAAAAAAAGCAAGGGATTTGATGGAACAACAGTTAAAAGACCAAAAAATTTTAATGTCAAAATTGGAACAGGCCAAAACAGTGGAGGAAAAAACTCAAATTTTAAATCTAGTAAAAAAATTGAGTGAAGCGATAGACAAGGAAAAAGAAATATTGAGCAAAAAAATAGATGCTCTCGAGATCGAAGGAGAAAGAAAACCTTCTGGTTCTCAGTCACCTTTTACGTTGGCCAAAAGTCAAAAGCCCTCGTTTGTGATCCCGCCTGTGCATCAGCTAAAAATTAATAACAAAAGACTGAATACAACCAGCTTTTTGAAGACAGGCTCTAATAAGCTGGTTAACAAGTCGGCTCCAAAGCCTCCTGCTCACCAATTGACACCGGCTTCATTATATGCATACTCGAGGGTGTCTGTGGACCGCAGACCCAAGCAATTACTTTTTTCTGGCACTGAAAATGAGCAAGAAAATAAAAATATTGTTAATTTTTTACAAATGGGGGAATTTAAAATTGAAAATATTGAAGAGAAAAAAGACGAGAACAATGAAACTCAGATATCTTTATTGATTAGTTTTGTAACTAGACGAGATGCTGAGATCGCTTATTCAAAATGTTCCAAATCTTTGGGGAAGTATTGCAAAAACCTATCTATTTCATGGTATAAGCCGATTGAGGCGGGTAATACTGACCAGAGTCCTAGGGAAGAGAAAAACGGTGAGGAAAAAAGCGAAAGCGAAGACCGGAAAGAAGAAGAAGTCGAAGAAAATGAAAGTAAAGCAGAGAATAAAGAGAATCCTGAGCATGATGATTCAATGATCAAGTTTTTGGCTGAAGATAAAGCCGAAAAAAATATCCTAGAATCAAAAGAAAGCGAAGTCACTGAGGAAATTAAAAAGACCGAGGAGAATTCAGATGTTTTTGATAGTATATTTAATGATAAAGAATAATTGACGAATAAGTCAAAAATTGAATAGAATAAAAAAATTAAGTTAGAGTTTTTGTTATAACCAATTTATAGCTTTGGTTCTCTGTCCTGAGTGTGTCTCTGGCATAGTTTTGAATGTTAAATTTCTCTTAATCATGTCTATGTTTTTTTTTAATTATTAAACATTACTATGTTTTTAATTTTATTATTATTTAAAAAAATTGATAAATAAAATAAAAATTGAAAAAAGCAATTTTATTTTTTTCAATTGATAATTATGATTATTTTTAAATTTTTAAATGCTTAAATCTAATTTTTTTTAAATGAGCCAGAATTTTTTAAAAGTGACAAGTCTCAAATGAAGGCAAAGCTCGGACTTTTTTTTAAAGTCAAAGACTTTTAATTTATTTTTTTAAGTCCGGAGTTGGACAAAAAAAATTTTGAAATGTAAAAAAATGGGCTTATAAGCAACTTTTTTTTTCAGGATAAAAAACGATTAATTTTTGCAAAATTAAAAAAAAAGATTGTGTCAAAGGTAACTTATTTAAGAAAAAAATAAGAATTTTTTTTCTAGATTTTCTTAATTAAAATTTTGTTTTGGATAAATTTTTGCTTAATTAAAACACTTATCTTTTAGATTTCACTAAAATAAGTCATTTAAATAAAAAATCAAATTTATTTAGATAAAATAATATTTTTTTCTGAAATCTTTATACGTAAGTTCCTTAAAAGGGTTGCTCAAAGGTTCTTAATTTTTTTGTTTAAAATTTATTTTTTTCTTTTGTATTTAATTCCCAAAAAAAAATTCTAATAAAAACTAGATTATAGATTTTAGCCCAGTTCAATTTTATTTGATCATTACTTTTGATTTTCACTTAAGTCGATTTTTCACCTATGCCCTTGCTTTCCGCCATTTCATTTCCATTTCGGAGAGCTCTAATGATTATTGACCTCCATGCTACTGCTGGTCGTCCTGACTTACGTAGCTCTTTAAGTGTCCATTGAAGGCCTCTTTTTGGTATCCATGTTTTTATCATTCTAAGTACATGTCCAAGCCATCGAAGTCTTTTATTCTTAATGCATTGAATTAGTCAAAGATTGACTTGCTAAAGCTCTGCTCTGTAAAGCTCATGTCTCTGTATGTTCGAACCGCTGTACCGATGGTGCTTCCTAAGTATTTGGATTCGCTTACACACTCGATTTGAGTACCAAAGTGATCGCGGTATCCAATTAGGTGTTTATGAACATATGTTTCATTTTTGCCCCATAAATTTGGAGTCCAGTTCATTTATCATATCATGTTTATATAAATTATCATGTCCGGCAAATCTTGCATCTTCATATGCATTTCTGTTTTAGATTTACTTTAAATGAGAGCTTTTCTTTCACAATTTTTTGAATGAGTAATAAGAAAATTTTAATTTCTAATGAAACAACAATGTAAAAAAGTTTAATGATTTTTTTTGTATCCGCAATAAAGAAAAAATTGTTATTATAATAATATGAAGTTAAAAAAAAAACAAACCATTTAAATTTTTTTCATAAATTTTAAAATAAAGTTTAGCTAGAGATTCATTGTGTCAAGTATGTGTCAAGTATTTACATTAACTAGATGTTTTTTTAAAAAATGAATATCAAGGGCCAAAAGTAAATTGAATAAACTAATTAACAATAAAAAACTTTTTCACTATTAAAGAAAAAAAATTATTTTTTCCACACTCTTGGTTGAGTTAAAAATAAAACTTGTTTAAATTCGAGTGGTATTTCTGTATTCAAATGCATTGAATAATTGTTTTCAAAGTTTGCTAGTAGTTATGCATATTTATGCTTTGTAGTATTTTGAAGAAAAAAACGATTAGTAAATTTGAAATAAATTAAGTCAATTAATTATCTTTTAAAGTGAATGGTTTAAAATTGAAAACTATTTTAAAAAATTTAGTGACGTGAATTTATTAGAAAATTTGATTATGATGCTTAGATTTTTTAATCATTTAAGCGAATCATAGATAATGTATTTTTTATAATATAAATAATTTGATAATTCATTTTTAACAAAAGCTCTAATTTTTAAAAAGTCTCTTTACGGGCTTTTAAATATCTTTTTTTTTTATTTGAATTTAAAACACCAGAAGTCTTTTTTTTTATTTAAATTTTTTTATCCCCAATTATCAATAGATATTGATAATAGTAATAAAAGCCACTAAATGTTTAATACATCTTTAACAGTTTATTGTATTTAAATATAATTTATGCTAAAAAATTTTTGTATAAATATTTCGAATATCAAGAAATCAAACTTTAAATTTCAAAATGCTTAAAAAAAAAATTTATCGATACTATGTAGGAGTTTTTTGTGGCTATGAATTTGGTTATAGATCTGGTCATTCAAATAGACCAGAAATCTCGCTATATCCATCCTCTTTTGGTGGTTTCGGGGGATATACTTACAATCCACCTCATTATTATCGCAAACATAAACACTTTCACCATCATGAAAGAAAAACAAGATCATCTAGTCCATCTAGTTCATCTAGCTCATCCAGCTCATCATCATACGATTAATTTAATCTATTATCTATTCTTTTCCTTTTAATAAATATTTTTATTAATAATTTATAACCTTTTTATTTAAACCATCTTATAAAGATATTTAATCAAGCATCTAAAGTATATTTTCAAGCCTATTCCTACTGTTTATATTTAAATTAGTCAAAAAATTGAAGTCGTTTAAATTCAATGAGAACTAACCTAAATATATGCTGGCTCTAAATTAGTTTGTCTTAAACAGATGAAAAATTAGCTCAAAAAATATCTTGCGGGAGTCGAGTTGCTTTTCTGCTATTGTCGTAGTTAGTGTTCATTTAATTCAAAATTTTTATGCTTTTAAATTAAATTCATTTTAAAATTATGACAATAATAACTCAGAAAATTTTACCTTTGTTGAGAAAAAATATTCATTTTCTATTTTGAAATTTATAATAACAAAAAATAATCTTATGTATCGATTCCTTGAGTATTTGCACGAACGAGTAAAAGAATTATGCTGTTTTTTTTGAAATTCATAATATTTTTTTTTTTAATTTTCAAGTCTTCAAATACAAGTGAGAATTTAACAAAAAAAAACTACTTGATTATTACGATGTATCCAAACTAAAGATTTTTATTTTTTTACTCACTTTTAAGTATTGTATAACCAAAATTTGTATTTGCTTTGCCAACTAAATAACTCGGTTACTAAAGCTAACAAAAAGTGAAAGCTTTTTCTAAATTTTTAGAGTTAACATAAAAAGTTAATATCAGACTTCATTTTAAACACTAAAATTGATCATTTGCTTTCAATTTTTCTATATCAATAATTGATCACAAGATAGTCCAGCTTAATTTTTACAATATCAGAATAAATTTGGTAATTAAGAATTTTTCATAATAATTTTTTGGATTTATTTATTTCAATTAAAATTCATTAAGGATTGCATTTCAAATTTTTTATTGTTGATTAATAATTAAATTAAAAATACCTAAATCTATTAATTATTGTAACTTTCAGCAAAGAAAAATTTAAAATTTTTAAATTTAGAAAAACTTAAAAAAGCTTCTATTTGTGGCTTTCACTTTCTGGTTTTCCTCATAAAATTTATTTAAAAAAGATAGATCATTTTAATTTAGATTTAGAACAAAAATATTAAAACTGGATTGGGCACCACTTTGATTTACATAAGACTTAACTATTTTTAAATCAACAACGGTATCTTTTTAATGGTTCAATTAAAAAATTTTGGGTGATTTAGGTCATTTAAAATAGAATGGAAAACCTTAGAGCAAAACAAATATTTTTCTTTTTTTGTTTTCTGATTTAAGAATATTATTTTTGTTTATGAAAAAATTAAACTAGATTTTTAAATTCAAATTTCAAAAAATTAACCCTAGAAAGTCAAAAGCAAAATATTTCAAAAATTACATCTTTTTAAGTTCAAATTATAAAACAATGTACAAAGTGTAAAATTTCCGAGCTTTATTAGAATAATGATATATGATAGAAAAAAAATTCAATAATAGAGATTAGGGTCAAATTTTTTAATAAAATAAATTATTTGATTTTTTAGTATTTTTGTCAATTTATTAATTTTTAGATAATTATCCTTTTTTGTAAAAAAAAAGGAATCTATTTAATGACTATAATTTTTATCTGTCCATTGTGAGCCCGAATTTCGAACAGAAAAAATGGCAAATAGCAATCCTGAAACTACTCTAGCATTACAGATCATCATTCCGACAATCTATATAGTAATGACAATAACCGGAATAGTCGGAAACTTAATAGTTCTGCAAATAATATGTGCAAATAGATTTCGTCACAAATCTATTCATTTATTAGCATCTAGCATTTTGTTCGCCGATTTAATTTATATAATAATATTTAGCATCATTCGTTTGATATCTTATGCTTCAGCGGGGACAGATTGGTTCATAAATCCAACTCAATGGTGCAAAGCCGAAAGCTATCTATTGCAATTATTCGACTTTGTCTTGGCTTACACAATTGTTTTTATGTGTTTGGATCGAGCGGTGCGCTCTGGCACTTGCTGGTTTAGTGTAAGAAAATTTCGGTCTGGTATTTCGGTAGTTATTTCAGTGTGGATTGCATCAGCTTATGTTCTCATTCCGTTCTTGTTATTCCAACAAGAAATATTTTCTCAATCAAATGGGGGCTATGTTTGCCAAACATCGAGTCTATTACTAAACAGGAACCCTCTTTTCACTGAAAGTACTCTTGATTTTCTTTACATAGTATTCAGAATTTATTTTCCCATTTTTCTCATGATCATTCTGATTATCATAGCTTCAATAAATTTACACAGATCGAGTAGCGAGCAAGAAAAAATCAAAAAAGCCAAGTCTTATCTGACAGGTGCACCATATCCCCCAATTAATGACATCTACTCAGGAAACAACAATAATCTCTTCCTGGAAACAACTGTAGTTAATAAAGATGACTTATCTCTTTTTTCTTCGTCTTATAATAAACGAATATTTGCCATGGTACTTTTGTATGCGCTTTTATTCATGTTTTGTCAACTACCTTATGAAATATATAGATCTATAGTGCTTTTAAACGCAAATGTTGTCAAAAATTTAACCGAAAAGAAGTTAGACTTTGCCATTGAAATACCACTTTTGATACTAAAGCTTTTGAATAGGTGTATAAATCCATTTTTGTTCATCTGCTTAGGAGATATTTATAATAAAAGAGGAAAATTTTGTCGATTATGGTGCCTGCCATGTATACCGGGCTGCATTGGATGCAAAAATTGCTGGTGTTATGACTGCTGGGGCTCAATATGCTACGAGGTAAATCACTGTTTGGGGAAAAGAGCCTCCACAAAATCGGATGAATTTGTGCCAACAGGTTTACAAACTGTTAGTACTTATCAATACAGAGATGGAGACAGGCTTGTGACAAAACAAAAAATAGTAGAAGAGTATGAAACAGGCGTTGAGCCTTATTACAAAAATCCACAACTAAAAGAAAAGCTGCAGGATATGGGCGCTTTTGTTAATGAAAATTTTGAAGTGGATGATTTGAAGGTACAAAATTTATACTCTGACACAAACAATGAAAAGCTGAGAATTAAATTTTAAGATATTTTCACATTTTACACAATTGTAAATAGTCTAGATTAGACTTCTATATCAAGCTTTAATTTTTAATAAAGTTGCTTTCATAAAATAAAAAGTATAAAATATTATTTTTTTTTTTGTTTTAAAATTAAGTTAGAATTAGTAATATCAAGCTTTTTTCACCATCTTTGCAATCTAAAATCAACTTTTTTAGTTTTGAAAGATCAAAAAGACCTATCTATTATTACTTTTATTTAATATAGACTTTGTAGCGAAAATTTTAGATTTTCTTGTTGTGGGATATGTATATGGAATATGAAATGAAATTTTTTTAAGGTTAGAATAAATGAATGCTCTACTATAAATCTAATCTTTAAAAAAATCTAAATTTTTTTTTAAAAAATGCAAAGGAGTAGTTCAAAATAAAGAAAACAAAATATTCGGTTATTTTTTTTAATTTTTAGGATTTTTTCAAATCATTTAAACAGAAAAATTAATAAAAAAAAAATTTTTTTTAATTTAAGCCTAAAATAAAAGAAAGAGAAAAGTTTTTTAACAGTTTTAAATAAAATTTAATCTTTATTTGATTAATTATTAAGTTATGTAAAAAAAAATATTCAGATTTCATTTTGTCTCCGAATCTTTGTAACATTGTTTCAAAAAATTTGACCGATCATGTAATAGATTTTTTTATTGGAGGTCCAATTTTTATTTAAAATTAATTATTTATATTTTCATTTTAAAAGTCAAAAAAAAATTTTGAAAAAATATTCTATTGTACACATTTCCATTTTTCAAATAATTAGCAAAAATAATCAAAAATAAATTTTTTTTTTCAATTTGAGTTATTTTATAAAATTGTCATAAATTAAATTTTGGTCTAAGAGTTTAGCTTTTTAAAGCCATATTATTATTTTACCTTTATTTCGAATTATTTGAAATATTTAACTTAGAAACCTATCATATTCATAATAAATCTACAAATATACACAATAAATCAAATTTGCCTATTTATTAGCTATCCATCTTAGAGAATAGATTTCTTAAAAGTTTATATCAAATTTTATGTTTATATGATTTTTTAAATGAAAAAAAATTAAATGTGATAATTTTCTAAATTAAAAAAAACACAAATTTTGAATGAGCTTTCATCGTAGCAGAGCTTACAGTCAACAAAATAAATTTATAACATGAATTGTAGCTAATTTAATCAGTATAAATTTCTATAATAAAATTAAATATAAGCTTTGTATTAATATAAGCTTTTTATAATTTTCACTACAACGTTAAGGATGTATTAAGTATAAAAAATTTGAAAAAATAATAATACTGTTAGTAATTTACATTAACGACATGCCCTCAGTTGTCAACCACATTGCTAAGCTATTCGAGGATGACAGCAAACTAATCGCTACCATTTGTAGCAATAATGACCTCACGTCACTGCAGCAGGACCTCGATGCACTTATGGAGTGGTCTAACACGTGGCGAATGCTCTTTCACGTCGACAAGTGTAAGGTAATGGAGTTTAGCAGGTCTGGTAAGAGCAAATTAACCAACACGGAGTTATTCATGAGCGAGTCCGACGCACCACACATTCTCAAATCTTTAGAAAATGAAAAGGACCTCGGAGTCACTTTCGACCGTAATTTAAAGTTCTCTAGTCACATCAGGATTCAGCCAACAAAGCTAACCGTATTCTTGGGCAGCTGAGAAGAACGTTCAGGTTCTGGACCATCGACACCTGCAAGACCCTCTACTGCGCATATGTGAGGCCCCATTTGGAATACGCCTCATCAGTTTGGTCACCATCCAGTAAGCGAGAAATCAGAGCATTAGAGACCGTTCAGAGGAGAGCTACCAAGCTGGTGCCTAGAATCAGAAACTGGAGCTATGAAGACCGTCTCACTGTATTAGGTCTGACGCCAGTTCATGGACGCAGAATGGCCGCATTAGAAAATGTCAAATTTTTAATAATAATGTCAAATTTTAATTATGTCAAATTTGTAATTGTCAAATACCAAACATCAAATTAATTAAATTAATGTCAAATTTTTCTTAAACGTGTCAAATAATCAATATATCTGTCAAATTTGATGAGTAAGTTTCAAATAAATTCGTCAAATTTTAATAACTCTTATTATCATATATCTAATTTTTATTCCAGGTTATTAACTCTTACAAACTTTATTCATATTTTGATTTTGATTTTTTGATTTTATTTTACTTAACTTTTTTAATTTTTAATTTTACTTAACTTAATTTTTTATTTTTATTCTGAAGGAGCTTTAGCCCGGTACAGTTAACAAATAAATAAATATATAAAATAAATAACAATTTTGATAATTTTAACAACAACAACACAAGAAGACGACGTCAAAAAAAAAAGAGGCAGACCACGTAAAAGACCTTTAGAACAACAGGAACCAAGCAACGCGCAAATAAACGAACTAGTACCAAATGTTTTCGACAGAGATCGCTGTAAAAAATTTCTTCAATTAGTTAATAAATGCGAATGGGACAATTTCTAGCAATTTTTTGAAACTTTTCAAGAACTATGCATCGTACAATTAAACCAAGATAATTGGAAGCTTAGCACATGTACATGTCCATCATGGTCCAAACATTACATGTGCAAGCACATCATCGGGATTGCTTATCGTGAACGTCTATTTGACGAGTTTCCTAAAGAATCTTGGTGTCTAACTTTGGGTCAAGTCGCAAGTGCTGGGAGACCCAAAAAAATGGTTAAAGCATTGGCAAAGTAAGTTTAACCTTTTACATATAAATAAAAAATAAGAACGTAAATTTTTTTACTTTTTTTATGAATATTTTTCTCTTTTTTTTGGTGAATATTTGACTTTTTTTTGGACGAAAATTTGACTGTTATCAAAAAAATTTGATACTTTCTAATTTGACATTTCTTTAATAAATTTGACAAAAAAACATAATATTTGACGTTCTTATTTTTAATTTGACATATTGAAATTTGACAAATGATCGAATAAAATTTGACAAAATAATTTTTTTGAATTTGACATTCCTTTGAAAAATTTTACTAAAATAATATACCCACGCAGAATTAGAGGGGATCTGATCCAGCTATTCAAGTTCAACAATGGCCTCAACGAAGTGTCCTGAGTGAATCCTCTGGTGCAATGTAGTTCTCTCACATAGACTGGTCCAGCAAGGGGAATCAGAGGACATAAGACTCTCCGGGCAGCCCTCAACTAGATGTATGAAGAGGTCCAACTTCTTCACGAATAGAGTTGTTAACCATTGGAATGCCCTGCCAGCCGAAGTTACCGACTCTCAATCAATCAACCAGTTCAAGAATAAGTACGACGCCTTCAAGTCTAGCATATGATTTCACTAACGCGCACTAGTTCCTTCCACCTTTTTTTATTGTATACTTCTTCTATTTTAATTTTTCATTGTAATTCTATTTAAATTGTAATTTTATTTGATTTGTAAGGGTATTTAAACTGTAATCTTTTATTATGTAATTCTATTTCTGCATTCTTGCATATTTTTACTTTGTAAAATTCTTGTACATAATACTTACTTAATTCCACACAATACTTTCTTTGATTAAATTAAACAATGACTCTTACTGAACTAAAAAAAAAAATGTATTTGTCTGTTATTTTCCATCTTTTCTGCGCAATTTCGGCTACCATAGGTGTCCTTCTAGGAGGTCATCTCCGCAAGGTTGATTGCTGTAGCTTATTCTTATTACTATTATAATGGAAAAAGCGAATATTATTTCTTGCTAAATCTAATTAGGAGGTAATCTTTCAAATTTTATCGTAATCAGATCAAAATATATTTTTTATTTGAAATCGGACAGTCATTTTTGAGCATCCTCTATAAATGCATCTAGAAATTTATAATCTTGTTTTTCGAAATTTTTTTAGTTATTTTAAACAACAAAAAATATCTTTTCAAATTTTCTTATTCATAGACCGAATTAACAAGTGATAAATATCAGTTTTTTAGTATTTTGGTATTTAGAGTCTGATTAAATGGACTTATTCGCGAAATATCTTAATTTCATATTCCTACTGACTCAAAAATTTCAAAAATTAAAAAATACAAGAATTGATTTTATACACTTGAATTCACATCAAATTTTAGAAAAATATTAAAAAAAAACTAAATTAATAGCTCTAGATAAGCATATGGTCTCATTCCCTATTAAATGTATAGATATATTAGGATTCTTTTCAACAAATAAATCAACTCGTCTGTCTCATCTGTCTCTGTAAAAATGTTCTTTGACAGAAGCAGCATATTCCAATGAAGACTCATGTTCTGAGTTGACGCTTTGATATTGAACTTAAGTTTGATTATTAAGTAGCTTCTTGTTTTTTTTTTTTAGAAAACTAAATTTAATTTAAATTTAGATATCCACTCTCTTTTGAGTTAATAAAACAGGAAAAAAGAAATCGTACTAATAGTTTAAAAAAATTATACTCTATCTGTAAAAATAATTAAAAAATCAAAATTGATGGACATCTCGACGAATATTACTTAGATTTTTGCAATTTTTAAACTAATCTTTTTTAAAAAGATGCAAAAAAAAATAAATTAATAATTTTATTTCAATTGATTTTATGTGTTGATTAAAACTTATTTAGAATAAAAGTGTAAAATTTAAAAATCAATAAAATTTTGAATAATTATTTTATTTCGATACTTGGAAATAATTAAAGCCAAGTTTTTTGAAAATTTTGCTCTAATCTAATTTTCAAAGATCCAAAATCTAAAAAATTAGTTTTAATTTCTTTAATTTTAATAAAATAAAGGCTATTTTGCCAATTTGGCTAGAAATAGCTCATTCCCACGGCCATTTACATCTAATTTGTTTTGTCTCAAAATTAATTTAGTGTCTTATTTGAATATGTCCTCAAATTATTAGAGAGGCATAAAAAATTAAATAATCACTTTTTTTTTAACCAAAATTAATTATTTTAAAGACAAAATATTTATATTTAAATCCATAGCAACGAAACTCAAATAAAATATAAAAAATCAACAATTAAGATTTAAATCCACAATATTAATAATTATTAAGTATTTTGGCCAAAAAAAATAAGTTAATTTTTATCTTCGAGATTGATTTTATCCAAAAGCAGACATGATCCAAGACACAACAAAACTTAACACGTCAGAGAATATTTCATTTAGTAATTTAAAAATTAAATTATCAAAATTTTCTTTTTAAAAAAAATAAATTCCAATAATTTGAAAGAACATATTTTGAACAAAATAACTAGGACACGGTCCTTCAGTTTTGTTTCGTATTTGAGACAAGTTTGAAGATCATTAGATTAGCAAGTAATTAAAGTGAATAAATACCGCTCAAACCGAGGATTCAAATGGGCCATGAATGATTGGATGAAAAAAGTACGTGCCCCAACTCGATATCGCATAGGTAACAACCAAGTCAGTCTCAAAATTAACTCAAGACATGTCATTATGGGTCTTGGTATTTCATTTGCATTTTTAGTCCTTTATCTCATCATTTTTAAGCAATCAGATAAAAATATTGAACACAAATATGAGGGCCTTATTGCATCAAAAAATAAAATTTTGTACGAAATTTATAATGATGGTGAGATAAAATCATACAATTCTAAATATCCGCTCTCAGCTCCGCAAGAAACAAAACAGACAAAAAAATTCAAGTTATTAGCAATTGCTGATTTGGATACCAGCTCAAAAGTAGAAGGAAAAGAAACCAAATTTGTGAGCTATTTGCTCAAAGGCGATCTTGTGTTGAACAATGATCTTAGAAATGCTGATATCCATTTCGATGAAGAACCGACCGAATTGAGCACTCAGTATTCTTACGGAGACCGTGGCATGGAACTGTCCGAATTGGCAGTTTTCAATGGGAAGTTGTACTCATGCGACGACAGAACAGGCATCATTTACCAAGTCAAAATGGAACAAAACATGGCAGTGCCGTGGGTTATTTTGGTTGATGGAGATGGAAAAAACACCAGTAAAGGATTTAAGTGTGAATGGATGACAGTAAAAGATGACAAACTTTATGTCGGTGGTTTGGGAAAAGAATGGACTACTGGTCAGGGCGTTCTAGTGAACCATAATCCCCAATGGATAAAAGTGGTCGGACATTTGGGTGATGTGTCTCATGTGGACTGGGTCGAAAACTACAATAAAATTAGAAAAGAGGGCGGGTTTTTGTATCCGGGCTACATGGTTTTCGAATCTTGTGCATGGAGTAGTTTGGAAAAAAAATGGTACTTTTTGCCTCGTCGAGCTAGCAAAGAAAGGTACGATGAAAAACTGGACGAGCACCGAGCTACTAATTTGATGATATCAGCTGATGAAAATTTTGAAAATATTTCATATAAATCAATCGGCACTATTGTACCTATCCGAGGATATTCGTCGTTTAAATTTGTGCCTGAAACAAATGAAAGACTTATAATAGCCCTGAAATCAGAAGAAGACAATGGTTCCACTAGGACATATGTAACTCTTTTTGACATCAATGGTCTCATTTTAGTCCAAGATAAGCTTATATCGAACAACCTCAAATATGAGGGAATAGAATTTATTTAATTTAATAGAAGATCGACTTATTTTTTATTATTTTTTTGCGAAAGATTTTAGATTTATTACTTGGTTTGTAATAAAAAAATTATTTTTAGTTTGTTTGTTTAATTTATTTTTAAAACAGTTGTGAAAAACTGTTTTTTTTTTTAAATACTATGATTTTTAAAATAAATATATTTTTTAAGAGCTTTTATAGAATGCCACCAAAAGCTAGCGTTATTATTAAATACGGGCCATATAACTCACACGGTATTGTTGAATATAAAACCGAGCGCTTACAGGGACTTCAAAGTAAACCTTTTGTTTGATAAAAGAATGGTAAACTTAATACAAAATAATCTTTTGTAGAATATTTGACTTCGAAAGGCCATAAAGTTGTTGAATTGGTACAAGAAAAAAATTGGAATAATGTTGAAATAATTGTTAATGAAGAAAAGATATTTAAATGTAGCTTGACTGATTTAGAATTTGGTGGAGATGGTGAATTGGATCCGATAGTTATTGAGGCCGAAAAGCTAGTTACTCAAGCCTATTAACTAAATTATTCGAATTGAATGACATGTCTTTAAAATAGAGTTTTCCATTTTAGTGACACGCTGTTATAACATGTAAAAGATTTTATAGTTACATGTCACTAAATTTGGATAATTACGATAATAAAAAATTTAATTTTTTAACAATTTTATAATATTGAACCAAATTTTTAAATAAATAATTAAAAAAAAATATTTTACAAAAAAATTACCATTAATAAATGAAATTTTTAGATAAGATTCCTGTTGCAATGTTAAATATAAATTAAAAAAAATAACAGTATGGTGATATTACTAAGTTAAAGCTACAGCAACCAAGCTTACGAGGATGTCTTAAAAGTAAAACTTCTATGGTGGATTAATGTTGTAGCTTCTTTTACTTCGTGCAGCAAGCCATTCCAATCTTTGGCAACTATTTTCGTGAAGAAGTTGTACCTCTGCATGCATTTGTTTAATACCCGGTCCGAAAATCTTTTCCTGCGACCTTTAGTTTCCCGAGCCAGTCCGGTTCGGGATAATGAGCTGCATTCAACAAAAGTTTAACCCAGCTTAAAAGACTTCAAGGTGATCCTTTTACGTTCAATTTTTAATTCTAGTTACAAGTTTGGAAGTCTTTCTATGCACCGTCTCTAAAACTTTGATATTCTTCTTGTTTGAGGGTGACCAGACGAGATATTTTTCCTCAAAAGGATTATAAAAAACTAATTATTCTGAATCTAGTGCTAAACTAAATATTATGAATCTAGACTAAATATTATGAATCTGGTGCTTTTACGGAACTAGATTCCGTCAAACAATCCCATAAATTGTTTGATTTATGGGTTATTTACGAAGTTCAGAGTGCTTCTTTTAACAGAATCACCCATAAATAAATCAGTACTATCGTGAAAACTTTTATCTGATCTAATGAAATCCATCACTTTGCATTTATAGACATAGAAGTACTACCTGTTTGACCATCTAGTTAAGACGTCAAGGTCCTGTTGCAAAGTTGCTAATTGGAGCGATCAATTCACAATCATCAGTGAACAACTTCAAAGGATTACTTTTTAGTCTAGGGAATTTGGTCTGAATACCTTCGATTAACTTCAGAGGAGATAAAGAGAAGACAAAGAACTTGTGTTGAATAAGCGTTTATTGTAAATTTAAAATAAATACGAAAAATACAAAGATGAAAAATATGAAAAAAAGAGTTAGGTCTATAGTTTCCAAGTATACTTCTATTGTCTTTCTATATAATTTAAAATTTATAATATTGGTCTGAAAATATATAAATTATTTTATAACTTAATTACGAAATAGGAAAAAAATTTGAAAAGTTGATTCAAATTTTTGTTAAAATCAATCATTTAAAAAATAATTTTAATTAAAAAAAAATATTTTCCGTTTGATTAATCTCTAGCTTTCTTGTATATTGTAAAATTTTAAGCTTAAAAGACCGTAAAAGCACTCTCATAAAAACTGCTTTAATTAAGAAAAAAAATCAAGTCTTTAATAAAGGTTTAATTAGTCGAAAAATTAACTAGATACTCAGATTAAAATCAAATAAAAATTTCAATTAAAATAAAATAAAGTTTAATAGAAAAATGTCATTTTTCTTAGTCTTATTCCAAAATTTCTCTCATTCGACTCAATAGTCATATTAAAGAGTCCAAGTCTATTGAGAGCTTCATGATATCTCATGATAGGGATTATCGTTTTATTTTTAGTAATTTTTTTATCTTCTAATGATGATTATTAATTTTATTTTTATTTGATTTTATAATAAATTTTTTTTAACTAAAGATTTTAAATTTAAATTTAAATTGGAAATCGATTCAATTGTACAAAAAAAAGAAAAAAAAAGATGATTAAACAATTTCCCATTCATCATTCATTTGTAATAAAAAAAATAATCAAAGTAAATGAAATTATAGCCTATTGACCAAGGCTCTAAAATACGGATTATCAATTCGTTGCGATTCTGACTGTATAATTTCATCAATTTTATTTCTATATTCCTGATCACTCAGTGAATTCAAATCGATACTTTCAATTTTCTTGAATAAATTATTAATTATTTCATCGGTTTCTTGTTTGTATTTATATTTTTTGCTATGCTCTTCGGTTTTTTCTTCTTCATTAGCCAAAATAGGACAATAGTCCTCCAAATATTTAGCCTTTTCTCTGGCATATTCGATAACATGTTCCGGAAAATTTGCCAATCTAGCTACATGGATACCAAAACTCTGATCACAAACACCAGGTTTTACTTTATACAACAATGTGAGAGATTCATCCGAAGTCATTGCGCTAACATGGGAATTGAAAACAGTCTTTATTTCTTCGCTCAATGCGGTCAATTCGTGAAAATGAGTGGCAAACAAAGTGAAACATTTTACTTTTTTAACCAAATAACTAGAATAAATAAAAAAAAATTTTTTCTTTTTTTCAATTATTTTTACTAATCTTACTCTGAAATAGCCCATGCTAAACCAAAGCCATCATAGGTCGATGTTCCTCTGCCAAGCTCATCAATTATGACTAAAGAATTGCTAGTGGCAGTTTTTAAGATGAAAGAAGTCTCAAGCATTTCAGCCATAAAAGTCGAAATTCCTTTATTTTGACAATCATTTGCTCCGATACGAGCCAAAATACAATCAACAATTGAAATTTCAGCACTAGAAGCTGGAACAAAGCTTCCTATCTGAGCCATAAGAACAAGAACCCCAATTTGTCTGATATATGTTGATTTACCGCCCATGTTAGGACCTGTTATTATACAAAATTTTTTTTCATCTTTTACAAATTCACAATCATTTGGAATAAAGTTAATTCCTTCCTGGAGTTCAAGGCACGGATGTCTTGAATCTTTCAAGCGTAGAATTCCAGTTCCGATTGACTGTAATTTTGGTCTAACATAATCAGCCTGTGATGACATTGCAACCAGAGAAAATGAGACAAAAATATCCAATTCGGACACTAAATTGTTCAAAGTTTGCAACGGATCTAGGTAGCCAGAAGAAATTTTTATCAATTCATCAACTACACTCTTTTGCTCTTGTTCATACTGGTCTTTTATTTCAATAAATTTCTCATTCAATTCTTGCAATTTATCATTCTGAAATTTGATTCCGTCTTTTCTGGTTTCGATGACATTATAACTTTTGGAACTGCTAACAGCTTTATCGTCTTTTCTGGATACTCTAAAATAATATCCGGTTTGGGCATTTGATTCGAGTTTGACTGTGCCAAGGCCTAAGTCTCTCGCAGCTTTGTTAGCTAAGGATTCGATTTTTTCCTCGATATTATTTAATTTTTCTCTCAATTCTTCAAGCTCAGGCTTATAGCTGCTTTTGACAAGGAACAAGTGATTTTTAATCTCATCCATGTCCAGAGTAGATTCAATCATTTGTTGAAAATTTTTAAAATCCATTATAATTGACTTGGAATAAAAATTATTTTGATTGTCAATTTTTTCTCAATAAATTTACATTCAAAGGATTAACAAACATTTCCTTGATTAAATGCGCTTTGGGGCCTTCGTGGTTCAGCAGACATTCAAAAAGATTTGGCAAATTATTCACAGCACAGTAAATTTTATAGCAATCCTTAGATTAAGTTAAGTAAGTGAAAACAAAAATTCTAGTTACTTGTAAATTGGCTTTGTTTTTAATAAATTTCCATTCAATTCTTTGAAAATCAGGCATTTTTTTCAAATAGTTTTCAACTAGATTTTGTCTCAATTCGCTGTCATTTATCAAAATTTCAACCAAATTTTGTCTTTCCTCTGCGAAAAAAGAATTTGATCAAAACTTAAAATTCTTTTCCAAAATTTAATTTGGATAAATTTTTGTAACATACCAATTTTGTGAATGTCAATCAAAGGCTGTTTGATCCATTGAGTCAGCAATCGTTGGCCTTGGATTGTGCAACATTTATTTAATACTCCATAAAGACTATGAGTCTTGTTGGCCATTTGATCTGTTCTATTCGGCAGTAAATTTAATGATCTGAATGCACCAGAGTCTAATTTCAAGTAATTATTCAAATTGTACGCCTTTATTTTGAATTTTTGGTCACTATGTGAATCATTTAAAAGCTTTTACAGAAAATTAAAATTAAAATTAGACCAGTTTAAACTTTACTCTACATCTAGATAACGAATTAAAGAATTCAAGCACCCGATTGTTTGTTTATCTTTTAATTCTACCAAATTGGCAACATTTTGATCATTTGCTGTTTTCACTAAATTATTAAGCTCAGAGCATTCATTATCCGTATTGAATTCATCTAAAATCAGTTTTTATAAAAAATGCTAAATAATTGAAACAAATAACTTTTTTTCCGCTCTGTCACCAAGATATTGTTTCTTCCTAAAACCTTGTCCAATTTTTCATATAGATCTCTGTTGCCACCAGAACTGGGGATCAGGCATTCTTTGGGTCCTAAATGAATTAACAGGCTCTTGAAAATAGCAAATTTTATCAACAATTATTCGCAAAGAGCTTTAATACTTCTAAGTCCGTAAAGTTGTCTTTGTAAGCAATGGTACAGACTAGAAATATTCTGGAAGTTTTGTCCACAAAACCACACGAAAGTTTCTGAAAATCAACAATAATAAAAAGGCATTTATTTAATTGATGATCTTACATTGATGTTATCTTCTGTCGAAATTTGAATTGCTATCAGTCCAGGATCATTTATTGCGCTAGATGTCTGTGACTCTTCGTTAGAGTATAAAATATCCTCAAATTGACTTAAATTTCCGGGTGAGCCCTATTGAAAATATTTAGTTAAGTTTTAATGAATATTTTTGATTAAAAAAAAGGCTAAATTACTAATCTAGATAATTTAAAGAAAAATATTTTTGAAGATTTAATTTTTTATAAACTTAAATTTACAAAATATTTAGATTTAATTTTTACATGATTTATCAGATTCCAGTCTCCAGTTTTGTTGCTTTTTTTCCAAATTTCGACTCTGTATTGTTTTACTAGGAGCAGTTCTTTGAGAAATAATTCAAAGCTATTATTTTTTACGTAGCAAGTTTCTAGTTCACACGTATTAGATTTCCATATTTTAATAACATTGTTTGTCTTGAAAAACTCTCTGGCTGCAAATACTGCATCTGGTCCATGTAAACTAAAGTATTCTCCTCTATCGAAAAATCTAATAGTGGCAAGTGATTTCTTAAATTAAAAAATAAATAATGTTAAAAGCAAAACCCGATATTTTATTACTTCTGGTAGCTTGAAATATGCATGCAAAAAGTCTTTTTCCTGTACAGGTTCTGAAGCCACATATAATTACAATTTAAGTCGAGAATCTTTTTAATTTACCTGTTGAATGCTGCTTGAGAATATTGCTCATTATATGATTTTAAATGTTTTAATCTTTTCTTTATTTGACTTGATTGAATTTTTTGAAACTTAAGTAAATTTAAATTTAAATCAAAATCTTAAGTGATTGCTTTAATTTTTTTTATTAAATAAAATCTACTTGAACTTTGATTTTGTTTTGCTGAATACACTATTATTGTCTTAAGATTACAGCTTTAAGAGATTAGAGTAATTTTATTCTAACACAACACTTCATTTAATTATTCTAATTTCAAAATTAGACAATTTTTTAAATGCAATTCTTTGTGCTCTTCAGTGAATTTCAACAATATTTGAGATTTTAGATGAGTGTACTCTTTGTTTTAAATATATTTAAAAAAAATAGAATTCTGTCAATAGTTATTAGTTCAAGTATAAAATAAAAATATACTTTTATTTATTAAAAAAACTATTAATTTTTTCCATAAAATTTTACGAAAAATTTTTAAAATCTTTTCTTAATTGACTTTTAATTAACCCTATGCTCTACAAGGAGTGAAAAAGGAAAAAAAACAGAGATTTTTTTAATCTAACTAAAAAATTAATCTTCAAAAATTTAGAATTTAGAATTATTTTTTAATAATTTAGGTGTAAAACCATCAAGGTTACTCTGAGCCGCTTGCGCCTTCTATTCATCCCCGATTTTTAATTTTATGAGTTTTTTTTCTTTTATTTTTTCTTTATTCTCATCTTTTTGCTAGATATCTTAATAGAGTATTTTTTTAAATCTAACTAAAAATTTAATCTTCAAAAATTTAGAATATTTGTCAAATTTGAGATTGTTCTGTTAGAATGAGAGTTTTCAATTAACTTGGAAGAATGCTTAATCAAAATCGAAAACAATATGAAAATAAGAGATTTTCAGGTTCTACTCGGATATCAATATTGTTTAAACTGAAATTAGAAAAATTTTAACTTGCAGAGTACAAAATAAGTTATAACTTTTTGCTTAATTTTTATTAAATTAATTAGCTTTTATTCAATATAACTGTTGTTTGATATTTTCTTTGGTAGAGGAACCAAAAATAAAGTCATAAAATCAATATCTGTAAAATATTTTTCACCTTCGTCTAATAATTTCTGGTAAATCTCAAGGAACTCAGAACGGATCTAAGTCCTTCATTTCAGTCTAGTGATTAAAGAAAAAGAAAATAAATATATAGATCAAAGTACAAAAATAATAAAAAAATAGATAAATTGCTAAATTGAGCTACAAAAATCAAAAATAATTAAAAAAATAAAATTAGCTATTTTATTAAAAAAAAAATTACACTTAATTTTTTGAATTTTTATAACAATTTGGAGAACGTAGAAAATCCATTTTATTGTAAAAGAGTTTATTAAGCTATAATGTTGATATTGTCAATTTGATAATTGTCTTTATTTATTTCACATTTTATTAAGAAATTATTAAATAATAAAATGTTGAGATTCAATGACCACGTAAAAGATAAGCTCAATTTTATCTAATATTGAAGATTAATTTTGTTTGGTATTATCATTGATATAATGACCAAAAAGTTTTATTTGATCAAATCTAATAAAAAAAGATAATTCGAGATACAACATTTAATAAATCTTCAACCAAGTGTAAAAAAAAAGTTTCGTTTATGCTATAATTCATGCCGTTTTGCTAAACTCCGAATAATCCCTTAACTTATCAAGTTTAATAGTAGTTTAATCATATTTAATGGCAATTTAAAATGAAATTTTATATCAATTTTGTCAAAGTAAATCAGCAAAATTCTAATAATGATTTGTAATCGGATAGTTTTTCGAGTAATTTTATTTTGACAATTTCAAATAGAAAATATTAAAAAATAGAAATGTTTTTTTTATTTTTGAAGACAATAAACTTTACTTTTGTAAACTTTTCAAAATAAAACTAATTTCTCTTCAAATAGCTTATTTATTTGATTTTTTTTTGGATTTTTTTATTTTAAATTTTAGGTAGCAAAAAATTGAAAGTTATAAATAAAAAGAAAATTAATTAAATCATTATGAAAGGTTCTTAATTATACATAATTGTCATATTTAAAATTTCTAAATACTTTTTAATTTAATTCATTTGTTTGTCATAAAATTAAAGATTTAAAGGCGGAATTTTTTTAATTTATCACGATTTTTTGAAAAGTGAAATTTTGATAACAATAATTATAGCTCATATTTCAAAATAAAATAGAATTATCGTTTGAAAATATTTAATATAAAATCTAATTGAGGATTTGAAGTGATAATTGAATGATTATTATTAATTGGACAAAGCAATATAGAAATCCTTTGATTAAACTAAGAACATGGGTATGATCTTACTCTTTTTGTTTGAATAGTTTGTCAACGATTTAAAACCACCTTATTAAATAGTAAGGCTTAAGATTGTGTTTTTAAGAATAAATCTTTTTTGTAAGTTTTTAATTATAAAAACCTTTTAAAATGAGAATACAATGTCGTTTATATTAGATAAAAACAACAATTAGTTGATACAATCTTTTTTGGGTAAATTTTAAATTTGGGATTCAAGAATTTATGAAACATGATTTTATTTTAGTATTGTATTTAGTTGACAAACCATACATACTGAACTCAAAGGTTTCGTTATTAATCACAATTAAATCATAGTCTCATTTTTTTAGTAGAAAAATAAAACAAGTAAAATAAATTCTAATTTGTTTTGCTTCAAATTATAAATCTAAAAAATTTGGATTTGAATAATAAATGAGATGATTTAAAATTAAATTTTTTATTTAATTATCATAATTCTAATGTAATTGAAAATTTTTAAATTAAAAAAAACAGTAAGTTTAGTATTTTAACTTTTTTGAAGGTCTTTATTTATCTGTGAAATTTTTTTTAAAAGATAAACTAAACTTTAAAAGGCGACCATAATAGTTTTCGAAATTCATTTTCTATTTAACCCAAGTTGATTTTGATAATCGTTAGGGATTTTCACGTAGATGAGTGATCTTTAAAAAAATAAACAGATAATTACTAAAAGAGAAAAATCTAGTTTTTAAAATTTTAAATTTTAAAAAATTTTATAATCAATTATTAAATTAAATCATTCTTTAATTTCGTCATAGTTTATTTCATCACTAAGAAAATTATTTTAGAAATTGGAGAAAATCAAAATATGTGCCAAAACCATTGACGCTTAATTTTGGTTCTTTTTTTGGTAAAAGAATATCTCAAATTGATGAAATATCCAGAAGTTTTAATTTGGTCAAAGTTAGCTTGATAAGAAAAGATTTTCGAAAAACATGGCAACAAAATATTAAATTAAAATTTTTAATTTTATTTTGTTAGATAATTTATTTTTTATCTGTGTGCTAGGAAATAAAATAACAATTTTTTTTTAATGGCACAAATTTATCAACCTTATGAATTGTCGTGTCCAAAATGTACCTATATAAATTCGGACTGTCCAAAAAACTGCTCAATTTGCAATTATGAGTTCAAGTCAAGAACGCTGGTTCCTAGTCAAATCAACAATGGCCAAATTGATGCAAATAATCACAGCAATAAAAAATACAGTGCCATTAAGTCAAAATTAAACGATGTCAAGCAGTTTATATCGAATTTTAGTAATCAGACTAACAGCAATAAACAAAATTTAGATGACAGCGTGATTGAAATTGATCCCGAGTCAAATAAGCCAGTTTTTAATTCAAGAGACAATCTATGGGAATGTAAAACATGCACTTTTGCTACAAATCCAAGCTGGGCTAATGCTTGTGAAATGTGTAATGTGAAAAGAGATGCGATTCTGGTTAAAAAAAATGCAAATGAAAATTCCACTGTTTACGATCAGACTCTCAATGAAGACATTTACGACTATGCTCGTATATGGACTTGTTCTGAATGTACATACATAAATTTTGATCAGGACAATAAATGCGAGCTATGTCAAAGTCCGCGAAAAATACCAACCAAAAATTCTCCACTCAAGGAAAACAAAAATCTTGGCGAAATTTGGATATGTAAAATGTGCACCTATATTAATTCTGATATTCGTACGATTTGTGCACTTTGTCATGCAACCAAAGAAGGTACTGGGGAAAAAAAATCATGGACATGTAATGCATGTTTGGTCAAAAACAAACCCGAATCCAACAGATGCGGATTATGCTCATTTGACAAGAGCTATGTTCCAATGGAAGTCGATGGGGATAATGATTATGACAATAACTACCCAAAAGTTTACAACGATTTTGTAAATAAGTCAAGCTCGCTGAATAGTCCATCGTTGACTTATAGATCTCATAAAGCAAAATCCCTTATTAAACAGTACACAAACGCTACAAGCGAGGCCGAAATAGTTTGGAAAAATATTTTACAATACTGTAAGGCAAACAGACACAAATTTGTGGATGACTCTTTTCCACCTTGTGACAGATCTCTTTTTATTGATCCGAAAAAAAAACCAAAAAACATTGGCATAATAAAATGGCAAAGTCCCGATCAAATACAGACCCATTCAAGCGAACGCCATCTTCAATGGAGTGTATACAATGAGCCCAAATTCAATGATATAAAGCAAGGCTTGTTGGGCAATTGCTGGCTATTGAGCGGCTTAGCAGTCATTCTCGAACAACCTGAACTATTAAAAAGAATTATAATTACCAAGGAGTATTGTCCACAGGGGTGCTATCAAGTAAGACTATGCAAAAATGGTGAGTGGCAAACGGTTATTTTGGATGACTTGTTCCCATGTGATCAAAATGGGTATTTAATTTATTCACAAGCTAATAGAAAGCAATTGTGGGTTCCATTGATAGAAAAAGCTATGGCTAAATTGAACGGAAGCTATGAGAGTTTGATTGCTGGTCAAACTGTCGAAGGCTTGTCCGCACTTACAGGATATCCTTGCGATTCTATTCGACTTGAGCCTAGTTCATCGAATGAGGAAGAAATTGATTTTGAAATTATTTGGGCTAGAATGCTGAGTATGAAAGAAGCTGGATATGCCTTGGGTGCATCTTGTGGTAGAACAGACATTCCGGATGATAGAGTTTTTTCCGAAAAAGGTCTCTTGCCAAGACATGCCTATTCAGTTTTGACTGTTAAAGAGGTTTCAGGAAATCGTCTAATTCAATTGAGAAATCCTTGGGGTAAGTTTTAAATTAAATTCTGTTAACAAAAAAGTGCAAAATTATTTTTGAATTATTAAAATTTTTTGAAATCTAAATTTGAAATAGGGCATCATCAGTAAGATTTAAATCTTAAAATTTATCGTATTGTATTTTTGATCTAATTTTCACTCAGCTGTTGATTATTGATTATTAAATATTTATACACTTGTTTCGAAATCAAGAAAGGCTAATTTCAAAGAGAATTTCTTTATTTTTAAGATTTAAAGAAGTTATATCTACTTTTGATACAAATAACAGTTAACCATTTTTTTCTTCAATATTTTAAAATTTTTTTCATTCTGAGTTAATTTTTAATCTTTAATTCAGTACAAAACTTTAATTTAAATTTTTTTTTAATTTTATTGAGTTGAATTTAAAAAAAAACGTGCAAGTTTAATTAAGCTTCAATCAAGTTTTAAATCGAAGGTTCAGAAAATGCAAAAAATACAAACATTTAAAAACCTCAATTTGTGATCTTCATTTTCGAAAAAACCCTAAAATGTATAAAGCACATGTATGAAACTGAATAAGAAAATAATTTATACTAGAAAATGATATTTGTATCTCTCAGAGAAAACATCCATGTTTTGTTTTTTTTGTATCCTTTCTAGAAAGATGCCATTATATAAAATTTTTAGTACTAATTCTGAAACAAGATAAAATTTTGGATAATTTTTATTTATATTTTTTAAACACTCGCCAATTGTTATGTGATTCGTGATATAATTAAATTAAATTATTTTATAAATATGTTTACAATTTTCTTAAAGTTTATGCTAAAGCTAGATTAAGATTGATCTACTATTTTCCAATAAAAAAACAGTATTAGATTTTAAAGGTAAAATTAAATTAAGAAAAAAGTAAAATAAGTTAAAATATAATATAGAAGACAATTAAAATAGACAAATTGTAAAATTAAATGACAGGTGCAACATTTTGAAGTATTGGGATGATTTTACTATATTCCTATTAATAAGTTTTTGAAAATTTAATGAATTTGAAAACTTAAAAAAAAATGGTTGTTAATTTGAGCGTCAATTATATAAAAAATCCGCCTTTTTTTAAAACTTTGAGAAAGAATTTTCTCCAACATTAAATAAAACATAAAGCACAAAAATTTTTTGAAATAAACTAAATATCTTCATTTGTAATTAAATTAATTGGAAATTATTTAATTTGTGTTTTTATACAAAAAGAAATAAAAGAATTTAAAAACATGGTTTTAGAATTTAAACAGAGTTGTTTAAAAGTCATAAAGTCAAAGTCAAGTACTTAAATTTTTTTTTTTAAAGTCTTTTGACTTGACTTTGACTTTTTGCTGTTCCATGTAGTTATTAAGATGGCCATTTTTTTTTCAAAGTCTTAGAGATGATTTTTTTACTGACTTTTGCGCAAGTCAATTTAAATAATCGATATGTTTTTTATATTTTTCATTTCCTTATTTACATATTTCAAATTTCTTTTAAACTCTCGCCAATTATGATGTGATTCGTGATATAATAATAATATAATTATATATAATATAATTAAATTAAATTATTTTATAAATATTTTTACAATTTTTTTAAAGTTAATGCTAAAGCTAGATTAAGATTGATCTACTATTTTCCAATAAAAAAACAGTATTAGATTTAATAAAAGTAGCTCCTATAACAAAATAATTTGAAAAAATAACTTTTTCTATTTTTAAGGCAGATATACATGGACTGGTGACTGGTCAGAGAATTCAAGACTTTGGACACCAGAAATTCGTCGAGCTTTAGGCTTAAAGTCTAAACTTAGAAACAATCCAAAAATTCAGTCAACAAGTAGACAGGAAGATAACCTTTATTTTAACATAAACCGCCCGAGTTATGATGAAGGAGTCTTTTGGATGTCATTCTATGATTTTGTAAAATACTTTTGCTCAATTGACATTTGTAAATCAAGACTAGATTGGCTGGACAGTCGAGTTAGTGGATATTTTAGTTCCGAAGGTACCCGAGAAATGCTCGCCTTTACATTAATCGTTTTTGAAACGTGTGAAATTGACATTGGATTGTTCCATAAGACCATTAAAAACAGGAGAGAAACTGGAGATCTAGATCTCTGCTTTGTAGTTTTAAAATCAAATGGAAGAAAAAATCATGTTGGTAAATTGGTGGTCAGCAGCAAAAGAGCAGTGCGAAGATTTGTTGGATGTGAACATATTTTTGAACCCGGAGAGTATTTGATTGTACCTTGTTCTTTTAATTTCTGGTACTCGCGAGAAGCTTTGGAAACAAACAACAATTTATACAACTTGGTCATTCATAGCACAAAAGTTTTTTATCTAGAACAAGAAATGCATTCAGCTTTTCTCTTGGCCGATACAATGATACAACTAGTGACAACACTGGGAAGTAGAACCTTTTCAGGATTGGAAAATGCTTGTATTTACACTTTGGCAAAAGGCTATAGCGGAATAATAATTGTTGCCGAAAACATGAATGAAAATAGTTATTTGCATGTGGAGCTTGACTGTGAACAAAGTAGTAATGTTGTTTCAACTCGTCAAGCACTATTGACCAAAGATTCAGTTCCACCACTTCATAGACAAGTTCTTATTCTTTTGACACAACTAGAAGGAAGTAATAGCTACAGCATCAAGTACAGTATAAAATACAGACTAAGTTCGAATCCTTATTTGAATACTTGGCCAGGTAATGAGGGAAGAATGGTCACAAATTTACCATCAATCAACAAACAGACTTTTGGTCTGCATGTTCCTCGTTCAGTATTCAATTAAAACATTTTCTGTTGTTATTTTTGGAATTTTATTCGAAAACAAAATTTTATTTACAATTTTTTGAAACACCTGGTGCTTTATTTTAAACCGAAGTTAAATGTTTCTTTAAAAAATATAATTTCGTTTAATTTATTAAAATTTAAAAGACTTGCATGCCGAATGATTTAATCGATTAATTTTTTTTTGAAATTATTTTATTCGTTTTTTTTAAATAAAAATTTTAATTTATTTTCCTTTGTCCACTTCAAAATTTTAAAATTATCGAAATTTAATCCGAATTCAAATTTATGCTTAAACACCATGTGGCTTTTTGTTCACTTTTTTGTTAGCAAAAATTAAAGCAAAAAAAAATAATTTTTTTTTTTTTAAATTAATTAAAGCTTAGTGTCCTTTAAAAAAAATTTCTAGGAAAAAAATTTAATTGCTGATTTACCAATTAAAAATTTAAGTTGTAAAGCATTCTATATTAAAAATTTATGCGATTTACAGAGATATTTCAGACCTAAGCAGACTTTGACAATTGATGCAACTATGTATGTTGCACCATGTTGCATTCACATAACTAAATTTGAATCAACAGAAAAAAAGCTATTAAATTTTTCATCATTTTGTTCTGTTCTTTTGAACTGAATTTCACAAAACTGTATTAAGTGAGAAATTTTTTTGTGATCTAAAATTGTATGATCATCAAAAATCGTAAAAAACCTTAAACAATGTTCACGAACCTAGCATGATTGCTTTGGTGAGCACTTGATCACAAATTGGACCCAAAATTTAATCAAAAATGGAAATTTTTTTAAATATTAAGTAAAAGAACCTTCACGGAAATAAAATTTAGGTTTATTTCAATGATTTGTTTTGACACAAATAAAATAAATTACTTTTAAAAAGCTCGTCTTAGCTCGAACACTCATCGTCCCACATTCCTGCTCGCCAAACGCACAACCAGTCATCATAGCGATTCAAGTTGTTTTGGATTGCTCGCAGGGTGCTTCCCTGCTATGACTCAATTTTTTATTATTATTATTATTATTATTTTAGATAAATCTTTTTTGATAGTTCCGATTAGTAAAATCTCATAAGCTTAAAAGTTCATCTATTCAGATTTTAATTTTTCTATTCAACTATTTTTCTTCTAGTCTTTTCTTTTATTTTTAAAGTCTTTATTATATTTTTTTATTAACTAAAATTCAAATTATTAAAATCTTTTATTTTGAGTTAAATGATTTGCGTTTTGATTTCTCATACAATATAAATTTTAACCAACTTTTAGAATTTAATTTTTCTTTTAAAAATTTTAGGTGAAAGCATGATCAAACCAAACTTCGAAATGGTTGAGTATTTTTCTTTGATTTTTTGGGTTTATTATGTGGTCTATGGCCTTATCAAGTTAATATACAGTACTGATTCGTCACGTGGAATTTACGTAAATTTACCATATTTTTCTTTGGCCAAAAAATTGCCGAATTTATCTAAATTTTGGTAAATTTTCACTCAAAAAAAAATTTCAGAGTTTTTATTGCTTTTTTTGACAAAAAGAAAATTTACGATAATTTTGACTTTTTTTCTTGTAAAAAATGGTAAAATTTTGTAAATTAATTTTATTTAATAAAAAAATGCTTTTCAAAGACATTGTTTGACCTAGCAGTTTGACCAATCTCCATTTTTTTTATCACGATTTTTATTAATTTATTCTTATTATCTTATTTGAAAAAAAATACCTTTTTAAAATGATAAATGTATGCTTGGCATTTATCTGGAGTAAGTTTTCTTTGAAACTCTAAAATTGCCTCAGCTGCTTCCTCATCATTTTGAATATTTCTCTTTCTCACATATTCTTTCAATTCATTCCAAATCATTTCGATAGGATTCAAATCTGGTGACTTTGGAGGAGATTTTACTTATTCAAATTGAATAAATTAATGTTGAATAATAATGACATTAACTGGGTTTGATAAAAAAATTCTAAACTGTTTAATTTCAGATCACTGTAAATAAAAATTATATGCGGAATGTTTAAAAATATCGTTGTCATCGGGATAAGCGCATCGATTCCTTTTTTATTTGAAGAAATTTGAATTGATATTTCGGGAAGCATGTGGCAATGAAAGTAACTTTTACATTCAATTTAACGAAGTGATGGCCCTATGACAATTCTGACATTCAATTCTACTCCAGTAATGCTTTATTTCACCGAAAATTCCTTTTAAATTATCTTATTAATATAATTAATCTTAATTATTACTAATTTTGTTATTGCTATTGTTTCTTAAAGGATTTTGTCTTTCTATTCTCTAATAGTTTGATTTTCTTTAAGAATTGAAAAAAGTCAAACCGTCTAGTTTTTCCAAATTTTATCTTTTTTCAGAATCTGTATAAATCGTATAGGATACCTTGAGTCCCCAAGAACTTTATCCTAAATAGCAAATAAATGACTAAAATTTATTTTGCCTTTAATTTTCTAGTAGAAAAATTTATTGTTTTTCAGAAAATGCTGATTTTTGGACTCTTTTAATTTCTTTTGAATAAATATTCATTTTTTTTCTGGATAATTTCGATAGTTTATAGTACTCTCTTAATGGATTGAAAATGTTTTTTATTTTCTTTTTTTACTATATAAAATTTATTTACAAAAAATACTTTCGATAGCCAAGCAACGGATAATTCCAAATATTTCTTTGAAAAAATTAATTCCTTCCTTTTTAGTAAATATTTAGTGTATTTTTTTGATTTTTTATATTGTGCTTTACAGAAATCTAACAATCAAAACTTTAAAATGCTCATATTGAGAATTTAGCTTGTCACTAAAGAAGTCATTTAGATTTTCTGAGAGACTATTTTAAGATGAAAATGATTTTGCAGGATTTTTTAGTGGTATTTCACTGAATTCATAATTACTTTATGACTATTTTAACCGGAAAAAAGAGTTCAAAATTAAAATTTCCTTAGAAAAGGTTGTATTTAAATAAAGTTGTCTAAATAGAAAAATTTTCATCTATAAATTTAGAATTTGAAACATCGTTCAATTTAATTCAGTATTTTATTGATTTGCTTAAATTATTTTATATTAATAAATTTGAATTTCTTTTTTTATAAATTAAAAAAGAATTAGAAAAAAGATATCTTTTTTAAATTTATTTGAAAAAAGTGATATATTGTGGTTAAAACAAGAATTTTGAATTGATCAAGTTAATTTGATTCTTATTTTTAATGCTAAAAAATTTTTATGACAAGATATAGAACAAAAAATACGAAAAGACTAAAAAGTATTAAGTAGAAGTATATTTTACAATTCCCATTTTTGGCAATTTTACCAACTCGACCGATTGTTGCTGTTAAGATGTTTTGAGACTTTGAAAATTTATTATCTAGATCATCTATAAATCTGTTACTATTCTTGATTTCATCGCCGAGTTGAATTGTTATTTGCTTTAGTCTAGATGTTTTGCTTATTAGTTCTGTTTCAAGAACGGACTCGTCTTCATCATCGGGAGCAAACCGCCGAAATGCTGGGTTTTCATTTCTCATTTTTTGATTTTGAAATTTTAATGTTCAACAAATTCTCATAAAATTAAAATTTTGTCGTGTTAGTTTTAAGATTGGATTGCAACGTAGAAACAAATAAATATTAATTTTTAGAATATAATTGATAGAATAAAACCATTTGGAATTTCAAGAAATGCTTTAAAAATTGTCTTTGAATTTTGGAAAAAACTCATAAATAATTTATCTTTTAGTTTAAAATTTTTAAGTTAACTCAAAGTTTGTTGATAAAAAGTATCGAGATATTTAGATAATAAATTAAATAGATTTTGAAATTAATAAAAATGAAAAAGTGATTTTTTACTAATGCTTTATTAAATAATTCACTAAAGCCCAAAATTAACATGAATTTTGATAAAACAAAATTTTGTCCCAAGGTTCCGGAAATGCAAAATCTGCAGACTATCTCATAATTTGATTTTTGACTTCAAATTAATTATCTACGTATGAAAACCTAGGAAAGCTAAAATCTTAACGGTTGGTCAACAAAAAAATTTTCCGATTCAAGGAATTTAAAGACACTTTTAGCCTTTTTTAGCCTTTTTTATGTTTTTTTGTATCTAGTCCAAGAATTAGCCCAAAAATCCATGTAAAATATATAAATTCCGAAACTAAAAAAATTTGTACATTTTTTTGAGTTTTTATTTTTGTTATTTTTAGACGTATTAATCTAAAAGCGAGTTGTTCATTGTGATGGAATTTCTAGATGGTAAGAGGTGCTGAGTGGAGTTCCGCAAAGGTCTGTTATCTGCTTTTTGTTCTTTACATAAATGACCTATCTGACTGAGTTTCAAATAGAATGGAATTGTATTCAGATGACTCAAAAATATTCGGCATAGTTAATAATGTTTATGATAGAGCGATGTTACAGAAAGACCTGGATGCAGTATGGCAATTGATAGAGATTTGGCGTATGGGACTGTGTGTTGATAAATGTAAAGTAATGCATTTCGGCAGACTAAATGCAAATCATAAATAAATACAAAATAGCAACTCAAATGTTATACTAGCGACCACAGAGTGTGAGAGGGATCTTGGAGTGATGGTCTCATCAGATTTAAAGTGAACCCACCAGGTGAAAAGTGCTTGTGCGAAAGCGAGTAGGGTACAAAGTAGAGAGGAAAGGCTGTGGGTAAGATTGTACATATCGATGGTGAGACCCCACCTAGATTACGCAGTGCAGGTTTGGAATCCAAGTATGAAAATGGATGTGAATGCGTTGGAAAAGGTGCAAGAAAGGGCAACAAAAATACCTATGTCTCCAAGAAACATGTTGTATGAAATTAGGTTGACGAAATTAGGAATGAAAAAGCTGAGTGAAAGAAATGTAAGAGGGGACTTTATTGAAATGTACAAACTAGTGAATGGATTAGAAAAGGTAGACCTGGTCAAGAATCTAGTGAATAGATCTGAAAACAAGAGCCCAATCGGGGCGTTTAGAGGAAATAGCATCAGAGTCCAGAGAGAAAGTTTTCCAGCTCAAATTAGAAACGATTTTGCAGCTGCAGTAAGAGACAGACATGTTTTTTTCTCAAACAGAGTATTTCCGCATTGAAATAAATTGCCAGAAAATGTGGTGAAATCTAAGTCAACCACTAATTTTAAAATGGCTTTAGATAAGTTCAGTGGATTTGGCTTCTACAGCTCTACACGGCCAATCGGCAGAGATAGTCTCAGACTCTCTACATGTTAGGTGTCGCAAGAATAACTACTACTACTACTAAAATAATTAACTAAAATTATATATCTTTTCAAAATTTGAAAAAAAAAAGACTTTTTTCTAATTCATTAATACTATAAATCTCAGTGAAGTGTATATATATAATTTCAATAAACTGTTAGTTAAAAATGTCAATTAAAAAAGTAAAAACTACAAAATGTTCAAAATTTTATCTTATTCCAGAATAAATACATTTTAAATGTGGTTTTGGGGTAATGCGAAAATATTTAAGTATATAATCAAGTTTTGACTAAAATTATATAGAAAAAGTAAAATATAAAATAACTAATTTCAACATTGTTTTGAGAATTCTGTCTTTTTTCGAAATCGTTAATAAAATTTTTTGGTTATTGGTTATTATGAAGAATGAGATTTGAATTTACTGTAATAATAAGCATTTTTCCTCTTTTTACTTAGAATAATAAATTTTTTACGCAACACTAAACACACCATCTTGAAGATTGGAATATAAGCTTTAAATATGAATCATGATCAAATAGCTGAGATATCAGTCGAAAAAATGAAAACCTAATTTTGTTTTAAAAAACTAGAAAAGGGGAGGTACAATTTTTCTTCTAAAATATAAAATATTACATTATTTAAGGTTTTATGGACACAGGTTCAGAATCTGTGAAAGTTTTGAATTGCCCGAACTTTACTACTATTCAAGCTCATAAAAAAATAAAAATAATAACTAAATGATTTATCAAACAAAAGATAGTAAAAAACTTTGTATCAAATGATTTGATGATTTGAATTTTTTTATCATCTTTTATAAAATCTTTTGTGAATAAAATTATATAAAAAAGGCGTGATAAAAATTATGCTGAAAAATTTTCATAATGTTTTTCTATGTCATTAGTTAATTAATTATAAATTTTATTGTGAATTATTTTTTTGAGTTACCTGTTTTTCTTTATGTAAATTAATAATTTATAAAATCTCAGTCTCGTATTCATATAATTGAGGCAAATTTTTATATTAAATGTTCCATAAAATTAAACTTCTCTAAACGCTCGAAATATTTTAAGAGACTACAACATTGATTACACTTTGAAAAAAAATCAAGTGCAATTCTTTAGAGTTTGTTTAAATAATAAATCAGGTATTCTAATTATGAAAATAAAAGTATTTGTACAAAAAAACCTAAGCAAGTTAACACCGATTGCCATGTTTTTTGGAAAAGCTCTTAATTAAAACCATTTGATCAAGACTAAATTGAATTGGAAAGTTCGCCAAACTGGCTTTTATTCAAACGCAATATTTTTTATTTTAGTTTTATGCAAGAATTTTCATCAAACTAATGCGGAAAGTAACAGGAATTTAAATTATTTTTATTTCTAAAAAACTGCATAAAGATGATAGTGTTTTTGTCGAGCTTTAAGCAAAATGCAGTTTTTTTTTATCATAAAAAATTTAATTTTTGTCAACGATACGAGAAAAAAGCATAATCAAAACTAAATAATCTCAATTAATTTTAGAAATTTGAAGTAAGCAATGACTCAAATATTAGCGAACTTGGTAGCTACTGATCGCCAGAAAATCGATGAAGACGTCGAATGGATTATCAATGCTTGAAATTATTACTAATTATATTCATAATTAAAATGCTAAAGGGAATCTATTATTTGTTTTGATCAATAATTTGCTGTTCAATAATTGAAAACAAATTATTTCCTAATTCACCAAAGATAATGGTAGTGGAAAAGAGTAAATATTACTAGCTTTTCAAATTTATTAAAATCTCTAAGTGAACTTATGATTTTTACATTCCAAAGAATATTTCTCATTTTTTCTAAAAAAAAATTGTTTTTCTGCAGGGATTTATTCAAAATTTTATTATTTTATAAGTAAGATATTCATTACATGACACTAATAGAAAAATTTCTAAGTAAAATCACAACTAACACGTGAATTTTCCGGTTCTGTTTTATTATTGGAATGGAGTTAGAATGTAAAGAGAATATTTTTTTAATCAATTTTTTTTCTTTTTTTATTTAAAAATTTGATGAATATTTTCAAGACTTAATTTTTGAACTTATCTTTTTTAAAAAACAATTTCATAAATATTTAATTATTTTTAATAAATTTACATCGCGTGATACATCATACAGAAATCATATAAATTAAGCAATTTTAGTGAAATACATTTAAATTTTTAGTGTTTAATAGAATTGATATTTTTTTAATTTTTCAAAGATTAGTAAAATTAAAAAAATACCAATTCAATTCAATTTATATACTTTAATTTTAATTTTAAATTTTAATTATCAGATCGGATTTCAAATTTCAATTTGATTTAAAATTCAATTAGAATTTTTTTTTTTCCAAAAATGTTTAGACATTTATTTACGGAACTTAATTATATTTTATTTTGAATAATAGAGTTAATTTTTATAAAAAAATTTGAAATAGTTTCTTTTTTATATTTTTATTTTAAATTTTTGATTGTAGTGCAATCTAGTCATAAAGATGAGTTTAAAGTTTTAATAATAATTACGAATTTAATAAAAAAAGTTTTATTCGTGATATTTTTACAAAATTTATTAGAAATGTTAGAAAATTTATGGAATTTTTTTAATTTTCTTTATCTCCAATGACATATGAAGTTTTTATTGAAATTTTTGATTTTTCAGAAAAATTGATTAATTAAGTATATTGTTTATAAAAACAAATACTAAATTTTATTTTTTAATCTTTTTGATAATTAAACCAATTTTAACATAATAACAATTATAATAAGCTACGGTGGGTTATCCCACCAAGCGACAATTCATATAGGGGTCGCTATAGGAGCTATCAGAGAGTGAGTCATTCGCTTTTGACTATCGCGATATATGTTAAAATTTTTTTACTTAAGTTATATTTTTATTTTTGTTCAATAATAAACTTTTGGCCTAATTAAATTGATCAACTTCATATTTTATTTAGTTTCAATCATTAAGAGCAATTTATTTTAATTTAGATAATTAAAATAAAAAAATTTGTAATTAATACAGAGAAACGACTGAAATTTTCTAATAGCACAGTAACTTGTCTGATTAATATTAATAATTTATTTGTTTAATTAAGTGGAAAAGATGAAAAAAAAGAAATTCTGTAATTAAATTTATTTGAAATTTTTTCTTCGTAAATCGAAATAAAAATCTACTGCTTATTTAAAATGAGCGCTACATTAGAATTACAAGAATGTGATAGTGCTTCGACATCTTCAAAGATGGTATCAGCATTGGCATCAGTATCTGAAAAAGCTTCAAAATCGTTATTTGCCCCAATTTCTTCTCCGTTAAAAAAACAAACTTCAGAGCCATATCAATCGGCACAATCTGCCGAGTTCGCTTAAATAGATAAATTTTAAAATCCAAAATTAATTATTTTATTTTAAGGAGTGATTTTTCAGAAAATTGTGATACACAAAAATTAAGTTTTCTCACTTCAATTTCCGCAGCTTCTTCGGCTTTTAACAATTTTATTAACTCTGAGAATAAAATTAATTCTGATCCGAATTCAAACTTTTCTGAATATAATCAAAAACAAAAACAAAGTTTGTTTTTCAAAAAATTAGAAGCTCATTCTTTATCTTTGAGCTCTGCTATTTTTGGAAAAGAAGTCATTGAAAATCATGAAAAAATGAGTAGTTTAAATAAAAATGGATCTACCAATCTAAGTGACAATGCTACGCCTTTAACTAATTTATCCAGAATTGGATCAGGAAGCAGTATTTTTTTTAATTGAAATTATTTACTAATCAATTACATCAACTCATATTTTAGTAAAAAATAAATTAAAACCATCGGGAACTTTAGAGTATCAAGTTGATGCGAATGATACAATAGAAAAAATTGCCCTAAAATGGAACACAGTACCATCGGAAATTCAACATTTGAATCGTCTAGTTACAAGAGTTATTTTTCCTGGTAATTCGGAAATATGATAGCATGATTAAAATAAAATATATTCATAATTTATAAAAAGGCCAAATTTTATACGTACCAGATCCAAATTATATTCCACCACCTCCATCATTTCCGGGTGTTAAACTTCCAGATCCAGGAGTTCAAGAGTTAAAAATAATAGATGCACCTGAAAACTCACAAAAAAATTCCAACTCAAAATATGGTTTAAAATTATTTAAGGTAAATTGATATTTTTAAGTACTAAATATTTATTTTTGAATTTCGCAGAATAAATTTTAATGCATTGTGAATTTTGTACTACAGATTTTTATGTAGGTTTTATGAGGTGAAGCAAACAATGTTTCATTTTACAATGAAGTTAAAAGACACAATTTAAACAAAAATTTGTCAATAAATTAATTTTTATTTACAATTATAACCGACTAATTCCAAATTATTTTAGTAGTAATGTCAGAATTTAAAATCTAAATAAAATAAATTTACAAATAAAAAAAATCAAATTTGAATAGATCATAGAGACAAAAATAGATACATTTCAAAATATTTAAATTTTGTCTGATCATTTAAGATATTTTTTTTAGAATTTAGTGAAACTCATTTCGTTTCATGTTGTTTCATCTTTGAATTTTAAAAAGCTGAATTTTTTCAAATAGAATTAATGTAAACGAATTTTTTTTTCGAATTTGTGGAAAATTCACAGTGCCCAATTTTAATAGAAATGTAAAATTTTCTTTAAAGTTAAATAAAATATTAAATTTATAATTAAATTAATTAGTCAAGATAAAATAAAAAGTAGAAATATTCATTTATCAGAAGAAATATTAAAAAAATAAATAAAAAATTTTGATGTTGTTCAAAAAATTAATAAATATTTTCATAATTAAGTGGACTCCAACTTCAAAGCCTGGCCATGTTGAACTTCAGAAGCAAAAATGTTTGTCTGAGCCGAGTAAAAATTCCGACGAAAATTTTAAAAGAAACCAATTAGTTAGCAGGCATACACTTACAGAAGAAGAAGCCAAAAAGCTAGATGAAGAATGCACTCAAAGATTTCTGAAAGTTAACTGTAAAATTGTCACTCGAAGTAAAGGATGCTACAATGGTGTTCTTATAGTAACTCCGTCAGCTCTAATGTTCGATCCGCTAGATCCAAATCAAGCTAAAATCAGTAGTAATAGACGAAATAGCTATGAGTTTAAAAGTCGTATTTATGATGAAGCTAGTGCCATTATACCTATTGAAATCATATCAAATGTAATCATGTATGAAGATTTAGCTTTAAAAGACGTTCAAGAATATTTCGATTTTCAGCATCATATTGAGTGAATAAATTTTTTTGTGTTTTATCTATGTTTTGTTTTATTTGAAAAAAATTTTTTTAAAGTATGATCGAGAGTGACATACATGAAGATGAAAGTTCAGATGTTGTTAAATTTGGATTGAATGAAACCGAAGCTACGGATGATTCAATTGTTTTCGAGACAATTAAACCAAATGAGGATAACAAAGATGAAGTTTTTGAGAAAAACGAGTCCTCGTGCGCAAAGTCATCAGCAGAACTGAATGATGACAAAAACTCAATTGTATCATCGAATAATAGCTCAATTATTTCCTGCTATTTGTGTATTAAAGTTAACAAAAACAAGGATTTTATTAGTTGTCCGATGAATCGCAAAATGAAAAACAGACTGACATCTGAGTTTTGGTTCCAAATTAATGATAACAGGTCAGTTGAAAAAATATTTTAATTTAGAAACTTTGATTCTACTGTCATTTAAAAGAGTTACTCATTTTAATTTTTTTCTAATTTTAATTCAATTTAAAAAAAGTTAGATGCTACAAATATTTAAATTTCTCCGGTTAAAATTTAAATTTATTATTCTATTAAAATTTAAACGATATCAAGATGAGTCACACAATTTTGAGTTTTTAATGCTTCTTTTATTTATTCAATAAAAGCGGAAAATATCTACTCTCTAGAATGTATACCACAATCTTCAGCCTTCTTTCAGCAATACAATTTTTCCCATGTAACATTCAGGTTTTTTATAGCAAATAAACTCATGACATCCAGCTTCGACTTGCTTGATCTTGATTAGTTGAATGTCATCCTCCTAAAATCATAAGTCAAGTCATTTGACATACTTTAATAAGTCAAAGAATATGAAAAGGTGTCAAATCATGTGGCACAACTCGAATGTGTCCGTTTACTTTATTAAGCAGTTTAGCATTTCATTATAACAATTCGTTGATTGTGAATATTAATAAATATTTGAGCTTTTTTAATCAGCTGTTGATGCTGTTAGACTTTTTCACAATGCTTATCTAACAACAGCTAACTTTCAAAATTTTCGATAAAATGTTTCATTCTTTAAAAATTTTCAAAATTGTATCAGAAATAATTTTTTTAATATTAGAAAAAAAATCCAGAAAAAAATATAATTCTAGAAAAAAATTAATTTTAGGGGTGAAATTCGAGTTAATAATCAATTTGAAATTTTGAAATTTGAAATTTTTTCAAAAAAGATGATAATTGCTTTCAATTGTTTAAAATTTTCTGAGTTATCTTATCTAAATGATATTTAATATAAATTACTTTCAAAATTTAACATGGTTGTATTTGACAAATAATCAAAACCTGTTTGCCATGTTAAAAGATATGTATGCGAGAATGGGCGGTGCTTCAAATTTAAATTAAAAAAAGTATCAAGTGACTTGTTATATACAAAGAATAAAATATTTCTAATAAAAGAAATAAAAAGAAAATATCGTATTCATCCACTTGAAATTTAAATTTAAAACAATATTTTTATTTAATATTTTCAATTTTAATAATCAAGTCAAAAAATCTTGGAATGAGGAGTGGAATTAAAAAAGGGGATCATTTTTGTTTTGCATTAATTCTTTTCTTTTCAATAAAAAATTTAAATCTAAAAGAACTGATTTCATTTCAAAAATTCCATGCACCCAAAATGCTGGTTTAAATTGTAATTTGTGTCCCAAAAAACTAGTAATTATTAATGCATAAAAAACAAAAAAGAGAAAAACTTGGGAAAAGATTGGTTTTTCAATGACACAAAGTAATAAGTTTCAAATTATCAGGAAATAAAGATTGTTATTTCATTCTTCTGTTTCAGTTTTTTACTGTAACATAAGTTTAACTGTGTAAATTTATTAATTTTTTTTTTCTTAATAATAATCTTAAGCTATAGAATGTAAGTGGTAATTTTATAAAAATTCCAAACAATTTAATTTTATTAATCAAAAATATAAATTTTAATTTTGCTAGTAATGAATCGATAATAATCCAATCAAATTAATAATCAACTTTTAAGATTACATTTGAATAATGATCGATTAAGCTTGATTAATAATATGATAGCGCTAAATCTTATTATAATTTTAAAAATTTAATTAATAAATTTTATAATTTTGTTTATTTTAAAGTACTGACAAAATTTGCGCATTTTTTCTTCAATGGAAAAGCGAAAATACATTCACTATAACAGACCAAAAAGTTCCAAAATCTCGATTTCAGCTTCTAAAAGCTGATGAGCTGACCCAAATTGTGCAAGACACAATAAAATCAATGGACATATCAAATAAGTTGACAAAAAATTTTTCGACAACAAATCGTTTAATTAACAAGGATGTGGGCTCATTTGTCAAAGATTGGGAAGTAATAATAGCCTCTTTTTGCAATATTTTCTCTTTGTAGCTTATTTTGTTTAAGGTGGTTAACATTCAAGAACTTGAACTGAAAATTAAACAAGAAATTGAAATTGAAAAAGAATACAATTCATTGCCAAAATTAATGGAACCTTCTACTATTTTAAAAGAGGAGCATTTAAAAAAAGTACTATTTCAGATAAAATACAAAAAAAAACAGACTTATTCAAATAAATTCAAACATTTTTTTAAATTGTTAGTTGAATGTAAATTTAATTCCTCGAGCTGTAGGCTATGACTGGATACTAAGTTTCAGCACTGATTTGCATGGATTTAGCCTAGGTACACTCTATAGGCAATTAGCCGAAATTGAAAGTCCATGTCTGGTAGTTTTAAAAGATAGTAATAACAATGTAAACAATAAGAGAAGAATAATTCATAAATTTATTTTTTTTTTCTTGACAGATTTTTGGAGCAATGTCACCGTGTAAATTGTATCCTTCTGAACACTATTATGGCAATGGAGAGTCATTTTTATTTTCTTTCACTCCAACATTTAAGGTTTGACAAATTTTTTGAATTAAATTTAATTTAAAGTAAACTTGAATTTAATTTAGGTTTACAAATGGACAGGTGAAAACAATTTTTTTATTCGTGGAAATACTGAAGGTCTAGGCTTTGGCTGTGCCGAAGGCTATCATGGTCTCTGGTTCGATGGCGATTTGTTAAATGGTCACTCTCAAAGATCAAAAACCTATGACAATGATCAATTATCATCAACCGAAGAGTTCACAATTACTTCTATGGAAGTTTGGAGTTTTTCAGACTAAATTGGGTTTTTTTCAAATTTTTATTTTTTGTTAAAGCATGTGACTTATTGAGATACTAAAACTCTCAAAACTTGTACCTATCCAAAGACTTTTTTGCTTAATTAATGAACCTAGTTTAAAAATTTTGAAATTAAATTTTAATCGATTTAGAAAAAAATTATTTTCCATTTTGATTTAATCGAGTTAATAAAATATTTTAAATCATGCATAATTATTTCTTTTTAATTTTTAATTAAAAAAATCAATTAGTTTAACTAATAATTAAAATCAGACTCGGCCATTTTAAGTCAATCTTTGACTTAGCAGGATTTAAAGTCGATTGGATTTTATTATTTTGTTTACAGCAGAATACTTTAAATAAAATAATTATTTCGTAATAAGACAATTAATTAATTAATCCAAAGAACGATCAAGACTTGACGAGCTTTATAGTCAACAATTCTAAATTCAAATGTATGTATATTGAAAATTGAAATTGCGCAAACTAAAGAAAATTCTTTATGAAAATTTTCGAAATTATTTAAAATGACTTTTACAATATGTGACTAACGTCGTTAGTCACATATAACGCTTTTCTTTAAATATTTTTAAATTATTTTTTTTAAAAGTTAACAGTCTAAAAATATAACTATAAACAATTTTCGAATCTAAATAATTCACTTTATCTTATGTTTTGGTGACGGTCCACGGTTGATAGTTACTTTTGCTGAGTTCGATGCATGAACCTTTGACAATGATCTCAGAACTAGCATGAAGAATGGTTTTAGATAATGTTTTAATTTAAAAGAGATTCTTAACTTAATTTTTAATAAAAATATAATAAGTTCATAAAATATTTAATTAAAATAAACATTTTTGGTCTCAATTTTTTTGGTTTCCAAAATTAATTCAATCGGGATTAATTCCTTATTTTTGAAATTGGAATAGATTATTATGGATATTATCTGATTCAGGGATGAATTCCTTATTTTTTTTAGTAAATGGGTGTAAATTATTTCGAAGATGCTTTGAATGAAATCTTATCAAAAGTTAACTGCTTTCCCAACCCTTGGCCTAGAGAGAATGCTCACTTAAATCAAATTAAAAAAAAAATATTAAGACGATTTAAAATTTAAATTTTTTATTAAGGTGGCAACTTTAAAATTAAAAAAATTATTATTAATGCTAGTTTTTCTAATTTTCTCTAATTTTATTACTAATTAGGGTTTGATTTTACAAGGATTTCTTAATAAATGCATAAAAAAAGAAGTTTCTATTTTTGATAATAAACTTCATTTTACTTTACTTTTTAAAATATTTATTTTTAAAAATAAATGGTTTAATTTTTGTGTTTGAATTACAAAATGTATCCAATGTTGAAATAACATTGAAAAAGTACGATCTTCCAAATATTTTTTTCAGTTTCAAAAAAAAATAATTTTAAGTTAATTTTGCAATCATGAAAAACTTTGTTTTTTTTTATAAATTTTGACTTTGGGTTTGTGATATGATGATCCTTAAAGATAATAATTTTAGTTTAAAAAACTATCCTCGGTCTGTTCTTCATATTTCATTAATTAAGTATTTGTTAAAATGCACCAAACGAAATTAAATTATCACTAAAGTCAAAATTTTATTAGAGGAAAACATAGTTTTTCGGGTCTAGTCGCTTAGATAAACTATGGTTCACCTGTTACTGGAACAATTCTTGTTCTCATGCTTTATGAACTATTAATTGACCATAACATTATCTAAAAATTGTTCAACAATTTTGAAATTATTTCATCTATTTAGAAAAAAAAGCTAATGTAATGATAAAAATTAAGATAGAAAGAATAATTACATAGAAACTTTAAAGTTGGGCGAAGTAAGTAAATTTTGGGAAATAGATGAATCTATGTTCCCCAAAGTCAAACACAAAGGGTAAAAAAAAATAATTTTAATTTTCTTTATTTTTTATTATTTTATGCTGAAAGGCAAAGATTTAAGTAAAGAGCGCATTTGGGTTTTTGGGATTGTTGAAAGGGTAATTCCAAGTCAACCAGATCAGAGCAAATGCTAAGCTATTTTTAAAGCTCCTTCAAATTAAAAAAAAAAATATTAACTAATTTTTATATCAGTTTCGAGAATTAAGAATTCTATTAAATAGCTTTATTCAATTTGTTTACTTAATTCTATTTTGGTTCACCCTAATTATATTTTGAACAAAAAAATTGGGTGAACCAATAGTTCACAAAACCTGAGAACAAGAATTTTTTGGATAATAAGTGAACAATGGTTTACATAACCGACTAGACCCAGTTTTTCAACAATTGAATAAAAACTTTATTCTAATGGAATTATTTATCTTTTTTTTGGATTCATTTTTTATTTTATTTTATATTATTTAACTTTATTTTTAGTTTTTTCATGTATTTTTATTTTGAAGGAGCATTTGCTCGGTAAAAATAAATAAATGAATTGTTTAAAAGTTAAAATAGAATTTTCAAATTTTTTTTCAAATTTCCAAACAAAAATTAAACTCATTCTATTTCAATATGAAAATGTTTGCAAAATTATCTTAAAATTATTTTTTTTTGAAACTGGAAAAATCATTTGAAACATCGCACTTTTTTAATGTTATTTCAACATTGGATACATTTTTTAATTCAAGCACAAAAAATTAAACCAAATCTAAATGGAATTAAAAATTTGTTAGATTGATCAAATATCCAAAGGATAAATATTCTTTTTAATTAGACAAAAAATCTTAATAGGATTTTCAAAAAAATTTTCACTTAAAAATTCAAAAATAAATAGTAAATGAAATTATTTCTTAAAATAACAAATATTCAAGTATATCTAGAATTTCGTGAAGAACATAGGCTTATCACCGCCAATTCACTATTTAGACCTAGAGCTAGCCACTTGGGAAGGCTCTCGTAAACAAGATGACCATACTTTATCCATTTTCAACCAAATCGACTATATAACCACAAAAGGTCTAATAAGTCTTGGTCAGGAACACGAATTTGGATTATTTTCAGCGCTGGAATGTACCTACGCCACTATACTAAAAGCCAGAATAACGAGAAAAACACTACACAATCTCTCGCGATTCACTCCTCGATTCGTGACACACAAACTGGCTATGAACGAAGCAGCAGTGAACGCCTTAATTATGAGAATAATTTTTAGTAGATTTGAGAATAATTTTCACTATTAGTTTTTCATTGAAAAAATAAAACTAAATATTAAAAAAAAAATTTAAAATTTGTATTTTGATTATTAAAATATTATTAATAAATGAATAATAATTTAAAATTAAAAAAAAATTAATTGAATGAAAAGATTAAAAGTATTATTGATATTTCAAAAAACAATATATTTTTTATTTAAAAAATACTATTTAAATTTAAGGTAAAAAATGAATTCATGATATAAATATCTTGTCAATTAAAAAATTTTGTAGACTCGTATTTAAGTCTATCTTTTTATTTGGTTAAGGATGATTTTTAAAATTAAAGTTTATTTTATTTAACAAATAAAATCAAACTTGGAACCTTCAAAGAATAGAGATCTTATTGTGATTTCTATAATGTACAAGAAGGCAAAGAAAATCATCCAATTTTTTTTTCTATTTTATTATTTAAATTAACTTAATATTTCATTTTCAACAATTTTATTCAAAGAAAAACAAATTTTTTGTTTTAAAATTTTACAATTTTAATTTTTTCTGTATTTTCGAAAGTTCTGGTTTAAATTTTTTGAAATTTTTTAGTTAATAAAACCTAACCAATGTTTATTTTGGTTAAATCATTGATTAATTTTTTGAATAAATTTTTTGAAAAAACCTTTTTTTGTTTTTATTTTTATTTTTATTTGATGGTTAAAATTTTTTTAGGAAGCTTTTTTGCGTTTTTTCATTAATTATATTACTGACTTTCTTTTTGTTTCGTTTAGCTCGTTTATGTCATTTGAAACTAAGGCTATTTTTGGTACAAGACTTAGACACTTCGTCTAATTTTCATTATTTAGTAGATAAAACAGGAAAATAGAATCAAATGAAGTTAAAACAAAAAAAAACAGCATTTTTTGTTGACTTAGCAAACCGTTGTTAAAAAGAATTGTTTTTTGGATTCGAAAAAAAAATTTATAGCAAAAATAATAAATCATTTATTTATTTTAGTTTTACAAAAAAATTCAATTTAATTAATATGATTTTATAATTTTTTTTTATTATTTAATTTTCATCATTACTATTCATAATTCCAATATAATTTTATTTCTTTCATTATCTATTTCATGAGAAAAATAGTTTATTTTAATAAAAAGTAATATTGTTTATTCTTTCAAAATTTAATTGACCCTTGATCATTATTTTATTTATAGCCTTCTTTTCATTAAATTTCTAATTTTTATAAATTTTTAGATTACTTTCTTTTCCGACTAAGAAATAAATAAATTTTAATATAAGAAGGCGATCAATTAAATTCTTCCGAAAATCTATAATATCTTCATTTTCACTTATTAAATTGTATTTCCGTTAAAATTAATAAAGAAATATTGTTCTTTTCTTTGAAAAAAGCATCTTGTATTGTCTCTAGATTGAAAATAGCTAAATAATAACAATAAATGTTTTTAAAATTAAAAACTATATTTAATTTTTAAAATTTCGGTGAATTAAATGAGGAGCTAAGTTTTTCAGTTTTGAATTTTCATTTCTAAAAATTCTGGACAATTCAAATATTCTTTTAAACTAAAATTTATTTCATAAATCTTTTGAAACTAGCAAATAAAACTAGTTATAACATGTTAAATTTAGATAAAAAAGATTAAAATGAATACAACTAAAATAGATTTAGAAGAGAACAACTCAAATCTCTTCGCACAAATCGTTTCTTTTTTGCCTCTAATTCTAATTTTTTTAGCAATTACAGGAAATACAGTATGCTTTTTCATATTCAGATTCTCCAAAGAGTTTAAAAATATTTCTTCAATGGTATTTCTGTCTTTTGTCGCAATATTTGGAATTACTTCTCAATTTATGTTTAATTTAAACCATTTTCTGAAACCAAACTTTAACTTCCGAATTGAATATGTCAGTGGTTTTACCTGTAAATTTTTTATTTTTTTGCAATATTTTTCGCTACAAGCAATTGGAAATTTGCTAAGTATTATGAGTATTGATCGCTTTGTAACAATCATGTCAACTCCTGGCTCAATTTATAGTCGTTTACCATTTTCGACCGTAAAAAGCTCTTTTATTTGGTCATTGAGTATTATAACCCTTATTTTTCTTATTAACTCTCATATTCTCATATTCAATGGCAACTATAAAAAAGTAAGAAATACAAAAAACGTAACCACAACAGAAATAATAAATGGGACAATAGCTACAAAAATTGATACTATGTTTGATTATCAAGTATGCTATTGGTATAATGCTGATTTTAGACTTTATCCAACATGGGATCATGTTAACTTGGGACTCTATAATTTTTTTCCATTTATTTTAATGTTTATCTTCAATGTTTTGTTGATAAAAAAAACTTTGATGCAAAATAGTTCAATTAAGTCTTCAAATAATAAGGAACAAATAAAATCGATTATTAAAAAAAGACGATTGACTTTCTCAATATTAGCAATAACGTTTGGATACATCTTGATGACTTTGCCGGTGACAATTATTACTAGCTTTTTTTTATATATTTTTTTTTCCCTCCCAAATGGAATGTCTTATTTAAGCATGGCGGATTCATTCGGATTTTTGTTTCATGCGACTCTTTTTATTAACTGTATGGCCACAAATATTAAGTTTCGTCGATATGTTATCAGAAGCCTTGCATGCAGCATAAGAAAAAAACCAACAGACAGTACAGCTTATTCTATTACCAAAGGTATTCGCTAATAATTATTAATGTATGGTTAACTTAAGTAATTTTATTTGTAAAACATAAAATAAATATCTTTGTATTAAAAAATATTTCAATAAAAAAAAAATTCAAATGATCTTTAAAGTTTTCAAGCAATTTTTTTGTGCAATAAAACTTCGATTTAACTTTAAAAATTTTTAGTTTAAAAAAAATTAAAGATGTTTGCATTTTTGCCATTAAAAGCATAAAAATTTATGTATTTTTTATTAAAACTATTTGTTTGAATATACCTCTGATTTAAGTTTGTTCTGAACGCTTAAATTATTAATTATTTATCTATAAAACATTTTTTACAAAAATAAATGGTCGAATTTCATAGTAAATTTTCTTTAACTTTTAGATTCATAAAATTTACAGAAAAATTTTCTAATTTTACATCATTTTCTTTTTAAATTCATAAAGTAAATTAATTTTATTTATTTCGATTCTCAGACCCCATTTAACTCATCACTGTGCATTAAATTTGTAATAAAAATATTAAGTATATTTTTTTATTATTCAATATCTAAATTCAAATAAATTTTACATAACTTATTTGACATAAAAAATCAAAAAAATCTTTTTTACTTAATTTTTTTTAAATAATAATTTAACACTAGAAGATCCAATTTTTTTTAACCGTTTATTGCTTTTATTAAAAAATATGAATAAATTCATTCAAATATTCTATAAATTGCTGAATCTAAGAAAAAATGTAAGAGCTCAATTTTTTTAACTATTAAGACCACAGGAATCTTTAAAACTTGTATTTAATATTAAAACAAATTGAAAAAATTACTAGCAAATGAGTGAAAACCATTAAAAAAATTTTGACAAGTCTAAATAACTTCTCGAGTCTACAGGTCCTTATTTTTTTATTAATGCTGTTTAATTATTATTATGATTTACTATTTTCAGGATTTATTTTCCTTTTTTGAAATAAAATTATCGAGGAAAAAATGGATTTATTTAATAATTATAATAGGCTACGACAGGTTTTTTCCTGCTGGGCAAGACACTAGGGTATCACTATGGTAGCTAAAACGGGTAAATTTAGCTAACTATGTATATATAATCTTCCTATTGTCTGAAACTCTGTTCGACAAAAAAAGTTCTCTTTGACTGTGAAAATTTTTTTTGGGAAATTTTTTCAATATTAACCATATAAATATTCTAGAAAATCAGGCAAGAAATGAGATTCAAAATCTCGAAAATGCTATAAAAAGCTTCATCAAGAATTAATATCAAGAAATTGACCAAGAAAGGTTTTCTAAATCATGACATCACAAATGATAACAAGTCAATGGAGATAAAGAATCTTAATAATCAAAAGGAAGTAAAAAATTTTAAAAAAACTTTTAACTTTTTTTTTTTTAATTTTTCAATTACAGTCATTTATGAAAATTTTTCATTAATTCAATTTTTAAACTTTTTAAAATTATTCAAAATTTTTAAAATGGATAGTTATTTTTAAACTGAATTTAAAGCATTTAAAAACCTAATAAGACTTTTTGAAAATTTTGAAATTTTTCAATTTTAAACAATTTTTTAGAAATTTAAGCATATGATTTTTGATCTTTGCTAAACCCGATTCTCTATCCTTAAATATCCTTAAATTTTTCCTGATATTTTGTCAAAATAAATCTGACCTTAAAATAAACCATATTTTGACAATGCCTCAAATATCTGGTTTCATTATCCGCATATTCAAAATATATTATTTTGGGGTTAAATTTCTTTAACTCAAAATTAAAATTATTCAAAAAATATACGGGAATATTTCATTAATGTAATTCTAGAATGAAAGTAATTTCTTGGTTTGATTTTCTTGTTTAGACTTCAGTTCAACTTTAATAAAAAAATTTTTTTTTTTCAAAAAGTTTCACTTAAACTACATTATCAGCTTATTTAACTGATCCAGATTTTTAAAGTTATTTCAGTATTATTTAATCAGCCCGTAACTTAATATAAAAATGTTGAATAGGAGTCTAATATTTTCAAAATAAAATACTTTAACAGTTTAAAGATTAGAAAAATTGATTAGTTGAAAAGCTGTTTTAATCAAATTTAAGTAATACAAGATAAAATATTATTCATAAAGATTAAACGCAGATTCGCCTGACAAAGTTTTTTCTCTTTTTTCAAAATAAAAATACGAAACCTATGAAAGTTTTACATAAGTTTATTTCTATTAATTATTTTGTTTAAGTCCTTTTGATCTTAGAAAATGAGCAAAGGGACTCAGGGATGCTGTAGTCATTTTGCAGTATTAGTTTATGGTTTAAAAAAATAGTGTTTGCTTTTTTAAATTAAAAGATCCTTTTATTTATTCAAAAATTTGGTTGACGCACATTTTCCTAAGTCTGATTTTTAATCCGGTAAATTTTTTTGTAAGAAAATAAAAAATAAATTTTTCAAACATATACATTTAGGGTATCATTAAATACGAAAATCCTTAAAGATTTTACATACTTTTTTCTCTTCTCATATCAAAAAAACCGCAAACATTTAGAAAAAATTTCTTTGTCTAGGTGTTAACTTAATTCTGAATTGAAATTAAAGTACAAGTTAGTAAAAAGCTAAAATCTATTTGAATTTTATAAAATATTCTAATGATGAAGATAGAAGAAATCCTTGGAATTTTATTTATTTTTTTAGTGGAAAAGAATTATCGATCGACTTCATTATTTAATAAAAAAAATTTGTTGAAAAAATTAATTAAAGTAATTACGCTTTTAAATCAATTAAAAAAAAGTAAAATATTTATAAAGAAAGCGAAAGGGCAATATTTTTTCTAAATTTATTATTCTTGATAAAAAAAACTGATTTTTTTAAAAAATCTAATTCAAAAGGAACATCTTTAAAAAATTTATTAGATCAATTGATGTCAGCAAGTTCAGTTGTTTTCGGTCAGCAAATTACTGAAAATTATGAAAACATGAGTGCTTTAAGCAGGAATGAATCTAATAATCTGAGTAACATGACAACACCTTTGACCAATTTGTCAAAAATTGGATCTGGAAGCAGTAAATAATTTATTTATTTATTAGTTTTATTAAATTTATTTTTTTAGAAAAAAAGAAATGGAAACCAGCTGGAACTTTAGAGTATCAAGTTGAGACAAATGATACAATCGAAAAAATTGCCTTAAAATGGAACACAATACCATCAGAAATTCTACATTTGAATCGACTAGTTACGAGAGTTGTTTTTCCTGGTAGTTCTAGATATCAAAATTTAAAATTTACAATATTCATAATTTAAAAAAAGGCCAAATTTTGTACGTACCAGATCCAAACTTCACTTCGCCGCCGCCTTCTTCTTCACCACCTTTTAAAGCAAAACTAACTGATTCAATAATTCAAGAGTTAAACACTTTAGAAGAAACTGAAAATTCGCCAAATAATTCTAAAACTTCTCAATCTTCTCAATTACCTGGTATTAATTTATTTAAGGTAAAATAATTATTAACTATTTCCATTAAAAAAATTAAAAAAAGGATTTAAATCTTATTTTTAATAGAACTTTTTAAAATTTTTATAATTAAGTGGAAAACTACTCCAACTTCAAAGCCTGGCCATGTTGAACTTCAGAAGCAAAAATGTTTGTCTGAGCCGAGTAAAAATTCCGACGAAAATTTTAAAAGAAACCAATTAGTTAGCAGGCATACACTTACAGAAGAAGAAGCCAAAAAGCTAGATGAAGAATGCACTCAAAGATTTCTGAAAGTTAACTGTAAAATTGTCACTCGAAGTAAAGGATGCTACAATGGTGTTCTTATAGTAACTCCGTCAGCTCTAATGTTCGATCCGCTAGATCCAAATCAAGCTAAAATCAGTAGTAATAGACGAAATAGCTATGAGTTTAAAAGTCGTATTTATGATGAAGCTAGTGCCATTATACCTATTGAAATCATATCAAATGTAATCATGTATGAAGATTTAGCTTTAAAAGACGTTCAAGAATATTTCGATTTTCAGCATCATATTGAGTGAATAAATTTTTTTGTGTTTTATCTATGTTTTGTTTTATTTGAAAAAAATTTTTTTAAAGTATGATCGAGAGTGACATACATGAAGATGAAAGTTCAGATGTTGTTAAATTTGGATTGAATGAAACCGAAGCTCCGGATGATTCAATTGTTTTCGAGACAATTAAACCAAATGAGGATAACAAAGATGAAGTTTTTGAGAAAAACGAGTCCTCGTGCGCAAAGTCATCAGCAGAACTGAATGATGACAAAAACTCAATTGTATCATCGACTAATAGCTCAATTATTTCCTGCTATTTGTGTATTAAAGTTAACAAAAACAAGGATTTTATTAGTTGTCCGATGAATCGCAAAATGAAAAACAGACTGACATCTGAGTTTTGGTTCCAAATTAATGATAACAGGTCAGTTGAAAAAATTTTTTAATTTAGAAACTTTGATTCTTCTGTCATTTAAAAGAGTTACTCATTTTAATTTTTTTCTAATTTTAATTCAATTTAAAAAAAGTTAGATGCTACAAATATTTAAATTTCTCCGGTTAAAGTTTAAATTTATTATTCTATTAAAATTTAAACGATATCAAGATGAGTCACACAATTTAGAAACTTTAATTCTTCTGTCATTTAAAAGAGTTACTCATTTTAATTTTTTTCTAATTTTAATTCAATGAAAACTATTCAAAATAGAAATCAAGTTGAGAATTTCAAAGTAAGATTCTTTTTTCCTGTTCATAAAATTTAAGCTGAAAAAGAAAGTAAACAGTATTAAAGAAAATATTAGTTTTGACCAAACAAATTGATTTATTTTTCATTTGAAAAACAATATGAAAAATTGTAAAAAAATAAAATTAAATGAACTAGAAAGAATAAATTAGTTTTTGTGTATTTTTATTTCAAATAAGGCAAACAGAAAGTTAACGAGAGTGCTTATTTAAGTTATAACTATTTAATTATACGGTTGATTAAAGCAAATCAGATCAGGAAATTTTTGAACAAATAAAGTTTATTGTAATACCTACCAAAAACTCCGTTTTAATTTTTTTAGGTTTTTATGCAAATTCAGAGTCACTAAACAAAATTTTTAATTTTTTTTCTCAATTTAAAACAAAATTTTTTTAAATAATTTTTTAATTTTAAATTTAATTTTTAATTTTTTAGCTATCAAATGTAAGTGCAAATGATTTTTTTGTAAAACTAATATTTATCATTTAATAATTAATTTTTAACTTATTTCGAATTGAATCGATCATGATTTAATCAAATAATGATCAAAGTCATGGTCGATTGAGCTTGATTAATAACATGATAGCGCTAAATCTTATTTTAATTTTAAAAATTTAACTAATAAATTCTATAATTTTGTTTATTTTTAAAGTACTGACAAAATTTGCGCATTTTTTCTTCAATGGAAAAGCGAAAATACATTCACTATAACAGACCAAAAAGTTCCAAAATCTCGATTTCAGCTTCTAAAAGCTGATGAGCTGACCCAAATTGTGCAAGACACAATAAAATCAATGGACATATCAAATAAGTTGACAAAAAATTTTTCGACAACAAATCGTTTAATTAACAAGGATGTGGGCTCATTTGTCAAAGATTGGGAAGTAATAATAGCCTCTTTTTGCAATTTTCTCTCTTTGTAGCTTATTTTGTTTAAGGTGGTTAACATTCAAGAACTTGAACTGAAAATTAAACAAGAAATTGAAATTGAAAAAGAATACAATTCATTGCCAAAATTAATGGAACCTTCTACTATTTTAAAAGAGGAGCATTTAAAAAAAGTACTATTTCAGATAAAATACAAAAAAAAACAGACTTATTCAAATAAATTCAAACATTTTTTTAAATTGTTAGTTGAATGTAAATTTAATTCCTCGAGCTGTAGGCTATGACTGGATACTAAGTTTCAGCACTGATTTGCATGGATTTAGCCTAGGTACACTCTATAGGCAATTAGCCGAAATTGAAAGTCCATGTCTGGTAGTTTTAAAAGATAGTAATAACAATGTAAACAATAAGAAAAGAATAATTCATAAATTTATTTTTTTTTCTTGACAGATTTTTGGAGCAATGTCACCGTGTAAATTGTATCCTTCTGAACACTATTATGGCAATGGAGAGTCATTTTTATTTTCTTTCACTCCAACATTTAAGGTTTGACAAATTTTTTGAATTAAATTTAATTTAAAGTAAACTTGAATTTAATTTAGGTTTACAAATGGACAGGTGAAAACAATTTTTTTATTCGTGGAAATACTGAAGGTCTAGGCTTTGGCTGTGCCGAAGGCTATCATGGTCTCTGGTTCGATGGCGATTTGTTAAATGGTCACTCTCAAAGATCAAAAACCTATGACAATGATCAATTATCATCAACCGAAGAGTTCACAATTACTTCTATGGAAGTTTGGAGTTTTTCAGACTAAATTGGGTTTTTTTCAAATTATTATTTTTTGTTAAAGCATGTGACTTATTGAGATACCAAAACTCTCAAAACTTGTACCTATCCAAATACTTTTTTGCTTAATTAATGAACCTAGTTTAAAAATTTTGAAATTAAATTTTAATCGATTTAGAAAAAAATTATTTTCCATTTTGATTTAATCGAGTTAATAAAATATTTTAAATCATGCATAATTATTTACTATGTTGATTTATAAGTTTGCTAATAAAACGTGATGAATCTATAACTAAAAAAAAATTTACCTTGGAAATTGAAAACTTGAGTTCTATTTATTTAGCTCTAATGACTAACATTTGATACAAAATATTTCTTAGTTATTTTGTTAAAATTCTTATGAATCTTAATTTATTATAAAAATTTATTTGAAATTAAAATTATGTCAAATGATTTTTTATCTTAACAAAAAAAATAAGTTTTTAGTTTTTTCTTTTTAAAATTTCTTTTGTGCCTTTAAAACTGCACTACAGCAACGATCATTTTTTAATTTAAAAATTGAAAAAAATTTTTTTCCACAATTGACGTAATCATTCGTTTAAGTTTAATTACATAAATATCAAAAACCTTTTGTAAAATTCTGAAATTTTTTTTTATTAAATTAATATTCTAGAATGAGCCAAGAAAACCTTACTGACGTCGAAATTTCTTGTCGTGGAATTGACTTAATGGTCAACAATGATTGGGATGGCTGTGAAAAACTTTTTACTAAATACAAGTATACATTATGATCAAATTTTTTCTCTTTAATAATTTAATAGAATATAAGTTAAAAAGATTTATTAAATTTTTAAATTTGTTTATTTTTATCAAGGGATCATTCACCTCTGACCAATTACTGTTATAGTTATTTTTCTTTTATGGTAATTCAAAAAAAAAATTAAATTTTTGAATAATTTTTTTAACAGAAAGCCATCCTTACCTTCGAGGATCATTTACTAGAAGCAGCCCACAAAAACATTGAAAATACTCAAAAACTTTGCACTGAATCGACTAAAATGTTTTCGTCATTTAAAAAAGCTTTCAAAATTTCAAACCATTCAAATAAAGTAATTGAATAAATTAAATCTATTAAATTTTAAAGCTAAATATTTAAAGGCTCCTGAAATGCCCAAAGAAAAAATCCTTGAAGACAAATTTACCAAAGCGATTATTTTGGCAGACTGTAAATTATACCTGGCTATTTTAACTTTTGTACGCCAAGTAGCCAGTAGCTATCTAACAAGTGGTCTGTTGCAAATTCGCAGATCTTGGAAATTATATGCCAAAATCCAAAAACAATTATATGGTTTGTACAAAAAACTAGAGCCGAATGCTGAACAAATTTATGGTAGCGACCCGAATTCAAATGTTCTTCAATTATGGATGGACGAAAGTGATGAAAGTGAATCAGATTCAAAATCAAAAAGCTCCGATGACAAGTCAGATGACCAATTATCTGAAGCTATAAACGAACTAAACGTTACTGATGAGGAAGCAAGTACTGGAATACCTTTGGAAACAGTCAAACGCTTACTAGGTTCGGTAAGCTTCGGGTACGGACTTTTCCAAATATGCTTGTCGTTCATGCCTCCTAATATCTTAAAACTGATAAAAGTATTTGGCTTTGAAGGCGATAGAAGTGTAGCAATCAAAGCGATCAATTTCACCAGTAATAGCAAAGATATGAGGGCTCCTTTTGCTGATATGGTCTTGCTTTGGTATTCTACTCAAGCTACTCCACTCTTTGGACTTGGGGAAGGGGATGTATTGATCAGTGATGAGGATACTAAATCGATATTGGACAAAAATTTGAGCAAATATCAGAAATCGTCCCTTTTTCACTATCTTAAAGGAAAATACTGCCGATCGTTGCTGAGAGATTTGGGAGCGGCATTGTCGTGTTACGAGCAAGCGGCTGAATACTCAAACCATATTCGTGAGATTGAGTTAATATCCATTTACGAAATTGGTTGGATTTACATGACCAATTTGGAATATGAAAAAGCATTAGAAAAATTTGTTGTTCTGCACAAAGATTCGAAATGGTCACGTTCTTTTTCGACTTATATCTGTGCTATTTTATCAGGTTCAATGGGTAATTTTAGCCAGGCAAGCCAATATGTCAAAGAAGCATTGAAATTAATAGCTGCTCAGACCAAAAAGCTGAATGCAATGGAAGTATTTGCACAAAAAAGATGCGAGTTCTTAAAAAAAAATCCAATCAAATCGAAAAATACTGGTCAACTTTTCATAATTGAATTACTCTACTTATGGGTCTGCTTACCTTATTCGTCAAAGGAAAATTTAAAGAAGATGATTAAAAGTACATTCTTTTATAAGCTTAGAGAAATAATTTTTCTTAATTAATTTTAGGCTGTGAAGAAATAAATGATAAAAATTTATTAGTAATTAAATGTCTACTCGAAGGTTCTATTAATTTATGCTTGGAAGATCAAGATTTCGGTGAACAAGTAAGCTTTATTCCAAGTTTAATTTTTTTGTTGATTTAAAAATGCTGCAACCTTAAAATTCGTTTATTTAACAAATGTCTAAATATTTTTAAAATTATGTGGATTTTATTTTTTTTTAAAAAGTAATTACTCTTTAAAGTTGCTTTAACTTTTTTTTTTATATTATGGACTAATAAAACTCGAAAAAATGCTGTGTGCTTCTAGTGTAAAAAATTGAATGCTAAATCAAGAACTTTCCATGAATTAGATAGTTTAAAGTTAGTGTAGTGAAGAAAAAATCAATTAAAAAACGCCATTAATATATTTGAAAGTATTCCAATAATTTATTATTAACTTTAATTAGAGACTAAAATATAAAATGAAAAAAAATTAACTGATGATATCTGAACAAAAAATAAACTTGCTACAATTTGGATTGAATTTCAAAGAAAAAAATTGGCGAGCCTTTAAATATTATTTTGTTTTAAAGAGATTTAATTAATCAGAATTTTATTCTTAAATAATTAAAAATAAAAAAAATTTAAATATTTTAATTATTAATTTTTGCGAACTAATTTTAGAAATATAAAATTTTCGAATTTATTTTTCAAAAAAAAGATTTTAATTTTTAGTAAACTATAAAAAAAATTTTATTTTAGTGTTTTAATGAATGTCTAGCAAGAGGCGAAAACGAAAAGGTGATAATTGGTAAATATGCCCTGGTATGCGCCAATTTAGAGATAGGACTTATTTCTATGAATAAAAATGATTTAGCTAGCGCCAAAAGTTACATAAACAAAGCTCAGACAGGCTATAAAGAATTTGAGCTTGAAGAGCGAATTCAAACGCTAATAAAATCATCACAACGACGTCTTAAGTATCGAATGGACAATGAAAAAAAGACATCAATTTCAAAAGAGGAAAAAGAAGCAGAAGAACAAGAGAAAATCAAAAAGCAAAATGAGATTAAAAATTTTTATATATCTTAAATTAATTCGATTGTTTTTAGTCGATTCATTTTTTTTAATTTAAAAGATTTAAATCATATTCATTTTTATAGAATTTTTTAATTTACCAATTTTGAAATTTAACTTGAACTTTTTTAGTTTATTCAAATAAAACTCAAAAGTTTGGTGATAACAATTTAAAAAAAAATCAAAGATTTCCGATTGCAATTTATCTTTTTCGTTCAATTTTAGTAGCTTTTTGATGAACCTTTTTCTTTCTTTCATCTTCTTTTTGTCTTTGCTCTTTTATTTACTATGCATATAATAATTTTTTTAATATTTATTAAAATATTAGTAAAATTATAGAATTAATCGGACTTACTTCGGCTAGTTTTTATTGTTTTACTTTTTTCGCTAATTAAGTTGCTTAGGAGAATCTTGAGCATTTTGATTCACAAATAAACCTTTTTCAACTCTTGATTCTGCCAATTTTATCAGTTTTATAAGTAAGGAATAAATAAAAAACAGTATCTTTCTATTAGATTCCAAAAAGGATAAAAGTTATCCGAGCAATTTTATTTTATAATAATTCTAACAAACTTTCTTGATTGTTAATCGAGTCTTTAGGCTATGTACGTTTTACTACTTCGGCTTTAATCTGGTTCAAAGTGGGCATTACTTCTTTTAAAAAGTTTTCTTCATCAAAAATATCGTTTTTAAAATTTAATTAATTTTATGTGAATTTTTCATCTATTGATTAAACTTGATTCAGGTCTTCTAAAAAAAGAAAATTCTGGGAATAATTGCTCAATAAATCTTTTTCTTTTTCAGAAATTGAAGATGTCATTTCAATTGTTTAACGAAAACGATTTCCAATAATAAAAATTAACAAAGCCTGTAATTCATATTTCTGAAGAAAAAAGAAAATTTTTTTTAAATTCTATTTAACTAAGATATAAAAAAAAATAAATGCCAAAGTTAAATTTTTGACCTGGTACTCTTTCGAAATTATTTTAGGTGCCCCAAATGATAAACCGTAGTTTAGCCAAAAAAATTTTAAGAATTATTTTAAATTTGAAACATAGAGTAATTTTTTATGCTGAATTCAAATTTCTTGTTAGTTTTTATATAGAACTTTTAGTTTTTTTGCAAAAGACAACATAAATTTGCTAATATTCTTATTATTTTTGGTAAGAATTTAAAAACCAAAAAATAATTTGATAAACTTACAAAAATTATTTTTAAAATCATATTTGAATTAATTTTATAAAATTGAAATGTCTTTTGAACTGAGTTTTTCTAATTGATTCGTAATTTTACGTCAAACTTTGATTAAAAACAGAAAAAATTTCTCGCTTGATTCTTTTTAAAATGAAAAAAATAAATTGATATTAGAAAGTTTACACTTTTCTCTTCAAAAGTTAGCTTTCCTTTTTTTGATTAAAAATTTTATTTTTTTATCCAGTTTTAAGAAAGACTACCAACTTTTTTATTAAAAAATGGGAAGAGTTAGTAAAAGAAAAATATCTAGTAGGAAAAATGCCAAAAAAAGTGAAAAAAATATTGAGAATGAAGTTTTTAATGAAGCAGTTGTTAATGAAGAGTCTTCTGAATACATGAGTATTCAACAACAAGAGGTTACTGACGATTTATATGATTTTGGAATGATTAAATACAAAAAAAATCAATCAAATTTTGGATTTATATCCAACGTTTTAGTAAGGAATGCATCGACGCAAACTTCAGAAATTGGTACTACAAATCGTTTAACAATGATTTTAAAAAAGTCTATTTGGAACAATATAGCGGACTTTAATTCAATACTAATTGATAGCCTAGGCATTTGGAATTCAATTTATAATCGAATATTTAGTGTGATTTTTAATTTAGTTTTACGATTATTAAACATTATCTTCGAATCTACAAGAGAAATATTAGCACTTTACGACTAATGGGAATCCAGAGATGTCATGAATGGGCTTTGACAATAATCGATGAGGATGATTTGTGTGTAGTATTAAGAGACAAGCGTGGGTCCTATAAAAAAATAACTTTTTATGAAGAGTTTCGGGAGTTGGAAAAAGAGGCCAGAGCATTTTGTCTATCACAAGCTTCTTTAAAACAATGTTTTTTTAATGTTCAAAGTTTGGCTCAATTTATCGACAGAAGATTTAGAGAACTGTATCCAGAGGTCGAAATTGATCGTGACGAGTTGGTAAGATCAGAAGAAAGTTGCCGAGCAGATTTGTTAAAATGGGAAGCTTAATATGATAGTAATACTAATCGACCATAATTTGAAGGCCATGAACGCGAGGACGTTATAAAATATCGGAAAGAATTTATCACTTATTTACTCGATTCAAAAGATTATTTTTAAATTCCATGAATAAAAAAAAACGGTGAATATTCATGGATAAAACCAATGAGAAAACAAAAAATTCTTATTTGTAATGTCGAGTCTATTTTTCGTTCTGGTGAAATTTCAAAATTTAGATGGTTTTTTCAAGAAAAGGCCCCATTTTATAACAAAGGCAAAGGTCGGAGTATTATGGTATCGTTTATTATGGTGTGTCATGATCAAACAGATGTTTTTGAAATTAATCAAGAAGATTAGATGAAGCAGTTGGAAAATTTCCAGAATTAGAAGATGATCATGACTTTGTGAACTATTTGCCCCGATCAGCCAATGCATGGATTGAGCCAAAAAAAGAAACGTACTTTGATAATGATCTAATTTTGAAACAATTCAAAAGACTCTTTATTTTGATGCGCTTTAAACGATCGTTTTTAAACTATCAAGTTTAGGTGATCGTCGACAACGCGAGAACTCATTCGGCAAAAATCTACGATTTAAGAATGTTTAATAAATTTCCAGGTACTAATTGCATTTATGACAAAATTAAATGGATGGAAGGTGATTAAGAAAAAATATAATTTTAATAAAAGTTAAATGAATATTTTTTTTAATTTAACATTAAAGTCTATCTTGCCGAGATGAAAATGGAAATTATAAAGGTTTAATTAATATATGTAAAGAACTTGGATTAATCGATGAGAATATTAAATCTAGTGATATAACATTGGATAATCTGAGAGCAAAACTGCAACAACATCAAGCTTTTGATAACGAGAATACACATCTTCAAAAACTGGCTACCGATTGTGACTTTAAAGTGTTATTTTGTCCTAAATACCAGTGTGAGTCGAACCCAATTGAAGGCCTATGGTGTTACTTAAATCATATGTTTAAAAACAATGATCAATATTTTAGGAAGCTTTTAGATCTTATTAAAGATGGATTAAGACTTTTTGAAGATAAAAAGTTAAATGTAAAACTTTGAAAAGAATTTGGGTCGCATAAAATATGAATAATAATGACTCAAGTTATCAAGAAGTTTTAACGAAATTATTCGGGGCTAAATCTAGTAGTTGCCCTCAAACCCATAAAAAAAATAAAAATTTTAATACAAAATTAAATAAAGAAACTTAGTTTTGATGTATTTTAATTATTTTCAATGAAAAATGTCAAAAATACATTTTAAAAATTTTAAACGTTAAAAATATGGTTTTGTTTAGCGCGTTTTATAACTGAAAATTTAAACAAACAAAAAAAAAAAGCTAACTTTTGTTTCAAATTGGTCATAGAATAAAATTAAAAAAAATTTCGGCTTAACATAAGTGTCGCCTAGTCGGAATAGATTTTAAAGACCAAAATTGCAAAATTTCGATTTTTTTTTCTTTTTTCATCAATCAATTACTCAAAAAACTTATTTCTATTAAAGAAAATTATTTTTGTATTGTAATTTGATGTAAATTTTCAGAAAAAGCAAAAAAAAAATTATGGTACATGTCGATCCGAAAAACTGGCGAAATTCCTTGAAAAAAGGACCCCCTCCAGCTCAAAAATAAAAGCTAACCTATCGTTTTTTTTTGAAAAATTCAAATTTTTCATCATGAAAAATCCTAAAATGAGTTTTTTTTTAATATTTAAAGCTTTTTAACTAACTACGGTTTATCATTTGGGGCACCTTATTTAATTATTTATTTGTTTTCTGTACCGAGCTAGGGCTCCTTCAGAATAAATTAAAAAATCAAAATCAAAATAAAAAATAAAATTAAAGTTTATAAAATGAGATTAAAAAAAAAAATCAAAATAAAGTAAATAAGCTAAAAAAAAAGTAAAAGTTTAGAAGACATTGATTGTTACATGTGGTAAATGTTTACATAGTTCAGATTTCAGGAAAAAGGAGGAAATAGTTAGGTAGCAATTACACATTGGAGTTGTGTATTCAATATATCTCGATTCGAAACTTTCTTTGTATTCCTCCACCATTCTTACAACCAATGGAATAGAATGACTCAGTCCCGTCCCAACATATCTCTCACTCAACTCAAAAAAGCGATTTGAGACTTTAGTAATTTAAGTTTATTAAAAGCTTCATGATGCACGATGTTGGAGGGAGTATCATATTTTAATTTAAGGATAGATCTTACTGCTGTATTCTGAATTGATTGCAGTTTTTTGATATTATTTTCTGAAAATGAATTCAAGCAAGGAAAAGAATAGTCTAAAATTGATACGACTAAAGATTTATATAAATTTCCTAGTGTGTTTTGAGTAAGACCCCATTTTTTGTTTGACAATATCTTAATAATATTAAGCCTTTTGTTGCAGCGTTCTTTTATTTCGTCTACTAATATATTAAAATTTAATTTAGAATCAAATTTTATACCGAGAAACTTGATTTCTTTTTGGCTCATTATTCTGTTTTCATAAATTTTTAAGTTTAGATTATCACTCTCTTTTTTGTACCTAGAGAAGACTACTGAACACGACTTTTCAACTGATATCTTCATTTTCCATTTAATAAGCCATTGTTCTAGTTCGTTGGTGTATTTATTTATCTTATTTTCTAGGTTCCCCTTTTTTTTACTGCAGTTGTTTAATATTCGTCGCTCAAGTGGTCATTCACAATTACCTTAAATGTCCTACTATCTATGAAGGATCTAATCCAGTTAGTCAAGTAATGAGGTGGATTCATTTTAATCAATTTAAAAAGTAAACCTTCATGACAAACCCTATCAAAGGCTTTAGAAATATCAAAAAAAAGACCACAAACTCTTCTATTAAATTATTCCACAATCTTTTTAATTAAAAAGAATAGATTATCCGATGTTCTCCGGTGTTTCCTAAATCCAGATTGCTCCTGGATAAGGAGTGAATTATGTTCCAAAAAATTGTATAATCTTGAATAAACTATTCGATCCAGTAACTTTCCCAAACAACTCGTTATACTAATTGGTCAATAAAGGATCTTGTAAATTAGAGGCCTTTTTTGAATCATTGTAATGTTCGAAGTTTTCCACGCTTCTGGGACCTTACCTTCTCTTAGAGATAAATCTAATGTTTATCTATTTATTAGTTTCTAAAGTTGTTTAAATGAAGTGAGCGAAAGCAGACAACTAAATATAAAAAAATTCAAGAATTTAACTCTATTTATTTACAACAAACTCATTACTAAAATACCTGAATGATATAATTTCTAAATAGGTTAATACTTATTTTCATAAATGTGTTAATCAAATAAAGGAAAAGATTAAATAAAAACAATTAAATGAACAAATAAACGATAAAGAACGATAAAGAATGATCTATCCGATTTATGGCCTTCAAATATCGATTCCAAAATGGAAAAATTTCAAATGTCGATGTCAACTCACCAGGCAACGCTTTGCGCAATCAAAGCTATTATAGACTTGAACCAACACTAGATACATCATGTTGATTTTTATAAAATTTTCTAAATAAGTTAAATTTATTTTATTATATTTGTCACTTTGAAAATATTCGTTTATTATTATTTGTTATTAACTCTAATTAGAGACAAAAAAATTTGATTTTAAAAACTTGTTGAATAATTTTTGATTTGGATAATTGGGGTAATATTTTATCAGGTATGAAATAATATAAAATGAAAAATAAAATAACTATATAAATTTTAGCTTCAACTTTTTTAGTTTTTTTAAATGAAATTTCAAATTTTGGTAAATAAATTTAAAAAAAAATCATAGTTTTCCGATTGAGATTATCTATCTTTTTCTTTCAACTTTAGCTGCTTTTTGTTGAGCCTTTTTCTTTCTCTCTTCTTCTTTTTGTCTTTGTTCAACCAATGCCCTTTTTGCTTGTTCTTTTTGGTTTTTACTATTCTAAAAAAATAATAAATAATTTTACCAAAAAAATACTTTTAAAAAAAATTAATCATTGAAATTTTTGTTCTAAATAAAAATCTTTATCTGACATTAATATGCTTCTACATGATAGTTCTATTTAAGCTCTTTTATTATTAATGCTTATAATTTATTTGTTTTCAAGAAAATAAAGGAAAGACGCTTAATGAATTAATTCAGTTACTTCGGCTATTTTGTCCCGTTTCAATTTTTCTCTACTCAAAGCATCTTCAGCATTTTTATTAACAAATAAACCTTTATCAACTCTTGATTCTGAATCTTCATCAGATTCAACATAAACAGTGTTAAAGTTAAGGGTTAAATAAAATTAATATTATTTAAATAAGATTTTCGAAAGGATATAAGTTGTTCGCTTCAGAGACAATGTCATTATTTTTTAGTTGTTTTTCCTTTACTAGTTGAGTTTTGTGTTGGCTAATCATGTTCAAGATTGTATCTGTTGGGTCTTGTTATAATTATTTAAATTTTTTTTTTAATTAATAATCAACAGACTTTCTTTATTTTTAATTGAGTCTTCTGATTGAGGACGTTTTTCAAATTCGGTCTTCATTTGATTCCAAGTGAGCATTACTTCCTTTAGAAAGTTTTCTTCGTCGAAAATCTCGTTCTTTAAAAAAAAAACTAATTTTCACTGAAATTTTGAATTTATGCCTGACCATACTTGATTAAGCTCTTGTAAAAAAGGGAGGATAGCTTCCAATTTTTCTTCATCTGAAGTGTCGTCCGTCGAAAGAGTTGTAAGAATATAATTTATGAAAATTCCTGTATCTAGATTTTGATCAGCACCTTTTATTCTTTCGACAAACCATGTCTCGAACTGTTTGCTCAATTCATCTTGTTGTGTTTCAGAAATTGAAGATGCCATTTAAATTGATTAACCCTATATTAAAAATTCAAAAATCTCTAATTCTAATTTCTGAGTTAAAATTTTAATTTTTTATTAATAATAAGAAATTTTTAACAAGTAAAAATTTATAATTAATGCAAAATTAAAACTTTTGCATAAATTTTATTGTAAAATAAACCCGGTTACTCTATGGTAATTTATAGTTAATCTTTTTGTTCGGTTTTTATTTTTGTTAAACTTAGCGAAAATAGATATACACCAAGAAATAAAATTCAAAAGTATACAAGTGTTAAAAATTAACATATAAAACAAATGCTTAATTACCTGAATGAACTAAACTTTAAACTGGTAATTTATTTAAATTAAACTGTTGCTCTAATTAAGAAAAAAATAACTAAAACAATAAATTAAAAAATAATTACAAAAATAAACAAAAGAGAAGTAAGTTAAATATTAAAGATGAAAAGATGGCTTTATATAAATTTAAAAATAAATTAATTTAAATTTGGAAACTTGATTTATCTTGTGTTGATGTAATTTTATAATACCTTTGCCGCCTAAAAGCCTAGTCCTGATTCCTCTTATGAATATTTAAGTCTCTTTATTTATTTTTATTATTTATTTTTTAATCTGTACCGAGCTAATGATCCTTTAGAATAAAAAAAAAATAAAAATAAAGTTAAATAATATCAAATAAAATGTAAAATAGATAAATAAAAAAAAAAGGATATTTAAGCCTAATTAATGTAAAGAAAATTAAAAACGATAAGTTGAAACAGCTAGAGGTAAGACATATTTAAATATTTGACTGCTTATGAAAAAAGAAATAATCGGTAGGTAGCAATTACACAATTAAGTTGGATTTTCGATACATTGATTCAAAACCTTCTCTATATTCTTCCACTAGTCTGACGACCAATGGAACAGAATGACTCAATCCTGCCTTGACACATCTCTCACTCAATTCAAAAAGTCGATTTGAGATTATTAGAAGTATAAATATAAATTTATTGAAAGCCTCTTGGTGCATAATATTGGAGGGATTATCATTTTTCAGCTTTAATATAGATCGAACAGCTGAATTTTGAATAACTTCTAATTTTTTGATTTTAGTTTCTGAGAATGAATTTAAACAACGAAAAGAATAATCCAAGATTGACCCTATCAAAAATTTGTAAAGGTTACCTAATGTTTTTGGTTTTCCTCTTTATTTTAATTCTTATTTTTTAATTTAAGGTTGATTTTAAATTTTGTTTTTTTCTCATAGATCATGTAATACGACTTTTCAATAGAAATTTTCATTTTCCATTTGAAAAGCCATTTTTTAGTTTCATTTAGGTACTTTTTAATCATGTTTTCAAGATTTCCAGATCTCAGATGCAGAAACGATCTTACCAATAAATAAGACCTTTAAATTAGTCCATCGTGCCAAACTCTACCAAAATCTTTTTGAAAAGACAACAGACTTTTTTCTTTTTAACTAAACTTAATATTTTTTTTCAATTAAAAATTAAACTTGTTTTATTTCGACAAAAAATTAATTTATAACACGAAAATACTTGTAATATTCACTTAAAATCAGATTTGTTTAAAAGTCCCAAATTGAAGTCCAAGTCCGGACTTTTTTTTTATTTTCAAAAGTAATGAGTTTGTCTTAAAGATGAGAGAGATTTAAATGAGTATTTTCTTTAAAAAATTGAATCTAAATAATAATTAAAAAAGGCACAAAAAGTGAATTTTGTGTAAATTTTAGAAATGTTTTAAGCATTGCCCTTTTATCCAAAGCCACCAAGGTTTGGACAATTGTTAATTTAACACAATTTAAGAATTTTCTAGTAATGATATTCATCGCAAAAAAATTCTAAGTTTTTGGACTTTTGTAAAAAAAACAAAAAAATAACGTAAAACATATTACTTTTGAAAAAACAAAAATAAAAAAAAGTCCGAACTTGGACTTGACTTGAGACTTGTGACTTTTAAACAACTCTGCTTAAAATTTTTTTTTTTTGAAACTGAAAAAATATTGGAAACATCGCACTTTTATAGTGGATATATTTGAAATTCAAACACAAAAAATTTTACCAACTGTTTTCATCTAATAATCCTTGTAAGACTAGATTTACAAATTGCTCAAATAATATCAATGTAAAATGGTTCTTAGCAATTAGCTTAAGCTCAATACACACAGATAAATAAACAATAATAATTAACAATACTTTAAAGTGATGAATTCATTATTTTTTACGTAAATATCGTGAATTCATTGTATTGTAGAAGCACTCTGTTTGCATTTTTTATTTAATTCATCGATTAATTTCATAATGAGATTGTTTCTATTAAACTTGAGTTTGATCAGAAATTACTGACTTGATAGATGATCTATATAAGTTTAAAAAAATTATTTTCAATTTGAAAAAATTAATGGCCTAACAAATAATCAAATTAATTTTAACTAAAATTTTGCATTTAAAATAATATTACAAAAATTTTAATGAAATTACTATTTATTTAGAATTTTAAGACAATTTCATAACATGTGAGAAAATCATTAATTGAGCATAATTTTTAATTTTATTTATTTATTAATTTTTTTTAAATATAATAATTTAAAAATTTCTAAAATTATTATGGCCAGACGAAATGAAGATAATGATGAAATGGACAGCTGTGTTTTTGTTGGAACTCCATTAGTTGACCTTCTTCCAGGTAGATACATGCCAAAGGTTTAATTTTTGATATTAAACAAATTTTATTTTAATTTCAGAGGATGCAAAATTTTCCGTAAAGCCAAAACGTCCAGAGGACCAAATTGTCACTGATGAAAAAGGGAGGCAACGGTTTCATGGGGCTTTTACAGGAGGTTTTTCAGCTGGATATTTTAATACAGTGGGTACCAAAGAGGGATGGGCACCAGCGACATTTAAGTCAAGTCGATCGGATAAAGCAGGCAGTAAAACCGCTTATCGACCTGAAGACTTTATGGATGAAGAAGTATTTTTTATTAGCCCTATTAGCCCTTTTAAATGAGACTAATTAAAAAAAGGATTTTAATGAACATGGAATTGCTCCGAGGGGTCTACAAATAAAATCGGATTATAAAGACCAGTTTAATCAAAAGGATACATCTTTGGCTCCTCGTCATAACAAATCTGAATTTATACTTGAAAGTCTTATAAGGCCAGTTGAAAGCACAATTGGAGTTAAGATGCTACGAAAAATGGGCTGGCGTGAAGGTCAAGGAATAGGTCCGAAAATAAAGCGAAAACTGCGAAAATTAAAGAGCAAAGCTAATTTTGAACCGGGACGTAGGATTTATGGTGTTGCTCTACCACCAGATAGCGAAAGTGACCAAGAAGGCGAGGAGGAGGTACTTTATAATTTTTTCGAGTGGTTAATTTTGTAAATCATTTTTTTAAAAATTGAAAGCAAATTTTTAATTTAGCTTTGAAAAAATTTAACTAAATTTTCTTATCAAATATTTTCTTCAAACACCATAAATCCATTTCTAATCGTAGCCAAATTCTATTAAAAAACTAAACTTTATTAATCAAAAATATCAAAATTAAATACAAATTTTAAATTCTATAAAAATAAATTTTAATTCAAATAGTGAGAATCACGGTAAAGTGAAAATTACAAAAACAATTGATAAAAATATTAAGATTTTATTTTATTATTTATTTTATAATATAATAACTTTGGTTATTTGTATTATTTAAAATTTCATTATGAATTTTATCAAGATAAAAAATTTTTTATTCCTTAAAACATTTTTTATTTAATTTTTTTTATTTTTTATAATTATTCATTTTTAAGAAAAATAATATTCACAATTTTTAAGGAAAATTGAGTCAAGATTAAGAACTTTTATGTGAATGATTGCAGCTGAACGTTCAATTTGTAGAATTTTTTTTTTCAAGAAAAATTTTTTCAAAGAATAGTGTCCATAGAAAAGATTTAAAATAAATTTTTCATTGAAAATTTATCATAGATTTTTTTTCATCGAATAATAGTCTGTGATAATTTTTTTAGGAAAAAATAAAAAATATTTTAAATTCGTAATATAAACTTTCTTTACCAAAAAGGTTCAGCATCTTCTATTATGCCATTAAAATTATTTTCTAAATATTCGCACTGGACATTTTAACTTTCTAGTCATAAAATGAGACCTTATTAGTTATTTATTTGTTTATCTGTATCAAGCTAATGCTCCTTCAGAATAAAAATGAATTAATTAAAAATAAAAGAGATAAAAAGAAAAAAAGGTTAATTAAGTTTTAATAAAATATAAAGAAAATTTAAAACAAAGAATTGAAATAGCTAGAGGTTAGACATGTTTAAATAGTTCAGGAGAAAAAGAATAAATTCTAAGGTAGCAATTACACAATGGAGTCCGATATTCGATATCTTTCTCATAGCTGATTGTCTAACTAGAGATTTCTTTATTGAGCGTTATTGAGTAATTTTATTATTCAAAATTAAAATTTAAGGTATTTTTAATTAGTTTGTGGTTTTCTTAATCAAAAAATTTGGATTAATGTGTACATATATTTAATATTTAGGATGTTCAAACCAAATTCGCGCATTTATAACCACTAAGAAAAATCAACCAGATTTTGAAATAGCTCCTTTAAAAATTCTTAAAAATGGACAAATTTTATAATCTATTAATATATAATTGCACAATTTTTTCAGGATCTCTATTTCGAAACAATTTTAAGTTTTTAGAGTTGAAAAACGGAATGGCAGTGTCACTGATGGTTTCATCTCTTTTAAATGCTTAGATGCACTTTGTTAATTTTAAAAAAATTTATAAAAACTAAATTTCATTTATTTGAAATTAGTTTAAAAATATTTGATCTAACTACTATCATTTCTTTTTAATCAGAATTGCAAAAATAAATGACTCGAAGAATTCCTCTGCCACTTCATTTCTCAACTTTTAAAAGAAAAATTTATTTAGTTTTTTCATTTTTGATCCATTTTTTTGTTCAAATTAATTCAAATTTTCGGGTCAAAAATAAATTACAATTTAGAAAGCTAAAAATTTTTAAAAAGGAAAATATTTCAATGATTATTTCACATAATTTTTTAAAGCTTGAAGATGATTATTTTGTTAGTACTTTTGATATCAATGATTTCCAATTTCAAATAAAAGAAGATCTATTCGGACTTGGGTACAAACGGTTAAATGTTAGTGACTTGTTCGGTAAAAAAGACTCGACACAAATTATTGACGAATCTCCTGCTGCAAGTCTTTTATTTCCAATGGGAGCTAAATCATCTAAAAAAAAAGGAATAACAGGACAGGTAATTTTTTTGTTTTTAGAATTAAAGGAAAATATTTTTTTGGTAATTTATTTTTTCAAGTCTTTTGGATTTGGAGAATATGAGGATGAAGATGATGTTGACGTTTACAAGCAAGATAATATGGAACTCTATGATTTTGAGCTAAATAGTGCTCATCAGAGAGACCAAAAAAAACTTTTGAATAAAACTTATGGCTTTGCTACGTTTGAGGATGATATTGCCATTTTGAAAAAATTTTCTGTCTCTAAGAAAAGACTTGAACCATCAAGAACATTCGAAGGCCCTAAAGTTCCGGCTGATTTTGACTTAACACACAAATTTCCACGTCAATCAAGGTTTGAAGAGTTGCCAGAGAAAAAGGACGACGAAGTGAATTCGTATTTAAAGTCGATTAGCTCAAGATCAGAGCTTCTAGGTGAACAACCAATACAACCAGAGTCTGTGTTTGATTTAATGAGTCAAAAGGATCGAGATCAAATCCAAAAGATACGCACTCAGCAAAGCGATTTGACCAAAAATCCTGAAAAAATAGAGGATCCGCTGACAAAAATTGCTGATGATAAGATAAAAAAGGAGAAAAGGTACGAAAGATATATATTCTATGTGAAAAAAAATCATAGCCAACCATACAGCATGGTTGACACCAAGGGCATGACAGATTTTGAAAAAGAGAATGAAAAAAATGAATTCGAAACTAGATATCGAGAAAATATGAAAAAAATTGAATTATTAAAACAGGGCTCACGATTTGTTTCTAAAGCAACTTTAAATGAAAATAATCAGGAAGTAGAAAAGCCTGAAGAGCCCGTCGAAAAAATTAAAGAATCAAAAATTGGGCCTGATTTCTCAAATTTTTATGATAAAGAAGAACAAACCGACATGCACAAAGAAGCTGTGCAAAAGAAATATGGAAAATTGACCAGGACTGAACATGAATGGAGACCAAATCCAATTTTGTGCAAAAGATTTAATATTCCCAATCCTTATAAAGAGTAAATTAAAAATAATTCTCTAAAGTTTTTAATTAATTATTTTCTTAGTACCAAAGAATATGGTACAGTTAAAGATGAAAGTGAAAAGAAAAAATCTATGAAATTTTCATTATTTGATATAATGACGGCTGAAAGTCGTTTTGACAAAGAAAAATCTAGTAAACATTCTAAAAATGCTTTTATTTAAGAAAAAGATTTAAATCTTATTTTATTAAATTTAAAAGAAAGTCTATTTGATGAAATAAATTCAGAAGCACAATATAAACAAAGTTCATCTATTGTTAAAACCGTGCAATTACTTAACGATGATCAAGTGAATTTATCTGATGAACATAAAATTGAATTTGAATCAAAAACGAAAGAAGTGTCTGAAAAATCCTCAAATTTCTTCGAAAAGATTCAGGATATGCCTGAGACGAAAACAGAAAAGACCATCTCAAACGAAAACATTTATCTACAAGTAAAATTTTAAAATTTGTTTTAAAATAAAATTTTGATTTTACAACAAAGGAAAGACCAGACTTCGATATGTTTAAAGCGATTTTTGAGAATGAAGAAGACAATGAGGAAATCGAGGAAACAATGGAACTTGAAGAAGATGAAAAAGATAAAAATCTACAATTTGAAGAAATTGAAGTATTGCCAGAACAAAAAATGACGGTTCCTTCTTCCGTCTCGAATATTGATGTTGAAAAAATAAACCGATATTTAAATGACAAAACAGATATTATTGAAATAAAGGAAGTAAAACCCATTCCAGAAGCTATTAAGTTCACAAAATTGGTCAAAGAATTAGCTAAAAAATCATCGGATTCCACTTCTGAGAGTTCTGAAAGTTCGGACAGTGATGAAGAAGTCATTTTTGAAGAGGTATCAATATCGCCAGGGAGAAGTCAAAGAAAGAAAGAAAAAAGTAAAAAGAAAAAAAAGCATCAAAAAAAGAAAAAATCTAAAAAAAAACACAAAAAAAATTAATACGTTTTTTTAAAAATTAAGCAAAAAATTGCAAAAGGCTGCTTTAATGTGTAAAATATAATAAATTTAAGAAATAAAGGTATAGTTGTCACATTTTTGTTTTATTTTAAGCCTCAAATTTTGAAAAGTTCAAATTAAAAATTCATTACATTAAATTTTAAAAACAAAAAAATTGACAAATCCTCCGATCTCTATCATTTTAGATTAAAAAATAATAAATCTAAATGAAACTAAACTCCACATTACAGAAAAGAAAAAATCCAATTTTTTAAAGTTGACAATATAAAAAAATTGAATAAGAGATTTGAAAAAATTAATTTATTGCATTAAATGATTTAACCTTTTACCTGATTTCTAGATCATTTTTTTAAGATTTTTATCCTGAACAAAATTTGAAATTACAGGAAGATTTCTATTGAAAAATTATCAATATTTGATAAATTAAATTTTAAAACATTTTGATTAGAAATGTACCATAATTTTTTGAATCAGTTGATTTTTCTTTTAAGTGATCTTTTAACAAGATGAAAATTGTAGTCAAGAGCTTCAGTTTTTATTATATTAAATTTTAGAATAGGATGACCAACTTAGCAAATACCAAATAGCCAAATTTGAGCCAGTAATAAATTTTAATTTATATAAGAAAGCGTTAATGTCACTGAAAAATCTATTCTTACCAAAAGAGTTTTAAAAATTAGAATTCAAAAGTAAAAAATTTAATTTTTAATAAATTTTTATTAAGTATCTTAAATGGCTTGAATTTTTTTAGCTGACCAAGTATTCTGGTCACAAAAAATGGAAAACCTGCATTAGATAATTCTTTAATTTTTATTATTTAAAAAAATTTTTAAGTTCATTTCATTCCGATTATTATTGCTTTTTTTTAATTCACAAACATATATATTTCAATATAAAAAAAATATAAAAATATCAAAAATTTGGTCTTGATTTGCTTATATTCAACATTGTTTAAAAAAATTATGGTGGACATTCACATTCTCTTCAAATTATTCTTTTCTAAATTTTTTCTTTCAAAAATAAAAGATAAGAAAAGATAAAATTAAAATTTTTGTATACTTTTTAAATAAGGATGCTCTAAAAGTTTATCTACCGAATATCTAGCATCAGGCTCATGAGCAAGACAATTCTTGAAATAAATTTAAAAAATTTGAGAAAATTTTTTTTAACAATTTACTTTTATGACATCCTCAAGTTCCGGATTTTCTAATGGCCCAACCGATAAATCTTTTTGCAACGGATCGCAGATTGCATGAATCATTTTGTATTGATTTTTGATATGTTGAAAAGGAAGTCTCCCAAATGTTATGTAAAAAAGAATTACGCCCAAAGACCACACATCAGTTTTTTTTGTGATCTAAAATTTGGTTTTTATTTAGACTTTGCTTATCTATTAAAAATATAATCATTTTTTACCCTTGTTTTGCTATCGTTGTCTCTGAAAAGAGTTTCTGGTGCCATGTAATTTAAAGTACCGCAGTCATTAGTCAAAGTAATAGAAGTCTTGTCACTAATTGTATTGGAAATGTTGAAGTCAATCAATTTGACCTCACATCCAACAACTAGAAAATTTCCAGGTTTTATGTCAGAATGAATTACACCTAAAAATATGAAAAAATTTGAGTCATTAGTAAAAATTTAATCTTACCTTCATTGTGAATTGCTTGAACAGCTTCTAGCATTTTTTGCCAAAAATATCCCCGTGTTGGTTCATTTACACATTTGTATTTTTGAATCTCTCTTTTGAAAAAAACATTTAAATCAGTGCTTCCTATTTCCATTATCAAATTTAAGTGATTGCCTTTCTTGACATATTCACTTTTAGGAAAAATATTATCTTATTAAAAATAAATGATCTTTAATTATTACTAGTCATAAAGTCGAATGACTTTGCCAGTATCTTGTAGTTTTTTCAGCAACGTTATTTCGTTCATTACAAAATGGACGCTTTCTTCGTCTATTTCAGATAGTTTGACTTTTTTCATCGCATAGCTTTTATTTTCCTTGAAAGAAATGCAATGGTACACTTCACTGAAGCCTCCTTGGCCAATTTTGTTAACTATTTGATACAAAGATTTGTTAACTTGAACAAAAGTATAATTCTTAAACTTTAAAAAAACAAATATTTTCAAATAATTTTTCAGATTAAATAGTTACATAGGATTCATATTTTTGAAGTTTTTCAATCTTAAGATAAATTTTTATGTATAAAGGAAATTTTAATTTTTAAGTCAATTACTTGCAGGTTTTTCTGAGTTGATATTGCTTCAAATGATTTTAATTTTTCTGTTAGCATTAAATTTTCAGATCTGAGTGAATCAAGTTGATCGAAACGATTGTGGTTCATTTGACTTGTAAACTTTAGTTCTGTAATCAACCGTTCTGAAATATTCAGCCCATTTTTCAAAGAATTTATTTCATCACTCATATTTTTAATCAACTCATCATCTTTTATCTAAACAAGCTAGCCTTAATTAATAAAAAAAATTTTTTTATTAAATATACTTTTGTTTTTTTAAGTTCCTCTAACTCATCTTTAAGTGTATTTTTTTCTCGCCTCTCATTTTCAAGTTCTAAAGCCAAATCAAAAAGTTGACTTCTAAAATTTAAAAATTGATTTTTAAATAATTTTTCTAAGAGACCAAAATTACCGAGGACTTTTTTCATTGTCAATTGAGCATGTAAAATCAGTTTTTATTGAAATTGGTTCTAGCTTGAATTGTTGATAATTTTCCAAAAATTCTTCTTTACAATCATTAAAATCGACAATGTTATTGTAAGCATAGTTTTCCTTGCCATCAATGTTGAACTGTTCATTTACTTGCTCGACCTCTTCAGTTATGATGTCATTTATAATGTTTGTTTTATCATCTGTAGCAACTTTGGTATCTTCTTCATCTTCTTCTAGCGAGCTACCATCACTATATTCTTCGTATTCCTCATCTTTCATCTGAGTTATTGGAGGCATCTTAGCACTTTAAAACAATTTTATAATTCTGACATTAATAGAATTCTTTTGAAAAAAAATACAAAAAAGATAAACGCTGAAGCATTGTATTTAGGTCAATTGTTTTTGTTTCATTTGAGCTCATTTTTGATTAAATTATTTTTTAAATTAAAAAATTTTTGTTTTTTAGTTTAAATAAATTAAATTTTAAAATTGTTTCAAATGTCATTGTAAATACAAAAGAGCTTTTTTAAATTACGCGAATGTTCCTTTTTAATTGCACTTAAATTGAAAATAACTAGAGATTTTTCTTTTAAGTCAAAACGATATCAATTTTTATCTTATATATTTAGAAAATAAGTCACTCAATTAATTTTGGATTAAATACCAAAATATTTTTCAGAATTACCAAAGATATTTCCTAAAATCAACAAACAGATTATAAAAAGTCAGAAGCACTCAAAAAAGATCATACTTTTAGTAGTAGTAGTAGTAGTAGTAGTTTTGACTGTAGCTGGCTAGCCAGCGAGTGTGCTGATAAGGCACACTATGACAGCTGATGTGATTGATTGCTGCTCATCCAGCAATCAATGCCTGCTTTAAAGCTGTTAACATTAGGGGCTTCAACTAATTGATTTGGCAGTGAGTTCCATATGTTAGCGGTTCTGTTGAAAAAAAAAGTTATCTCTATGTTGGAGCCTCGAAATTTCTTTGTGATATTTGAAGCAGTGACCTCTTCCTTGGATTTTGGTGACATTAAAATTGTTGCTTTTTTCAACCAATTCTATTCCATGCATGAACTTGTATAATTGAATTAGATCACCTCTTTTTCTTCTTTCCACCAGATTTGGAATGTTTAAAGCCTTCAATCTGCTTTCATACGGTTTGTTTCTAATTGAAGAAACAAATTTCGTAGCTCTGCGTTGAATCCTCTCAAGATTCTCACAATCCGACTTAAGAAATGGAGACCATACAGGCACAGCAAATTCCAAAAGAGGACGAACAAAAGTTAAATACAATGATCTAAATAACTTACAATCAAAACGAGCGAATGATTTCCTGATGCGACCCAACATTTGATTTGCTTTGTTTGTAGCCTCTATCACTTGATTTTTCCATTTGAGATTTGTATTGAAGATAACTCCAAGATCTCTTTCGGTTTCAGACGTTGATAACTGTTTACCATTAATAAAATAAGTGAATTTTTTGTTTTTATGACCGTAATGCATAACCACACATTTTGATGTGTTGAAGAGAAGAAGCCAATCTTGAGTCCACTTGAAAATTAAATCTAAATCTGATTGAAGTTTCACTGCGCTTATTTCTGATACCGTTTGCGAGAATATTTTTGTATCATCTGCATACATTTTGACAATATTCTCTATTCCTTTTGGTAGATCATTGATATACAAAACGAACAAAAGTGGACCAATCACTGATCCTTGTGGTACACCGCTAAAAATCTCAGCCCAATCCGACAAAATTTCACCTTGAACAACTCGTTGTCTTCTATTTTTCAAGAAAGCTTCAATCCATTTTAGTGTCAGACCATCAAAGCCATACGCTTTCAATTTAGCTATTAGTCGTCTGTGCGGAACAGTATCAAATGCTTTGGCAAAATCTAGCAGAATTACATCAACAGGAATACTTTTGTCTAGACTCATTGAGATGAAATCTAGAGTTTCCATAAGATTAGATGTACATGACTTTTTCCTGACAAATCCATGCTGTTCTTTAGATATAATATTGTTCTTATAAAGATAGTCTTCCATTTTAGTTCTTATTATGCTTTCCATTATTTTGCACGGAATTGAAGTTAAAGACACGGGACGATAATTGCTGGCCGTTGATTTATCACCTTTTTTAAACAATGGAGTAATATTTGCTGATCTGAATTGTATTGGAAGCCGACTATTAGATAAAGACTTTCTGAAAATTAAAGTTAAAGGAACAGTAAAGGCTTCTGCACATTTTTTTAGCAAAAGCGGATGAAGCTTGTCTACACCACATGATTTATTTTGATTAAGGTCTTGTAATTTTTTATAAACCAATTCATAACTTATATCATTTGGTTCAATGTCAACATATTCTGAACAGTTTTCATTTAGTTCAGCTACAAAAGGTGGAAGCTCCCCATCTTGTTCAATAACAAAAACATCTTGAAAACATTTATTTAGTAGATTTGATATCTCTTTCGGTTCTTGCGTTAATTCATTGTTTGACTTCTTTAATACTTTGATTGATTCTCTGATTACTTGTTGATCATTTAGATATTTGTATAATAATTTTGGATTCTTCTTAGCTTTATCCACTAAATTTTGTTCATAAGTTAGTCTGGCTCTTTTTATTTCCGAAGAAACTAATTTACAGATACTTTTGTAATCATTATAAAGATTCATATCCTTCCAGTTACATGAACAGTTCCTGTATCTAAGATTTTTCTTATTCCTAATTAAGATTTTGAGATCATCTTTTATCCAAGGCTTTGAGATACTTTTCTTTTTAGAGCCATCTGTCACTGGAATGAATCGATTACTAGCTTCACTGACATAGAAAATAAACTCATTGTACATTTCCTGAATATTTAAATTCTCAAATAAGTGCACCCAATCAATATTTGATAAAAAATCAGAAATTTTTTCAAAGTCAGCTTTACTATAAAGAAATTTTTCAATAATATATGATTCCTTACTAACCTTGTTTTTGAGAACAAAATTGAAAAAGATGACCAGATGTCCTTTATTAATGTTACCAAGCACAAATTTTGTATCGATTGCATACACACTGCCAGACTGAGTCGTGAAAATCAAATCCAAAGTGTTGACAGCTTTTTCGTTTGACATTTGAAATGTTGGAACATTTACATGCTGATATAAAAAAGTGTCGCTTAGCGTCTCGCTGAATTTATGTTCGATGCCATTTTCGTTTAAGATTTCTGAAACACAGCCATTTGACCAGATGATCGATGGAAAGTTAAAATCACCCATTATTAGAATATCCTTAAAACCTCTTTCATCCACATAGTCTTTAGCTTGTTTGAAGACTAAATCAAAATCGTTCATATCAACAAAATCGTTTGGCCTATAAAGACAGCCAACTAAATACTTTTCACAGTTAAAGTTAACAACTACCCAAATTTGTTCTATTTTACTTAAATTAAAACCTGCATCATTTAATTCAAATGAGTCGATATTTTCATCAATGTAGAGACATACACCCCCGCCTCTGCGCCCATCACTTCTGTCCTTTCTGTACAAATTGTATCCTTTAATGTTTGCATTTGAGTTGCTCTTAAACCAAGTCTCACTAACTGCCACAATTTGTGGACTATATGTTTCAATAACAACACTGAATTCATCGAGTTTATTGTCCAAAGAAGTAGCATTTAAATACATACATTTTAAAGATTCGAGATTATCCACACGTGATGACGCTTTTGATGAACTATTATTGCTTCTTGAATTTGACGATCTGATTTCCACGGATGCCATATCGAAAGGGCGAGTCTTGTGAAAGACCATTATTTGCTTCGTTTCTTTGTTTCCTCAATTCATAGTCTAAAGCTCTTTCGGTTTCAGTCAAATCTGGACTAAGATAAATAGATTTGAAATTATTTGAATCTCGCAACTTTTTGGCTGCTAGGAGTAGTGGATTTCTGTTTGCTTCTTCTTTGAGTTCTACTAGAATTGGGCCTGGTTTACTTTGGTCTTTCGATCTCAAGCGTCTTGAATACGCTGGCTTGACATCACCTTTTCCAATAGTGGTCAAAATTTGTTTGATTTTTCTTCATCTTCTGCCCTCCTGTCTGTTAGAATCTCTTTCTTTGATTCTGGCACACCATAAATGATCACATTTTTTTCTTTTGATTCTTTCATTCATTTCGCTGATGGTTGCATTTGCTACAGCTATCTGATCGGCTGGTTTTTTTGCATTTTTTGTCCCTTGTTTTACAACTTGAACCCACTGACTACTGATGTTGGATGAGTTTGCTGTTTTATTTGCTGCTGCCAATTCAGATTTCAATTTGTTTATTTCAATGTCTTTCTCAATTTCTCTTTCCTCTAGATGTTTCACATGATTTGAAAGCTCCAGGACGAATTTCGAAATATTACCGCACCATTCATGCAAAGTTTTTGAATGCCCAGATACGGTACCCTGTCCAAACGTTGGCCAGTTTGTTTCAAGCAAAAAATTTGAGTCCATTTGACAAAAACTGCGTGCTTTTTATTTATTTTGGCTTACTTGTGCTTTTTTTTTTCCTTACTTTTGGCTTACGTGTGCTTATATTTTGGTGTGTTTTTTTTTTTAAATATAATTTTAAGATGATAATTGAATAAAAAAAATTTTTAAGACAAAAAATTTTATTAAAATATTTTAAATTATTAAAAAATAAATCAGGTTGACATTATGCAAAAAATTTGAAAAAAAAAGAATAAAATTAAAATACTTTATTTGTCCAAAACAAAGTATTCGCTTTCTTTTATACGAAATTAATACACGAAATTGATCGAGTAATAAATTTGATAAAAAATGATTTAAAAATGTGAAAAAGATTTAACAAATTTTATATACTTTTCAAATAATATTTTTTTTTGTAAAATTAATTAAGTTCAAGAAAAAGAAAGGATTTTTTAATGAATTGGTGGGAAATCAAACCAAAAAGTTGCGATATTTTTTGCAAAACTTAAGAAATAGATTTTGGAGAACTTTTCTTCAATGATTAAATTAAGGTACTCATAAATAAATAAATCTTAAAAACACTAAAATTTTAACAAAAAAGTTTTAAAGTTTGTTCTAAAATTTGGTGATTAAAAAATTTTTGGATCAGTAATTTAAACATCATTTGCAAAAAATCTTTACATTTTACTTAAAGCCATTTTAAAATTCAAATAGAAAGAAAATAATTAAAGACAAAATATTTTCAAGTCGAAAAAAATTAAAAAATTATATTATTAATCAATTTAATTTTTTAATTGAAAAAATTCAAATTTTTTACCACCAATTATGATTGTCTTTATAATTGATGAAAATGTTATCCTTTATTACAATATTTTTTAAATGACAAAATTTATTTCTCTATTCAAATATATGCAAACGGTTGTTTTTAATAAAATATTATGAATTTTTTAAGTAAAATTATGACTAATAATCAAGAATCAAATTTAAATCTCTATTGATAAAAGTTAAGGTAAATTTACATAAAAATTGGTTGAACAGTTTCAAATGGTTTAAATTATTAGAAACTGATGTTCATCTCAATTTTTTTTAATCAAATAAGCATAATAGTCTGTATATATGCTATGTTAAAATTTTTAAAGAAAAATCTTAGAAATTCTATTAAAAAAAATAAGTGATATAGAAAGAGAGAGAGGCCGGGTTAGAAAAATCGCATTCATGAATTCTCATCATTCAAATTATGCTCAACAATATTTAATTTTCAATTTTTTTTTAAATTGCATATAAAATTATTCAAATTTCAATTCCTTCATTCTAACCTTTGAATTTTCTGAATTATTTTAAGCCTTTTATCTGAACTATTTGAATGAAAAATTGATTAAATTTAAAATTTTTTCAGGTGTTATAAATAGATATTTATTCAAGTTGATTTTAGATCTTTCTGAAAAAAAATTTAAAATGTCGAGCATTCAAAATGGTAAGGATACACAAATTAATCAAATAAGTGATGATACATCAATTGAGGCCGTTTTATGTAAAAATTTAATTAAACGGGTTTAACTAAATTGCGCGGCTTATACTACGCTCAAAAAAATGCTTGAAAATAATCAATATTTATCTTAATTTGTCTTTTCAAGGTGATGAGGGTATTGAAATTGGTAATGCTATTCTTCAGCAAACTAATGAAGATCAAATGGAAAAGGAAAAACTGATGACCGAATATAGAGAAGAATTGGCCAAAGTATATCTCTTATTTTGATAAAATTTTTTTGTTTTTAATTTTAATCTAAGATTCAAGAAGATATAGGCACTCTCAGATTAGTGCTAAATGACAAAATAAAAAGAGAAAATGAATTGAAAACATTGCTGGGTATATCATTTGTGGATGAAATAAAACATGACTTAAATGAAGGGTTTAGTACAATTAAGTCATCAGTAGCGTAAGAATTTTTTTTTATTTTTAGGCACTTTTCACATCATGCTTAGGACATTCTTTTTCTAGATATCAAAAAACTGCACAGACTTTATCTGATCTTACTTCAACTCTTGTTTCAAATGAAGCGTAAGTGATAAATATTTAAGGCTTGACTAATCAATTCTAATAATAAACTAACTAGATTAATATAAAACAATTTTTTTTTAAATAATTAAATGTGTTTGAATTTTAGTTATCAGAAGACATCAGCTGGTCTTAAAAGTGCAACCCAAAAAATAACTCCAGCTTTTCAGACCCTTGGCGGAACAATGAAAAGCAGCCTTGGAAGCTTGAGAAATGCGTCTTTGTTTAAATCATTTGAGAATGGAATAGGTTCAACCTTTAATGGGGTAAGAAATAGTGACAACTTTGCATTAATTTTTTTTATTTTAATATTTTAAAATTTGCTTAGTAATTTAAATTAATTTTTTATAAAGAGCAAACTGAAAAACTCTCATAGTGAATTTATTGCTGATGCTAATTCACAAAGTGATGGAATACCAACAAGCAAAACAACTAATGGCATCGCTAAAGAAGCAATAATGGAAGATAATAATTGAATCTTATACGATTTACAAAACCATATTTATTATTTATAAATGTTTCTTATTTGAATTCAAATTTAAGATATATATGTTCATGGCTGACTATTAGTTTTTTTTTAAACAAAACAGAGTGAAAGCTTTTGCTCATTTCATAATATTTGGTAACGGTTTATTTTTTATTCAAATATTTTTAAACTTTAAAAGTCGAAAAAAAATCAAGATCTTCATTTGTATTTAGTTATATTTTAATGTTTTTATTTCAAATAAACTTAAAAATATATGATTTCATTTAGAAATTAAATAAGAATTTTTTAAATAAATCGTGTTGTATCAAAGTCGATTGCAAGATAATTTAAAAATTTAACAAATGATTAAACTAACCAAGTTTGAAATTCGAAATTTTGCACTTTGCTAAAATAAAAAAAAAACTCTTAATTCAATTATTCTTTCTTTAAAAAATGAAAAAAAAAATGATATAATAACAATAATAATAATGAGCTGCAGTGGTTTATCCCACCAAACGAGAACCCATATAGGGAACGCTATAGCAGCTTTCCGACACTGCTTAATACTCCTTTAACTATCGCGACGTATTGATTTCGGTAACCATTTTCTTAAACAAGTACTTTGAACTTGCTTTGACTAATTCAGCGGGCAATCTGTTCCAGCTGTCTACTACGCTATTGACAGCTGGAACAGCTGGAACAAATGATTGATTCCCTTAAGTTGTTTGGACATTCTGATTTTGTACCCAAGTATACTCCTCGCTGGACCAGAACAACGCAATGAATCGCAAAGTTTGTTTGGATTGTACCAGTTCGATTTAGTTCAACCATTAATTATCTTGAAATATTCGACAAGACCTCCTCTCTCTTTTCTTGCTCAGGGTAGTGAGTCCCAAATTCTCTAATCTCTTCTCATATGAAAGATGCTTAAGTGGCTTGACCAGTTTTATTGCTCTTATTTGTACCTTCTCGAGAACTAAAATGGCCTTATTCGTGTACGGACACCAAGCAGCCACCGCGTACTCGAGATGAGGTCTCACAAATGCCACGTAAAGCTTATTGAGCGTACCAATTGACCATGGCTTGAACGCTTTAGATAATTGTCTCAGTACCATATTAGCTCTTTTGGGCGCTACCATAACTTGTATACTTCATTTCAGATTTGAAATGATCATTATACCTAAATCGCGTTCATTTCTCTCTTACTCGTATCTAGTCCATTCATTTTCAAAATTAATTTATAAAATTTTTTTATTAATTTTTTTTTCCTCAATCAGAAAATTTTTTAACTGAATTTCACGATAGTAAACGCTCGGTCTCTAAGCGGCTTACCGACAAAGTTGGTGGTTTTTAATTTTAAATAAATTTCTTTTAAACACGATTTTTTGACATTGAGCATGCCTTGGAACTGGCATCAATCATTGTGCTTCGTAAGTAACTAGCCTTTTTAGTTAATTTTTAATAAAAATTTATTTCTAATATTTTTGCAATCAATTTGAATTTTGAATTTTTTTAATCCAAGTATAATACATAATAAATTAAAGATAAATAATAATTTTTGAAATTTATCAGTAAAATTTTAATTAAATGGTCATTATATTCTGATCGCATGAAATTAATCTTTTTCGCTTCATTCTAAAAAGAACGAAAAGAAAAAAAATGTATTTTGATCATTTCCCATTTTGTAATCAATTTTTTTTAAAGCAGGTATTCGATGATTTTTGAATTTTTGAAGATAACTTTTTGCAGAGATTTTTATTTTTTTTTCAAAAATTCTTTTAAACAACTCTTTACGTGTTAAATATAACAATTGAAATAAAACAAATTTTCAAATACAACTCTTTCTCCTTGTTAGAATATGATATCCTAATAACATAATTAATAAATATACTAGGACAATTTGATACATCCAAAATACTAGATAAGATTTTATATTTGGTGGATGGAAAAAATAAAAAAAGAGAAAAAAAGATTAGCACAATACCATTTTTTTAGCTTAGAAGCATAAGCTTTTTTAACACATTTTAAATGAAAAGAATAATTACAAGAGCCACAAACAGTAGACTTTGATTCACAATTCAAAGAACATGATTTGCAAGGAATAGTTTGTCCCTCTGATCTCAATGCTTTTAAGTTATTTTGCAACATTAAGAGAGCATCAATAGTAAAATAACATGAAATAAGAGAGGAAATCTCATTAGACAAACTATCAAAAGATTTATTTTTGAAGGGAGAACTTGAATATGCTCTTAGTCAATTACACGACTTTTCGATGTGAATGCATCGATGCTTGGATTGAATTCATCAAGAAGTATATTGTCGTCACTTTTTTTGCTTTTGAAAGTTGTCCACATTGCAAATAATTGCTTTGAAAAGTCGTTCAATATTTGAAGCAAATCGTCAAAAGATTCGAAAACTGCCAATAAACAATTTTTTTTCCATTGTGAAAATATAAAAATGGATAATAGGCAGCCATATCTTATCTTATATATACTTATTATTAATAAGCGGTAATTAACTTTCTTGATGAGATTATTTTTTTTTTATTGATTTCAATGTTAAAAATAAGAGTTAATTTATTTTCAGATAAATTATCTGAAAATAAACAATATTAGAAAACGTAATTTACCTGTAAATAAATAAATTTATTCTTTTACCTGAATGAAAAAATTATTTATTTTCACGTAAATGTCAATAATCAAAAGAATAAAAATAGAAACAATTCAAAGACCATAATAATTGAAACAAATTAATTAAGCCGAATTAATGAAGTGAAACCATAATTAAAAATTAATCCTAAATCTTTATTTAAAATGCACTTGTTTCTTACTAAACTCCTTTTACTTATCATAAACAAAACTACCTTAATACACTTAAAACTTTTGAAAAAAATGTCTGAAAAGTTATATCTTGGGCAACTTTTCAACAACTTTGACGAATTTATCGAAACTTTAAATGAATATTCGAAACAAAGCTATTCGATTTGGACAACCGATAGTAGCCGAAAACTTGAAGACAACAATTTTAGATATCTTGAAATCAAGTGTATCCATCACAGGGAGATAATAAAACATCAAAGATTACTGGTATACGACCCAAACAAAGCTATATTAACCCATGTGGTAGTTTGGCCGAAATTAGGGTAAATTATTTAATGTGTGGAACCGAGTCTGGAAAATACAAACTAACGAAATGCTATCTTCAACACGAAAGAATCACTAAAGAAGTAAAAGAAAAAGAGAAAGCACACGACTTATCAGAAGAGGATTTTAAAAAGCATCCAAGTAATCGTTGACTTTCAGAGGAAAAACAAGTAGAAATCAATTCTAAATTTGAAACTGGTAGTGACGCCAAAATGAAAGCAATGTTTATGAGTAAAAAAACTAATAAATGGTTGTCTACGCGAGATATATGGAACGTAAGAATGAAGTTTTTAGCAATTCAAACCAACAAAAAACCTGATAATCATCCGCTAAAACTGTTCAAAAATGTGATGAATAAACTAATTGAAATTGTTAACCATAATAACTTCAAACTTATCTACGACGAAAAAACTGGAAAGAATTTATTACTCATTTATTTTCAAAACTTGGAAATGAAACATTTATACTCCAATTATGGTGGAATTCTGTTTATCGATGGAACTTATTCATTGAACAAGAACAACAACCCGGTCTATGTGATTGCAGTGCGACACTGCAATGGACATACACAGATAGTAGCTTCTGCTATAGTTGCCTACGAGAGACAGTAAATTTTGGACAAATTTATTGAGATATTTTCAATAATGAATCAAATTGAAAAAACTAAATCGAAGATGATAGATAAAGACTTGACAGAATGGAACATTCTAACCAAGTACTTGCCACATGCTGATGTTTTCTATTGTAAATTCCACTGCAAAATGATTTTTCAACGATCAATTAAAAAAAGAGTGTTAATTCCTATTTTGGAAGAGTTACTCAATTCGGAGACAGCTAACGATTATGATTTAGCATATAATGACTTAATAAAGAACATTGATTTTCGTGACAAAGATTATTTGGAAAAAAATTGGTAAAAACAAGAACAATTGAAAGGTAAAATACAAACGATGTGGTAAAGTTACACTAGATAGTGACAGTAATAACTCTGTAGAAACACTTAACATACAGCTCAAAGTCTATATCAAGAAGAAATCACTTGAAAATTGTCTTACTGGTTTATTCAATTTAATATCATTTCTTTCCAAAAAGTATACAGAAAATGAAACCAAAATCATCATCGATCGTTAAAATCAAAAGGATCCATTTATTGAACAAATTTATAGACAATCAACACCGCATGCGTCTGATGAACTCAAAATCGCTTATGAAATTTCTTGTAAATCTAATTATAAAATCGAATACAATGAGCCAAATGTAACTTTAAGTTCAACCAAGAATTTTTCAACCGTTTTCAACTACAGAGATAAACCTACTTGTAACTGCTTTACGTTTAGTGATAGTATTTTGCCTTGTAGGCATATTATTTACAATAGAAAAAAGTTAGAAATCCCAATTTTTAACCCCAGAAATGTTCAGCAATCGTGGGCTTAACCGTCGATTTACTAACAATTCTTTTGTTCCATTAAATGATGAAACTGAATGCGTATCATTTGTAAACCTTAACAGTCTTGTCAAAAAATCAACTAATGTTCGTCCAACTACAAATTCGAATGCAAATAAAAATGAAGAAAATGTTCGAATCAACGAAGCTAGACGTATTATAAACGAACTAGCACAAGTCGTTTTTGAAGATTCAAGTGAAACATTTTAAGATCGAATTGAGCTACTTGTGATTAAAGAAATGTGGGAAAAAGGTTATAAATTCAACTTAAAAACCAATATTCAGAAATGAAAATAACTCAGATTCACCAGACCAAGTTTCGATGTACAATAAAAATATTGAAAAAGATGATGAGTCGGAGCAACTGGAAAAAATTAGTGAATTGAATGACAATTTTGTGATTGAAGATGATAAAGAAGAAGGTGCTGTTCAACCGCAATCAACTCTTTTGTAAACAAAGCCTAAAATTGATTTAACTAATAAAGCTTTGGTTAACGATTTGCCTAAACGTGGAGCCCCTACTTTAGCCGAAAGAAAACGAAAAGCCAATCAAGCACCTGTAACAGTCCAAAAAAACAAATGTTCAAAAACAGTAAATACAGATGGGCAAAATCAAAGAGTTTTTGGAATCAATCATTTTAGACGAATATAAAGCCGTAATCGAGAATTTTATTAACAAAACTCAATTAATTGACGAAATGCATGAAAAAGTCAATCCAAAATCAATCTCAATCAATATTTCCAATTAAATATTTATATCAACTGATGGTGTTAACAAAGGACAGCTATTGGAATATTTTACAACGGATGGTTAAGCAATGCTTGAAAGTACTATAAAAGGGTTTTTAGATATAGTTAAATTAAGTAGAATTTGGTGTTTATCATGTGAATCTAAGAATAAAGTTTGTGATAATTATTCTTGTATTTTTCATTTAAAATGTGTTGATAGAACTTTTGCTCCAAAAAAAAAGAAATGGATTTGTAATGAATGTGCTAATTGATTAATCTTTTTTTTTATCTGAAAATAAACTTTTTTTTTAATTCACTTACAGATATTTTATCTGATTTTCTCTTTGTTTATTTACAGATAATTTAGGTGAAAATAAACGTATTCTAAAAATAAAAGAAATTTAATATCAATTTGGGGGTAAATAACTAATTTTTTTGTACAGGTAAGAAAAAAAATATTTTTTTACAAATATTAAAATATTTTTTTGACAAAAAAGGAATCTAAAGATGGATTGTACAGAAGGTTTAAAACGAAAAATTCTGTAAATTCTGTACTTTTTTAAACCAATTCTATTCCATGCATGAACTTGTATAATTGAATTAGATAGCCTCTTTTTCTTCTTTACACTAGATTTGGAATATTCAAAGTCTTCAATCTGCTTTAATGTGGTTTGTTTCAATTTGAAGAAACAAATTTTGTAGCTATGCGTTGAATCCTCTCAAGATTCTCACAATCCGACTTAAGAAATGGAGACCATACAGGCACAGTAAATTCCAAAAGAGGACGAACAAAAGTTAAATACTTCTTAGGATTCTTCTTAGCTTTATCCACAAAATTTTGTTCATAAGTTAGTCTGGCTCTTTTTATTTCCGAAGAAACAAATTTACAGATACTTTCGTAATCATTATAAAGATTCATATCCTTAGAGTTACATGAACAGTTCCTGTATCTAAGATTTTTATATCCCAAATTAAGATCTTGAGATCATCTTTTATCCAAGGTTTAAAGATACTTTTCTTTTTAGAGCCATCCGTCACTGGAATGAATCGATTACTAGCTTCGCTGACATAGAAAATAAACTCACTGTACATTTCCTGAATATTTAACTTCTCAAATAAGTGCACCCAATCAATATTTGATAAAAAATCAGAAATTTTTTCAAAGTCAGCTTTACTATAAATAAATTTTTCAATAATATATGATTCCTTACTAACCTTGATTTTGAGTACAAAATTGAAAAAGATAACCAGATGTCCTTTATTAATGTTACCAAGCACAAATTTTGTATCGATTGCATACACACTGCCAGACTGAGTCGTGAAAATCCAATCCAAAGTGTTGGCAGCTTTTTCGTTTAACATTTGAAATGTTGGAACATTTACATGCTGATATAGAAAAGTGTCGCTTAGCGTCTCGCTGAATTTATGTTCGATGCCATTTTCGTTTAAGATTTCTTAAACACAGCCATTTGACCAGATTATTGATGGAAAGTTAAAGTCACCCATTATTAGAATATCCTTAAAAACTCTTTTCCATATAGTCTTTAGCTTGTTTGAAGACTAAATCAAAATCGTTCATATCAACAAAATCGTTTGGCCTAAAAAGACAGCTAACTAAATACTATTCACAGTTAAAGTTAACTACTACCCAAATTTATTCTATTTTACTTAAATTAAAACCTGCATAATTAATTCAAATGAATCGATTGATGAATTTTCATCAATGAAGAGACATAAGACCCCGCCTCTGCGTCCATCATTTCTGTCCTTTCTGTACAAATTGTTTCCTTTAATGTTTGCATTTGAGATGCTCATAAACCAAGTCTCACTAACTGACACAATTTGTGGGCTATATGTTTCAATAACGACACTGAATTCATCAAGTTTATTGTCCAAGGAAGTAACACTTTAATACATACATTTTAAAGATTCGAGATTATCCACACGTGATGACGCTTTTGATGAACGATTACTGCTTCTTGAATTTGACGATCTGATTTCCACTGGAAACGCTGGCTTGACATCACCTTTTCCAATAGGATTTTTAGGTAATAAATTTGTTAGTTCAGGAAAATATTATTATTATTTATTACTTATCTTTAATTTACCACAGTTTTGGCGATGATAAAATTTTAGATGTACATGTGACATATGTTCACATGATTGAAGCTTCAGGAAAAAAAGAGGAAATAGAGAGTAAGGTGACAATTAAACAATTGAGTTTAGTATTCAATATATCTTGATTCGAAACATTCTTTGTATTCATCCATTCAGTCTCTCAGCCAATGGAATAGAATGACTCGGTCCTATCCCAGCATATCTCTTACTCAACTCAAAAAGCCGATTCACCAATTTTTTCAAATGAACTTTAGGTGAATTCATTTTAAAAAATTTAAAAAGTAAACCCTCATGCCAAAACCTATCAAATCCTTTGGAAACATCAAAAACAGGCAGCAAATTCTTTTTTTTTATTTAATGATTCCACAATTTTTTGAATTAAAAAAAAAGATTATCTGATGTTCGCCGGTGTTGTCTAAATGCAGATTGCTCCTGGATAAGAAGTGAATTTTTTTCCAAAAAATTGTATAATCTTGAATAAACTATTCGATCCAGTAACTTTCCACTCGTTATACAAACTCGTTATACAAATTGGTCTATAATTTAAAGGATCTTGTAAATTAGAGACCTTTTTCTGAGTCAAAGTAATTTTCGAAGTTTTCCACGCTTTCGGAACTCTACCTTCTCGAATTTCCTCTTTCTCTTTCTATAATTAATTCATTTAAGTAAATTGGATGATTATAATTTTTGAAGAATTCAGAGTTAGAATTAGTTATTTCGACATCTTTCTCAGTATCAATTAAATCAGGATTTGGGCTAATTCTTATCTTATTGAAGAAACGAGTTCTACGAAGCATTTTTCCTTTTCTTCATTTGTTTTTAATTCCTTACCATCTGAAATCAAATTTGGTATTAATTTTGATCCTTTTTTGTTCTAAATTTTTTTTTTTTTTTCCAAAAGGTCTATTTGTCACAGGGTTTTTCACATCTTCTCAATAAAATCAAACCAATTTTGATTCCAGAATTTTTTTTAAAGAGGGCTTTAACTCAAATGTAAGCTGATTAAATTTTTGCTTGAGTTTACAGCGAGTTTTCTGGAAGTTTCTTCATAGATGCCAAAATGGTTAACACTAAAGTAACCTCTTTTGAGCATATAAAAAAGTTTTTACACGTAGAGTGGTTAAAGATTCCGATTGAGTACGTACAAAAATTGATTGAATCCTTGCCAAAAAGAGTTTTGGCTTGTTATAACGCCAAAGGCGGTTATTTCAAATATTAATTTTTTGAACCGTTTTTTTATTAAATTTATTTTATCCATTTTTTATTTTTTTATTTTATGTTTTTGGATTGACAAATAAACATCTAAAAAAAAGGGGACTAACACTTTTTATCGAAAATTTTTTCTTCGAAAGTGTTAATAGAAAAAAAAGAAACATAAAAAATCTTTTTATTGAAAATTGTACATCGAAATCAATTATCGAAAATTAATAAAGATAAATAAAATAGAAAAAATTAATCAATTAATTTGTCGAATTATTTGATAGAAAGAAAAAAGTACGTTGCTTATTTTTAAAAAGGTTGGAAGTAATCCGAAATTCAGCGGTTCGTTCTAACGTATTTGCTCGAACATACCGACATGTCGTTAAAAAATCTTTTTAATGTTATAAGGCCCTGTCGTTAATTCTGAATACATAGGTATAATGACAAGTCGTTAAAATCGAGCAATTACGTTATACTAAAACTAAGATATGATACTCCCTCCATCATGAGGCATATAAAAAACTTAAACTACTGACAGTCAATTATTTCTTCTTTTTTTTTCCTGAACCATCAGATATTTAAAAAATGTATTCTGTCATTTTTCGATAAAACGTGAAAGTGTCAAAAAAGGGCCGCTTTTTATATTTTCTTACCAATTAAATAAGAAAAACAATTGATTAGCAAAAATAAAATTCTAAACTTTTGCAACATACTGTAGCTATCATGCACTCTGCTATGCAATATCAATACCTTTTTTTGAAATTCGATGGTTAGAGGATTTTTTTACTCAGAGTTAGTACTGTAAACGACAATAAAATCTGTATATATAAAAAAGCTTTATTTGTATTAAGCTTTTTTTGATTTTTAATAAATTTTTTGTTTTTGTTTTTGATTTCTACTATTTTTAGTCTCTTTACACAAGTACACTCTTATTTTAAATAAAAAATTTAATTTAATTATTTTTTTGAATTTGGGAAATTTTAAAACAAAATGAAAAAATACAGATTTTGCTTAAATTTTTATTGAAAAATCTTTTCAAGAAAAAAACTAGACTTTGTTTTTGGATTTTTGTTCAGTTTTTTTCAAACTAAAAATATTGAACAATATATTTAAAAATTTCAAAAAAATTTTTATTAAATAATTGGTTATATATGAAATGACTTTTTTTTTAAGAAAAATTAAATAAAAGGCTTATTCTTTTTGAGTCTCGTTTTGCTTTTTAATTTTATACCTTCTATTTTGAAACCAAATTTTTACCTGATTTGCCTGTAGCTTTAATCGCTTGGCCATCAGATCTCGTTCATTAGATGTAACATATCTTTGCTTTTTGAACAATTTCTCTAATTCATTTATTTGCCATTGAGAAAATAGAATTCTCGACTTCTTTGGTTTGCGAGACTTTTCCTGGCTAACATTTTGATAAGGTTGATTATTTGAATTAACTTGGTTACAAGCTTGTCCATGCTGTGGTAAATCTTGTGCTCGGCATTCAATTTGAGTATTAGTTGGTGGTAAGAGATTCGAATAGTGCTTAAAATTTGAATCAAATTGTAGAAAATTTAATCGAAATAAATTTTCACTATTTGTGGGATCATTCGAAAAAGTTGAAGCTTTATTTAGAAAAGGACTTAAATTATTTGCTCCATATGAATAAATGTTAGACTCTGGTAAATTTGAACCATTCATGTAACTACTGGCTTTAATTGAATATTTATTAGAGTCATTTGAATTAAATAATCCAATAAAGTTGTCATTAGTAGCTGAATAACTGTGAGGAAATTGATCTTGGAAAAAAAATTAAAAAAAAAAAAAATTACTTTTGTTTTCTTTACTTGAATAATTAAATGAATGACTGAAAGGATCCGAAACTGAATCACAGTTTCCAAATGTAAAAGATGAATTTAAAGGTGGTAAACGCAAAAAATCCTGTCTATTGGAATTATTCATTAAATAATTAGAATCATTAAGTGAATTCATATTGATGCAGCGTTTTCAAATACTTGAAGTCTAATGCGGGCAATCGAAATAAGTACAAGAGTTTTAAAGTTATGGTATAAGAATCTTGTAGAATTAATTATTTTTTTCTTGTTTAAATCTTAATTACCTGTTAAATGATTATATTTCAAAGTGGGATCTCTTATAAAGCTTTAAAAGCAATCAGATTTGTTTTTAACTCATTTGATATCATTTGGTTCAAGAAAAAGTTAAAGATGTTTCAAGTGAAAATTGAACGAAAATTTTGATTAATTTTTTGAATTCAATTAATTGGAAAGCAATTTCAGCTAGCGGATCGTTTCTTGCCAAAATGGAATTTAAAAAATTCTGAAACCTAATATCTTAAGAAAAAAATAGTATTGAATGGTTTGTTTGTTTTTTAAAGTGTAGTTTTATTTTAATATTTATTTTTATATTAATTGTAAATGAGGCAAGTTTTTTCTATTTTACTCTTTTATCTAACATTAATTTGAATGTTAAGATTTGGATTGTTAAAAGATGTATTTTTTATCTATATTAATTTCTCAAGTCACTTTAGACTTTAACTTATTAATTAATGTTAATATTTTATTAATAAATCAATAAAATTTTCCTTAGACTAAGATTTGTGTTTTAAAAATTTTTTAAATCAAAATTTAATTTTATATGAAAAATTTATCTTTAGTAGTTATCTTTATATTATACTCAAATTAATATTAGTTAAATTTTTATTTTTTTTGGTGATTGTGAATTCTATACAAATCTGGATAAATTTGAAACTTAACCAAATAGCCAAGTGAATGATGGTTTTTACAAGGATCTATAGATTTCAGCAATTTCCTAAATGTTCAGAAAAAAAAATTCCATATTAAAAAAAGTCAGGCATTCATGCGGAAACCGAAATGATTTTTTGCATTCAAATCAAGGAGATTGCATTATTTAAATTTTTCTCATGTCCAGATTATTCATTGAATCCTTGATCAGTTCAATCATTCAGAGTATTGAGCATTAAATTATTTTCAAAATCAGTTATTAAAGATTTAATGATCACAATAATGGTGACTAAATTTGGAAAGCGGACCATATTTTTAATTGTAAATTTACAAAACAAAATTTCTAATGGATCTAAAGCTTACTAAAAGTTTTCAGTATAAGTATAATAGATATTAACCCTAGGCTTATATTTTCAAAGCTATCTAATTTTTTTATTTATGTATCTAATTTTAGTATCTATTTTTTTTATTGTATCTAATAAAATATTAATTAGTATCTGATATTTTTTTACAGTATCTAATTATTTTTTTTTTTGTATCAAAAAATAATTAAAATAGCTCGAAAAATCTGGATGACTACTATTCATTTAGAATGGTCTCAAAGTGAATGCACATGCCCATATTGGAGAAAAAATAATATTTGCAAACACATTTTGGTTCTTGCTTGTCGTTATCGAGGATTGGAATGGCATAGAAACGCAAAAGATGTTCCTTTGGGTGAAAATAGGAAACGCGGTAAACCAGTTACAACAAAAAAAGCTGTAATGATTCAACCAACCGAGTTACAAATAAGAGATTACGTGCGAAATCAAAAGAAATTACCAGAGGCTCTTGTAAATTCAATTTTGAGTCAAGTTGATTTGATGGAAGAAATTGAGGCTCAAGAAGCAGAAATGGAAATTCAAAATAAAATTGAAGTTGAAAACAATTAAAATGAAAATTCAGCTCAGTCCGAGATTCCAAAAAAGAAAAGAGGAAGACCAACTGGATCAAAAAACAAGCCGAAATCAATTCAAGATCAACCTCAAAACAAAAGAACAAAAAAAGATTAATTTTTTTCTTTTTCTTAATTTTTCTTCCTTTTTGTATTTTTTTTTAATTTTTCTAAATAAAATATCAAAAAAATTCTACTTCTTTTTTTTTTATAATAGATACAACAAAAAAAATTTTGATACTTAGATAAAATAATTAGATACTAAAAAAAATATTTATTCACTTTATTTAGATAGCTTGTTATTTAGATACAATGAAAAAATAACAGTCTTAACCCTAAAGGACTTTCCGATGTAAACAGAATTTTTATGCATAACCTTTATTATAACTTTAATTTTTAATATTTAAGTAGTTCTTTTTATTAAAATATTAAGTTTAAAGATCTGCCAATTTTATGACGTTTAATTGAAACAATCTTTAATGTGATTAAGTTTTTGAATTTTATGAAAAAAAAATGAAATTTTTAACTTTCAAACTTTGAAATTAGACCTTTTCCATGATTTTTTAAATGTTTTTTCCTTTTTTTAAGTCTTCAAGTACTTTGAAAATTATATATTAAAAAAACGTTTTTCCGGGTTTTAAAAGATGAAATTTTTGGACTTTTCTCAAAACATTTTATTGAAATTTGAATAAAATTGTTTTACTGCTATACTACAAAAATTTACTATTGTTCCACAGATTCTTTAAACACAGGTCACCATAATCAAGTGAGAGTCATAACTTGGACTTGTTGGAAAAAATCCTCTTTTTGGTCGGCTAAAAATTCATGTGACCGGAGATGTTTGTGTTGACTGACTTTACTTTATTAAAAAAAAACTTAAAATTTTTTTTATTTTATTTTTTTGCAGAAAGATAGCTACCATAATGAAACTACATCTAGTCTCGCTTTGTAGGTCTCCTGCTGTATTTAATTATTATTATAATTTCTTTTCAATTTTTACTTAATTTCTCAATTCTAAGAAATTTTTTGTTGTAGTGGTAGGTGACTAGTAAAAATTTAAATGACTAAAATATTCAAATAATAAAAAATTGTTTATTAGATAACATTCAGTTTATTGAATTGATTTTTTTTGATAATTAACAATAGAAAGTTTTTAATAAAAAAAGTAGAATAAATGGGTTTTCTACCAAAGAACGTGAAATTTAATTTTTTTCAAACTGAGTTAAATATTCTTCCCAGTATTTAAGAATGAATTTAAGTTTCGAAAACGGTCTTATAACATAATTTTAAATTATTTCGATTTAAATTTTGTATCAATTATTTTTAGTTATCTTTGACCAGGCTGTCTTGGAACTATTTTCAAGTTATAAAAAGAATTAACAAGCTGAAAAGTATCTTGTAAATTGTATGTAGTTACGTTCGATTGCTTTGCTTTAAAATTTAAAATTATAATTTTTTTACTATGAAATTTATTTTAAAATACTTTCTAAATCTCTTTTTGGTTTTTCAACCATTGAGGCTGATTCTTCAATAGTTTTTTTGAAAAAACTTATATTCTTCTAAAATAAGAAATTAATTCAGAATTATTTTTTAAATAATTTTGTCAGTTTACATCAAAAGTTTTAACCAGCTCAAAATCTTTGGCAGCTTGATGTAATTTAGCATCTTCTTCTTCTACAGAAGGAATTAATTTGGTTCTCATAATATGTGGGATTACATCATGATTAAAAACACTTATTCGACCATCAGTTAGCTCTTGAAGTTCAGGATCTACTTCTTCAGAGTAAGCTTTTGGCAATACTACACTTGTTTTAAGAGAAAAATCTCGCTTTTCTCTGTTAAGATACTTAAAAAAGTTTGATATAGATATCAAATTTGTTGAAGCAATTCTTAAACTATTCAGAATGGACAGCCAATCTACTTCATTATAGGCAAGTCTCTGTTCATCATTACCAAGATTAACCAACAAATGTTCTAGTGAATATTTACACTCTTTTAAATCATGGATCAGGCTATCCAAGTTATCGTTTACTTTTTGGTCCATTATAAAATCTTTAAATCTTAAACTTAGATTTTCAATCAAAATTTAATATTCAAATTAAACAAGTGATGATTATTTAAGATGATGTTTCGAAAATGTCTTATAAATTCTTTTGAATTTTCGATCAATTAGTTTTAAATAAATGAAAATATAATCAAATAAAATTATTACATAAATCAATTTAAATAATAAATTTCGAAATAAAAATAGAAAAAAATATAAAAATAAAAAAAATAAAAAAAATTGCAAAACTATTTTAACTCAAAATTTTTTATTTACAAACAAAAGATATTGTGCACTTTTGAATTATTTTTTTTTCTAAATAATTGTACATCTTGAAAAGTATTTCATCAGCATCGTCTAAAATTTTTCTTTTCGTAAATGCAGAAACGCAAAATTAAATTCTTTTTAAATAAAATATATTTAATTAATAATTATTAATTGGAAAAATCAAGTACGTTAAATTTTGTTTACCGAAATACAAAAAACTTTGAAACAAAAATTTAATTAATGAATAAGCCCGAACAAAACCCTAGTTTATTTAGACTTACAATCTTTTTTTAAAATTTGGCTTCTGGAATTTAATGTGACACAAATGCACATTTCAAGGATTAGATTTTATACATAAGAGTCTAACTAAAGAGCTAACTGTAAAACGTATAGATAAAACTAAATGTGACTTTTATCTTCGACTGACGACAAATAGCTACACAAATACAATAACCGAAACTGAGACACACACAAAATGCATCCAGTCTGAAATAAATGAAATCAAGAACAACTATGGCATAGAAAACGAAGCTGGCACAAAAGACCTATGCCAAATAATTAAATTAAAACTGACATGAAACAATACGGAATAATTAACTTTTATTTTCAATTTGAAAAAAAAATGCAGTACGCTTTATTTCACAGTCTTAAATAAAATAAAATAAATAAGTCTCACTACTGAATAAACACTTATTACAATTTTAATCGCAAAATTTCTCCAAAAGCATCTTAAATTTTAACATAATAGTGTGAATTAGCCTGAATTCTGGAAATAATTAAACTATTTAAATTCTGCAATTTTAATTTTCCATCTTATCATTTTAGGTTTTTAGTTTCCGCTTTTGCATTTGTATTTGTTGAACTACTCTTGTGGCCAAAAGGAAATACCAAAGTTAGATGCATTGAGTAGATTCAAATATTCCTGAAGATTTTATTTTTGGTATTGGATAAATGTTTTATTAAAAAAAAGAGAATTGATGACCAAAGAGTTAATACCTATATAAAGGTATAGATATTACTCATTATTAATTTTGTTTGAGTGACTTATTAATGAATAACGAAAGAATTCGTATTTTTTTTTGAATATTATTTTTATCATAATTATTAATAAATAATCTGCAGAAATTCAGTATTTCTTGGTAGACTGTTTCTCCCAAATTGTCTGTAAAACTTTTGTTTTGTGCCACTAATAGAACCGGCTGGTCCTTCCTCTTCACTATTTGGAGTTCTTCTGATAAAGTTTTTGAGTCTCAAAAATTAAAAGCTTTTTTTGGTCGCCCGAGCCTCGCGTTTGCTCTCAGCGCCACTGTCTTCGTTTGTGCACTCCAGTTTTGTTCGTTGTTTATTTTGGTTCCGAGGTCGCTTTCTGAGTTGGTTTTACCTAATTTAAAGTATTCGTTTTCGGTTTTGAAAGAGTACTTGCGGGTGTCGTGGTATTTTATGTTACGACATGTCTCAGACAACTTAAGTAGTTCATTTAAGTCGCACTGAAGTTCATCTAGGTCTTGTGAGCTTCTTATGAAGGCCATTAGTTTGCTATCGTCAGCAAATAGTTTGCACATGTGGTTCAGGACAGCTGATATATCGTATATGTAAATTATGAATAGTAGTGGTCCCAAGACAGAGCCTTGACGAAATTCACTTAAGACATCACTCCATCTTGAATTTTAAGACTAGTTACTTTTGTTTATCATTATGTAGCTATTTTAAACATGATTAATAAAATTAGGTAAATATTTCTCCAAGTCGATTTTTTTTTTAATTTTTTTACTTTGCTGTCAAAGGTTGTTCTCAAGTCAACTCACATTAAATATTTTTCGAATGATGGCTGATTAATCAAAATAAATCTGAAAATACGTAAAGTTATTATTTTATTATTAGGAAAAAAAATCATATTAATCTTGTTAATAGTCTTTTTAATTTTAATATTTTTGGGCAATTTTATAAAGAATTTAAATGAAATTTTAACAAATTATAATTTCAAAATTTATTTCATATTTTTTAAATTAACAAACTGCTACCGCCAGTTGACGATAACCGAAATATAGAATAATTCAATTTGAATAATGATCAATTTTATTATAAATTTTATAACATCATGTAGCTTTATTGAGAGCGTTTATTAAATTTTAAAAAAATTTTCCGTGTAGAGAGTATACTGAAAAGCTAAAAAAATCAAATTTTAAACTTCAACTTATTCTTATTATTTTTACTAAACAAATATAATCATAATTTGTTTGTTTTTAAGCACAGTTTTCAAATAAAAAAATGAAAGGAGTTTATAGATTCAATTCTGAAACTAGTTTGACAAACTTTTTGATTCTTAAAAATAAATAGAGTTCATGATTTTTTCATGATCAAAAGATTCAAAACATTTAAGTAATAAACAATGAGTTTCTTGAGTCTAAATATTGCTTAAAAAACAAATCAAACAGATTTGCTTAAATTATTTAAATGAATTTTGAATAAAATTTCTAGAAAAAAATCGAGTCAAATTTCACAATTTTCAATTAATGTTTTTAAAAAATCTATTAATAAGCTATTTGATGAATAACTAAATAAATCATTGTAACAATTGCTGAAATTTTCCAAAAGCATTTGATCATGATTGATAATTATTGTTTTTTTTGTCTTTATAAATTATTTTTTATTAAATGAAATTACTTGGCAATCTGCATTAAAAACAAACTCTAGAAATGCCTGAATTAAATACCTTCAAAAGGTATAAAAGAAACGTATTTACATAACATACTGAATCTAATAATTAGAAAAAAACAAAACAAATATAAGCTCAGAAAAATGTCGACTAATTATTTTTTGCGCAGATGGTCAAAAGATTTTGATTTATTGGGACCACCAAGAGGTTTTGGTTCGGACTTTTATCAAGAATTTGACTGCATTCGACAAAATCATTTGAAAAGAATGAGCGAAAATTTTGGAAATTTTTCTATTTTTGAGCCAAGATTTTTTAATAGAGAAAGTGACATTTTTCGAAGACCGAGTCTCTTTAGTAACAACTATGTCCACGACTTTGATACAATTAGACAGCATCAATTAGGTACATTTTGTGACCGCAATCTTTCAACGAAAACAAGAGTACCAGAGACACATCGCATCAGAGTTGACTGTGCTGGCTACCCGGCCGACTCTATTAAAGTTTCGGTTTCAGCGGACAAACGCTCACTTACTGTCTCAGGTCAGGTAGGTGATAATACTGACCCTGGCAAAGATTATTCATTCAAAGAGTTCAAAATAATTTATGGACTTCCGGCAAATACAGACACACTCAGAATAAGCAGTTCTCTGAAAGCAAATGGTCAATTAATCGTTGACGTTCCTTTTATCATAGATAAGCATAAAAAAATGGAAAATTTAAATTCCAAAATTGATGAGAAAAAAGTTCATTTTGCTGATAATGGCTCAACGATTTTTGATTCAAAAACGGTAGGGTTTGAGGAAAAACATCTTGATCCTATAGAAGAACAGCAAATTTTAACTAGAATAATTGAAGAAGATTATTACAATAAGGTAAATATTTCCCAAAAAGGCCCGCTTCCTAATTTACCAGTCGAAAAAGAATCAAATTTAGAGAATGATGACACAGATTTTAGCCGAGTGATTCCAATCGAAATGAACAGTGGATGCGGAATCAAATCTAATAGCAGCAAGTATGTCACTATTCCAATTCAAATAGTTAACCGAAATAAAAATTAAGCGCTTTGTTTAATTTAATTTATATTTTATTTAATTATTTAGTTTTTCAGCCTTTTAAAATTCTTATTTTAAAAATTAGTTTAAAAGCTGTTTTGAAATAAAATTTTCAAATATTTTTATTAATTCAAATTTGATTATGTTCTCTTTATTTTAAGTGTTTATACTTTTTTCTAAAAAAAAACTGTGCAATTACAAATCAATAAATTTAGCTAAGCTATTTAAAATGTTAAAATCTATTACTCGAATTAAACAAATTCATTATTTGAACTATCAAAAAGCTAATATTCAAGATAAAAACAAAGTTTTAAATAATGTGATAATCACGTGAGTCAATATTCATTTTTAGCATAAAATATTTTTGATATACGTATTTGGAAATTATTAAAAAAAAGTATATTTTTTTTAATTCATTGAATTAATCATCAATTGTGAATCAAATTAAAAATCCAAGACTGGAATAAATCATGGCGAGCTCTAGTAATTATCAAAATTATAGTGGTTTGTACAAAATTTAAAGATAAATCGAATTTTTATTTTACTATTTTTTTCCAGCTAATAACACAGTCGATCAGATAAATACCAATTTAGCCAACAGCTTTTTTAGACTAAAGCAAAATGGTAGGAAAAACAATTTAAATTCACTTTTTTTTCTTTTTTAATTTTTGTCAAAGTTAATCAACTAATTCAATTAAAAAAACAAATTGGAACTTCCAAAGACTCCAACCAATTGCGGGATAAAATGTTCGACTAAAAAAGAAAAAATCAATAAATCTAATTCACGTTTATCTTTAGACATGAAACTTTTCAAAAATCAAATCAAATAATCAACGAAATTCAGTCCTATTTTAAAAAACTATCCAGCTTGAATACCAGTGAAGTAAAATATAAAAGAATAAAATTTAAAAAAATACAATTTTTTTCTAGTCAGAAATTGCACTCACAAAATCCAAACGAATATTCGAAGATGAACTAAAGACTTACAGCAGCCTTCAAAAAGAAATAAGGGATAACCTTAAATTAAAACCACTGAAAAGTTATGATGTAGACAATGAAGATACCAATGTTGAAGTAGGATAAAGTTAAAATAAAGTTAAAGATTTTTTAAAGCTTATTTAATTTAAGATTATTGACGAAAAACAAGCTCTTTTACAAAACAGGTATGATTAATAAGCAAGCTTCAAATGTAATCTTTTTGTAGAAGACTTGGTGAATTGGACCAGCAAATTGATATGGTTCGTGACAGAGAGATAAAAATGAAGCAAATTGAAGTTAATAAATATAAACTTAATTGTTTTGAATTTTACATCTAGCTTAATTTTAAATCAAAGAACGATATCATTGACATAAATGCAATAATGAGCGATTTGGCAACCATGGTCAATGAACAAAATAGTTTAATAGGTATAATTTCTAAACACTTATTAATTATTTGAAAATAATTTATTTAAATTTTTTAATTACGAAAATGTTAAATTAAAATCGGTAAAAAAAATCTAAAATTCTATTTTTAATATTGCATTCAACATTAAAAAAAAAACAAAATTTTTTTTTTCCGGAGAAAGTGGCATTAAGAGTTAGTACTAGATTTATATAACTTAGTTTTTCCTTTAATTTAAATAAATAGATTTTAATTTAAAAAAATTAAAATTTTTTTATTTTTATCTCGAATTAATTTTTGATAATAATTTTTGAAAAAAAAGGGGTTCAATCTATTTATTATTTGTGAAAAAAATTAAAATCTATTTTTTAATATCTTTTAGGAAAGAACTAGTCTTTAAAAATTAAATTCCTCAATTATTTAAAATTTCTATCCGAGACTAAAAGTTAAAATTACCGATTTGATGGATAATTCGCCATAAAAACATTATTTTAATGCAACATTTTTTCATGTCAATTTCGTTCATTTCTTGTTTAATTTTGTAACTTAAAATTCAGATATCTTGATCAAGACATTTCTGGAGGTGTTTTGTCATAGTATGAACTTATAAAATGGGAAGTTTTGAATTATAATGATTTTTTCATAATAAAAAAAGAAAGAAAAAGCGAATGGATAAAATTTTGGATATTTTAAATTTATAATTTACCTTTGACTATTAATCTTAAAATTAATTTTTTTTTCAAATTAAATTCAAATCAGACAACATAAGTTCAAATGTTGAATCGACCCATGCAAATGTGCATTATGCGAACGAAAATTTGGTTAAAGCATCACGTTATGCAGTAAGTTCTAATCAATTCTGATTAAACTAATTATCAAAAAAATAAAAGCTTTTAAGTTTTCGAGGCAAAATGAAATTTTCAATCAAATTAAATCTCCAAATTTAATTCAAATAGTTTAAATAGGAAATTTAATTGCATTGCTGTTTTAATTATTTTCAAGACTTTCAGAAAAGGCTAGTCATACTCAAAATCTTAATGTAATGAAGGATTAAATTTAAAATTTTTTACTCTTATTTGAAAAAAATTTTGCCTTTTTCGATATAACTTTAAAAAACTTTCTCAAGGGAAATAATTGAAAAACGATTAAATCCAAAAATATCATGTATTCTTGATTCATATTCCTTTAAATTTATTTAAAATCCGGCTTAAAATTTTTTTTATTTGAGATAAAAAAGATTTCAAGTTCTTGAATAAGAATTACTCAAATTTTTTTTAGCTTCAATATTATGTCAACAAAACAAATTTCTCAAGAAAAAAATTTATAAGTGTTGAATATTTCAAAATTAAAATTATTCTCATCAAACTTAAAACAATGAGAATGTATAAAAAACAACCTAGAGAAAAATTTGAATATAAATTGGTAGCTAAAAAATTTTTTTCTTTCCTAATTACTAACACGTCGAGTTTAAAAAAGTTATTATACAATCATTACCTTGAGATAAGTTGAACATTTTTACCAAATCTTTGAGTGAATTCTTAATAATTTTTTTTTTAGTCACGGTATAGAAAAAAAATATTACTTTTAATATTAATCATTGTAATTGTAATGGCTATTATTGGTTTGATCATATATTTATCTGTGAAGCATTGATAAATTTCATCTGAACTTCGATTCAAAAATCAAGCAAATTTTGTAAATAAACTATACTATCAATAGATTTTTAAAATAAATTTTCTAAAAATTTCTTTTGGTTTATTTTTCATAATAAATTTTAAATTGGTCGATTTTTGCTAAATAATTTGTGATTTGGAAGACTGTCACAAAATAATATTATTTTTTTTGAGCTTTTTGATATATTTATAAAAAATCACGCTATTTTTAGCAAATTTTGAACATTTTAAATTATATCATTAAAACTTAAAAAATTTTAAATAATAATAACAGGTTTTTTAAATAAATTTTTTTTTAAATTTTAAATTTTTGATTTTTATTTATATTTAAAATTATGTTAAGCATTACACTAGTTCAAAAATCAATTGAATTGAATATAATATAATTCACTGGAAAAAATGATTATTCATTACAAAAAATTAGTTTCTAAAAGCGAAAAATCTATTTATATAAATTTTTCCATTAGCTAAATTAAAAATGAATTTTTATTGAAAAAAATTTTTTAATAACATAATAATAATAGAAATTTTGATTTTCAAGCCTGCAAATGAGTCTAGACATAGAAATTGCTGCTCCGAATGAAGAATGGTGTAGGAGTTTTTTCTAGCTATAAAGAAATATTGGTAAAATTTTCTTTGACATCTTAAAATCAGGTGAATATTTGAAAATGGAAAATGACATCAATTATTTGGATTTAATATGTTTTAAGAAAATTTTTTGAAAAAGCACTACTTAACAAAAATTTGGATGATGATAATTTGACTAATTTAACAGGGACTTTATTTTACTTAATTAGCAAAAAAAAATTTGGTAACCAGTTAATGTTGAAATAAAAATTTATTTTTTTATAATCTCAAACGAAATTAAAAAAATATTTTATTCAAAAAAAGTAATTAAAAAATTCGTTAATTTTAAAATTACAATAAAATTATCTCATTTTAATAAATATTTAAATCTAAAATGTTCTACTATATAATTATATTTTATGATCCAAAACATGAGTTCATCAAAAATACAAAATATGAGTCATCTGGAATCGATGCTGATATGATTGCGTAGTAATTATGAAACTCTTCCATGGTTACGATTCCATCTGCTTTTCCTGGGGTATCGAATGCATCAAGAAAACTTCTAAGTGCCTTTAGAAATTTTTTTATTTTTATTTTTTTTTTTATTTAAACCTACCTGTTCAGTAGTCCAGGTTCCATCTATACATTTTGGGTGCCTTTTGGCTTGTTCCATATAGACAACTCTAAAGTCTTCCATGGACAAAACTCCGTCATTATTAACATCAAGCTTTCTAAAAGCTTCATCTATTGCTTTGAGTCTTGTTGGTGATAATTGCGGCTTCAGGGCATTTACAAATTCAGTGAAGTCTATTTTTCCATCTTGCTTTGTATCAAAATCATTGAACAACTTTCGAATCTCGGCTTCGGTTAGATCCGTGAGTCCGAGCTTGAACAAACCTTGCTTAAATTCATGGTAATCTATTTTGCGAGAGTGGTCCTTGTCCATCGATTTGAATAAATCGTTGAGGAATGTTTGTTTCTTTGAATTCTTGGATTTAAGCAAAAAAGCACGAATGAGTTCCACGCTCATTTTGTTGGAGTTTTTTTTTTAAATCTGTAATTTTTTTTATCAATTTCCAGTCTAAAAAAAATGTTATTTTTATACAATTATTTATGGAATAACTTTTTGAAAATTTAATGAGTTTTTACATTATTCAAATATCGGCTTAATAATTTAAATCCTTTTTAATTTAAGGTAAACAAAATCATGAGGAAATTATTTTTAATTGATGCCGAGACTGGAAAAACTTGACGACAAAGTGATATTAGGAAATATTTAAAGTATTTTAAAAAAAATAAGAAAAGCTTTCATTTTATTAATGAATAGAGTTTATTCCGTAGCTAATTGTTGATTCCGCATCAAATTTTGTCAAAATAAAAATTATTAAAATATTGAATAATTATCAGTTTTTTTTAGTTAGAACAAATTGTAAAGAACAACTACAAGAATTTCTAGTGTTGAATTTTTATATTTACATTTGGAGAAGAATATTTATTTTATGTGTTTCCCGAGAATATTATTTAATTAATAAAACAAGAAATGAATGAAAATTAAATTGCTTCTTTTCTATGTATTAAGTCAAACGAAAAATTTTGAAATTTTATCGAGCTTGGCTGTCAAATTCGGAATAGTAAGCAATATATTAATTCGAAAAAGTTGTCATTTTGCTAAGCTGTTAATTTATCATTAATATCACGAGCTTAACCATGTTTCAGGAATTTGTGGGAGAAAAATTAATTATGTAACGATGTTATATTTGATTTAAATTAAAAAAAATATTTGATTATCACTACCAAAATAATGTTCTTAAATAAAATAAACTTATACTTTCTAGAAAAAATTAAATTATTTTGCTTGGTATTTAATAAATATTAAAAATGATCTTTGACAAGAAAGAATTTAAATGAATTAATCAAATATATTTTAAACGCATTTTATCAATACAATAATTTTTGATAAATGACACCAAAGTCTGATTAAAGTTTTAAAGTAATCAATTATTAGACTTTGATTTTAAGACAAAATTAAACTAACGATTATTTTTCAAGCAAATATAAATGAATAACAAAATAATAACTTGATACTTTTTTATCAAAATTTGATCTAGATTAATTAATTTTCGACACTAAGCGCCTCAGAGTAATTTGAGCATAGATTTCGTTTAAATTTAAAAAAAAAAAAATAAGAAATTTAATTTGACAGAAATGTTCGCAAATTATTTAATGTTTTTTATCACATTGAAAAATTTCTTATCGATTAGTGATGAATGCGTAATTATGAGGCCTTGAAAAAAGGCGAGAGATAAAAAATTTAGAGTAAATTAAAATCCCCCTCACGGACTTTAAATTACGCTTTCATTCCTAAAATTTAGCTAATTTAAAAAAAACTTGATTACTTAAATACCTTGAATACAATTTTAAATTAATTTAATTCTTTGTTGCATCAAATAAGCAATTGTAATTAAGAATAAGCCGAAATTAAATTTCCTAAAAATTTAAATTTTTGAGAACAATTCTTTGAAATTTAATTAAATCCGACTTGTGTAACAGTAATTTTTTTTCCATTGAAAAATTATTCCAAGCCACATTTTTACACTTGGCGAAACAAATTTGCAGAACTTCCTTACATGCTATGTATTTTGATTGAATTGTCTTGATAATTGCAAAACTTCCTAATTGTAAATTAAATTATTTGCTTTTTTAAACAAGCTTATCTTCGTATTTTCAAAATTATCATATCAAATTTTTTCATTATTCAACTAACTGTATTTTAGCACAACTATTTATTAGGTCTGATAACTAAATAACAAATTTTTTTGGATTTAGTTGCTTGGTGCCAAACAAGTAAATGAAAGTTTATTAAAAATTTAATTTCTTAAATCAACAACCGAACAATATTTTTAAAATATAGTTAAATTGTTTTAGTTTTTTTATTGTTTTATGTTAATTATTTAAAAAAATCGATTTTGAGCTCAGCTTTTATTTTTTTACCGAATTTACCTATATTTTATAGATTTCCATCTTATAAACGCAAATCGAATAATTAAATTTATTCCAACATGTGATCGACCTGATATCTTAAAAAAATAATCGTCTGTTTTGGTTAAATAAATCAACTAAAAGCTTATTCTTTTTTTTAATTAATCCAAAATAATGTACTCAATTTTATCAGAACTACAATGTCTTAAACAATTTGTTAAATTAATAGGAAAAATAAGACAGCTCTTTTCGCATAAGTGCTTTATCATTTTCAACAAGAAAATAAACTTGCATATTTTTAGAATTTTTCTAAATATTTTTATTAGTTACATCAATAAGTTAATCCATTAAGAACTATTTTAAGACATCATAATACATGCTGTTTAAAATGTTGTCATTTAATTTAATTTGAGTTTAATATCCTACTTTTTGCGTCAAAGCTCACTATCAGGACGATATTTATAAAACTAACTCAAATTTCGAGATAAAAATTTAATTATTATTCCTCTAGGAATAAGTTTGAAAATTATTCAAAATTAATTTTGTTCAAAAGATTAAAATCTAAAAAAATCTCTTAAAATTTAATTTTTAATAAACAACTTCTAATTTTCTTAAGATTCAAAAATCGAATTGAGCATTTGAATAAAAAAGTAATTTATAGAAAAATTGAATGTGCATATTTATTCAATTTTGATGGCGTTAATTTAATTTCCGCTTTGCTAATGTAGGCTAAAATAAGGAAAACTTGATTCCAGGATCTGTAAAAAAATTTACAATTAAAAATATTTACTTTAAAATAAAATAAATGAAAAAATATAATCTTATCTGTGAACTCTTGAAAATAAATAGCATTGTAAACTTTAAAATAAAAGAGTAAAAAAATATAATTTTTTTATAGCAAGCATTAGTAATTTTCGAATTTATTTGTAAAAATTCTGAAATAAATTAATATATCACTAAATATATAACTCATTTAAAAAAATTCTATTATTTCATAATACTTAAGAATACAAAGAAGATTAATAGATGTTAGTATTCTGAAAAACTTAAATTTAAATTGCCAACTTAACACGAGATGGTGGCAATTTTATAATAATTCTTGGCTTATTCTTATATTAAAATATGATTCTGTATCAAAATAGATGTTTTTAATTATTGTTAGCTTTTATATTGATAAAATACAATACAAGGCTGAATCAACAAAAAAGCTTTATAAATAATGGTAAAAAAGACCAATCTTCACTGTTTGAATTTTTTTCCCCTGTTAAGAGACATGATGTTACCTTATTTCAGATTTTTAATGTAGCGAGTTCTTTAAAATTAAAATCCCCCTTTTTAAATTTTTTTGACTATTTGGCTTAATTAAAAAATTAAATTCAAATCATGAAGGACATAAAAATATCAAAAAAAAATCTTAATTGAAATTAATTTTAATAAATTAATTAGCTACAAATGAAAAATTATTAGAGAATAATTAAGCCTAGGAAATGAATAATTTCAGCTATTCTTTGTCATGCAAAATCCTATTCCGGAGATAAAAACCAAAAAATTTTAACTGATATTTTTTTAAGAGAAACGAAGACATATTATTAAAATTTTGTAGTACTTATGGGGTTTAAATTTAGGTTATATATTTTATATTTTAAGATACTTAATTTCAAAAATAGATTTCATTTATGTTTATCTGATTATATTCGATCAAATTCGCTTATTTTGCAGTATTAAGAATTATATTTAAATTATAAAAAGAAACACAATATTAAAAAAATTATTTATCATCTAAAGCCTTAAAATAAATTATTTGTGCTAATTCATCTCTAAAACATTTAAAATTAGATGCATTTAACTGTCCCAGATGAGACAATAGCAAAAAAATTGAAGTGTTCAATTGAAGCGATTAAAAAATAACCTATATATATTATTATTATAAATGATTGTTTATTATAATCTTAAAAAATTTTGTCTTTTTTTTGTTTAATATTCTTATAATTCTATCAATACTGGTTTATACGAACCTGAAAGGAAGTGTTAAGACCGTTTGAAAGTTTTCACTTTCATTTCTTTAGTCAAAAATTTAATAACCAAGGGATGTTTGAAAAAAATTTGGCTTCGTTAACTTTTAAACAACATGAATGCTCATGCATGCGGACCAATTTTTTCAAAAAATTATTTTTTCTTTTAAAAGAAGAAACAAAAAATCCGAAGAGTTGAATAAAATTAATAATAATGTTTCTTAAAAAAAGAGTGAATTTTTGAATGAATTAAAATTTTTCTTCTTATCTAAAAGCTGAAATACATTTAAGATTAATCTCAAACTATTAATATATAAAAATCAACAATGATATATCCGATTGAGCTTTTTATTCAATTTTTTTAAGTTATCTTAAATCGATTAGTAAAACATTATGCTTCTCTCATACTATTTCTAATAGTAAAAAATTTGTTCTTTATTTCAACTAAAAATTGCGAGTTAATTAACACAAACACGATATTAAATAATAAATGAAGTCAAAAATTGGAAAAAAAAGCAAATTGTTCGTCTTCAAAAATCAGTTTGAGTATTAAATTTAATTTTACATTATATTTTAAGTAGAAAAATTTGCAATAATATTAGCAGAGAGAAAACAAAGAAATATTCCTAATAAGTTGAATTAAATCATGGACAGAAAAATTCAAAAAAAAATTTAACTTGTTTATTTGATGTAATCGAATTCCTTTTTTCAGTAAATATTTTTCATTTTGGCTAAATGAATGTAAATTAAAATTCAAAGCAAGTATTATTAAATATTTTTTTCTTTCCAAAATAGAATAATTAAATCAAAGAATCAAAAAAAAAATATTTTTTTTATTTTAAATGCTTTTAATAATAGTCATAATGATTATTGAATGCTTCAATAAAACAAATAAATCAATACAACTCTAATTAAAAATTTAGCTTTAGTAATTTCAGAGATAAATAGTCATATTTGTTCAATTTATTAATAAATTTTTTAAATCAACATTGAATGCGTATCCATGAATCCAAAACGATTTTAAATATTTATTTGATATAAATATTTATAATTATCTGAAAATTCATTAAAAAATATATTTATATTGTGTAAATTATTTATTAGAAAAATTAAAAAAAAAGATTTTTAGAATCCAAAATGCCCTTCAAATCATGAAAATAATTATTATTTTAAAATTTAAATAATCATATTCATTCATGATACATCAAATTGAATTCCTTTAATTTATATTTAAAGACTTACAAATAACTGTGATATTTATTGTTATTGCTCTTTTTTTGACAAAGTGAAATTTTGTAGAAAAATTATTATTATTTTATTTCGTTTGTACAAATTTTTACAATATTGTACTGTTAGCAAAACAAATTTTGTACAATTAGAAAATAAAATTACGTCTTTCCTTTTTGTACTGTAATTTTTGTACTTACCTTTTTTTAATTTTCTTAAACAACTCTCATTTAAAAAAAAATTAAAAAAATTTTTTTGCATCTATGATTTGTATATTTTCTATAGAATTTGGATGCCTCAATTTCTTTATTTCACAAAAATAATTCTTAAAATAGATTTAAATAATTAATTGTTGAAATTAAAATCATAATTGAAAGAAAAAAAATTTTTTTTGGCTTTATTATCTAATTTTACTATCCGTGAAATCAAATTTATTTGAAAAAAAAATTGTCAATTAGATAATTAAATCCGCTTTTTCAAAAATATTTGTTCGTGCGATATCATCAGCGTGCCGAAGTTCTATGCAAAACAATAAAAAAATAAATTCTCTTAAAAATAAATAAAACTTGTAACTAAATGGGCTGTTCGGTTTTAATCAGAGGATTTTATAATATGGAAAATACTATAATGTTTTACATAACTTTTAAATGAAATCACATTAAAATTGAGTAATTATAAGGATAGAAAAATTGCTAAAATTATTTTTTTCTGAAAAATGTTTCTAGCTCGAAATTCTCTCAGGATTTCGAAAATGCTATCAGTTTTTTTACATCACTTTTCCTTTATATTTCTCTTCCAGAGCGTCAGGTGCTATAAGACGTTAAGACAAAAAATTTCCGACACGCATCATTTTACCTTAATTTAGGGTACTAATAACACATTAAAAAATCCAAGATTGTAAAAGTTGGTTTCCTTCGCTTTTTAAGAAACAAAAATGGCTTTTTATGGTGTTTTTTAATCTTCATTTATATAATCAAGCTTTATATATTTTTTGTAAGACAACCAAATTCTCTACAAACATTAAAAGATTTTGTAATTTTTCATTATTTTTTTTAAGTATTCATTTTATTTATTTTTGTGATCTTAACAAAAAAAATAATAAAATATTAGATTTTAAATAAAATAAAGAAATTTATTGATATTATTCTTCATCTGAAAGATTGTCATTGCTTTCAATTACTGACGAATCTTCAACATTGGTTTTATCACAACAAATCGCGATGATATAATCAGAAATCGTACCACTACAATGGCTAAAATTTTATTGAAAGCTAATGAAAGTGATGTTATAAAAATTTGCGACGCTTCCTATATTTATATAGAAAAGTCGAATTCTTATAGTTTTCAGAAAGCTTCCTTTTCTGAACATCAGAAAAGATGTTTGTTTAAATGTATGGTGAAAGTGGCAGTAGTTGGTACAAAAATCGAATCTATTGGCCCTTTTTTTTTCGAATGGAAAAAATAATGATGCCAAATTACTGGAAAATATTATTAGTAAAATACGGGAAGCTAACAATTGGTTCTATGACGAAGACTTATAAGTTGAATCCCAAATTGTTATGACATCATTTTCGTTAGCTTTCTATAAAACTTTAGCCATTGAGAATTTTAAGCCAGGAAAATTTTTTTCACAAGAAAAATTATTTTTAGCAACTTTTCTATACTAAAACAAAAATTTCACCATCGAGTTCTATAAGAATATGCCAAAAAAAATATGGATAAAAATGCTGAGTTATTTTTTTATAATTTCCCCGTATACTTTTAAATAGTAAATATTCCATGCTTAAATTTATCTTTAATACTGCAAAATTCTGTAAAAGTTTTATTGATACAGAAATATTTAAAAATCCTATTCAATTTTATTTTATAACCATTTATTGATATAAATTTTTGAGCATATTCAGTCTCTAACTTAACTTATGTTGGTATTCAGATATTTTGATCATGTATTTTATTTTTTGCTAATATTCCATGGGAAATGGCACTTGATTTAGTGGTTAGCTATATTTGGTTAACCAAAATTACGGCGAACAAAAAATTGTTAATCCAAAGCTCATTCAGGTTAAAAAAAGTTCAAAATTAAATAAAGTTGAATAAAAGGAAAATATAAAAATTAAAAAGAATTAAATATAAAAAAAATTAATGTAAATACGTTGAAATAAAAGAGTAACAGGTTACACATGTTAAAATATTTGAAATCTCAGGGGAAAAGGAAGATTAAAAGGTATTATCGTAGTTCAGGGGGTTAAATAATCGCTTATTGCATGCGTTTGAGTAAATGGACACTGAGTGGAGTTCTTTGAGTATTAATTTTTTAAATAGTCTTGTTGGTCTTAAAAATTTTTTTTAATTTTTTCCGAGTCAATTTAATCGTTCTCCTTTTTAAAACTATTGTGCAAAATCGTTGTTCAATAGTAGTTAAAAAAATGATTTACGCTTGAGCCTTGAATATATATTAAACAGTCTATCTGTTAATTTGAAAATTGCTGATTTTAGATCTTTTGTGTTTCGCTTCCGTAATTGTTTTTCATGGATTTTGAAATAGTTTTCAACAAAGATTTCCAAAGGTCACAAATAAAAAACTGGAAGCAATGCTTAACTTAATTTGTTTATTTTTGCAAAAGTTATAAAATTTATTGCTATGAACAATGGCTTTGACATGAAAATATGTCTTCTTCCTTTAATTTTTTAATTAAAAATAAAACAAATTTTTTTTCTAATAATTTTGATAATAATTTTTGATGATGACCATTAAAATTTGATGACAATTATTTTGTTTAACCATTTATTCAGTTACTCAATAAAATATTTTAGATAAATAACTTCTCAAAATCTCTAATCAAGTTTGGTTTCAGGGTTACGAAATATTTTTTTCTTCTAGAACCATTCTAAATTTAAGATATTGTCACAACATCATTTTATCTTAATAATTTAAAATCAATTTAAACAAAATAAAACATCGAAAATTTTAAAAATTTATGATTCAGTAATAATTTTAAAATAATTTGTACAAATTGAAAAATTTGACTAAAAAACTGAATTTCAATTCACATTTTTTTATAAACATTTCTTCTGTTGATTTCGTTTGAATCAAAACTTGAGTTCTGGCTAGGAAAACTAAGATTGGTTTTAGTTCGCGTTCGGATCGAATCATCCCTTAATGAGTCATTTTGTTTCTTATCACAACCATCTTTTGTATCATTTTCAGATTGAACATTGGTCGAATACCTATTCGACCGTGAATGCTCAAATCTCGGTGTAATTACTCTAGACGAATTCAAGCTATTAGTGTTCCGCTTTATCTTCAAATTTTCGTTTTCATTAAAAAGCAAATTTTGTTTATTGAAAAATATGTTGTCTTTTTGTCTTGGTTTTGGCACCGGAGCCTGCTCTGTTTTGGACTTGTTTGTGTCAAAATCAAAATAATCAATTGATTTTGTTAGGTTGTTTTCTAGATTATCACTGGAAAGCAATTGAGACTGCTCATTCAGTGATTTCGGCTTCTTTAGGATTGATCTGGATCCTAATCTTGGCGTGTCATGGTAAAAAGATTCCCTTGAGCTAGGTCTGGCTATGAATTCTTTATCTAAATAAGGATCTTCACTTATCTTTACAGACTCTTTGATATGGTGCTCTTTTGATGGAACATATTTGTTATATCGAATTAGTTGACGATCTCTTGAAGCAGATTTTAATCTTGACTGCTCAAAACCTAGTGCATCAGTAGACCGTCTAGATGAGGGTCGATAGTTGGTCGCTTCATTTATTATTGTCAAATCTATTGATCTCCTATTTGATCTTTCACTTCGTGGAGTATTTAATATTTGTTCGCGTACTTTTTCGCGATATGAATGCGCTCCGCTAGTTAAATTTTTTTCAAATTTATTGTCATTTAATTCTGGAAATGGCATTTCTTTTGCTTTAGCTCATCTAAATGTTACATTTTTTAAACAAAAAATGTTAATAAATTTATCCGAAAATTTTTAGTTTTTGATAAGATTTTTATTTTTGATAAATAATAAATGTTAAGAGATTTAGTGTTTTTCTTGACTTTCGTCGGAATCAAATTCAAAATTCTAGCTCTAAGAAACAAAACATAGCTTATCTTTATTAAGAAAAAAGTTATGAGCAAACAAAGAGCTCTGAGCTATTTCGTCGATATGAAAAAATATTGAAAGCGCTTTAAGAAATACCTTAGTGTACATATGCGATTTCAAAGAATAATTATTTCGAAAGGTTCATGAAAAAAAAGGAGCCATTTTTCACTGTCTTGCCAAAATCAAACCTTCCTAAAGCCATAATTACCAGATATCAAACAAAATTTTAATGTTTATGCTACATACACTTATAATTCTAAAGCAAGTATCAACTTTTTGAAAAATTAAAAAAAAAGGTAAATGAATCGATTTTTAAATGGAAGCATTAATTGCAGTTTCGTAGCAGTATTTTGTGCCCATAAATGAGCTGGAATATAAATTGAATAGAAGCTAATCAAATTGGAGAAAAATTGAAAAATTAATAATACTTGAAAAAATTAATTAGTTCTCAAAACAGAAATCTAAGAAGCAAATGAGCATATTAAAAATTTTTGATGATTTTTACTTGTTTAAAAAATTTAAAGTTATGTTGCAAAAGATTATATTTTATAAAATGGATACTGAAATATGCTTTGAATTCTGGAGAAATAAAATAAATCAAAGATAAATGAAGTGGCGTATTTAAGCTAAGCAATAAAATAAAAGACCTAAAACAATAAAAAAATAACTTGATAAAAGCGAAAAAATGATCATAAAAAAATTAAAAATATTAATAACTATTAACTTTTAATTATATTGAGTAGTTTAAATTAAAATTTATATTAAATGAGACTAAGAATTAATTAGCATTAATTTGAAAAATTTAAAATTGCAAAACAATGTTTTAGAAATAATTTTTATCAAAGTTCAATCTAAATTTAAAAAAGAAGTAAATAAATAAAACATTTATTAATGAAATAGATACAAATTAGAAAAAATTTTCATAAATGAGTAAATTTCATGAAATCATTTTTTTTTGCCATATCAATTAGTTTAATTCTTTCTTGTTTCTTTAAACTGAACATTAAGTCATATAAAATAGAATTTGTATCACTCAACAAATCAAGAGGACGACCAAAGTTAACAACTCTACCCTGACTCAAACACTTAAAATAAAAATAATAAATCTTTAGTTGCGAATTAATCAAAAACAAAAAATATTTTTGTGTTACCAAAATGCGATCATTGTCTATTATTGTATGCAAACGATGCGCTATAGTTATCACAGTGCATTCTTTGAAACATTGTCTGATCGCCTCTTGAACCAATGCATCAGTTCTTAAAATTTGTTCATTTTTAACTAATTATCAAAGTAAAACTTATCTTGAACAAAAAATATACTTGAAATCAACATTTGCTGTAGCTTCATCAATAATCAAAATCTTTGACTTTTTGATAATTGCTCTTGCCAAACAAATCAACTGCTTTTGGCCAACACTTAAATTAGAACCACCTTTGTGTACTTCGCTTTCCAAACCATCTTTCATTTCTCTGATCGCTTCTTTTAATTGCACCTTGAATAAATTTAATAAAATAAAGACTCAATGATCAAAAACATGTCAAGACTCAATTGAACGCTTACCTGTTCTAGTGCATCCCACAAAACATTGTCTGCATATTGATTCAACGGATCAAGGTTAGTTCGAATAGTTCCAATGAACAAAGTTGGCTCTTGCTTTAAAAATTCAATTTAAATTAATCAAAATCTTTTTTCCGACTGAAATTTTAATTACTGGAATAATAGACAATTTTGATCTTAGATCATGTAAACTAAGTTCTTTTATATCAATGTCGTCAATGTAAAGTGATCCATCAGGCTCGGCCATTCGAAACAAAGTCTGAATAATTGATGACTTTCCAGCTCCGGTCCGACCAACAATTCCAATTTTTTCACCAGCATTTATTTTTATATTTATGTTATTCAAAACATAGCTTAAATTTTTATCATATTTGAATGAAACATTATTGAAGCATATTTCACCATTTGAAGGCCATTCAACAGGTGGCTTTCTGTCTCCTTTTTGAAGAGGCTCTGTTTCCAAATCAGAATATTCAAGAACTCTTTCAACAGATGTCATCAAATTTTCAACTTCGCAACTTTGCCGAATAGCCCATTGAAATAAGCTAGTTGATTGCAACAAATAAACCAACATCAGACCAATTTCACTTGAATCAACCTCAAATAGATGATATCCTAAAAGATTTTTTTTTAATATAAAATTTTATTCATTTATATGACAATGTGTTTTCTTACTTTTTATCAATAAGCAACTAATCAAAGTAGTGTATGTGAAAATTAAAGTAACTGCATCTAAAAAATTTAAATCAATATTTTCTTGTTTAGATTTGTTTAAAAATCTAGATTTTTAGCAAAAAATTAATCTTACCTAGTCTTATACCAAGCCATCTATTTATATAAATTGACGCCGATGTAGCTCTTGTATGAAAATCTACATGACTGAAAAATTCTTCATTTAATTTTTCTTCCATGTTTGCTGCTCTTATTGTAGATATTCCGCACAAAGTGTTACCCATATGAACAAATATAGGACTCCGTACAATTCCTTCAATTCTCTTAATTTCCATAGAAGTTGTCAAATAATAATTACGAATAAAAATGAATAAAACTGCAAGAACTATTGTTGGAAATAATATCCAGTAGTTTAGAAAAAGTGTTAAAGAAATCGAACCAACCACTGTCATAAAAACCTAGAATAAATTTGTTAAATCATTATCAAAGAATTGCCAACGATTACATTCATAAAATCACATATCGTGGAAGGTATAATATCATCCAAAATGCCGGTATCATTTGAAAATCGATTTATTATTCTTCCTTAGTTTAATTTTTAAAATATATACCTTAAATTCGTAATTACCTATTGGATTGATATCAAAAAATCGAATTGGTGTTTTCAGAACTTTCTCAAACATATTTTGGTGTAAATTAATTGCAGAACGACCAGCCAAAGTGTAAAAAAGCGTAATTCTTAAAATACCTAGAATGATGGCCAGACCGGATATAACTTTTAATTAAATATTAGATTTGGATTTAAAAAACATTTATAAAAATAGACACAGACAGCAATATATCAAAAAATACTGAGATCTATCAGAAAATCGACTAAGGCTTGCAAAATTAGATTTAGAAGAATTAAATGAATTGAATTTTTTGGCTTTGAATATCATGTCTCTATCCTCTTTGCCAGCCCTGAATTTTTTTAAAAATTTAATAAAAATTTATAAAATTTAAAATCAAATAATACCAATATGATACCCAGTAATCAGCACTGACAATTAAAGTTTGACTCAAAAAATAAATAAAAAATAAAATTAATGGAAAAACAAGACCACCGCCTTTTTTGAAGTATTTAAAATAGATTTTCCAGCTAAAATTGCCAGCAATTCGGTTTTCTTCATTGGTTTCAATCTGTTGGACTTGAAATAATTCATGATTTTTATCAGACTGAGAACTCTGTCTGTGAGAATAAATGCTCATATTCAAATCAGAAAAATGTGAAGATCTCAAAAACAAAGAATTTACTCCATCTTCTTCAAAAACACTCATTGTTTCAAAGTTATCAGTTTTGGACTGATTTCTGCTCCTGCATGATTTTGTATCTTCGTTTCCTTGTTCTTCGATCATATCCATGTTAACACCAGACGAGATTAAATCACTAAAATTTCCTCTAAATTTTATCTCTCCATCAACAAGATACAATATTTCGCTGACATTAGATGCCAAATGATGAACTTGATGTGTCACCAATATTCTTATTTTCGACTTAAGATATTTGTTAAAGCAGCTTGAAAATAAGTATTTGAAAATAAAAAATTTGTTTCTATTTTTATTTTTTTTAAATTAATCAAAGCCTACTTTTCGTATAACTTTTTAGCTACATTGAAATCAACTGCACTCAATGGGTCATCAAATAAGTAGATCTGTGCATCACTGTACAAAGCTCTGGCCACACTAACTCTAGCTCGTTGACCACCGCTCAAATTGATTCCCTTTTCACCTATCAAAGTAAGCTCACCATTCGATAATGATTTTAAATCCTTTAAAATTGCTTGTTGACAACGATCTTCAAAAAATTTCAAAACTCCATGTTACTTACCTCTTCGAGACAGCACACTTTAATTATTTCATCAAATTTTTTCTTGTTATATGCTTTTCCAAATAAAATATTTTGTCTTAGACTGGCTGTGAAAATCCATGGCTCTTGTGGTACATAAAACACGCTGCCTTTAATATCAATATCTCCTGAGACTTTTTCAAGTTCTTCAATTAGGGAAAGCAAAAAGGAACTCTTTGTGACAATTTAAGTTTTTTTAATGTTCCTTAATAAATTGAAAATTTACTTTTCCTGATCCAACTGGTCCAATAATTGCTATTAAATCTCCAATTTTAGCTTCCATTTCAAAATTTTTTAGATTAAATGAATTTTCATTCTTTGAAGTTTCGAAATTAAATTTTTTTTAAATAAAAATTAACTAGAATTTTTACATAAGACCATCTTGCAAACATGTTTGCTACTTTTACCATTGGATTTTCACTTTCAGTAAAAATATTAGATTTCTTTAAATTTTTTTCCATTAAAAATTTCTAAAAAAAATTTTCAAATTTCTTATTTTTATTCCTAAAAAAATAAAGTTATACTTCTATTCTTTTCAGGCTTACTCTACCACTTATTGTCATTATTATTGCTTTGAAAAAGTAGAAACCAACCGCAGAGCTGATTCGTAAATAAAAACTCTAAAATTTAAGTTTTTATTCTATTCTAATTTTCATTTTCTAAAAATTTACCATTGATATAACAATCAAACTTGGTGTTAAAGGACGGTCGGCAAAAAGTACAAAACAAGTTATGCTAGTAAAAGTTATCAATGATGGTAGAATTAATTCAAGAACGGAATTGACAGCGGAAACAAAATAAATTAATTTTTGAAATTTCATTTCATGCCTGAAAAAATATTTTAACTTAGAAAAAATTTTGGAATAATTTTACTACTTTCTGAGCGCTTCAGCGGCATTTCCAAAAGGGCTTTCCCAACAGTACATTTTTATTATTTTGATACCATTGAATATCTCATTCAAAAACTCAATTCGCTTATCACATTTCTGTGCAGCCTTCCGTCTAAATAAATCAAAAAAATTTAAATCATAAATAATAGGTAATAATTTTCCATGTCAGATAATAATTCAAGCTATTGAGAATGAATGCTTTAAAATCTTCTCTAACAGAAAAGATTCTCTTAAATGATTAGATACATAAATGTTAATGAAAAAGTATATCTTTTTGTTATTATTCTATTAAAGAAAAAATTTATTTTTGATTAGAAAAGACATACTTTTCCACATTATGATTACTTTTCAAAATTTGAAAATAAAAACTATCTTTAAAACTTGTTAAGATCCCTCTTTTCATTCAACCAACATGATTTTAATTAAATGATATATTTTCCATTAAAATAAATGGTTTTTAGAAAATTTTTTGATTTACCTTAATTTATCCAACGCTTTTCCCAAAATAAGCTGTGCTGGAATGAAAAAAATTACAAGTATCAAACCGGCAAGGACTGATAAATCGATCATTTCAGTCAAAATAATTACCATTGCCGCAAATTCTAGTGGTACCACCAATAAATAAGGCATGAAAATAACTGAAAATTCTATTTTGGTTGCATCATTTGATAACATATTCATCACTTGAGCGGCTAGTTTGTTATCAGTACCATAAAAATTTAAGCTCAAAGCCTAAAGATGGTTTTATTCCTAATTTGAAATATTGTAATAGAAAATTTTTACTTTTTTATAAATTAAGCCACAAGATGCCAGTTTCATTTTGATTCCAATTCTGTTCATTTCTAAAAAATACCAATGATGAAGAAAACAATTCATGCTTACACCGAAAGCAATAAATATTGCACAAAAAACCGCGTCAACGAAACTCGACTGCCCATTAAAATATTTAATTATTATTCTGACCAATATTGGAAATATAATTCTATTTGTTTCCTTATAATTTTTAGCATTAAAAAAAGTATTTAAAGTTGTTATACAATACCTGGACAATTAGAAAAACTGTGAGAAAAAGAACCCGAAGCCAATATATCCGGATGAAGCATGATATAATGCTTGGCTTAATTTTTTTCTGTTCTTTTGACCACTCCCTTTTAGAGTTGTCATTATAAAATCAAATAATTTAAAAAAAATACTTTTCAAGCTGATTAGTTAAAAATTTGCATTCTTCTTTGGGTATGGGTGAGTAAAGATCATTTTCACTTAGAGGTTTTTCATAGCCTTTTTTGAGTAAAGGAGATATCCAGCTTTAAAAAAAAAATTAAAATTAAACATTATTTAAATCAATTAATACTTGAAAAATAATTTGGAGAAAAAATTTGCCGAAATTAAAGGACTTGGATTCTGAATTCTAATTTTTTCGTTCATTTATTTTCTAAAATTACAAGAAAAAAACAAATTCTATTACAAAACAGAATTTTACAATTTTTTTAAAGACTGTTTGTGAAAATTTGATATTTTTTATTAAACTTAAAATAAATTAAGGACAAATTCGAAATTATTTTTAATTTTTTATTAAATTTAATATTGAATTTTTTGAGTAAGATAAGATATGGTAAATTTTATTTCTAAAAAATATGAACCTTGAGCGCAAAACGATGCTTAAGAGATCAAATTTTAGATTAAAAAAAATTCAGGTAATCTGCGGACCTAATGAATTGGCCGAAAGATCTTTTTAAAATTTCTATGCATAAGTTATTTTGTAGATAAGAAATATTTAGCCCAAAGATTTATCAAGAATTTAATTTGCTATAGGCCTTCATGGTCCGAGTAAAGACTTTTTGAGATTATGTTTCATTATCAATGTTGCGATTAATTTAAAAGGATAATAAAACGATCAATTTTAATAATTTTAATTTTAAATTAAGAACTCTAAAGGAAATTACATTCATTGAAACAAAATAAGATTTTTTAAAATTAGCTCAACTTGTAGTTTTTTATTATTTTGATAAAAAAAGATTAAAAAATTGCCTTAAATATAGATCAAAAAATGGGATGTTAAAAATTAATATCTTCTTTATTATATTGTGATTTAAAAAACGTTAAATAAACTTAAATTGAAAAATATAACTATAAATATGATCAACAATAATTAATTTAAAAAACAATTGAAAAAACCTATTTAGAATCTAACAATCTTATTTTTTCTGAATAATCATGGTCCAAATTTTCCATTTCTTGATTTGATTGATTTATCACCACTTGATCTAGAAGCATCGATACTCTTCTCTGATTTCTAAATGACTTTTTCGCCATTTCGACTAGTTTATCTCTTTCAAGCTTGTCCAAACTAAATACTAAATCATGCAAAATAGTTGTCTCATCTTCAATCAATTCATAAGGACGACCAAAGTTAACAACTCTACCCTGACTCAAACACTTAAAATAAAAATAATAAATCTTTAGTTGCGAATTAATCAAAAACAAAAAATATTTTTGTGTTACCAAAATGCGATCATTGTCTATTATTGTATGCAAACGATGCGCTATAGTTATCACAGTGCATTCTTTGAAACATTGTCTGATCGCCTCTTGAACCAATGCATCAGTTCTTAAAATTTGTTCATTTTTAACTAATTATCAAAGTAAAACTTATCTTGAACAAAAAATATACTTGAAATCAACATTTGCTGTAGCTTCATCAATAATCAAAATCTTTGACTTTTTGATAATTGCTCTTGCCAAACAAATCAACTGCTTTTGGCCAACACTTAAATTAGAACCACCTTTGTGTACTTCGCTTTCCAAACCATCTTTCATTTCTCTGATCGCTTCTTTTAATTGCACCTTGAATAAATTTAATAAAATAAAGACTCAATGATCAAAAACATGTCAAGACTCAATTGAACGCTTACCTGTTCTAGTGCATCCCACAAAACATTGTCTGCATATTGATTCAACGGATCAAGGTTAGTTCGAATAGTTCCAATGAACAAAGTTGGCTCTTGCTTTAAAAATTCAATTTAAATTAATCAAAATCTTTTTTTTCCGACTGAAATTTTAATTACTGGAATAATAGACAATTTTGATCTTAGATCATGTAAACTAAGTTCTTTTATATCAATGTCGTCAATGTAAAGTGATCCATCAGGCTCGGCCATTCGAAACAAAGTCTGAATAATTGATGACTTTCCAGCTCCGGTCCGACCAACAATTCCAATTTTTTCACCAGCATTTATTTTTATATTTATGTTATTCAAAACATAGCTTAAATTTTTATCATATTTGAATGAAACATTATTGAAGCATATTTCACCATTTGAAGGCCATTCAACAGGTGGCTTTCTGTCTCCTTTTTGAAGAGGCTCTGTTTCCAAATCAGAATATTCAAGAACTCTTTCAACAGATGTCATCAAATTTTCAACTTCGCAACTTTGCCGTATCGTCCATTGAAACAATCCAACTAATTGCAATAGGTAAACCAACATGAGTCCAACATCTCCTGCGTTTATAGTCAAAAGATTCCATTCTAATAGTAAATCAAATTCAATTTGTTTAAATTGTTTTTATTTTTTTTACCTTTCATTAATATACAACTGAACAAAGCAATATATGTAAAAATACTTGCCACCCAATCTTAATCATTTTCTTAATTAATAAAATTTTATCATTTATTTATTAATTTTACCTAATCTTATTCCAAGCCATCTATTCACATACATAAAGGCCGAATTAGCTCGTGTATGATAATCAGTATGAACAAAAAATTCTTCATTCAATTTTTCTTCCATGTTTGCCGCTCGTATAATAGACATTCCAGACATTGTATTGTTTACATGCACAAAAATAGGGCTTCGCGATATTCCTTCGATTCTCTTGAGTTCCATTGATGTGGCCAAAAAGTATCGTCTAATGTATATAAATAAAAACGTCAGAGGAATAGTCGGGATAATAATCCAATAATTCAAAATCAGAGAGACAGATACAGAGCCTAATACCATCATCAAAACCTTTGTTTTTAATATTTAATATTTTTGGTTTAATTAAAATTTAAAATTTACAATCATAAAATCTCCAACTGTCTGTGGAATTAAATCATCAATATAACCAATATCTTTAGAAAACCTATTCATTATTCTTCCTTTTAAATAAAAAAAAATAAATTATCTAGATTTTTGTTTGTAATTTCTTTTTACCAAGAGGATTAATGTCAAAAAATCTCATCGGCGTTTTTAGAACTTTGTTGAACATATTGCTGTGCATTAAAATTGCAGCTCGGGCTGATAGAGTGTAAAACATCGCTACTCTTATTATTCCAACTAAAACTGCACAAGCTATCAGAACTTGCAAAAAAATTCAAGTTAAATAATTTTCTTTAAATTTAGAAGAGTGTTACTGCAATATGTGTTGTAATATCTGGCTCTTTCTCCGAAAATTTTGATTGATTCAATATTTTGTTTGTCACCAAATAAGTCATCATGAGCAAAATTGGATTGATTAAATTTAGATTCTGCCATTTTAACAATCATATCTCTATCTTCTGTAGATGCCCTGATAAAAAATAAATAGAAAATTCGTATATTAAGAAAATAAAAACTAACCAAAATGAAACCCAATAGTCAGCGCTTACAATTAAAATTTGGCTAAGCAAATAAATGAAAAAATTAAAAATGGCACCAAACAGTCCACCGCCAGCTCTAAAATAATTGAAATAAGTTTTCCAACTCATTATTCCATAAATTCTTTTTTCTTCAAAATCTTTGTTCTCATTATATTCAGGAAGAATATTTGTTTCTTGGTGAACAACGCTCTAATTTAGAAATATTTTATCTTTTTTAAATTTAAATAATTAAAGAAAAAAATACATTTAGCATCAAACTACTCGAGTTTAGGTCGGAAAAATGTGAGGAATTTAATAATTTGGCATCTACGCTATCGTTTACGTAGCTATCATTTAAATTATCAGTTTTGGACTGATTTCTGCTCCTGCATGATTTTGTATCTTCGTTTCCTTGTTCTTCGATCATATCCATGTTAACACCAGACGAGATTAAATCACTAAAATTTCCTCTAAATTTTATCTCTCCATCAACAAGATACAATATTTCGCTGACATTAGATGCCAAATGATGAACTTGATGTGTCACCAATATTCTTATTTTCGACTTAAGATATTTGTTGAAGCAGCTTGAAAATAAGTATTTGAAAATAAAAAATTTGTTTCTATTTTTATTTTTTTTAAATTAATCAAAGCCTACTTTTCGTATAACTTTTTAGCTACATTGAAATCAACTGCACTCAATGGGTCATCAAATAAGTAGATCTGTGCATCACTGTACAAAGCTCTGGCCACACTAACTCTAGCTCGTTGACCACCGCTCAAATTGATTCCCTTTTCACCTATCAAAGTATGCTCACCATTCGATAATGATTTTAAATCCTTTAAAATTGCTTGTTGACAACGATCTTCAAAAAATTTCAAAACTCCATGTTACTTACCTCTTCGAGACAGCACACTTTAATTATTTCATCAAATTTTTTCTTGTTATATGCTTTTCCAAATAAAATATTTTGTTTTAGACTGGCTGTGAAAATCCATGGCTCTTGTGGTACATAAAACACGCTGCCTTTAATATCAATATCTCCTGATATTATCTTAAGTTCATCTAATAATGATGTCAAAAGGGAACTCTTTTTGTTTTAATTATATTAATTTTCTTTTAACAAAAAGCAAACGATTACTTTTCCTGCCCCGACTGAACCAATAATGGCAACCAAATCTCCTTGATGAGCCTCAAATGTGATATTATTCAAAGTTAATGACCTTACATCCTTTTAAATTTTATATTTAAATATTCTTTTTTTTTATTGTAAATTGCTTACATGAGACCACCTTGCTTTAAGGTTTCGTACTTTAATATGTGGTTCATCTGCCTGTGATAGTTCATTTAGTTTATATATTTCTTTCTCAAGCAAAAAATCCTGTAAAAAAATTTTTAAAATTCAATTCTTTAATTTTCACTAATTGAAGAAACTTACTTGCATTCTTTTAATGCTGACTTTTGCAGCTATCAAAGTGGTTATTGCTTTGATAAAAAAAAATCCAAGTGAATTGCTTATCCTCATATAGTAGCTCTTAATTTGAATTTAGATAAGAAAAACCATATTTATTTTTTAATTACCATTGCCAACACAATGTAGCTCGGTGTTAAAGGTCTATTGGCAAAGAATACAAAAAATGTGACACTGGTAAATGTAATCGCAGATGGAAGAATTAAGTCAACTATACCATTGAAGGTTGCGACCATAAATAATCTTTTTTGGTATTTCATTTCTTTTCTTTAGATCAATTTTAAAAAAAAATTCCAAAATATTTTTTTTTACCCTCTTAATAATTCAACAGCTTTTCTAAAAGGCTCTTCCCAACAGTACATTTTTATTATTTTAATTCCATTAAAAATTTCATTAACAAAATTAATTCTTCTATCACATTTTTTGGCAGTTATTCGTCTAATAAAAAAATTAAATTAAAAGATTTTTTTCGACTAAAAATTACCTTAGTTTGTCAATGACATTTCCTAGAAAACTTTGAAGAGGAATTGCCAAAAAAATGATTACCAAGCCAGATAAAATGCTTATGTCTATTGTTTCTGCAAGAATAAAAATTATAATGGATGATTGAAGTGGGGCAATAATTAAATGAGGAATGAAATAAACAGAATATTCTATTCTTGTTCCGTCATTTGAAAGCATATTTATCAATTGGCCTCCGAGTTGGTTATCTGCTCCTGTCATATTAAGTTTAAATGCCTTTACAACACAGATTAATCAATCTAATATAATTAATTTGAATGGTTTGGATACTTTTTTATACAGAAGGCCTGACGAAGCTAAACGCAGTTTCATGCCGATGCGAGTAAGCTCAAGAAAATATGGATGATGGACCACACAGTTCACAGTTACTCCGATAGCAATGAAAAAAGCAAAATATAAAGCTTCATTAAATGTGGCAGAGCCCTCGAAATATCTTAAAATTCTACTAATTAATAGTGGAAAAGACATTTTGGTAAATTCCTTTAAAAAATTATTTTATAATATTCTAGAGCTTTTAATTGTTGAACTTACTTCAACAGCAAGTAAAAATGTCATAGCTATCAAATTCAAAGTGTGAATTCGGAACATTGCATTGAACAAACTTGGCTTTTGTCTTTTAAGTTCTTTATTCCATTCCCTTAAAATGGTTTAAAAAGAATCGGTAAAAGATAGTCTTTAAAAATACCTTTCTAATTGATCGGTCAATAATTTGCTTTCTTCATCAGCAATCGGAGAGTATAAGTCTTCTTCTTTCAGAGGCCTTTCCTTTCCCAAACTCAGCAATGGTGAGATCCAACTTAATTTATAAAGTGGTTTTATTTACAGTTATCTTAGCTTTTTTAAATTAAATTTACTTTAAAAAAATTTTAGAAAGAAAGTTTGCTTCGTTCAATGGATTCGGGTGGTACTTTCTGACTCGTTCATCCATTTTCTATAATATCGACAAAATTATAAAATATTACAAATTTTTCATATCGTATGTTTATTTGCAAGAGATTTTTCGATAGAAATATTACATAATAGAAACGTGAATTTGGAATTTCAGAAATGTTTAATAAAATTTTGCTCCATTAAAAAAATCAATTTGGCTTTATAATAAGGAAATTTTGTTTTTGGCGCAAATTTAAAACAATCTAGACATTAATTAAACTGCTCGAATAAAATGTTGTATTTCTTTGAAAATACTTTCTAATAGCTAGCGAATACACTAAGAATTTATACAAAGAGATGATGATCTAACAGTTTTATTTAAAGCAAAATTCATAATTTTTCAACTTATTTTGATTGCTGGATTTTCCAGCGTCTAGAAATTTCATCAAGCTGTTTGGCCTCTCTGAAAAATGATTAAACCATGCTTTCATTTTTTCATCATTTTCTATTTTTTTAAAGAAAAATCGTTATATCTTAGCCAAAATCCTTGACTTTTCTTTTCAAATACTGAACCATAGAATTTATTAACAAAAAAAACCTTTTTAATAAATTAAAACTAAATCCAAATCAGCTGTATTCGAAATGATTCTATTCCTGGAGTTTAAAAATTAAAGAAAAAATCAGTATTTTTTTTGATCAAATGATGAATTCTCCCTCGTTAAAAAATCTTAGATAAGAATTTTTTAAAATAGCAAGAAAAAAAAATCAATTAATTAAATCAGCGTTTTTGAATAAAAATAAATTTTCCATGAACCCTTATTTTCTTAAAACGTTGTTAATTTTTGCAATTTTGTTTTTCAAATGTTTTTAATTAGTCTAAGATTTTAAATATTTCTCAAACAAATTTAACATTAAATATTATTTAGTGGAAGTAATAATTGAAGTGATAGAATATTCCATAGTTTTTTCACATAAAATCCTCTGAGATAAAATTGAACAAACATTTTTTATGTAGTTAAAATAATTTTTCCTAGTTAAAAATATTTTATTATAATGATCGTCAGATATCTGCTGAAAATCTGAAAAAAAAATATTTCCTTAAATATAAACCTCAATTTAAAATTTCATTGCGTTTTCTTTCGAAAAGCATCAATAGATTATTATAAAAAAATTATTGAAATTTTTATTCAATCCATTCATCTATCTCAAATATATTTATTCATCTTACTGATAATTAAGTAAAATTACTACCGAGGATCGAACAAAATCATGCCTTAATTAAATTGCATATGTTTAGATGGCACAAATTAAAAATTTTAAATAAATTCAATAAAATCATGCAGATATTTAGATTTTTCCTGTTGCTGATGAATTGTGAATCTAAAAAAAAAAATCTTATTCTTCAAAAAATACATAAAATTTGACATTTTTGGCATTTTCTAAATTATTTTATTGCATTATTTTAAATAAAAATATACATCTGAATTCACCAGACATTAAACTCATATTTTAGATTTTTAATAATCTTGGGTGTAGTTAAAATTGAACAAATAAAATTATTTAGGCGAAAACTAAAAAAAAAGATTCAAAATTTGAAATGGAGTTAAATGTAGCTGACTTTTAGTTATCATTTTATTAAATCGAATTTCTAAATGAATGTATTCATTTAAATTTATTTATTGTTTACTTATTTACAAACAAGTAAATAATTATCAAAATTTCAAATATTATTATTTTTAAAGTTAAATTAAAATTTTGGGTACCATTTTCAAAATATTTTAATTTAAACATCAGCGCTATTTTTCAAAAATACTAACAGAATATGCAGTAAAATATATTTGTGTTTTTTAATCCTATAATTCCCAATGCAAGCTGGTTTTATAATCGGCTGATTTATGATACATCTAAAACCAACAAACAAAACTCTCTCTAGAAAGTTTTGAAGGAGTAGTAGAAAGTTTTAGAGAAAACTAGTAATCTATAAACTAATATAAATTATATTTGATTTGACATTTTAAAAGCTTTTTAATTTAAAATACATTGACTTTATTCTCTATAATCCGTAATAGATATTTATGGTTATGGTTATTTCCACTTCAAGTCACTTTGAATATATATACCTAAATCTTTTTCGAGAATTGATTTAGATAAATTCTTTGTACCGTTTCTGCTAAAAATAGTATAATTAAACAAAGGATTCTTTGAACCAACATGCATTACATTGCATTTTTCGATATTTAAATCCAAGGACCAAGTAAGTGTCCAGCTTGAAAGTAAGTCTATATCTTTTTACGAGATTGTCTTGAGAGCTCTTAATTACTTTAGTATCATCGGCATATTTTTCACATTTATTAACTAAACGATTCGAAAGATCGTTTATAAATATCAAAAATAAAAGAAGTCTTAATACTGAACCTTGAGGTACTCCACTGTTTATGTGTGCTTAATACCAGGCCCGCTCCAATTATCAATTTTTGAGATTTAATGAATCATCTTATATGAAAAAAAATCGGATACAAATAAAAAAAAGCAGGTTTTTTGTTTTATTTTTAATGAATTATCCCGATACAAAAATTAAAAATTAAAATAGGATGCATAAATTACCATAGTTACTCAAAATATGTAAGAAAATATACTGAATGTAAAAATAAATGTTTTTTTATTAATTTGTTTTTGATTTAAAACAGAAATTGACTATTTTTAAGAAAAAATTGTTTATAAAAAAATTGATATAAATACAGGAAAAAAATATTTGCTTAAATTTTTTTTTTTAAATTCGTATTACTGGTTCTTAACAATTTTACAGAACGATTTAAAAACCATCTCCCATACATAAGGACCAAATGTAACTTACATTTGATCCTTGTGAAAACATTTTGGCATAAAACACCTCTTGCATAATAAACACCGATAAAGCTGATGTATCTCTTTTTGTAAATGAAAGTTAAGGATCTACAGCTTTCGGGTTACAATTGTTACAATTCAATAAAAATTTATTATGAACAAGTCAAAATTCTGCCTGTTTGGTCTCATTTTTTTATGCCAAGCATAGCTTGACTTTCTCATTAGAAATTTATCTTTTCTCTGAGACTTGTCTCTTCTCCGTCATTCATTCTGATCCGTTTAGTCCCTTTTTTTCGAAGTTTTTTCATTATTAGTTTCTTCTTATTCAGGTTATTAAGTTTGAGTCTTTTTGTGAATCATATTCAGTTTAAGGTTGATTTGATGTTTTCATTTCTTATTCGAAATTATTAACAAGGTCATCATTTTCCTGATAATCATTATAATTTTCTTCAGAAACTTCAGGTTAGGTATCATCTGCATTACTAAGAAGTTCAAAAGCTTTTCATCGAGACATGGTTAAAATTACTATTTATTCTAGGAATTAAGTAGAGTTAGGAATCAAAAGCATAATTAGCCATGTCTTTGATTTATTTTACAAAAAAAAGACAATATTTATGCAGGGTTCAAAAAAACCCTCTCCAGGTCTAACGTTTACTTTTTTTGTGCATGAAACAACAAGCAAAAGAATCAAAAAGGGTCGAAAAAACCCCTCCGGTTTTGAGTGTTAAAGCAAACGATAGTGGTTAAGCTTGTGAAAATATTTTTGATTCACTTTGATTTAAGGTTGACTCAAATAGTCCAAAAATTGACTAAAATTCAGAAAAAATCTGACTTATTTTTAAGTCACTAGCTTTAATCTTACTCATCAAAAGTTATGGTTTCAGCCTAAATTTATTATCTAATATCAAGTAAGTTTAAATCAGATATTTTAAATACAACAAAAAATTTAAAATTTAAATTAAGACCACAAACCAAACTCATGTAATTATTTAAAACCAGAATCTGATCACTCTTAACACATTTTGTCCAGATTATTTTAAATAATTCAAGAGATCTAATCTTTCAATTAGTTAAACAAAGTTATAATTTCAATAAAATCACAAGGATTTGTCATAATATACCAAAAAAACTACTTGATAGCTTGAAAGTTTGCATTTTTCAGTAAATTTGACCAAAACATAACAAGCTTAATTTAAGTTTAGTATTACTAAATTGAATTTTGTAAATTTATTGAATTTATGTTTATTTCAGCCATTAACCTGAATTAAAGCCATTTGAACGAAATTTCTAGTAAAAAAAATCAATTTTTTTATTTAATTATTGGTGTTTTATTTTGATTTTTTTAAATAAATTATTAAAAAAAAAAGGAAAAAATTAGTTATGACAGAATTAAAAATTTTCATCAAGTTTTTAATTTTTAAATCAGCTAAAATATCATGAAATTATTTTGTAAATAATATTGATAAACAAGAAAAATTTTTGAACAAAATAAGATTTTTGAAAAAGTTTAAAATAAAAATAAACTGACTGTTTTTGCTAACTTTTGTCTATTCTAAAATTCGAAATTAAAAAATATTTCAATTTGTTTAGAATTAAATTTTATATATTTTGAATATTTTTAAATTTCTTAAAATTTTGTCACGCAAAAAAATGCGTTTTGTGTGTGAGTTGAGTGCTTTTCACTCAAACTGAGCAAAAAATGTGATGATTCAGTATAAAAAAAAAGGTTAGTTAAATGGATGAGGTAGAAACAAATTTTATTTTTTATTTTTATTTCATTTTAATAACTAAAATAGCATGCACTAATTGTACATTTTAAGGACTTAAGAATAATGGAAATACAAATTTTAGGATATATTTTAAAAGATCATTATCTTAAAATTAAATACACAAGTAACTAAATTTTTTATATGTCATTTTGAACCAACAAATTCATTAATCAACTTTATTTGAATTTAATCTTAAAGCATAAAAAGATTCATAACTATTTGATTTAAAATGTTTTCCATAATCCTGGTGATTTTAACACAAGTCAATTATCATTTTTTTTTAAGCAATTTGCTTTTAAAAAACCCAATTAAAATTGAAAATGAATTTTTAATTGAATTCAATAATGGAAATCGAAGCGGGAATTTTTCAAATTTTTTTTACTATCATAATAGCCTATTTGTGACTGGTACAAATTATGTATACAAACTGAACCCTTTAAATATTTCGGAAAGAAATCCGAATTTTTATAAAGAAGTTTTTATCAATCCATCGAATCATTTAAACAACAATTCAAAAAGACTAAAAAACCACATCAAGTTGCTTATATTTCGAGAAAGAAGTCAAGATTTGATCATTTGCGGGACCAATTTAGGAAAGCCACATATCAAAGATTTGAATGTGAAAGACTTTTCCAGCATTGTTGAATTTGATGGTTTTTATCTTTGTCCTGGTGTTGAAGATTATAAAAATTTGGGCCATATTTCATATGAAAATCCAGGCAATTCAAAGGCTTCGACTCGAGGACTAATGTATTCAGCTATTTGGAAAACAGATAGCAATATTTATAGCGAGTTTTCAAGATATGGAATTTACAGACAAGAGATTGATTTGGCCAGTAAAATTTTAAAAACTTTCCCTGACCAAAATTGGTTATGGGAACCAAATTTCATATCAATTATTGACTATGGAGACAAAATATTCTATTTTTTTACCGAATATTCGATAGAAGAATTTTCGTTATCAAGAAAAATTAAGCGAGTTTCAAGAGCTGCACGCGTATGCAAAAGTGATGAAGGACTAAAAAGCCAAAAAAATCCTAATTTAAACAATTTATGGCTAACTTTTAGAAAAATCAACTTCAATTGTGAAAATAAATTTTATAACTTAGTTTTAATTAAACAAGTTAATCATAAATTAATAGCTCTATTTTATGATGAAGAACAAGGTAGTATTATTTGTGAAATTGGCTTGGAACAAGTAAAAAAAATGCTAGAAAATAAAAAATTTTGGATCAACAGAGATCATGTAATTGATAAAGAAAACTTTCATTTTTATAATGAAGACTTTGAGTGTAATAAAATTCCCAGAGTCAACACAGAGATTCACTTCCACGGAAATAAAATTGGTGAAGATGAATTTCTCAACGAATTATCATTTGGGTTTAGACCGAAATCGAATAGCCAAAGTCATCATGATCAAGAAATTTTGAATGAATTTTTGGTCAAAAATACAATTCTTGACAGCCATCTAATAGCTTCTGTACTTTTAAAATTGGCCGTAAAAATTACATCCATTAGCTATGAAAATTATGGCGAAGAAATTTTTCATTTTGGAACATCTGATAATCAATTGATCTTATTAAAGAGAAACTCTACGCATTTTCTAGAGCCAATTTTGTTAGATTTAAGTCCTTGGATAAAGAATGGAAGTATAGTTGAAATTCTGGTAAAAAAGGATAATATTTATCTAGGAACTTCTAATTCAATATTTCAAATCAATTATATAGATTTTTTTAAAAAATTTTGCAGATCAATTAATGAATGCTTCGGGTGTGAAAAATTTTTCTTTTGCATTTGGGTCGACAATGCATGTGAGTATGGACAAAATAATTTAAAGAGTCAAAATTGTTTTAGTCAATATAGAGAAATTAATTTTACCTTGGGAGAAAATTTAAGGTTAGAATGCATCGAAGGATACTTTGGACAAATCAGGTGGAAAAAAAATCAAAATTGGATTGAGCAAAAGCATCTCGATTACTTTACTAATAGCGCAGGTCAACTTTATCTGGTCAATTTGACAAAATCACATTCTGGAATTTATACATGTGTTTCAGAATTAAATGAAGACTTGTTTGCTTATCAAATCAATCCTAAACCAGAAGAAACTGTACTAAAATTTGAAGAAGTAAATCAATCAATAGATAAGCATTTTCAAAATTTCACTTCTTTTATAGAAAATTTTGATAAATTGATAGAGTTTTTTAAAAGCGAATGTTAAAAAATAAACTTTTAATTGTGTTTTATTATTTTTTTTCTTGTAACAAACACCAAAAGATTTTTTTTATTTTACTTGAAAAATAATTTGGGTATGAAATCTAAGGCATTGCACGGAAAAAAAATGATTTTTTGATAAATTGTAATTATCTGTATTCCTCTGCCAGTGTGATAACCAATTTAGAAGTTAAAGAAAGAATTTAGAAGAGCATTCTTCTAAATTTAAGCCTTTTTTTGAGCTGTCTCAACTAAAGAAAATAGTATTAGAACTTGATAACTCAAAAGTAACTGGCTTTGACAAAATCTCCTTTAACCTTTAAAAAAACTGTTAATTTTGTTGGTTTTCATGAAATTCTACTTGAATTCTTCAACCAACTTCTACTAACGTTATTCAATAAGATACCAAAAAATTTTAATGCTTCAAAAATTAATCCTATTCTAAAAGACAACTTGAAAAACAGCTATGATCTAAACAATATAAGACTTATTTCTATTTCAAACTGCTTTGCTCAAATCCTAGAAAAACTAATTCTAATTAACTCGCCTGAGCTTTATAAAGTTAGTAATAACAATTTTGTTTTAGGAAAAAAATCTCATGTAACCATGTCATTTTTGTATTGAAAGAAACAACTCTTAACTACATCAATAAAGGCTCTGGATGTAGGATAGCATCTTTAGATGCAGAAAAGGCCTTTGACAAAATATGGCGTGATGGCTTATTCTATAAATTATTAAGGAGACTGCATACTTCCTACTGAGGATTGCTTAGGATTTATTATAACTCAGCACTAGCTGTTTTATTTCTTCCAAATAATCTAACAACAAAACCCTTTAAAATTGAAACTGGTATAAAACAAGGAGCTATTTTATCTTCATTTCTTTTTAACATATATATTGATGATCTTATAATAGAATGCCTTAACAATGAGTTTGGAGCTTTTTATAAAAATCTTAATGTTTCTATTATTGTCTACGCAGATGATATAATCTTAATAAGCCCAGTTGACTCCCATCTACAAATGCTTTTGGATATTTGTGGGTCTTATGGAAATAAATGGAGAATAAAATTTAACCTTAATAAAACAAAAGTTGTTAACTTTGGCATTCAATTACTTAAGTCTGTATTTCACCTTGATGGATCCGAACTTAAAGAAGCAAATCAGTAAGAACACTTAGGCTTCATTATAGATTCTAATTTTGACCTTAACACACAGGCAGTTATAAATTTAAAAAAAGTTCAGAGCAGCTTTTTTGGAATTTCGTATCTTCTGCCTAAAAATAGTCCTACCTCTTCACCTAAATTCAAATCATTTATATACAAAACATATTGCTTATCTAAATTCACATATGGTCTTGAGGCTCTCACTCTTAATTCGACCACAAAGGATTCAATAAATAAATTACAAAACAGCTTAATTAGACAAATGTTTGGTTTAAAAGCCTACTATCACATGTCACGAGTCTTAAAAGTACTGAAAGTATTCAACTTTGATGTTTTATCTATTTTCAAAACTAACTTTTATTGATACAATTAAATTTAATTATTTATCATCACAATTTTTAAAATATATGCTAAATAACACACCCTCTAAAAAATCTTTTTCCTCCGACTTGGTTCTTATTTCCAAGTACTTTAAAATTGAAACCTCAAAAATTGCAGTAAATATAAACCAACTTAAAGAAAATCCTAGGATTAATCTGATTTGTAATGATGGTATATCTGATTCAATCTGGCTATGTCTTTGCAATTTAAAATTAAAACGTTACAGAACTCTCCTAAATGAGCCAATTCAAAATAAAAGAAATTCATGAATTTTGGTCCAAATTATCTTGCTTTCTAACTTTCATACCTTTTTCTATTTTCGAACTAATGTTCCTTTTTTATTTTTATAATTCTATTTTTAGGTAATAATTTTTCATTATTTAAAAAAAAAACACAAAAACACAAAAAAAAATTATTTTATTTTTATTTTTTTTCCTTCTTCTTAAAGGAGGTTAATTCAATTCAATAAATAAATAACCAATGGAGCCGAAACTCTATATACTTACTTAACAAGTCGATTTGAAACTATACCTGGTTTAGGTTTATTAAAAGCTATCGTAAACCTTTAAAAAGTTGTCGGTGACTAAAAACCGAAAAGCCGGATTTTGTTTTCAAAAATTAAAAGAGGTTGAGCACCTCTTTAAAAAGTTCTGCATATCAAAAATAGTCATAATTTTTCCAAAAAAAAATAGAGAATTAAGAATTTTTCGATTTATTTGTTTTAATATTTTATTATTTTTACATTTGATTTTTTTGTAAATTCCTTCTATTAAGATGAAATTTTCTAAAAATTTTTACCACTCTGTGGCCCCTTTTTGAAAATGTCTGGTTACGCTCTGGTCTCCAGGGCTACGTACTATCGATTACGTGTTATAAAAACTGATGATCGTCTTTATTGTTATTTACAAATTGAATCGAATTTTATACTTTGTATTTCTAATTTTAAAGGATTAGCTATTTTAAAAAGGAATGAATATTTTGGGAAAAATATCAAGTCAATGACTTGTCTGAAGACTTAAAAGCAACTTTAATTTAGCCCTGACTTAATTTTGGATATTCTGTTTATAAAACTGCCAGATAAAAATTTTGAATGCTAGATACAAAAATTTTTGAAATAAAGGAATTCAAATTAAACTTTATAAAAAATCAATTGATAAATTTAAATATTAAAAACGATTTTATCAATGGATTAAGAAATTTTTTTTTCAAATTTTTTTTTTTTTCTTTTAATCTATATAACATGTAAACCATGTTAGTTTAAAAATATTAGAATTAAATCAAAGATTAATTTTAATGTCTAAAGATAAAAACTTTGAATTGAAATGTTATTTTGAATTGATCATCAGCTTCAAGATACCCCGTTGTATATTTTTGATTTTCTGTTGACCTTGGTTGATCAACTTTTTTTTCGGGTTGATTCGAGTTAAATAGGTCTGAAGTTGTAGGGATTGATGTTCCATTTGAATGTGATATAATTAGTCAAATTTTCATTATAAAAATTGCAGATAGCCAATATATGCATTAGGAGTATCCATCAGTAACGTCAATGATGTTATGTAAAAAAGGGACTCAAAATTATAAACAACAAAGTTCCAAATTTTATCTGTCAAACACAAAAAAAAAAATAAAATATGAATTTTGCCGAAAGCGTAATTCAGCAGCCACCATAGTGTGCCTAAGCATACTTGCAGTGGCCATGGCGACATGGTCATTGTTGTAGCTTAATATTATTATTATTATTATTAATTAGATTAATTAAATCTTTTGTTAAAAAAAATATTGGTCTGATAAATGTATTATGTATTAAGCTTTTTATGCTGATAACTCCAGCCTTGAAAATTGGATTTTTTGATTCTTCAATATTTGATCTTGATTTTTAAAGTTTTAGCTTTTCAAAAGCCTAAATTTTAAGTAAAAAAAAGAAAGAAATATTTAAGAAAATTAAAATGTTAATAGAGCAGCTTAAACAAAAGTGAAAGGTTTCATCAATTCTTTAATAATTCATTTAAATATTTTTTAAGCGCTTAGAACTTAAGTTACACAAAAAGTCTTGAGTCACAAATCCCGTCATCTTATTTAAACATTTCTTTGAGTTGAATTTTGAGTTTGGAAGAATTATTTATGGTTTTTGGCAAGTTTAAGTTAAAAAATTTTTGTGAAAAGCAACATTAGTGAAAAATGAGTTCTTTGATGGTGCTTCCTTGCAAATAGAATGAAAGATAACAGATGAAGGATGGCTAAATCTGATTGAGTTTATGAAAGAAAGTTTTGGAAAGAGATAAAGTTGTTCAAAGTTAAATATTTCAATACTTTGAGCACTCTGGACATTTGACATGTTGGTCGAATGCTAAAAATTTGTCTGATTAAGTTGTTTTGTGAGAGATTAAGAGAGGCTTTAGTCCCACAGTCGAGAGTTAGATTTTCAAGACCGTAGGTAAATTGGGATAAACAGTAAGTTTTGTAGATGAAGGATTTGAGATCCGGAGAGGCGTCACTGATGTTTTTCATGTAGTACGAGCAACAAAAGTAGCTTCTTTGAACTTTTTAAAGTTCTCTAAGGCGTGGGTGTTGAAGAAAAGCTCAGATCTAAAGGATGTACCAAGGTGATCAATCTGATCAGATTTCTTTTTAATTGAATTATTGAGATTAAAATTGGATTCGAAGAGAGAAGGACCACAGCTGATTAAGTATAATTTATTTAAATTGAACTTAATCCTCCATTTACTACTGTAGTCACTGCAAATATTTAAGAGGTATCAGAGATGAGAGTTTACTAGGCTCATTAAAGATAATGTCTTCAGCATAAACAACAATTGATGCATTAAGATTTTTGTATCATGATCCTATTTCTTTGCTGAGACACTCTTCAATGAGATCATTAATGAAAAAATTGAAAAGAAAAGAAGATAGGATCCCACCATACTTAAAACTGTTTCAATTGCGAATGCTTGCAAGGTGATGAGAAAGAGAGATCACCGCTTGAGCGGAGTCATTATGAATTTTGAGTAGTGTCCATTATGGTTTGAACAGTCTGGGTTTAAGTTTGAAAAAGAGAGAGGCCAAACTTTATCAAATTCTTTTTTCAGCATCTGAAAACGCTATTCTACAAAAAGAAAGCTTATAAGCAAAGTTAAGTATTGTCGCTTTTACTACAAAATTTGCATGATTGCAACAGTTTTTTTTTCTAAATCCAAACTGGTTTTTACTAATACGATTTACAGCTGGTGAATTAAATAAGATACATTTTTCAAGTATTTAAGCTAGACAGTTAGATATGGAAATGCGCCTTTAGTTCCCTATATAAGTGTTGCTTTTGGACAGATCTTTAAGGATGGAGTGTTAAAGTTATCCTAGAGATGTTTAAATTTTTTGGAATCTTGTTAAAATATAAAAGTTGATTGAAGAAAGGAGAAGATGGCGGGATCCATCATAAGCGTATTTAATTAGTGAAAAGTCGATCGAGACGTAACCAGTAGCAGTTGAGTCTTATTTTGAAGATTATGAGCTTAAGTTTGGATATTTGAAAGAAAGGTAGTGATTTGGAGAATAGTATGAAGACAGATGACTTTGAACCGCTTCTTTAATTGTCTTGAGATACACCGGATTTATTCTTTTTGAATAAATTTTTAAAGTGAGTTTAATAGAATCTTTTTTTTTCTTGTAAACATCAAAGATGACTATTTCTTGATCCATCAGATTAACATGAACATAACTTGAAGTATCTATTGAAGATTTCTTTAACAATCGGTTCACAACAGTGGTCAAAAGACCAGCACTGAAACAGACGAGACCTCGAAAAATAGTCTTGATAAAGATAATTTCTGTCAAAATAAAATAAACATTTTGAAAAATCATTTCTTTCACTAATTTTATTCAAATATTTTATATTTTATTTGTAAAAATTTTTTTGTTTAATAAAAAAAAATCTTAGACACAATAACTCAACTCGGTTTAATCCTAATACTTGGGTAATAGAACTGTTTCCATAAAGAGTAAAGTAAAGTTTACTATTGAAAAAAAAACAAAAAATACATTATTCAAATAATTATTTATCATTAATAGTCTTTTTAATTTTCGAAACAAAATTTTTAGTATTATTTGAACAAAAAGTGCATTTATTATGTCAATAACCCAAAAATTTAACATTCAGAAGTAGTTTAATGAAATTTACCATAAAATTTACCATAATCTTACCATACATTCATGCTAGAAAAGACTATTGTTTTATTTTTGATGCGGCTAATAATTATCGAAAAAAAATTAATCGACAATTTTGAATTATTAAAACAACCTTTTAGATTAAAAATTTAAAAACCTTAACCAAAATTTGGTTGTTTGTTTTGTTTAAAAACAGCAAAATTTCTGTTCGGTATTCGGTATTTAAATGATAAAAATATTATGCTATTCTCTTATGCAGTTTAAATTTAAACCAAATTAAATTATTTTAGGCATCAATACATTAATTTTTACATTAAAATTTCTTTGGTAATCCATCAAATTCATCTTCATTTGAACTTCATCTTTTGGTCCATATTAAATCGACTTTTCGGTGGTAATTAATTCATTTTTACTGTGAGAAAAAGTTAAGTCTCACTTTACTAGCCTTATAAAATTCAATTTTTTTAATTCAAATTAAACTTTTATTGATTTTTTTTTAATAGAAAAGATTTTTTAAAGTAAAACAAGAGAATTGTGACCACACATCAATTATTTGATCGTCGAATTCACACAGTCTCAGTTTTCAAGTTTAAAGGCACATTCTAGGACAATTTTTTTAACTTCTTGATCGAAACAGTTAAAATTTTAATGTGTATGTACAAAAAAGATGATTAAGCAAACATACCTTTACAAATAAAAGACATAATTATTTTTTATTAATTATAATTATTTTTTTTCTGAAATTTCATACAGATAAAAATTTGATATTAAACAAGAATTTCTTTTTTCAAATCAAACTAATTAAAAATTCAACTTTTGGATGGTTTCATGTTAAAAAATTTGTAACACGAGATAACATGGAATTGTTTTGTTAATAAAATAAACAGAGCACTCCAGTTGCTGATGATATCTCATTAACATAAAAAAAACTTGTATTTTGAACATAAAAAAGACTAATTTTTTTTGCTAAAGGTTAATTACTTAATTGATGGAGCTTTTTTTTGGATTTTGTGATTAACCTTCCAGCTTACTGTTTTAAAAGCCGAGAATTCAACTAGAAGTATTTAGATTTTCACCAAATTCATCAAAATGAATGTTCATCAAGACTAATCGTTTAGCCAAATTTGCCTGCAAAAAACATTTACATCATTAGAATTATATTGAGCAGGGTATCCCAGCCATAATTTTTTTACTTAAACCTTTACTTCAAAGATTCATCTGAAAGGCAATAATTTGCAGTAAAATAATCGGACTTGTGATTTTAAATAAGACAACTGAGGTATGGACTACGACTTTAAAAAAAATATAAACTCAATTTTTGCTAACAATGATTAGATAAATAGAATTTCATTTATCATGGAAAATTTGCTCAAAATATCCCTTCATACCTTTAATTGAAGGCTTAAGTAAAGGTGCATGCGAAAAGAATAAATAATCTAGAAAATTAAGAAAATAGAATTCTTATTTCATAGTGAAATTGTTAAATAATATTAGTTTAAATTAAAAATCAAAAATTTAAAGTTAAATTTCAAAGTTATTTTAATGAAAAAAATCTAAGTTAAAAAAATTCATTTGAAAATAATTTGCAAAAAAATTTAAAATTTTGAACTTATTTAATTAGACAAAGCTAACAACTAGCTTAAGTTATTTTTTCCGAGGCTAAGTTTGTCATATGATTTACATGTGATAGATTTATTCAGCATAAATTAAAATTTTGCATTCAATCACTAAATGTTTACTTGGCTTGAGTCGTCAACCAAATGAATAATTCGAGATAGTTATATTCCTAAATGATTTAAAGGATAAGTATTTTAGATATCTCAGCACGGTTACATAATTTTTGGACACACTAATTCTCCTAATCCCGGATGAATTTTAATATTTAAAAATGCTTATTAATCACAATTTTCTTGATGATTTTAGATATTTTTCTTTTTTACTTATTTTGATGTCAAATTAAAAATAAAAAACAAAATTGGTGAATGGTCAAATATGGATAAGATAAAGGTAGCAATACGTCTGAGACCGTTTAATAAAAGAGAGGTATGAACTGATTTTTTATTTTGAAAGAATTATTTTTTTTTATTTTTATTTTAGATCGCACTTGGCGCAAAAAATTCAGTAGCCATCAATGATAATCAGGTTGCACTTAAGAACTGTTCCACGAAAGAGTAATTTAGAGAATCAAATAATTTTAAATTTGATATTTAAGAGAAAAAATTTAGAAAAAGTAGTCCAAAATCGTTTACATTCGATGCCTGCTTCGATTCTTCTTCTGAAGAAAAACCTAATTATTCAAGTAATTTTCAAAATTTAAATAAAGTTTAAAAAATTTTTTTTTATTTTTCTAAAAAATTCAATTTGTAAAGCTCAGCAAAAAATATACGAAGTGCTAGGAAAAGAAATATTAGAGAGCTCGATGGCCGGCTACAATGGCTGCATATTCGCCTATGGCCAAACTGGTTATAATAATTTTGGCTACTTAAGTTCAAAATTTCAATTTTTTTCTTTAGGAAGTGGAAAATCTTTTACAATGATGGGCACTGAGAATAACAAAGGACTAATACCCCGTTTATGCGAAGACATTTTTAATGAAATAAATAATAAAACGACTTTAAATCATTCATTTAAAGTTGAAGTCTCATATATTGAAATTTATAATGAGAAAGTACGTGATTTACTTGATCCCAGTGGCTCAAAGCTTAATTTAAAAGTCCGTGAGCATCAACTGCTTGGACCTTATGTTGATGGTCTTTCTCATTTGGCTGTTTCTTCTTATCCAGTAAAAGAAAATTTTTTGACAAATATAAAAGCAGCAAATAAATATTTATTTAAAATTTAGGATATTGAATCAATACTAAATGAAGGAAATAAAAGTAGAACTGTGGCAGCCACAAACATGAATGCAGAGTCCAGTCGAAGTCATGCAGTCTTTTGCATTAAAGTATCGCAAACTATCGTTGACGAACACAGCCAAGTAATTCATTCATTAATTGTTTCTAGATCCACAATAATTGTGTTCATACTATTCGTATCGGTGATTAAAATAGAAGGCAATTCTTCTGTATTAAGCAAAACTGACTTTTTATTCTCACCAGACTTGAATGTTTTATAAAGATGTGTCGGATTAATTTTTTTACTGAAAAGATTGAAAAATATTTTTTTTTCTAAATTTTCTTTATTCATCTCTTTGGTATCCAAACTTAATTCGGTCGAACCCGGGACTATAACTTCTTTAAGCCTTCGATAATCATTCTGACCAATGCATAGTTTTTTTCTCATTGTGTTGTCAACTTTCCGGACTAAAATGGATTGTTTTTTTTTGGATTTTTCACTAAAATTTTCCATTATTGTTTTCAGCTGTTTATTTTCCGATTTAATACAAATAACAATTTTGTAAAATTTATACAAAACATTTAGGATAATTACAATCGAAAAAAATATTAAAGCAAAAATAATAAAACGATTAAGCTTTGAATCAAAGCTAAAATAAGGCGCGAGCAAAGATGTGATAGAAAGAGTTCCATTTTTTATTTCTTCATTGGGAAGTTTTTCATCCTGAGATTTGACAAAATAAACTTTTTCTACGTAATTTTTCATTACTACTTTATCTATTGTAAAAAGAATAAAACATTTAAAATAATTTAAAATTCACATTGATTTAGACTTTGAAAAATATTTAAATTAATTGAATTAAAATTAAGTTCAATTTTGTTTTTGTTAACAGTCTGTCATGGAGAAAAATAGCTTTATCATTTATTTTTGAAAAAAAATCCATACAAAAGATTTTCCGCTCAATGCTTATTTTCTACTGATTTGATTAGGAAATCTTATTTTTCTTCATTGTCTGGTGTTAATATTCCCAAATCTGAGATGCAAAGAACAAGAACATATTCGAGTGTTTTTATTTTCTATCTAACTAAGTGCTCTTAACAATTAAGGATTTCTAGTGAATTTTCTGAATCCAATATTTTATTTGTCAGTCTTTTTGATGACAAAATTATAATTTAAAAAATAAAATAAAGAAATGAAATGAAAAATTGTTTTTCTCAGAAGTAAGAGATAGAATGAATTTTTCAGAAGGTTGTTTTTATGGCTTGACTTAATATCTAATTATATATTAATTAATAGGAAGCATTTTTAAGCATAGTTTAATATAAAAAATTAAAGAGAACATACCAACCGACTTAACTAAACTTATTCAATAAGCAAATGACTAAATTATACCACAAGAAGAGCAAATGGCACAAATTTCGTCATTTAGTTGTAATGCCTTTGAATAAAGAATCTAAATCATTAAAGATAATTTTAAAGTTCACTAAATTCGTAATTAATATTTTATTTTAGAAATTTATTTCCAAAATTATTTGATATTTCAAGCAAAATATCTCTTACTTAAAAGGGAAGCATATATATTCCGTTTAAAACGTCATCTTGCTAATAAATTTATTTTGTTACTTAAAATTGTTAAAACTTTTTTATTTTGTCATATTAATTGACACTCCTAGCACTTAAACTAATTCAAATATTTTTTTCTTAGATATCAGGCGAAAAAGTTAGTCGTATTAGCTTGGTGGATTTAGCTGGAAGTGAAAAAGTGTCGAAGACAGGCGTCGAAGGTGACAGATTACGAGAAGGGTGCAACATAAACAAGTCTCTTCACACTTTAGGTCAAGTTATATCAGCTTTAGCTGATAGTTCATCAAAAACCAAGCAAAAACACATTCCCTATCGAGATTCAGTCCTCACATGGCTTCTAAAGGTAGAAAGACGAAACAAAAATTTTGTTTTTTTATTTAAAATTTGAATAACTAGGACAGTATTGGAGGCAATTCAAAAACAGTAATGATATCAGCCATATCGCCCTCGATGGATAACTATGAGGAAACCTTGTCTACATTAAGGTATGCTGATAGAGCTAAGAAAATTGTTAATAATCCAGTGGTCAACGAGGATCCAAATGCGAAAATTATTAGAAATTTGCGAGAAGAAGTTGAAAATTTGAGAAAAGAACTCGAAAAAGCCAAAGAACAGAATTCAGAATTTATTAATGATCGATTACAACAAAGCGAGAAACTTTATAAAGAAATTTCTAAACCATGGAATGAAAAATTGGCTGAAACTGAAAAAATTCAACAAGTAATTTTGATAAATAATTTAATGAAGATGAGGGCTAAACGACTTTAAAATATGCGGATACGAAAAATTTAAAGAGTAAAAGTGCATTAATAGAGTAAAATTGTCAAACTGAATTGCTAAAATATTAATCAAAAAAAAAGTAGTCAATTAATTGTAATATGGTTAAAAAATTAAAAAAAAAAAGATTAGGGAAAGTGCCAAAATCAAAAGTCAGGTATCATACCCAGACCGGCTATATCGGCTCAAATTTAAGGCCTTTTTAAAGACCTAATTCTGAACATTTAAAAAAAAATGACAAGCTATAATTTTTTCTTAAAATGAGTTCAAAGCATAAAGTTTACCAAGTGTCGTTTATGAAAATATGTTAAAATGTTAAAATTTTTTTAATTGGTAATAAAATCAAAATGAAACATCAAATTTTAATTAAAATAAAAATTTAGACTAAAAATTTTTCAGAATTTACTAATTTTTGCAATTAATAATAGCTTTCTTATAATCTCTAAAATTGTCCAAAAACACGACTGTTAATTTAGAGATGGTTAATTGCTCATGTAACTTTTCATGCTTAACGGGGTTTAGTTTGTTTATCTAAATTCTTAAATCCAAGTACCTTGTCTACTATTTTGTTTAATATATTTTACTGGTTTCAATTTAATCCTCGCCAATAAATTGTGAAAATTTTTTTAAAATCCTATAAATTTTATTATGATATAAAACAGTTAATTTTATAAAGTACTCAAGAACACTTAATCCTGCGAAAAAAATAAAAAACAAATATTTTTTTTTGTGATTAAAGTTAAGTGTTTGACTTTAATTTCCTAAAGTTGTCAAAAAATGAGCTAATTTAGAGGCATCTTTCGTATTCATCTTAAGAAACGCTTTTTTGTAGCAATTAAATCATTAATAATCTAAATTTAAAAAAATTATTATAGATGAAAAAATATTAATTTAAAAGTCTAGATATTTTGAACAAAAATAAGCAATTTATAAGCAAAAAAAAATTTAATTTAAAAATTTTTTTATATTCATATATTTTTTATGGATTAATTTAGAATCTAATTATAAACACTCATTTTTGAAAAGGGAAAAGTTGCTTGAGCTTCTTTAGATAATATGAACATTTAACATTTAAATAAATAATTTAGAGGATGAGAAAAAATAAGAAGTCTAAAATAAAAATAAGAATGATTTTTGCAGAAGAGATAAAAAAAAAAATTGAGAAATAAAGATTAAAATTCAATTTACACAATTGATACTTTTATTTATGAAATTTTTGATAAATTCAACTAATTTATTATCTCGTTTGCTATTTTCAAATAATTTGAATTAAAAAATTTATTTATTAATTAGTGTCTCTGTTATTGTTGAAAATTAATAATTATGTATTTACAAAATCAAAAAAATTTTGTTTTTCCTTCAATCATTAGCTCTTTAATGTTTCATTTTAAGTATTTGTTTTTTTTTAGAAAATTTTCTAGGATAATTATTTTATAAATTCAAAAGAAATTATTAGAATAAATCTTATCAAATAAATTTTACAAAAATATTTTTATCAATTTATTCAAATGATACAGACTTTTAATGAATTTAAGTGGAAATTTTGATATAATAATAAACATTATAAAAAATTTTAAATTGTTAATATAAATTAAAGAAAATTAAATTAAATCCTGGAAAGATTGAACTTCTAAACAAATATGGTCTGCCTTTGCTATTTTAATTTATGTTTTAACAAAAAAATCCACTTTGTTAATTATTCTTTTATTAAAATTAAATTAAATTATAAAACAAATAAAAAATAGAACATTTTCAATTAAAATTTATCCAAAGGAATGGGACACAGTTTTGGAATCGATGGGCATTAGTGTTCAGTCAAGTGGCATTAAAGTCGAAAAAGACAAATATTATTTAGTCAATTTAAATCCAGATCCGTCTTTAAATGAATTATTAGTGTATTACTTGAAGGTTGACATTTTTAAAATTTAAATCAAAAATAAACAAACTGAATTTATCATTTAATTCCCAGGATATCACATTGGTCGGTCGGGCAGACGCAGAAAATAAACAAGACATACAATTAATGGGCCCTGGAATTGCTGAACAGCATTGTGCTTTCTATTTTAAGAATAGTCATGTGTGCATTGGTCCAATAAAAGAAGCAAAGTAATGAAAAAAAAACATTGAAAGATTAATTTATATCATTTTATTAATATTCTGTAAAGGACATGGGTAAATGGTAAAGTCATAGAGAGGGAAACAGTGTTGCATCATGGAGATAGAATAGTACTGGGAATCAACCACTACTTTAGACTCAATTGTCCCACTGCTAGTGGTATTGATCGAATGAACCGGTCCGAGCTAGATTTTAATCGAGCACAGGAAGAAGTTATGTTTCGAAATAAAAATTTACAATCATCTAGCTGGATCGAGAGCGAATCGAACATTGACGATGATAAATCTAACTCATCAATTTTTTCTAGTAATTATGAAGATAATTTAGAATTGGAACTTGCTATCCAAAAACTCGAACAAGAGTATTCCAATACAAATTTCAATAATTCAAATTCAAATCACATTTCAAGCTCATCATCTTCGTCTTCCATTAATCGAAGTTTTGGACTAACTGACAGCAAATCAAAGACAAATAATAGTTTTAGAAAAGGATTAGATAGCCTACGCAGCCAACTTTTGAGAGCAAATTCACTATGCCGAGAAGCAAATTCCTTATGCAAGGAACTGAATAAAATGCTTCGGTTTAGCGTCACTCTTGAGATACCTGCACATAATTTAACCCCTAACAGAAAGGTAAATTAAATTTTTTGGTAATTTTTAGTTATAATTTATAATTTTTTTTATCTAAAATACAAATTTTTCGTTTTTCATTATTGTTTTTTTGGGTTTTTGAAAATGTCTAAATCAAATACGGAGTCTATTTGATCTCAAAAAAAATATAAAATTATTTATTTCTAATAACTAATAATTGATTAATTTTCTCAAATATATAAGTTATTGTGATTGAAAATCAAAATATTTATCTTTTTTAGTCAATATTTTTAGCCTAAAAAGTTGATAATTTGTTGAAAAATTTTTCAATTTTAGACTGTAGTGTTAAAACTTTTCGAAATAGGGCTTAGAAATAATAATTATTAAAAAATTCAAAAATTTTTAAAACTAAAATTTAACACTTGAATTACAAAAACTCATTTTCATTCCGAAAATTGAAATTTTTATTTAATCTAATAAAATCATTTCCTTAATCAAAAACATTCTGAATTTTTTAATTTTATATCCTTAAAATGTTGTGATAATGTTCAGAAAAAATATTTTAAAATAGGTTTAAGAACCCAGAAATAAAAACGAAAATTAAATAAAATCCCCAGAATTTTATTAAAAGTTCATGAGAAACGAGGGAATTTTAAAAGAAAACAACGGTGATTACAAATTAATATTTTTTAATTTTTAATTACTATGAGATTCTAATATAATTCATGAAAACTATTCTATGTTAGGAAAAAAAACTGCTATAAGCAGCGCAAAATAAAACGTGATAACATAAAAAACAATTTAAAGTTAAAAAATATCAAATTATTATCGATAATATTTAAAGAATCCACTGAGATGTATTTCCGAAAAGTTTTCTCCTTGACGTATTTTTAAAATGGGGAAAATAATTTTTAAAACTTTGTTTTCTTGAAAATAAAAAGAAAAAATATCCATTTTCATCATACGTATGCATTTTGAAGACTTACATGTATTTCGGAATAGAATGTAAGAAAAAAAACTAAAAGAATACGATTTTTTATAAGAATACAAGGATTTTATACTTAGAATACTCTAGGAATACATTTAAAATTAGCTTTAAAAAACAGGACTATTTTTAAAGAATCTAATACTGTTTTTTCTAGCATTTTGAATTTTGGGACAACAAAAAAAATAAATTGAAATAAAGTTTACCATTTAAAAAAAAAAATATTTATAAGTATTAGAAAAAAATAATTCAAAAAAGAAAAATTTTATTAAAAAATGTTGAAAAGATTGATCGAAAATTGAACAATCGCTGCCCTTGTTTGTCTATCAATTCATTTCATCAGTTATAGTTTGGAAAATTTTCTCTGAAGTACTCTTTTCATCCTCTAATTCCGTATACAAACCCGAAACTCGCAAAAGAATTGTAGAATACGTAAAGTGAAAATGCTTCTAGTGAACTAGCTCATGTTCGGTATTAAAATAAATATTCAAAAAAATTTTATTTAAAAAAAACTTTTTTCTAAATAAAATAGAGTTAAAAAATCTTAATAATCTTTAAAGCAGCTATTTTTCTTCTTCTTCCTACAACTAGATTTCAACTTTATTAAATTTAACTTAAATTTAAATTATTTAAGTTAACTTTTTTAAATTTTGATTATTAATTATTGAAATTGAGATAAATTTATTTACTTGCAGAATAAATTTTGACAAAAATTCATCAGCAAAAAACTATAAGTTTGACTTAGAGTTTTTTCTAATTAATAATTTAACTGAATTTAGCTGTCCTAAAACGATTCCAAAAAGCGAGAGAATTACCTTAAAGTATTTATCAATTTGACAAAATTGGAAAATTAATTTTTGTTAATTTTTAAAATGAATCTAATTTGACCCGATTGTGCCAAAATTTTTAAAAAATTTTTCTAATTAATTTAAGCCTGATGCGTTGCTTTGTGAACCTGCAATAGTGGTCAAAAACAAATCACAAGCTCTTGTTGATGATGAAAAGCCGAACAAGATTGTAATTGATTTAGAAAAATTTTCAATTTATATCTACGAATTGCGTGAGTCCTATTCGGAACGAACCAGCCAGAATCTTTGCCTAAAGGACTCAGAATTGGATCCACGAACACCCGACATATTTACTAAATCAGATTCATATTACCACAATTTAATCGGAGTAGCTAATCTTTTCCTTGACGTTATTTACCAAGACCTAAGTATACCTTTTGAGTATGACTTGCCTGTAATAGATCAGCAAGGTCAATTAGCTGCTCGTCTGAGAGTTTCCATTCAACAGTTACGCTTGGACTCGGATTCAGTAACTAATTCAGAAGACTCGGAAAGCTTGCATTCTGAGACAAGTGAAAAAGACTCGGATTCTGTGACAAGCAGAAGAAATTTTATAAAAATTCGCTTCGCTATTCTAAACGTGTTTGATTTACCTTTACACTTGAACAATTTAGTATTCTGTGATTACCAGTTTTGGGGCCAAAAAGCAGTCATAGTTCCATCAGTTAACTCTAATGAAAAATCATCTACTGTTAGCTTTAACCACACAAACGAATTCACTGTGGAAACAAATGAAGAGTTCATGGATTATTGTCAAGACAAGGCTCTTTCCATAAAGTTAATGGCACACAGACACAGGCTAGATGTGAACCAAAGCTCAATTAAAAATGATCTAGAACTAAATCAGTATGCCAAATACCAATGTTTAATCGACTCGTGGAGCGAGGTGAGCAAATCATTTGAGTTCAAAGTAAAAATATTGGAATTGAACCATGAAGGCAAATGGCGTCCAGTCAACATTAAACAAAATGAAATGGTCAAAACGGGCGGAATCTATGAACTAAAGCAAGGTCAATCGCGACAAGTGAGTGTAAGTGTGATGCCAGTTAAAAAAAATTCAGCTATATGGTACAATGGTCTACTGTTCAATTTAGAAGCACACAAAATAGACAAAATTAGCATTGGATGCATCATCGGAACAAATATAAGCGTTACCTCACTGGACTCATATCAAGAAGTCGATTTGGCCAAGTTGAAAGAAAAATGTCACTTTTTACTGGAAAAAAGGAAACAGTATCTTCAAACTCAAATAAAACAGCTGTCCGACGAAAATACCAGCGAAGAAGAAAAAGAGAGATGTGAAAGCTTGTACAATCAATTGGTTGCACTAGGCGATGAACAAGCTGCTGTTGATGCGCCATTGGAAAATAGCCATTTGCCAGGATCGACTATTCAATGGAATCCTGATGCTGGCATGGAAAAGCATGTGCCTGTCATGTTTCTAGACCTGAGTGACGATCTAAATGAAAGCTTGGAGTGTGCGGAGAGCGACGCGGACTATTCGGACAATGATGAATCAAGCTCTGGGTCTAGGAAAAAGAACAAACGCTCCAAAGTAAATGGCGATGATTGTTTCCTAAAAAATGAGAATAAAAACACTTCGTTTATTTCTTTGAAAATTGTTGGCTGGAATGATTCGAATCAAGTGGAAATGATTGATTCGAATCAGGTAAGAGATGATTTAAATGATTCGGATGGTTCTTGTTTGAAGGCTGTGGCAAGATGGGACTCGACTGAGCACGCATCGTTTGATCTTAACAAAGAGACGCCTTTGGACAGACTGGTCTATTTGACAGTCAAAATAAATCTTAAATTAAAGTTAATAAATGCTGAAAACATTTTAGGCGCTACTAAACCTGACAAATATGTAGATTTAATTTTGCGTAAAAGAATATGTGTGTCCATATATTCTTCATCGAATTCAAATCCTAAATTAATAAGTTTTAATCGAATAAAAGGTCTCTTGGGCTCTACCACGTCGCTGAATAAGATAAAGTTAAAAACGGGCTTTGGTGCCAATGAAATTAATGCAACAGGTATAACCTATAGAGTCGTTTCGGATGTGCCCAAATTGCTATCTGAAATTGAGAACAGAGAGAGCTTGGCAATAAAGGCAGCTATTTCTGTAACAGAAAACTTAACCAACTATGGCGATAAGCCCAACAAGATGGCTTATGATAGTTCTTACCATTTTGAGCACTATGCCAAAACAATTGAAGCTGTGGAATCAATTCTTAAGCGAGATCGAATCCAACAGCAACTTGAGCTAAAAAAAGCAATTCTTTCCTTAAAAAAAACCGGTCATTCCGTTGATGGAGAAGATTCTCATTTAATGAAAAAAACTTTCAGTGTTCCAAATCTATTACAAAGGGTAATTTTACTAAATATACCTTAATTTTAAAATTAAAAATTTTTCGCTAAAGCAAAGAAAAAAGTTAAAGTTAAGTGCAATATTTAAATGAATTTTTTTCATTAAAATTTAAAAAATATTAATTTACTACCAAAATAAAGATTTTGATTTTGATTTTGATCGAGTAAATCGTCAAGCTAAGGTTGAAGATTATTTATAGTATTTTAAAAAGATTGTCTGTAGACGATAAAATTAAATTAAAAAAAATAATTTAATTAAATGCAAAAAAATCATTTTAGGAACATAGTAAAATAAAATTTAAATACAATAAATATTCGCTCATTAATTAATTTTTTCACTAGAGCAATTAAATAATAAAAAATCAATTTTTCTAATCATAATTTTAATCGTAAAATGCTAAAAAAATTTAGTGGAAAATAGCTGTTGAAAAATTCTATAAGGAAAAAAATTTATCAAAGTCATATTTAATTGAATAAAAAAACACAACTAATTCAGTAATAATTATAAACATAAGTCATTTTTTTATTTGTAACGTTTTCATCGTAAGAAAGAAAAAGATAAAAAAACAACCACAATATCATTGTTGCAATAAATGAATATATAAATTTTTATAAATTTAAAATTGTATATTTTCTTTAAATTATGTGACTTTTTTTGTATTATCAATTTTAAAAATATGGTTTATAAAACAAAAATAAAATGATTAAATGAAATTTTTAGTTTTTTTTGAGTATTTTGTTAGTGCAAAATTATTTTTTGAATAAATAGGCTTAAATACTCTAACCATATTTGTATTTTTAAAATAGTTTAAAACCTGTTTCAGCAAAATTTACATATCTAATAAAACAACTCACTTAACAATAGCTATGTTCTTCATCTTGTGTTAATAAAATAATTAGGTGTTTTTTTTCTCTCTACAAACTATTGAGAAAATAATCAATAAAAAATTTTTTTATCTTAATTCATTTCTTAATATATCTTAATACTGATCATTTTTACAATTTATTCACAAAAATAGAATGAATTGCCAAAAAATAAAACACATTAAATGGGATGAGTGAAATTGGAAGCAGTTTTTATCAGAAGCCTAGGAAATTTATTTAAAATTGCATAAAATTCGGTCAAAATAAGATAACTAAATGAAATTTTAGAATATTAAAGATTTTTTAAATATAATGATTATTTCAAAATTTCAAAATATGAAAAGAAAATTTTGATTTATGAAGTTAATTTTGCAATAAAAAAAATGAATGTAGAATTTTTTATTTAATTTTTCTCCCAACTTCACCCTCCCATTAAAAAAGATATTTGTCGGATTTTTATAATTTTATTTGGTTATAGTAAAAAAGAGACTAAATCCTTTTTTAGTATTTAATCTGAAAAATTATTTTAATAAATATCAAATAAGTGGGCAAAAACTGAAATGAAATGGTCTGTTTTTTGAATATCGGTATCGATAACTAGCACCTTAGCATTAAAAATGATTTCTTTATTTTTTCTTGCATTAATAACCAAAAAATAAATCAATAAACAAAATTAAATTTATTTAAAACTAAATTTAATAGATTTGACACGACCGTTTGAGTATAAACAAAAAAATTTAATCTTTTCTGGGTAGTTTTTGTTTATCAGATAATTGTTAAAGCACCTCATAAATTTAAGAAATTCGATTTATAATTTTTTATAAACAATTAAAAAATCCATTAAAAAAACAACTAATTTTTTATTCAAAACATTATTTTTTAATAATATAAATGCCAATTCAAACATTTTTTTAATTTTATTTGCTCCAATTTTTTTTTTGTAAAATTTCTAGACTTGATCGAGGATAAATTTGTCATAGCTTAAATTCATTTGTTTTAATCTTTTTTCACCAAACCTAAGTATCTTTCGAGTATTAGTGTGCCAAACATATATCTAAAAGTAAATTTTCATATTTAAAATTTGAAATTTGAGACAAAAATAAGAACCTACTCTTGTACAATTTTGAGCTTTTGGTTCCAATTCATTAATACTCACTAAATGAGATAGGAGATGCGACTCTTGCATTCCGCGCAAAACAAGATGTGAAAATCGTGCTGAAGGATGTGCCAGCAACAATTTTAAATTTACCGCAAATCCGGCCATATCTATGGGAAAAGGTCTCTTATCACCCCAAGACCTGAACCAGCCAACAACTTTATTATTCTTACAAATGGGTCTTTCATACATTAGCTCTCCGACAAATGCCACTGGCCAAACCGACACTGTTTTTGTGTATCTCATTTCCTCGAAGAGTCTTATATCATATGTGTTATCATCATCTGCGAAATAAACAACTCCATTATGATCCAGCCAGGCAGAATTTTCTATCAACCACTGAATTCCTTTATTTCGCTGCAAAACTCCTCGTGGCTTACTCCATGATTTTTCCGAGGATTGTATTCTCCAGTCATCCGGGGTTTCCTCAGACAGATGAACATAGCTCATTTTGGAAGATTTTAAAAAGTTTCCTATTTTCCTGGTCTTAAAAGCTGAGTCTTCTACCAGAATCCAGACTATTTTGGGCACTAACCAGAGAGTGTTTCGCACCCTAGTCAAATCAGCGAGTTGTGTTTCTACACGATTATTTGTCGGGGTGATTATGTAAATAATGGGCAAATTGTCGTATTTTTCATAGAATTTTAGAGAGTAAATTATTGGGAAAGAGATATTGTGAAATTTGTCAAAAAAAGAGTGGAGAGATTCAAATTTTCTATGTAAAATTTCATACTTTTCTTCGGCCTCGTACAAAGAGAGATATACTTTTAAGAAAAATTTTGGATTACATTTATCACTTTAGATTTAGGGTTTACTTACAATTCGTTATAAAAATAGTCAAAAATAAAAAAGATGCGATCAAAAAAATGATTTTATAAAATTTTCTTTGTGAAAGCCTCATCAGTTTTATTTTGAGTGAAACACGTTTTAAAGAATTTTCAAATTCGGCTCGACTGAGTTGAAGTATTTTTAAAAGTTCATATGCGCTAAAAAATCAGAACGGTACTATTTAAAAAAAATTTTTTTTTAAATTTTAAAGCAGTATATTAAATAGTAATAAAGAAAAAAGCGACTCCAATTTTGTCTCATCAAAAATTTTTTATTAAATTTTTCTCCCAACATAAAAATTCTTCAAAAAAGTTTTTATTTCACAAAAAAATATTTTCTTTTCAAAAATGAACATTTTATTAAATAAGAATAATTCAGCAATTTTTATTTTAATAAAATAATTTTTTTTTCCACATTTTAGAGCTTTGGTAGCATAAAAAATTTGAGTCATTATTATCAAAAATCGACGCCCGATGAAAAACAACCAAAACAGCAAATCGATTTTGTAAATACAAATCAAACGAAGCCGGTTATTCATTCACCAAATTTGGTTTCACATGACGTAAAAATTAAAACAAGTAATCATTTTTAGAGATTTTTTTGTTCTTTGTGTAAGAAAAATAAATTAAAAATTAATAAAATGGAAAAAAATTCGAATTGTGCTAAGTAATTGAAAATTTGAAAATTTAAAAATTGATCTTTAATGAATATTTAGTTTAAGTGATTGTTTTAGTTGAAATAATTAAAATCCAAGAATCCTTTTACCTTAATTTTTAGATAGGATCAGCATTAGTACTTTTCATAAAAGAATTTTTTTCGTATCGATATTTTTGAAGGATCGGTCATGAATTACGATGTTTTATATTTTTAAAAAATTTTCTTTATTTTGCTTCAAAATTTATTTTACTCTTGAAATTTCTTCTAAAGATTTGTAATTAAAACTTGTCTGATTTTCTAAAAATATTTTGATTTGAGATAAGACAGCTACTAAAAAAATCCTTTGTATACAATTACTGTACAGTTAGTCTGCTGTAGCTCATATTATTCACATACTATAAATAGACAGAATTTTGATCTTGATCCTATTCACTGATGAAGTCACTCAAATAACAAAAAATATTTTAAATTTCAAAGTTTGATTTTATCATAGCATTTTGAATAAAAATTGTTTAGGATGTTACAAATAAAATATCGATAAGATTAATCAATAATATTTTTAAGCATGACTTTTAATTTTTACCAGCTTGAACATTTAATCGAATGACAAAATTTGCAAAATTTGATCAATTTTTTACCTTCTGAAGTTACTATTTCTAGTTACTATTCGAAAAATTTAATTTTCATAACTATTCATTTTTCTTAATTGAGTTTTTAAATCTAATAGCAAAAAAATCTAATTTTTAAGGAATCTAAAGACAATCAATTTAAAATTTGAACTTATATAATTTTAATTGTGTTTTAACTTATTACCTTTGATTAAAACATAAAATTTCTTTCATTTCTTTTACTTTTATTACTTAAATTTTAAATTTTTAAAATTCCTTTAAGATATTAAACACATAAACAAATTATTTTGATTATGAATTTTATCATTTTTTTCCAAATTCAATTTTTCACGATCCAAAAAAACTTGTTTTTCAATTATAAATTCTTATTTTTTTTTTATTAGATAAAAATAACTCGATTTGATTTTTTTACTTACTGTTCGATATTTAGGAATATAGGAATTTTGAACCAGACCGTTCATGATATAGGATCTGGATGAAAAAAAACAGAAATTTATAATTCTGAAAATTTTTTTAAATTGTTTCTATGTATACAAACATGCTGACTTGAAAAAAAAATTTAAAATGGGATTTATTTTATTAAATCAAAAAGTAAATTTCAGACTTGAACAATTTATTTTTTAAATTTTAAATTAACAAAAAACTGACATGACTTAAACCAGTTTCTGATATCATGCAATTTTAACTTATAATAAAAAGTAAGTGAAAATAGAATTTTTTTAAATCAAATAGAAATAATTTAACGGAATAAAAAGTGAGCTGCTTAGTAGTTTTCTGAAATATTTGACAATTCTTCGAAATCTTAAATCCTAAACCAAATTTTAAAATTTGTTTTTTATATAAAAATCTAATTATGCCGATAAAAATCCTTCTTTTTAGGCGCCCTTATCTTTATTTTTTTATATTTTAAATTTAAATGAAAAAAAAAAAATCATATTTAAAATATAATTTAATCAAAAAAAATGTTGATTTAATAACATTTGTATCATTATTTTGATTTATTTAAAAATTAATTGATATAAATTCTCAGGCAGTTAGGAATGTTTCTTACTTCTACCTCTCATTTTGGTAAAAAAAAATTGGAATAAAATAAATGAAATTTTATATTTTCATAATTGTTTTTTTTTTAGCAACTTTAAGTAATTTGGCAAAAGATTTAAAGCCAGCAAATGTATTGAATGACAAGAATTTTCAGCAAATCGAGTCTACCCCGGAATCAAAGAAAACAATTTCAACAAAAGAAAGATTGGATTTTAGATCGATAGTAAATGATGACGAGAATACTCCAAGACGTAAAAATGTTGACAACAATTTAATTTACGAAATGTTTGGGAATAAAAAGAAAGAAGAAACAACGTTAACAGGCCAAGAGAATGATCAAAATTCCCAACTAAATTCGAAAATTTTTGAAGAACTTGAACAAAATTTAAATAAAAACAAAGAAGAAAAGTCGAATTCTTCATATTCACTCAATTTTCTTGAGGAACAAACCAAGTCAACCGGTAAACACTCGGATAAGCAACAAGATCAAAGTATAGAGTTCAATATTGCCAAAACTGACCCTACTGAGATAAAATCTGATTCAAATTCAAATAATGGTGGATCAACGCTCAGCCTTAGCTCAACAAACTCACAGACACCAAAATCAAAATCGTCAAGTATTTTAACAATCGAGGAATTACCCGAATGGGTCGAGCTTGAGGCTCATGTCATTGTAACTACAAGGACTGTTATGAACAAGCGAGGCCGAATTAAATTCATTGGAAAAACACAATTTGGTAATGGTGTTTGGATCGGTGTCGAGCTTGAGGATTCTGTTGGAATTAATGACGGCTCAGTAAAGGATATTAGGTATTTTACGTGCCCAAAAAATAAAGGAGTATTTGTTAGGCACGATAAATTAGCCCTAGTTGGTAATAGAAATATAAATTAGAATTTAAGTTTGTAAATTATTTTTTTTGTTAAATAATAAATTTTTTGAAAATTTTCGATTAAATTGTCATTCCATTTGAAGTAGTCTTTTACTTTTGTTGAAAATTTCAATGCTCAAAAAAATCGGAGATTTTTTGTCTAATTTATGGAGCCTTAAATTTTCTAATTAATTTAAATGTTTAAATTACGAATTTTTTTGTTAAAGGTTAGTTTTTTTTTATTTTATTTTTCATTCAGCGACAATAACAAAAATTGATCAAAATAAAACTCATGGAAAATAAACGAAACTATTTTAATTATTTTCAACTCATTTGGCATTAAATTATTCAAATAATGAAAAATATTTTAAATAAAATGAATTTAAAATCTATTTTTTTGGTCCATCTGTTCTTGTTTTATTTCCGCACGAACCCGTACGATGACAATCATGTTTTGCTAAATAGATTGATGCTGAGTGTATTTTTCTGGAAACTCAATTTTCCATCTAATTACCAGAACATGGTATAAACCTCGCAATAAATAATTATATAACTAATTAACACAAATTCTTGGAATTTTTCTCTTATGATTTTAATTCGAATAAACATATTGTTTTGTAAGGAAAAAAAACCCTTTAAAAGAAACAGATTTACTTTTAATTGTTCTAAGAATTGAATTTTTTTGGTTGAGACCATCTGAGAAATGGTCAATTTAAATACCTTCACGATCTAATAATTTTGTATTCATGACAGAATTGTCTAGTCGACTTGATAAAAAAAACAAATTGATCTTTGGATGAACCCTAATAATTAGATCCGTCGGGCTTTAAAATAACGAATCCATTCTAGTCAAAATTTGTAGGATTAAACCATCCAGGCATGAATTGTAGGAATTTAATGAGTGTTCATTAGAAATATGGGCTTTAATTAAAAATTCAGTGTCTACTCTAATGTGATAAAAAACCATTAACAAACCTTTTATGACATTAAAAAGTGTCCACTTTCTATTTTTAATGGCGTTTTTTTTAAAAACTTTATTATTATTATTATTAAAAATATATGTAGGGTATAATTTTTAAAGCTTGCTTTTGCCACAAGGCCACATATTTTTTAATTAATTGTCTAAATATTTTTTGTTAATTCTAATGCAATATTTAAGGTTTAAAAATTTAAAAATATTAATTTTAGTTAGAAATTTTGGGACTTATTAGATGTCTGATTTCAACGATATATTTGGTTATAAAGTGTACAAGCCACCACCAGAAAAAAACATGTAATTTAGAATAAATAATTATCCAAGAAAGTTTTTTTTAAATTTAAATCTTAGCCCAATGATCCAAGATTTGAATGTCGCAGGTGAAGTCATTACTTTGATAGATCCAAGCGCTGATGTAATTCAAGATCCAGCAGTGCAGAAAATATTCCAAAGCTTAGATGGAGAACGAACTGTGGTATTTCTGATATGCAATTTTTTTTGCAGCTATCAACTTACAGTTTTTATTTTATTCAAAAGAAAATAGAGGATTTACCGCCAGATGTAAGATACGATGGTTGGAACAAAAAAGCCCAATATGATAACCAAGTAATAGTAAAGGGTAGCAGTAGTCGTCAAAATTTACAGCCAAGACTTCCAGTTGTAGAGAGCAGTTTACTCAAAGATGATGGCAATAGTGAAAAATATCATCAAGAGGCTTTGAGACAAGCTCAATTAACCGCACAAAATACTAAAAATTCTGAGCTCGAATTTTCCAAACAACTTCAAGAAACGAAGATTGCTTTGGAAAAAGAAATACACAGACAATTGGTTGAACAATTGACTCTCAGAGCCCAGAAAAAGTCCGTAACACCAGAGCAACAAGCTTTGATCGAGAAATTGTATCTAGACTTGAGGTTAATTAACCCGGAATTAGCTTTTGCTACTTTAAAAGCATCAGCTACTCTGAGTCAAGCTCCACAACAACCTCCTGTCCAGCAAATACAAAGAGCACCACAGGCACAGCAACAAGAACATTACAACGAAAGATCAGCTGCATCACATTCCAATCGTCATTCGGAGAAAAGTTCTCGACGAGAAGAATATCATCGAGACCATTACTCTTCCAAGCATGCCAGTTCCAAATCAGAATCTCGTCGATCTGAAACTCATCAATTAGTTCACAATCAAGGCTCAATAGTTAATGCCAGAGATGAGCCAGTTAGGATCAGAGTGCCTAAATGTTCTACTAAAACAAGCAAATCATCAAGAAAATAGATCTAGGAATTTAATTTGAAATTAAATTAAATTAATTGATAAACGTTTTTTATTTTTACATATGATTCGGCTTTACCATACTCACCCTTTTTTTTTATTAATGATTTATAAAATAAATTTTCAAAAAGTATTGCAAAAATTTTTGGCATGTTATTCTTGGATAACAATTATTTCTGATTTTATCACTAATTTTACCTAGTGATTTTATTTTAACTAATAACATGCTAAAAATTCCAATTTATTTTATAAAATGGATTAATACCTAAATTTGAGATTAGACTCAATTCTCGTAATTCAAAAAAATATCTATAAACATAAACAAAAAGACTAATCATTTTAAATTACATTCCAAACTCTAACTTTTTTTTTCCTATTTTTGAAATTAAATTGATTCTGAAATGTCCACACAGTGGGTTTAGTTATCGTGGTTACTTTCATCTTCATTGTCACCACATTTATCATTTTATTCAATATTTTGATCTCTAGAAAAATGTTTTCAATTTCGATCATTTTTTGTTCAAAATCTAGAAAAATAAATGGAAAATTGGGAATTTATCATGCAATAGAAAATAAAAATATATTATTTTAGAAAAATTTTAAATAATTACTTTTTTGTTTATTATTTTTAGTGATGAAATCAGAAATTTAGATAAAAAAATAAGCGTTCAATTTTTTTTCCAAACTTTATTTAAAAAAAAATGAGACAGTTTATTTAAAAAAAAGACTTAATAAGGTGATTTTCTAGAATTATATCTGTAATAAATACCGTAAATTATAACTACTATGCCAGCTAAACCACATAAACTAGGCCATAGCAAACTATTCACGTATGAAGCTGTGCTGTACGTCAATCTTAAAAGAGCATGTTCTTGACCATCGTCATAATAATAATCGGACTCTAAAGATTCAGCATTAAAATAGCAGGAAAATGTATCTCCAATATTTCCATATTTTCTTCGAAATCTATTTACATCTTTTTCATTGACCACCGAATCCATATCACAATAATAAGTGGAACAGTCAGGATATTTTTGATATTTATCCGGACTTTCGTGCAGAATGGCACTTTTAAGCCCATTTTTCGTAGAAACATCCACTACTATTCTCAAACAGGGAAACTCGCTCAATTCACACACTGTTTTTAAACCCTCAGGTGTGTGGTTAATGGTGCATTTCCATGGACACTTATACCAATCTTCCTTGTTGTTCATTTGTTGAGTATCGACCTCTCGGACTGTACATGTAGTTTTTTTGAAGTTGGTCTCGTCATGATAACTTTGAATAACAGTAAAATTAAGAGTCATAAATAGGGAGAATGATATGATACATAGAGCGATGCCGCCAAGTATGATAAATGTACTTTTTCTAAATTCTAACATATTTAATCCAAAATGGTTTTCAACTTTTTTTTATCTGTCTTATGTTTTATTTATTTCAAATGCCTAAATTATAATGAATCATCAACTGATAAGAGTACCTTACTATATTTGTTTTTGATCTGACTCTTTTAGAGGATTTTAATATTTTATTAAAATATCACGACAATAAAAATTTAATTGGAATTTTTGTTTTAAAATCAAAAATATTTGTAGATAACAAGTATATTTCAATTTTAGAAATTGATTATCGAAAATTGAATTTAATTTAGGTTAAAATGAAAACTTTATAAAAAAAATGATAAAGTTGAATTCGAGATTAGCATCAGTTATTGAAAATAAATTTATGTCTTTTTGGATGATTGAAACCAAAAGTTAATTACACAGACCATTTTATTTTTTTTTATTAATTTAAAGTTTTGAGCACAATTTAGTTTTCATCTTATTTTTGGTAAATTTAAACGATCAAATAAAACCTTCGAAAAAATTGAAAATAAAAAAAAAACGATTTAAAAATTTGCTTGATTTTTTTTTTACAAAAAATTAATTATCAGTATTAAAAAATTATTGACTAAAAATCAAAAAATTCTTATTAGAATGATAGTTGGCTTTAATTCAAACTGCTGCTAAAACAAAAGTTTTGAGTTGAAAAAAATTTAGCCAAAATTTAAAAATAAAAATAAAATATCAATATGAATTTTTTCTACACAATTATATTCAATGAGACAAAAAAAAAAGCTTAAAAAAGGTTAAAATGATTATGTCAATAAAAGGTAAAGATCGAAGTTGAAGTTTTAAAAGCATCATGGATAGACAATTAGATAATGAAATATAAATATTTAATCAGATAGCATTGTGGGATAATGGAGTCCGGAGTTATTTCAAATACGAAATAAACAAGAGTAGACCAAAGCATACTTGCTAAGAGGAAATACATTCAAAATTTTTATTAAGTACGCCTTTTAATTCTGGTAATTTTTAATTATGTCCCCAATTTCAAAAATATTTGAAAAACTTCTGCTTTGTCAAATTTCAAACTATTTTGAATCTAACAAATTTTTTTTAATAGGTAGCATTGTTTTAGCAACTATTTGCTCTTCAACTATTTTACATAGTATGTCTTGGTAGCGAAAATTCTAAACCTACTGCACTTAGTTTGGGGTGCCACAAGGCTCAGTATTCGGTCCTCTTCTTTTTCTGTTTTTTTATTAATGACTTTCCTTATCTACTTATTAATCTTGACATTAAAATGTTACGACAAGTCATTCTGGTTAGGACTTCGACCGTGTTTGAAAAATTCCTCGGCCACCATTAATAGTCTTTGGTGCTTTTATAACAAGGTAGATATTAATTGGTCAAAAACTTATTGTATGATCTTCTCGAGTAAAAATACAAATATTCCTGAATTTATACATAACTATAAAAAATGAAATAAAAGTTGCTAATGAAATCAGTCTCTTGGATTTAAAATTTGATCAAAATCTGAACTTTTTAAAACTTGCTTGCAGTATCTCATTAGTTGTAAATAAAAAATTATTCAGTATTAAGAGACTTTTCTATCTGTCATTTTCTGTGAAAATACAATTTTATAAGACGCTTATTTTACCTTATTTCGATTACTGCTCCACTCTCTTGTGCTATTTTTCAAAAGAGGCAAGTATTAAATTAGCTAAAAATTATTATTTTTCGATATTTAAATTATTTAAGTTTAAATTTTTAATTAATTACTTCAATGAAATTAACAGTTTTTCAGAAAAGTATGACTTATACGCATTTCAGCATAGAATACTGGAAAGAATGCTGTATTTTGGTTATAAAATTATTTTTTTTCATAATTCACCTGATAATTTAAGATTAAAATTGAAGAAAAATGACTCAAGAAATTTTAAATATAATTTAAGGAGTAGTGAAAAACTGATTAAACCAGCATCAAAAACAGCAATGATGAAAAGCTTTGTGATCAAGAGATCAAAGTTGAAGTTTTCAACATTCAAGCATTTAATAAAAATAATTTGATATTTACAGATTTTGTAAAAAAAATTCAAAAAATTTAACTTCAAAATTTAAATGATTTACTTTTTTTAAATGATTTTAAAAACAACATTTTTTTATTATTTGTAAAAGAAGTAATTTGAGCAAATTTTGAAAATAATCTGATTTTAAGATGTTAAGATTATTAATCAATATCTCGATGCAGTAGCCTCAGTGTCAGATCAGAGCCGTTGCTCAAAAAGGTACTTGAAAAGGAGATGAGCGCCTCCCCATTATCCACTAGGATAGAGAAGGGACAATTATTATTAATCTTAAAAAGGTCATTTATGTGATTATTTGCACTAGATCATCATTATTTATTATTTGCACTGTTGATGTAATTCTGCTAGATTTTGCGAAAGCATTTGATACTGTTCCGCACAGACGACTAATGGCTAAATTGAAAGCGTATGGCTTTGATGGTCTGACACTAAAATGGATTGAAGCTTTCTTGAAAAATAGAAGACAACGAGTTGTTCAAGGTGAAATTTTGTCAGATTGGGTTGAGATTTTTAGCGGTGTACCTCAAGGATCAGTGATTGGTTCACTTTTGTTCGTTTTGTATATCAATGATCTACCAAAAGGAATAGAGAATGTTGTCAAAATGTATGCAGATGATACTAAAATATTCTCGCAAACTGTATCAGAAATAAGCGCAGTGAAACTACAATCAGATTTAGATTTAATTTTCAAGTGGACTCAAGATTGGCTTCTTCTCTTCAACACATCAAAATGTGTGGTTTTGCATTACGGTCATAAAATAAAGAATTCACTTATTTTATTAATGGTAAACAGTTATCAACGTCAGAAACCGTAAGAAATCTTGGAGTTATCTTCAATACAAATCTTAAATGGAAAAATCAAGTGAAAGGGGCTACAAACAAAGCAAATCAAATGTTAGGTCGCATCAGGAAATCATTCGCTCGTTTTGATTGTAAGTTATTTAGATCATTGTATTTAACTTTTGTTCGTCCTCTTTTGGAATTTGCTGTGCCTGTATGGTCTCCATTTCTTAAGTCGGACTTTGAGAATCTTGAGAGGATTCAACGCAGAGCTACGAAATTTGTTTCTTCAATTAGAAACAAACCGTATGAAAGCAGATTGAAGACTTTGAATATTCCAAATCTAGTGGAAAGAAGATAAGAGGTGATCTAATTCAATTATACAAGTTCATGCATGGAATAGAATTGGTTGAAAAAAGCAACAATTTTAATGTCACCAAAATCCAAGGAAGAGGTCACTGCTTCAAATATCACAAAGAAATTTCGAGGCTCCAACATAGAGATAACTTTTTTTTCAACAGAACCGCTAACATATGGAACCCACTGCCAAATTAATTAGTTGAAGCCCCCAATGTTAACAGCTTTAAAGCAGGCATTGATTGCTGGATGAGCAGCAATCAATCACATCAGCTGTCATAGTGTGCCTTATCAGCACACTCGCTGGCTTGCCAGCTACAGTCAAAACTACTACTAATACTACTAGATTAAACATTTTTTGCTCTTGTCGATATATTTTTTTCCAATTTCGAAAACTTTGCTTGCTTAAATTTTCCTTTTCTTTAATTTTGCTTGATCACATTAACCAAATAAAATAAATAAAATTGACCTTTCAAATATTTTATTTTAAAAATATTTATTTTGCTCAGAAACAGGATAATCAAATTTCAAATTATTCAAAAAAATTTAATGAAATAGCATACACTATGCTTTTACTTAATGACATATTGAATTGCTTGTTTTTAATAGTTTTTATGGTTCGTTTTGCAAGACAATTTTTGATGAGAAGCACCTTTGTTAAACTTTCTCCTGAAAATTGTCTTCTTTGAAGTTATTAAATGTGTTTTAAAAATAAAAAATCCACAAAATTATTATTCATTTTTGATTTATTCTCAAAACTTTTTTTAATTAAATACGATTTAACCAAATAGTAAAAAGAAAAGACTCCAAAAAAGCCTTCACCGTTTGTCAATATCAATTAGAATGGAAGTATTTTTCAATTGTTGAAGATGAGTCAAATTTCCATATGCTTGAATCTTAGTTAATTAGTAAACTTTCTGATTTTAATTGAAAGCATTTTGATCAAATTTTCTCCTAAATTTATTGATATTAAATTTTAAAAATTTTTATAAATAAAAAATCTTTATTTTTTATTTGGTTAGATATTGGTACAAAATTGACATTAATTAGTCAACATTTATAAAATTTAGTTTGAATTAAAACATGTATCGATTTAAAAAATACAAATAAACATAGGCTAATTTCAAAAAATATACGCTTAGACCAACATTTGTGGATAAGTTTATTGCCTGATTAGATAGAATGATTTTAGTAAAGACTTGTTTTTTTCATTATTCTTAAAAATTCAGCTTCATTAATTTCACCATCATGATCTAAGTCAGCTTCGTCGATCATTTCTTGTATCTCCTCTTCAGTTAAATTTTCGCCGAGCTCTTTTGCCACTCGTTCTAAATCTTTGAATCCGATTTTTCCATTTTCATCATGATCAAACAATCTGCAAAATTAAAGGATTAATTTTTGATATAAATAAATTTAAAATTCTACTTGAAAGCCTTGAGAATTTCCTCTTTAGTGTCTTTTTCAGACATTTTCTGGGACATCAATGTCAAAAAATCATTAAAATCAATGGTTCCAGCTCCTTCTTTGTCAATTTCTGCAATCATTTTTTTGATTTCTTCTTTTTTTGGTTCGAAGCCCAAGGCCCTCATGGCAACTTTGAGCTCCTTGACATCAATGGTTCCAGAACCATCCGCATCAAAAAGATCAAATGCTTCTCTAATTTCTTGTTTTTGCTCTTCGGTCAATTCTGGTCTAGGACCATTTAGTTTTTTCTTCTGACCTCCACTAATTGGTTTTCGAGCTGAAGCGCTTGCAGTAGCAACAGACTATTTAAAAAAAGGTTTGAATTTTTCTTATTATTAGATTCAAATTTACCATTTTTTTCTTGTTAAATTTTAGTGTCTAAACTTTTTTTCAAATTTCTAGATTTGAACTAAATGAGAAAATGTACAAAAATAAATGTGATTTTATATACATGTACTGTCAATTATTTTATAAATATAATTAAAATTTTGCTAGGTAACAGTCAGTTTTTCTAACCCCGTTTAATTTTAAAATTTTCAATTGCCGTGATTATTATTTTAATGTAAAATCAGGAGTCATAGAAAAATCATAATTTTTTATCTATAATTCTATCAGAATACTAGATCTTTCAAAATTTATGCATTGACAATTTTTCTAGTTACACTTACAGTTAAGGTGATAGAATTGAAAAAAAAACCGATACAACAAAATTAAGTTTTCTAAAGTTCAGTTTTAATCAAGGAAGTAACATATTTTATGCTTGACACAAATTCAAAAAATAAATTAATTTGAAGCTTTTTAATTTAGCATTCTTGCTTGAAAATATTTTTTTCAGTTTTTTAATTCTAGATATTCCAATTACTGAGACAAGGGAATGTTACTATATTTTTTGCAACAAAAATTTATATTTCATAATTTTCTTTAAAGAAAAATTTTCGAAAATGTAAAATTTAAATAAAAATATTTTTTATTAAAATAATTCTTGAGTTTTGCTAAATAATCAAAAGGTGAATATTTTTTCTCAAAAATAAAGATCGTATCATTAAATAAAACTAAACGAATGCAAGGCTAAATCACCGGCCATATTTTCATTTAATAAAAATCCATTTGTACCAGCTGCGCCAGCAGCCACATGTATTGGTATTAAATGCTCTTCTCTGGGATGAGCTTCTCTAGCAAAAAAAAATTTTGCCAATTTAAAAAAGTTTAAATTAGCATTGACAGACAATTTAACTACAGGTATATCACCATCAGAAGCAAGGGTAAAAAAACTCCATGGCCGAAATTTCTTTTATTATCTCAGTTAACTTTTATGTTGTTTTTTGTGAGTAAATCAACTACTTTTTTCGCTAATTCTGCGTTACCTTTGCACGATACTTTAAAATATAAGTATAAGTCAGGAAATCCATAAAACAATTCTTTATGATTCAATTTGTTTGTCACAAAAATTGATCCTTTCGTTTCCCATTGAGCACAAATAATCAAAATTGATTTTGGCTTTGACCATAAATATTGATCTGTTTCTAATGAAGGTGGAGTGGTTATTTTAATCTGTTGTGCTACTTACTCTTAAAAACAAGCAATTCAATATGTCATTGAGAAATAGTGTATGCTATTTCATTAAATTTTTTGAATAATTTGAAATTTGATTATTCTGTTTCTGAGCAAAATAAATATTTTTAAAATAAAATATTTGAAAGGTCAATTTTATTTATTTTATTTGGTTAATGTGATCAAGCAAAATTACAGAAAAGGAAAATTTAAGCAAACAAAGTTTTCGAAATTGGAAAAAAATATATCGAAAAGAGCACAAAATGTTTAATCTAGTGCAAATAATTACATAAATGACCTTTTTAAGATTAATAATAATAAAAATAATAATAATTGTTCCTTCTCTATCCTAGTGTATAATGGGGAGGCGCTCATCTCCTTTTCAAGTACCTTTTTGAGCAACGGCTCCGATCTGACATAGAGGCTACTGCATCGAGATATTGATTAATAAAAAGAATTTAAAAATTGTGAATATTAAATCCTGTAATATTTTCAAATTATTATTATTATTGTTTTATCTGCAACGGCTGAACCACGGTACACATTGTCTTTAGAGTTTATTATGTCGTCTTGCAGAGCCAGCTGGTTTTGAAAAGTTTAAGTTTGGACTGTGATTGATCGGATGAAATCATTCTATGATATTAATATTTTTCTTAATTTTTAAATATTAAATTACCTCTTCGATCTTCTAGAATTGTCAGTCCGGTTATTTTAAGGCAATCTTCGTTACTTTTATTTCTGTTAGTTGGTACAAGTTTTGTGGTCTTCCTTTGGACATTTTCGATTTCTATAATTACCTGATTTTGAATCGGGTACGAAATTATCAAGCCATATTTTAGATGCACGTAAGATTTAAACAGTATTTTGAATGTTATTTATTTTTTGTTCTGTACCGAGCTTGAGCTCCCTCAGAATTAAAAAAATAAAAATAAAATAAAATCGAATTATAAAATAAATTAAATTAAAAATAAAGTAAAATGGATTAAATAAAAGAAATTAAAGAAAAGATAAATAGATATGTAATAAATGATATATATATTTTTTTTTTTTATTTTGACATGTAGTTATTAAAAGTTAAGCAAATATATTAGATGAAAGAAGTCCTAGAGTCCTAATTTTTGAAGAATTGTTTGAGCTTTTCGAGTACAAAATTTGCTTCGAGGATGGATGCAGAAATATGCTTATTCCATTTTAGCTCGTCTTGTATCTTCACTTCTAGTTCCTGTTCTCATTTTGTGTTTTCTAATGCCGTGTCCTCGATTTCGAATGTTTACAAATGGCCTTCGTGAGTTTTTTTGTTGCCGATGTTGATGATTTTACATTTAGGTTTGGGTTCATGTTCCATTTACTTTTCACTCTAATAATGTGTTGATGCTGGATTGTAAATTTTTCATTGTTTTTTGGAGTCTTGATCAATTATTATCCTAAAAGTAAGCTGCCGAAGTCAATCAGAATGTGTTCGGACAAGACAGATCCAGTTTTCTTCAAATTGTTTTAAAGATTAAGATTCAACTAAAGTGTCGATTTGAAAGATAGATTTCTGGTTATAAACGTATATTTAGGAAAAATCATTTGTAACAAAATGCGAATTAAATTCAGTTTTTTTTTAAATGATCCATTTTGATTTTTTTGCTTTTTTAATTCAGCTATTTTGAATTAATCTATATTGATTTTTTTGCTTTTTAATACTGAATAATTTGCTATCGCAAGCAAAGAGTTTACAAAGAATGGATAACTGGTTTTGAAAGTCATTAATGGAGATTGAAAACAAAAATGGCCCTAAAACGGAGCCTTGTGGTATCGATTAGACCACTGAGAATCGATTTCCAGTCAGACAATAAAACATCGAGAACACTACTCTCTGCTTTCTTTTTGAAAAAGTCATCTCAAAATTATATCTTAAATCCAAAGGGTTCCAATTTGATAATTAACTCAGGTTGTGAGACCATGTCGAACACTTTCATAAATTCTAAAAAAAAAATGTATCCTACGAAATTTCTATTTAAGCTCATTAATTAGCAATTGTTATAAAGCCAACACATGACTTGGATTTCAGGAACCTGTTTTGAATTTTCCAAATTAAATTTTTGTTTTTAATGATCTCAACTCATTTTTTTTTGTCAATTTTATTCAAGTTTTGTGCAAGATTGATGTGATTGGAATCGGATTTGATTTTGATGCCTCTTTTGTATATTGATGTTATAATCACTTGGCTTCAGACTGATGAAATAGCTGATGTGTTGAAGGAGTTTTTGGAGATAATTGAGGCAAGCGTTGAAAAGCTTAAAACACGTTCGTTTAACAAAACTTAGCTAATTTCATCAATACCAACTGATTTGTTTTTTTCTGCTCGGCTCATCTGTAATAACCAGCTTAAGTATATTGTTTATAAAACTGGGCTCAAATAATACTTGGTAAAATAATCATCTTGTAATTTTTTAAAAATTAGAAATTTTGTACATATTTTAAAGGTCAAATTCCGCCGAGATTCCTTTATTCGATTTTTATAATTAAAATTAACAAATAACAATAAAATTAAATGTAAAAGTATCTAATTTTCTTGATTTTTTTTAGAAATTCATGTGACTCTAAGTAATTATTTAAGTAGTCAATAAATCAAAAGTCAAGTTATGACTTTGACTTTACTTTTGACAGTGACTTATACAGCTCTTATAAAAATTATTTATTGACGCTTCTATTTTTTATTTTTAAACTATTTCATAGAAGTTTCACCATTCCCATAGAAGTAATATAATATAAATAAAATAAAATAAAATGGCTACTATCAAAAATTCTAAAATGTAATTAACTTTCAAGTTTTCAAGTTTCAAGGTTAATCAACAGGCTAGTGCCCATGCCTCATGTCATGAAACTTATTAATACATCATTTATTTAATTGATTATTAAAAACATACGTCTTGTTTCCAAATTATTCATAGTCCTTTCTCTCTGCTTAACCTACACTCGGATGGTGACGCCATCCGATTGAGTGTATAATTTTATGTTATTATTATTAATAAACATTGCAATACACATTGTAGCTTTTTAATAAACCATTTAGTATGGGCAACTTGAAATACATAATCATAATCAAATGATCAAAATTTAATTGATTAAAATCTTAATAAAAATGATTAAGTTGCATTTTTTAATTTTTTTTTTAATTTAACATAAGATGTTTATTATTTTAATTTAAAAAAAACAAAACTTTTTTCTCTAATTGACCTTTAATTGATTCTTCTAAAATTTTTATTTGAAAACTTTAATGACAAATATAAAATCGACATTTAGGTATCCAAATTATGGCTGAAATAAACGCTTTAAATGATATTTAAATATCAATTAAATTATTTTACGGCGAAACAAAGTTAAATTTTGTATTGTAAAATTTCAAAATATTCATTAAGTATTCTATTTACTTCAGATAAAAATTTATTCATAATTTTCTATCTAATTATTGATTAAACAAATAATGTCTAAAAAAGTTTAGTCATTTATTATTAAAAAATTGATAAAAAATACCTTTTTGTTTAAATCAAAAACTAAAAATTTTGATTTGAAATTTACATTTGATCATGAACTTCAATTTGCCTTTAGTAAGAATTAAATAAATAATTAATATTTCAGTTGAATTATTAGTTAAGCTTGCATGATGTTTTTTAAAAGGATCTCATTTTACTATTTTTTTTTGAAAATTTAAAAATTTAAAAATTTAAAAATTTGAAAATTTTATGTCAAAATGGTAGTGATCAAAACATAGTCCATATTTCATATCAGGTGAAGATAATTATAAGGATATCTAAAATAATTTCCCATTTCGAACAATATTAATTTATTAAATTGTGTTAAAAGCAAATATTTTATTTGCAAAAAGTATTATGTTTTTAAGGAAATTCAAAATGAAGTAATCATTTGGTTCCAGGTAACGGAATGTTGTAGTAAGTTATTCTAATGAATGGTGGTCTCAGCGTCAAATACCAATACAAATCGTTGTAATAAAAGTAAAATTCTTTTTTGATAAATATTTCATTATAAGCCTCTGTAAATTGTTCCAAGTAATCACTTCGTTTCTGAAAAGTCTTGTAAAATTCTTTGATTCCATTGATCAGTGTTTCATTTTTGCTGTTGACTATCTGTGAATAATTTCCAATCAATTGAGGAGTGTGACTATACAGATTTAATCTTGTATAGTTGAGTTTGACACTTTCATCAAATTTAGCTCCCACTGCATAAAGTTGATCAAATGCCCTAAAAATATTCTTTAACAAATTTTTTAGGTGAATTCTTAAATTTACCTTAAGACCCAACTTGCACAATCAAACGAATCAAAAAACATTACTTGGGAACTATCAGTGTTATTGTTGTTATACACACTCCATGTTTCGTAGTAAACGGCAGTGTTGTTATCATAAAGAGACCAATTGGCGAACATGTTAAACTGTGTGCCGCTTACTTCTGAAACTTTTTTTACAAATCCATATTGATTCCATACAGTATCATTTATTCCATCAAAGACGCATAGAGCTCCTAAACAAGCACAAATTTTTATTATTTTTATCTAAATGAAATTTTAATTTTCATAATTACCTTGATTGCACCATTTTAAATTTCCATTTTCCAATAAGTGAGGAAATGTGCAATTGAAAAGTTGATCTAGTTCGTACCATTCCATTGTATAGTTGAGACCAGTTTTTTTACTTCTAAATCCCACACCATCATGCATGATATTCTTTTATTCAAATATTTAATTAAATTTTTTTTAGAATTTTTTGATTTAGTACAAAAAAGCCCATCAAAGGACCATATTTAAATGACCAGACTGGCTTTTTCAAAGCGAAAACTTCTACGGTATCACCTGGATCCATGTAAGGCATTGAGTTAATGGATTTTCCTGTTGGACAAAATGGAACCAATCCTTTAATAAAAACATTATTATAAGTGAACCATTCTAATTAAGATATTTTTTACCAGCTTGACAGTATGGATCATTTTTTGGTCTTTCTGATACATGTCTAAAATTGTTTAAAATTAAATCGACTTTTTTCTAATATATATTCTATTTATGGTAGTTATCTATTTAATAGCACTAACTTTAATACTTTTTATTATTAAACATAGTCTTAAAATATAATCGCTTGCTTTTTTTTCATTATTTATTATAAACCGTTTGAAGCTTACAGTGGCCTAATGGAAAGGGTTAAAAAGCGACGATACTCTAATCGAAGCTAAAAAAATAATGCATTATATACGAAATAAATAGCTTAATATAAGTAATTTATTTTTATCTTTTTTAATCTTATATTTTCGATTCAAAAAATTTGCAATTAATTCTTTTTTTTTTATTAAAAATGTGCATTTATAAAATTTTAACCATTTTATGATTATTGATCATTTTTCGATCAAATATGCTAGATTAAAAATAGAAATATAATTTTATTAAAAAATTATGTTATTTTTTAGTTATGGTTGATAAGATGCTGCAGTACCGTAGCTTTTTGCTCACGGCCATTAGAGCCGTGTCGTCACTTTCGTTTGTAGCTAAAAGTGGTCTTTAATAATATATAAGTAATTTATTTAATTATTTATGTATTTTTTTTTTGCTTTAGTACAGAAGCATAGAAACAGAGAATTGAGCATGTTACTTAAAAAATTATCGAATTAATTCTAAATAATTTAAAAATTTTGAACTATAATTTAACACATCACTTTTTATTTTTTTGATTTTAGAATTCTAAGTGTAATCTAAATTTATTAATTAATTCTCTTATTTTAATCCTCAACTTTTGATGTGATTTTTTCTACCGTATTCTTTTGTTCGATATTAGAATTAAGCTTTTTGAGTTTTATGCGGCATTAAAGCTTGAGATTTATGAGAAAAATAAAAATTATTTTTTTTGAATTCAACATTTGATTAAGCGCTGTAAATTTAAACTAAGAAAAAGCAGAAAAATTATTTTTTACTTTTTGAAAAAATTTAAAAATAAAAAAAATTAAATAAAATAATTCAAAAATACTACCGTAAACTCGTGTTCACGACTCTAAGAGTAAAGCCCAAATTTAACTTTTACTCTAACAAAAAAATTGTCTTTTTTTCTATTTTTTAATTAACTCTACAATTTTTAAAATTTTCATTTTTTTTTGAGAGCAAAGACAATTTTTTTGTTAGAGTAAAAGTTAAATTAGGGCTTTATTTTTGGAAAATATCCCATACTCAGGGTATTTTCTTGCAAATTAAATTTTAATTGTTGTAACATAGAAACTATGAAATTAACTCTTATAGAAAAAAGGTTGGATTTGGGCTTTACTCTTAGAGTCGTGAACACGAGTTTACGGTATCTAAAAGAACTGTTTATCATAATTTTTAAAAACTTATCGATTGATATTCTTAAATAAAACAAATAAAATGTTTTTGTTTTCTAATTTATCCATTTTTATCCTAAATTTTAGAAAAAATATAATTTTTTAAAATAATTTTATTGAAAAATCAGGAAAGACATCACAGCTCGAACCAAAATTGTGCCTAAAGGCAATTAAATCATTTTCTCTCTTATTTCATCATTCTATCACATAAGTATCTTTTTTTCTCGGACTTAGACTTAAAGCTCTATTAGAGCTTCAAAATGATTTTTAAATTTTTAAAATAAACTCTTACTGGTAAGGAATTGGCCATGTGTAGGCGTCTGCATTGATGACTGAGTAGGAAAAGTAGATAATAATTCCCAATAGAGTATAACTATTCATTTTATAATAATTTAAAAAATAATATTAACTAAAAAATTAACTTTTATTGAAATTTTATTATCTTGATAAAGTATCACGAGAAAAAATACATGTGTTTATTAAGAAATTACTTATATTCATAAATTACAACCGGGTAGAAGAACACAATTCACTGTAATATTTTCAACAGATCCTGCTTTTATGGCACAGCTGGCTAAAGTTTCCGCAATTAATTGCGATAAATCGAGTTTTTTAGCCAATTTTTTGTCATCCATTGTATTTCGCTGAAAAAGATTCAATTCATAATCGCTAACTTGTACCACTTTAAGATCACTGGGTTTAATTTTGATGCCACAATGAGCCGATTTTGCAGAAGCAACTGAGTTTCTGTCTGAACATTTCTCAGTTTCCGTTCCCACATCTGAACCAATTTTGAATTTCAAATTTGCGCTGTTTTCCAAAGTTAGCCTATTTGGATCACTCAAATTTTCATTGTTTTGGTTTTTGTTTAGATTTTTTTCAAATTTAGAGTTTATTGACTCATTGGACACATATCGATCATGTTCGTTCTCATTCGGATTGACAAAATCAATTTCGTTATTATCTTGAACTGTCTGAAGCAGCGATTTTTCTCTGCTTTTTTCCTTATTCATATTAATATAATATTGATGAAGCATCGTCTTTACACTTGGACTGGTAGCTCTCTCATTAACAATTGGAACTTTTCTAGATGGTATCATCTTGAAAATTAAGATTTTAATCGACATTTTAAAAAAAATTCTAAAATTCTACCTGGAGAACAATATCAGCCGCTTTCTCGTAGTCAATTACACTCCAAAGTCCTTTAGTAGCAATAATTAGAGCAGCATGGGTGTCTTCGATTTTGTAGCTACGTATGCTAGGCTTAGAGGTAATATATTTTTTTATTTTTCTATCACCATGAAACCCAAGTCCTCTGCTAATCGAATACAATGCTTGAATTTTTTTTTGTCCAAATGATGTTTCGATTATAGGACAGCCTTTGATTTTAGATATTTTTTTAAGTAGCTCAAAGCTTTAAAATTTACCTCTCTTTTCCAATGAATTTCTATCTTTAATACATTCGTTCAGCGTATGTAGAGTAGTCAGGACTTTATGGTTTCGATTGAGTTTCTTTACAGATTTTGCTGTATTCATGACCAAAATAGCTTCTACATCGCCTGAAAAAAAAAAAAAAATAATCAATTTTTTTTTTAATTTATTTGTTTTTGTTACCACAGTTAGCTATATGTATCCATCCTGTCGAATCGATTTTTTCGATAATACAGCAGCAGGCAGTGCTACCACTCCATCTAACTTTTGAGATTTCACCATGACCCCTGGCCAGCAGTTTGTCCATTTCATGGAACCCATATTTAAAAGAATTTCGATACATTCTGATTAAATTTTTTTCCTGCTCAGTAAACGAGCCTTCATAGTTATTCTCATTATCAAGAAAATTATTTAGACTAAATTTTTTTTTAACCTGGGTATAGTCACCAGAAATTTTCGATTCGCATTCTTCTTCATAAGAGTAGTCGAATTTTTCCAAATTATTTATTTCATCAAATTCATATTTTTCTTTGATAAATTGAACTTTGTTGGTATCTACAGATTCAAGAGCGTGCAATAAGCCTAGATGTAATTGTGAACAACACTTCAAACTTGAATTATCTCCATCATAGCCATCAAAAACTCCAACATAAGTTAAATTTGGATTTTCACCTTAAATTATTTTCAAATACTAAACACTTTTCTAAGACAAGAATTTGTCTTACCAAAACAGTCTAAAACCGCATTGGTATCTTCCATTGACTTTTTACATGCATTTTGAACAGCACACGATCCTATTGCTATTATTTTTTCATTTTTAACTATTCTACTTTCACCTTGAAAAAATAATTTTATCTTTAAATATAATTTTCAGACATTTACAAAGCTTAACCAAAAAAAAATTTCATTTTGTTTTTTTTTGGTTGAAAAAATTTAAAAAAATGTTTTAATAAATTTGAAATTAGATACCCTGGACGTCTTGTCTCGACTTTTGATTTAAAACTCGATTAAATTCAAATGAATTGTTAATAAATGATTTAAGAATTTCATAATTTTCATTAATTAGTGAAATTTGCATGTTCCATTGATAAATTTTTTTTTTATCAGATTCATCAAAATTTTTCAAAGTCTTTCCAATGCTTTTTACCATTTGCATTCTTTTTTCGTTCAAAATATTCTCATTTTCAGGTGGTTCATCAAAGTCAAAAAAATTCAGCAAACTATGAAATTTTTCGTGATTTTTTAACTCTTCAACGCCAATGTGGTTATTACATTTTTTGCACTTTAAAGTCAAATCTGGTTCATTTGAATTTTCGGCAAATATCTCTTGTGGGTAGTCGTCAAAATCTGTATTAGGAGTGTCTTAATAAAAAAAACATACAAATAACTCGAAAATTTTAAATAATTTAAATTTACATCTATCAATGTAGTCTTTATCAATATTTAAACTAGGTGTATTCGTCTGTTCAAAAGAAACCTTATTTTTTCGAGTCAATTCGTCTCTTGAACTATTGCGGATATTTGATAAATTTCTCTTGAGAGTCTTAGATTTCATTTCATTCGGAAAATTCCGCATGGTAGAGTTCATTTTTGGGAGACAATTAAGTATTATAGTAATTATTAAAAAAAAAGCTTGGGTTAATGCGTAATTTCAAAAAAAATTCTTTACATATAATTATTGTTGCCATGGTAATAGGTAAGTTTTAATTTTAAATTTTTGAATATTTAAGTATCTTAAAGTATTTCTTTGCATTTCAAGATGGTGATTATTTATTTACTATTAAATAAAAAATATTGAAAATAAAATAAACTCTTGAATGTTATTTGTAATGAATAGATATCTCAAAGCTTTTAAACTAAAATTGCTGAATTTTTTTAAAATAAATTCTTAAGCACAATTACTTAAGTGTTTAAAGAATGTTTAAAAATAATTTACAATGGTTGATCGTTAAGATTTAAAGAATTAATATATTTGACTTTAATTTATTGGCAATTGTAATCTCTAATAAAGTAATCGAAAACAAAAATATTTAATTTGTTTATAGTTATTTAAATATAAATTAAAATTTTGTTTTCAAATAACTCAATAATTAAATTTTGCATAAGCCAGTTTAATGCCGAGTTCATCGACGTAATTTGTTTTAAACTAGAACAAAATATTCCTCTAAATACTCAATTTTTGATTTAAAATAGCTTTATTCGAAAAAAAATAAACAAAAATTTTAATTATCTTTTTTAGAATTATTTTATTTTCGTAATACTTCAATTATAGAAAATAGTGAAGCATGACTAATTAAGTTTATAGTTTCAGCTAATTGAAAAATTTAAGAATTCAATGAATGTACAATATGGTTCCATCTATGTTTTAAAAAAAAATTGAAGCCTTTCAGAACATGAATTTAGTCTTTATGCTCATTTTGGCCAGTATTTGCATTACAAAATCAGGATTCATAATAGATTTAATGGAAATTGTTTTTATTTAAATTTAGTTTAATTAAAGCCAATATTTTCATTTTAATTTAAAATTTCATCGTACTATTTTTGAATTCAGTAATGAATTTAGATCTAAACGGAAAACATCCGTGTTTTAAATTCAAGAAGATTCTTGAAGAACCAAGATGAGTTAAAGGGACAAAAAGCAGCACAGAAAAACTTGAGTTAATTTCAAGTTTTCAATTGAGATATCAAAAAAATAATTTTTTGATATAATATTTTTCTCATTACATTGAATTTTCTTTTTTTTAAATTAAGAATGTTGTTTGTTTGTTCTAAGATTGTAGAAACGAGCTATTATTTTTTAGTATCAGAGCGAGTGCTTGCTCAACTGATTGAAATTTAACTTGTTATTATTTGTTTAAATTGAAATATTTGTTTTACAATACTTTACATCAAAATTAAAAAATAAAAGGCTTTAAAATAAATTTCAATTTTACGAAATAATTAAAAAAAAACAATATAGCTTATTTGAATAAATGATGAAGATGATAATGATTATAAAGAATATTAGCATCATAGAAAATTAAATGTTTTTAATGGTTACAATTTTAATGAAGAGTGATTGTTATATAAAATATAAATAAAGCTTGAATGAATCAAAATAATGTAAAATAAAATTTGTAGGGCCTAGATGTAGGCTTCTTCATTTAATTTTCTTTTCTTAAGTGAAATGAAAAAGCCAATTTGAGAACAATTTTTCTTATTTTTCTTTTGTTTTGTTTTTTAAAAATCAGTTTTTTAGATCTAAAAACATGTTTTTTAGTTTGACTAATAGGTACTCTTGAATAATATTATCTTGGTGAAAAAACATTTTTCAAACTAGTTCGAAAAAAGTCGAAAAATCCATTCCGATTTTTAAATTTAATTTAAATTTTTTCTACTATTAAGATTAGGTTATTTTAATATTCTTTAGGGCTGCATTGATTTATATATTTGAACGTCAAGCAAATGAAAGAATTTAATTTTGCATTAGATTATAGAAGAAAAATTCATTCATTCTCCTAAAGAGAAGTAAAATAACATGAATGTAATCAAATTAATTTTATTTCAATGAAATACGTCATGGAAGAATTTTAAAAATTTTATGGCAAAAAATTCATCTTTAAACCATTTAAAATAATTAACTAAACATTGAGTATAGAATAATTTAAAGGTATAAAATGATTTTTTTTTAAATTTGCTATAAAATTAATAGTAAAACAAAGAGCATTGTATATAGTGATCAAAACAATTCTTTTAAAAGATAGATTTTCAATTATTTCATTCCCAATTGAATTGTGTTTTTAGTGAGGAGGTAGAATATATTTTTATTTTTTTTTGATGTTTTCTTAATAATTAAGATATAATTATTTTAAAATTATATCCAGAAAATTAGATAAATCAGTCTTAACCATTTTCTCCGGATAAATAAATGGCCTCAATAAGAATGCATGGTTATTTGATGACCATAAAAACCTTTTAGCAAGTTTAAGTTTTTTTTTAAATTCTTTTTTTAAAAAGATAATCTTTGAATTAACTCAATCTAAAAATTTCAACAAATACTGAAATATTATTCATTTTAGAAATTAGAAAAAGAATACAATTTATGAATTCTCATACTAAAAAGATAAACATTGCAACGAATAAATAAATAAGTGAAATTAAAAATAAACATTTAGATTTGTTTGTATTTTAGCGTTTTATATCTTTCTTGTTCAACTCGTTTCCTAGATCTGCTCTACAAGTCAATTTAATTATTGTAAATAAACATATCCAATGCGCTGAAAACAATGGTATGCTTTGCTCCGTTTAGTATTTTTCTTAAGCAATAATCTATCTTAAATTTCTATACACTGACACCTTATCTATTTCAATTTTATTTTACTAAGGGAGTATTGAAATTTAAATTAGAGCAAACAAAAATAAGCATTTGGGTGTTCGGTTAGTATTTATTATAGCGAAGATTTTCTTTCTTAAATCTAATCTTTATGGAAAATCTTTTAATTTCGTGTTTTCTTTCAAAAATTATCTTTATTTCAAATTTTCTTTATTTAAATAAAACAAAATTATCTATTTATCTAAATGGCTTTTATGTCGGCTAAATATATTGTTTAATTTCTTGCTTGTATTATCAGTAAATATTATTGTTTCTGATCGTTTTAATCGACTGGTTATAAATTTATAAAAAATCATAGTATAAGTCTTGATTTATTTAGATTTCTCATTATTCGAGAAAGTTTATTTAGAATTTTTTTCTTTATAACAAAATTGTAAAAAAATTTCTACCCAATTTGGTCCTGTGAAGCTAGCAGCACAAATTATTCAGTCTCAATTTATAAATTAAATTTAGCTTAGGTATATTAAATTAAAGAAAATCTATAAAAAAAATTTTGAGAATGCAAATTTGGTATTTTAAAAATTTTTAAATTTTTGGTTTTCAACTAATCTCTTCAATTACTGAATTTTCATTTGTTTTATAAAAAAATGAAAATACAAGGGCGTTAGAATTTCAAAATCGATAAGAGCTTTGCTTAATTAATTATTAATTTAATATTTTTACTTGAACAAAATTGTCATCAAGTATACATCACAGGATAATTAAACAAACAGATAAACTGAGAAGCCGTTTGAATTTAATAATTTCATTTTTGTGACAGAATAGACTGTGAGACATTTTTTCTAATTGAATTTAATTGTGTAAAATAAATTGACTATGAGAAGCAAAAATGGTCTTAAAAGAATCTATTTACGCGATAAAATTGAAATATGAAGTAAGAAATAAAATAAATAAAAAATAAATAAATCTGAGATGAATCGAAATTTCAAAATGGAAAATATTTTATTAATAAATGTATTTATTAGTTTTTAATTGAGGCTTTGTGAACAAGAGCTTTGCTCAAGTTTGTGTCTAATAATTGAATTAGAATAACATAAATCTTTTTTATTTTTTGAACAAAAAAAATTCAACAAACTAAACAAGAACTTTTTTCAAAATTAGATTTTTCATTTCGTATCTGTTTTGAATAAGGCTTTATTTCACAATTTAATTTATTTGCTTGTTGTTTTACTCCAGCTATTTTGGTTATAATTTTTTCTCCAATTCGAAAGTCTCAAGCAAATCCTCGTTGAGAAATCCTGGTTTATTTCAAGGCATACTATCTAAGCCACGACTCCGCTGGTTAAATTAGACATAAATTTCAAATGAGCTTAAAGTTGTTCTTTGATGGCTGCTTTAATTATTTATTATTTTGTTGCAATTAAATATTGCAATTAAACAGTTGGAACTCACACAACCACGTACATACACAAACACACACACACTCTAAAAACAACAAACAAAGCAACTATTCTGATTATGCCACGGTAAGAACGTTTCGGTATGAAATTCCACAAGGCACGAAACAATCTCTTTCTTGAATTTGTTTTATTGGATTTTTAATTCATATTTGTTTAAATTTTCTTAATTAAAAATAATGTTAATAAAATATTTTTTTTTATTTAAGGAAGCATAAGTCTTAAGTAGCAGTTTGTTTAATTTTTGCCAGGATTATAGCTGGAATTAGCTGTTTAATTAGGATTCAAAATAATTAAGCAACATAAGAAGCATATTTTGTCGAAATAGAAAGAAAAAAAATTTATAAATTTATTAAGAAAATTTTGATGGAATTTAAAGCTTCCTTTTGTGTTAATAAATGATCGGAAAATGCCGTTTCGCAAAGTGTCTGAATGCCAAATCAATTTGTATATTTCTGAACCTTTAAGTTTCAAATGCCAGTCCTTTGTTTTTCTCGGCTTCATGAATTATTGCAATTAAATCGCATACAAAAAATTAAGTCACATTTTTCTAAATTAAAAATTTTTAGATCACATTTTATGATCTGTTTGTGAAAAGATTTTATTTTAAAAAAGTGCTATCAATTTTAGATCGATCTAAAGCAGAATGTGAGTGCACCCGAACCTCTTATGTTTCAAAGTAGTTGAGAACTTTGTTCAGATTTAATTGAGAATGTCAAGGAAAAATTTTTTTGAATGTTTTTTCAAGATCTGTAGCGATAAATTTTCTGCTGAAATTAAAGTCAAACAAAATTTTAGCGAAAACCCAAAGTTCAGCAATTCAAATTTTTCTTCTATTCAAGCCAAAATTGCTCTTTATTTACTTTCTCAGCAACAAAACTTCTTCTGAATCTAAAAGTCATCAAATTAAACTATGATTTCTTGGAATTTGTTTGTTCATATGCGAATGAGACTTATTCTAATTGATGTCTAATTAATACAATTAAATATATGGCTTTGAATATTTATTAAAAAATCTAACTTTGATTACAAACAAAAGTAAATCATGGATTTATGGCTTTGGAAATGAACTGAAAAATTTGGCATATATTTCAATCGTAAATATTTTAAAAGGCTATTAGCTTTATCTCAATCGACTAATTACACCAACACATGTTCGTGACGTTTTTGAATGTTCAAGATATTTCCGAACCAAGTTTGGTCACATTTTAAAAATTAATGACTCTAATATGCTAGCTATTTCAAGAATTTTTTTTAATTTTCTTTCACAAAAAATAAAAAAAGAATGGAAAATCAACAGTTTGACTAAAATTGTTGAAAATTTTTTTCATCAGCTCTTGAATTATTGTTAGAACAAAATAAAATTATTTGTTTTATATATATTTCAAAATTAATTAACTTTTGTCAAGAACATTGTGTATTTAAAGCATTATTTTAAATCACAAAAAAAATTTTATTTTTTTTTAAATTTCAAAAACAATGAGATTTTAATTTATTTAGTTAAATTAATCTCGATATTTAAATGTTTTAGCAGTCAGAATTTTTTCAGATTAAATATTTTAAAAGTAAATAAATAAAACAAATTGACAAAGACCTAAAATTAAAAAGTCAATTAGTTTTTTTGTGTCGCATTCAGACTATTTAAGCACTTTCTTTGGCTAAAGGCTTTATGTTATTCTAAAAATTCACCTGACAAGACTTTCAAAAAGTATACTGTTATTAAAGAATTCAATTTTTTGATAAGTAAAATGAATCTAATTTAACGATGCTAGTTTAAATTGCTTGATGTTCGAAGAGCTGAGATCAAGTCACGAAAGCTCATTAGGCTGAAGTGCATCTAATTTTGAGAGTCAAAAACTTGCCAAACTTTTAGCAACTATTCGGACAAGTGAAAGACCAGCTCTGGCTATAGTCTAGTAGAAAAAATTTACACAAAGTTTGTTTTTTATTTAAATCGTTTCCCTAGTTTTTCTATTAGTTTAGTTGTTTCCAATCTAGAAAATTAAACTAATAAAAATAAAACAATCATGATGATAATTATAATGTTTTTTTTATTTAAATATTAATATTTGTGATGATCATTTTCGGTTCGAGTTTTGGTTTTAACTAGCTCTTTCAATTCTTTTTTTTTGTTTTATTTCGTATTTGTTATTGTTATTAATTTATTAGTATTTCTATACTATTTATCATACATATACATTCAAGTTAAATAAAAACAATAAGATGGTGCGCGCTTGCTCTCTTTTAGGATTTATGTCTTACAAATAAAATCGTTGTTTGCTTTAGCTTGCGCTTTTGTTGCTCCATTCTTGATATCTTGCTTTTTGTTGTTTAGTATTAGCTGATTCGAAGTGTTCATTAGAAAGAAAGCGAAGAGAACCAAGAAAAATTATTTTATTAAAATAAAACATGAAAATAAATAACACAATATAACAAAAATAAAAAACATATAAATACTGTATAAATAACAACACAAACAGTAAACAAACCATCAAATGATAGCTATAAAGTTTTTCTCTATCTTTTTTTTCTCTTTTTTTCCAAGCTCTTCTAAGTTTGGTTGTTGGGTGTCCCGACAGTCATGTACTTGCATTTTAATTCTAGCTGATTTTCAATTAAACACGATTCCGGCTTTAGTGTGACTAACTTTGTTTAGTGCCAATTAGTGATTTTAAATTGAGGCTTTGACAAAAATTTGTTTTGAATTCTTGAAATTGAAACGGGAATTGAAGTTTTTGTTCGAATGGAACAACAAAAGCACAACCAAGTAAATAGAGACAAAGCAATATTGAAAGTTGCTTGGGGAGATATCTAACAAAATGTTGTTTCTCTCTTGTTTTTAAATGAGAATTAATCTATTTATTTGCATGATTTATATCTAGTTTAGTTTGTTTTCAGAATATATATTCTTTGGAATAAAAATATTTTTAATTAAGAAAAAAATTGACTCTGGTGCACAACTGGATACAATTTTTAGAAGCTAATTAAGAAAATTTTTGGTTGTATTTGAAAAACAAAATTTTTCAAAAAAAAAGCATTGTTTTAAATTGTTGAGAATTGTTAAACCTGTGCATGTTTTTTAATGTTTCGTTCAGCATAAATTTAGACAGCTTGCTAAGATTAGATACGAGGCCTCAATGGTCGGCTTAGAATAGCTTATTTGAACAATTTTGTTTACTTGTATTTAAGAGTGCATTATCGTTTAATCAGATCAGTTAAAAATCTAATCGTTTGATTTAAAAGAAATTTGTAAAAATAAATAATCGATTTTTAATGATTAATGGCAATTTTGCTTTAGATGGAAAATATTTTGCCACACATCTCTTGGAATTTTTCGCTCTAAGATCGATTAAGATCTTATTTCAAGTAATTTATTGTTTTTTTTTTTAAATAAGTTTTAAAAAAATTTAATTGCCAAGTTTACAAATAAATTTAATTACATAAAATTAGCAAAAATTATTTGAATTTTTTATACAAAAATATCAGGGTTTAAGCTATTTTTATTGTAAAATTTAGTTGTCGCAGTCAATTAGAAAGCAATGGTATGTGCCAACTTAATCAGCTTTAAATTGGTTTCACCAATTCTGAGAAATCGAAGTTTTGAGCAAAGAATTTTGTATTTTCAGACTAGTCAAGGGTTTTTGAAATTAAGTTTTTATTTTATGTATTGAAAAAAATAAACAGCTTTATAGTCGAATTTTTTTACGACTTGGTAAGATCTTACTTATGGAAAACCTCGATTTTGAAATAAATTATTTTTAATTTTTTTTTAATTTAGTGATAATACATGTGTTCATTTATGCTTTATTTTGCTTAGGATTTGAAACGATGTTTTAAAATTTAAATTTTTGTTCTTTGTTATTTTATTATCAGTATCCTTTTAAATATTTTAATGGAACAAGGAAACTATTTTTAGATTTACATTAAGAAAGTGAAAATGGATACACATGCTTTTAGTGACTAATTTTTTGGCTTTAAGAAGATGAAACTTCGTTTTGCCTTAGTGAATAAGCTAATGAAAAGTCTTAATAAGAACGATTTGGAAAATTTTATTTTCGAGGCCAAAATTGCGTTTATTTCATTTGAACGATAAACAATTTTGAAGAATTTTATTTGTTTTTACCTTGTTTTAGAAGAAAAAAACTTAATATTTGAATTTTGTTTTTATTATTAGTCTTGTTATTGTTTTGTTGCAAGAGAACGATATAGAAAGAATTCAAATTTTCCAACAAACTGTAAACAAATTATTTATTATTATAAAATAAGAGAAAAAAAACAAACTATTTTATTAGTATTTTTGAAACAAATACTCAAACATAAAGGTATATTTCATAGCTCTATTTAGTAAAATATTGAATATTGCTAGCCTTCCGAATTTAGACACGGCATTTGATACACTCACACTTTCACTCTCACACCCAGCACACTTTGAGACCAAAATAAATTTTTATTTTTAAAATTTTGAATAAATTCTTCAAACAAAGAATAACTTAAGTACAAAATCAAATATAAGAATAGTTATTTTTAGTTTTTGTTTTTTTGTCAAAAATAATAATAATAATAATAATTTCATTTCAGCTCGCTCGATTGCGTCAAAGTCCAATTCGAAAATTAATTATTGTTTATTTGTTTAAGGCCAATTTCGTTATTTAGGCATGTTTACTAATTTCTAAATATACCAAGCTCTCAAGGTAATTGCAGGTATTTTTTTTTTCGTTTAAATGTTATTTATAAAATTTTAAATAGAAAGTTTTATTTGAGTGTAAATATTACTGAATCGTCTTCGGATTTTTGCGCATGTTTATATTCATTTGATATCAAATAACACACCATGCTAAACCATTGGCAAACATCTTATCCTACTTGTTCAGCATCATATTGGGTATTAGTGACTGTCTAATTTTACATCGTACGATCTTGAAATTTGTTTTATTTTTCTGACATTTAAAGGTGACTTTTTGTCAAAGTATCTATTTTTTTTCTCTGTTCTATTCAATTGAATACTTATCTAAAAATTGGCCTTGCAAAAGCTGTTTTGTTGGCGATAAGTTAGTCAAATAAGTCGTAAAATTTTATTTTTAGGTTAAGGATTTTTTTAGAGTGTAGATAATGTAGCAGGTAATTGGAACAAAGAGGAAACTTGGAGAGGGTCAAGTAAATTTTTGTTCGAAATCAATTAATAGCCGAACAACCAGCTAATTAATTTTTGTTTTTATTATCGTCCTAGCAGTCTTGGTTTAGCTAAAAAAAGAAAGAAATTAGTTGCCGTGGATATTTTTCTCGAGTTTAGTTCATATTTTCTCTCGAGTGTGTTTGATTAAAACTACATTTTGTGTTTTTGTTATTGTTGTTATTGTGAAAAATATATCAAAATAGAGTTTGTCTTTTAATTGAAGTTAAAAAACAAAAACAAATATTAAATATTTCAAAATTTGAAATCTTAATTTTGGAGCTTTAAGTATGAGCAAAAGTATTTTATACATATAACAATAAATATATAAACGAGTCTAGAATTCGAGTTGGAGTTGTTTGTAAAAAATGAAAAAAAATTGGAAGAAAGTGTTAGTTATTAATTTATTAAAAACAAAAAATATTTATTAAATTTTCTTGTCGCTCGGCATCGAGAATTCAAGCTCTATAAACACACTTGACTTCGACTAGAAAATATTACTTCATTTATGTCATTTCATCTTCCAATTTAGTCATTATTGATTTAAACATATTTAGTTGTTTGTTTAAATTCTAGCTTGTCATTCTTTTATTTTATTTGAATTTGAGCACTAGCCGGATTTTGGCAGCTGCCAAAATACCTGCCAAGCAAGCCACGCTTTAACCATTGTCAAACAAAGTGAATATTTTTTTCTAAATAAAAAACATCTTCATATTTCTTTTCTAATAATTAATAAAAAAAATTTTTTCTCTTAAAATATGTTCTCAATTAAAATGATTAACTGGCCTCGTTTGAACAGCCTCAGCTAGCCAAGTAGCAAGTTCGGTGAATTTGGCCATAGCCAAAGCTGAGCAAAATTCAATTAAAATTATTTAATTAATAGCGCGTTTCTTCCCTGTCTCCCTCTCGCTCACTCTCGGAGTCTCTTGATTAAAATTTTGCAACAAACTTAAACTTGAATTAGAGTTGTTCTTCAGTTGTTTTTCTTTTTGCTTTTTGCTTCGTTTTGTTTAGCTTCTCTATCCTGACATCAAAAACAAACTTTTTTTTGTTTTATTTTTATTGTATTTTTTTTGTTGGTGATTACGCTCGCTTCAAGTTTTAAATTTTTTTTTTAATTAGAAAAAAATAAAAAATTAAATTTAGATATTTTATTTCAAAGAAATAATTTAAGTTTAGTTTTTGTTAAATTTGGAACAAAACAAAAAAAAAAAAACAAAAATGCAAAAATCCGAGTCTATTCATGGCTCAGCCGAACATCATCAGCATGCCGAGTCTAACCGAGCGCGTACCTCCAGCAGCAGCAGCTACGACGAAGACGAGGAGTCCGAATTGAAGAGAAAGCGCTTCAAAACCGATGACGACAATGTGGAAAACGACACCAATGACGTAAGCAATAACTATCTGTCGACATCGTCGGCTTCCTCGACAGCATCGCTCTCGCCCAACATCAAAACCCCCAAAAACAGTGAAGAATCGGATGTTTACACCAAAAAACCTCCATATTCCTATGTGACTTTGATCGGCATGGCCATTAAGAGTTCGCCCATGAAGCGCCTCACTCTCAGTGAAATCTATGAGTACATATGCAAACAGTTTCCGTATTACGAAAAGAACAAAAAAGGCTGGCAAAATAGCATTCGTCACAATCTCAGCTTGAATGAGTGCTTCATAAAATTTCCGCGCAGTTCCACACTGACAGCTGTGAACGACAATGGTTCGAAGAGCAGCGGTTGTTCGGACAGAAAAGGCTGCTACTGGACCATAGACCCAAATTGCTATGAAATGTTCTCGGACAATTTGATCAACTACAAGCGGAGGCGACGAGTGGTCAAAAAAAGTACACCAAATGAGAACAATTCAGTGAGCAGTTTGCTGCCACCGCCGACCCCAGATGCGACCAAGAGAGTGGACCACAAGCCAAAAAATCACACAAATGTCAATGCTCATCGAACTTCGTCGCCGTCGCTCTCAACATCTTCCGCATCATCGAACTCATCCACATCTTCCAAACCAGGTGTAATCAGGACCAACCACGTGAGTGCACCAATCGACCCACTCGTACATCTCAAACAGCAAGCTCTGGCTCAACTGGGACCCATGAACTATTTCAATCCAAGCCTTAACTTATTCAATCCATACTTAGCGCTTCAACAGCCCCAGAGTCAACTGGATCCTGCGTCAGCCATGGCCTTGCTGTCTCGGCCACTCGAATCGCTGTATGCTGCCGCGGCCCTAGCTGCCGCCAGTCAGCCTAGCCAAATGGGTCTCAGTATTCCCAATGCCGGTGTCGGATTCAATCTGCTAAATAGCCCTGTCAATTCACAGAACGACATTAAAGCGAGAATGGCCGAGCTGGCTGCCATGTTCCAACAACAACAGCAATTGCAGTACCAAAATCAGTTTCAGAATTTTAACTTTATTCAACAGCAGCAGTTTAATCAAGCACAGCAATCGAGTCAGAGCAAATGAAGTATTTGTGTCCGGGTTGAATAGCTAACAAGTCAGACTGAGATTTTTAACTTTAGTTTCTAAATAAAATGTTTAAGGACGGATATTCTCTGGAAAATTAGATGGGAAAATCGAGTTAACAAACATAATTGGCCGTGTTTTTATATTATTTTTATGTTTTAATTTGTAGTTTTATTTTTATTTTTATTTTTGGTTTAAAGTCTCTTCACTTTGATTAAAATGGTCTTTTAAATTTTTTTTTATTTTATTTTTTTTTTCAAGTTTTAATTTGATCGAAAAATTTTAATTGTAAATTAATGTAAAAATGTTTACAAAACCCAATAAAATAATCAAAAACAAATAGCCTTTGGTTTTAAATATTTTTAGTACCAAATATTTAATAGTTGTTTTTTGTTTTTTATTGAACAAAACGATTTAAAAAATTTATTTTGGGTCTCAAAAATCATGTTCAATTACTGTGAAGCTATTCAAAATTGTTGTTTAAAAAAATCTCTTAATAAGCTGAAAATTTTGCTATCTGTTTATGTCTGGATATAAAAAATACAAATTACTAAATTAGACAATGAAAATGGCCGAAAAATATGATATAATCATTAGTTTTAATTCGACAGGTAGAATTTGGTTTATTTGCTAATTTTATTTTATCAAATTAAATCAACCATGTTATTTGTTCTTATCATAATTGGCTTTGCTTAGATCTTAGCTTGAATTGAAAGTGTTTTAGAATTTATAAATAAATATATATCATTGAGAAATAATTAATTTTTTTGATAGAAATTCGATTCATATAAAAATTAAGCCAAATAGATCTAAACATTAAAAAAAGATGCTTGAAATCAAGACTTGGAGCGTTTTTTTTAAACAGACATTAAAGCAAACTTGATAAAAATTTATTTAAAAACTTTACGTCAAGTTTTAAAAACAAGGATAAATGCATGTTATTTATAAGAATCTGATGTTATTTTTATTCTCGATTTATTTTTAAATAGAAAACTAATAATTTTTTTAGGGTTTAATTATTCTGCTACAAATAATGAAGGAAAAAATTTCAATTTTTTTTAATTCAATTTTATTTTCTAATATTAGACAACAGGATTGTGAGCTAATCTTATATTTTAGTTTGAAAAAGAATTTTCTGTGATATTTTTTTTTCAATTTTTTAATTCAATAAAATATCTTTTTGTAAATTTATTTCAATTAAATATAAAGGCTAAATTCAATAACACCATTTTTTTGTATTTTTAAAGTAAATCTTATGAATATTTCGATAAACGAAAGTAGTGAAAGCTAAAATTAAAAAAAAATTTAAATCCATCTAAATACTAAAGCTTTACTAAATTTTTAGATAAAAAATGATTCAAAAATCAAAAGTCTATTAAACTGTTAATAAACTCAAAATAGGCAAAAATGCTTGGTTGAGAGCCAAATTTAATTGATCATTGGAATCAATAAATCGGTTTGGTGTGCACAAATCACAATTTTATCTATAAATATATCTTTACCTCTCTCTAAAATAAAAATTAAATTATAATATAATTGGAGAAAAAAAAAAGAATATAAAATATGTTAAATATATTTACTTAATTAATAACTAATTTTTTTAAAAGAAAATTTCATGAAAATTTTTTATTTCTTTTTTTATTTATATTGAATTCGAATTTTTAATATCAGAACTTTTATATGGGCTTATTTATTTGGTAACTTTTTGTTAATCAAATCTTTATGATAAATTAAAGATTTAGTTGAGAATTTTTATGATAAAGAATAATGCTTCCACTGTAGTAGAAAAAAATTTCCAAACATGATGAAATGTGGGCAAAAATAAAAAATTAATTATCATTTTTAAGGATAAAAATCTTATGTTATAAAATTAGTTCAACATCATCAGAATTGGCGTAAATTGAAAATAAATAATAATTAAATTAATTAATTAAAAGATTCAAATTATTTTTATTTTTATTTAGAAAATTTTTTTTGAATTTAAATTATTTTAAGAAAATCACTACTTAAATTTGTTACAGTGGTGATTTGCTACATGGAAACGTAAATTAATGTAAATTTTCATAAATTTTCTATTTTTTAATTAAGTCATTTTACGTAAAATTCATGTAGCGAATCACCACTAGGGGTGGGAAACCATTTGTCGAACCGGTTCGTTTTTGAAATCGGCTTTGTATTAAACCGGTTATATTTTGAATTGAATAATTGAGAAAAGTTAAATTCTTATATAAAAAATAGAAAAAAAATAATTTTTTCTTAATATTTCTGTTATTCAATATTGAACCGGTTTGACAAACCGGTTTCAAAAACGAATCGGTTCCAAAAACAAACCAATTTTCATTTGTACCGGTTTCGAACCGATTTATAGGAAAAGATTTCCCACCCCTAATTACCAATTTAAAATTTTAATAAATTTTTTTTTACCATATTTTAAGGATAAAAATTTGATCCGTTGGTCACACAAATGATCATTGTCTCAAAAATTTTAAAGATAAAATAATCAGCCATTACTGTTTTTGGCATAAAAACTATTATTAAAAACCGTTTTTCTATGCAAATTTGTTCCGTTTGCAATTTTTGCTTAGGGATTTAAAAAATTGATAATTATTATCTAAAATTTAAATTTTTATTATAATCTAAAAAAATGAACTTTAAATCATAAACAAAAAAATATTTTGAAAAAAGAGTTGATTAATGCTAGTTGAGATGTTCGATTTAAAATTAATTCGATTTTTTCTTGATTTTTTCTTCCGCTATTTCATCGAACAGTAATATTTTTAATCTGAATTAAAATTTTGGTGATTTCAAATATAAACAAAAATTAATTAATTTTTTACTAATTATTTTTTTTTTTATAAAATAAAAAAACATACCGTTTAAAAGATTTTGAAATTTTTAATAAATAAGAAAAAAAAATTTGCTATATATACATATTATTTTTATTGTTCTATAGCTTGTTATACTGACAGAATAAAATTTCAAATTAGAGAAAAATATTAAAATTTTCTATTCTGAGCATGGCAGAGTCGTCTTCTAATATTTTGCGTGAAAATGTGGTGAAAGACGCAATCTCCGGTAGAAACTTGAACTTTTATTAAATTTTTCCTAATAGTCAGTACAATTAAAGGCGAAGTCTATATTCCTGCGAGCAAAAGACCTGATGGATCTTGGCGGAAAGCAATCAAAGTCAAACAAGGCTATGTTCCTCAAGAAGAAGTAAATTTGATTAATTCAATTTGAACAATCATTTAAAAATTTCCGACTAGGTTCCATTGTAATCTTTAATTATAACCGTGTTTTTTTTGGTAAATAAACTAAATTTCAGGTATGAGTCCAAAGGAACACAAATTGCTAAACAAAAGGAAAAGATAAAAAAAACAATACCTGGAGCTGTATTTGTCGATGATTTGGAGCGTGAACTGAAAGAAAAATGTAAAAAATCAGACAAATCGTTAGAATTAACAAAAAAAATGGCTGAGATTAAGATTTCGAATAAAATAACACCTGAACAAATCGAGGCCGATATGAAACAAAAAAAAATTCGAAAATTAAAAAAAACTCTACGAGAAATTGAACAAATTGAGGAAAAAATAAACACAAATCAATCGGTCGAGTTAGGCCAGCTAGAAAAAGTAAAAAAGAAAGATGACATTATAAAAGAACTAGAGGATATTGATGAAGAAATTTAAAAACATTTTAAAAATATAATTTTATTTTTAAATAAAGACTTTTATTTAATTTTTTATAATTTTGATAGAATTTTCTGTTGTCTTGTGAGAAATTATGAACTTTTTTTTAAATTAATAAATATACAACAAAATTATTTATTTTAGTGATGATAATGTTTGTTTCAAAAATTCAACCGCTTTTTTAAGCCTTAAAAAATAAATAAAATTTCGTTTTGAAAAAAAAACTTAAAAAAAACTTGATGTTTCATCCGAAAGTTTCCTCTTTGAAGGATTTCTTGTTAAAGCATCTGATTTGTTTTTAATTCGATCCATAACGCTTTGAGGCTGAGGCAAATCTTCTGGTGGAGTAGGTCCTGGTGCATTACCAAAATATGTCATTGTTAAAGCCTTTTAAATTTTAATATTAAATTAATACTAAAATAAATCGGAAATTAATTACTTCTCTACAAGTGGTTCGTTTCAAAGGGTTTAAATGCAGCATTTGTTCCAGTACGAAAATAACGTCCGGGGTTACCGCACTAAAAATCATTTTTAAAGGTTTTGGGTAGCACGGTTTAAATTCCACAAAATCAGGCAACAATTTAGCATTCTAATTTTTCTAATTAAAAATTTTAATTTTCGCAGTGTTAAGTTTTACCGGCCAATTTGTTTCATTTGGAGTTCCGAATATGTCAAATATTTTTACTAATTGATCTAAGTCGGTATTTCCTGGAAGTAATGGTTCCTTTAAAAAAAATTTGGCAATTTTTAAATGATTTTTTTTAATAATAAAATTTACTCTTCGTAGCAATTCGGCAAAAATACATCCTATAGCCTTAGAAATTAATATAAAGTAAAAATTGCTTCCAAAATTTTCCTTGTTTACCCATATATCTATGCCAGTAGCATAAATTTTAGACCCAAAGAGTAATTCTGGGGCTCTATACCATCTGGTCACTACCTGATGAGTCATTTCTCTATTTGGAGATCCATAGTATTTTGCAAGACCAAAATCACCAATTTTTAAATTTCCTTTTTCATCCATTAATAAATTGTTAGGTTTTAAATCCTAAATTTTTAAAATTAAACAGTCATTAGTTCTATTTAAATGAAATTACTCTGTGAAGAATCCAGTTTGCATGTAGGTATTCTAAACCACAAAGCATCATAATCATAAATGATTTTATATCAGCGGGAGTAAGGACTATGTTTTCACGGTCACGAATAATTTCCTCTAAATCAGTTACCATGAAATCGTAAACCAAGCTAACATTTGATCCTTGGCCAAAAACGTCATACAGCTTTTATAATATTGTCAAAAAAATAAATTCCAAGAATAGATTCAAGCTACTTTTATTATGTTTATGTGGCCCAGTTCTTTTAGGAGTTTTATTTCTCTTAGCGCAGTTCGGTTTATTCCATCAGCTGCCTCGACTCGATTACCAAATTTGATCTTTAGAAAAAAAATTTGATTTTATTAAAATTAGAATTTTCTATTCACCTTTTTAATAGCCACAATAATTCCAGTTTCTTTATCTCTTGCTTTATAAACCGTAGCAAACTGACCCTCGCCCAAAAAATTCAATTTTTCATAGCGCTTTGACTTTTCAGCTTGCATTTTTCATTAATTTCCTAATTTTTTTTTAATTTTGAATAATATGGAATTAAAAAAAATAACCTCACATATTATTAGTTTTTTAAAATTATCAATATCTGATTAAAGGACTCTTTGTTTTTAGTTGTTTATAATTACCAACGACCCATTTATCAATTAATAGAGTGGAAAAAATTTCATTGTCAATTTCATTGTAAACATGTCATTGTCAATTTGAAAAAAGTTTCTTCTTATAAAATGATAACAGCAGAATATAAAATTCCAGAAAAATAAAATTTTTATTCACTTATAGCAGTCGGACTGCTGAAGGGATTTGTAAATTGCTTGTTTACTGGCGATGAAAATTTGTTTTAAAGTCTGACATAAAAAACCATGGTAAGATTTTCCAATATTAAATTGTAATTAAAGAATTATAAAATTAATAAAGATTTTTTTCTTTAATACTTTGAAAAATTATAAATTTAATAAAGAAAAAAAGTTGAATAAAAATATTTGAACATTTTCAATTTACATTTGGTAAAGCATTAAAATTTCTGATATAACTAATAATTAAAGAAAATTTTATTATTTTAAGTTGATACAGTGGTTATTTGATAACAGTATTTTACGTAAATTAACGTAAAATCCGAAAAGTGAGAAAGAGGTATTTTAAGAAAAATTGCGTAATTGCGTTCAGGATTTTGAGATAATTTTGGTTAAATTTGGTAAAATTCAAAACGGCCAATTTAAAATTCAAATTTTCGATTTTTCGAAAAAAAAAGACGTCTTTTCAAAAATTTTGAATTTTAAATTGGCCGTTTTGAATTTTACCAAATTTAACCAAAATTATCTCAAAATCCTGAACGCAATTACGCAATTTTTCTTAAAATACCTCTTTCTCACTTTTCGGATTTTACGTTAATTTACGTAAATGTTTTTTCAGTTTAGAAGCTAAATAAAAAATAATTTTGCTTAAGTATTTTTGTATATTTTAAATAATTCGCTAATAGTTATCATTTATAAAAAAATTGAGAAAAAAAGGAATCCTCGTCACCCTCACAAAGCCTCTTTGATAATTTTATTATATGATTAATAACTGAATTTCCTCCAGTGTTTACATTATAACCAAGATTCCATATAATGAAATAACCTTGTACTTTTTTACAAGTCTAATAGAAAGTAATAAAAAATAATGAAAATTGAATGAAAGTTCAAATCAATTCATGGTATCCTTATCTAGATTTTGGAGCAGTGGTGTAGGCATTTTTCTTTGATCGTTAAATCGATTAGGGATTTAAATTGAAGAATATTATTGCGTTAAATGTTTCTTTTATTTACATTATTTACAAGATAATCTAGTAACTGAACATTTCGATGTATTAGCTTTCATGTTATTAATAAAAAACATTTCGTAGTTGACTAAATAATTATTGAAGATAGAAAATATTAAAATTAAGAAATAAATGTAAAATTGTTTAATTTAATAATTGAATTTTATTTTTAAAAAAGAATTAAACATTATTCTAATTTACAGACAATTAAATGTATATAGTAATAAATTTGAAAAACAATTCGATTTAAAAACAAAAAAATTCGATTTATGTTTAGGGTAAAAAAAACAGTGTCAAAATAATTTTAAAAAATATTTAAAAAAAAACAATTAATAATTCTAATAACAAAAAAATCATAAAAGTATAAATTAATTAAATTTTAAGTCATTCAGAATTTTTAATTGTAATTGAGCCAATTCAATATGATCCTTTAGGTGTCGTTGTTTTAGGGCATTTACTAATTTTGAAATAAGAAAGCTTTCAAATTCGTCCAATTGCTCACGGTTTCGATACCTATGAAAATTAAATTTTATTTTAAAAAATAAATTGATTTCTTTACTTTGACAGAAATTCCAAGACTATAACCGCTCTTTTATCAATTCCATTTTTAAGATACAAAGCCTCTTCTTTTTTACGATGAATTTGATTTAATTCTTGCTTAAGCATATCCTTAAAAATTAAATGTAATTTCATAAAAAATTTACTATTTCAAATTTGTTAAAAATCTGCTTACAATTTCTTCACATGTTAACTTACTCTCCAAAGACTCGGTTTCATTAGCTAATTCCGAATTTAAATCAAACAATTGCATTATTTGAATTGAATTTTCAGTTTGCGCTATTTTATTACAAAGCTTTAATAAAAGATTCGTTATCACATCTGATTCATTAACTAAAAGTTTAAATTTTTCCATTTCCAATGATGACATTTTTGATTCATTCTCGAGCTCTTTTTGAATCTAAAAAAGTGTAAAATAATCATTTTTGAAAAATACATCAACAAATTTTCAATCAAGATAGTTTTTATTTTTTTTCTGACCCTCTTTCACATAAATCTATTTTCACAAAAAGCCAATATTTTTTTCTTCAGCTAATTTATTTCCAAGCAAAATTATTCTTATCAGAAAATTATTCATTTACACTCTAATAATTTTCTTTAAAGGTATTTTTTTTCCTAAGCAAGATCATTTAATAATCACCTAAAAAAATTTTAATTTATCTTTACACATTATTGCTCATAGTGATTCCGAAAATGGATCGATTTTTGATGATTCAACTGATAAAAATAATCATGATATCGATGAAGCAGAAAATAACTTTTTGAATAAAGAAGTTAACCAAAAAATAACCGAATTATACGATAATGGTAAAAGCTATTATGGATTAAAAAGAATAATTTTTCTGCAAAAGAAAAATTAGCTGAAAAAAAAATATAAAGCTGATGAAATGAAATTATTCTCTTTTCAAAATATAATAAATCCATTTAATTGTAAAGATTTTAATAGTATTTAATTTAATATCAACAATATATTTTAAAAGTTTTTTCTTTTGCACTTTTTTTCTGAAATATTGAACCAAAATCAGAGAAATTATTTCATTTTCCGTTATAAATAGACTCATAAATACGATAAAAAATTTTTATTTAATTTTTTTTAAAAAAGATTTGTAAATAAATACACATTAAACATTGTTAAATATTCTTTTTACTAAAACTGATGATTATAAAATAATTTTTTAAAATCAAAATATAATCTGCTAAAATTTAAATTATTAGTGAACGTGAAGTGATTTTAATTGATATTTACGTGTATAAATGTTATTCAAATTTAGTTAATTGATTGAAAATAGCAAATTTCAAATAATTTTAAATACGGATTATCAGAAAATAATTCATCTTAAATAATTTTTTAGTAGTTAATCTTTAAATTAAAGTCTTAAAAATTATTTTAAACACAATTAAAAATGATTTGAGAAAAAGAATCAATAAACACAATTTTTGTGTCAATAAAAATAAATACTCAAAATTCTTTATATCAACAAAAAAATTTAAATTTAAATTTAACAATATTCAAAAACAAGACCAAATCCGATTTTCAATTGTACTAGGAGCTCAAATATTAATCTATATAAATCTATTTAAAAAAATTTTAAATTTATTAAATATTTCATTTGATTTGATTTAATAAATTGATATTTTGATTTTTGAATTCTTATGTTTCTTAATCATTTAGGAGCATCATAAAAAATTTGCGATGTAAAAAATCAAGTTTATGCTCGTGCTCTGAAGAATTGGAACTCGATACATGTTTGAGCGTAAGGTAACTTTGGTACTGTATTATCTTGTTTGGTATTAGAGTCTAATAAACATAAACAGAGTTCTAGTGCATGCAACAAACATCATCCCTTATATTAAAAATTATTACTTAGTTTGTATGTTTTTTAAACCTTGAGTCCGCATTTAAAGCGGGAATGTGGAAACTTAATACATTTAGTTAAAAAAATCAAAAATTTAAATCCAAAAAAAAAATTAGCCAAATTTTTATTTCTTTTTTCAATTTTTACATCGAAATGCAACAACAAAAAATAATTCAATTAAAATTTGTTTTAATTTTTAGGTTTGAATTACAAAATATATCTTTCTACTGTCATATTCAGTTTTTGATTTTAAGTCCTTTTGAGAAAATTTAAATTTTTTTTAATTTTAAAATTATTCGTTGATTTATATTTTCAATACCAAATTTTATCCAAATTGGATAATTTTACGTAAAGTATCATTTTTTTGACTGTAAGCATTCTATAACGATTTTACTAAAAGTTATGTATTTTAATGCAACCTTATCTAGTTTTTCGTAAAATTACATATTCTTTGCGACTATTATTCACGTAAGATTAGGTAAGCTTACTAAAAATAATATAAAATTACGTAATTTCAAGTAATTTATCCCGTAATTTATCTGCACCTTTTATAAGAGCATTGTTACTTCTTTGATAAAAAAATTTATTCATTAGGAGCCTATTTTTAGACTAATCGTTAGAAAATTGGCTCAACTCGTTTGGTGGAGAGCTAATTTTTCAAAATTAGTATTCTTTTTAAGATAACTAGAATCAAAAAAATTCCCTTGAACGAGTTCTGCTAATTGAAAGTAATCATCGAATGTAAAAATAAAAATTGGAAAAAAATATAAAATTTCTATTGAATAGAACAATAAAAATATTTTAATAACCCTTTTAAAAAATTAAATAGAAGAAAATAGGAATATTTAAAGTCAAAAATGAAAGGTGATGGTTTTAAGTTTTTTCAAGTTAATTGTTTTAATTATATAAATATTTTGTATTTTATTTTTTTTTCAATTTTACAACTAAGAATTAAACTCGTTCTATTTCACAATATCAAAATATGAAAATGCTTGCAATTTTAACTTTAAATTATTATTTTTTTTTAAAACTGAAAAAAATATTTGAAACATCGCACTTTCTCAATGTTATTTCAATAGTAAATACATTTTGTAATTCAAACACAAACACAAACAATTAAACCATTTTTATTAAAGTCTATTTTATTTTTTTAAGCATTTTTTCACATTGCTGTGACTTATCATTACTGGCCACAAAAATTTTTGACCAGTTTTGTTGTGACCAGAAAAAAATGAAGTAAAGCTTGAGATAAACAATCAGGTTCTAAAAAAATCAAATCAAAATAAACAATATCTATAAAAACTTTGTTTTTCTTCATGTGATCTTCAGAAACCCCTCTCACCCTCATGAGATCCACTACATTCTGAAAACTCTTTAAGGTTTATTTTGGTCATTTAAAGTTTTCTTAATGTATAACTCTCGAAGTTCTTGTGAAAATTTTTGATAATTTATTTATTTATTTTTTAATTGAATTAACCTCCATTGTGGAAGAGTAAATGAAAAAAGTAAAAAAAAAGAAATATTAAAGACTGTTAAAGAATTAATGGAAGAGCTTGAACCATAGTCAAAGGTTTCATCAATTCTTTAATAGTTTATTTAAAATATTTCTTAAGTGCTTAGACCTGAAGTTAGACAAAAAAAAAATTCTTATTGAGTCACTCTGGACATTTGATCGAAGGTTAAACATTTGTCCGATTAGCTTGTTTTGTTAGAAATTAAGAGAGGCTTTAGTCCCACAGCTGAGAGTTAGGTTTCAAATTGGGATAAGCAGTAAGTTTTGTAGATGAGGCTTCACCGATGTTTTTCCTGAAGTACGAGCAACCAGCTATCTTCGTTGAACTTTTTAAAGTTTTTTAAGACTTGGGTGTTGAAGTCATGCTCAGATCTAAAGGATATATTGTCCCTATTGTCACTATTCTATCCTATTAGATAATGGGGAGGCGCTCATCTCCTTTTCAAGTACCTTTTTGAGCAACGGCTCCGATCTGACACAGAGGCTACTGCATCGAGATGATCATCTACACCACAGTTATCACCCATTCGAAACTGGTCCCCCTATTTTTATGATGAAAGAGGTTTAAACATTCGCCCCGTATTGTAGAGATATTTTGAAAATGTTTCACCCTCAGCGGGTTTCGAACCCTCGATCCTCTGCTTGCATGACTAACACGCAAACCATTCGGCTATACGGGTTTTTTAAATTGAATTATTGGGATAAAAATTGGATTCGAAGAGGGAAGAACACAGCTGATTATGCATGATTTATTTAAGTTAAACTTAAACCTCCATTTACTTCTATTTTTTAATAATAATTCCACTTGGATTTTCATCAGCTAAAGTAACAGTTTATAATTGATGATTTAAACTTCATTATCATCAGTGTGTTCACAAAATTAGTGACGAATTGGCCACATAGAGGTAGTGTTGAAATAAAAAATTCTTTTGAACAATATTTTAACATTTATAATATTTGATAAATATTAGATAAAAAAATATTATGAAACAAAATTCAAAAACGAAAGAAGCTTGAATCAGTTTGAAATTTTTAATTTAATAATCGATTGTAAAAGATTATTTAATTTCTTATTTGAAATTTTTAATTTTCTAAATTTCGAATTGAAATGATTTCAAATTGTATTCATTTGAAAATTTAATTTTAGAATTCAATTTTCGATCAAATTTTTCTATTTAAATCAAATTAGTATTTTATTTTTCATTCATTTTGTGAAGTTCAGTACAAATGATCAGAAAAAAAATTAAAAGAAATTTAATAATTTTTTTTCTTATAGTTTAAAATTAGTTCTGTGAATGCAACATAGTGCGACATTCAAATTTGCATCAACTGTCAAAGTCTGCTAATGATGTGCAAAATCTCAGCACTAAGCTCGATTTTATTGAAATTTAATATCTGCTAAACTCTGCAAATTTTACAGACCTTGATATTTGATGCAACTTTGAATACTGCACAATGTTGCATTCACAGAACTAATTTTAAACTATAAGAATAAAAGTTATTAAATTTCTTTTAATTTTTTTCTGTTCTTTTAGAAAAAAATTATAAGAAATTTAATTTTAATCATTTTGTACTGAATTTCACAAAACCTTTTAATTCAAACTTTTAAATCTTTATGAATTTTTATTCGAATTAGAATTTAAAAAAATTTAATTCGAATACACATTCAATTATCTTAAAAATTTAAATTTATTAACAAATATTATTTTATTTTAATTTTAATTTTAAAAATATTTAAATTCTAACTCAAATACAATATTCGACTTTCAACACTAATAACAGACCCTTTATCTTTATCTATCTTTTTAGAAAAATTTAATTTTGGAAAATATTAAAATCTATTAAATGAATAAAAAAAATTTTTTTAATCAAAGTTTTCAGAATTTTCTTTTTAATTTTCTGAATGAAGCGAAGAATTTTTAAAATTTTCGCAAAAAAACTTCTAACATTGTGTATTTAAAAATTTGAGTAAATATTTTTTAAATTTACCTTTACACCGAGTTTGTCATTCAATTCAGTAGCCCTTTGCACAATTCTGATCTCATCATTAAAATATTCCAATTTGTACAAGATAAAAAGTAGTAATTTTGTTTTTAAAAGATCGAAATCAGCTTTCAGATTTGCGCCCTCGGCCACATCACCATTTAGTTGCCTAATGTTGCCCAACTCCTTAAACAATTGACTGTACGTGCTGGAATTAAATTCGTATAGATTTAGATTTAATTCTTTTGAAAACTTGTCATCTAGAACGGGCTGGACACGTTCGTGGATCATCTGATAGCTTTCGACATTGAAATTGGTCGAACAAGAGGGAAGCACACTCATTTTGGCAGCAATCAAAATAGGCTTGAAAAATTCAATTGTAAACTTGAAGTTGAACAGCGATGAATTTGATGAATAGGTGGACAAAGAGTCAGCCAAAAAAGGCTCCAAGACATTCTTCAATAAAACATTATTGGCATAGAACTTGTCTATAAACTCAGCCGACACTTTGTCGTAACTTAGGAGCAATTTTTCATTCAAGCCTCGAATATTGTCCAGCTCTGATTTAAATTTTTCTTCCTCGGACTCATCGGCCGACAGATTAAACCTGTAAAATTCAAAGTAATAATTGAAAACAATTCTCGTTTTTGAGACAGGCTCATTTTTGTGGTGGCTCTTCTCAGCTTGAGCCATCTTGTACTCGGTCTCTTCATGGACCGAGTGGACTGGCAAGTCTTTGGAAAAGGAGCCCGATGAGAGAGAAGAAGAAATGGCACTTGATCTGGACGAGGCGGACGAGACAGATGAGAGGGCTGGCGAGTTCAGATTGGTCTTGTTGGCAGTGGACACACTGGTGTTCACGCTCAAACCGTCCGATTTGATGGAGACCGATTTGAGCGATGACTTGGGGCTTTCGGAGCCGATGCTTTCAAATTTTTCGCGCAATGTCATCACATTAGAGTAGGCGTTTGTTGGCGCGTCGCCACACTTGGGCGAGTGGAAAGAGTTGGACGAGCTGGAGCCGGACGAACACGACAGTCCATTACTGTTTACCAAGTGACTATTTTGCTCATTCAAGCTGGAGACGGCGGCCGCAGCTGCCGCACTTGCCGCGGCTATTGCGCTCGAATTGAGCACGTTTATTTCGGACAACCGTTTTGAATGGTGACGTAAATTGTCCACATAGCTGTAGACTATATTGTCAAAGGCATTCGAGTCGTCCAAGTTGTTGTTTTTTTTGGTCAACGAATTAATACGCTTGAGGATTTGTTCACTGGGCTTTGCGGCACACTCGGCCACTCGGCACAAATCGCCAAATGGTCTCATGCCACCGGTGTCGCAGTTTGGCATGTTGTCCAAATTTTCATAGTTGTCCACATTCACTGGCTTTTGGGGCAAAAATATGAGACCATTGTTTTTGGATGAAAAGGCCGTGTTCTGATACTTTTTGTTGTCCAAACTGATAAATGTGTCAGCGTGGCCACTTGGATTTTCGGCGTTGAAGCGGCCTACATCGTCCAAACTGCGCCGCATCTTTGAGCCGGCGGCCTCGCTTTTGTTAAGCTTGAACAGTGAACTCAGCGAGGTCTTGGCGTCGATTTTGGAGTCGGCCGATTTCGGACTAGTCGACTCGCTGGTCTTTGGCTTGGCAAAATGGCTTGACGACGTGGCTCGCTTTAGATTTTTGATGCTCAAATAGTTCGGTTCCGATTTGTTCCGGTTGAGCAGATTGGTGAACAAATTTAGAACTTTGTTGTTGTTGGATGTGGGTGAGTGGTTAAGTGAATTTAGATTGTGAGGCAGTGTTGATCGTTTTTCATTGCGGCTGAGGCCATGTGCCAAAGCCTCGTCGCCAAGCTTGCTCGCTTCCATGTGCGACTGGCTCATCTCGCATATTTGCCGCTCCAGCTCGTGTTTCATCAGCGATTGCTGCAGCTTTTGCAGTTGAAGCTGGGCTTGGGGAGTTTTTTGGGGCGAGAGCTCGGCGCCACTCTTGCACCCAGAGCTAATCGATGTGGACAATATGTCGCGCTGTTTCTGCTTTAGCTCTCTTTTGTACAAGGTGTTCGAGTCGAAGAATCGCTCGTTCTGGTGCTCGTGCACGTTTTTGGCGACTGGCGAAGGCGACGACGAGCTAGATGAGGACGAGCACGATGACACAATTAGAGGCGACGAGTTTTTGGCTCTTGGCACAGCGCTCGGCTTAGTGTGGCATAAATCGGGAGTAAAGTTGTCATGGCCAGAAAAGCCTGAAGACACGGAGGCCGATGAAAGCTTGAAGGCTTTGGGCACCGGCGCCCTCACCAGCTCCGTCGCACTCTCGTTGTACAATCCACTCGACTGAATTATTGACTTGATCTTGGGAGATTGGTGCGCTTGGAAAAAGGCCTGCTTGTTCACAAAGCAAGTGGAGGCCGAGTGGCCGTTTCTGTGCTGAACTTGGATGATTTTTGGCGACGTTTGGTTGGCATGGTTGTTGTGCACAGTGTCAATGTGAGACGCACCCGGATACGAGTGCTGGTGGCTAATGGACGGACTCGGCGATTGGTACAAATTCCTCATTTTTGGTATTCATCAAAGTTCATAATCGGCATCAAGAAAGGCCGAGCTTATTTTTTTGTCTAAACTAAATAAAAAAATTTTTTTTTTAAATTTTCTCCTTGATCATTAAGAGAACCATGTAGTCCTTATTATGGCTCTAATTTTATCCAAATGGCGATGTGAGCAAGAACTTTGAGAAAGAAACATTGTCCAATTAAGGTGCCCGACAAAACCAATGTTCTTTTTTGAGCAGTCAGCTGATTTAATTAGCGTGCAAAAGTGGCTAAATTGAATATTAGTTGTCTTTGATGCACTTGCAAATTTTTTTTTAAATAAAATTTTCAAAATAATTTAATACAAATTGTTGTTCGGGTCTGTAAAATAGATTGGCTTTTTGGCCAAATTAGCCTAGAAAAAATCTATTAAGTAGCAAGTGACGACTACTAACATGAGTGAGCTATTTTGTTTTTTGGAGAAAATTTTCATAAAATAGTAAAAAATTTATTTGTTAGTTTAAGTGTACATTTTTCAACTCCTATTTGATAAACAAAAACAAATGTGTTCATAGAAAAAAAAACAAAATTTCTCTCAAATGCTTAATTGGGCTTTTTACCAAAAAATAATTATTAATATCGAACAAAAATAAGAAAAAAAATCTGTTCCAAAGTCTAATAGAGGAAATAAATTTACGATTTGGTTTTCCCTATTTGAAAATAAAAAAAAAATTAAATAAAAAAAACACAAATAACTTGTATCCGATCGATCAGTGATGATTAAATTTTAATGTCAATTGCTAGGCGTGTATCTATCAATCAAAATGTATTCATTTATAGATCGATAGCTAAATAATTTTGATATTTTATAAATCGACCTGTCTTAAATTTTTTTTACAAAAATAATTTTTCAATTTATTAATTCATACTTTTTTTCTTTTAGAATAGTTTTTAGTCAAAAAAAATTCTACTAATTGATTAAAAAATTAATTTAAAAAAAATACATAACTTTTGTTCACGACTTCAAATTGTCTGTTTTTATCTATCTAGTTTCAACACAAAAATCATCATTATCTACAAACATTATCTATAGACTACTTGTAAAAGCCTTATTTTACTTTAAAATTTACTTTACCAAATTACAGAGAAAAAATATCTATATACTAGACCTTATGCTATTTATACATTCAAAATTTCTTATCTGAAAAGCTTTTTTTTTTAGCAATTAAAACAAAAAATCGAATTTTAACTCAACTAATCTGACTTTGTTTTAAAGCCTTTTAAATAAGTCACAGCCGTTTGTCAGATATTAGATAACTTTGCTATCTAATTTCAAAATTTATTTTTTGAAAATCTGAATTGAAAAAATTTCAATTTTTTAATATTTTATCTGGAGCTAATTATCACTTCAAAAAAGTCTAATAAACTTATATTTTTAGTAATTCGAGATTAGGCTCTGATAAATAAGGTCTTGAGTCTAGATTTTCTAAGAAACCTTTAAAAATAGATTCAAAAATTAATCACAAAAATGATTACAGAAATCAAAATTACTAAATTTTCTAGCAATTAATAAAATTTCCAATTAACAAAGCTAAATTTTTATAAAGTTTATTTTAATAAAAAGGTATTTAAAGACAAATATTTAACCTTCGACTTAAAACCAAATTTAAATCGAACAAAAAAAAAGTTTCACTGATGTTCTCGAATTATATGTTTTTTTAGATAAGAGTCTTCTACTAATTCCAAAGCTAATTCGAAGGTAAACATAGCTTAAGCTGTTTATTTTGGTAAAACAAAAATATTTCATCATAATGATCATAAAAAGCTTACGAGGCTTCCCAATTAAACTTTTCTTGAATCGATTCAATAAACTGACCTCATAAGCTTTGTTTTTATTAAAATTACTTTTTTCGAAAAATATTTATTTAATAAAATTATTTGACAAACTCGTTTTTACAAATGCCAACGGTCACAATCAAGATTCTGTTTGGTCCACAAGTATCCAACGATACTCGGCCACTTGGCTCTATTATAGTTGCTATTTTAGAATTCTTCGCTTTTTAATTTAAATTTTAACTTTAAAAATAGTAATATCAAGATTTAATCACAATCTTGCGTAATTCAAAGTGAATTTGTTTTTGTTTTTTAATGCCAACCTTTGACAAATTAATTTTCATGCCATATTTAATGTTTAAATCTTGATTTAAACTCACTTCAAGTGCTCTTAAAAACCCTATTAAAAAGTTAACTAATAATTATTGTTTGACAAATTATAAAATGTGATAAAAGTAAAATTATGCTGTTTTATTTTTCTTTAAAGATAAAAGAAATATATTTTTGAGCTTAAACTGTGCTCCAAAATCATAAGGTTATTTTCAAGTTTAATCAAAAAAAAATCATTTTAACATTTAGCTTCTAATTTATTTTCATGACTGACTGAGTTTACTCTGGATAAGACCCTCCAACTTACCAAACAACTTTTAATTGATGATATACAATAAAAAAAGCTGACAATTCAAAATAGCCTTAAAAAACCGAAATAGTTTTTTTAATTGAACTCGAATTTTTTTTGAATTTTTGATTTTATTGAGATTCAAAAATTTCACCCATAGGTCTTCAAAAAATTGTTTTTGGCCCGCGTTGAATCTAGAATGCTGTAAAATAGTTGTTTATTTATATAACTAAAAATAAGATTTGGGATACCTAAAAAACTAGAAAAAAAAACAAAACCTTAATCTTAAGATACCTTTAATCATATGACCTGCTAATTTTAATAAATTCTATCTTATTTTTAATTTAAATTTATTGATTTATTCCAATGGCTTCGCCGAGGACAATAAACAAACGTTGCTAATGAATAAATGAGTTGAATTAAGCAAGTTCAAAAAATGAGACCAAGTCGGCTAAAATATGCTCAGTGGATATCGAATACATGACATTTGAAATTTTCGCTAAGACAAATCGGAAATTGGAAAATGTGAATAGCACCACTAATAGCATCTAATGCCTCTATTTGCTTAATTTATGTTTATACACCTACACGCGTTCATTCTACAAATGGCTTTTTTAGCGGATTAAGATATGAATCAAATATAGAGTTAAAATTTAAAAAAAAAAGCTGTTTGTCAGTGTGTAATTGTGTGCTGAAAGATTAGGACCGAAAATTGTTTTTATAGAAATTTAATTAATAAATTATGATTATAATTTTAGATTGATGAATCAAAAAAATATTTAAAAAACACATAGCTAGAATCTCATAAATATTTGAGTCGGTGTCCGTCATCAGAAAGATTTTTCAAAGCCAAACTCGATGGCATCGAGAGCAGTACTAATGAAAAAAAATCAAAAAATGAGAATAGTTTAGAAAAGGTTCATATGGTGGCGTTTTGTGGCTAGAGAAAATTAGTAGAAATTTTTTCTAAGCCACTGGTTTGAATTTTGGTCTAAAATCAGAACTTTTAGATACTTATTGTTTTTGGGAGTTTTATAATTAATAAATATTTTTGACAGTTTTAAAACTATTCGCATTAAATTAAAGGTCATTTAATTTAAAATTCTAAAATAAAAAGTGTCTTGCATCTTAAATAGATTAAACTCAAAGATACCAAAATTTTACATTCAAATCTAGGACTTTGAAAATTTTATTCAAAATTCTTTCAAATTTCTAGACCCTATTCAAAGACTTATTGAATTAAAAAAATATATAATTTTATACAATTTAAATGAAATTTTATTTTTCTAATACTTGTGTCTATTAATCTGAATTTAGCTAATCAAATTTCTAAAAATGAAGTCTATAATAATATTGTTATAACATTCAAAAATATTCAATTTAACTCAATAAATAAATTTACTTGAAACTAAAAATTAGAACAATTCTACGCCATTTTTTGAGTGTTTTTGTGATTCAGCATCAAAACTTAACTTAAATAAAATAACTAATCTTTATAGATTAAAAATTCTATAGTTTCAAATAAACTTAAACTTATTTACACAATTTTATTTGTTTCTCATTATATTTACATGAAATCTTGTTTAAAAAAAAGACTTTTGTTTATTCAATAATTTGATTAAAAAGATAAGAATTAATAATAAAAATCTCTAATTTAGAATTTAACAAAACAAACTTTAATCAATGACACAATTTTGCTTTTTCAGCTTGACATAAAAAATTCTTCATTAAATCTCAAAGACTATTTTAATAGCTCTTTAAAAATCGACAACTTTTTTAGTTCCATCTCTTGATTGATATTTAACATTAGTCTTTTGAAAATAAAAATTAAATCTTCTTTTTATGTAACTTAAATGTTTAGACAGTCTTATTCAAAACAGAATTTAATCGAGAACTATAGTCCTTGATATTAAAGATAAAATTTTGGTAAAAAAACTATCAAGTTAGTATAAAATATACAAAAACCAGATTTGTTATGGATTTTGTAAATTTTATCAAAATAGTTTAGCTATAGTCGGACAAAAGCTGAGCAATTTTCGAATTAAAATATTAGCATAGCGTTCAGTGATGAGCTAAAGCACCTTGAAGATAACTATTTTTGCTAAAGCCTTAATAGTTCAAATAAAAAATTTAAATAGTATCATTTTATGAGAAAAAATTCTTTCATAAAATCAAATTATCATATTGACTTGTTTTATTGAAATTCATTGAACCTTTAAAAATATTGTTTAAGGAAGAAATTAATCTTCGACCGATCGTCCTATTTTATATCTAATTCGAGTTATTGTTAAAAGTGATATTTTAATATAATGACGTTTATTCTTTTTTCTAAAAAAATCTAAAATAGCACATATTAATAATTAGTTTAAATTTAAAGTGTTAATCCATTCTTTTGGATTGCGTAAGTTCGGAAAAATAAATTTATGTAACTTTTAGAAATTTTTATTCTTTAATTTAAAATAAAAGAAATTAAACATCACCATCTTAAAACTATTAGGTCAAAAAGAAAAAAAATTGAAAAAACCTTATGTTGGCTTAAACTTACAAAAATGTTGTACAAAACTAATTGCATGTCGTCTATAATCTCCAAGCCATTTGTATCAAAAAGATATTTATCTATCATGATTATGACTTTTATTGTAAGAAAAGCATTTCTAAAATTAAAAAAAAAATATATTTTTTAATTGAAAAAAGTTTTTAAAAATGCCGAAAATTTTATTTGGATATTTATCAATCATCGTAAAAAAATACTGAAAAAAATTTAACTAGGATTAAAATTTTTTGAAAGGTAAAAATTTACAATATTTAACTTGTCTATAATTTGAATTAATGATATTTGAGATTAATAGTAACTTAATACTCTAAACGGGTATGATTTAAAGTAGTGTAAAGAGAATTATCTTATTTGGTTGAAATCACAATATTTTTTTAAGTTGACAAGTTTACTATACAAATGAGATTAGTCTTTGTCGTACATAAACATTATTTTAGGAAATAAAATGAAATGTTTTCTATCAATAAATTTGTTTGATAAGGGATTAAAAATTTCTAGATTATCTATCGTACTCTGGGTTTGATCAATGTGTTCAAAGCTTTTATAATTCACAAACAGATTTGATAGACTTGTTTTTGATGATTTAAAATATTTAAAATAATACATCTTAAATAATGTTTAGCATAAATTAATATTAATTTAACTTCTTAAACTTATTAATCCAAATTTTACAAACATCGCCAGCTAAATAAATAAATAAATAAAAATTCAAATTTTAATCAAGTCTGGTAACTCTAGGAAATAATTATGAACACGAAAATTTTTCCGACTTTTTATCAAAATCCAAAACTAGAGTGTTTACTTTTAGATAATTAGTTTAGTTTTTATATCAATAATTTAACAATGAAAGCTCATAAAATTTTTCCTAGCATTAAAAATGCTTTTAGAAATTTCTGAGTAGAATTAAATTTTAGTATAAAAATCACGCTACCTGGTTAAAAAGGCCAAAGAAAATTCAAATTTTGAAAAACTGCGTAACAGTTCTTTTAACTAAATTGCTTGCTTGAATCCATTTTCTTAAAGCGTTCCAAATAAATTGAGAAAAAAAGCTAAAGAGCGGAAATTTTTTCTTATTCTTTTTGCCAATGTTGATGCCACTCAAAAGCAAGGGTTAAAAACGTAATTTTTAAATTAATTTAATATGTTTTTTTTTTAACTTATTCATTTTAGTAATAGAATTATTTTTAGAAAATCTAGTCCACCAAGCTAATACACCGACTAAACAAAGTAACACAGTTGTCCATGCAATTTTACACTAAGAGCCTAGTTTTGCAATTTAATTTATGCTTTTCTAAAGAAAAGTCACCTAATATAGCGTTTAAGTTAAATATTATTTTTCAAAACTACGTGATTGTAATTAATACAAAGAGCTGAAACGAAATTTTTATTGAAAAATGCCTGAGCAATTTGAATATTGGGCATACAAAATTATACTCAAATGAGCAACTTTGTCCCGTCCGTCGCTAAATCAGTCATTTACCTTTTTTTTATTTATTTTATTTTCGCCCTTTACTACAAAAAAAAATTAAAAAAAAAAAGACCAAATATAAAAGTTTTTTCTAATTAACTTAGGAAACTATTTGAGGCATTTGAAGCAAGAAATGAAATACAATAGAAGCATTGCCAATTTGTAATTCACTAAGATACTAGAGTCAAAGTTTTTTCATAAAGATATACACTTAGAAAATTAATTTGTTTCAGTCTGAATTTGTTACGTATATTAAGTCTTTTGCAACTAATTTTAGTTAATAAAAATTGAAAAAAAAATATGGTATTAAAATTTATTCTTAAATTAGTAATTGCTGTGTTTTGTCTAAAATTTAATAGTCTCATTAAATTCAAAATAATTTGAATCTATTTTTACAAGACAAAATTTATGATATTGATTTTTTTTTAATTCAAAAAAAATATTTAAAGACATCCAATTCATAGCCTTTTATTTCTGGCCAACAATTTTATGTTTTGTTTATTAGTTTTTAGAAAGAAAATTATTCAAAACAATTTATTATATAATAAAATCTCTCTAGAATTCAATATTTAAAATGATTATTAAGAAATAATTGAGGATTTTTTCGGATGGTTTAACCAGGTCTCAAATAGCTGTAGAAAAAAAAGTTCTAAAATTCATTTAAATAAAAAGATTTTGAAATTAAAATGTCAAGAAATAAAGCATCTTTAATTTAGAAAAGCTTATACAATTAGCCTCAATATTTTGTTTTATTTTGTTTAGCTTAATCTCGTATGCATTTTGAATTTTATACAAAATGGACGGAAAAAATACATAGTTATCTAACTTTGATTCTTAATCCAAGATTATATACAAGAGAATTTTTTTTCTTTATTTATACCAAGCTAATACTAAAATGAGTCTAAATATGAGTAGACATTTACCGATAGGTCCTAATAATTTTGGTCTACAAAAATTGTGATAGAAATAAAATCAAGATGATTTTTTATCAAAATAGTAGCCACATAGTTCAATCAAGAATCTTAAAATTAAAGTTTGATTATTAAATATTATGGAAATTTTTAAAATGGCAACTTATTTATTTCGATATTACTTCAAAAAACAAAGAATACACAAATAAAACGCTGCCTTTGGCATTTAAATTTGGACTGAAAAATCACTTTCATCTATTGAATATGATGTCAAAAATTGGATCATTATTAATTTATTTAATTCATAGGCAAACAATATGTGCTTGCATATAGTTGAGTAAAATTTGGGTCTTTCCAATGATTAACCTCAATTATTAAGCTTCTTTTACTTCAAATTCTAAAATTCATAATTACTTAAGTGAAAAATTAAATAACTCAAAATTCAAGCCTTTACAAAATTCCAATTAAATTTGAGATCATCAAACATTGAAAGTTTTCAACTATTATTCTCATTTAAAAATAAATTTCAATTTAAACCTGATTAAAAATCAATAAAATCAAGCATTATAAACAAATTTGTTGTTCATTCAATGGACCTAATAAAACAAATCTTTTGATTTCAGCATGGTAAAATAAAATAAAATTGCGCAATTGCCAACTTAGTTTAAAGTACTTTATCGATTAAAAGGTAGAAAATTTTATTTTGGTTTCTTAATCGAGTTTAATTATTCCTTTCAGTCAATTTAAAACAATTTGAAAACAGATAATTACAGCATTATTTACTTCAAAATTTTTAAATTATTATTTAAAATTTAATTGTTCTTTTGAAGCTATATGAAATCTAAAATCATCAGGAGTAAACACTAATTAATTCAGCGAATAAGTAAAACTAGATCAGACCTTGAATTAATTTATTTTAGTAGACTTTTTTTATAATCGATTCGAAAAGCACTTGAAACTCGAAGGAAACCTAAAACATCTGATACCTAATTGAACTATTTTAAAAAAAGAGAGAACAACAAATGATGGAAATACGATACTGTCCTAATTTAGATAAGCTGCTTAGACTCAAACGACTGGCATCGACCCAGTTTACTATCTTGACAGTTTTGATTAATTGATTATTTCCTTAAATGAATCGAAATTGTAGAGCAGATTATAAAATTTATTAAAAAAACACCCAAAGAAGCCTAAATTAAAATAAGAGGCAGAAAATTATTAAAAAAGTTTCATTTTATTTTTTATTATTTTTAAATTTTTAAATTAATTAAAAAAATTTAGTCGAAAAATTCAAAAATATCTCTGCAATACGGGGCGAATGTTTAAACCTCTTTCATCATAAAAATAGGGGCACCAGTTTCGACTGGGTAATAATTGCGGTGTAGATGAACATCTCGATGCAGTAGCCTCTGTGTCAGATCGGAGCCGTTGCTCAAAAAGGTACTTGAAAAGGAGATGAGCGCCTCCCCATTATCTAATAGGATAGAATAGGGACAATTATTAATTATTTTAACTAAGTAGAGAAATGTAAATGATTTCTTGTCTCTTCTCTTTTTATTTAGTTTAATTAATACAAATAATATACATCATAGATATACATCTAATTGCTTGGTACTTAATCAACATTTTGAAAATTTTAATTTTTGTTTTTAATAAAAGTAGACTGAATCTCGTATTAAAATAGGTAAGTTCATAAACAATTTTTAATTTCCTTTTGTAAAATACATAAATCTATTTTCCTAATATTATTAATATAAATATGTGATTAAAAAAAGTTTTAAACTATGATTGTTACAATTTTAAATTTTTGTCAAATAAGTATAAATTTCAAATACTTTGTGATTTTCAAAATTTAAATTCTTATAAAAAAAATAAATTATGAACCCAAATCATAACCACTCTATTCATTCGCTCTAAACGAAAGTTATTTTTATTTTTTAAATCGGTCAATATTGTTTTAAAAATAAATTTATTATTATTCGACTTAGGAATTAAAGAACGCGTCAAATAGGATTAAAAATCTAAAATTTTATGAATGCCTACTGCGCATGTTCATTTTAATAGCACTTTAAAATTTAAAATAAATTAATGTCCATTTTTTTTATATATGTTTTAATTAAAATGAGTATGAATTCATTTTTGTTTCAGACATGGCATTTTGGCGAATTTTTAGAATTAAAAGCATTTAAATTTAAGAAGGTGATTCATCCAAATACACTTTCATTTTGATTTTTTTGTTTACTTTTCAAAAACCTTTTAGTTTTTTAAAAATTATAAATTAGTTTAAAAATTTTAAATTTTAATTAAAAAAAGGCTTCCTATGACGAAAAAATGAAAAAATAGTATTCAAAAATTCAAAATTGAGGCTAAAATTATAAAATTAATAAAATGAAGTATTTTATCATTTAAATTTTCTATGCATGTTTTTGTGCTAGCCTATTTTATTTTTGGATATCTATCCTTTTTAAAGAAGGAATTTTTTTAAATGTATATAAACTAATTATTGGTTTTGAATAACCTAATATTTTATAAAATGCACGATTGCCATATTTGCGGAGGTTTTGGTCACATGTGTGGTCATGGTCATCATGGAAAATGCCCTATGTGTGGTCATATTTGTCACAGAGAACATGCTTGCTCTCAATTTGGAGAGAAACATGTCTGTCCACAATATCAAGGAGGTTTTACATGTCAGCCTCATCAAGGGGGATATATTTGTCCACAGTACCAAGGACAGCATGCTTCATCACAGTATAATCCTCAAGTCGCATATGGTGGAAGTGGTCAAATGGACCCAGCAGCTGCTAGCAGATTACAATCATCAGAAGCTCAAAATCAGATGTCAGCAACCTCTGAATCCGGATTTGCTCAAAGAGCACAATCATCAGCTAATCGCCGATATTAAAATTTTTAAAACAAAATTTTCTAAAAATAATAATTTTTTTTGATTTATTTGATGGTCTAAAAATATATTTTCCGTACAAGCTATTTTATTTTTTTAATTTTAGATTTTTTTTTAAAGGATTGTCCGTTAGTTTTTTTATCATGAGAGCAAAAACTATTTAAACAGCTGAAAATTGTTTTAGTTTTAACAAATAAAAAGTTTCAAATCATTGAAAATAAGTTTTAAAATGACTCGTGGACATGGACAAAGTGGTGGACATGGCTCAAGCCATGGTGGAGGAAACAAAGGAAGCGGATCTCATTCGTCTGGAAAAAGCTCTCAAATGAATTCAGCTGCTGCTAGCCGAATACAATCAGCTGGTGACAAAAATCCGTCTTCTCAAACAGCTCAAAGCGGATTTGCACCAAGAGCTCAAGCAGCTTCAGCTAAAAATCAACAATAATTTTTTTTTATTTAAATCAAATAAATATTATTTTAAAATATTATCAAATTTGTTTTGATAAAATCGATTCTAGTTTTCGTTCTAAAATTGAAAATTTGAATAAAACCAAATAAATAGTAAAATTAAATAAATACTGGTGTTGAATAAAACTATCATCTGGATATTGCGCAAAATATAAAATTGAAATATTTGAATTATGTAAATATTTTTCTTAAATAACTAGGTAAATTAAATAAAAAATGAACCCTAGCGGTGCGTTAAAAGATTTTTTTCCTCTAGACATAAAAAATATTCAAAACCAGGATAATTGAATGGAAAAACTTTTAAATTATTTTGAAAAATAATTTTTTTTTGTTGGGTCACAAACTAATTCAGACAAGCTTTATATCAAGTCTTCGTTTTGAATTTATGAAATAAAATCATTACAGTTTTAGAAAATTTTAATTGAAATCTAAATGAAAAAATGAACTGAGATATTTTCAGTTCTTTCTTCAGTGTATTGTGACTTTTATTTAAGAGAGGAAAAATTGACAATAAAATTGGCTATAAAATAAAATGAAACAGTTAAAAACATAAAAATACATACATAAAATACATTCAAAAATATTTATTACATCACTCCAAATAAAAAACATCACAAGGCATTAAAAGTAAAAGAATTTTAAAATCAAAATTATTCAAAGTTTTGTGGTATGATCAAGAAGAATAATTTTTTTTTAATATTGAAAATAATAATTATTCTGCAGTTGCTTCAACTTTTGAAACTGATTGCAAAAACTAGAAATTTAATAGGAATTCGATTTCTATTTATTCAAACTAATGCATTTTGCATTAATTTTATACCTGCTAAAAAAAAACCAGAGTTCTGAAAAGTTTTGAAATCTAACAAAATATTTCTTTTTTTATTTTTAAGCAAGATATTAAAAAATTTAGAGAACATTGATTTAATTTTTGATATAAATTTGCTAATAGTTACAAAAATGAAAATGAGGCTTTTACTAAATTGAAATACCTGAATTTCTATAGAACAAATGAATCAAGTAAATTACCAGCATAAGACAATCGGATAGTTCAGGTCGGTGACCTTTCTTTTAAATCTAGCTTGGGTAGTCAATTTAATTTCTAATTAGTATACCCAGTTAATTTTGTATTATAGGAAAAAAATGAACAAATTATTTAATAATATTCAATTTTATTCAAATTGGAAAAATAAAATTATTGTTGATTTTTAGCTGCAGCTGCTTGAGCCTTTGGTGCAAATCCGCTTTGAGCTGTTTGAGAAGATGGATTTTTGTCACCAGCTGATTGTATTCGGCTAGCAGCAGCCGCATCCATTTTGGAACTTCCTTTGTTTTCACCTCCACTCACAGAGTTTGGGCCATGTCCACCACTTTGTTCATTTCCACGATTCATTTTAAAATTTATTTTAGCAAATTTATTTAACAAAATAAATAATTTACAGTTCCTTAAATAGTTTTTGCTCTAGTGATATTATTTGGCTAAGCCTAGCAAAAAGCATTTTCTTAATGTAAGCTCGACTAAAGATTTTCGAAACCCCTTGATTGTTGAATTTGAAAATCTATTCAAGATCTATCTACCAAGCTTAAACCACACTCTCTTCTCGCTCATTTTTAAAGTTTGTTTGAAAGGAAAATTTAGATTTAGTGCGTAGGACGCTGGTTAAGAATCTCAAGTCTTTTTGAGGGTGTGCCAAGCTTAGCCAAATAATATCACTAGAGCAAAAACTATTTAAGGAACTGTAAATTATTTATTTTGTTAAATAAATTTGCTAAAATAAATTTTAAAATGAATCGTGGAAATGAACAAAGTGGTGGAAATGGCCCAAACTCTGTGAGTGGAGGTGAAAACAAAGGAAGTTCCAAAATGGATGCGGCTGCTGCTAGCCGAATACAATCAGCTGGTGACAAAAATCCATCTTCTCAAACAGCTCAAAGCGGATTTGCACCAAAGGCTCAAGCAGCTGCAGCTAAAAATCAACAATAATTTTATTTTTCCAATTTGAATAAAATTGAATATTATTAAATAATTTGTTCATTTTTTTCCTATAATACAAAATTAACTGGGTATACTAATTAGAAATTAAATTGACTACCCAAGCACCTATCCAAAGATAAACATATTGAGTGGTTATTTGAGACGATTCTTGAGCGGACCGAACAGATGGCACTTGGACCAGATTCCGCCACTAAAAGCTCAATTTAAATAAAAGTTCAGCGACCTGAACTATCCGATTTAAAAAATGGCTCTTTTTAAGCAAAAGAAATAGATCTTTTTTTCAATTTTTTTTTATAAAATTATGAATATTATCAAAAAAAATAGATTTTCAATTCAGTAATGATTGCCTATATAAAAAATTTATAAATAAATGTTACTATTGTTCTATTTTATGAAAAATTCAGTGTAATTTTCTTAGAAGTCTTTTTTCTTATATTTGAATTTTTTGAACATTGCGAAATTCAGCGCAAATTGAACAATTTTTACAAAAAGATTTATTTATTTTTTTATCATAATAGATTTTTTGCTTTTGCCAAAAAATAAAATATCAATAAGATTGATTAGATTCATTTAAAAGTTTTAAATGATTTTATTTAATTAATTGCTCTCTTTATTAAATTTTTAAAATCTGAAAATGTCGGCTTCATATTTAAATTTTGAAAATTTCTTATTAACCAGCATTATATGAACTACATAATTTAGATAGATTTAAATTTCATATCAAATGACGTTGTAATATTAATATTTTTGAATAAATATGTATTTGTCACTTCTTAAAACTTAATTACAGATTTTAAACAAATTTACGAAAAAAAATTTTAATTTTTCAATGCTAATTTATATAATAAATTTTGTGCTAAAAATATGTTTTTCAAAAACAAAATTTTATCTAAATTGTCAAAATTTATCATAGACCAGTAGGTTAAGCATTTGATTTAATTTTTAATTTAAACTTTTTAAACAAACTCTTTTTCGTTTCTATCTGTTCTGTTTTCTGTTTACATAGATGCATTATAAATAAAATTCTGATAGATCTGTGTAAATTTAGCAAAAATTAAATTTAAATAATTTCCTAGGTTTGTGCATTTGTGCATGGTTGCAGAGACTTTGCAAATCATTCGCAGACTTGAAATTTAATTCAACAAGAGTTAGGGAATTCCTGATTTAAAAAAAAGCGAAGTCTCGCTAAAATAAGGGTTCAACTTTCTAATACGAATCTTTTTATTTTTATTTTTGATTCGACCATTCTCATTCAAAAACTTTATTACAAAAAAGATAAATCATATTTTAGATAAATCTGCTAATTAATTTGATTATTAAATTTAAATAAATTCATAAAGCACCCATTAATTATCAACTGAATGGCGTGGAATAAATGTTTAAAATCCCGAATAAAGTTTCTGTTGTAACTAATAATTATTAAATAAAAATTCAATGGTATTCCGTTTTTATATGTGTCTTTATTTTTTAAAGAAAAAAATAAATCACTTAAGTCGTTATTTAGTTTTTTTAATTGAATCAAAAGTCAAATCCATTAGTATATGAAAATTTAATTTTTTTTTTAATTTTAAAAATATTTTTACTATTTTTAGTTGTTTTTCAAATATTTTAGAATTTTAATTTTTGTAATTTTTCAAAAAGAGCTTTGTTCGCTTATTTATATCGTAATTAATGATGCGGCTTCAAGAGTAAGTTTTTTACATGCAAAGAGTTTTTTTAAATCAAAAAAGTTTAATTATAAAAAAAAGTTATTTTGAATACATGTAGCATATTTATAAAGAAATTTTATTTTAGTTATAAAAACAGTAATTTTAGTTTCTAAAACAATTTAAAGCAATTTTGAAATGCATTGAAAGGAAATTTTTTAAACTTTTCTAAAATTTTTGCATTATTTTTGTTCGTATACAGTTTGTGAATATTGGCTTACAAAAAAGTCTTTATTTTCTGTAAAATTTTGTAAATCCTGTATTATCAAATATGTATTATCAAATATGTATTATCTATTTTTTACTATGTACTTAAGGATACATAGTAAAAAATAGGTTCACAGCACTCATGTTTGCCTGACAAAAAGTGCACTTCAGAAATAAAATTTATTTTAATTTTCTTCTTTGTATTTAAAAAAAATAAAAATTTTTAGTTGATCAATGCGTTTCTAGTTCAAACAAAAAATAATAAAAAAAAGCTAACAACTTAATTTACAATTCGATTTTATTTTGATCTAAAAAAATACGGAAGAATTTTTGTTCATAGGATCCAAAAAAAAAAGGAAAATTTTATTTTCACTTACAAAAAATCGAAATTATTTCATTAGAAAATCAACAAAAAACTATTCTTAACAAAATTTTTTTAAATAGCCGGTCTAATCGGTAGTGAGCTTGTATTTCTTGACACAGTGCTGAATGAAACAGGAAACATACAGATATCCTTCGTGATCGATGTAAATGTCACTTGGACGAACAATTTTCTCACCAAGAAACATAATGTCACATTTATATCTTCCATTTTGGTCATATATCTAAAATTAAAAATCCAAAATAAAATCATTTTTTGATTTGAACTAATTTACTTGGAGCCTATCATTTTTGCTATCTCCCACCAAAATGGCTTGGCCATCTTCGTCAACAAAGATGCCTGAAGGTTCGAAAAGCTCGCCTTTTTGCTTGCCATGAAAACCAAAAGCCATCTCAATGTGGCCATCTAGACTTGTTTTATACACTATACTTCTTCCCAAATCACTTGCGTAAACAGAATTCTTGTTACTGCAAATAAATCGAACTTTAGTCTTGTCGAACGCCTGCATTCGCTGGGCCAAAATGCCACTTTGACCAAATCTCTGATTCAATACATGCGAATTGGCGAACAGTTTCATTGTTGGATGGTACGGCTTGGACCTAATAAGAATGCCGGATTGTTTGTCGAATACATGAACCAAGGGATTGCGGATGTCGGCATCTACGCACACTATATTTTCTTGCTCGTCATAGGCCAGGCCGTACGGTTTGCTCAGAATGCCACTTCCAAATTTTCTCACCATTTCACAGTTCTGTTCCAAGTCAAAAACAAAAATTTCCTTGTCGTCTTTAACATACATCTCAGATTTTCTTTCACACAAGAGAACAGCAGAGGGCCTACGCAGCTTGACTAAATGGTCTTCTTCTATCTGTCTGATCAATTCTCCAGTGGATTTTTCGAATATCTTAATGGAATTGCTTCCATTGTCACACACAATCAGCCAATTTCTCATGCTGCACGAACGCAAGCCGATCGGATAGTTCAGGTTGGTGAACTTTCTTTGGAACTGAGCTTTTAGAGGCGGAATCTGGTCCAAGTGCCATCTGTTCGGTCCGCTCAAGAATCGTCTCAAATAACCACTCAATATGTTTATCTTTGGAAAGGTGCTCGGGTAGTCATTCGATTTGTGTTGGTTGTTGTTTGGTGTTTTTTGTACCGTAAACAATTTAGGCATCTTACTGGATCCATTGCTATCTTCTGCCTCCATTTGTTCCTCATTTAAAAATTGATTGTTGTTTGAATCGGTGTTGATTTCAGGGCTTTTTCTTTTGAAGGGCGAGCACAGGGTGAGTGGGTTTTCGGTGACCGATTTGTTCCAAAAAAGGGAGCCAGTGCCATGATTGCTCGTGTTTATTTTGAGCAGGCGTCCGCGTCCAGCGTTCAAGGAGGGCAGGCTCGGTGGCTTTTGGGCATTGATTGCTTCGCTGCGTTTTACAGGGGGCCCGAATAGAGTCGGGTTTATTAAACCGTCATTGTGCACTAGGTAACCATCGGAGGCAAAGTTTGTCGCCGAGTTACTCGAGCTGGCAAGACTAGCGTTCGAAACAGACAGTGATGATTGCTGAAGCGCTTCATTCATTACAACAAAATGAAAAGGACTGTTCGGAATCGGATTATTTTTGTAGTGAATATGAAGTTGGAAGATTCCGATCGATTGCGGAATGAAGTACACACGAATAAAATGGATGCCCGGGCTCACTTTTTCCTTTAGTTCAAAAGATACCGGATTTTTGTGCGAATCGAAAATTTCTATCTTAAGGTATTTGTGAAGATTTTTGGAGTTTTCGGCATTTCGAAGCTCGGTGTTTTCAGGAAACGAAAATGTAATGTAACATTTTGCACTTTTTCTAAACGAAAAGTTTTCACATAACTCGGTTTCCATTTTAAACTGGGTACAATCGACCAGATCAAGCGAGCAAATAGTTTGATTTGGCGCAGCCACATCTTCGACACCAATTTCAACATTTTCTATATTCAACTCATTTATTTCCAAAGTACCATTTGAAATTTCTGCCAACAAATTGTCAGCAATCAGATTCTCATTGATCAACTGTTCAATGGTAGTGGCGTTTTCTTCCATTTTCATTCTTTTCTCATTTTCTGATAAATTGATTGAGCTCTCATTCAACTCAGCCTCGACATAGTCGTTGATCATTAGTGCATCGTCCTCATTGAATTCATCGTCATTTTTGGTTTTGGCAGCCTCAAGCAACATTTCGAAATGCTCAAATTGCTGAATTTGAGCTTCCAGCTCTTGCTTTCGTAAATTGATCTCATGTTCTCCGGCTTCCAGTTTCTCGAAAATTTTGTTAAACAATAAATCGAGCTTTTAGACAATTTAAGAATTTGAATTAAATTAAAATTAAATAAAAAAGAAAATTGGCCTAATTCTTACCTGAGAAACTTTTTTTTGAGTTGAACCATCTATATGGGTTAGTAGAGTGGCCTTTTTAGCTTGATAGGTGTTCGTAAGTGTTTCTTGATGAGTCGACAGTTCACTTTTTCTAAATTTATTCGAAATTTTAAATTTTTAAATTAGAAAAAGCTGTTTTACTTTTCAATCAAATACTCGAGAAATTGATTGTATTGTTCTTTGAAAGTATTGATGTCTGTTTGGTCGTTTCCAATTGATTCAATGCTGTCAATCGGCATGATTTGGAAAGAAGTGGTTATCTAAAATTAAAATTTACAAAGAAATCTTTGCTAGGATTCTAAGCTAAGTATTTAGAACCACAAGCACTCGTTTTTTTTTTAAACGATTTAAATTTGAGTGCTGTGTGTCAGAGCAAAACTATATCTTTTATTTTCTCAATGTATTATACATCTAAGTTAAGTTACTGTGTTTACAAAAAAAATTTAAATTTTTTACAAATCTTTAAAATTCTCTTTTCGCTAATCATACTTGGCATTTGATTAGAATTTAAAATGATCATTTGCCAGCTATCCTCAAATTTCAGAAGGCTTGAAGCTAAATTTTAAATTGGCCATATGTCTCAAATACGATTTAAATAACAAAATAGCTGATTGCTTTTTTCTTTTAATTATAAACATACTATTCTTATCTTTTTCATTTGTTTATTTGGGAAAAAGGCCGGTTAAAGACCTCACTTTTGGGTGTACTTTACATGTAAGTTTAAGTACATTTCTGCACCTTAAATAATTTTTTCTTTTTAAATTAACAAATTAGGAAATTAAATTTTCTAAAAATAATATTTTTACTATGAGCCTAAAAATTTTTTTGCAAAATTAATCAGCTTATTGAAACTTTGTGCCATTAAAATTAAGTCTATGCAAAAACTCTGCAAGTGTGCAAAGCACTTAATTTATTAGAAAACCATTAAAATTAAATTGAAGAGAAATTGCAGATACTAAATTTAGGTGGTACAAAGCTTCAATCAGCTGACTCATTTTGTAGATCAATATTTGGAATCATAGTAAAAAATTGATTTTATTTTAAAATTTTTTTTTTTGTTCTTTGTTCCTAAATTCATTTCAAAAATTTACTTTTGATTTCTACAGACCAAATTGTACAAATTTTTTTCAAATAGAGGATAAGATCGGTCTTTATTCGACATGACTGCCTTTTCATTTTAGTTTTCAAGATTTTTGGCTCTAATTTTATCCAACGACTAGCAATTAAGTGATCAAATTTATAATACTTTAATAATAATAATAAGCTTCGATTTTCGCTTTTTTGCCTTCCATTAAAACCATTATTTCGGATTTAAAAGCGTAGTCGATGAATTAGAGTCTTTGTAACATTGGGTAGATGGTACGTAACCCTGGGATTAGCTCCAAAAAGCATTGGCTCCGCTTGATTATCAAATTATTTAAATTTAATGCGGCATTAAAGTTTGATATTTTTTTGAAAAATAAAAAAAAATTCTGAACATACATAATGCTTGGGGGTCAAAATTTTGGACCGTATAAAAAACTGGTCAAAAATTTGTAAAAGCCAACTTTTTGGCGGGCGGTCATTTGGCCGGTCTAATTAATGGAAAAAAGTTGACCGTATCTTTGACCGCCCGTTTATTTTTGACCGGTTTTTTATACGGTCCAAAATTATGACCGCCAAGCTGACCGGCCAAAAGACCGGTTAAAACCGTCCGCCTAATGGACCGGTTTTGTCTGACCGCATCCAACACTACATCTGATATCAAATGATATCATATGATATGATGTGACAAGTTAATTTCCGGCACTGTAATAGCACAAGTAAAAAACAGGATAGACATTCAGAACGTTCAAATCAATATTGACTCTTTAGTGGCTTGGACTAAAGAGTGGAGAATGATGTTAAATTATAAAAAATGTAAATTTATTGAAATATCCAATTACGAGTTTATAAAACTACCTTTTCAATTTTCAATCTCAACGGGCACTGACAAGATTCATTGTACCTAGAGAACTAATATTGAAAGATGCCTTGGGGTCATCTTATCAGACGACTTAAAATGGGATAATCATGTCAATCAAACTGTATCTAAAGCATATTCAATACTTACTATGCTTAAAAGAATATTTACTTATCGGAAAGTTACTGGTGTCAAAACGCTCTATACAACATATGCGAGACCCCATCTTGAATATGCCGTACCAGTCTGGAACTCAAAAAAGTCAAAAGAAATAAATTTGATTGAAAGAGTAAAACGTAAGGCTACTAAATTGGTACCGAAAAATAAGATACTGGCATATGAAACAAGATTGAAGATGACTGGTATAACAACACTAGAAAAAAGAAGGGAAAGAGGGGATTTAATTCAATTTTACAAAGTGTTAAATGGCATTAAAAAGATCAAATGGTTTCACCCATTCATACTGTCTCTTTCAATAAACGCAACTGGATCTACTTCAAGTCTTAGAGGTCACAATCAAAGAATTGAAAAACATTTAGTGAGTAATTGTGCGCAGAAGGACTATTTCTTTATGAATCGTAAGGACTATTTCTTTATGAGTCGTAAAGTACCGAATTGGAACAATTTACCGAGTCATATTAAACTATAAGCAGCATATTATACAGTTTAAGAAGACTAATTTAATATAGCACTTTTTTTAATTATAATTTATTGTGGTAGAATACTTTTTAAAAGGGTCAAATCAAAACTGAATCACTTTTTTAGGAATCCTTAAAATTAGATTTAATGGCTTTTATTGATTGAATTAAAAGTATTTTTATGATTCAAAGACAAAAACACAAGAAATTAATTTGACAAAGTTAAGTTTTACAAAAAATCATTTGTTCATATATTATTAAATAATTGAATTAAATAATATTCAAAAAATAAGACTAATTCAATAATAATTTTGTTTTAATTATTTTTTGTAAAAATTCATTGTAAAAATTTGTAAATAAATCGGGTTCAAGAAGTTTTATAAACGAGTTTAATATGGATTCTGTTAAAAATATTCAAGATTACTACATTATAAAGAGACAATTATTACCCCATGAATAATTTTTTATTTTAAATAAAGCCATTTAAGATGAAGATTAATTCAATTTTTTTTAACTCAAAATCTCACTGAAAGTTAAAACTAAAAGATTTTTGTAAAAAAAATTATAAATATTTAAATTTTTGAAACAATATCTCTTTATAATGTTAAAAAATTATATTATAATTTTTAACAAAATAAAATCATCAATTTTTTTTCAATTTTGTTTGAAGGTTTTTCATGGCTGGTTAGTTAAATTCCACAAAGCTATTGCTAAAATGGGTTAAATAGAGCCATTTTTAGATAGAAATAAATTAACATTTACAATCGAATTAAAATCACAAAAAAATAGCCATTAAAAAAATAAAAAATTCTTGTCTGTATCTTTTATATTTAAGTTTCTCCTAAGGGTTTAAAGACTGTTAATAAAATAATTATCCCTAATTGGGTCAATGCATTATTTTATTTTTTTCAAACTTTTCAAATTTAATATTTATTGAGGTGTATTTCTTATTTCTTATTTCATTTTTGTATTTTGTTAAAAAAGCTACAATTTGTTCAAATATGTTTTTTACTCTAATCACCAACAATCGATTTTTAAATAACATTTGTTATGACACTTTTCTGGCCATTTTATTTTTTTATTTTTTAAAATTTTTAAATTTTTTTTAATAAACAATTAACTTTTTGTTTCATGAATCTAATTTTCAAATTTTCACTAATTGACTAATTTTTTTATAAAAATTAATATCACGTGAGCTTTTAAACATCATCCAATAAATCATCATATAAATATATTTCTTCTTTGAGGTATTTTAATTGAAATGGACTGAAAAAAAAGTTAAAAATAAAACTAACAAAAAATATATAATTAGATTCCATCCTAGTTTTAAGCAGAAGACACCAATTTTTAAAAAAATTATCAATTTCAATGTGACCTTATTAGGTATTTGGATAAGTTTTAAGAATAAACTTGTGATAATCACTCCTTTTATATCATTTTTAGCACAAAATAATTGTTCTTAAATAAGATAGTTCAAAATTATGTAGCAAATATTCGGCAAGGAAATTTTCAATTCCATGAATATTAGCATTTAAAGCATTGGGCTTAAGAAAAAAATTATACGCAAAAAATTTTAAAACTTTGAAAGTTAATCAAGATTTTAAATAGCAAGTATTTTTTGTTTTTTCCATGAAGTTAAATTATTTTTTTAAGGTATTTCGGTGGAATAAGTCCACAGTATCGAAAATTTTGCGTTGAAAGAATTTTCCAAAAAGTTCTCGAATGAAAACATGGATAATCCTGCCTTTTACCCGGATGAAATATCAGCGCCTGCGATAGCTCAAAAAATTGAAATCAGCCGGAAATTTAGCGATCAAATTGAAGAAAAAAGTGCTCAAAATTCAATTCAAAATTTTGACAAATTCAAAAAGAAAATTGAAAATGAAAATAATTGGCAAAATGATCAAATAGAACTTACGTGGGAAACGTATTCAACAAGAGAAAAATTCAGATACATCCTTTTTTCTTTTCTGAAAATTATTGTCTTTATCATTTTGCTTTATTTATTTCTATTGTCCCTTAGCTTTTTAACTATTGGCTTCACACTTATCTCTCCGTTTGCACTTAAAGCCGGCAAAGCAGTAAGCTTTTTGCTCCAAAATCCTTTTGGATCATTGGCCATAGGTATTTTGGCAACAGCCATAATGCAAAATGCTACGGCTACAACTTCAATAGTTGTGACCATGGTTGGCGCTGGCATTATTCCATCAGTCAAGAGTGCAGTTCCCATAATTATGGGATCAAATATTGGTACTTGCTTGACAAATATATTCATTGCTTTGACTCTTTCAGGGGATCCGTATGAATTCAAAAGAGCCTTTAGTGCGGCAGCAATCAATGACTTATTTAATATTTTGACCACTGCTGTTCTTTTACCAGTAGAGATTTTTTTCAACTTGCTATCTTTTCTTTCACAAAAATTAACCGAATTGATGCCAGATGATGCAGATGAATTCAAGCATATGAATTTTGTAGCTGCTATTCTTAATCCAGTGGTTGATTTATTTATTCTTTTGGATCAAGATCAAATTAATGCCGTGAACATGGGCTCCAACACAACACAAATAGCTTTACGCTGCTGTGGTACAGAAAATGGCAATGAAACAAATGCACGCTTATGCAAAGAATGTGATTATTGGTGCATGCCAATGCTAAATTCATTCGGAGATGGAGGTACAGGTCTGTTTTGGATTTTTTTCTCTCTAATTGTTCATTTGACTTGTTTATTTGGAATTGTGAAAATATTTAGCCAACTTATAGAAGGTCCTATAGCTCAAGGTGTTCGTAAAATAATGAATGCATCGCTGCCAGGCAAATGGAAAGTATTCAATAACTTCTTACTTTTCGTATTTTCTTTTGCTTTGACTTTGGTTGTTCAAAGTTTGGATATAATCACAGCTACTTTAGTTCCATTATGTGGAATAGGAATAGTAAGTCTGCGGAGAGCGTATGTAATGACTTTAGGCTCAAACATAGGCACAACTGTGACAGGAATTTTAAGTGCACTGACCCAACCAGGGGCTAATTTCAAAAAATCTCTGGAAATCGCCTTTGTTTACACTCTTTTTAATGTTTTTGGCACGCTTTTTTGGTTTCCAATTCCATTTTTAAGATTCCCAAAAACTTTGGCACAAAAATTTGGCAACGTCATTTTCAATTATCAATGGATTACTTATGTTTATGCAGCATTGGTTTACTTTATTATTCCAGCGATTGTGTTCGGCCTCGCTCTGATTCCATATTGGATTGGTTTGGCCATTTTGATTATTCCAATAGCTATTTTAATATTTAATTATTTGGTTATAGTAATTTTGCGCAAACTAGTTCCACAAAAATTGCCTGAAAAGCTAAAGAGTTTCGTTTGGTTGCCTAAATGGATTAGATCTTTGGAATATTGGAATTCTATAATTGAAAATATCAAGCTTTGGAAACCGACCAATGCCTCAAAATATCCGGTAGAAAGCAAAGAAAATTCACAACAAGATATTAATGAAGAAGAAAGTGAACTATCAACAAATCTTCCGAGTATAGTTAGAAAATTCAGTTCAATAGAATCTATTATAAGAGAGTCTAAGAATTTTGGTCATCACTCTAAAAATTTTAGTGATGTTTAATTTTATTTTTGCATTTAATTCAAATTTTTTTTTTTTTTGATTAAAATAATAAAAATTTAAATAATTAATGAAAATATGATTTTTAACTGATTTTCGATTTTTAAATTTGGCACATAAGAAAATTACAATAATGTATCAGTTCACAGAAAATTAATAAAATGAGACAAAACTCACAGAAAAATATACTAATAGAAAAATATTTCATATAATTTTTTTCACAAAAATTATGTAACAGCTTTAAAAAAAATATTTAAAGCTAACAAAATTAATTAAACAAAAAAATTAACTCCTGATATTAATTTTTATCTTTTTTTTTCAATTGTTTATTATTTTGTCAATTTATTGTGTTTGAAAAATTGCGAAAGATTATTATTCTGAAAAAATATTCTCTGATAAATTCTATGCATTGTTTTTCTATGAATTGCTTGTCAATTTATCTTACGCAGATGATTTGAAAATAATCGGATCCTTAAGTCTAGACCTAACTTTACCACTCTTTCTTCAAAATGATTTTAGCAGTCTGACTAGCTGGGCAGATGTATGGTCTACCGATCTAAATTTAGAGAAATATTAAGTAATGAATGTTTAAACCTCTTTCATCATAAAAATAGGGGCACCAGTTTCGACTGGGTAATAATTGCGGTGTAGATGAACATCTCGATGCAGTAGCCTCTGTGTCAGATCGGAGCCGTTGCTCAAAAAGGTACTTGAAAAGGAGATGAGCGCCTCTCCATTATCCACTAGGATAGAAAAGGGACAATTATAAAGTAATGCACATTGGAAAAAAAAATCCAAACTTTCAATCCAAATGCTCAACCAAAATAAACGGTTTAGGTCTTACTCAAAGAAATACGGCAGAAGAAAAAGATCTTGGTGTTTACATAAAAAATTATCTTAAGTGGAAAAAACAATGCTCAGCAGCATCTGCAAAAGTAAACAGAGCATTAGGTATGATCAAGCACACATTCAAAAACTTAAGTGTTACTTCGGTTGGGCTACTCTATACAGCACTAGTCCGTCCACATCTTGAATATGCTGTAAGCGTCTGGAGTCTAACAACTAAAAGTGATTTACAGATAATCGAAAAGGTACAACGGAGAGCGACTAAACTTCTAAGTTGTCAATAAAATATTCCATTTGAATCAAGGTTAAAGATTTTAAATTTTAGAACCCTTGAAGAGAGGCCAAAAAGAGGTGGTTTGATCCAAATATACAAACTAGTCAAAGGAATGGAAAATACAAATTTAAGAATGGAATTAATTATGCAAAAACAACAACTGGACCAGCTGGTAATTTAAGAAGACATGACAAAAGACTAGTGAGAGAACTGAACCCTTGAGAGAACCCTTCTTTTGAAAAGAAGGGTCCTCATCGTTTCAACTTTTTAACTAATAGAGTGGTGTACATATGGAGTGGTTCGTCAACAAAAGCTGTAAATGCTCTTTCACTCAATAGTTTCAAGGCAATAATCGACAACGAAGTTTTTGGTATGGATAAAAGAAAACACTGCTAAGGCTCTTAATTTTCACTGTACAGCAGTTCACACTACTACTACTACTACTATCTATTAAAAATTTTCTATTAAAATAATCTTATGAAATAGTTATTCTATGAAAAAAAATCCATGAATTGAACGTTCACCGAAAATTACAAAGTGTTTGTAAGGGCAAAAAGATGCAAAAATTATCTAATATGAGGCATTATGCTTGGTATATATTTATTTAGTTTAAAGAAACGAAATAAAAATTAAAATTTATTATCATTAAGAAAGGTGCCTCAAGTGATAAATTTCATTTTACTAAAGAAAAATGACAAGCAATTTTTCTATAAAATTTATTTTTATTTAATTTTTCAGGTAAATTTCAAATTTTAAGGTTTCAATTATCGATTCCTGTTTAATTTTCATATTGATCGAGAAACCTTTATAAAATTTTCGGGAATTAATACATGTAATAAATATAAATTAAATGTTTATTTCCAATTTGATTCTAAAAAAAATTAGACTCTGGAAAAAAAATACTAAAATGTCCACTTAAACATTTTATTTCATGGCAAATTTTCTGTGTTCTCTTGCGAATAATGTACGGGTCAGAATCATAATTTTTCTTTTCAATTCAATGCATCAGTTATCATTTATCTTGGAAGTCTTTATACAAACAAACTTTTTAATCATGATTCAGGTTCGGAGATTTAAGCTAGAAAGATTCAAGAAAAAATAAGAAAATAAGTGCATTATTAAATTTCCTCTTCTCTAGTTTGCAGTTGCTTTAAAACAGAAGTTTATATTCTTGAAAGTTCAAAAATGGTCAAATCAATAAAATACCAAATTTACCAAGAAAGTCAGTATTTTTCAAAGGCATGTAATTATTACCTGAGTTTATTTTATGCAAAAAAAAAACTAAAATACTGAATTTGTAACAAAATTATTTATTTATTACTTTTTTTTAGAAATATATAGTACTAATTATCTAATTAGAACAAAAAAATAAAAATAAAAACAAAATATATTTTTTAAGGACAAAAAAATCAAATTCTATATCGAGGTATTTTTTAGCATCCTCCAAGGAGCGAAAACTACAGAAAGGAAAATAACTTTTACCTTTTCCTCTAGTTTTTCCTTTAGTATTAGCCTCAAAGGCCTGATCTTGAGATATGCTACTAGGAATTTCTTCAATTACAGGCCTTTTTTTTTAAATTCCCGAGTTATTTTAAAGATTTATTTATTTATTCGATTAACTATATCGAACTGGAGATAAGGCTAGATTGGTTTACATTTAAGTATAATCAAAAGTGTTAATTTGAAAAACAAAACAAGAAAAATAAAAAAAATTTCAAAGTGGCTATTTTTTTCAACATTATAGGATTAATTAATAAATAATTTTGTTTTTTTTGATTGTATAAGAGTTTCATTTCAATCAATTATATATTTATAAATGAAAAATAGTAATCAATTTAAATGTAATTGACATTAATTACAAAAAGAACTAAAATGCTTTTATTTTGTTCCTAATTCAGTATTTTAGTTTTTAAATTGCATATTATTGTTATTTAAAAATATTATACGCGTTTTTCAAAGCACACTAATTTAGAAGATCAAAGATTGCGAGAAGATTTGCTCCAAATGTTTAAGATTGTTAACAGTATTAAAACTAAACAGGAAAATTAAGCATAGCAGCACACATTTCCACCCAATTTAGTCGGAGTTTGAGTAAGATTTGAGTTACTTTTTTTATCGGATCATTTTTATGGGTATGGGTTAGAGTACTTAATTTTTTTGAAATTTTTTGAATGAATATAACCTTTGAACCAAAACAATCCACATCGAACAATTCAATCCATACTCGGAAAAGTCGGTATCCTAACCCATACCCATTACAAATACTTGATATAAGAGTTACTTAAATTTTAACCAAACCCAACCAAAATTGAATGGAAATAAATGCATAGGAATTAAAAATGAAAAAAGTTTGTCCCTAAATCTTAAAAGATCAAATCTTAAATAAAAGATCAATAAAGTTTTTTTTCAGTTTAATTTTTGATTAAGATAGAGTGATTAAGAAATAAAATAAATGAAAGGAGATGGTGAATTTAAGTAATTGAATAGTTTTAAGTTTTTTATCGATAAAGAATCTGAAGATTCAAAGCTTTCACTTAAATCGCTCTTTGAGATCTAAGCGAGATTCGGACTTTCGTAAACTTCAAGATTTTAAGTCATCTATTTTTTTAAATTAAGTCTTTTGACTTGAATTCTGATTTCAAATAATAATAAAAAAGAACAGATAGATATAGTTAAATAAAGGCTGTTTTAAAATTCTTTATTCTAAAGAGTTTATTAAAAGAAAAAAAAAAGAAAATATTCTTAAATATTTGTTTTTGAATGATTGAAATAGATACATGATCATTCTGCGGTAAAGTACTACTAATTACAAAAAAATTGAAAATTTTAAAATTTTTTTTTACTTAAATTCAAAAGAAAATTTGCTTAATTAATTTTAAAAAGTAATTTTTAACTGATAGTGCTAATTCTGTCTGATGATTATTTTTAATCAAAAAAGATGTTTGGGCATCTATTGGCAATTTTTTCTTTTATTAAATTTTGAATATTTTTTAAAATTCAACATTTAATTCTTAGAATGCAATAGCTTCTTTATAGATTTTTAATATTTAAAGAAAAAAAGTTTTCGATTAGTATTCTCGTATCTTTATTTAAATTGGATTTTTTTCTTCAAAATTTGACCATAAGTTTCATCTGTCTAAAATATACAAATCATTTTGATAAAAATACTTTAAATTGCAAATTTCTATTTATCTATCAATAGCAAAGATTTTCCTATAGCTTCGCAATTTATCTAAAAAAATAATTTATTTTTGATACAAAGTCAATTCATTTTTATACACTCGTGGCTTTATTCGGCCAATTGTGATCATTTTCTCACCAAAAATAAACAAGATAATTGTATATACTGATCAGAAAAGTTTACCTAGTTTAAATAATTGAATTTAGAAAATCGATATTATTAATTAACCATCTTTGGGTTTGCTTTTACCCTAATAAAAATAAACAGTTGAAACAAATACTCAATAGATGAGTGCGCAAAAAAAACACAAATATCCAAAAACCTGGTTTGTTCATCGAATCCTGTGAATGATAAAATGATTTTAACTCAATGAATTATTAATTTTTTTAAGATATTTTTTTGATTAAATTTTAATCGATGAATTAATCTACAATTTAAAATTAACAATCAAAACTCTTGATCGAACCAAACGGTTCATTCTTCCAATTATTTAGAAAAAATTTTAAAAAATCACTTAAAGCTTTAAGTTGTTCGAGTTTATTCCTCATTCAACAATGTCATTTATGCTCCATTCATGCTAACAAGTGTCCATCTCAAGTATTCAATAGTAATTTTGGGCTTAATTTACAAGAAAAAATTAATCAAAGTTTTTAAACATAAAGAACACTGGACTAGCTCAAAATTCCAATTATTCGATATAGAATGCAAATTGAGGATTTCAAGTCAGGAACAGCAGATATTCTCTCTTTTTTTGGCATTATGTTAAGCTTAATTTAAACTGATTTTAGAAATTAAGATATTTGGTTTATAGGTCACTTAATTCTGCTTTAATCGACAAAAATAATTAAATTTAAATTACAAATTGTTGATCTATAAAGAAAATAATAAACAAACACTAGTTAAATGGATAACCTTATTTCAAATCATTCGGAATAAGAAAAAAACGAGTGCTGGTTTTAAAATAGCCGAATTTAGCAGAATGAGAAACAATATCAACATTAATTGAATGCTTGAATAGTTAACGTGGGCTGTAGATTTTGTTTTTCTTTTAGTTCTTTATCTTAACAGATTTATCATCTGAATTAATTCAATGAATGCTAAATCCATTCGATTGAAAGCAATTACGTTTTAGATTTTTATTGTTAATCGTGATTAATAGAAAAATTGTTTTTTTTTTTTCATTCAAGGTAATAAGTATCAATTCTTATTAAGGTGGTTTGAGCATACTTTTTAGTTCCTTTACTGGACTCATTTTCAAAAATGATAAATCAATGAATCAATATTTAAAATAAAAAATTTTATAAATTTTCAAAAAAACAGTATTTAAGATTTAATATTATTAATAAAACAAGTAAATTTTAGGTAAAATATAAAATTAGTCTTAATTCAATGATTCAAGTCTATAGAATATCTTTTGTGCTAAAAAGATTTGAGAATTTTCTACTATGTTTATTGTTTTTTTTTAGAGGAAAATTTTTTTAAGTGACTTGATTCAAATTTTTACTTGGTTATCTTGTGAAACAGTTTGATTTTAATTTTGTTATAAAGTAAAATTTGGTTCAAGTAGCTTCAAAAAATTTTTTCATTTGAATAAAATGTGCGTGATAAAGAAAGATTAAGACAAAATTAAAATTTAATTATTAGAAAGTATTATTGGTTTGATTTTATTTCTAAATGATTTCCTGTTATTGCGATGAATCTGTAGTGAAAAAAAGAATTAGAAAATAAGCTAAATTTATTTCTTTGCCATTTAAAAATGAGAAATTAAGAAAAAATTTGAACTTTAAAAATATTTGATCTAACATTTTAAAGACAAGCTGATAATCATTGAAAAATTGACTTAGACTCATTCGAATTTTTTATCATAATTCATTTAGGTGTCGGCGTTTTAAGGTTTTGAAAATTTTTAAATTTATTTTAGTTAATATTATTGATTAAAATGTCAAGGTTCAATAAATAATATATTTAGTTACTGTAGAATCGAAATTGGTTAATTTGTTTTCAAATACAGATAATTAATTTGTTTGATTTGAAAAAAAAAAGAATTATTCGATATTTTGAGAATACGGAAATTCATTTCATCTTATTTAAAAAAAAAATTTAAATTAATCAAAGTCTGAAATTCACAAATCAATTGTACAACATTTTTAATTAAGAATTTAGCAAATTTTAAATTTTATAGAACTGAATAAGAAATAATTCTCTATTTTTTTGTTTAACCTAATTTTAATTTATCATCAAAATAATCTATGTCTGAAACAATTAACAAAAAATTTTTAAATCAAAAGAAAAATTTTTTTTTCAATTTATCTGCTTAAAATCATTTTAGTTTTTAGGGTTTATTTTTCTTTTCAAAAATTCAAATTAATCAATAAATTTTCGAAGATTATATCTAATATTACATTTCTGAAAAGTAATCGGTTTGAGTTGTTATCGAATGTTACTAAAATTCATTACTTGAACTCAATGATCAAAAATCAATAACAAAAATTTTCCAACAATCTCTAGGATTTTAAATATCCTTTAGAGGTAAATAAAAGGAAATCAAATTATATAATGTTTCGTTTCAGCAAAAAAATTTCAATGACAAAAATTATTTAAAATATGCAGCTTTTTTTTTTACTTTTTAAGAGCAAAAAAAAAGGTTTAGCAGAAGAAGCCATCCATTTTTTTCTTAAAATGGATTGAATAAAAGATAATAAAATTATTTTTTCTACATTTTTAATTTAAAGTTAAAGTTAATTTAGATTATTAATTATTTAAGATTTTGAATGAATTATTTATAAAATGAATCAATATTTAACACTAAAATTACCGCAGAATTTTTGAATATTTTTTCAATTTTTTGACTCATAAATCTAATTAAATATTTTGCATTTTTTTTTCAAATTACTCATAATTACGAAAAATTTAAATTTAAATTTTATTTGAGAAAAAATCGTTTTAAACTTTAAATTTTGAGGTTTTTGGAAACCGATTTCAAAAATTTCTTGAATTGATTCATTGAAATTCACCACAGGATAAAATAAAAGATTAAATTTTACAGTATTAACAGGAATTTTTTATAAAATTAATTTAAAAATAATAAATATTAAGAATCTTTTTATTTTTAAATATTTCGAAAAGCCCTACAATAGAATAAATCTAAAAAAAATTTAATAGTTTTAGTGTTAATCTATCAAATATGAGCCTTTTCTATTTTAAGAGGGAAATGAACTTATTTTTGGTGAAAATATTTTAAAATTTTATTAAAAATAACTGAAATAGATCAAAAGAAAATAGTTAATATATATTTTGTTGTCTTATTTTCTTATTAGATAATGCAGTTCCAAAGAGATATGATTTTATTTCTGCTAGTGAGTGTATTTTCGCATATCTAAAATAAGATTCGAAACACTTTAATTTTCATTTGGAAGAGTTAAAATTTAAATTATGATTTAAATTTATAAATTCAAATAAATGAGATTACTGAACTTAATTTTGAATAAAATTTTGCTTTTCTTTTCTATGCTTTTATATATGAATCTTATTTTTTATTAAGATGCTGGAATGAATATCGATATTCTGAATTTTTATTGATTTATCTTCAATAAAATATTAATTATTTAGAAACGATGATATGAATTTTATTTAGACCCTAATAAAAAGAATTATCCATAGAGATTTATAATGAGATGCGGCAACATTGTTCCATCTAATGACGGAATGTTTAATTAAAATTTTTCAATCGGTCAAAATCTAAAACGAACGAAATTGAGGATTTATTTCTATACATTCTCTTTCTTTAAAATAATAATTGTATTTATGAGTTAGTAATTTTATAATCATAAAAATAGACTAGGTTCTGAGTTTTTCAATTTTATGAAATTCGTGCAAAAATTTCAATTTGAATAAATATTCATGTTATTTTTATTAAATAGGCGATGATTTTTTTTAATTTCAAGGTCTGATTTTTGGTTTTATTTTATTCAAAAAAAAAACACATCTTAGTTTGTATTTGAATTATAAGTTTTAATTTTATAAATGTTCTTAATTTAAAAAAAAATCAGAAATTCAAATATTAATTTAAAATATTTAACCTTTAATAGGAGTTTATAGGAATTTTATTTAAATCTATAAGATTATTGAATTTTTTTTTTTAAATTTTATCTATTGAAGTTAACTGTTAGATTTAATAAAATTGATTAATTTGAAATTTAAACAATTATCTGATCAAATTATTTATCATCAAAATAATTTAATAAGAATCTTTAGCTCGTTAAATTCCAATTTAACTCTAAACAAATTATATTTTTGTGAGTTAGATGGTTCCCTGCCAAATGATGGCACCCGATTTTAAAAATATTATTTCAGTTGCAATTTTTTTATTTACTTTATTTTACGATTCGGTCTATTGTCATTTATTGTGAAATCTACATGGTATTTAATCTCAGGAGGACTGAATTTGAAGTTTTTTGACTGGATTTAAGCTTTCTAAAATTTGACTGATTTTTTTCTTTTAAATAAAAATTGAATAATATTTGATGAACAAAATTATCAAACTAATCTATCATATTTGTTTATAATTTCATCAAATTTTTCAACGATTGTGTTGCATATCAGGCTAATTTTATGTTCACTAAAATTGATAAGTATTTTATGTAATTCTAGACCTATGATATTATTCAAGTTTCCTCTCAAGTAGATTTAATGTAATTCTTTAAATAAAGCTTGTTTTTAATAGAGCTACTTGAGCCTTATATTTTTTTATTTCAGGATCAGCCATAAATTTTCATTAAATAAGTTGTCTATCTTTCTTAGTATCTAAAATTTCGATTTACTATTAAATAATTAAAGCTATCAATGCCCAAAATTTATGAACATAATATTAGATTTCAGCACTTTTTATGCAACCTTTTATGCAAAGCTGTCTCACTGAGTTAAAATTTTTAAAGTAATTAAAAAATTTATCAAAAGTTAATTTAGATAAAGCACGTTTCCTGTAGGTTAATCGAATTTCATTCAACTTGGCTCACATCTAATGTTTTATCGATTTATATCCATGAAAATTTTCAGACAAAAATAGCTAAAAAAAATACGTAGGCTTTCGTTTTTTTAAATGAAAGAATAAAGTTCATTAGATATTAAATACTTTAATAGTGAATTATTTCACGAGTAATGTCGTCATATAAAGGTCGTTTATAATTAGAAAAGAATTTAATTACTTTTAAAATATCAGTATTTATTAACAAAAGATTTATTCATATGATTTTCCTTTAGTTTGATTGATTTGCTCTTAAATTTTCCTTTTCATCTTTTAAAATTTTTTTTTTCCAAAATTATTTTTTAGCTTTAGATTTTTTTGTTTTTTTTTGGAAATACTAAACAAATTTTAATAGACTCACGCAAGTAGAATAAAAAGTTTGTTTTAGTATGAAAACTGTTTAGATTTTTCAAAGAAAATAAAATTTCTATCTCGTTTAAATTATTTATTGAAAAACAACAATCAAAAAATGTAAAATTTAAATTTAATCTTTTATTTACATTCAATGTAAATCAAGTTAATTATTTTACCATTTTTTTATACTACACTTTCTCACTTGATTGCTTATGTGTCTGAAAAAACCAAAAAAAAAGTACTTTTTTTAGCCGAGTAGTTAATTAACTTAATAAAAAATTGCTAAAAAATTCTTTGGCTGGAATATTTTTTGAAGGAAATTAATTTTTTTTTGTTAACTTTGTAGAATTTCTTTAATTAAAAAAATAAATTGATTTTAATTGCATTTAAAGATGCTTAAAAGCTTAAAAGCTTAATTTCAATTAGTTTGGGAACCTAATGATTAAGATAAAAGTATTTGAGGCGCTTTATTGATCAGGATTTTCGGTCTAATAAAAATTCAAAGAATTAAAGATAAGTAGTACGGCTATACATTCAAAAAAGTCAGAATCTTATCAAACTTGATTAGACTAAATAAACATTTGATTCAAATAACAAAAGAAGTGAATGTAAAATAAATTTATTTATTAAAACAAAGCAAAAAGTTAAGTGTTTATTTATTTTGGAAATGGTAATAAATCTTGTATAGATTTAATATTATAGATCTATAAAAATAATATATCCAAACTTTAATAATGAATGTTTGTTAAAATACTTGGTTAATTAATGTCTTTCGGCATGATTGTGTATTAATTTTAAGTAGCTTAAAAAGTTGTAAAAGTTTTTTTTATATATCAATTTGAATTATTTCTGATAAATTTTTAATTAAAATTTAGAAACCTAATTAAGATTCAAGGATTATGAACAGTTTTCTTTTGATATCGAAATTTGGCTGATTTTCTCCATTTTTATGCCATTTCACATTTGATCAATATTTCGATGGAAAAATATTCAAATAAATCATGGAAAATTAAGTGTAAATTTTGGTAAAAAATTTTAGTAATTAATTTGGCAGATTTTATAATATTCAACACACCAAATCTTTTAATTAAAATTAAAAGTTAACTAACATAATTATTTTCTTGTTACCTAAATACAAAATCTTTAGTGAATAGACAAAAGTGAAAGCGGATATAATGATTAATTATTTAAATATACTTTCAAAAATAAATGTGTTGAATAACGTGAATAGTTTTTTAATTAATTTCAAAATAATCGGCTTATTTAAGTTTAGGCATTGTCATTAGTATTTTTTAAAATTGCTAGTACATCTAGTTTAGCCATCTGTGTATAATAACTCATTTGATTATTTTCTATTACATCAATTAAATTAATCAATTTAATCTCTTGATAGATAAATGTTCATTTTTTAATAAAATAAACATTTATTACTCTCTGCTGTTACATTTTATCGGTTTTGTATGCTGATTCAACTTATTGCTTAGCCTAATTCGGAAAAATTTTTATAAATTATTTTTAAATGATATGATAAATTTAATAAACAAGATGATATTACACTATAAAGGAATCCTGAAATCAGTCCTAGATAATAAGCTCCTTGTTTCAAATGTTAATGCTTTCAATATCAAAGTTAAAACAATACTGATAATAAATCATTTTTTTCCATTAAAAAGCTTCTAAGTTTTATTTTGTTAATAATTAATATAAATTAAAATAAGTTTTCTTTATTATCACCTGAGTCTGTAAAAAATTAAATAAGTTCAATCAGAAATTTTTTTTAAACTAACTTTGATAGATAATTTGAATTTTTTCCAATAAAAATTACATTACATTTCATAGTTTATTGATTAGTTTAATTTTCAAGTAGTTCTTAGAAAAGGAAGTCTCAGTAATTGAGTTAAAATATATTACTTTACAAGTTCTTTTATCTCAGATTTAAATGCAAATTTTACTTGACCTGTGAAAAATTTTGCTCTTCTGATTGACGATAATAATTGTTCTTCCTTCTTTAAAATTTTCTTGTAACATAATAACCAAGTCCCTTTCCAAACAGGTCTTCTCTATGGAAAAAAAACTTGAGTATTCATCTTAGACGAACAATTTTGATTCTGATAGACTGGTTTCTTGATGCCTTACTTTACAGTTTCTAAATATTAGAGCTTATTTCGAATAAATTTTCCTTTTGAAATTTTTTAAACTAAAATTAGATAGGTAATATGAATTTGTTAAATATCTGTACAATTACATAGTTTATTGATTAATTTAATTTTCAAGTACTCTTTGATAACAAGAGGTTCTCTCAGGAATTGAGTTGAAATATATAGTATCTATGTTAATTATACACATAAGCATTACTTATCTAAAAAAATTTCTAGAGAATTTTCTTATCATTTTAAATAAATGTTTAGATTAAGTGAAAAGTTGATTAAAAAAAATGATGTCACTGAATCATGCTTTATAAAGAAATATATTTTTAAAGATAGAACGAAATTACTTAAAATGTAAAATTTTAGATAAATGAAAATTAAATTTAAAATATTAAAATGTTTCTAATTCAGTAATTACTATAATTAGTAAAAAAGGCTCTTGATCATTAGATATTTGAAGCAAAATTATCATTTTAGTCCCTTTTTTACCATTTTTTCATTCATCTAATGCTTTTCATGAGTTCAATCGATTAATCATCATCAGAATCTTGTTCTTTTTCAACGTTATCAAGTCATATTATTTATATTATACAAATATTCTAATTAACTTTAATTTTAATTTTTCGTGTCTTAACGAAAGACGAACCAACTGTCTTGAAAATATAAACTTATCATTTTGTATTTTTCGTCTTTACCCACTTATTAAAAACATTATTTCGTAATTAAGCAGTGAGATTCAAAGAATTTTTTATCAAACAAAAAATTATAGTTATTTTCTTGTTAAGATAATTAAAATATTATTAAGTTTCGATCAAATTCGTTAAAAGTAGCCTAAAGTTTAGTCATTTATATTGATTATTAAAAGAAAATTATTTTTTAAATTTTTTATTATTTAAAGCTAATTTGCAATTTACTATCACAGTCTTTTAAATTAAAAAAAATATTTAAAAAAAATATTTTAGCTGTGATTTTATAAAAGGATTTTACCAAATTTTACCTTAATATCCGTAAAATGACAAAATTTAGCGATAATCGAAAAATTCCGTAAAATTCTAAATGAAAAAATTCACTAATTAACGGTAATTTACTTGAATTATCCTAAAAATTTGCCATTTTACGGAAAGTAACTTAATAAAAAAATGCCTGAATTTTTCGAAAAATTAATACAATAATTTAAATTTTTATTCCTAAAAATTTTTAGGAATAAAAGAAATTTATTCGAAAAATAAAAGAAATTTCTACATAAATTTTGGTAAAATTACGTAAAAAATTGCTATTTTAAGTTAAATTAAGCTAAGTTAATTAAAAAAAACTCAAAATTAAGTTCAAAAAGATTCCTTAAAAAAATTCAAATTGTAATTAGAATGATGGTGAATTGTCTAATCATTTTTTTATATCATGATTTGTTTTTTTAAAAGCTTAACCGTAAATTGACTCAAAATAATTTTTTTTAAATAAAATATTAGACTTCTGTTATTTTTTATCTTCCAATGTTTTTTTTATTATCTTTTTTTTTTTAATTAAAAAAATAAACTTAATTTAACCAATTTTTACATTTTTTACTTAAAAATAGCAATTTTTTACGTCATTTTACCAAATTTATCTATATTTTTTTCATTTAATTTTTCAGGAATAAAAATTTAACTAATTCAAGCAAAAGGAATTATTTCATTTAAGATTTTACGGTAATATACGTGAATTATCGTCATATTACGCAATTTATGCAAAAATTTGATAGAATTCTTGTCAAATCTGTAACTTTATTTAAGGACTTTTTAACCAATTTTTTTAACTTAAAAATTTGAATTAAGAAATATTATAATTTGTTTAAATTTAAAAGAAAAATTCAAGATTTAATGCTGTAATAAATTGAATTTTTAAATAAACCGGAAAGTTGATTCCTGGGACTTTTAAATAATTCTTATAAAAAATGATGATTTGTAATCTGTTAGAATTTTTTTGAGCTAATCTTTTTTCCTTTTGATTTTTAACTAAACAAACGGATTTATATAATGAGTTCAGAAAACGATTAGAATTTCAGTTGTAATTACAAACTTATTGAAAATATTAATATTAAGTTTTCCTTAAGTAATTTAGATGAATATTAGTGAAATTGATGTTAGTTCATTAGTTTCAACTTTTGAAAGACTGTATTCGGCAAAAGCGAATTGCTTGGAGCAAAATTAGCTTTTATGGATTTTGCTTAATTCAAACTGGTAAAAATTGATAGCTGAACAAAAAATTCTCTTTTTTAATTCTAAAGACTACAGCTAAACAATCTCGGTCTTAATTACGGAAATACTTAATGAAAACTTTCTTTTTAAAATACACATTAGTTTATCATTATTCAGATAGAAAATTAAATCCAAATTCTTTTCTTGATCCATGTGGTTATCATTACTTTAAAAAATTCTAGTCTCTTGAACAAAATTTATTTAATTTTAAATTTTCGAAACTAACAAGATCGGAATTGCGGCTTTGGTTTTTTAATTAGCTACATCTCAAAAGATTTTAAGTATGCGAGTCATATCAGAAAAAATGTTATTATTCATGCGGATTTTATGATTGTAAAATTATGCTTTTTTAAAATAAAATTTAATGGCAGGTGCCAGAATTTAAAATAATTTTCTAACATAGACTATTTAAATTTTGAATATTGATTTTTAAATGTTAATAAAATTACCTTCAGGGAGCCATTGGTTATGATACCAATTAAAAATTCTTGTTATTTTGACGTCTTTTATCTATTAAAAATTTATTTAGATCATTTTAGATGGATATTTTTGGCTCACTTTATTAAAAACAAAATTCTTAATTACATAGAAATGGTTTTAATCGTGACTTTATCAGTTCTAAAGCTAATATAAAATAGTTCCACTAAACATAAAAGAAGTTTGTTTGATCAAAATATTAAAAAAAAAAGAAAATTTGTGTTGTTGTTGCTAATAAAATATTATATAATGATAAAAGTTGGCAAATTTGTATTTAATATATAAAATTCAATCTTGTTTTATCGAACTATCAACAAAGGGAATAAAAGATTCATCTGTTTAAGTTACAAAACTAATTTCGGTTCGTAGACATAAATGCTAGAGTCTTTTACTATGCAAAAAATTTACAAAGCATATGAAAAGGCATGTCGAACTGGCGATGCTGAAGTTGAACCACTTAGCGATTTATTCTCGCCACCGCCAAACTGTCTTTCGGTAATGGGAGCTGCGCGTAAAATAAGCGATCTCACAGCAGAAGAGAAAAAATATCTACTAGCTGCGGAAAGAGGTGACATCGGGACAGTAAAGCATTATTTAGAAGAGGCTTCAAGCTTTGAAAAATTTGATATAAATGCAGTTGATCCATTGGGAAGAAGTGCTTTATACATCGCCATTGAGTATGAAAATATAGAAATGATTGAGTTATTATTAAATAGTCATGTTGAAATTGGGGAAGCTTTGCTCCATGCGATTAATGAAGAATACGTCGAAGCTGTCGAAATGTTGCTAACTTACATAGACCATGGTGGAAATCTTCCTGATGTATACTTATTTTTAATATTTTTTTTTTTATTTTTAATATTTTATTTTTAGCATGGAACCTCATTTAATAAACTATCGGAAGCAAAAAAAAATGTATGTGATTGCATCTTACTATTTAATTTTTTGTTTTGTGTTTTTTTTGTAATTTAAAATTTATTTCTTAAGAATGATTCGGTTAAAAAGCATCCCTTATTTATGGCCGCAGCTGATGCCCTAGAACAAGAGAAAAACAAGGTAGTTTGTATTGTAATAAGCACTGATAAATGCTTGTTTTTAATGCTATTCTATGTTAAATGTTTAATTTTATTTAAATTTTTTTTTAAATAGAATTTCAGATAAACAAAAGCGAAATTTTGATTAACATATATTTTAGATTCAAAATATTTAGGGTCATTCAAGATAATTTTATTTTTACTTTAATGGTGCTAAATAATGCGCTTATGTTTAATATTTTTAATTTATTAAATTAAAAATTGAAATAAGATGCTTTAAATTTTAATTTTTTGATGAAATCATCTTTTCATTTAATTGTTCGTATAACTTTTTCAAATTAGTAATTAGGAAAAAAGTACCTTCTTGTAATTAAGTGTCCAAACAACAGAAAATCTTAAGTCTAGATAAATTTTTTAAAAGGAGATATTCGAAGGATGCTAAAATTTTGAATAAAGTTATGATTTTCGGGAGAGGGCGAGATTTTAGTGAGTGGTTTATCAGATAGTCAATCAAACAGAGGGTAAGTAGCTCCGCGCAGAAAAAGAAATAAACCTTAATAAATTTTAAATTAGTAAATTCAGAAAATGAGACTTAGATCAAGACGATTTTATTAAACTCTTTAAACAAAGGGTTGAATCCAGCCAGACAAGTTTTGGGTTCTACACAAATATTTGAATTATTTCTATTTTTATATTGCTGCTTTATAAATTTTCTTCAAATTTATTTGATAAATCAATATTTTCCTTAAGTATTTTGGTAAATAAGTCTTCAGGTTAATAAATAAGTTAAAACAATATTTTTATTTAAATAAATCGTTATTGCTACCAGTGAAAAAAATTGTAAATGATACTTAAATTTTTTTTCGGATAACAAAAAGTTAGAAATCTCAAAAAATTTATCACAAAGAAAGAATCATTTGATATTTTTTCTTTTGATATTTATATTTTTTTTAGTCTGTGAATGCTTCAATTCATATTAATGGATAATTCACCAAAAATACCAGCGTTTTATTTTTTTTTAAATGGAAAATTAAAATTAGTTTGAAAATAAAATCGTACAAAACTAACAAAACCTAACATGATAAAATTTGATTCTAATTAATTTTTTAATTTTCCATTTTTTCTCATTGATTTAAAATTTTGCATTTTTACTTAATTTTAAATTTTAAAAACTAGCAAAAAAATGAACAGCAAACGCACGAATTTTTTTATTAATATGCTACGAACGATTAAGTCTTAAGCCAATTTTGTCATGATTTTTAATGAATCAAAACTTACTTTTTTGTATGATAATTGTTGCTTTATTTTAAAAGCTTAAGTTAATTTTAAATTTTGTGAAATACTGTTTAAATTGATATTAATTATTAGGATTCTAGTGGACTCAGATCAAAATGGACATTTTTAATAGATGCTCTGCGAACTAAGAGATCCAACAAAATGGTAGTTTTATTTATAAAATCCAAATATGCACTCTTTTGTCAATTTGCATGTGCCTTTTACTATTGAATCTTTGATCAGTCAATTGAGCTTATGAAAATTTTTAAAAATTATAAAAATTATAAAATTAAACCATGTGTGGAATTCTATATGAAAATTCCCAGTAATTTTTTTTAATTTTAGGTCAATCAGGACTCAAATGGAAACTTGAATTCAAAATCATTTACCACTGATATAACACCTTTAATTTTGGCAGCTCATAAAGACAACTATGAAATAATTAAAATTTTATTAGATCGTAATGAGCAAATACCAGAACCAGTAAGTTTTTAAGCTAGTTTATTTCAAAACAAAAAGAAATAATAATTAAACACAATTAGCACGATGTTCGTTGTAGTTGCCACGAATGCATTCGAGCAAGATCTGATGATAGCTTAAAGTATTCCAAATCAAGAATAAATGCATATAGAGCCTTAGCAAGTCCATCGCTTATGTCACTTTCGAGCAAAGATCCAATTTTGACCGCATTTCAACTTAGTTGGGAACTCAAGCGCCTCTCTAGAATTGAAAATGAATTTAAAAATGATTACGAGAAATTGTCTATTCAATGTCAGGAATATGCTAGTGCGCTTTTAGCTGAAATAAGAACTTCACAAGAACTTGAAGTTGTACTAAATCATGACCATGAAAATCCTCCAAGCTTATTTGAAAGTGATCAAGAAAAAAACAATTTGAGTCGTCTTAAACTTGCCATTAGATACAAACAAAAAAGGGTATAAAACTTTTTATTATTTAAAGTAAATTAAAATAAAATAAAATTTTTATTTTCTTTTTTTAGTTTGTAGCTCATCCGCATTGTCAACAATTATTGGTAAGTCTGTGGTATGACGGCATATCGGGATACAGACGTCGAAACATTTTATTAAAAATCACTTTTATTTTATTAATTGGACTATTGTTTCCGTTTTTGAGTGTTATTTATCTATTCATGCCTCACAGCAAACTTGGTAGAGTACTACGTCAGCCATTTATTAAATTTGTATCACATTCAGCCTCGTATATATGCTTTTTATGTAATTTTTTCAATAAAAGATAATTGTTAATATTTTTTAATTAAATATTTAATCAAGTTTTATTAATTTTGGCATCGCTGCGGATAGAGTCTTTCTTTACTGGTGATGAAAGCATCGAGGATCATAACAAAGAGAAACGCGGACCAAAACCAACAAACATAGAGTGGATGATATTTTGTTACGTCGCAAGTAAAAATTTGACTAAATACATCCGGGTTTAATTTTGATTCATAAACTAAGATTAAAAGGTTTTGTTTGGACAGAAATAAAGCAATTGTACAACGAAGGACTCATTGAGTATCTAAACAATTGGTAGGCTAATTGGAAATTTTGGTTAAGTTTTATTTTTTATTTTAAAAAAGGTGGAATTTACTTGATTTTATCACGAATACTCTATACATAACCACAATAGTTTTGAAAATAATTTCTTATATCATAGTTCAAAATGAGATAAGTGCCGGTAAGGATACGTATAATTTGAATCGAGAAAAATGGGATCCGTGGGACCCCACATTGATAAGGTATCAATTTGAATAATTTAAACAATTTAAAGGGTCTATTAAACCTGATCATCAGCAATTAAATGATTTTTAATAAATTGATGAACAAAAATTTAATATTCTATTAATTTTGAAATTTAAAAAACTTGTTCTGTGGAAAAATAACATGTTAAAAATAAAGAAAAAAAAAATTTTTTTCAAAATTTGTAACGATCACTGATCATAAGGTTAAATAAACCCAAATCAAAAAAAATTTGAATTTAATTTTTGTGTTTTTTTTATTAGCGAGGGTATTTTTGCCATCGCCAATGTTTTTAGTTCATTGAAATTAGTTTATATGTTTACAATAAACCCGCATCTAGGACCATTGCAAATTTCGTTGGGCCGAATGGTTTTCGACATTATGAAATTCGCAGTTTTTATTCTGTTAGTGGTTTTTTCATTTAGTTGTGGCCTAAATCAATTATATTGGTATTATGCTCAAATGAGATCAAAAAAATGCACTGAACGCCAATTCGATGATCCAGAAGAAGAAGAAGAGTGTTTTTTAAAAATAAAATACTTTTCAAAGTAAAATTTTATTTAAAAACTTTTTTATTTTTATTTTAATATTTTGTGAAGTCTGTTCGAAGCTTTGCAGACTCTTTATTGGGGAATATTTGGGCTAATAGATAAAGATCGTTTAGAGTCATTGTACAGAAAGCACACATTTACTATGTTTATTGGTCTTTTAATGTTCGGAACTTATTGTTGTATAATGATTATTGTATTGATAAATATGCTTATTGCTATGATGAGCAGTTCTTACCAGCTAATTGCGGTAATTTGTTTTTTAATCAAAATTTATTAGAAAAAAAAGCTAATATTTATTATTTTAGAACCAAGCTGATGAAGAATGGAAAGTATGATCTTATAAATCCTTTTTATAAATGCTGACATGAATACTTTTTTGTTAAAATCAGTCATTTTTTTAATATGATATGTAAAAAAGTCGTATTTAATTATTTTTCGCATATGGTTCCTATAAGACTTTAATTAAATTTTCTTCAAAATTCAGATGTAATTTTCTTTAAACAAAATTAGGACCAAACAATCCATTTTAAAAATTATTTAAAATTTTAAACATGATTACTTGAATTTTATAATTAATTATTCTTAAATAAGTTTTTTTTAGCTCGTCGTAATGAATTAAAAAAATAGGTTATGAGTTATTTTTTTCAACAATCTTGTACAATAATATTTATTTGTATTTATATAATACTATATTATTTTTGCAAACTATAAAAACTCAAAAAATGAACTATCCAATTTAACTCCAACTCTATCACTCTAAACTCTATAATTTTAAAGTATACAAATTCAATTAAAGTCGAAAATTAAAATTGAAATAAGAATTTTTAAAAATATCTATTCTGGATTATTTTTTTTAGTTTTTTTTTAACTAAGTTTTTAAAAAAGGGAAATTTATTTCAAATCTTGCTATGCAAGAATTTAATTTCAAGGAGTATTCTTTTTTCAGATCATATTAATATTTTAATACTTTTTTAGTTTTTTAGTAAAAATTTGCTAAAATTCTTTTGTTTTAGTTTGCACGATCAAAACTGTGGGTGTCATACTTTGAAGAAGGAAGCACACTTCCTGCTCCTTTTAACATCATCCCAAGTCCAAAATCACTTAGCTACTTATTTAAATGGCTTTATAAAAAACTGTTTTGTACCCAACTTCAAAAGCGTAAACAGCAAAGATGGCTAAGTATTCGGGTAAGAATTTGTTTAATTTTTGCCTATGAAAAAAAGTTAAAGTTTATTTTTTAAAGAAAATAATGAGGAAAATTAGTGAGCGTGAATACAAATATCAAAGTATTATCAAAGAAATTGTCAAGCGGTATATAATGCGCAAGCAGCAGAGAGATCTAAACGCAGGTGTCACAGAAGACGACTTAAACGAAATCAAACAGGACATTTCCAGTTTAAGATTTGAACTTCTTGAAATTTTTAAAAATAATCAATTTAAAGTTGACATTCATAAACAAAATCCAAGTAAACGAAAGAAAAAATTTGATAAATTTTAATAATTATCAATTTAAAGTAAAACGAAAACGCGGAAAGCTCAACTTGGAAAAAGCGATGGCCCAAAACATGTTTGACGAGAACAATTTAAATCTATTTGACTCATTTAAGCTAAAAACACGGAACAAACAACATTCAGTGGACACAGATAGCAATTTTAAGAACAGCAAAAGAAGCAATTGTTCAAACAATACAGAGAATAATAAAGACCTAAATTGTAAGGAAGTTCGAGAGACCAAAAATAAAGTAAGCCAACCAAGTACTCCGGCGATGTATAGAATTGCCATGAGATTAAAGCGTTTGACTGATTTAAAGATAAAAAAAACAAGTTCTGGTACAGTTTTTGAGTCGAGTCAGTCTAAATTGGATGAAGCTAAAAGTGAAAAAATTCTAAATAAACAAAACACGTCTATTGAAGTATTGGATGATAATTTTAACATTAAATTAAGTTTGTTTAATTAAATTTTAGTTTAAATTTTATTTTGATATTTTTAAAATTTAGATGAAAGCAATATAAATTTTATAGAATCAGATGAGAAAAGTTCTTTTCACGAAAGAATAACCGAAGTGTAGATTATTATGAGAAAAAAATTATAAAATAATGATTTTATATATGATTCCAATTTGTTAAAATAAATATTGCATATCATTAAAGACGTGTTTTAAGAAAAGTCAAAGCCCATTACCAAATGTTTAATTGGTGCTGTCATTCAATTTGGTAAATTAGTTTTGTCACTTCTTTAAATGAAAAAAAATAGAAAAAACTGAGCTTAAATACGTTTTGTATCGTTTGCGACTAATAACAAAACATTTAACTGTATTAATTCTCACATTTTTTATCTTTGAATATTTTATTTTTAATAAAAAACTTATAAAAATTTGTTTTTTTAAATTCATATTAGATAAAATTGTTTTAGTATACAATAATCAATTATTCACAGATATTAAACTATCAGAAAAAAATAGTATAGTTTATTTTGTAGCATCCTTATGACTTTTAAAATAGCAAAACTCGTTAAATTTTCTATTTATTTGTTTCAAAATAAGCATTGTAGTGAGCAAAATTTTCTGTCTAAAATGGTTAAAAGAAAATTTATAATTAAGTAGCAGTTTCAAAATATAGCTATTCAATAGCTAAATATTAAGCCAATTCCCAAACTAGTCAAGTTTCTAGACTTTTCCAGACATTAACTTTTATTTTGGCTTTATACTTTCAAAACTATTATTTTTTTTTTTGAGATGAACCAGGTAAATACATAGTTATTTTTAATAAGCATAAGGAATCCAGAAAAATACGTAAATTTTACTTTTTGGGAATAATTTTTAAAAAATTCTAAGTATTTTTTGATTTTTTTGTTTTATAAAGTTTATTTCTTTTTGAAGATCTTACAAGATAGATTTTTTTAGAGTTCAAAAATTAAAAGTTTTAACATTGCTATTTTAATTAGATATTTTAGATATTTTATAAGAAATTTAAAAAAGAATTATTTTGTTAAGTAAAGAATAACTAAAAATATACTGTAATAAAAATATTCTGTATCACAAACTCATGTCAACTTATTTCCTATCATGTAAACAGATTTACTTGAGATGATGGAATTAACATCAGAAGCATCAAATCAACTTTTGTAAGTTAAAAATTTTTCTTAATTTTGCAAAAAACCTTCATTACTGTGCAAAATAGCTCTTAAGTCTAGTAGGTCTACAAATTAGCTCTATAGGGCTTAATTCAATTTGAAGAGATTAATTTTAACATTAGTATTGTTTTAAGAGCCGAGCTTGAAAGTTAGTTTATTTTAAAAATAAAATCACAACTATGATATTTCTTATGAAACTTTTTTAAAAAATTTTAAAATTTTTTCTTCCGATCCTTCCAAAATTTTTTTCTGGTAATGATACAAAGTAAAAAGTAAAATAGTTTGCTTAATCTGATGTGAATTTCTGCAAAATTCACATCTATATTGCAGAGTGAGAGCTCTTTAGTTCGGAAAAATTTGGACCCACAAAACAAATTACGGATTAAGTTTTACGAATTAACTTTGTAGAACAAATACGCTCTTTTAAATACGAAAATATATCTAAATCTGAAAAAGCTCTAGCTCGTCACAGTTAAATAATTAATTAAATCAGACTCGTTGAATTCTTAGAATTTTAATAAAGTTTTGTAATTATTCTAAAGCTACTCTTGCTTCTTTGTGAATAACATAGACTCGAACAGCATAGTCTGCATTTTCACTCTCGTCTACTTAGCAATCATCATTCTGACATGCTCATGTATTGTTTAGAAATTTAAAAAAAAAGCGGGAAAAATAATTTCAAATTAATTAATTATTATTAATTATTTAATGACAACAAAACATTTATTTTTGGAAAAAAACACAAATATGTTTAAAAAACATATAGAAAAAATCTTTTTTCGTGCAATTATCTGAATAAATTTGAAAAATTTTATTATGAAAAGCAGTATTAACCTGTATAAATTTCGGATAAAATACTAATTTTTTTACAGTAGGTATTTAATTGGGAGTCGAGACCATTAAAATAGTTAAGAAATTGGAATTTTCTGAATAAAAGAGTCACGAATTAAAGAGCTCTCAATGTATTCATTTTCAGTTTTTTAAATAATGTGCATTTTCTCCGAATTTTGTAAATATTCAACAGACCCTTACAAGAAACAGAAGCTGTTTTGCTTTGCTTTTGAACACAAAGTTTGGACCATTATAACAAAAATAATGGCATATTTTGCTTTTTTCTTTGTATAAGATTTTACAATTCTTTAAAATTTTAAAGATGCATTTTTGTTATTTTTTCATTAGGAATTAGCGAATGATTCAACTAAAATTTGTTTATCATTTACACAAATAGCATTGTCAATGTATTCATTAAATTAAAACAAATTTTATGAAGGCTTATTTTCTAAGCCAAGACCAATTTATTTTTTTGTTCTTCTGACACAATTTTTGAGTTGTTTTAAACCGTTTACTAAAGGATATGTCTTCAGTGTTTATTTCATTATTTTTTTTCGGAAGGCTCAGTTATAATGAAATGCTATATTGATCAAATATATCAAAAAACACATTGACTAAAATAGCTAGTTGTTTATCTTAGTCGTAAAACAATTTGTTGTTTTCTAAAATTACTTTACCTGAGGGTCGCAGAAATTTTATCTATGAATAATTTTTTTTTAATTTAGAGAATATGCAAAGTAATTTAAAATTGAAAAATTAAAATTAAAAATTTTTTGTTACTTTTAGAGCCGTATTTTTTAACCTTTAGTGTTAAAAAAGAATAAATTTAAAATTAAAAATTTTATGATATCAATTTGAATAAAGAGCTATTGAAAAAATTAGCTGTTCAAAAATCATGTGATTGCTTCAAGCTTTTTTTCGATTTATCTCGAAAATTTTTTTAATTAGTTATAGCTGATTTTAAAAAAAAATATTTAAATATCTTGCTGAATTGAAAAAGTATGACTTTTGGATTTCAACTATTTAATTTTTATCTTTTTCATACGCTGGTAACTAGCAACAAGTAACTACAAATTTAAAATACCAAGCGCCTTTTTTACATAAATTAAACAAAATTTTTGGTTTTAATTGGCTTTAATGTTAAATCCAGCCATTTCAATTGATGCAGACTCCCACATTATTCAAACAAAATTTCCGTAAATAATGGAAAAAGAAAATCTTTTAAATAGGCAATTATGATTCTCAAACTAATTCTCATAAATGAAAAAAAAAGTTTAATTAGGGAAAATAATCTTAATATTGATATTATTTCAAAATAAATATTTTTGCACTAATTCTCTGTCTGTAATGTATGTAAATTAACTTCTGATAAAAACAGTGTCTAGAACTCATATTTTTTATTCATTTTATTTTTTAATCAATTATAGGCTCAATTAAATTTGTTTCTTTTGAAAAATCAGATAAAATAGAGCCACAACTTCTAAAGAATCAAAAATTTGATGGTTTAGATAAAATATGCAATCAAACAGTGTTAAGTAAGTTTTTATTGATTATTTGATATTTTTAAATATTTTTTCCCTAGTGTTGACTTAGAGAGAGAGAATGATGAAAACAGCGATATTGGTACAGCTGAATCGGTTGATGAAGGCAAAGAAATTCACGGAATTTTTATGTAAGTAGTCGCTCTAACAATCTTAAAAAGTGTTCATAAATAAGGTAATAAAAATATTTTAATATTAAAAGAATAAATTTTTTAAAAGTTTTTCAAATTTGGCAATTCTTCTATCTTAAAAAATTTGTGAAGAACAGAAAAATTTTAATTTTTCAATCTGAATGTACCCTAAATGCTCCCAAAGTGTTTCATGATAAAATGAAAATTTAATTGATTGTAATTTAGAATATGCATCAAGAACTTATTAAGGCTAAGATTTAAAAGAATAGACAATTCAGGAAAATACGCCATATTAAAATTTTACCGGTTTCAGTTAGCAATCGATGAAAATAAAGTATATATAGAATCTAATGCCCTAAAATTAACTCCATACCTAAATAAAACAAGTGCTTGTCTCTTTATTTTTAAAAATCGATATTTATTTAAGAGAAATTAGTTTAATTTTTTGGATTAAAAAATATTTTATTCAGAAAAATATGAATAACTATGCTTTTGAAATAAATTTAATTTCCAACTGACTTCACTCTGAAAAATGTATTTTAATTAAATATCCTAAAAATAATACAAATAAAAATTTGATACAAGAGCTTAATAAAAATAAAAATTTTCCAAATTCGTTTGGTTTTATTTGTAATTTTTAAATCGATGTAAACACTTCAGAAAATAGACTTGAAGTATTTTTAATTAAGATTCTTTATTTTCTCTTAATTTTTATTTTCTATTTATTTATTTATTTTTATTTTATAGTCAATTAATTTTAATTTATTTGATAAGCTGAAGAAAAAAATGTTTAAGTCATTTTCTAATAATTAATTTGCAAAAACAATATTTATTACCTTTTCTTTAAATATTTAGTCGTCAAAGAGAAATAGTTGGTGCCTTTGTAAATCATCTTCTTACTCGTATAACCATAATATTTTTGATATTTATTGATATAATTTTTGTTATCTTGGGAATTTCGTTACCTGATAGTAAATTTTTTAAAATTTTCTTCAATTTTTTTGTTAATTTTTTAATTTTAGGCTCCGAAAATGCAGTATTTATTCTGGATACAATTTCTCTTGTGTTTGTTATTATATTTTTAATCGAGCTCAGCCTCAGAATATTTGTAGAGATGTAATTTAAATCTAATTTTAAAATAAAATTCAACTTATCAACTTTATTCACAGGCAGCATTTTTATAAAAGTTGGTTTAATATACTTGATGGTTTTATAATTGTTTTGTCGTTCATTGTGTCTGTTATTTTGACCATTTTGGATGATATCATCAATAATTACAAGCAAGATTAGTTAAAAATTAATTTTAGTATTTCTTAAAAAGCAGTTTTAGAATCGGAAGAATAATTGTCATAGGTCGTATAATTAGATTAGTCCTTTTAGTTAGATCAGTTCGTTTGATTTTACTTACAGATGGATTCCAAAAAAGCATGAGACTTACTGTCGGTGGTAACAAAAGACGCTATCAAAAAGATGGATATGATTTAGACCTTTGCTACATTTCAAAAAGAGTGATTGCAATGAGTTTTCCATCCTCAGGTATTGATGGAGTATATCGAAACAGAATTGAAGTATTCAATAAACTAATTGAAAAAAATAATTTATTTTTTTTTATAGCAAGTTGCTAAATTCTTGGATGAAAAACATCCTAATAAATACAAAGTCTACAATTTGTGTAGTAAGTATTTTTCAAAAAGTTTCAAATAATTTTTATTTGTGATTTAATTTTATTAAATTACCTATTAGGTAATTTAGTTCTTTTATTATAGAACTGTAATTTTTTTTTAATTAAAAAAAATTAGGTGAAAGAACATATGATACAAGTTATTTCCATGAAAGGTGTGAAAGAGTTTTAATAGATGACCATAACGTTCCTACCTTAAAGTAAATTTAACACAAAAATTGAATTTAGTTTAAAATTGATATTTTTATTCAGAGATGCAATCCGTTTTTCCAAAGATGTCCGAAATTGGATGAATGCTGATCCAGAAAATGTAATAGCTGTTCATTGTAAAGGAGGAAAAGGTAGAACTGGAACTATGATTTGTATCTGGCTCCTGGAATCGAAGCAATATGCCAATGCATCAGTAAATACTTAAATAAATATATAATTGAAAAAAATTAGTAATTTTCTAGGAAGCTTTGTATAAATTTGGAGACCGGAGAACAAATTGGGATAAAGGAAAAACATTCCAAGGTGTCGAAACACCGTCGCAATCAAGATTTGTTGGATATTATGATATTATTTGCAACAAACTAAATGGGTTGTTACCTCCAATTAAATATCTAAGACTAGAAAAAGTTTTGATTCATTCAATTAGAGGTAAATTTTTTTAATAATCAGTAAGTTGACATTTATAAAAAAATATTAATAATTTCGTTCAAGGTATAGGCAATTCGGACGGATCAGATTTTTCAATGATAATTTACAATAATTTAAAGCAAGTAGCAGCAACATGTAATTTTGGAACAAACAATAATTGCCAAGTATTAGTTAAAATTAAAATTAAAATTTTCTTTTAAATGTGACTAATTTTAGTATCAGTTTGATTCTGAAAATAATCGAGTAGTTATTGAGTCAATAAATTCAGAAATTTTGTCTGAAGAAGTAAAAGTTATGTTCTTTTCTTCTAGTAAAGTAAATTTTTTAAATAATTTATTAATTTTTTGATAACATATTGTTTTAAAGAATGTTCCTAAATATTACGATGATTGTGCATTCTTCTTTTCGTTTCATACATCATTTATTGAGTCAGACCGATTGTTTATTCCACGCAATGATCTTGATAATCCTCATAAAGAAAAATTTTGGGATGTTTACAACGAGAATTTTGCTGTTGAAGTTTTATTTGAGACTGTAGATCAATAATTTTGCAATTTGTATTTAAAAGTTTCTAATCTAAGTCATTAACTAAAAAAAAATTATTTCAAATTTTTGAATCGATTAACACAAATAAAATAAATAACAAATAAATGTTTTTTTAATATTTTTATTAAAAAAATGATAAAATTAAAATAAATGAATAAATTAAATATAAAACACATTCTATGTAACAATTTCAAATTAATTAATTTAACTTTGTTTTTTCGTTTATTTACAATCTTGGGTGAGCTCATTTGCTAGCAATTCAATTATTTCCTAAAAAAAATTAAAAAATTATTAATTGAATTTAAAATTTTCACTCTTGTGGACCATATCTAGTTTGTTAACTTAGTTACGAAATCAAAATTGAGAAAATATCAAATTTACTGATAGCAACTAAAAAAACTTAAAAAAATTGGCATTCTAGCTTTCATTTCTTTTCTTTATTCATTTTTTTCTGATCTTTTAAATCAAAAGAATTAATTGCAAATTTTAGAACACATTTATTTAATTTTTCTAGTTAAATTTGTTAAAAGAAATTGCGGTGAGAATAAAAACGATTTAGATAAATTACTAAAAAATGATTATAACGACGAGAAAAATTTTAAATTTTACGTATTTTTAATAAATTTTATAACACCACTATTTGAAACTAGAAGACCGATGGCTTATTTAAAAGCAATAATATTTTGGTAAGATTAATTTTTCAAAAAATTGCATAAAAATAATCTTTACCATAAATTTAATTAAGATTATTAAATAATATTTTTCAACCACTTATTTAACCGCCTATTTACTAAAATTTAAATTAAATTAAAATTAATTTTATGTACTTTATATCAATTATTTTTCAAAAAATTAAATAAAAAAACCAATAATTCATAAAAAACTTACAATACAAAAAGAAAAATATTTTTAAACTTTTTTTTTCAATCGCCAGAAACCTGTTCTGCAAAGTGAAACAAGTTTTGTTTCAACTACTGCGGAGGTCCGAAAGATTTGTGTCAATTCATTAGGTTTTATTTTTAAAACTTTTAGATAGAGTGCAATTTTGCACACTTCCGCAGTAGATAAAACAAAGGTTATTTACTTTCCTTCATCTGCAAAGTTATAATTTTTTTGATTTTTTATTGAAAATTTTATTTTAAATTTCACAATGCTAAAAAAAATTGCCTTATTTGACTTATTTCTAAGAACTAAAGATAAAGTGCTTGTCAGTTCAATATTTAAATTTGACGAACTTTTATTTAATACGTGGAAGTTTTATTAGAATTATGGAATAATTAGCACATTTATGGCTTAAAATTTATTTAGTTTTGGTTTTTTCATTAAATTTTCGGTATTTTTACAAAATATTGTGTCAATTTTTGGTAATATTTGGTCCTTTATTTAAACCTTTCTTTTTTCAAAAAAATAAAATAAAAATTTTCAAAATTTTTTTCCTCAATTTGAATATGAAAATTATTTTTGTTTTATAAGTTCAAAAATCTTAGTTCCAAAAATATACAGTGGTGTTCCGGATTTAGTAATTTACGATAATTTACGTAAAATATTGTAAATTTCTGTAAATTTACAGAAATTTACAAAAGTAAAATCAATTTAATAATAAAAAATGGTAAAAATGTAAAAATTAAATTAAACATTTAAAAAAGGTTGAAATTGAAAATATAAAATAAAATTATAATTAATTTAACTTAAAATCTAGATCGTAATTAAAGTAATAGAAAATCAAGGAGGTTGGTCAAACAATTAAAAAGCAGTAAAACTATTTAAGTTATTTTTTTTTAAACGTAAAAAATGTAAATAAAATTTTTTTTTCAATTTAATTTAAAATTTTAATTAACCATTTTTTAGGCAATGTGAATTTTCATACAAAAATTTAAAAACAAAATTTAAATTCTTAATAAAAATATGGCTTTTGAACTACAGATTATTCTGTAATTTTTAAAAGGTGAAACATACAATGTTTCATTTAACAGTCCAATTTAAGAAAAAATTAAAATGATTGTTTTCCAAATTGATTTATTTTAATCAAATTTAATTTTAACATAGAAATGAAGAATTAAACTTTTACAATTGTAACGATGACAGAATTTTAACATTTAAATAAAAAAAATTTACAAAATGCAAAAAAATATTCTGTTTTGAATAGAATAGATCATCTAGACAAGAAATAAATAAATTCCAAAATATTGAAATTTTTTTTTATCATTAAAATTTTCCTGTTAATAAAAAGTAATCTTTTTTTGTTGAATTTAGTGAAACATATTTTGTTTCATGTTGTTTCATCATCAAATTTTGAAAAGCTCAATTTTGTCAATTTAAATTAATGAAAAATAATTTTATTTGTAATTTGGAAAGGTTTGTGTGAAATTTCACAATGCCCATTTTTTACTATTTTTTACCATTAGATTGATTACATTTTACCAAAATTTACGTAAATTATGGTAAATTTTTTTTATACATAATTTTGAAAATAAATATTGAAAGATAAAAAAAATTAATTTGTTTTTTAAAAAGTGCCAAATTATTTCAATTTTTTGGACATTTTTTTTTTTACATAAATTAACGTAAAATGTTTGAAATTTACCAAATTTTACGTAAAATCTGGTAAATTTTCGTTTTTTTACTTTTGTTAATTTCTTAAAATTTGGTAAAATTCGAACATTTTGCGTAAATTAATGTAAATTACTAAATCCGGATTAATGTATGCTGTCTTTTAGCTCCATATATTTTTTGAAAAAGAAAACTGAATTACTTACATAGATTAAATGCTTGTTTAATTTTTTGTTTTGAAATAGCTCGAATAGTTTCATGACCCCTGTCTGACTATTTTTGTCTCCAAACAATCTCTGAAGAATTTCTTAAAGAATTTAATTCAAAAGGAAATTAGAATTTTGAAACTTTAAAATAATCTACCTGGTATATTTGATCTCAATTTGTGTCTAGATATTTTTTTGGTTCTGACTTTATTTTCATTAGTTTTATTTATAATTTCGTATCTAATGAGACTAGTTGAGCCATCTGCTTCATCTATCACCCAAAATGAGTCTTTCAATTGCTTTAGATAGAAAGAAACTTGGTCCTCGCTGATCAACCAATAGACCGATTCTCTAATCTTTCGATTAATAGTTCCTCCGAAAGTGAGCTGAACCAACAAAATAAGACTTTTTCTAAATATTCTTTTCATTCCTTTTAACTCGAACACTTCTTCAATCAAAGCATAAAATGGTTCGGCTATAGAGTCATTGGAATCCGAATCAATCAGTTTCAAATCTGGATCTGCAAATATTTCGTCCAAACATTCATCCACCTGATTTTCTTTTGACTTGGAACTTAAATTTGAAGGAATTATTAAAACCTAAAAAATTTAAGATGTATGTTTACCTTTTGAAAATTGACGAAATCGAAAATTTATCTTCGCTTGAGGTTAATTTTTTTGAATTTTTACCAAGTTCGTGGCTCGGACAAAGAAATGAGTACAAAGCATTCGATTGAGTTATATCAGGGTCTTTGCTTATTTCTTTTAAGTATTCATCTAATCGTATAACCACCAATGTTATTTTATCTTCCGCTTTTTTTATATTAAAACTTTTTCTATAATTATCTTGGATTTTTGTGAACTTAACTTTTAAATCAGATGAAATAAAATCTCGAATATTTTCATTTAATTGTTCGAATTCCCTGAATGTTTTGTAAATGGGCCAACCCTCTGCTTTTGAGTCTTCATTTTCGGTCTCAGTTGGCTTATCATTCAGCTTGACTAGTATTTCAAAAAGAATCACATTTTCGCTTGAGTTGCTCTCGTTTGGAACAATCGATGCATTCATAACACTTGTGGTCCATTTGCCAATATTATCACACCAAATCTCTGTCTTTTCAATGTGTTTTTCATAAAGAGATATTTCTCTTTTTAAATTTGTTACATCCTTTTCAAGCAATTCTTTTCGCTGTTTGATTTTGGTGAAAATTTTGAAAATTTTAAATTCGAGATTTTAAAAATTTTACCTTTGAATCGTTTGGTGTGTTGGCCAAGGCCGATATTTTAATGTTCAATTTATCCTTTAATTTTTCTAAGTTTTCTTTTGTTATATTTATGAATGAGTCAGCTTGAATAATTGATGGCTGATTAATTGTGGCAGCTAGTGAATCAATGAACACTTCTTCATCTTGAAAATCTAATAAAATAAAAAATTCGAGACAAAATCCTATTTTTAGTAAAAAATTCAATTTTTTTTAAATTTTATCTAATTAAAAATGAAAATTTTCTAATCTTTCTATTGTTTTAAAATTTTAATAATATTTACCCTTTTATATTTTTTTGCTATAATAATTTTTCAAGTTAATCATTTAAAGCTTTATTTAAGATTTATTGTTTAATTTTTCAATATATCTTTATAAAAAAAATGACTTTTATTAAATAAAATAGAGATAATGTTACTAGCTCTGCTAAATGTTAATTTGTAGACCAAAAAAAATCCAAAATTTGTTAATTTTTGTCTAAAATTGTTATTTTGTGACTAATTTATTTAATATAAAAGTAACTAGTATAATTTTGCCAATTTTTACCTAAATTTTTCATTTTTTGTATAAAAATAAAATTAAAAAATATTAAATTTAATATATTGAACATAAAATAAATAGAAATGACAGAAAATTGACAGAAATTAAATATTTTAAGCATACAAGTAATATTTTCTCATTTATTAGTACTGGGAACCGTAGACACTGCAAATTATCCGGCCAAAATTTATTTTAGCCGCTTTAACGGAACAGACTTTTACGCTCCGAAATTTTGAGCTCGTAAAAATACGGCCTTACCTATGATAATATTCAAAAATAAAAAATAAATTTATGATCGTTAAATTTGGCTGCTTTAAGATTTCAAAAATTTGACCTTCTAAGTTATCGAAAATTTTGCCACAAAAGCTTGCTCTGAGAGCGTCCAATACTACAGTTTTTGAAGTAAAAGAAAAAAAATGTCATTCTTATTATTATTATTATTATTATTTATTGATTTAAGCCTCATAGGCAAAATAAAAAATTAAAAAAAAGAAAAAAAAAAAGTTAAGTTTCTTCGAATTCTACAAAATTTGAAAATAAAAATAAGCAGTTCACAAATTAGAAAAAATTTAAAATCATTTATAATTTTTATTATTCAACGAAAAAATTTTACTTTTATGTGTAGAAATCTACCTTTAGTAAGTCGTTTAAAATTTTAAATAAATAAAAAAAATTTAAACCATTTTCTGACTCTTTTTTGATTTTATACAATACTAGATTGACCGAATGGAAAATTAACTTTAATATTCTGAACATCTAAATCAATATATTATCAGTATTTTCTTTCCATAAATTTCAAAGTTATTGAAATATTTATATTAGTTATATATTTTAGAAATATTTAACAATTTTTCTTAAAGACTAATTAATTTTTAAACTTATAAGTTTTTAGATGATAATTTAATAGAATTTTCTTAAATTTTAATTAAAATCAAATAGTTTAAAAGATCTTATTTAAAAACAATAAATTAAAATGAAAACAGGATTAAAATATTACAGCATAATAATTGCTGAGATCTCTGTTTAGTTTATTTTGAGGTAATTAGTGATTCATCTGAAGGAGCTATGAATTTAAAAACATGGAATTTAAAAAATACTTAAAAATATATTCATTTTTAACTTCACTCATAAAACTTACCTCTGTTCTCAAAGTTGTTTATCATCTTGTCATATTTTTCGCTAACCAAAAATGATGGATAATGGTCTAGCTCGAGTACATTTCTAATTTTTTCTTGAGCTTTAAAAAAACATTCATCTGTCTTAAATTTAGAAAAAACTTAATCAAATCAAATAAATTTATAATAAATTTAAGAATACTTGATTTCCTATTAAAAAAAGCTGCATTGATTTGTACAAATCTTTACCGATTTCATCCCGAACAGGACTATCGTAGCTTTTTAAATAATTGTCATAGATTCTATTAGCTAATTCATATTTGAGCTCTAGACTTGTTGAAGGAATTTTTTTTAATTTTTGCACATCTATCCAGTATCTCAACAGAGCGTCACTTCCGTCGTGTTCCAAATATTTCAAAAAATTCAAAATTCCAACTTTTGACCTCAAAATTGTCTCAAAAGGTAAAATCTAGAAAAATTGAAAAATTTAAATTCCTAGCAAAAAATAATTTTTCTCTCACTTTTCTATTTTTAATTCTGTTCTCGAAAGCTTCATCATCCTCTAGATGAACATTGGCATTAGAATTCAGTCGCTTTTGGCACAAATTTTTGGCATAATGCAGTTGTTTTATATACTTTTTAAGATCTCTTGACTTGAGCATATCGCCTTTGCTGCTTTTTTCCTGACTAAAGCTGTTTGATTTCGTAATAGTCGGAGTTTGATAGGGTTCTTTAGTTTTGTTGGCAAAAGATGCATAAAAAGAAGAAGTTCCACAGTTGATTATTCCAGAGTTGTAATTAGAATTAGAAACTGATGTATCATTGTTGGTTTTTAAAAAGTCCTTGATAATTGTAGCTTGCATTAACTCGTTCATTATTTTGTAATGAATTTGAGTTAGTTCTTCAGCATTCGAAGAAGTTTTTATAATCTTTATAAAATCTTCATAAGTCTCATAGGAAAATGACCGACTGATGCTATTTTTTGTATTTTCTCTTGAAGTCAAAAAATCAATCAATTTTTGATTTAAATAATCAGGTTCGCCCAACTTCTCAATTATTGGATAAAGCACTAAATTTTTGAAAAGTTAAAAAGATATTTCAAATTAAAATAAAAAATAACTTTTATTAACAAACAGTTCTCTTATGAGAGCTCGAGTAGAGCTATTTTTGAAGTAGTATTTGTCATCGAAAATTTTTATTAAAATTAATTCTGTGATATTTCTTAGATGATCTTGTTCTTTATCGGGACTAATTTCATAAACTTTTAAAAAAAACTTTTCGTTTGTACTAGAAAAAAGAGATAAAAGTTGTTGTTTTTTTTATTTAAAATTTTTACTTAGAGCAATGTTTGGCATTAAAATAGTGTTCAGAAAAAATTGTTACTAAATCTTTGGAAATAATTTTAACAAAATCGAGGGTCTGAATTTTTTTTCTAAATCTCTCAATTAATAGTTTTATCTCAGCTCTTTTGGAAAATAAGAAATAAATATTTTCTCCGATTAAAATTAAATTAGATATGACTTACATGGCAATGGAAGCAAACTTTTCCTTATCCCAAATGAAATCGCTCATCCAGGACATAACAAAATCACGGATCGCTAATTCAATTATTTCCTCAATGTATGTTTCTATTTTTGAATTGAATTGAGAATCAATTATTTGATCACTAGTTCTTAATAAATCATTCCGAGAATAATCCTCAGACAGCAATTCATTTTCGCTAAAGCTTAAGGAAACATTGTCTGAGCCAGTTGATTTTCTGTAGATAAATGAATACTCTGTTGCGGAATTATCTTCATTTAGATGAAAAAAACTGGATAACTGTTTAGTTAATGATAATGGTCCATCGTTTTTTTTAATTAAATTTTTTTTTCGAAAATCTTTCTCAAGTTTTTTCGTTTGATTGTTTAAAATATTTGAAAGCTCAGTATATAACGAATAGTTGATTAATTTCAATTGATTCTTTGACATGTCTAAATTTGTTTCTTGAAAATTCGGAAAAATTTTTTCGTCTGATTTAAATGATAGATAGATCCCAAAAAAGACACCTAATAAAAATTAAAAATTAAAATTAAAAATTGTATGATCAAATCAATAAAACAAGATTTTTACCAAATAGACAAAATATAAACATCATTATTAGTAGAGGAATACCCAGAAGCGTGAAATTCACTGATATTTGAGCAAAGACAAGAATGAAAAGTGTGTTGATCCAAAGGAGAATTGATGGCATTTTAATATCTTATTTAGAAATTTACCAGCTCATCTAAGTTTCTATTTTGATTTTCAATTTAAAATGATATCCAAAAGTATCTTTTTTTATTCAAATTCATTTTATCTCTCAATTCACTTTTCAAATTAACCTTAAGATTCAATAAAATAAAATATTTCATTTATCACATGATATTCAAAATTGAAACATAATTAAATGAAATAGAAATTTTTATTATGATATTTTGTAATTTATTAAAATTGTACATAGCTTGTTTAAAATTTTCAACATTTCTTTTCTAAATTGAAAATAAAATTTACAAAATAAGAATTGAAATGAGAAGAATCTTGAAAAGGCTTGATATTAAAATTTAATTTTAAGTTAAAAAAACTTACTAAAAATTTAAATTTTTTGATTCTTTTAATTAATTGTTTCTATATAATAAAAGAATTTTTTTATCATTTATTAAAATTAATCGAGGAATTCGAAAATATAATAGTTTTCTTAGTTATTTCGAACAAAAATTCAAAACTAGATTAAATAATACATTCCTCTTTTAAAGCGACATCAAAAGAATTATTACCAATATTTTTAATTTTTAGATAGTGAAGATGAAGCAGACTCAGTGCTTGCTAGGCGCATTTTAGAAGCAACCTCAGCCTAGATAAAAAATTTGGGGTATTAATTCAAATTTTGTGGTATCGATTTTAATCGTCCTTTATTTATCCATTCTGGCGATTTAGTTTAATTATAAAATTTAAAATGGAATTAATTTTAAATTATAATTTTTGGAGAAGACTAGCAAAAATGGCAAGAATTCGATATACAATACAATATTTGATATACAATACAATATATATTAATTTATTAGTTTAATAAATATTTTGATCAGTATTTTTTATTATTTTGATTAGTATTTTACTATTTCGATCAGTATTTAATATATAATGTTAGGTAAAATTTAAATATTTAAAGCAAAATCTATTAATTTGTAATGAAATATAATATTGATTAAAAAAAAACAACAGTTATATAAAATATGAAGAAATTTTAATCAATTAATAAAACTTTTGTTGCCTTATTTGGTCTTCCTCTTTTGGATTTTTCATAAATCAGCAAATATTTTGCTGTTACTAATCAATCGGATATTGATCAAAAAATACTGGTCATATAAATTATTAAATTTCATTTTTAATTAAATACTAATCATACATACAGTGCCGGAAATTAACTTGTCACATCATATCATCTGATATCATTTTGATTATCATCTGATGTCACGTCATATCATATGCTTACAGTACAATGTTGTCCAAATTTGTACAAACGAATATCAAGCTCTGCAAAAACTCTGCATTTTTCTGTAAAATGCACACCATCAAAAAATATTTGATTAATATATGCAATAAATTGCAGAGTTTTCGCAGAGCTTGTTGTACAAATTTGTACAACAATTTACTGTAAGCAGAACCATTTTTACACAATTAGAAAAAAAATTATAGCGTTTTTACTTTTTCTACTGTAATTTTTGTACTAATATTTCACATTGCCAAAAAATACATTCTGTGAAATAAACGGTCATTTCTTCTTTGATTTAAGAAATTTGAAAAATCCTTCGGACAGTAAACTTGTCTTAAACTATTTTTTTTTTGGGAACTCGATTTTTGATAAACTTAATTTAACTGTCTTTTGATGTGTCTACTTGATTAATATATTAATGAAATTTTTTAGCATACCTATTATTCATCCCAGCATTATTTACTTATCAGCACACTTTTTGCTGAAAAACATGGCTGATTGATCTAATTTTAAAGACTTATTTGAAACTTCTTATATTAAAATCCAATTTAAACTTGCTCTTTGTTTTAAAAACTTTCCCAATCTCTTTGAAATACTACTTATTTCTTAGACTTATTTATCCTTTTTTTTATTTTATCTTATTTAACTTTATTTTAATATTTTTTATAAATTTATTTTTATTTCGAAGAAGCATTAGCTTGGTATAGATAAACAAATAAATAAAAATACTTTAATTCAAGATATTTACAAAAACTAATAATTATTAATTTATAAAAAATGTAGCACGTTAAAAGCTAAAAAACAAAAAACCAAAAGCTTTTAAAGCTTCAAGCCTAAATTAAAAAATTAACCTAATTTTTTTTAATCAAACAAAAAAATGTCCTAATCCATTTTAACTTTTAAAGAAAATTCTAGTATAGAAAATGCTATTAATTTATTTCCATACAATTGAATTTCTACTGTATTTAATTGAACTAAATTAAATATGATAAAGGAAAAAGATCAAACCGTCTTTTTCAAGTCCTCTGGTCCCTATCGATTATGTTCAATATTCCTTCTGATATTAATTTATAAGTTATTCTAATTTACTAATCAAAATTAAAATCCTTTGCTTTAACCAAAAATAAAACCATTGAAATAGTTTTCTATTGAATCTGTGATTATATAAAACAAGACTATTATTTGTAATAAAATCTGAAAAGCCAGAATAAAGAAAATATAAAAAATATAAAAAAATTTTCAAAAATATCTGAGGGATATTTAGAGAAAACTCAATAATAAATCTTTAAAAATTCTTAAGGTTATTTTTGACTGAGTGGGAAATGGGAAATCAAAAAATAGGAATTGAGTGTAATAAATTAGTCAGATGACTAAGTAAAGAATGAAAGATGTAGACCAAGAATTTGTAAACGAGTTATTGATTTGGCGGCCATTTTTTACTTTGGTCAAATTTTGAAACATAAATTAGGAACTAAAAAAGCATCAATATTTGTTTTAATAACAAAAACCCGTTTTTTTATGGGCACACTAAACACGTGACCAACTTAGCGGTTCTTGATCCAGTTCCAATAAGCAAATTCAATTAATTTTTAATTTAATTTTTATTAACTAGTTCTTCAAGTGTTAAAAAAAATAAAATGAAACTAGGCTAAAATTTTTGCTCATTAAAATTCTTCAATTTGATGTTAATTTAATTTTGCATTTATTTTAGTCACAAAATGTAAAGTCAAACTGTTAAATGTAGAAAAATTTTAAAATTATTCGAATTAAATGATCGCTTTGGAAACGGACTTAATTCAAAATTTTTTGAAAAAAAAATTTAAGATAAGTTATTATTGAGGTCCTATCATCAAGTCTAATAGTAAAATAAGGTCTTAAATAGTTTTCAATTTAAATACTAAATAATAAACCTGATAGAGAAAACACAACAAAGTGTACAATTAATTTATTCAATTAAATAAAAATACATTTAGCGTAATAAAGGTGTTCATGGTTGAATAAAATGAATGGCAAAACGGTCAGAAGTCGCTCTAACAGTCCGTCTAGTAGTGTTGATTCAATGTACAGAAAAAAATTGAACAGTAAAACTAAACTGATTAGAATTTATTTTTTAACTTTTTATAATTATTAGAAAAACCTATTAAAAGCCAAAAATCTCGAGAGGATGTGCAAGTTTTTACAAGTTTACCACCTAAAGTCGAAGGAGAGATCAAATGCTACCTGAAATTACAAATAAGCAGAATAAATTTAGTAAACGAGCCTGCTAAAACTAACCAACCTTTAGCTAATAATGCGAGACAAAACCGGAACATAAAATCTAATCTGAAAGATAAAAATCCTCCAAGTGATACCAAAAACGGTAATTTGATTGCTAGATGTATTTGGTGGGGTGAAGAGGATACCACAGGCGCTGTTTTCAGGCCAAAAATATTCGGCACAAATTGTTTAGATAACAAAATTAGTCAAACTCTAGCCAGGTATATGGTTCGGAGTGGACCAAAACAATTTGCAGCATACCTTAACGGTATTTTATGATTTGAAAAAAAAAATTAATTAATTTTATTAAATTAAGATATGAAAACCTTGGATATTGATATTATTGATGACCAAAGCAAAAAAATAATTGCCAAGGTTCAAATAATGCAAATATCTGAACTAACACCTTCAAATTCAATAAAGGGGTAAGATAAAGTTTGACTACCATCAAATAAATTCATAGAAATAAATAAATAATTAAATTGTAGCTATTTTCCAGCCTTTGATTCTAGTCAGATAAAAATTGCTGACGTTTATGTTTCGATTCAATTTGAATCTGTTCACAAAAGTATTTTTCTAGATCTTTTTTTTTCTTTAAATAATTAAGTTCGATTGAAGACTCAGTAGATAAGAAGCGACCAAGTGACCAAAGTGAAAACAGTCGCCCAGTGACACCAACACCTGCCAACAATATTAACGATTTTAATGTGAAGTATGAACAATTCGAAAAGCAACAGCTTGATTTGGTCAAAAAAACCCAAGAAAATAAGTCAAAAGATAATTTTAAAAAATTGCCCAATTCTTTACTATTCAATTCGAATTGCTATGTGAATACTTTAAATGAGGACATGATGGAGAAGTGCAAAAATCCGCTAATTCAAAATTTGATTGAAAGAGGCCTCAAGCTAAAGCAAGAAATGTCCCAGTCGACCATAAGTATTGAGCCTAAGGGTCTAGATTTAAAACCTGTGCAGTCAGATCCAGCAGCTTTTTATTCTATCATTTCGAACAAGACTGATTTGTTCGACGATTATTTAGAAGAAGAGAATGACGTGTCAAGACTGAGTGATCCACTGAATGACCATCAAATTTTATCAAATATTTTATTCAGCCAAGAATCGGCCAACAACAACTTTTTAGCCGAAGATCAAGAGCTCAAAAGTTTGCTCGAGCCTCCGGATCTTTTTACTCGATTGATGAAAAACGTCGAGCCCAAAATTGACCGTGGTGTTCCGAGATGCTCCATTTCTTCGCTTGATCAAACAGATGACGAAAATTGTCGACACAATCCGAGAGTTTCTTTTGAAGTGCAAAGCTCGGATGGCGAAGGCTCAATATGCAATGACCGCTACATTGACATCCTCAGTCCGCAAAGAATTTCACTTCTCAATTTAATTCAAATATCAAAAATTAGCATAGATAAGCTCATTTTTTTCAATAGTTCCATGATACAAAATATTTTTGACAAGCTCAGCAGAACTCGCGAGCCATCGCCATCTCATCAATTGGCCACAAAATCCTCCAATTCAAGATCAAAGCCTCCCCTTGCTTGCAAAAAATTTGACTTGGCCAGCCTGTTCTTCATTGAATATCAATTTCCGGTAATGGGTAGCATAATGGAAGAGTCAACTAATCCAATGTCCAGCCAAGTAATGCGAGTTATGTCAAAAAAAATCGACCAAAAAGAAACTACTAACGAGTGCTCGGTGATTTTTGACCATCAAGCCGACTATTCTGTTTTATTCAATTCTCATTCTCTTGAATCTTGGTGGCGCTCATACGCTTCATTCAAAATCTACATGCGTCCATTTGCTAATCAAAGCAATGCCAAAGCAATTGCGATCAGCAATGCGTCAAGTGGCCCTCAGTTAATTGGTTTTGCCAGATTTTCTCTAAGAAATATTCTTAAATCGAAAAATTTTAAACTTTTGAAAAGACTGGCAGTGAAAGATTTGGTCGGTAAACGAATTGGCACTCTTAATGTGTCACTTGAGCTGTCTTCTGATTTGGAGGAGTTTATGGTAAATTTAAAAAGACTCAAAAATTCAGAAACAATGCCTGTTCAAAAAGTTAAATTTGAAAAAGAGCAAGAAAAAGTCCAAGAGCCAGTGATGGCTATTCAGCCATATGAGGCCAAAAAGACTAAGGAAGATGCGGTGTCCATCAAAATGTTTTTGAGCATTAACGAGGCGCGAAGTTTCGGGTCGGACTTCGAGGATCCGGAAAAAATTTACCTCATCAGTCGCTTATTTTGGAATAAGGAAAAAATAAAATTTGAAGCATCGAAAAATTTCAACTGGACTGTCAACTTGGGCTTCATGATAAACAGATCAATAATTGATAACATGAAAAATAATTTTATGATCATCGAGGCTTGGAAAAAAAACTCCGCCAGTGTGTCCGATTCACTAGTCGGAACAATAAAGCTTCCTCTGCACGAATTTTATCTTAAAATGAACGACTTTGGATATTTGAAAGAGCATTTGACTGATGCGGCCAAAATGCCTTTGACTGGAATTGACGGATGGATAAGTGTATTTGACTTATTCACTGGTCAAAAAGTTGGAGAGATAAACATTTTGATGTCTCTTGGGTCCCAAGAGCAAATAACTAATGCCCAGAAAACTCTTTATGACAAAAGTAAAATTAAAAATTCTAAAAAAAATGTTTTCCGAGAGCATTTTTTTTCAATTGTTATGGATGATTTGAAAATTCATCCGGTCCGCCAAGAGCACAAAAACGAGACTACTTGTGCTGAGTCAGAATACAATGTTAAGTATTCATTTCCGTCGACACCTCACAATTCAGGTTCTTTGTCAACTTCTATATTTAATTCTCACACTTTGTCAAAGCGAATTAGTACAAAAAATCAATGTAAAATAGTACACAGGCTAATTTTGCCATCAGAAATGCTAGTTCAAAGTGAGTTGGTCAATTTGTTTCAAAATCAACCAAATAACTCGGTAAAATTTGAAATATGGTCACATGGAAGTTCTAGGGAACGACTGATTGGCCATGGTGAGCTTGCTGTAGACAAGCTATTAAGCATTGCCCAAAATTCCACTCTTGAAGTCAATAACCGATCTTTTATAATTCCATTGCTGCGAGCTCATGATGAAAAAAGTGTCAGATTTTCGGATTTTAAGTATGATAGATACATTGGACAATTGCTTTTGACTATAGAATATAAAAGAGGTAAAACAATAGATGACTGTGCTATTATTCCGCGTCAACTATCTGATCCTAATGATGTCCAAATTAGCATTGGAGTTCTAAGGGCTAATGGATTAAAAAAAGAATGTATTGATACAATTAATAGTGATGAATTTTGTCAACAAAATTTCAATGTATATGTAAAATTTTCCTTGAAATTTTTAAACAGACCATATGTAAGTATTTATATTCTTGAACATATTACATAATCATATTTTTTTTTAATTAATATTTTTCTAATTTCAAGTTCATTTTTGAATGATAGCTAAGCATTTGAATTTTGAATCTATTCTTTATTTAAATACAAAAAATAACTTAAAGTTAAATTCAAATAGGACATTTTTCTACATTTTTTTTTCATCACTAAAAATGTATGTACAAAAAATGAAATTCTATATGTTACACATAAACAAAGTTAATTTTTTTTAAATGTAGCAAAACCTTTTTTTGAAAAGAGAGTAAAATTTAATTTTAATAAATTGACAAATTGATGGATTAAGCATACGGTTTTAAAAAAAAACTTTATCTTAGAAAAAAAACAAAATTTTTACTTAATTCAGCAGAATTTTCTTAGGAAATTTTTGGCGGGTTGAATCAATTGATAAAAAAGTTTTTAAAAGATAAGATTAGATTAAATCTAATTTTTAGAATATGGCTTAAATTTTTATCTATTTGTATTTATAAATTTTAATAAAAAAATGTAAAATAATTGTTTTAATACAACTTATAATATTATTTAAATCTAGGTCTCACAAGGAAAATAGATACAATTTTCTAATTAAATTGGGGTCTTGTATCATTCGTGGACAATGTCCATGGACATTGATTATGTTTGATTTATGGACAATTTTTCGACTGAAAAAATTAATAAATTCATAGCCGGACGAGGGAAATATTAAGTGGACTTAAAAAAAAAAATCAGAAAATATAAATAAATTTACAGTTTATTAATTGAGTAAATAAAATAATTAATTAAATAATATTTTAAAGCGAAATTATTTTTTTATTTCTTTCTCTTAAGTTATATTTTTAGGACTTGAATTCGATGAAGTTCAACTTCTAAACTATCGATCTTTTTCCTTCTGCGTTTTTTCTTGGGGGTTTTATGTTTTTATCTTTTTCCTTTGTTATTTCTTCTAAAATATGATACAGTGCTTTTAATAAAAGGTAATTAAGTAATTTTACATTATTTTTAGTAAGGTTACGTAATTTTACGTGAATATTAGTCTGTAAGAACATGTAATTTTACGGAAAATTACGTTAGCTTACATTAAAAAACGTAAATTTTAGTAAAATTATTCCAAAATGCTTACGGTCAAAAAAAATTAGGTTTTTGGTTTAAAAATGTAAAATTTGACTGTTTTTCCAAAAACTTTGAAATTTTTTTTGAAAAGATAAAAAAAGCTCAACATTGCGTATCGTTTAAAACAAAAAAATATTATAAAAAGTTTGGAAAAACAGTCAATTTTTTCATTTTTCTTACCAAAAACTTTATTTTTTTTGGCCGTAAGCATTTTGGAATAATTTTACTAAAAGCTTACGCAAGCTTACTAAAAATAATGTAAAATTACGTAATTTAGCCGATTCTGGACCCTTAATAAAAGCACTGTAATTTGATGGTTTATTATTATTAGCTTTATTTATTAAATTTTTAAGAACGTTCCTTCACAAAGGCTTCCTTTTTTTTGAATCAGTCGTACATTTATTTATTTTTTATTTATTTGTTTTCTGAACCGAGCTAGGGCTCCTTCAGAATAAATAAAAAAAATCAAAATCAAAATAAAAAATAAAATTAATTTTAGTAAAATGAGATAAAAAAAATCAAAATAAAGTAAATAAGCTAAAAAAAATGATTGTTAAGAAGACATAGATTAAGAAGTACATACCCAAGCAAAACAATTTGTTGAGTCCTCTCTTTTTCTAAATTTCATAGGTTCATTGTTTCAGAACTATAAAACAATATGACCATAAAAAGCTAATTAAAACAACATGGCAAATTTGAGTGATTGTTTTATTGAAAAAAATAATTTATTAATTTTGTCTTAATCCTCTTACAAATTCGTGGACAAGGATAAAACAAATTGGACAATCTTAAAAACAGATAGACAATGGAACAATGATATTGTACAGCATTTAGATACTTTTTAATTTGTACATTAAATCCCAAGAAAAGAAAATTTTAGGTTTATTAAGAGCTAAAGATGAGCTTTAAAAAGATATAATTTTAGTGGAAATTTTTAATTTGAAAAAAGCACCATCCATTCTTTAAAATTTTAGACGCTTAATTCGAATATTTTTAAAATCAATCTACTAAACAAAATTGTAGTTTAATTTTTAAAATTTCTAAAAGGACTTTAGGCAAACAAGAGTAATTGCATTTTCGCCAAATGGCTATTCATTAGATTTTTTTGACTATTTTGACATAAACTGTGCACTTTTATCTAAATACGACTGTTCTTCAAAAAAAACGCTAAGTTTAGCTGAACAAATCGAGCTCGGTCAAATAGTCTTTGAAGTATGGTCAAGAAATTCCGATTCATATATCAAAGTAAATAATTCAATCCATAAGTTCAAATGGTAAAAGTATATTTTTATTCTAGAATTCTTCCGATGTTTTGCTTGGTTCTTGTACAGTTAATTTGGAACCTTTGTTAGAGAACAGAATTGGAGTAAGAGGTTGGATGCCAATCAAAACAGTTACAGATCCATCACAACAAGAAATAGGAAATCTCGAACTCACAATTCGGTTTGTGAAGGCAGACGACTTTACAAGGGTCATTAGATCTGCTAAAGAAATTGGCTGGAAGCCTTCTAGTGATTTTGATATAAAGGAAACCATTCCGGATAATTTAAAGTCAAACAAAGTTCCAAAATACCACGAAATCTGCTTAAATACAGATCCTGTTGAGGATGGTGAGCCAAAAAAAAATCCCCTGCGTGCCAAAAACACAGTCAAATGTCTAGTTGAGATAGAAAAAGCGATCCATTTGCCAAAGGTGTATGAAGAAAAATCCACTCGATGCTTTGAACCGGATGCTTTTGTTTCGTTTAATACAAATATGAATAATATGTGCGACATTACTGAAACTAAAATTTGTTCCCAATCAAGTTCACCTATTTGGGATTTTCAGTCATTGACAAATGTGGACACAGACTATTTCATAGATGAATTAAAATATTTTGTATTTAAAGTTTGGCACAAAAATCCAGAGTCAAATGGTCTAAACAAACTTCTAGGCTGTGTTTCAGTCGATCTCAAGCCTTTAATGTGCGGACTTTCTCATCTAAGTGGCTGGTACAACATACAGGACTCAGTCGGCATTAGCCAGGGACAGCTTAAAATAAATATTCTTCCGCAGGAGAATTTATTTGAGATTAAAGAAGCTTATTTAAAGCGAAAAAAAAATCGTTCTCAGGATGAAAAAAAGTCTTCTCTTTACGTTTCTAAGTACGAATCTTCTTCCATTTCTTCTTTTAACAACCAGCCTCAGTCGATCCAGTCTACCCAGTCCTTGACCAGTTTTAGGTCCGAGTCTGTTCTTTCAACCAAAAATGACAATGTCGAAGAAATAATCAAGGACAAAAACGAGCTAAAGATCGGTTTGCTGGAAAAACTCAGCGAATTAGACCAGCTAAATAAAATGCTTAAGCAAAGGCTAGAGATCAAAAATGAAAAAGTCAATTTTGTGTCACGATCAGATATTGAATTAGTCGTTCAGTCGGAAATAAAAACAGAAAATCGAATTGTTCAAAATGAAAAAATAAATGAAAAGATAGAAGTTGCTGAAAAAATAGAAGAAAAAATTGAAATCAAAGTAAATAGTTCAAAAAGTGTTGATGAAAACGAAGAGGTAAAATTCGAGCCTATTAGGAATTTACTTGACTCATTCTGGGCTGAATCAAGTGATGGAAAATCGACTCAATATGACATTGTTAACTTGGTCGAATCAGACAAAATTGAAAATTTGCCTCCATCATGCCCGGTATTAATTTAAAAGTTAATTTTTTTTTTGTTCTATTTTTTTATGTTACAAGATCAATAACCAGGATGATGAGGACGAGTCTGAATCGAATCAAATGGATGAAAATTTGAACGATACAGATTTGGATCAAACAGGTAATCTGAATGCAAGTTATGAAATAATTCCATGCAGACAACACATTACACAATCACCTCAAATAGACACCTACGAAATTGTCGAGAATGTAATTGATTGCAACCAAGTGGAATTAGATGAGGAAAGATGTCAAATTGAAGATCTGAACGAGATAGATAACAATAAATCGTTGCTAGTGTATGGAACTGAGAGGGAAAACGATGATAGCGACTCAAAAAATGAAGAAGAAAATTTAACAGTTATTATACCTGAAGAATTAAACAAAATAACTGACGAAATTAATTGTGAGAATAGAGATATTGAAGAAAATCGCGAGGAAAAACCAGAGAATGGCCAAGTTCTGAAGATTAATAAAAGTCCAAATGAGACTGAGGCGAAAAGCAAAGATTCAACTTTGAAAATTCCGAACTATTTTCTACCAAGAGACGATCTTGAAAAGACCATGAAACAACTCCACTTTAACTATGTAAATGTAAGTTTAATATGATTAAATTGGGTATTTTGCGTTATGTGAACACTAATGTTCATCCATTCGACGCATGGAAATTATGGCTATTACATTTAAAATATTTCTATTAAAGATGGCAACATTTTTTACCTTGTTGAGCATTTTATTGAATTAATTGAATAAAGCACAAATTTTTTATCAACTTGGAGCTTTTTTATAAATAATTAACTTTTCTTTTTTCCTTTGAAAAAAGAATTTTGAATATTACAAGAAAAAAATATACTTCTCTGTAACAAAAATTTTATTTTTTTTAAAAAACTCCAAATTGATATAAAATATTATATTCTATTTAATGAATTTTAAAAATTTTTTATGATTTTTTGATCAAAAGAAAAAAAAATGTGAAACAAAGCAAAATAAGAAAATCAAAACAGATAAATATAATCAGAAATTTTAGAATTCTACTTTAAATTCAATATATACTCATTTCAAAGTTTTCCTAGAGATCATTTTTGAACATTTTTCCAAAGTAAATGTTATCAATTTTTAAAAACAGTCATAAAATAACCCTAATGCAAACATAATTAAAGAAGGTCAGAGATTTAACCTATTTTATTTAACCAGTGTTCACATTACGCAATAAACCATTAAATTAATAGATGATTGGCATAAAAATTTATTAGATTAAGGAAAAACAAGATGAGAGTGATAATGAAAGCGAAAAAGAAAGTGAAAAAAATGAACAAACATTAAAGACAAGAATTAAATCAACAGATATACTGTCTCAAAATAAAAGTTTACTTAAGCATGACTTAAGTCGAATTAATAAAATTTTTTACTCTAAATTTAATTGATTTTTTTTGGATAGATTTTTATCGAATTAAATTTTTTAATCACAATGTTTAATGCCACTATATAACTTTTATTTTTTGAATTAAACATTTTTATTTCATTTTTTTTTAAATAAAATTTTACAAAAGAATATCAAATGACGTTTATAATCTAAATTCAACATTAATTACGTTATACTGGGTTTTGAATATAAGTGAAGTTAAAAAAAAAATAGTCTGATGCTAATATTAAAAATCAATAACTTCTGTTGACAAATTTAATAATTTTTAAAAAAAAAATTTCGCGTTTACTAATCTAAATAAGTTATTCAAAATGTCCTCGTTTATGCCTTCGAACTTTAAATATTTGAATTTATGTATTTGTTAAAAAAAAGGGTTTAAAATTCCTTCCAAATGCGATGCTAAAAACACATAAAATGTGAATAGCAAAAAAAGGGGAAAAAAAGTTGATTTTTATATTTAAAACAAGAATATTTTTTTGATAAAACAAAGCTTATTATAAATTTATTAAATATTGTCTCTAAATTTTTGATAATTTTTGGTTAGAAAAAGTAAGGAATCATTACTTAATAATTTATTTTAACTGAATCCGATTCAAACTCTGTGTAGCTAAAGTATCTCTTTAGATTTATTTGAAATTTGAAATTTAACTTTTTTTTAATTCTCTTCTCTAATTTATCTTTTTTTTAATATTTGAAAAAAAAAACACAAAATTAGTAAACAATATTTTATTAATTTTAAGATTAAAATTTTACATTTCAGATTTTTTATTCTGATCGATTCTGTTTCTTCTATGTTCTGAAAGAATGTTACATGACTGTTGAACATCCATGAATATTTTCTCTGCATTTATCTTTTTCTCCATGTCCTTGAAAAAAAACTAAAATATAAATCAAAACAAAAAAATTCAAAACCTTATATTTGTCAGGGTGCCACTTTCTAGACAAAATTCTACATCGTTGATCAATATCCTGTTGAGTAGAACGCTCATTTAATTCCAAAATCTAATTGACTAAATCAAATTCAATTATTGAAATTTTTCTAAATTACTTTATAAGCATGAGCAATGGCTTCAGGATCATAACCATAATAAAAGTGGTTGATTAATCTTCGAAGCCCATGCGCTTGATAAAAATCCCAGAGCATCTTTAAAACTTCGCGTGCTTTCTTCATTTCTTCTGTGTTGTATAATTTCTCAAAATATTCGCTAATGGTCACCTTTTCACCTTTATATTCCAAAGTAGCATTGTTCCAGATAAATAAACCTAAAAGACCCGAAAAAATAGCAAAGCCAAAGCCTATATAAAAAATTCTTGTAATCAATTTTCTTTTATTTACTCTCTCAAAATAATCATTGTCCCATTTTAAATTCCAATTGAGCAGTAATGCAGCAAATATGGATGCATTGAAAATTGAGGTCGATTGTTTTATTGAGTCAAAAAAAAGAGATAAATATGAACCCAAAAGAGGCCATTCAAATGAGCATCTTATAGGACCCTCAGTTCCTATCAGGTAAACAACACATGCAACAATAATCGGACTTAAGAATTTGACCAAAATTTCACACCAATGATAGCTAAACTCATTGCCCGAAATTGATAAGCAGTTCATGGCGATGTAGCCAAATAAGGATCCAACTGCAATCGAACTTATGAATCGGGATGTCATAAACAAAGGTGTCTTTAATTGATCTTGCTGTAATCTTAGCTTTTCCATGAAAATTTTTTCCTCATTTGCTTCTCTTACATATTCAGGTAATCGATAAGCATCTCTGAGAAATGCAATTAAGAATCCTCCAAGTGTTATCATGTATATGAATCCTTGTTTGTCTCGTTTCAAATAAAAATGATGCAGACCGAACAAGCCACCAAATAGCCAAATTACGTAAGCTGTTTTGATTGATTTAGTCATCTTAAATCGATCATTAGATTTTTTTTAAATTTCTAAATATTAAACTTGCAAATTCAAGTGATGACATAATCATCAAACTTACTAAATTTCTTATCTTGTTTCTTTTATTTTTTGACTAGAATTTTAGGATCTGTTCATTTTCTCGTCATCTAAATAAAATAAAACTTAATTTGTATTGACGAGAAAACAGAATCGTAGGTTAAATAATTCCTAAGACGTCGACACATTTTTAATTTTAATATAAATTTTTCATAAGAAGATTTAATTTATTTTAAAAAAATGAGCGCAATTTTTCATTAAACACATCGAAACTGCTACCCAAACAAAAAAATTTAGTCAAAATGGATAAAGAGATTGTTGGGAAATCGCTATTTTTAATTTTTTTTCCCCTTTTATCTTGTATAATTTTGACCAAGAATTTTTCAAAACTTTTTTTCTTACGCAAGAGATCAAATTTATTGAAGTTAATAAAATAGAAATTTTATTAATAATTTTGAATAGTAATTTTTAAGTAAAACGAAAATTTTCGATCTAAAAATTTTTGCTATTTTTTGTGAAACCTCTGAGAAAATCTCCAGAAATTTTAAAATTTTAATTAATTAGATATAGTTAACTATTTTTTTTTAACATACATGAAAATTTAGTCACAAAAGTTATTTCTTAAGCATTTGTGAATTCGGTAATAAACCAAAATGAATCAGTTCATTCTTTTTAAAATATCTTCCATTTTTTTAGATTCTTCTTGTCATTATTTTCTAATACCTTTTTATTTATAATTTGTTTAATATATTTTTTTTTTTATTTATTTATTTATTTCAATGAACGCCTTAAAGGCGATGTTAATAAAAATTTAAAAAATAAAATGTAATTAATAAGACAAAGTTTAAGTGTTTTCTAAAAAATTTAAATCAAAATTGAATATAATATTATCTATATTTTATAAAATCATTAGATCCAAATCAAGGTTAAATTTTAAAAAGATAATTCTTTTTGCTTGATTTTTTTTAAACAACCGATGAAGCTTAGTCGGAAATCAAAACTTAGTTTAATAACCTCTTGTTGCTGGCTAAAATATACAATTTAATTTTAAAAGTCCACCTAGAGCTATTTTAATGTAAAAATCAATAGTTTTTTTAGAAATAAAAGTAATATGTCACAAATGTGTGAGAAATATTTTTTAAAATGATATGTTTTCTTCTTTAAACTCAAATTTTAAATTAAGAAAAAAAAACAAATTTAAATTTGAAATATTTTTTTATATAATAGAGGTAGTAAAATTTAAATGGGGTTTTATTTTTCTTTTCGGGCACATATACTCCAATTTCCATGATCATAATATGACTCATAGATAACCAGCTCTGGGCAATACTGCTTGACCATATTGTCAAGCTCATTTTTTCGAAAAACGTGGTAAAATCTTTTATTTAGAGAATTATCTCTATCTTCAGCATCATCATCATTTGGATCATCATTTGATTGCGGTTGACTAAAACCATCTGCTTGATTATTTGCCGGTGAACATTGATTAACTGGCGATGCTGACGATGCGGACAATGAAGATATGCTCAAAGACAACTCTGATTTTTGCTTATGATCTACAGTCTCTTCACAATTTTCAAACGTATCTTGACAGCTACTGTGAGGAAATTTTCGTATTGTAAAATCTTTAGGCAAAAGATCTTTATGTTCATCTATGATTTTTTTATATTTTTGGATCGAAGTTGATTCTTGAATCAAAGATTTTGCTTTGGAAAAAATTGGACTTGAAAAATTCTCAGAAGATTCACCACTTTCTTCCTTTGACAAAACTTTTTGAGAAAAAAATCTTTTTAAAGAATCGACAAAATTAGTTTTTTTTGCTGGCTCTGATTCATCACTCTCATTTTTCGAATTAATTGAATTTCCATCAAAAAGCATTTGGTCATCGTTGGGGACGCAACTTTTTTCAGGACTTTCGTCTGGTCCTTGTTGGTTTGAATCATTTTTTTGGCTATTTAGGCTCACAGTCCGACTAAATCTTTCGGGAAAAATTTCATCATTTGAGTCCTCACTATTAACAGCGGAATTATTGCTCAGATCTCTTCTTAGATTAACTTTTAGTCTTGGTTCAGTGTTTGTCGAATTCAAATTAAGCATTGGAACTAGGACGTCTTGGCTTTTAAACTTTCTTAAGCGCTGCTCCATCGCCCAAACATATATCATAATTCTTCCGCCGGGCTTTAAAATTCTTGCTAATTCTTGAATAGCTGTGGTTCTTCGTTTGGCTGTGCTCAAATGATGAATTACACCAATTGAAATAACAGCATCAAATAGATTAGACCTGAAATTTTAACATTATAACAAATAAAATTTTCCAAGAAATTTTAAGTATTTGGTTTTTTTTTTAAATCACCTAAAAGGCAAACTAAGATTGTCACATATGACAATTTGATTCCTATTGCACATAGATGAGCTTGAAGCATTTCGATAACAGGCTAATTGACTTAATGAGGCAGAACGGTCTGACCCAATCGGAAAAATAAGACTATTGATATTTAAATATTTACCTTCACCACATCCAACGTCAGCTTATATTTGAAAAAAAAAGTATTTTTTGACTAAAATTCTAATTTAAATAAGTGACTTACCGATTAGGGAAAAAGGTTCGATTTGAATAAGAAAAAGTCTAACTTTAGGCCATTCATTTTTTTTACGTGACACCGTTCCATTTTGCTTTTGTTTTAAATTTTTTTTGAATGCAAGCTTGGGATGTTTTTTGACATTGACGATTTCAACATCACAATTTACCTTTTTGATTTCTTCATTCTGGGCTTCATTTTGGTATTTAGTTTGACCATGTTGCGAAAATTCATCATATTTCGAGGATATTCGCTCATAAACATTGTGTACAAATATTTTTTCAAGATTAGACCAGTACTTTTCGTCTTCTTCCATGCATTTGTTCTTATTCAAGTCAATTCAAAAATTTAAATCATCTAAAAGTCGAATATAAATTTATTAAAAAGACTTGAGAATGACAAATCGATCTTAAAGGACTAATGAATAAAAAATTAAAAAGAAAAAAATCTGTTTTTTTCTTGTAGAAAAATCAAAACCTTTGAAAATTTTCGATTTTTTTAGTCTGAAATAATTTTGTTTTATTTCCTTAAGTATGAAGCGATTCATAATTTGCTAATAATTTAAATTATTTCTTTCATCTTATTGCTGTTTTGAAATTTTAATTTTGTTTTTTGCTTAAGCGGTAATTTTTGTTGACAATTAATTGTAATCAAAAAAAAATTAATTTTAATTTTTTCATTTTTTAAAAAATATTTAAAATTTTAAATTTAAAAGGCTGTTAAACCACAAAAATTAATTATTTTGAAACTGATTATTAATCGATAAATCATATTTGCATTCATATTAAAAAAGCACTATGACAATTAGCATAAAATTATCTTAGATCAATTATTATTAAATAGCCTTTTTAACAGTGTTAAAAAATTTAACTAAAGATTGGTTTCATTTTTTTTCAATTCAAATCTTTGAAAGAACAATTTTAAATTATATAAATTTTGAGATTTTCACATCTTTTTATACAATATTTTCGAAATCCTAAACAAATCGTTTGCAACATGTTCTCAAATTTTCTTAAATCTTTTCCAAAACTTTTATTTTAATTTACTGTCAAATTCAATTAATATTAATTTTTTTTCATAGTCATGCTACATAAACTTTTACATCACTAACTCTATTTAAATTTCGTGTTTAATTTTAATTTTTATATATTGATTTCTTTAAAACTCATCTAGCGTTATTGACGAAATAAATATAAATGAAATAATTTAAAAGGAGGAAGAAGGCTAAAAGCACATAAAAATAAAACAAAAAAAAATCGATAGTAGACTATATTTTTCTTAGTGATTCAATTTCGTTATATTTTCATTTTCTTCAAAATTTTATCAAAATATATTTCATATCAGCTAAGAATACACTGAAATTTTAAATAATTCAATTTTATTCATTTTCAGATATTATTTTTATAACGAACCCAAAAAAAAAAGCAAAGATAAATAACTAAAAAATAATTACACTACTTATAATCAATATTAATCAATTTGCCGAAATTGCTTTATTAATTTTTTATTAATTATAAAAATTGAATTTAATTAGAAATATCCAAAAATTTTTCAAAAATAAATACGTCTCTAAACAACTAAAAATTACTAATGATTAAAAAAAAAAATTATTTTATTTTTCTCCTAATCTTTAATTTAAGTGAAAACTTCAGTTATGAAGCTTCCTATTATGATTTTAAAGGTGAATGGGCCGCTTGGTCAAAATGGTCTTCATGCATAGGCGAATGTAGCTATGGCCAAAAGTAAAATACTTAATGAGAAAAGTTGAAATTTAGTCAATTTTTATTTTATTAATGAAAAAAAAAGAACAAGAAAACGGACTTGTATAATAAATTCTAACACAGATCCAAATAAAGTGTGCTTCGGAATGGCTCAGATGCAAAAAATTTGTCGAATAGACAAAAAATGTGTTGTGAATGGAGATTGGAGTGAATGGTCATCTTTTGAATGTCATTCTAAATGTGGAATAGGTTCGCACTTTTAATTTTAATTTTTCAATTAATATTTTCGAAAAGGAATAAAAATAAGGAAAAGAACCTGTGATAACCCTCCTCCTTCTAACAATGGCTCAGACTGTGTCGGATTTTCTGAAGAGACTGGTTATTGTTCTGACTTTACACGTGATTACTGTTTAGATGATTCAAAGCCTTTAAAATTTATGCCATCTTTTTTAAAATATTTTATCTTTAAAAAACTTCAATTTAAAGCTGAAAATTATATCGAAAATTCAAATGGACATTTAAAATGTGACAGCGATTTGCTCAATCTTTTACAAAAATTATTCAAAACTATCCAAATTGAATGGATTTTTAACGGAAATGTTTTAAAAACGTAAATTTAATCAACTAGAATATTAAAAAAAATCTAATTTTTAAAAGAAATAGTTCTTATTTGGCTTTAGGAAACGATAAAAAATCGACCGGAATTTATTTGTGTACTGCTAAAATTCATATTTTTAAATACAGAATTGTTCTAGATTTTTTTCCTTGGATTGTAGATAAAAAAATTGTATCTGAAAACAGAGGTCAGCCAACTTCTATATTTGCAAATGTTCTAACCCTTAATTCGATACTAAGACATTTAAATTTGAGAATAAATGTAGTAAAAAATTCTAAAATTATTCGAAACATTAGCCTCAATGAGCTTCCATTTGATGACCATTTAAGGTTAACTGATTATTATTTGATTGAAAAAATTGATGATGATTCATATGATTTTTTTTTAACAGATTATAAAAATCCGCCTAAAATCAAAATATGCACTAATAGGCTCATTTTTAAAGTCAAAAATTCTAGCTTAAAGATTTTGATAGACGAAAGAGTATTTTGGCTGACATCTGCAGCTATTATTGGAACTTATTTAATATTCTCAATTTATATTTTTTATTCTGATTTTAAAGCAATCAAAAATTTGTCAAAATAGCTTTTTATTTTGTCAAAGAAACCAAACATACTTATTTATTAAACAGCTGAGCATCTACGTCGAAAATCAAATCATTTAGATTAAAAATTAAAAAAGCTCCTAAATTTTAAATTAGAATTAATTGAAATAAGGCATGGTATAAACTAAAAATTAAGATATTAAAGAAAAAATAAAATTCATATTAAAGGCTTCATTTTAAGTTATAATAAAATTGTAATAATTTACTTATAATTTCCATTTTCTAAACGAAATTTATAAATGGATTACTATCAATAGATGGCAACTTGAAGTTCATGATCATAATCAAATAATCAAAATTTAATTGATTAAAATCTTATTAAAAACAAAAAAATTAGATTTTTTTAATTTTTTTTAAATTTAACATAAGATGTTTATTATTTTAATAAAAAAAAAAACAAAACTTTTTTCTCTAATTGATCTTTAATTGATTCTTCTAAAATTTTTATTTGAAAACTTTATAGACAAATTTAAAATCGACATTTAGGTATCCAAATTATGGCTGAAATAAACGCTTTAAATGATATTTAAATATCAATTAAATTAAATTTTATTACGGCGAAACAAAGTTAAATTTTGTATTGTAAAATTTCAAAATATTCATTAAGTATTCAATTTACTTCAGATAAAAATTCATTCATAATTTTCTATCTAATTATTGATTAAACAAATAATGTTCAATAAAGTTTAGTCATTTATTATTAAAAAATTGATAAAAAATACCTTTTTGTTTAAATCAAAAACTAAAAATTTTGATTTGAAATTTACATTTGATCATGAACTTCAACTTGCCTCAATAAATCAATAATCTAAGTCTGAATGAAAGCACTTTCCAGTTACAAAGTTTACAACACAATTCGTTTATTTTATACTCAGTCATAATATTATTTATTTTAAAAATTTCAAACAATAATAAAGTGATAGAGGCATAAAATAATCTTCATTTATCTAGCAAATACTAATACTTCTTTGGCATAGAGTGGTCACTTTCTATTTAAAATCATATTAAATAAAGTTTAATATGTTTTTAAATAAAGTTTAATATGTTTTTAAATAAAGTTTAATATGGTTTTAAATAAAGTTTAATATGGTTTTAAATAGACATGAAAAACATGCGTTTTTTAAGTTTGTGAAAAATTATTTTATTAAATATCTAATTTTCAATAATAAGGATATTAAAAAAATTTTCTAAGCAAACAAATGAATTTATCTGACTCAATTTTATTAGTATAGTCTGTTTGATGAAGAGAAAAAAATCATTTAAACATTTGAATAAGCTGATTTTTTTTATTTAAAGCGTTAAGTCTTTCGCAATCATTCTTAATTGATTTAACAAGCTTTAAAAATAATAATAATAACATAGCTTATTTAACAAACGGCTGTTTGACGACATTAAAAAATTGAAATTTTTTTTAAGTGAACTATTTAAAAGATTTAATTTAAATATTGTGTCAACAATGACGCGATTTGTATAAAAAAAGTAAAATACCAAAAATAGAGTACAATTCTAATTAACAGATGGCTCTACTGGTAAATGAATATTAAGTAAGTTTAAATTCAAAAATTATCCTTTATGGTAACTTTTCTCATTTCCAAATCTAAGTATTCGACTATGGTATTACAATTTAAATATTTTTCTTTTGTATTTCTTTCTCAGATTAAATTATTTAATTTATGATCAAAATATTAAAATTACAATATTTTAAATTTTTTAAATTCATTTATATAAATATTTTAAAATTAATTAATTTTTAATATGTTTGTCACCCAAGTAAAGGATATGTGAATTAGATTATTACTATAAACAAAAAAAAGGCATAAAGTAAAAAAATAAAAAAATTGCGTAATAAAGTTGTAAAACTTTAAAAGAGTTAATTTAATTTAATTTTCTTTAAATACTTTTGCCGAATAAAATAGAAAAATAATTTATTTAATGTTGGATGCGGTCAGAGCTAACCGGTCTAAAATTCTGTCCGCAATAAAATGTTTTGCCGTCTCAAACCAAATCGAAATGATTGATTTTTGTCTAGTTAATTAACTTCTTTATTTTTTTTTTTTTAATTTTTACTTAAATTACAACTTGATTAAAAATTTGTTAGATAGAAATAAATACAATGATAAAAATAAATTTGATTCAATTAAAAAATTGTCGATATTGAAGCCCGGTTAGCTCAGTTGGTTAGAGCGTCGTGCTAATAACGCGAAGGTCGTGAGTTCGATCCTCCCACTGGGCAAATTTTTTATCGTATAAAAATTTTTCTTTATCTTATTAAATCTCTTGAATTTTTCAGAAATAATATTTTGAATATTACAAGTTTAAAAATATTTTTTTTCCTATTTAATAATAATAATAATATATATAAGCTGCAGCAAGACTAGCTTGCGGAGGTGGCCTATTAGGAGATCACCTATGGTAGCTCCTTGCACATTTCACATAGAAAAGTACTGGAAAAAGAAATGCTGTTTAATTTTTTAGGTCAAAATAAGAGTTAAGATTAACTATAGAAAAAGCTGTAAAAAGAAAGAGTTTGTAAATAAATGTTCGTCTTCACGGCTCACTTCGTTGATTCCTCTGGTGAGTTTGAACATTTTGATCGGGTCTCCACGTACACGCCGCTCATGAAGGGGAGTTAGTCTAAGGACGGTCCAATATCTAAATGATCTTTTCAACGGGCCAAATATTCCTGTAGCTCTGTTCACTTGATTCTTAATTTGAATAGAAAATTTAAAGTTACGTGAAAAAGTGACTCCCAGATCCTTTTCTGTATCGACGAAAGCTAGTGCACTCCTGGACTCGTCTTCCCCCATCAGTATTTCGGATTGGGCGTAGATCTGCTGAATTTTGGCAAACTCTGTCGAAGGCCTTTGCAAAGTTGAGGAAGACCACTAGGGCGTGGAAACCCCTATCGATGCCATCACTTATGTGGTCCACCGTCTCCAGTAAATTAGTGATTATTGACTTCCTCAGGACAAAACCGTGTTGTTCCGGAACGATAGCTTTGTTGCTGTAGAGATGATCCATCATTACGTCTCTTACCATACGCTCCAGGGGATTGACGTCAAGGAGATAGTTCTGTAGTTGCAAGGGGCACTCCTGCTTCCTTTCTTGAAGATGTGGCTGATCTGAGCGAGTCTCCAAGCGTCTGGGATCCGGCCACTGGTGTACGAGCTGGCGAAGATAGTGCTAAGGACCTCCGAAAAGGCATCGGAGCAATTTTTGACGACGAATGGGTGGATACCGTCCATGCCAGACGATTTCCTCGGATTTAGGCGCAGTATGTACTTGCGGACGTTGGCGGGCGAAAAGAGATCGACATCCATGTCATGCTGGGGACTTGCCGTGAGCTGGACAGGCTGAGCTTGGCATGGTAGGCGAGGGATGAAAACACTACCAAATTGGACGCTGAGAATGTTCACGATCTTAACACCATCAGTGTGGAAGGCGGCATGATAGTCGAGCAGGCCTTTAATGGAGTCTTTTTCTATTTTTTTTTACTTTTTAATACGAAATTGAATCTCTTAAAAAATTTAGTTTCTGTGTTTAATTACAATATTTTAGAACTTTGAAATAAAAAATTTGCCCAGTGGGAGGATCGAACTCACGACCTTCGCGTTATTAGCACGACGCTCTAACCAACTGAGCTAACCGGGCGTTGATTTTAGCTGTATTTAATTTAAGATTTATTTTTTATCAAAATTAACAAATTTTTTCTCCGATTTAATAATATTTAAATTATGATAGTTAAAATATTTTAAAAATTTCATATTCTCATAGAAAATCTTATTATTTAAAAAAAATTTTACTAGCGTGAAAAATTTAGCTAACTTTCTCAAACTTTAAACGGTTTTTCTAAGTAAAAAGCTTAAGTTTTAAGAATTCCTCCATAGAATATAGCACTTTTTTAGAGTAAATTTAAAAGAGAATATTTAACTCTGACAAATGACCAAAGAAAAAAAAACACTAAAATAATATAAAAAAAATTACTAATTTCAATATAGATTTACAAAATTTATTTTCGTAATTTCTATTTTATCTCTCTTTCTTCAACTTTCAAACATTCTATATCTAAAATGTATCTAAGATGTTTTTTTTTAATAAATTATTTTATTTTCCTCCTTATTTTGACTTAAAAATCAAAAAAATACTTTGAGTAATATAAACCTAATGTTTATCATTCGACTCAGTTCAACTTACAAAAACTTAATATTTTTTTTAATTCAATCTGTCGAATGTTACATTATTCAGAAGAAATAAAAAGAAAAAACGAAAATTTTATATTTTAATTAAATTTCGTTTTTAATCCAAAGCTTTAATAATTAAATGTTAAATTGAAATTACGAAATATAAAATGCTGACAATTTCTTTTAAACAAAACTAAATTTTACTATTATTAAATAAATTTGAACTTAAAATTAAAAGAAAAAGACACAATTCCTAACTACTAAGGGATCGTTTTCAATTATATGGAAACTCTGGTTATTATTAAAATTGAGTTAAAAATTGTCGATATTGAAGCCCGGTTAGCTCAGTTGGTTAGAGCGTCGTGCTAATAACGCGAAGGTCGTGAGTTCGATCCTCCCACTGGGCAGTTTTTTTTAAATCTACCCATAAAGATTTAAGATTTTAAATATTATCAAAAGCGCTTAGAAAAAAGTCAAGGTTTAAAAAAACTTATAATAAAACTTAAAATCATCGAAATATACAAGTATATTATGAAATCATTAAAACAAAATCACATTCTCTAAGCTATTACATTTGAGAAATTCATTCAAGTTTAAAAAGAACAAAATTAAATTTTTTCTCGGCTACAATGATGAAAAATAGCAAAGTTTATGATATTTCGGGTTCACCTGGGTTCGGATCTCCTACGATTGACACCCTGCGCAATGGACGACGCGAACGCGCCGCCCAATTCGGTCTGAATGATGAAAACGAAGAATCGTTTGAATGCAATCAATCTTTTCCCAAAGTTTTCACTCATCAAAACAAGACCAAACATCCAAACAACTTTTCACCTGACCTGAACCGCTACAAAGGTTGTGACTTAAACTCAGTTAGTTTTTTGAAAAACAATTTAATCAAAAACTTAAACACAAGTCGTCGCGCAGCCCAAACTGCCTTTAATGACACCGGTGTAAGCTTTATGAATGCTAGTTATTTGTCAACCACAGCAGACAAGAGTTGGTTTTTGTACAATCAATTTTTAAATACCAATTCCTTGATACCTAATAATATTAGTCCTGAGAAAATAATAACTGTTAATAACCCAAACAAGGCACTTTTGGTTATAAATGGTCGAACCACAGAAATCTTGACTGCAAATAATATTAGTTGTGATCTATTCGGTTTCACCGAAGAAAAGCTAATTGGCATGTGCCTAAAAAATTTGCTTGATTTGAATGATGAATCTGATTGTGAAAAAAAACAAGACATTTTAATGGAATCAGATCGCCTGGACCAGAACGGTCGGGTGGTTCTTTGCTCAGGAAAAATTTTTGATGCAGTCACAAACGACAATTGCTTTAAAAATGAAGATGCTGATAAAGAAGATGAAGTTGACAAGCGTTCAAAAATTCCGATTTCAATGTTCATGCAAAAATTAACTGATGAATCAGAGCCTAGATGTTTGTGTGTTATGGAGCCTATTCAGCGAATTGTTGGCTCTTTTTCGATAAACGTTAAAGTAAAGATTAAATAATTGAAAAATTAAATTAAATTTTATCTATTTTATTTTTCTCAGGGTCGAATAAAACATTATAATTCAAACTTTAGTTACATTTTTGGCTACACTAACTTACATGGTATTAATCATCCAGAAGGACCTTCATCGTTGTCTTCAATGAGTGCATCATCTGTCCTAAATGGAAAGGAAATTACTGAATTAATACCTTCAATGAAAATACCAATGAGTAGCATATTAAAAGTAAAAATTTATTTTTAAAAGAAAAATTAAAAAACAATTAATCTCTAAAAGGAGCACAGAAAGCAACCTTTGACTGGCCGTTCTCTTCAGGGAGAAAATATTCCGATGACAGTTAATATCCTTAGAAAACAACTTTTAAATGATGGTAAGCTTTTATGATTTGAGGCAATCAATTTTTTTAAGCGGTAAATTGATTTTGTTTAAGGTTTTTGCTTTAATTTATGTAAAAGTATTAAAAAAAAAAGGCAAAATTAAATAAACGAATCGTCATTATTAAGGAAAATTTTTTTATAAATTTAAAAAAATTTATTGTCTTAAAAAATTAGTAACAGTAGTAACAGTAGTTACATAGTATTAGATAGTTTTTAACAAATCTTTAAAAGCTAATTATTTTTAGAAAAAAAGAAATAAAATACAATAAAATTAATTAATTAAAAATTTTTTTTTAAATTATTACTTACTAATTTAAATTTTTTTTTGTAAGAGGTTTTGTTCAATTGTAGTGTGAATGTATATACAAATATTAGTGGTCTGATTACAGTACGTGCCAGCGACTTTAAAATCAACTCATATAATTCAACATTTTCGAGATTTCTATTCGGATATGATGAAAAAGAACTGCTTGAAAAGGTATTTTATAATAAAGTGAATTTTTATTTAACACTCAAAGAACCAGCGGTGTCAATTTGCCACTTTTTCAAAAATTCAAATTTAATTTTTAGTCCACCATTAATCATATTTAGATGTTTTAATATTTTTTTAAAGCTTAGGTAACGGTCTTTTAAATATTCTGCTTATCATATTACAGACTTTAATGGAACGAATGCAACATTTAAACAAAGTTTTTGTCAAAAATAGCCGGTTCTTTGAGTGTTAAAAAGAGCACAAAAAAATTAAAGCTATCAAAAGCTTAAAAACAATCGATAAGTATAGAAAAAATGAAGTTTTAGTTTGTTTAATGCTCATGGGCTAAAATTTTTTTAATTTTGGTTCATTTCCTTTTGACTAAATGATACTTTATAAAATGTAATTTTTAAAAAAATACAATTTTTTTTTAAAATTAAAGCCAATAACTTATTTGATACCGAATTTTTTTGACCCGGACACATCTTCAACTGCCACACATAGAATGACACCGCTGAATATAAATAACAGCTATTTGAACGCAAATCATTCAAAGCTAAACAATGGAAGTTTTTTGGAAAATAGACAAACGCCCAAAAAAAAGACTCCTACTAAACAGAAAGCTGTACCCAAATTGATGATCACTGAAACTGAGCATGAAAAATTGGACTCAACAAATTCAACTCTGGACAATGATGACACAACTGAATTGAAAAAATCTTGCGCAATTTGTAGCAAGGCATTTCAAAAGCCCGATTTGCTTGCTGAATTCAATTTGGACTCCATTGAATATAGCCCTAACAAAAAATGCTTAAATTTTTTGGAAAATTTGATTCTTTCGCCGAATTCAAATCCTAAAAAACCCTCATCAGTAACCAATACCCCACAATCGAATGTCAAAAAAACTCTTCTTGCCAAGGCCATTAAAAACAATGCCAATTTGGAAAAATCGAATGTATCTTTTGACGAACAATCAATTGCGTCTACGTGCTCGACTAAAAGTTCGTATATTGATGAATCGCCATTAACTTCTCCCTCAAAGCCAAATATTTCATCATCTAAAATCAGCATGTCCGAATGGGAGAATAGTCGCGAGGATGGCTATTGTAGCAAATGTCGCTTGGTAAAAGGACTAGAAAGTGAAAAAAGCAAGCAAGAAGTAAGCCTGATTATAGATGATCATGAGGAGAATTTAGATGACGAAGAAGGAAAGAAAAATAACAAAAGAAAAGTTGAACTCAATCGGGCTGATTCGGAACAAAATTTAGGTGAAATTTCTAATAGAAGAAGATCTTCTATTTTATCAGAGCTGAATGGTAACAATGCTCCAAATGAAAAAAATAAAAAATTCAAAAATCAGGTAACTTCGACTCCAGCAGCTTTGAATCACATTAAGATGATGACTAACACCAAATTAAAAATTGATGAACGAATTCCAAAGTTAAAGTTGCATAATAAAAACCTAAATGAAGGAATGTTTTTTGGCAGAGGCAAGCACAATGATGGTTCCAATATTAGAATATTTTTTCAGAGAAAGTTTGCCAAGATTAGCAAAGAAACTGACATTAGCGATGATTTAATTTGTGTTTGGATATGCAGAGATCCTTATTCAGACAAATCAATCATTGAATGTTCTATGGACCAGTCTCAAGTAAAAATTCATTAAATAAAATTTATAAAAAAAATTTCTTTTGGCAAAAAGGCGATAATTAAATAAAAAGTGAATAAATAAATATAAAGAGAATAAATTGAATAAAAGAAAGATTAGGATGCTTGAAAGCTAAAAAATATTTAATATTATTTCGATTAATTTTTATGGAGATCGAATAAAAATTCATCCGAATTTAAGTTAAGTGTAGTATTTGTCAATTAAAGAAATCATTTAATCTTGGCTTATATTCTTAAAAAAATATATAACAAATTTACGTAATCTTACGTCAATTTGGATAAGATTTTACCACATAAAATGTGTTGAATAAAATTTTTTTCAAGAATCAATAATCTGATTTAATAATTTTACTCTAATCTATCTAAATTTATATTTTGGTAAAAAAGAAAATCAAAGTAGTAAAGTAAACCATTTTTTAATAACAAAAAGTGTTATTTGATTGCTGGAAAAGTGAGAAAGTTAGAACTTAATTTTTTTGTAACAAAAAAATTTACAAAAAATTTAAGAGCCTTTTTGTTTCTTTAGTAGTCTAGGAACTTGATGTTTTTTTTTCTAAATTATAATAAAAATCATTTTGTTTGAATATTTGATTATTCTTCTCAAATTAAGTGAAGCAACTTTATCTTCTTATTCTTCTTTTTTTTTTAATTTCTTACTTACAAAGTTTTTTCAAGAGTTTTTTTAAATTTAATTACGAAAAAAATTAAATATCCAGTAAAATATTAAAAAATATTGTAGATAAATATAGATTTAATGAAAAATAAAGCCGTTCCATTAGAAGCACAAATATCTAAAAACATTAGACTTAAAGCAAAGAAGTTAACATGGCTCAACCATGCTGTTATGTTTTGGCGGCTATTTCTACTTCACTTATGTAAGTTTCAAATCTTTCAGGTCTCTTTTAACTGTTTTTCTCGGAATCAGTTTCTTCCAGAATCAGTTTTTTCCTTAAGGTTTCCAAAATGATGCGATCATAGCAATTTTGTCTGCTGGTATCACAAAATTCATTTTTTAAGATTGAGCTGTTCATAATTAAATTTATTAAATAAAAATAGAAAAATTTTTTTTTTTAAATTAATTCACTGATAAATTAATTTTTTAAAGTTCTATCGGACTCATCAAAATATCACCTTAAATGAGCCAAACAATTATCTATACGAATATGATGATCTGAGAACAATAGGTCGTGGAGCTTCTGGTTTCGTGCAGCTTGCAATAAGAAAAGTTGACCGGTATGAAGTGGTCACAAAGTACATTCTAAAATCTAAAATTTATCGAGAAAATTGGATAACTGATAAAAAATATGGCGAAGTTCCGCTTGAGGTTTCCATACTGTGCAAGCTAGACCATCCAAATATTATAAAAGTAGTTGAGATATTTCAAGATTCAGAGCATATACAAATGGTAATGGAAAAGCATGGCTGCGGTATGGACTTATTTGAATTTATCGACAGACAAAGAAGACACATTGAAGAATCTCTAGCCAGTTATATATTCAAACAAATTGTTTCCGCAGTATCCTATTTGCACTCGAATATGATTGTCCATAGGGATATCAAGGATGAGAATATTGTGATAAATGAAAATTTTCAAATCAAATTAATCGATTTTGGTTCAGCAGCCCATGTAACCAAAGGAAAAAAATTCGCTACTTTTTGCGGTACTATGGATTATTGTAGTCCCGATGTTCTGCTTGGAAACAAGTACTATGGACCTGAACTTGATGTATGGACATGCGGAATCGCCCTTTACACTTTGGTGTTTTGTGAAAATCCATTTCAAAGCGCTGAAGAAACAATCGAGTGCATACTCAAGCCACCATTTAAAGTGTCCAAAGAGCTAATGAAGCTTTTATTCTCTATTTTGTGTCCGAAGCCAGAATTGAGAGCTACCATTGAAGAAATCGAATCCAACAACTGGGTCAATCAGATTGTAGATTTGGATAAATTTAAATGGAATGAAGTGATTAGAGACACTGAGTTCCACGGCAATAACGCCGGTGATTTGAATCGAGAGGAAGAGTTTAATCCAAATTTTGTGATCAAGCAGAACGACCAGTTGGTTGATAAACAAACTGATAATTTTGAATATCACGAAAATTTTGATGGCCAAGAGAATCTTTACAATAATTGTCAATTTTCTTTTAAAAATTTATTGTCGAAAAGTTTTTAAATTTGTTAGATTCATTAGGTTGAATTTATCTTTGTTCGTTTAATTTGTGACTAGTTTGATTTGGATGGAAATTTTTTTTATAACTTTAATTAATTGAAACAATGCTGATAAAGATGTACTAACACAAAAAAATCCACTTGCCGAGCAAAGAGCGGAACTAAAAAATTAAGCATTAAAAATGAGAAGATTGATTAGAAAAATATTAAATTACTAAAAAGTCGAAAAAATTAATGAGCATTCGTTTGGAATCAGGAACCAGTTATATACCATAATCGGTGTACATAGAGTGGTAAATGTTAATTGACTTGAATAAGCGGATGCAATAAACAAATAGACCAAAAATTTTATATAATATTCGTTTTTTTTATAATCTTTAATCATTTCATTATTATTAAAATCAATTGAGGTCCAATTTTGCCTTAAATATAATTTTTTTTAAATTTATATCTTAAGATAAGACAATGTCTTTTTTATGTGTAACAAAATTTGTTATTTTTTTTTCATTTTTTCTATCATGGTAATACATAAATTAAATTTTTTTTCTAATAAATTTTTATACGTCATACTGAATTTTAATAAATCAATTTATAGGAATTTCGACTATAACTAATGGTAAAAGGTCAAAGATTAAAAAATCTTTCAGAAAATTTCAAAATAAATTATAACCTTTGCTATTTCATCTGAAAAATAAAATTAAAATCTGAATAAGCTAATAATTCTTTTCAGGTTCTTGAAATCAATCAACCGATTGCTAAAAATAAAGATTTAATTTAAAAAACGATTATTTTTTTCAACACCACTAAAGGCGATGAAAAAAAGGAAAATTTAAAAAATTTAAAATTTAAAATAAATTAAAATTTTTAGGCAATTTTTCGATTACAACTTTTATCTTAATGTTTACACAGACATTGCAAAAGTATTTGAAAATGTCTCACACGAAAAGTTAATTATGATATTGCGCTCGTACGGAATTACTGGTGAATCTTTGCAATGAATCAAAGCATTCTTTTCAGGTAGAAAGCAAAGAGTAGTAATGGGTGATACATTTAAAATTGGGAATTGGGGAAAAATGGTCAGTTCTCGGTCCGATTCTTTTCGTGATTTATATAAATGACTTGCTTGAGTCATTCGAAAGTCAATGTTCATCATATGCGGATGATCAAAAATTGGTTTGAATTTTTAAAAGACATTAGATATTCTAAAAAACCTTCTGAAAACTTTTGTTGAATATGAAATTAAATGGTCAACCGAACTGAAAATGATTTAGGGGTGGTAATGTTCTTGGAGATCAAATATAGCAAACAGTGTTCATCTGCAGAACCAATAGCAAATTATGTTCTCAGTCAAATTAAGAATTCATTTGTATATTTGGACAAGGAAACTGTAAAACCACTTTATACTGCATTGGTCCGACCTCATTTAGAGTATGCCTTTAGAGTGCGGTATCCATCATCAAAAGCAGACCTAAAAGTACTTGAAAAAGTCTAGAAAAAAGTCACCTAAATAGCTAAATCAGCCAAAGACAAACCATATGAAGATAGATTAAACTTTCTTGTTTTTTGAGTCTTGAAGATGAATAAATGTGATTCAAATATACAAAATTGTCAACAATTTTGAAAGAATCAGACTGGTAAATGAAATAAATTTTTTTAATAATAGTCTTTAATTTAAGGAGAATGCAGTGACCACTAAGGCCAAACGCAAACTTGCGCTGGTATAGATATTTCTTTACTGCATTTTTCATTGCTTCTACTACCTATTGATAGAATTACTAATGAAATACTTCACGTTATTCTCATTTTTTATTTTTCAAATAATCTTATAGAAATAAATAAAAAATATGAAACTTCTTTTTTTGTTTGATTTGAAATTTTAGTTAAAACTTTATCTATTGAACAAACTATCTTTAAAATACTGTGAATTCTTTTTTAAAAACCTTTAAATTCCATTAAATAAATTATATGTGAATAGACAATGTCTTTATTGAAAATCAAAAATCTACTTACTCTTTTGAAGCAATCAATCCCTTTTCTGAGTATTTAAAAATTTTATACTGATAATAAAAATAAAATGATATTGCATAAAACAAAAAGTGAAGACATTCTTCCCATGGCAGTACTTCGGCATACGCTGATACTAATACATGATAAATAGTTAGATTATTAAAAGCGAGAGCAGTCAACAACACGTTTAATTGATTGTATTTTTTTTTGGAATTTATAGAGCCAATATATAACAATAAAATAAAATTCACCAACAGCGCTAAATATTTCGATAAACTTGACACTAATAGGAGTGCAAAATACGATAAAACTGGAGTAGAATAAGACTTAAGAAAAATTTGGAAATATTTTGGAATAATCTTAAGCGTCATTTTTTTGTCAAAGTTAATCAAGCTTGATTTTATATTCAAATTTTAGCAAAATTCATTTGAGATAGTGAATTCTGTGAAAAAATTAGAAAAATTACTCCACGGAAGCTTTAAAAAACGCTATCAATTTGTGCCAAAAAAAAACAAATTAATTTTTTGAAATTTTGTCAAAAACGATTTTAATTTCCTTCTATTTGAAAAAAAAACGATAAATTATGATTAATCAAATAAGAAATTGCTTTTGACTCTTCTTTTAAATCAATTAAAGAGCGTTTTTTTTTAAATCAGTCAAAATAGCCTATAAAAGTTTAAATTTAGTATCCAGATACGTGCAAATAAACTTAAAAAGTTCACTTTAGCTATCAGATATCTTATATTAAAATATCATTTTTAAAAATCTATTAATCTACTGGATCAAGTTTAAAAATAAATCATTAAAATCGAACCATAATTCATAGTAAATTCAATTATCCAATAATCAGAATATTTAAATGAGTCTAAATAGTAGCTTTAGAAAAAATTATTTTTGGCTCTAAAAAAAATCGCTCTTTTTAAACAAATTCTTAAGTTTTTCAAATGACTCTGGATTTAAAAGATTTTTTACCTAAAGCTTTAAATTCAATAATTTGCTATCAACTCTCTCGTTTTATTTTTATTCTTAAATCAAAAAATTTTGAAAATTTAGAATAAATAAAAAAGAATCACCACGTTAAATGAATGACGTAAAAATATATTTCATTATGTTTTATTTTTGTTTCATAAGTCACAGTTTAGTCATGGAACAATGATTTTTTAATGGAATTTATTTAGAAATAATTTAGAATTATGCCATAGTAATATTCTTAAAAAATGAAAAAAAAAGCTCTTAATTCTAAACATAAATTATAATTGATTTTTAAAAATAAGTCTATGTTCTGATTAAAAAAAACTACTTTCTAAATACTCGATAAACATAAGTGTTTATTAAAGAATAATTTTGCGTTTCTAAGGAGCTTTTAGAATCAGTATGGTTTCATTTTCCTGATTTTTTAATTAAAATTTGACTGAATTATTATTCTAGACTGGTGCTTCAGAAAATAGTGTAACACTTTTCCAACAAAAACCAAATAAACAACGGCTAATAATTGCTATTACGAAAAATGGAACAGATCAACGAATAGTAACTACCATAGCCAGATAGATTAAATAAACAAATTAAAAGATTATTTCAAAAATGTTCAATTTTTATATAATTTTGAATATTTTAAGTCGATAATTAAGTAATTTTGTTTGTTTGACAAAATCAAAAAATCATTGCATCTAATTTAAAAATTAAAATCAGAAAATTTAAAAAAATTAATTTTCTCAAGTTAAAAAAATTGATAGTAATTCAAATAAATTTATTATTTAATAAAAATTGAAAATTACCTATGAAAAATAATTTTGATTGATTGATCGTAATTACACCAGAATATAATTTTAGATTATTTTTTATTTAGAGAAATTTTGAGAAAGTTTTTCTTTGAAAATTTAGTCAATTGAAAAGGTAAAATAAAAGTGTTCATATATAAATATTTTGGATTCTTTCTTCGTGAGTTGTCTTTATTCGACCTTTCTTTTTTAATCTGTACTCACAGTTTTTGTTATCGAATTTTTTAGACTTGTAATCTTGATTGAATTTATTTTAATCTAAAATTATTTTTTTCATTTAGTGCTTAAAAAGTAGTTTTTATTTTATTGAAATATGACATGACTTGTATATATGGTTTAAAGCATTGATCAATTCGGGAAAGAAAGACGATTGTATAAAAAGAGGCAATATTTAGATTTATTTTTATTTATTCATTTGTTTACCTGTGCAAAGCTAAATATCCTTCAGATAAAAAAAAATTAAATAAAAATTTTAAATAAAATAAATTAAAATAAAATGAAAAAAAATACAAGATAGCAAGAATTTTGAATTACCTGAATTATCTATTTTTAAATTTCACACCAAATTTTCGTTTGATATAATCTTTATAAATTTTACCCTTGAATTAAAACGTCTTTACTTGAATTAAAATTTAATCTAGTATTGAAATTTTTAATAATAAATATGATTTTTGATTGTCTAATTTTTTTTTTCAATAAATTCTAAAATTAGAGTTTTGTCATTAAGAAACTCTTCTTATAGGATTTAATTTTTTTTGATAAAATATTATTTATTCATTTCATTTTATTCCTGAAAAAAATTAATAACAATTATTAAACTGACTTCGTTCAAAACCCGAAGAGATGAACAAAAAAGTTGACATGCTTCTAACATAAGTAAATGAGGTTTGATATAAATTAATTGTGAAAACAATTAACTGATTATTACTATATTATTATATTTATTTAAAAAATTTTGAAAAAAATTCTTTTTCGAGTCTACCTCTCCGGCACAAAGATTTCCATTCAGCACAATCAAAAATCACTTAGCACAAAGCCGATTCTTCTATTGGCACAAAAATTCTAAAAATAAATTCTAATTAATTTTATGAAAATTAAAAAATACTTAGAATTTTAACTTATCTATTGAAAAACTAATTTTATGGAATATTCTGGTAAGATTGATTTTTTATGGTTAAAATAAGACTGATTGTGGAAATCAGTTTTTGATTGAATATTTTATAAAATTTAATTTGATTTGAAATTTATTCATTCATTTTTCTTTTCTAAATTTTTCAATACTGAAACATGTAGCACCTGTCAATACTCATTTCAATTTATCTTTTTAATTTTTTTACTTCTTATTTTAACTTATTTAATTTATGCTTTTTTCAATTTAGATTTTATTTTATTTTTGGCGTTTATATTTTCTCTTTGGCTTGTAACTCGGAATTTTTACGGTTTACTTCGTTGATAATTGCTTGACATTGCTTGCTGAAAGAGGGATGCTTTTCGGTTCAATTAACACATTTAAATAAGGCTGGATCAGTAACAGTGCATATTTCGTGTGAATGTTTGCCACTGCATCGCACACAAGTTGGGTCCTTGTCCTTGTTAGGGCTATTTAATTTCATGTGTCCAATTTTCTGACAGTGAAAACATTGGTTGGGTTGGACGTTAAACCGCCATGGTCTGGCAATAATAGTACTGCCTATTTGGACTTTCCCATCTCTGATTATTCTTTCATATGAATCTCTATCGTTAATCAAGGCTTTAATTGTCTTAAGTTATTCATTAGTGCTTTTCTTTACTACTCGGAGAGCTTTGGTTATATTGAATCTAGATTTGAGAGCAGCTAAATTCTCTTCATTTGTTATGTCAAAGTCTTAACTAACATTTAGTAGTGCCAGGTAAAATTTTGATTCTTTTTTGGGAATTTGCTCAACTCCATGTACATATACATTTTTTGGCCAGCTTTTAACTAATTGTTCCATACTTTCTTTTGAGTTTGTTTTGATCACAAGTTCGTTTTTCTGGTTGATATAAGCGTTAATGATAGTTGAGTTTGGTAAGCATCTTTTTAATTCTTTATCTAAGTTCAAATAACATCTAAGTTCTTGAGAAAATTGCTTTTTGTTGCTAAATTTGAATACAAAGTTTTGCTTGGTGCTATCTGCCTCATTAACACGATTATTATCTTGGTTAAGGTTACTTTCTTTATCTAATGGCGAGGTACATCTGGTACGTTTACGTGGCTGGTTTTTTTGAGGTGAAATTTGGCTTGCTTTTGGGACGTGTACTTTCGTTTTTGGTGCTTTTGATGGATTCGATAGATCAGTGTTTTGATTTTGTTGGTTCGAATGTTGATGTTGTTGTTGAAAAGACCATCTAGAAACTCCATCTCCAAGTACAACTCGCAGAGTTCTCATACTCAAAAAGTCTTCGAGCCAACTTACTATTTTCTCACCTAGTCCATAACCACGTAGTTTATGAAGAAGTCGTTGATGCGGTACCGTATCAAAAGCCTTTGAGAAGTCTAATAGTATTTCAAAGTCTAATAGAAATTGAAGTTCCTTTTCCAAAGAGAGGAAAAGGTATTTTTTGAGTTCATTCAACGAGTTAAAAGACATTGAACATAAGAAAAAATTTTAAATTTGACAAATTAATATTTTCTAAATAATTGGATTTTTAAAAAAAAAAGTTTTTTTACTTAAATAAATTAGATGATATTTTTTGTGTTTATCTAATTTATTCAAAAAATAGATTATGAAAATTAAAGTTAAAATTAGACTTTTATCTTTTATATTAATTAAATTTATTTAATTAAAAATAAAAGTCTATTTTACTTCGGAATTTTTATTAAACTAGCGGTAATATTTCTATAAATAGCTGTAATTTAGTAGTAGTTTTGACTGTAGCTGGCTAGCCTGTAGCTGGCTGGCTAATTTGTATTAGATTAGCAGTGAGACATCTGTAACGTCCTTTACTTTTTCGATTTTTATTTTAATTTTTAATCTGAAGGATATTTAGCTTGGAAATATAAACAAATAAATGAGATAAAATAATCTGGTGTGAAACCAGAGTTGCATAATTTTTGATGACAATTCAAAAAAGCATTAGCTTTAACATTTAACTGGCAATATTAATGATAATTATGTTATTTTTAATTTTTACTCTAAACAGATTTAAACAATTTTTGATCCTTTTTAATAATCGTTAGGCTAAAAAGAAGGACTTTGTTCCATTCTGAGTAGCCTGAGGGTTTCCCTCAAATAAATAAAATATATATATATATATATATATATATATTAATGATAATGCTTATTCATACAGTTTTTTTTATTAAAATAGTTTGGGCGGACCCGGGCAGTTCGGAATGGTGCTTAGACCTTAAGTTTGTCAAATGGAGTGGAGATACTGTCTTGGCTTGGGTTGTTTTCGAGAAGATCTTGATTGATTTGTGGGTGATTTTGTCTTTTAACTAACTTAACACTCAAAAAACGGATAGATTTTTTCGACCCTTTTTGGTACTTATTTTGCTTATTGCTCAATAAATTTAATTATCTTTGACGATCTTATTTTACATCAAAATTACTATCAATAAAATGTTATTATAAATAAATTTTGATTACAAAATTTTTTTATTTTCATTCAAAAGAAAAAAAGTGTACGTTAAACCCGAAGAGGGGTTTTTGGACCCTCCAAAAATATTGTATTATTTTTGGTAAAACAAAGTAAAGACCTGGCTGATTATGCTTTTAATTCCAAACTCTACTACATTTCAATAATTCCTAAAATAAATAATAACTTTTTGAACCTAGTCTCGATGAAAGCTACCTTACAAGCTCTTGAACTTTTTAGAAATGCGGATGATACCCAACAAGAAGTCTCTGATGATAATTATAATGTTTATGAGGATAATTAAAGCTTTCTTTAATGATTTTGAAAAAAATCAGAAACACCAAATCAACCTAATACCTAAAATGAATCAGATGATTAGTCAGGTAATGAAAAAACTAATGAAGAATAAGCAATTTTCATTGACAAAAATTTGAAACAAAGAACAGTATGTGATTGACTGAGAACGGAGAAGTGACGAATCTTAGGAAAGCGATAAATTTTAAATGAGAAAGTTTGACCAACACGTAAATAAATGAGACCTAACTATCAGAATTTTTCATGATTTTTGTCTTGTCGATGATAAATTTATATTGAATTGTACCAATTGTCACCAGAAAGTAGTAGATCCTAAACTTTCATTTACAAAATGAGATATATTAGCTTTTATCGGCATCTTTTATGTAAGAAGTGTTTAATGCCAAATGTTCCTCTCAAAGCCATGTGATCAAGAATTTATTAAGTTCAATTTGTTTCGGTAATGGAAATAAATCGTCAATGTGGTCTTTCTATAGGAGAGAAGGTTTTTAACTCGATCTGTAAAAATTGTTAAGAACAAGCTACGAATTCGAATTTAAAAAAAATTCCTTTATTGTATCTATCTTATTTTGTGAATAAATTTAAATTTTAACTTAAAATTATACATAATTTTTTCTTTAAATAAAAACAAAAATTAATAAGAGACATTAATTTTTATGTTCAGTATATTGTTCAGTACGGTCACAACAGATGCAAAATCAAATTGACAGAAAAACTTTTCCTTTAAATTCTCTTATATTGTCTCTTAATAACGCAGCAGATACTTTTTCTCTTGATTTAGATAATGAGTTTCTGGAATTTTTAAAATTTATGTAAAATTTCTGAAAATGAAAAAGTCCATTTTTCAATTTCAATTTATTTTATTGAATAATAAAAAAAAATTTATTTTAAATTTTTAAAAAAAATTTTAAATAAATTTTTTTCATGCAAATAGAAACTTTTAGCTTTTTTGAAAAATATTTTCGCCTAAAGTGATCTTAACTTACTTAGAATTTTTCTGATGTCTATTTTAGACGCTAATAGAACTAATGAAAAAAAAATTTCATATTTTAGCAACATTATGAAAAAAATTTTATAAATTATATGTTTATTCTATATAATAAGTGAAAAAAAATAAAAAAAAAATACATAAAAATTCAAAGATAAAATTTAAAATTGTTTAGTCCTGCGAATATAAACAAAATTGTAAATATGTGCATTATTCTGACGAGACTTTTTAAACATTTGCTCGCTTTAACGAATGACAAACGATCACTTATAAAATAGATGACACTTTAACGATAAACACAAATTAAATAAAAATCAAAAAGATTTGTCATAAAATTATCTTAAAATTGAATGAAAAATTTTACACTTAATTTTTTTTCATAAAAAAACTTCATTTCCACTCAAACTTCGAGAACTATCGTGTCTTAATAATGTACATTTTTTGCTAATTTTATTTGAAATATTGTCGTAAAGCTCATTAACGTCAATTATATCATTTAAATTGACCAAAGGTGGACTTAATATATCCATACTTAAATCGGAAGAATTTCCATTATATTCATCAATATCCTGATCATTGTAGTTTTTGTCCGAAAATGACACTACACTCTTGAAACTATCAGTTGACGAGGCTATCGAATAAGGGGAAACAACTGCAAAATATTCGGCGGAATTCTTTTTGCCTATAGAACTTGTTTCTGATAAAACATCGGCTTCATTTCGATTTAATTCAGTCTGATCATCAAAATTCGATTTCCGCTCATTTTTAATTACAACTAAACTATCTGTCGAAGAATACAAATTTAAAAATTTAGTAAAATTATTTTTAAAAATATGTTTTCTTTCTTTTTTTTTAGCTAGATTGTTAGTTAGTGTGTCAAAATTTTGAGGCATTTTGATCAATTTCATTGTCGAGGCTGAGTTTTCATTTTCGTTACTGATCGAAGAGCTTGATGAGCTTTTTGCCGAGTCTGTTGGCCTTTCGGTATTATTTGGTTGAAAATTGGCCACCCTGTTTTCCTCCTCGTCCAAGTCGGACTCTGTCAGATCATAAAAATCAGCTGGTTTGAGCATTTCTTTGTGGATAAAATGAAAGCTATCCGATTTTTGAACACACACTTGGATTTTGTGTGACGGATGGCAGTGCAGATAGTAAACTATTTGGAAGGTGATGGCTATCCAAAATCCGATAACCACTATGAGCAATAAAGTTAATTTATAATTAAAATTTTGTTCTTTCGAAAAAAGAAAATAACAAATACAAAAGAGAATATTTTCCGAGTAAAAAATAGAATAATATATTAAATATCTGTATCGAGTTGGGCCGGCTTTGAGATTAAAATAGGCAAATATGTAAATAAATGAACATATTAGATCATAGAACTTTTCGAAAATGTGCTCGCGGGCACTGTAGACCTCCTCGGATGTGATACAGTAATTGGTTTTTAAATTAAGGATCCAAAAGTACATAATTAACCAGTGAATAAAAATAATCATGAAAAACCATGAGCGAAACGTGCTGGCAAAGATAGCCATAGAAAGGACTCTAGGAGCGATCAGGAAGACATACCAAACAAACTGCATTATAGTCGATATCCATCTCATGGGACGCGGTAATGGCTTGTTTGTTTCGAGACAAAATATAAATTGCTGATTGCGAAGACAACGGTGGTATCCAGCCAGAGCGTAGCCCATAGAAAATAAAGATGACAGTATGCTCACCAACTGCTTTATTTCTATGCTCGTTGTCTGAAAATCTTTAAAGGTAAACACTACAATGTTGGCACTTCCAATTTCGTTTAGGTTTTGAGTGGTGATGACGTAGAGTTGGAGCAGCACTTGAGGACCACTATCCAGAAAAACATCAATCAACCGAAGCATGCCAATGTCTGTATCACATTTTATTTGTTTTTCGATATAATATTTTTCCCATTTTAGATTATGAAATAATGATCGACAAGCCCATCCTTTAAAAGATAATATTTTTCAAGATGAGCTTTTTAATTTGTCAATTTGATAATAAGAATCACTAAAAAATTCGATTAAAAGTCAAATTTTGACATTTAAAGATTAATTGTAAAATTATTAAATTAAATAATAACCTAATGAGATCCAGAGTTATGCTAAAGGAGATTTTCTTAAATTTTTCCTATTAAATAAAAATGCAAAACATATTCGATCTAATCGTTTTTCGATTTATTTTTGACTTAGAGTTTTGAAATTAATTTAAAAAAAATTTAAATAATAAAAAATCAGATTACTTATCATTTAATTTTTTATAAAATTAAATGGAATTTTATTTCTATTTAATTATTTTTCCATTTTAATTCTTTAAATTTTAATCTAAAAAAGAAGATCTATCGATGGAGTTCGATTTAGATTATCAAATATATAAAGAAAAAAAAATAAGTTTTAATTATAATTTAAGGACTCATTATCTTGTATAAATTAAATGACTTTAATTTTACCAGTAATTGTCTGGTCTAATTTTACACAACGATCAAAAAAAAGTGTAATATGTTATCGTTAAAAATATAGGATTTTCAAAAAATCCAAGGTCATTTTAATCTTTGTATATTCAAAAAAATAAAATTTAATTTAATTAATTCTTAATTTGGATCACCAAATTTGCAAACAAATATTTAATAATGGAGATAAAACAAAAATGATTCTTCTTTTTAATAAAAATTAAAAAAAATGAAACATTTTCTCATTTTTGCCGATTTCACATTAACTGAAAAGTAAAGTTTTTAGTTTTAAGCTCATTTATTATGTTACAGATAAATTTTTTATTTTATTTATTATAAAACACCAAGGAATTTTCTTAATATATAAAAGTCATAATCTTCTTCCAAAAAAAAGCTGTTCACTATCTTTTTTTTTATTTAAAAAATACAGTATTGTTCCGTTTTTTGTTTTTTGCAACAATTTACCTAAATTTTAATAAATTTCTAAAAGTAAAAATTCTCAATTTTACCTGATTTTAAGTAAATGTGGTAAAATAAAATTTACAAAAAATTTAAGAGCTATAGCGTGTTTAATTTTGTGAACCAATTAAGAAACAAAAATGGCTCTTAAATTTTTTGTACATTTTTGTTTTTACAGAAATTTACGTAAAATCTGTAATTTTTAAATTTTGTAAAAACGTTTCTCGCTGTAAAAACAAAAAGCAGAACATCTCTATGTAAATTATTTTATTTAAATTTTTAGATTCTAGTAAATTCAAATAAAAATCGGTTCAAATTTTTTTAATTTAAATATTAAATAATTTTAATACAAGAGACTACCTTTTAAAGTGTATATGAATCCCTGAATGTATTTCCAGACCAGATCCAATTGAAAGACGACAAATAGAACAGTCATAATCCAAAATGTTATTGATCCACAAGTAGTGTCCGGTAAATGAGATTCAACCAAATTTGGATTAGACAATTGCTTTTTTTTTTCTTCCTGTAATCTTTTTTCCGACTCATATTTGTCTATGTACCAGGACAAACTAAACAGAGATAAAGTAAAATTGGGCACGATTACGAACATAAGCGTCATAATGGCGAGCCAAAATCTTGAACTATGAAAATAATCTATGCTTAGTATTACATCGCTTATCAAATCGGCAAAGAAGGCTATAACTCCCCACAGATAAATAAAAACCTCCAGTATTGATATGTGGATATCGTCGGGGATGGATTTTTTTGAGCCATTTTTAAAAATAAATCGCCTTCTAGTTCTAAAATCAATCTCATCCGATTTGTCTTTTTTATTTATTTTATTGAAATCATTTTCAAAATTAGCTCGTCTTTCTGTGCATGTATCCACAATGTTCAACTCATCAATTGGTCTTGCCATTTTACCATTTTTTTCCGGGACTTTTTCCGACTGAGAGTCGAAATTTTTGCTCGACTTTGAGCCTGTTTTGTCCTCCGAGAACTCTTCGCCCATTTCCTTTGACAAATTTTCCTGATTGATTGCATAGTGGTTGGCATAGTCGTACATGGGGTTGTGATGGGATAGTGCCGCATGTGCTGCCGCGGTTTGGGTAGCGGCAGAAAAATTTGAATGCTTCAAATCGATTAATTCGTGAGCATTTTCAATTGAACGAAATATATCGTTCGATATGGACAAGACCTTATCGGTTATGTGGCGAATGCTGTCATTTCGATTGCGGAAAATGACTGTAGAATGCCGCGACGAGTTTGGTTTTTTTGATTTTGACTCAGTATCGCCTTCGCTGAGCACTGAAATCTCGGGAATTGTTTCTAAATTGGAAGGCTGGCATGAATTTGATTTGATACTGGCTTTGGACTCGGAAAGCAGACTATTCGGTGTGTCCGATTTTTTTTCTTCGTTTTTAGCCGCTTTTTCTTCACTATTTGAACAAGTTTCAAGCTCATTGTTTATCATTTGAGCAAGCCAAGCAGTTGAACGTAATTGGGTTACTCTGTAATTTATTACTTGAATTATTTGACTCAAAAATTTTTTGTTAACAAAATCATTATTTAAAAAGTGTCAAATTTAGCAACAAATTTTTTTTCCTCTTAAAAAAATAGACATTTCAAGCAACTTGAGATAATTCTTAAAAGTAGTGTAGGAAAAATATAAATTATTTTAATTTTTTTCTTTTTTGTTGCATGCAACTGAATAACGGCGGAGGTATTCAGGCTTTTTGCGGGTCTAAATCAAGTCATAATTTAGAAAAAAAATATTAAACAATTATGAATTTCGAACAAAAATTTAGATTGGAATTTTAATGGATTTTTGTTTACTTGGAAAAAGAAGATGCATATTTTGGAAAAATTAAGAATTTAATGAAACGCGTCGATTTGCATGCAGAAAATGCAAATTTGCATTCCAAATCAGTTTTATTTTAAATTAAATGTTTAGTCTGTTTTTTTAGACTAACTAGAAGCTATGTTCGAAAATTAATATGAAAAATTATGATAAAATTCACATTCTAAATTTTCTATCTACGGGTCGTTTCCGAAATTCCGATCTTGAAATACTGACTCGGGTCAAAAATAAACAAACAAGATACTTTAATTTTTATGATTTGAATCTATCAATTTTTGATTTGAAACATAAAAATCTTGTAGAATTTCCTCTGTCGAGTTTTACCTCATGGCTTCTTTTTTTCTTCAGCCCACCAACACAATCACCTTGATTTGGTCTAATGAAGCCAAAATATTAATTTTTTTAAATAAAGATAATTACTCAAATAAAATAAAATTAAATACTATTATTAAAAAAAAATTACAAAAAGCTTTTAATCAGGTTTTATTTGTTCTAAACAAGGCTTTAATTTTTTTCTTCATAACTATTACAAATAGATTTAATTGAAAAATACAAATCATCGAACGAAAAAACAAAAAATATTGGTTTAATTCATTTTGAAATATTAATAATCGAATATCCGATTTCTTTGTCAAATAGCTACTTTCTTCCTCGAATAGTCCAACTTTTAAAAGTACCTATCATGACTCTTAACCCTTTTTCTTCAATCTATGTAATATTTTATCAACTTATTATACATGAATTAAACTTTCAACTTATTTTTTTTATAATTTTTTGAATCGAAGTAATGCTTAGTGCAGATTAACAATCAACTAGTTTGTCGAGATTAATTAATTATAAACGGTAAAACAAGCTTTTTGATGGTCTTTTCTAAATTTACTAAAGCAGAGTTGGATTTGATCTTCATGCTGCATTAGAGCAATCTTGATGATCAGAAAAATAAAATTTTCGTGAGGTAAAATTTGATTAAAGATTAATTTTTAACTCCGATGGCTGATTAAATAAGAATGTTGTAACAATAGGCTTATCAAATAAAAATGGGTTTTAACTTAAAATCTTGGAAATGTTAAATCTGATAATTTTTTCTCTTTAATTAAAAAATAAAATCCTTTTAACGATTTAAATTATGATGGTTTTTGTTAAGATGAAACTTCCTTCAGTCTCGAATAAACTTTTTGAGTTGACTGAGAATCATTTCAAATGATTACTCGATAGACTTTGTATCAAGATTTTTCCAAAACCAAATTCCTTTGATTAGTTGCTCCCTTCTTATTTTTTTCTCCAGAATCGTTCAAATTTTAAAACTTTAGTCTCTATATTCAGTTTTTTATTTGTATTTTTGCTTTTTTTACTATTTTTATTTAATTAATACTTATTTTATTTATTTTTTTCAAACTGAAAAAGCTAATACAGATATATGAATAAGTCAAATAAATTTTGAAAATATCAATTTTATTCAGAATTAGAAAACAGTAAATTAAATGAACTAAAATTGAAAAATCAAATTAATAATTTGAAACTAAAAAACTTATTTTCCTTTCTTCTTTACCAATACATTTGTATAAAATGCTATTAGAAATATGCGTTTCATTAAATATGATAAAATGAAAAATTTGAATCCATTATTTGACTAAAAATAATAAACGAGAAAAAACATTGAATATTATAATTGACTGAATATTTTTAAATAGAAATATAATGAAAAAAAATGTGTCTAAAATTTAAATATAAATTCATGTGAATAGCTTTTTTTTTTGGTTTTTTATCATTAAATATATTTTTTTTATTATTTTATAATTTATCTTCAAGAAAAAATTACAAAGTTCCAATTTTTAAGTCTTTCGAGAATTTTCTTAATCAAATGTTAGACTAAGCACGAAAAAGAAAAATTTAATTAAGACTGACAGTGGTCAATTGCTCACGTGATATAATTTTATCTAAAAATTTCAAATGCTTATGGTTTCCATTTGATTGTTTGTATCCAAGATTTCTCATAAATGTTAGAATTTTTTGGAATAATTTTTAACAGATGACTCGATCAAAATAAATTTATACAAAAAACAATGCTATTATTGATGCAAATTGATTACAATAATTAAAAAGAGTTTTTAATTTCAAAAATAAATCGATTTATCAAAAACTCGATTAATTAATTTAAATATTTTCAATTCAAAGGTTAAAATGAGAGATTTTGTTTTCATGAATAACTTAGATAACTGTCTAAACTATCAAGTATCTTGGTTATTTTGAAACTAAATTTGATAAAATTAGATCATAATTATCATAACATATAGAATGTTTTGATAAATGCCTATTTGGCAATAAAATACTAAACAAAAAGCAAAATTGTTATCTAAAACTCGTTTTATAATTTTAAACTTTGAGACTCAAAAAAATGAAAAATTCAAACTCCCATTTAAAGAATTTTTAAAATTTTAAACTTTTTGTTTTTGAGTCAAAATTTCAAGTTTAATTCAAAAATTCAATAAATTTAATTAAAAAAAAATTTCAAATAGATCCTCTTCCAAAAAGACACTTTGTCTTTATCGTACTATCAACAAATGAATCAAAAGTCTATTTTGAATCTGCAAAACAATCATTCTCGTGAATAAATAACTATAACAAAACTTTTTAAAATAAAATTTAAAACTTGAGAAGTCTAAGACTTTTTTCCACAGTTAAAAGTCAAATAAAATACGAACCCAACAAAATTAATCTAATATTTTTTCTTCTAAAATTTAATCTTTAAAAATGAATAAAATTCTTGAAACAAAAATTCATTTTAAAAATTATTAGGTAGAATTGAAAAAAATATTAACATAAAGACCAGAGAAGTTATTTTAAAATATTTTAATTAATAAATTAATTTTAGATTCAAAATAATTAAGAATTGTACAAAAAAAAGATAAAAAACCCATAAAAACTCTTTCTGTTTATATTAAATATAAAGAAGTTTTGAAGACTTCTGGGGTCGGCTTTCCGGATTCTGGATTTTTTTATTTATTGTACTTTTTAGATTCAGCAACTTTTAAACTGTTAGATTGAATTTATAAATATTAAAAACAAAATTTTGCTATAAAGGGTTAAAATAGATAAAAAAAAAACTATTTGCTTTCATTTAATGTTATAAAGAAGTTTTTTATACTCCACGGATCTTGAAGGTTAAAAAAATTGGATATATAAATTTATTTGATTGTTGTTTCTTTCAAATAAATTCAAAATTTTAAATTAGGAACTTCGGTTTAAACTGAATTTAAACTCTATAAGTTTTATGAAGACCTTTAAAAAAAGACAAGTTGAATTTTACGTTGACAAGGTTAACTAGTACTTACAGAATTTCACTTTTCCTTGCCAGAAATGGAATATTCAATAAAATAAAATTTTCTTGATTTTTCTTAATAAAATTATATTACCCAGAAATCATTCTCAAAAATAGGAAAAATTCAAAATCATTAATTTAAAATTAATAATCTGTCAGTCTGTTTTGTTTTCAATACAGAAATTCAGAATTTAAATTCTTCTCAGAATCTAATCGAATTTTTTGAAGGTATTGGCGTCAATTTAAATTAAATAATAAAAATTAAGTTTTATTACAATTTACTAGTAAAGTGGAAAATTTTTTATGTGTACTAAATTTAAAAATCTTATAATTTTTTTTTATTTTTTTTAATTTAAAATTTATTAGAATCTGAAATGAACAAAAGTTGAAAATCAAAATAAAAAATACATGAAATATTTTTAATTTAATTTTTTTATCAATCAATTCCTCTCCTAAAGTTTTTAGAACATGATATGTATTTAAAATCATCAGCTTTATCAACGGAAAAAATTAAAATTTTTGGCCATTGATCTTTGTTTGTGATTATAATCCGATTATTATTAAATTTTCAAACAGCTCTTATTTTAAGATTATTTGTTCATAATTTATTTTTATCAAACGTTTAAATTCAGATTTAAGGTTTTTATTAAATTTTTTATTAACTCATAGTTTATATTTATTGAATTCATTGTCTTTGTTTATTTTTTTTATCAATTTCTCTTAATAATAATTATAATATCTTAAACTACAAAAACTTTTCGCGTTGTACTAAAATATAATTCGAAAAATTAGATATTCTTGGTAAATTTTAAAAATTCTATAACTTAAAATAAAAAAACTTTATGAGCAGAATTTTATTGAAACCGAAAAACTTGATATTAATTAAAACAAGCTCTAATTAAGCTTAAATTTATAAATAAGCAAAGCCGGTGGTCGGTCGGCGTTCATTTAGGATCAAATTATATCAGCTCTTTAAAATTCTGTCTTTATTTTTATGCCTCATTTAATTGTCAGCGATGATTACTTCGACTTCGACACCTGGCTCAATACTGATAGAAGTCTAGGAAAAAATAAATGTTAATAAAATTACTAACTTAATAGAAAAAAATTATTACAATTTGTCTAACAACTTCCGACGGACTTCTCAAATCAATGACACGTTTGTGAATGCGCATTTGGTATCTATCCCAAGTCTTTGAACCCTCACCACACGGAGTTTTACGAGTGGTAATTCTCAAAACTTTGGTTGGCATTCTAACTGGACCAAAGACTTTTAGTTCCTTCTTTTTGGCTCCATCGATCAAATCTGAGCATACTTTCTCAAGACTTTTTACATTGGTGCTTGTCAATGTAATTCTGATACGATGAATCGAAGTTTGCTCTTCGGCTTGTTTTCCCTCTTTTTGATAAGACTAAAAATATTTTGAACAAAAACTGCTTTGGTTTAAAAATAATTTAATTTACCATTATTATTTGTATCCAGGTAGCTTGATAAGCTTATCTAAAAAGACAAAATCAATAGATCAATTCATCGATACATTTTTAATAAAAAAAAAAAATTTGTTCATAGAGGCAAAATAGAAAGATGGATGAAATTAAATTCGGCAAATGTGACTGCCTTTTTATGCATTGCCGGGCTAAATTTTGCATAGTTAAATAAAAATTTTCTAAGTTTGTTCAAAAACTATATCACGACCATGCCGTTTTTAATTTAAACCAAGTATTTCAGTGAATGCATACAAATTTTTTCTAATTTTTTTCTATACACACAGCTTTATTTTGAGTTTAAAGATTTGCTTTTAAGTTTCGTTTGCATTTTTATTTTTCATAAATCAGTTTAGTTTGAAAAGACTGATATTATTTTTATATTAAAATTTTAATTTTGCATTTGCCATGTACTTAAAAGTTTAGATGCACATATTTTCAAAATTTCCAAAATCTTTGATTGATATTAATTTATTGTTGTGGTTTTTGACTTAGCTTTGGAATTAAAATTTTTTCCAACTATGGTTTAGCTCCCCAAATCATTTAATAATTTTTAATATTTAAGAATCAGAAAAAAGATACTAAAAAAATTCTCTTCATAAATAGGAAAAAATTCACAAGCTGAATTTTGACAAAAAATAATTAAGCTTAGTGGAGGTTATTAGACTCGAAATGAATGAATGTCCACAATGAACAGAGTACGATCATCACATTTGTTCAAAAATTATCTGCCAAAATAAAAAATGAAAAATTTCTCAACAGAATATTTAAAATCAAAGGAAAAAAATTGTTTTTAAAATTTGAAATTAAAAAATATCGAAATTCATAAACTAAATAAAATTCAAAATCAATTTTCTTCTTTAAAAGCCCTGGTCATAATTGTCGCAAAGTTTCAATATCCAAAAAAAAAAGTTATTTTTTCGTTTGTTAACTTAATTTTAAAAATAGTTAATAAATTAATTTATTAAAACATTTGTAATGTACTTTAAGAAAAATTCAACAGTTTTTGATAGTCAATATTTGTATCAATAAATGATGAGCTACGAATTCGATTTGTTCAAAGAGCTGAACCTGAGAAAACGTACGCCGATTAACTTGGTGCACAATTTGTTCGGCCGAGAGCTCGGAACATATTCATGTACCTTGTTCATTACCAACACATTCAGCAATCACTCAAACAGACACGAAAAAACAAAATTTAACCAAATGAAAAGAGTCTACCTATCAATATATCCAAATTACACCATTCTGAATGTTCGCATGCCCAATTGTTTTCTGCGTCGGTTTTCGCCCGACGGCCGCTACATAATCGCATTTAACCAGCACTTGAATGGCATCCAGGTTTTTTCGTTCAATGGTTCTTCGGCCGGCCTTGAACAACTTCAAAAATTAAACTCAAAATTTGCCCAAGATAAAACAGATCTGAACGACTTCGATTCCGATCAATTTAGGCAAAAGTCATTTGACATTTTTTTCAAAGAAACTGCTAATCTAAGACTAACCGAGAACAATGAGCTTATTCACAGAGAGTGCGCCCTGTTTTACAAAAACTCCTATTTAATAGTGGCCTCGTCAGTGTTTGTCAATGAGGAAAACTTGCCAAGCTATGACCAAATAGCAACAAACAACGAGGCAATTCACTACAACACCATGGAAAACTATACCATCTATTTGGTCGACATAAACCGCGCTGTCCTCTGTGACAAAATAACATTTACCGCAGACAAAATCAATCTAACACACAATCAATCTTTGAGCTTGTACAAAAACATGTTGGCAATTTTGTCTCAACAAAATCAGACCATTCACATTTATTACCTGATGCCAACTCTAACAAACGAACGGAATGCATCTTACAAGTTTGTTTTGGCAAAGCAAATTGGTAGATTTTGTTTCTCGGACGATTTGGATTACATCCAAAGACCGATTAGCAGTCAGTACTCGTTTAAGATGCGCGGCACTCCATACTCGGAAAGCTTGCGAATTAATCGAAGACAAAAATTTGCCTCCATACCTAGCACCAAAGGATACTGTGAAGCTAGTTTCACTGGACTTAAGCAAAGAATTATCTCTTTTTTTTACAAAGAAGCTCTGGAGACAAATACCCTAAGCCAGTTTTACTTAAATTTCAATGATATCTTAAAACTGCGTATGTACAAAATGCAGCTGTTGGATGATCGGTTTTTGCTGATCAAATACGGAAATATTGACCATATGGTAACCCAGAAGAGTAGTATTGTGATAACAAATCGAGTTTCGAACTTAAATACGTCATCAAACCCTCAGACAAGTGCCACTTCGGTGGCTCAAAATTCAGCTTCAAACCCCACTAGTTCTGCTAGTACATCATCCGAAACTCAAACAACCACCACAGTCACCAATATACCAGTAATTCTAAATGAAAGTGCAGTACCGTTTTTTTTTGTCCTTTACGATACCAAGACAGCAACTGTGCTGAACATACTCAAAAACACTTCTTCAGAAATGCTCAAAATTTACGAAAATTTGCAAGACTATTTTTCGCTGTCGGCCTTGGACGGATTCAGCACTCAGAATGAACACGAACCCTATGGCAGTTCATTTAACTTTCATACATTACCATCGAATAATCTATATGCAAACCAGCTGCTCATTCGGCATATTAAAATGATTCTGAAAACAAATACCACTAACGAAATGACCAAATCTTTGCTGTCCCAATTGCCCATTAGTTCGCAATCGTTTACCACAACGCCTTATTTGGATCACAGTTTATTTAGTTATGATGAAAAGTTGATTTCCAATTTAGAGCGGCCAAAGCCCATTGGAGACCAGGTGATAAAATTTAATATGCGTGAAACGGGCCGGTCGTGTTTTCGATTGTATCCCGGCTTACAAAATAATCAGGCAAATCCGCAAAGTCATCTTTCGTTTAAGAGATTAGTGGCGTTCATTTGGCACCCACGCGAACCGTTTTGTGTTTCGGTTCAACGCGCAACCACCGAATATAATGTTAATTTTCATGTATATAGTAAAAATAATTTAATCTGAACATGACATATTTTTTCCCTCAGTTCAGTCATAGATCCTACCAAATAATATAGAAATATGTAAATGTATCATTTATTTAAATATTAAATGATGAAAAATTATTTATTGTTGATTTATACTTTATTTAAATTGTAGATATAAAAATTTACAGTTTTATTTAAAAAATTTTAAATAAATTTAAAATTACATATTTTTCTTCGTTTTATATTTATTTTAAAATCAAGTTTGATTTATTATAGTTCGAATTGATTTTACATCTTACAAAGGTGGCGTCATTTCTATTTTTCGAATTTCTCAAATAAATTTTGAAATATTTTAGTAACTCATTACAAACAATATTAAGAACTTATTTCTTTGTTTTAATAAAAAGTTTTTTGTTTTAACCTGTCTAAATTATATTATCCAATTTTTTTTTAAATTACGTAAAATTTAAAAATTGTAATTTTTTTTTTAATTTTAATGATTTAAGGATTTTATTCGATGCTAGTTTTTAATTTTTTTAGATAAAAATGATTAAAAAATGTAAATTTAGTTTTTGTAAAGTTTTGAATTTAAAAATTTAAAAACCTTCGAAATGGCTTTCATTAAAAATTTTCCAATTATGAAAACAATCTTTTTGTTTTCAAAAAAAATGCAAAAATTTTTGGATGTTTGGAAAACGATTTTTGTTAAATTTATTTTTTGGAGCATTAAAGTTGAGTTCTCTTAAAGTTACACTAAAATTTTTCGAACTCCTAAATCTAAGTATGCATTTATGATTTTTATGTCTTGTTCCTTATTTTCTCATTTAATAATAATAATAATAATAATAATAAGCTACGGCAAGCAAGCTTGCGGAGGCGGTCTACTAGGAGATCGCCTATGATAGCACACTACGCAATAAAAGGAAAATTACAGAAATGAGAGAAACTGATAAGATTTTGTAATCTAATAGACATAATTGGTAACTTTGATTGAGATTTATCTCCTATTTTTTATGCAAGTTCAATTCTTTTATCTTACATTTTTTTTATTACATTTAAAGCTCATAAAATTGAAAAATGCCCACTAAGAAAAATAAATTTAAATATACAATTGAATTGAAATTTTATTTTGTGTTTTTTTGTAGTTTCTCAAATCATAAACCGTAATGCTGATCATGATAATTTTTTAAATTTAAATCAGATAATATAATTTATTAAAAATACTCTTCATAATTCGGAAAGAAATATTAGACTCGATATGAATATGTCCACTTACGGTTTATGATAGAAATATAATTTTAATTTTACATTTGGGTTTAAATAAATTTTTTTAGGGTAAAATCAAAATCCCAAAATATTTTGATCAGCCACTTGTTTTTTTCTCATTATTTTAAGACAAAAATAAGGCATTTTGCTTTCTTTGTAATACTCAGAAATAAGTTTAAAAATTATTTAATTTTTTAAATAATTAAAATGGAAAGTAACTCACGATACAAATCATTGGATTATTGGAATGAAAGATATAAAGAAGAAGACCATTATGAATGGTTTGGAGACTATAGCAAATTTAAAGATGTTATTCATTCAATAGTTCGTCCTAGTGATAAAATTTTGACTTTGGGTATCAAAAAAATTAGTGAATCAATTTTGTCAAATAACTATCAATTATGTTAAGGATGCGGAAATAGCAGAATGAGTGAAGAACTATACTTGGATAATTTTACCAACATAGTCAACACTGACTATTCACCTGTTCTTATAGAAGCAATGAAAAGCAAATACCATTCGTTGGATAAAATGAGTTGGCTGGTGATGGATATCAATAACCTTGAATTTGAAGACAATTCTTTTGATTGTGTCATTGAAAAAGGAACATTAGATGCGCTACTAGTAGATGAAAGGGATCCTTGGAGTATGAGTCAAGAAAATATGATCAAAATGCAGAAAATTTTGGAACAAGTTTCGAGAATATTAAAAAATGGAGGAGTTTTTATATCAATAACTTTCGCTCAGCCTCATTTCAGAAAGCCATTATATGCATTTGATAAGTTTAACTGGTCAATCCAACTTTTTCCAATTGGTGATACGTTCCATTATTTTATTTACGTAATGAAAAAAGGAGAAAAGTTAAGTGCTCTTGATAAAGAGTTAAATTCTTTCAAAAAATTATCCAGTTCAAAATTAAAACCTGTAGAACTTGAAGAAAATGATCTATTGTTAATTCAAATTGATTGATATTTTTGAATAAAATTTTTAATCTAGATACTAATTAAAAAGCCTAATTTAATATTAAACCAAAGCAAGATCGCATGGTGTAGTGGTTATCACATCTGTCTAACACACAGGAGGTCCCAAGTTCGATCCTTGGTGCGATCATTTTTTTTTTAAATTTGATTAATAAGAGTTTATTGAATTAAAAATACATTTAAATTCTAAATAAAAATTAGATCTAAAAAAATTTTACAAAGAAATTGTGTAATTGTGATCATATCTGTGACATTGATTTAACTGATGTACGCAAACTTTGTTTCTCGTACAAAATCTTAGCTTTTCTAATGAAATGGCTTTCAAAAAATAGTATGACACCTAGAAAAATAAATAATTTAGACTTTTAATTATTAATTTTTACTTTTTTTTTTACTTGAAACTAGAGCAAAAATAGCACAGAAAACCTCACAAATATACGACCAAGACAAGAATGTATACTCTGGTCTTGGCATCCATTTGCCTCGATCGGAAAATATGTCCAACCCCAGCCCGGTTTGTTTGTCCAAGGGTCTATAAGTATCAGTGGCAACTCCAAAAATAATTACAGCAATTAATGAAAAAAAACATGTAAATGCTCCAAGCGTAGCTGTAGTAACAAGAAATTTGACCGATGCTCTAAAATTTGTGGTCACTACAATAACCAAAAATATCATCATTATACAGTTAATAATGAAAGAAAAAGTGGCCATTGTTTGAACAGCTTGGAACCAGGCTAAAAAACAAGATGATTATTTTTTAGAAATTTTTATATTTTTCTTTTGATTACGTGGTAGAAGAATACCGTCTTGTCTAAGACGGTCATATTCACGGGCGAATATCCACCAACACCCGTAATAAACCTTTCCCCATAAGTCTTTTGGATTCCTGAATCCAGCGATGCAAACTTGCCATAGACCTAAGTTTTTGAAAGAAGTGTCGCCAACTCTAGGCCACACCTGGAGCCAATAAGGCGTAGAAAAGCCTAAAATGTTGCATAGCATCGAACCTACTCCAAATACAAGTCCGGTACCGATGAAAAGCTTTGGTGATCGTGTCTCATTCATTTTTAAAAAAAATTAATTTTTTTTTTCGAAATAAATTATAACTTGCTTAAGTTCAATTAAAATATTTTACCTATATTTTAGAGTTAGCCTACATAAATTCGAAAGGACATCTACAATTTTTATAGCTTTGCAATTGAGAGAGGCTTTTAAAATTGTCTTTGAAAAATTTATTAAATTTAATCACTCTTTCAAGCAAATAAAAATGAATAAATGTGAACAAAAAAATTAATTATTTTTGACATTAAATTTTATTTTTATTAAAATTATTAAGATATTTAATTAAAGTAAAACATTTCACTATAAAAGAAGATTTAAATTCTCTTATTCAAAGAACTTTACAAAATTGTATAAATTAATGCTTCCACTATCGTTTGAGCCTGCTTCTCTCATCATCTAGAATAAAAAATAGATCTAGTTTTGATTTTTTGTAATTAATTAATTGAAAAAAAATAATACATTATCTATAATATCATCATCTAATGGAAGCGATACTTTTCTGAATAAATCCTTGATATTTTCTTTGCTAATATAACCAGTTCTATCTGCATCATACTTCAAGAACATTTGTCTCAAGTCCTCGCTATTAGTGATTCGGCTAGCTTTTAGTTTATTCTTGATCTCGTTGTAAATTCTTTCGAAATCACCTGGTCTAAAAAAATAAAATTTTAGCTCATTTTATTATAAAATAAAATCAAAAGACCTTCTCTTTATGTTTATGGTTCCGCGGTCTTTGGCGTCCACTCTGCCTGTTATTTCTCCCAAATGAGCTCGTAATGATTCTAAAGTCTGCGCTGGGAATTGATCGGCATGCTCTTCGGCAAATCTAAGAACAAACAAATCAGCTCCTACAATTCTAAATTTATGCTTGAATATGTTGATCAAAGCGCCTATGTAAAAATCTTGAGGTCCATAAAACTTGGGAGTATCAAGAGTGCTGCCAGGTTTTGCCACTCGGCTAAATTCCAAAAATTTTCCACCAATAACACCTGAATTTCTCATGGGCGGCTCATAAACTCCTATCGAATCATCCGATAATCGGTAGGAAATGATGAATTTCCTGCCCTTGTCTTCAAGTTTAGTTGTTTCCATTAGAGCTTCATATCTCAAAACCTTGTGCTGATTTTCTAAAAGCTTAATGTAGTCTTTCTTGGGCGGCTCGGGAACCAAATGCAAGCAATTTTGCAACGAATCCTCCAGTGATCCATAGCCATTATATGGAGGAATTTCCATTTTCGAATACGGTTGACTCGGTTTGCCCAGAACATTTTCATCTCTTATCGGCGCGAAGTCAGTAACTCCCAAATTTTGATAATAAAACGCTTTGGTAAAATTGTCCATGTCATAAATTGTGAAATTACGGCCGAAAATGTTGACCACTTGACCCATTCCTAGGTCATGTGGTCTCAAATACTGCTTGACTTCTTCATCAGAAAGCTCTAAATAAATCGAAGCAAAAGTTGACTTAACATTGTAGCGATTTTTTGGAATTTTTTGGCGTCTGATCAATACTGGAAAAGGATCGCGTCCATCGTTTGGTTTGTGAACTTCACGGACTTCCATAGTGTCATCAACCAGATAATAATGAATTATAAATGGTCTCAGCTCGCCGAAAGAATTTGCTCTATCGTCCCAGACTGCATAAAATCTCAATACCTTGCGATCCATTTCTATAAATTGTCTCAGCTTATCAAAGTCTGATTTTGTCTTGTAAGTCTTTAATTCGCTGGCTTTTTTACGTGATTCAATGTATGGATCTCTTGGAATCGACTCGGGTGGATTCACTATGATACCTTCGCTCTCCAGCCATTTCTTAGGATAAAATAAATATATTTTAAATAAATTTTTTTTTTATATACCGTGGTAAATTCGTCACAATTGCAAATACGGAAAGTATGACCGTAAATAGATAGATTTTCTCCAAGGTTAAGATCTTTCCAGCTAAAAGTTTGACCTTGGTCATTTTTAGGAAATTTGTGTCTACGAATTAATTTCCCCTTTTAAAGATAAAATTAAATTTTTTTAATTAATTAAATTTAGAATAAAATTCACTTGAGGAATTCCTGAATTTTCAACAGGATCTTCGAATATTTGCATTGAATCGTCTTCTAAATAGTACAGAATTGTCACAGGTCTGACTCTAAAGAACTCGCTTGGACTTTCATACACCGTCTGTTTGAAATATCCAAAGAATCTCAGTACCTTTTAGAAAAATTAATACTATTATTTTTTTTTTAAAATCTTTTGTTATTGTAAGCACTTTTTTGTCATAAGCTACAGTTGCTGGAACAAAGTTATCTGGAGCCTCTGGTTTGGCACGACCATAGATTAGCGATGGCTTGTAGTTTTCTAGCAAGGCTAATTCGTTCTCGTTTAATTGATTGAAGTTCAACCGGTCACTACCTGGTCCATACTCGGGATGTTTTGGTATGCGATGACCATTTCTAAAGCCTAATGTCTGAGTAATGTGATAGTTTTGTTTCTAAACGATGAATTAATTAAATTTTTGTTTAAAACTAGATTAAAATTTACAGTTGGGTCTCTAAAAGTATTTCCCGGGAGAAAAGGAAGTCCATTCATTTTAAATTATCCGTTCTTGTAAGCGGTACTTTCACTTTTTGTAATTCTTAAAGTCAAAAATTTGAATTAGATAATTGAAGTAATCGAACTAGATTATTTATTTATTGAGATTTCGATAGAAAATACTAAAAGAACGGTAAAAACGCTTTATAATATTATAAAAGAAAAAAATATCAATTTTGTTTTTTTTTTGGCAAAATATTACCATGACAATATTAAAGAAAACATAATTTTTTAGTTGCTATATAAGTTTAAAAAGAGCCTCTTTTAAAAAGAACAGATTAAAGTTTTTAATTCAGTCTATTAAAATCAAGTAAAATTTGTAAAAATTAGAATAAATTCTTAAAAGCTTTTTAATAACATCTTAAATTGTTTGTATTTTTCAAAAAAGGTTAAATGCTTTAATAGAATAATTTTTAACTGCTTACACAAAAAATAAAAAATAACAACAAAATAATAAAGTTATTTTTAGATAAATAAAAAAGGAATTGATCTAATTTTTCAGATTTATTGGCACAAAAATTAATGATCGTATTTTTTACTAATTAATTATTAAATAATATATAATAATTAGTAAAAAAGATATTAAATACAATATTCTAATTAAAAAATTTTAGCAGATTCTATTTTATGTTCTACATTCAACATCTAACTAATTTTCTATTCTAAAAATAATTATGAATTAAAAAAAAATGAGTTTTTAAACAAATTAATTGAAATTATAAATATTTAATAAATAAAAAAATCGAAACAAATTTTATTAAAAAAATTTTCAAATTTAAATTATTGATTATTATAGCTGGTCACTGTTCCACCGTATATACTTTTCTTTATTTCGATGATACTATACACAATTCTAGCTAAAAAAAATTAGCTAGATTTGAAAAACAATTTATTTCGGGATCTAGGTGGAAATTTCAGGCGAAACATTAGTTAATTTAAGTTTAATTATAAAATAATTGGACTGTAAGGTTCCGGCAATGCAAAACGTCCACTCTATCTTATGATTCAATTTTCGACCTCAAATTCGTAATCGTAATATCAATTTTTATTGAAATCATTAATTTTTTTAAAGTTTATTTTTATTAAACATTATTTTTTTGTATTTATTCATTAAATTTTATTTTCATGTTTAATATTAGTAAAGAAATTAAAAAATAAATCTAAATAAAAATATAAGCTAAAAATTAGCTTATATTTTTATTTAATCTCTATTAAAATTGATGTTTTTTGTAAAAAACTAAGACAAAAGATAATTGAAAATATGGGGTAAAAGTAATATTTGAGAATTTTTTGCTCTACAAGATGGTATGTGATTTATGTATCTTTTGTATATGTTTGCAAAAGATATTATCATCGGACCGAAGCATAGTATTGACAATTAAAAAACTCTTTCAGCCCCTGTAGTGGAAAAATGTTTTTTTCAACCCAACTAAAAATTGGGTTTTTTACATATGCAGATTACGAATTTGAGGTCGAAAATCGAATCTTAAGATAGTGTGAACGTTTTGCATTGCCGGAACCTTTAACAAAATATTAGCTTTTGTAAATAAATTTTAAATTGAATTAAAAAAATAATTTTTTCTATAAGAAATTTAAAAATATTATTTAGTTTTGAATTTAACAAAACTTTAATTTTCTGAACTAGAATTTAAATTCACAACAAATCTTTTTCAAAAATTAAAGCGACTGAAGAAACAACATGATCTGCCAAAACAATTCGTAAGCAAGGACTAAAAGCCAAAGTTCTGTACCATTTGTGGTGAATTTATGAAGATAGAACAGGATATTTATTTGTACGGTGGTTCTAAAACGTAACGCTTGCTGACCGACCGTCCGTCCATCGGTCAAAAATGACGGCTATTGCTGTCCGTTAAAAATTTCATAAAACTCAGTTTTTTGTCAAGGCAAAATTGTTAATCTTATACTTTTTACCTCAAAAATATAATTCTTTACGTAAATTTATTTTTATTTACAAATTTATTTTTTGTGGAAAAATAAATTAAAAAAAACCCAAAAAACAGCCAAAATCAAGCGACTTTTTGGCATTTTTGAAAATCATTAATTTTACGTAAAAAACGATATTTATCGTTAAATATCATTATTTTCTGTGAGTAATTTACGTCATTTTTACGAAATCTATCGTAAATATTACGAAAATTACATTTTTGACGTAAATAACGTCAATATACGTAAAATATCGTCAGATCCTCGTAGCAAATCATTGCGGATATACATATATAAATATATGATAAAGATTTTTTGAATTAGGAAGTTTTTTAATTCTTGAAATAAAGGTTAAATTTATTGAATTTTTCTTCATGAGAATTTTTTAGCTTTTAAAAGCAAAATAAAATTGATTCGTGAAATTAATAAAAATTTCCAAAAAAATTGATTTATTATCTAAATAATATTTTATAAAACTGAAACGTTTGAAATTTTTTTAAACTTTTACATTATTTTTGGCTTATTATCAAATTTTAAAATTCTGAAAATTGAAAAATTTACATAAAAAAAGTTAGATAATCATTTTCACTTTGAATTTTAATTTTTGAAGATAAAAAATTAACTAATTTTTTTATTTCGGCCATTACACCTTCTTCGGTATTTATTTTTCTATCTAGCAAATAATGAGACAGCTTTTTAGCCAAAGATTTAAAAAGATCTTTGTTTAAAAATTTTCCAGTTTTGTACAAAATTGTTAGCTCAGTTACCACAATGACGGAAATTTGTTTTAGATCCAAACTTGTTGAATCAGCGTTCAACTTTTTCTCTTTATTGGCAATTTTTATCTTCATATCATCTCGCTTTGATACCTTCCTGATTAAAGCTGGTGATGAAATTTTTATTTTTTCAGTTTTGACTTCGAGATCAGCAACTGCTGGTTCAGGCCTTAAACAATTTCGCTCAAAATCATCTTTTTTTAGCTCGATTCTATTTTCTGATTCAATCTTGATCTTTTGTTCAACTTGTTCAATTTTGAGTTGGTTTTCTTTGACTTCAAGCTTCTCATCTTCTGTCTTTAAAATTTTGTCATCATTGAAAAGATTCAAAGCACTTGTGAAATTATTTTGAAAACTTTCGAATCGAGGTGGCTTAAATCTGCTATTTCCTTTTGGAATATGAGGCTTTTCTTCTTCATCATTTTCTTCTTCATCTTTAATTGTTTCAGATTCTTTTTTTTTAATCTTTGAATTTTTGTATTCAGTAAGGAACGATATATTTTCCTTTGTAGATTTTTTTATTTCATTTATTTTTTTTAGCGAATTAGCCTGATAAATAATCAAATTTTTGGATCGCTGGAAAATATCATATTCAACCTCGGTCAGCAATTCATTTACTTCATTTAAATCCACAGTTAACTCCATTTGATTTGAATTTTCTTCTAAAGTTTGATGAATTTTTCTAAGCCAACTGTCTCTCGATTTGATGGACAAATTTTGTATTTTATTGTTAAAGGGTTCTTTTACCAATGTTGTTTTGGCAATTAATTTTTCTTCGTCAGTAATTTCGGTGTTGTTAGATTGAATCGATTGAGAGAATTTTCTCTTATCAAACTCTGATTTTATTAGCTTTGATCTCATTTTTGCCATGCTTGAATCATAAGCGTCCGGATTGTGGAATTTTTGGCCGTCATCTTCACTATCATCATCATCAAAACGCTTTCGCTTAAAGCGACCTCCTTCATACAAATCTTCAGTGTCCATATCATTGAGAATGAGTCCATAGTTAAAATGAGGTTTTGATCCAAAAGAAGTGGAAATACCTTTCTTGATTAGAAAATTAGAAAAAATCACATTTTTTTAATTATCAAAATTTTAAATTATTTTGTTTTGAATTTTTTATAAAAAATTAAAACCTGTTTTATAATTCAAATTAAAAAAAATTTACTTTGTACTGGTCGATCATTTTTTTAGTCTCATTCGGCGCTTTACAGACATCACATGATTGATTACATTTGGGCACCGAATCATCATCAAAATATCTTGATATGCCTGCATGTCGACACCTTGACTAAAATTAAAATTCTAATTTTGTCAAAAGTTAGCAAAAATCTACTTTAATTCTTCACAGAAATTAATTAAAAAATTAAATCCTTCCATTGAAACTTTTGAAATAGCGTCCATTTGATTATCCTTAAAATTTTTATTTATTTTTTTTTAATTATTAAAACAAAATCAACCCTCTTTTTATTCTTTTTGTCTTGAAGTTCTTGTTTGACTAAAAAAGTTAATAAATCCCTATCTTCTTTAGAATAATAAAGTCTACAATAAGCACGCAATCCATCTCTACCAGCTCTCCCGCTTTCCTTTTTCAATTCTATAAATAAATCAGATCTAAATTTTGCTCTAATGCTTACCTGATAGTAAGCAGCCATTGATTTAGGAATATTCCAATGTGCTACAAATCTAACCGTGGATTTGTCTACTCCCATACCGAAGCTAATCGTAGCCACAATAACCTTTGTTCGCCCTTCCATCCACTCGCTTTGAATCTCATCTCTCTCACTATTCTTTAATCCAGCATGGTAAGCTTTGGCATTTATATTTTTAGTTACCAAACGTCCGGCAACTTGTGCACAAGAGTCTCTGGTTCTACAGTAAATAATACCGACATTTTTTGATGCATCTGAACCATTAGTCGATTCATTTAAAGATTTTTCTATAAATTTTTTCAAACTATCAAATGGATCTTCGTTTAAAAAATCTTTAAAAATTATCTCGTAATATAAATTCGATCTAAATACACTTGTTTTGAATTTTTTAACTGGCTCTTTTAGACCTAGATTTCTAAAAATATGATCAGTAAAATTTTTTTTTTCTAAAAACAAAATTACTTGTAAATATCGGACACTACATTTGGTGTAGCCGTAGCAGTTAAAGCTACGCACGGAACACCAGTTAATTTTTCCTTTAATACACCAAGTTCCAAATATTGAGGTCTAATCAAAATTATTTAAATTAAACTCAAAATTTTAAATAAATTACCTGAAATCATGTCCCCATTGCGAAACACTTAATAATACCAAATGATTGAAAAAAATTTTAATTTTTAAAATTATCAAAAAATTTTTAAGATATACCAATGAGCCTCATCAACCACAAAATAGTTAAGAAGTTTTTTTTTATTCAAATTGAACAATAATTCTCTAAAATAGTCTTGAGCAGCTAACTCGGGAGTTATGTATAAAAGTTTGAGCTTTGGTTTTTCAGCATTCAAATCAGCTAAAATTTTCTTTTTTTCTTTAGCTGTTATTTTAGAGTTTAAGCTTTCGGCTAGAATTCCTTTTGCTTTTAGTTGTTCAACTTGATCGTAAATCAAGGCAATTAAAGGTGAAATAACGATTGAGATTCCTTTGTGTACCATGGCTGGTAGTTGAAAACAAAGAGATTTTCCAGCCCCTGTGGGCATCGAAACATAAATGTCACCATTTCGCTTAGCTATTTCAAAACAAGCTGATTTCTGTGTGTCCGACTTAAATTTAGTATGGCCAAAATATTTTTTTAAAGCTTCATATATCTTTTCTTCCAAAGTTAAAGATTTAGGCTCAGAAATTACATTTACTATGTTTTTAGATTCGATATTTTCATTGCTTACACTTTTTGTAATCGATGTATCAGAATCTGACTTGAAAAATTTTGATAATCTTGTCTAAAAATGTCAAATTCTTATGTAAATGTTATGAAAATTCAATATTAAAGTACTTACTTGATTGTTATCAAGGTCTTTTAATTTTTTTTTAGTCGTCTTCGATACTTTAGAGGCCATTTTACTTCAAATAGTGCTGTTCATGTTCAGGATATTAATTTTTAATTTGGTATTTGAATAAAAAATATAAAATTACTAATTTCTAGTCATGTGATTTTCATGTTAAAGCATGAAATAAATTTCACTATTGGATTCTTGCAGTATTAACTTTTCATTAGAAAAGAAAAGATGATTAATTAGAAAATTTTTCAGAAAAAAAGTATTCAGATATTGAATCAGCTTTTTTATATTATAATAAAAAATATAAAAAATTTTTTTAGACCCTGTGGGCATCGAAGAGGATTCCTTTGTGTACGAATCTCAATCATTGTATCAAATGCTTCAGTTTTAGCAGAATTACATCAACAGGAATACTTTTGTCTAGATCGTTTATCCGAAAACGAGTGAATGATTTCCTGATGCGACCCAACATTTGATTTGCTTTGTTTGTAGCTCCTATCACTTGATTTTTCCATTTAAGATTTGTATTGAAAATAACTCCAAGATCTCTTTCGGCTTCTGACGTTGATAACTGCTTATCATCAATAAAATAAGGAAATTCTTTGTTTTTTTTACCATAATGCATAACCACATTTTGATGTGTTGAAGAGAAGAAGCAAATCTTGAGTCAACTTGAAAATTAAATCTAAATCTGATTGTAGTTACACTTTGCTTATTTCTGATACCGTTTGCGAGAATATTTTAGTATCATCTGCATACATTTTGACAACATTCTCTATCCCTTTAGTAGATCTTTGATATACAAAACGAACAAAAGTGGACCAATCACTGTGGAACATCGCAAAAAATCTCAACCTAATCCGACAAAATTTCACCTCGAACAACTCTTTGTCTTCTATTTTTCAAGAAAGCTTCAATCCATTTTAGTGTCAGACCATCAAAGCCATGCGCTTTCAATTAGCTATTAGTCGTCTGTGCGGAATTGTATCAAATGCTTTAGCAAAATCTAGCAGAATTACATCAACAGGAATACTTTTGTTTAGACTCTTCCTTGGATTTTGGTGACATTAAAATTGTTACTTTTTTCAACCAATTCTATTCCATGTTTGAACTTGTATAATTGAATTAGATCACCTCTTTTTCTTCTTTCCACCAGATTTGGAATGTTTAAAGCCTTCAATCTGCTTTCATACGATTTGTTTCTAATTGAAGAAACAAATTTCGTAGCTCTGCGTTGAATCCTTTCAACATTCTCACAGTCCGACTTAAGAATTGAAGACCATGGCACAGCAAATTCCAAAAGAGGACGAACAAAAGTTAAACACAATGGTCTTAATATCTTACAATAAAAACGAGCGAATGATTTCCTGATGCGACCCAACATTTGATTTGCTTTATTTGTAGCTTCTATCACTTGATTTTTCCATTTAAGATTTGTATTGAAGATAACTTAGGTCTTATAATTTGAATCTTATAATTTATTAGAAACCACTTCATAACTAATATCATTTGGTTCAATGTCAATATATTCTGCCCCGTTTTTATTAAGTTCAACTAAAAAAGGTGGAACCTCATCGTCTTTTTCAAAAAAAAAAACATATTGAAAACATTTATTTAGTAGATATTAAACATGAGTAGAAATTAAGTTGCTATTTGTGGTTTCAAGGAAATAAATGAATATTAATTTAAAGGAATTGATGATTAATGTCAAATAATTTAAAAAATGAACTGAAAAATTTTGCTAAGATCTTATGTATTCAATATTAACAAGATATAATATCTACTGGCGTTTTATAAATTTCAAGCTATCAATAATTTTATAATTATTTTAACCATAAAAATAACACAGATGTTATATTCTTTTTAAATATTAATGAAATCTTAAATTATGAAAATTAAAACGGTTCGAAGTTTCGAAATTATATCAGAATAAATGTATTTCAAATTTTTATATATATATTTTTGATGAAATAAACTTCAGTTTAAAAATACTTATTCTTATCATGAGAATCAAAAAAATTTCTGACTTAATTTGATTTATGGCTAAAAATTTATTTCTATAATTAAATTTGAGAAGCTAATTTAATGAACATGATAATTTTTTTGTTTAACAATCAAATTTATTTCGAAAAAACAAAAAACAAAAATGAATCTAAAATTATTATTGTACGGATTCATTTTGTTGGAATTGGTTTTTCTAAGTAAAAGTGACAAGCAGCAAGAAAAGAACGAAAAGAGAGAGTTGAAAAAACTCGATCCAAAACAGGCCTCTTTAAGAAAAGATTTTAAAGCGAATAGCAATAACTCTCAAATAGATTTACAAAAGAATACTAATCTTCCAAAAAAGCCACAAGACCAAAATCAAAAAAGATTCAAAGAACGAGAAACACAGAAAGGAGTTAAACGCAAAGGACCAAAGAAAAAAACAAATCAAAAAAGAAAACAAAAAATAAAGAGAAAAGGAGCTAAAAAAGGGCATAAAAAAAGACCCAAGTCGAGCAAAAAAAAAATTAGAGATAGAAGACCGTTAAACGGCTGAAGCTTTTTTAAATCTTCATAATCTAAACTTACAAAAAAAATATTATTTTTTAATAAAAAGATTTAATTCAAATTTTATATTTAATTTGTTCTCTAATCTTAATTTTTTTTCTACAATTTGTTTTGTCTAAAAGACGAACTACTTGTTTTTAACTAAAACATGGACCACCTCTTAGAAATCGAAAGAATAATTAAGAGAACTCCAGTTTTTTTCTTAGACAAAATTTTATGAACTTTCACACGCAATTAAGACCTAAGCTCTATGACTTTTACATTTTGCTGAACAGGCACTTGGAAAACAAAGCAACCAAAATAACTTAACGGACCTCATGTTATAGCAAAAATAAAGGTCCACCTTCCGCTGACTGGCACTGTTCTGGTGTAACTTTTAGCATTCTTTCAAATGCAATTGAAAACTAAGCTCTATGACCTTCACTTCGGTGTGAAAAGCCATTCAAATGCGTAAAAGGATATGGGGAAATTTTAATAGAAATTCCCAAAATGAATTTTTCTTGTAAACCTCGAAGAACTAATTCGAAATACAAAATTATTAAATCTACATGACCACTAATTCAGGATATATGGCGGCTTAAAGTTTAAATAGTGAAATTAAAAATCGAACACAGCTGGATATCATGCTTTTGCTAAATGGAATGATTTATTTTTATTTTTAAAAGTTTTAATAATGCTAAATCAGACGATAAATTGTTAATTATAAATTAATGGCTTTTTTTAGCCTGTTGCGTTAATAAAAAAAATTTAAAAATTCTTCTTGTTTTGATTTGAAACTGTCTTTTTGATTTTTTGAACCGAGAAATGACCAAGACATCATTCCACGGAATTTAACTTTTTAAATCTTTAAGACAATATTTAAAAAGAAAATTTAAAATCACAATAAGAAAATTTAAAATCTTTTAATTATCCCTTCGATTTCTTGGGGGTGGTCCGTGTTTTATTAAAAAACAAGTGGTCTGTCCTTTAGATTTTATAACCAATTTGTTTATGAATCAAAAAAACTTATAACTAAAAGTATTTTATTTTGTTTAATTAAAAAAAGTAAAGCACTTATTTGAAAAAAATAATGATGCAAAATCAGTATCTGATGTCGGTGCCTTGTAAGCTGATGGAACAAAAAAACAATTAAAAAAGTTAAGATTCGACTTAAAAGAAAATTAATTATTTTTTAGTAAATGATTTGGCTTTAGACCAGTGACTTAAAAACAACTCTAATTTTTATTAAAGAAAAGTTGAAATTTTTAAACATAATAAAAATTAAAAATAGTTTGAAGCAAATAATCTAAATATGATCAGAGATGTCATGATGGACCATCTCTTCAGCAATAATGTCATCGCCACCGAGCAGAACGGCTTCGTCCTGAAGAAATCTATTGTCAAGAACTTTCTGGAAACCGTCGACCAGATAAATGAAGTAAGGGATTCCATGCTTTATTGGTTTTCCTCGACTTCGCGACAGGGTCTGTCACTTGTTCCTGAAGGCCAAGTTAATTGCCTATGGATTCTGCCCGTAGTCAGTCACAGATTCCGACTCTGTCAATCAATTCAAGAAACGTTACAATGCCTTCATGACCAGCCACCAAGTTTTTACCACATGACAATTTTAAATTTCCTTGTACAGCACAATGTGCTACCATAGGCGACCTCTTAATAGGCCGCCTCGGCAAGCTTGCTTGCGTTTTATTATTATTATTATTATTAAAACATTTTCTTGTATAAAATAAAAAAATGCAAAAAAAGGAGGCAAAATAATGGAATGAAAAATCATGAGAAAAAAAAATATTAAATTGAGTTTTTTATGTAATATATAGATGGATTAGAGATTATTAAAAGAGAAACAAAAAAATTCAATCTTTTGATTGTCAAAAATTAAGCACGTAAACTAAAATTTGGGACAATATTAAAAATCCAAAATAGGCTCTTGACTAGAACAAATTAAAAAAATGGACATCTATTTATTCAATGATTTCATTAAGTTCGCAAGTTTCTATGGTGATAAAGAATTCAAAAAATTAACATTCAAATGACAGTAACTGAAAATTATTTCTGTATTTAATTTTTATGAAATGAATAATTAAAAATAAATTAGAACTCGATTTTGAACTATCTTTTAACGTATTTTAAAATTAGAAATCATTTTCCGTTTTATTTTATTATTCTAATTTAGGCCAACTATTAACAAAAAGAGTTACCTATTTTTAGAGTCAACATCTTAAAAATCTTCATCTATTTTTTTTAAGATTCAAATAAAAATCTCGTCAAATAGTTTTTCAAAAAATTATGATTGTATAAAATGACATGGTCAGATTATGTAAAAGTGAAAAAAATTGGCGAAGGTGCTTTCGGATCAGCCTGGTTAGTCAAAAATAAAAAAGACAACAAGGACTATGTTGTCAAAAAAATTAATGTGGCCAAAGTAATTTTAGACTTTTTTTTTTTAAAGTTTAATTAATTTTCCTAGATGCCAACTAAAGAACGTGAAGAAGCTAAAAAAGAAGTAGCAGTTTTAGCGCAGATGAATCATCCGAACATCGTTTCGTATATAGACTCTTTTGAAGGTATTGTCTCTAATCAACAAAATAAAATTTTCAAAGATTCTATTTTAGAGGATGGAAACTTGTGCATAGTGATGGATTACTGTGACGGTGGGGATCTCTACACAAAAATTCAGTCCATGCGAGGAAATCCAATAAATGAAGATCAAGTAATAGCAATTGATCCTTGGGAATTTTATCTTACTTTTTTTTTCAGATATTAGATTGGTTTGTTCAGATATCTCTTGCACTTAAGCACGTTCATGACAGAAAAATTTTGCATCGTGATTTAAAGTCACAGGTAATTGACCACTAACTCTCACTTTTTAAGTTTAATTAAATTTTTTCAAAAAAGAATATTTTCTTGACCAAAAGTGGTGTCATAAAACTTGGAGATTTCGGAGTTGCCAAAGTTCTAAACAAGTTATTATTTTTAAAATAAAAATTTTTATAGAATTTTTTAATTAAATTATTTTATAAAGTACATCCGAATTCGCTAGAACGGCCATAGGCACTCCATATTACATGAGCCCAGAAATTTGCAATCACATGTCTTATAATAATAAGTCAGATGTTTGGTCTCTAGGATGCATCCTTTTCGAAATGACAAATATGAAGCATCCGGTAATTTTCAATATTTCTGTTCTTAAGTCACAAATTTAAATCATAAGTTTATATGTAAGTCATTGAGGTCTTGACTTTGACTAGAACAAAAAAAAATTTAAAACCTGACTATTTTTTAAAAAGTCAATTAATGAGTTGTAGGGAAAAAAATAAAATAAAATTGAGAAATGAAATTAATAATAAAAATCTATGATTAAAAAAAAACATTTAAAAAGTTAAAATTCGACTTAAGAAAAATCAATTATTTTATAGTAAATGACTTGATTTGGCTTAAGACCTGTGACTTAAAAACAACTATGATTTTTAGTAGAGAAAAGTTGAAATTTTTAAACATATTAAAAATTAAAATAGTTTGAAGCAAATAATCTAAAAATGTTGATATGTAAAATAATAAGAGGAACCTATGACCAGGTCAATCCGCGCTATAGCTATGAAATGCGCAATTTGGTTGCTTCCATGTTAAAAAAAAATCCAAGAGAAAGACCATCAGTTAATGGAATCTTGCGAAAACCATTTATAATGAGGCGATGTGCAAAGTTTTTGACAAATGAAGTAAAACTTAAATTTAAATTTTATTTTAAATTTTTATAAATTTTTCCAGGAAATGCAAGATGAGTTTAGTCATACAGTTCTTCATGGGGAAAATTTTAGGCGAAAACTTCATGTTCAAAATAATGCAGCGGCAAAGCCAAGCGCAAAGCCTTTAAATGTTCCAGTGGTAAACGTTTTAGCAAACCCACACCCTCGTCCGATTTATGATCCAGCAAAAATATATGGCCAACCTTTGTATAAAAAGCCTTGTTCGGTTGTGCAAAAATCACACGACAAAAAAAGTATTGACATCAAGAGACGTCCGCCTTCAGTCGAGAGACCTTTAGTAATTTTTATTTTTTTTTTAATTTAAAAATAAAAAGTTAATGTCAATTTTTTACTTAAAAAGATAAAAGGTTCTTATTTGGAACAGAGACAAGAAAAAAAAGAAAATGAAGAAGCGTTGTTGCGTAAAAAGCAAAAAGAACTCATAGAAAAACAAAAAGTTGACAGAATAAAACGGGAACGAGAACTTGGTTGGCAAAATATACTTCCGTCTAATGACAAGCAAGAAGTAATTTATCATTTTTAAGTTTAAAAATAAAGATTATTATAAGTAAATTTAAAAGGATGAAAATAAAGAAAAGCATCCCTTTGTAAATTATAATCGAGGAGCAGATCATTATAAAATCTATGAGCAGCAATTAAATGAACATGCTAAGAGAAGGCAAGAGCTAGAGGAAGCGCATGATAAATTAGCTGATCAATTAAAGAATCGAGTGCCCTTAGTTGATCAAAAGGAAAAAATGGAGCCCAAAAAACGTGCAAATGTAAACAAAGTAAAAAAAAGTTCTGAAGAATTTAAGAAAATAAAAGAAGAATATGAAAAAAATCGTGCAAATGGAAAAAAGATTTTTAACAATCCAATAACTCCTCGTCCTCAAATAGAAAAAAAATCTAACGAGCAGCAACTTAAAGAAAAATTAGACAAAATCAGAAGCAACAAAAGCTATTTAAATAGGAAGCCAGCGGTCGAAATAAAGTCGAAACAAAATCAAAAATTTCCAAACGAAAAACCGAGATTCGGCGCCCCGTTAAAAAGACCATCGCCTTTAAGAGTATGTTAAATTCAAATTTTTCATTTCAATATTTTGACCTTTAAAAGCTCAATATCAATGATATTGAATTTACTCGAGCTTGATAATATTTCAATTTATTTTTTAATGAAATCATTTAATTGTTTATTTAAAAGAAAATTTAAATAAGATTTCAATATTATAATTTTAATTTAGCGCTTCAAAAAATCAAAGATAATTAATTCTAGCGCAGTCCTAGTTCATTTTTTTATGGAATTTAAAACTAAATGATAAATACTCGTGTTGCTTTTCTGATTTTGCCAACAATATTTATATGAAATTAGGAAACTTAACTTTTTGCAACTCGGATTTAAAAGATATAGGAGAAAAAAACCTTAAAGATAAAAGCTTCTTCTTTTAAAATAAAAATACTAATTAATGAAAGATCATTTTATTTGATGGTTAATATAAAAAAATTATTACATAAAATTGCGCGAAATTTAGTAAAAGACCCAATGGTAGAAAATGCTTTAAATTTACTTAAAATTGGCAAGAGATGCTTGGTCGAAGCAAAATTTTTAAGTCACAATTTTAACATTAGAAGCACCAAAATTTTTTACACCTAAAAGCATCGGCGATGTCATTTTGACACATCTTCAATGCTATCTATAAAATTACGAATTATTTTAAAAAAGACAAGTTATTTCTTTTTTTATAATTCAGGAAAAATTTTTAAAAAACACATAACATTTCTTTAAATTTTTAGTAAATGTTTCAGTATATTGGTCAATTTATCTTGAAATAGAATATCTGAAAGTAATATAGAATTTAATTTTCAGTCTTAAAAACATTATTTTACTATATATTGATGAATCAAAACTCGAAATATGTCAAAATGACATCGCCGGTGCTTCTAGTGTTAATTCAAGTCAAGTCGTTACTTTTTTTTTTAAACTCAAGTCAAGACTTGTTTGAGAGGAATTTAAAAAATAAAATTGAGAATTGTAAATTATATTTTAAACACAAATACGTTTTTATTTCGAAATAAGTCATCAAAGAAATATTTTCCTCATGTTCTTTTATTATTATAATGCAATAACTTAGACGATATATAAAAAATATATTTCTGACATAAAAAAACATCAAAAATTTTAGATCGAGTCTGTAGGATAATTCCAAGTAAACAGTAATCAGGAAAAATAGATTTCTTTTAATTTAGTTCCGAAAGTTTAAGAAGATAATCATAATCCCGAGAGTTTGACTCTTTTTTCTCAAAAATTTGTCATTCAATGTATTGTTAAACAAAAGGATCTTGAATTTAAAAACAAAATAGGCTAAAGTCTTTATTTTCAAAAATTTAATTTAATTCAAATATAAATTTTTTAAATCGATAACAAAGATTAATGTATTTGAACTAATTAAAAAGAATAATTTTTAAAATAAAAAATGTTTTTAAGAAAGGAGAACTGTTCAAAAAACCAAGCAATTCTATTCTAAAACCAACGGTAATTTAGAGTTGTTAATGCTAATTATGAAATTTTTTAATATCTTTAAATATATGAAGAAAGCAATTCAAGAAAAAAAAGCCATTATTTCACCTAAAGATATCAAACAAGAAACTGAATTTGGAATAACTGAACTATTGGACAATATTGGAATTAAAGGAAAACAAATGTAAATTTATAAAAATTTAAGAGATTATGAAAATTTTTTTAATTTTTTCATTTAGTTCAAAAGAAGAAGTATTAAAGGATCCAAATGAGCTAATTTTTGAAAAGCCTGCCGAAAATAGAAGATGCTGGTCAGAACAAACTGATCTAACACCTTTAAATGATTATCCTTTGATAGAAAATACAGTTTTGCCAAGTCCCACAATTAAGATTTTCTCCCCTCGTAAAGAATGGGATCAACCGCATTTGTCTGTTTTAAATGCTTTGGATCAAGCCAAAATTCTAACATCCAAAACTGTAATGTTCGATAAAACAGTAAAGGAGGAATCCAATAAATCAAGTATCACTAAAGGCGATACATATCTTATCGGTGACCAAGTTGATTCGAAAAATGTCAAATCTACAACCACTAACTCGCAGTTAATTAATGAAAAACCGCCAGATTTCATTAACAATTTAACTAGCAATTCATTTAAAGCAACATGGGAGGAAGCGTTGAGCAAAATTTCGCCATTAAAATCAGATAAAATGCAAATGACCAAAAATATGTGGCTTGAAATGACACTGGGAAAATTTGACACCAAAAACACCCAAGTGATTATATTTTTTAATTTTTTTTTATATTTTTATAATTTTTTATCTTTTTACTTTAAAATTTTAGCTTCTACGAACTTGTTCGGTACCTGATCTTATGAGCAAAGCTATCAACGAAGATTCTGATGATGATAATGAAGTTGTTATCACTAAAGGCAAAATTGGAACTTTTAAAGAAACAATCAAAAAAGTTCAGAGCTTAGATGATTTAAATTTTGAAAAATTAGAGAGAAGTTCGGAGGTAAATCTTACTAGATTAATAAATTTAAAGATTTGCTTATTAATTTTTTGTAAAGTCGGACTTATCTGAAAAAAATAGCTACTCAGATTCGAGTGATTTAACCAAAGTAAGAGAAACAATGGAGAGCTTTTTATTTGAGAGTGATGAGGAAAATCATAGAAAAAATAAAAATGTATTTGGATTTGGAAATTTAAATTCAACGGTTTAATTGTTTTATTATAGATAAAACTTGATGAAAAAGAAATGTATGATGAATCTGATGATTTGACAGAAGTGATCCAATCTATGCAATGTTATTTGTCGGATGAAGATGATCTAACAGCTGATAAAGCTGAAAAAAAAGCTGATAAATCTCGTAAACGTAGCGATATACCATTAGATAGTTTGGAAATAAGTAAAAAAAATCTAAATGAACTTAATGACGATAATGACTGCGAAATAGTTTCCTTGAGTAAAAATATTAACAAAAATTGTATTAGTATTTTTATTTTATAAAAAAAAAAATTAGATGGTGAAAGTGATGGAAGTGATACCGAATTTGAAGACGAGAAGCCAGTATTTGTAAATTGTTCGATTGAGGAACGCAGAGCTATTTTGGAAAAAAATCTGGGACAAGATGAATTCAAAAGAAACTTTCGCTGCTTAAAAGTATATAATAAAATGAAAAGAATCAATTTTATCAATTTTTAAAGGTAATAATCCAAGAAGAACAAAGTAACGACTTGGAGCCCAATACCAATCGCGAATCATTTAAAAGATTTGTTCAGCTATTTCCTGACAAAGAATTTTTCTGGTACTATGAACTTTGTGAGTTAATTTCAAATATTTGATTATTTTGTAATATTTATTTAATTTTTCAACAAACCGATTAAAATAAGACTAAATAAATGTTTAACTTTTATTTAAATACTTTAATTTTGAACTAAAAATAAAAAACAACTTCAAATTTTTATTATTAATCACAATCTAAATGAATAATTCATTCTTTTCTAAATGAATAATAGAAAGTGGCCACTCTAAGTAGCCAAATGATTACATATAGAAATAAAGGGAAAATACAAGAAACATAAAATGAGGTTTTAAATTAATAATAAAACAATTGTATATAAACTAAATATAAATATAACTATAAATAGTGCCGTGCGCAAAGCGCAAAATAAGCAAACAACTTCTAAAGGAATGGCACTTACATCATTTAGTCATGCTTTTAATTCATGATTAAATTAAGTGCTGTTATTGATGTTGATGATGATGTATCTGTACACTGAGTTTAGTTACCGACACTTGATAAACGGTTTTTAAAAATATTTGTATTGACTATTTCTCGAGTCTTTGTTTCAAGTGCGTTCCAGTATCCTGCTGTTCTATTAGTAAAAAAATTATGCCGAACACCACAATTACGTATAAGTTGACGTTCAATTGCCAAATGACCTCGTCTTGTCCGACCTGAAGGTGTGTCTAAACCATTGGAAGTAATTAATTGTTTTCCATGGAGTAATTCAACTTGATCGTGTCCATGATAAAATTTTTTGAAGCTGGATTAAATCTCCCCTCCTGCGCCTATCTTCAAACGTGGTCCAACCAAGGATTTCTCTTCTTTCCAAATAAGGCTTTGATTTTATTTTAGGAGCGAATTTTGAAAATTTTCTCTGGACACGCTCAAGTATCTCAATGTCCGTACGACGGTAAGGATTCCATGCTCCGATTGCAAATTCTAGATGTGGTCTAACGAATGACCTGTAAAGATCTATATAGAAAATATGATTTTTCATGACTCCTAGAATTCGGACTTTTATACAAGTTTCTTTAGAAACAAATTTAATTATCTTTATCAGAAATAATCCTCCTTTTACTAAAGACTTGAACACCATGATACTTAGAATAAATTTTAATAAATTATTTATTTTTATTAAAAATTTTTGAATCAAGCTATTTTAGACCATAAAAGTTTTCTTTAGCTTAAATGTTTCTGTCTTTTCGAAAGATAAATAAAAAATTTATATGATTTTAATATTCCTTCAAGTCTATTTTATCTTAGAATTTCAGATTAATATATATATTTTAATTTATTTCAAAATACAAAAAATAAGTCAAATTTTCATTTATGTAGACAAGTGTCTCTTTTTATTTTAGCTAATTTGGATTAAAAAAATAAAAGTTACAAGAACACACAAAAAATTTGGCAACGTGAAAACTTGGTACAAAAATTACAGTACAAAGATAAAAAAGTGAAATAAACATTCATTCTTAATTCATATGTAATACACCCTACGTATCACTTGATCATCAGCTTCTCAACTGATGCGCAATGATAAGTAAGAATTAAATATACTTGTCACGTATCTCAGAAGATAAACGCTTCTAGATGCTGATTTAAACATTAATATGATAGCTCACATCTTCTCTTAATTATAAGCCAGTGTTCTTGACACGAACTTATGGGTATAAATAATGATTCCATTCTCAGTGCTATGGAGATATACTTTAGTTATTTCACTACTTATATAAATTGTTAGAGCTCAAAAATTATTTAATAAACTATTAAAAAGTATACTTGTTTTATCATTCATTAACCCGCCTTACAAAACATATAAGAAAAATATTTTTTATTGCAATTCCATGTACAAATTTAAAAAATTTAAAAAAATACTTTCTTTTTTTCGATTTATATATTTTTTTTTATAAATGCACTAAGTTTTCATAATGCTATAAAATTTTCGTATTTCTATTGCAAATTTGTATCTAAAAACTTTCTTCTCGGTAAAATAAATTATAATTTTAAAATTTTGCATCCAAAAAAAAAAACCTGAAAAAGAGCTTAATTTAATTTTAAGCTATTTTATTAATCGATTTATTAATTAATTTATATAACCCACTCCCTTAAAAACCTTTTTTTTTTAAATTGATCAAATATTAATAATTTCTTTTCAAGTTTATTTTTTGGTGAGAAATCCTCCTTTAAAATAAAGACTAGAACATTTTATCAAGAATTAAAAGAAGCAAGCCATTTGAAGCAGATATCGATTTAAAAATAATGCAGGAAGAAAAAAGAAGCATAAATAAATATAAAGGTGAAATTTTTGAATAGCTTTATCCTAGATTTACATATAAATGTAGAAAATTAGTAAACTTTCTGCAAAACGTAACTACCTGCCCATCAAAGTCAAAAAACTCTTCTGAGGCAGATATTCAATTTTTGACTAACCATTATAATTTTGACTTTACTTTACTTTTAAGTAATATTAAATGAGAGTTAGTTTAATTATTTTTTTTAACATGATTTCCAATTTCGTTTTGAATTTCAGATTTTTATATTCCAAATAAAACAATCACAAATCAAGCAATTCCAAATCGGATTGAAGAAGAGTGTTTACCAAGTGATTGTAGATCATTTTGTAAGTATTAAATTTTAACTTAATTTTAATTAGTGTTGGATGTGCCTAAAGTACATTTTTTCTAGTTAAATTTGGACCAAAAAATGTATGGTTTTCAATTTAATTTTAATATTTGTAATAAATCAACATAAATTTTTGGTGGTTTTGTGGTCACCACTGATGGTACTCAATACTAATTTTTAAAAGTCAGAGTTGGTTATAGCCAAATTTGACAGTCGTAAAATTAATGAACCAGACAATTCAAATTATTTGATATTTTTCACTAACTCGCAATAATCGATTTTTAAAAAAAGTTTAAAAAATTTCAAATTTAAAGATTAATAATAAAATTAATAATACTAAAAGCTAAAACAGACTAACTAAGGAGAAATGCTAAATGTAGCCTTTGCTTTGGTAGCTTGCCTAGGTTTTTTAAGAAATTTCACAAAATAATCATAAAAAAAGATGCTTAACGATTCAAATTTAGACTCTGCCCATATTTAAGCTAAATTTTGACTTTCGACCAACTCTTGTCCTAGCGAGCTTTTAGGAACCTTTTTAGGCCAAAAGCTTAAGTTTAAAATAAATTAAATTAATAAAGAAGATTATTTTTAAGGGTGTGGTTCCTCTCTGATATGGATTATTATTTCTGGAACAATTTTAATTATTTCAACTATCTTAGCGAGCATTTTAGTTCCTAAATATAATTATGACATAGATTTATGCAAAGAAAAAATCGACACCTTATCAAACGAAAATGCTGATTTATAAATAATTGAAAGCAGCTTCCAGAATGAGTTTACATTAAAATATGAAAAAGAAAAAACAGAAGAAGCAAGAGACAACCTAAACATAAAATTACAACAAACAGAAGAAGAAAAAATAAAACAAGAAGAAAAAAGGAAATTTTTTGAACAAGAAAACCAAAATTTAATAAACGCTTTTATAAACAAGAATTAAACTAACACTTCAATATTCTTTTATTATATTATAAAAACTTGGATATTAATAAATATTTTTAACAAGAGTAATTTAATTTTTATCTAGTTTCAAACGTTTATTCGCTTTTAAATGAATTTTTTATGCAAAGTTTTGACAGATTATATAAAAAAAATTAAAAAAACTAATTGTTAAATAAATTTTAATTTTAAATGATTAGTATCTGTGGGTTTCAAGTTAGAAATAATCGGTTCATTTATCAATTCATTAATTTTCTTAGATGCTAACTAAAGAACGTGAAGAAGCTAAAAAAGAAGTGGCAGTATTAGCGAAGATGAATCATCCGAACATCGTAGACTCTTTTGAAGGTTTTGTCTCCTATCAAAAAAATAAAATTAACAAAGATTTAAAATTTTTTATTATATTTTTTTAATTAGTAATAATTATTTTATAAAATTAAATAAACGAAGAGTTAATCGGTCTTTCATGGCATGGGTTTGAATCGTGAATTATTTAAAAGATTTGTTCAGCTATTTCCTGACAAAGAATTTTTCTGGTACTATGAACTTTGTGAGTTAATTTCAAATACTTGATTTTTTTGTAATATTTATTTAATTTTTCAACAAACCGATTAAAATAAAACTAAATAAATGTTTAACCTTTATTTCAATACTTTGATTTTTAACTAAAAATAAAAAACAACTTCAAATTTTTATTATTAATAACCAATAATTCTTTATTCAACAAGATTTACTGATATAATTGAGATCATAACTAAAATAATTATTTGTTTAAAAGAATTTTTTAATCCTTCGGTAGAATTGAAGTATGCTAAAATGTAACTTTTACTTGGTTTGTTTGGTAATTCAATTGTTATTGCTTTAGTTATTGATTCAATCATGACATTTGTTATTTTTTTGGGAATTTTTGAGGTACTATTGCTTGATCTAGTATGTTCCAAAGTGGAATTTTTTGTCGTAGCTTGTTTTGAATTCGGACGACCAAAAATTTGTTTTTGGTCATTAAAATCGATTGATATAGTAGTAGATGATATGTAATCCTGATTTGGCTTTTCTTTATTTTCATTAATATCTTTCATTGTAATTTCATTTATTCTAGTTGTTGTAATAGTCGTAAAGGGTAAATCAGTTATTTCAATAATTCTGACATGGGTTATATTATTAGATGAAGAATTAAAAGAAGCTGAAAAATCCGAAGAATTAGAATTGTTATTTGATTCATTTGTTGATTCTGATGGTTCTATTTTTGCTATCATAGAATCATTGAAATTAGAATTAGCCTCTGATGTAAGAAGAAATTGATCCATTGAATATCGATCCGTATTTTCCCCATTTGTCATGTTTTCTATTTCATCGCCATAGAAATATTGACTTTCTCCTTTTTTAATATAAAAAATATTCAAATTGAGAACAATGAGTTAAATAATATGTTAGATACCTGAAAATATTTGGGTCGAAATTATTGACAGATAAATGATTATTTTAAAAGATATCATCCTTGATGTTTAAATTTAGTATTGGTTTATCCGACAAAATTATTTTGCATGTGTTTTTTTTTCTATAAATCTGTGTTAAGTATTTAAAATCAAATACTAGATTATTTAAACGAATGAAGTAGATGGCGTCTCTTTCTATTGTTACTTGGATTTAAAAAAGTCCGCTGGTAGGGTACACATTAAAAAAGAACATTTTTTCATTCAGTAAAGATATTTAAAAATCATGCTTTAAATTTCTTTTTTTCAGTTAATTTAAATCATCTGAGTTTTTTTTTATTTTCTAGATTGATTCTAATCTTTTCCTCAATTCACTAATATTTGCAAATTATTTTTTGAAAATATTCTACGGCGAATAAATGGAGGAGAGTCTCACAAGAATGGAAATAAGTGCCAACATACAAGTCCATTTAGAAGCAAGAGTATTGGATCCGAGGTAAGATTTGTCTGGGGCCTTGTGCAAAAAAAAAGAATCACTGATCAAAATGGATATAGACGACAAAGTGAAATGAAATCAACTTTTCAAGACACGCCAAAAAGACTCTCGATACCATGAATGAACAGGCTGAAGATGACAGCAACATCATCAACAACACTGGTAAGCTAACTACCAACATCGAAGCACCAGAAACAAAACGGGAACTGCGTGGACATTTCTTTCAATGACAGTTATAGCCAGATAAACATTTCTTAAAAAATTTTTTAGATTTCATACTCTTTTTTGGATTAAAAATTTTAAATGAAAATATTTAATTTAATTTTAAAATATATTTTTTTAATATTAATATTAACATTTTATCTTTATTAATTTGCATTGAAGTTTCATTTAAACCGAGTCATTGAGACTAGTCGAAAATAATATTCGATTCATTAAAATGAAAAATTTTAATAGCAACTAATATTTAGATTAAATTTTTTAAATCTTTAATATTCGCCTGATCAAATTATCAATTTTTTTTAAATATCGTTCCTATGACTTTTGTTCATTTAAGAACAATTCAAAAACTTTCAAACTTGTTGCTCAAAATCAGTCGATCAAGCAAAAATTTCTGGATATTTTATTAAGATATTTTTAAAGAATAATTTTAAATTTTTAATGAAAATTCTTAAGTATTTAGTGACTAATTATCATAAAAAGAACAATTTCTAAATAACTTACTTTTGCTGAATTAAAGCTAAACATTATTTGCCAACTAGATTAATTACCATTGTTGTGCACGTGAAGGGCGTTTCAAGGCCTAAAACCTAAAAAAAACTAATCGATTCTTGTTTATCTTGATTTTTGGATAAAAAATTAATCCGAACACAAATTTAAAAAATCATTTCTGAACATTTTAATTTTTTTATTGTTTTTTTTAAATTTTGATTCTTTGTTAACTCAATAATTTGTTAATAACAAAGCCAACAAATATAAATTATTTGCTTTTATTTCTATTGACATTTTCTTCCGATTTATTCTTAGCCATGCTAATTGCATAACTAAGGTATTTTAAGCATTTAGAATAGCATGCTCGTTAGACTTTCATAATTTTTAAGAGCTCAAATTTTAAATAAGAACAAACAAAAAATTTCAAAAAAAATTATTTTCATAACAGGAGTTTGCACAGAAACTATTTTCAAACACCTAAATTTAAGGTTTATATTTAAATAAAAAATTTTATCTTTATTCGAAAAAAGAAAATGTTCAATTCAGTATGCAAATTTATTCTTAATTAAAATTTAAAAAATAATTAGTTGCTCGAAATAAAAAGAATTAATATTCAGGTAAAACTTCAGTTGTTGCGTTTCATTCTTAAGTATTTAGTGAATGCAAATATAATTTGAACCCAAAAGCATTAGTTGACGGACAAGTGAGTTTTTACTGTTAATTTTTAAGTAAATTTGATGATCAGGTTTTGTTTTACAATTTTTAAATATCAACTACAGTGATTGTCTCAGAAATATGTCTTATTTATCTTGTATTCGGTTGAAAATTCTCATTAATGGATGCATGTTTTGAATGTTATTTACTCAAAATTCAAAAAGTTTGTTTAAGATTTTTTTAGATCAAATTATAAATAAACTCAAAATCTAATTGGTTTTAGAAACTAAAATCTAGTAACTGGAAACTAAATGTTGGATCACTTAAAAGTTAATTTACGTCTATGATTTGAAAAATTCAATGAAAAACATTAAACATGTTAATGTTTCACCTTTCTTAAAATTATTAAAAAAACTTTAAACCAGTTTTAGTTTAGACATATTTCTAAGATTTCCAAGATATTCTCAAAGCTTGGAAGAAAAAAAATGGATCTTGTTTTAAGAAATTATTAAAAATTTTGTTTAATATTTTAGGGTCAAAAATATCTAAAAATGGATATTTAATCGTATTTTGATAAATAAGATAAGTTTACTTGATTAATGATGCTGAATTAAATTTTTTGTCGTCATTTTAATTTTGATACCATTCATTTAATATTGTGATTTGAAAAAAAAGCTTAGAGCAAATATTACGAAATTACTCAAATTTATCAAATATTAAAGAAAAATTAAAAATTTTATAGATTTTTCTTTTAGGCAGAATTTAAGACATTGATTACTTAATTCTTAATATTTATTTGGTTTTTTAGACAATAATGCCAGTCCAAAAAAAAATTGTTTGATGTTAGATGAATACTCTACCAATTTATAGATGGAATTAAATAATTTTAATATCTTGTTAAAAGTTTAGCTTGTCAATTTTAATAATTTCAAACCTGCTTGAAATAATAAAGCAATTTCAAGGTCCTATAATTTGAAATTTGAAATGATTAAAATTGTATTAATTGTTCGTATTTTGTGTCGTTGGCTTACAATTATTGCTCTAATTAAAAACGAAAATTTTTTTAATTATTGATATTTATTTTTTGTCGAGCAAAAATGGAAAATAGAGCTTCGTTCTAAAATTTCAGTAGTTATTACTCCGATTTTTTGAAAATAATTTAAAAATAATTTTTAGCTTAAAAATTAAAAAAAATTTTTCCTTTATTTTTTAAAATTCTAAGGTTTTCAAAGTTGATATTTTCTAGAGTGACCCTAAATGAATTGCTAAAGACTAAGGCCCGTGGTCCAATCTAAAAATTCGCGAACTTTGTTTTTTCAATAGTGCTATCTGAAAGCTTTGAAGAGCCCGTCATGCCAAATATGGCTTCTTTAATTATCAAATTTTTTAAAATTTTTTTCAATTTTACCGTCAAAATTTATTTTCTTTTCAAATTGATATTGACACGCATTTATTTAATTTTGGCAAAAGTTCTATGGTCTTTGAGACTATGGGTGACAAAAAAAATAACTATATAATTAAAAAAGAAATTTTTCTTTATTTTGAACATTTTAGTGAAAACACCGATTGCCTGTATTTATTTTACCTGTTTTTTTTTATTGTTTTGAAAAATTGGCTCGAACAAGCAAAACTCTTGAAAAAATTTACTTATTGTTGGAGTTAGAAAAAGCTTTAAAAAAACAGTTCTCAACAATTTTCTAAAATAAAAGACTTCGAAAAAATAATTTTCAGTAGATAATTTAAAATTTTAATTTTATTTAAAAAAAACCTACTCGAATTTTTAGACTATTTTAAGAAAATAAGCAGTGTCTAAATGCTGTTTTTTAAATGAACGGCAAAAAATCATTCTATTGTTGGTACTTGGGCTTCACCGAAGCCTTTGGACTACAAGGCCAAAACCGAGTCTACGAAGTTATCCAAAACATCCTCAAGTATCATCAAAATGACAGCAAAAACCACTGCAATAGTCCCAGCAGCGTTGTCTCCTCTTCCAAGGTAACTCTTACTTTAAGTGAGAATCATCTCACCATAGTTGACAACGCGGTACCAAGTCAAAGAAAATTTTTCAAAAAAACTGTTCAAAAAGCATACTCCATTAATTATGACAAAATAACGTATGTTTTTCGTCTCACCAATCGACCCTATTCAGACATTGTCACTTTTATCACCAAATCGCTGCCCAACGAATCCACGAACCAGTCCAATTTGACTTTGTTTTTGCACGCATTTCGTTGCGACTCGGACGACACAGCACAAAAACTGGAGCGCTATCTGACTCAATTCTTAAGTGTATATAATAAAAAACTGGAAAGATTACAAAACAGGGCCAAGAAAAATTTAGTTCTGGACAGGACCGATTTTTTCAGCGAAACCGGCCACTTGCACAACAGCAATCTAAAGAACAGCTTTCTAAATCGTCAAGCTTTGAATGCAAGGACAAACACAGTCTACGATAGTTCAAGTGGAGGCGGAACGCGGTCATCTTCGTCAAACGACCTGCTGGACACTACCAATGAATCGGCAAATCACGCACCCAACGCGCCAAATTTTGGCAGTCGACCCACTTCACCATTGCAATTGGATTTTAAGAATATTAAAAAAGAGCTCGAATACAAGCTAAAATCTGATGAGCCTATTTTGTATCCGCCCAAAGACTATGACGAAGATGACAGACTAAGAGGAAACTTGAACGAAATTCACTCGCGAAGATCCCAAAACCCGTCTATCATAGGAAAAGAGGCTTACCAGAAATTGAACGCCAGTAATAACAGTTTAAATGATTTGGACGAAGCAATTTTGACTAACAGATCCGACTTTACCTCGGCATCTTTTAATGAACAAGCTAATCAGGTCTTGAAGATGCTTGACGACGTGGTCAACAGTGAAATAGGCAATCGTCCTGATTACGATAAAAGCATTTTTGAATTTAAACCGCCCAAAAGCGATGAAGTTCAGTTCAAAAAGTCTTTCAGAACGCCAGGTTTTACCAACTTGAAGTATTCAAATATGTCTGCGTCAATGGAGAGTATTTATCAGAAGAACAAGCCGAGCAATTTTAGAAATTTAGCTCAAAAATCGAGCTCAATCGGTGCTGGACTTCATGATCCGTATCTGGACGGAAATGTCAAGACAAACCCGCTTTTGGTCATTGAGGAAGAGCCACAGATAAGCAGCCAGTTCCAACAGAGCATGTTCAAGTCGGCAATTGATTTGACTGGTAATTCGCTGGACCAGAGTGCCAATTCGTCAGATGTGTCCGCAAAGAAACCTTTTGGCCAGAGAAAATTGTCAAAACAGTCAAAATATTCGTCGCGAAAAAGCAATCAAAACTCGGAAAGTCACGGATCGGACGGATTTCGTCCGGGAGTTTTCGCTAAATTGAGCAGCTATCAGCCACAATGGCTAAGCTCATCGGTGCCAAATGACTCATTTTATGCCAAAAATGAAGCGTTGAAGCAGAACAAAAATTTTAAGCTCAAATACAGCGAATCGGCCAAGGTAAATAGATTGAGCGAGCCGCCCGAATTGAACTTTCGTCCAGCCTTGTCAAGCAAACATAAATTTTATGCTAAAAAAAACTTACCCCGTGTAAAAGAGGACAAATTCGAGCATCCGGAGAACTCTCAGTTCATTCTTAAACCTTATACTAATGTAAATGAGCGTTATGAACGTGACTATGAAAATCAAGTGTCCAAACACAGAATTAGAAACAATTCTAGTTATTATAAATCCGAATCTTCACTTGCAAATAACAATCGATATGCTTTTAATGATATTTATTATTAAATTAAGAGCATTATTTATTTAATCTATTTTATTTTTTTAAATAAAAAAAATTTTAAAATCTTATAATCTTATTAGATTAGATATGATTTAAAAAAGAACAATCAAATTTTTGACAAGTCATTTTATCATTTCTATTCAAAGTTAATCAACAGGCTAGTGCCCTTACCTTTTTTAAAGACTGATTAACACTTCATTTGTTTAATTTTTTTAAAATAAAATATCCAAATTTTACATAAAGAATAATAACATTTTGATTAAATTTTTCATTTGAATTTTAAATTTTTGTACAATAAATCATAAATCAAATTTATTAAATAATTAACACGCTCTATTTTAAATTTAGCCTTTATTATTAAATACAGAAATCTTGAAGTGATCAAATGTTAAATTGATCTTTTCGATTACAAAATTATCAATTAATTTTGAAAAAAATAAGAAAAGGTCATTTCACCAAATTTCGATTTAGCACAGTTTTGTATCAATAAATCTGAATTACGAAAATTCCATTTTAAATTTTCTTGACTGATTTGTTTGAAGTTGTTCTTTTATGATTGTAGGTGCATTATCAATTTTCATAATTTAAAATGAAAAAAATTAATAATTTCGATAAAAACGATGTTGATAGGAAAAAAATTATATTTTTCTAAGAAATTAATTACAGAATTAAAGTCTTTACCAAAAATATCAAATTTAAAAATTTGACTTAAACAAGTTTAATAAAAATTACAAATTTTTTGAAGTATGCTGAAACAAGTAATTAATGAAAGACACTAATAAAAATAAGGTAATAAGAAATTTGAAATTGAAAATTTAACTGAGAGTTGTTTTTTAAATTTAAATTAGATTTTAAAAATAATAAAATACTTCTGTTAGTCGTTCAATTTATTCATGATGTAAGATGTTCAATTTGCTCAGTTTATTTATTTTGAATAGTTTAAAAATAAATAATAAAAAACAATTATTTTATTTTATTTCAAATTTTAAAGATGCTTTGTACGAAGAAAAGAATAAAGAGAAATAACTTATTTGAATTTTTATTTAAAGAATTTAAAAGAATTGATTGTTCATAGAATTTTTCTCTTTTAAAAAATATTTTTTAAATCAGCTTTTTAATCAAATTTTTAGAGACATTGAAAAAATCTGTATTTTAAAATAAGACTTATTTAAAAATTGTATTTTAAACTTGAAATTGATTAAAGTAAATACTTTTATTTCTTTTAGTTCTAAAATAATTGAAGAGTAAAAATATTTATTGAATATCTTTCTCTCATAAAAAAAAATTTCGCATATTATTCATTATTTTTCTTAAGAAAGAGTGATACTTCATTAGTAGTAGTAGTAGTTCTTGCTGCGACACCTAACATGTAGAGAGTCTGAGCCCATCACCGCCGATTGGCCGTGTAGATATGTAGCAGCCGATACCATTGAACTTATCTAAAGCCATTTTAAAATTAGCGGTTGACTTAAATTTCACCACATTTTCTGGCAACTTATTCCAATGCGGAACTACTCTGTTTGAGAAAAATACATGTCTGGCGCTTACTGCAGCTGCAAAATCATTTCTAATTTGAGCTGGAAAACTTTCTCTCTGGATTCTGATGCTATTTCTTCTTAACGCCCCGATTGGACCCTTGTTTTCTGATCTATTTACTAGATTCTTGACCAGGCCTACCTTTTTTATTCCATTCACACTCTGTGGTCGCTAGTATAACATTTTAGTTGCTATTTTGTGTATATTTATGCTTTGCATTTAGTCTGCCGAAATGCATTACTTTACATTTATTAACACACAGTCCCATACGCCAAATCTCTATCCATTGCCATACTGCATCCAGGTCTTTCTGTAACATCGCTCTCTCATAAACTTTTTTAACCTTTTCTCTCATAAAAAAAATCGCATTTTATTCATTATTTTTCTTTAGAAAGAGTGATACTTCATTAATAAAGCAATCGAAATTATTTTCGAAAATCAAATTTCCTTTTTTATTAATTTATTTATTTCTGAACTAAAGTTGAAAAAACTTTAACTTTAGTTAATGAATACAAAACTGAAAAACTGAAAAACTGAAAAAAGAAATAACAAAACGTCAATTTATATGACCATCGTCGTCATTATTTCGCTGATATTCAACAATCTTATTTTAGTGCAAGTTTATTACAAATCATAATTTTTGGAATTAAAAAAAATATTAAAATAAAATATTTTAAAATTTAATGTGTGCACTCATTAAAGATACCTAGGAACAATTTTCTTCTACTAAGTATTAACTGAAAACTCATGAATTAATATTCCTATTTAATAAAATACTTAGTACTTTAAGGCACTAAAAAGTATTAAAAATCAATGTTTTTTTTTATTTCACTGCCAATTGATGGGTTTATCTGGTTTATCACCAGTTTATCATTGGTTCCATCCTTAGTATGTTCCTAATCTTCTTTTACTTCAAGTTAACCGATTTCAATTTCATTCGTTCAAGAACCAATTTAACTTCAGATCAAATGGTACATAAGATGTATTAGTTACTAAAATTTTCAGAACAAATTTTAGTCAGTCTGATTATAAGCTTTGGCGTTTTTATACTTTGTTTTTGTTTTTTGTACCAAAATTCACAATGCCACGACTAACCCTGAAATTATAGAATATATACTAAAATTTATAATATAATAAAAAATTTTGAAAATACCCATTTTTATTCTACATTAATTTTTTAACCTTATTATTTCATGAGATTGATGAGGCGTTGTGCATAGAAAACAGATGCTTTAAGCGGTTTTTTACATAGAACTTTTGGAAAGAGTCAAAATAATTTGAATCATTTTTTTTTTAATGTAATTATTTAATTTTTAAAACATTTAATATATTTAATAAAAACGGAAATTAAATATTTTTTTATAAAAATTTTTTTATCTAAAAAGCTATTTATTTTTTTATTCAAAATTAATACAGTAAACGGAAAAAGTTTTTATAAAATGGTTTAGGTTCTTGATTAACTTAAAATCAATGCATTGTTATAGAAAATATCAAAAAGGATTTATTTAAGAATTTTAAATTTGATAGTTAAAAAAAATATTTAAGATAATTAATAATCTCTTTTATTTATCTTAAATAATACTATTTCTAAAAATTCATGTAAAAATTGTAGTTTTAAGAATAAACCTCTATTTTATGAATTAGATCGATTAAAAACAATTTTGATAAATTTTTAATAATTTTCCAAATAGCAATAAAATTCTTGATAAAGACTGCTATGCAAATAAAGAAATGAATCGGCATTTAGTTAATTTTTCAAATGTTTAAGAAACTTATTTTGGACCAAATTAAATTTTAGAATAGACAACAAGAAAATTGCTTTGAATTTTAAAATAAATAATTTATTGCTATTTACTTAAAGAAACATAAAACTAACACAAAAAGTTGACAATAATAAAACTATTTTATTCCTAATCTCTTCTAGAAAGCTTAAATTAATAAACTTTCTTTAGCAATAACAAGATCACCAGAACAATAAAAAAGCCATAAATTAATAAAATAAAAAAATAACCAACACTAAAACAAAGATAAAAAAGTATAATCATCTTGGCTATGAATTGATCGTGAATTTTCTTTTTTTTAACTTCACGATGCAATTTGAAAAAATTGAAATAAATTTAAAATAAAGTTTTAAATTTGAAATTTTTTACAGCTGTAATAAACAGCGAGGCAAAATTCCATAACAGTCATAGCAATTAATTTCTCATAAAATCTCCATAAAGCCCAATTATACAATAAAATAATAAACTTATTAAATTATTATTAGTATTAATAAAATAATTTTTAGGAATTATGGCCTCAGAGCCAATTTTAAATAATACAAACGTTTCAAATCATTCAGCAGTTTGGCAATTGAATCCCGATTGCTTTAGCTACAATCAAAGTCTTCTTCAAATAAAAGCTCCAAACGGCCAAAATTTACATCCGACTTATCAAGCTATACCATCATCATCGAATTTATATGCATCGCAGTATAACTATTATACCAATGACCAGAAAAGCGCCTTTTCTTGCCAAGCGTATAATTTTGAAAATCAAGAATTTTTAAGTGAAGATAATGAATACTTCAAATTTTATTCTAATGGACAATTTTATTCAACCCATGGCAAAAATCTGAATTCATCAGTGTCTTTGGCGAATAACTCGATCAAACCTCTGTTTAATCCAATTTATCAAAGCAATTTTTTCGAGCCAAAGGACTATCAGTCTAATTACATAAACTCTAATGGAATATCAAATGAAGCTTATCTTAATCAACACACAAGTGAGCAAAGATGGCCTCTAAATCCAATGTTTGATCACAATTCAGGTCACTATGCATCGGGACATTTTCAGAAAAATTTTCCTGACAATTCTTCCAGCGTTGTTGAGAATAAATTAGAAGAAAAAAATGATCCTAGTCAAGAGGGATATATTTCAGAATCTTCCATAGATTCTTCGACTGCATCAGTCAAGAATGAGTCTTTTGTATCAAATGGCAAAAGTGATCTAGTACAAGTTAAGAATCAATCTTTAAGTCAAAGTGAAATTATTATTCTTTTTACAAATTAAATAATTTTTAATGTTATAGAAAAAACTCGAACCAAGGACAAATATCGGGTGGTTTATAATGAGCTTCAGCGAAGCGAACTGGAACGAGAATTCAATTTTAGTAAATACATTACAAGCCGTAGGAAATCAGAATTAGCCGATAAATTAGATTTATCTCAAAGACAAGTATTTTATATCAATGATGATGATTATTTGAAATTTAATTTTATCTTTTTTAAGATAAAGATATGGTTTCAGAATAGACGTGCGAAAGATAGAAAAATTACCAAAAAACGAAAAATTGAGCAGAATAATTTAAATGGCTCAATGGCAGATTCTTCGTTAAGGTTAACTATTCAAAATAATGAATCAAATAATTCTTTTCATTTAAACGGAATGAACAATTTTGAGTCTAAACAATTTGGATGGCAAAGTGATCCTAGTCAAACTAGAGCATTTACTGATGTAAATGAACAATTGAATAATCGACATAGCTTTCTAAATTCGTCAGAGTTTGTAGTTTATAATCAAAATGGTCTAAATTTTGGAAATTAATTTATTTTAAAAAATGTACAATAATATGTTTCTATCTTCCATTAAATTATTAATATTTAATTTTTTATTTTTTTTATTCACTTATTTAATCTTAATTTGATTGAAAGCTTACATTTTTTTTTCTCTGAACTTTTAATTCCAAATATTTTTATTATTTTAAAATTTAGATATAGGCTGTAAAATGTTTTAAAATATATTTTTTAACTTGATGGCTACTAGATCACTAGAATTATGGTAATTTTAAGCCACAAGGATCTTTTGAAAGAATGCTTGGTTTCCCATTTCTAATGATGATATCTGCAAAATCAAGTCTCTTCACGTTTTCAGTTTCTTCCAAACAATTAAATGATCATTTAACTAAATCTTTTTAGCATCTAATAAAACTAAGAATTGAATTCTTAAAATTTGACTGATTTTCTCGATTAAAATTTGAGCTCACCAATTTTTTGAAAAAAATGGATCATACAATTAATAAAAATAATTTTCTATAATTTAATCAAAAACAAAATTATCACCGAAAAATTTTTACAAATCTTGCGATATCAATTTGTAATAATAATAGAAATAATAACAAATTTTTTGGAACAAAAATGGAATTTAAATTTAGTATTAATGAATACTATAGACCGATAGCTATCAAAATCATTCAATCGTAAAATAAGTCAATGACGATTCTGTGGGGAACTCGAATCAAGGTATTTAGAAAGCTAAAGAAGATTAAAACTTACTTAGGAGTTTTGTGTACCAAGAAAGGCCTAAAAATTTTGTTTTGAAAGTACAAAAATAAAAAAAGCAAAAAAATTTGAGTTAACAAAAATTTATAAGATACTTAAAGAAGATACAATCCAAGCTAGTTATAATATAGAGTCATTCTACAAGAAAGTATTACTATTTCTATTGAGCTGTTTGCATAAGAAAAAAACAGATAAATTAATTTTCTTTACAGTAACAGTAATTTCAGAATAATATTGAACTGTAATTTCAATATAATATTCAACTCTTTTAATGATTAGATTTTTCAAAATTTTTAAAAGTAAGTAATTTAATTTGTTAAATTTCTATTTTTTTAAAGCTTGATTTATTATTTTATTCTAGAAATAAAAATTTTTATTAAGAATAAAACTGTATTTAGATATTCATATTATAATAATCCTATACCAAAGACAACTCGTTGGGTTACTTTGGGCACTAGCCTTATGATTAGACTTGGAATACAAAAAAGTAACATACTCACATCAAAAAATAAGAAATTTTAAAAACCAATCGATAAAAAAATAAATTCAGTTAAAATATCATATGTTAAGTAACTATTAATACATAGTCTAGTTAAAGAATACGGGGTAATTAGAAAAAAAAAAACTCAGCAGTTTCATCCATATTTTTTTTGGCATTTTCTAATAGAACTCGATGCGCTGATTAATATTATATGTGAAATTTTACTAATTATTTAATTTTTTCATATTGTAAGGCCACTCAAAGTTTGAACCTATTATAGATGGTGGAATTTTTGTTTTAGGATAGAAAAACTGCTACAAATAATTTTTTTTTCTGAAAAAAATGTTTCAAGCATAAAATTCTCTCAGGATTTCGAAAATGCTATCAGTTTTTTTTATATCAATTTTTCTTTTTATCAGAAAATTAAGAAAATCCAAAAAAATAATTTTTCTCTTCCAGAGCGTCAGGTGCGATAAGACGTTAAGACAAAAAATTTCTGAGACACATCATTTTATCTAATTTTAGGCCACTAATAACATATTAAAATATCTAAGATTGGAAAACTTGGCTTCCTTGACTTTTTAAGAAACAAAAACTGTCAAAAAATCAAAAACTTTTTTTAATTTAAAAATTAAATTAAATATGCCTAATATGATGGAAATATTAATTTTTAGGCCAAAATATTAATCTACGTATATGAAAACCCACTAAAATTTCTTTAAATGATGGCTTTTTTAATTTTTATTTGACTTTTTACCATTTTTTTCTAGCAAAGAATAGTCAAAATAACTAAATTTTGTTGCTTGATTCTAAATTAATTTTTCTTAACTAGAATTTAAGATGTTAATCAAGCTTTTTTGTAAGCTCAACAAATTCTCTACAAAAATTAATTTAATTCTGAAATATTTTTTTATAAAAATCGTGTTTTGAACTTGATTTTTGTTTGATTTCTTAAGCCACTTAATAAAAATATAAAAGCATTACTTAAATTAATAATCAGCTACGGATTTTTTTCCTATTCAAATTACTTAACAAATAAATTTTTGAGAAATTTTTCTCTAAATTCTTACAACAGATCAAGCTATTTCCAAAACTTAATTTTTAATTTTAAAAAATAAAAAAAAATAAGAAGAACGTTTTTATGTAATTTTTATTTAGAAAAAATATTTTAAATGTACGAACGACAATTAACGCACTTTTAAAAACACAATTGTTACTAAGCTTTTGAGGCATATTGATCCGGGAAAACTATTCTATGAGCTCCGTCAACAGGAATATTCGGTAGACTACCTACATTTGGAATAATATTCCAAGTAAGATACAATGTCACGTTTTTATTTCCTCTTAAAATTAAAATTTTAAAACAATTTATTAATTCTTTGTAATTAAATTTACTTTAAACCAGTTCCGTCATCCCAGAAAAAATACTTTGTTTTAGCATTTCTCATTTTTAGTTTGTAATTATCCCCTTTTAGAAGTATCTTATCCCAAAGCACTACTTCATTGAGTTTCTTTTTAGCACAAAGCATTAATTTCAAATATTTAAAAAAAAATTTAATACATTTTGCGGTGTTGTATATTCAGCTGTCAAATATAAAAACAATTGTTTAACGTTCCAATTAAATAATGGTTCGAAATCGGCATCCAAATCAAAATTGAAGAATCCAATATCATTTTTCTTTTTTCCAGCTCCAAATTCTGTTAAATGCTTCCTAAAAATTACTTTGAAAAAATAACTTAAACCAAAAATTGAACAATACTTACACAGCAGCTTTAGCACTGTTAATTTTTACAGTTCCATTTTGTTCATACATAAATGAAGTCAAAAACAAACCGAAGGCTAAAACTCCGGTTACTGTGAGCGTAAAGGCGAAAAGAGCGTTAGCTCTCGAAAGTAATGAATGCATCCTTTTTAATCAATAAAATCTTGAAATAAAGCTTTTTTACACAAAATGTATTTCAATGATGACGTGTGGTGAAATGGCATATAATTTTGATTTTTATTTTTTTTTGAAAATTGTCATTTTTCAACGTTTATTCTGCTTAAAATTATTTTTTTAATACATGTATATTTTCTTAATTAACTTCCCAAAAATTTAAAATTTTGATTGAAAAAAAAATATCTAGCAATGAGCCAAATAGATTATCAATTGAGCGATTTTCAAAACTCGGTGTCTAGCATTGAACAAAAATTTGCTTTAATAAAAAAATCTGTTAAAGAAACACTTGGCGACTACAATTTAGGTAGATAATTTCTTAAATTTCAAACCTAAAATAAATTTTTATCAAAGGAGTTGAACTGTTGAATCAATCTTGTGCAAATAATAATAGAAACGATCAGGATGTAAATGGATTTAAGGAAAAAATATTTGAGACTATAATTGCTGAAAGTGAATCAATGAAAGTATCATTAAATGAATTGATACGAATTTCAAATAACTGTAAAGAGTTTCAAGAAAAAGAACTTTCTCTTAGAAGAAAGGTAAAATTTTATTCAAGTAAAATAATTCTAATATTTGTACAGTTTAAGGATGATCCTGATAATTTCGATGAAAAGAACCTCAAGGAATTGATACAATTTAAGGCTACCGACAAAGAAATTAATGATCAAATTTATAAAGAAATTGAAGAAATGATTGAAAATGCTAAAAATTCTAAGTTCGATGAGGATGAAGATATTGTGATGGATGCGCCAACAACCCAAGTAGTTAAATGTCCCATCACTGGCAAACCAATCGAAGATATGGTAAAAAATACCACATGTGATCATGTTTATGAAAGAAGTGCCATCTTGCATCACTTGAAAACCACTAGACATAAAAAGTAAGATAACTTTTTTTTTAATTTTATTAATTTTTCTCTTTTAGATGCCCATTCGCCGGCTGCAAACAAAATGTTCTGTTGGAAAAATAAAGCAACTCTTTTGTAAAAATTAACCTTTTTAAAATAGAATCAGTTCAAATCTTTATGTCTAATAAATATTTTTTTTAAATATTTTTTTTCCAGAAATATATTCCAGTATTATTATTTTTTAGTTCCATTTGAAATTTTGGGGTTGTAAAGTTCGTTTCAATTCAGAAAATCTTGAATAACTTTTTTACTAAAAGAAATAATTTAGTTCTGAAAAATGCTTAATAATAAATGATAATTTTTATATAGAGTTGTGAATTTTCTATTTATTTATTTTATAAATATTTGTTCATTATTTCCAACTGTGTCTGTGGCAAACTTTTTGAAAAAAAAATTAGCTTATAAATTTTCAATGATTTTTTTTAATTTTGTTATCATTTTGGCGCTGAGATCGTTAACAGGACCATCTGCTGTACCAAATAATTATCGAACAATAAAACTGTCACCCAATACTTCCCTAAATTACATTGAAACTTCATCCAAATTTAATTTTAGAAATTTGTAAGATCATAAGTTTTTTGTTAAATATTTATAAAATACTTAAAAAAAAACAAGAATAAAATTAAATAAAAATCTGCAATCAATGTTAAGAAATTAATGAAAAAAAATTATTATAAAGCTTTAGTTTTTGTTGTAGAATCTAACAAAAATTGCAATATTGACGCGTTTATTTATATGTATTGGAATTGAGATGAAGAAAAAAGTTGAATCTTAAATGTGAAAACGCTTGGAGTTTTATCAAAAAAATCAGTCAAATTACCTGTTTTAAAAAATGATTAAAATCTTTAAGTTTTTTAGATTAAACGGTATTTTACAATTTTAAAATGTCCGAAGAAGTTGTTGTAAGAATTTTTGAAGAAAAAAAAATTTGTAAAAAGTAAAATGTTTGTTAAGGATCAGGCTATTGAACTAAGAGAAAAATGCAGTAACGAACCCACTTGCCGAACATTAAAAGAAAAATTAGAAGAATGCACCCAAAGAGTAAATTCGCATCCAGGAACAAACGAAAACTGCGAAGAGGAGTTATTTGACTTTTTGAGATGTGTGGACCAATGTGTAATTATTAATTTTTACGTTAATTGAATCCATTTATTCTAATTTTTTTTAAAAAGGCTGCACCGAAATTATTCTCAAAACTAAAATAAAACACAACTCATTTATAGTTATATCAGCTTATTTTAATTAGACAGATCAGTTAATTAAATTAATAAAAAAATTAATCAAATTTGATTTTTTATCTAATATAAAATTTACCGTCTAATAACTTTTGTAATTCAACATTTATTTGCTGTAATCAAATCAAAGCTTAAAATTTAGGATGAAATTAATTCGTAAAGGTCCAAAAAAGTTAATTAAAAAGCGTAAATGAAATAGAAAAAGTATTTAATGGATAAAATTTAGAAAAAAATTCATTCTTCTTAAGTTTATTCAATTGACTAATATCAACCATAAATTACATACATTTACGTAAAATTTTGAAAAATGGTGAATACCAATGATCATATCAACACTGTCATTTATCCAAAAATGGTATATATATAAAAAAGGATCATTATGAAACGGACTTTACCCGGAAATGGCTCATCTTCAATTTTTTTTCCTAAAATTCAGATCATGTGCATAGTTTTTATCAAAAAACATTTTTTTTCAAAATTTTCATTATTTCATGGGCTTTAGCATTTATTATTTAAAAAATTTTGATTTTAAAATATTTATTTTTGAATAATAAGATTATTTCAGAATGCGCAATTAAAATGAATTAACTCTTTTTAGAATTAATTTAATTCAAATTTGTAAATTTAAGTGTTTCGCTTATTTATTCTTTTTTAATTAAGTTACAAAAATTGCTCATTTTCTATCGAAATACGACTTTAATATTTATACTATCCAAATTCAGTTATTATTAAAATTTTTGAAAATTCTGCTTATATTTTGTTTAATTTTTAGTAATCTTTTTAAAAAAAAATCTTAAAATAAACGGAATCGAATTTATTAAAAAAAAAAACTGATAATTAGGATGAACCAGGTCTAATTGCTAATATCAACTAAAAATTGGTTAATTGAGATGCTAACATTCAAATAAACCCTTAATAATCACCACTTCCCACAAGTACCTTATTCTCACAATGATTGAAAAGTTAACAATTCAAAATTAATAAATTTTATTGACAAATTTTTTAATTAAAAAAAATTCAAAGATTTCAAGAAAACTGTCGCAGAAAAATGTTTTATTTAAAGTGCATGAAAAATTTTTGTTATTAACTTAGAATCATAATGTTTTAAATTCAAAATCCATTAAAATATTAAATGATTAAATGTGAGTATTAATGAATGAAAATAAATGAAAATCCTTAAAAATGTATTCAATTTTTCTGAAGTTGCTTAAAAGCTTTTTTCTTTAAAACTTATGATGATTATTATATGTTTTATAATAACTATAAAATTGACAAACTTATCATTAGATATTAATTTTAATTTGTATATGGTTTTCTCTCTCAATAAAAGCTCACAAATTTATCAATCCAAATGCTGTTTTAACTAGGATGCTATTTTAGATATTTGGTGCGCATTTATTTTTTTAGAAGGTGTCAATATATCTTGAAAGGTACAGTAAAATGAAATTTATTTTACTTTAGCTCTAATTTTTTTCTAATAGACTACATTTTTTTCAATTTCAATTTAGCATTACAATAAATGCTATTTAAATTAAAATGAAATAAGAAAAAAAATTATATTTAATTTTAATATTTTGGTTCTTTTTTTAAGTTGAATTTTTTCAATGACTTTTCCATTGAAAATTAATCTCTTAAGTGTTCATTTTTATATTAGCTAGTTAGCGAAAAATTTAGTAATTTGACAATTTTAATTCAAAATATTGAGATAGAGTGAGAAATTTATTTGTAAATAGAATATTTCCATTTTTTTCAAGTGTCAATTTTATTTGAATTAAAAATCGAAATTCAATTATAAAATACAACCAAAAAAGGAAACAAAAATGATTTAATAGTCTTTAAAGAAAATTTATTGAAAGTATATTCAAATTTCTTAATAAGTCTAAATTGAATCAAAATAATAATAAAGAAAGTCAAAAAAGAGCAGGTTTTGGACTTTAAAAACAATCATTTTGATTCAGTTTTCTAAGAAGAATTTTATGAGATAATTTTGGAAATTTCTCCTATTCATTTAAATCGCATGAAAAATTTTTGTTTTCAACTGGGAATCATAATATGTTTTTTATTCAAAATTCATCAAGATATTAAAAGATTAAAAGTGAGTATTAATTTAGGATCCAAATTTAATTTTCTTTTTTTTAATGTTTTGGTATATTTTATTTAGATATTTACTGAGATTAATCTGATTCATTTAAGCATTATAGAAATCTTCAACACTTTGGGCTGTACGATTTTTCCTATTTTTAGAAATTATCAAACTATTTGAGATCTGTTTTGATCATTTTTTCTTTAATTAAACAAGAATTAAATTTTGAAAAAAAATGTTACCTTTAATTTACAGTTAATTATACATGCCTAGTTTTAAAGAAAATGAGCCTAATATCAAAAGAAGCTTTCCGGAAATTAAAGAAAGCTAGAAAACATGATTAAACCTAATAAATAAACATAGTATTTTTATCTTAATTTTTATAACCAAATTCTTCATATTTGAGCTTAAAGCTCCTCTGAGTGGTAGATTTTTAGCAATTTTTATATTTTATAAAAACGAGTCCCAAGGCTCTTTATTAGCATCATCAGTTTTCAATCTTGTTGACAGTAGAAAGAAAAAAAAACATGAATTCCGTTTTATTAAGACAGTATTTTTTTTTACTTCATTAAACATTCAGAATGTAACGATGATAAATTATTCTGCTTTATATAAACAGCGAGTCTAATCTTTTTGATCATTGCTAAAATTTTTCTTAGCTACTATTTAAATTTGAGAAGAATTTAATTTGATTTATTGCTAAGAAATTGCTAGATATCTAAAAATTTAAATGAGTGTTTATTCCATTAGTATCAATTTGCATGAAAATTAGTAATCCTATCTCTTCTTAAATGAAAGAAAATTAAATTTTAAATGTAAAAAAAGTCAAAGAAATTTTTTTAATCGAATTTTTAAAAATTGGACACTGGGAATACATCACACTTTTCCGTACCCTACAATTTCACATCAAAAAAACTAATAATTTTAGTCACAATTTTGCTTAAAAATGTCAAGCTATCTAAATCAAAAGGATGCTTAAATATTTATTAGATTTTATCTAAATAAACAGCGCTGATGATATGTCAGGAAGTGAATGGAAAAAAATTATAAATTTACTTTAAATATTTTTTTGATTTATCTTTTGGAATGTAACTATGCAAACAGATAATGTCGTAATTATTTGTAAATTTTCTAAAATCAGTTTCCTTTTGCGTTCTATGCGATTAGATTTTATTATGCATTCTAGCTAACAAAAAATTGTTATTTTTTTTATTAGTCTTCAAAGCTTTCTGTTAATTCAAATGGAAATTTGTTCGTTTACTCTTTGCTTGACAATATTTGGTCGTTTTGAACAAATGCAAACATATCCATTTAATCATTCAAATTAGAAATTTTGATCATTAGTTAAGTTTTTTGTAGAAAATTAGATTATAATTCAACAACAAGAACTTCTGATATTCATCAAGGATATATGCTTAAAATATTCATTCTTCCTGAACTTGGGACAAAAAATTCTAATCAAAGATTAAATTAAATTAAACTGCCATCCTGTTTATGAATTTTTAATCTTATCTACGTTGATTAAATATTTTCATATCTTTATTCAAAGATTTATTGTACGATAAAATGTCGCTTTTTTTGACAGCGATTTACTCTCATTTCTGTCATTTTTATCACTAATATAAATTTATTATAAATTATTATTTTCAATTTTGGCCAAATATTTGCTTCCTTTTGTTTTAGTAATTAGATTTATTTGGTCATGAAGCTCAGTCTGTCGAAAAAAATCTAGTCTAATTTTAGGGCTGATAATTATAGCAAACCACAAAGTCAATTTTCGAATAAAAATTTGAATAATTTATCAGCTTGTTAGAAAAAATATTCTTTAATTTTAAAACTAAGTAAGTTTCCTGAACAATCTTCGATTTATTCAACAAATAATCAATTAGATTTCATGTCAATTTTTTTCCAAAACAAACTATTAATTTAATTACATTCCGCCATTATCATGTTCCAATTTTCCATTTTGAACCTCGAATTTTTATTTTGTTACTAATTAAATCTAATTTTGTTTAAATTTGAAAATAAAAATTCGTCACTAATAAATTCAATGTTCAATCAATCGGTAGAAAACAAATCAGAATTTTTCTTTCTATGAGAAAAGTGTTCAAGTATTGTTCAAAATTGCTTCTTTTAAGACATTAAAGGCATTTATTTTGACGCTTTAATTTAATAATTAAATGAATTTATTTTATTTAAACAGAAAAAAATTAAAAGTTAAAAAAATTGCTTCCGGTGTGGCAAATTTTTAATTTTATGGCTCCATAGGTAACAAATAATTCAAAGATATGCTTTATTCAAACAGCTTTTATACCAGAAATAATTAAAAAAAATATTTTTATAAGGCTACATTATTTTATGTTTATTAAAATATTATCTAATTTTTTAGTTTGAGAAAAAATCAATTATATTTTTAGACTTAAGTCGATATGGAGTACAAAGAGAAGTTCAAGTCGAATTCAAGGATCATTAACTAATAAAAAACTATAAAAGATTTTTTAAATTTAGACATAAGGTATGGTTAATGTTATGAAGAATTCGAAAGAATTGTCATCATCGTCTTTCAATGTGAGACGAAATTCGTGTTGTTTTAAAAATTTAGCTAGTTGTTTCAGATCTAACTCAGTTGACACAGATTATCAAAAAGATTCAGCAAAGTCTGACTCGAAGATAAATGATGTGAAGCATGATTCGTTTAGCAATTGCGGAAACTTGCAAAATGATTCCGATTTGGTTCTTGGAGACCAAAAAAAAAGTATCAATGCTAGCGAAACTTCATTGAAAACGGATTTAGGTAAATAGGATCATTTTACTTGGATTTAGCGCTCATTTTTTTTTAATATTTAAAGCCCTGAAATCGGCGATGCTGATCCAAAGATGGTACCGAAGGTACCAGTCAAGAATTGAGATGCGGAAGCTGACAGCTTGGACTATTTATCAATCTATCGAGTACAGTGGTGAACAAGACCAGCTAAAATTATATGATTTTTTTCTTACCTTAATTAAAAATTGTGATTTAATAAACAAATCGAATGGGTTAAACAATGAAACTTTTAAAGATTATGGAACTATTGATGCAAATGATGCCGAATTCAATCATTTGCCAAATGAAAAGAAAAAGTTAATCAGCGCTAACGCCCAAGTTGTAAACAAGGTCCTTGAAAGCGATTTGGAATACATGAAAGCAAGTAAGATTATGCGAAATTTTTTTTTGATTTTCTACTTTCAAAAAATCAAGCTAAAAACACCAATTTAAGAAGCTATTTGAATAAACGCAAAAATACCGAAGTTACCATCGAGTCATCTTACAAAGGCATGCACTTATTTCTACCAATAACCAAAAATCTTTTTTATGATTTGATCGAATGTTTTAAACAGAATAAAGTAAATTTTTATTATATTTTTCAATTAATTTATTTGGAATTTATTTTAGCCTCTTCATGCAAAATATGTCATTTTAATTCTAGAAGAAACCCTAAAAGCTCTTAAAAAACTCAAAAATTTAAACTCAATATCGACTAGTATATCCAAGAATGTAACTGTTATTGGCGATTTACATGGTCAACTGGACGATTTGATGCTTATTTTTTATAAAGTATAAATTTTAATTTTGCAAAAATGGAAATTTTAACTCCATAATATCTAACTATTTTTGCTCATGTGATTAAAATTAATCAAAATCTTTGGAATTTTAATCTTGAATAACTTTTTTTCAATATCGATTTTCTTTTAGTTTAATATTTTGATAATAATTCTAGCTGACAAAATAGTAAAAAAAAATATTTTTTAATTCAAAATGAAAATCTTCTATTTTATCGAGTTTAGACCTTTTAACAATGAAAAAATAGAAGTTTCCATGTTAAATTAATTTATATATTTCCCCTTTGTTTATTTCCTTTCTATCCTCTTTGTTTTTTTAAGCTTTATTAATTCATAAAGAAATAGTATTGAATAAAATGAAAAAATATCGCTTGACTTATCGATAAAAAGTAATTATGGCTTAAATTAAAATTATTTTTTAGAATGGTCTTCCATCTGAAGATAATCCATATCTTTTCAATGGGTAAGCACAAATGAATATAACTTACTTTTTCAAAAATTAAAAGCAAATCTTTATTTGAATTTCACCTAGGGATTTTGTCGACCGTGGCTCAAAATCAATTGAGGTGTCATTAATAATTTTCTGTGGATTTCTGATGAGCCAAAGCGCAGTGTACATAAACCGAGGTAACCACGAAGATTATGTAATGAACACTAGATATGGCTTCATCAAAGAAATATGCACCAAATATGGTGTAAATATTTTCTTATCAATTAAAATAAGATATTATTTAATGTTGTTATTTAAAAGAATCACAGCAAAAAAATCAGCATTTTATATAATGAAATATTTAGTTGGCTTCCATTGGGAACACTAATTGATAGCAAAATTTATGTGGTTCACGGTGGAATTTCTGATCGCACACTTCTCTCTGACATCAACAAAATCAAACGAGAAAAATATGTCTCTGTCCTCAAACCACCAATTTTAAATGACGAAGGAGAAATCATCAAAGATTTAGGCATAGATGATGTTCTAGAATGGAGACAAATATTGGACGCATTATGGAGTGATCCAAAAAAGACTCCCGGAATCCAGCCTAATTCATTTCGCGGAGGAGGTTGCCTATTTGGTGAAGACATTACCTCGACTATAATGGAAAAAAATAGTCTCAACTTAATCATTCGTTCACACGAGTGTAAAGAATTGGGCTATGAATACTCACATGGTAACCGAATACTAACAATATTCAGCGCGTCAAATTATTACGAATATGGTTCAAATCATGGCGCCTACTGCAAGATAACATCAGCTGACACAAAACCGATAATAGTTCAATTTTATTTGAACAAAGGAGAAGATTTAAAAAAATCCCTAAGTCTTAGAGAAAGAGTAAATGGAATAGAAGTATCAGCAATTAAACATTTGTTAGAAAAATTTGCTGCTAATAAACACAGGCTCTTACAAGAGTATAAAAAAGAAGATTTGGATAATAAAGGATCAATTTCTGTAAATAACTGGTGTAGGATAACCGATGAAGTGCTTGAGTTAAAATTGCCGTGGAGAATTTTGCGATCCAGATTGGCTAAATTGGATAAAGATGGACGAGTTTTGTATGAATCTACTTTTGAAGGTCTTTCCCTTCCTCAAATTAAAATAAGAGTAATTTTCAAAATTATTTTGGCAATAATTTTAAATTTTTCATTTTTTCATAGAACGATGAAAATATTTCCGAATCTTTATACAGACATAAAGATATTTTGGAGAGTATATTTAGAGCAATTGACAAGGATCATTCAGGTTAAAAACAAACTGAAAAAGAAAAAAAAATATTTACATTTTTTTTAGGCCAAATATCCAAGGAAGAATTCAGAGATTGCTGTAAATTGATGAGTCAACATGATCAAGGCTTTTCATTCTGTGAATCGAGCATTGATGATATGGCAAATACAATGGATTTGGATAAAGACGGTTTTATAAACTTAAACGAATTTTTAGAAGCGTTCAGATTAGCATCTGAAAAAGCTTAAAATTTTCACTCTACATGATAAAAATAGCAGAACTTTTTTTTTAATTATTTTGAAAGATATTGATGTATATATTTAGAAATTAATTTTGAAAATATGGTATTTTATTTCGTTATTTTAGGACCGTGTCAGAAAAGGTAAAAAATAACTATGTTTATTTTAAAAAAATATTTCGAAAATCGTTTGTTTTGAATAAATTTTAAAAAAAATTTTAACTGTAATTATGATTCAATAATTCAGTATTTTGTTCAATATTTTCTAATAGTATATTTTTTTAATTTATTAATTTACTTTCAAATAAATATAAATTATTTAATAAAAATAAATTTGCAACTGATTTCTATTTTAGAATGCTAATTAAAATTGAAAATCAATCAAAAATACTAAATGAATATAAATTTAATTTAAATTCAACATGTCTTAGCTAAATGTTGGTTCAAAGTAACCTAGTAAATTAACTTCAAGTTAAAATCAAAGAACAAAAAATTAATTTTTTCCCATGTGCCAAAAAGATAATAAAATCTTCACTATCAATTTGATTTATTTTAAAATTAATTTAAAAATTTTATTTAAATAAAAGTATTAAAATACTACGTTGAACTTTGATTTTTAAATTTTTCAATTTATACTAATTTCACAGTGCTCATACTAATTTCATAGTTATGATCATTTCTTAGAAAAATGTTTATCATATATCTTGTTCTAAGAAAATTTAATTTTCTACTATAACTTTGGTTAAACAATTAATTTTGCTTGTTACCCACAACCCATTAGATAAAATTAGGAATAAATTAAAATAATCTAGAAATTTTTTTATTTTTGTATACTTATATTTGATAATATATACTGTCAAAAAATAACTTAAATTTTGCTTAAAATATGATTACACAAAATTTATTTTTTTTTAATTTAAATTCTGAAATGAATGAGAAAAAAATTGTAATTTTATACGGAAGTCAAAGTGGAAACTCGCAAGATATCGCTGAGCGAATCTGGCGACGTACAAAGACACTGAATGTAAATTCGGTGGTTTCATCATTCGACCATTTTGACTTGAACAATCTTTTCGAAAAAGACTTAATTTTAGTATGTGTTTGTTCAACGACTGGTCAAGGCGATGTGCCCGACAATATGACAAAATTTTGGAAAATGATCATGCGTAAAAATATTCCAAATGATCTTTTTGAAGGACTGGAATTTTTTACCATTGGCCTTGGCGATACTAGCTATGAAAAATTTAATTTTACTGCAAAAAAGCTTCACAAGCGTCTGATTCAACTAGGAGCTAGTTCTCCTGCTGAAATTTGTCTCTGTGACGAACAGCATCCAAATGGAACTGAAGGAGCTTACTCAAAATGGATACAAAATTTTTGGAAAATTCTAGAAAATTTTTTTACATTTAACACAGAAAACCCTAGGCCATACATTCACAAATTTAGACTAGAATATCCGGACCAGGCTAATCATGAAAGAATAGACTCAGCATCAACCGCAGCAGCAAATGAAATAGAACCCTTTTATTCAAGACTTTTAAAAAATGACCGAGTTACTCATAAGGATCATTGGCAAAATGTTCGATTACTTGAATTTGACTGTAATACAGAAAGAATAAAATATGAACCTGGTGACGTATTGGTGATGAGACCTTCAAATACAAATCAAAATGTCCAGAAGTTTCTCGACACATTTCAACATTTAAATCTTAGACTAGAAAAGCGAATTAAAATTGTATCAAATTATCCGAATGAATTTGAATTAGACAACGAAACAAATGAGAACTTGGTCAAAACAATTGGCGACTTGGTCTTTAATTATTTTGATTTGAACAGCATTCCAAGACAATCCTTTTTCGAAGTTTTTTTCGAAATATCCCAAAACGAACTAGAAAAAGAAAAACTTGAAGAATTTTTGTCGCCTGAAGGACAAGAGGATTTATTCAATTACATCTATCGCCCGCGCCGAACTATTGCTGAGGTTTTTTTCGATTTTCCCAACACATGCAAGAATATTACTGATCTGGAAACCTTGCTTGATTTAATCCCTGCGATCAAGCCACGCTCTTTCTCCATAGCCAGTAGTCCTCATGTTCACAAAGATAAAATTCAATTGCTAGTCGCAGTGGTGGAATATAAGACCAGACTCTATGAAACTAGAAAAGGAACTTGTTCGTACTGGTTGAGTCAATTGGACCCCAATAACGAAATTAAAATTCCTATTTGGATAAAAAAAGGTTCTTTTAAAATTGATTTTAAAAAGCCCTTAATTTGTATCGGCCCTGGAACGGGTGTTGCACCGTTCAGATCATTAATAAATGAAAGAGTGTTTAAACACAACTTGGCAGATAATCATTTGTATTTTGGATGTAGATCTAAATTTAAAGATTTTTATTTTGAAAATGAATGGAAGTTGATAACAGACTCGAATTGTTTGTTTGTGTATCCGGCATTTTCAAGAGATCAAGAGGAAAAAGTTTATGTTCAAGATTTGATGCTAAAAAATTCAGATAAAATTTTTGACTTGATACACAATCGTGAATCATTTATTTTAATAGCAGGAAATTCAAAACGAATGCCTGAAGATGTTTTGGCTACATTGGAAAAGATAATTCAACAAAATGCTCAAAAGTTAGGCCTAGATGAAACTGAGAAAGAGAAAATCGATGAATTTGCTAAAAAATATGTGGATGGTTTAGCTATTAAAAATCGTCTTCAAATGGAAACATGGTCTTAAATTTTTTTATTGATTTTAGTTGATTTAAATAAATAATTTAAATCTATTTAAAACATTAGAAAATAAAATTGTTAATATTTTAAGATTTTTTCAATTTGTGTTCTGAAAAAAATTTCATAGAAAAAAGAATAGTGAAAATAATTTCATTGAAAGCAACGATTTAAAAATTGACAGAGCTAGCAAACGGAGTGATATTGCCATCGGTGTGTCTTTTCTTTATTTTTGATGCGTATTGCGAAAAGAAATCGTATTGAAATGGAAAAAAAATGCAAAATTGATCACAGCAGAACAAAATTTAGTTTGTTGAATTTTTTATTTATAGAATACATTTGATATCACTATAAGGATGACACCATCACTTATTTGTCAACTTAAAACAAAACCATAAACTTAGAAATTAAATATCGTATTTTCGGGTCTTGTCCAAAATGTGATCATTTTGATGGACAAGACTAATGACCAAGTCCATGACCACACAATATGTGATCAAAAATACGAAAAAAATAAGGAAATTTTTTTAATTTGGTGATCAAAGTTTCAAGTAAATTGATCATAGTTTTTAATCTTTCTACTCATTAATTAACAGTCTAACAGTCAAAATTATTTCAATCAGCTTTTTAAAAAATGGAAAAAAAGTCATCACAAATTGATCTAAATGTTCCACTAGAGAAAGAATGACATTCTTAGAATCGGTAAATCTTTTTCTCTGTTTCAAAAGTATTATCGTCCCAATTTTTTTTCAATCAAATTTAGAGCATTTCTATTCATTTTTGAAAATAAACTGAGTGATTATAAATATTATTTTAATAATCAATACACAAATTTTCATGGTCAACTGTATGATCACCTATTGTGTCTGAACCTAAACAGTCTCGTTCACCAAACCAGCATCACCAAAATAATCACATGTTTTTTGATCGGTTGATCAAATTTAGGACATTCCCGACAGTTTTAAATTATTCTCTGTATTTAAATTAAAAAATTCAAAATTAAATATCTCAGTTTCAAGATTCTCAGGAAAAAAATAAATTTTTTTTTGTGCTTTTTATTGTGTTTAACACTAGATATATAATAGAAAGGACTTAGAAATGATTTAGACTCAAAGTAAGCTTTCGATTCCTGTGAAAAGGTGTTTTCTAAATTTTCAATAAATTTTCGTTTGTTTAGTTTCTTCAGAGACAACTTCATGCTCATTTTTTGCTTATTTGAGTCTTTTTTTGTTTTTCATTACTTTTATTTTACTTTATAAAATGATGTGGAACTTGATGAGATTTTCGTGTGGAAATTAATATTCATTATTTTAAATTCAAAATCAGAGTTGTTTTTAAGTCACAGTTTTAAGTCTAAGTCACAAAAATTTAAGTCAAAGTCATGAGTTAGATTAGAAATACTTTTAATTATTTATTTCATTAAAATTGAGTATTATTGGTAGTGGATGATTGTTGGCCGTTGGTTTTTTTTTTAATAAAATTATGGTTTTTTTTAATTAATAAACATATTTAATTTTCTTAACTTTTTAATTTTTTATGATATTTTGGCATCTTTTTTTCAGCGCCGCAGTCCCAAATTCTGGCCGCCAAGCTGAACGGCTAAATGACCGCCCGCCACAATGTTGACCGTAACTTTGACTTGCCGCTTTTTTTTTACCGATTTTTTAAACTTAAAAATTTTTAAGTCATTGACTTGACTTGACTTAAGACTTGTGACTTAAAAACAACTCTGTTCAAATTTGTTTAATATAAGATTAAATTTTGATACAGTGTATATGATTTAGATATTTAGGTGAATTATTCTATTAATGCAAAAATAAAAATTTTAGATTTTTAACTTGGCACCAATTGACATCATTAATACGAAATTTAGCTAAGTACTACGATTTATAAGAATGAGTTTAGTTAAGTTTTTTTAAATAAAGGTTTACAATGAGCGCTGACTTAAATCACAAGTCTATTTTCAATGAGTGACAAAGTTCTAAGTATCAACTTTTTTTAATTTGTCAAATTTGTTTCAAATTCACATAGTAATGAACAAATACTTTTCGTCAATTTTGTCAATTTCGTCAAATTTGTAATTTAATCGATGAAAAAAAATTTCTTAATTTAAATTCAATATTTGTTAATATTTTTGTTCTTCCCTTATTATCAAATAACAATTAATGAACAATAATTTTAATAAAATTTCAACTTATAAATAAAAAAATATTAAAAAATTTGATTTTAATCTGTTTATTTTTCATTTTAAGCGATCGTATTAATTTGTGATAATTTATTTAAAAATGAACCCATTATTTTGATAAAAACTCGAGGAAAAAAAAGCAATCAATCTAAAAAAACCATAAATTAGTTTCTTAAAGTAAATTGTATTAAAATGATAACTTTTGAACAAATTTTACATATTTTTAATGAATTTTTCTAAAATTTTTATTTTAATTAAATATACACTGAATTATCACCGTGTTCTGATATTCCATTCTAGCTTAATTCTCAAACGATTTTATTAAATCATCAAATTCAGCTACTTTTGACTCATAGTTAAACAACTGTTGGTCTAAATCTTTTAAAACCTCGCTAAAACTCGGTTCACTTTGGAACGAATCGAGAATAGGCGCATTCTCACAAGCTTTGTAAAATGTTCTCAAATCATCGGCTGCATCACTCAACCCAAACGCAACTTTCTTCTTAAAAAAGATTAATTTTTATCCTTATCTAAATAAACATGGACAATTTTAAATATTATAACTTTTTAGAGACAATTTCTAATAATAAGATTAAAAAAAATAGATAAAAAAGTTTTATTAATTTATTTTAAAACCAATTCTAGATAGAATGTTTTTTACTTAAATCATTACTTAAATACTTAAATTAATTTTAGATTCCAGCAAATATTTTTTATGTAATTTTCAATTAGTATATTCCTCATAAAATCAACAAGTACCGTTATCTTTGAGTATTTGGTGACTCTAAGATGTTAGAATTTTTTTTTTCACTTTTTGATTTAAGGGACTAAAATCGGATTTTTATAATTGACTATTATAAAAAAGTGGAATAATTAAAACTTTAAATCTTTTTAATTGTTAAACTAAATTTTTTGTTTATTTTTTGCAACAAATCAATGCATATATATAAATTATTTAGAACAATCTAGATTAAATTATTTATAATTTATTTTTAAAATAAAAAATAAAATAAAAATTGAAAACCCGGGGATCGCACGAATGACAATAACCTTCGCTTGAACCCTCATGTTTACATCACAAAGTTTTTTTTTTTTTTAATTAGAAAATAGAATAAAAAAAAAAGTTCTTTTTAAAAATAAAATATTGGAAGTCATAAGGATTATGACCTTTGACATTCATATCGCCTTGGTTGCGGCTTTTAAATAAATAAATAAATAAAAAAGTTGTTTTATAATAGTTATCTTCTATTTTTATTGCGTTTCGAGGTTTGGGCCACTAGTGTTTAAGGTAAGAAAGTATTCACCAAAATTATTTCAATTTTTCAATAAATTATCCCAGTCAATCTGGGCCGAAAATCAGTCAGACTTTTCTCATTACATTAGCCGAAAAGTCACCAATCTCTAATAGAAATGGTATTACTAAATTAACCATCATTCATTTTAACATAATTAGTTAGCTTGATGAAAAAAAACTCAAAATATTAAAATTTTTTAATCAATAATTTTCAATTATTTAAAATAAAGACTTTAACCAATATTTTTCCTTTAATAAAAAATGGAATTTTAAATATTTGAATAATTTTAAAATTCCATTTTTTATTAAAGGAATTTTAAAATTATTCATGCCAGTCGGGTCATTTTGACCCATTATAAAAAATTTTAAAGCCTAAAAAATGAAAAATAGATTTTATTTTCATAAATAGCTTATTCTTGTGATCATGGATTAAATTTTTTTGCCGAAAATGATATATTAACTCTTAAATTAAAGCTGGAAAAAAATGACAACATTTTTTCGGTAAATTTCACTTTTAAGATAAGATTCTAAAATTGGATACTTTTTCTAAAAATTGTCCATATCTGCACCAAACAAAAAAATAAACTCACCGATTCAATGAAAACAAAATCATCTGTCGCTTGATTTAGGACTGATTTAGCCTCATTGAAGTTATTGTTATGATACTCGAGCATTTTAAAATTTGGCAACGAACACGGCGATGCCAAATGCTCATCATTGTTCAGCATTTTTAAATGTCTATTTGGCATGATTTTTTGCTGCTGATATTCGACCAAATTGTTTGGAGGTGGGGGCGATTGAGCGAGAAAATTTTCAGCATTCTTCGCATCTGATGTGCTCATGTTACCAAAATCATTAGATAACAAAGTAATGAATGGCGGCAGGTCATTTTCACTTAAATTACTAAAGGATGATGAAAAATAATTATTATTAAAGCTAGTTGATGGCACAAAGGCAGCACTTTTAAGCTTAAAATAGTAAATTGTATCGGGCGTGCTTCCAATCGAGCTGCTATTGTATTCATCTGCTGAACTCTCATCCGGATCTCTATATTTTTTAAGCTGCATATTATTCCCTTCGGAATCGGACCTCATTGGAATTGGCTGTGTTTTTGGCGTGTTCTTGAACAAATTAGTCTCACAAATTGTGTTTAAATTGGACGTGGAGCGTTTGCAAAGACTATTTTGGTCAGAAAAGCTTCGAGGGGACTTGTCTGAATAAGGTGGTGAGCTCGGCGAAATAGATATTGCGGCAGACTGTTTTTTTGTCAGTGCGGGTGACTCGGTTCGAGTCTGGTTTGGAGTAAAATGATCATCTTTGATTTGTATGCCGCAGTATTCGGCGGAATTTTGAGAATTTTGAGGTGTCATTGTAAGACGCGTTCGATAGGCCACATTGACTATTATGGAGCCTATCGGCGTGCCCACAGTGCCCACTTTAGCTGTTGCGTAATTTTCTCCCAAATGATGCACTATGGGCTCACCGCAGTACATTCGGTACAGGAGCACATACGTGTCTGAATTTTGTCGTCGTGATAGTTGATATGTGGGCAAAGAGCGTGTTAAGCACATCAGAGATCTGAGCACTAGGCTCATTTTCTTGTAAACACTAAAACAGACCTTTTGCGAAGCATCGACCAGCTGGTCATTGAACAAAATGCACCAAGTCTCCAAAATCATTGTTTGATTTTCGGGTGTTCTAAGTGAAATTTCGATGCAGAAAGGAGAAGAGTTGAAAAGGGATTCGACATTGCCCAGAGACAACTTTGTCATGTTGGTAATTTGGGCCAGATCTTTGATACTCAAATTGAACCAATCTGTGTTGTGCGCGTAAACTCGTGATTTTGTTGGTTTTTTGTCGCCAAGGCGAGATTGAACAATTATTTGAACGGCTTTGCGCGTAAAATGTTTTGTGTATTGTAGAAGGGCCTCACGGTCATGTTTGGACAAAAATTTTGCCGATGTTATGGGATTATTTAGGGAAAATTGACCTGCTGGCGAGCCGTTTATGGTTGGTGATGAGTTCAATGGTGAAGAAGCTAGCATTTTAAAAAATTTCACACATTAAATTTCTTATTACGATTTTAATTTTAGCTCTAAACTGACATTTAAAATTCAAAAATCATTTTATCAAAATTTCCCTTTCTTAATCAATCTGAAAACGAAAAATGAGTATGAATGAGAATATATTGGTTAATTAGTTTAGTTGGATTTTTTTGTTGGGCTAAAATACCAGAGAATTAAGCTATAGGAAAATTATGCTTCCAATTATGCTCAAATATTTGAGTAAATCTGAATAGAATAAAAATTTTGATAAAATAATTTTTAAATCTAAGATCGTTTAGTTGAAATTAATTTAGCAAAATTTTTTTAACAAAATTTTTGTTTATTTAGAATTTTTATTTTGAATTGTACTTATAAAGTTAGCAAGAAATTTGAGGTTGATTTTTGAAAAAGTCATTGAGTATTATTTCTGAGCTACACATCAGTTGAAGTTTGCTTCCAATTACAGATACGTCTCATTAACTTCTATTCCTTGTAAAGTTCTAGAGGGAATTTTAAAAGATATCTATTCTCGTAATGAAGGGTAGCCACATTAAAATGATCTTGTTTTAAAATAGTCTTGAACGACAAAAACTCTTGAAATTTAAGACATAACAGACTGTGTGGGAGAAAATACAATAATGACGTCTTTAATACAAATTTCCAAAAGGATTTTTAATCAAGTATCGTATTTAAAGTTTTTTGGCAATTTATTTGAATAAATATAAGAAAAATTTCAAGATTTAGATTTTATAACACTAGCTCCATCATTCTTGGAAATGTCTGATTTGTTCTTGCTCTAATATGCTGCTTTTAATAACACCAAAGACGGTAATTAGGAGGTTACAATAATGGTGCGACATTCGGTCAAGTCATAAAAGCATATTTTTCAGGAAAATCGAAAAAAACAGTAGTTGAGCACCTAAAAATATCGAATTCTTTAGTTTAATCTAAAAATTCTAATAAAAGAATTCAAATTTGACAAATTTGTTAAAAAACACATGATTTGAAGAGATTTTTTAAGAAAAATAAAGCAATAAAGTAAAAAAGTAAAACCATAGATTTGTTCAGATTTTTGTAAAACCATATATTTATAAAAAAAAATTTGGCTCATAATTGATCCTTCGCAGGAGATACGATTTAAACCAGAAAAAACACATTTTTTTCCTTTTTTTAGTCAACAAAAACCGCCACACCCTTTTCTAAATTACATTAGCATGTAGAGAATTTTATGCTCTTTCAGAATATGTATACTATTTAAGTATATTTAAGTTTTATCTTTGAGATTTTGAGTCTTAAAGAACAACAACTTTTTAAAGGGTTTACTATTTTTGGAACCCTGGGTGTAAAAACTTTTTTTCTAGCCCCCTCAAAAAAAAATTTTTATGGGGTTTTCGAGGGCGTAGATTACGAATTTAAAAACACTAAAGTTTTGAATTTCATGAACTTTATCTTCTATATTTTTAGCAAAATATATTTATTTTTTTTTAATTATTAAACATACAAATAAAATTCTTGGACTGTGTTTCTACATTAAGAAAGTATCGTGATTTTAAATTTTAATTACTTGATTTAGAAACTAATCTGATGTTCTAGTGTTAAAGAACATGATGTAAGCTAGACAATCGCAAAATATTGAATTATTTTTGTATTCTGTTCAAAAGGTTCAAGGATTTAAATTATTAATAAGAAGTCAAAACAGCGGCGTAGCCAGAGAGTTGAAAGGATTATAAGCTCCTAGATTAAATTTTTTTGATTGCAAAATCGTGTTGTTCACTTGGAATAAGATAATTTACAATTATATGGTCCATCAAAGCATCTCGGATGATAGGGGTGATTTTCATCTTTCCAGACATTTGAGACACAACCATTCATAAACGAGCATTTAAATATTTCACCAAGTATTCATGCAAATAATCACATAAAGGTATAGTCCATCTGGGTCATTATTTAAGTAAGCATAAAGCAAATTTACTAATTGCTTTTAGCACGTTAAATGCTAAGAAGATCTGTAAATCATCATGATTAAGATTGTTTCTAGCGTTTCCACAATAACGCAAATCGTACTTTGAGTTTATCTAGATTTAATTTTACGTAAAATTTCGTAAATTTCCTTGTTTCCTTGAGTCAAAGCAAAATCCTTGTATGTGACTATGAAAATATAAAGACAAATGTGACAATCATCACTTTTTCACTTAATCATCACATCAATTTTTATTTTATACAAATTTATTTTTAATTAATAAAAATTATTTAGAAAAAATCTTTAACTTTTATTTTGTAATAAAATTTTGTAAATTTGTTAGTTTAATTGTTTAGCATTCTTATAATCTTTTTTGACGCCTTTTTGGTGAAATAGAAATAGCTTGGTGGAATGAAGTTTGGATCTTCTACAATAATCCAGAATGCATAACATAAGAGCCAAGACCACGTCTATCACCACTACAGACTCATAACCCGAACATAAATCTTCATCAAAAGGTCATTTTATGCGTTTGAAGGGACAAAAAAATATCCAATATTTTAATTAAAATAATAATTATTGAAATATCTTATTTATTAAGCTTTTGATTTTTGTTACTCTTATGTGATACTAGTTGATGTTTAAATTCTTAAATTTCATCTATGGTGAAGATTCGGCGAAGAACTATCACTTTAAATAAATAAGAAATCTCATTTTAGTTAGCTTTTTTTGAGTTTGAACTATTTAAAATAAAGTGATAAAAATTTTTACCATAAAATGAAATCGACAAAAAGTTCCCTTAAAATAAAAATAAAATAAATATTTGTATCAATTCGTTTTAAATGTTGCTTTAAAAAGGATTGTTTGTTTGTTTAAAATTATAAATATCACGATATATCCGAATCAGTTTTTTTAAATACTTAATTTTGATATATATTTCATTTTATTTTTTAATAAAATATTCACATTTTAACATCATTTTTAAAGTAATTGAAATTGAATTTAAGACTATAAATCAATTTTTTGTCAAAATATTTTTGCGTCTTTCTTGATTAATAATAAGAAACAATTAAAAAATATTTTAGTAGAGTTAATATTTATTACTTTTTTTCAGCCCAAATTTCAAAACATTCAAAGCTTAAGTTAAAATGTCGCAAAATATATATGTAAAGGTCAGAAAAATTTCCTTGTCTAAATAGTTTAATTACAAAAATTTTAACAAAGCCGATGTAAAATGATAAACAAAATTCAATCAGATTTTCTAAAGATTCCTGATGACAAATACCGTGATTTAAATAGGTGAGGTGTTCAGATAGAATAGGGTTCATATTCAGCAAACTTACTATTATTAATTTAAAAAAATAATTTCAATAAAATAAAATTTTGTACTGTGTTCTTGCAAGTGATTTTTTTAAATTTTCTAAAGTTTCATTTTTGCATCAAATATTTATTTTAAGAACGTTTGAATTAATTCTCAAGAAATTTTAGAATCATTTTGCTTCCTGTTTTTAAAAATGTTTATTTGAGATTATAAAAAAATTCAACAAAACAAAATTTTTATATAACTTGCCTTTAATAAAACTTCAAGTAATTCATCTTAAGTTAAGATGAATTCTTAAAATTAAATTGATGATTTAAGAAATAATTATTTTTGTATTTTAAATTTATAAATTTATCAACAATTTAATTAGTAGGATTTTTTAGGAAATCTTTTTGAATTAAAAAAAAATTATATAAAAAAATTTAAAGAATACTTTTATTTGAGAAGAAATAAATTTATTCTTTAAAAACTATTTTTAAAGTTTTAATAATTGAAATTTCTGCAATTTTAAGTTATTTTAAGTTAAAATAATATATAAATTAGAATCCATTTTTTTTTAATTTTTAAATTTATTTTCATTCAAAAAGTCTGTGCTGTTTATTTTCAGTCCAACAAATTTTAAATAAGCTTTAAAATATATAAATTTAAAAAAAATTAAGAATTTATTTAATTGAAAAAATCAATGTTTAATTGCAATGATAATTATTTTTTTGTGAATTAACAAAAACAATTCTGGATATTTTTCATCATCTGAAAAAAATTTAAGACGTGTACACTCGAATCATATTATATCATATTAATTTTATATTGAATATTATTAAATTAATATCTCTAAAACAAAATTTATACTGTGAAATAATCACTAGTATCTATTTAACTCACGAATTTGAAATAGCATCATTTCGAATTTTTTAAAATTTTGAAAAATTACATTTAATATAATGGAAATTGATATCAAATAAGATTATTTTTATCTTTTTATTAATAGGACCACTTGGTTCTTTTTGAGTTTGACACTGAGGCTTTTGAGTGAATTGAATTATTATTAAAAATAAGCTTTATTTATGAATTTCCTGAAAAAAAAGAAATAAAAACGTTTCGTATTTGCTCAAAATATTTTTCTGATTTAAAAAATATTAGATTAGTTATAACAAATAAATAAAAACTCATCATCTCTTCCTAAATTGTCATTGTTTTGTAATTTTTTTAAAGGTTTCATAAGATTTTTTAAATAACAACAAATCGAAAAAACACGAAGATTAAATATAATCCACATGATAATTCTATTTTAATAACAAAATAACATTCAAGCAATGAAACTTTTTAATTAGAGAAATTTCAAATCTTTCCTTTTTTTTAAATTAATAATATTCAAAAGAAAAATCAAAATTCAATGAACTTTCATAAGTTTTAATGTGTGTTTATCATTTTAGCTATGATTGTCTAGCCTGCTTGTTCCTATAAAAATATTCCTTAAAAAATGGTAATAGTTTTAAAAGCTTTAATTCAACATCAATATTTCTAAAAAATTTTTTTAATTTAACATAAAAAAATAAAATTTTCAGCTTCGATGGTTTTTGTCTTTCTTACAACCATTCTAAGAGCTATTATTCCAGAAATCAGAGAAAATTAATTTTATTTAAGAATAAAAGTACAGAAATAAAATTGATAAGGATTATTGATATTAATCAAATTTTAAATCATGAAAAAAGTCAATTGAATTTAGATTTCTAATCAATCTTATCTTTTCTAATAAATATATATTAACCTAGCATAGATTTTTCCTTTTTACTTTCAGTTTTATTGAAAAAATCGTTCAAAAAATTGATTTTAGAAGCAAGTATTGACTATCGGTACTGATGACTTAATTAAAAAAAAATTTTCTAAGATTATTCGGGTTTAAAATAATTATTTATTAAGAGTTAGTTTTGGAATATATTGAATCAAGAGCCTAAGTTTAAGTTATTTATTTCTATTGTGAAACTTTTAAAGCTAATCGAAACTATTTCGAATAAAATTCAAATAATTTGAATTTAAATTTGTTTTGGATCGATTAAAAGATTAAATTATTCTAATCGTTGTTTAAAAACAATTAAAAATCTATTTGTTTCTCATTTAATTTTAGTGAAAAATAAAGCTGAAATTTTTGGTCTTTAGATTTAGCAAAAAAAAAGGAAAAATTCATAAAATAGAAAAGGTTTTTAAATTCAAATTAGAATTTCAATTAGATTTGAATTTTAATAATTTAAGATTTTAATTTAAGTTTTTGCATAAAGATCACTGGTTTTAGCCTCATATTTTTGACCAAAATGATCGTTTTAAATGAATTTTCTATTTTTCTCTTTTTACTAGTTCATTATCCAGTATATTTTATTAATTACTGAATGAAAAATGAATCCAGTGATAAAATTTTTAATTTATGGAAAAATCTTTTCATGGCAAAAGGTATGGTTTGATAAGAACTGCGCTCCACTTTTGTTTTTCAGCCAACAATCTTAATCAGGGATTCCAGTATTTTTTAAATGTTATCCGTCAAAAATTTTTATAGATTAATTCGTTTGAGATAGTCTATTTTGATACATAAAATCATGCTTCAGAATCGCATTTTATTTTTTTCCTAAAATAGATTTGAATAAATTTCTCTGATAAAGGACATATCGGCATCAATTAACTCATTTATCAAATTAAGTTAGTTGATTTTACTTGCACGGACGTGATTTTTATTATTTAAATTGTTTAAATAAATTAAATATATTAACCATCTCGATTAATTTAAATATCATATTTAAGCCTTTTTTTCGATTAAGCTCTCTATTTTAACAGAATGATTCGGTAATTCAATAGATAAAATATGGCTTATAGACGAGATTTTGGACCAAATAACAATCAATTCATATTTTAATGCAAAGTTAATAAAAACATCAAAAAGTATTTTGAGTTCGAGGTCTAAAGGCCACTAGAGAATTCATCGTTCTTTTAATTCTCTTTTATTTTCAGAAAAAGAAATCACTCTTATTTGCTTGGACTGGATTTATTTTATAATTTTAAATACTTAAGTTAACTGGCATGAATATCAGAAAAAATACTCGATGTTTGCTTGGTTCATTTGAAAAAAAAAATCATTCAATTCACAAATTCTAAAGTTAAAAATTTGAAATCTAGAATTTAATGTTAAGAGTTTATATTAATTTAAACATTTTTTATTACAAAATTCAAATTGATTTAAAAGTATTTTTAATCAAACAATTAACATAAAAATAAAGGTAGATCCAAAATTAGTCATGAAAAAATGACTTGAATCTCAATCAAAACTAGTTACATGAAAATACTTGAAGTTGTTCATTCAAAAATATCTAGTCTAACAGGATCGGGCTCATTCAGCATGGCTCTTTAAAATAGCTTGACCGAAATTGTCCGAAATCTTAATTCAAAAAGGCATCTGAATATGTTTTGAGCAATTTTTTTTATCCAAAAAAGGAAAATTAAAAATAAAATCAAGATTAGAGTTTATAAATAAATCTTTAACTAAAAAATTAGAGCAAAATTCTTTCATTAAAATAGATTCTTTTTTTTTATATTCTTATATGATCTCATTTTCGTAATCAGGCATCAAATGTTGAATTAATTAATATTCTATTTTAATTAATGAATTAAAAGTGGATCTTTTTGATGAATGATGTACAAAAAATTTTGATGAGTACGTTAGGGATTCGCCTCAAAAAAAATATTTATGTGGGCAATTTTTCATGTAAATTGCGAGGACACAAGTTTCAGAGAGAATTAGGAAAAAATTTATTCATATTTTAGAATCAGGCAAACAAGAGCTGAAATAATATTTGATGATTTGTATCTAGCAAGCAACAAAATTGATTAAGAAGTTCTAAATGAGCCTGAAATTTGAATGATATTTCATTCAAGTTTTTTTTCATTAATTACATTTAAATATGTTGTTTGTGCTTAGGATAAATTTGTTTAGTTTGGATTAAAAATTTGCTTTTTTAAAAATATTAAATCGAGTATTGACCAGATTGCATTAGGTATCTTATCGTTAAAGTTCATTTTATTAATTAAATAAACAATTAAATTCGTTTGAGCTAAAATCTTTAAAATCAAAATTCACTTAAGGCTGATTCAGGTTCGGACCAAAACCAAATCAAAATATATCAAGTATGGTTCAGTTTAATCCAAACGAAGCCATTTGTGGATCAAATAACTTTTTTTATTTTATTTGTATTTAATGTTTATGTCAAAGTTTTGAACAATTTTACGTAATTTTAAAAAGCTTTATTTAAATTAAGAATAAATTGTATTATTTGTTAATTCAGGCAAAATTTGGATACAAATTACAAGGTATTTATCCACATAAAGTTTAGCATTTACTTAATTTTTAATAATATAATCATTTTTTTAAAAAATAATGTTTTTTTTCCAAATGGCTCTTAGCCTTAAGTGATTTTTTATTCAAAACTACATTAATTTCTAATTGCTCGAGGATTTGAATGAAATCATGTTTTTGGAAATAAAACAATTCGTTTCTCTCTGAATACTGTACTCAACATCAATTAGTCATTTAATTTTTTATTTCGGACAAAAGTAAATTTTAGCTTTTATTTTAATTTCAAATATTTGTGTTAAATATTTGGAATTATATAAATTAAACAAGAGAATACAAGTGTCAAAAATGACAAGTTCTACAACTAATAAAAAAATTAAATTTTAGAAAGAATTTATTTATTCAAATTTATGCTTTCAAGGCTTCTATGTTATCGGTAAAAATATTTCTTTTTAATCAGAACAATCGGTCAATCTATGAACAAAAGATTCAATTATTTCTAAAAACCATTAAGGTCTGATTTAACTGAAGTCTTTTTAAACTGCATAAGAATTGTCCATTGATTTTAGACTCAATCAAATAAATTTAAATATTTAAAATTTTCTATCCGAAATTAAAATTTAACATATGGAAAAATCTTTAATTAGGTAAAACCATATGGTGCTAAAATTGCATATTTTTATTAGAAACACTATTATTTCTCAGATGACAATTTTTCAAAAAATTCCCTTTTTTAATTAATTGGTTTTAGAGCCTAAAGATCGATACACGTCTTGAAAATTTTTTTTAATTACAAGATTACCATAACAATTAGAAAAAAACGTAATGACACTATAAGTTGTTCAGAGAAAAATTTCACGTGATCAAAGTCAACTAGTTACATCGTTTACAAAATGAACCATATTCATAGCAACAGTAATCTTACACCGCAAAGACAATAACTAAGATTCCTATTTTTCAATGTTTTTTATGTAAATATTTTTTCAATTATAAAAATTGAAAAATTCTCCTTTTTTTCTCATCGAGTTGTAGTCACCATTAATATTCAAAACCAAAGATACATGATTTTAGGGTTTCACGTGGAAAAAAGATCAGGCTTAATTTAAAAAAAATAAATACTATATAAAAAAAGATTTCCAAATATTTATGAATTTTATCAAAAAAAATCCTAAATATTAAATTTTATATTAACAGATTTGATCGAATGATCTTAATACATGAGTAAAGATATAAAAAAAATTAATTTCATTAGAACAGTAATAAAAAAAATTATAATAAAGATAATAATTAACCCGAGCGCATTGATGTGTAGTTTTAGGTGATTAAAAATTTTTGTTGAAATTAATAATCTAAGAAGAGAAATCTAAGCTTTTTTTCTCTAATTTCAAACTTAACAATTTGCTCAAGTGACTAAGATCATTCATCAAATATTTGGATATTTTACCTGATCTTAAAAATATTTTAAAATAAAATACTTTTTGTTATATAATCCAGAATTTATTGATTATGATTAGTCACCTTTAATTATGATTTAATGGATTTTTTTTTGAAAATCACTACACTAGTGTTGATGATGTCGCATATTCAAATTTAAATTTAAATTTAAAATATTAGCAAATTGTTTGAATGAACATTATTTTTTAATTATGTAAAAATTATGCCTTATTCTGGTCTGGTTATATTAAGTTCAAAAATCGAACAAAATTAAACTTTAAACATCATTTTTTGAAAAGGTTTATGCGACAAAATATAGATTCGACAAGTGTAATTAAATCCTTCTAAATCAAAAAATATCTCCAGATAAGATAACAATTTAGGCCTCCTCTTACTTTCAGTCTTGTTCATGATTAGATGTGAGAAAAAAAGTTACAAGCAAATTTTTTTTTCATATTAGGTTACCGAAATCAATTTATTTAATAAATTAATTCTATTTCAAGATTTTTTTTCAAATATTCATTTTTTATCTTTAGATAAAAATCTCTTTAGGAGAAAATTGATTGAAACTAGATTGATTTTTCACTAGAACTAGATTGAATTTTTGATTAAAAGCTCGACAAAAGTTTCAGGTACTTAAGCGAGAAGTCCTACTTATTTTTGCTATTATTTAAATTTTTCTAAAGCCTTAAAATTTTTTAATAATTTAATAAATTTAAATTTTAATGTTTATGATTTTAATTAAAGCTCGGCTTACTAGTAGCACTAAAAATCACAAACAAACTTTAGAATTGTTTATTTGTTTTAGATTTTAAAAAATGTCACATTATGACGGAAAAGATTTGGCCGGCTTGGAAAACGTCGACCCTCTAATAGACCCTTACTTAGACACAGAAATAAATAGTTCAACAAAAAGTGATCTTTTGGAAAAATTACTTTTAAATTATAAAAAAATCGAGCTTAAAATATTCGAATCATTCGATTTGCTTCACAGAATGCTCGAGGACAGGCAAAAAAACTTGCTGGACAGCCTAAACAGTGCCTTTAATGACAAGAAAATGCACTTTGAGAACAATTTAGAGACTGTGTCGCCAGATCTGGATACCGAACCATTTGATTTTGTGCCTCATGACAGCATTAATATAATCGAACATTTAAAATTGTCCGGCGTTAACACTAGACTAATAAATAGTGAATATTCAAATTTTAATAGGATAAAAAATATTAGCCTTTTTGACGTGATAAATAATTTTGGAAAATTATTAATAAAATCATGCGAAAATAATTCAGCCAGTTTGGAATATTCGATAAGTGGAAGAGGCCTGAAACAATGCTTTGTCAATGAGGAGCAGTTTTTTTCCTTAAAATTTAAGACTAAAGATGGAATTAGCCCATGTAAAAATCATCTTTCTTTCTTGGATATTTTTATAGTTCGCTCGGAAGTCGAAGCACGTCTTATTTCAACTCCTAAGCGTCCAAACGAGATACAGGGAAAAGTTTTTAGCAGCAAAAAAAATGTTACCAAGCCGGAAAAAGTCGACTGTGAGTGCAAATTAGAGTGCTTATCCGATGGGGTCTATGAAGTTAAATACAAATTGAACAAAAAAGGAACTTATTCACTTAATATCATGGTAAACAAAAAACACGTCGCCAATTCGCCTTATAAATTAGTTTGTTTGGACAAGAATTTTCGCAAGCCAGAACCAGCTCGGTGTTCGACACCCATCAAATCTTTGAGCTCAAATTCAATAAAAAATTTCCAAGGCAAAGAGAACAAATTAAAAGTCAAACCAAGTGAATCGAAATTTTCGAGTATTTTATCCGGCAAAAAGTCTAGCTCATCTAACCCTTTGTTGCCAAATAATTCGATCCGAAAAAGTTCCATGTTTTTAAATGTGCCTAAGGCGAATCAATCAAGCACTTTTTCTCTCAGCAAAAAAGCCGACTCCAAATCGATCAGCAGCAATGATGACTCTTTAATGAGCAGTGTACCGTCTGTGTTATCTGACAGTTTGAGTAACCCAACTAGCCCTAGACTTTCTAAATTAAATTTAGCAAATTTTGGCGAACTTAGCAAAGAAGAGGATGATTTTTTGTTTCAAATTGGTCAAAGAGGACGACACAGCTCGGAGTTCATGAATCCCCAGGCTGTTTGTGCAACCAATGACTCAATTTATGTTACAGATAGTAACAATCAAAAAATAGACGTATTCAGTCACGGTGGAGAGTATAAGTTTTCAATGACTACTCATACTGGTTCATCTAGCACAAAAATAGTTAAACGGCCATGTGGAATTGTTTCCGGACCTGGCAAAAAAATTTTAGTTGTCGACTATGAGCTAAAATGTGTTAATGTTTTTGAAGAGAATGGAAAGTTTGTTAAAAAAATTTGTCATGGTAAATTGCTCGGTCCAAAGGGCATTTGTCTAAACAAAGCTTGTGACGATCAAATAATAGTTGCCGATGCCAAAGCCAATTCGGTGTGCGTTTTTGACTCAAGTGGAAAATTTTTGCAAAAATTTGGTCATGCAGGCAGCAAAAATGAAAATTTTGCTGGACCACAATATGTAGCTTGTATGTCAAATGGTGACATTTGTGTGTCTGATTTTTATAATCATTGTATCAAAATATTCGACAGTAGTGGCAGTTTTAAATTTTGTTTTGGATCCAATGGATCTGATCAAGGTCAATTTAATGGACCCACTGGTAACTTAATTGTTTTTTTTTAAATAGTTTGATGAAAAATAATTTAATCCAAATTACCAAATCAAAGTACTTTTTTGTTTGAGTTTATTTGTGGATTGTTATTTAAATTTTAAGACTTAGTTTAGTTAGTTTAATTTAGTGATTCTAATAAAATAAACTAAAGCACTACTTAAAAGGTAAACAAAAAAATATTTTTTTTATTTAAATTTAAAGTTAAACTAAAATTCCCTTTCTGGTAAATATAATATTTAATCCAATAAAAGAATAAAAGATTTAATGTAAGGTTATTAAAATTATTTATTTTTTTTTTAGTGTTAAAGTTTTGAAATTTAAATTTAAAAAAGAATTATTCAATCTTTTTTTTTATTTTAATTTCTCTTAATCTAAATTTCAAAGTTGAAAATAATTGTAATATAAATATAAATAATTAAGCTGTTTATCAAACTTGCCATGATTTATTTATTTTAATTTTTTTGAAATTTTAAATTATAAGTCCTAGTGATTTAAATGTAGACCAAAATAGAGAATTTTCAAAGCTTCATGAATTCTTAATTTAAATTTTTTGCAAATTTAAAGGTTTTCGTGTTCAAAATCCCTTTTTTAATTTAAATTTTTATCATTTTACAATTAAGGTATAACTGTTGATTCAGATGATAATTTGATAATAGTTGATTGGGGAAACTCGAGAGTTCAAGTAATCAGGTGAAAAAATTTGTTTTAATATTTTTGTAAAAAATTAATAAAAGGTTTTCGACAAACATGGTACATTTATCCGCTACATTCGATGTCAAGTCAATAAGCTGTATGGACCGCAAGACTTGGCGGTCATAAATAACACCATAGCCATTGCCGACAGTGGAAATCATTGTGTGAAAATTTTTGAATATTCATACTAAAAGTGTTTATTTTATAGTTCCAATAATGTATTTTCTAAATTTTGTTGTAATTTAACGATAATTCTTATCCAGATTTTAAAAAAAAGTATTTATTATATTTTGTACAATTTTAAATAAAGTGATCTATTTTTTAAAATACCTTTATTTTAATAAACTAAATCTATTAAAATAACTAAAAATCATCAACAAACATTATAAATTAAAGTTTTTATTTTCTTTTTTACTAAAAAACATCTAGTCAACTTTGGCTAGCAAGATGGCTGTTCTATTAGGTATATAGACACTGAGTGAACAATTTCGTCCGTCCCAACCTTTTTCGCTGGTAAAATAGTCGACCGAATGGTCGAGTCGTTTATGACCACCGAACTCTTCTGCATCAGTATCTAGAACAATTTTATACCTTGAAAATGAGTTAAAAATTTTTATTCTCAAATTTAATCATTATCAACTTACTTTCCTGGAATTGAGCATCCAACAAAATAATCCGGATAGCTTTTCGAATGATGAAAATTAAAAATCCAAACAAGACCTTTTTCGCCCCGCTCAAAAACTACAACTTTGTCATCTTCATGCTTGCGACTAACATACTAATTTAATAAAATTTAAAATTTTAATTTTAATTATTTCTAATTAATTGGAAAAAAAATATACTTGGGTTTTGTTTAACCATTTGTATTCGTCTTCTAAGTTGTTCATTGCTTCATCAAATTTGTTCAAAAATTTGTACCTTAGTAGTTCGTCTTTGGCCAGATTGTACTGTCGCCTGGCATAATGATACGAACTGTTGTTTCCTTCTCTTGGAAAATCGAGCCATTCAGGATGTCCGAATTCATTGCCCATAAAATTAAGCCATCCCTCTCCGCCAAGACCGTGAGTGAGCAGTCTAATCATTTTATGCAAAGAAATTCCACGCTCAATGACAGGAGTAAGTGGGCTCAGCACGGACATGTTTGTGTACATCTCGGCATCCATTAACCAAAACGCAATTGTTTTGTCACCGACCAAAGCTTGGTCATGCGATTCAACATATGCAATACTAGCCTCTTTATAGCGCCTATTCTCCAAAGTATGCACTAAATTACCTAAATTCCAATCTTCGTCTTTCTGTTCTTTCAAAGTTTTGATCCATTTGTCCGGTATGGCCATTGCCAAACGGTAATCAAAACCAGCACCTCCTTCTGTCACTGGACGACAAAGAGTCGGCATTCCAGATACATCTTCAGCAATCGTCACCACGTCACTGTAGTACTCATGTAGCAAATGATTAGCCAGCATCAAATACAAAAATGAGTCTGTGTCAGTTGCCAATCCAAAGTATTCATCATAATTACCGCTAAATGAATGCGCAATTCCGTGCGAATGATACAGCATAGAAGTAACACCGTCAAAACGAAAACCATCAAATTGGTACTCATCCATCCAGAATCGAATATTTGAAAGCAAAAAGCGAGTCACCTCTGTCCTTTAAGATTAATAAAAATTTTTGGTAAACTTTTTTTTAATTTTATTTACTCAGAATAATTAAAACATCTGCTCTCCCATAAATCATGGTACCCTCGGGCGTTATCATGAAAGAAACAGCCATTAGTACCATCGAACTGATTTAGGCCATCCAAGACATTTTTGGACGCATGACTGTGCACCAAATCTAAATATACTGCGATTCCTAGACGATGAGCTTCATCAATTAGGGCCTTAAGACTTTCTGGATTTCCATAACGACTTGAGTAAAAAAAGTAGACAAAAATTTAATTAAAAACAAAATTTACCTTGATGCAGCAAAAAAACTAGTGACTTGGTAACCAAAACTAGCATAGTATGCATGTTCCATGATTGCCATCAATTGGACAGCATTGTAGCCTTGTTCTTTTATGATGGGCAAAATATTCACTCTAAAATGATCGTATGTGGCAATTTTGGCCTCAGGAGACGAAATTCCCACATGGGCCTCGTAAATTCTAAGGCGTTCTGGACGTTTTGGTCTTTGATATTTGAATTTATATCTCTAGAATAAAAAAATAAAAAATAAAAATAAAAATAAATAAAAATAATACCTCATTTTCAGGTGGATTGTAAAAAACTTGATTATAAAGATTTGTTTCTTTGCACTGGACAACATAAGTAGCCCAAGGACATATTCTGTCAACAATTTCGCCCGTATGAGTTTCAATAGCCAGCTAAATTTTTGTTTTAAATTTTATCAGAAAACAAATTCGTTCATTTAAAATTATTACTTTTATTATTGAACCATGTTTTATGGGAGGAGAGCCATCTTGTAGAGCAGGAATTGTCAAACGCCATTTACCAAACTCTAGCTTTTCAAATTTGTACTCGTACAGCTTCCAGCCGTCTATAATAAATTTTAATTTTATGAAAATAATTTCTTCTTCGTAGTTTACTGAAATCTCCTTTAAGGTACATGTTTTTAGCACCAGGCGCCCATTCCATTACGTGAATGCTATTCTTTTCATCAACATGCACTCCATATGTCTGGTAAGATCTAGTAAAATCTAATAATCCATTCTCATAGTGGTCAACACGGTCAATGTATGATTTTAAGCAGCCGTATCTTCGTCTTATCTCAGATTCATAGGGCTTTAGATACGGATCATAGTTGAGCAAGTTTTCTAAATGCGGCACTTCAGTTTCAGCCAAATTAACTGCGTTCGTATTACCCATTGTTATTTATTTTTTCAAGAGAAAAATAATATTTTTAACGCTTTATTCAAAAAATTTTCTAAGTAAATGTATTATTAAATATCAATATAAAGTACTTTAAATACTGAATAAAAGCATAATAATAAAATCACGCTTTAGATAAGTGTATAGGAAAATTGAATGATTTAATAAACTTTTTTAATAATAGAAATATTGAAAAAAACATTCTAAAATTACAACTAAAATTTTGAACTGTTAAAAATAAAAATATTGACGCTGTATGAATCTTTAACATACAATTACAGTAAACTAATTTGCATAAAATCTATTTTAAAAACGCTTGTAGGCTTGAGTTTATTTTGGAAGTTTTTCTAAAAAAAATTAAATTTTAAATTTGATTCAATATTTTTCTTATCAAAATTACCATTAAATTGAAAACAATTCCAAATGTTTTTCAATTTATCAATCTTTTGTTTAATGGCATTTCTTTGACTTTAGAAATTAAATTAACATTTTCTCATTTATTTAATTTTAAAATTTTACTTTTCATCGGGAATCAAAGGGTTGGGTAACTGAAGAGAATCACCGTTTAAAACTAACTTGGATATTTCGATCACTTTCTGGTAGGGATCAGATCCTTTCTCCTAAAACCTTCAATAAAATTGATAATTTAAAAAAGTGGAATAATACTTGAAAAGCTAGCACCAAATTTCCCTCTGCCAAAGCGCTAAGATATTTGTAGACTTGACCCAGGCCAAAGTGAGTCACCTTAATTTAGATTTTAGATATAAAATAAAATTTCTTTAAGATCGTTACTTTATTGCTTTTAATCGCTTCCAAATCAGTGGTGTATATTAACACTAAATCAGGATTATACTTAATAAAAAATAAATTTAAATTTTATTTTTTGTTTAATATCTTCAAGAGAATTTAAAAAAAAATTTTTTTCAAGAATTGCTTTAATAGAGTATAAAGGCATTAGGCATCTACCGAATGATAATCAAAGTGCGATATAATTACTTTGATGATAGATTTAAAATTTTCAAAACCAAAATAATTAAAATTGAATTTTCTTTAAGTAATTTTCGAGCTCAGAATTAATTCTCATATGTAAATTAAAGAAATTTTACTTTTCAATTATCAAATCACAAAATATCAATTCGGACTTTAAAAAAACCTATATTTTTAATCTTGATATTTTTTTTTTAATTCTGACAAATTATATTATTTTAACCCTTTGGGAGACATTCATGAACCGCGATAGCTACTTATATTTCAAAAACACTTAATAGGTTGATTTTTTACGAGAAATTCAAATTTTTTATCAGTTTTTCTGATTTGTGCTGTTTTTGTCCCAAAATTCAAGGTCTAACTATTTTTCGCTTTAACTCTCAAACGGAAAAAAATAAATACATTTTTAAAAACTACGGTAAAAATTGATTTAGGACTCTTGTTGAACAAATTCCCTATTACTCGTTTCGACCTTTTTTATTACCTAAAGTTCAAAATTTATTGATTTGAGATTTTTTAAGAGCCCGTATAGCCGAATGGTTTGCGTGTTAGTCATGCAAGCAGAGGATCGAGGGTTCAAAACCCGCTGAGGGTGAAAAAATCTGCAAAATATCTCTGCAATACGGGGCGAATGTTTAAACCTCTTTCAGCAAAAAAAATAGGGGGATTAGTTTCGACTGGGTAATAATTGCGGTGTAGATGATCAACCCGATGCAGTAGCCTCTGTGTCAGATCATAGCTGTTGCTCAAAAAGGTACATGAAAAGGAGATGAGCGCCTCCCCATTATCCACTAGGATAGAATAGGGACAATTATTTAATTATTAAATAATAAGATAAAGTATACTTTATTTTGGCATTTTTAGATGCATTTTACTTTAAAAACTGACGATTTTCAGCAAGAATTTCAAATTACATGATTATCTTGCTGTTGGCTTTTATAAAAATTGTTAAATTAATTTGAATCTACTTTTTGGCTTTGATTTTAAATAAAAAATATCAAAATTCTTAGATAATGATCTTGAACGATCATAATGATGATTTTATTTCATCATCTTCGGATTTGGACTACTCTTGTAATGACTCCGACGATGAAGAAGAGTGTTTTTTGAGCAAGAAATAGTATGGTCCAAAAAAAATTCAAACCTTTGCCGACCACCCGATAGTTTTGGTCGTTGTGAGACACCAAATTGTGGAATAAAAAATCGAGCCTACGAATACTTTTTTGAATTTTTTGACCTCTCGATTATTCGGATGCTATGTACAGCAAAAATCAGAAAAACTGATACAAAATTTGAATTTCTCGTAGAAGCTTTCGCGATTCATGAGTGTACCGCAAAGGGTTTAATCACTTTTTTTTTTAATTTAAAAAAATTAGGATTTTTAACAAATAATTAAAGGATTATAATTTAAACTACTTTTATGAGCATGAACAACAATGAAGTTTCACTCTCATACTTTGGTCCTTAAATTCACCTAATTTCCAAATTTAATTTTTTTTTAAATTCAAGAATGAATTTTTCAGACTTGTTAATTGACTTGTAAATAGTAAAAATTAATTTACGAAAGTTCTAACAATAGCCTTATTAAAATTTCGGTAATTTTTTTAAGAAATTTAAAGTTTTTTTTAATTTAATAAAATAAAATTTCCTGAAAAAATCATTGTAAAAATCAGTCAATATTTAGTACCATCTATTTTCAATTCATTAAATTCTGTTAAGAAGAAATTTCATAACCAAAAAAGCTAATCATTATTTAAAAAAAAAAATCGAAAATTATTTTTTAAAAAGTAAATCAGAACATGAATTTTGAAATATTTTTCATTTTTTAGGGGTTGTTAAGTTCATTTCAATTCAAAAATATTTGAATAACTTTTTTACTAAAAGAGATAATTTACTTATGTAAAATGTTTAATAATAAGCATTCAGTAAAATAATATACTCTGCAATTTTCTGCATTTTACATAACTGAATTATCTCTTTTAGTAAAAAAGTTATTCAAATATTTTTGAATTGAATTGAACTTCACAACCCAACATTGAAAAAAAGTTCTACTCAACAATTACCAATTACTTTTTTTGATTAAAAGATTTCTATTCTATTTTTGTTTTAGTATTTCTATTCTATTTTTTTGTATTGTAGTATTTACTCATTTATTTATTAATAAAATTTTTCGTCTAAATTATTCAACTTTAATATGAATAGATTGAAATCTTCAACTCTTCGATCCTCAAAACTAAAAATTTCTTTTAAAAAAAAACTTAATTTTTAAATCTTAATAGAAATTTTTGAGCAAAAAAAAGAAGAGTACAAAATTATTATCAAAAATCTTTTATCCATTTGAATTTTTCTGAATATTAACCAAGATAAAATCCAATTAACAATTAAGTTTCTGTAATTTACTATTTTTTCCCTGTCTATTATTAAATATTAAATTATTTAAAAAAAGGACATTACTTGGTAAGCGATTGGTAGAATGATTCTTAAGAATATTGTTACCAAAGCAGCATCATCTAAATTTTCAAATATGACAAACAAACTAGAGGTATCATCCTGCTGATTCCGGTCATTTCTGCACCCAATTATAATGTTAAATACGCTAAATATTTTTAATTATAATCGGAATGATTGCACCAAAAGTAAACTTACTTTGGATCCTTGTTTAATAGATGAACATCATCAGCCAAAAATATATTCAGAAATCTTTATTTCGAACTTTTTAAGTAAAAGATCAAAATCTTATTTTTTCTTACTTTTTTATTCTGGTATATTTTTCTCGTATTTGCTTCGCAATTTCTGTAAAACCACTTGAAATATTAAGCTCTTTGACCAAGACTAAACCATTAGTGAACTAAAAATAACCAAGACCTAATTTTAATACTAATTTAAAATTATTAAAGTCACATTTCTTTGTGCTATATTTTGGAACACAGACAATATTTCCGATGAACACTCGGACTTATCAATTCGAGAAAAAAGGTCACATGAGAACTCAATTCCATCTTCAATCTGAAAACAAGTTCTCTTTTCTGGCACAAACAAATCCGTTGAGTCAATAAGTTCATCTATTTTTTTATCCCAGTGTGAGTTTTCTTCATCCGAGTACATTGGATAAAAACCAGTTAATTCAAATTCTTCAGGCTTTGTTTCATCAGTGTAAAATTTGATGTCCTTTCTATACTTCAGGTCCCAATCTAAAAGATATTTCTCTAAAGAAATCGAATCATCAGAATCATTTAGTGATTGTAAACACTTCCAGTAGGGTCTCAATACCGATATTAAATTTAACAATGTTTTGACAAATCTATTAAGAAAATTAGTATTTTGGTTTTTATACTAATTTTTATTTAGTTTTAAAATTACACTGGGTCGGGTTGTTTGAAATCTTCAACTCTTGGACATGGAAAACCAAGCAGAGCTCTCACAGACAAAGCGACCCCTTCGCTTAATGATTTAATGCAGTATCCGCCCTTTGATTTTTTTTTTATTAAAGAAAATTTCATTAATTGTTATTAGAATTTTACTTCTAGGAGAACACAAAGTTTTGCGTTGGTGAAACATGACAGAGCATTTAGTAAATGCGCATAACCAGCTGGTGTCACATTCATTCGTCCCTGAAAGAAATTAATTTAAAAAAATTTATTTTGTTCAAAATTTTTTTAAGATCAGAGTCAAAGTCACTTTTTCATCTCCGACACAAGAGTCGAATCCACACGAAATTAACAAAAGTTCGGGTTGGAACTAGAAATAGGAAAAATTATAAAAAACAAATTCTTACTTCAAAGCAACCAATTGCTGAATCATAACCGCATGATATAATGATTAGTTCTGGTTTATACTACAAGTTTATATTTTAATCAATTGATTTTTATAAGCATTTTTAGCATAAATAGTAAAAATTATACAAACTTCATATGCGATCGGAAGTAAAATGTTGAAAAATGAAGCAAAATATTCACTGTTTCCAAAGCCTGTCTAAATTATAAAATAAAATTAAATCTATAAGTTTATTTTCTAAAAATTTAATGCTTTAAATAAAAAAAATTAAAAATATTTAAATAAAACATCTACGATTTATCAGGTTAGATATTGAGTAAAACATTCAATGAGAAATTTCAAGGTATTAATTTTAATTTAATTATTAATAATATTATCGCTTTTCGGGAAACAAAATACTCTTTAATTAGATAAGTGTGTTATTTTATAAGAATCGTTTAGTTAAATAAATTGCTAAATTTATTTTATATTTTTGATGATAAAATTTATCTTTTTAACATTTAAAAATTTTTTGTCATCAAATAAATTAATTTCCATTCTTATCATTTAAGTTTTTTTATTTTTATTTTTTCATATAGTTTTGCTTTTAGATTTAACTAACAGAAATTTTCGCAAATTTACATAAATTTTAGAACATTCACTTGAAACTTTTGTAATTTTACGTAAAATTGAAAAAGTTTTAAGAGTACATCAGATTTTTTTGTAACTAAATGAACTAAAGTTTTCGGAAATTTTTTTAAACCAAAAAGGAAACAAAAAACGCAAATTAAGCAAACGCCATCACAACAAACATACTAAAACTACACAGACAACAAATTATTTATTTACCATTTTTAACTTTTCTAATTTACGTAAAATTAACGAAATTCAAAATAAATGTCCTTAAATTTTCATGGATAAACAAAGAGATTAAACATTTTTAAAAAACCATTTTCCTTTCTGTACTTTTTGTACTTAATCAGAATTTTATTTCATTTAGCCCTGTTACTTATTATACCTTATGGGAGTTTTAATCATTATATTAAAAATTAAACAGGATCTGGGATGGAGCCCTGGTTTAGGGATTCTGGTATGCTAAAGGCGAGAGAAATATTAGTAAAAAATTTAAAATAATATTTAAACTATTAATTAATTAATTTTTTTTTTATAATCCGATACTTGGATCCGTACTAGGTCCAATCATATTTATAATTTATATCAATGATCTCCTTGAGAGCTTCAACAGTTTCAGTCTGATGACCTAAAATTAATTAGTCTCTCCGAATTCTCTAACGTAGGATCATTAGAACTTCAGAAAGACCGCGATCTCCTAATGGAATGGACAGAAAATTGTTCAACAAATCTAAACCTGAACAAATGCAAAGCAATGTATCTAGGAAAGAGAAAATAAAAAGCCAAATACTTATTATCAAACCAAAATATATCTCATCTCCTTGAGGAGATAAAAGAAGAAAAGGATTTGGGTGTTTTTATCACAAATGATCTGAAATGGAATAAACAATGTACTGTAGGAGCTATGTAAGCTAACCGAATACTTGATCAAATTAGAAATTCTTTTAAGAACCTTAGCAGAGAATCATTAAGACTTCTCTATACATCACTTGTGAGACCCTATCTGGAGTATGCAGTAGGAACCTGGAGTCCGTATTTAAAAAAAGACATTATAATTCTTGAAAAAGTGCAAAGAAGAGCGACAAAATTGATTAATTATACCAGAACCAAGTTTTATGAAGACAGAATGAAATACTTAAATCTAATGAAGCTTGAAAATCGTCGTCTAAGGGGAGATCTAATTCAAAGATACAAAATTTTAAAAGGTTTTGAAAAAGTATCGTTAACAAATGGGTTTAGGTGTAAAAAACCTAAGAAGATCACATGACAATAGATTAGTTCGAGAAATAAATCGCAGAGGCTCTTTAAGATATAATTTCATAACAAATCGGTGTGTAAAATTATGGAACAGCTTATCAGTTAATGCTGTTAGTGCGCAAACAATAAACAGCTTTAAAGCAGTCATTGACAATGAAGTTTTTGGAATGGTGAAAAGCAAAGTCTGCCAAAACCTTAGTTTATAAGGCTAAACGCTTTCAAGCGTTGATGTAGATAGAAATATCTATACAGCAGATACTACTACTTCTAATAATAATAATCAAAATGTACTAAAAGTACAGAAAGGATTTTTACGTTTTTATATTCTCAATGTCTATACCTTCTAGTAAATTCGTGAAATTTTTGTAAAATCAATATAAAAAATCAGTAACTTTTACCTTGTTAGGGCACCTTGTTATTATTTTTGGTATGTTTGTTTTATAAACTTATATTGAAGGTAGAAAAATCTAAGTAATTTCACAAGGTCGTCTTCTCTTTTTAATATTCTAACATTACTTGTAACGAGCTATGCCCGCGGAATTTTGTTTTTTATAGAAACCGTCTTTAAAAAAATTAGTTTAAAAAAAAAACCTTATTTAATGGGATGTTAATGTTGTAACCTTTGCCTTCTTTTTCGCCAATATAATCAAAATCTGATTGTCTCAAATTTGGCCAAAAATCTCCGTAGTCATAACGATGTAAAGAAAAATACAAAACTCTAATAATTGAGTTGTCCTTTTAATCAAAGACTTTTTAAAAGTTTAAAAAAATTACCTTGGATCATCATAAAATTGATATTGAACTCCTTGTCCATGATGAACTTAATTTAGATGAAACATCATCAAAAAATATTTTAAATTTTTTAAACTTACCATCCCAGTCAATAATCATAATTCGATTTAGATTATACTTTTCTATTGCTGTTTTAGCAACCACAGCTGCATTGTTAAAGTAGCAATAGCCGTTTGGTTCATCGTGCATTGCATGATGTCCTGGTGGCCGTATAATAGCAAATCCATTATCTACTTTATCACTCATTAAATGATCCAAAAGCTCAATTGAAGAACCCAAAGCAAATCTAGCTGCTTTATCGCAATTCTGATGAAAATACATGCTATCATATTGAGTTGACAAATGCATTAGTTCTTCGTAGCTCATATTGGACAAATTGCCCATCAATTTGCTCACTCTATCAGTGTGACATTTCAAAACTTCTTCATCAGTACTTGGTCTTCCCTAAATTTATTTTTATAAATCAAGAAATAATTATTATTTTATTTTCTTATTACTGGAATATTAATACATTGTTCGACTAAACCATAAAATTGGCATCTTTCGTATGGTTTTTTTATTCTGTCAGGTTTTTCGGGATAAATCGGATCCCATAAACAATAGTAATCAAGCATTAAAGGATCATAAATCAATCCAGTTCTTTTAAAAAATATTAGTTATTTTTTACATGAAATCAAATTGGAAATTTATCCACCTGTTTTTTTTATAATGCTTTCTTTGGTGAAAATTGGACATTTGAAATTAATTTAATTTTCTAAAAAAAATGAAAAAAAAATTTTAAATAATTTATTTCATTTATTTATTATAATATTAAAATTTTTTATTAGATCTTCATCTAGACTGAGAGAAGCATATCAATGCGGTAAAAAGGATATTTTTTTTAAATAAAATTGAAATGAGAAAATTGGATTTAGACTATTCAGATAACATTCAAAATCGGAAAAATTGAAAGTTTGTATAATTAAATTTTTAATTTGAAAACTTTTAAATCAAGAATCTAAAAGTTTTATATCAAAAAAAGTTAATTAAAATGGAAAAATAATACGGCTTATTATCTGAAAATTAAAAAATGATATTTGGAAGCTGAATATTTTTAGAATTTTGAATTTTTCAAAGTTCATAAAAGGAAAATTAGCTTCTGTTCTCTAATTTTTACTTATATTTCTTCTTAATTAAAATAGAATGTTTAAGTGTTAATATTTAAAAATTAGAATTCTATTTGACTTAAACAAAAGTTTATGAATTTTTCACAAATATATTTTATATACATAAAAACTTTTAAACAATACAATACAATATGATTTAATGCGCTTTTTAAAATAAGATCGATTTATCATTCTATTTTTATCTTTAATAAAAAAATTATTAAAAAAATAAAACTTTATTAATTAACGGTAAAATGTAAAGCCGTAATTTCAATGATTAGATAGTCATTTAAAAAAATGATTATCAAATAAAATTTAAGAAGGATCCGGGGCACAGTCCTGGTTTAGGGATTTGGGTATGTTGTGAAATAGAGAACTAATTAGTTAAAATTAAAATTAATAATTAAATTTTTAAAAAATTAAAATCATTTATTTAATTATCCATATGAAGATTTTATTTTTTCCAAATGACAATTTAATTATTGATAAGACGGGTTAATATACATCCTTAACTAAATCAATATCATTTTATAAATCTTTTTTAAACTATCATTTTTTAAATTTAGTGACAGAAAATTGGGAATTATTTTGATTAATTTGCAGAAAATTTAATTCAAATCACAAATAGCTTATAATTCAATATTTTTATTTTTCAATATTTTAAATGAAACAACAAGCAATAAGAAGATAAAATATTTATTCCAATTCAATTAATTTTAAATACTAATGATAAATGATAAAAAAAGAGCCAAAGTCAAAAACTGACTTTAACCAACATAAATGGTTGCAAGTTTGTTTTAATAAAAAAATTTATTAAAAAGTATTAACTATTAATAATAATGTAAATTTTTATTAAAATTATTTTTCAATTTAAATTGTTAATAAATTTAATTGATGCCATTTTAACAAAAAAAATTTTGTAAATTTTTAGTAAAAGACGCTAAAATATTTTAGATAGTTTTTGTTTAAGACAAAAATATATTTTCACGATTTCATGTTTTTTAACACGAGAAAATTATGAAATAGTTATACAACAAATTTGAAAATTTAATTATTTGAATATTAAAAAATAATTTATAATAGTTTATTTTTCTTGAATTCAGTTAAAGACTCAAATGATAATTTAAATTCTTTTATTTAAGTGAATTTTATCCTGAATCGGCTGTCGATGTGTGTATTAAACGATAGATTTTTATATGATTTTTTTTTAATTTTATTCATTAAGATCGAGTAATTTCGATCAAAATTTTTAATTTTTAACAATACTAAAAACTTATCTATTAGTTGTATAATAAATCATGCTTATTTTAAAGCTAAATAATATTTTATTCAAACATTCATCTTTTAAATTAGTTTTTTCTAAAATGTCATCGGATTTTGCAAGTAAACTAATAGATAAAAATTAGACATTAGCAAAAAATAAATTATTTTTTAGATGTTAGAGCTCATTACGGAGATCCTAGCGAAATATTCGATGTTAAGGACTTAGTCTCGAAAGATCCTATTAAGCAGTTTGACTCTTGGTTTCAACTGGCCAGAAAAAATCCAGGAATAAAAGAACCAGTAAATTAGAAATTCTTTTTTTTTCTTTAAAATAAAATTCAATTATTAAATTTTAGAACGCTATGTGTTTATCTACTGCGACACTGTAATTAAAATTAATTCTTCTTTTAAAAATTTGAATTGTAAATTACGTTGTTTAAAGTGAAGGAAGACCATCAAGTAGGATGGTGTTGTTGAAAGACTTTTCGGAAAATGGATTCACTTTTTTTACCAATTACACAAGTAAAAAAGGGCATGAATTGGATAAGAATCCGCAAGCTAGTTTGTGTTTCTATTGGGATGTAATGTCAAGACAGATAAGAATTGATGGAAAAGTTTCTAAAATAGATCGTGAAAAATCAATAGGGTATTTTTCAAGACGCCCTTTAAATTCAAGAATAAGTGCCTATATAAGCGATCAGAGCAAAGTTATTAAAGATAAACAAGTAATCAAAAAATTCTTAACAATAGCTTTTTATTTTAATTCATTTTTAGTATTTGATTGATCTACAACAGCAAGCAGCGAAAGAATTCGAACCAACTCAGACTGTACCGACACCGGAAAATTGGGGAGGTTATTTAGTAGTGCCTGAAGAAATAGAATTTTGGCAAGGAAATGACATCAGGCTTCATGATAGAATTAGGTTTAGAAAATTAAAAGAAGGGGAAAATTTGGGTGAATTTGCAATCGAAGGTGAAAATGGATGGGTCATTGAGAGATTAGCACCATAAGCAAAAATATTTACAAACAAAATTTATTTTTTTTATTAATAAAGTATAGTTTCAATTATGACACCTTCCTATTTGGAAAATTTAACATAATTTAGCCACTAAAATTTTAACAAATATTAAACACACCTTCAAAACATAAAATTTGAATTTATTAATAAAATTACCACAAATGAATTTGAGATCTTATGTGCTTTTCACCTAATTGAAAAGCCAATTTTTGAAAACAATATTTTTATTCATTGTGACGCCAAATTATTATAGATAAAGATGCCAAATTTAAAATATTGCATTAAAAAGGTCTAAAAAATTCAGAATAATAAATTCTAAAAAAAAAAGTTGTATTTTGAAAAGAAATAAACATATTTAAATTTTAAAAATTCTTTTTGAATTGATTAATATAAATAAGAAATAATTAAAAAAATTTTTTCATTGAAAAATTTGTTTATATTATATTGACAAATATTTTTTTTTATTGACAAATATAAAAACTAATTGACAAAACATTTATTTTAATGACATTTATTTTTTCAGATTGACACTAGTATAACTGACGAATTATCTATTTTTAATTGACAAATTTTTGTTTTTTAATTGACATATATATATATTAATTGACATAATATCATTTAGTCTATAAATAATAGAAAAAATAGTTGATCCCAAATTCTACACTTTTTTTCAGATATCCTTATATCCACAAAAAATTATTCTAAATAATGATCCTAAAAGCTTACTCAAATTAGAAATTTTGTGGAAAATAATAGATATATTTTATCGCGTATAAATTTATAAAAATAAAAATATTGAAAATTCTTCAGATTCTAACAATTTTTTCCTAATTAATTTTGATATTTAAATTTTTCAAGGTCGTGAAAACCGTTAGATTTAGCCCTTCAATATTTCAAAATTAATAAATTATTGAATTATTTATTTATCCATACCAAGCTAAAAAGATTAAAAAATAATCATTTAGATTACAAAATAAAAATAAAAAAAGGAATTTAATTAAAATAACTTTTAAAGAGGGTTTAAGAAAATTAAAATCAGTTAAAATACAAAAGCATTCGAATTGAATTAAATAAATATCGAAAGTTAAATATCATTTTAAAGTTAATAAATAAAAAAGATGGTTATTTATTATTTTTATAATAAATTTCGAATTTTAAATCTTTTTTTTATTCTTTTTTTGCATCAGTTTACAAAATTTTTCTCTGTTTTTATTAAATTTAAAATCAATCAATAAAATTATACCTAATTTATTTGTTTTTAGTGCATGAAAATAACATTGGTAACAATTATATGCCATTTTTATCCTTTTTGCTTCATGTGAAAAGTAAAGGTTTATAATATTTTAATAATGTCAATATTCAACTAAATTAAAAAAATTCATTTAAATTCTTGTCTTTTTTTTGAAACAAGATATCTGCAAAGATATACAGACCAGATGATTACCAAGTTATTTTTAGTTGAATCTTAACATTTAAAAAAAAATTCTTTAGATTTTATTTTCAAAATTAGAAATATTATAAATTTTGCTAATTTTTTTTTTAAAGGATATTCAATTTCTTCTGAGAATTTTTAACTTTAAAATGTCAAAATAAATATTGAGTTTAATAATATTTTCTAATCACAAAATTATAATATTAAGCAAATCTTATTTATCAGTTTCAATCATTAGTTACATTAAAAAAATATAATATTCAAAAATAAAGTTTGAAATTGTTTACTTTGTGCAAAAATCTACTTATAATTAAATGTAAACTTAAAATCATGTTAGAAAAAAACACACTTAAATTCCTACGAACAAAACATCAAGAAAAAAAATCATAACTTAAAGATGTCAGTTCATTTAGAAATCGTGGCTGAAAGTAAATGCAAAATAATTTAATTTAAAAAAATTTAATTCGTATATATAAAAGGTGTAATTCTAATACTCTTTATCGCTTCTCGGCCTCTGGCTAAGATCAAAGTGTAGTATCTGTTCTCATCAGTTTAATATCTGATGGGGGGTCCATTGGGTCCCCGCGATATTAAATCGATTTTTGTGAATGGACTGGTTGCGCAGAGCTTGCTCGGCACCAGTCACGGATCGACCTGGCGTTGCACTATTTTGCTAGGACCGGTCCACAAAACCCTTTTGGGTTTTAAAATAAAAAATTAATGTAAGAACAATACCAAAAAATATAATTATCCATCTTACTTCATATAATTAATTATCCAAATACTTGAAGTTTTAAATTTTTTCAAATACTAATTTGCAAAAATGTAGAATAGTTTATGTTTTATAAAAAGTCAGCCGTGTCAAAACAAGGACAATGTAAATATATTAATACTGCGGTAAATTTAAGTTCATGAACGAATGTAAAATTCAAATTTTTAGTTTTAAAAAGTCTTTTTTAATTTTTTTTTAGATAAATTTTATTTATAATTATATTAAACAAATTTTCATTAATTTTTAACTTTGAAAAAATCATTTTTATCTGAAGTAAATACTTTATAATAATCAATTCTATTTGAAAATAAAAACAAAAAAATTATTCATTTCATTATAAAAAATTGTTGAAAGACAAAATGATATTTTGTCAATTAATATAAATAAATGTCAATTAAAAAACAAATATTTTTCAATTAATACTAGATAATTCGTCAGATATGCAATTCCTATTATGTGCTTGCACATGTAATGTTTAAACCACGATGGACCATCAAACCAACCATTAACCGAAGAATTTATCCACGTAGTCTCAAAAAATGAAGACAATTATTAAATAATTATTTGTCATTTATTTTTTTTAATACAAAATCCTTTTTAATGGCTTTAATTTACAATAAATTAATTTTACTGACAAAAATTAAATTTAATTCAGAATTATTTATTTTAAGCTACAAATATTTAATATAATTGACAAGCAATTATTGACGAAAATATAATTAAAAAATCGAGATATATTGAATACCCAACTTTATTGTGTAATTGCAAGCTTACTATTTCCTCCTTTTTTCCTGAAACCTGAATTATGTAAACATTTGCCACATGTAACAATCTATGTCTTCTAAATTTTCATTTTTTTTAGCTTATTTACTTTATTTTGATTTTTTTTTATCTCATTTTATTAACTTTAATTTTTTTTAATTTGATTTTTTTTTAAATTTATTCTGAAGGAGCCCTAGCTCAGCACAGAAAACAAATAAAAAAAAAATATTTCTGCCTTTCAAAAACATTTCATTTCATTTATTTAACTATATTTTTTAATTCTTATTTTATTTTTTAAATTTTATTTTGATTTAATTTTATTTTTATTTTTTATTTTTCTCTGAAGGAGCTAACGCTCGATACAGATTTACAAATAAATAATAATAAATATAATTGACATTTCTCTTAATTAATTGATAGTTTCTCTCCCTGCCTATTTTGAAATTATTAATAATTATTTGAAAATTTAACCTTGTTTTGCTTTAATATTTATTCTGTTTCTTTCATTAAAATAACTCCAAAAATTATAAAATTTGAATAACTAGTATTTCTTCTGTGTTTTAAAATTTCTTATTCTAAATAAAATTTAATAAAATTTTTGTTACATCATTTTTTTTTCATAATGGAAACCATAGAAATAATTTTAAAACCATTCTTATTTAAAAAGATAAAAAATCTAAATTGAACTAAAATAAAAAATTATGAAACACTTTCTCGATTTAAGGAATATGTAATGTAAAAAATTTTAATTTTCATTTATCCAAGCCTAAGGAAACAAAAGTTGAAGTCGAAAAAATAATTAAAAAGTATAAGTGGTTAAATTGACTTAAAAACTAATTTTTTAAGCTTATTCTATAACGATAGCTTTATGTAGTTTGGTTTAGTAAACTTTTTTATAAGTCTTGTCATAATGGTTTTATGAGTAACAGGGAGTCAAAGATCGATAAAATCTTAAAAACATTAACTAATAAAAAGATATCTATTTGTTTTTTACTAGATTTTTTCAACAGTAAGCAAGGAATTTTTTGAACACATAAAAAACTCACATTTGATCAAAAATTTAATATTTATTTTGATGATGTTTTAATTAATCTTAAAAAAAATAAAACATTATATAACGGAAAATTAGCCAAACTTGGATTTATAAGCCATTTGTTTGACTTGAGTTAATAGGTCATTGTGGACATATGATTCACAAAAATAGCACCATACAGATAAATCGCTAAATGAGAGTACCATGGGGTGCTGAGTTGTGTCATGATGTTCAAGCATATGTTCTTTGACAAACCGAGAACATCCGCATTCAAAGCAGGACAAACAAATCCAATTTTCTTTTGTGCCATTACATTTAAAACAAGGTCTATTTACATCGATTAAACTCGGATCCAGATTAGAATTTAATTCTGACAAATGTGGACAATATGTTAAGGGAATTATAGAGAATGCAGAAAGAATATCTATTTCACAACTTTCATTACTGGCTGTTGACAAAATCTCGGGAGTGTTTGATATCGGATCGGAAATTTCAATTGATTCTTGTTCATTGTTTTCATTTTCTTTAAAAATTTACCCTAGAAAATAATTTAAAAATAAATTTTATTTTTTGTTATTTACCTTTGGATTTATTTCGACTCCTCAAAGTATAATTATTTTCTGCCTGTTTATTGTTTTTTTGTTTTCGGTCTGACTTGAATTTTTTTATAAATTCACAATTTGGCAATTTATCTTTAATTTAGAAAAATATAAATTTTTATTTTTTAATTTAACAGGACGCACCATCAAACTTTAGACATGACCAGTATTTTTTTTGAATTTTAATCACATTACGAATTGATTCATAAGCTCTTGAAAAACAAATTAAATCTTCCGATTCTTTATAAATTTTTCATACTTTGGCTTAGCATTTATAGGAGGAAGAGAAGGACAAATGTCACCTAAAAGGATGCTCACGCAGCTTGCCATACTCTCACTTATTGATGCCAAATTATAACCTCCCTTAAAATTAGTTAATTATTTAAAAGTTGCTTTGTTTATTTCATGTACTTCTAGTCCAAGGATGACTTTGCCGTTGGCTAAGGAGCAAAGCATTTTTGTCATTTGAGCGAACCCAGTAGGTGTAATGTTATACCTTCCCTTGAAAGAAATTATATGTTTATCTAAAAAAAGAAAAGAAAATTACTAGTGGATCACCAGTTGCACCATCGAAACCAGCAGAAACCAAAACCAAATCAGGATTAAACTTTAAAAAAAAAATTAATTTTTTTAATTAATTTATTTATTTACCTCATAAGCCACTGGCATCACAATACGAAGAAACGCAGCAGTATATTCAGCATCACCAGCTGTTGGTTGATTCCAGGGTATGTTGATATTAAAACCTTTGCCTTTAGCTTTTCCAACCTCGTCATAATTGGATCCGGCATCAATAGGATAAAATGTACCATTATCATAACGGTGAATAGATATAAACAAAACTCTAGAGTTAAATAATAATTCTTTTTGTTCTTAAATTAAATTTTACATACGTTTCATCTTCCAGAAAAATATCCTGAGTGCCATTTCCATGATGAATGTCAAAATCAACAATGAGAACTCTTCGAAGGAGAACAGTAAAAAAAATTTGAAAGAAATAGAAAAAATTTGATTACTTTTTAATATGATTAAATTTTTTTTGGGCATATTTAGCGGCAATAGCGATCGAATTAAAAAAACAAAAACCAGAACATGATTTATAGTATGCATGGTGGCCCGGTGGCCTAATAACCCCCGCTCCATTTAAACTCTTTAATATTTTTTACTTAATTAAATGAATAAACTAGATTATTATTTTTTACTTTGTTAGAGCAGACTTCATCAACAACTTGTAAAAGACATCCTGTGGCAAGCAAAGCACAGTCAAATGTTGAAGAATTGAAAAAAACTGAATGACTATTTACAGACAAGTCTTTTAGTTCATTTTCACTTTTAAATTTTACAGATTTTATTTTTTCAATATATGAATACGAATGACATAAATGAATTTCGTGTTCAGTGGCATATCTTGACTTCAATTCTTGACATCTGTTGTACAATTTTTTTTCTTTCAGAGTGTCTAAGATTTTTTGAATACGATCCGGTTTTTCAGGATGATCTCTAAATTGTTTCAAATTTAACTTTTTATTTTAAATTTATTTTATTTACGATTGTAATAGATTGTAATGCTTCATCATTTCGAGATCGGATGATAAACAAGTTCTAGTTTTTATGCTATCCAACTTGAGATCAGATCTAAGCGTTCTTTCAAAATGTTTGCTCAAAGATCCTCGTTTTGTAATCTTGAAATTATTTTTTTGATTGTCTAAAAATTCATTCAAATTCAATGATTCATCGTTATCGTTCAATAGCTGTAGACAACACCAGTATGGTCTCAGTACTGAAATTGATTTTAAAATAGAACTTTAATTGAAAAAAGTGTATCAACTGCAATTATTTAAATGCTCAATATAATACCTTGAAGCAGGTTCCCGAAGAGACTTTAGTTTTTTACATGGTAAACCCATCAAACATCCGATAAGTTCATTTACAGATTTTTTGAAATATTCTGATGACTCTTTTTCCTTAAAAATTTGAAAATAATTTTTTTTGTTTTCATTTTTATCTCATGCACTTACATCAAGGATTAAAAAAATTTTTCCATTTGCCAAACAAGACAAAAAATGGATAATGTGACCAAAAATTGAAGGTGACAACTTGACATTAAAAATTAAATTTTTCTTTCAAATTTTGTTGAATTTACTTTTGATTCTTGGAAATTGAATGGTATAAAAATTATCTCCGGATTAAACTTAAATAGAATGAATTTTTTATCTGAATAAAATAATGAAAATTTTACTTCATAAGCAACAGGGAGTATAATGTTAAAAAATGTCGCCATGTACTCGCTTTCACCAAAACATTCCTAAAGGAAATTAAAATATTTTTACTCGAAAACTTTATACTACCTCATCCATAACAATATTAATATTAAATCCCTTTCCTTGGTCATTTCCAATAAAGTGAAATTGCCTCTCTTCAGCACTGAGACCGTGTGTGTATTGATGAATAGAAGCATATAAAACCCTTTTAATCATGTCATTTTATAATTAGTAAATTATTTTTTAATATTTTTTTATTCTTTACTTGGAACTTTGATAAAATTTATTTTGAATTTTTGAATCAGAATGGTTGCTCAAATCAAGTATCAAAATACGCTTAATTCCATGAACAGCCATGGTCATTTCCGTTATTTGGCTTGTGATGTTTTGCGTTGGTAAATTGCGAATAAATGCAAATCCGTTATCAACCTTTTGGGATATTATATCAGAAATCAATTGAAGAGATGTGCCAATCATCATTTTATCTTCTTCATTGACGCACACTTGGTTTGTTTGAAGCATAATGGCATTTTCATTCTCATCAATTGTACGAACCTAAATCAGACCAAATAAAAAGTAGTTTAGGATCTTTTTTTTATTTACCGGAACAGTTTTTAATTTTGACAATAAAGAGATGCTTTCGTTAACGAACCAGTTTCTATTAATTGACACAATTCCTGTTCTAAGATTTTAAAATTTTAAAAATCCAATTAGGAAAGTTTATTACAGTTAATTACTTCTTTATATTGTGATCAAATTCGTTTTCTTTATTTTGTAATTTCTTTTAAATAAATGCATTTAAAATAGAATTTAAAAGCAGTTAGAAAGTTTTACAAGATCACTCAGTTGTTCCAGAATATTTTCCATATTTTTTTTCTCAAATTTAATTAATGCCAAAAATGAATTTTATTCAAGAATTGAACTAATTTATGAATTACCTAAAACTTGGATAAAGTTAAGAAAAATGTGAAGTTAAAGAAGAATGTTTATTTTATTTCAATATGGATACATAATGCCTGATAGTAATGTTAGACAATATTATTGAAATTTAATGTTCTATTATCATAAATAGGAAATTTCAGAGTATTGTGAAAAAAATTTAAACTAAGGTGAGTAAATATTGTTTTCAAAAAGTCCAAAAATTTAAATCATCTAATTATTTTTATTTTGAATCAAATAAATAATAATTAACAGAACATTCACAGATCATGATATTCAATAGTTTTTAAATTTAGAATTGGTAGATTAAAATACTTAATTGGTAATTGATAAATTAAAGAACGAAATGAACTTGATTTTTATTTCTAATTAATTTATAAAAGTTTAACTGGATTTAGTAAAATATTTTAGGTTTTTGTAAGTGAAGAGGCCTAGAATTTTTTCAAGATTCTTAAGAAATTTGAATTTCGGAAGAAAATTTTGAGAATTAAAATAAACAAAACTAGCGTTAATTAAATTTAATAGAATTTTTTATTTTACTTTCCTTATTTTAAAATTAATTGTCATCAAAATACAAATTTACACTTACTCGTCTTTTAAGTTTCTTCTGTAAAGACATATCACTATCACTTAATTCCAACTCTCATGAATTCTTTTTGTGGTCAATTAAGTACTCGATCAATGCTATCTAAGGTACATTGTTATACAAATAAAAATAGGACTTAAATGAAAGTTAGAATAAAAGAGATACTTATTTTGCAAAGTTTTATTTTTATTTAAATATTCTTTAATTCTAAACTCTTTCATAATTTGAAATATCATCGTGGAATGATTTAATACTTTAAGCTTAAAAAAAAAATACTCAAACTTAACTTTTGTTTGTGTTTAGATTAGTCATATTTGGATTGAAAATGTTCCAATTAACAAGAGGTTCTTTGAAGGTAATTGAGCAAAAGAGCTATTCAAGACTTTAATTAATTAATTTTTTTTTTATTAATAGAAAATTTTGGACGGAAACAATGTTGCTGATCCAATTTTACAAATAACTCAAATGAAAAATATACAAAACAACATGGATGGCATGACTAGATATAAAGTAACCCTCTTTGACGGTGAAACTCAGCATACATGTAATTAATTTTTATTTATTATTAAATTAAAAAAATTAATTAATTAACAATTATTTTATTAAGTCGGAATATTGGCAACTCAAAAAAATTCCTTGGTAGAATCAAACCAATTGAGAATAGGCAGTGTAATCAAATTGGAAGAGTTCGCTGCTAATGTGCTGTCAAAAGATCCACCAAAGTAAATTTTTGACCAAAAAAAATGTTCCTAAAAATAATTTTTTTTCCAGAGTTGTAATTATTTTGTTAAACTTTGAAATTTTGGGTGAAATGGACGCCAACCCTAAGCAGCAATCTACAGCCGCAATTACCCAGCCGAGCAAACAAGTTCAAAATGAGAATATAGAGCCCAAAAAGTCAATTAATCAGAGCAATGCAAAATCATTTTTTGACAAAAAAGAAGCTGATTTTGAAAAACCTCAGTCAACTAACCCACCCGGTACCTTCAATGGTTTTAAAGTTTTCGGCATCTCAAGTTTGAACCCTTATCAGAACAAGTACACCAAATGGTCATTTTCAGTTTCATTTATTAAATTTAATTTTAAAGATGGGCAATAAAAGCCAGAGTTACTAATAAATCAAACATTCGAACATACTCGAATGCCAGAGGCGAAGGAAAACTTTTCAATGTGGAACTAATAGATAATACTGGTGAAATTAGAGCCAATGGTTTCAATGACCAAGTTGACAAATTTTATGAAATGCTGCAAATTGACCAAGTCTATTACATTTCAAAAGCTACTCTAAAGACTGCCAATAAACAATATTGCAGATTAGATAATGACTACGAGATGACTTTTAATAATGAAACTGTCATCCAGCCTTGTGATGAAACAGACAATCTTCCGCGCATAAATTTAAACCTTGCTAAAATTAGTGATATATCTAATCACGCCGCTAATGATTTTGTTGGTAAGTAAAATAATAATAAAGTTAAATTTTTTAGTTACAATCACATTTATTTATGGTTTTTAATATCTTTAATATTTTTTAATTATTTTATATATTAAACCTTTACATGGTATTCTAAGAAATAAAGCGAACGTATCTTAATATCATCTAATTATGTAAATGGAATAATTAAATAATTAATAATTAAAAAAAAATTTAACTCCATGAGAAAATTTTTTTTTATATAACTCAAAACCTTGAATGAACTTTAATAATTAAACGAGAGCTAGATTTTTAATTTTTTCTAGAAAAATAAATAAAAAAAATTTCTTAATAAAAACATGGTTTTGATGGAAATAGATTTATTTCTTTCGAAATGTCTTATCAATTTCAAAAGGAATGAAATTGAAATTTGCCTTATTTCTTAGATTAGTAGGTAAAAGTTTACGAAAATTTTGAATAAGATTACTATGTATAACCATAAAATAAAATGGACAATTATTATTAGTAATTATTTAGAAAATAATTTATAGTAGTGTTCTCAAGACCTGGTCGAATGGCTATAGACTTCGTTTGTGTCGATTTTGTTAGAATTGACATAATTTAAGAGAAAAAATAGAAAATATATTAAGGAAGATAATTTTTTTAACTAGTTTTTTTAAGCATTTTCATTAATGATTTTTGAAAAATATCTAGTAGTGTCTCAAAAATCTAATTTGAATAAAAAAATATATTTTTTTTTCTATTATAGATGTTATTGGAGTAGTTAAGTCTGTTGGTGATTGCATGACCATTGTCACTAAATCAACTAACAGAGAACTAAAAAAACGAGAGTTGAGCATTGTTGATAACAGTGAATGTGCCATCACTGCAACTCTATGGGGAAAACAAGTTATATTTTATAAAATTAATTAAAATTTTAGTCGAATAATTATTTTAAAGGCTGAAGATTATGACCCGAGCGATAGTTTTCCAGTTATATTACTAAAAGGTGCAAAAGTTGGAGACTACAATGGAAGAACACTGAGTGTTACCTCTACCACTGTAGTTCAGATAAATCCAGATATACCCGAAGCTCATACCGTAAAAGGTTGGTTTGAACAAGGAGGAAGTGAATCAGAAATACAAGATTTGTCGAGTCAAGGAGCTGCTGGAAGCGGAATGGGTGCTGGTACATCCATCATTGGTCACACAAATTGGAAATTCTTAGATCAGTTGAAAGATGAAAAACTTGGAATGGGTGACAAAGCCGACTACTTTTCAACCAAAGCCTATGTTTTATATGCCAAAAAAGACAATTCTATGTACACAGCATGTCCTGGTGAAAATTGTAACAAGAAAATTTTTGATCAAAACGATGGTACATATCGTTGCGAAAAATGTGCTAGAAATTATCCAAATTTTAAATGGCGAATGATTTTGAATGTACTTTTCAAATGTGTTTTATTATTTCCACTTTTCCTAAATTTTGATTAATTTAAGATAAATCTAGCCGATTTTGCTGACTCGAATTGGGCTACATGTTTTCAAGAAACTGCTGAGACCATTCTCGGTATAGGAACAGAAGAATTGGGAGAATTGAAAAACTCAGTGAGAAAATTTTTTTTTTTCAAATTTTTAATCACAAGTTAAATATTTTTATAAAAGAATGATCCCAAATTTGATGAAATTTTTTCAGAATGTGCATTTAAAGAGTTCAATTTTAAACTAAGAGCTAAAATGGAAACTTACAATGTAATGATGCGAAAATTTCAAAAATTTTTTCTTTATATTTTTTATTAGGATGAAAGAAGAGTTAAAGTAAGCGCTGTGACAGTAGAGCCGATTGATTATGTTCAAAGTGGTAGACGTATTCTGGAAAAAATCAAACAGTTTGCCAAAGAACAAGTTTAAGAAAAAATTAATAGAAAACATAGTTTATTTTAAAGTTACATAAAAGTTTTCAGAATTTTAATCTACATAACCAACTTAAAGGAAAAAATTCACATTTGGTTATTTATATGTAAGATATCCAAGCAAAAAATTGTAAATTTTCGATTTATTTCTCGTTTTCGATATCAACTAAAATTCAATTATTTTTAAATCTCAATAAAAATTTCAATTTCAATATTTTTAATAATCAAATATTACTAATATTTTTTATTATCTTTAAAAAAAAAATTAACTGAGTTTAAAAGCACATTTCTAAGCTTTATCTTCGATCATGATAAGAAATCGAACGCTTTTCATTTAATCATCATCCTTGTGATAAAAATGCTTTAAATATATTTTAATGAGTTTAAACCCTATCTGACTTAGATATCGCTTTATAATATAAAAAAATTGATAAATTTCATTAAAAATAAATAATCCAATAATGTGGATTGTCTTGATTTTATCTAATCGCCACTTTTTTCTTAATTACCTTTTAAATACAAAGCCACAGTGCTTTAAATTTTATGAACTCAAATAAAAACAGCATGTATTAGAAAAAAACATATACATTTGATAATTCTGACACTACCTTGTAAAATAAAGAATGAATTTTAAACTAGTATCTTATTTCAAACGAATTTTTTTAAATTTTCATTTAAATATTTTTATAGCAATAGACAAATCATTTTTATTATTAATTTTATTAAAAACATAGATTAATTTAAAAATTTTATTATTAAATTTTTTTAAAACTTTCAAAAAATAAAAAAATTTTAAATAAAAAATGTCCTCTAGATTAATTATCAATAAATTTTATTTCTTCATGAAAATAAAAAATACGTTTGATTATGAATTCTCTTGATTAAAATGAGAACTTTTAATTAAACTTTTTCTTCTTTCCACTACATAATACACTTTGAGTTCTCTGATGCATTTCTGTGTTTAAAAAATCTAAAATAACTAAAATATACAAAAAATTCAATAGCAAATTTTTTAATTAAAAATAAAAATCTTCTTTTTGATATTAATTTGATAGGTTAATTTTTTGTTTATTTTCTAATTTGCTTAATTTTGATTTGATTGAATTGTAGCATAATTGTTGGAATCAATTTAGATTTATATACATTTATGATTTTTTTAAATAATAATTTTTAAATTAAATAGCTAGTCTTTAAAAATTTTATGAATTTTTAGGCAACAAAAAAACAAATTGTTCAACTGAATTCCATTTTCAATGCAATATTTAATTTATTTTTTAAAATCATTCTTGCATTTAAAAACCTTTTATTAAAAAAGCCATTAAATATTCCAATTAAAATTTTATAAAATTTGAACAATAAAATTCAACATCACAACATAAATTTTTTCGGTAAATTAGGTGTTTTTAAAAAAACATTTTTGTTTTACCTTTAAGTAGCAATGCCTCATTTTTTTAATACATTTCAATTTTAATTTATCTAACATCATTTATCTTTTAATATAATCTAGCCAAATAACTAGAAATACCATAATTTCCTATGACATAATAATTGAAAATCAATTTTTAAGAAAAATTAAACTTAATTAAAAATAGATTGATTGTAAATTTCTTCATTTATTACTTAAAAAATATTATTTTTAATTTATTTTAGTCAAAGTAAATTTTTAATCAAAAAAAGAATATTGTAGAGAATTCTACCAGCCTTAAAATTGGAAGAGTTTGACAAAGGCTATTTGACTTTAAAATAATTTGTCCTATTTCGGTTAATGATCTGGCACACATATTAAGATGAGAATTCTTCTTATAAAGAGGATCTTGTAATTCTATTAAAAACGTTCAATGATGAATTAGGAGAATTTTAGAATAGACCCTTTGCACCTTGTTCTTCAAGTTAAATTATTTTGTTACTTTTATATTAATTAAAATTATAAAAAATTTTGAATTTGTCTTTTATTTTTTGGCTTTATTAAAGATGACTTGAAATTTTTCAGGAAAAATATTTATTTTAATTTAAAATTGTTTTTAATCACAATTATCAAAGAAAAGAATAATTCGTTTAAAGCAATTTAAAAAAAAATTAAATTCCATTTCTTTGGAACGCCATTTTATGATTGAATGCTCATTAGGAAGCTTTGATGTCGACCTTGAATTTTTTTTTATTTTTATTTTTTTCTTCTAAAATTAGATTAGATTTTCTTTGAGTGTTAAAAAGTCAAAAAGAGTAGAGCTGTTTTTTTCAGTTGAAAATTTTCCACTGAGAATATTAATTTGACTTAATTTGTCATGTAAAAATCCTTTGTAAATTCTATTCATTTTTTGAACGGCAGATCTTAGAGGCAAAAGTGTTTTTAGAACTAAATTAGGCAATCGGCGTTTAGAGGAAGTATTGGTGTAAAGCGGTCTAGTTATTTATTATGTAAATATTATTTAAAAATTAAACTAAACACGCTCAATTTAGCTCTTAAAAGATTACTAAGTAAGGTGGACAAAAATTCTTAAAATCAAACGATTTAAATTGCGCAATATTTCCGAACAATTAGTTCAAAAATTAATAATTTGCCTAATTTGATTAATCTATGCAAATTTGCCCAACTTTTTTACAAATTTAATCCTGATACTAAAAAATTTTAAATTAACTGATAAAATAAAGTATTTGCTCAAAAAGATGACAAATTTTTCTACACACTTCACTAGCTGAAATTGTTTTGCGGACAAGTTTTAATCGAGTCCATTTGGCTATGCCTATTAGTGTCAACATTTTGTGTGGGACTGGGCGTTCCAAATTCTAAAATGACTAGTTCGTATTCTATTCATTTAACAAGTCATTTTTCAATGTTTTCTTAACTGGGAACACATTTCATTCACTTATAAACTTTTAGTAAAAATTTGACGTTGATGAATTTCCATTGATTAGAAAGGTAATTTATCATTTTTCCTATTTTTGTTAAAATCCCTCATTTTCGAATTGCGCCTAATGAAATACAAGCAACAAAAGGCTGGAATGAAAAAGCAAATTTCACATTGAAATTATTTACTTTGCATGAAGAAGATATTTTTTTTAAAAAGCAAACTTTATAGATTTGTTTATTCTAGGCTTTGTTTGATCTTCTGAATTCGAACAGAGCATGGAATTTATCTTTATTGCCATTGATTTTAAATCGTGTTCAGCTGCTTTTTCGAAATTTTGGAAAATTTTCAAAGCAGATCCATGCCTATTTACTAGCTCTGCTGTACGATTGATTAACTCTCATTAAGAAAACATTAAGATAAAAAAAGAAATGAAAAAATTGAAACTAGAACAAAGATTTTGTTTTAGGAAACCTTTTTCCGATTGATCGATTTTGCTTAATTTTTATTGCCATAATAAAACTTTGCAAATGCATTGTGACTTTACTCTCCATTCTTGATTAAAGCTCAGATTCACTGCCAACACACATAAAAAGTAATTATTTTGAAATTTTCAAATTTTATTGAAATTGTTTTGCTTGAGAAAAAAATTGAAAAAAAAAGTTTGATCGATGCCTCTGGCACACAATTATAATTAAAAGCCGAAGTAGTTTATTGTGTAACATGAACCAAATTACTAGTTTCACATGGCTTTATTGTGCCGCGTGGTCTTTGATACCTCAGTTTGTTTGTTTAAAAAAAAATAAATAAAATTACTAAATTTATCTAAGCATATCGAATCTAATTTTATTCATTCTCTATTGTATGCCAATTTTTTTCTATTATATACCTTATCTTTATTAATAAGTTCCTAAATTAATAATGACTAAAATAAATGTTTTAATAAAATAAATCTTAAATAAAGCACTTTTTTTCTATTATTCCGTCCATTCCCAATGCTATTCGAAAATTAAAAATGACCATTTGCTTATAACTTGTTAAACTAAACTAATTGTTCATTGAGTAAGCTTCTTAATCAATAGCTAAATTATTAAATTATTGCATCGTAATACTAATTATTTTGATAATTAACTCTCTTGCTTTCAAAATTAAAAGTAATTGAACATGTATGCTTCATCATCATAGCTTTTGATTCAAGCTTGGTAAGCAGAATTCAAATTTTAACAAGAATACTTGAGTACATTTCATTATTTTTAGGTTAATTTTATAACAGTATAAAAATATACTGTTCAATTTTTCAATTCTTATTTTTTTACAAAATTTACTCTAACTTTTGTGTTTTTTTTTTACTTTTTTTGCCATTAATCACCATGACTGGCAATTGATGAACTTAATAGAATAAAATTAAAAAATAATGCTAATTTTAACAAATATCAGTAGATATATTGTTTAACTATGATTTAATAATAACAATTTTAAAATCAAAAATTTGTCATTATTTAATAAATAAATTACAACAGACTTGACAATTTCGAAATTTTTAAGACAAATTAATCAAATTATTTATTAGATAATAAATGGAAGATTTTAGCATTCTAATAGTTTATTTAATATAAGTACTCAAAATTGTATTATTAAATTGAACTTTAACTCAAGTAGTTTGAGGAATGAAAATTAAGTCAATTCAATCAATATTTGACTTTAATCAGAAGGAGAGTCGTGAATTCGGAAATAGGAAAAACAATCCAAATCAATTTATTAATCAGACACTTATTTCAATCAAGTGATATAGATTTTTAAATTCAAATTTTTTTTTATATTTAGATATGTATGATTGACACAAAAAGGGATTGCTCAATTCTAAGTCAATATCATCGAAAATATCCATATTTCTATCTATTCTGTGATATTTCGTTGGCTCCTAGATAACACCTAGATCATCTATTACAAAAAAATTTCTGTTATTACCTATTAACATCTTTTTTCAAAGCTACTATTATTTTACTTATTTTTGTTTAAAAGTGTCACGTTAAGAAGAATACTCAAAATTTTTGAATGAAGAATATCATAATTTTCGTACTTTCGAAAATTTTACCTACAAAGAGCTTGCTGTTTAAAGAACGAACGCTCTCCTTTCAGCATGCAAATAATTTTCAAAATTTTAATTAAAAATATTTATTCAAGCAAATTTTATTTTTTTTGTTATTTTTTATCACTCATATTCCAGTCAGCATAGTTTATTAAACTTTTTATTACGCTATTAATTGCGTTTGGTAAAATTTTAACATTCATGTAAAGATCTAATTTGTAACCGAATACAATACTTTAAAAAAAGTCATTATTATTGCTTGTAAAACAAAAAATTAATTATTTTATTTAAACTTTTTCATTACAGAAACTCAAACACTCCTAGAATTTATGTTTTTTTTTGTTATTTACAGTATCTTGATTTTTTTGTTTTATTTTTCATCACCTAAGAGATGTTTTTTGAAATAAAATGTTTGAATATATATTTATACTAGTCTGACAACTCTGAGCAAAATAATAAAAAGAGGAGAAATCGTCCAGCTTTTTAAACTATAAAGGAAAATAAATCAGACGTATTGGATAAAACTTCTGGTCAACTACAATTCAATCAACGTTTTAGATCACGGCAAAAAGGATTCGAGGACAAAAGAAGAGTCTATGAGGTCAAATCACCAAGAACTACTGTCAGAGAAATAACTTTTTTACCATCAGGATAGATTATGAGTGAAACAAGATTCCACATGAGTTTTGGAGTTAGATTGGTTTTGGTTAGAGTGGGTCTGTTTTATGTGTCAGTTTTTTATATGTAGTTCTGAATTGGAAATTAGATTAATTAATTCTCTTTTAAATTTTTAAATTTTTGTTATTTCTTTTGTCTTATGTAGCCTCATGTTAAATTTCTATGCATGGGTTAAAGAGCTAGTAATGAAGTCTTCGTAATAAAACTACTCCGCAAATCTGTTGCAGTTTCTGTTTAAGATTTAAATTATTTAGCGTGGTTAAATTAAAAGAAACTATTAAAATTAATAATTAAATTATCAGTTCTTTAATAAACAACTCACATTAATTAAACCCAGGAGTCTTGGCAAACAACATCAACAACAAAAACATTTTTTTGGCTAAATTTTTTATTCACACTCGACTAAAAATAATTTTATTCAATCTTTTGAGATTAAAAATAAAAAACATTTACAAATTGAATCGACAACAAACAAAAAAGAAATGAAAAACATAAAAAAATATTTTTTTACAAAAAAAAATCAACACTGCTAACAAAAAAGAATAGAAAAAAAAAACAAAAAATTCAAATGATTATCTTGTCCACTTTAAATTTGACTTTGACTTTAAATTAAAAGGTAAAAACAGAAAAAAGATTTATTAGCAGAATTTTTCTTAAAAAATTTTATTATAAAGATAATATTAATAATAACCATAATAATAATAAAAATAAAAATAATAATATAAGAAAGTAAAAGTTAAAATTTAGAATTTGAACTATTAGTCGAAGCAAGGTGAATAGTGGACAAATAACTACTGTAATTTGACTCTAAATTGCTGGCATTGCCACTCGTCGAAATGTCGGCATGCGCATTCGGATAAGCGTTTGAATCGTGGTGGCCGAACTGATAGTTCAAAAGGCCCGCGTTGGACACCGAGTTGGCCAAATAGGCGCCTTCATTGGGCATGTAGGCGTTGGAGCTGACCGAGTTGTTGGCATAGAACGTATTGAAATAGGCATTCGAATAGTTGTAGCCATTGAATTGTGACGCATAGACTAGGTTGGATGGGTCAGCATTGGGCAACATTTGGTTCGAGTAAGACGGATCGAAAAAGGGGTTAGAGCTGGGAGTGTAGTCGGCAGTGGTGGTGGTGGTGGTAGTGGTGGCGTTGATGGGCGGCGTAGTGCTAAAAGTGTGGCTGTACGCCGAGCTGGTGTTGGGCGACGTGCCGTTCGGATAGAACGGATAGGCTTTGTTGGCCGCCGTGGGCCCAGATGACGAGTTCAGCTTGGCCAAATAGTACTGCTCTTTGCTCTCTGCGGCATAGTAATCTGCGTTGACTTGGAAGCCAAAGTTGTGTGGTGGCGATGGCGAGTTGGCCGCTTTGTTGACCAGTTGAGAAGTTGGCGTGCTGGAAGAGGACGAGGAGGCCGATAGCGAGCTAGGCGACGGCTTTTTGAGTGCGCCGAACGTATAGCTCGAGTGGTGAGTGCACTGGTGCGATGTGGCGCTGTGGCTGTGATAGGTGCCGCATCTGGCGTGGCTCAGCGGCATCAAGGACTTGTGCTCGGGCGCTGTCTCCTCGTTCTCGTGGTTGTCGCTCTCCGAGTTGTCGTTGTCCGAGTGCTCGTTGTCCGAGTTGTCGTCGTCGTCGGCCGCCGAGTCCGCGTTGCCGTTCGCGCCACTCTCACTGCTGGTGGTGTTGGGCGCGCACGTTTTATACGACGACGACGACGACGTTTTGCTCTTTTGGTCTTTTTTCATTTTCATGCGTCTGTTCTGAAACCAGATCTTTATCTGCCGCTCGGTCAAGTGCAGAATGGACGCTAGTTCGATGCGACGCGGCCTACACAAGTAGCGCGTAAAGTGAAACTCTTTTTCCAGCTCGACCAGCTGAGCGCTCGTGTAAGCGGTGCGCGCTCGCTTCGACGACGCCGACGACGACATCGACGAAGACGAACCGTGATGACTGCCACTTGTCGACGATGACTCTGTTTCTACACAACAAAAAAGTAAATTAAAAACTCATTAAATTTTTTTTTATCTATGATGCGATGAAAGGAGATTTTTTTCGTTTCTTTTTTTTTTTGCTGCTCCTGCTGCTGCTGATGAAGATGAAGATGATGCTGGGCCTTAATTGCTTTTAAATGGGCATTTAATTTAAACTTACTTGTTTTAACAGTTGTTGTTGTTGGCGTGTTGACGGAATCGTTGGGCGATGATGAGCACGCCGAGCCGGATGATAGATTGGCCGAGTAGCCGTTGATGCTGGGCGAGGTGATGTTGGGCGCGAAGGCGTTGGCGAGCCGCGGCTCCTTCATCCACGGATACGAGGCCGTGTGCGCACACACAGGCTCGTAGTTTTTGTAGAAGAGCGCGCTGTTGTCCACCAGCGCCTTTTCGCTCTCGGTGTCCGAGTCGCTCTGCTTTCGCTTGAGACCCGCTGCTCCTGCTGCTCTAAAGTTGTCGGTCTCGCGCTGCTCCCCAAAGTACTGCGAGCTCGTGCTCATCACTAGGCTGGACAGTGCTGGCTTGGCCGAGGTCTGATGTTGAATCATGGTGTTCAGTCTAAGTTGGTTAGTCTCTAGATTTAATTCTAAAATTTTATCTACACAATTTTAGGGAAAAAGAAAAGTTGGGAAAATTGTTGTGTCGAAAAGTTTTGGGTTTAAAGTTTTGGAGAGAAGCGAATGCGTAGACAACAAAATGTAGTGTAATAAATCATTTTTGAATTTTCTTTTTTTTTCTCTTTTTTAATTTACTTAAGTCAAATAGGAATGCTTCGGCCATGGCAAGAAAGGGAAACAACAAATTATTTAGAATGCCAATTACACTCACTCACAATATATATAAAAAAATAAAAAAATTTTTTTTTTCTTTTTGTTGGTTCGATTAATATTTGTGGTTTTCTCTTGAACAATTGAATAAGAGAAAGAATAAACTGAGTGTGTGTGTGTGTGGAAAGTTAAAGAGAAAAAATGATAAAGAGAAAAAATAATTATTTTATTGGTTGTGGTTGATATTTGGCAACAAAATAGCAAACTAAACCAATAAAATATTTTTTATTTATTTTGTAGATTGGAGGCGGAGGGCTTAGCTCTGTTGTTGAATATTTTATTGGCTCTGTAGTTTAGTGGCTTTGTATGCGATTCGTTCTAGAGTGTCGTGGTTAAAGTGCGTAATTTAATTATAGCTTTGTGCCAAAGAGCATGTTTTGTTTTATTTTTTTCTAAAATAGTCTAATGAACACGATGCCCAATACGAGTGTTTGAGAGGCGACAATTCGGCCAAACTAGCAATCGCCCTCCGGACACTCGCTTTTCAATTGATCGCTTCTACCTCTTTATTTGTGACAATACAAAAAAGATCCAACAACAAAATTTATTGAATAAATGGAACACAAGCGGCAGAAAAAACTACTGGCAGTGACTTGTAGAACATGTGCTTTTTATAGCTTTGAGTAGACGTGCGGGCTTTTAGAACAAAATACAAGAATAACATGATCCAGTTAGATTAGACGAATTTATATTATTTTTTTTTTTGAAAAATAAAAATATAAGAAAAAAAGTAAGAATTTTGCTTTGTATTTAAAGAATGATTAATCGATTTTTCGGTGCTTTTTTCTGATTGCTGCTTGTACTAAAGAAACGAAAGAGAAAGAGAAAGAGAGAGAGAGAAAAAGCACAAATATTCTTCTTGTTCTCTTTTTGGCTTTTTTTTTAACTTACTCATTAAAATGTAATTAAGGATCATCTTTCAAACTCCGATCAAAAATCTTAAAAGTAAAAGCTTCTTTGTGCTAAGAAGTTAGAATTTAACTTAACACAAATAAATAAAAAGTGCGATTTAATTTTTATTTTTCTTCTTCTTTAAATTTTGACAAAACTTTGATTTATTAGAATTGAAAAATAATTTAGAAAAAAATGAAAAAAAATAAAAATATTTTTTTGAAAAATTTGCTAAAATCTGGGTGAAATGACCAAATTAGATAAATTTTGTTTTAATGAGTTAATTGTCAGAAGCGTAGCCCCAGCTGATTCACTTATTGGCCTCGTTGTTCTCATTACTCGTACAAATACAACAACAACAACAACAACAATTTTTTTCCACTACCCCTACTCTGCTCAAGTCTATCAAATTAAAATTAAAAAAAAACACACACACATACACAATTTAAGGACAAAATTTTACTTTTGATAAATTGCATTAAAAATAAATGATTATCAAACAAAATTTTATTTATTTCTTTAAAACAGCACGAAACTAAAACAAAAATGTTCTCATCATCATTTCATAATTCTAACACTACTGTGTGTGTGCAAGATCAAGCACTAGAACTCAGCGATTAGAACAGATCTAGGATTTGTTAGTTTATTTTCTGCCGAGCTAATGCTTATTCAAGAGTAGGAAAAAAAGTGGAATGCAAAAGCTAGAAATGATGTGACAGTGTCCAAAATTTTAAAATTGTATACTCTGTCTAAGAAAGAAGCAGTCACAAGGTAGCAATATGCAATTTTTTCATTCGGCTGAAAACAAGGACTAGATTTATTCTACACAATCTGAGCATCTTCTTCAAATTATTTAAATAACAATGTTTAAAATAAAGTGTTCTTGATGTTGAAGAGAATTCACATTTTAGAATAGATCACAATGCTGAATTTCGAATAGCTTTTGATATTATCTTCTGAGAACAAGGACATACTCTTGATACTCTTTATCAAGCTTAAAGAAAGATGCTCATTAAACACATAATCATTTATTTCCTAAGCTTGTGCACGGTTCTCATTTACTTTCTTTATTCATTAAACTTCTTAAAAACTTAACTCCATTTTAATCTTTCTGAGATGTCCCTTAAATTTATAAATAAAAAATCAAAGCCTTTAGATGTTCAATGTTGGAGAGAGTAACATATTTTAAATTTAGAATAGACCGGAATGCTGAATTTTGAACTTCCTGTATTCTTTTGATATTAGCTTCTGAAAATGCATTTAAACAAGTATGAGAATAATCTCAATGTGACCCCATTAAAGATTTACAGTGATTCTTAATGTTTTGAGCTTGAGGTTCATCAAAAGATGTCTTAGCTTTATCATGCTTAATCTGACCCAGAGGTAGCTGCATCGAAGCCTTTTAACATGCGTCCCGTACCGTTACGAAGGACTTGGTACCATTTTAATTTGCATGAGGGTTTTCCTCAAATTATTTAGTAAGGAAATTGCTAACTCAACGAGATCATAGACTGTGATCTTGTTTCAAAGAGACTCTTTAAAAGACTTGCACTGATTCTAAGCTTAAATTTGCAAGCATGGACATGGATCAGTGTATAGTGCTGTGCAGGCAAGGTGTCAAGATAAAATAAGATAAGAACAAAAAAAAAGAAAAAAATGTGAATGTGATCTATAAATCAGATTTTGAAACCAAGCCGCCCGATTTAGCATGACATAATAAATGTTCAGGGATTATCGAATAATTTTTGACAAGTTTAAGCTTTCAATTTTAAACAGATAATAAAGCCATGATTAGCAAAAGGAGACAAAAATCAAAGCTCAACTAAAGTACAAAAGCGAAATCAATGAATCGTTTCGGACTTGTACTTTTAGAGAAAAATATTTATTTATGATAAAAATCTTTTGATAAAAGCCAAATCGTGTAAACCTTATGCAATAAGCATTTGATTGCGTGTGATTAACAAATAAAATTGTTTACATGGGCCTTGTTTCGGCTTTTGATATCTAATTTAGTGTTAATAAACCACTTGGACTAATTTGAATTTATTTGATCTGGATGCAATGATGCTCTTTTTTTCTCATATATTTATTGTATATTTTTTTCCTATTTTACAAGGTGTAATGCCACAAAAATGCAAGGTTAGATCAAATAGAGCTTAATTAAGCTGAATTTTATTGATTAATTCGGATATTTTATTATTTAAAGTAGTAAAATAATTTTTTTTTCTATCATGTGAAGATTTGTGTCGATTTCTCACCTGGATTGTCAGATGAGACGTGTCTATTTTTCTGCTTAATTTACCATGTTTGAAGTTAAAATTAAATTTAAGAATTTATTACTTAATTAGACTGATTTTTCATGTTTTGAGCAGCGAGTGTAAACAAATGAATATTAATTTTGGAGAAAATGTGAGGTGATACTGACCAAGAGCTCTGCGCATTTTTTAACTTCCAAAATCGTGTTTTAAATTTAATTTTATATAATTTTGAAAATTATTCACAGCATTTCTCAATGGCATATTCTTTTGTCTTTGTGCTCTTTATAAAGAGTATTGGGCAAAAGTAATAGCTCATTTGGAAGCTCTCGGGGCACGGATTAAAAATTTGTTTAGCTATGCACTTTTGAAGTTGGTCTCTTAGCTTAAAATTTCGACAAATGGTACCAAACCTTGTTTTTGATAACTCTGGGTGTATTATAAGAAAAAGATCAATCTAAATAGTGCAAAACTATGAACATTTTTAATCCTTGTCATAAGAGCTTCAAAATTGGCCATAATTTGTCTTCTAACTTAATGACGAAATGGGGTCTTGACCCAATTCATCCAAAGGATGAAAATTACTTAACCATAAAGCGAAATTTAGAATTTAAAAGATTATTTAAAATTGACTAACTAAAAGGATTGTTTTAATTATCCAAAAATTGTAGAATATTTTATTAAAAATTTTTTTTAAAAAAAAATTTGTTCAATTGTCTAAAATATTCTATGAAGGTACTAGTAACCAATACATATAGATTAATTTTGTTGAATTTAAATTATTTTAAATTAAAAATTATTTTGTGCGTTTTTCGGAAAATTGTTTAAAAAAAATATTTTACTTCCAATTTTCTTTTAATTTTTTCTTTTATTTTACTTTATCTATTTTATGTTTTGATTTTTTTTAAAATTAAAGTCAAATTTGTTTTCTATTATTAGAGAATAAAGAGATTTATAAACAAAGCGCAACATTTTCTATTTTAAAAAAAACAAACATAGAATATTAATTTAAATTTAAGATATACAAAAATCATTTTCTTTCCTCGACGCCCTCAATCAAGCGAAAGTTAATTGCTTATGTTCAAAATCTATCTATATATCTATCAGATTTTTTTATTGATATGGTTAAAGAAAATACCTCGAATACCTTGATATGGTCTCCCCTCAAACCCGAAATTGAAAAATCATTATTTGGAGCTAAAAAAAACTCAGAAAAAAATAAAACTGATTTAATAATTATTATCTATTTTAGTTGAGACGTTGAAGGCGATTTTTGGTTAAAAAAATTAAAATAAAATAGAAAAGAAAACCGTCTTGAAATTTTGTTTAATTTTTCTATTATTTTTTGGTTTTCGATTAGACCCATTCAAGAAAAAAGTAAAGCGTGCCATTATCAAGGAACACTAAAGCTATAGCACCTTTTCAAGTCATCTCAGATTTTATTTTTGGTTAGATGTTTAGCTACATATTTGCTTAATCTAGATTTTATCCTACATTCATTTTGGTTAGACTTGTTACTGAACTTGATGGAACTTCCTTATGCTAATTTCAAAATTTTATAAAATCCAATTTTTTTTTAAAGATAAATCAAAGTTTTATTAAAGAAATTGTATGGTGCAATTTTTTTTATGGGCTACTTAATTTTAAATTTTTTAAATAAAGTTATGAGTTTAGGGAAAATTTTATTTAAAAAAAATGTATTCTGTGATTTTGTTAAAATCTAAAAATATTAAAAAAGATACTGTAGCTTGATTCTGATGATAGTAAATTTTGAATGTAAAATGAAGTTAACATTTGGTTTTAAGTGGACGCGTTTGTTTATAATAGTTCACGGTATCTTTAAGAAATTTAATCAAACATTTATCTGAATTACATTTCAAATGCAAAAAAAAACAGTTGGGGAATCTATTTTTGAAAATTTACAATATTTTATGTGTGATTTAAATTAAAAAAATTAAGTTGAAAGTATCTTATTTTCTGTAAATCTGTAAAACATTTTATTAACTTAATTTTTAAAATTTATGATACACTTAGATACACTTAATTTTTAAAATTTAAGAATAAGCCAAAATTTTTATAAGCGAATGCTTTTTGTTTTAAAATTAAAATTTGAAAATAATTTTATTAAAGTTTTTATTAAAATTATTTTTTTAAAAGCATTTAGTTACTACATCTATCCTCGTAATAGCTTCCTGTAAAGCTTCCAGACGAGTAGCCTTGTTTCCACTGTTTTTACTAAAATTTTATTTAATGATTTAATATTTAAGTAATTATTTTTAAATTTAATTATTAATAATTAATTAAAACCATGTACTTATCGTGGTTTTAATTACGGAATTATCGAATAATAGAATAAACGAATAATGAATGTCGGTCACAATTTTATCTTACAATTTATTAAAAATGTACACAGCTGATTAAAATTAATAGTCAACATTTCAGACAGTTTTACTTGTAATTTTTTTTTTACTTTACAAAATCAATGTCGGTCACAATAATGAAACAAACTAATAAATAAACATTTTTTTATTTTTTTAGCATTTAAATTGAAAAAAATTAGGCCGGGTCTGACTTTAATTTATTGTCAAACTATTTTCACCTAAACTGCACCGTCATTAAAGGTGATTAATTAACTTTTATTATTTTGATTAGAAAAAATTATTTCAAATTCAGAGAAGAAAATATTCCTAAAAAAACAGAGCTTTTTTTTTTTTGAGTAAATCTTTTATTAAGTGTCGAAAAATGTGACATTAATGATAAATAATTTGTCCAAAATAAATCATTAAATATCTAAATTTTTTTAGAAATATTGTCTTTTTTTATATTAAAAAAATCACTAATGTTCATTTTTAAAGACATAATCTAAATATTTAATTTTATAGGAATTGATAGCGATAATTTTTAGAGCTATTAAGTATAATGTGACATTAATAAAGCCCTTTGGATACAATAATAAAAAATAGAATGCAGTAGGTACTTTTTAAACCTAAAAAATTTAAATCAAATCTACAAATTTTAAATTATACTATTTATTTAAATAATCATCTGTATCATTCAAAAGAAAAATTTTTTTTAATCAAAAATAAAAGTTTAAAAATTAATTTAATTTATATAAGTTATAAAAATTTTAATCAAAAATTAGAACAAATTTTTTAGTTCTATTTTTTGTTTTTCTTAATTTGATTACGCTTAGTTTTTGAGTCCACAATTTGTTTAGACGCTTGTTTAATTTGTTCTCTATATCCACGGAAGTCTTCAGTGCCCTCATCGCCACTTCCATCCTCATCATCAAACCCACGTTCACCAGTCTTATTCGGAAAAACAATTCTAGTATTGTGAGGCGGTAGCTTGGCATCAAGAGCATTAGCAAAATACAATCCTTCTTCTTTCATCTGTTGCTTTGTTTCATTCATACCCTGTGCTTCTAAGTCCTCATACAACTTTATCAATTTTTCTTCCGTTACACTAAGCAAATCTAATACGAATTCATCTGATTTTGGAGAAATTACAGTAGAAGCTACATGACTTTTGGTCTTAATTAGGTTAATTTAATTTTTTCTTTTAATTTAAAACTTTAAAATAATAAAAAAACTACTGCTTTTAAATGATGAACTTTGTTCGCCAAATGTTCAATATCAGATTTAACTTGAACCAAAAGACGTCTAGTTTGTTCCATCTTCACTCTGGTAGTATCTCTGCGCTGCTCTTCTTTCTGTAATTTGTCCTCTTGTTCTTCAATAGTTCTCTGTCCCCTTTTTTTTTTATTAAAAGATAACTTAATATTGAAATTAACTAAATTTAAAAAATCATACTCAGACATCTTTTGTTCTCCAGAGTACTTCATTTCTTCAAATTTTTTAACCAAATTTTCCTTTTCATCTTTTAACTTAGCTATTTTTTCCAATGCATCTGCCTTATCAGCTTCCAGACGAGTAGTCTTGTCTCCTTGACCTTTATATCTCTCCACAACTTCCTAATTTAATTTTAAAATAATTTTAAAATTCAATTTTAAATTCAACTAAGTCAAACAGCCATAGAATTAACTCCAGTCTCTTCTTTGATCTTTTCGAAAGCTTCTTCATATGAGCTTATCTTTTCTCGTTCTGCTTCGGTCATTTCTTTGGTAATGTCCTCAGGCGGTGTCGATGGTCGCTGCAACTAAAACAAAACAATAAAAATTCGAATATAAAGTTTTATTTTATTTTTTTCAATGAAAAATATTTAATTATATGATAGTGAAAAATAATTGAGCGCTTACCAATCGACGGTCAATTCGTTCGGCTTGTAGTTTCTTTTGCTCAGCCTCTTTTTTCATGCTTTCCAAATAAATCTCGCGTTCTTTGCGTTCCCTTAGAGATTTTTTTTATTAAAATAATTTTAAATTAATAAAGAATACTTGTAAACTTTATCTTCAAATTTGGTGAATTCATTTGAAGCATTTTCTTTGGCAAAAGAAGCATCTTTGTTGATAATTCTTAATTTTTTCAGTTCATCATTTGATTTTTCGATTTGTTTTTCAAGATCGTCTAGTCTATTGGAATAAGTCAAACTTTCCTTTTAAAAAAATTAAATAAAATAAAAAAAAACTATTAATTAATTACCTGCAATAAATGAGCCTTAATTTGGTTATAAGTTCGCTGTATAGTCAAAGCTTCATTGCATTTTAATTCCGCCTTGTTCAATCTGTTTTCCAAAAGTCTAAGTCTCTGGTGAATAAATAATTAAAAAAAAGTTTTTTTTTTAAATTTATTTACATACCATGGCAGTCTCAGATTCTCCAGCATCAGTCTTGACTGCTTCGTCAGCATCTTTGACCACTTGGTTGTATCTTGTTTGTAATTCTTCTAATTGTTTGAGTTTAGTGGCGTTTTCATGTTTGATGGCATTTAACCGTTTAATATGATCACTATGCTTATGGTCCACAATGGTAATGGCAGTCTAAACGATATTAATGAATATTTGTTTATTTAAGATAAATATTACTTCGCCAGTTTTGTTTTTAAGAGCAACTCTTTCCGAATGTCGACCGCTAAAGGCTTTGTTGAGAACTTTTTCATCACCCTGATTGAAAAAGATTCAAAATGATTAATTAGTTCTTTTTGAAATATATTTACCTCTATTAAATCTTTTAGTTTGTGTCTTAGTTCTTTATTTTCTTTTCTAAGTTGTTCAATCTTTTCTTGATTTTTCCGTTTGGTCCATTCTGCATTTTCGGTAAATGCTTTTCTGTCACCATCTTTTAAATTAAAATGGATTTTAGAAAATTTGATCAAGACAGAAATTACCCAATAGAGCTAATTTTTGTTTCAGCTCTTCGATCTTTTCACTAATGGATAATTTTTCCATTTTTCCTTTTATCAATTATTCTATCTTACAAAAATAATTTTTGTATTTAAACTTAGCTATTAAGATTTATTATGATTATAAGAAAATAAAACGTTTGTTGAGTTTAGTAATAATTTTACTTTTATTGTCATGGAAACTAATTCCTTTCTGGTAACTAAGAACCTAGTTTTAAAATAAAATTCTTTAAAACATAAAGCGATCAGTTTCCAAAATTTTAAAAATTTAATTTAAATCTAAATCTGAAATTTTTAGTTCTAAAAATTATTTAATGATGTTGAATCAAAATGATGCATCATAAATTGATCATCATAGGTCTAGTCTATTAATAATCAAAATTATACAGTCTGAAAAAAAAACTTAAGATTGAAAAATAGGAATTTAAATTCTTAAATTGCATTGTTGTGCTGATTGGTATTATTTTTGTCACATATACTGTTAACCAAGATATTTCTAGAACTTACTTTCACAAAAGTTCGAAAATCTGAGATTAAAAGACAATAAAATCTAAAAAAACTTTAACTAAAAAATAAACTACCTTAAAATCTTGAAAACTTCCTCGACAATGGAACCATTTACTGCTAGAAGTTTTTGGAAAGAATAGCAAATAAATTCAGAGAAAACTTATATCAAATCCAATTATGCTCGACCTTCTGGTCATGCTACATGGATAACCAAGTAGTTCGGGAATCTATTGATTTAATATTAATGGGACCACATTAAAAATCGACATCATTCACCGACAATAAAGAGCGTAAAAAGTTATACATGATACTTTTTACTGGAGTCCAAAATGCAAGATAGCAAAAAATTTAGCGCCTTCGAAAAAGTTCCGAAAACCCAATTTTTTGACCATTTTCAAATCGGTCTTTTAGAATGAATTTTTCGAGTCTTAAGAAACCAAAGATACATTTAGATAGATCTTGAAATTTTCTTGAATTCCGCTTTTAAAGATCGAAAAAAGCTCAAAGATTCGAAAATTTATGCAAATAGGAAGCTTACAAGTGTTGGCCATTTACACGGTTTTCAAGTGATTCTAGAATTTTATTATTCATCATGAATTTTTAAATAAATATCCAGTAAAAGTAATGTAAGCTGTAACACATAAATACCATCAATACAGTTTATAACGCTGCACTTTGTCAGCTTGTGGTTCTGATTATGGCCACAAACTTCCCAAGTTCATCAATTTAAGTTTCGGTAGACCCATCTCCTCCAAGTCTCCGAGGCCGTGTATCCAATCTGTATTTTAAAGAATTAAAAAAAAAATTCTCAAACCAAATAATGTAGTTTACAATGCTTTACGGTAATTATTATTAAATAATTTTATTTTAAGTAAACATAAATGAATTGGTTTCTAATTTCAATTTTAAAAATTTCGGCATTGAAAACTCATTAGATTAAATTATATTTTATTTAATTTAAAGACCAGAGTTGTTTAAAAATCCCAATTTAAAGTCCAAGTCCGGACTTGAACATCACTTGAGACTTGTGACTTTTGACAAATCTGTTAAAAACATTGAATTTTAGTAGTAGTAGAAGTAGTTTTAACTGTAGCTGGCTAGCCAGCGAGTGTGCTGATAAGGCACACTATGACAGCTGATGTGATTGATTGCTGCTCATCCAGCAATCAATGCCTGCTTTAAAGCTGTTAACATTAGGGGCTTCAACTAATTGATTTGGCAGTGAGTTCCATATGTTAGCGGTTCTGTTGAAAAAAAAGTTATCTCTATGTTGGAGCCTCGAAATTTCTTTGTGAAATTTGAAGCAGTGACCTCTTCCTTGGATTTTGGTGACATTAAAATTGTTGCTTTTTTCAACCAATTCTATTCCATGCATGAACTTGTATAATTGAATTAGATCACCTCTTTTTCTTCTTTCCACTAGATTTGGAATGTTTAAAGACTTAAATCTGCTTTCATACGGTTTGTTTCTAATTGAAGAAACAAATTTCGTAGCTCTGCGTTGAATCCTCTCAAGATTCTCACAATCCGACTTAAGAAATGGAGACCATACAGGCACAGCAAATTCCAAAAAAGGACGAACAAAAGTTAAATACAATGATCTAAATAACTTACAATCAAAACGAGCGAATGATTTCCTGATGCGACCCAACATTTGATTTGCTTTGTTTGTAGCCTCTATCACTTGATTTTTCCATTTGAGATTTGTATTGAAGATTACTCCAAGATCTCTTTCGGTTTCAGACGTTGATAACTGTTTACCATTAATAAAATAAGTGAATTCTTTGTTTTTATGACCGTAATGCATAACCACACATTTTGATGTGTTGAAGAGAAGAAGCCAATCTTGAGTCCACTTGAAAATTAAATCTAAATCTGATTGAAGTTTCAATGCGCTTATTTCTGATACCGTTTGCGAGAATATTTTTGTATCATCTGCATACATTTTGACAATATTCTCTATTCCTTTTTAATTATCATTTGAAGTCGATTTATTAATGATAAAAAAAAATAAGACAATAAAAATTTTTACTTGCTTGCAAGATAAAAAGGTTAGAAAATATTGCAAAATTTAAAATTTAACACAATTCTAAATCGCGTCATGCATCTTTTTAGCTAAATAATTTTGCTTATTCAAAATTTATACATGAAAAAATATTAAATATATTTTACTAGAAATCTTTTTGCTTAACTTTCTCTATCAATATTTCAAAAACAGCAAAGTAAATTCTAATTAATTAAAAAATTTTTTCGAATTAGATAAATCAAAGATGGCTCAATTGAAAGCTACTCTAGCCTTTGCCAAAAAATTAGCCGAAACTGGAGTAATAAAAGGTGCAAACCTTTGTTGTTGAAAAATGCTTAATAATAATTTTTCATCTTTTTAGGAGTTTCAAGCCAAGGTTTAAACAAGGCCTTGTTCCCATTATCTAAATATTTGAAGTATGGCTTACTTTCGGATGATTTGATGAAAGAAAACGAACTAATAAAAGAAGCTTTGAGACGATTACCAGCGGATGTTTATCAAGAAAGACAGTACAGACTGGCAAGAGCAATTAATTTGAGTTCAGGAAAATCGGTTTTACCAGAGTCCGAATGGACAAAATCAGAACAAGTAACTAAGAAATAAAAATAGAAAGTTAATAAATTATTAATTTTTTAAAAGGATGTTTCGTATTTAAAACCATTTATTGAACAAGTTGTTAACGAGCAAAAAGAAAGAGAAGACTGGAATGCTGGTAGATTTCAATAAATTTAGACTAATTTTCATTCAAACCGATTGTCTTTTTTAATAATTGGATTATTATTAATTTAAAACTTAAATATAAAAAATAATCACTCAAAGTTTTCAAAAAATTTTTCTATTTTAAAACCCCTTTCTGCTTCCCACGATTTTCCAACGATTTAGGCTAAATATTAGTAAACATATAAAATTATATGAAAATTTTGATAACTTTAATAATATCTTTTAATGATTGTTAAAATTTTAAGAAAAAGCAATAATTAAAATAAAATTTTTTGTCACAAAATTTATTAAAAATATTTTAACTACTCGTTGTTTTAATCACAGAAAGCCAAAAATTCTACAATTAAAAAATTTATTCAACGAATTAACCGAAAATGTTAAAAATTAAAAATTAAGAACGCAAAATTAAGTAAAATGCTAAATCTTAGAATATTTCCAGAGTTAGACGCCCGTAAAACTCGGTTATTGTATTGAACTGGATAAATGGTTGCTAAAATATGCATATTGTCAGAATAGTGATTTCGCTGCAAACGGCTTCTCTTTGGACCATAGAACCAGAGTTCAGTACTAAGGCTGATCGTGACAATATCTCCAGTTCTTAATGGTTTAACTGTAAGTTGAGTTCCTTCGTAAACAACTACTTCAAGCATGTCATCAACTTGACCCGATTGATCAATGCCCCTTCTGTTGCGAATTTCCACAGATTTGGATCTTAGGTCATAAATAATATCCAAGCGATTACCTCGAAACATTAATCCTGTAATATTCCAGTTTTCTGTATTTGATGCCGGTTGTTTGAAAACCGGAAATTGCGCTGATGATACTTGAGCTTGATACTGTCCAAAATTTTCAGATGGATAGACTAAATCCAATTGAAAATCTTGATATCTCACTCCGCAATAGCCGGCAATAAAGCCTGAAACAAAAGCTGCATATCCAGGCAAATAGTTGAAAGTATTCTGCATATCAAGGGCAGAATTTGAATTAGGATATTCGCTCATTATCTTAAACAAAATAAAAAGAAATAAAAAAAGTTTTATTTAAATTTACCATAAATGGTTCACTAAAATGAGCTGAAATTCGGTTCATGTATTCGAGAGCTTTATTCTCTTCGTTTAATTCCGAATATCCGACCACAAATGATGCGTAGGCTAAAAGACTTTTACCATCGGATTGTAATTGCTTTAAAAAATTACATATTAAAAAAAGATTACTCCAAATAACAAAATTACTGAAGAATAGGAATCGTATAGAATTTTTTTTTCAGCGTAAGTAAGCTTTTTGCCGAGTGGATAATTCAAATATGGTGCCCATGTTTCTCCATTTTGCTGAGAATTAAAATTGTCATATTCCAAATAAAGTTGTCTCAAACTATCGTATGGAAGTTTTATTTGGTTTATTTTTGAATCGTATTCCTGAACAGTTTGAAAATTTCTCGAGTCATAAGGATCTCTAAAGTAAAATTTTTATTGTAAATTTTAATAAGCTATGGCTAGCAATTAATAGACTGGCAAAAAATAAAGTTTTTTAAAAATTTACGATGTAAATAGTTAAATAAAAATTCAATATTTATCACTTGAAAACTCAAAATACAATTTTAGTTGGTTTAGTAAATTTTTCATCTTTGGATTTTGAAAAATGACATCCATTGTCTATAATTTAACATATCACCTTTCACAAAATAATTTTTTGCCAGTCAAAAAAAGGGTGAAGATAAATTAAGAAAGCGCCAAACTTATGTATAATAAAAATTAACAAAAAAAATGTACAAAATTCTAAATTTTAAAAATATTTAACTAAAAAAAATATTCGGATCTAGAATAAGCTTTATGTGTTTTTTTTTGATTAGTAACTTTTAAAAAAAATATTTTCTTTTTTAATGTTTTTTAGCCGTCACCCTTGTATAAAACTAAAATCGATAAACTAAAACCTATCAGTCATGTATAGAATAAATTTGTAGGTATCTAGAGACATAGCAGCAGCATAGTTGGTAAAAATATCATTATCCACTAGACGACTTTGAGGCTTCTCACCAAAAGAAACGCCTAATAATAAATTAGTTAATTCTTCTTTTTTTAATAAAAATAAACCTTTTATTTCATAACGATTAGTTACAGAGTCTAATTGAAGTCTATTGTTCCAATATTGTGCTATTTGATTGATGAAATCTTCACCCCTTACCGAAGAATCACTGGACAACGACTGCAAAACATATTCTCTATTGTGTGTAGCTCTAAGATAACTACGAATTCCGAAACTAATATCCGCACTGGTATGAATTTTATTCTTTTTCTCATCCTCAGTAGAGCTTACATCAATTCCATAATCACCTTGCTCCCATGCATACCTTAAACCTTCGAATCCTTCCTGGTTTGCATTACTCCTAGCTTGTTCGTATATACTCGCATGATCTGTATTTAGACCGCGTCTTAGTCTTGAATTTAGTATGTTCCTAGCCATGTCCTGGTTGAACAAAGAAATAACTGGAAGTATCCATAATTCCTGGGTGTATGTAACATGACCACCGTAGCCTTCAGATATTTGTCTATTGAATGAAGATTGAGTATTTGGAGAGTTGTTAAAAAATTCTCTTTTCAAACCACCGTAAGCCAAGCCAGCTAATTTAATTTCACAAATTTTGAATTTAAAATTAATTTTTTTTTTTAATTTACCTGGCGACACACCATAAAATTGACTGTCAAAATTAGATGGCAATGATGAATATAAATTGTAAAAACTTGAATAGAGCTTCTGAGCTAATTTGAACGACTCTTGATTAGAGTCTGAATACGTGGCCTGATTTATCATGGTGAATCCACTTTTTTGCCAAATGTCCTCCCAAGCAGTGACGTGTGACACATATAAGCTATTAGGATCTCTTTCAATCATTCGAACAGCTTCATCATATGCGTTTCTAGCCCGGAATCCGTCTGAATCAATTGATTGAATAAAGTGCTTTTAAATTTTTTTGTTAATTAATTTTTTTTTAATTCTTAAAAAAAATACTAAAGTTTTAACTCTGGTATCAGGATAAATAATAAATTTGGAAGGTATATTAGTGTAATATGTATGAACTTGCTTTTGTCGTTTGTTAGGTATCTCAGTGTGAGGAATAGTGGCTTGAAGATAACTAAAAAAATTAACCAAAATGCACCTGAATTATTTTTTTTCAAATTTACTAGATTCCATCATTCATCTCTGTCCTTTGACTTATAGTGGGCTCTTTGATAACTCGATGCTCATAAGTCATGTTTTCCGGATTATCCGGCTGGTTGAAATAAGAATATTTGTTAACATTAGTTGGTGAATTGGTCATTTCATGGTTAAGTTCAAGCATGGTTATATTTTCTGTATCAATAGAAATCGCTGTTCCAGTGAGCAACTCGACCTGGACTTCGTTAACAAGTATATTTTTGAGTCTACGGTGAGCATAAAAACGTTGTGTAATAATTGCTTCATTATTTTTTGTCTCGATGATGTAAGCTCCTAAATAATATAAAAAAATATTAAAATCAATCCATTTGAACTTAATTCCAATCCTTTCAAAATAAACAGGTTCCCATTTTTACTAAAGAAGGTTCTCAAAAAAATATTCACAATTTTTTCTTAGCTTTTTCACTTAAACCAAAATATAAACTTGAAATTAATATAAAAACAACTCAAATTTGATATCACTTTGGCGAATTGGGACAAATTTGCTGCCAATAATTATCTCTTTTAAATCGGAAACAAAAAGACCATTATATACAGAAATACTGAATTTTCTTAACAAGCTACGAATAAAATAAAATTTATTAAGACTTGTCTTATCTTCTAATAATTCCAATTTCCTATATCACAACTGCGCCCTGTGCCTCGTAGTGTTCCCACTTTTTGAAAAACAAATCTAACGAAGAAATTAATCAAATGTTTTTTGTAATATCAAACTATGGTTAATTTTATGGATTTTATAGATATCTTGGAAATGAAATGAAATTTTTATATTTTCCTAAACATGAATTAATTTTCTTTTTTCTTGTTTTATATTCAAATCTCAACAAAATTGTTCACTAAACCATTTAAAAAAAATTTTTAAACCCATTTATCATTTTTTCAATTATTAGTTTTCAAAAGATGAATTTTAATTTTATAAGAAAAGAAATAATAAATGAAATTATTTTGATATTTATGAAAGTTTTTGGAAAATAAATTTTACAGAAACGTTATAATTTTTTTTTAAAATATCCTTTGAAAAATTTGTCAATCTAAAAAAAAGCATGTGAAATAAACTATGTGTTTTCTTGGCTAGACTATTTTTCTTCTGTTTTAAATTTTATTTGCAAATACTTTTGACTAGATTGGTAGGCATTAAAATAAATTTTTAATAAAAATAATTTTCTATTTACAAAATTTACCCAATATCTAAAACCTTAATTTATAATCAAAAATATTCCAGATTAAAGATTGCTTACTTAAGGTAAATAATGTGACAAGTGGAACAATTTTCTCTTACAATTTTGACAAAATATTTAAAAATAAAATTCAAATTTTTTAATTCTCAAAATTTTTATACTCCTGAGCAAAACTTGGCCGAGTAGATCTATAAATGATCAAAAAGTTTGAAAAAGAATGATTATTTGAGTTCAGAGCTAATTGAGGATATACTAGCATAGACTGATAAAAAAATAAAAAAATACCTTTACGACAGTCGAAATGATAAGTGGAAATTTCGTTGTCTGTGTATATTGAGAAATAAATATTAATGGCTGTCATTGATGGAATTCTTACTCTATGTGACCTTTCTCCAACTCCATTGTAAAGTCCTAGAGAAAAAATTTTATTTTTTAAATAAAAAAATTAATTTAATTCTTTTAAACCGTTTGCAAAGACGCTCTCATTTTTTACCACAGTGCCGACGAATCCATTGCTTATTGATGGCATTAAATAATAATGCTCAGGTTCACTGCCAGAAATTTAAATTAATTATTGTTTATGACGTCATTAAAATTACTTGTAAGTTTGCAGTAGGAAAGGATTTTTGTCCCAATGATTAGGTAAATTTATAACTTTATTCTGTCTGTCTCGTCTTTTTACATTCGAAATTGAATTATTAGAATTTTTGTTCACCAAAAGCTTATGTCTAATTTGGGGATATTTGTTGAAATTTTCACGATTTACAAATTTGACTTTTTTTATATTTAAATTATCAATATTTTGCCAAGATAACGCGATTTCGAATAAAATTATGGTCGAAACAAATATTAGAACAAGTATTCGCATAGTTGATTCTCTCAATTTGATATTTTTTCGATATTTTGTATTTATCTTAAATAAAAATGTGACTGAAATTTAAAAACTCTTATTTTAATGACCGACCTTAAAATCAAAAATTAGTAATAAGTTTTTGTTTTATTTGCTGTTAAGCCGATGAATCAACTCGAAATTTTTAATCAAATTTTTTCATTTATTTTAAATTTTTTGTTTTATCTCTAATTATGGGGCTTATCTTTAATTTTATTATCACTAGGACCATTATTTTTTAAAATATTTTGAAATGTATGTTCGTAAATTTTAATCGTAAAATAAAAATCAGAAAATTAATAAACCGGACTTGGTTGTAAATAGTTCATTAAATAAATGACAGAATTTAAAATTTGTACAAATTTTATACAATATATTTTGTAAAATTTCTTATCAGCTATTAATTTTATTAATTTTCAAAATAGACCTTTATTTAAAATAGCAAAATATTCAGAAAATTCAGACTAAAAATTTAGTTGACACTTTGGTTTAAATTTTTTACTATTTTCAAACAAGCACTTAATCGAAGAAAATTGGTTTAAACTTTTAAACCGAATTTTAGTTTACTTTTTTATCTATGCTTAATTATTAGGCTTTTTTTAATTATTGAGATAAAAAACTTCGATAGTAGTGAGAAAATGATGATCCATTATTGCACCAAATGCCTTCAAACATTGATAAGTGGTTTGACATAAATTTTATTTAAATACCTTTTTTATTTAAAAAAAAGATAACATATTTTAGTCTGATTATTTTATTGCATCTTGGACACATTGATTGAAAATATGAGCAGTTTTTTTTATGATATTAAATTAAAAATTCATATTTTTGACACTTTATCAAACTTTTTCTTTTAACTTAAATTAAATATTTGAAATATATTGCAAAATGTTAGAGAATGGAAGAATTTTTTTAACTTTTTTGTTAAATTAAAAAAAAAAAAATTATTTTAAAATTATAATTAAAAAAAAATTCTAAATAAATTCTAAGTCATTGTTCAAATATATATGACATAAATTAGAACTCGTTAAATTCAATATAAAATTTATCAAGTCAAATATTATTAAAAACGCTACAATTTTGTCTTGTCATCAAGTTTGACTTTTATGCTTGCTGTTCCACTTTTCTCATCAAAATTTATTTTTAGTTGAATTTTGGAATATAAAGCATAATTATCTTGATCGTTTACAAAAAATTTTCTATTAATTTTGCTTACCAAAAACCTGTTTTTCACGTTGACGACAAATTTTGAGTCTACTGCTTGTTTCAAATGCGTTTTTGGTGCTATTTTTTATTCAAGACTTAATCTTGTGCAGTTATCAATTAAAATAAAGCATTCATTTAATTTACACTTTGTTTGAAATTAAAAGTTCTATTAGAAATGCAGAATTAAAAATGAAGATTTTGATCGAATTAAAAAAAAATTATCTTTTAAAAACAAAAAAATTAATTTAAAATTCTATAAAAATTGAAAAAATTAGTCTAAATAATACAGGGATACTATGACTTAATTTTGATTGAAATTTATTTACTAAACCAATAAAAGAAGTGTTATATATATATAATTTCTAAGCTACATTCACCTATTTTTTTAAATTTAAAATCTTTGTTTTATTTTTTTATTTTTTATTCTAAATTTAACGCGTATAAAGTTGTTTCTTCTAAAAATTTTTAAAAAAATTCATGTAGTTAATTTTCATAATTTCATATTCTACAATTTTAATCATATCGTCGAAAACCCCTAAGAAACAATGCTTATAACTTTTTATCAATGATATATCACTAGGATACCATCAATCATCTATCAATATAATTTGAAATAAAAAATTCAATAAATTCAAGGGCACCTCATGAGATAATAGTTTAGATGTGATGGTCCGATAACTGTTATGATGTCATGTCACCTAAAGAAGAATATTTAATCACGACATTTAATAATTTTTTAATTAAAATCAAACACTTGATAGAACCCGAAACTAAATTAAAATATTTGACCGACAAGAACCCGTTTTATCCATTCACTCAATCAAACTCATACCAATTCGTCTTCAAATACAAACTTGGAACCAAAAGCTTTATAAATTTTCTGTTTGCTTTTTTAAGCTTTATCATTTTTCTATTTATGATAGACAATATCATTTATTCCAGTTCAAATTTTTATTTTCTCTTTTGGTCCGGTGCCGTCGTGGCTCAAATATTCACAATTTATTTTTTTCTACGATTTATAATATTTTTCCAAAACCGAACTCTGATAATCGACGCGCTAAGTCGAAAATATTCATTTTTTATAGTTGACAATCTCATAATTGAAAACGACTTGCACCAAATTTTCATCCGCTTGACAGAAAAATTAGTTGTTAAAAACCAAAGAGTATTTTGTTTGGTCCTTAATGGAAAGAGCATAGATGAAATAGAATTAGGTTCCTATTGTAAGAATGCGCAATTTTTAAGAAAAATTGGTAAAAAGATAAGTTTAAATTTAGGTATTAATTATTTTGACATTTTGGATAAAAGCGATCAACACCAAATTATCAACTATTGTCAATTTAACAATTTTCCTGATGACATGTGGAAACATTTGCTCAGTCAAACTAGAATTGTCATTAACAAAAACATGTTTTACTGGAAAAAGCTAATGGATACTGAGCTTGTGGAAACGACTAGTTTGAATCAAAGCGGACATTTACATCAATCGTCTGTGTCTGATGTGTTTACTGTGGCCAGTTTGGGCTCGGATATTTTTAGTGTTAAAAGTCTTTTGTCATCTGGTTCAAGGGTGTATAAAAATTCCAGTTTTTACCAAGCTCAAGAAGCTGTTTTATCATTTAATCAACTCAAAAATCAATTGGACATATTGAGCGAACAGATAAAAGCAATTCAGCATTTAAATAAAGACTAAAAATTAAAAAGTTAATTTAGTAAAATTTTATTATTTTAAGAAGATTTGTTAGAAAAAGTCAATAAAAAATCTAATACTATTTAGTCTTTTTTTTAATTAATATTTAAACTAAAATCTCGAATGCTTATAAATCCAGTCTAGAAAAAAAATGTTCTTCATATAAAGTCTTGAATAAAAAAAAATTAATCTTTTTATTTTATTCAAAATTGTTGAGTACATACCCTGGTTTAGATCTTCGTCCACATCCTTCGCCATAAGAAACTTAAAAAAAGTCTTCTTAATTAGAAAAAAATTAGGTAAATGAATTAGTCATACCGATTCCAGCACTGATAAACTTACTCTTATTATTCACTTTTTCACTGTGAAAAAAATTAACTCAATTTTTTATTTGAAAAAAAAATACCTAACAAAAAGTGAGCCTCCCGAATCTCCTTGGCAAGTATCTTTTGAACCACTAAGATCACCTAAAACAATTTTTTTTTCAATTTTAGTATAAAAATATTTATCTAATTTACCAGCACAAATAAGACTCTTCCAAGTATCTCTGTCATGATAAACAACTTTATTACAAGTAGAACTATGATAAATATTTATTTTTGAGTTTTGAAGTGATGATGGAATCCGACCATTTTCACTAATTCGTCCCCAACCGAGGATCCAAGCCCGAGTTCCTGGAAGTGGAAAATCCTTAGACCATTTTTTATCTGGTAAACATGCCTTGTTAAAATTTCTTATCACACAGCTTTATTTATAATATTTGATTACTATCTGTGTGTCTTCATCTAAATTCACCACTTTGGATAACTTAAGAATAGTCAAATCATTTAAACCTTTATTTCCATCAAAATTTTCATGCTTATTTATTTTTTTTTAATCAATAATTAAATTGAATATTCAAATTAATAAAAATGTACTATTATTATTTTTTCGACTGGAATTGAGTCAACTGAATCATCTCCTGATAGTATTTTCGTTCTATCATGAACTCCTAGGTAAACTTTGTGCATTGACTCCAATGTTGGAAAATAATAATTTGGAACAATTTTTATATTAAGTATGTTGCCTTTATATTGATAATCGAATTCGTTTAACAAACAATGAGCTGCAGTGAGAACAGCTTGATTTAGTAAAAGTTAGAATTAAACAAATTTTTGAGTACTAAGTACTTTTTCTATTTATTAAAGTTCCACCGCACAAAAAACTTGCTTCCACTGTTATCATCTTTCCTACACAGGATAAATAAATTTATTTTTTTAAACAAATTTAAAATACTCTTATATGGAACATGAGCTTTATAGTTTGTGATAATCAAAGCAGTAGAGGGCCAGCTATCGGGTAGTGCTTCGATTCCACCAACAATTCTCGCATTCGGCTGTTTTCTATACAAACCGCATTCTAATTTTTTAAATCTAAAATTTTTGTTAATAAAAAAATTTAAAAAGCCAACCATCACAGTATTTTCTTCCATCACCAGCATATCCGTACTTGCATACACAGTCAGCATAGAAAAATCTGTTGATACACTTTGGCGCTTTAGGATGACATTTTGTCAATGAGCAAGGTACTTGAATACAAAATTTATTTCAATTTTTTTTGATTATTCTGATATTACCGATAGCCAACAATAAAAACAAAATAAGAAAAATTGCTGAAATTAATAATAATAAAAAAACAAAAATTCTCTTTCTGTTCTCCGTGAGCTTATCAATAAAATTCTCTTTGATCAAATTTTTAGTAATTAGTTGCTTGATTTTTAAATCTTGGTGATTTTGAAAGCTTTTTGGATCGCTTTTTAGTTTATTTTGGTTTATTATAAATACATTATGAACTTGATTGTCCGGCATTTTAAAATGCATGCATTGACTAAATAAAATTTCAGTACAATTTTTTTTTTTAAGCTGACCCAAATCGACACAAGTAAAGATGTTTTGAAATAAAGTCTTTGTAAAACTTTTGTGAGAAATGTGCACAATTTATATTCTTGCCAAAAATTCAAAATATTTTTAGTTTTAGAAGTGCAAATGGTATAAATAGTTTTAAAAAAAATTTGTTTGAACAAATCATGTTTTTTTTACTAAAATATCAATTTCATTTTAAATAAATATTTAAATTTGACAATTTCAAATGTCATGTTAATAAAAAATTATTCAAGATTTTATTTGTTGTTAAATCGGATGACCATTATAAACAAAGTGAATGAGATTTATAAATGTGGTGTTTTTTTTGGATTCTTGAAGAATTCTGAAGATAATATATTTCAATAAATTAGATAAATTTTCAATAGAACAATGATACGATTCTATCGGACACATAAAATTAAAATTTTACAGGGGTTAAAAATCAAATGAAAATTTATATTAATTAAATTTTTAATAAGTTTAGATGTTGAAAAAAAATTCAGAAGTTTGAAGTCAACTCAAACTTTCCTACCTGAATATTAACTGAATGAATCACTTTATTTTATAAATTATATATATATTTAAGTTATCAATTTATTTAATTCATTCATTCTCTTGAATTATTTAATTGTTAGCAATTGAATTCAAAAAAGCAATTTAATTATCTAAAATGTTTAGTCTCATTTATTTATCAATGAAAAAATAAAGCTCTATTTTCCTCAATTTAATTTTAAATTTCACCGAATATGAAAATTTACTCATCTAAAATCATAATTTCGCAATATGTCATTAAATTTGAAATAAATGCTTATTAAAAAATTGAGTAATTACATTTCTTGTTTTAAAATAAAAAAAATTACATATTCACAAATTTAAAATTGATTCTATTCAAAAAAAACGATTCTCAAATAAGAGATTTATTTTTTTTATTAGAGATTTAATTTTTTCATTTTAGATTTTAAATTTGAGTTAGATATGAAATATTTCTTGATCAATAACAATCGCGTGTATTCAGATTGACTAGAAGGCCCTCTGCTCGATAAAAATAAACAAAAAAAAATTGGTAAAATTCATTTCAAATATTCAAAAGACCCAAAGTGCAGCTACAATTCGATTAAATTTAAATTCAAACTATTTGAAAACAAATTGAACTAAGTTAACTGAAAAATTTCTGATTTTCAATTTCCGTGAAAGAAATAAGTAATTTGAAGAATGCAATTGAATCGTTATCGAAAAAAAGACAATCTGGACATCAAGTACCAGAACATGAGGTTCCTAATTGGAGAAGGACCAAATTACCAAAACTTTGAAAGATATATCGAAGTAAAATTAGTTTTTGTTTTAATTTAAAATTAATTATCTTATTTTATTACAGGACTTAACTAAATTCAATGCAAATGTTCGAGTTTGTGAACCATCATGTGGCAAAGAAAATTTGGACTCAAATAACTCTAAATTGATTGTAATTTAATTTTTGACCGAAAAGGCAAAAATAATTTTCAAATAAGTTAATTATTTTTAATCAAAGAATGCTAAATTCGAAGTCGGACAGTCTCCTGCACCTGAAATACGTGAAAAATTGTTTTATTTACTTAAGGAGCAATTTAGACAAAATCCAAATACTTGTGTATCTATTCATTGCGTTAGTGGATTGAATCGCACACCATTAATGGTTGTCATGGCCTTAATGGAATTAGGAATGAGTTATGAAGAGGCAGCGGACCTAATTAGATCTGAACGAGCCGATAGCCTTAGTTTACAAGAGCTCGAATTTCGCTTTGTTAAGAAAAATCATCGAAAAATTCATAAACCATCATGTACTATTATGTAAAGCAAAATATAAACAAGATTTATTTTTCCAGTTTGAAAAAATTTCACTTGTTTTTTTGCTATTTAGAGGTATATATTTTAATATTTTGTCGCAAATTTACTAGGACCACAAAAAATACTAAAACTTATTTTTAGTAAGCTAGATTTTGTGCACTTTAGCACTCATTTTTCTAATACCTTAGCATTTTTTTTCCACACGGAATAATGTTATAAACCTTTAGTACAAGGCGTCCTATATTTCAAATTATTTATTATATTTTTTGTTAAATTTTTTAATTATTTTTTTAATTTAACTTTGTATACTTTTTATTTTTATTTTATTTTAATTATTTTTACGAAGGAGCTTTTTCTTGGTATAGATAAACAAATTAATAAACATAATAAGAACAAACCTCAAAGATTTTTATTTTATGTTTTTTTTATTGATCACAGTTGTCTTAGAAAATAAAGTATCAAAAAAAAATATTTTCAAAATTTTTTATAAAAAAAAGCAAAGTTTCAAAGAATTTCAAGAACTTAATCAAAATTAAATAAAAACATTTTTGCTTGTTATTTTAGAAGTTTGTTAATACTGATTGCACAATATTCTTTATCTGTTAAATTTATAAATATTATGTTACTAAATTTTAGCTGAATTCTATTTCACGAATACATGGCTCTTACAAATTCTCTGGATTATCGAATTATTTTTCAAACCATTAACGCCTTTTTAAAAATTTAAAAGCTGATTTATGATTTAATTTTTATTTTATAAAAAAAATTATAAGAATCAGTCGAAATATTTGATTGAAAAGCGTGGTGTCAACCCTCAGAGTTATCGTTAGTATTTGGTATACCTTGAATAGTCTTGTCTAGTGAAAAAATAGAAAAAATCTTGACAAATTTTCTGAAAAACAAAAAAGTTAGCAAAAATAACTTGTTGATTTTTTGAAAAAAAAATTCTGCGCTTATTATATTAATAATTAAAATATCACTCGTTAAATTACCGACGAAAAATTAGAATCTCTATTTCAGTAAAATCTTCTTTTGATTTCTATTAAACTTTGTTCAAAAAATTTTGAAACTATTTTGAAACTTAGCGATCAAACGTCGTGTGGCCATTTCTCCAAAATTGCAAAAACTTTCATCAGTGACAAAAATATGTTTTTAGAAAATTTATTTTCAAAACTGCTATTTATTTATAAAAATGCATCATTTAAAAAAAAAAACTGATTGTAAGTAAAATGAGCTAATTTATCTCATAATAATTAAATTAAAAAAAAAATTAAGTAGAAAATAAGTAAAAAAATTAATTGAATTAAATTTCTAAGTAAAATTAACAAGAACCCAAATTTTGTGCACTCGTTTAGACTTATTTGAATTGGGCTGTTCTAAGCTTCTCTTATCATTGTTTCAATGGTGCTTATTTTACGAATTAAATTCGGAAAAGTTTTTGACAATTTCTCTTCATCTTTGGCATCATATGTCGAACTATCTTCATTTTCTGCTGAATATTGAGAAGCACTATCTATTCTATTTTTAACATGACGAATTTTAATTTTTTCTATTTTCGAATCCCAATACTCTAACGATCTGATCCATTTTGGCAACCAGTTAAAATTTTCAAGTCTTTGGGGCAATTTTTGGGGAACAGTTTTTCGCAAAATTTTTATGATCAAATAAAAAATAATCAAATTCACAATAGGAAAGAGAAAAGCAGCTAAGCCTATCCAGTTTGGGAAAAGAGCTAGACCAAATACAATTGTTGGAATAATAAAGTAAGTGAGTATCGAATATACATAAGTTAGCCATTTGTATTTGAAAATGAGGTCGCCAAATTTTTTTCCTAATATCTTTGGATATTGCATCGATGGAATTGGCAGCCAAAGAAGTGTACCAAATAGATTAAAAAGTGTATAAGCAAAAGCAATTTCTAGTGATTTTTTAAAATTGGGTCCTGTCTGGGTAAGCGCACTTAAAATTCCAGTTAAAGTCGTGCCCAAATTAGAACCCAGAGTCATGACGTAAACTCGGTTGAGGCTTACAATTCCAATGCCGCATAATGGGACAAGTGTTGCTGTGACTATATCTAAACTTTGAACTACCAAAGTCAATGCAAATGAAAATATGAAAAGTAAGAAATTGTTGAAGACTTTCAAGTTCCCAGGCAGTGACGAATTCAGAATTTTGCGAATGCCATTCGAAATTGGACCTTCTATCAAATGACTAAACACTTTAACAATTCCGAACAAACATGCCAAATGAACAGTCAAGGAAACAATGATCCAGAAAAGACCTGTGCCTCCATCTCCCATTGCTTTTAACATTGGCATGCACCAATAGCTGCACTCATTGCATATTTCACTCACACTGGTTCCATTTATAAAATTTTCTCTACTGCAACAGCGTAAAGCTATCTCAGTTGTATTTGAGCCTAAGTTGACATTGTTTATTTGACTTTGGTCCAATATGATAAACAAGTCCACCACTGGATCAAGAAAAGATGCCACAAAGTTCATATCTTTGAAGGCGTCTGTATCATCAGGCATCAATTCTGTCAATTTTTGGGACAATAAAGACAAAAAATTGGAGAAAATTTCTATGGGTAAAAGGACAGCAGTTGTAAATAAATTAAATAAATCATTAATTACCGCAGCACTGAATGCTTTTTTGAACTCGTATGAATCGTTTGATACAGCCAAAGCTACGAATATATTTGTCAGGCATGTGCCAATGTTTGAGCCCATTATTATAGGAATTGCTATATTTGACGGAATTATGCCCACACCCACAATAATAACCACTATTGAAGTTGTAGCTGTTGCATTTTGCATTATGGCAGTGGCCAAAATTCCAATAGCTAGTGAGCCGAATGGGTTCTCTAGCAAAAAGTGAGCTATTTCGCCTCCTTTTAAAGCATAAGGAGATATGAGTGTAAATCCAATTGAAAGAAAGCTCAAAGACAATAAAAATAAATAAAGTAAAATAAAAAAAATGATGATTTTAAAAATTGAAAATAAAGTGTATCTAAACTTTTCTAGTCTCGAGAGACTATTCCATTCTCTTTCAATTTGATCTTTTTTTTCTTCTCTTTCCTTGTTATTTTCAGTCTTTTCGCTTAGATCATCTGTATTTTGGGCTGATTTAAACGATACAGAACGTCCGATGCTTTTGTCATCGATTGATATGATCTCTTCTTTAAATTGACTCACTTCAATATTTGGAAATTTCGAAGAAGCTGCTGCTTCAATTGTGTAAAAAACAAAGTTATCCATTTTTTCATTCGAGTAAATCTTTTTTTTATTAACACAAAACAGAACTTTGGGTTGTGGTGGAATTTTTCCACTTCAAATAATCTTAAAAAAAAAAATAAAATAAAAAAGAACATATATTTGAATTAAATATATTTAACTAAAATTGATATTAGTATTAAAAAATAGTAACTCTAAAAATGCTTATTATTAATGACAAATGCGACCTCGTACCAACATACAAGAAAGTGTTGTACAGTGTGGTAAAAAATTAACAAATATTTGATCATAATAAACTTATGTTTAATTATTGAGAAAAAATAAAAGCTTAGATGAGACCTTGTGCTAGGAAATCTTTAAAGTGATGTACATCGGCTTTAATGCTTGATTCAGATCACTAGTAAAAAATTATGAATTTAAAAAATCTTTTTTTTAGAACAAAACATTTCTAAGTTTTAAATCTTAAGCTTCTAAATAACTTCATCTTAAATATTTGCTAACTTTTTAGCAATTTTATTAAAAAAGCCAAAAATTTTCATTTACTTAATTTCAAAATTCTTAATTTATTTTAAAAAATCTTTTTTTTTTTTCTATTTAGCAAATGATCGAATTATCTTCAATATTAAACTTAATATTTAAAGCGCTAATTTTAAGACACATATTTATTTTTTCTTAATAGATCTTAAAATATTGAATTGTTTTAAGCAAAAATCATAGGATGACCTTCAATTAAAAATCATTTTCTATTAGAAATTAATCAAGCGTTAAATTTTTGATAAAAACCAGAAAATCCACTAAATAAATTCTATTTTTTTTACTTAAAGTGCATTTTAAATAATTTTGATAAAGAAAAATCATTTATTAAAAGATTAAAATTCTTCGATTCAAATCTTTAAAATGTTTATCTTTAAAAATCAAGCTTGAATATGTGTCTTAAGATAAAATCTACTCATTAAAATTGTTTAAAAAAAAATTAATTGTATAAAGACAATTTTTCTCTAAAAAATTACCTTCGTTTCTTTTTGAATTTTTAATGTAGATAACGATAAAGTAATGGTCATTTGTAAATTATTCCCGTTTATTTTATTTCTGAAATTTATGTTTCCTGGAATTTATCACCATTTTTTTCATTCCCATAGCAAATTTTCCCAAAGTAAACCTTAGTCGGCAAAAAAAAATAATTCTAGTTTCATCCAATTTTAAAAACTTGGCATATTTATTAACTGCTAATTTATTTTCAATGCTTTTAAATTTCACAGAAGTTTTGAAATTTTCACTGTAGATGAAAAAAAGTTGTTTTTCACTTTTTTAGACTGTATATAATTGGATCAGGTGAAGGGATAAAATAATAGAACAGTATAAGATAAGTTTTCATCATGGTCCAGTAAAGTAAGTGTAGAGTTCAACTTGTCCCCAAGTAGACCAAGCTTTGTTTGAATGGTTCTAGAATTCAAGTTCCAGTTTCAGAAACAATACAACAGCACATCGTGGAAATTCGTGTCTACTTCCAAGCTCAACAAATGGACACCAACAAACTGTTGAGTTGTTTCATCGATTTTCAAGATGCCGTTGATCAGATTACAGACAGGAAGCTCGTTCAACCATCTATCACCTCATTTTACTAACTGATTTTGTTTGTTGTTTTTTTTTAATCATTCTTATTTAATTTATAACCTAATAAAATATGTATAAAACTAACAACACTTTTTTATATACACTATATCTCCTTTTTTATTCTCTTATTCTAATATAGGGATAATCGAATAAGTGCCTAAAGCGAACTTTTATCTGGCCCCTTCGAGTGCGGTTTATGCGAGTCAACTGTATGAGTAAAAAAGACTCAGTCATAAAGTTGAGAGTTTCTATTAATCATATGTGTTTTTGAACTGGTTAACCGAAAGAGCACTGGCTACTGTACCAGGAAGACTGTTCAACTCATAGATGACGCGGTTTGTAAAGAAATTCTCACGCTGAAAAAAGCATATATTATAAGCATATAGTATTGTTTTATAACCCTAACCCTATACCGTTTTTTTTTTTTTAAATATTCAGAAACGAAACTTAAAAATTTTAATATGTCTTAGCCAGTTAAATAAGGTTCAGGAAGTTTTTTTTTTCATTTCGAGGTCCGGATGACATTAGGGTAATTGGAGATCTCAAACAGCAGCAACACCTGAATATTATTATTTAACGCTATAAAATTAACTTTATAATTCAATGATCAAACATACATTTTTTTATTGCTATCTTTAAAAAAATTTTGTTTTTTTTTTTAATTGTAAAAATATTAATTTTTGATCAAGCAATGGTCAATTTAAATATAATAATGATAAAAATTTTTGAACTTGTATACAGTTCTTTTATTTTACATGATTCTTTAATATCATTAAATAAATTAAAAGAAGATCTAACTAATGAATCTTTATTCATAAAACAATACTGATATCTTAAAATAAAATACAACAAAGACAAAGAAAGACATTTTACTCTGACATAAATGGGATTCTAATGGGAATGATGTCGAACTTTTCTCTACAGATTTTTCTCCCCATTTTTGTCATTACTAGTCGGAGCTTACTTTGGTATTTAATTGAAGAAGCAGATCTTGGTCTAATGTGATTTATAGGCGAAGATTTATTTGTTAGTGAGGGACTTGCAGGCTGGTTTATTGCAACTCTAACAGGTGCATTGATGTTGGCAAAGGCACCGAACAAGTATCCAGAAGGTAAGCTTGAGTAATTTCTTCTTCGTCGGTTGCATGAAATCCATCCACTTTATGATAAGCGCGGACTCTATTAAGAACTTTTTCAAAAACAAGCCTCTAAAATCATTCGAACTTATCGGTTCTAGACCAAGATCAAAACTAAATCCCTAGACCCTAGACTCTTCCTTTTGAATCATCTTTTTTTAATTTTATTAAAAAAATTAAACAATTTCTTACGATATTTCTAATGTATTACATTATTTGTTGTAAATTTTGGTATTTTTCGTTAAGAATATGGAAGTTATTTGTAAGTGAGATTGCAAAGATTTGACAATTTTAAATAATCAATTTTATTCAAAAAGTAAACTGATGCATTTTGCTGAAATAATTTTTTTAATTAGACCCTTTCGCGATTCCAAAGCCTGATTACATCCATTTTTTCAAGGAATATTATATAAAAGGCATATCCATTTAATGTTTATCTTTTGAAAGTGATTGTGAAGACTAAACAAAATTAGATAATGTTTTTTCTGGTTGTGAGAAATTATTATCTGATTGATGTTTTTTTTTTTTGTCTTTTTTTTTTAATCATGCATATTTAGAATAGACAAAAATAGTTAAAATCATGCAAATCTTTAGAGTAAAGCTTGAATTTATAGCGACTTAAACTATAGAATAGTCAAATTTGAAAATTATTGCCACTATCATGAAAATGACGAACATAAAAACAAGAAAGATAAAATTTTACAATCCAGGGTTGATACTGAAGTCAAAGAAAGAACCAAAAAAACTCTACAATTATAAAAGATATTTTATACGATTTTCAAGCTCCTTGTTCTTCAGCAATACCACTAATTCATAACTTAAAGCAACAAATTTACAGAAAAAGAAAAAAAGCCTTTGACTTTGGTACCGAAGCACGTTTTCTTACAATTTTACCGCTAATTTGCCATTAATTACTATATTTAATACAAATTTTAGTAAAATTACGCGGAATATTTAATTTAATTTATAAGTTCTGGTCAAAAAATTAAAAATTGATCATAATCGTCAAAAAATCTTTAGAAAAATAGTATTTTAGAAAATGGTAAAATTTTTGTTGAAAAATTTATTTCATAAATGCATATATTTTTAAGGAAAAAAAAAGGTGAAAAATTATTTTTGAGAAAAAGAATACAGCATCGTTAATGTTTGGTTATGAATTAAAGCATTCCAAGTGATTGCAAAGACTATTACTTTTGTTTAGAAATTTTAATTGATTCTAGAAAAATTCATAAAAGAAAATAATTTACTTACTTTATTTAATTATTTATATTTTTTAACTTAACCAAGCATTGTGAAATTCATCAATTTTTGCTTGAAAAATTAATTTCACAATAACTTAAGAAATTGTGATATTTTTTTTAAGAATATAAATTCTAATTTATTTTCTAAATATTTTTGAATAATTTTTTTCTTCAAAAAATTGTACTAAAAATGAGCTTTTGGGATATTAAATCATAATTTTGAAAATATTTTAACAATTAAAATAAGATATGTACGCCAATAGAAGACTATTAACATATATTATTATAAGAAATTTATATGAAGCCGAATTATGGAATAATTAAACTCTATAATAAAAGATCAAAAGATGAACATGAATTTTTTCTCGAAAAAACACTAAAATTACTATCTTTATTTTTTCTTAAATTTTGAACAATATTTAGATTTATTACTATGGCTACCATCTAAGCATTATTATAAAAACATAAATTCTATATTCAAATATCGCAAATCTTATTAGTTTAGATGAATAATTCAAATTATTAACTAGATACATTGAATTATTAATTAGGATCAGGTTTTTTGTTTTTAGTTTTGATGACTAATCTTAAATTAATCAATGTTTCATTTTAATATTTAGCTATCCCAGTTAAATTTTCTATTTTATTTTGAAAATCTAATTTTAAATTTTAAATCTTTTTTATTTTTAGCTCACCTTTCTCTGCTGTCAAAATCAAGTGTTTTGTATTTGAAGTTAGCAAAAAAATACTCCAATTTATCACTTTGTCTAATTAAAGGTATAGTTTATTTTTGATTTTTCTAAATTTATCCATTTATTCATCAATTTAATTCAAAAGTGAAATGTTTAGATGATTTTGACAGGTTTTTGGCTGTTTCTATAATCAGATTTTTTTATTCGGAAAATAATTTCTTAAAGATATTTTTTAATTATTTCAAATACACTAATTAAAAAAAGTAAATAAGTTTCATACCCTAATTAGATATGAAACCAGGAATTTTGGAACCGAATATAGCCTTTCCTTTCAGTCTTATGTTAACTTTTTTATCAAAAAATACAAGGCTTATGTTAAAATTTATTTTGAGTTGAAAAAAATTCAAAATATAAATGAACAGTTTTTCCCAATTTATTTTTTTAAAGCTTTGATGGCATTAAGGTAAATTTTTATTAATTTTAATAATGTTCAATGTATAATAATGGCTCTATTTCGTATTTAATTTCATCAAGCTGCCTTACTTTACGTTCTCTTAGATGAATCAAATTGAATTTAGCATCACATTTTTTAAAACAATAGCTTAAATTGTTTTCCAAATGCGCACTCAAAATTTATCTACACCCAGTACGCTTGGTAACATTCCCTGAAATAAGTTAAAAAAAGCTTATCTCTACATTTGCTTGTATTAATACAACCATTTTTCATGGATTAAAATTGTATTTATTTCAAAAGCAAACAGTTTTAAAGACTTTGATTTAAGTGCAAGATTACATTTTCCTCTAAATAAATTTTGATTTATTTTCTTTTTATTTTGTTATTTTATAGATTCAAATTCAATTTTTTGAATATATATTTATTAATAATAAGCTACAACAAGCAGACTTGCGGAGACGACTTATTAAGGAAGCGATGTTTTGGTTTAATTTTTTAGAAACAGTATCAGATTATTAGTCATTTTTTTAGGCGTCAATATGCTAATTTAAAAAGGAATTGAATATTTTTCAAAGATCAAAATTAAACAAAATAATTAATTTTTTTTATTAAAATTTTTTAATTAGATATGTAATCAAGATTTTAAAATTTGTTTAAGGAAATAAATTAGCTTTAAATTAAAATGCAGAAAAGACTGAGAAAAAACACTCTGTCACTATGTTACATAATTTTTAATTAAAATTTATCTAATAAATTCTAGTTTTCTATCAAGACTAAATATTGAGCAACACTTTTAGATACCAGGACCAAGCATAGCGGTTCTAAATCAAATGTAATGCTAATTAAATTAACAATTCAGGTTAAATGATTTATGAGGTAAGAGAATTGGTTAAATTGAATTTTTTTAATTCAAAAACCCTTTTGAAAATTTAAATTTATTTTACGTGATAGTCTTGGAATTAAAATTGGGCTTTAAAAAATTAAGATAAAAATTAATTCATAAACCTAAAAGAATTTTAAAAATTAGCAATTTTTTTTCAAGGGCCTTAGTCCCTTTCTGATTTCCAACTCTCAAAAGCATAATTGTTATGCTAATTTTAATTTTATAAAATGTGACTGCTAGTCGTATTTTTTATGTTCAATTACATAACTTTAATTTATGATTAATCAAACTTTTCTAGAATTTCCTGAACATTTCTTAGACAATTTTTAATTTTAAAGTTTTAGATAATTTAATCAAATTTTTTCTAGCTGTTTTAAAATACATTTGAATTTTTTCAAAAAATCATTTTTTTGCATTTTTTTAAATCAACAAAAAAAAGAGAACATATTCTCACTAAAAATTTTAATTTTAGATTTTTATAACAACCACTTCACTCAATATTGAAAACAAACTAAACGAAATAACGGAGTTTATTATTTTTCCAAATTGAAAAACAAAGAAAAAAATAAATTTTTTTTTATTTTCTAGCTTTATTTGTTTGGTTGGAATATAATTGATGATTTATATTAATGATACAGTTATCTTAATATGAAAGTTGATGTAAGTATAATTTTTTTATTTGTATGCACTTTTTCTTTCTAATTATCTAACTGAGATGAACCATGTGTAATTTTAAGCAAAATTTTCCAAAAATATTTAAAAGCCCACTCAATTTTTTTCATTTTTTTTCTCAACATTAAAATAAGCAACAATTTTAATTCACTTTTATCAAAAATTTTCTTCTCTTTTTTTATAATTGTTAATCTCGATTAATTTTTTTTGGGTTCATCATAATTACGTCATGTTTTAGTAGGCTTATCAGTTTTAAATTTAAGAGCTCGTTTATCCTATGATTGACATTGAAAACAGGCATTTTATTAAAAAAAATTTAATTATAACCAATTTTTCGATTAAAAAAAAAATCATGTTTTAGACCATAAAGTAATTTTCAAGTTAAAAATAAAGAATATTTTTTCATAATTACAATTGATAGGTGATTAAATATGATAATTTAATGTAGTTACTCTTTGTTTTTAAATACTTGAAAAGACTTTAAAAAATTTTTTTATTCAAAGTATTGTTCTTTAATAATTTTTGCCTACTCTGAAAAATATTGCATCATATTGTTTGTTCGAGTCTTAGAATGTTTTTATTATTTTTTAATATAAATTATAATAATCAATTAATAATCAAATTTAAAGTGCAGACTTTTCATACTTTTTTACATTAGCTTTTTGGTAGCATGAATTTGAATGTTCCAATGGTAAAATTCACTTTTTGTGGTCCAAAAATGTGCACACAAATGTTAAGTTGTTTTAGCCATTAGATTTAGTCGACTTTTTTCATAATTTTTGAGTAAAATTAATAATTTTGAATAAAAAAATAAATTCAACATGAGTATTTATGGAAATTTTAATTTAATATTGTTTTTTTTGCAACCAACGAGAAGGATTAATTTATTTTTAGTTTAGCATAGAACCCATTAAATTTTAGGTTTAGAAAATTGGTGCATTTAGTTTCATAAAAATTAAAGAAAGAAAAAACAAACATAATTATTTTGCATGGTATTGTGCATCTAAAACTTTACATTAACCATTTAATCGAAGCTTTTTAGTTGGAGTTGGTCTGTTCAGGTATGAATTTTTTATTTGACTAGATAGCAGAAAACTTTTGCACAGTAGCACCAGTCTAATTTGGGGCTCAAAAATTCATAGCACTCATTTAATGATAAATTTAAAATTCTAATTTTCAAAATATTTCAAATTTTGTTTTTTTGTTGCTTTTCGAGAATAGTTTAAGGCAAAAAAGTAATTTTTAATTTTTTAAACTTTGTGATAAAACTTTTAATGTTCAAAAAAAATTTTTTCACTTTTTTCAAAGAATAAAATTCCTTCCTAAACGACCAAAATTTGCTCATCTTTTGTAGAAAATTTTTGCTGTCACTAATCTTTTTTAAACATTTAGTTATCCGCTGAAACGCACGCACAAAACAATAATTATATGGAATTTAATTCATCCAAAATCAATCAACAAAAATACTTTATTAATCAAACTATTTGCTGCTTTGGTTGCCGAGAATACTGCCGAGCTCAACACGACTTGAATTGACTCAGACGCCTTCTTTTTGACAACATTAAACCAAAAAACTCCACTGACTCATCTCATTCTGCCCAAGGCTATTTCTATGAAGTGAACTTATCGCCTTCTAATTGTAAAAAATTAATCAAATTTTTACAATTTAATAAATCGCTATTAAAATTCCGATTTACAAAATACCACTACAAATCAATTAAATTTAAATTCAAACTATTTGAAAACAAACTAAACTAAAAGAGAACAGAAGCCATTTCATTCAATTTGGTTTGAAATCCCGAGCGACATTTGTTCTACACATTTTTTTCTTATCTCATTGCTTCCTTGAAATAAATCTTGAAAAAAAATGCAATCGAACCGCTACCGAAAACCCGAACACTCGGAAATCAAGCACAAAAACATGAGGTTCTTGATTACCGATAGGCCAAATGACCAAAATGTCGAAAGATACATTCAAGTAAATTTTTAGCTTAAAAAGAATAGATTATATTTTTTTGTTAAACCAGGACCTCTCCAAATTCAATGCCAGTGTGGTTGTGCGAGTTTGCGAGCCATCTTACTGCAAAGATAGACTCGAAGAGCAAGGAATTAAAGTTATTGTAATTTTTTCTTTGAATTTAAATAAAAATAATCAAATAAAAAAATTAAATTAAAAAAAGGATGCTGCATTCGAAGACGGACAGACGCCTCCGCCTGAAATTCGCCAAGAATGGTTCCACTTGCTGAAGGATCAGTTCAGACAGAACCCAAATACATGTGTAGCTATTCACTGTGTTGCCGGACTTGGTCGTGCCCCGGTGATGGTCGCAATGGCTCTCATGGAACTGGGCATGAGTTACGAAGAGGCCGTTGAGCTAATTCGATCTAAGCGACGCGGCGCTTTAAATTCAAAACAGCTGCAATTCTTAGAAGGTTACCGTCCAAAGAATCGACTAAAATCACGCAGCTCTCCATGCAACATTATGTAACAGCGGTCATTTGATCCACGAATTCTAAAATTTAATTTTTTTTTTTAATTTTTTTTTTTAATTTTCCTTACTATGAATTCAATTGAAGGATGAAACTATTTTTAATTCATTGTCGTTAGGCATTTGACGGAGAGGTTCCCTTTATGAAAAAAAAATTAATTATTTTTATTTACTACTAAAGCAATATTTACTGATTTATTTTGTGGGTTTAAGCATATATTTGTGTTATCTTTTTTTTTTTATTTTTTGTTTATTTTATTAAAAAGGCTCATATATTGGTTTTAAAGCTTAAAAACCTCGAATAAATTAAAATTTTTAAAATCTAAAAAAAAATTATTAATAAACTTTTTTTTTGCTTTGAATGTTTTTCTAATTTTTTTTCAAAATCGGTCAATTTTTTACTTAGGGCTTTTGATTTGTTTTTTTTGTCATCGACCAAATTATGATTGTAAATAAGCATGCGATTTGCACTTTCAACAACAATGTCAATTGAATGTAAATAATGCGAATTTGAAGCTTTTTTGTTATCGCACGGTGATTGTGTTGACAGCTTTTTTTTGTTCAGAACAAATACTCTTATTTTTCTACTGGAAATTTTTAATAAAAATTAAACCAAACTAATATTTAAGTTGATTTAAATATTTAACATATTCTAATCAAATAATTTATCTTATCATAAAGAAAATTTAATATTTTAATATTAGTAAAAGATTATATGATTTAACATGTCTTTTTATGTAGTTTAATTTAATCTGAATTAAAATAATTAAATACTTTAATAACTCTTGCCTACTTATCTAAGAAACAAGCCAAACTTCAAGTTAATATATTTTATATTTCTTTTGGAAATTCACTTTAAACCATGTAAAACTATTTTTTAATCTTTTATGAAAACAAAATTTAAATTCAGCTTATCTTTCATTTAATAATTTTATTTTAATTACTGAATAAATTCTAAAAATCTAATTCTTGCAGAATTGATTTGAATTTTTGATTAGAATATAATCGAAAATTTCACACTATTAAATGAAAGATAGACTTAAATAAAATTTATTTTTTTTAAAAAAAGATTAGAAAATTACTTTATCAATGTTTGGATAAAGCCTTTTTAATAAAATAAACAAAAAATAAAAAATGAAATTAACTTGAGGTTCGCCTATTTCTCACAGTAGTAGGCAACAATATTTAATTTAGACTGTTTTTTTTAATCAATTTTCGAAAATAGTAATAGTAGTAATAAAAGAATGGTTTTCAAAATAAATTGTTCGGTCATCGAACAGATGTTGCTATATTTTCTTTCTTATATTATATAACTTTAATAATAAGTTAATAATTATATAATAATATATAGAGATATAATGTCTTAAATAGAAATAAAATAAATATAAAAATGAAAATTTTTCGGTAGCAGCTTATTTTATTTTAAAGTATTTAATTTTTAAAAGACAATTTTTTTTGGCATTATTACCTGAGTTTATTTTATGCAAAAAAAAACTAAAATACTGAATTTGGAACAAAATTTTTTATTCATTACTTTTTATTAGAAATATATGTACTAATTATCTAAATAGAAAAAATAAATAAAAATAAAAACAGAATATATTTTTTAAGGACCAAAAAATCAAATTCTCTATCGAGGCATTTTTTAGCATCCTCCAAGGAGCGAAAACTATAGAAAGGAAAATAACTTTTACCTTTTCCTCTAGTTTTTCCTTTAGTATTAGCTTTAAAGGCCTGATCTTGAGATATGTTATTAGGAATTTCTTCAATTACAGGCATTTTTTTTTAATTCCCGAGTTATTTTATAAATTCATTTATTTATTTGATTAAATATATCGAACTAGAGATAAGGCTACATTGGTTTATATGAAATTAAAATTTATTTATTTATTTGTTTTCTGTACCGAGCTAGAGCTCCTTCAGAATAAGTTAAAAATAAAATTATAGTTAATAAAATTAGATAAAAAAAAGAATCAAAATAGAGTAAATAAGCTAAAAAAATGAAAGTTGAAAAGACAAAAATTGGAAAAGATTGTTACATGTGACACATGTTTAAATAGTTCAAGTTTCAGGATAAAAAGTTTCAAAGTTGCAATTTTTTTGAACATTATAGGATTAATTAATAAATAATTTAGGTTTTTTTGATTGAATAAGAGTTTAATTTCAATCAATAATGTATTAATAAATTAAAATAGTGAACAATTTAAATGTAATTGACATTAATTACAGAAAAAAAGTAAAATGTTTTAATTTTGTTCCTAATTCAGTATTTTAGTTTTTAAATTGCATATAATTGTTATTTAAGAATATTATACGCTATTTTTTTTAGTATCAAAATTAAATTGATTAAAAGATCTTCAGAAGATAAATGTTATCAGTTAAAAGATAACATTAATTTTCAAGAAAATATTTCGAATTAAAAAAATTCACGTGTAAAATATTTTACACTCAATTAGTTAATTCTATCTGAAAATTAAAATAATTAATTAAAAACTTTATACTTTTGAAAAAACTTTCTTTTTTACTTTATTCTTTATTTAAAATTATATATGGTTTAATTTTTTGTGTTAGAATTACAATGTATCCAATGTTGAAATAACATTGAAAAAGTGCTATGTTTCAAATATTTTTTCAGTTTCAACAAAAAAAAAATTATAAATTAATATTCCAAGCATTTTCATATTTGAAATTAAACTCTTTGGTCAAATAGAATGAGTTAAATTTTTATTTGGAAATTTGAAAAAATATTGAAAATTTTTTTTTTAATTTTTAAAAATGAATAAAAAGAAAAAAAAATAGATATATGATTCATTTAGATTAAAGTTTATATTCAATCGTTGAAAAACTGGATCTAGTTGGTTAGGTGAACCATAGTTCACTTATTATCCGAAAAATTCTTGTTCTTAGGTTTTGTGTTTCAACAATCCCAAATACTCAAATGTACTCTCTACTTAAATCCTTGCCTATCAGCATTAATAATTAAAAATTAAAGAAATTTAAAATTAATTTTTCACCCTTCAAGTGTTTGACTTTGGGAAACAAAGATTCATCTATTTCGCAAAATTTACCCACTCTGCCAAACTTTAAATTTTCTATGTAATTATTTTTTCTATCTTATTTTTTATCATTACATTAGCTTTTTTCAAAAAAGATGAAAAAATTTCAAAATAGGTGAACAATTTTTAAATTAAGTGAACTGTTTTTAGATTAGGTGAACAAATAGTTCATAAAACCAGAGAACAAGAATTGTTCCAGTAACAGGTCAACCATAGTTTACCTAAGTGACTAGACCCAAAACCTTTGTTTTTCTTCTTATAAAATTTTGACTATAGTGATAATTTACTTTCGTTTGGTGCATTTTAACAAATACTTAATTAAAGATAAATTGAAAACAGAGCGTAGATAGTTTTTTAAACTTCAAATATTATCTTTAAGGATCATCATATCTCAGACCCAAAGTCAAAATTTATAAAATAAAAAGGAAAGTTTTTCATTCTTAACTTTAAATTATTTTTTTTTGAAACTTAAAAAAAAATCTGAAGCATCGCACTTTTTCAATGTTATTTCAACATTAGATAAATTTTGTAATTCAAACCCAAATAACCCTAACCATGACTTCTGAATCCTCGACGTTAATTCTTGATATTCTAAGACCAATCAATGCCGATATTAATCAACTTTAAACAAAGTTTTTACGCACAAAAATAAAATAGTAAAAGGATTCCTTTACGACGATTTTGCAGTCTATTTATCGAATCAACAGTACATTTAAGATTTCAAAGATGGCAAAATTGATGACAACAATTTGGCAAAAATAGAAGTTCGAGTTAGATATTATTTACTTAATACCTCTATTTTTTCTTCTATTTGATTTCATTAAAAAAAATGTTTGGTAAATGTTAATTTAATTTTGAACAAATAACTCATCACTTATAAATCATACATTTAAATATGAAATTTTATATTTGAAAAAATTTAAAAGCAAAGTTTTCCAGAAATTACTAAATATGGTCTTCTATTTTACATCAAATGGTTATTTTAAATAAAAAATTCATAAAAATTCATAATTGTCTGTTTATTAAAGTTGTCACCCCTCCGTATGATATTTATATGGGTGAAGATAAATATGAAAGTATTAATTAATCGTTTTCAAGTAAAATCTTAAATATTAACCAATTCAAAATTAAGATGAAGAGTTGATAAAATATGCTTGGCCTGAAGATGTCTGGTTTCACGTCAGTAGATTATCATCAGCTCACGTTTATCTGAGATTAGCTAAAGTAATTTATTTCTTTTCAATTGTCCATTTTAATTTTATTTTTATTTTTAAAAGGGACAAACAATTGACGATATTCCATCATCGGTTTTAGAAGACTGTATCCAACTTGTCAAAGCTAATAGTATTGAAGGTAAAATTAGGTAAATAAATTTCCAAAGTTTTTTTCAATCAAACTGTCCAAAGGAAACAAACTAAATAACGTTGAAATTGTCTATACTCCAGTTGTAAATTTAAAAAAAACTGCTGGCATGGATGTTGGTCAAGTCGGATTTCATAAAGATAAGGAAGTTAAAAAAGCCAGAGTAGATAAAAGAATCAATGAAATAATTAATAGGCTGAATAAGACCAAGATAGAAAGAAAACCAGATTTAAAAGTAATCATTCTATAAGTTAAAACATTTGAACTATGAATTCAAATTTCTAGGCCGAACGGGAAGAGAGAGATCGACTTGAGAGAGAAGACAAAAAAAGACTCCTAAGAGAACAAAAAGAACGAGAAAAGGAGGAAGAAAAAGTTAAGGCTCAAATCGCAGAGCAACGAAGCTATTCCAATTTAATGAGTGATGAAAAAATGAAGTCAAACAAAGACGGATATGATTCAGATGATTTTATTTAAAAGTTTTACCCAATTTTTTTTTAAGACTACTTTCAATTAAATAAAAATTTTAAAAGATGTTCCAATTTTTTGTTGTTTTTGAGAAATTCAGTTTTTTTGAGTCCAACTTGAAAATCAAGATATTCCAATAGATCTTTATCATGCTTTATATAATTTTTTGAAAAATATCGCTCAGAAAAAACAACAAGCGCTTGGAATTCGTCAAATTTAAAACTATTATGAATAAATTGTTTCAAAGTAATCATATCACCTGATTTATCATCTAAAATTCTCTCATCTCTGGCTCGGTTAAGGTCCAAAAACTGCATCATTTCCTCAACAAGCTTAACTGAATTTCCATGGAATTCGTTTATTGCTTCAATAAGACTATTTCTTTCACTGTAAGGCTCATCTAGTACACTCAAGTCATCTGCTTTGTATTTTTTAAACAAATATCTAACTGTGTTAGTTCTATATTGAGGTATTCGTGTATATCTTGACAAATATTCAATGCATGTTAATTTTTCTAATAATTCCAAATTTGATGGTAAAGTGTAAATAATAGAATTTGGACTACAAGCTGAATTAAAATTGAGAAATATTTTTTTCATTTTTTTACTATCTTTCTCTAGCCAGTCCTTTATATTTCTTTTAATGTTCATTAAATCAAGATCCTTGATCAAATTTGGGTAGGAATCAAATTGAAAATTCTCATTCTCAAATAAAATTGAATTTTTTTTTATAATATGGTCATTTGATTTTAGTACATAATATTTAAATCGAATATCAGTGATTGATTGTGAAAAAAATGAATCTTTGGACGGTGCTAAATTGTAATTTAGCTTTGATATTAGATATTCAAAATTTTGGAACATTTTTATTAAGTATCCAAGCAATAAAAAAATTATAATAAAGCTTTGGTTTGTTAAAAAAGAAAATCGAATTATAGAATGATTTTTTTTTTCAAATTAATCAATTTAATAAAAATAATTTTATTTAAGTAAGACTATAATAACTCTATGGTAGCTAAGATAGTTAAACCATTAAATACATTTTAATTTAATCCGTGCATTTTTCTTTATGTTTCTTATTAAAAAAATTCTTTGTCATTTAAGCTGATAATCGATTCCAATTATCTACCCTTTTTTGTGCAATTGATGCTCTCTAAGGCTGATCCTTGAGATGAATTTATTTTGAAAGACCATTTAAGAAAAACAAATTTTATTTCCAAAAAATTAAGATACATGCGACTTTTTTTATCAAGTATTTAAAAAAAATTGACTAGATTTCCAATAAATTAAAAATAATTCTAAGCTTATATTTTCGCAGAAATTTTCCTGTTTTGCTCACATTTCTCAATATGCTCAAAAAGTAAATGATGTATTATGTTCATTTGCGGTAACAATAATGCAAAATTCTCTTTTGAAGACCAAATTACACAATATAAAATAAAATATTGATATTTAGAATACAAAAACATTTATCCAGAAAGAATCTCGTATTGAAAAATATTGGATTATTTCTTTTTATTTATATTTTTACTGTTTAAATAAAATATTTTTCGGTCGTCTTAAAGGTTTAAGACACTTTTTTTTTAATTTTATCAAATTTTAGTTATTTGTCGATACAAAAAAATAAAGATTTATTAACAAATTAACTTAAACCAAATCCACGAGAATACTGAATTGCCTTGATTAATTTTTCTCTCAATTTTTCTTTACTTGAATACTCCGGCAAAAGCAGAACATTGAAACAAGTATGAGCAGTGGGTAATCTAAAAAAAATTGTCAGCTTGCATTAAATTATTTTTATTTTGTGTACTTGTCTGTGTCAGGACCATTCCTGGCTAATGTAAGCTTTAACTCAGACAAGCCTCCATGAGGACATCGATCTGTACCAGTAGTAAATTTCAAGAAAATCTTTTTCTCTTCATCGGTGAATTCTTCAAAGATTTTCCAAAAATCTCTAATCATATAGAAATAAATAAATTTTAAATATATAATTTCTACAAATTACTTAATATAAGGAGTATCCTTTTCAAATCCACTGTCATATGTGGTAGATTTTTCCAATGCTTTCCAGTCGAGAACCTAATTTTTGAAAGGTGATCTTTAGAAATAAAAATTACTTCATTTTACTGTTATCCCGCACAAAAGAGTTTCGATTTCTTCTGGAGTGAACCATCTAGCAAGGGGACTGTTATGAGTCAACTTCATAAAACCTATTCTAAATGCTTTAAACGAATCTTCGATACCTTTATTCAAAATAAAATCTGCATACAAATCAACAAATTCCTAAAAAATAAAAATTAATTGAAAAATTAACTTTGAAAAGAGAAGAAAAAAAAATTCTCTAGTCATTAAAAATTTCCTGAAAAAATGTTTTAAATAACAAATACTCTATAAACCAATTTATTTGATTTTTACACATAATAAAATTCGCATCATGACTAGTCAATACAAAAAAAATTATTTTTATACATTTATAGTCAGAAAAAAACCTAGATAAAACTTAATAATTTAGTAGTCATTTTTTAAAAAATTGGCTTGAAAATTCACCATAAATTTAACAATTATATGAAAAAATGAAAAATCAAAAAAAAAGTAGTTGCATTTTATCTTAGTCACACCAGACAATTCTTTAAAAAATATTAATTAATTAAAGACTGAATAAACGTTATTTATCAATAATTTAAATAATTTAAAATTTTATATTTTAGAATACTTTATATTTGAATTGCATATTTCCAACATATATATGCAATTCAAATCTTTAATTAACAATTTATTGTAAAATTTATAAGTTAAAGATTAAATTTCTGAACCTGGTTCTGTTTTTCAACCTTTAAATGATGAAATCGATAGAGTGGACGATTTAGAATCGATTTTAATGGATTTCAAGGTGCCGATAAAAATAGACTCCGTGATTATGAGGCTAAATTGGCTGGATCTTGTGCTTCAAGCTCAATTACCAAGGAAAATGAGCAGATGAATGATGATACTGATGGCGATGACGTTTTCGACGACAACACCGAAGGAATGTCATGTTTTATTTATCAATTAAAATATGAAGCTTTAGTTTGTGCGAAATCGAAATCGAGTTATCATCAAAAATGTCCTTAGAGCTCCCAAAGGCACCCGAAGAAGTTCAGAATGTGGTGGATTTTGTGAAAGCGAAAGTTTATATTGAAAATAATTTGATTCTATAGATTTTATTTAATTTTATTAATTTATATATTTATTAAAGAAACATGATTCGTTATTATCAAACTTTATTTAATTTTTTCTCAGTCACGCTAATTTTTATCTAACTCTGGACTTTTTGAATGGTCGCAAAAGTATGTGGTCGCAGAACCGGCACGTCCTGAATTGGTCCCAAAATTAGTGACTTAGTTTTATGGTCAAAGAAACAGATAAGACTCAATTAGTTCGCTTAATAGGTGGTGTTTTCCATATAAATAAAACTAAACAGAATTTCAAAATTGAAAATATTTACTCAACAATGAAATAAAAAATTTTCACAGCAAAAATAAAGATTGATTATTGAATGAATTTTAATAAGATAAAAATAGCAATTGAAATAAATTTGCCCCTCACTCTGTATTTTAGAAATTTAATGGATTTTAAAAAAGGGTTTATAATTTTCCTCACCGCTATTTTAATAAAAACAAACCCCTAAATAAAAGATAAGACTAATTTATTAAAAAGATCCTAACTCTCTGTTTACCAGGGCTCTGCTCTGGACCCCTACTGGCTGCACCTGCTTCTAATTTAGATGATTTTTTATTAAAATAGCGGTACCAAAAAATTGTTTTGTCTTAAAAAAGTACTGAAATATAAATAAATTTTTACTTGGCGGTTTTTCATGTTCACAGATATTTTCTCACCATTTTCTTTTAGATTAAAATTTACAACATTGTCGAAATTGTCAGATAGACCGATTTGAAATGTAAGCATAAAGGTATTGTCGAACTCTTCATCGGTGCCTTCAAAGTCAAGAACAGAACATAAACTTTGATACAATTCCTTTCAATTTTACAATTTTTTTAAATAAAAAAATTGTGTTACAACTAATTAAATTTAGTACTGGATGAGAAAATGCCAAGTCTTCAAAAGTTCCAATTTTTCCCATTAGTTTTCGAAAGAACACAGGCGAAAACTGCACATCTAACAAGACATTATTGTAAATGGCTATTCCGAACAAAAATTCCGACTAGTTTAAACTCTGGCTGAGACTCAATCGTGCACGGTGTAAACCAATAATACTTTGACTTTTCATCAAATTGAAAAAAGGCTAATTAGAAAAAAATTTCAATTAGAAAATTTTGTTATTAAACTTTGTTGTCACCATCCTACTGTATCCTTTATTTAGAAGTTCATCTATTGCCAATTGAAAAAATTCCTTACTCACACCACCTTGATCAATAGCTTGTTCATTTTCGAATTCTACAAACAACTGTTTCCGCAATTCAGCCGGATTTTCTTGCTCCTGAAGTTCAATTAAATTCAATGCCTCACTCAAGATATTTTGTCTACTGAGACGAATTTTAAAATACGGAGTGGGCATTCTACCCTCCAACAAACTAATCATGATGTTGAATCTTCTTTCTCTCATCATTTTTATTTTGTTGTCGTAAAAAAGCCCCAAATTTTTCTTACTCAGTGTGACAAAGAACGGATTTGCCAAAAACGAAAAATAGCTTTTTTCTTCAACTCGGGCTTATAGTCCAATTCAGCACTTTCCATACACTTCATTTGTTTAGTGAACTCAACATAATCATATTGAACATCTATGAACTGATTTAGAGTTTCGTTTATGAACTCGTTCTTGGGAATCTTGGGCTCTCTGCAATCAATGGGCCGGATCTTGAGCTCTTCTTCAAGAGGATCTGGCAAGTATATCAAATCATTTGATCCCTCATACAAGTTACCCTGGTATTCGTTTCGGTCTAGGCTACTGGTGTCCTCAATTTCCATTTCCCTTTCTTTTCTGATCTGCTTTTCTGGATCAACCCGTCCGCCCGCTAAACTAGCATAATAAATAAAGCGGATGTAGTTGACAGCACCGATTATTCCATCATTTTTGTAGATTACTTTTTTAGCACTAGACTCATTTTCGTCATCGTCCTCATTCTCGTCATCTTCACTGGGCAAATCCATGTTTTTAGTCACCACTTCTAGGGTGATAAATTGTTGAGCTTTGTACAAAAAAATTCTGAGTTCGTCAGCGTTCCATTTTGACCAGAGGCTCACAATTTTGGAACTTGCTTGAACCGGCAATTGGGTCAGAATTGAATAGAACTCTTTGCAGCACTTGTCCATGTAGCTCGGATTTTCCAAAATAGGCAATTCATTTATGACAAGAATGGCATGCAATATTTTATCCATTTCCTCTTGGTCAATTTTTTTTTTCAATTGTAAATTAATGCTTACGCAAAGGGGATACAGAGCTTGGTTAAAAACGCTTTCGAGTTCGTCGCCAAGTCCATTTATTGAGAACAGAATTGAATAGGACCGTCTGATTGAGACTAATCTTTGAATACATTATAAATTAAAAATTTTAATTAAGCGTCTTTTTTATTTAATGCATGAAAAAAATAAAAAAAATTTTAACTCATCTTTTTAAATGTAAAATAACTTGTATTTTAAAATCTTAAGTAAAAAAATCATGCATTTTTGTCGATTTTATGAGGCGTAAAAAGCCGTTTTTTTGTTACGGGTTTGTTTTTAAATATTATAGAATACGAAGCGTTAAATAAGTAAAGAAGTTTTATTCTTAATTTAAATTATAGATGAAGATAGACCCAAATGAATTATCGTAAATGTAAATTGTTTACAAATACTGTGTATTTAATTAAAGCAAATGCATTTATTTTTTAAGTGATATAATTTTTATTGTACGATAATTCAAGTCTTCTTTTAAAAAATTTATTCCGAAGTTTGGGTATACAAAAATTAAATTTCAAATAGTTAATTATTTTTTGATACTAGAAATAAATTTTATACATTGTGTCAAATTTCCGAATTTTTATCTATTTTTAATTATTATTTTTATTTATTGAATTTTTTAACAACGAATTTTGGGCACCCGTTATTAATAATATGATTTTTTCAAAAGCTTTAAATGCTGGATGGCTAATAAATTTTGCTTTATTGTAGTAGTAGTACTAGCAAGTGTGTCTGAAACACAGCGACAGCCTTTTTTATATATAAATAAAAAAACTGAAATATTAATATTTAAAATCTTTGTCTAAGTTCATTTTAAAATTTTAAAATGAACGTCGTTGTGTTTCAGACACACTTGCTAGTACTACTACTACAATAAAGCAAAATTTATTAGCCATCCAGCTAATAAATTAAAATTTTTAATTTTTAATGTATTCAAAGATTAGTGCTAGAGACTTCAAGAAGGAGGCCACTGAACCAAAAAAGTATTTTGATTATTTCATTATTTCTAAAAAGTTTATTTCGTTAATTAATGGAAAAAAAAATTGAATTTTTTTGGCTTTTTTTAGCGTGCAATAGCGCTCATGTTTTCACATCAAAAAACACCAAAAAACAGGCGTTTTATGAGGCGATCTTCGCTATATGAGAGTTATTAATAAAAGAAAAAATTTTCCTTCCAAAATTTCATGCCCATCCCACTTATTTTTATTTAATCTTTGAAAATAATTTTGAAAAACTTAAGTATTTTTGAAAACATGCATTTAGCAGGCAATTTTTTTCCAATTTTTTTTTCAGATAGCATTTCTGTCATTATTTGGCTTTTGACTTGTCAAAGCTCGTTTATTTAGATAAAGAACAACGACAGAATAAGCCAAAAATAATGTCAAATCAAAAAATAATTTGTATTGGAGATGTTATCCGAGCTTAAAAATTAAGTTTAAATAAAATATAAAGAATCAAATTAGTTAATCAATAAAATATAAAGAAATATGAAAATACATTGGAGGTTTATTTTTAAATTTTATTTTAAATTTGAAAAAAATCTAAAATGTTTTGTCATTTCGAGTTGAAATACGAATATAGAATATTCTTTTCAATTCTAATTCAAAGGCAAGCAAACTAAAATTTAAGTCATATAATTTGAAAAATTCCAAACTCACATAAAGAAACCAAGTGCACATATTGCAAAATATTTTTATAATTTAGAAAATTTTTGCAATTTAATTGCCATTAAAATTCTTGCAAGATTTCTCGTTAAATTTCTACTGAAACTAGGACTTTTTTTAAATATCTTATCAAAATTTGACCAGAAATTATCATTTTCAAAATATTAACTTAGTCACCCATAAAAAAACAAAATAAAAAAAGGAGCAAAATTCAAACAAAAATTTAATTTTTATCCGCATTTTGTTTAAATTAGTCTGCTTTCTTATATAACGCAGGTAAATTATGCATTCTTTTTAGCTAAGAGAAAAAAAAACTGTAAATAAAATCAAAATGATTGGAACCGAAAACTCAATTGAAAGCAATCAAAAGTAGTTTATTTTGTATACCAAGCTATTTATTCAAAATTTGGCAATTGATTATTTATTTAGAAAAAAAGCAAAAGAGATCATTGAAAAATTTTTCCAACAGGTAACAGAAGGCTGCGGCAAACAAGGCTGTACCAATCCAAATTGTGCATCCAACCCAAATTTCAAACCACTACAAAAAAACCAGGCAGCTGTTCTTGCAGTTCAACTTGCCCAAAACAAAGCACCTTTATGTGATCCTATGAGTTCTGCAAGTAAACCAACCATTGCTGATGACAACGATGACATAGTCACTTCAAAGAGTTCATCAACTATCAATCTGAGAAACTCATCGGCATCATCCTCCAGAAATTTGGCCTCTAGTTTAGAAGAAGCGCTTAAAGTTGTCAAAAACACAGACCTCAAGACTACAGACACCGAAAGAAATTTCATCAATGAGGAAAAAATTCAGTCCGTAATTCAAAAGTGCAAAGAAAACTACAAAAAAATGATCAATGAAAAGATGGACATAGACGATTTGGCTAGTGACCGGAAGGACACAAAAAAATCCTTTGAACCACTATTTGATCTAATCACTAGGGTGTTCACCAGCTACCATGCCCTATCCAAAAGTTTTCTATTCGATCCTTACAATGCAAAAATGTCCACTACCATGCCATGCATACCTCCCTTTAATATAGACTTTAACTCAATCAGACGGTCCTATTCAATTCTGTTCTCAATAAATGGACTTGGCGACGAACTCGAAAGCGTTTTTAACCAAGCTCTGTATCCCCTTTGCGTAAGCATTAATTTACAATTGAAAAAAAAAATTGACCAAGAGGAAATGGATAAAATATTGCATGCCATTCTTGTCATAAATGAATTGCCTATTTTGGAAAATCCGAGCTACATGGACAAGTGCTGCAAAGAGTTCTATTCAATTCTGACCCAATTGCCGGTTCAAGCAAGTTCCAAAATTGTGAGCCTCTGGTCAAAATGGAACGCTGACGAACTCAGAATTTTTGTACAAAGCTCAACAATTTATCACCCTAGAAGTGGTGACTAAAAACATGGATTTGCCCAGTGAAGATGACGAGAATGAGGACGATGACGAAAATGAGTCTAGTGCTAAAAAAGTAATCTACAAAAATGATGGAATAATCGGTGCTGTCAACTACATCCGCTTTATTTATTATGCTAGTTTAGCGGGCGGACGGGTTGATCCAGAAAAGCAGATCAGAAAAGAAAGGGAAATGGAAATTGAGGACACCAGTAGCCTAGACCGAAACGAATACCAGGGTAACTTGTATGAGGGATCAAATGATTTGATATACTTGCCAGATCCTCTTGAAGAAGAGCTCAAGATCCGGCCCATTGATTGCAGAGAGCCCAAGATTCCCAAGAACGAGTTCATAAACGAAACTCTAAATCAGTTCATAGATGTTCAATATGATTATGTTGAGTTCACTAAACAAATGAAGTGTATGGAAAGTGCTGAATTGGACTATAAGCCCGAGTTGAAGAAAAAAAGCTATTTTTCGTTTTTGGCAAATCCGTTCTTTGTCACACTGAGTAAGAAAAATTTGGGGCTTTTTTACGACAACAAAATAAAAATGATGAGAGAAAGAAGATTCAACATCATGATTAGTTTGTTGGAGGGTAGAATGCCCACTCCGTATTTTAAAATTCGTCTCAGTAGACAAAATATCTTGAGTGAGGCATTGAATTTAATTGAACTTCAGGAGCAAGAAAATCCGGCTGAATTGCGGAAACAGTTGTTTGTAGAATTCGAAAATGAACAAGCTATTGATCAAGGTGGTGTGAGTAAGGAATTTTTTCAATTGGCAATAGATGAACTTCTAAATAAAGGATACAGTAGGATGGTGACAACAAAGTTTAATAACAAAATTTTCTAATTGAAATTTTTTTCTAATTAGCCTTTTTTCAATTTGATGAAAAGTCAAAGTATTATTGGTTTACACCGTGCACGATTGAGTCTCAGCCAGAGTTTAAACTAGTCGGAATTTTGTTCGGAATAGCCATTTACAATAATGTCTTGTTAGATGTGCAGTTTTCGCCTGTGTTCTTTCGAAAACTAATGGGAAAAATTGGAACTTTTGAAGACTTGGCATTTTCTCATCCAGTACTAAATTTAATTAGTTGTAACACAATTTTTTTATTTAAAAAAATTGTAAAATTGAAAGGAATTGTATCAAAGTTTATGTTCTGTTCTTGACTTTGAAGGCACCGATGAAGAGTTCGACAATACCTTTATGCTTACATTTCAAATCGGTCTATCTGACAATTTCGACAATGTTGTAAATTTTAATCTAAAAGAAAATGGTGAGAAAATATCTGTGAACATGAAAAACCGCCAAGTAAAAATTTATTTATATTTCAGTACTTTTTTAAGACAAAACAATTTTTTGGTACCGCTATTTTAATAAAAAATCATCTAAATTAGAAGCAGGTGCAGCCAGTAGGGGTCCAGAGCAGAGCCCTGGTAAACAGAGAGTTAGGATCTTTTTAATAAATTAGTCTTATCTTTTATTTAGGGGTTTGTTTTTATTAAAATAGCGGTGAGGAAAATTATAAACCCTTTTTTAAAATCCATTAAATTTCTAAAATACAGAGTGAGGGGCAAATTTATTTCAATTGCTATTTTTATCTTATTAAAATTCATTCAATAATCAATCTTTATTTTTGCTGTGAAAATTTTTTATTTCATTGTTGAGTAAATATTTTCAATTTTGAAATTCTGTTTAGTTTTATTTATATGGAAAACACCACCTATTAAGCGAACTAATTGAGTCTTATCTGTTTCTTTGACCATAAAACTAAGTCACTAATTTTGGGACCAATTCAGGACGTGCCGGTTCTGCGACCACATACTTTTGCGACCATTCAAAAAGTCCAGAGTTAGATAAAAATTAGCGTGACTGAGAAAAAATTAAATAAAGTTTGATAATAACGAATCATGTTTCTTTAATAAATATATAAATTAATAAAATTAAATAAAATCTATAGAATCAAATTATTTTCAATATAAACTTTCGCTTTCACAAAATCCACCACATTCTGAACTTCTTCGGGTGCCTTTGGGAGCTCTAAGGACATTTTTGATGATAACTCGATTTCGATTTCGCACAAACTAAAGCTTCATATTTTAATTGATAAATAAAACATGACATTCCTTCGGTGTTGTCGTCGAAAACGTCATCGCCATCAGTATCATCATTCATCTGCTCATTTTCCTTGGTAATTGAGCTTGAAGCACAAGATCCAGCCAATTTAGCCTCATAATCACGGAGTCTATTTTTATCGGCACCTTGAAATCCATTAAAATCGATTCTAAATCGTCCACTCTATCGATTTCATCATTTAAAGGTTGAAAAACAGAACCAGGTTCAGAAATTTAATCTTTAACTTATAAATTTTACAATAAATTGTTAATTAAAGATTTGAATTGCATATATATGTTGGAAATATGCAATTCAAATATAAAGTATTCTAAAATATAAAATTTTAAATTATTTAAATTATTGATAAATAACGTTTATTCAGTCTTTAATTAATTAATATTTTTTAAAGAATTGTCTGGTGTGACTAAGATAAAATGCAACTACTTTTTTTTTTGATTTTTCATTTTTTCATATAATTGTTAAATTTATGGTGAATTTTCAAGCCAATTTTTTAAAAAATGACTACTAAATTATTAAGTTTTATCTAGGTTTTTTTCTGACTATAAATGTATAAAAATAATTTTTTTTGTATTGACTAGTCATGATGCGAATTTTATTATGTGTAAAAATCAAATAAATTGGTTTATAGAGTATTTGTTATTTAAAACATTTTTTCAGGAAATTTTTAATGACTAGAGAATTTTTTTCTTCTCTTTTCAAAGTTAATTTTTCAATTAATTTTTATTTTTAGGAATTTGTTGATTTGTATGCAGATTTTATTTTGAATAAAGGTATCGAAGATTCGTTTAAAGCATTTAGAATAGGTTTTATGAAGTTGACTCATAACAGTCCCCTTGCTAGATGGTTCACTCCAGAAGAAATCGAAACTCTTTTGTGCGGGATAACAGTAAAATGAAGTAATTTTTATTTCTAAAGATCACCTTTCAAAAATTAGGTTCTCGACTGGAAAGCATTGGAAAAATCTACCACATATGACAGTGGATTTGAAAAGGATACTCCTTATATTAAGTAATTTGTAGAAATTATATATTTAAAATTTATTTATTTCTATATGATTAGAGATTTTTGGAAAATCTTTGAAGAATTCACCGATGAAGAGAAAAAGATTTTCTTGAAATTTACTACTGGTACAGATCGATGTCCTCATGGAGGCTTGTCTGAGTTAAAGCTTACATTAGCCAGGAATGGTCCTGACACAGACAAGTACACAAAATAAAAATAATTTAATGCAAGCTGACAATTTTTTTTAGATTACCCACTGCTCATACTTGTTTCAATGTTCTGCTTTTGCCGGAGTATTCAAGTAAAGAAAAATTGAGAGAAAAATTAATCAAGGCAATTCAGTATTCTCGTGGATTTGGTTTAAGTTAATTTGTTAATAAATCTTTATTTTTTTGTATCGACAAATAACTAAAATTTGATAAAATTAAAAAAAAAGTGTCTTAAACCTTTAAGACGACCGAAAAATATTTTATTTAAACAGTAAAAATATAAATAAAAAGAAATAATCCAATATTTTTCAATACGAGATTCTTTCTGGATAAATGTTTTTGTATTCTAAATTTCAATATTTTATTTTATATAGTGTAATTTGGTCTTTAAAAGAGAATTTTGCATTATTGTTACCGCAAATGAACATAATACATCATCAACTTTTTGAGCATATTGAGAAATGTGAGCAAAACAGGAAAATTCCTGCAGTATTAATTGAAAATTCAGAAATTATAAAAAATTTCAAATTGACTTAAAAAATACCTCAATTGTTCAATTTTTAGCAATATTTTTTATTAAATTAACAATTAATATTTATTAACTTTTTTGATCAAAAATACCTGTTTAATTTATTTTATTTTTGAATAATTTTACAATTTCTTTTGTAATCGAACAATTTTTATTCGTTCCATAGTGATAGACTTAAAAAACGTATCAAATAACCCAAGTAGCTTTTAATTAAGTATTAATGGTACTCAAATAAAAGTTTAAAACACAAAATCAATGTAAATACATTAAAATATGCGGATAAATCATCGAAGAGTAGTAATACATTCCAAGATGTATAATAAATCTATAACCAATTTAAAATAGTTTTTTTCAATAAAATAATTGAAAATATACAAATATTTTTATTTTCAAACATTTTTTATTTGAAAAAATAAACACATTCAAAATTGACAATTAATCCATATTTCTGAAAAAAAATTCAAAGAGATTTAATTCTGATTTCGAAATTTATCTTTGCATATCGTTTCTACAAGATTCGATTGCCAAAGCTTTTTTCTTATTATTATTATTATTATTGAAGTAATTTCATTTATCGACAGAACCATGTAATTCGAATTTAAAATTATGGAGAAAAAGAATATTTAAATGATGAATAAAATTTAATTTCTTAAAAAATTTACCTAAAGATACTTTAATTGAACTAAGTTATCTTTTTAACAGGAGTTTAGAACTAGGCCAAGTGCCAAAATCTTGGAAAATAGCAAGTATAACCTTGATCCTAAAGAAAACATCTCCCACTCAAGACCCTAACAACTATCGTCCAAATAGCTTGACAAGTTTCCTTGGAAAGTTACTTGAATGTATCATCTTCATTAGAATATATAATTTTCATAAGAACAATAGTCTACTTATTCATGAACAATCAGGATTTAGAAAACATAGACGCACTGCTACTTCTTTAATAAGAATCTTTGGTTTCTTATTCAGAGTCCTTTAATAGAAATAAGATGGTATTTTGTCTATATTTTGACATTTCTAAAGCTTTTGATAGAGTTTGGCATGATGGATTAATTTACAAGCTAAATAAAATTAACCTACCTCCTTATCTTATCTATTTGATAAGATCGTTTCTGCATTTAAGATCTTTTAAAGAAAATATAAATGGTCATTTAAGTGATCATTATCCTATTAAAGCAGGAATTACACAAGGGACAGTAATTAGTCCACTTCTTTTTAGCATTTTCATAAATGACATCCAAAAAAGAAACCAAACAAACTGCCAATACTCTCTTCTTTTGGCATATGATTTGACTACCTTTTTTACTTTTAAAAAGATGGGAAATTTTGAAAAATTGATTAATAAGTATCTAAACGAAGTTGAAATATGGCTTTTCAAATGGAAAATGAAAATTTCTTTTGAGAAGTCATGTTATTGTTGAGAAAATAACTAAATTTAAAATTAATCTTGATGTTAAAATTAATGTTTGCAATTTAAATAAGTAATTTTCTCTATTCTATTCTAGTGGATAATGGAGAGGCGCTCATCTCCTTTTCATATACCTTTTTGTCCAACTGCTCCGATCTGACACAGAGGCTACTGCATCGAGATGATCTTCTACACCGCAATTATTAATCAGCCGAAACAGGTGCCCCTATTTTTATGATGAAAGAGGTTTAAACATTCACCCCGTATTGCAGAGATATTTGAAGATTTTTTCACCCTCAGTCGGTTTTGAACCCTCGATCCTCTGCTTGCATGACTAACACGCAAACCATTCGACTACACGGGCTCTAATTTAAAGGAGGACTCTAAACTTGCGTTTAGTCTGATGGTGTATGAATTAAAAGAGCGCTGTAATTCAAGGCTTAACTTAGTAAAATATCTCTCAAATAGAAAATGGGGTCTAAAACCAACATTAGGCAATCTTTACAAATCCTTAATAGGATAAATCTTGGATTTTTCTTTTCCTTTTTTAAATTCAATCTCAGAAACTAACATCAAAAAAATACAAGTTATTCAAAATTCAGCAGTTCGATATATTTTGAAGCTGAAATATAATACCCCCTCCTACTTTATACACTAAGAGGCCTTCAATAAACTAAATCTACTAACAATTTAAAATCGACTTTTTGAGTTGAGTGAGAGATATGTCAGAGCAGGATTGAGTCATTCTGTTCCACTGGTCGTCAGACTGGTGGAAGAATATAGAGAAGGCTTCGAATCAAGATATATCGAATATCCAACTCCATTGTGTAATTGCTACCTAGTAATTTCTTCTTTTTTTCCTGAACTATCTTTTTTTTTCCTACCTCTAGTTATTTCAACATATCGTTTTTAATTTTCTTTCGACTTATTTATCCTTTTTTTTTTTTTCTTTAACCTTATTTAACTTTATTTTTTTGTATTCTGAAGGAGCATTAGCTCGTTACAGATAGACAAATAAATAAATAATTTTAATCTAATATTGATAAAAATTTCTTAATGAAATAATTATTTAAAAAATTCAGCATCAAAATTTAGATTTTTTTTGAGACACTCAATTTAATATTTGACTTTATGTTTTTATTCAAAATCATTAAATGGACTGATTTTAACATACGTTAGATGGTTACTTATGCATGCAACAATAACAAGAAAAAGTGCTTGCACTATCTCTTAATGATTTATAGCAAAAAAAAAATAAAATTGAAGGTTACCATTGTAATAAAACTAATAATTACCAATTATTATTTAAAATTTAAACTAAAAAACAAATACGAAATTAAAAGAAATTTGATAGAAAAATTCTGATCAATTTAAGAAGAAGGCTTTTCTTTTCTATTAATGCTTTTTAAAAAAATCATGAAATGCAAAGAGTTATTAGACATGCATAGCCCTCTTCTTAACAAATAGATAATTTATTTTTTATAGGACCTCAATGATGTCAATAAAACTCGAAATTAATTAATTTTTGAACTTTATTTATTTTTTATCCTTTCATTAATCACACTATTACCAATTAGTTTCCCACAGATAAAATTAAAAGCATTCGAACCATTTTTACCATTACTTTTATTTCTAAATCTGTCCCTCTTTTATTGTAAATTACTAATCATCTTCATTTTAGCTACACGTAGTACAATATTGATTAAAGAAAAATAATGGTGGTTTATTTTTTTTTATTTTTACACTTTTGATTTCTTTAAATTATTTTGAAGTTAATTTTTTTGGTTTGTAATTTTCAAATCAAACTGCTTATTAAGTTTATTCGATTCAAATTAAAATATTTGCAATTAAATATGAAAGAAGTTTGTTTTAATTTAAATTAGAATTATATAAGAGACTGAATGTTCTGAAATTATTAGCAAATAAGTTTGATTGAAGAAACTTGTTAATAATAATTAGAAAATTATTTTATTATTTTATTATTACAAATTGACATTTAGATAAAAATCATTTTTTTAATTTTATTTTCGAAAGGGCTAAAGTTTAAACTTATTTTAAAGACTTTTATTGGGAAATCTAATTAGATATTGAAAAAATTTAATTAGAAAAAACTTTATAATGGATCTTAAATTAAAATTTTATTTGTTATTTACTATTCATTTATCAATTTATCTTCTCTTAGATCCTTTAGAAAAATTTATTTTTAACATTTTTAAAATGATTTTTTTTAACATGTAAATTCTCCATTATTTCATCATATATTTTCATCATATCATCATTATGAGTATTTTTTAGATTTTTCTCAGAGGCTGGAGTTAGGTGATGCATTGAATGAATCGTCTGATAAAATTTACAGAACCGATTCTGCACTCTTTTTGTTAAAGGCCAGCTGGAAGTTAAGATTATTTGGAATGCTTTAGTAGTAGGCTTCGCGATGTTTACTAGAAAAAAAGGCTTTAATTTCTTTTAATGTTCATTTATTCAGCACTTTTAAATATAACAATTGAATGATCCAAATCTTTTCCGAAAAATTCAAATTACAATATTAAATTAATTTCTATCCTAGCCAAAGATACAATTAACTTTTATTAAGAAACTTCGAGGCAATCTCAATTTAAATTTCATGTCGATAGCCACCAACACCAATATCTTGTTTGTTTTTAAATTCAAAATACTCTGCATCAATTGTTTTAGTTTTCTAATTACATGCAAAATCATAGCAGTTAAATTTTCTTTTTGCAGAATATTAGAAATAATAAAACAATGTTCTTCATTAAAATTATTTTCAATTCTATAAAAGTACAAAATTTTTTATGATACTTGTTGTTTCTTTTGTACAGATATTCATTGAAAATTTTTCTTTTAAAAAATTGAGAAACATTTACAAAAAACAATTGTCAGTATTTTTAATTTTGAGTTCCTTTAAAAGTTTGCAATTATAAGCTTCTCTTTAAGTCTTTCATAACAAAATTAATTACGAAAATTAAATAATTACATTAAATCTAAAATAATTTAATTCAAAACCAGAAAAATAATATTCAGCATTTAACTATTAAGTATTCACAAATTATGTGAATTTTTAAAAAGGAAGAAAAAATAAAAACGCTGGCAAAATCGTTTTATTAAATTTATTTGCTTTGATTAATTAAAAAACATTTAAGTTTAATGTCAACAACATTTAAAATATTTATAAAAATAAATAGAATAAAGCTAATTGAAATTTATGATTTTTTTCCATCTTCGTAAGTTGTTTTTAAAAGCTAGGAAATTACTAGTAAATTAAAAGGCGATTAAGAAAAGCAGAAGAAATTCATTTTAAATGAATAAGTTAATAGCATTGATTTATTTAATTAATGAAAATAAACAGCTGATCCTAAAAAAAAATACATTTTCCTAAAAAAAATAATTAGTCTAAAAATTATTTAAATCTAAAATTTGTAAAAATTTTCTAATTTATGCAATCCTGATTACAAATCGAAATTTAAAGCATATTTTCTCGAAATTTATTTTTAATTAGAATCTATTATATTATTTATATTCAGGCTTTAGATTGAATCTTAAAAAAAAATGACGGCGTTTTAGAAAATAATTAAGAATAATTTGAAAATTGAAAACTATAGACAAATTAAGGAAAACTCTTGCAACAACAGCGCCATTTCACAAACTCTAATTTAAACACTGGAAAATTACTTTGTAATTAAAATAAGATTAAATAAGGAAATTTTGTCTAAAAATATTGCATCAATTTTAACAAAAATTTAAGAATTCTTTAAATATAATTAATAATATTAAAGAGTCAGTAACAGCATTATTTTTATTGAAAAAATATTTAAAAAAAAAATATATAAAAAATAATAAAAAATATTCCCTGACACTCGACTAATTCAGAGTTTTATTTGACCTGTTGTTAAAATTAAATTCTGAATCAGAATAAAATATCAAATGAGCTTTTAAATATCAAATCTTTTAATTAACTGATTTAAAAATTACTAAATTTTTGAATATAACTGAAGTAAAAAATTAAACCGTTTAAGTATGGAACCTGTTAAAAGCCGATTTTTTTAATAGACAGTTGACTAACCTTACTTAATGTGTTTCCTTTTGAAGAAATCAGATCACTAAATGTTTAAAAGCTTATTAATGATTAATTTTTTTTATTAAAATTAAATAAATTGTTTGTAAGAAAATTTTGTTAATTGTATTTATACCTAAACACTTTGAGATCTTTGATCAGAATCAAACAAGATATAGAAGGTCTAGAAATTCGGTCCATTACACCTCTTGATTTTTCCACGGTTTTACGCGAGGTCCAACGTCAAGCGCTTTCTTTTAGAAGTAAATCAGGGTTTTGATTGATTGGAAGATGCGTTATTTTCCTGGAAGATAAGCGTAAGTCTATTTCAATCATTCACAATGTTAATCACCGGGAGCATTCTTTAATTGTATCACAACTTCGAAATTTCACCAAATTCTCAAAATTATCTTTTTTGGAAACTTCTCACTTTAACTCCCGAAATAGCTGGTTTAGATGGGTCCACCAACTCATTCTGTTTAAATAACATTATCATTTCAGATCCAAAATATTCGAAAGTGTTTTTGAACAGGATTTTTCATGAAAATTAATCACTCAACAAATGGACTTATTTTTTTTGGAAAAATTTAAGATTCCTTTTTTCAAAATTTCATATTATTTTAAGATTATTTTTCAAAAAAAAACTAATTTAAGTCGAATAAAAAATAAAATATTAAAACTAGTTTACGAAAGCAAAGAGACGAGTTCAACTTGTTTTAAATAAAAAAGTTTAAGATCTTTTTGGGGGGACAATATTTTACGCAGAAATTTAAGTTATCTACAACAAAAGAATTTTTAGGTATTTAATTAAAATATTGATACGTATTTGAATATCAGAAAGCTGCAACAATGTGGAACTACTCAATAGCGCCTGTCCACTTGATAAATAATTTTAAAATGGCTTTCTAATCGATTCCTGGTCTTCCAGACCGTTTCTGCTTTTAAAAGTGGTATTACCACACATAAATCTATAAAACCAATTATGAGCCCTTACTTTTTTAATATTTAAAAAATGTGTAACTAAATAAGTTTTTGCTTTTAACATTTCTATCTTTGCTTTCTGTAAGGAACTTAGGAGTTTTCATTTCCCTATTTTAAACTCATTTATTTCAATAGCATGTTTTACTTACCACTTGACTGAAAGAACAGATTAAGTTCTATTACAACCTGTCATGACTGATTTGTTTTGATGCTAAAATAAATATGACAGCCTCATGTTCTATCAGATATATTTCAAGAATCCTTGTTTTTTGAAATTTATTTACTATAACAGCACAAAATGTTCTTCAAAAACTTTCATTTTTCTTTAATTTCTTATTTGCAATATTATTTTAGCCTGTAATAATACATTATTTCATATTATAGTTTGGCAAAAGTTAAACCATTTAAAAAAAGCAAATTTTTATGACTCAATCTCATATTAAATCAGAGACACTTTTTGTGATCATGATTTGATTATATTATAGTTCAATGTTAAAGATATTATCTCAACAATTTTTGTAAATAATTAGTTTTACCAGATAAGATTACTATTTTATATCGATTTAATCAGTCAGATGAAAAAAAAGTCTTTTAAATGGATATGAATGACATTTTTTTATTTGATAACTAATTTATTGAAAACTAAGCTGTTATTTAAAACTAAATTTTGTTTTAAACTATAAAAACGAAACTACTAATTATTTTTTCTAAAAAATTATTATAAATTATTTTTTTTCAAATCTAAGATGTAATTTAAAAAATAGCCCTATTTTAGGACTCTAGTATCTGAAAGTTTAAATTTGTAATTATAAATTATGAAATTTCACCGATAATTTTAAAAATTGTGTTAATCAAATTAGTGCTTGAATAAATTTTGGATAATTGATGTCATAGTTTTTAGAATTTTTATTTATTTATATCTTTATATATTTTTTATTATATGGATGCAACTAAAGAATGTTGAATCAAAAATTTGACATTCAAATTTTATTTCTAATTTTTTTTATTTAAAGATTTCTCTTTTTCAGATAGTAAAAGTGATAGTAAAAGTTACTCTTCAGCTTAAATAGATACTCATTTGATATTTTTTAATTTTTTTTGTTGCAAAGTTATTAATTGATTTCCATGCATAAAAAAATTAAACTAAATTTTCAAGCATCAATTTTGATTTTTATCCAAGTCATCTTTTTTTCGCGAAGGAATATAAACTTTTAATTAAAGTGTTATTAATTGTTTATTTAGGGGGTGAATTATTGCTTTCGAAAAAAATCGATTAAGAGCTAAATTTCACATTTTTTTTTTGTTGACGAACAATTATCCAAATAGATATAGACTTGGTGAGTTTTTTCGACTGAGGATATCTATACAATTAAAACTGAAAATTGTTTGACACGGAAGAAAACTTGTCATTTTATTGAACCATTTTATAAAATTTAATTTTATGGTCAATATAGTGACAAATTTAGATTATAATGCTTGAACAAGCAGGATGATTAAATAGTTTCTGAATTGTGCCAAAATTCATTAAAAAGATAGAAAAAGATGGACGTCGAACATTAATTTCAGAATTCATCATTTTTCTATGGTTGCTTTTAGTTTTTGTTTGATTAGCTCAGTTTTATTAAAAGGAAATCCTTCGGAAACATATCTAAAAAAAGTGATTTAATAATTTATCTTCCTGCTAATTATTCCAGTAAATCAAGTCTAATTATTATCGAGGAAAAATTAAGTAAATAAACAGGTAAAATTGAAAAATAACTAAAATTACTTTACTCTTGCCAGGGCACAAAAATAATTATCTAAAGTGGAAAATGATATTAAAATAAAACTTAAATTAACAAGCTAAAATGAGTCTAAGAATTTTCAAGCACTTAATTATAAAATTGTTAAGACTAAAAACTAGATATAGATAAACTCCCACACAATAAGCAAAGTCGAAGATTCAATTTAATTGAATTTAAAAATGATTTGATTTTAGTTTGTTTGATTCTATTACAGTGATTAAATTAAATTTTTGCTATGACTAGAATTAATTTAAAGGAAATTTATTGAGATCGATTTTGTTGAATGTGCAATTTTAATTAATGTTAACTCAGCATTTTTTTTAAATTAAATTATTAAAAATTTAAATTTAATGGAAATGATCTGAGCTTTTTTTTAAAAAAGAGTAGATTCTTATCCCTAACGCGTTTCTAATCCGATGACACCTTTAAACGGTGCCAAGAATTCTAGAAATTTTGATATGTAAGCAAGCATATTATGAGTATAATGTTGATTATAATTTGAAATTTTTGTCTCAAAATGGATAAATCAATAAAATTATTTATAACAAGTCAATAATTTTTTTAGTCGAATACAATTCGCGTAAATTATACGCTTTTTAATTTATATCTGACTTTGAATCAGAAAGCTTTTTCTTTATTCTTGTTCTGCATTGTTATCGCTGAATTTCACTAATTTTAAAAGCAAAATTAAATTTTATTCAAAATAAATTGTAGATGAATATAAATCTAAATTAAGTTATTTTGATTTAGAATATTTTTTTTCTCTTCTTTTCATCGGAGATAATAAATATTTTAGGAAGTAAAATGCCAATGAACAACTCAGTCAAAAGTAATATATAATCAATAGTTTGAAATTTATGTGTACACTCACTCAATTGCTTGGAAACCTTTAATTTTTACTTTATGAAATTAAAACCAAAACTTATAAGCAACGCTCATTTGTATCCAGTTATTTGGGCTTAATTAATATTAATGAGCTAATAACTATTGTTTTTTGAGTATTATTTTTTCTAATCCGGTTCAGATATTTTATTTGTTTTTTTCTTAATTTTATTGATTTTCTAGTTAAACAAACTTACATGAGCCAAATTTATGGTCTACATAGCCGCATAGTTGGAACATTCGACCTGGGCCTAAATTAGACTCACTTCCGTCTACTATTGCCCTGATTCAATCGATCAAGCAAACATGACGCTTAATTCTTTCATCATTTCCATCATGCATCACAAATACAGTGGCAATGCCAAAAGATTGACCATTTTCTTGCAGAATACTTAACCACATATTTAGGCAAATAGGCACCTTGAATCAGGAAAAAAAAAATTTAAAACTAATGTGATCAAAAATAAATTATGAGTTACATTTTTTTAATTATTAAATTTATTTATTTCTAAAATTATGTAATTGTAAAAATATTGAGTACTAATCAAATCGATAGATTTTAAAGTAGCTCATGCAAAAGACGAACAATTTCCTCAAAAATGATTAATCATGTGCTTAAATACAAGATAGATTCAATTCGTAACATTTTCATTAATTACGAAACACATAACATAAATCAAGTTAAATTTAATTTTGTTAAAACCTTTCATCATCATTATATATAGAGAAATAATGAAGAATTTCTTGTTTAAACAAATTTACATTATTAGCTAGATGCAAAAATTTTCGTGAGTAGGCACCATCTAGCTATCTTTTGAGATAAATTTAAAACATGAAAATTTCCAATATTTTAATTTAGACAAGTGTTCTCTTGACTTTGAGCATTGAAGCGTTGGCAAATATTTTCTATTTAGTCAATAGAGATCCAATTAAAGTGAATTATTGAACCTTTTGAAAAATTGTTTCCGGCAAAGGCGCCACAAGGTATGCAACAATTAATCGGATTTCGGTGTTTCGAGTTTCAGCTTTAATAGTTTGATCGAAGTTTTGTTTCTTCTAGTTTCTCCAGTTGCCTGAAATAGAAACTTTCATATCGAAAAAATTATTTATTCCATTTCGTTACTTGCTTCTTTTCATGCTATATTTTTTTTCTTAATATTTTTCTCTCGCTTTGCCCCGGTCCTAGTCAAATGTATTGTTTGAGTAGCTTGAAATATGAGGAAAGAAACAAAAAATAAAGAATTTTCATTTATTTAATTTCAATATTATATATAAAACAAAATCATTAAAAATGTGCAGCAAAGTTATGGATTTTTGGCTCTTTCGTATCGCCTCTTGATACCATATATGATTAAAATTCTGATTAATTTATTTCAAGTTATCATCTATTATCGATTTAATTAGATTTTTGTATAATTTGAAATTGAGCGATCTGGCATCTTGGTGCCTTTTTGATTCCTTATCGATAAAAATAATTGTCAAGCTAGTTGTTTTTTGTTGTTTTATTTTTATGTGGCAAAATTTGTACTCTAGTTTATCTAGTATCTCTTGAGGGTCTCCTATTTTGTCACGGCATAATTTCTGTGAAATTTTTTGACATTTTAAAAAGCAATTTTTCACTGGGAATAAATTTTCTTGAGATAAATTCCAAATATGATAATCAATTTTCAGTGTTATTTTTTTTGGTTAGTTAAGAAAACATAAAAGCTAAAATGAAAATAGCTTCGAGCTTTAATTAGGGAAAATAATTTTTTTTCAAAAGTTTCATTCTAACTTCCGAACAATGCTAACAAAAAACTACACAACATTTGAATGTAATTAAAGTTTTATTTTTTTTATTGTTTTTCTTTATGATTACAAAATCATTAGGCAATGGAAGCTACCAAAAAGTTCTAATCTAATCAAATGAAAGAGACGGATTATAAAAATTAGAATTTTTTTCAAAAAATATCGAATTTGAGCGACAAGGTAGGAAGCGATCAGATCAATATGATTTTATCTCTGAATCTAAATAAGACTAGCAAGAAATATTGATATGAATTCTCAGCTGTTTATCTAGATAAAGCGTGCCATAATCCCATAAAAAAGGATTTAATTTGTTCTAAGATGCCTGAGAGTCTGATTCAGATTTATGCCATTCCGATTGAGAAAATTTTCAGAATTTATCAGTGCTGCTTGTTTCTCACAACGAGTGTTTATTTTGCTCCAAGTATGACAGAGGTAACTTGATAAGATTGCTTAGGCAAGCAAGATCTACCATTTAAATCATTGTGCTAGCTCTGAGCCTACTCTAGCTCCAAGTTAATTAAATCTGAGCTCAGGCAACAGGTCGTGGATTTGCTTATGTGCTCTGCATTTTAATGCGAAAGAATTAATTAAATTATATTTTTTTATTTAAGTTTAAAAAAATAAAGAGAAGTATGGAACACGAATTTTGAAAGAATTCAAATAAGGCAGCTCGAGAAATTTTCGAGTGCAAATGACACTTGTTAGTTTCATCAATCAAAAAAATATTATCTTGTCTTCTTAAAGAGAGGAATTGATAGATTAACAGGAAAAGGCTAAATGAAGTATGAGGATCGAAATTTTCGTGATTTTAAAACGTTATTTCGGCTTTGAAAAAGATAGAAATTTTAGTTGATTTTTGACGAGTGATCAATTTATTGAATTTAGACAAAATTAAATAGCTCTGCATGATACTACCTAGTTTTTAGCTATTCGCACGCCATCCTCATCTATTTGTTATTAAATTTCGTATAATTTTGTTTAAAATTTGATTTTATTATCTCATATTCCCAATTTAATAGAGATCTCTTCACTCGGGATTTATCCTAAGCTCAGCTCTAGAAATTCATTTCTATTATTTTAGACTCAACCAAATTCGCTTCATGAACATGGCTTGCATTCGATTCAGAAGTTAAAAAAGATGAATGCTGATCCATCGATCAAAAATCGGAAAAACAGTCAGCTAATTTTTAAAACTAAGCTATTTATATTAGAGAAAAAAAATTCATCCCGGTAATAGATTGGCAAAAAAGCTTCAGTTGAGTAGTCAAAAGAATATTCTAACCGAACACGAGCATTTTGTCTAAATGAATTTTATGATATTTTATTTTAAACAAACAGTCTATATTAAGAAACTCATTAAAAATTTATTTTCAATAGTGATTGGAATATTTTTCTCATTTTAAGAGTCTTTGCATAATCAAAGATAAAAGGAAATTCGAATTTAAAAGGGCGCATGCCAAGCAATCACTTGATTCATATTCCAAGCACAAACATTGAGTCCAGCGCATCATATTAAAAAATTTTAAAACCGAATTATTTTTTCCTTGTTCTTTTACTTTTTACCTTGTCAAAGTGGTATTCAGAACCAACCGGTTAGGTATCAATTTAAGTTTTAGCTAAAGGATTTTTAATAAACAATTATCTTCAAAACTTATTTCGATTTAAAAAATATAATTTTAAATTAAATTCTAAATAAAATGATACCATTAATTTTAGAATAAAAAATTTTTAGATTTATGATGAGAAAAGCGTTTTAGTCTGGTCTGATTGCCACTCAACACCACATTTGTCAAGAACTCTTCATAAAAATGTACCATCCGTATAGAAAAAACTAAAAATAAAGAGATTGAAAAAATATACAGCGGTTTGAATCTAACGCTCAAAACCCACAAGTTGTGAAAAAGATACCATGGAAAATTCAGGGCCTGTCGGGGCAGGTGTCTAAAGAAAGAGAATAAGAAAACTGGTCAAATAATTTTCCGAGAAATGAACAGACTCGGATTAAAAAAATCGTATAAAAAACACTAAATGGATTTCAAAGACTTGTAAAGTTTTTAAACTCTAAAGTGCTTAATAGTAAATAGATAATTTTGAAGTGGTTTTTATACAAAGCTTCAAATGAGACTTAAAAGCATATTGAAGAGAAAATATTGTTCAACAGAATTTATATTTATTTAAAATAATAATTTAGTAATTTATCCAAAATAGTTCTAAATGACATGGTCTTTTTTCATTCCTCTTGTAAGCAATTCATTCTAATGAATAAATTTTATTAAAAACTCTTTTGGTGTTTATGGTGCTTTGCACTTTAAAATTGATGCCTAAAATTGTCCGTAAAAACAGTTTCTATTAAATAAAATTCGATTAAAAGATAAGTGTAGCATCCTTATTCACCAGGAGATCAATTAAATAATTTAATTAGTTTCTCTACACCGAGAGTCCTTGATTTTTAGTTTTTTTTTTTTCTATAAAAATTTTTGGAATTCCTACTTGCCTTTAACAATCGATTTTAATCGTTTTGAACAAATTGAATGGCTTTCATATGCTAAATCTATTTAAACTAAGTAATCGGCTAAATTAGCCAAAAAGAACAGATTTGTTCTAGATTAAACTTCTGCGAATTCAATTAAATAAGGCCGATAAGTATCATGTTTAGTACAAGTTAGAGCGCCTGAGATTTAATTAAATAGACTTGATTTTTAGCTCATTTAAAAAAAGAAAACTTTTTAAATCTAAACCCCATTTTTTCTTAAATTCCTGAAAGAAAAAAGCAGTGCAGCCCAGAACTGAATAATTTTCAATTTTTCTCCAAAACAAAACTAAGATTGGCAACAACCAGCGAGCCTACAGTGCTGAAATTTATGCTCAAAACAAATCAAGAAATTCCGCAAGGCATTTATTTTTCCATTAACCTTTAACTAGTTAGTCTGAAAAAAAATTTAACTTTTTCTCTCAAAATTAGATTCATTTAAAGAAAAAAAAAGCTTGGAGGATGATTTTGTTTTTTTAGGTTAAAACCAAGCACTTTGCGTAACCCATGAACTCGACTTAATTAAAATGAACCATGAATTTTGATCAAGAAAATACATTGAAATAAATTTATATAAAAAAAATTGCTCTTTGTGTCTTATAATATGTTTAAATGAGCTCTATTCTAAGTGATTTAAGATCGAATAAATAACAAGATCTAATTTGTTTATTTATGTTTTGTTTTTGGTAATGTAGTTCGATTGAAATAGAATAAAATAAAAAATTATTTTTTATGAAGAAATCAATTCCTGATCTTATCTAGACATAAGTTTAATTAATGGAGTTCTTCTCCAGCTTTTGCTAGTTGCATCAAAACCGTGTAGATTAAATCAATTAATTAGTTTATTTTGTTTTTTCCTCAAATCAATACGGCTTGTAATTTAGTTTATTTTTTTAAAAAGAAAAAACTATAAATTTTGGCAATCAACTAAATCAAAATTTTAGCTCGGGCTTGCATGGCAACAAGAATTGCGTGTGTAGGCTTTGTGGCTTCTCAGCATTTTTGTTTCATTTTTCTCTAATCCGTTTTAGATAAAATTTAGAATTTAACGCCTCATTATGGACTAGCAAATATACCAAATATTCAAGACTTCGCTTTGCCAAGGTATCAAAAATCAATAAAGTTATGATCGAAAAAAATAATTTAAATTCAATTAAAAAATCGACAAAAAAAAGCAAATGTTTTTCTTAATACTTCGACTTGGTTCATATCAATTGTTCCACAATTTACCAAGACAAACTAATCACTAAACAAATACTAATAAATTACTACGAATATCACACAGCAACTAAAAGTAATCTTCCACATTCAGGAATCAACAATTTTATTTTCCTGATAATTAGACTTATCAGAAAAAAAATTAAAGTTTATTACATATTAAAAAAAAATTTAATAAAATTCATCCATATCGATTTTTTGCATAAGACTAAATTTAGAAAAAAATAAAAAAAACTTGTTATTTTCTGGTATCAAATGAGTGATTCGGATAACAGAGTCATTCTAAATGTAGGCGGAATTCGGCACGAAACTTACAAAGCCACGCTTAAGAAAATACCAGCCACAAGACTGTCGCGTCTAACCGAGGCTTTGGCCAACTACGACCCCGTGCTAAACGAATATTTTTTCGATCGTCATCCAGGTGTTTTTGCTCAAATTTTGAATTATTATCGCACCGGTAAACTTCACTATCCGACTGATGTTTGCGGACCGCTGTTCGAAGAGGAGCTTGAATTTTGGTCCCTTGACTCAAATCAAGTTGAGCCTTGCTGCTGGATGACGTACACGCAGCATAGAGATACCCAAGACACACTCGCTGTTCTGGATCGCTTGGATTTGGACACCGAAAAATTGACCGAAGAGGACATTGCCAAAAAATTCGGATGGGACGATGATCCCAAGTATATGAATGGAACTTTGCCGTGGTACAGACGGTTGCAGCCTAAATTATGGCAGTTGTTTGATGAACCTTATTCATCGAATGCCGCTAAAGTAAGTAATTATTTTCCTATTCCCTCCAGGACACAAATTAAAATGCTAATATTAAAATTATTGCCACTATTTTGGCAATAATTAAAGCAATTTAAGCAAAGAGATTTTTAGTTGTAGTATTTGAGGTTTATTATACTTGAAGAATAATTAGAATGAAAAAAAAGCTTTTTTCTTTTTTTTTTTCAAAATAAAAAATTTTAATGACGCCTTGGAAAAAGAAAATTTCATTATTTTTAGGCTCAAACCATTATCTTAATTGTATCAAAATTTTAAAGTAATCAAGAACTATTTTTTTGGATTGAGCGATAATTAGAATCAGAAATTAATTTTTGAAAAAAACAATTTTTGAATTGAATAAAAGCATTAATAAAAAAATTTATAGATTTTTTTCTAAGTAATTTTTTAAAACTGGTGATATTTCTCTTTTTTTTAATATTCTATTTCTATTCGTATTTGAAACAATTTTATTAAATGAGGAAAATTCAAATTTTTTTCTTAATACCAATGCATTCATAAGAAACCATCAAATCGTCACTATTTTGATGTGAAAATATTTTTTTCATGAATAAATGTAGCGCTTTAACTCGAAAAACTTCTACTTATTACATTTAGTTTATTTTTTAGATTTTTAACCTTACATCCTTTAGCTTCTACTGTGAAAACTAGAGATAGGCTTGTAATCTTTAAAATTTTAACAAAATTTATAATCTTTATATCTTTTAAAAATTTTAGATCTCATCTTGCTCTCTAGAGTTTTATATTACTCAAAATAAATTAAAAAGGCTGAGTATGATAAAAAACACCATAAATTTATGGATCTTAAACTTTAAATTTTTAAATTTTTAATTTTAAATTAAAAAAAATCTAGGTTAAAAATGAAATAAATACAAACCCTAATACACATGCAATCTTAATACGTTTATTATTAATTACGCACGATTAAATATCTTCAGTCTTTAAGAGCTTGGTAGTCTAAATTTTCAATTAATTAAAATATCATAAAATAAAATTTTTGAAATCAAAATTAAAAATAGTCTTTGAAAATTTTATTTTCAAAAATTAAGTATCTAGAAAAATAAAATCACTGATTAAAAATTCTCAATGATATTTAAAGAGAATTTTTATTTCTGACAAGTTGAAATGAACTTACACAAAAATCAAAATATACTGCTCTTAAGTTTCAAAAAGTATCTTTTTAATTTATTATGGAAAAATCATAATATTAAAAAAATAAAAGGTACAAAATGACTTCTCATAATGGTTAAAGGAAAAATTACTTTTTGAATTTTTAAGTCTATTTTCTGAATACAAGTTCTGGTAAATTAAAAAAATATTTATCAAATATATCTTACCAACTATGAGATTCTCATCAGAAAGATTTAAGAAAAAAATAAACTAATGAATTAAATCTTCAAAATTCAATGCTTCGAATTTTAAGTGATTACATTAGCCTTCGGAAAATTCCGAAATTTGGTGATTAACTAGAACTTAAGTATTTAAACATATTGAATAGAATCAATTAGTGAAATTTTTAAATCTTGCCAATCTTACTTTTTTTACAAAAAATTACCAAAATTTACAATAAATAATAAAAAAAATTTAAAGATTTTGTAAGAAATGATTTAAATTTTATTAAAAATTTTTCAATCATTTTGTCGGATTAGAATTTACCATGTCCGACAAAAAAAATTTAACTTAACATAGATTTGTGAAATAAAGTGTATTCTTACGTAAAATGACATTAATATTACATAAGAACTATCTAAAATAAAAGCACTGTAAATAAAAATTTCCGTAAAAATGACAGTAATATGACCTTCTATAAATTTGGCCCTAATTTACGGGGTCACCAGCGTTATCTTAGTCAAATACTTTATATCAAATTTCTCAAAAGAAGAACTAACAAAAAATAAACATTTTATTATTTAAACTAAAAATTTATTTTTGAAATTAAACAAAATGAATTTCATTTTTATTAAATTAAAAAATGAAATATTATTTTTTTTATTAAATTTATTAATCTTTATTAATTTATTATCATTAGGCAGTTGCAGTTATATCAGTTTTTTTTATTTGCGTGTCGATATTATCATTTTGCCTTAAAACTCATCCTTATATGCGTGTGCCCGTAATCGGTAATGTGAGTGTGATTTTAGCAAACTATACCCGTAACAACTCGTCGATTTCGAACTTATCCTGGACATTGAAAAAAATATCGACCGAAGCTCATCCGGCTTTTCTTTATGTAGAAATAGTATGCAACATTTGGTTTACTGTTGAAATTTTAATTCGGTTTGTAGTGAGTCCGCGAAAGCTAAATTTTATAAAAAGTCCCGTAAACATAATCGACTTTGTTGCCACTTTATCATTTTTTTTCGATTTTACCTTGCAAGTAGCTGGTACCAAAGAGCGCCTCACTCATTCGGACTTCTATGAGTTTATTTCGATTGTGAGAATATTCCGTTTGTTCAAATTAACTCGACATTTTGGTGGCCTAAAAATTCTAATACACACGTTTAAGGCGTCAATGAAAGAACTCTATTTACTCATATTTTTTCTTATACTTTTCATTGTCATTTTTGCTTCATTGATCTACTATGCTGAGCGCTTGCAAGTCAATCCCGATAACCAATTCACCAGCATACCAATCGGATTATGGTGGTCAATTGTGACAATGTAAGTTTTGAAATTATTTTTTTCTGTATACTAGAGACTAATTTTTTTCTCATTTAGGACCACCGTGGGCTATGGTAAACGAGATTTTTTTTCTTTTGTATTTTTTGAATTTTTTATTTTCAGGCGACTTGGTTCCCAAAACTTATATTGGAATGGTAGTCGGAGGTCTTTGTGCATTGACAGGTGTGTTAACTATTGCATTGCCAGTACCAGTCATTGTTTCCAACTTTGCCATGTACTATTCTCACACGCAAGCTCGTTCCAAGCTGCCCAAGAAGAGACGCAGAGTACTACCGGTCGAAACAGTCCGTCAACAAACTCGAAATCCTCACAGTGGCCATTCAAGCACGGCTGGAATGCCATCTAAAATGATGCTGAGTGCAGGTGTTAACGGACCAGGCAAGCTAAGTCATACCCTTCTGAATACAAGTCCTGGTTCGAATGGAAAAGAGGAGCATATGATGAATTTAGTAAAAAGAAATGTGGTAAAAAACGCCAACCATTCCGTGATGTCTTCGAGTGGCTCAAAAACAGAAGATGCTAGGCCAACTAAAATGGGTAAATATTTTTTTTCCATAAATTTTTATTTTTGAAAATAAATTAGTCGATAAAATAAAATTTTGATACAATTAATTTTTTTCCTAAATGAATTTTATTTAGTTCCTGAATCTGTGCCAATTTTGAGTCAGAGTGAAAACAGCGAGCAAGCAACTTGTAAATTTAAATTAACAAAATATTTTCTTTCAGAAAAATTCTAAATTTTAATTTATAGTATTTGTGTAAATGCAAAGTATTTGGCTCGAGTATCTACCTCTTAGAGAATTAATGTGAAAAAATTAACAAGTCAAAATGCTGATAAAATACACCTTTAAGTATTCGGGCATGTCTAAGAGCTATTTAAACAGAAAAAAAGTGAAACGAAACCAGCTTGGATAAATTGGAATGATTATTTAGCTATAAATTTATGTTTCTGTACATCGATTCCGTGTTTCGACCGCTTTTACTAGTCAAAGCTAATTCATGAATCTTAACAGTCAAATATTTTTTTATTTATTATTATCATTATTTATTTATACAAAATAAAATGAATATATTTAAAAAATAAGAAAAAAAATTACAATTTTTATTTTAATGCAAAAAAATACTTACTTCATTCTTAAAATAAAATTAAAGATATTCCAAATTTTCAAAATAAGCTGAATAATTGATTTAATTTTTTAATTTCCTTTAAGTATTTGTTTTTTCAAAAATGGGTAGCTTTCAAAATTAAATTTCAATGAGTTTTTAATAGAAATTAAATACTTAAAAAGCTATTTAAAATTTTAAGTCTTAAATTCAATTTCATTGATAAATCAGTTACTTTTGTTAAGTATTGTATACTTTAGAAGTTTATTTCCTTAAGGATAAAATTTACTAAAACTGTTTAGAAAACGGTTCCGGAAAGAAACGGTTTTATAGGCAAAATATAAAAACTTTATATTTTTGTTTATTTCTAATATTTTTTATGCAATATTTCTGAAAACTTAAAAAAAAACTCATGAAATCAAAGTTTTCTGAAATATTGCAAAAAAAAAAAAATAAAAAAATAAATTTTTTTTATTCATTTAGTTTTATCAATAAAAAATTATTTATTCTAAATTCGCGATGCTCAGTTAAATAATTAAAGACGTTTTTTGGAATTGTTATTTTTAATAAAAAAATAAAGGGTCTTTAAAAATAGGAAAAGGCATTAAAATCTTTCGGTATAGTTAATCTTTTCTTAATTAAGATTTACTATACTAGTTCTAAAATTCAAACTGGTCTACTAGGCCTAGACAATTCATACTGATTAATTCTTATTAAAGATCTTTATTTGATTTTATTGGGAAAATTTAGTTTATTAATATTTCTTTATTTTTTTTATGTTTTTGATTTTATTAATTTCTTAATAATATTTTAATTAATTAATAGAAATTTACTGAAATTTCTAAAAAAAAACATTAATAGTCTTGTGGATATAAAATGCTTTCCATGTTTTTTAATAGAAAAAACCAAACAACCTTTTTTAATTGAAATTTTATTTATCAACGATAAAATAATAAGATAGGAAAGAACATGAGAAATTTTTTTTTAAATGGTTCAACAAAACAAAGTAAATAAATCAACTTGTGAATAGCAACAAAAAAAGTTTATTCATTATATATTTTATTCAATAAACTAGTGAAATTATTTGAAAATCAAAGACTGGAAAATTTTTATTTAAAATGAAAACAAAATTCACGGAAAAAGAAATTAAAATATACCATTAATTATTTTTACAATTTTTGAAATTCTTTTTTATTTATTTTAATTTACACCAAAAACATTTCTCTATGTTTAGTTAAAAAGGCAAAAAATTTAAAACTATAAAAATAAATTGTTCGGGATAGTCGATAGAATTTAATAATTGACACTGTATTTTTATTGCTTTTATATTTCTAAAAGAGATATTTCAGTAACATTTCCATGTATAAGACTCTTTGATGTGGATGGTGAATTACTTGTTTCTGATGAGTCACTTAAAGAAGAAGATGTTGCTGTTGTAGTAGTTACATCTAAAAAAATTAAAATTAAATTTTAAAATATTTTTGGAAGAGAAATTTAAAATCGTAAGCAAACAGCATTTATTTATATAAAGTTTGCACAAATTAACAAGATATCAATTAATTTCAAATTCATGTAATTAATTGTATAAATTTTCTAAAGAAAATTAAAATCATTTTAGATTTATTTTGAATAACTTTTCTTTTAAATCTTGAATTGAATTATCTTGAATTTTCAACTCAAATCCAACCTTGTATTGAATTTATATCTTGTTTTTTTTTGCAAGTTTTAAATACCAGAAACATTTTTATCAAAAAACAAAAAGATTTTGTGAAAATTTAAAACTACATTCAAGCATAATTAAGTTATCCATGTGAAAATAAAATTTCTTACGATCAAGGATTAAAGCAACTTTATTTTAAAATGATTTGCCATTAGAACTACTATTTTTTATTAAAATAAAATTTAAAATACCTTTTAAATTTTCACCGGACATATCTGCGCCAAAATCTTGAACTTCCTCCTTTGGCAAAAAGAATACAATAGACGAGGCCATACACATATGCCATATGCTGTGCAATATCCAATAATTTGACTTTGTTTGAAGGAAGCTGTAAATCAAAAGTCCTGTTAGAGCCAGAATGAAACCTGGCAAATAAAATCTAATCAACTTTTTTCGCTCTGGATAAAGTTTTCTTCTTGATATACAAATTTTAATCTTAAATTAAATTTTTATAATTTTTTAAAACTTAAAAAAAAGTCTACCCATGTAAAAACAGTGAATGAAATGGCTATACATAAAAATACCACGAAAGTAGAATAACTAAATCTGTCATAGAGTCCTATACTAATGCAGGCCAATAAGCCAACAAAAAAAGTAAATACTTTCCATTGTCGTTCGAATGAAGACATGGCCAACACAGTGATTATAAACGATGAATACGAGCTTATGAAATCAGCTAGTTGTAGACCGTCGTAATTAAAAATACAGAATGAGTAAAATTCCTGGTCGCAAGCATGATAAAACTTGAAAAAAAAAGTTAAAAATAAAAATGAGATAAGTCGTGATTTGATATTACTGTTGAGAAAAACATATTGTAGAAGTATATCAGAGACTCAATGTACCATTTTCTGTAAATTGCTAGACCAATGGGGAGTAAAAATACCAGATTGCTTGTTGTAAGGAATAAAACACTAGCTAAATAAACACGAGCTGGTATGGCATTTCGGCCGTCTGTACATCCATAGCCTTCATATCCCCCGCTACATTTACATGCACTGACCAAATTTAATTGACTGTTTATTATATAGCATGTGCCAAAGTCACCACAATAATCATTTGAACATTGATCACTTGATATCTGAATCAAAGCATGTGGAACATAGTTTGTTGGACAAGTAACACTTTCACTTTATAAAAAAATTAAATCAGACATTCAGAATTGAAACTAAATAAAAACAAAAAATAAATAGAAATTTTTTAATTATTTTTATTTGATCCTTCTTGATTGATTTGTAAGAAATATGCTCTCTTTATTTTATCTAGAAACCCTTCGCTATTAAAAATTTATTAAGTAATGAAAAAATAAAATTTTACAAATTTAATCACCTAATTAAAAAATATTTTAGGAGGGATGAAAGAATTTTAACATTTAAATTAAATAAATTTTTAAATAGCAAAAAATTTTTGGAAAGTTTTATGAAAATTCGCAATAACCTTTTTGAACAAAATTATTTTCACTAAATTAGTACTTGAGATTCTAAAATATTAAAAATTTAAATATTTAAAAATAAGATAAACTAAAACAGACTTTAGACTAGATCTCAAAAACTAAGTTAACACTTCTCCAAATGATCTCAAATGTGAATTTTATTAGTCGAAAATAATAGACATTTAGAGTAAGTAAGGTTAATTTGAGAGCTCTGTCCTGTCAATCCAGCAAAATAAATGTTTCAAATTTATACCCAAAAGAGATAGAATCGAAAGATGATAATGAAAATGAATTTATTTAAATAAAAACAGGAACTGATCCGAATCAAACTGAATTAAATGTGTTAGAGATTTGCAATTTCAATGATTAAGGTTCGGAGCAAATAAAAATTGTAGTCAGGAAATAAAGTCTGAAAAACTCTAATACAAGTCAAATACAAGTTAAATATGATAATAATAATCATAATAATAATAATTTAAGCTACAGTAGAAGACCTGCGGAGCAAGGCTAGACGTAACCTCGCTATGGTAGCTGTCTGATTTACATACATAGTGATAATAAAGTTATCTTGTATTTTTAAAATTTAAATTTTGGTAATATTTGAAAGTTTATTTGAAATTTTTTAGGTTCTAAATACATTTATTTGAATTGTGTTGCTTACCTTTATAGTCTTGAATTTCCAAATGACTTTTTAACTATTAATAGAAAAATTAATCTAACAAATTTTTTGAGATTCGTGCATTTATCAATTAAAAATTAAAATTTCAAACTTGAAACTATTTTATATTTTAACAAAATTTTCTAACGAATTCACATTTAGAATATAAAATTGAACTTTATAGAAAGAATCAGACTGCTTGAAATCTACTTAAAATTAATTTTGGGTATTCAACTGATAATTAAATTCACTATTCTAGTTTGCAGTATTTATTATTTCACAGTGTTCTGAAAAGTGAGCGCAGATTCTGGACTTATATAAATAAACAGTGTTTTATGTAATTGCATTACCGGAACCCTTAAATCTAATAAGTGACAAGCATTGACCATCTATCTCAGGAAAATGTATTAATTCAATTAATTTTGAAACCATTTGATCACATGATATATAACTATACAGGAACACAAATGACTAATTATCTTTGATTTTAATTTTAAAAAAATAACCAACTTGGTATTAATATTGAAGCATTCTTTCCAAATAGCAAGATACCATTTTCCCATAAAAGGATAAGCCACATTGAGTTGAAAATTAGAAAATATATTGGTGTAACTTTGTGTACTAAGCAAAAATCCTTCAGGACAGTTCTTATAATTGTTCATTGAGTTGAACAATAGACAAGCATAGAGCATCACTTTGATATCAGCCAAATTAGTAGCTTTATTTTTGGTTGTCGAATTTTTCTCATTGGAAAGGATTGGAGCTTTACTGACTGTAAAATCGCTTTGGTACATATTCGGATCATTTATTAAATTATTTACCAAGTAGAAATTCAGCGTGCCACCATTATTTGCTTGATCGACAAAAAATTCAATGAAATAGGGCTTTTTTTCATTTCGTATTAGCAAAGCATTGCTACGGTTATGGTTCGAATTGAAGTAGTATTTTACTGAAAAGTAAGTGGGTCCTATGAATCGAAATGTTTCAATGGGCTGAAAAAGTTTGCTACAATATTCATCTGTTTTTTGCTTTAAACGTCCTGGAAACAAGCTTTCCATAAAAGTAATCAACGTTTCGTTTAGAATTGAATAAGGCGACTCGACACAGTTGTTTGATATGACCACGTCTATGGAATAATTACATTCTGATGTGACGCCCAAATAGTACCAAGCATTTTCCAATGGGTAATCTAGAGACAGGCTACAATTTTTTGTAGAATTCGAATGGCAAACTTTGTGGTCGTCATTATTTTTAAAACTGTTCATGTCGGGAAAAGCTGACTGTCTTAACAAAGAGGTTATTTTGCAATCACTTGAGCTTGATTGCTTGAATTTTATATCAAAATGTAAACTGGGACCGGTTGAAGTAGACATGTACCTTAAAAAAATAAAAAAGAATATCCCTCCACTAAAACATTAAATTGTAACCCTACTTGTATATTTTAAAAATCGAATGCTCTACTGAATGCGTGCTAGCATTTGGGTAAAGGACAATTGTGTCGTTAATTTGCCAAATATTAAGCGAAGATGTAAGAAAGTATGTACAATTTGATTTTAAAATTTCCGGTTTGATTTTTCGCTCTTGTAAATCAGTAAACGAAGCGCTGAACCAGTTTCCAGCGTAAGGGCTTGAAATGTTTAGATAAACATCTTGTTTAGTTGGATTCGATCCTCCCAGAGATCTTTTGACCATTGTTTTGGTCAAACGGCCTTCGTTAAAATAGTATGGAAATGTACGATTATGAGGTGATATTACTGGAAAGGCTGAATATTCCAAGTAACTTAAATTTTAAAACTAAATCAAAATTGATTTCTTTAAGGTCAACTAAAATTTATTCAACAAAATTTGAATAAAATACCTGAATTTTTTTTAGATTTATCGAATAAATTCATAAAATTAATAAGAAATCTACTTTGTTATATTTTCAATAATTTTTTTAAAGAATTGAAACTTAATTTTTTTACAGAGTTTATAAGCTTTGAAAAAAAATTGCAATTTTCTCTAAAAAATACAAATTAAAAGTTAAAAAATTTGATGGAATAAATATTGAATATTTACTATTTTCAGAAAAATATTTTTGATAATTTTTATTGACAATCAATTAATTATTTTTGGTATTTAGGAAAATTATAAAGTTTTGTATATAAACAAGGTTTTATCTGTTGCTTCGCTGCCAGAATAACAAAAATAAAAGTAAAAGAAATTAGTATTGATTATTTAATTGATTGATTCATTTTTTTTATTATATTGAAAAATTTTTATTAAAAATTGATTTTAAAAATTTTCTTTCATAGTGTTGATTAAATGATTTAATGAATATTTTTGTCACAAAAAGTTAGAATCAAACTTTTTTTTCTATTTGATTGCTTTTTTTGTTCATTATTTCGTTAACTCGGCTATTTCTCTTTCAGTCTTTGTCTGATTTTTCAAAAAAATGCAATTTACCATCTCTGTTGATCAGTTATTTTATTTTTACCGATTTTTTCTCTATTTTGTCAGATTTTTAGGTAGTCTTACTTTAAAAAAGCTGTTATTTGGAAAAAATACATTGTTAACGATTTTTTTAATTGCAAAAAAACAATATTTTTATTTTTTTCAACTTGATTCTAGTGTAACTCAACCTATGGACGCGGATGTGATTAAGTGTCTTAAAGGGTTCTTTAGAGTAAGACTCTGTAGACAAATCATCTCATTAGTTGAACAAAAACATAATTATGTCCCTACCGATATAAAATTTTTCCAATTAGTATCCAGTTTAAATTAAAATAGATAATCGTTTTGTTTAATTTTGTTAATAAAAAATTTTACTAAATCCTAATTTTTTTTTATGAAGTGACTTCAAAAAGTCGAACTGATGAAGTTTCAGTTTTATGAAGTGGTTGTCATAGTTCAACCGGGGTTCATAAAACCTAGGTTACACTGTATTAAGATATTGTAATCTATTGTTCATAATTGCGTAATCATAACTAAATATCACCATATAATAATAATGGAGAAAAGAGATATTTTCACTTAATCTAATTGCATGTAATTGTAACTGAAACAATTAGAAAATTGAATGAAATTTGACTAAATAAATATATAAAAATATTATTTTTTAAACATTGATAGTGCGTAGGGCTAGCTACTTGACCGCCCAAGTATAATAACTAGTTTCTAAGAAATCAAAGAAGCAGAAAGAAACTCAAATGAGTACCCAATGGCCAAAGAAATGCCATTGATGACGCTTGAAAATGAAAACCTACTGTGAGGTAGCAAGCAGAAAAGTGGTTTATTTACTGCGCAATACAAATGCAGAATTGGAATCTAAAATGTCAGAAACATCAAGGTGTGCTTAGGCCGCTGCTTTAGTCACTGGACTAGACTTCAGGTCAGATTAATTTTTGTGGTGGCTTGGACTATACTTAGAATGAATGGAACGCGTATACCAAACAGAACTCTTCAACGGAAACCTGAAGGGCGACGGAGAGTAGGACGACTAAGAATAACTAGGAGGTCAACAATCATGGAAGAGATCACCGAGATGGACATGACATGCTGAGAAGCAAGTAAAGCCAAATGAGCAATTTGCATCGAAATTAAAGACCCTTTAATCAAAAAAATTAAGAATAAATTTGGAAAAAAAATTCATTCTGATTAATTTAAATTAATCAGAATGAACTTTTAAAAGCAAGATCATTAAATTTTTATGTGTATTTTAAAAGATTCCAAGAATGATAGAATTTTAATTAATAGATAATATCAAGGATTTATCAATAAATTTTTGTTTAAGAATTTTAAAGCAAATTAAATAAAAATTTGAACAAAATTTTTTTTTAGAAAAATCAATTATTTGACGTTTTTAATTATTAAAAAATTAAATAATAAATAAGTCAATTTTAAAGATTTTTTGTTTAAAATTGAGCAATTATAACAAAGCATCGGCACTTAGTTACATGTAATTATACTAAGTAAGAAATATCCTGTTTTTCGGTTAATGTTACTTTTTATTATACTCGAAAAACCGTAAGTATTATATGTAATTATGAACAAGAGTTCACGGTAACTAGTTTCTAATTTCTTTTTTTATTTAATTAAAATGATTAAAAAATTATTTAAAAAAGAAAAAATTAAATTTTTTTTAATTAAGTAAATATCGCGAATTATTTCTTATAAGATTTTTTTAATATGAGGACAAATTTAGTTTATCCAAATAGCTCCATCAAAAAGAAATCCACAAGTTTCCTGAGAGATCCCAATAATTTTTAACAATCAAAAAAATGACAATTTTTATTTTTATCAAAAATTTAATTAAAAAAAAAAATAAAACTCAACTATAAAAAGTTAGCATCGTAAGTTACTTCTCTTTGTTTTTCTGACTTAAGATATTAATTTAGTTTAGATTTTTACATTTTAATAAAATCATTTAAGATCACATTTTTTTTTAAGCTCTTTTCGGCTCTTAATAGTTATAAATCTTAATCCTTAATATGTTCTATTTGGATTCAAGAGTTTTAAAATGACACTTTAAAATGGTTCGTATCAAAACAATCAGTTGTTTGAGTGTTTTTTATAAAATATTCAAAGCACTTACAAATAAACGTCAGTGGGAGGACATTTTTCACTCGAGACCAATTGAAGACGCCAAATCGCTGACAAAACATCATTCGGCATTGAGTACTTGAGTACTTTTACATTTCCGTAATAGCCATTGTAATCGTTTAGTTTGATTGTTGAAAAAAATTCATAATTTTGATAATAGACTAAAATTTGAATGAAAAAATTAAAAGTTTGTTTGCTAATTTATTTGGAAAAAATATTAAATTAAGATTCTTACCGAACAATGATTCGACTGAATTTAGAGCCAAAATTGTAATTAAGACAAAAGTACGGTAAGGCCACATTACAATAAATTTCGATTTTTTAAAATTATTTTTGTCTTGAAGGATGCGGCTTCAATTTCCGATGAACATGATATTGGCGTGTTACTGAGGCTTTTTTTTAAATATTTTAGGAAAAAAAATCAAAAATTTTCTCCAACAAACTCAAATAAGCAACAAGTGAATTCCATCTAGAAATAGATTGAAAAAATCAAATTTTTTTTCTAACCAAATAGGAGCACTTAAGGCAAAATAATAAAAAAAATCCCTTGGCCATCAACAAGGCGATTTTTGATTTATTTAACAAAGAAAAATTTTCTCTCAAATCCACTTAGTTATGACTAATTCATTTCAAAAGAATTATTTAGCTCATTTAATATGCTTTTTTACACTTGACCTACCGATCGAGTGTAGCTCGATACAATTTCCGAAATTATCTATTTTAATCTTAATTAACTATGCTCGAGTGTTCAAATATTTTCCACCTTAGTTAGAGTTTGAAATTTAGTCCACTATTTAAATTTTTATTTTTAGAGAAATCAATAAAGCCTATAAACAAAAGGCTAAATTTTTGAAACTAGAATGGCAAAGGGTCCCTATTTTACACTAATAGACAAAAAGTTAATGAAATAATGAACACGTGACCAAAGGAAAAATGTCTCTCGCCTTAAGTAGTTACTCAACAATGCTGCATTGGATTTTATCTTGGCAAAAAGCTTCACTCTCAATGATAAAAATATATTTTGACCGAAATTGAAATTGAGGTCTTTATTAGCTCAACTGTCTCTTATTTCTTCTCCAACTCATCAAAGTCATCGCTTAATGATATTGTAAATAAATACTCATTTTGGCCATTAAATATCAAAAATCCCTAGGGACTTAAGATAATTAACGCCTAGAAATGCTCTGTACTTTTTTTTTCATAAAAAAATCGTCCTTTAAACACATTTGAAAAAACGAAACATTAATATTTGAAGCAATTTAGCTCGGCCTGAATCTAATCAATTTTAATAAATTATAGCTTTAATGAACTCAAACGAACAGCAATTGAGAAAAAAAATAATTTCAACAAATCTCACATTTATAGAGCCACTTTAAAATTATATAATCAAATATTTTGAGCATGATTTGCATTTTTATTTGATTAAAAATTTCATTAAGTCCAGGAACGCATCGCTTAATTTCAATTGATAAAACGTGCCATGGCAATTTGATCACCTAGACAAAGCGGTCAGATCCATTTCGATCTAAAAATCGATTTATTATAATCCTGTGTATGGAAATCATTTTCAATTAAAATAATTTATTTTTTTCTCTCATGGAAGAATTGAATTTCTAAAATAAAATAAATTCAAATGATACATTAATATGATTACATAACTCTTATGATAATAAAACAAAAATACAAAAAAAAGCTGCAATTTTCGCTCAGCTTAACAAAATTTGATCTTATTTTTGAAATTGCGTGCAAATAAAATATTCATCGTTTTGACCAACATTTTATTTTAGAAGCTTGATAAAAAACAAGAAAAAGACTGACCAGGTTAAATTTGTGTCCATTAAACTGCTTAAAATTATAAAAATTTAAATTTTTTTTATTTTAATAAAATAATAATTTATGCGCTCTAAAGTATCTTTGTACAAGTTCAGTCAAACATGTGTTGCTTTTTTGATCAACTAGCTTCGAGCTGGGTGGTGATCTACGCAAAATGCGGGTAATTAAATTGTGAAGACTGTGGTCTTAAGCTTGTGTAAGCAAAATATCTAGCTAAACATTTAAAAAAAAAATGTATTTTATCTAGGTGTACAACTTAGCTGTATTCGAGCACAAAACTGGGTTGAATTTCTAGTTGCTTGAATTAATTTAATTAAATAAAATTATTTAATTTTGATAAGCGTTGTGTTAATTTCGATGATTTATGGCTAAAAGTTTTTACATTCTAAATTTAAAATGCCTTTGTATTATAGAACAAATTATGATAATTTTCCATTATCAATTTATTTCTACTAAACTTTCATCTCAGAAGGCCCGCGATAAAATGAGTTCTAATTTTTTTTAATAAAATTCGTAACCTATTTTAAAAAGTCTTAAATAACCATTTGATTAAAATTTTCTTGACGTTAATTGATTTTAACTTGCACGAGGTAGCATCAATTTTTTTAATTGACAGCTATTTATTTGAGTCAAGTTGAATTTTTTTTAATTAAAAAAAAATAAATTTAAATTTTATTAGAACTAGATTTTGGAAAATGATTTCCAAAAATAAATTTTCGATAAATTTTATTACTCTCCTTTGGCATTTAAAAGTCTGTACCGAACTCAAAAGGTTATCGAAAAAATGATTATAAAGCAAATTCTTTATATAATAATTAACTTAAATTTGCTATTCAGAATTCTAATAATTTTGACTACACTGTGTAAACATTTAAAGTTTATTTTTGCTAGGAATTTTTTTAATATATTTAAAAACATTTATAAGAATAAATCAATAATAATTTCTTACACAACAAAACTAGTTCAATATTATTTATCATTTCATCAAAATTCTCATTTGATCGCCTAGTTCATTTCTAAACCCTAATTTTTGTTAGACCCTTTAAAAGAAAAAAATCTGCTCAGATTGCTCAATTGAATATTCTTTTTTTTATTCCGCGATGACTTAACTATAAATCAATTTTGGAATTTTGGACTGAAATTTCCTTAGCATCATTAATTTTTTTCTATAACAAAAACTCGACAAAAATAAATAATTTGTTTATTAAGATGTCAATAGAGTATTCGCTAATTAGAAACAACAACTACCGATTAATCATTTTAATGACCTGTCCGGAAAATTTAGAAGTTAAAACAAAAAATGGTGAAGAATTGTGAACAAAAATAAAATTTTTTAGTAACAGAGTAGTAAATGTATGAAACAAACTTGATAAATATATTGTTAACTCAAATTCTATTAACGTTTTTAAAAATAAAAATGATAAAATTGATCCTATAAAGCTATTATGCTGATTTTAAACCCTAATTTCATGGGCCTAGCACTTCATAGCTTATTTATTTATAAATGTATTGTTTTGGTTTTAAACACTTTTTTTAGTCAAATATTTTGAAAATAATCTGAAATGAAATTTTGAAATTATTTATTTGAAAGGGTTTTTTATTTGATTCTAAAGACAAAAAATTGTTTTTTTTTTGTAATTTTAAAATTTTACAGTGCCAAAATTGGTGCAAAATGATACAATGGAATTGTTAGCGAGTGATCACTATCACTGATAATATATTTGAATTGTTTTACCAAGAACTAGAAGACTTCTGCTCATCTGATTCTGGCATTTATTTAAAAAGAAATAAAAAAAGGCCAAATATGAATAAAAATCATTTTATTCTATAAATCAATTTTTAAATTTTACATTGTCACAATTGATGCAAAATAAAACATAAAAAAATATCTGGCTAAGATCTAAAAAACTTGTGATTCCGATATTAACTTAAAAATTTTCGTAAATAAAAGCTACATAAGAAATGATGGGAAAATTCGAAGGCATTTCTAGCATCTGCATGATTAAAAATCAGATTGAGAGATTTGATTCTAAGTGTGTAAGTAATCTTCTAAAAAAGCTTATATAATAATTACATTTTTTATCTAATTAAAATTGAAATAACGATTTGTTGAAAATTTGTTCATAATGTTTGAAAATTTTATTAATTTTTAAAAGCTAAATAAAGCGCCATTCATTAATAAAATAACTTGAGACATTTAAATAAAAACTAATTCATCATATGATGCATTTTGTCAGCCGATATTTGATATACTAAATATCGCGATGCGCAATTATTTGAAAAAAAACGAATATCAAATTTAAAAGAGGCTGAGGAAGAGACTAAATTATAATAAAAATTTCCAAAATTAGAATTTCAAGATATACTTCTGGCATATTTCACATTTATTGATATGAAATATTTGTTTTCTAATTTAATCTTATTTAAAAATATAATACTCTATTAGCATTGGGTCATGATTAAGTCCCATAAACGGATACTTCTTTATCTTGAAATATTTGCTCGAATTTTTCAAGTGGACTTTATAACAAAAGTAGTAGACTATTCAAGAGTCAATTATTATTGCTCTCAAAAAAGCTCATAATTCGCAAAATCCAACTCGAAATTCGGTATCTCAAACCGGTCGCTATGAACATATAATTTAGATTAATTGAAAAAAAAATTCAAATTGACAGGAAGTTTCCAGTCGGTTCTTGAAAAATACTTAACAAAACAAGTCTACTTAAAACAATCCTTAATTAGAAAAAGCCGATGAGCTAAATTTGAATAAATACCTATGATTTAGGAATTTTTTAAACTAATACTCTCAAGTCTGGCGATCATTTATTCAAAAGCCAATCTTTTGATTGATATTTTTAATAAAATATAAAAACCAAAAATAAAGTCCCCTTTGGTTGCCAAACCCCTAATTATAAGCTTATTTTTTTGTAACTAATCGAAATTAATTAAAAAATACAATTCAGATAAGAAGAACAATGCAAAATTTGCTTTAGATTAATTATAGTATAAAACTTGGCTTCCAGTAGCATGCAACCCTTAACTAACCCATGTCTTTTACTTGGACAATTTAGTCCATATTCTTCGGATCAAATCATCCCTACAAAATCATGATTTTCTGCTCAGAACACAAAATTAATCGCATGATATTCAAATTTTTTTCTTCCATTTAAATACTTTTCATTCTGGACATATTTTTAATTTAAAATTTCCTTTCTAAGAATTAATGAACGCTGCGGTTAAGGTTTTGAAATTTTCAATAAATAAGCTAATTGCTGTGTAAATTAAAAAAATAAATTAGAAATGTGGAATTAATCGAGAAAAGACATTTAGCAGGTGAGATGAATTCATTTCCCATGATAAATATTCCATTTATTCAGAGAACATTTTTCGATCGATTAGATACGTTTGGAAAATAATTTTAACCTTTGAAAATTTTTAACATGACAGAGATTTAAATAAATTTTTTATCGATTTTAATATTTTGTTCTTTACGATTCCTTTAGATGTAAAATTTATGATAATGATTCAAAATAATTTAAAAATTATCCATATCATCAATTAAATTTGATTTTGTCCTCAGGTGTGTTTAAAATTTTTGATATTATTAACAAAATATTTGAATCAAACAGCTCCTGGCCTAATGACTAAAAAATTTTTTTTTAAATTTATTTAATTAAATTATATGTTAGATGAAATTTGAAATATGTTTAATTTTGGTATATATATAAATACAGAAATTAAGTGGTCTAGTTTCGAAAATGTTTGGTCTGCAAAAATCAGCTTTGTTTACATTGAATATAAACATTCTTTTCTCTCAGTTCAAATTGATATAAAACAATGATTAAAGATAAAAGTTCTTCTGAAGTTACATGATATGGGAAGAATTGTTTCTATCGATTTAACCTACCAAATAAAATCAAAAAGATTAAAGATCATTTACATTTTCAATTTTTCTAATTAAATGTTTTGAATATGAGAAATTAATAACGATAATATATTTTTGATTTAAAATTGTAAATATTAAATACTAATCATTAAAAATTTGTTGCGAAAAATTCTTAAAATTGTTATTTAAATATAATTTTCTTTTTCTTAATTGAAACATCTTCAGATTTTTGAAATTTTTAATAAGAATTCTAAGGCAGCCAAAGTTCAATTCAATTATTTTTTTTTAATAGAATAATTATATCATTATTTTACAAAAAAAATTTAAATAGATAAAATTTTTTTGTAAACTTTTCATATCGATCAAAAAATCAAATCAGTAAATTATACGAAAAATTTATTTAATGACTTAAAATTACAGTATTCCCTCGTTTGATTATGCTGCATCAAACTCTGAAATATTTTAATTTTAAACTTTTCAATTTTTTTCCTGAATGTTTTGTTCTGTACCGGATGCATTATTGAAGAAAAGTGTTCTTTTTTTTTGTTTTTAAAATCAAGTCTTGATAATCCATTAAATTAAGAATTTCAGAGTTTGATGTCACCAAAATCCCAGATTACGTTAGTAGACTATGCGTTTAAATTAAAATGTTATAGCATGGGCGAGATTTACTTTGGTACATGGCCCAAAAGCGTGTCTTACCTTGTGGCGCAGCATAATCGAACGAGGAAATACTATAGGTGCTTTGATTTTATCTTTTGAACTTAAGAAGCACAAATATTTCTATTCACAAATAAACTGTGAATAGAAATAATGCTGTTAAGCTGTTAAACGATGTTTAATTTAAAAAAATTATTTTGAAATTGTGAATATATTATCTAATAGCATAGTATACTAAAAATTTTTTAAATTTTTAAAAACTTTGGTCAAAATTCTTTAATATGAATTTCTTATGGAATCTTGCAAGTAAACATTTTTAATTTTGGCACATAATCAAGGTAAGTTTTTTGAAAATAATGAAAAAATTTAAAATTTTAAAATTATTGTAGTTGTTATTTAGTATTCTGTAATTAAGCTTTTTGTTTAGTGTAATAAGATCATTGTAAGTTTTCACGCAATTTTAAAAATCGAAATCGATCAATCAATATCGAAGTTAATTAAGATTGATTCAAAAATTTGGAAATAAATACTTGACAATTAAATCTTAAAAAATTTTGAAATTTTTGCGAATGAATTCACTCTTTATTGTCTTCTAATATTTTAGATTAAAATCTCAAAACAGAGGAGTCAAAAATTCATCTAAATGATAATTTTTAACACACATTTTTTTTAATAGAAACTTTGAATTATATTTCAATCACGGATCCATTAAACAGAATTATATAATCACATTTATAATCGATAAAATTCTCGATTAATTGAGCTTAACTTCAAAAAAATCGGAGATCGACGACCTTTCAAAAATCCATATTCAGTTCATAACAAAAACACATCAAACGTTTTAAAAAATATTTATAATCTTTTGTTTAACATGAAACTTTTTCAATATTAAATCATTAAATAAATAAATATTAATTTATTTCTTCCATTTGGATATAACTGAAAAAAAGCTTAAATAATTTAAAAACTAGCCCTTTTACTTGAATTTTTAAACGGTTCATAACAAGTCTCAATTTAAAGAGATTTGACTCGAAAAATTACTTACAAAATAAATCTTACTATTAAACCATTTTCGATTTGGAAAAACTGGGATTCTTAACTTGGGTTTATACTTTTTATTTAATTGTGTTTTTTTCTTACAGCAAAATAACTGATTAAAAAAATTTCGAAGATTAAATTAAATTTTACTTTTATTTGTATAGGAAAAAAAATCAAATATTATGTGATTGAAACCGAATATTATGTGATTGAAATTTCAAATCTGTTTTAAAATGTTTATTTTTTTCCTAATGAATTTAAAAAATTTTTCCAATTCTTCTTACTTTAGGAAAATTCTTGCAGTGATTCTCTAATTTATTTTTACCAATTTGTTCATTTATTTATCAAAACATTAGCATGGTACAAAAGTTCAATGTAGTTAAACAAATAAATTTAGTTAGTATTAAACAGGATTCTATTTTTTTATGTATTAAACTCTTTCATTAAATATAATTCTTTATTTGATTTTAGTATCTCTCAAAATGAAAAAGCAAAGCTTTATTTTACCAAATAAATATTGAAAATATATGAATCTCTTATGATACATTAGAAAATCATGTCTGTATTTTATTTAAAAATTATGTACTAATTTAAAACCATTTTAAAACATTTTATTTATTTGTGTAGCCTATATCATTTTCTATGCCAAAAATTTCACACTTAAGAAACAACAAAAACAGTTAAAAATAATCAAATGAAATCAATGTTTAATCAATCAATCGTGTTTATAAAACGAACCTTATTCAAGAAATAAATTGAAGAATAAAATTACATTTAATTTAAACTAAATCAATAATCAATAATTAATAAAATTTTACATAGCATTAGAATTACACACATTTGTGACAAATGGTACAAACACTGCTCAGCTGTACTAGTCAGTCTGAAAAGTCATACACTTAGGCTATTGTACATTGAATTGGTAAGACCTCATTTTGCATAAGCAGTTGGTGGACTAAATCCTTCTAATGTCTAATGTCTAATGTTACCAATATCGAAAGAGTGCGGAATAGAGAATATAATTTGGAAGTTAGGAATTACCGCTAAAGGGAGGTCAACCTAAAAACCATCAAGGCTGTCATATCTCTCCAAAGGCTTTAAGTCAGTAAGTATTGGTTTAGATTAATCTATATTGGATTCCTCAAACCTCTTTTAATACTTAATTTGTTGTCTAAATAATGCATTTAAAATATTTCATTAAGTAATTATATTTAGAAACTTTAAGTGAAAATTTAAAATTATTTTATTCAACCCCTACTTATAGAAAAAAATATTAATTTTCACTCAATCATCACATATTCTTATTCTATAAATTTGGCTAGCACAGTTTATCATTCATGGTGCACTAGTTTACTTAACTGAAAATTTATGAATGAAGATAACATAAGTAATAATTATTCCTAATGTGCGCCCTAAGAATTGAAATTTTTTATATATTTGAGTCAAAATAAACTAATAAATTATATTTTATGACATGACTTAATTGATAAATCAATTTTTTTATAATTTTTGAATGAATAATTTTTTTTTAAGAAAAGTAAAAAATGACAAATATAAAAGAATTTGAATTAAATTAGAAAAATTAAGCCAAATATTTAAAATAAAAAAGAAAAGTTTGTTGTTAATTTTTAAAGAACCAGAAAATGATTTTCTAAAAAAAAATTAGATAAAGACTTAAAATCTAAAGAAAGAGCTCTTTTTGTTTGTTCAATTCAAATAAAATAAAAATAAAAAAATAAAATAGAATCACGTAGTAGCAGTAATATTAGTTACTACGGTAATAATAACCAAGTCTTATACATGGGTCAAATCTGTCTTTTGAAAGTGTAATTCAGATAATAAAATAGTTTACTTTAATAAATATAATATTGTATCAAGAATTTAAGAAAATAAATTTTGATATTAATGATATTGTCCTATAAAAATAACTAAATGAATGATTTAAAATAGAACTTACATTACATATGCATAATTATTATCTTAAAATATTCAATATAAAAAATTTAGTTTAAATTAAAATATTTAAGTAAAAAAAATCATTTCCGGAACGGATTTTTAAAAAAAATACTGAGAAATTTTCTTTAATTTATTTTTTTGGCATTTATTGAAATAAAATAAATAATTTAAATAAAAGTAAATAAAAAATTGCGAATTATTCATAATCCTGTAATTTTTTATTTGTTCCTTTTTTTATATGCTTAAAAATACCTTTTAATAAGAATAAATTGCTCGGAACTAAATCTTAATATTTTACTGAATCATTTTTAATAAATTTTGCCTCAAAATTTGATTCTGAAATAATAAACCTTATCTAATTCTAGCTTTTTAAAAAAAGCAAAAAATAAAAAGTTTAATTTTCTCATAAGCAATTTTGTATAATTTATAAAAGATATTTTGTTTAAATATTTCTTCACTAAATATTGCATTAATTTAGCATTTACGTTTAGCCCTCATAATGATTTAACACATTAAAATAAATAAAATTAATATTGAAGAAAAACGAAATACTTTTAAAGCTCAATTCAATGCAAACATTTTAAACTGATCGTTCTTTGATGAATTCTTTTTCCAATTTATGGCCTAAAATAAAATTAAAAAAATTTTAGAAAATTACAGTAAATAATTAATTAGCTAAAACATAAGATAAAAATGAAAAAACTATACGTATTTTATTCTCAGATGGTTCAGTTCTATTTTAAAATGATAAAAGCGACACTGAATCATTATTTTGAGATAAATTTTTTCGATTCCTTTTTATCAATAAAACTGAAATTAGAAATCATAAATTAATCTGAAATCGCCTATCTGTTTCAAATTATTTTCCTTAGTGATAAATAAGAGTACAATGTGAAATTAAAAATTTGTCTGAGGCAAAAGTTTTAACTTTTTTCAAAAAAATATCGAAAATTATCGACCTCGTTTATCAAATAAACAATGATTTTTAGAAAAAAAACATAAAGCGTCGCGCTTTTCAAAACTCTATTACACGTTCTAACAGCACTCGATGGGTCTCATTAGCATACTCAATCGGTCTACGTATAAATTAAACGTTATTTATTTGATATTTTTAAATAAAATTAAAAACAAATTAGTTCTAATGCCTAGTTGGTCATATTTAAATTTTAATTTGATTGTCAAAAGTGTAGAGAAATTTCAATAATTCATAAATTTTGTTTTGAATTTTTAACGGGTCGATCTAAATTAGAGATTCGTATTGAAAAAAAGGTTAACTGTTCACTTTACGATTTAAATTAAAAGCACTTTAGTTTAAAAAAAACAGCTTTAAAAATTATTTATTTAAGTCTAGCTTTAATTTTGACTTGAATTTAATAGAATAATCTGATATTCGATATTTAAGGTAAATTATTTTGCGTATTGATCAAAAAGTTTTACTTTTAAAAGTTGTTTATAAAAAAAATAGTAAGAATCCTTTTATTTAGTTTTGGTTATTTTTGGTTATTTTTGGGTCTTAAAATCAAACATATATAAGCAACTTTTATAATGAATTTCCAAATTTGACCCAAGTTTTTTTTAAGTTATCTAAAATTATTCTAGCTATTTAAATAGTTAGACTAGAGCAATATTTTGGAATGTTTTGGGTCAATTTTTTAAGAATCAAAAAATATTGAATTTTTCTCAAATTTTGTAATTAAATTTTATTTTAAGCAGTAAGGAAATTTTTTATCAAATTTTTTTTAATTTGTTTTTTAGTAAATTTTAGTAGCGATAAACTATTTACCAAATATTTTTTGACCGATAACGTCTGTCCGATTAAATGCCTTATCATAAAAGCTATTAATGTTAAATACGAATAGGAATTTTTAATCGAAGTAACTGATTAAGAATTTAGCTCAGAAAACAATCAATTTACAGCTTCTTGTTCATTTTGATTGATTTCTTCACAATTTAGATAATTCAATAATTTTTTAATTTGTGATAAAAAGGATAAAGTAAATTTTAAAATGTTAATATTGAAAATTAAATTAAAAACTCGTAAACTAAAAGAAACTATTTGATTAAAACTCTTTTAGTTTTTAAGATTTCAAACAAAATAGTAAAAAATTCGCATTTTTTAAGTTTCCTTTATTAATTAATTTTAACTAAAAAATTTGGCTGGTATAAATTTGTTTTGTTGTAAATTTAAAAAATATGTAAATCTTTAGGATAACGTGTTAAAAAAATTTTCAAATAAACCGAAACCAAAAATTTTTAGAAGAGTTGCTGAAAATTTTGGAATGCTTTAATCTGATGCAATTTTTTTGATGATCTAAGTTCGGCTTCAAGTCTTAATTAAAGAATTACAAATCAATCTGAAAGGTTTTAGAAATCAAATTAGCTATTGAGAGGTCTTTTAAAACATTAGGAATGGGAATGAAGGTATAATCTTCCTTTTTTATTTTTCCAAATTGATTTATCTAGTCTTAAAAATTTCTAAAAAGTATTGAAGTAAAACAAAATTCTGTAGATAAAATCTGACTTTGAAAATTTTATAACTTAATTTTGAGAAATTTTTTCTTCAATATCTTTAAAATTTTTCAAAATGATAAGTATTTATATGTTCTCATAATTTATTATATAAATACGCTAGCTTTTTTAACTACTAATTAACTAATTTGTATTTATTAGAAAAAATGTAAAAAAATATTAGAGTCCTTTTTTTTCCTTCAAGATATCTTTCAATTAAAATCTTTCTAAGCTTTTGTATAAAACTATTTAGAACAAGCCAAGGTGTATGTTAATTTTTGAAAAATATATTCAGAGTTATTCATGCTGAATTAGAAAAAAAATCAACATTAAAATCAGAAAATTTTAAAAATATCTAATCAGAGTAATAAAATAGCATTCGCTTAGTAAAGTTTTTTGTTTATTTATCTTTTAACTAAATTTTTAAATATTTTAAAAATAGAGACAGATATATTTAAGTTTATTCTTTATAATAAGATATTTAAAAAATATTTATTAAAGGATTACTTTTAAGAACTAAAACATTAAAAACAGCTTTGTTCATCAAAATAATTGACATAATTATATAGTAATTTTTTATTTATTGATCTGAATAAAATGTTAATTTAAAAAATAAAATAAGAATTTTTTTCTTATTTTACTCTTTTCATCGAGTGAATTGTTAGTTTATTCCTTTACTAATAAATGATAAAAAACACACTTAGATACAAATAAATAATATATTAAACAAATTTTTATTCTAAATAGGGTTCAAATTTTGTATGTAATTTTTTCGATTTAAGCTTTAAAGACCGAGTTAATAATTTAAAAGTTAATATTACAAAGTAAAAGCTTTTTTTTTCCAGAAATACATTTTTGTTATGTTTTTTAGAAGAATTTGATGAATCAAAAAAAATTTTATTTTGGAAATCAAATCAGAAAATATCTAAAATTTAATTAAGAAATTATTAGGAATGTAATGTTTTTAATGATGAATTGAATTTTGATCGCAATTTTCAATTTAGTTAAACTATTGATTAACTAATTATTCTTTAATTAATTTCAAGTCTCACGGATAAATTGCTTAAAAAAATAGAGAAATTAGGAAAATTTAAGTTATTTAAAATTTATTTCCTAATTTACATTTTAGTTTAAAATTCAGTTTATCATACACAAAAAAGTGATTTTGATTTTCAGCATGCTCAACTCAATTAAACAAAAAACCATTTTACTCGATCAATCCAAGATTGAAATTTTAAGTGTTTAATCTAAATTTGAAAATTTGAAAAACAAACTGATTCATTGTTATTCAATTACTCGCTTCTATAAATTTTAAGTTATAATAAAATTGATTTGGTTAGATATGAATAAATAGCGTTTAGTATTAGATTTGCTCGAGTGGTCTCCATAGAGGGTTGTGCAATTAAAAGCCAATATATATCAATCGGCCAATTCGAAATAATTTAGTACAACTTCTGCCAGCCTAAAATTAACCGAGGTAAATTATGTACTTAACATGGTTGGAATATTTTAGCGATTAATTTATTTTGAGAAACAAATTTGAAGAAAAATATTAAGCCAGATATTTTATTTTGAAATTTAAAATCTTTTAGTCTGCTTAGTAGCACCCTCAAAACAAGACTCATTGATAAACAAACTTTTGGTTAAATAGTTTATTCGGTTCTTAACAAAATGGCTTTGTTCGCATTTCCACACAAAGTTCGATCATTGAACTAATCGATCGAGTCCAGCTTTTCATTGTTTTGGTTATTAAAAGGCTTTAAATTTTGTAAACTAAATTTAATGAAAACGATTTCGATAAGAGAAATATTTCAACAACTAATGTTTTAGATTAGATCAAAAAGTAATTTAGCCAAATTTATAAATAAAATTTTCCGAGTCAAAAGTGAACCGCAGGAGTCATAGAACAACGCTTGATAGAGTTCGTTGACCCTTTCTGCCGAAATAAATTACAAAGTGAATTCTAATCAGCTTTTAAAAACTCCAAGCGCCGTAATTTGTATTTATTTCAGGACTTGAGCATTTTAGTTTTTTCTTTTTTTCATTCCGTTCAAGTGATTCTAATTAGTTCTTGTCATGTTTTATTAAATTCCGAAATATTAATTCACTATTACATAATTTTTTTAAACTAAATAATCAAGTAGCTAATTGACGATTTAAAAGGAAATTATTTTTTTTAAATCAATTGACCGAATTTCCTCAATAAAAAGTTATTTGCTGCTAACACCGCCATTTATTTAATAAAATTGTTTTTTTTTTTCATCTGAAAAATTTAATTAAATGCTTCTTAAAATAGACAACATAAAAATATCAGCATATTTAGCTAGGGTTCAGCTAAAGTTATTTGTTAATGGAATTTTACCTTTGCTTGAAAAATAAAAACTTATTTTCTTATTGTATTACCCAATTCCAAGACAATTAAATAGAAAATTATTAGTTTCAGGAGTATTTGGACAAAATTAAAAAAAAAAATTAATTAATAAAAAAAGAATGAAATGGGTTTTAAAGAAGGTTTTTCTTTGTTGCCGATAAATTTGTTCCGAATTCTTCACATTGTTGTTCATACTCACGATTTTCGATTAAAATAACATATTTTTTTTATTTATTTAATCGGATTTGTGATCTTATCGGACAGTTATGTAAGGTATAAAAGACGATGAGAGCTTAAAATTTACGGACAACTGAACAACTGTGAACAAACATAAATATTTATAAAGAATACAAAATTAATAATGGATTACAAGAGTACATGATCAAATGAAAAGAAGTAATCAAATTGGCTGAGAGGTATTTTTTGTATCAAAGCAAATCGATCTATTGAATAACAAGTTGGTCGGTGTAAAAAAAAAGGGAAGAAAAATAATCTTGGTATTAGCGCCAACAATTTGCTCGAATAAATAATGCTATTTCCTCAAGTGAATGTTTGCTTATGACTAGAAAGCCTTTAAGTACAATCGAAGTAATAAATAATTTTTTAATCACTCGATTCATTATTAAGCAATTTTAATTAAATCGTCTCCTCAGGGCATTCTGGCCAAAGCTCGCCGAACTAGGTCATAATATCATGGTATGTAATTACAGTTCTAAAGCTAAAAACTATTGTCCATACATTAAAATTTTATCATCCTAAAAAATGTGAGTCAAGCTAAAAAACATTGGTTATAGCTCATAGAGCAAACATTTTGAGAAAAAGTATGCAGCTTCAAATATTGTAGAAATGAAGGAATTTTAAAATGTTTATTGATTATGTGACAAACAGAATTGGTAGTCGATTAGGAAAATATTTCTGAGGATTAAGTCAAAAAAATTGAGTTTTATTTTCGTTTAATTAATTAAATAATTCTGAAGACAGTTTATTAAAAGCCTGCGATTTAAAAAAAAAAAATTATTTATATGTAAAATCCAGGGCTATCCGATCGATTTGAAGCATTCATCAAAATGTGTTAATAATTTTTTGGATTATTAAATGAAATTAAAATAAAAAGGCTACAAATTTTTGTTATTCCAAAAAGAATAAAATCAATATAGAAAAATTAATGAAATGTTTAAATAAAAAATAACACAAAAAGTTTCGAAGATGAAAGAAAGGGAATATTCAATTTAAATGAAATCAACTTGGAGAATTGGGCATTATTTGATGGAACAAATTGATGACAATGGAACTTTAGAAAAAGTCTACTCGACCGTAAAACTAATTTAATACAGTTTTTCTGAATCTTTTGGGCATAAAAATTATATTTATGTGCACAGGTGGGACGTCGAGTTAATCAAAATAAGAATAGAATTGTAATCACGAAGACTGGCTAAGCAAATTTGTAAACAAGTTAATCCACGGCTCTTAATTATAGAGAAAAACTCTCTAACTCTCATACAAAGATTCATCAAATATCAAAATTTTATATAACAAATTATTTACATAAACTTTTTTTTTTGTTTTTTTATGTGTTGTAGTGCTAAGCATTTTATATCGTAGTTCGCATTTATCATTGCCCAGAGTAACACCATTATTTCCTTTTTAATAACAAGCTTATTAATTTGCGGTTAATTTTGAGCAAGTCAATGATACTTAGACAACAAACTGGAACGCCACAATAAATTATCAAGTGGTCGATTCATTTAGATTAACTTTTTTTTATAAATTTTTTTAATTAAACAAAAAAGTCGATTTAATTTCCTTGTCGGTCTAATCTGACTTTAATTTAGATTTAAAACGTTTTTTTTGGGGACATCAAGATGAATATTTTAAAATAAATAAAAATTATTTTTCGGCCACAACTAGTCTTAAATTTAGTCTATAAAACATGGTTTTGATTTCATTTGAGCTCAAATTTTAGCAAATCTAGTGAAAGGCGTCAACAATTTCTTTCATCAGATAACTAAGTCACGCATGATTATCAAAGAATTTTGTCGAAGTAAATTTTGTCCTTAAAGACAAGATTAATTGTGAGCAGTTTAAACCATGAACAAGCTTTAGGATTATTTGAATTAGATTTAAACAAAAACATAATCGCTTGGATCTAATTTTTCGTGTCCGTGAGTCTTTTGACCCAGAGAGTTTATCATGCGTTTATTTTTTATTTAATTTGTAAAATATTGACAACTTATTTTTTATTATAAATTTTAATTTAGCTTGGATTTAAATAGAACAAGGCGACTGAAGAGAAGACGCTATGCCGTTAGGGTTAGTCCCGAGACGTTCTCAAACTAATTTTCAGGAATAAAAAAATTTTGATTTCTCAAGCAATTTAGAATTTTAATTTTAATTTTAACTGCCAACTTAGTTTTCTGTTTTTATTAAGATATTTGTATATTTAAAGAGTAAATTAAATAAATTTTTTTTGATTATTTCTATTGTAAAAATTAACAATTGAAAAAATTGAATTTAATATTTTGATAAAATCTGTAAGTTGATAGCTTGAATGCAGAAAGCTACATCAATTTTTAATCAAATTAAACTTTTTTTACAATTTAATAGGATTTTTATCTTTTCCAAAATTATATCGGACTGAATTTATTCAAACATTTTATATCAAATTATTGGCTTTAAAAAAAAAAAAATTTTAGAAATTAATGAATAAAATTTTTTTTAAATATTCAGTCTAAAATTCGATTTTAAATATTTGAGTGAAGAGTTTGTGTTGTTTTTTTTGTTTTCTTGGACCACGCTTGCATCAGATTTTGATTTTATGTTATTTTCAGATTAAGCTATAATTAAGCGAATATTCAGTAAAACTATGTGAATATTTACTTAGCCTTGTAATACGATATGAAAAAAATATGATTCCTTATTGACTTAAGAAATTTGCATAGAATGGAAACTGTTTAAGAAAAAAGTATTAAACAAAAAAATAGAAAGAAAAAAGAGTCCAGAATCTCTTTAAATTCTCGAACGAATTCAACTGAAACTAATTTTTCAATTTAATTTTTTTAATCAATTTAATGTCTATGTATTTGAGATTAGACTCAAATAAAATGATATTTTTAGTAGTAGTTAAGCTCAAGTTTCTAATTACCCAAACTTTATGCCCCTATTCATCTTTTATTTGCTTGCTTATTAAAAAACACGAGTCTTTTTGTTTCTAAAAGTTTTCTAGTCTTTCATTAAAAATTTCTAATTAATCTTGAATCATTTAAATGACATTTATTTAATTCTGTCATTTTGAGAGCGTCGAGATTTGGCCCTACAACAATGTCGGTCCATCAAAATCGCCCAGTAAGGTGTATTTGACCAATATTTACCCATTTGGATGCTAATTGAGCACGAAATTGACCACTACCACACCCTAAGTAGCAACAAAACCACATCATGACTCATTTATTAATAATAAATATTTATAAATATTAAGACTAATTTTTTGTTTGTACACGATCAAATGGATCAATACAAATTTACTTTCGAATGCTTTTAAATGTTTTGCTTGTTATCTTTATTTTCCTCTTCACTTTTATGTGCTTCCTTGTCGAATTTAAAATTGCTTTTTAAAAAGGTCAGTCAATTTATCATTCTTAAAGATTTGTCTTTTTGCATCTTAATTACTGGCAAACATTAGCTCAAAACAAAATCCAAATTGTCCTTTATTTTTGTCTATCCGATTCAATTTTGTCAATCGAGCTAAATTGTCTCAATTAACCAACTTCTAAAGGCAAACTAGGATCCAAACAAGCCTCTCGTCAATCAATGTCAACTGGTCATAAGACATTTAAATTGTCATTTAGAAGCTAAACTTTTTTTTTGATTAATACTTTTTTTACGATAATTTTTGTAAGGAAATGATTTTTGTCCAAATTTTTACCACATGTCCAATTTGTTCAAATAAGAAGCCAAATAATTTAAAATTTTCTATTCTAAACTTTAAATTCTAGTCACGCACTCTCGGATAACATTTATCTATTCATAAAATTTTATGACTTTTTACAAGCCTCATAAACAGTCTGGTTGACTAGCAAGTTCTAAATCGAATTTAACAGCCAGGTTTCCGCAAAAATTCTCTAAAAAAACATATTTTATTTATTGAACTTTGTTACCGATAATTTAGCCCTATTATCAGATCTATCCAGCATTAACATGATAATAACCAAATTTAATCATTTATTAATTTGATTTTTGCCTCTTTAATAATGATAAATGTTGCTCATTTTTATCTGCATGAAAGCTCCATATATCTCATCGATTCTAGTCTGGCTTAGTGTAAACAACACCGTATCCAACAGCTATTTTGCTCATTATTTCAACTCCATTTAAAAAATTATAATAACATTTTACCATATTAACATACTCATCAATACTCTACCATGGGCTATTTATTCGACTAAGAGATAAGAGTTTGCGTGCGAAAATATAAATAAGATCAATTTGAATTAATATGATGAGCAGATGTAGCCCGGGACCTTATTGTTTTTTTTTTAAATTGAAATATAAATCAATTTAGATTTGGAGAATATTAATTTTAACAAGATAGGACTTTTGTCTGAGAAAATTGAACTTGATAAGAATTGAAAGCAGAATATTGTGTCCGGAAAACTTAGTCCGAGCTCTTTCTCTCTCTCTCTCTCGAATAAGCTCTAGAACAAATTAGGTCTTACGCAAAGTTCTCAAACTTGTTGAAAACCTGAGAGTTCATTTTAAATATTTTTATAAGAATTTGCTTGGGCCTTAAAAGTAATTTGTTGAATTTTAATTTAGCACTTGTGAGGTGAGAGTTTTTTCTTTTTCTTTTCCAAAGCAAAGAACAAAACGGGTCGCGTTTAGGAGGCCTAAAAATTTCAAAATTCCTAATCTTAAATAATTCCTAGTCTAGCAAATGTTTAGGCTCTATTTGTATTTTTAAGACATCTTTTCAAGCAAATATAATTTTTATTTTTGTTTTAGAGTTTTTCCATTTACTTAAATTCGTTCATAAAACAGAATTTATTTTCTTACTTTTTTTTATTTTTGATTTGTTTTTTATTTATCAAAAGAAAAAAGAGTAATAATAGCTGTACTAGTAAATAAAACATAAATATTATGTTCCTAAGCCGTGGTCAGTCAGCAGCTATAATTGAGCCCATTAATTATCATTTGATATTTTCTATTTGCTTTAACAACTCGAGATTAGTTTTTGTGGCGAGAAATTTTTCGAATAGATTTTATCTAATTTTTCGTCACATACGAATAAAGCTGTCAAGTGATAAAGTCTCACAAATATTTTGTTCAAAAGTATAATACTAGAGTTTTTTTCGATATTTTTATCTAAATACTGGCATCCATAAAATCTTGACGAAAATCTAATCAGATAAATTTCTTGTAATATTTTAATTAATGGTTTTAGGGTTTCGACCAACTTAAAGATATAAATCTGACGCTTTTTTTTTAAACTCATTAATCTATAGAATAGATTGAACTTTGGAGGAAAGTTTTCGAAATGATTAGCTAGCGAATTTAAAAAAAAAAGAGAGAGAGAAAAAGAAAAGTATTTTATTAAGCCAAACAAACAAAACCTTGATCTTGCTAAATTTTGGTTGATACTCAGCAGATAAATGGGCTGTCTGATCAAAAAAAACAATTTCGGGTACTCAAATCATTCAAATTTTTGTTTATCTTTATCATCAATCATTAGTGATATTTAAATCTAAACTAAATATTAAATACAATAATCTTCAGGATTTTTGAATATTATTTTAATAAAATTAATTTAATAAAAAAAAATTTCAACTAATTTGAAAATAAATTTTTAAATTTTATTTAGAAAGCAGCTAGGTCAGCTTAATCTAATGAATTTTATTAAGATTTGTTTAATTTTGAAATTTAGCTGAAATTTTTTCGGACTTAAAAAAAAAATTTGCATAAGTTAACAAATTTTAACTTTGTGTCACAATAAGCGGATACCAACCATCTTAGTTTCTCAAGTAACCCGCACTTAAAGCCAAAACCGGATTATGTCAACAAAAATTGAATAATAAAATTAAATTATACATAAATGACTTGTACTTAAAGCAGTCAGACTCTTACTTAAGCGATATATTACTTTAAAGTTAGCCTAGAGTTTATGTGTTAATTATAAAAAGGTTTTTTAGATAAAAATAATGGAAGAAACCAACAAATTTTATCAACAAACTTAGATTGTAAGAAAAGTAATGCATTTCTTTAGTTGCCATTGGTTTACAAGTGTTTTAAATTTGTAAATTAAGATTTCAAAGCAAAAATTGAGCATAACTCTGAATTAGTGTTATTTAAACGAAGCCCTAATCCAATTTAAATAAGCTCAAACAAACTACCTTGGCAAATTTTAAGCTTCAAAAACCATGACACAAAAAAAAGATTAACGTTAAGTTTATTATTTAATATATTTCTTTTTCAAAATTTAAAAAATAAATTAAAATTTTTATCAACAAAAAAAAATTTAGATGAAAAACTCTGTTCTAGAGAGATAATTTTTACCAAATAGAATGAGATTAGAACTGGCAAAGTTTTTGTAGAATACTCAATTTTAAAATAAAAATAAACATGAAATTGGTTGTATTTTTTCATTTATTTACTTTTCTGAGTCAATTTGGACAAAAATGCGGCAAGACCAGTTCCATCAAAGACATAATAGACCTAAAAACGCGCATCAATAAACTGAGCATAAACCCGTCGAGCAAAAAAATTGACCTGTACATAGCCAGCACCAATCATTTGTACAAAATAACAGACACAAACGGTGATCGAAATTCGCTCCAAGTAGACATTGACTTGACCACAGGTCCCAAGACACAGAAACAACAATGCGCCTACATTACCGAGTACTCATCGTCCATCACGACACAGTGTATCAAATACATTTGTGACGACGACTCGTATCCGAGTTCCAAGAAGAAAAAACATCAAAATTTGATCGACAACGAAAACCGTCTATTGCTTATTGACCACAAAAATCAGCATTTGGTCGAATGCGGAACAGTTGACTATGGCGGTTGTCGCCTAAGACACCTGAGCACTTTGGAGATCATAGGCTGCAATTATTCAGCGCCAGTGATACCTTTTAATTCGGCAGCGGGCGTTGTGATCAGCTCCTCGATGCAAAGCTCTGCTGATCGAATTGACCACAGCTCCCTGTACTTAATGGTCTCGAATGAATATGATCCGACAGAGCGCGTGGCCAGAACCGATTTTCCAATTTTCAGCACTCGCTATTTGGCCACTACACACACCAGCACACACTCAGAGTCAAGCCGGCCTGTCATTAAGTCGCGGCAGCCCCTATTCCAATCAAAATACCCGATCGAATCAATGAACTATGACGAAAGTATATTCGATGCTGATTTTCATATGAAAATCGTCTATAGCTTTAAACACAATGGCTTTATTTACTTTCTGTTCACAATAACAAATAAAATTCTGTCCGAATCTTGTAATCGGATAGATGCGGACAAATTACCGAACAAAAGCATTCCAAAAATTGTCACTCGAATGCTGAGAATTTGTGATTATAAAATGTTTAAAACTTATCAACCAGATAGTGTAAATTCGCTGAGTAGCATACTGTCCAGTTCGGCCACTCTGACCGAGACCACCATTGATTGTGATGACCAGGGCTCAAAATTTCACCTGCTTCAATCGGCTCGCTTTCACGAGCTGAAAAATCAAACAGTGGACAATTCGATGCTTTTTTTGACTTTTAACAATTCAAATGAGTCCAGAATTTGCAAAATAAAAATAAAACAAATTGATGAACACTATGAAAAAATGCTCAAAAATTGCCTCAAAGGCGACAATACATATGCAGAGCTTGTCAGTCCCTACTCGAATAAGAACACTTGGAAAACGCCTTGTCGATGTTCGGTGATCAACGAATTTCCATATCAGACTTCACGAGAATACCACCCATCACTCTTTTGCCAAAATGATTTTTTTAATTACATGAATAGCAGGAAAACTTTGAGCACTCAATCGATTAAGTTAGATGTGAGCATGGAGCCTGTTACGGCCGTAGCAAGCCTTAACACTGACCACACAGACAGAATAATTCTAATTGTGTCTTCATTAGATGCCAAAATTTCCATGCTTATCCATTACTTGGAAAAAAACACGGCTTCAATCTACGACCAAATAGATTTGTTAAAATCGACAGACATTTACCACAGACCAACTTTGTCCAAATCAGCTGTGCTCGAGATTAACTTAGAATTGGTCTCAATTGATGCCCAAGATGTCTCAAAGCGTCTTTTGTATGCCACTTATGACAAGTATTTGTTCAAGATAGACCTTCAAAATTGCCAACGATACCAAAATTGTGATGCATGCAGATCAGTTAATCCGTTTTGCGGATGGTGTGTGTACACCCAAAGGTGTTCGCTGAAAAAAAATTGCCAAATTGAGACCAATTCGTATTGGATTCAAAAAAGCTCCGAGCACTATCAGCGCTGTCCGAGCATAGACTCGGTTAGTCCGAGCTCATTTTTTAGTCCTGTTATAGACCACGTTAAAACAGATGAGTACAAGTTTTTGCTCAATTACGAGCTCAAAAGCGATGTGGAATACGTGTGTTCTCTTTTGGGCGAGAGGGTGCTCGCTATTCTCGGCTCGGACCCAAACGAGCTCAAGTGCAACCTAAGGCATATTAAAAAAAAGCTCCGCCTGGACTATGTCAATTCTAAGTTTGTCAATTTAAGTCTAGAAATTAGGACAGATAAGGCCTTGTTGGCCAAAACCAACTTAATTGCTTTCAATTGCTCGTATTTTTCTGATTGCAGCCAATGTTTGGACAAAAAATTGTCCGGCGGTTGTTCATGGTGCGCCAAAAATTCCAAATGTGTATTCAGCGATCACGCTAAAAGTGCGTGTCCCAACGAAGTTAATTTCTACCACTTGGTCAATGACAATCGATTGCCAAGCGATATTTGCACTACATTCTCAACTCAAGGCGAACTAAAATCCAAAATAGAAATTCCCTACTCGGCTCACTCCAATCTAAACGACTACAACAATTTTTACATCAACAACCCCTATCCCGAATATCAAACAAGCTTCAAGTGCATTTTTACCAAAGACAAACATTTTTCGAATTCACAAAATTTCAAATTTTCATCCACCAATTTAAAGTGGATATCGAGTGATTCGGATCTCAAAAAATCCTATTTCAATTGTCATTATTCGCCGAACAAAGACCAAAATTTAATTGACTCGAATCTACCTATGCAGACAGTCTTCATGTCTATTTGGTGGAGCTCTACGCCCAATGACCTGAACAGCTCCAGTGATCTGCTTTCCAAATGGCATCAGGTTAAATACTACAAAAATTCTTCTCTACTCGACCAAAATTCGAACTTTGTTCTTATAAGCGTGATCAACTGTGAAATAAAAGCGTCCAGTTGTGGAAAATGTATGGACAAACAACTAATCGATATTGGATGTGGCTGGTGCAAAAGTCTTTCCAAATGTACCATGAAGAGTGACTGCGAAAAGACTGTAGTGAACAAAAATTGGCTAAACACTACTAATTCAGAAGATTACTGTCAGAATCCCAAAATTTTCCACATGAGCCCCTCGTGTGGTCCTAAAACCGGTGCCGGAACAATAATCAAAATATCAGGCGAAAATTTGGGCCATGATTCAAGTGAAGTAGCAGTCAAAATGAAGCCAATACAAACCGACTATTCGGCTCAAAACGAAGACTTAGAATGCCAAACATTGCCAGATCTCTACCAGCCAGCATCTCAAGTTGTTTGCAAAACCACTTCCTTATACACTTCAAGTTCCGAATTTAGTATGTATGTCATGACAAATACCAACTCACAATATAATAAATACTCTTCATTTAACAAGTCAAGTCAGTTTATATTTAATTACGTGACGCCTCACATAGAATCCATTGAGCCGAGCAGGGGCATTAAATCAGGCGGCACTTTACTTAAGATAAAGGGAAAAAATCTCAATTGTGGCTCTAGAATTGGCATTAGATTTTTATCTTTTGGCAAAAATTGCACCATTGTGAACAACTATTCAGATAACGAGACAAATGATTTGGATGTTGTTTACTGCCGGACACCATTTATTGACCACACCGATACTAGTGGAACAACAAGTCAAATTGAATTCAAAATGGATGACTTTAGCCAAGTGTTGGACAGCTCAAAATTTAAATTCGAGTACGTTGATGATCCGAGTATAGTCGCAATTGAGCCCGAACAAACAATTCTGAGCGGAGGCTTGACCATGAAGATAAAGGGCAGGGGTTTTGACTCGGTCCAGACCGTGAGTCTGGTGCTTTCAACTGTTCCAATTTTTAATTCAGGCAAATATGAACAAGAAATGCTCAGCATATTTAGAAATAATTGTTTGATTTTTAATTCAACGATGATCGAGTGTCCCATACCAGAGTTGAAGGATGATCGTCTCCTAGGTCCAAACCAAAGCCCGGTTGATTATTCGTTTTACATTCAATTTAATGAGTTGGCTAGCAAATTTTCCAACCAAAACAGGCAGCAAATTAAAGTATATCCGAATCCGGTGCTTGAAAATGAGCAGATTTTTAGCGACAAGTCTCAAATTATTTTAATCAAAGGCGAAAATTTGCTCAGAGGTGTCCAGGAAGCTGATTATCAAGTGGTCATAGGTCTAGATATTGAGTGCAACATTACTTCGGTAACTATGAATATAATAGCCTGTATTCTGCCTGAATTGGACTCTTTGGACAAAAATGTGAACTCAGAAAATGATTTTTTTTTTATCAGAAAAAAGCGATCATTATTTGCTGATCCTAGATCAAAAGTAAAATCATTTGAAGTCAAAGTAAAGATTGGAAAAAATTTTGTCAAACAAATCGGATTGATAAGATATGTAGTGAACTCGAATAGTCGATTTGATTTGATCGGAATGAGATACATCATATTTTCAGCTTGTTTGATAAGTTTGTTGCTTTTTTTGACCATGATCGCATTTTTTGTCATCCTGAAAAGAAAGCAGAGCAAGCAGATTCGGCAATTGAAGCGCATGCAGACCGAGTTTGAAAATCTTGAGATGAGAGTGGCTCGAGAATGTAAGGAAGCCTTTACAGAACTTCAAATGGACATTGGAGAACTTGCCAGCACTTTGAATCAAACAGGTGCACCATTCCACGACTTTCAAACCTATTGTATGAAGATTTTTTTCCCAAATGCTTCCGAGACAGATAAATACTATATGACAACTATGATAGATCTCAGAGTAAGAAGTCATTTTGTAATTTTAAAATTTTTGGTTACTCAATTTTTTTAAGTTGAACGCAACCAATAAAGAAAATGTCCGAAGCGGAGTTTCAATTTTCTCTCAATTGATAATGAACAAAAATTTCCTTCTCACATTTATACACACTCTAGAGGCTGATAGTCATAACTTTTTGCTCCAAGACAGAATAAATTTGGCATCCTATCTGAGCATTTGCTTGCAGGATCATCTAGACTATTTTACCGAGTAAATTTTTAGTTTATTTTTTTAAATTCAAACTTTCTTTTTTAATTTATTTTCCATTCATAAATTTTAGTTCTATTTTAAAATAAAAAAATTTTATGATATTTAGCTCTTAAACAAATTAGATCAAAAATTTTCAATTGTTGATGTTACCTTTAAATTATTAAGGACATTTTTGTTACTCTAAATATTTATTTCAAGCATTAATTGAATGGTTCTTATCAATTCTTTAAGAGAGATAGATTTTACGAATTAAAAAAATTATCATATTTTTTTAATTATATACTTAAATTTTTTGAACAATAATTTTTAGAAAAATATGTAAAAAATTTTTGACGGTATTGTATAAAATCTCTTTTACTTTTTTGTTTTTTCTTTCATAGACGTTAAAAATTAGAATAAATTTTAAATTAAGCTTTAAATATTCGAAAGTTATAGTAAATATAATTTAATTAAAAAATTGCTATTTTTTAATTTTTTACATTTTAATGATTTAAATGATATTAAAATTCGAAGTATCAAATCAGCATTGAATATGATTTGTTTTACCAAATTAGGAGTATCTTTATATTTAGCAAAATAATAATTGTCTTTTTATATTAAAATAAAACAGGAAGAAAAAAAAATATCTGTATTTAAAATTTTTAATTATTGCTCAATATTTTTATAAGAATAAAAACTAATTTTCTATATGAAAAGTATATTTTGAAATTAACAATTTTATTTTTTAAGTATTTTGTTGACACTTGTGGCTGAATTGATCCAGAAAGTGATCGAATCAAAGAACAATCCTAAGATACTATTTCGTCGCAATGAGTCAATTGCGGAAAAAATGCTCACAAATTGGTTTGCATTTTTGCTCTACGATTTTATAAAAGATTGCACAGGAACGCCGCTTTATATCCTATTTTTGTCTCTTAAACAACAAATATACAAAGGACCAGTAGATGCCATTACCTCCGAGGCAAGGTACTCCCTAAGTGAAGATAAGCTTATTCGCCAATCAATCGACTATGATACAATTGTAAGATTTTTTGCATATTTTAAAACTGTTATCTAATTTTGTTCCAAAAGACCATTCGAGTTCAGCTCCAAGATTTTGACGATGCAATGCATGAAATAAGCGTCAAGGTTCTTAGCTGTGACACGATCACCCAAGTCAAAGAAAAAATTTTGGACTCATTTTTCAAAGGATACCCATTCTCAAAGCGACCCAATGTAGATGATTTAGATCTCATCTACATTCCGTCCGAATGGAATAAAAGTGGTCGACTTATTTTGTTCGATGAGGACAAAACATGCAAAATAGATAATGATGACTACAAAAAATTGAACACCCTAGCTCACTACAAAATCAGTAACGGAGCTTTGCTGGTCCTAGTTTACAGACAAACTTACCAACTGCTTCAATCACCATCCAATGATTGCAATTCATACACTCTTCTTGACACGGTTCGCAATGCAGAAAACATGACTCTACTATCTAAATCTTCTAAAAGCAGCTCTTCGCCTCCAACATATTCCAAACTTGCTTCCAATGAATACGGTGCATTCTCAGCTATGCACGGGTCAACTACTGGTCTCACCGAAACACTCTTCCATTCAGCCAATTCGACCAGAATGAACCAAAATCATCAATTGATTATTCGGAATACTCTTAATCACAATAGTGACAAAAAGAATAAAAAATATCATTTGATAAAATACAATGGTCTGATAAGCACTACTACTCCTAACATTAAGGATGACAAAAAACAAGAAATAGCCGCCAAATTAGTGTCAGAAGTATATTTAACCAGACTTTTGGCAACTAAAGGCGGAATGCAGTCTTATGTGGATGACTTTTTCGAAACTGTGTTTAGCACTGCGCATGGTTCCAATGTTTTACCACGTGCAATCAAATATTTTTATGATTTTCTAGATGAACAAGCTAATTTGCATGGAATTACTGATCCAGACGTGGTGTATACTTGGAAGTCAAATAGTTTACCACTAAGATTTTGGGTTAATATCATCAAAAATCCGGATTTTGTGTTCGATATTCACAAGTCGAATATTGTAGATGCTTCATTGTCGGTGATAGCCTCTACGTTCATGGATTCTTGCTCTCAGAGCCGACTTGATCTCAATAAAGAATCACCGTCCGGCAAACTTTTATTCTACAAAGAAGTTCACAAGTACAGAAAATGGGTAGAGAGTTACTACACGGAAATCAGACAAATGCCAAAAATATCCGAGTCAGAAATGAACGAGCTGCTTGCAGAAGAATCTAAAAAGCACAGTGCTACTTTTAATAAGAACAACTCGTTGTACAAGTTGTACAATGATTATGTGAAGAAAAATAGAGCCAAGCTAGAGATTAGCCTAAAGGAATCGCAGGACACGACGAATGTCTCTCTGAATCAACATCTAAATTACCGACTTCAACAAGTTATTTACTTAATGGATGCCATCGAAGTCTAATTTGTTTTTATGATTTTTTTTGTTGGGCCATTATCTGGTAAAAAATAACTAGCCGTTCTTAATTTGTTTTTTATTGTAATTTAAATCCAGGTTTTATTGTACAAAATGAATGATTTGATATTTTTTTGTTTAATTATTTGATAAAAAGCTTAATAGATTTTTAAATCTTAACAATTTGACAACTGTAAATATAATTTATATTTGATTAATATTAGAGAATCAGTTTCTAAAGCTAAAATTTCCTATTTATAAAAGAGCATATTTTAATTAATAAATAATTCAAATAATTTTATCGTTTAATCTTAATTCATAATTTAATCAAAGAGATAAGGGTCATTTGGAATTTTTTTCAAATTCGAAGCCTTCGGACATAATTATGATTTCAGCTTTAAATCTAAAATAATTAGTACTTTAATTATGATTTAATTTTTCTTGTTTAATTAAAATAATAAAACTGGCTTAATTTGAATTTTTTAATAATTTTTAAAATTTAAATTGATTTTTTTTGGAATTGTGAAATGTACGGGACAAATAAAAAACAGAAAAAACTTTAAATGTAGAAAACTTGATCAAAAAGCGAATTATTGAAAAAAAAAAGAGTTTTTCAACATCAATTCAATTGATTATTGATTATCATTAATTGTTAAATTTCTTAAGTCGTTTTCTATTTATTTTCTTTTATATTATATATGTAAAATTTAATGTGAATTTTTTCAAAATTTAAATTATAAATTTTTTTCTTCTTCTGTTGACTATGAAGCTTTTAACTACTATTAATAATAGTTAATTGTTAAATTTTATAGAGTTATTTTTTAATTTAATTTTTTAGATTTTCTTATTAAGTTTAGTAACGTAAATATAAGAATGTAACAAAATATATGCTTTTTCCGAAAAGGATATGAATTGAGGAATGATTTTTATGAAAAATAAAGGTATTCAGTAGTAGTATTTTTAACTGTAATTTGGAGATTCTTCAAGCGAAGCTTTAATAAGCTATAGCAGTCGTTACAATACGCTCCGCGAAACACCCATCTATTTTTGCCTTGAAACTATTAAGACAATTTACATTTATTATTTGTTCTAACAATTTGTTCCACTCATTCAAAACTCTATTAGTAAAAAAGTTATATTTTGGAAGAGAGATTTTTACAAATTCTCGGATTAGGTTCTTGCTATTCCTTTTCAAATCGGATCTTTTGGTATCAAGTATTTTTTTAGGCTATAATTTATCCCATATATAAAATTAACTTTTTCCATATTATTTACAATTTTAAACATTTGAATCAAATCACCTCGAAGTCGTCTTATTATAAGATCAGTTAAATCGAGTTTCAATGAACGCTTTGAGTATTCAAGATCTTGTAAACTCGGGATTAACTTAGTCGTGCTTCGTTGAACCTTTTCAAATTCAGTCAAATCGCTTTCGTAAAATGGACACCATGATGCAGTCACATACTCCAATTGATGCTTGACAAAAGAATAATATAGTAATCTAATTAATTCCATCGTAGAATATTTGAATGATTTTCTTATCATTCCAAGAATAAGATTTGCTCATGACTTGGGCGTCCCATTTTAAGATGCTCTGGATAAAAATGCCTAAATCTTTATTGCAATTTGATTTCATTCTGTATAGTTGTTAAGTTAATGAAAATAATTAACTTGTTAAGAAACTTTATATTAATTTAAATTAAATTTTTAAGATTAAAATACAAACTATATTTTAAAAGAAAATCATATATCATCTTTTTTTAAGAATCTCTTTTTTTAAAATGTATCGAAAAGAATTTATTTATTAGCAAGTGATCACTATCACTGATTAATCATTTTCTTAGAGACAAAAGTAAGAAAATTTAAAAACAAACATTGAGTCAAAATCAGTCACACCACGATTGGAGACGCTTTGATAAGTTAAGAATTATTTTATTAAGTTTCTAAAATCTCCATACAAATAATCACTATTTATTTTCAAAAAATTCACTTTTAAAAGAAAATAAAAATCCGTTAATAATAGATAATAATAGTTAATCGTTCTAGTAAAAAATAATAGAACGATAAGTAATTTATTAAATTTTTTTCGGGGTAGAGAAAAAAGCGGTAATTGCTGTAAATATAGCTTAAAAAAAACAGGATTAATTTGATTAGGTGAATAATACAATAAAAAATTAAATTTAAAAATTTTTGATTTCAATTAACTTTTTTTTTCACCGTTATGAAAACAAAATATTACTCTATTAATTGAAATAATATTAAAAAAATAGTTAAAGGAAAAAAGGTAGAAATTTAAATAATCTTTATGTTAGAATTAATCCAAAGTAAATTTTTTTAATTTTTTACTTTGGGCTTAAACGCATCAAAAAATATTAAAATTTGATATCAACACGCTTCATGCAGGGCATGCCTGGACACTGGGTCAAAAATTTTTGGAAACAAAAATCACTGAATTCAAAAGTCAAAGACTTCAAATTTTTTTCGAACGATTAAGAACAAATGTATCAAAAGATTAACTGATAATTAATAAAATCAAATTTTATTAAAAATGAATCTAGAAGAAATTTTTGAAATTGATTCTATCTCGCAGTTGTTGGCCATTTTTTTTTGGCCTGTTTAGGAACTCTGTTAATTTAAACGGGTTGACTTAGAAACCGTCCTATTTTGGCGGGCCGGTTTAAAATTTAATTACTAAAATATTTAATTTTTTAAATATCTTACAAAAAGGATTTTTTTTAAAGACAGGAGAATTTAATTTTAATGACTCTGACTTAAACAATGCCACCACAATAACTGTCTGAGATTAATCTAATCCGTGATCATTTCCAAATAAGTAAAATGAACCTTGTGACTAAATGAGTGACCAACTGGTTGTTTAAAGTTTTTTTTAAAAATCAACAATATTTTAATGATTAATTGTAAATTTTTTAAAGCTAATGGATAATTGTGAAAAGTTTTTTAAATTTTTTATTTTTATTTAAAAGCTTTCAAAAGATTGAAGTCTTAAGAATTAGTTGCTCATTTTTTGAAAGATTTTCTCATTGAGAAAAAAACTTGATTATTCTTTTTCTTTGATCAAACAAGTATAAAAAATAGCGTAATTTTTAATCGTTTATGTTGGGAAAAATAAACTTTTATGGCTTTTCTCTTATTTTTTTAAGTCTTATATAATTTTGAATGTAGATTTTGAATTAATTCAAAATTTAAATTTAATGAAAATATTAAGTTTTGACAATTTAAAAAAAAAATTTAAAGATTTTAAATTTTAAATTTTAAATTTTATAAAGCCTAAAAATTTAAAAAAATGAATAGACAGAATGACGCTGTAAAAGATGAAGCTGTTTCATGGGTTTAAAATTTTTTTATATTTATTTAGCAAAGGCTCTCATTCATTTTAATTCGAATTTTTAGGTTTGGTAGAAGTAATTTTGCTGAAAACATAAATTAATTTTTAGTGCAGGATTCTTTATTAGCTCATAAAGCCAGCTATCTAAGCCGTCTTTTGAAAGCGTTCAAATCCTTTGCTTCAATCACAGTTCTTAGAAAATAATTCCACTTACTTTACATTATATATAAGAAGAAATTATGTACCTTTTACCTTTTATCTTTTTGTTTTCTCTATCTTGAGTTTAAAATTATGTCTTCTTAAATTATGACAATGGATGATTCCAATTCACCTTTACCAAACATTGGCTAATTTTGTCAATGTTTGACACTTTATCAGATATCCTCTTAGTTTTCCTTTTTTTCCTAAATGAAATTTTATCTGATTAAATTTCATGTTTGTGATGGGTAACACTAAAAATATAAAAAGAACAAAATTTATCAAATACTGGCTATACTTCAGCTACAAAATAAAAAAATAGAAAATACCTAAATGATAAAAATAATCATTACTCATTTAATAGCAGCATATATTTCAATTAATAATCATGAATTTGCTATTTTAAAATAAAAAGTGTTTTTAAAATTAAAATACGTCATATTTAACTAATATTTACCACTGAAAAATTTTTGATTTAAAAAAGGATGTTATATTTAGATGTTAGATAAGTAAAGTCAAGCACTTTTTGGAAAATTTTTATTTTTTTTTCATGAATATTAATAGTCATGATTTTAAATAATTGAATTTTGTATTGACATCAAATCAAGCTAAAGACTCAGGTGCTCTAAATCCAAAATAAAATTCAAATATTTGATCTAATAAAATAATTCACTATTGTATGATTTATAACTAATTCAAAAACTTGAAATAGTTAAGAAAAATCCTAAATTTATCTTTACGACAAACAATTACCAATAAGTTTAAAAATACTTTAATGGAAAAGTAATTAAATTTTACGACTTTTTCGATCAGTTGGTCCAACGTCTTTTATTACAAAAAAATAAGTAATAGTCACAATTTTTTATCAAATTTTTAAATAACCAAGCAACGATTAGTCTGATAAAATTAAGTTAATATTTTATTTTTCTAACAATATCGACTTATTCAATTAGGGCTTTGTTTCATAAATGTGTTCCATATTTGTTTGATTTGAATTTGCTCAGTGTATTTCAAATAATGGAAAATCTAATTCAAGTCTCGACATAATCAAAATTTGTATATTGGTCATTGTTTTTCAAGCTAGTATTTTCTCTTGAACTGGTCTTAAAAATTTTTTAAGACCAGTTATTTTTCTTAAGTGAACCATTAATTCGAGAAGCCTATCGTATTTGTCTAGGAAAAATCTACCACTTAAGCTTTTTATTTACGAGCAATTATGGCATCCCTTGCAACACCCTACCCAATTTCTTAAAAAAGTTAATGGGTTTTGTTTATAAATTTTTTGCAATTACTGCAATAATGACCAAGATTTTTTCTTACAATCAAAATATTTGTAATCTCAAAGCTTTTGATTTTATTTTTTTTTTTAAAGCTAAACATAAATCAGCTTTAAGCCTATCATGAAATAAAATTTAGAATGATATCTTCAATTTTAAAATGTAGAAAAAATTTTTGAAATTCAATAAAGTCAATAATTTTTAGAAATTTTTTGTTTTTTTTTACTTTGTTTGAATAAGACCTAGATACATTTGGTTGTTATCATTAAGCCTTGCTGGAAAATGTTAAACAATCAACGAAGCCACCTAAAAAATGAACATTTTGCTTCAATTATTGATAATTTTTATTAAACTTAGTCAAAATCGATTCGAAATCAAAATTTCATGTTTTTTTAATAAAAAGTTTTTTATTATTTAAAGTCAAAATTTAATGTTTAGAAAAAATCAGAACTATGAAGTTAAAAAACTTTTTTAGCTTTTTCTTGAACAGCATAAAATGTAAATATAAAATAAAGTTTGTTTAAAATTTTTCTTTAAAAATCTTATAAGTAAAAAGTGTATCGGAATGAATTATTAAACATGAATAAACAATCCAAGTGATATTTTACTGTTGTTAAAATAATTAATATGTGTTCAAATTGAATTATTGATAAAGTAAGCTTGGATTTATGTTAGAGAATGATGAAATCAGTTTTCTCGAGTCAGGAATTTAATAATTTATCCACAGGATAAACATTTTTTGAAAGTATTTTAACAATTACTTTCAGGAAATTTTTCAGTCAATAAAAGCTAATATCAGTAGTTTTTTGTTGCTATCCAGCAAAATTTATCACCTAAAATTATTTAAACTTTTTGTATTCATATCGATTTTTTTTGATTATTTACTACTAAAATTCATTCAACTATTCGAAGTCTGATCGTGTTTTTTAATTAATTAAAAGTAAATAGTATTTTATTATTTGAGTTAGCACTTTTAATAAAAATAACTAATAAAATTCTACATATAAATTTTATATATTTTTAAAACTAGCATTTTTAAGAATTAAATGATCGATTTTTATATTTTAAAGTATTTACTTGATAAAAGTAATTATATTGCTTAAGTTTGCCGCATAATATTTAAATTCAATATTTTTTAAAATGTTGTTTATAAAATGAATCCCAAGGTAAGTTTTTTAGTATTTTTAGATTTAGAAATAAATGATAAAATTAGAAATTTAATTTTAAATTGTTTAAACTAAAGCGATATTGTAGTTGTTTTAAAGTTCGTCAAAATTATTTCCTAGAAACGACTTTTGCCTCTTCCGAACTAAATTTTTTTTTGGTTTAACTAACTTTTATTAGATTAAAATATTAAATATTAAAATGAAAATTAAATTTTATTAAGATAGAACAGTGCTATTTTGGCGATTGAGAAATATCAAGAATGCATTTCAATAATTTGGATGTCTATTTACCACAAAGTTGTCTCTCTAATTTCACTGATTATCAAACTGGCTTTTTGCAGAGCTTCTAGCATTTCAGAAGCCTCGCGTCTTCTGGCAGCAATGTAAGGCGATTCTTCCAAAACTTCGTCTTGTGAAGTTTTGTACAAATTTGCCACCAACTCTGATTGCAGATTATCTTTTGCATCATTGACCAAAAAGTGCATTATAGCTTTAGGTACACTATCTTGAATATTTTTGCGAATTATTAGGAAATATGATTTTATCAGCCGTTCAATAACTTCACAATCTCTTTGTTCACGAGGCGTAAGTTTTCGTGCAATTGGTGCATTCTGTTAAATAGAAAAAATATTTTTTTGGTTAAGTTTTTTTTCAAAAATGATTACTGGTTCTTGATAAAAGTTAAGTCCGTTTTGAACCGACTCTTGAGGATGGGGTGCATCTAAGTTCGATGTTGAGCCAAAGCTAGGATTTTGTTTGGGAGAACTGGCAGTATTGGAAGCCGAATTAATGCTTAAATTATTCATGGCATTTTTCAAATTGGTGGTGTTAACTGTACTTTGATTAGATGGTTTTTCGTAATTTTTCTCGAAGTCTCCGTTTGTTAGGGCTTTTTGGATCAAATTGACTTCGTAGAAATCCGGGTGCTTTGTGTTTATGTATGCTAGTTCTATGTGAACTAGATTCTCGACCATTTTGTTGGTAATTGGCAACCTTTTTCTCAGCAAAGCAGTAACTACATCGACTATTTTTTCATGCAGTTTCGGGAATCTAAGGAGCTCTTGCTTTTTAGAGTAAATAATAAAATTTCTATGGAACTTTTACAAAAAAAGCTTCAAGGAAATAATGTAAACGCTTTCGAAAAATCTTGAGTTTCTTAGAAATAAAATTAATCTATTAAGATTTTGTCCATGGACCCATAAATAAAGTAATTAAATGGCAATAAAAGTTAATAACGTAAGAAATCGTAATATAACAATAAGAAAATTTAAAATAAAAAAAAGTTTCTAAATTGTAAGGTTTTACGGCACAATGTTACGTAACATTAGCTCAATTGAAATTTTTCTTATGAATTAACAAAATAAAAGTTAAGTATACTGAGAAAAACATGAATTAGTGTTTAGAGTTAAAAGTTAATTTACTCTGATCGATAAAGAGCTATGAATAAAAAATAACTTAATTAGTTAATAATTACTTTGAAGCTTTTTGTTTGTATCCTTTTGAAACCAAGTTTAAAGCTTACTTCTGCGCCGCATTGTTGAATTATGCGTTGAAGCTCTTCATGAACTAATTCGACGCATCTTAGAGATGGTTCTTCTAAACGACGAATTTGGCGTTTTACCAAAAGCTCGAACGATACCTCTGGAACAAACAGACTTGGCCTAGGACCCTTAAAAAAGTTTAATTGTAAATCATGAGTTTCAGATGTAAATTCAATTGATTTGTTTAGCAAAAAAATAAATAAGATTTTTATCGATGATTTAGAATTTATTTTTACATTTTTTTAGTATTTTAAATTCTAGAAATGTGAAAATCAGCGTTTCCAGAGGGCATATGTGTGCATTTTTTTATTCTTTTCTGACAATCATTAGAAAAACAAGTTGAAAATTTAGCTCCAAGAAAATGAAAGTAAAATTCGCTCGAAGTTAAAATTCGGTAAAATGCGGAGATTTATATATTTTTTTTTAAATCTAGCCCTGAAACAACTGTTACGTAAGCTGCGGTAAAATGTAAGTTCCAAATCTTAGAATTTAGAATAAAAAATAATCAAGAATATCAACAATAAAAATAAATAAATTTGATTGTTATTCCTTGGATTGGAAATTTTAACTTTTATTTCCAAAAAACGAACTTGTTTTCGGATAGCGATAAAAGAGGACAAACAATTCTAAATAAATTAACTTTTGAGCTAATGAGCCTCCAGAATTTTAAAAATTAATCGTAAATAAATAGCTTTTCAGTCGTAACTTGTCCATTATACTTTAAGTTAATTAAATCTTGACTTGAATTGGTTCCCCATCGTTTTTTATTGAGCCAGCCTGGCAACAATGAATTAGTCGGCAAATCAATATTTGTCATCTTTAGATCCTTTTTTTTGCTCTTATATTAATTACAAATATTTGAATACTTTAGAAAAAAATAGGTCTAAAATGCAACGATCAGTGAAAATTACATAAAACTTGTGAAATTTATGTCATTTGCCAAGATGCCGCTGAAGGAAACCTCACCGAATACAATACCCCAACCAAACTTGATGCATGTCAAATTTCATGCCAACAAACATCAGGAAAATTTACTCTCTAAACGATTACAACAGCTAAACAGCGATGAAATGAAGTACCGCTTAAAGCACCAAAGAACCTCAGATGAGCTTATTATTTTTCTACGTGAGTGCCAAAAGACCACTGGATACTTTGCTAAAATGAAGTCATTTCAATCAAACAGTGTTTTTATGGGAAAAAACGGAAGTAAAAAGTCTAAATTTGAGTCCAAATCGAGTTTAGACATGACTGATAGTTCAAAAGTACGGTCCATCTCTCAAATTCACGCTTCAAATGGCACTAGAGTGAAAAAATTGCCATTGAATGAAAAATCTTCCAAGTCCAGGATTGATTTGACTTATGTTCAAAATCGACAAAAAGCTTTGTTTGAGCGAATCTTAAACTCTCCAGGAAGTTCAGGAAATTCATCTTCAAGTCGAAGCAATGTGACATCGAAATCAAGCTGTTCTGAGTCAAAACAAGAGATGTCTGACCGCAGCGCCACCTCTTTGTACTCGAACTCAATCGATTTTAATGAGATTTTTAAAGAAACTGATAAAAAAGTTAGACCGATCACTTCACAAATTGACTCTAGACCAAATAGAGCAAAGAATACATTCGAATACAACTCAACTAGATCTCATTTGGACTGGACAAGCAACATTAATTTAGACTTGGGTAAATTTGCCAGAAAAAGTACAAAAAATCAAGATAATGAATCGCGGAAGAGCTCGAGTAGCTATTGCTCAGCAAAGTCAAGTGTGTCAAGCTTTAAAAAATCGGAATTTATGGGTCATCGCCCAAAGTATAGTGAAAAACTGCCCACAAATTCAGTAAAAACTTCCATAAATCCGCCTATAAGAATAAACATGAGCCGAAGTTCATTGAAAAAAAAACAATTAGAAATAATGAACGAATATAGTCGAGCTACCACTTTGGAGCTTTTGGAAAATTTTCGAAAAATTCAGCAAGATGTATCCACCAAAGTCAAGCAATTTAATCAAAAAAAATTTTAAAAAAAATATAACTAACCGTCGCGTTTCTTATGGCTGTTAAAATGTCTAATCGTGTAAGTCCACCTAAAGGTTCAACGGATTCTAACACTTTGCCAAACGTTTCATGAAATATATAACAAATTCGGGCTCCACCACATCTTAATTTTAAAATGTATAGTTAAAATTGCCTTTAGAAAATTTTATTCAAGAACTTACAACTCGTTCGTTTCGATATTTTTAGCTGTTCCTTCAATTGTAGCGCAGTATGCCGTGGCGAACTTTGTAATTATTTGCAGCAAAAGTTTTCCCTATAAAGGACTATTAAATATTTTGGATGCCATAGATTTATTAATTAATTTGTTATTGATTTTAAAAGTTTTAATTTTCTGAAATAAATTTTTTCTTTTCAACGAGAATTCGTTTTATTGTTGGTTATTTTTTTATTTTTTTCTGAAAAATCACATGAATCAAAAAATAAAAAAAACGAATTTGGTTTTTTATCAGTTTTTTAACTTAGTTTTAATTTAATCCTAAAACTGATTAAATTTTTCGCCTTAAATATAAATCGAATAAATTCTAAATTGGGTTTTTAACATTTGTTAGTCTTTTAAGAAGGACTTCGACCATTTTTTCGCTCATTGTGTCTTAAATAAACTATTTTAGAAGGGAAAATATGATATGATTTTATGATATTTATTTGATAGTAAATGAAAGAAAATAATAAAATCGAATATTATTAACTTTTAGCTAGGCATAATATTGAAAGAAAATTTGCTCACATATTCTTTCTTTTTTAAAAAATAAAAAATCTAAAACTGATAGGCAAATTCCAATCCTAAATTTAAATGTCAAGATGAATTTAAATTATAAAAGAATAAGAAAAGGAAAGAAAATTTAAATGAAAGAAAATTATTTAGAAAAATATTTTATTTTCAATATTTCATTTAGTTAATTACATAATATAATTAATAAATATATATATTAATAGCAATCAAAATCATAATTATAAAAGTAACAATCCTTTTCTATCTCAAACTAGGTAGGCGCTAATCACCTTTTCCAGTACATTTTTGAGCAACGGCTATTTTTTGTGAACAGATTTATCGTATTACCTTGTTGCATTATTCTGCACCACAAGCTAAAACACGTTTTTGGATCATGAACAAAAGAACATCTCCCACATGCTATATCATTTTGAACGCATGGTCTAATGGCCTAAACACCGGTTTAGGTCCGCGTCAAACTCTAAAATTCTTAATTTAACGCGTTATCAAGACCTGATTTACTTGAGCTTGTGGCGCAGCATAATCGAATGAGGGAATATGGTATTTAAAAAGAACCTAAGATATAAAATAAAATAAAGGATGCTCAGTCTTTAATCTTTAACAAACTATAAGTGCCTTTTTTCTATAATATTTCTTGAAAGATTAATCAAATGCAGACTTGTTTATAAGTCACAGTTTTAAGTCTAAGTCACAAAAGTTTAAGTTAAAGTTATGACTTGAACTAATTTTTTTTTTATAGTTAACAATCAAAAAAATCATAAAATGTTTAAAAATTATATAAATGCAGATAACTCTGACCAATATAACTTAACATTATGGTTTTTTAGAAATTTATTTTATTAAAAAAAAAATTTTAGGCCATTGACTTGACTTGACTTAATAATTGTGACTTAAAAACAAGTCTGATCAAATGTAACAAAGTTTTCTACATTATCTTATGCTATTAACAAAATTAAAATCCCAGAATCAACAATTCATTAAATTTATGCTTATTAATAGTTAAGATTTAGATTAAAAATTATTTAATATTTTCAAGAGCCTTTAAATTTTTGAAGCTAAGACTAGATACAAAACATTGATTTCAATAGTGTACAATTAAAATAATAAAAAAAATCAGTATTAAATAAAATTTAAGTTTAGTTTAATTTTATAAATATTGCATTTTGGAAAATTGTTTTTTTAATTTTTTTTTCGAAATTTTAAAAGTTTCTGAATTTTTCATTTTGCTCAAGCTTGAATATTTTGTTTATATTAAAAAAATGAAATGGTTACTTTATCTTCAACTGGTTCACCGAAAGAATTGACCAATGAACTGAATTGTGATGCCATTACATTAATCCGCGTTTTAAGCGACGGTAAACAATCTCTAATGTGATGCATCAAAAGTCGGTTTAAAGTTCTTGCTAAATACTGAGTGCCATTCCTGCTCGCAATACTTGGATAATGTTTCTGTAAAAATGAAGCTTCATCCTTGAGAGCTTCCTCAATCGGCTTTTAAAAAATCAAATTATCGACCAAAGAAAACAAAATTTTAAATTTAATTACTTTTTTATTTTTTATGTCCAGTTGACTTCTATTAATGACACCAACTATTCCGAGTTTAACTGGAATAACTCTACCGCATAAAACATCATAAGCATCGGTACCATGGTCCATTAAATCGAGCTTACTTACAACTGCTAAAGTTCTCCGGCCTTCTGGATCAGCGTCCCTGGCCAATTTCAATGCCTCCGAAGTTGAAAAATCTGCATTAGCCGATGACACGGCCAAAATTATCGAATTGGGATTGCTTATGTAATTCAAAATCATTTCTTTGATTTGATGTTCGATATCTTGAGGCTGATCCCCCACTGGAACTTTTGTGATACCTGGTAAATCAACCAGAGTTAATGTGACTACGTTTGGTGAATAAATTTTGAGTACAATTGGTTCATGAGATACACCTTTGTTTCGACCGGTCGCCCGTTCAGTCTCATCCTCGATTTCTTGTCTTATTGCACTGAAATCTGTAAAAGTCTTATTCTTCGCATGCAGGAAAATACCCCATTCATCAGCTTCTTTAGGTACATTGTCATTCAAATTATCCGAGTCATCACTAATTGTTTCTTTATTTTCTTTAGGAGTATAAATTAGCTGTAAAATTAAAGGTCGTCTTGTAACTATTCCAGTTCCTCGTGGCAAAAAATCTCGTCCTACTAAATTTTCAAGAACTGAACTTTTTCCGGAGCTCTAAAAAATTTAACAAAATATTGAAAACAAAATAAAATTGAAAAAAAAATAATTTACTTGGGTTCCAACAACGACTATTTGAGGCAATTGGATGCTTTCGTGTCCTACAGTGTTAAAAACATCTTGTAATTTATTCAAAACCGGAATTAGAGCCTCCATTTCTAGACCTTTGATTCAAATGGTCAATCTAGAATAACTAATTAGTTGAAAATGATGCAATATTAATTTCAAAATATTATTAAAAAAAAATTTTTATATGACACTAACAAAAAGTTGAATAAGATGAGTTTTCATGCCTGGATAAATAGCAGAAAGATCGGATTTTAAATAAAGATTATTTTGTATAAAATAAATTTTAATTTTAAACAAATTTAGCATATAAACTTAACTCAATTTTTTCAAAAGAAAAATTTGCATGCATTCAGTTTATATTAAATTAGTTTAAAATTTTTCTTTTCATGCAAAAATATCATGCATTCTTGATATAGACATTTGAAAGTGATTTTTAAAGAATTTTTTTTTATAACTTTAGTTTAGTTCTGCTATTATGTGTCAAAATAATTTGATAAAAAGTTTTTGTTTATTTTTTTGGATCTTTTTACAGTCGAACCTCGATATAACGAGACTCCATTTAACGAGCTGTATTCCCGGAACAAACAATTTAAAAAGATATAAAAATTGTTTCGATATAACGAAAACTTGATAGAACGGGCTGTTTGTAAAAAACCGCTTAATCATTTTCTTAAGAAAATAAACTTCATTTAATGAGCGCGAAAAAATATTTCAAACAATTAATTTCTGATAAATAGCAAGAAATTCAATAATAAAAAAAAAAACTTACTGTCTTTACTCATTAAAAATTGATAAGAATTATTAATAGTAATTATATTCAAAAATGCCAAAAAATATCGCTGAAAAATGGGGATTTAGATCTTGATTGAGACTAAATTCGAAATATATAAATAAACATAGCAATCAAAAAGTAACTACCACTTCACTCACAAAAGAAAATGGAACTAGCACATCGACAATATTAACGATTCTTTTTTCAAAGGCAAAAGTTTTAGAGCATTATGAAAAAAACTTATGCAGTCCTAAAAAAAAGAATTAAATTGTCTAGTTACGATGATGTCGATAAATCAGTTTTGTTTTGGTTTGAACAAGTTCAAAAATATAATAATGTGACCTTACTAACAATCCAAAGATATTTTTGAAAAGCTGGTTTCAATGCTGTTTTTTTATTCAGTGATTTAGAAAGCGAAAATGAAGAAAACAAAGATATCGCTGAATTATCAAATTTTGAAAGAAAATTGGACTTAGAAAAGCATGCTTATGTTTTAATCGATTTAAATTTGGAAGTAAATGCCTCTTTATCTGATCTAGAAATTTTCAACTCAAAAACCGTTACAGAGGACAATGTTAAAAGTGATTCAGATACCGAAGAAATTTCTAAATCAGAAAAAACAGCTATTTCAAACAGCTAACAGCTAGTTCAAAAAATGCAATTGATCGAATTAATGATCTAAAATATTTCTTTTTGAATAAAAAGGAAGATTATTCAAGTATCGTTGATTTTTTATTTAATATTGAAAATATTGTAATTGAAAAATGCAATACAAAACAAACATCTATTTCTGATTTTTTTAAATAATTTTTATTTTGTTAACCATTTGTTTATTTTTGTTTAATAAAATTTTAGAAACCAAAAATCTTTTTGTCCATCGTTTTTTTATGGGATTTCGATACAACGAGTATCAATATAACGAGCAGGATAATTTCCGCCCGACTTTCTGGTTATGTCGGGGTTCGACTGTACTTAATTACTAGAATAAATAATCTCTGAGCAAGTTTTCTTTAAAATATAATATTAATCTAATTTTTGAAAATATTAATATCATTTTATTGACAATTTTTTTATTTCATTTCAGAAAATATTTCAAAATTTAAATTTTTGAATTTATATGAATATAAGTTGGTATTTAAAAACAACAGCGCTCGTGTATTAATACCGTTATCACCTTCAAGGATTTAAAAAGTCTCAATCGTTTTTCATGTTATTTAAATATAAAATTATATCAATATATTTATCATCTTTAATAAAATATTTATTTATAATCGTTTTTTTAGTTTTAAATTATTTAATCATCAAGTTAAATTATATTTAACAATATATAAACGAAAATTTTATATTTTTTACTTTGATTCAAAAAAAGGAATCTCTAAAATACTAATAATTTTAATATTAAAATATTAGTCTTAAAATTTAATATTAGTCTTTAAATTTTAATAATTTCTAAATTCAAAAAATGAATTTTAATTCATAGTTAAGTTTTTAATAGAAAAAGATTATAATCAGTATTTAAAATGAAAAAAACACATATAAAAATACCATTGGCGCTTTTGTATTTGAGCTTAAAGAATGTTTGATTTCCAAAATTTTTATGAGATTCTTTTTTAAACCAAGCTTTTAACATAATTTTATACTTTATCAGTTAGTAAAGTTTTGATTTTTCTAGAAATATTAATAGATTCAAGATGTAAATTTTCATCTTAACCTATCTTTTTTTACTATCCCTTTTTATAACGGTGTTAGAGAGCAATCGAAAGAATTATGGCTAAAAATTAATCCAAGCTTTGTAATGAAAAAATCTTGTTGGGCTCTTGAATCGAATTTTTTATACTAATTCCTTGAACAGGGATGCCTTCTTCTGGGACAATTTGTTCCGGAAAATGTAGTCTTAAATATAAAGAGATATATAAATTAAGATTCTTTTAATAGTTTATTGAATTTTGTTGAATTTTTAATTTTTTTCACTTAAATTTTAGTAGACTTGTGATGCTATTTGTTTGTCAAATCTTTCGAAAGTTAACCTTTTTTTTTTCTTTTTTGAATCGTTGAAACGTTTTTTCTTGTTTTCTATGTTGTTAGAGATTTTGGCTATTTTCTCTACTTCTTTTAAAAAAAACAAAAAAAATTATTTTTATGTTTCTCTTTTTCATTTTGCATTAAATTTAAATTAAATAATTGATTCGTCTGAAAACATATTAGCTAATCTATTTTTTTTTAAATCAACAGTAGCAAATATTATTAAAATTAATGAGCATAAATCCTAAAAAGATTCTGCAGCTATAGCCAATATGTATTTTTTTTTAAAGTTAATCACTGAAAAAGAATATCTGAGAGTGATATTATTTTTTCCAAAAAAAATAATGCCTTAAACTTTTTAAGTATTTGAAATTAAATTTGAAGATTTAGGACTTAAATTAAAATTATTTTAAAAAAACCGGATCACTATGAATGCGCAATGGCTTCGTATTGAATTCCAATTTTGAACTTCTCCTAAAATATGTGTAAATCGACATAGATTGATATTTCAAAAAAATTAAATTTATTGACAAAAAAATTTAATACTTTTATTACAACATATTGTGTAAATTTAAAATTTCAGGTGAATTTAATGAAATTATTTACAAAATATTTTTCACCGTTTGACTTTTTTTCTTTCATTTTCTTCATCGCTTGATTCGCTTGAACTGCTCGAACTGCTCGAACTTGATGAGCTGGAACTTCCTGACGAATTTTCATTATCTGACTCACTATCACTGCTACTATTACTAGAACTAGAGCTGCTGCTACTCGAAGTGCTACTTTGACCTGATTTTCGATCAATTTTTTTAACTTCATCACTTATGGAAATTAAATTTGTTAACTTGTCAAAATAAATATAAATTTTTTACTTTTCAGCATCAGAATTTGCATTTTCTCTGGATTCATAATCATGTTTGATTGCCTCTTGAAGCTTTCTGTTTTTTATAAAAGTCTGTAATTATGTTAAAAAAAGATAAATGATTGTTTTCTTACAATAATTGCGATTTTTGCTGATTTTCAATTTCTTTTACTTTCTTTTTTAAAATTTTAGTACGAGATGGTCTTTCAGAGTATTTTCGTTTTCCATTGCATCTTTTTTGGTAAATAATTTAAATAAAATTAATTACTTTCAATAATTATTACTCATATGTCCAATGACCTTTTTCCAGACATTTCTGGCATCGCACATTTTCAATATTTTCACTTTGTCTTAATTAAAATCTATTAGGATTTTTTTTGTTTTGAGTTTTTCCTACTTCATTTTTTGCATAACTCGTGGTAATTTTGGCATTTTGAATGATGGAATTCCAATTGTCAGATTATCTTATTTTTCAGAAATTATCCATATACAAATTTTCTTCTTTTATTTGAACAAATTAATTTATAATTTTGAAAAGTTGTGAAATTTCAGAATTAACTTAAAAAAAATTCGACTATCACTTATTATTTTTTTCTAGATAGTTGAAGACATAGAAAAAAATCATAATTTATTTTATTAGAATAAGATCGATGAAAAAAAAATATAATTAAAAAATGTTCCATAAGTCCTAGTAAAATATTAATCACGAAATGAAAATAAAAAAATACAGCTTCAAAAAATTAATTTAGATTAATAGACAATCGAGTTTCGGGTAATATCTTGAGGTAATTTGAACTATTAAATGAAATTTTTTTAATTAAATTAGAAAAAAATCATTTTAATAATTAGTTTAGAAAAATAAGAATGTTCGAAAAGATTTTTTTAATTAAAAGAATTAGACGGAGCTAATGCTCGATGCAGATATTTAAAAAAAAAAATAATAATCATAAGGACACTTTAAAAAGAAAAGCCAATAAACTTTTTTAAATAGGCTAGACTTAGAAAAGGTCACCTCTATTTGCTTGGTAGGTATTTTCCCTTGAAAAATTAATGATTCTCCACATCGAATTTAATCACGATTTTACGAGTGAAAATTAGACAAAAGCAAAAGGATTAATTTATTTTGATTCACGAGTTACATGTGTTCGAAATATGTTTTCATTTTTTTTGCTTGTTAAAAATCATGTTTTTAAACAATTAAGTCTAGTTAATTGTTTATTATTTTAATGGAACATTTTGTACACTTAAATTTAGTAACCAAAACATGTGGTGAGTTCATATTTTAAAAATTTCTGAACGAAATTTTGTGATAGCAAAATCATTACTAAATATTGATCGCAATCTCAATGTTACTAATTTTTTATGGGTTCTACAAATAAATTAAAACTAAAGTTATTTAAGACTTGTTTGGAATTTTTTAGTAGAATTTTTAAATTATCTGCTCATAAGCTCCGTGAAAAATTTGGCTGAGATTCTGAAATCAAGTGTTGTTCAAATTAATTTATTCATTTACTTGGGCATAGACAGACAACAAAAATATTTTTACTTATTTAGAATTGTTATGATAGAAGACTTAAAAATAAAATAATTATTTACAAAATTAAATTTTGCCAGTCTTTAATTTCAGACAGATCTGTATGTTTTTTTTTGGAGATATATGGTTAAAAGAATGAATGATAAATCGGTTTATTTTGATCGAAGACTTAATTTTTTTTTAATTTCAATAAGTGTCTTAAATTTTAGTTTGGCTTCGAGTGGAAAAAAATCTATTATTATTAGACCGAAAATGATTTTTGATAAAAATTGAATTATTTGAATATTTTACGATAAAATATCAGCTTACTATTCAAAATAAGGTCATAAAATTCAACAATTAAATATTTAAAATAAAAAAAATGTAAGGCATAAATTAAGTTAAATAAATTCGAACTCAATGAAGCGTTTTTTTTTCAAATGAAATTAGTTTAAGACACTAGAAAAGAATTGAATTTTTGAAAAATTTAAAAAATTAAACATAAGCTTGTTGAAATTAAAATTATCATTTGACAAAATTATCAGGTTTGAAGAAAAAACAATAAACAGTTTCAAATTTAGAAGTAAATAAAAGTTAAATTTTATTCATTTAAATTTAAGTAGGAAAAATTCGTCTTATAATTGTTATTTTATACAAATAATTTTTTTCTTCTAAATTATTTTCATCAAAAGATAGCTCTTGATTTATTCGTTTCAGATCTTCTCTTTTTTAAATTATTTCTAGTTTTAATCTAAAGAGAATATCACACATGTTGAAGCTAAGTTAATTGAATTTAACAATTATTTTCATTTTAAATTATTCATTTTATTTTAGGTTAAAGCATCCTATTTTTACAACTTACCGTTAATTTGATATTTAAAGTGTTATTTTGATAACAGAACAGTCAAAAATTTAAATAGATAAAAAGAAAACTGCTTCAAATTTCTTTTTCTTTTTTTTTATCTTTTCAATTTTTTTTGCTCGAAAATTTTATTACATTTAACAAAAAAGAAAAGGTGCTATAAAATTTATGCTTTACTTTATTGCTTTTTAAAAAAAAAGTTTAAAGGTAATATCAAAAAAATATTTACGTCTTTCTAAAACTTTACCTAGAAATTATGAAATTTTTAATTGCTCGTCAAATGTAAACATTGTGATAAAAAAGTTGACTTACTAATAAATCAAATTTAAAAGTAAACAAAAATATTTTACAAAGAGAATTTTAATTTTCAAACGCAATTAGAATTCTCTAAAAAAAATTTGTTTACAATAAGTCTATTTACAAACAAGAACAAGTCAACATTTTTTTTATCTTTTATCTGAGAAATAAAAAAAATACATTGTTTTAAAACAAAATAAATTCGTATAACATGAAAACATAGAAAAAAGAATGTCGAATAATTTAATTTATTGGATATATGTGAGTAGATAGAAATATTAGACCAAAATTAATAAAAAAAAATTTTTAATTTTTTTAATCAAGAAGATAATTAGTTGCACCATTAATATATTTTAAATAAAATAGCCCGAGGAGGCTCAGAACGGCTTGAAAAAAATCTTCTTTTCAGTTTCCATTCGAATAAATGTATCTTAAATTTTTTTTTAATTTACATATTGAGTTAATATAAATTTTCATTTTTAGAAGAATAAAATATAAAAAATATGTTGAGCCATTTAATTTTTAAATAATTTTTTCCTTTTCTTGTAGCAATTTGGAATTAAAATGGCTGATGAATTCAATTAGTTATGATCTCAGCGGCCAAGAACGGCAATATTAACTCAAAAACAAGAAATAGAGTGATTATTTATTTAAATATCTAAGGATTATATGGATTCTTATTCCCTGTCATTCACAGTTTCAATTTATCTATTTAACTCTCTTTTACATTTCATTTCAACTATTTTTAAATTTAATCTTTTACTTTTTTATTTTTTGTTGAACTGAAAGAGTTTTTATTTGGCATAGATAAACTAATCTATAAATGAGAGTGATCATTCTCGTTTAGTAAATGGGGAGCAAAATTTTTTTTTAAATCTTTGTTTTGATCTTGTCTCGTATCGTTGGGAATTTTAATTAAGAAAACATCAAAAGAACAAGAAATAATGTTCAAACAACAATTTCGTATGAACCAAGAAAAAGTTTTTTTTTTATTTTTCATCAAAAGGCAAGTTAAATGATTATATAAATATATTCTCAATATTTTAAGTCAAGTTATTTCGTGATTTAAATCTACCTTTAACCATTTTTGTAGAAAAATTGAAAAAATATTAATTTGAATTTTTTAAAATTCTGTAGCATGTTGTCAAAATTTAAATTCAACTTTAATTTGTATTATTAGTAAACTTTGTTATTTCTATTTTTTCTCTCTATTTGATTTTATAAAAGGATTCAACCGCCCTTGAAAATGGGATCGACAATAAGAACTTTTGAAAACAAAAATTTCCATATTTTATTTTTTCTGTTTTTTTAATACTTGATTTTGATCTAGTCTCATATCTTCGGGAATCTAAATTAAGTAAAAAAAATTGAATTTTGTTCGGTTCTTTTTCAGACAGTCTTGGAGGCTCTTTGGCTGCAACAAAAATCCATTGTCATTTATATTCAGCAACTAAAACATGCTTAATTATTGTAAAGAAAAAAATTGTCTATTGGCCAAATGTTTTGGTTAATTTTTCCAAATGATCAACTGCTAGCCGATTCAGATCACGTCAGGATTTATTATAATTCATAATTAAAAATTTCAATTAATCTTCTTGTAAGCAAACGATTGAGAGAGAGAGAGATGATGAGAGGGAGAAAGCCACAAATTTTAATAAAACATACAGTAAATAGCTAAGTAGTCAGCTCACTATTTGTGTACAAAAAAATATTTTTGGTCTTGAAGCCAAGAGGATAAAGAAGCCGAGAGCGAGAGTGAATAGGGGGGGGGGTGTACGAGAGAGAAAACAAAGGAAAAAGTTTGGTCCATATTTGAATGAAAAATTATAATTGCCAACAATCAAATGCGAATAACTCAACAATACTTTTCTTAAACTAATAGCTAGCTACATCAATCGACCACTAGTAGAGAAAAATCCTAATATAAAATATGATAATTAATCTATATTTTTTAGTTTAGACTTAAATCTCCAAACGAGGCTAGCAAGAAATTATTTATTTTGTTTTTTCTATTCGAACTAGTCCAAAATTAAACGAATACTCTTTTTGGTTTAGATCCCGTTAGCCGAACGGTTCATGCGCCTCGCAATGATCTTGTAGCCCGAACAGGACTGGATATTGTGCAAAGAGAATGGGAAACATATGCCCGGCAAACAAGGGCACCGACAACCACGGTGGCCACCACTCGTACAAAACGAGCTCTAACCGCGAACAAGTCTACAAATTGGGAATTCAAAAAGGCAATCTGGAAAACACGACGTCGGGTCTTGGTCCGGTCAACGGCCACCACCAGTACCCGCTCATGAACCACTCGCCCAACCTAATCAACTCGAATAACAATCAGAACATGTTGCTCCAGCAGCTGCACCATCAGAACGGCATGCCGCACACTCAAAACGGAAGCTTCTGCTCCACTACGGCCATTCTAAACGGCATGTCCAACTCTCTACTCACACAATCGTCGTCTAACCAAATCGTAAACAACAAGCACATTTTGTCTAATGGAATTCATTCAAATTCCTTGCTAGAGAAGCCAAATTACATTGCTTTGTTTGACTATGAAAGCGCGACCAAGGATGACATGACAATAAAGAAGAACGACCAGCTGATTGTTATAGACAAGAGCCATCCAGACTGGTGGCTGGCCAAAAACCTACGTACCAAGGAAACCGGTTATGTGCCATTTAATTACATCACTACAATTGACGACCTTCAAATAAAAGAGTAAGTTCGATTGATGCTTTAGGCCGCCTTTGTTACCCCCTAGGGATTAACCTCCACACACACACACACAGCAATTACAAATGCTAATCCTTGTTAGTTTGATTTTGGCTTAATTGTTAATTTTAAAAATATACAATTTCTAATAAGGTTTTTTGTCACGAAATTAATTAAAAATTTTTCGAATATTTGACTTTAGCTAGTTTTCTCTTCAGTCGAGATTGCTAGGAAAATTCAACTTTTTTTTTTGACAAATGTTGGCTCCAAAATGACCAGGCTTACATTGGAAGGGTTTGAATTTTTTCATAATTTTTTTCTCTAAAAACTAAATAATTTTTTTTTTTTAATTAATTTGAGATTGGAGCCAATTTTTTATAGAAAATTTTATTACAGTTTTTCAATTAAAAAAGTATATTTTTTTGTTGAAAAAGTTTTGTTCATTTTTTGTCATAAAGTAAAGTGTTTTAAGCTTAGAATACTAAAGCAAAGATTAAAAATTCTATTTTAAAGCAAAGTTAGAAAATAGAGATTTTTTTCATCGTTTTTAGATAAAAAATTTAAATCTGATATTAGAAAAACTAGATTTAAATTTGATTGTAAATTTTATGCATTGAGCAAAAATTTTAAATGTTTCGCTATTTGGAAATTTAATATTTTCAATTTTTTATTTTCATTTAAAATTTAAAAAAAATAACCATAAATTGAGTTAAATGATTTAAAGATTTGTTTTGACCATAAGAAAAACAGAAAATATGACGATTAGCCAAATAGATAGCTCTTATTTTATTATTCCAAAGTCGAATTTCCAATAGACAAAAAATTGAAAAATTTTAAATCTATTTTGTAAACTATTCCAATGAGAAAAAGATTGACTTAATTTAAAAATTTTTTTTAAATCTAAAAAAATATAAACTTTACCCCTACTACATATTTAAAAAAAATTTTGTCAATCGCCCTTTCAAACTTGGTCCGGTCAACGGTCCGTGTCAACATATGCCTGGCGAAGTGTAATTAAATCGATTTAGGTAAAGTTTATATTATTTTAAATCTAAAAAAATATAAACTTTACCCCTACTACATATTTACTAAAAAAAATTTTTAAATTAAGACAATCTTTTTCTCATTAGAATAGTTTACAAAATAGATTTAAAATTTTTCAATTTTTTGTCTATTGGAAATTCGACTTTATGAAAAATAATAAAATAAGAGCTATCTATTTGGCTAATCGTCATATTTTCTGTTTTTCTTATGGTCAAAACAAATCTTTAAATCATTTAACTCAATTTATGGTTATTTTTTTTAAATTTTAAATGAAAATAAAAAATTGAAAATATTAAATTTCTAAATAGCAGGAATTTTATGATCCATGTTCGACCACGATCATTTAAAGCGAAATTATAAAATTCTAAGTGATAAAATCCAAAATTTTTTGATTCATAACGATTTAATTAAAAACCGCACTGGACCTGGACTAGGAGTCTGGAATACGGACACGATTAAACTAAAATACTAACTTAAGTTAAAATTGTAAATGTTCATTTTAGAAATAAAAAAATTTAAATTTATTTAAAAAACATTTCTTTCTATTTTAGGTATTAAAATCTGGTCTCAATGAAACTTTTTATACTCACATACTATATCATAGGTCTCTTGAGCTGACAAAGACAATTACCCCCAATTTATCTTAAAAATTTTTTTGTTTTCCATTTTTCTTTTTTAATTTTCAAAAATGGCCCAAAGATTATTTGCAATGAATTACAATTTGAAATAGATACAAAAGATGAAAATTATTTTATGTTATTTTATTCAATTTTTCGAATTAATCACTATCCTGAAGTGCAAAATTTATCAAAAAAAAAAGTAAACATTTGCTGACTAAGGTCCTCTTTCATAAAAACAAACAAAAATTTGCTGCAATAAATTTTTAGAACTTAATTTTTTTACAAAATCTAATTTTTGTTTTCTTGAGTCCGTATTTTAGTTTTGGAAAAATAATTCCGCATTTAACAAATGTCGGTATTTTAGACACCGTGTTTAGCAATCTGGATTTGAATCTAAAGAAAAGAGAATTATTTTCACATTTGACATTAATTATATTAAAAGTTTGTATTTGGGTGTAAAGGACTATTTTATTTGACTTTGTTTTTAAATTAGAAAATCAATTTTTTCCCAAATACCAAAATTATTTTGCCAAATGTTATTTAAGTAGTTAATTATTTTGTTTTAGTGACCTTTGTTAAAGACGTATTGGAAAAATAAGCTATTTTTGGTTTAACAAATTTAAAACTAATTAAATGAGTTGATAAATTTTACTCGTATCCATATTAAGATACTCAATGCGAATTAAATTCTTTATGAAAAATTTTATTAAAAAATCTGAATCTAAATTTACAAAATATGACCAATTTCTAAATGCGTATTTGAAATTTAGGCTATCTTTATTTCCCAATGAGACGAGTACAACATGACTAGAATAATAAAAAATATCTAAAAAAATTGTTATTTATTTAATTAATTAAAATTTTTATTTAAGAGCGAGTGATTTTTTTAGGACCTTTTTTACTTGACGCCCTAACACATTAATAAATTTTAAAATAAATAAAGGCGTATTGTCATTAACCTTCACGTCCGTCAAAACCAATATCTTTATGCTGGCCTATGATTTTTTATCATTTTTTAAATGATTTCTTTTTCTACAAAAAGATGGTTTTTTCCGAATACATCTCGTCGTGAAGCTGAGCGTCTTTTGGAGTATCTTGACAATGAACCAGGCGTTTTTTTGATCCGCGAGTCAGAACAAGACAATGGCAAATGTTGGTCCTTGTCAATACTCGACTACAACGAAGAGAAACAGCGTCATACCAAACACTACCGCATTAGAAAAATCGATTCTGGTGGTTGTTACATTTCAACCCGGAACCGATTTAACTCTTTAGATGAACTAGTTGAATTTTATTCTAGTAAATTTTTCCAAACAAAAAATTTCCTTTTTTTTCTCTAAATTATTTTTTAAATTATCAATCTTTAATCAGAAGCTGCAAACGGTTTGTGCAGGGTTTTGACCAAGCCTTGTCAAAAGGTGACAAGCTTCGTGGGTTTTAAGGACGTGTGGGAAGAGGACCGTGCAAATATTAAACTAGGACCAATGATAGGGGCAGGTAATTTTGGCGAAGTGTACAAAGGCTTGTGGCGCGAACGGTTTGTCGTGGCCGTAAAGACCCTAAAATTTAGTGACGCCGAAAAGCGCAACGTGAAAAAAGAAGAGGCGCGCAAAGAAGAATTCCGAAAAGAGCTTGAAATAATGAAAAAACTTCGCCATGAAAAATTGGTCAAACTATGGTGCGTGTGCACAATTGGCGAGCCGGTTTACATTGTGACCGAGTACATGTGCAACGGCTCGTTGTTAAAGTACATGAGAGAGGGCGAAGGAATGCACCTGAACTTTAAGGAAATAATAGACATGGCCGCTCAGATTGCTTGTGGTATGAAATATTTAGAAGGATCTCGTTGTGTACATAGAGACTTGGCCGCGCGCAACATCCTAGTTGGTGAGCGTAACATTGTCAAAATTGCCGATTTTGGTTTTGCCCAAATGTTGAACAACAATGATAAACTAGAGCTTAGCCAAGACGAGTCGAACAAGTTTCCAGTTAAATGGACCGCTCCGGAAGTGTTCACAGTTGACCCGCACACAGGCCTTAGAGCTTATACCATCAAGTCGGATGTTTGGTCTTTTGGAATCCTTTTGTATGAATTGATAACTCTGGGCGCCAACCCCTATCCCGGAATGACTCATCCCCAAGTAATTTACGAAGTCAAGGAAAATCAATACCGAATGCCAAAGCCGCAAGGTCTTTGCACAGACGCCTACTACAATATGACGCTAAAATGCTGGCACGAGGACCCGCAACAGCGACCCACATTCGATGCACTCTACCATTTTTTCAATGACTATTTCATTAACACTCAGCCGTGTTACAGAAATCCGGGAGATTAGAATTCTTATCTATAGCAACACAGCCATTCATTATATAATTTACTTTTTTTTTTTTTTTTTTTCTCAAATGTTCTTTTTTTTATAAATTAAGGATAATTAATTTTTTCTGCAAAATTTTATCAAATATTTGTAACTATTTCAAGATAATCTATCAAAATGTTCTCTATTCCAACAATAAATAATCATTCGTGGTGAAAAAGAGTTCAAAATTTAGCAAATGGTCAAGTTAAGTGCGTTGTTCTAGATTGGGCTTTGAGAATGTCTGGCAACTGATGCTGAAAATGAATTTGCATTTTAAGATTTTTCAATTTTTTTTTCTTTCCTTAATTGTAGTGTCCAATGAATAGGGTAATCCACATAGATTGTATCATTTCATATGTAAAAATTTTTCAAAAAGAGCTTTAAAAAAGAGAATTTTTTTGCTGCAAAAATTGCATCAGGTACTGGTATTTTAAATTAATGTAAAATCGATTTAGAGTTTAATTACATTTAATAAATTAAATAATTCAGAATGATAAACTTCGTTGTTTTATTTTATACGTTTTTTGCGTAAGCATAAATTGATTCTTTAAATCTTAGTATGAATCAATTCAATTAGATTTTAATTATAACTAAATCGATGCGTCTTTTGAATTGTTAATATTTATCATTTATTTTGAATAAACTATTAATGTAAATAAACTCTATTAGATGAAATTCAAAATTAATTTTATAACTAAAACAGTCCATTTTTGTGTCTTTCTTTAAAATAATACAAAATTTGATATTTAATTTGATTAATTAATTCATTTTCATGATTAATAATTATTTGTTGACAAAACTAAATTTTCCTCGTTTTATTAAAGCAAATAAATTGATATTTCCTAAAATTAAACTTTAACTTTTTCTCTAAAATTATAAGATCAAATTTAATTGATGCCAACAAAAAAAATTTTCAATTAAAACAAAATTTGAATGTTTGAATTTTAAAAAATTTATCTTTGATAGCAAAATTAATTAATACAAAAAAATATTGAGTACATTTGTTATAATAATGAAAAAAATGGTTGTCCTAAATTTTAAAAAGAAAAAATTTTCTGATCTCATTAAGATAACATTATGAAAATTGAAGTTTGAAATTTTATCAAGTTTTCAAAAATAGCAAGCTCTTTTTAACAAAATTTTTTTTGGCATGTTCTGGACTCATGAATGACCCTTACACTTAGGTCTTCCTTGTCCTAAGTGGTAATGAAACTTCAAATGCTAGTATGATGCATCATTTTGTATGGAATTTTATCCTGATTAAAATGAGCTAAAATTTTTTTCTTCGGAGGTTTTTTTCAGGAAGGGTAACACTTAACGTTGTTGGAAGACTCTCAATCATTGGATTCTTGTGAACATTTCATTTGAAATGCATGTGAAGCAAATATGCGATCAAACATTTTTGGTAGCATTGTAAAATTAATTTAAGAATATAAGATGGGTGCTAAGCGAATTTTGCTGGAAAAAAATAAAAAATAACAGTCAATAGCTAACGAAAAGATGCACAGAAAATGAGGAGCCTAAATGAACTTAAGGAACTCCTAAACCCTGTTTACCTTAAAAATATTGAATATTAAAATTAAAGCTTATGAATCTAGCTTTTGAATGATATACTTTTTAAAGTATGATTATTTAAATTCTTATATATTTTTTATTTAAAAAAAGTTTTTCTAAAATTAAAAAAATTATGAAAATGTCTTTAAAAATTTTATTTAAATTTTCAAAATGCCACTTAATTAAAAGCTTAAATTCGAACTAATAACGGGTTTAGAATAAAAAATGGCACAAAATTAATTTTATCATAAAAATGGTTTTATTTAACAAAGACTTTTAAATTATTTTGAAATTATAACTGAACCCTCTTATTTTTAAATTATTTAAAAAAAATATCAGTTAAAGTATTGAACTCCATGACTACGTATGATATCGAGCCTAGAGCGAACAGTCTTGGCATAGTGTTGTACAACCTTTGGGTCCATATTGGTCAGGCAAGTGCGAATTTTTTTTCGAGTTACTTAAGATTTCAATTACCCTCATAAACTTTAGCTTTCAAATTTCCCCAAAAATCTTCGATTGGTCGTGCTTTTGGTACGTTTCCTGGATTCACTTCTTTGGCAAAATACCTTATATATTTATCTAACATATAATTCTGTATCATTGCAAGCAAGGCGTTCTGTAGCATAATACTGAAAAGAATCAGGAACTCCTTGGATGTCATACTTAGAGAAGAACAAGCAGGATTTAGACGAGGAAGAGGATGCATAGACCAGATATTTACACTTAGGACTATCATAGTCTGGAATGGAATAGTCCCGTGTATCTTAACTTCATTGACTTCAAGAAAGCCTTTGATAGCATACACAGAGAAACCTTGTGAGCCATATTAAGATCCTATGGCCTGCCAAACAAGATAGTTAACTTGATAAAACTCTTCTATGAGAAATTCGAGTGTAGCGTGATTCTGGAAAAGGACAATCTGAGAGCTTCAATGTGTGTACAGGAGTCAGAAAAGGGTGCGTTCTCTATCCGACACTATTCTTAATACTGATTGACTATGCCATGAAGAAAACTACTGCAAGTGAGAGGGGTATATAATGGGGATTAACAGCAAAGCTTGAAGACTTAGACTTTGCGGATGATCTGGTGCTAATATCTAATACAGAAGCACATATGCATATAAAGACACAAGAGTTGGCGAATAACGCTAAACCAACCGGGCTCGAAATAAATGTGGCCAAAACGAAAGTTATGTGCATAAATACCAAATTGAATACCCCGATCACCATCGATAGTACACCAATCGAGTGTGCAAATGAATTCACATACCTAGGTAGCACAATCAGTACAACGTTGGGAACACACAGAGACATTAAGAATAGACTTGCTAAAGAAAAGACTCAAATCAGTATGGAAGTCAACCAGCTACAGTAAGGAAACAAAATTTAAACTATACAACAGTGTATTAAAAGCAACACGGAAGTGAATGTTGGAGGATGTGTGAATCTGGCAGGAAAAGTCTTAACACCTTCCACACGGGAAGCCTGCGGAGAATTCTCGGGATACACTGGCCTGAGACATAGTCGAATGCTGACCTATACAGAAGAACAAATTCAGAGCCATTAAGTCAATGCATTAAGAACAAAAGACTGCAATGGCTCGGGCATGTACTTAGAATTAAAGAAACACGGATACCAAAAAGAGCCCTTCAATGGACACCTCAACGGCGACGTAAGGTAGGACGACCAGCAGTAACTTGGAGGTCAACAATCACGAAAGAGCTCATCGAAATGAGAATGACATGGGGAGAAGCAAGGGTAAAGGCAAAAGATCGACTTGAGTGGAAATCATAAAGTAATGACCCTATGCTCCACAAGGAGTGAATAAGGAAAAAAAAAAAACGGTGCTGCCAGGATTAAAATATGATTCATCATCAATTATAAATTCATATCTGCTATATTTTAAAAGCATTCGACAACATTTTGGCCTGGCTGCCTTTTCCTGGTTAGTATTTAAATGAGGTATCATTTTTGATGATTGTTTACTTCTTTAACTTTCCGATATAGGTATAGTGCCAATTAAACTTACTAGCTATCTTTCTTTGCAAATGATCTGATTCATGATTGAAATAGGCTCTAAGTTTAGCAAAAATTAGTTTTGTATCCAAAACCAATGAATCGCATTTCAATTTCAGCTTTTGGCAAATTTTGGTTACTTTAAACAAACTTATACAAATCTTTTATGATGGTTTCGGACATTTTTACTAACAACTTATAGAAAATTCAACTTTGTGATTAAATTTTTATTTATTTTAAAGCTAGGATCAGTCTGATTTTAAATTTCGAAAAAAATTGGGAAAGGTCTTCTCCACTCATATTTATAAAATATTTTACAAAAAGAGGAATTTTCTACCTTTTAATTTTTTATCAAAAACTGAAAGTTTTTAAGGTGTTTCAAAAAAACTTGAAAAAAAATATTAGAATAAATGTAACGTTTGATATTCAGTTGGCTATTATTGCATTGAATCATTCAATGCAATCATATACGAATTAAATGGAAAACCTGTTCTTGAAACCGGTTCAAAATTAAATTAAAGAATTAAAGTTTAAAAAAAAATTAAATCTTTTAATTGAAAAAATATTAAATTAATTAAATAAAAAAAAGTTTTTCTATAAAAAACATTCAACTGATATATAATCATTTCCGAACCAGTTTACTGTAACCGCTTTTCTATCCTATTTTGACCTGAAAAAATGAAAATGTATTAAAGAACTATTTATAATAATTTTTTGACTATCCACCATTTCTTTGAATAATTATTGCCTAATTTAAAAAATTATTAGTTTAAACTGATTTTTCTTTAATGATTTTACAATTTAAATAGGAGTGATGACATTTCGATATTTTTCTTAAATAAAATTTATATATCTGAAGTTTAGAAATTCATAAATGGCTTTTATACTTGTAATCAGAAAAAATGGTCAATTCTGATGATCAAATCAACACTGTATTCTGTTTTTATTTGTCTTAAAGATAGCGTGGTGAGTTTAAGTCATTAGCAAATAAGTTAAATTCATTTGCTTTGATAAGTAAAACTTTTGTGAGGAAAAAATCAAGAAAAAAATTTTACAATCGAGGATTTTGAAATTTTTTTGTCGATTTAAATTTCTGATGTGCGACATTTAATTTTTCAGATTAATAAAAAGACTATTGCGCTATCAATTTTTATTAATACTTCATTAATTAATTTATTAAAACAATGCAAAAAAATTAAAAACTTATTTTAATTATTTAAGTTTTGGTTACCACCGAAGACTTTACGGAATGTTGGTTTGTCAATGTGGTAGTTAAGTTACCGCTTTGATAGAGATCTCAACGAAATGAATGATTAGAGGGATCTTATTAACAGTTCGAAAAGCATATTCATATTATTTAAATATAGTTATGGTTAATATAGTTAATTAAATTAGTTTTTGGGGTATTTTGAAGCTGTCTAATATAATTTGAGATAAGAATCTGTTTCTATGGGTGTGAGTTTGAAGTAGATTTTTTTAAATATGTGAGTGGTAAAGTAATAAATTTTCTTTTTTTTTATTAAAAAGAATTCATTGAAAAATACTTTCTAAAAAGCATTTAGATTCAATTTTTTTCTAAAGAATTTTCGATTGGGAAAAAATATTTATCATTTTGAAATTTGTTTTTTGAATCTTAATAATAATGATTTAATTTTTTATTTTCAAGAATTTTCTCAATTTTAAAATTTTCTCCTTTTCAATCTTTTTTTTTTTCTAAAGGGTAGTAATGGTCAGTGAATTAATCTCAGTGGTTTCAATATTTCAAGTCAAACTAATTTTAATGTAATGAATATGCTTGTTCATCAAATAGGCTTCAATTTTTTTGTTGTTGGAATTAAATGATTTCTTCTTTTAAAACTGAAGATTTAAATAAGTTTTTCTTTCACACATATTTAGATAGATATTTACTCAATAAACTTTCTATGATATCTCTATTTTGAGTATTTTTTATTTGAGAAAAAAATGATTTTTGATAATATTTGAGAATTTAAGTGTATAAAATTGATCAAAAGATCGCAAAATATGCTTTAAACAGAATAGTTAAAAGTGTTTATTTCGAAACAAATTTAATGTAAGGAATGAATTTAAAAAAAAAGAAAAATTAATCATCTAAAAGAAAATCATTTAAATTTAAATCCAGTTCTTTATTTGTTTTCAAATATCTAAGTTTAAGTTGATTGAGCAAAAAATTCCATCCATCATCTACTCTCGCTTTGCTTTGAATTACTTTAACAAATTTCGAATTCTTCGATATTTTAATGGTCTTTTCAAAATGCGACACAAGTTTGTCAAGATTATAAGTATCACTTTCACTATTTTTAGGATCATTCAAGTCTTTATCGTCCAGCTTAAATTTGTCAAGTATTTCCGTATATATAAAAATCAAGTAGCAAAAATAAGCTTGTATTAAATCTTTAAAATCAACATCAAACAAATCATCTACTGGTTCCATCATCAATAACTTATAATACCTAAATAATTAAAATTAAAATTTAATGTTAGATTGATTGCCTACTTTTTGTTGAGAAGCCGCAAATAACATGATTTATAAGTCTCAAAGCAAAACTCTCGCAATTTTTCAAATATTTGAATTATTAAGTCCTTTATTGAATTATTAATTTAATTTTAGAGAATAAATCAATGAAAAAACTTATACCTACTAAGTTCATCTGTTGATTTATACTATAATCGAATAGTACATCGATTATGTAATAGTCATTTTTTGAAAGAAATAATTTCAAGCAAATTTTATCTATTTCAGAATTTAATTCATTGTCGATTGTATCAAACGACAAATCCTCTCTTTCTTTAACCTTAAAAATTCAAAATTTTTTTTGTTAAATATCAAAATAAAGAAAAAATTCAAAACAAAAAATATATTTAACTAAAAATAATACTTTTTGAGTTTCTTGACTAATTAACGAATCTAGCAAAAAAGCTTTTAGTTCATCTGTCAAGTTTTTATTTGAAATAAGCGTCTTGAAAATTAAACCATATTAGCTTATCTAATAAAAATCAAAATTTATTTTTTATACTTGTTTTAAATTTTGTGAAGCGTCTTTTAGTAGGAGCTCAGAATTTTTAGCATCAATTTTCCAATGTTCCAAAATTAGCCTGATATTTTTAAGTAGTTTATTGAGGCATTTTTTGAATCTTATTTTAGAATAAAATTCTTCAACTCCCTCAGACCATTTAATCGCATTTTTAAGATCACCCAATTTCCAATTAGACACACTCGGCCCATTTGACTCTTTGAAAATTTTGAAATAGTCAAATAAAAATTTATATATGTCTTTTAAATCTGACATTTTAAATTGAAAAAACAGATTTCAAAAAATTTATTTAATTTTTAAAAGCATTCTAATTAGTGCATTGCATTGCAAAACCGATTGAACAAAAAAATAATTTTTTCAAAACACTATTTTTTTTTAATTTTTGAGTCTCTAAATGAATAATAGTTGGTCTCAACTTTGCCATAAGACCAAGGTTTTTTATGAATTAAAGTTTTAGTAACTGGTAAAATTGTATACCCAGTATCTCTATCTTGTAAATAGGTTGTTTTTCTAATTTTACTTTTTGGAATGCCATTTATTGTCTCCTTATCCGAATAAAAATAACTATCACGGATTGATTTCGCGTACTCTTGAGGATTGTAATTCGGTTTTGCGTACGGATTGTAACTTGAGGACAAATATGCATTATCAAAATAACTTGATCGATCCAAATTAGATGCTGATTTTGAATATCTGAGAGAATCTCCATAAACAAAAGTTTGCTGCTGGTTCAAATTCTGCTCTGCTGGTTTTCTATAGATGGTTACTGTTTTGACACTTTGTTGAGGAGTTCTAGAATATTTAGAACTCTTGCTGAATATCTTATTTATTTTAATTATTAAATTTTTTAAAAATTATTTGAATTTACCACGTTAGGATTGGGTAAGGATTTAAAATCGGTATTATAGGACTGAATCATTTTTGTTTTATATTGATCGCTGTATTCTCTCATTAAATTGTCTAAAATTTGATGACTTTTTTTTAAATCTTCTTCAATATTTAAACTTTTTAACAAGTTGTTTGAACTTTTCATAGCTTGAGGATAACTTAAATTTAAATTTGAAACTGATTTAAAATCTTGCATTGATTCTTCTAAACTTTCCAGTGCCAATTCATTCTCCATAGCCTTAATTAAATCTGTACGGGTTTTAAATTTGAGCGCTTCTTGAAGTTCTTTTTCTTGTTCTTTGAGTTTTTGCATTTCAATATCAAGCGATAACTCAAGTTTTGTATTAATGGTCTGAAGTTCTTTCCTCAGAGTCTCTATTTCGGGATTTCTTGTTGTCAAAAGCATTTTTTTCGTTTTTTTTTTTTGAAAATAAATTCTTCTGTTTTCACTTTTTTTATGCTTTAACATGCAAAGATTGTTTCAATGCACCTTGGTAACCAGCTTAAAAATAATAATTTATCAAATTACATCATAGCTAATTAGATGTTTTAGTTCGAGTTTTTTTTTGCAAAAGAAAAGCCTGGACTTTATTACGGAACCAGCCGAAAATTGCACTGAGAATCGATCAGTTAAATTATTACTCAATGATCTCTAAACAAAAAAAAGAAATTTTTTATGATAATACCTTTATTTGTTAAAATTAATTTTTTAATTTTTTAAATTTACTATCATAAATTATATTTTGATATTATTTTTAAAAATGGTCCGTATTGCCGTCATTGGATGTGGATTAATGGGGTAATGTTCTTTTTTTGTTTTTATGAAATTTAAAGATCAAGTTGAAGTAAATCAGAACAAGTTAAAAATGTACCAACTTTTGATTAAATTTTAAGAATTAATTTTTTTTAAATTTTATGTACGTTTTTTACTTTCTCAATAAGTTTAAATGAGAGGATATAAATTTTTGAAAATCAAAAAAAAATTATTTGTATTTAAAGATAAAAAATTAAAAAAAGCTTATGGTTTCTTTTTTAATTTAAAAATCATTAAAAAATCAATCTAGGTCCATTTTAAAAATTGAATTAAAAAATCAATATAGCATCTCTTTTTTTCATGGAAAATTTTTTGCTATTTAAATTTAAATTTAAATTAAGTGTTAAAATAGCAGGAGAATTCGCTTATCATGGTCATAGGGTAAAATGTTATGACAATAATATCCAAGCATTGAATAGTGTTTTTACAAAATTCCAAGCTGATAAAGTCCAGCTTTATGATGATCATGTGGTAGAGAGTCCTGATTTTACCGGTAGAATTTTGTGCCTCAGTCGATTAGAAGAAACTGTCAATGATGCTCAGCTTGTGGTCGAATGTGTCATTGAAGATTTTGATATTAAATCTGTTTTGCTTGGCAAAATAAGTTCACTATGTCCAAATGATGCAATAATTGTGACTAGCACTTTGAGACTTGATTTAACCAAATTGGCTGAACACGTATCAAACAAAGCCCGATTTGCTGGTCTTAGATTTTTGTACCCGGTTTACTATATACCAGAAGTTGAATTCACTCCAATAAAAGATACTGGTAAATAAAATTTTGATTGTAAATTTATTTAATTTTAATTTTTTTAAAGAAAATTTGGTAATGGAAAGACTAAGGGCAATTTTAGGTCAAATGGGAAAGACACTTTTTTTCAGAAGTGGATCGGAGCCTCTAATATTAACCGAAGAAAAAAGAGAATTAAGAAAACAGCAACGTATAGAAGATTTGAGACTAAGCAGTGGATTGCCTCCTGTGATGATGCTTCGTCAAGACAGTAATGCACCTGAATTGAGCCGCAGTATTCAAAATGATTTGTATAAAATTTTTATAAAGAAAAACCAAAATCAAGATTTTCATTCTATTCAAAATGGTACCGATCGAAATAAAAAAAGTCCATTAAATGGTCAAAATGAACTTGGTGACGAGAATAAAGACAATGATTGTGCAATTTGTATGGACATGGTTAGAAATAGTGTATTAAGACCCTGTAATCATATGATAACATGTTTTGATTGTTCCAATCTTCTATTTAAGAGATCAGATAACTGCCCAATATGTAGAGAAAAAATAGAGGAAGTCATCAAAATTTTCATGTCCTAAAAAGAATCTAAAATTTAAAATAAACCGTACCATTTAGAAAATGCTAGAATTCTCAATCAAGATAATTTATATCATTATTTCGAATAATTTAATTTAAAAGCTTTTGAAAAATTTCAATGAACGGTTAATTTCTTCTATTTTAAAAAATAAATAAGTATTAGGAAATCATTCTTGTTTGAATTTTTACAATAAGAAATTAAAGCATTTAAAGCTATTCAGAAATTTTTCTTTTTTTTTAAATTTTTTATTAACAAAAGCATCAATTGTTTCCTAGCTAAAATATACCATATTTTTATTTTTTAAATAAAATTTAAATTTCAAAAATTTTTAAATAATTTATTTCCATTAAATCTGCTTTTTAAAACTTGAAAAGTTCAAATCTGTACTTCAATCTTTGAATTCCAAGAAAACATAGAGCTTAAAATTATATTGAAAATTTAAAGAACACTTATTTTAGTGATTAACATTAAACAAGATTTGTTACAAAAATCAACGAGTTTCTTTAGAAAATATGAAATCTAATTAAAAGTGACAAACTTTTATTTGAAAACTTTGATAAAAATCGAATTTTGATAAAAAAAAAAAATGTGAAATAATATTTCATTAGTATTCTATAATTTTAAAGCTTAAGAATTGTGTATTTTGGAAAAAAAGTAATACAAAATTAAAGAACTCGTTACTCTCTTAAGGGCTGAAATTGAAATTGGTTCTGTAAATTGTGTCATCGAAGCTGGATTCAAGTAGTAAATTGAATAAGTCAGCTGATACAATTTAAAGAACCAGTTTTATAATTTTAGAAAAAATACAATAAGCTACTTTTTTACAGATTTTGTTGTCACAAAATTTGCGATCCCTAAGCTTCTTTTAAATAACAGAATTTTTTTATTTAACTAAAATTAAAATTAAAATTAAAATTTTGTTCAAAAAATTTTATTTCTTTATTTATAGCTATTGTGCATTAATTTTATAATATCCTTTCGATTTTTTCTTCGTTTAGGTGAAATTCTTAGCATCCGTCTAAAGGCATGCTTAAATGAACTATTACATTGAGGATACAAAATTGGATTTATAGCCGAATTTAGATACCCTAGCCATAATGTTAAAGCCGATAAATTGTCCGAAATACAATTGGGACAAAACGCAACAACAATAAAAGTAATAAAATAGGGCATCCATGTTATTAAAAAAGCTAATATTAAAATACCGAGCTGTTTGGCAGCCTTTATCTGCTGTTTTAAACGAGCCGAATAAACATCGTATTTATCATGGCGTTTGCGTTGGACGAATTTATCCAATATGCTGAATATTCCTTTGTTTTCTTTGACATGATCTATTTCAAAAGAATGGTTACTTTCGTACATGGTTGGGTATTTTTCTATCAATGCATTGCGCCTAATTGCAAGCTTTGAATCTCTACCATCAATACCACTTTTGCACTCACCACGACAATTAACAAAACTAAAAAAATTAAGATTTTTTCTAGATTCATTAGAATTCTTATTTAAATGACTCAAATTGTCTCCGCAATTTTTATTTATCGATTGAATGTAAAAATTTTTTTTTGACTGAAAACTTCCGCTATTTGAAGATGACGAAGGCACCGATTGTTTTTTTTTGAAAGTAACCCTTTTTCGATTGACATGATACTCACTTAAAACGCTAAATTTTTTATTCCGCATTTGGGTACTAGCATCAAAATTGTTCGAGGTCACAGAGGATTTAGAACTAGCTTTTTTTATGCCACTTTCATTTATGAAACATTTATTATATGGGCTATAACAAAAAATGCCGATTTCGGACCTGGATCTTTTAATGATTGTGATGAATATCTTTGAATAAATTGCTATCATGCCAATACATGGAACATAGAAATTAAATATTGTAGTAGCTATTTTGAATATCTTGTCTGTCTCGAAGTCTGTAGTGCACCTCTGCACAATATTATTTTCGATTGATATTCTTTGTTTGTCCTTGAAGAAATGTGACCATAAATTGATTGGTATTATCCATAGTGACGATGCTAGCCAAACCATCAAAACTGCTATTTTCGCTTTAGTTTTTGACTGATATGTCATAAATTTCAACGGATAAGTTATGGACAGATATCTCTCGACCTGGAATATAAATTCTTTATTATAAAATATAATATTTAATATAAAAAATTAATTTTCAAAGTAAAATTAGATATTAATCACTTGAGGTTATTAAGAAATTCAATTATATAGTAATTTTTAAAATTAAAAAAAGGAATTTTTTTAAGGCTCATAATTTTCCTCACCGCTAATTTTAATATAAACACCGCTATTTTAATAAAAATAAACCCCTAAATTAAAGTTGAGACTAATTTATCATAAAGACCCTAACTTTCTGCTTACCCGAAACCCTAATCAGGTGCCCGACTTCTAATTTAGATGAGTTTTTATTAAAATAGCGGTACCAAAACATTATTTGCCTTATTTAAAAAAAAAAAAATTCATCTAATTTATTTTGATTGCTTTATACGCTAAATTAACGACTTTTCCTTTTTCAAATGAAAGACATAATATTTATCAATTAAAAGTAAAGATCCTTAAAATATAAAAAAAATTTCATTTACGATTTTTGTCAAAATTAAATGAATAAGATGAAGAAATTTAATTGAAAAAAGTTTTGGCTTTATTAGGAAACTTTTATCAAGCTCAAGTTGTTTATTTTATTTTTTTATCTGTAGGGCTATTTTATACCTTAATTATTTTGAAAATATATTTTTTTTAAAACTCTAATTCATTTAAAAACTCTACTAATCTTTTTTTAACCTGTATTGCTTACGTGGTTCACTTAATTTTACTTTTAATTTTTTTTGTTTTTTCAAATTTTGTTTATGAAAGAGCATTGGCTCGAACATATAAAATAAATAATAATTAAAATATTATAAATATTTAACTAAATTTAGATGGGTTTTAAAATAAAGGATAAAATAAGGAAAAAGTTTTTTTTTGTCAAATATTTCAATTTTTATTCAAATCAAGACTTTTCAAAGAATTGTTTAGTAGGACTCCAGTTCAAAAAAATGTATATTTTTTAGCTATTCACACAAACACTGTTTTTCAAACATATAAAATGTGACAAGAAATCCCAAAAATATTAGATCCATTTTTCTCATTTCTTATCAAAGGTTTGTAGGGTTTTTTGCTTAGATTTTAGGTGTCAATTAATGTCATGTCCCAGCGCAATGTTCCTAGATTCTAAGCTTTTTAATTAAATTGAAGAATTATAATTTTCTTTTAAAATTATTGAAATAATAAATATTTTTAGAGCGTTAATTGAGCAAAAATAGAGAGATTTTGAAAAGAAAATTTAAAAATAAAATTACTTACGCTAAGTGTAAACAAATTAAAAATTGACGCAGTTGACGCAATATAATCAATTGATAGCCATGAACGACCTTTAAAAAAATTCAAATTAAATAAAAATTGGCTTGAATTTGATCTTATTACAAATATATGGACCCCATATCCATTTATCAAATATAATTATTGTGCCACTCAATGGCATAACAAATAAACCGATCATCAAATCAGATATTGATAGACTCAATATAAATATATTCGAAACCTACAAAAAAAGTTAATATACAGACCAATTCATAATGGGATTAAAATTCATCTTTAATTTTCATTTTCTTGTTTGTTTAATTAAAAATTTTGCAATTTTTCTAAATTTGATAATCTATTTTTATGATAATCCCATTGTATTTTACTAAATTTTAAAAATTACTGTTCTCAAAGATTTGTCAACTACAATGGCTACAATTACGAGCAGATTGCCGAATATTGCAATAAACGAAATTATTGAGATCAAACAGCCCAGTGGTATTTTGTAGTTTACTGCGATTAAGTTGAATAAAGTAAATAATTCTGATTTACTAGAACTGCTATTGGAATCAATCACTGTATTATTCAGAATAATCATCGCAAGGATAAATTATATTTTACTAAGAGTTTTACATTTAATCTAAAATAAAAATTTGATTGTAACCTAAAACAATAAAAGATAAAATAAGAATGTAAATGAAAATAATGAGCTAAGCATAAAAATTAGAAAAAATTCAAAAAACGATGGCATCAATGTCATTTAAGAATCATCATAGTTTTTTTAAACATTGAATAAAATTGCTTCCATTTATCACAGTTTGTATTACCCACTTGATTTAAATGTTATGTATCCCTACAGACTATCTTTCCAAATTAGTTTTAGTTATTTTTTGAGCAAATATTTTAATCATATTAGTTTATTTGATTTATGATTGAATTCTTGGTAAATATTGAAAATTTCAACCGTTTGCTGCCTGTTATGCGCTTAAATAAACAAATTGAATAACAAATTCTTTCTAGATACATTTATTTAAAAAAAATTCTTCAATATTAATAGCTTTATAATTGTAGAGTGAAATTTTTTTAATTTATTTAACAAAATATTCATGAAAGAGAAAAAGAAGAAATTTAAGTTCAGTTCGAAATCACAATAAAGGAGTAAAATGAATTGAGAGGAAAAAGGAAAAAAAAACGGAAGTTTTTTAAAGTAAAAAGAAATTCTATTTTTTAATTGAGATAAAGTATAGAGCGATTTTAAGAAACTATCAAGCATTATTATTTTATTAATTAAAATCTTATTTAAAAATTGATCCAAACTCGTCTCTATTTGTTTAAAATTGGCACTGATCCGAAAGAATTATTCCATTTTACATAAGCGTCCAAGTCATCATTGGAAACTGATGCACGTACTTGCTGCATGGCGTCCAAAAAATCTTGAGAGTTGATTTCTCTAACCTATCAAAAGGAAATTTTAATATTTTAATTTTAAAAAATAGGTTGATCGATTTCCTTAAATATAAAATGATTTAAAAGAAGTTTAAATTGAGTTATTAATTTTATCTTTTGATTCAAATTTTAACAATGATATTCTAAAATGTGTCTTAGATTTATAGGCATTATTAAAACTGTGAATTTCCTGGATAATTGAAAATAATTCAAAATTTCATTTCCTAATGAACTGGATGTTTGAGTTTATGACATCAATCTTTTGGGTGTAAAGCAATTGAAAAATGATTTACATATAGGTAAAACGTGATAATTGATAATTGATGAAGCAAATTTTAAAGAATAGACATAATCGAAAGAAAAATTTTGATTCTTAAAATAATTTTCTCAAGAAAATACTGTTTTATTTTAATCCATTTAATTTTTAAATACATAAGTCTTTGAAAAATAAGAAAATTAAAAAAACACATTTGCTTCGATTTTTGTTTAAAAAAATATTTCAATCTAAAAAAAAGAATTGATTATTTAATTTTGACAAATCTTAAAGTTAAACAGAAACTAATTGTTACTTTGACTTAAACCAAATAAAAATTTTGAAATAGTTATGCAATAGCACATATTAATTGAATTTCGATTAAGATTAGCTTTAAAATTTCATTAATTATTTTCAATTTACTTTTGGGAACATTGTAACCAATTTAAAATAAAAAAGAACCAAATGCACCAGCGATTTTTGACAATTAGCTAAAAATTAAATCATACTAAAAAAATTCAATTAATATTTTATATTCAAAAATTTTCAAACATTGACTTAATTAATTTACAAGATTAAATTGACAATTTGCTTAAAATTCTAAATTTATCAAAAGTCTAAAACTTGAATTAATTTGAGGCATTAGAAAAAGCCTAATAGGTTTTTGAATGAATTAAATAACTCTCAAAAAGTCTCGGCTGTCAGTTCTTAAGCAATTTTGATTTTTAAGATTGTAAACATTTAGAAAAAAAATAAAATTTTTTAGGTTATTGACGCTTAATTATCGGATAAGTCAGAATCACTTCAGAATAAATTAAAAATTTGGATAATGGTCATTATCAAAAATTTACAAACTCCAAAAAGGATTTTGGATGGTTTCTTTCACGCAATCAAGTTCTCAGCGCATACTAGGATGCAATCAAATAAGGCAAGTGCTGTGCAGAGTTGTTTAAAAGTCCCAAATTAAAGTCAAAGTCATTTAAAAGTCCGGAATTTGACTTTTGTTTTATTCTTTTATTTTCAAAATTCCAAGTCCAGACTTTAAAATTTTTTCATAAAAAAGTCCAACACTTGCTTGGCTTCTATAATAACCACCTGGGACCGCAAAAATATCATTTTTTGGAACGGAAGAAATTTTATTTGTCCTTTCACATTCATTGAGTGCAAAAAAATCTCAAGATCATGTTAAGCAATAAAAATGACAGGGAAAAATACTTTGACTGTAGTTGAGAATTAGGTGAAAATTTTCTAGATCTTACGTTCCTGAATAATTACTCTTAATGGAAAAACAGATAGATTTATTTGAATGATTTTTAAAACCTGAGAAAAAAATTGACTTTGGAATCTCGGAGCGTCGAGGTCATCAAGATTAAGACAATATATTATTTTAAAATGCATAAAGAATTTTTCTAGTCATTTTATTGATCGTGAAAAAAAATAAATAAAAGTCTTTGGCTCGGACTTTTGAAAAAAAAAGTCTGGACTTGGACTTGACTTGGAACATGTGACTTTTAAACAACTCTGGTACTGCGTTGGGTCAACCAAGGCGAACATTCAGATTAGCGAAAGAAGAGAAAGAAATGACTTAATTCAATGTTTAAATTCCAAAGTGGTATCGATCGAGTTAACTGAACCAAACTTTCTATCAGATATTACTCGATATCTTCATCAGGGTCTGCTTTGGAAATCAGTGGACACAAAAGGAGACTATTGAAAATTTTTTAATTATTAAAAATTACAGTCAGAGAGAACAATTTTTTTACCAACAGAATAGTAAATGGGTGGAACAAGCTTCCTGAGGAAGTGATCAATTCTATTTCAGTGAATCAATTCAAAAATGAATACGATAAGTCCTTATCAAAAAGACATGTAAAAAACATACATATTAGCCTAATTTTAAGTTGTATGTACGGTGTAAGAGCTACCATAATAGTCTCCGTGAAAGACTTCTCCGCAAGTTTCTTGCAGTAGATAATTGTTATAATTATTATTAATTTCAATCCACGTCTTGACTGACTTTTTAATTAAACGTGTAGTAGACTTTTTAAAACTCACCTCGTCCAAAGCTACTGTCTCTATCATGCCTTCAAGATTCCTTATCGGACCAATAGCTGCAAAAATAACAAAATTGTCATGGTCTATTAAAAAATTATATTTTTTTAAGAAATTACCAGCTTCTCTGCAAAGATGCGTCATATCAGCCCCCGAATACCCTAAAAAAATAACACAATTAATTTAAATTAATCTTCAGGTGATTAGACAATAAGTAGAAAAAAAAATAGAAACTCTATGTCTGATCTTGATGTCTTAAATTAAAATGAATCATATATTTTAAAAGAAAATCATTTAAATCACGAATACCTTCTGTTAATTCTGATATTCTATCAATTTCTTCCTCAGTTAAATTACATGGCTGAGTTTTCATTAAATTAATTATTATTTGCTTTCTGCCAATGAATTCCGGTAATGGAATGTATAATTTTTTGACAAAACGTCGTCTGGCTGCGTCATCTAACTCTTGAGGTCGATTGGTGGCACCAATTAGTAAAATTCGTTCTTCACCTGTTGTTCGAGCACCATCCTTTAGAAAAATATAGAGTCAAAACTATTTTTCAATTTTTTCTCACCATTTGAATAAAAAATTCTGTCTTTAGACGCCTTGAAGATTCACGATCGTCATCTGACCTCTGTGATAACAAAGAATCAATCTCGTCCAAAAAGATCACGGCCGGCTGATAGCTTCTGGCCACTTCAAATAGAACTTTGACCAATTTTTCACTCTCGCCTTGCTTAAAATTAATTTTGTTTTATTTGATTTTTTTGTATATTTTAAAATTACCCATTTGGAAGTTAATGTTGAAGCTGTGATGCTGAAAAAAGTGGATTTGGACTCATTGGCAATGCATTTGGCGATCAAAGTTTTCCCCGTACCTAGTACCAATTGTTAATTTGTTTAAAAACATAAAAGGTGTCCAACCTGGGGGTCCGAATAAAAGAAGGCCCTTTGGAGGACCACGAAGTCCATTAAAAATGTCTCTAAAAATTTCAAATAGTTCTTATATTATGCGAATTGTTTAAAATATGAAAATAAAAGATAAAACTGTTTTAATTTTAGTATTTAATTAAAGATTATTTTGCGTAAGGCTAAATGCTATGTTCAGCAGTTTTGATTTGATCTAAAAAAGCTTGGATGTTTTTCAATGAAAATTATATTTCATTTGATATTCGCTATCAATATATTTGAGAACTACTAATAATCAGTGTCTTCAAAGTGTAAGAAATTAAATTAAAGCCTGTTTTAATAAAAAAAATGTTGCACTTGACTTGAATTCAAACCATAAGTTTCATGTAAAAATTTAGATACTGAAATCATTATTTGATATACTAAGTTGTAAAAACCCTATTTATCTAAATTAAATTTTGGAAATAATTGAAACTCCAGTAGTTAATGAGTGATTTTTCCGCATTCTCAATCGAATAAAACCATAGAATTTAGTTTGAAAGATACTGAATGAATTAGTGCGGATTCCTAGTTTACTCGAAAATAAAGAAAACAATTCCTCAAAAAAAATTTGATCAATTGACATACGGTCTAAGCATTGGCCAAATCACTATTTCTTTGATTGTTTTTTTCACAAATTCAAGTCCAGCTATATCGTTCCAAGTAATTGGTGGCGTCTTATCCATTACCTAGATGAATAAAAAATTTAAATGCTGTCAAGTCAAAACAGCAAAGAAAAAAAACTAATTCAAAAGAAAGGTTTTGGTCTGACATGTGAACCATGGTTCATCTAAAATGTGAACAATTTTTTAAAAGACACTTAAATTGAATAAAAATTAAATTCAAAAAAAATCTTAAATGACTATTAACTTAGTTTGTGAAAAACTGTAGATTCCTAAAGGAATAGTGGAAAATTGATCAAGTTTTGAGCCGTAAAAATATCCTACTATACTTAATAAATATTTTGTTGATGATAGGGATCTAAAAATATATAACGAGTGTAGAAAAATTAAATAAAATGTTTAAATTTTTTTTTATTCGTAATTTTTTTCAAAATCTATAAATCATTTCTCTTTCTCTCTTTGTAAATCTAATTTTTTTGTTCACTTGGAATTTTTTTATCTAACTAAATTTTTTGGTTCACCCAAATGACAACAAAATACTTAGCTCGACAAATTTTTCTCCAGACTGAAAGTCTTGAATTGTTCACACATCAGGGGAATCATAGAATACTTATCGAACTAGGTCCAAAATAAAACTGAATATTACTTCACTCATGATAGTTTCAATTAATTTTTGATCAATGTTTTTTAAGCTTTCAATTTCTGTACTATTATTAGGCTGAGTATTTTTACTTTGATTCAAATAGCTCGATTGATTCGAAGTTTGCTCATCATTACCATTTCTAATAGGAAGATTAAATTTACTGTGAACGCCTCGTCTTAAATAAATCAGAATCAATCTATTTAAAGAAGCTTTCGAAGAGACAAACTTGGCTGGGTTGCTTGCAGGAGGATTATTCATGGGTCTTTTGGCCATTGAATAATAATTATTTTGTTGTTGATTTGGCTGGTTTTGTTTTGCATTATCCATCAGCAATTGTTCCTTGGCGGATTTAAAAACACTCGTATCAACGTCATAGTTTCCATCATTGCCTTGTTTTTCTTCATCTTCATTTCTTCGTTTATAGCACTTTAAAATCCATTTAGTTAATTTATGAGATTAATTTAAAAAATTACTTTTGTAGCTCTGGGTTCATATCTCAAAGAGGAGACTTGTCAAAAATTACTAATTAATTTTAAATAATCTTTATTATTTAGCTTACATTTATTAGAAAATCCATTGCCGCCAAGGTTATTATTAAAGGTGTTGCTATTTAAACAATTCACCGGATTAAAACTGTTCCCATTGGGATTATTGGTATTATGATTAAGAGTGTTAAAGTTCCCAGTGGAATTTTGAGTTCCAGATGAATGTAAACTGCTCGATTTATACAAACAAGGTTTATACGGAACATTTAGTGTTGATGTTTCATTAGAATTAGCTACAACTCCTTGATCACTATTTGAACTAATATTTTGAGTTTGTTTAAAGAAATTCTTTTCAGTGGGCGGCTTATTTTCTTTTTGTGTCTGAGATTTATTACATGAATTAGCTAAAATTTCTTCAAACAAATAATAAAAGATATAAATGTATACATTTTTTTTAAAGAATTACTTTGGTAAAAAGTTGACTTTTCATCAAAGAAATCTAATTGACTGTTTTGGCATAGGGGCTTGAAAGACGTTCTATTGAAATTGAACAGTTCTTTTTGGTATTCGGAAAATTTTTGAATGTTCAGATTGCCAAAATCATAATTGTTCGAAACTTTTTTAAGTTGTATTAATTGATTCTAAGGAAAATGCAAAAAATTTTACATTGTGAAGAAGTCAAAAATGCATCAACGGCTTAAATAAAAAGAATTAGGGATCAAATAAAGTCTTTAAGAGAAATAATTACGATTTTTTAAGCCGAACGTTGATGAAAAGCTCGCAATTTCCTTCAATTTTGTCTGGTAATTCTGAATAAAACTATTTAAAATAAGATCATAGCCATTTTTATCAATTCTTTCAAAAAAAAAATATCATATTGTTACAAAATGTGGAATGCCTTTTGAAGATTATTATTAAGAAAAAATTGTTCCCCTGAACACTTTTCCTTCTTAGCATTATAGCAAAGACATGCAAAGGAAGTAAAATTATTGTAACTAATAAAAATGTATTTTATCTCGACATTCATAGTAAAAGCTTTTATTTAAAAAATATAATTAATTACAAATTATTGCTAATCGCATCATTGAATTCGTTTATGTAGCGTTTTTGATTTCCGACTAGATAATTTTCGATAAGGTAATCAAAATTTTTGTCACCATTTCCTAATGATATATAATTTATCAAATTTTCGTTCGCTTTTTTCAACCGTTTTAAAATTTCATCATTCATTTTTTAATTTTTTTTTCAAAAATAAATTTTGTATGTTCATTTGATTTAGTCTCTTTAGTTGACTAAATAAAATATTTTCAAAAATTAATTATGACCATTTTGAATTATAATTCTGAAAGATTTTAATTTTAAGATTTAAACAACTTGCTCCAATACATAATAGATGTAAGAAGAGATTTATTTTTTGATTGATATTAAGCCCTTTTTTAAGAAATTAACAAAATTGTATTAAATTATGTCTAATCTTATAAGAAAATTGAAAAAAATAAATTATATACTCCCATTTTGATGAATTAAAAAAACTGAATAGTCTAATCTTTTTAAATAACTTTTGTTCAATTTTTTTTTTTAATTCAAAATTTAGATTCATAATTATAATTATTTGACTATTTTTACTTGATAAAAATATCTCAAGAAAATTTGAAAGAAACTCTCAAGATTATTTTGAAAGTGACATCAGCTTATTATTTACAACCAAACTAATTGATTAGTTAAGTGTGTATACATTTTTATTGATATTTATTTGAATAAAAATTACAAAATAAATAAGATAACTAAAAATATATGTAATTATAATCTAAAAAACACTTAAATAAATTTTGACTTCTAACGAATAAACGTGACTCTTCCCGAATTGAGTTTCAAGTGTTTTGCATTGAGTTCCTTAAATTTGAAAATTGAAAGCAATTAAAAAAAATACAAATTATCGACATTATAAAAAAATATATAATTATTCATCCGTTTAAACCAATTTTATTTATTTATATTTTAATTTATGCACGAACCCTCAGGTAGTTGAAAATAATTGAGTTTAAAAAAATAAAAAAATTTGATTTATTCAACAAGTGTTCCATGTTCTATTTGAAGAAAAAATTGAAAATTATTAACTTATTTTTATTAACACAAAAAGTCTAAATTGACTAAAAGTCGCTCTCATCGAAAACTTGAACATTTTCCAGACACGTGGTTTGAAATTATTGAACGATGCATTCCTGCTTTTTTTTGAAGATTTATAAGGTACTATTTGTCCGTCATTGACATTTTTGTCATGTTTAAAATTTATTTTTTATTTTTTTTATTTGCCAAAACTGAATATTTTAAACAGTATTATAAGTAATGACCCCAAAAAAATTCTCAAAAATTACTCAAAAATTCTTTAGACAAAACAAGATCAAAAAACAATCTTTTTCAGTGAAAAAGATGACCAAATATAGGAAATTCAAAAAGAATTAAATTATACTTAAATTCGAACATTAAAAAATATTGAGTTTAAAATTTTAAATTTAAGAAAATTTAGAATGATATTAAAATTTTGTTGAAAATCAATAATCAATATTTAATTTGGGTTATGTTTGAATTAATTAATTTAATCTTTTTAATTTTCGAATTTTTATCTATTTCAATTCAATTAAATTCAACTTGATGACAAATAGTGATGTAAACTGATAGAAAATTGACCTGTCGTTTCAAAGAGACATTACAAGTGAAAATTAAAATAAAAATAAATTCAAAGTTTCTTGTATTCAAAAAAATCATAGAAAAAAAAAACATTAGCTTAAAATATGAAAAAATTTTAAATAAAATAAGCAATCAGTGTCAATTAGATAAGTATAGTTATCTGGATATATTTAAAAACATTATATTTTTAGTCGAAATTGATTAGTCTTAATTAAACTAAATTTTAAGTCATAATCCTTTTTTTTATACTAAACTTTATCTTTTCTTGTAGTATTCCTTGATTTTGTCAAAGTGTTCGATAGAGTTTGTCACTCCTCTCTTAGATCCAAAATGATTGCTTATGGTTTTTGTATGACCATTATAAACTGGGCAAGTGATTTTTTGGCAAATAGTTAATAGGCACCAGATAATTCTGACTGGATCGATGTGACAAGCGGTGTCCGGCAAGGCAGCGTTCTCGGTCCATTGGTGTTCGTGATTTACATCAACGAAATGCCAGCAGTAGTTAGTTATAGTGAAGCTTTATGAAAGCAAACTAATTGCATTTATTCACAGTAAAAGCGACATATTAATACTACAACAAGACCTGGATGCACTCACGAAATGGTTCAACACTTGCTGCTTATTAAATGTTTACAAATGCAGCCTATCCTCTAAAAGCGACATTTAGGAGGTGACATGGTTCAATTTTTCAAACTCAACAAAGAAGTCCATCAAATCAGTTGGACGACACCTCATGCGCCTTGCAACTCAATGTTCCAAACTAGACTTGTGCAGGAAATCAGAGGACACTTGAGAAGAATCTCCGGTCAAACTTCAACCAACTCCTTCAAGAATAGTTCTGTAAACGAATGGAATAATTTTTCATCGGAAGTTATTGAAGTTTCAAAAGTCAATCAATTCACAAATAGATACGATAATTTTAAGTGTAGTCTAAAGAGATTCACATTTCCCAACACTGAGTTAAAGTAATAAGTTTTTTCCTGGAACTTCTCGTTTTTTTTTCAAGATCTTTTCAAGCTCTATATGTTTTTAAAGCCGTCAACCCTGGATAATCCGACCCATTTGGTTCTACAATTTAATGACAACATACAGAAAATGTTGGAAACTTGATAATCCGGAATTAAGAAAAAAATAAAAAAATGTCGGATTAAAGAAAATTATACAAAAATGATTTATTAACTTTTTTTTCAATGCAAATAGCCAAAAATAAATATAAAAAAAATAAAATTTTTAAAATTTGTTCTAAAACAATTGATCATTATTTTTAAGTTTTTTTTAATAAATGTCTTTTTTTTTCTTCCTTTAATTAAAAAAATTTTTACAGATTATTCCATGATTTTATTATTAATCTGTGTGAATTTTTCTTAATTGATAACCAAAAGCCCCTTATATTAAAATCGCTATATTAATAACAGAGTTTTCTTAAACTTTTACGACTGAATTTTCTTTTTTTCTCTTAATTATTGCAACAATGATCGTATTTGTCAATGTCAACAATATCTATTTGATTGTTTTGTCAAACAAAAAAATTTCATTAAATATAATCGAATTTCTTGTAACTTTTCTATTTGACGTGATTGCAGAGTAATATTAACAAAAATTTTGTTTGATTTTGTTAATGAAAATGACGAAATACAGAAACTATCCGACATTTTAAGCCGGACATTAGATATTATTTATCATGTAAATATAAAATGAATTAAAGAGAAATTTGAATTTGGTTGAAATTCCGAATATTACCGATAATCTTAGATCGGATTATCGAAGCTTGATTGTATAGTTTTGTATTTCATTTACTTATTATAAGTTATATACTTTATTGTTAATGAAATAGATAACTATTAATGTATTTTTATATGCAACTAGATTTCAATATATGTGCATCTAGCTACCATAGATTCTTTCTAGAAAGACATCTTCGCAAGCCTGCTTACCGTAGCTCATTAATATTATTGTTATCATTATTATTATTATTAAACAACATAAAAACTAAATTCAAAAAATTTTTGAAATAAATCAAGAAGATAAAGGGTCAGAGTTATCAGCCAGGTTAGCTTAAATGAGAACTTGGAATGCCTAATGGTTCACAGGAGGTGAAATTATATAAAAAAAATAATCGCCTTCTTTTACAACTTAAAATGGAATTATCATGCTATTTTTTTAAATCGACTATGGTATTTAGTCAGCACAACTTAAAATTCAGCAAGCATTGTTCGAAGACAGAACAAATTAAAATTTTTTAAAAGATACTGTTTTGGCGGCACAAAAAATTCAAAATATCCAGATTTCACTCGATCTAAGCTTATCATCATTTAGAAAATTATTATTAGTCATTATTGCTAATCAAAAATTATACAACAAGGATTTTTTTTTTGTTTTGTTTTTATAAGTATTTAGTCATAAATCTAAATAAATTTAAATTTTAAATTTTTTAAAGAATTTTTTGTTTTCTCAAGATTTTAACTTTTTAATTGCTATAATCCATGATATGTGCTTCAATAAAAATTAAACAATCTACTTAACCTAAAATTCAAAAATAGCTAAAAATAAAAAAAAAAGAAAGGTGTCAAATTTTATCAATGAAATTTCCTTGTAAAAAAGAATAAAATTTTTTTTTCCGCATTTTGATATTCCTGCAAAATTCCATCTGTTCGTTTTGTTCAATTGAATAAATTTAAATTAAAAATATTTCGTTTATAAAGACTTACAAATAAAATTTTATTATTTGGAGCTGATTTATAAAACAAGATAAAAATATAAATCTTTAAGTGGACTCAATAAAATGTCTGAAGTTTACAAAATAAAATGAGTTTGTGGTTACTTGAATACAAAATTATTCAGTGCAAACACAAAAGGATTTAGGAAGTGAGTTTTTCTAAATTGAGCTTAGTAGAAATTTCAAAGCTTGCTTTCTTCTAGGTTTATGGCAATAAATCAATACATTTAAGAAAAATTGAGTTACCATGGAAACGATTTAGTGCCTGAAATTCATGCTCTAGTATATTTCTGACTTTTTTAGCTTTGAGAACAAATAATTTCTTAATAAATTGTAGGTTTTATCTTAGAATTTTGGCAACAATTAAAGCATAAATTTTATGTTTATTTAATACTAACATTTTAATTTAATTTTAATTCCAAGCTGGCACTTGCAAAAATATCTGATAAACCTAAGCAAAGCCTATTGGCATTAAAATTAAAAATTCAAATGCTCTTGTAATAAAATTAAATTTTAAATAAAATAATTTTTAGTTAATAGAACTAATTAGAATTCACCACATTTTTAAAAATTAAACAAAAAAAATTTAGATTAGAAAAATGGCCGAATGTCCAAAGATGTGTTCTCAATCAGCCAATGTGGCACCAGATCAAATTGTAATTGATGATTGTGAATTTGAAAAATCTGAAGAATCCAAAATGTGCATTTTGCTTTTAAAAACTGCCTATGCGGAAAAAAATTTCAATCTAGCTGACGAAATAATAGAAGACATGGTATCGAAATCTTTGGTCAAAGGCCTTATTAAACTTCACACAGCATGTGGCTACGGTTTAGTAGAATTAGTAGAGCGCTATCTAAAAATTGACCGAATGGACCCCAATGCACTGTGCTCCTTCAATGATTTAAACAATATAGCCCCTATTCATTTCTGTGCTGGCATTGGCCCCGACCCTCTAACAAACAACAGACACAAGTGCATAGAGCTGCTTGTTCAATACGGCGCTTTGGTGAACGCGCTGACAACGCGCAATGACTCGGCCTTGCACTGGGCTACAAAACTAGGTGACCTGGCCACTTGCGAAGCTTTGATCAAATGTGGAGGCGATGTCAACTTAATCAACATTGATAATTGTACATGTGCCCATGGTGCTGCCTTTTACAAAAATATACCAATTTTAGAACTTTTAATTAAAAATGATGTCAATGTTCTGGTAAAAGATGTAAGTGGAAAAAACATTTTGCATCTTTTGTGCAAAGATAATGACGAAAGTGGCTTACAAGTGGAAACAGAGATAGAGAAAAAAAACTACGAGGAAAAATTTTTTTTCAAATTGATCACCATGCTGCTTGAAGAATTCAAAATGGACTGTAACGAGACAGACTTGAGTGCTTGCACACCATTCATGTACGCTTGTGAACAGGAAAATTTGGAATTATTGCAAATTTTATTAGATCATAAAGCAAATTTGAATTTAATTAACAATGAAGGTGTTACATGTATGGTTTTGGCCATTGTCAATTCCTGTCCAAAAGTGGTGGATTTTTTGCTAAAGAACGGCTTTGACCTAAACAACCGCCACCCGAATTGCTCATATGTGACGGACGCGGCCTATTTAAACAACAAAGAGATACTTTTATTGCTATTGAATGCGGGATGTAGCGCAAATGAGACCAGAGAAGATGAAAATGGCGTGATTTTGAACCCGTTATGGGCCGCATGTGAAAGAAGCAATACTCAAATAGTGGAACTTTTGTTGCAAAGAGGTGCTAACCCGGTTGTAAAAGCCGAGTTCAATATGACTGCACTACACTGTACGGCAATGGCACAATATGAAAATTTGCAAATTGCCAAATTGTTGGTAGATTACAAATGTCCGATCAATTTGAAAAGTTCCCAAGCGGGCGAGACTCCTCTTTTCTTGGCATGCAATTCGGGATTTTGCGAAATGGTTGAGTATTTGATCAGTCTTGGAGTGGATGTAAACGATTGCTCACCAATGACCAGGACTTGCTTTCAACAGGCTATTTTTCGCAGTCATAAAGACATTATCATGCTCTTGCTCAATAAAGGATATGGTTTAACTAATGACGATAAAAATGATCTAAATCTGCTTTTAATGGACCTTTACCAAGAGAACGATGTAGAAATGTTAAATTATTTTTTGGGCAAAAATTTGACTTGTAAACAAGCAATTTTGGAATGCATCAAAAACGTGCATACATGGAACAAGGAAGATTGTACTAGTCAAACTAATGATGCCTCTTTAGTAGCCACCTTGTCTGATTTAAAACTTGACTTTTCTCAGCCAGAAGAGCAAGTCTATCCGAAAACAATCGAAGAGTTGAATGCTTTTCTCGACGCAAAACAAGAATTGGACTTCGATTCATCGGATAATGACGAAGTTAAATAAAAATTAACTCATTTTAGTAGATCTAGATTAATAAATTCGAATAAATTTTTGAAACAATAAAACTTTTTTTTACAAAAAACCACCTGTTGTCAATAAATTTTTGCTCATGTTTAAGAATAAAAAATGCAAAAAATCGATGAAAATACGATGAAAATTTTTTTAATTTTTTGAAATATAAATAAATTTAATATTCGATAAGGGCATATGATTATTTATACTATCAAAAAAGATGCATGTTACTATCAAATTTTATTACTGTAAAAAAAAATTATTTTCACTAAATTAAAAGATTTAGTGAATACAAAATTGATTTATTCGATATAAATTTATATTTTTTTTAGTATAAATTTTTTTTTTAAAGTATAATTAATTAAAAAAAATATTAAAAAAAATAATTATTATATTTTTTGACGCTTCGACGATATTGTTGCCACATTTGTGTTTTTCTTGGACAACCTCTTGTCCATTTTTCGCTGAAATTGTTGACGTTTATTGCGAGGTCTAATGAATCGTAAGTCTTGTGAAGATCATACTCTTAATTTTTGCTACGTTTGGCTTTTAGAACATTGACCACATTTATATTGTCATCGATTGATTCTCATCTAAAATGGTTTCGTCATCAGTGTAATGTCTAATAACAAAAGAGCCACTAAAAGATTCAGTTAATGACGAACTTGTTGCCTTTTTTATGCTTTCTTTCTTTTTATTATTTATTTATTTTCTGTACCGAGCTAGAGCTCAAAAAATCATACAAATATGTATGATTTGATAAGTTTACATAATTTTACATCAAATTTCACATTTATTTTTAAAAAATAATCTAATTTTACCAAATCTGACGTAATATTACTGTTATAAACCTTTAATAAATATGTATTTCCCGGATTTGTTAGGGTCTGGTGGTTCGAGGTTATAACACAAAATAAAAATAGAGAAATAATTAAATAAAAATAACTTTATTAATAACTGGCCGCTTCTAGCCAAAACAAATAATAAAGAAAAGAGAGAAAAAATGGCTAAAGAATAAAGTTTTGAATCTCTTTTCCTATATTATAATAATAACTAATAATAACTTAATAATAATAAATTGTATGTCTAATTTTACACAGTGTTAAATAATAGCGACTTGCTAAGAGCATGAGATCATAGTATTGCACTGTCAATAATAATTATAATGTCCCTTTTCTTTCTTAGTGGATAATGAGGAGGCGCTCATATCCTTTTCAAATACCTTTTTGAGCAAAGGCTCCGATCTGACACAGAGGCTACTGCATCGAGATTGCACTGTCAAACTATACACATTTACGTTGGAAAGATTCGGTGTTGTAGTTATTGAGAGAACTCCAACATTACGTAAAAAAAAAATTTTTTTATCTCTTTACCAGTGGATTTTTAAAGAAAATCCGATTTTTAAAAAAAACTTAGCATTTAATTTTAAGCTTTAATAATTAAAATACTTTCAAACAAATTATTTTGATTATTTCTTTAATAACAAATTTACCAAAAATTATGTTATTATTTTATTTTACCAAATATTTTTTTAAATTAGGCTAAAAAAAGAAAAAATCTTATTGTTTTTATTGTTCTTTACATTTTAAAACTGTTTTTTTGAAGATTAAGGCATTTAGTAAAAGTTACCACTCATTTAAAAGAGCAGAAAGAGAAAAGTTTTTTGACATATAATTGATTTTGACCAAAATGTTTTTTTTTTATAATAGATTCAGGGGTGCATTTTTTAAGTTTCCTTTTTTTTATTAATTTTGATAAAAAAATTTATATATTTTATCTTTACGCCATATTTGTATTAAGCTATTAGAGTAAAAGACTCGAATAAGAACCATTTCATGCATCTTGGAAGATATTCCTAAGCTATTGAATTAAACTTTTTTAATAAAATATAAAATATTCGTGCTATTTTTTTCAGTTTAAAGAAATTAAAAACTTATTTATCAATGAAACAAAGAAATTAATTAAATCTAAGTTTTCCATTAAAAAAAATTTCTAGAATAGTTAGAAAAATCATTCAGTCTTATACCAATTTTACCAATAGTAATTTCCTTTTTCCTTAATTTTACGAAAAATTTTGAAAAAAAAAGGTATAGTCATAATTTTTTGTCAATTTTTATTGAAATTTAAATTTTGAAAGTTAAATATCGTATTTGTTAAAAAATTAATATTTTAATTTACACAATAAAAAAAATTATTGATTCATCTTTGAAGTTTCTGAACAGAATTAGCTTTTTAAACGTCTGAAAAATTAAGTAAAAGAAATAAACTTTTATAAAGTGTTAAAAAAATTAAACTTTCACAAAACATTGAATTTCTGATTTCATTTTTTATTAAAAAAAATTGGTTTTGAGACGAATTACGAATTTGATTAATTTAATTTAGTTACATGATATAATTAATTATTGTTTTATTAAGTCTTTGTTAAAAATTCTTTTTAGCGAAGCACTTTTTGGTAAGACAATTTTTCAAAATGATTGATCGATGGTAAGTGTGTTTTTGCTCGCTCAATTTACCACAGATTTTCGTTTAGTGATTTCTTCCAACTTGTTGAATCGATAGCTGCAGTAGATTTTTTTCTAATAAGATTATTTTTACCTTTTTCAACCATTTTGCTTTCCCATTCAGAATAATCTTTTTTGTACTGTTGCATTAATTCGTTTGCTTGGTCGACGAATTTCTAAATACAAATTCTCAATAACAAAATCAATTTTATTTATTTAGTACCTGTTTTTCTTGTTCACTCATTTTTTTCCATTTATCAGCAGCATCCCGCACAAAATCTTTTGAACTAGCTTCGCTTCTGTCCAAAGTCTCGCAGTATAAAAAAAACGCACCGCTTGGTCTCTTCGGAGCATTTTGTCTAATTTTTTCCTTTTGAAAATAATAAACAAATTTACTGAGTTTTAAAAAAATACTTTTTTAATTCGTATCTCTTTGAATTTTAAAAAACGTCTTAATTTTTCCTTGTTAATATCATATGTTAAATTTTTGACTTCGTTCTTATTCAAAGTTGATAAAATATTCATTTTTTGTTGAGTTAGATTTTCGCGGTTTTTAACAGCAAGATCAATGTACGGCTAAAAAAAATATTTATAAAATAAATCTATTAAAATAAATTTTAACCAAAAACAAACTTTTTTATCTAAATCAGACATTGAATTCCATCTTTGGGCAATATCTTTGAATCGTTTCGGTTTTATGGATTCTAAATTATTAAAATTGAATATTTTTCAATTTTCCCAACGTGATTACTTGATTTAAGCTGTTCTTTGACAAAAAATGAATAGGCTGTTATTCTTTCATGACGCTTGATGTCAATCATTTTCAAAACATAGTCTTTTGGATAGGAAACATTTGTAGAAAAATTCATGAAGATTGGCTTGTATTTTTCTACGTCATGACAGTTGGAGATTGTTGTCTGATTTTTAAAACTGACAAAATTAAGTTGTTTTGGTATGAGATTCAATCTTTTTGAAATTTTATAATTTGATAAATACTTTTTTATTTTTTAATACTTATTGAAGCATCCAGAGCCTTGGCATATTAAATTTTTGAGCATATTGATTCTGAATTTAAAAAAAATATTCTAGTTAAATTTATGAAATTTAAATAAAAAATTGTATTTTCTAAAAATAGTTTTTTTTCTAGTATTCAACTTGAATTTTTAAAAAGCAAAATAAATTTTACTCTTTATTAAATCTTTTATTCAATTTCATTCAACATAATTTTCAAGCATGAATGTCTTATTTGAAGTAAGTGTTCAGTAATAAAGATCATTCACCATCAAATTAATAAGAAATTAAAATTTTTGAAATCTAAGAAACTTTTAGAAAATTTTCCAAGATAGTTGCGATTTAAACAATTATTTTAGAAATGATTTAATTAATTAAGATGCTTATTAAATCGGATTTTATTCACATTGAAATTCCACTCAAATAAAACTGAAATTTACCTCGCCGATGATTTTAAAAATGAATTGAAAATTTTTTAAAGATAAATATGAACATGTCACTATTAATTTGTAAAAAAGACTTGGGAAATAATAAAATTTCAGAAAAAATAAAGAATATATTCACATAAGGCAATGCATTCTTTTAGACATAGTTAGAAATTTCTAAAATAATCTCTTACTTTTGAATGTGCAACTATTAGATGCTTTTGTAAATAAGCTGAGTTCAAGTTTGGCTTGAAATGTCATGGGAAGATTTTTCAATCAAAAAATTGTAATATTTAATGAATTGTAATGTTTAATTTTTGTAAAATTTAAGAATTTACAAATTTCTAAGTATATTAAAACAATATATGTGGGAAAAAGATTTAAACTTTACAAGTTAACTTTTGATAAAGGATTAAAAACTTTTTTAATGATTTTTTTTAATTTTTTAAAATTCTTGGTTAAAAAAGCAAAATTTCATTATTTTCAAAGTCATTTTACAAAATGACACATTTAACATTTTGACTGTGACAAATATATATTTATTAAAACGTATTCAAACATATATCTTTATTTTTTTGTGTTTAATAAATTTTTTGATAATTTTCTTAACAATTCTTGGATAACATATTTGTTAAAATAATAATTTTATTATCTGAGTTTGAATTTCTAAAAAATTAGAAATTAATATCTCTGATATCACGGTTCATGATTTGAAGCATTATTATAGAAAATGAAATTAATTTTTTCAAACGATTTTTCATTGTATTTTGGAATATTTTTGAATCATTAATCAAATTACTTTTCTAATCAGGAAATATAAGGAATACTAATTTTAACTTTTTAAAGAGTCAATCAATTTTTAAATATTATTATTAGAACAGTCAGATGGTGACAAATTATTTTCAAATTTAATAATCAATCTATTTAAAAACCATAATTTAAAACTAAAATAAGCTTTAACAGTACATAAATATATATAATAGCAAATCATTTAATAACATTAATATATAACTTTTCTTGTATATCTGTAGAAAATAAAACAAAAAGAGAAAAATCGTATTTTGATTTTTACTAGTAAATTTTCTATCAGTTATATGTAAATGATTTTTACATTTTAAAATATTAAATGATGATAAAGATCTCCTTGAGGCTCAGAGCTTGATTTGTCTTATCATTGATATTGACAATGGTAAAAGATTGTTCAATTGAGCTAAACAAGATAAAACCTTTATTGTGAGCCTAGCAATAAATGAATAATCGGTCTAAGCACGCTGAAATGCACTCGTCCTGGTCAATCAATGATAAATCAATTCGGTTGTAAAAATTACAGTTATTGTGTAACTCAAAATGCTATGGAGGCAACTCAAGCTGCAAAAATAAATAGATGTACATTTTGACCGATAGATCAGAAAGTATACAGAATTATGTGTTTTAGAAATATACGGCAACAAATATTTATAACATTTATTCTTTAGCCGATGCACAAATATTCAGCAATAAAGCTTCTAAATTTAGATGACTTAATATTAAAGTTTAATGTTTGCTGTAAACTAAAACATTGAAAATATAAAATTATAGATTGAAGTTCATTTTTTAAATAAAACTACTTAATTTTTATTTAGAAAATTAAAAATTTTCAGGTAATCAAAAAAATTATCGAAAAATCTTAGGAAATGAAACATGAAAAGCGATTTCTTTAATTTGATTTAATTATATTAAACTATATCAAAAGACAAAATTAAAACGAAATGTTCACATAAAAATTTGAAAAGGTCTCGATTGGGACAAGATAATTTTTTTAAAGCTAATACATTTTTTTAAATAATCTAATTCAATTATTTTCATTAAAATTATTAGTAGAATTGAAAGAGGCTTTACAAACACTAATCCATATTTAGCTCCAGTGCAATTGTGGCAGACTTTCTTCACATTTTCTTCGCCAAGCATCACAGTGTTTTATCGGATTTTATTTGTAAGTTTCAATAGCTAATTAAGTAAACAAGCTAAGTGTTCTTAGAATTTATTTTTTTATTGCTCAATTTTAACAAGTGTGACTAGATTAGCATCAAAATATTAAATTTTAGAATTATTTGTTCCCTAAAAATTTTTGATTCAGAATAAAATAAGGTAGTGTTTAGCTTAATCACTAAATTTTTAAATTGTATTGATAAGATTTGAATTATTAAAATATTTAAATAGTAGTTTTAATGGAAGAAAATAATAAATGGGTTGATTTTAGTTTTACGAAATTTACATACATAGAGATTTTATTTTTTTATGAAAAAAAAAATATCTTCAAGTAAAGAGTCTATTTATTTTGCAAAGCTTTGAATGAGCATTAGAGTCAATAGGGGTTTGAATTGTTTAATTTGTTTTTTTTTATCCGTGGATTTTAAATAATAACCTAGTTTAAAAGAAGAACTTAATTCTGTTTTATTTATTTAATTGCATAAGGTTTCGGTCGGTTCTTTATGCTTAAAATATTATCTCTTATTTAAAATTTCACTCGAACGACTCTTTTGTTATAAATTCTAGCAAGTTTTCTATCTAAATTAATTGAAATGCAATTCTTCTCTTATTGAGATTAAGGAAGTAGAAAATTTTCTTATGGCCTAAATAAAAGATGTTTTTTTTCGCACATTCCTAAAGCATTTTTCAAATAAAACCTTAGAAAAAATCCTTGAGTGTTTTAAAATAAACTAAGGGATATATAAAAAATCCAATGATTTAGGATTTTTTTATTATAATAATTTTGCTATTTTATTTCAATAAAATATTTTTAAAATACGTGATAATATGATCAATTCGAATTCAAAATTCAAACCCTTAACTCTAAGTCACATAATTTCCATCAAGTCAATGGCTTCTATTATTATTTCAATGAAATTTTTATTAAAAATCTTTTCTTTATCTCAGTAGATTTGCTTACTAATAATTTCATGTTTTGGTAAAATTCAAAATTTAAGTTTATTTTCCGTTTTGGAAAAAATGTTTAAAGCAATTTTCTTAAGTCTTCAAGTTTAGAGTGGATCTAGAACAAGTCGCTCTTTAAATTTTTTTATTCTACATTTCACATTTAAAGGACCAGTTTAAAAAAAACTAGGATATCTGAAATTATAAATCACGTCAATTTAAATTTGGAACAAAATTGTGAAGGCATGTGAAGCACTTAAAACTATTTTAATTAGAACCATTTGCTTATCAGGTAAATTTTATATTAAGTTAAGTTAACAAGGTCATTAAAATAAAATTGAAATTAAAAATTAAGTTTGTGATTTCGGAACAAACTTTGTGGGCAAGACTTTTTTTAATTAAAGAATTTTCCAAATGATGAAATATTTAAACTATTTAATCGATATTTTTTTGAAGTTTTTTTTATTCCGAGCTAAAAATGCAAACACATTCACAGACAACACATTTATTAAAACAAACAAAATCTTCCACTAGTCGTTTTAGAATTTTTTTATTGATTTTTAATAAAGTTTTTGACTTTGAGTTTAAATTTATGTCCAGAACTTAACAAAAAACTTTCGTTAGAAATCCTCAAATATTTCGGCTTTTATATTGAAATTTAGAACTCGGAATTTTAAATTTGATAAGAAACAAATATTTGAGATGCTTTACAAGAGACTAAATTTGACCAATTGAAGGTCTGACTAAATTTGCCTAAGTTCTTATTTGAGTTTGTCTGGTCAATTTTTTATATTTATAAAAAAAATCACAGGCAGTGTGTTTGCTTCGATTTTTTATTTTTTTAATATTTTTTTTTATTGTTTTTTTAGTCAAAATTTAGATTTAGGTTTTATGATGAGATAAATCATGCAATTAAATCTTTAAATAAAGGTGACTAATCCTTATTAAGTTTGTTTAGATATTTTTTATTTATTTCCTAAGCTTTATTGATTATTATTTTTTTAAATTAACAGAGAAATTTTTCCCAAATTAAACTAAATCTTTCAACCATCATTTACCTAGTTTGACAGATGAATTTAAAACCCACTTACTCTCTTTTTTTTCAAATTGATCTCATAAAACAAATTTTGTTTTAAAAAGGATAAATGAATGCAATTTTTTGATAACTGATCAGAAGCAAAGTCTTATTTTAAACAAAATAAGTAATGTCCCGTATTTCAATTGAGTTGTCAGAGAGAAAATCATTTTCTAATTGTGGTTAAAAAGCATATTTTGCGGATGTAATATTTAAGACGAAAAAAAATGTCGTAGTTTATTTTTATTTAAGCCAGTTGATTGAAGTTTTAAATTTCAATCTTTTCCTGACTTTGTTGGCCATCTGATTTTTTGTTCACTTGATCCGAGTGTCCTAATGTGATTAATTTTTAAAGTTAAATTGTCAGATTTATTCGTGCAAAATAGAGTCACAATTGCTTAAAAACATTTATTTTTAAAATTTCCTTTTCGTATCTGTTTAACCGAACATGATTTTATTTTCCGATAAAATTCAAACACCTTGTCATACATCGAATCAGTAAATTCATGAACTAAAATTTTAATTGCCTCGTTTTAGCTCACTTAATTAAGATTAAATGAACTGTGCTATTTCTTTATATTTTACTAATATTTCGAAAAAAATATTTAATTTTGTATTTGCATTCGATTTTTAGTTTGACTATAAATCAAAAGCTACAAATTCTCTTCAATAGTTTAAAAGCACTAAAATTAATAGATTAGTCTTTGAAGAAAATGAATTTTTTTTACTCAAGACTCGTGAGTGCTTTAAATCTTTTTTCTTTAAATGACTTGAAATTGATTAATCATTAAGTAAAAACTTCTCTTGAACAGTTATTTTTAGAATAAATCTATTATTTTAAACTAAAAATATTTCAATATTAAGTCATTAAAATGAAAAATATTGACTCAATTAATGGCAAAACATGTTGAATTCGTTCAGACTAAAGTTCTCTTAATAAAACACAACGCAACAAATTATTTATTTTTGTTAATTGAGCTTTTGAAACTTTTGAAAGTTTTCAAATAGTAAAAGCTTTTATTCGAATTTTAAATTATACCAGATCCAGAAATTTAATTTTTTAAATTATTAATGCATTTGAATAATAAGTTGTTGTTTTTTTTTCTATTTTTTTTATTGTTTCAAATTAGATAAGTGATTTGATTTTATTTCAAGAAAAAATAAAATTTTATACATAAAATTATAGTTAAATTTATGATCTATTAATTAAATAAAATACTCCCAGATTATCTATAAATGAAGATATTTGTGCTCGAAAGAACAAACACTTACACAAGTGATACTTAAGTTTTTTTTATATTTTAGGCTTCGGCGAAAAATTTTAAAATAATCAAAAGATTAACTAGTCCATATTTAGAATTGTTTAAAACGAGTCCAAAAATTTTAAATTTTGAAAAGTTTCTTAGGCAACTACGATTTATAAATACAAAATGATTGTTTTGATAGTTGATTTGGCTTATCGTGGCAAAACCGTTTCTCATAAATTGTGTATGACTTTTGATACCTGGTAGACTTCAATCAAATGATATATATTTTTTGGCCAGTATTTAACTAAGGCTTCCTTTTTTAAATAATAAACAAGTTTTTTTTTATAGTTTCTTGCTTCCAATTAATTTAAAACGAGCTAAGGAAATGTATACATTTTCGGTTATAAACTCTTTTTGAAAAAAACTTTTTGTCCATGTCCTAGTTTAAAAACAAAATTTTCTAATTAATTTTTTTGTAGCTTATTTTAAGCGATTTCTTGTCGTGTACATATCATTACAATCAGTTCAATATTACAATTAGAATAGGGTTATTTTTTCGAAATTCCTATGTTATGTCAGTATCTACAAGACCATAAACAGATAATTGTAATTCGAAAAATAACATTATATTTTATTAAGAGAATTAATATATGATTCAATTTTTTATAGTTGGCATTCAATGATCTTTTCTAATTATATCCGTATCTATTTTGGAAATAAATATCACCAGAATTAGAGGCAGAATTTAGATTCCATTTCTAATTTCTTGAGAAAAAAATATTAAATTTTTTCAGTTTGTTTAGGTTTATTTAAAAAAAAGAAGTCCAACTGAACAAATGAATATTTATTTGATCAAAGAAGAGCACATTTGACATTTTTTTATTAGGATCAATTTAAATTGATTAATAGGATACAATTTTTTTTTATTATTTATTTAAGCTGTCCCTTGAGTAAAGTCATGCACTAATGAGCCAATAGTCAAAACTCCAGTTTTGTTATGACATTATATATCTTAAGGAAATAAAGCAAAAAAGATTATAAGTTCTATTCGAAAAGGTTATTTAATTAATCACTTAAAAAAATTAATTAAAATTCAAATTTCTATCCAGACATTTCTAAATAGTTAAAATAACAAGACCAAAGTTTTTTCCAAATCAAAATGATTAAAATTTAGAATAAATTTTAATGAATAAAAAATTTGCAATAGCTAGACACTGTAAAGTATTTAGATTTATTCACGATGTAGTAAATTGCGTCAAATTTTGTGTAATTTTACTACTTGATATGCTATTAGTAAAAGTTACTTTATCGAATTTTAAAAGATCCTTTAGCATTTTAAGCTTGGGCATATCTTACAATTATTTTAGCTTTTAAGACACATTCGGCTAAAATAAATAGAAAGTAATGGGTTTTAATTAATTTTTCTACGATTTCAAATAAATTATTATACTCGAAAGAATTTAAAAAAAAATTCATCTATTTCCTCTATTTAGATAAATTATTGTTCTAATTTCAAATAGCAGGAAATCGTTAAAATGAATTTCTAAAAACATAGATGCGTTTTTTGTTCTATGTTGTTTTTATTCTGACTAATACACTGGAATACTCGAAAGTGACTCTCATGATTATTGGAAGAATATTTCCGCATTTTGGATTCTGCTAAGTGAAAGATTGACTCTACCATCACGTAACAATTTCAATAATACTACGTTTGTCCTAGCTGGTTTTTTGACTGCCTCTAAGAAATAAAGCCAGCAAGTTGAAGTCCATTTTCAGGTGGCTTTAAGAATTGATTTATTGTTAAAATTTTTTTCGATTTTTATAAATCTAGATCTTATTTAAATTAATTAATATTTATTTTAGTAAGACAAGTCGGCAATTTTATCAGTAGGCAATGATTTCGCATTGATTATTTTAAATTTATAAACTGGTTCAAAAAGATGATAAATTAGCAAAAAACGTCATTTTAATTTCAATTATCCGTTTAAACATAAACTTAAATGTGGTGTTCAAAATGGCTTACAGGTTCATTCGAGCAAAGACTGAATCAAGTACCAAGCTAAGGCAATGTTAATTTTTTTTCAAAAGAACAATTGAGGTCTAACATTTATCATCAGTTATGAGTCGAAAAATATAAAATAATAGCGATAAGCTTATTTATCGATTAAATAAGTAATAATAAAAGATAAGCAATAATGTAATAATGTAGTAATAATGTAATAAAAGATAACAATACAATTTAGAGTTTATTCATAAATGTTATCTTTTATTATTAAAGCATTTGAGGTGCAACAAAAAAATTAAATCCAATCTTTCTGGTTGAATTTTTTAAAATATAAAATCTAAGGATTTAAAAATAATAATGCTAGTGCGAAATTTTGTCTCACTGTTTAATATTTAGTCTAGCTAAATTGGGATAAATAAAAATCTGACATCCGTAATTTAGCATAGAAAAATATAAATATAGATAAATATTTATTAAATTATTCATAAAATTTTATCTCAACTTCGATAACGATACTAAGCCGAAATTAAAAATAAAGAATTTTAAGAATTTTCGAATTCAAAAAAATTTATCTTAGGGTTTTTTTTCGTAACTAAAATGAGACCTCATAAAAATTTAATTACCATCTATCCATTCCGAGAGTCCACCGACAAAATATTTAAAGTAGTTTTATTTTATGTGAAAAAAAAGCTCATAAAAAGTCATTACTATAAAACTAGTTTATATTCTAGGCAAATTACGGCTACAAAATTAAAGATTCATGAACATTAGCATAGTGCTTCGGTCGGTTAATTAGGACCTCGAAATCTAGGAATTAATGATTCATTAAGGACAGAACTATTGGCAAATAAGGCATGGACAAGATCGGAATTTAATCGATAATTTTGAACATTTAATCAGAGATTTAATTTTAAATTAATCTTTGGTATTTTGACAAAAATAAAAACGTCACAAACAATTCATTTTATCAGTAATTCTATGCTTGATTGACTCGATAAGTTCGACATATGATAACTAGGAAATGTTAGACTTTTTTTTGTCAAAAACAAAAAATGAAATTCAATATAGTTTATTTAGTTTGTGCATGTGAGAATTATTAATTAAGAGAATAAGTTGAGATTCAAGATTATTCAAAGCTAAAATTTAACCTTTTGGCTAAATATCATGAGATTTGGAAAAGCTAGCGGACGCCTCTAAGATTTGTCCAGAAGCGCGCCGTCAGTTCACTAAAAACCCTAAGCTCTCAAGCCAACAGCTTAATGATCCAATGTGGCATTTAGATTTTTTGATATCCACATGCAAAATCTAATGAATATTTCATTAAAGGTTCTCCGAAGGTATTTAGATTTAGAGTATAGAAATTAAATGTCTTGGCAAAAATAATATATGAATAAGTGTATAATTGAATTTCAAATGAATACTACGGGGTTTGTATTGAAATGTTAAGCACTTCGAACTTGGTATATCATAGATAGTTTTAATTATATCTAGTTGATTTATTCTTGTTGTTTATTGAAATGCAAAATATGATTTATGAACTTGAGTTTATTTTCTAGGCGTTTTTTTTTCTCGAAAATGGTCGGTAAAAATGGTTTTCAATCACTGACCAACTTTTTTCTTCAATAAATATTAAATATTTGATCAATTTTCAAACTAATTATCTTTTTAGAAGTCTTTTTCTCTTCCATTTTGTGTTCAAATCAAAATGATCAAAGTGCTAGATTTTCTCTTAATTAAAGGTAGCTTTAACCTATTTTCACTTGGCTACAATGTGCCGGTCAGCTGCAATAGATTTAGTTCTATGAATTTCGATTAATGTTCAATATGTTTTTGGCAATTGAATTTATCCTTAAAATTAGTGTTTAGAAAAACTCTTTAAAAATCATTTGCTTTTGGTTTTTTAAAAATTTGAAAAAAAATTTAATCACAATTTTGTTTAGAATTTATTATTTTAGTTATTGATTTAAAAAAATATATTTTCCATCGTTGTTTAAATCAATTTTTGCCCAGATTGATCGATATTCAAAAATTCCATTTCATTTCTGTTTACCGAACTTTTTATTTGATTTGGAACAAAAAGTGAAATCAACTACAAACTCAAGCGAGAAGTACTTTTAGAATGCACTTTTAAATTTTAGTTTCATCAATATTAATTTTGTCTTAATTTCTAAACAAATTACCGAATCTTGTTCGAACAAAAAACAAATCATTTTGTTGAGAGCAAACTTATTTGTTTTTTTTTATATTTCAAAGTTATCTTAGAATTTCAAAATCTTGTGATTTTGAGCATATGAGTAACCTGTTAAAAAAAAGAAGAGGGTTCGTAATTTTGTTAATTTAAAATCTAGTTTTTTAAAGAAAAATGAATATGAAGATTAAAGCAAGAGATTTAGTAAAAATAGTTTTGTACTTGGTTTTCAATGACATAAATAGTCAGTTGAATGAAATTAAACGAATTCAAATTTTTTAATCTCTAAACTTGTTATTTATTGTAAAAAATATATTTTTTATCATTATGCAAAAATTAACAACTCAGATATCCAAGTGGTTATTATGTTTTTCGGCCAAGATTACAAAGCTTTTAAATGAGCAAAATATTTATACAAGACTTTTGAAATTTTAAACCACTTTAAGAAAAGAGAATTGCCCGTTCGGGAGTAGTAGTTACTATGTGGTAATTAATCTTGAAATTTAATATGAACCAAATTAACAGCTAGAAAAGACTCTAGACCTCGTGTACTCTAGGTAATGAACCGATATCAATCAAATTTTGTTTTTTATTTTCTAATAAATCCTCTCTATATGAGTTTTTGCTTTAACTTTTTTTAATTAGAATTTATCCTTTTTTTTTAGATGATTAGCTACATTAAAGAATCAGTTGATTTTATTTTTTGAATGAAATTGGACAAATAAGTGTTTTGAAAGCAAAATTTTGGTTATTATAAACAAGCGAATTTGGAAATCAGCCTCAGGAATGAAGTCACTAACGAATTTTATTACAAAAAAAATTTCAAATTTTATTTTGCTTTTGTTATGTTTTATTACTTATTCTAAATCAAATATTTGTAAGAAATTTTTGATCTTCTATTAACAAAAAAAACAATATAATTTTATTTTTAAAGGTCCACTATTTAAATGTTCACCGGAAATTGTTTCTTTAGATCAGCATAGCTTGAATTCAACATTCGACGTTCAATGCGTATTTTTTAAAAAAGTCGAAAATCCTACGGACTTAATCTGGAAGTTCACTCTGGGAAATTACCAGCGGCTCATAACTAATTTGGAAGGGGACCTTCTGGCACCATTTAAACATACTTTAGTTAATGATAATATAGATGACCCAAATGTTCAATCAATTAGCAAGCTGACCATTTATTTAGCTAACGAAAGCTATTATACCAACTACACTCTAGTTCATTTATCTGAAATGTGCGCACAAACTATTCGTCTTAATTTACAAGAAAGAGGTAGTTTGAATAAATGATTTTTTTTTTTTATTTAAATTTAAATTCTAGCCTCCAGCCTTATCAATACTGGTTCATCGGAAAAAAATAACCTTCTATCCAATTTGATCTTTATTTCTGTTGTTCAATTTTTGAGTTTTCAATCCGATCTTTCGATTATTTTTTAGAGGTGTTTTGTTAATCAATGTGACGAATAACAGTGAATATTTGATTTGGATATTGATTTTGAAAAAAGCGAAAATTACATTCCTTTCTGGGCTGTCTTCAAAAATTTCGATATAATTTAACAATCAAACGATTGTATCGATATAATTTCGATATAATCGTTTGTCAATTAATAATTTATAATCTAATGAATTTTGCTTATCTCAGTTTCCAAGAAATTAAATATTTTAAATTTTTTCATTGTAGTCATAACGAAAATTCAAAAAATTAAATATAAATCGCGAAATAAATTATATTTTAATAAAATGAAAAATTCAATAAAAAATTTGAACAGAAATTTTTTGATTTTTTTCTATGGATGGTAAATTAAATTGTCGGAATCATCATGCAAATAAAGTTTTTTTTTAGGTATGTTTTTCAGATTTTAATAAAAGTAGGCTTTGTTTTAGTGATTTATTTTATGATGCTATTAATGGTGTCTAAATTTCGGACTATGATACAGATGAAAATGACTCTAGAACAAGCGATAAAAAAAAACAATGATATGTCTCAAAAAAAATTATTTAAAATTAATTCTCGTGACTCTAATCTTATCACCACAAACTAGTCTAATTTAATAGTACTGAATATTCAAAAATTTCTCTTTTTATTTTCATAGAATCAAAAATGAAATTTAATAAAATAAATATCATTACACTAATATTTATGTCGATACTGTTCCAAGTGTCCAGTAAGAAAAATCACTTTGAAATATCATTTTATGGCCTTTATTTATTTTTTCAAGGTACAAAAGATTCCGATGAATCATCAAGTCACGAAACTCAATCAAGTAATTTATTTTTCTTCCTTTCAAAATTAAAATAATTTTAAAAATCAGATATTGATTATAGTAACTTCAAAATGTATGGCCTATGTTGGCAAGTATGGCTTTTTAAAAGAGGAAAAATCCTGTCATAAATATTGCTGTGGTGGTTGCCACAGCCGCTACTGCTGTTATACTAAAAAAGAAGCTTTAAAGAATCAAAAAGATTGCCTGAATAATTTTAATTCATCAAACATCGGTTTAGGTTTCATTTCTTTATTGAATTTTTATTTTGTTAGTTAAAAATATTTTTATATTAAAAGGTCCAGTAAAAAATAAAATTTGTTTGGCATATTATGACAACAATGAAAATATTTTGCTTGAGAAAACTTGTGAAAATGGATATTTTTGTTCAGGTACATGCAGCAGAAGGTTCTGTGGGAATAAGGATTACAATTGGCTTGATCAAATTCATTGCAGAAATGGTTTAGATTCAGGTTATACAACAAAATCAACTAAGACAACTTTGACAATTAGCAACAAGACTGATACAATGCCGACAACAACTAAATTCCTAAACTACAAAGTTGATAAGTAATAATAAACAATAACTAATTTTTAAAATTAAAATTTCTTTAAGATTATTTTATTTTATTGGTTTTGGACTAGCAACTTTGGGATTCTTGCTTATAGCTTATAAACTGATGATCAATTTATTTGAAAAAGAGATGAAAATGAATTCAAGTATTATTTTTGTTTAAATTAATAAATGTGAAATTTTATTTAATTTTTGTAGAGTGTGAAAAAATGGAAGTTTTGGTAATTAAAAAATATGAAAATGACAAACCTCCACCATATCCTGGTTATTAAGTTGTTCAGAAAGTTAAATGAGAAATGAAAATTTTTGGTTCGAATACAAAATATTCAACCATCTTGCATGGCCTTTTAATTAGGCAGTCAGTTTGAGTCTTCAAAAAGAGGATCAAAAATATTGCCCAGCTTGATTTTGTTTTGCTATTTTTTTTTACTAAAGTTAAACTCAAATAAATGCTTGCTCAAACAAAACCCTTAAGAAAATCCTACTGATTAGATGTCTTGATTAGTTTTAATGAATGATAGTAGGTAAAGTAATACTTAAGTAAGGTCCCATAAAATGAAAAAACTTGAAAAAAAAAATTTTTTTAATTTTTAATCGTCTTTTGACTCAATGTATAATTAAAAGATAGCTTTTTCGTAGCCTTTTAATATTTGTCTAAAGGTAGCACATTTTTTACTTTAGTTCAAATATGTGGCGTTGTTTGCTAGCCCCCTTTTTCATCGAGTTTAGTAAATACGCCTAAAAAAAAAAAGTTCTTTAATTTTATTTTTATTTTATTTCTTTATTTAAATAATGGAATGTGTTTAAAAAAAATGTTTATTCGTTATTCTCGATTTATTTAAAATATAAACTATTTAGATTTTAAAAAATCCTCAAAAAAAATTTCTAAAAAAATTCGGCCTAAACAAGACAAATTTAATTTTTTTAAAAATTTTTCTCAAAAAATAAGTAACGACATCGATAATAAGTATAATAACTAAAAATTTTAAGAAGAATAGCCAGCAGCTGCGCTCACTGCAGTTCCATCGAGTGGATAATAGCCAGTCGATTGAGTTTGAGCTGCATTTCCGGCCGGGCTGTAAAAATTGTAATTGCTCCAGTTTGATTGAGGTTGAACAAAAAATTGACTATTTGCTGATGCAAATCCTTGACCAGCCCATTGTTGATGCTGAATTTGGTTATGAATGTTATTCTGTCTCCATAAATTATTTTGAGAATTGTTCCAATTGCTCATGTAACCATGCTGCGACACTTGGTTGTAATTTTGTGAAAACATCTGCTGTTGTCTTTGGTTATGCATTTGCGGCTTGACTTCAATTTGTTTGCCGTTAAATTGAATGTAGTGCTCTTTAAGCACTTGATTGGCACTCTCTTCCAACTCAAAAGTAATAAAGCCAAATCCTCTTGGTCTTTGTTTGCTCTCGTCATACATCATTCTGAACTCCTTAACATTTCCGTATCTTGAGAAAAAATTAATGACATCCATGTCTTGGGTACCATGCGGTAAACCACCGACAAAAACTTTGCAATTGTTGTACTTGTTTGTATTAATTGAGGATAAAGACGAATTGGAATAAGACAAAATTGGTTGTCTCATTTGTTGTTGTTGCTGTAGCTGCTGCTGTTGTTGCTGCTGCTGCTGCTGTTGCTGATTACATGGTTTAACATCAACCACTTTACCGTCTATTGTGTGTTGATTGCCCGATGACATTACTAAATCGGTTGATTGCTGATCTTTGAAAGTTACAAAGCCAAATCCGCGAGATGCACCCGTTTCAGGATTTCTCATCACTATTGAATCTGTAACTTCGCCATATTTCATGAATTCATTTTGCAGCATTTCTTTGGTAGTGTTCCAGCTTAGACCGCCGATAAAAATTTTATTTGCTTGGCTGAGGTTTTTCATTTTAAATTTAATCCAAAAAAAATAACAAAAAAACTGGCTATAATTTGTTAAAAAAATTAAACAGTAAGTCTCGTATATTTATATTTTTTTCGACATGTATCCTTAGAATTATGGTACAAATCATGACTTGGAAATTTCAGCGATAACTTGTTGCTTTATTTGCCATGAGCTACGAGTCTGATGAGAATTTGTCTTAAGAAAAGACAAAGAGTGCAACGCGATTTAAATGAACACATATTGGCAAATTGGGTAGTCTTATGAAATTTTGCAGAAAAAAGGAAAGATTTTAATTTCAAAGTTAAATTAGAAATTAAACATTATAAAATTAACCTTTTAACTAGTTTTTGTAATAAAAATTTGACAAAAAAAACTTTTCAATTATTTTTAATTTTTAATTTTCAACATATTTCGAAAGTGGTAAAAACCAGAAATATTTTAAGAAATTTTTTTTCAATATCATTAACTGATAAATTTTAGATGTATTTGTATTTATTTTTCTTCAATATTTTTAACTTATTTTAAATGAGCCTAACGAAATCATAAAGCCAATTTTTAAAAAAATTGATTGATTTAAAAAATAAAAGATTTTCAGAACCAATTATTCAAAATTTAAAGCCATTTTTCAAAAAAAGCACTCAAAAAATACTATAAAAAAGTCACTATCTTTTTAAAATGATCAAAATTTAGAGGAAAAATTTTCTAAAATTAAATTTTCAATTAGAAGTAACGCTAAAATACTGAAAGATGTGCTTTTGATTTTGCAAAGCTTTAAGTCTAAATGCTTAAACATTCAAAAATAATTTAAAAATTTTCTACAATGCATCACGTTTATTAAAAATTTATAAAACGCATTCATATTTTCAATTCCATGAGTGATTCTATATATACAACATTTATGCAAATTTGCCCAATTAAGCCCTAGAAAAATCTTAATTCGTACTTAGAACCAAACCAATAAATTTTTCAATTATTTTAAAACTGTAAGATATTTTTACTTAATTTTAATTATTTAAATTTGGATTTACGTCTAGTTTTAGATTCATAGTTAATCATCAAATTAGCTTTAAAACATATCATTTTTTTCACGATACCAAAATCGAATTAGATATTTCTTATTTAAAATTTGATTTTAGATTTTATCTTTTTAATTAGAGAAAAAATGATTGCCACTTCCAACGCCGAGCAAAATATATCAAGCACTGTAGAAGTGAGTTCTTTAAATGTGGATGAAAAGCCCCAATCTGAAAGCCCTAGTGAAAACAATGAGTCTTATTCATCCGAGAAGACTTTGGATACATCTATTTCGAATACTTCCCCAAATACACCAGAAACAATTGCAAACATCGAAAACAATTTTAAACCTGCCAAAAACAATCCTCATTTTTATGATCAATCAATGATGAATGGTTATCAACCTAATTACGGCTACGGCTTTTGTCCGCCACAATTTTACGGATTTGATAATCCACAAATAAATAATTTTGGTTATCAATTTGTCAATCCATACTATGACTATCAACAGCAAATGATGTTTTATCCGAATTATCCAGCATATTTTCCAGCGGATTTTTCACCAAATTGGAATTCATATGGACCAAAAAATTTCTATCAAGATAACCAAAGAAAATATCGAAACAATAATAATAATACTAATACTAATACTAATAATATTAATCAAAAAATGAATCAAAATGCTGATGGGAACAGCTACCAGCAGCGGAGATACAAAAAACCATTCAATAGAAGGGGAGAAAATCAAAAGCCTGAAGAGGAAAAGCCCAAAATTGTAGACTATGATCTAATGAAGAACCAACAGGTGTATGTGGATGCATTTCCGGCATTGGAGCCTAATAGTGGTGAAAAAACAAGTCAACCATCAGCACAACAAGATGAGAATAATTCGACCGACGAAGCTAAAGGTGTAAATAAGGAAAACGAGTTAAGCAGAGTTAACTCAGTCGGATGGTCGGGAAAGAAGTGGTCCGAAATTGTGAATGGCAAGCAAATGCTTCCTGAGTACCATGAAGCAAACGGGTCCAAACAAAAGGATATCGGTGAATCAAGTTTGGAAAAGCAAATGAATGGACTTAAGATTTATAGTGAGTCGGATTCAAATAAAATGTCATGCTGGAGTCAGCCTATTAAATGCTAAATTTATGTCATCAGAAAGATGCAATCAAATGAAGCGAAAAGATAATTAATTTTTTAATAAGAAACACTCTAAAAAATAGAAAAAAGAAAGCAAGGGTTAAGGGAAATATGATTTAAAAATATAAAAAGAAACTTTGATAGTTTGTGGATTATATTTAAAACGATAAATTATTTTTATTATCTTAATTGAAAATTTTACTTTTTTTATTTTTTTTTTGAATATTCTAAAATCTTTAAATAGATAGAAATTATTAAATTAAAGATATAAGTCATATAAAAGTTGTTATATCCATCTAATAAAGTGAAAATTTTAAAAATGAATTTTATTTTAATCCAAAAACACTTGAAAAAGAAGCCTTCAATAAAATTTTAAATAAATGTCTTTACTAATACCAATACTAATGATTATTTAAACCAAAAAAGAGTAAATTAATTCAATTTATCCATATTTCTTTTTATTGATCTATAAATCTCTGTTGACTTCAAATCTTCATGTGTTTTTGATGCAAAGTACAGTATTATAAATTTATAAATCTCAACTGTACAAAAATCATTATTCAAATAAGTTATGCTTATGTTAAATATTTTATAAAGACACAGTTGACATTGAATATTGGATATTTTTTCTCCCAAATTTGTTTTTTTAAAGAAATTTATGTAGATTTTAATAATAAAATTTAAAAAATCAGTACTGTAAGCTTTCAAAAAATTTATCTTATTACTAAACATTGTAATTTCAAAATAATATTTAAAATAACAACTAACTATTTCTTGAATATCGTCAATAGCTTCAAAAAGATCATCGACTTGTTTGTAATTTAAAAGAAAATCTAAGACATAAAAAAAAAGTGAACCGTGATCATGATGCTGGCGAATAGATCAATTAAAAAATTTAAATATAATATTAGATCTGTACAGAAAATCAAGTTTGATTGATGTAAGATTGTTTTTTTTTAAAAAGGTGATTTTCAAATTTTTAGATTTGTTGCCGTGTTTACGCTAATAATCTTCGAACCAAGTATTTAACTTGTTTAAAACCATTTTATGAAAAATTGATAAAAAAATGTAAAAGTTCGAATTAAATAGTTTTACTATTTTAATCAATTATTAATTAATTGAACTATCATTTCTACACAAGACGAATAAAAAATACTAATTTTTAAAATTATTTGAAACATTTTGAAAATTATTTCTAAAATCAATTCTTCTTTCGACTTAGGAAAAAAATGTGAACTATGATTTAAAACTCGATCTTGTAATAATGCTAATTATCTCAGCTCCTAAAAATGCTTAGATTATTATCCTTGATATAATTAAATACGGGATTTTTCTGAAACTTAGAGTTTATTTACACTAAATTATCAGAGAATCATTAATTCTTCTTGGCTGAAAGGAAAAAAATTCTATTTCAAACTGCTAGAGCATATACTATGATAAATATATATGATAAATATATATGATAAATACTCTAGCAGTATAATACAGTAAAATAGCGTAATTTGTTCTCTAATTATCTAATATCTAGTCTGCGTATTTTCTATAATATTATTTAATTTAAATTAATTTAAATTAATTTCATGACAAAATAATTTTTTTACTTTTTTATTTATTTTATTTATTATTTATTTTTTTAGCTTTAACAGACTAAATCTACCTCAGATTAAAATATAAAAATCAAAAAGTGTAAAAACAAAGTTTAAAAAAAAATTAAAAGAAATAAAAGTTTGTTTTTACAAAAGTAAAATATATTGAAGTAAATTTTAGTACTGAAAGGTTCTAGATGTTCGTTTTCTTTTCAGTTATAATACAGACTGAATTTAAAAGGTTTGAAAAGTACCTAGAAGCTCCCAATAAACTTAAACTCTTAGCCGACTTTTTGAGTTGAGTGAGAGACATGTCAGGGCAGGACTGAGACATTTAGTCGTCTGACTGGAAGAAGAGTTTAAAGAAGGTTTCGAACAAAGATTTGTCGAATATCCAACTCCATTGTATAATTGATTTCGTAAAATTCCTCTTTTCCTGGACTCTCAAATTTATAAACATATGTAAGCTGTCACTCTTTAATTTAGAGTTTTCTATTTTTACCTTTATTGAGACAATGAATTAAAAAAAAAATGGTGATTTTTAAAAAGATAAAAAATAAACTTCATTTTAGTTCTTGTGGGCTCTTTTTGAATCATTTTATCTCTCCATATACTTAATACTCTTGACTCTACAATAACTAAGTTTTTTTTTGGTTTTTTATGGATTTTATGATATCAAACTCTTTTTTCAACATTACAGAAAACAATCCCAAAATTGGTGCTCCACCCCAAATCCTTAACTGAACCTTAAAGGATCACAAAAATCCTATGTATGCAAGTTTTCATTATATTTTACTTTATTTATAGCTTTATTTATTTTTGAATTTGAAAATCTTCACAAATTAACAAAAAATAAATAAAATAAAAAAGCTAAAAAATTAATTAACTAGTGAATATATTTCAAAGCGTCAAAAACATATAGTAGAACAAATATATTATTACGGTAACAGTTAATCATTTAACAGATCTTTAAATCAACACCCATCCAGTATAAAAAGTTCTCAATCTTAAGACTAAAATAAAAAGAGGAAGACAAATGAAGACAGTTCAATATGAATTTAATAGAATTTTTTTAAGGTACGACATCGCTTCGCGTAAATACACTACAAGATTTATGTGAATTAAATTTCTTTCAAAAAGAGGTATACTGGAATGAATGGAATCGTTTGATCATTTAATTTCATTTTTTAAGATGCCAAAAACTGAGAGATATTTTGAATGAATCAAAGCAAATAATGCATTTTATAAGTAATAGATAGAGCTCCATGCGCACTGGACTTAATAATTGAATTTTTCTACTGCCACCACTTCTTTTAACTATCAGATCGGCTTTTCAAAACCACTCGATCAGCCCGTATACTTTCTAAAAATATATTTATAAAAATCTAAAGATTTAGAATTATTGAATAGTTTAGCTTTTAGGAGATCAATTTTTTTTTTTAAAAAATTTTGTTTAATGTTTGTCCAATTTTACAATTTATTCAAGCATAAGTTTATTTAGAAAAAAAAACAAAAAATAGTAACACAAAATTGCTTTTTCTGGCAATATTTACCATTTAAATTGAATGATTAATTCTATATTGGTTTTATCTTGAAATGAAGACCAATCAATGAAAAAACAAGACATTTTACATCCTGAACCAAATAATAAAAGCATCTTAGGCCTTCAGGATCTTTGCTGTTGTTGATATCGACTAGCGATCCTATTTTAGAAGTAGTGAACGAAATATGTTCATCTCCCATTACGATTTCCAACTCTTGTCTACCAACGCGATCCGGCGGAGGCCACAGTTCATCATCCTCCTTCATAATCTCAGAATCTTCTATGATTCGCTTGAGCTCTTCCATCACACTTTTGTTCACGTATGCCTCCTTGCGGATAAGAGTATCATTTTTGTAATTTGAGTTGTTGGCATAGCGCAATTTTCCATCGGGCCTGAATTCAAACTCCAAAAACTCGTGACCGAACTTGCCCTTGTGCCCTACGTAGTAACGTAGATAAAAATCACTTGACATCTTAAAAAATTTTTAGACCAAATAAAATGCTAATAGACTAATTTAACAATGGAACTAAAAAAAATTTGAACACATTTTGAAATTTGAATCTGAATCCATGAGAACATGTTTTTTTTCTTATTTCAACAAAATGTTTCAAAAGTCATTTAAAACTTAACAAAAAGTCTGCTTGCATTTAAAAGCGTTCAAATTAGTTGCTAAAACTCTGAATCTAAATTTCAAGCATTCTGCTGATTCATATTGGTTTTGATTTAGCATCAGACAATTACTATCTATTCAGTTTTTAATAAAAGTTTCAATTATATTCCAAGGAGGCATTGCTTGACCAAGCCTAATGAGCCCGGATGCCAAGGTTTTTTTTTTAAAGCAAAACTTCCGCCATAAAATAAACTGCTGATGTCATGATTTATGAATGAATTTAAGTAACTCCGTTCACATACGAGTACTTAAGTAATTTAAAAAAAAATTATATAAACAATCCAAAGTCTAATTTTAAAAATATTTTCTAAGGGTTTATGAAAAGCTTTTTTAAATCTAACCATGTCAACTTTTCATGTCCTCTTTTGGTCAATGTATGGAAATTTTAAATTTAGATAACAATTAAAATTTTTTTTCAATTTTGTTCATATTTCATTTCATTAATGCACATGAAGTGCATTTGGATGCTGTTGCTAATTTCTTTAGCGTTTTGATTTCGCGTTGATGCTACCTAACTCATTCGTCGTCATTAGTTTTATTGGTGTTTTAATCTTTAACATTTTTGGATACGTAAATTTTATAAATTATGTAAATTTTTAAATTTTGTGTTGATGGATTTGTGTTTGATTTTTAAATTTTTTTATTTACTAGTTTATAGAAATATTTTAATTATTTTTGGCTGAAAACGCCAAGTGACTCTTCTAGTTGACCAAAAAGAACTTGAAGATTTGCGAACCGGCAAAAAGCGCACATGATGCAACATTACTAATTTTGTTATTTACCTAAAATAAACATTTATGTAAAAAATCTACTTAAAGATGCCAACAAATGATTTAAATAGTGTCAGACTGGATCAAAATTTGTAAGCACGGATAGTTGGCTATGTGCTTAAATAAAAGTAAACTACTGAATCAATGGCCTATTCAAACGAATAGAGAATAAATAGGTTATACCATTTTGATTAGTCATCATGATGTTTGTTTTTTTAATAAATTAAGCATTAATTTATTTAAGGGAGCGGTTAAAAAGGCGAGAGGTTAAAAAAAATTATTTTTTTATTTTGATAATTATTAATAATTTTTATTTTTTATTTAATTAAAAAAAGGCTACAAAAAATTTATTAATTCAAGTTTGTAAACTAAATTCTGATTGCGTTCGTAAAAGTTCGATTAAAGAAATTAACAACTATGCATCTCTATCTCACATATATTCTATTTGTTTTTAAGGAAGTAAATATTTTGATTATTTATTTAATGTAATACGGTTAACGGAATTTTAGTGTAAAATTTATTTTTTTTTCACTGTGAAGATAAAATTTCATTTTCCGTTTGTTTTCAAATGATATTATTTTGCAGAATTCACGAAAATTATTGAAAATTATACTTCCTTTTGATTGAAGAAAAAATCATAATAACAGAATTAAATAATAACATAAAAGTGTGTTATTTTTCATTTAAAATTCGGTTGTGATTACTTTTGATTAAAATAGATAAAATTTTGCTGTTTTTTTTATTTTCAGTGAAAATAATTCAACAATCTAGAATTATAAAAGCAAAAGATTAATTATTAAAATAAAAAGATAAATTTAAATTTTTTTACTCGCACTTTTTTAGCAAAAGCTAAATTTTAAGTCACTATTTAAAAAATTAATTTTCCTTTAATTTTTAAAACGCTTTTTTTTTAATTTTAAAACTACTTGAGAAATTGTGTAAGAAATTTTGATTTGCTTCAATTTTCTCTGAAATTCATGCGCTCTGTTTTCTAAATTTATTTTTTTAATCATCATTTATGGCCAAATTCATTAAGCTTCTAATTTTTTTAGTTAGATAACTAATATCTTGTTTAATTTAAATTTAAAATCAGGTAATTAGCCAAATTTCACCACGACTTGCTCATCGGAGAGCAATTGAACCGTCAAACAGCTCCCCCTCTTGGTTATTCAATTGTAAATAAAATTAGAGGTCTATTCTATTTTATCACAAGAAAATTAATGTTTTTTTAGATAACACTGTAAATTTTATTTTTTTTATCCAGGTGTTAAGAGTATTTACGTTTATTACACAACTTGTAAATTTTGAACTCTATGTCGCTTAACAAGGTCAAAAGATATAAAAGTATAAAAGTTCATAGAAGATAAAATTTTTTAAGGATACCGTTTTAAGTAAATATTAATGTACTAGTTTTATTTTGTTTTTTTAGATTTTGTTTACTTTAAGAGAACAAAATAAAAAGCGAAAAAATTTTTTTTAAATAAAATTCCTAGACTTTTATCTAAACAAGAAATGATTGCCTCGGAAAATTTCGACAACATTAATGAAAAAATCGAAGTCACCAATTCGGCCACGTCCCACGACGAAATCAAGAAAATTGATTGCGCGGAAACGAACGTCAAGTCCTCAAACTCGTCAAGTATTCCCTCTGTTTCCTCATCATCTTTTAACTCGTTTGTCAACTCTCCAAATACATCGACCTCATCATCACCGACCAACAAAGAAGGCAATACCAAGAAGAAGTTTGCCAAGAGTAATTACTCCGATCCGTTGCTAGACTTTTACAATCAAAGCTACGGATATTATTTTCCATACAATGAGTTGTCCAATCCATTGGTGAATTCTTATTACGAATATGCACAAATGTTCGGATATCCAAGTTATCCAACATATTTTCCGGTTGATTTTTCTCAAGGTTGGATCCCTAATGGACCTAAAGTGTACAATGGAGACAAAAAAAGAGAAAAGACTTTGAACAGCAGTCAGAAAATGAATCAAAATGCTGATGGGAACAGCTACCAGCAGCGGAGATACAAAAAACCATTCAATAGAAGGGGAGAAAATCAAAAGCCTGAAGAGGAAAAGCCCAAAATTGTAGACTATGATCTAATGAAGAACCAACAGGTGTATGTGGATGCATTTCCGGCATTGGAGCCTAATAGTGGTGAAAAAACAAGTCAACCATCAGCACAACAAGATGAGAAAAATTCGACCGACGAAGCTAAAGGTGTAAATAAGGAAAACGAGTTAAGCAGAGTTAACTCAGTCGGATGGTCGGGAAAGAAGTGGTCCGAAATTGTGAATGGCAAGCAAATGCTTCCTGAGTACCATGAAGCAAACGGGTCCAAACAAAAGGATATCGGTGAATCAAGTTTGGAAAAGCAAATTAATGGTCTCAATATTCAAGATATACAATGTAATAGTGAGACCTGTAGCCAAAAATCTGAGAGAACAAACTCGAAAAAATCAAATTACAAAAAAAATAATTATGATCCAAATTACTATTACAATCAAAACAGTCAAAGTAATAATTTTAGTTTAAAATATTTTTTCTGTTCATCAATTTATTTCAGAAAATTCAATATACTTAGTAGTGAAGTAGTACTAAGAATAATCTGTTCCAGTAGTTTAGAACCATATTTGTGATTAAGTTGAAACGTGATGGACAATTTTTGATAAGTTTTCCTTTAAGAATTGTGGCCTCTGAGTCTGTAACTTTTTCTTTCAGCATATCTAATTCTACTTTCCAACCTGATAGATTCTAGATTATTGATAGTTTTAAAAATGTTCATTAAATCGCCTCTTATTCTTCTAGTATTGAGTGATGTAAGTTTAATTCTACATAATCTCTCTTCATACTAAAATTTGGAATCATCTTAGTTGCTATACGCTGTACTTTTTCAAGAATACTTAGATAATTTTTAATTATTTCTATAATCTGTGTTGTGATCCTAATTGAAGTGCTTACATTATTTTGTAGTAATAATTAATATGTTTAGTTAAGCTTAAAGACGGACTCTCACAACTTAATAATGAAATTAATTTTCAAAAATTTTAACATGTTTAAACCAGAGTTTTATATATATCTTAAGACACAAGCTCTAGAAAAATATTAGGAATTAATTATTGTAAAATGATTTTTAAGATATTTTTTTAAAAATTAGCAAACATTTTCGAATTTTTTAGAATTTTTTTAAACCTGGTTTTTAATAAAATATAAAGTCAAAAAATTCGGAAAACATTATTTTTAACTCGGATTCTCAATTTGAAATTGTTTTAAAAGGAACAGAAGTAAACGATTTAATTTTAAATTCTTTAAACTTTAATGAATTGAAATTTTCAAATTCTTCCTTTTATCTTTGAATAGCTTTTTTTTAAATTCCATACATTGACTCTTATACACGTATAGTTTAGATCTAATTTAACAAAAAAACTCTTTTGCTTTAAAAGACACTTAAATTCGCAAAGTCTATGCGAAATATAAATAAACAGATTTTGGGCAGCAACCATGTTGTTTTATCATTTAACTATTAATTTAAGGTTATTTCACAGTTGCTTATTTATTTTTCAGAAAAATTTCATTATTTAAAGTTTCCACATCCATTATCAGTGTTGTGTTCTAATACTTTGCAAACTTGAAAAAAATTTATACAAAAAAAACAACCAGATATCAATAAATTAAAAATAATTTATAAAAGAGATTTATTTTAAAAGTGCCAAATATTAATTTTAGTGTACACTTTTATTTAACTTTATTAAAAAAAGTTTCCCATTCAAGGAAATAACACCACTGAACTCTTTAAATCCAGAAAGATTTATCATTTGTGATAAATCTATGATAAGTCAATATCACTTATCAAAGCCCATCACTACAAAATCATTTCTGATCTGTGAAACCGTGAAACTTTAAATTAAATATTCTGATGATTTTCTTTCTTACTTCGAGACAAGGCTCTAGTTTGCTGTTCTGTTAACCAAGTCAAGTAGTTCAACTTTCTCCAAGCCATTAACTTACTTGTTCATCTCAACCAAGTGTCATCTAATTCGTCTTTCACTTCACTTCAGTTCATTAATTTTTTAAATTTTAATAAAAAAAAAAACTTGTTTGAATTTTTTAAAATAACTAAAAATGAAATATTCAATTAAAATTTTTGATGAACAGAAATTTCTAACTCATTTTTTTTACTAAATAAAAAATATTTATTTATTTCTAATTCAGATTTTGATTATTATATGCAACAACAATTTTATAATGATTACAAAAACTTTTACGCACCCAAGATAGACATAGATAATTCAATTATCGACTCACTGAACCCGAGTGAATTTTGTTACGCAGGTGAGCAGGAAGGTGCAAAGGACTCGCGTTTTTTTGTCATCAAAAGTAACTCACGCGATGATGTACTGCACAGTATAAAGCATGGAATTTGGTGTTCGACCAAATACGGAAATAATAAGCTTAATCAGGCTTTTTTAGACAAGAAAAGTCACGCTTCAATCTATTTATTTTTTTCAGTAAATACATCTGGCATGTTCTCAGGAATGGCTGAAATGACGTCCCAGGTGGATTTTGATACCAAGTCGGAATTGTGGACCCAGGACAAATGGAAAGGCAAATTTGATCTAAAATGGACTTTCGTCAAAGACGTGCCAAACTCCAAGCTCAAGCATATTACCTTGCCAAATAACGAAAATAAACCTGTGACGCATTCACGTGATGCTCAAGAGATTCCGTTCGATAGCGGCGTCGAAATGCTTAATATATTTAGAAGTTATAAGCACATGTCGACACTGTTGGACAACCAGTTTGACCTGTATCAGGCAGATAGTTACATGTATAATTTGATGTTTCATTTTTATGCAGCCCAGGCAAGGTATTCCAAGTACCATTACAGATCTAGTGATTATAAGTGGAAAAATCCGGCTCAGAACAAAGAGAATAACGCGACTTGCTCAATGAGCGACACAGGCAATGACCAAAAAGATTGTGCATCTACGAACGAGAGTGCCGACGCACCTGCAAATTAGTTTTAAACAATTTTTGTGCACCACCACAGCCTTCAATCGATTTAATATTTGTTCTTTGGTTTATAATTGAGTGTGTCCCAAGCAAACATTTTTTTTTCAATCAATCAATTGTTATCATAGTATTTTTTAGGTTGGAAACGCAAGTTTATAAATCTTGTACAGTTAGAACCAAGATTTTTAATTCAAAAAAAGCCGAATCGAGTAAAAATCTTTATAGTGAATGTTATTCTCGTTACTTACATTTATTTTTTTCTGTTCATTTAGAGAACTAAATGTTTTGGCATCACATAATTCTGTGATTTAATCTATTATTTTATCTATATTTTGAATTCGATAAATTTTTAAATGAAAAATCAATTGATAACTTCTATATTCTTCTATTTTTTCTTCATAGACTTTTATTGAATATTAGAAATTTATTTTTACATTTTTCGAAAATTATTTTTTTTTAAATATGAACACATTTTCTTCGTTTCTTTTTATACCTTACTAATGAGCACAAAAAAATTTAAATCACTAATTTCTAGTTATTTGAAGTTTTATTATCATTTATTATCGTCGAATAGCGAAATTTAGGGGTTTAAGTTTTTTTGTTCTTATGAATTTTTAGTAAGGTAATCGTATAAAATCTAATCATAATAAAAGAATTTTAAATTTATTTATTTTCTCAATTTATCAATGTTTAATTGTCTATTTTAATTTTTTGATTTACACAATACTGAATAATTCTGCTAAATTTCAAGTTTAACAATTATCAATTAATATTAACCCCTGAGAAGTTTTTTTGACTTTTTTCGAATATAAAAAGTCAAATAAAAAAAAACAAACAAAATTTATCTAATTTTTTTCCCACATAATTAAATTTGTAACAAATCTTGATAAAAAGTTAATTTTAATAATAATTAAACAAAAATAATAGCAAGACCTAAGAAATCATTTAGAAATTTTCTATTGTTTTCACTTATTTAATCTTTAGATTCAGTAATTTTTAAAATATTTGAATTAATTGATTATGTTTATATTCAAAATAGCACTAAATTGTATAATAAAAGATAAAAAGTAACCTTGAAAACTCTTCTTATTTAAAAATAAATAGGAGTTCTAAAGATATCCGGGGTCTTTATGTTTAAAAATTTTGGGCTTTGAAAATTTTTTTCCATGTTGCACCTATTTTTTCCAAAGATTCAGCAATTTTTAAATTGTTTGAATAAATTTATTAATAACATTAAATTATACAATATTTAACATAAAATAAATAACCAATAAAATCGATTAGTTTTCATTTCAATTGATAAATGTTTATAACTAATTTTTACAACTAATGTTACATAAAAGTTTTTTAGATTTTTCCGGTTTTAAAGATTAAAAATAAATGAAAAATTATTCAAGTTAAAATTCTCAGAAATTAAAAATTCAACTAGACCACTTTAAAACATTTTCATTTTACAGTGCTGCTACGATACCTTGAATTCACCATATTTTACGTAAATTATGGTAAATTCACGATATTTTACCATATTTAACATAAAATATTGTAATCTGAAAATCGGTATTTATCGTATAATAACGATAATTATCTTAAAATTTTTATGAAAAAATTTCCAAAATATTTCGAAAAATAAAAATTTTTATGAAAAAAAATTTTTTTTGGAATTTTGAAAAAGTAAATAGATAAAAATTGATTAAATTTTTTGACGAAAATTAACGTAAATTTCAAGAAATTTTTGTATAAAAGGTGAAAAATCAACAAAGTAGGAAAAATGGATTTATTTTTTTTTTTTTTTTTTAGTTGTGTTTTTGTGTTTTTTTTTAAAAAATGAAAAATTATTACCTAAAAATAAAATTCCAAAAATAAAAAAGGAACATTAGTTCGAAAATAGAAAAAGGCATGAAAGTTAGAAAGCAAGATAATTTGGACCAAAATTCATGAATTTCTTTTATTTTGAATTAGCTCATTTAGGAGAGTTTTGTAATGTTTTAATTTTAAATTGCAAAGACATAACCAAATTGAATCAGATATACCATCATTAGAAATCAGATTAAACTTAAGATTTTCTTTAAGTTGGTTTATATTTACTGAAATTTTTGAGGTTTCAATTTTAAAGTACTAAGAAATAAGTACTAAGTCGGAAGAAAAAGATTTATTAGAGGGGGGGTCACTTAGCATATATTTTAAAAATTGTGATGATAGATAATTATATTTAATTGTATCAATAAAAGTTAGTTTTGAAAATAGATAAAGTTCATCAAAGTTGAATAATTTTAGTACTTTTAAGACTCGTGACATGTGACAGTAGGCTTTTAAACCAAACATTTGTCTAATTAAGTTGTTTTGTAATTTATTTATTGAATCCTTTGTGGTCGAATTAAGAGTAAGAGCCTCAAGACAATAGAATTCATGTCTATGACTCGGTTAACAATCAAGCTTTTCTTACCCGACGATAACGATATCCTTAAAAAAATTCATAAATTGAATTTTAAGTAATATTTACTTTTTAAAATAAAAAATATTTTTTTAATTTCCTAGTTTATATAAATATTTCCAGATCAAATTTCTTCTTAAAGTAATACTGAATCTTTACTTTATTTTAAAAAAAAGCTCTGAAGAAGAGACTAGGTAAATATTAAAATTATGGATAATTTACGATAATTATCGTTATTATACGATAAATACCGATTTTCAGATTACCATTTTTTACGTTAAATATGGTAAAATATCGTGAATTTACCATAATTTACGTAAAATATGGTGAATTCAAAGTATCTTAGCAGGAGTTCTATTTCTTTCTGCCAGTAAATTTTTTTCTTCTGCTATTAAATTTTTTTTAACTGCTAGTTAAAAAAAATTAATTAATGATAGCTAAATTTTTACACCTGATAGCTAAATTTTTTTGCCTCCTAAAAAATTAAATAATGAATTACTTAATTAATTAACTTGAAAAATGATATAAAAACAAATAATTGATAACTTCAGAACATTTATTTTTAAATTAAAACTTAAATTCATACAAAAATGGCTAACTCAACTAGTATTAAATTTACACCTATAGTTAATGACCCTGTTCAAGTATCAAATAATGATACAATGAATGATGCTGAAGAAATTGATTTGAACCAACCCAGAAAAAAACGTGGCAAAAATTAACAATGTTTCTAGTTTTGCATTTTTAAAGATTATGAAACAGCTGATAAAATATGCAGAGGTATTTTCGATGAACAATAATTGAGAAAAGGGAATTTAGATAGTCAAGAAAAAAGACGATTTTCGTGTTATTCACAAGAAGAGAAAAGTTAGTAAAGGTAATTGTCCAGTCCAAATGTATTTGCTCTTGCACCAAGATTCACAAAACAGATAAACATAATCATGCAAGTAAATGTGAATTACAATTTGATGATCAACGTTTAAATCCAAATGTTAGGGATGAGATACTAAGAATTTACGATAATGAAACTAAGTCAACTGCTCTTATTCTTGATAAACAAGACGATAAGGATATGGTCGCTTCTGTCTACCAAATATACAATTTGATTCATCGCTATAAAGTTAAAAATTATGGTTCACGGAACATGACATTGAATGAACTTAAACTATGGCTCAAAATCAAGATAAACCCGAAAGTTTAGACAAAGTTTTTGTTGGAAATACATATTTTGAAGCTGGTTTAGACGAAATAAAAGCAATGCGTATTTATTTTACTACAAAGCCTTTAATGTCTCTGGTTAAAAAAACTAAGCATTTATGCATTAATGCATTATATAAATTGCTATGGCAGAGTTTTCCAGTGATAATAATCGGAACAACTGACAAAAAAAATCATTTCTACCTTTTGGATTAGTTTTATCTAAAGACGAAAAAACGGGTGACTATGCATTTGCTATTTCATCTGTTAAGTTAGCTAAACAGTTATTTGACTTTTATTTTTATCCAAATGCATTAGGAGCAGATGCTGCACAAGCAATTACAAATGCATTTGAATCAGTTTATGGTGAAAATAATGAATATGAACGAATTTACTGCTGGGCTCATGTAATACGACGAATTGACGATCGTATGAAAACAATTAACATTAAAAAAATTAGAGAATCTTTAAGAAATTATATTTTAAATCTACAAGCTCAAATTGAAAAACATAATTTTAAAAGTGTAACCAAGTCATTAATTGAAAAATGGAAGATACACAATGACGATTCAATCTATGCTTTTTTAGAATATTTTGAAGATCAGTTGGGAAAAACAAATAGTGGATAGGACTAAGCATATTGTCTAAGAATACCCAGTACAAACAATGCATTAGAGTCAAACAATAATCTAATTAAAAACAATGGTACTTTTCGCAAACGTTTGCCAGTTGCGGACTTTTTGAATTTGGTTTCAAAAAGGTTAGTCAAAAGATGGTTAAGAGAAAGAGCTGATGATTATCCTGATAAAACCGAGTTTTACGAAAAAGTCAATCCAACTTTAGAAATATGGACTAATGAATGGCATTGGGAATTAAAATATTCGAAAACAAACATAGCAAAAAAATCACTTGATAATTTTACTATTTATCAAATAGCTTCTAAAACAAATTCCAATAGACAACTAGATAAAGAATTAATCATCGAATACAAAAACAATTTTAATTTAATTGATGTGAATGATTTTTACAAATGGTATAATTTGACAGCATCATTTTGGACATTTGAAATATCATCAGATTGGAGACAAAGCACGTGTTCATGTCCTTTTTATAGAAAAAGCTTTGTTTGTAAACATATATTAGCTTTATCTTGTAAAGAAAAAAAACTCAAATGGCATTCAAATGCACATGATCTTCCATTAGGTCAAAAAAGAAAAAAGGGTAATTCTTGGTAAACAAAAAAAGCTTTCCAAATTCAACCATTTGAATCTCAACAGCAACAGTTACAACAAGAAGGGCAGCAACAGCAACAGCAACAGTTACAACAAGAAGAGCAGCGACAGCAACAAAAACAAGCTACTCCTTTGGAAAATTCGTTTCAAGATTATAACGTTTTATCCAATGTTATAAATATCAAATCCTTTACAGTTAGATGAACCGATTGATTTAAATTTTGGTCAAAATTATCAAGCTGATGCGCAAAAATCTTCAAATGGTCCAAAACGTCGTGGCAGACCTCGTGGTTCTATAGCTAAAAAAAGAAATACAGAAAATAGTTCGGTCAGAAAATCAAAAAGAGAGCGAAAAAAAAATTGATATTTCCATATGAAATTTTTATATTTTTTGTCGGTACTTAGCTTAATTTTTTTAATTTTCCTTTTCAACTTTAATATGAATAAAATTTTATAGAAATAGTTATTAATTTTTTTATACTTTTATTTTTGCTATCAAAAGAAAAAATTTTGCTATCATAAACATAATTTTTAAAGCATGTAAAAAAAAATTGCTAGCAGAAGAAATAACGTCATTTTAGCAGCATTGTTTCTTTTAATTGTTATCTAATTTTCAAATTGCAATATATTTAAATAGAATTTTGGACTCGACTCAAATATTTTTTAATAATTCAACTAAAAAAAAAGGTATTCACATCTTTACCATTCCAAAATTTACACAACTTGCTTAATTCTGGTAAAATAGCATGTAACTAATTGATCAGTGTTTTATTAATACTTACAATTTATTAATTATTTACTGCCAATCTAATTAGTCGTCAGATGAAAATATTAAAGTAAAAAATTAAAATTTACCGGAAATAAATAAAATTTGTAATGAATTGTTTTTTATAAAATGCTACATTTTCACTAATAATTTATTTATTTATGTCAAATTATTGCTTAAAATTTTCAGAATGTTTCCATAATATCTGCTGGCTCGATTTCTTTACAGCGCAATAGCTGCTTAGGAATAACTTTTTAATTTTTAATCGAATAGATTACAGAATAGATTACAGAATAGATGCCCTATTGTTCATAACAATAAGTAACATAATGGGAATCCAAAGGTTAAAAATAAAGCAAATACATATTTGATGTATTAAGAGATTGGACTATGCTAGTTATTCTTGCTACTAGTTTTTTTTTATTTTTCATTAAATCGACCAAAAATTGTTGGTTTAATTAATAAAATATTAAAGATAAAATTTAAAGTAACTTTTTTAATAAATTTAAATTACTATATAGTTTGTCAGATTATTTTTTGCAAGTTGAAATATCTTTAATATAATATATTCTTTATCTTTTTATAAAGAATATATTATATTTAAGATATTCTTTATAAAATATCTTTAATATAATATAATTTTATTAGAATAAAACTATATTATATTAAAGATATTTTATATCTTTAATATAATATATAAAATATCTTTAATATAATATAGTTATATTAAAAAAAAAACAGAGAGAGAACAGAGTGAGTTCGAAATTTTAGGAACAAATTGTTCGATTTTGTTTTTTGATTTAAATCTGTCTTCAGATTTGAAATCCTCAGATTTTGTTTAGAATGAATAACTTGATATAATAATTCAGCTAGTGTTAAATACATACAAAGACAATGAGAAAATAACTGAACGGTTCTTACAATTTCTTTCTTGTTCTTTTTTTTTTAATTTTTGTTCTTTTGGTCCTTTTTAGATTCTTTTTGTTTTTTAAAAAGATAAGAAATAGAAATACTAAAAGAAACAGGGGTCTGGGCGAAGTTATTATTCAAGAAACCATCAATGAGATACTATCATTGATAAAGATAATATCAAGTGAAGTATTATCTTCTGAAGTTTTTGTTCACTTTTAAAGAGCTCTTTAAAAAATCAAAGTTTTCATTGTCTATAAGTCTTTGAATATTATAAAAAGTTAAAGCTCGAAAAAAAACTTTTAGATTGAGTTGCTGTGTTTGCAAAAGGAATCTCAGAGTCATATATCGTTGAAAATGGCAATGCAATTAATCAAGGTGAATTTCTAAGCAGGAAATTGCTTCCCTTCATCAATTAATATTATTCAGACAGACATTTTATATGCTGTCCCGAGTTGGTGAGCTCTCATTAAGCAGAAGCTCAATCGCATTTTATGATCGAAAATTCAATCGATCATGTCGACAAGATAGATAACCGTGCATATTTGCTTGATGCTAGACCTATTGAAGACTTTTTGTCAATATCGAAAGTAAACGAGAATGGCCAGAAAGCAAAAGCTTTTTATCAATTGAGGCCCGAGATTCTAAATGTCTGGGTGAAATCAGTCTAACATCAATATAGACCCTGGTAGAAACTATATTTGACAAAATTAGATGAAAAAAACTCTGTCTGTTATTAATCAATTAATCTAATCACTTATTTTGCACATTTTTATTTTTTTTGATTTTAAACAATTCTTTTTAGAATATTTATAAATTTGTTTAAAATTCAAAAAAAATAGTTTGGTATAGTGGTTTAAATTGAAGCTATTTGAGCACATTTTAAGTCTCAGTTGGTGTTTTTCTATTTCAAGAAAATGTTTTTTTTTCCAAATTTCTGTTTTATTCTAATAAAATGTTACAATTATATTCATTTTTGTAATTCTTTTGTTTTTTTTTTTTTAAATATTGGACTGATAGGTTTTGAATGTAACATTTGTATTGAAAATTAAGCTAGCTATTATTTAAATTTTTAAATTAAAAAATTTTTATTCTATTTTTTTAATTTAGATAACTTTCAATAATACTCAGATGAGAAATAAAATAAAATCTTTACAAAATAAAAACGAAAAGCTCTAAGTAATAGATTTTTACAAAAGGAATGATCAAGCTCTTAAACAAATAACATCATGATATTAGATCATTTGTCCACTGAAATTTGTGTTCATGTAAACAGGTTGGTCATCATCATAATCATTGCGACCATTATTAAAATTTTGTTTATTTTGAACATGTGAGTATAAATTTTCGTGTGAATCGTCTCTTCTAAAACTTGAGTTATCAATACCTGAGCTGTTTGAACCATCACGATACGATCCCGCCACAGAGTAAACCGGAATAGATGGTAAAATTGATGGAAGTGTAGATTGGTTATTGGGATTTACATAATTATTTGCCACTGCTTCATTTGTTCGAGTTCCTTTCCCAGGAACTAAATTCTCACTCACTTGTTTAAAATTTCTGAAATCCTTGAAATTTTTTGGGTCACTTATAATTGTGTTTAGCTTTTGGTCATCTGATTTTGAAGCTTTTTTCGATTTAATCGAGTCTTCATTAAATCGAACATGGTTAAATCTTTCATTTGTAGTTGTTTCAAGCATTTCTAACTTGGATTGCTGATTTATTTTTTCAATTCTGGGTACAGACTCACTATTAATCAGCGATTTAGACCGCTTTTTCATTCTTAATTAAAAGAGACTTTTTTTAGATCAAAATTTTTTTTCCAAAATTTACCTTTGTCTTATGCAGCAAATGGTTAGAACAAGCATTGGAAAGCCAATTGATCCGGCGGTCAAAAGTACCCTTTTTTTTAATTTAAATTTTAATTTCTAAATTTTTCACTCTTACCAAACAAATACATCAAGTCCACTTACTTAAAAAATTAAAAAATTAATTTCAAAAATAAAAAGAGAGAGATTCTTTATTTATTTATCAAATATTGTTAAATAAAAAAAAAGAACCGCAATGCTATTTCAATCATGGCTTACCGCTATAACCGGTGTACCTATAACCAGCAAAATTACTATACTGAGCATATCCGTTGCTACCTGTGTAGCCATTCATTTTTTTATCAATTTAATTCGGTAGTAAAAAACAAAAAATACAAAACTCAAAAAATAAAACAAGATTTTATTCAAATGCCTTCTCTTAAATTAACTCGTTTCGGATCAGTATGCAAAAAGTATTCTATTATTTACCGACACGAAAAATATCGAACAGCTAATCTAAAAAATTTGAATAAATGTAATTTGTGAGCGAGTTGAATTTGTGTTACAAATTTTTAATTGTCCAATCTTTAGAGCAATTTAAGAGAGCTATATCAATATGAAAATCAACCAAATATGCACACTAATCTAAAAAATAATATTTTTATAAAAAAAATTGCAAATAAATATAATAATCAAGTCTAGACAGTTTTTATATATAGTGAGCCAAATGAAAGTCCAATGACCTAAAAATCTTACCTATACAGCATTTTTATTGCGAAAAAAAAGAGTAAATTGCGGATTCTATGTTCATAATTTGTAAGGCTTAGTGGAGACCTTTTGAAATGTAAAAATAAATTGAAACTAGGTGATTGCAAGTGGTTGCGATTTGCATGCATGACAGTAAACTAGTTTTTAAAACATGAAAGGATTTAAGTCGCTGATTTGAAATAGTTCAAGAACAGCAGAGCCACAAGTGCTGCATCAGAAAAATCAATAATTTTTAATAGACTAAAAAATTAAGGCTAAATTTTATTTAGATTATTTTTGACTAATTTAAAATGTTTGATTTCGATTTATTGAAAATTTTAAAAATTCTGTCTGAGACTATGTCGGTCGCCATGAATACTAATTACAAAGACATTTTTTTCTCTATGCTAATTTAGAATTCAGATTATTAAAAAAATTAGATCTCATTAATTTCTTGATTCAAAAAAAAATAAATATATAGATCACCTAAATATTATTGCTAAAATTATAGTTTAATTACCGAAAATTTGTAAAAAACCCAAAGATATTGATTAAATTTTTATAAAAAATTATTGTTTTCGAAAAAATAAGTCGATAAGTTAATAAAATTGTTTGATCAGCTTATCGAAGGCTTTAATTTAATAAATCTATCAAATAATTCGAATGAAAAAAAATTATCGATTTTATTTAAGGTCTCCAAAAGTCAGTTTACATTTATAATATTTAAAATTTTTATTTAAAAAGATTTTTGGTTATTAGGTTAAATAAACAACAATTAAAAGTTATACTTGGGATAAGTTTAAAAATTTAAAAAGATAAAAATCAATAATCTATTGACTATAAAATTAAAATAGATGGATCAAAATAGGTTATTTGCTAAATCATTCTGTAATATAAAAAGCTATAAAACTAATTTGATTTGATTCTATAAATAACTATACATTTTCTTCTATTTTTATTTATTTTTTATTTTTATTTAATTTTACATTTTATTTTTTTTATGCAAAACTAATTTTATTTTTACTTTACTTCTCCTGATGGGGGTTAATTTGAATTAAATAAATAAATAATTTTGCAAATTTTCACAAAAAATTTTGTATTAATTCAAAATTAAATATAATCAATAAGTTTTTTGCTGTTGTCTGCCGCCTCTTCTTCATTGTCAATGGTAAACTTTCTCAATTGACTTTCGCCAAGTTGTTCGAGCTTTTTTTTCATTTCCTCGGTTCGCTTGTGTCCCTCGGCCAATATGTCGTCTATTTCCTTGTCTGTTATGTCCGACTCCTTTGACGAGAAAACATAATTGGCTCCGTGCCGGATCATGCTCAACATTTGATCTTTGTCCAGTTTGTTTGCCGAATCGCTAAGTCTTCCTTGCTGAATGACCACATGGTCAAGTCGCAGTTTGGTCTCTGCTCGATAAATGATGCGCTCCTCGACAGTGTTGTCAGTGATGAGTCTGAAAACACGCACCGTTTTTGTTTGACCGATGCGGTGAGCTCTGTCCATGGCCTGCAGGTCCGATTGCGGATTCCAGTCCGAATCGTAAATGATGACGGTGTCTGCGGTCATCAAATTGATGCCGAGACCGCCAGCCCTAGTGCTCAGCATGTAGATGAATTTTGTGGAGTGTGGCGCATTGAATGCAGCTATGGATTGGGTGCGAATTTCGTGGTCAGTATTGCCGTCCAATCGACAGTAGTCGTGGCCTTTCCACAAGCAATAGTCTTCTAAAATGTCCAACACTTTGGTCATTTGGGTGAATAGCAGCACTCGGTGTCCTTGTTGTTTAAGGCGGGTCAAAAGTTTGTCCAAAAGGACCAGTTTTCCGCACGAGTCAACCAAATGCTGATCGGTAGTGTAGGGCGGACCGGGCTCCACGCCGTCAAACAAATACGGATGATTGCACACTTTTCTCAACTGCATTATGGTGTTCATCAGACGCACTTTGTCCGATTTGCCGGGGCCCGCGTTCAACAAGTCAAAGTCTTTGAGCAGTATTTTTGTGTACAATTGTCTCTGAATGGCCGACAAGCCCACGTACAGTTTGGTCTCTATTTTGGGCGGCAGTCGCTTTTCCACATCTGACTTTAGGCGTCTGAGCAAAAACGGTTTCAACACTTGGTGCAATTTGGTCACTAGAGTTTCGTCTTTGTCCAAACACTTGTCCATGTCGAACAGTTCTGTGAACTCGTCATCCGATGAAAATATGCTCGGCACCAAAAAGTTGAGCAGAGCCCACAACTCGTGCAAATTGTTCTGCAGTGGCGTGCCAGTGATCAAGAGACGATTTTGAGAGGACAATTGACGCACAGTAACTGCCAATTTGGACTCGTCGTTTTTGATTCTGTGCGCCTCGTCAATAATCACATACTTCCAGTTGATTTTTTCAATGCCGACTTTTCTATAATGACCATTTCGTACGTGGTAATCACCACCTCCCACTTGCTCTCATCGCTCAAAGTGTTCTTGATAAATTCGTGCCGCTCGTCCGCATTGCCCTTCAGACAAACAACTGTCAAACTCGGACACCATTTGTTGAACTCGTTCACCCAATTTTGAAGAGTTGACTTGGGCGTAATGACTATGTGTGGACGCGCCTTGTTGTGAAAGTGTTTCATGTAGCCAACTAGTGAAATTGTTTGCAGTGTCTTGCCCAGGCCCATTTCGTCCGCAAGAATCCCATTCAGACCGCTCATATACAACGAAATCATCCAGTTGAGACCTCTCACTTGATAGTCTCGCATTTCTCCGTTTTTAATGTACCAAGGCGACGAGCTAAAGTGTGTTATTATTTCTTGTTCGTCTTCGAATTCTTTGGCTTCGGCCATCAGCTCTTCGTCTTCGTCTTCTTGGGTCATGCGATGCCGATTGTTATCTTTGCAAGTGTTGAGCTCATCGCCTGATCTTTTCAGGCTTTTTTTCATCTGTGGCTCGCTCAGCGCCTTTAGTTTTTCGATTTTTTCCAGTATTTTTTCCATTTTTTGGCCAATTTAGCTAACTTTATTATCAGACTTTTTGTTTATAAAAAATTAAAAAAAAATGTAAAATGTTTAAAATCTGGAAAATTATTTACCCAATTTCAAGTTTATAATATTTTTTTTTTTTGACAAGACTGAACTTGCTTTTTTATTTTCTCAAGACTTTTTTTTATGGAATTCTTTGTTTCATAAGATTTTAATTTTGTTATAATATAGTAACGGGTGTTCAAAAAAGATTTATTAAAATTGTAACAAGTTAAAAAAATATGTTTTAATTGACCAAATTTTATCTAATTTTTTTACAAATATTTAATCAGACTTGTATAAAAGTCCAAAAAAACAAGTCTTAACAATTCAAAGTATGAGTTGGACTTGAAAATATATTTTTCAAAAATAACAAGCTTTGGCTTTGACTTGTTTCAAAAATTTAGAAGAAAACAAGTCAAGGTTTTTACTTATTTTAAGAATAGAATTAAATTTAAAAAATAATTATAAGTATTGAAATTTTTTATACAGTAGAAAATAAAATTATTTTTTTTAATTTCTTTTTCAATGTAAATATTGAAACATGATTTTTTAACAACTTTTATAATTGTCATAATCTTCTTAAGTGAATTTATTTAATAAATTAAACATTTTAAAAAATATTAAAAACATTTAAAAAATATAAAAAATCAAGATATAAAAAAATTAATACTTGTATTTTTTATATTTTTGAAACAAGTCAAAGTCCTGACTTGCACTTGACTTGTGAATTTTATACAACTCAGTATTTTATAGGTCCAATTAATTAAGACAATTAAAAAATCTAGTTTTTCTATGGTTTAATAAAAGAAAAATACCACCTAGTACACCTTTACCTCTGAATCACATCTGTTCTATAATTTTTATTAAAATAATATATATGTAAAATATCTACAGTACTGATTTGTTCCTATGGTTTTACCAAAATTTACGCGAATTTACCAAAATTTTAGTAAATTTACGTGAATTCCGGTAATTTTACGTAAAATCGCAAAAGTGAAAAACAGTAAATTTACCGGAATTCCCGTAAATTTACCAGAATTTAACGGATTTTACGTAAAATTTCGTAAAAACCAAAAAGGCCAAAAAAATCCAAATTTTTGTAATTTTTTCACTTTTTTTAGTTTTTTTTCCAAATTAATAAAAAATTTTAAATTTTCGAAAATTTTTATTGATTTTAGTGAAAAATAGTAAAAAAAAGTTAAAAAAAAAATATATTTTAGTGATTTGACCAGTCGCCATTTTTCAATTTCATTACCTAATTTAACAAAGTCAATTTTTTAAAAAGCAAAAAACTTTAATTTAAATTTCAACCTTTCTCAGATGATTTATATATTTTCTACATTTTTCAACTGTTAGTGATTTTTCAAATTCTTTTAAAGCCCTATTTACATAATTTCTTTTTAACATTTTTAAAGCTGTCCGCAGCTTTTTTCTTAAACTTAAGTAAATACTTAAACTTAAGTCCATTTTTCAATTTTTTTTAAGTAAATACTTAAGTATTTATCAGGATACTTAAATAATTACATTTTTTTTCAATAAAATATCCAAAAAGAAAGCTATTTTCTATCAAAATTTTATTGCAAAAATTTGGGCTTAATACAATTTAATTAAATTTAGTACAAAATCTTTTTAATTGCCTAACAATTACTGTAACATATGGTTACATTTAAAAAAATTAAGGAAGAAAATTTCTTATCTGTTAGCCTAGCTCGGTTTGGCCTAAGGATGTTTCCCCCTTTGCTAAAAGTTCTTTCAACTGAAGCTGAAGTGGCAGGGGTCGTGAATATTTTTTTAGCAAAATTAGCTAATTTAGGATTCGAAGATTACATCGCTTTCCAAAACCCAGTCAATTGAAAGTTTTCCTCATAAACAAACGTCTTCATGTAGTTGATAAAATTATTAACTTCTATTAGATTCAAGTCACTTTGATATACTGATGGCTTTTCAATAAACAAATAAGACTTTGTCGGGGTGCTAGATTTATTGGACGGTTCAGTATTAATGTTACTTTGGGGTCTTATGTAATTTAAAAATTGTTCTTTTAACACCCGCTCATAAAACAATGATTCGTCTGGGTCGTTAAATAAGAAACTAAACGATGAGTGGCGACGACGTAAATTGGATTTGTTTTGACAAATCTGAATCTCGATTTCAAAGAACGGTCAAGCTCATTAGCAATATCCTTTAAGTCTATTTTTGTCTTGATTTGATTGATATGTTTCAAAAGACCCTTGAAAGTTGGATAAACAATTGAGATTGAACTAAAATCTTTTTGTAGGTCTATTGTGAGATCATGAAATGGTTCAAGAAGTGAAACAAGATCGTTTAGAACAACTCGTTCTTTTTGGCTAATTTTAAGATCGATGTCTTTTGAACATAGTTTTTCTAAAGTTGGATTAGGAATCTTTAAAACTGATTTTATCATTTTCAACTGGCTATTCCATCTTGTTATGTTCGCTGATGCCACAGTTAATTTTAACTCCTCGAGGATCTCGACGAAGGTTGGAGTTTTGTGGATTTTATTAACTTTTACTTATTTTGTTTATCATAGTTGTTAAGTTTGTTGAACAACTTAGATTGTCTTTTATGACGAGTTGAAGTGAATGAAATCGATTTCTTGTGTGATTAGCATCATTTCAGTTTCTGAAATTGCTTGACTCGGTTCAGATGATTCACTTTCATCCTCATCTTCAGAATCAGAATGAATGGGCTCTTCTCCTTACCAAAATTAATATCAGTTCAAATCAGTTCAGATTGATACCTCAATGTTATCTCCTTGTCCTAATTTTTGTTTTTACAATCGAGTAAAACTATTTTTGATTCCCATTCAGAATCGATTATATGAAAATTTATACCTTTATTAAAAGTTTTTAAAAACCAAAAAAAAAAGATTGAAAATTGAGTGATTCGTTTTACCTATAAAATGAATCACAGTTTTTCAATAAATCTAACAATTTTTCTTTAGTTACTTTGACTAAATTAAGAAGTAAACGACGAGTAGCAACTGTTCTTGAAACATGATTAAATTGTGGGTTTAGTTTATGAATTAGATCCTTGAACGGACCCATATCAAGTATTCTCATTTAAGGAAAAAGTGTTTTTTCCAAAGAATTTGGGCATGGAGATTTTAAACTATCAACAAGTTTATCAGTCTTTAAAATAAAAACCCAAAATTTTATACTTAAGACTTTTTTTTTGGGAATTTAAAAAAAAATTTTCCGATTGAACTTGAGCTTGCACCACCAAAATTTGATTTGCTATTTCATGTGGAAAAAAATTTATTTTTTTCTCACTTTTGCGATTTTACGTAAAATTACCGGAATTCACGTAAATTTACTAAAATTTTGGTAAATTCGCGTAAATTTTGGTAAAACCATAGGAACAAATCAGTACTGTAATATTAAAGAGCAATAAAAAACGATTAAAATGAGCCCTTAATCATTTTCTTATGTCTTTTCGTGCAAAATTTATTTGAGTTAACCCTATATTTCATACTAATTAAAAAAGGTGTAAAAAGGCTAAAATAAGCTAAAAATAATCTTTTATAAAAAACACGAAATGCAAATATAGAATGAAAAAAGAACTCTCGAATAACCATGAAATTCAAAATAATTTTAGTGTTTAAGCATTTGTTTCTTTTTTAATTTAATTTAAAAAGTAAAATTTCTTTTTCCAATAAAGATAACTTAAGCTTTAGTTTTAAAATTTTTTTTAAATTTTTTTATTGAATCTAGAAATTAATTAATAAATAACTAAAAAATACCTCAATGTTATCTCTTAAATTTAATTAAGGAAATACTCTTCAAATTAATGGCGATTTGTTTAATGAACTGATTTAATGACTTGTCAAGTGACTCTTTAGATAATTTAAGCTCTTGTAATTTGATTTTAGAAATCGAAATAAAAAACGAAACAAAAAGACCTATTTTATCTTACTAAATGAATGGAATGCATCTTCTTGAAATACAATGTGTTTTTTGTTTTTTCATTGTATCTAAAAAACAAACTATCACACTTTATCCTATAAAAATATTTTAATTGAGTATTTTATTGTTAAAAAAAAATTATTTTCATTTATTTGATTATCTGTTCCTAACGTACCTTCAGATTGAAGAAATAAAAATTTAAAGTAAAAAAATAAAAGATAAACAAGTTAAAATATGGTATAAAAGAAAATTAAAATAGCATGAAAAATTAGATACAAAAATTTCGTAGTTATAGGTAAATTAGTGTGCAACGTTTCAAGAATTTTTTTTTAAGTAGTTTATTTAATTTTTCAAAAAAAAGGCTTTGAGTAATGAAACTCCTTTCGCCATTTGTATTTAAAATTTTAAAAAAGTGTCCATATAAAAAATTGTGTTGAATTAATTAAATTAATAAAATGAAATTAGAAGTTGAAAAAGAAATCGGAAATGTTACAGAAAAACAGTTGTCCATTTAAATAGCTCATTTGAGACTTTACAGAGGAGGGTTTTAAGTTCAGAACTTCTTGAGCTTTTAACAAAAACATCAAAATAATCCTGTATGAGGGAAGTAATGAGTGTGTTTTTACATATAAAACTTTTTAATATTTTCTTTTCGAGCAGAATTCTGAGTCTAGACTCAATTCTTGCAACCTTTTGTTCCTCGAGAAGGCCAGAAAGTTGAATAGAAGGTGTGTCATAAAATAAGTGATAGATTGATTTAAAACATGTATTTTGAATTACTTGCAGTTTTTGAATGTTTGTCTGGGAGACACGGGATAGGATGAAAAAACTATAGTCTATAATTGAACTTCCATTAAAGACTCTAATTAAGGTCTTTTTATTTAACTTCCACGATCTGTCTGACAAAATTTTAATTAAATTTACGCGATCATGACATCTAGAGCGAATGAATTCAACATGGGAGTTGAAACATAGACTTTGGTCAATTTTATTCCAAGGAAGACTGGGGAGTCAGTGTAGGGTATTTGTTTTCCAAATAGTTTTAGACTAAGCTTAATGTTTTTTGACGGATTACCAGAGTAAAAAATGTAGCTACATTTTTATGGAGACATCTTTATCCTCCATTTTCTTAGCCACAGCTGGAATTTTTTAAGATAGCTATTTATTATGTTAAAAATATTGTCATATTTTTTAAAAATAAAAAAGGTCACCAGGTCATCGGCAAATGAATGAATTTAATTGAATTTATATTCAATCACACCTAACCTAAATAAAAAGTTGAAAAAAGAAGTGCCGTCACATAGTCGTTAAATTAATCAAGGCATTGTTTGACTAACGTAATAATCCAAAAAATAATAAAAAATTGGGGAATCTTAAAAACGCTCTAAAATCAAAAATATTAAGAACATTTTTAATGATTTTTCAATTAATTTTATCTTATTACAATTACTTTTCTCTTATTTTAAAATTATTTAATTAATATATTTTTACTTTATTAGTAATATAGATTAATTTAAAATATTAAAAATTGATTTTTTTAAATTAAAATTTGATATCTTTTAATTATAAAAACAATTATTTAAAAGTTAAAATTCAATTTAAGTTTTTTGCAACTTTATATTGCAAGATTATTAAATTTAATTCAAGAATTCAAAAATTTATTAAAAAAAAATAGATTAAAATTGAGTCTCAAATTAATTTATTCTTAATTATTTTAATAATTTTTAGTTCATTATTATTTCATTATTGAATCACTCATTTCTATTTTTATTAGAAATTTCAGCATTTAAGCTATTTTCTCCCAATTCTATGTTAAGAGTAACTTCTGAAACCTCTTTAAAAGAATCACAGATACCCTTATAAAAATCGTCAATAAATTTTTGTGAGTTTACACCTCCATTAGGTCACACCCCAATAAAAGAATTCTGAGAGATTTACCGAGAACTAACAATAATTGGAGCATGGTATAAATCATTGGCACAGGACATTGAAAGTCATCCAAATTTCAATAAATTATTAAAACACTAGCATAAAGAGCAACGCTTAACTGAGCAATTATTTGGTGAGATCAAAGCTGGTAAATTATTTGAGAGGTGTAAGAGAGAATGGATTAAAGATGTGAGTATTAAGGCTCATCTAAAAACTTACGAAAAAAGCTCTCTACTCAATTTTTTGGATAAATTAATTCAAATTTTTGATAACAATAAGAAAAAAAATATTAGATTAAAAGATTCAGACACTGAAAAGCATGATTTTATTTTATAAACATGACATTATATCGTGACTAAAAACAATAAGATGATTATAAATAAAAAATTTACTTTTTCTCTATTTAAATAAAAAATTTTCGCATAAATAATTTTTTTTAAATTCTCATAAGTCGAATTGCATCTTAACTTAACCTTTGTTCATTTAGAACTAAAAAAATTTTCCCATTATTTATTCGCACAAAACAAAACAGATAAAATTGAACAAAAAAAAATAGTCTACAAAGTTTAGAACAATTATTTTATCCTAAAATTTTACCACACCTTGACAATATCTGGCCATTTTTTTTTCACACAATGCTTAGAATGTCTTTTCTGTTTGCTTGCACTTTTTACGTTTGATTTATAATTTTTGGATTTTAAAATCGGTCATTTTATTGAGTTTTTCCATTTTGGCGTTTTTTCCATTAAAATGGGCATAAAAAAAGGATCTGAGGCTCAAAGGTGGCAAATAATTGGTCTATTAAAGGACAAGACCAAATCTCAACAAGAAATAGCTGATCTGGTAGCAGTTTCGAGAAATGTGTGATTACAACAGTGCGCAATTATGAGAAGACATCCATGGTCAAAGAATTACCAAGTTCTGGTAGACCCCGAAAACTTACCAATTGAGATGAGTCGTACATTTTTAGAAAGGTCAGAATCAATCCTACAACAAGCTATAGACAGCTAGCCTCTGATTTTAGTTCTAAATTTCCAAATGTTACTGTTACTAAAGACACTGTAAGAAAAGTTTTATTAAACAAAAAATACAGTCGTATACTGCAATAAAAAAACCTCTTTTGACTGTATTGGATCGATCGAAAGGGCTCAAATGGTGCAAAGAACGACAAAGATGGACTGTTAATGACTGGTCAAAAGTTATTTTTAGTGACGAGTCTAATTTCGAAGTATTAAACAGAAAATCTAGAGTGTTTGTAAAACGTTTTACAAATGAAAAGTATCACCCCAAGGTTTTGTTTACCAAAGTTACAAAATGGTGGAGGTTTGGTTGGTATTTGGAGATGTGTTAATTATAAAGGTACTGGATGCTGCTCCATTTATACAGGCAGAATTAATCAATTTGTGTACATGGACACTCTGGAAAATAACTTATTACCTACAAATTGATATTTTTTGATCAGAGTCAAGACTGGATTTTTCAGCAGGATGGCGCTAATGCACATACTGCTCATTCCGTTCGAGATTGGTTTCAAGAAAAACAAATAACAGTTCTTCCCTGGTGCCCAAGATCACCTGATCTCAATCCAATAGAGAATTTATGGTCACATATTGACCACAAAATGGTCAATACAAAAATTACGTCAGTAGAGCATCCAAAAAGCGTTCTTTTTGATGAATGGTTGAAAGTTGAAGTGAAGTAGTAAAAAACATGATTGAATCTATGCCAAAACGTGTCGCTGAGTGTATTAAAGCTAAGGGTGCTATTTTTCAACATAAAGCTAAGGGTTAAATGTTAAAAAATAGATGTTCTAAATTTTGTAGACAATTTTTTTAGTTAAAAAATTTCACTTCCTTTTTTTTGCGGTTTTTTTCTTCGATTTTTTTTCTATCCTAGTTCTTGTACTTTTCCGATAAAAAAATTTTTTAAAAAAAAATTCAAAAAAAAAATTCTTTTTATTTTTTTATTTAGCCGCACGGCTTTCAAGAAACAAACCTTGCATAAACCTTTCTTAAATGTTCTAAATTTTCTATACATACAGTGGTGTTCCGGATTTAGTAATTTACGATAATTTACGTAAAAAAACGTAAATTTACTTGATTTTACGTAAAATTTGGTAAATTTCGATCATTTTACGTAAATTTATGTAAAAAAAAAATGTCCAAAAAATTGAAATAATTTGGCACTTTTTAAAAAAAAATGAATTTTTGTTATCCTTCAATATTTATATCCAAAATTATGAAAAAAAAAAATTACCATAATTTACGTAAATTTTGGTAAAATGTTAAAAAATAGTAAAAAATGGTAAAAAATGATTATTTAAAATTTTAAATTAATTTGAAAAAAAATTTTTATTTCAATTTTTTACGTTAAAAAAATATTATAAGTTAATATAGTATATAAAATTAATGATTTAAAAATTATTTAATAGTTTTTTTATTTTTTTTTTATTTTTTGAAGGAGCTTTAGAAATAGCTCAGAATTTTCTCTGATCTTTTTGACCTGGTATTTCTCTTTTAACAATTTCAAATACCCAAATGCGCTCTCTATGAGATGTTTGCAATATTAACTTATAATATTTTTTTAACGTAAAAAAATTGAAATAAAAATTGATTACATTTTACCAAAATTTACGTAAATTATGGTAATTTTTTTTTTTCATAATTTTGGATATAAATATTGAAGGATAACAAAAATTCATTTTTTTTAAAAAGTGCCAAATTATTTCAATTTTTTGGACATTTTTTTTTACATAAATTTACGTAAAATGATCGAAATTTACCAAATTTTACGTAAAATCAAGTAAATTTACGTTTTTTTACTTTTGTAAATTTACGTAAATTTACAATATTTTACGTAAAATTCGGTAAATTTACTGTTTTTTACGTAAATTATCGTAAATTACTAAATCCGGAACACCACTGTACTGTAGATTAGCATTATGAAAAATTACTCTTTTCAATTTAAATCCTTAGACATTTCCTCAACCAAAAATTAAAATATGAGCAATTTTACCTGCATAAATTCTTTGAAAACTGAAAAAGACAAATAAGACAAAAAAATTCTTTAGACAAAAACTAATTATGCAATAAATCAATATAATAAATTCAGAGTTACTTACTACAAGTCAAAATTAACCATAGTATTATAAATCTTAGTTTTGTGCAAATTATTTTTAGCACACACTTAGTGAAGAACAGTCACAGAGAGAAAGAAGAAAATTCAGAATTTTCAACACTATATAAATAAAAGTCTGCTAAAAACAACTTGAAATTGTTTTTTAAATTGGCCAAAAAATGGAAAAAATACTGGAAAAAATCGAAAAACTAAAGGCGCTGAGCGAGCCACAGATGAAAAAAAGCCTGAAAAGATCAGGCGATGAGCTCAACACTTGCAAAGATAACAATCGGCATCGCATGACCCAAGAAGACGAAGACGAAGAGCTGATGGCCGAAGCCAAAGAATTCGAAGACGAACAAGAAATAATAACACACTTTAGCTCGTCGCCTTGGTACATTAAAAACGGAGAAATGCGAGACTATCAAGTGAGAGGTCTCAACTGGATGATTTCGTTGTATATGAGCGGTCTGAATGGGATTCTTGCGGACGAAATGGGCCTGGGCAAGACACTGCAAACAATTTCACTAGTTGGCTACATGAAACACTTTCACAACAAGGCGCGTCCACACATAGTCATTACGCCCAAGTCAACTCTTCAAAATTGGGTGAACGAGTTCAACAAATGGTGTCCGAGTTTGACAGTTGTTTGTCTGAAGGGCAATGCGGACGAGCGGCACGAATTTATCAAGAACACTTTGAGCGATGAGAGCAAGTGGGAGGTGGTGATTACCACGTACGAAATGGTCATTATAGAAAAGTCGGCATTGAAAAAAATCAACTGGAAGTATGTGATTATTGACGAGGCGCACAGAATCAAAAACGACGAGTCCAAATTGGCAGTTACTGTGCGTCAATTGTCCTCTCAAAATCGTCTCTTGATCACTGGCACGCCATTGCAGAACAATTTGCACGAGTTGTGGGCTCTGCTCAACTTTTTGGTGCCGAGCATATTTTCATCGGATGACGAGTTCACAGAACTGTTCGACATGGACAAGTGTTTGGACAAAGACGAAACTCTAGTGACCAAATTGCACCAAGTGTTGAAACCGTTTTTGCTCAGACGCCTAAAGTCAGACGTGGAAAAGCGACTGCCGCCCAAAATAGAGACCAAACTGTACGTGGGCTTGTCGGCCATTCAGAGACAATTGTACACAAAAATACTGCTCAAAGACTTTGACTTGTTGAACGCGGGCCCCGGCAAATCGGACAAAGTGCGTCTGATGAACACCATAATGCAGTTGAGAAAAGTGTGCAATCATCCGTATTTGTTTGACGGCGTGGAGCCCGGTCCGCCCTACACTACCGATCAGCATTTGGTTGACTCGTGCGGAAAACTGGTCCTTTTGGACAAACTTTTGACCCGACTTAAACAACAAGGACACCGAGTGCTGCTATTCACCCAAATGACCAAAGTGTTGGACATTTTAGAAGACTATTGCTTGTGGAAAGGCCACGACTACTGTCGATTGGACGGCAATACTGACCACGAAATTCGCACCCAATCCATAGCTGCATTCAATGCGCCACACTCCACAAAATTCATCTACATGCTGAGCACTAGGGCTGGCGGTCTCGGCATCAATTTGATGACCGCAGACACCGTCATCATTTACGATTCGGACTGGAATCCGCAATCGGACCTGCAGGCCATGGACAGAGCTCACCGCATCGGTCAAACAAAAACGGTGCGTGTTTTCAGACTCATCACTGACAACACTGTCGAGGAGCGCATCATTTATCGAGCAGAGACCAAACTGCGACTTGACCATGTGGTCATTCAGCAAGGAAGACTTAGCGATTCGGCAAACAAACTGGACAAAGATCAAATGTTGAGCATGATCCGGCACGGAGCCAATTATGTTTTCTCGTCAAAGGAGTCGGACATAACAGACAAGGAAATAGACGACATATTGGCCGAGGGACACAAGCGAACCGAGGAAATGAAAAAAAAGCTCGAACAACTTGGCGAAAGTCAATTGAGAAAGTTTACCATTGACAATGAAGAAGAGGCGGCAGACAACAGCAAGGACAAAGAGTTCAATGTGTACAATTGGGAGGGAGAGGACTGGCGAAAAAAGCAGCACTCGGCCTTTGGCATCAAGTGGATCGAGCCGCCCAAGCGAGAGCGCAAGGCCAACTACGCAGTCGATTCGTATTTTAGGGACGCGCTGAGGCAAGGCGAGCCCAAGGCGCACAAAGCCCCGCGACCGCCCAAACAACCCTTCGTCCAGGACTTTCAGTTCTATCCGTCCAAATTGTTCGAGTACTTGGACCGCGAAATATACGCGTTCCGCAAATCCATCAACTACAAGGCAGTTAAAGATTTGGAGCTGGCGCCAGACGAGGCCGAGAAACAGCAGCTCGAAGAGCAGAGGAAAATCGACGAGGCCGAGCCGCTCACCGAAGAGGAAACGGCCGAGAGGGAACAACTGCTCACCCAAGGCTTTGCCAACTGGTCCAAAAGAGACTTCATTCAATTTGTCAAGGCAAACGAAAAGTATGGCCGCGACGACTTGGACAGCATTGCCAAGGAAGTAGACGGCAAAAGCGCCAAAGAAGTCAAAGAGTATGCCAAAGTGTTTTGGGACCGGTGTCAAGAGCTGCAGGACTGTGACAAAATAACCGCTCAAATAGAAAAAGGCGAGCTGAAAATTCAGCGACGAATTAGTATTAAAAAGGCGCTGGACGCCAAGATGGCACGGTACAAGGCGCCTTTTTATCAGCTCAAAATTCAGTACGGCTCCAACAAAGGCAAAAACTACACCGAAGAAGAGGACCGCTTTCTGATTTGTTTCCTGCACAAACTCGGCTTCGACAAGGAGAATGTGTACGACGAGCTGAGGTACGCGGTGAGACAGGCGCCACAATTCAGGTTCGACTGGTTTATCAAGTCGCGGACATCAGTCGAGCTTCAGCGCAGATGCAACACGCTGATTACTTTGATAGAAAAAGAGAATGCCGAGCTGGAAGAGAAGGAGAAGGCAGAGAAAAAGAAGAGCGCGTCGGCGAACAAAAGCAAGAGTGCACTGGCAAATTGTGACCTGAACAGCAGTCAGAATGGCGCCAAGTCGTCGAGGGCGTCCACTTCGCGTTCCTCGACCAGTGTCAAAAATGAAGCGGTCGAGACGCCCAAGTCAAACTCCAAACGCAAATCAGAGGCTGTCGCCAAAATGGACCTCAGCTCATCGTCCACGACCAGCTCTGCTTCCAAATCTAAAAAGGCCAAAAAGTAAATTGTAAATAACTCGGCATTTTAATTCAACAAAGTCAACACTAATGCTCGGTCTTGTAAACGAAGGGTTTTAAATTTTTAGATTATGATTTAGAAAAAATTCAAGTCGAAAATTGTTTGTAAATGTGATCATGGATCTTTCTATTTTTTTTTTTTTTCTCAAATTTAAAATTCATGTTTGTTTAAAAAAATTCACTAAATAAAATACTATTTTACTATTTTTTTTTAGCTATTGTTTTTTCTTTTCAACGCACAAAACTATTACTTTTGTACTGTGACATGCAAATTTTTCAGATAAATTGAATAAATTTTAAGTAAAACATGGCCAATTTGATAGAAAGTTATTTAGCGGGTATTCAACAAAGAATGCTCAAAATTTTGACAAGTAAAAAAAATGCGACCGAATTTAACCAAATTTTTTACAAATATTTAGTAGACTTTAATAATTAAGAAAATTAAAAAATCTAGTTTTTCTATGGTTCATTAAAAGAAAGAGGCTACCTAGACACCTTTGCCTGTAAATCATTTATGTCCTCTAAATTTTATTATAATAATATACGGTATTTTACTTTAAACCGCACAACGGGTAATATTACATCATTTTACGTAATTTTAAATCAATAAATGTAAAATTACATAAAATTACATCAAATTTAGAATGCAATTAAATGTTAGCTTATGTAAAACGATGTAAATTTTGTATTTAATGAATAATATTAAATAATTTTAATCCTAAGATAATAATAATAAGAATAAGCTACAGCAAGCAAGCTTGCGGAGATGACCTACTAGGAGGACATCGATGGTAGCCGAAATTGCGCAGAAAAGATGGAAAATAACAGACAAATACATTTTTTTTTTTAGTTCAATAAGAGTCATTGTTTAATTTAATCTAAGAAAGTATTGTGTGGAATTAAGTAAGTATTATGTACAAGAATTTTACAAAGGAAAAATATGCAAGAATACAGAAATAGAATTACATAATAAAAGATTACAGTTTAAATACCATTACAAATCAAGTAAAATTACAATTTAAATAGAATTACAATGAAAAATTAAAATAGAAAAAGTATACAATAAAAAAAGGTGGAAGGAACTAATGCGCGTTATTGAAATCATATGCTAGGCTTGAAGGCGTCGTACTTATTCTTGAACTGGTTGATTGATTGAGAGTCGGTAACTTCGGCTGTTCGTGAAGAAGTTGGACCTCTGCATGCATTTAGTTGAGGGCTGCCCTGATAGTCTTCTCTCATGTCCTCTGATTCCCCTTGCTGGACCAGTCTGTGAAGACTGGACACTTCGTTGAAGCCATTGTTGAACTTGAATAGCTGGATCAGATCCTGCGTTCATGAAGTGGCGTCAGACCTAATACAGTGAGACGGTCTTCATAGCTCCAGTTTCTGATTCTAGGCACCAGCTTGGTAGCTCTCCTCTGAACGGTCTCTAATGCTCTGATGTCTCGCTTACTGGATGGTGACAAACTGATGAGGCGTTTTTCAAATGGGGCCTTACATATGCGCAGTAGAGGGTCTTGCAGGTGTCGATGGTCCAGAACCTGAACGTTCTTCTCAGCTGCCCAAGAATACAGTTAACTTTGTTGGCCTGAATCCTGATATGACTAGAGAACTTTAAATTACGGTCGAAAGTGACTCCGAGGTCCTTTTCATATTCTACAGATTTGAGAAAGCGTGGTGCGTCTGACTCGTCCATGAATAACTCCGTGTTGGTTAATTTGCTCTTACCAGACCTGCTAAACTCCATTACCTTGCACATGTCGACGTAAAAGACCATGCGCCACGTGTTAGACCATTCCATAAGTGCACCGAGGTCCTGCTGCGGTGACGTGAGGTCATTATCGCAACAAATGGTAGCGATTAGTTTGCTGTCATCTGCGAAAAGCTTAGCAATGTGGTTGACAACCGAAGGCATGTCGTTAATGAAAATTACGAACAGTAACGGACCGAGGACGCCGTCTTGCGGGACTCCGCTTTATGTTGTCCGATTACCACTCGTTGCTGCCGTTTGGATAAGAAATCACTGACCCAGTTGACAATATTGTCGCAAAAGCCGTAAGCGATCATTTTGGTCTTGAGGGACGAGTGACAGACTCTATCGAAGGCCTTAGCGAAATCGAGATTTCTTCTTTTTTTTTTTTTTAGGTTATTTCAACATTTCATGTGCTTCTTTTTTTTGATCTTTCGGTAATTTAACACTATCAGCACTCATTGTACAACATATCAACCGGAACCAATTTAGCTTAATTAACTTAACAAACCTTTCAAGGATATTTTCTAAACAATATTTTTTAAGGTTATTGATATAATAATTAAAAGTGGTGGTGTTTGGTGTAACTAATTAATGTAAAATTACGTAAAACGATATAATATTACTCGTTCTGCGGTTTAAAGAAAAACACTGTATATATTTAATGCCTTATATTAAAGAGCAATAAAAAATGATTAAAATGAGCCCTTAATCATTTTTTTGAAAAAAAAGACTAAAATTTTATTTTTTTTGCAAATAAATGGCATTTTTATTGATTATTGCTAAAACACAGTTAAATGTGTTTTCCTATAACACGGATCACCGCTAAGAGACTGAAGGATTAATTTAATAAACTCTGGTCAAGTGTTTACTAGGACTGAATATAATGCTCTTTCACGCGTAATTGAGACCTAAGCCCCGGACTTATAGTTTTTGCTGAACAGATCTTTGAAATATGAAAGAATCCAAAAAATTTACGTACCACTTTTTTTACACAGAACCAAAGGTCCGCCATCCGGTACCTACCACTTTTCAAATAACGTAATTATCTGAATTTATTTATTTATTAATTTTTTTAGCTCATTTTACAAATAAAAATAATTAGTTTTATTCAATATATTGTTTTTTATTGATAAAAATAGTATTTTACACAATCATCTTAGCCCTGTTACTACACCCAAATAAGGAACTAACTAGCTCTATTTAAAATTAAATTAAATTTCTTAACAATAGATGCTTATGTCAAAATGATAATTGTTAAGTAGACGAGAGTGAAAATAATTATACATTCTAAAAAAATCAACGATTTTGATTTATTTAATTGTTTATATGTGACGTACTTAAGCTTTTTCAGATTTCCATTACATATTTTTGTATTTAAAAGAGCGAATTTCATTAATAATTATGAAAAATTCTCCTTTCCTAAATTATCTTTTAAATAAATAAAATTTAATGAGTATGTCTAATCTACATCAAGCTTTAATTTCTTCTTACCTGAAACCCAAAATTTAATTATAATTAATTAATTTATCATATTCTTGAAATTTCTTAATTTACCGATTATGTTAATTTTTAAAACTTAATCCACAACTTGTTTTTGTGAATGAAAAATTTTCCGAATTAAAAAGCTCTCACTGTATTTCAAAAAATTATTTTATGTGTATTTTTTTAAATATTTTTATTTTAGTGATGAAAAAGGGCTAGTATTTAAATGGGTATTTAATATAATAATTCGGCATTTAGCTAAAAATCAATTTAGATTTTAGATAAATAATTTAAGTTCTTAAAATATTAAAAGAGTGCTAATTAAAATATTAAAGTATTTAAATGTTTATTTGAGGTCTAAAAAATAAAATGAGTGCATAAAAATTCATTGTGAATAGAGTATTAATTTATCTTAGTGGTTGATTAATAGATAAAAAAATCTGAATATTCTTATAGACTATTTAGACTTTTAGTAGTAGTAGTGCTACGCTTTCGCGTTAAGTCTGGTTATATCCAGACCATAAGCAATAATTTAGTCTTTCAAAAGTATGTCTAAATTAGTTTTAAAAATGTTTGTTGATTTTGATTCTATAACTTTGTTTCCAAGCTGATTCCAATCATTGACTATTCTGTTGGTGAAAAAGTTGAATCTTGGTGCACAGTTTTTGACAATTTCTCTTCTTAACCTGTAGTTGTTGCCTCTTGTTTTATTTACACCAAAAACCTTGTCTGGTTGTTTATACCAGTTGACTTGATCGTAATTATTGAGCAACTTAAACATTTGTATTAAATCACCTCTCTTTCTTCTTGTTTTAAGTGTTGTAAGTTTTAGCCTTCTTAGTCGTTCTGGATACTCTAGATTCGACAAACCTGAGATAGAACGCGTTGCTCTTCTCTGAACCTTTTCAAGTGCATCAATGTCCTTCTTTAGGTATGGGTTCCATGCCGAAACAGCAAACTTTAAATGAGGCCGAACCAGACTCTTATACATCTTACAAATAACGTTCACTGCGATTACTCACTGCGATTACTCAAGCCATTTAAGACTAACCCCAAGATTCTATTCGCTCTTGAAGCCGACGTGCTGACCAGCTTACCCCATTTCATATCACTTGTCACCATTACGCCCAAATCCCTTTACTCGGTTGCAACTGCTAACTTCTGAACACCTTTGCTGCTTGAAATAAAAAATTCGTTCTTCGGATTGTTTTTGCCAATATGCATTATCTCACACTTTTCGATATTAAGGCCCATTGACCACTCCCTACACCATTTCACTAGCTCGTCAATATCCGCTTGAAGCTGCTGTTTCATCAAGTTTTCATTGGTTTTATTGAAGACGCAATAGATCTTACAATCGTCTGCGTAAAGTGAGCATATGCTCTTGAATCTTTCGGGAAGGTCATTAATAAAAATCACAAAAAGTAATGTACCGAGGACTGAATCCTGTGGAACTCCACTCGTAACTTCTAGCCACTCAGATGTTGAATGACCAAGAACAACACGCTGCTTCCTACCAATCAAAAAGGATTCAATCCACCTGTGTAAATTACCACTGATACCATAATGTTTCAACTTGTGGAGGAGTTTATGATGATTTACTCGATTAAACGCCTTCGAAAAGTCAGTATACACAATGTCGATGTTATTGCCCTTAGAAAGCTCCGTTGTTATCAAGTCAAAACTCTCCAAGAGATTTGTGGTACAAGATCTCTTAGGCATAAAACCGTGTTGAAACATACTGATCAATCTATTATGAGTCAAATGATCAATTATGACTTTCCGAATGATTCTTTCCGTGATCCGACAAACTATTGAGGTTATGGACACGGGTCTGTAGTTGTTAACATTGCATCTATCACCTTTCTTAAAAATAGGAGTCACATACGCTCTTTTCCAAACCTCTGGGACCTGTCCTGTTGTCAACGAACTCTTCATTAATAGTGATAAAGGAACACATATAGCATCCGCAGTCATCTTCAAGAAGTAAGGATTAACACCATCGAAACCTGTGCTTTTGGATACATTTAAGCCTTTCAAGTGTCTCAAAACAATCAGCGGAGAGATGTCCGTGTTTATGTTGAACTCGCATACTTTTTCACTTCTATGTAGAAAATTCGGTGGTTCATCAACGTTGTTATCGAAAACCGAATGAAAAAACTCATTGAAAATTCTGACTATCTCATCACGATTGCTGGTGATTGAACCATCGGACCGTTTAATTGAGTGAATTGCTGGCTTTACGTTTAGCTTTTCATAAAAATACTTAAAAATCATTTTTGGCTGTTTGGCATGTTTTGCTAGTCGTGCCTCAAAGTCACTAACTGCCGACTTGATTTTACGCTTAATTTGATTTCGAACACGCCGAAAATTTTCCAAAATACAACACCTCAAACTTCTTTTTCCGCCAACTAACTTCTTCTATAAGCAATACTTTTCTTTAATTAACTTCTTGATTCTATTATTCATCCACGGCGGCTGTTTTTTACGATTTTGACCAGCAATTCGTTTCGGTACGTACATCTTACAAGCACACTGATATAATCTGAGAAAAACTTCGTACATTTCATTAACACTCAAGTTCTTAAAACTTCTAATCCAGTCAATACTTTTGAAAAACTTAGAAATTAAAAAATAATTTCCTCTTCGGTAATTAAACAAGACACTGTGAAACAAAACTTCTCCATGATCATCTTCATTTAAATAATAATAACTCCATGCTATGCTTAAATGGCAACGCTCCAGATTACTTAAACCTGGGCCAGTACTCAAATTTGCTACTCTCGCATCACTCTCGGTTAAAATCAGGTCCAAAATAGACTTATTGCCATACTCGTTTGTCTGAAAAGTTGGACAATCTACATTTTGCATTAGAAAACAATCTTCGATTGCATTAACCAACTCAAGTTCTTCCTTCCTAGCACCTTGACCAACACTCCATTCTCCATTTTCATACCAACATATATTTGGACTATTAAAATCCCCACAAATTAAAAGCCCACTTACCTTTTTTGATTCAAATAGTTTCCTCGCACAAAACAAACTTTCTCTTACTTCATCAATCGATTCACTGATATAAGGACAATAAATGCAACCAATAAGAAGGCGTTCTTTTCCACATTCTAATTTACACCAAACCTCCTCCACCGAAAAATGAGTATCTAATACCAAATAAACTTCAACCACTTTTATATCTTTCTTACGTAAATACACACCCCTCCACCTCTCTTGTTAGCTCGCCTGTTCTTATGATAGCATTCATAGCCCTCTATATAAGTTATTGACGCTTCATCAAACCACGTCTCGGTCACAAATAAAATATCATATTCGTAAGTATGGCTTAAAACTTTTAGCTCGTCCAATTTGTTCCTGAGTGATGTGGCATTCGAATACCAATTTATTTTTAAATTTCTCCAAACAAGTCCAAACTTTAAAAATTTTGAATACTGAAGAAGAATTGTGAAGACTTTTATGCTAAAATTGCTAGAAAATTCTGAAATAATGAAATTCTATATGCATTAGACACATCAAAAGTAAAAATTTTTTGATATCAAGTCTGATCAAGAAAATTAAAAAAAATATATTTAATGACCTGGACTTTTAAACAACTCATTCAAACATTTGACAGCGCCGATGATGCAGAAATCAGAATAGGAAAGAAAGGTTCAAAATGCACCAAATATTTAACAGCTATAAAGATGCTAAATTTTCGGTTGTTCTTGTGAGAATGAGAATGGCCATATCATAAAGAAAATTATTAATAAGCTCAACATCTCGGTGATCAGTGATAAAACACCAACATATAATAAATTTAAGACAGATTATTACGACGAGTTAGTATTAAAAAAGCCTAGATATTTTTTTAATACCATTTTCACTCTCTGATAGAGTTGTTGATTTAAAAGTTGTGATTGATGATGATATGTTGAGTGATCATTTTCCCATTCAGGCACATATCTTAGATGAACATTTGATTACAGTCAATTCCACGAATTTCAATTGTAATTTAAAAAAAGCAAATTGGGATCTCTACCAAGAATTACAGTGGTCTTCAAGTCATCATAACGGTTATACGGAAAATATTGACGAGCTAAATGAACGCATCTCAAAAAATCATACCTTTGCACCCAAGAAAGTTTTTTAAATTTAGCTTACCAAAAAATATTGTAACATTAAGAAACGGAGAAAAGTAAGAAGGCTTTTCCAAAAATCTAGATGTCTTTCTCTAAAAGTGGTCGTCAATAAGCTTACATCTGAGCTACGTCACAGTCTAAAAGAATTTTGGAACCAAAACTGGCTCGAATTAATTAATAGAACAGGAAAAAATCCGGTGTCAAGTAGACCTTTTTGGAGGAAAATAAATAAGCTCAGGTCAGCGAAATGTACAAGACAATTACATCGCTTCTTAATGACGGTAAAGAATTTAATTCGGATATAGATAAAGGTAAAATCTTTGGAGATCTGTTGCCAGTACTTTTAGTCCTCATCTCGATTTCGTTGATACAGAGGATAATTTTGAAATATCACAAGAGATAAGTGATTACCTAAAAAAAAGGGTACAAAACAATTTAAACGAGCCAATCACTTTTTGAGCAATAAAAATGCCTAAAAAAAACTTTAAGAACCAACAGAATCTGGACTAGATCGTATTCACCACCTAATGTTAAAAAATTTACCAACAGTGAATCAATTTGAATTAAGTCAGCTCTTTAACATGAGTTTGGAACAGGACCAAGTGACAAGTTGTCCTGGAAAGTTACTTGAACGTATTATTTACGTTTGGACTCTTCAAAAATATAGGTGTTTTATGGTCAAACATTCCTCTCAAAGTCAAGTGGTTAAGAATTTAAGGAGTGTGCATGATTGGAAAATTTATGGCAAAAAAAATGTTTTAAAAATTATCTTTAAAAATTTTTAAGAACAATGTTTACGAATTTTTATCAAATTTTTTTTAATGAATAATTTCAGATTTTTATTTACCAAAAATAATTTAAATAAAGAGCTAAGATTATTTGAGCATTAAATAAAATTAATTTAACCCAAAAAAAAATTTTAAAAAGCAGTAAAATTAATTAAAAATAAAAGTGATAATAACCTTAAGTTATCCGCTAAAAGAATGAAATGAACAGAAACAATACTTAATTGAACCCAATAAAATGTATTTTGATCAGTTAATTGAATTATTAAACCCAATAAAATGAATCTTGATCAGTAAATTGAATTATTAATTAATAGTCCAATTATTTTCGGCCCTATCTATATAAATGTCTTTCTTTTTCTTTTGTAAATAAATTCAAATAATAAATTTTACAAATATATATTTCATTAAATAAAATGAGTGATGATGAGTACGCCCCACTTGAATTTTATGAATCGCAAGAGTCTTAATCTGAAGAAGTGGAAGAATGTCATAACATCAGCTAAAAATGGCTCTACAAGTTGTTACTTTAAATCAGGCCCTTCTCAACATCAAGTTACGAATCAAATGATAAAAAAATACAATGAATCCAATTCAAATCTACAATCGAATCTCGAATCATTTGATCATTATCATTCAATTCTGTTTTCCATGTGGAAAATGACATTAAACTCTGATAATTGAAAGAAAAGTCAATGCAATTGTCCAGCATTTTTAAGAGAAACATGTGCAAACATATAATTGCAATTGCAGCAATGAAACACTTAGTTACAATACCAATTGCAGCCAAACAAGTGTTAATTGATGGTAAAAAACCAAAAGGGCGTCCGCCGTTAGCAAAAAAGGCATTGGCTTATCAGCCTAAAGATATTATAATGTCACAAACAACAACAAGTACTCCAGCAACGAGTAAACCAACCGCTAAGCCTGCTCGCAAACGAAAACAGACTGAAGTTACTGAAAATACTGATGAAATAAGTAATAAAAAGCCTAAAATAGGTGAAAATCAGGTAAGTGATTTAATTCTTAAAGCAAAAGGAGGACGTGGTAGACCTCGCAAAAATTAATACTACTACTACATATTACACTTCTTTTTTTTTTAAATGTTACTTGATTTAAAAACTTTTTCTTTGAATAAAAAATACTTTTTCTGTTCAATAAAATTTATTTTTACTACCGCTTTCATTTTTTATTCTCACCGTTATAACTATTTTTTGGGTCCTATTAATTATTTATTTTCTGCTCATATAATTTAATATCCGTTTAATATTATTTACTGCTCAATTAATACCTGTCCTTAAATAAACAGCAAATGGCTCTCTTATTTTTTTTAAATTAAATCTCGGTTTCGGCTTAGTTTTGTCTGGTAAATAATTTTTGTTTTACTCTCGTTTAAAAAGTGCCAAAGTCAAGATTAATTTTTTATTCAAAAGCAAAGCGAATAGATCATAACTTTATTTTTTTCACTTTTATTATTTTTTCACATTGAAAAGTATTTTTATGTTTGTATGTTTTTTAATTTCCACTCAGTTTATTTATTTGGTTAAAAAAATCTTCAAGACTAATTAGGTAATGTTTCAAATTTTGAATATTTTTTAATTGACTGGAGAATTGTTTTCTATTAAAAAAAAAGAGAAAAAAAGAATTTTTTAGTCAAATGAATCCATTTATATTTTTTTCTAAAAAATAAAATGATAAAAATTAAAATTAAACACATCAACATAAAAATGAAAGTTTTATTTTTAAGTTTAGACTTTAATGTGATGATAAACTAAATCTTGTTTTGAAAAATTTTATTAAAATGGTAAGTTTCCAAAACCAGTTCTATTTTTAGAAGATTACATAACACAGGAACATAAAAGATTCATAGAAATTGTACAAAAATAAAAAATAAATCAAATTTAGAGTAAGAAAATTATTTTTGAAAAAAATCGAATTTTGAAATATGCTTTTCTAAAATATTTTATCAAATAATAAATTTTTCAAAATTTCAAAATCCAAAAATAAATTATAGTGATAAAATATTTTATCAGTTTTCGATCTAGTTTAAAGGATTTTTTACATTAAAAAATTTTAGTTTTGGTTAAGTTATTTTATTCATTTTTTTTCATTTTTAAACAAAGCATTTTAAGAAAAAAAATCATATCATTGTCATTTTTTCTTCTAAATTTGAAGTTCGTATGCTCTTTTTTTTCTCTAGATCATTGACATTTTTATTAATTTCTTCTTGAATAAACTCAGTAATTTTTAGAACTTTATTAGCTGTAATATCAACACATCTTTTTATCTTAAAAAACAAAATTAAAAAAATTATAATTTGAATGCTTAATTCATACTTGATCTTTAAGCAAAAGCATATTCCCAGTGAGTTGCATTGTACAAATTTCTCTATGACGGTTCATGCCTATTACCAATCTTCCATCCATGCATTTCTCCTCTAATTCGGTGGGATCAACCAGCAAGTACTTTCTGAATCAAAAAAAGATAAAACAAAAATAACTATTGATTAATGTTTTACCCTTGGTCAAAAAAAGCAAATGAAAGAGTTATGGGCATATGTATTATTATCAATGGAATGGGATTTCGTTCTTCTGGACTAAACTTTAAAAAAATGTGCAAAAATCAGTGTTGAATGTAGCTTAAAAAAATTTACAATTTTTATTTGATCTCCTGTTACTGAAACTTCTGGTAGCCTGAAATGAGAAACAGCACATATAACAGCTAAATTTGCGCAATCAAGTATATTTCCGTCATGATTTAATACGTTTAAATCAACTCTAATTTGCCACACTTTTTCACCAGCTCGTATACACAAAGTTTCTATGTCCAAGAATCGTGACTGCTTGAGATTTCTTTCCAAAAGCCTGTTGAGTTCAACACCTTGTTCTGACTGTCTTAATAAATATTTTCAAGATTCTGTATTCTTGGTTTTCAAAATTAATTACTTTCCGACTTCAAAATGTTGTGCACCCATTGGCGATAGGTCAAGATTTATTTTTATGATTCCTTCATTTGGACGCGAGTCTTTAGGCTTTACTATCTCAGCTGAAACTTGCGCAGAGACCCTTTATTAAATTTGATTATTAAATTTTTGTTTAATTTTTTTAATTTACTGAGTATTTCCGATTGATAAAAGACAAGAGCCTCTTGTTTTGAGAAAATCAATTTTTATATCCCTAATGTCATATACACTTCTTTTGTCAAGTCTCTAAATAAAAGATTAATTTGAATATAATTATTTTATTGATTCTAGTTTAAAGTCGAAATTTTGACTCACTAGATTTTCTGATAATGCTTTGATGACAAAATCATATTCACACAAAGATAGCGGAACTTCTCTCATTCTCTAAAGCAAAATTGTTTTGTTTTTTTTTTTAAATAAATAACATTTGGTATACCAAAACCAATTTATGTGAGTGGAATTAAAAAATTTAAATTTAACTTCCATTAAATAATTTTATTAACGAATTTGTACTAAATCAGTTACAAACACAAAAAAATTTACAAAAATATTTCGCTAATTTATTTTAAATCTTAATGGAAAGTCATTTTATGGATTTTTCTTTATTTATGTAAAGCTTTGAGCCTAATTATTTTAAGGCCAACTAATTGAAAAAATAAAGTCTAAGACTTAACATTGTGTCGATTTAAATGATTTTCTATAGCGAAATTAAGACAAAAAAATATCTTTAAAAATTTAAAAAAAACAACTTTTTTCTAAACTTAAAATTTAAATAAAAATTAAAGTTGTTTTTTAACTTCGGCTGACTCTTCTTCGTAAACAGTGGGCTCTTCACCAGGCCTTAGCAAATTACCAACAAGTGGATATTTTTCTTTAATTTCCAAAATTAATTTATTTTAGGACATGATAGACAAAAATTTTATACCCAAAAATTGCATCTCCCATTCTTTGATACTTTCCATCTGAGAACTCTTCAGATCGCTTAGATCATCGTATTCATCTTTAAATTGGGATTTGTCCACAGAAAAAGTGCCCAACGCTCTGGATGCATCGCGACCAGCAAATACGGAATACGGACCGCCCGGTCCATAGAAATCTTTCGCTTTTGAAACATCAAAAACTTTGCCAAGTACCCCAATTAAAATACGTCCATCGGATTTAATCCCGTCATATTGCTTTAGTTCTTCCAAAGTAAAATCTTGTTTTGGCATTTTAGCCAAATCATTTTCTGATTTTGAGTTTTTTCTCGCCGGCGATTTGGTGCTATCTTTTTTGATCAATTTGTACGAGAAGTAGCAGATCAAACCTACTAGAAAAATATTGACCGGAGATGATATGACATCGTCAAAGAACCGTCGGGCCATAGCAAACGCTTCTGGCATTTTCACTCAGAAAAATTCTAAAAAAAGAATTATTTCTTATTTTTTTTTCAAAAATTAAATAAACGCAATTAAAATCATATAAAGATAAATTAAATAAAATTTTTAAACTTAAAAATGAAAGTTTTTATAGTCAAAAATTTCTGTCTTAAATTATCTAAAATTTACCAATTTTAAAGAATAGTTTAGGCTTGACAGCTCCCAAAATAGATTAACAAAAGACATATGGCTCAATGATCAAATTTGTCTTTAAAATACTTTCATTTACCTTGGTAAAAAAAAAGAATTAAATAAATATTAAATAATTTTAAAAACTGGGAGTAATTGTGTTCATTTTAATTTGTGTATAAATTTAAGTATACTGGGCATAAATTTAAGCTCTCTTTTTCATCTACATTGCATACACCCGAAACAAAAATGACTTCAATCTTAAAATGAGCAAATTTTGATTTTAAATTTCAAAAGCAAAATAGAATTTTTTTAGTCTTATTATCTATAGTGCTACATTGAAATTTGCCAGGTGTATCTTAATTAAAACTTATTTATTATATTAAAAATTCGAACCTGGCTAGATTTCATGAATTGGAAGATGCTAAAAAACAGTAACTTTATTGAAAAAATTGCCAAATTAAATTTGATTCAATGTAAGATTTATTCTAATTTTCGTTTAGAATAATTTCTTATTATTGAAATAAGAAACATTTTTTAAGAATGTTTTTACTTTATAAATTATCAAAAACAATAATTATATCTTGAAGCTATTTACTTTAATTTAGCTGTATTGCATTCTTCTTCAAGCTTATGCTCATAGAGACAAAAAATGAAAACGTGGAAAGTTTATTGAGATAGTTTACTTAAAGGCTGATTGTTTTGATTAATTTGATGGGCCTAATGAGTGTCTACTTAATTTTGGTCATTTGCTAAATTATCTTAACTTTATTTTATTATGTAGCCTTGACTTCAAATAGGTATTTTTGGTATTTTTTTAAAATAGAAGTGTTAAATAGAGAAAATGTTTTATAATAAAAAATTATAATTTCTAACAAATATCGTATCTGGAAGTTTATGGTTTTGGACTATAAAATTGGTCAAAATAGGAAGTATTTGGATAAGTTTATTTGAAAATAGTTTGAAACGGATCATCAATTTATTTTTTTTAATCATTTGATTTTTAAAATCAATTTTTTGAAATAAACTTTTGAAATTATTTTTCTAAAATTTTAATAAAATATGCGACCAAAGTGTATGCTTGAAAAAAAATTGATTGTTTTATTTTATTATTTCAGAAAAAAATAGCTAAAAAATTTTTATGTTGTTGGCTGATTTAATTTGTTTTCATTCAAAAATCAGCGTACAATACCCCAAATAAAGAACCAGAAATGAGATCTTTGAAATTTACGTCGATTATTTTACTTGGAATTATTTTCAGTAATCCATCATCTATTTCAAGCGAAGCCATTAAATATAAAGATGCAGACCATGTAGAGGTCTACGTAAACAAGGTTGGACCCTATTGGAATCCGGTAAGTGGCTTTATTTATTTTAAAAATTTGAAATTTTTAAAATTCTTTAGAATATTAAATTTATGATTATAATTAAACAGTTTAAATATTAATTTTTCAGCATGAAACATACCATTTCTATTCCTTGCCTCTATGTAGACCAGAAAAAGTATAAATTTAATTTTTTTTAAATTTTTTTTCATGCTGATTTTGCATGATTAAGATAGAACATCGAAGTTTAACACTGGGCGAAGTGTTAGATGGTGACCGTATGGCCAAGTCAATGTATAATGTCAAATTCAAGCAATCATTAGATTCGGCACAGCTTTGTACCATTACCTTAAATCAGGAACAAATCGAACAATTGAAATTAGCAATAGAGGACTTGTATTATTTTGAATTCGTAGTTGGTAATACTTTTTAATCAAATTTGAAATTCTTTTTTATTAATATTTAAAAAAAGATGACATTCCAATGAGAGGATTCGTCGGGCAATTAGAAGAAGGAAATCTCATTCCTCACACACACCATACATACCTTTATACACATTATGATTTTTACTTTTTTTATAATGAAGATAGAGTAATCTTTTTATTTTTTTTTATTTTTTTTTTTTAATTTGAAAAAGATTATTTATGCAAATGTATCGACCAAGCAAAGAGCGCCGTCTAAGTTGGATGATGTTATTGCACCAATAGAGCTAACATTCACTTACAGCGTAAACTGGGAAAAATCAAAGTAAATTTAATCAAAATCATAAATTCTTTATTAAAAAAAAAACACTTCAAGTATTACATTCCAAAATCGAGGCAAATTGCTCCGTTCAACTGGATTTTTTCCAAAAACTCTAGAGGTAAAAATTAATCAACCGTTTTGATTTACTAAAAATTAAAAAAAAATTAAAGATTCACTGGCTTTCAATTATTAATTCAATAATTTTAGTTTTTCTTCTACTCGGTTTTGTAGTCATTATTTTGGTAAGCTAGAATGAATTTAGAAATTTTTGTCTAACTTTTTTTCAAATCAAGTCAAGAGTCTTAAAAAACGACTTTTTGCGTTATAATGCTGAAGGAGAAGAGTCTTTGGACGATGAAGATTATGGATGGAAATTAATTTCCAATGATGTTTTCAGATTTCCATCTCATAAGCTTTTATTTTGTTCAATTTTAGGTGTAGGCACACAGTTTTTAGTATTGGCTTTTGGAATTCTATTAATGGCAATGCTTGGTTTATTCAATGTCCATAGACACGGAAGTCTAAATACGGCCGCGTTTTTGCTCTACGCGTTGACATCAGGAATAGCTGGATTTGTGAGTTCAAAAAATTATCGTCAAATGAATGGTGAAAAGTGGGTTTGGAACATAAATCTTACAGCTTGTTTGTACACTGTTCCATTCTTTTTAACATGGAGTATTATCAACTCAGTCGCATGGGCTTACGGAAGCACTCAAGCACTACCCTTCACGACTATAGTTGTCCTCGGATTGGTATGGATAGTTATTGGATACCCTTTGACTGTTTTCGGAGGTATAATTGGAAAAAATTCATCTGGATCGTTTGACGCCCCATGCAGAACCAAAAATATTTGCAGAGAGATACCACCAATACCTTGGTACAGAAGCACTTTATCTCACATGGTCATAGGAGGATTTTTACCTTTTTCTGCTATTAGTGTCGAATTATATTATATTTTTTCGACTCTTTGGGGAAGGGACCAGTATACGCTCTACGGAATTTTGGGAATAGTTTTTGTGATTCTCTTGAGCGTAACTGCATGTATTTCGATTTCTTTGACTTATTTCCAATTGGCCTCGGAGGATTACAGATGGTGGTGGCGTTCAATTTTAACTTCGGGGTAAATAAGTATATTTTTTTAATATTTATTTAATTGATTATTATTTAGTGCCACTGGTCTTTTTGTCCTAGCTTATGCGATTTTTTTCTTCGCTAAGAGAAGCAACATGTCAGGTGGTCTGCAAACACTTCAGTTTTTTGGGTATACTTTTTTGACATGCTATATTTTCTGTCTAATGTTGGGAACAGTTGGATACTACACAAGTTTGAAGTTTATTAGATATATTTATTTTAATATCAAAATGGATTAACTTTAACTACAGTTTTTTGAAATAAGTCTTAAATCATTTTGATTTGCAAAAGAAGAAAATTTATTAAATTGATAAATTATTTTTTTTAATTTTGTTTTTAAAAATAAATTTTTTATTTATTTTGAATTAATTATCTCTTTATTATTTTAATTTTGGGTTCTTTATAAGAGCAATTAAAAAAAAAATTAATTAAGAAATTAAATTATGATAAAAGAGATTAAAATTTCTCTCAATTAGTAATAAAATAAAGCGACGTTTGACTTTTAAAAATAGCCTTGAATTTATTTGATTTAATTTTTTTTTGTTCAGAGGTAGTTACGTAGAGTTTTTCGAATCTGTTGAACTATTATAAAATAAAAAAAGATTTAAATATTTTTTTATTAAATAAAAAATTAAAAAGAAGAAAAAAATTTGTTTAAACTTTATTTTTTTGGCTGATATTTTACAATTTTGATACATATTCATTTGAATCGTAGATTATTTTACAAAAACCATTCAGTTGTTGAAATAATGAAGCGGTGGAATATCGATCATTTTATCATTACTAAATTTTGTATCGAAAAGCCGGTGACATGATTTTTTTTAATTTATTGAAAATGATAGATACTGTTTTATATATTTTAATCAAAATAAAAAATTCAATTTTTTCAATAATTAAATGGTTGCGTTTTCGATCACTCGATTTACATTATTGAACACATGCAGCAACCAGTTTCGGATTGATGAATTTTTTCTTTATTCGAATTGTCTTAAAATTACAAAAATTATATAATAAAATAGATAATTCCTTTATTTTCACTTATATCTATCTTTTTAAATAGAGCAAAATCAATAAAATAATTTCAGCTTTTTTCAAATTTCAATGAATCGATTTTTGATATTGGTTAAATATTTAATTAAACTAAAAACTTAAACATCATGATAATGTTTTAGTTTCATGATATTGAATTTTTAAAATTAAAATATCATATACAAACCTATATTTGGCTGAGGAATTTTCTCTCTCGGAACGAGATGCATAACACATTTTCGTCCTGCGTGAATATTTAAAGCTTTAATTAAAATGAAGAATAAAATATTTTAAATCATCAATTTTTTTACAGTTTAAGGTGACATTTTCATGTAAAAACCTGCCTTGGTATATTAAACGTAAAACTTCGGCTCGCTCGACTTTGTTTGCTTGCCATTCCTGAGGCCATTCGTCATAAACTTGCTGGGCTATTTGAGCAGCTATAAATTTAACATTTTAAAAAATTAAACAGAATATTCTGAACTTAATTGATTACCAGTAAGACTTGGCAAGACATGAAATTCTCTGCCTGCTTGGTCATTACCGGCAACATAGATTAGTTTTAGAATAACCTTAAAAATAAAAAGAAAATTTTGATCGCAATAAAATCTAATAAAAAACTACTTTATCAACTGGAATTGTATTTTTGACCATTACTTCATAAACTCATATTTTAAAAAAATAAGAAAAAAACAAAAAAATCAAATTAAATTAACCACAAAATTGGTCGATTGACTCTTAGACCAAAATAATCTAATTAAATTTAAATTAAGCTTTTAAATTTAAGAATTTTATTAATAGAAAAAATGAGAATAATTTTTTTTAAATAAAATTTTTTAAACTTTCTAAATTTAAACAAATACCAAGATGAAATTCTAAGTCAAAAGTATGAACTGCATTTTTACACTTGGTATTTAATTTAAAAGTGGGAATCATGCTGAAAAACTTTCTTACATTATTAAATAATTTTTTAGGCGTTCGTCAATAACCTTATCGCTCGAGGATACTACATTGAATAATAAACTGAGTTAAAAAATTAATAATTAAATTAAATTATTTTTATATGTTTGCTGAAACATTATATCATATTTTGTTTAAACATAAACGATGGAATCATACAGCTAAATACTGGTTCCTAGAGCTATATTTTATGCTAATTCTAAAATTATTTTCAAGATTAGTATCAATGTTACTTAAGATTGCTTTATCGAAAAAAAAAATCACATGAACGAATTACTGTAAGCAATCCAAAGAGATATAAAATTCCTTCTTTTTCAGCAAAGAAAAATTTTGGCCCATGTTACTAGGGTTTGAATTATGCTACAGAAATTTTATAAATAAAAATATTACTTAAATAATGTTACATTAGCTTTTGCAATTCTTGTGATAATTTTTTTTCGATTTGAAAAAAAATGGGTAAAACAAATGGGACTGTTTAATTTTTGAATAAAGTTTCAAAATAATTATGCTTAATTATTATTTAAAACGAATTTTTAGCCGAAAATGTTTAAAATTATGTGAGTTTTTTTAAGATACGAAATAAAGAAACTCCGCATAAATTTTATTAGGTAACAACGAGCTTTTCAAGATGTTTCATTTATACGAATAAATGTTGAAGAATTTGTCTAGTAAAATTATCATTTTTTATAAATTCCTTTCTGATAAAATATTCTCTTTCGTCTGAAGTGATTGCATCAGTTTAAAAAATCATCATTTTTATCGAATAATAAACAGTTTTTAGATTTATATCAAAATTTTACATTTTTTTCCTGATTAAAAATACGAAAAAATTTTAACAAAAAAAACCTTGAATTGTTGATGCAATCAATTAAATGTACTTAAGAGAAACATTACACTCAAACTAATGAAAAAGATCTAGTCAAAATTTGATGTTCCTGCAAAGATAAAATGATAAAATGGAATTATGTGTACAACTTCACTCCAAACACTTCGCATTCTAACTTTTGATAAATTTCTAGCTGTTCTAAAATCGAATTTTGAATTATTTTGTTAATAAACGTTTTATTTAAAAAATAAAAAAATTTTGTTAAAAGACGATCTAAATTAGAAATAAATAAATATTTGAATTAAATAGAAAATTGACCAAAAAACGTAGAGAAAGCGTTAAAGCAAACTTTATTTTTGATTATTTACAATCAATAAAGTATTTTTTTTTGTCAAAAAAAAGGTTTTAAATTTTAATAGCCTCGTATGTATTTAACCAAAACGTCTAGTTTTGAATTAAATTATTAAAAGAAGACGAGATCAAAAATTGCTATTGAAATTCAGTTTGCATTTAATATAAAAGTTATGCAATAGAAAGCTGGTTTTAATAAAACTTTTTTTATTTAAATAGAGGGAAGTGAATTAATATTAATGAGATATCACCTTTAAATACGGAGTGTCCTTAAATTCAAAAAGTTTAATTATGAGCTTATTTTTGAATATATTTGGATCATTTTAGAAAGCTGGCTAAATATGTGACACCTAATAAAATAATTCGTTTGCTAAACAACAATTAAATTTTTGACAAAAACTCGAATTATTATAAATAAAAGTATAATGCAAAATAAAACTTGTTACTAAAAAGGATTTAATTTTAAAATGTTTGTGTATTTAAGTGATAATTTGAAGTTAAGTTATGAGACAGACACTCTTGGAATTCGTTTTATTTTTGAAAATGAATTAAGTTTTTGTGTGGCTTGAATTCTGAAACAATAAGTTATATAATTTAATTGAAATTTTCTTTGAGGTTTATTCAAAATCTGTCAAGCTTGAAGCCTAAGTCTCATGCCAAACAAAATTTGTATATTTTACTGCATTCAAGGTTTCTTAGATTGGATCTTGAAAAAAATTGTAAAAAAAATAACATTCGAAAAATTTGTCTAAAATTTAAATCAATTGAATAAATTTTTAGATTTTAGATTGAATAAAATTCTTTGACAATTTATGAATGCCAAACAAGATTGAAATTTTGGAAGATTCTAATTCAAGTTTGTTAAAGCTTAAAGCACCCTTGAACAAAAACATCGACTTCTAATTGATCGGAATTTTTTTCGATGAAGAGAAAACTTTTAAGAACAAATTATAGATTGCATAATTTTTATTTTTTAAAATAAATTTCTTTAGCTGAATTCATTTGGTCTTGTTGTTGTAAATTCTTTTGCAGTTAGTTCTATTAAAAAAGAAAATAAATAAAAAGTTTTTGATCAATAATAAACTCTTGATATTTTTATCAGTGTTTAAAAACAATCAATAAAGTTTTTATTTATTTTCTTTTTTAAAAATATTTTTTCTATTCTTGAATCAATCATTCATCATGAAAAATTACATGATTCAAGAATAGACTTGACACAGTTTCTTAGCTTCTTCTCGGTCATCAAAAAATCAAATGACTTAATTTAGCACTTTTTCAAAATTAATAGTTCTTTTTTTAATAAATATTTAAATTTAAATTTTTTTAAATTTAACTACATAATAATATAACTAATTTTTTTTTTTTTAATTCAAATATTTTATTATTTTTAGTAACCAGAAAATTTAAAGAAAAAACAAATAAAAAATTTTACACAAACCTTTTCATTCTTTCCAAGATAAATATTTTATTTAAGTGTTAATTCAAAACATATAAAATGTTTTAGGTGAGGATTGAAGAAATATATAGAATGTAAATAAAACTAATAAAAAGTGAATCAAAATTAAAAATTTTATTTTATGTTGTTGTTTTTTATATTCACATTTTAAATGTTTTCTTAAAATCTTCCTTCAAATATTATTGACATTTTTAATAAATTATAACCAAATAGTTCGGTTAATTTTTGAATTGAATCAATTGAAGTTTTAATTTTCAGTGTTTTTAATTTTTTGGATTTTATGAATCAAAATAAACGGAATAGTTCATTTTAATTACAATGAAGATCATCTAAAGTCGGATATTAATTTTTTGGGCATGATTTAAAAATTTGCAATGGGAATTTTATAAACACCAACTATTTTTTCGTTGACAAATTCTTATCAAAGTCATCCATTGATAAGTTAATCAGTTAATATATAAAAATTGTGTAAAAATGAAATATTTCATTCACTGGATCGATGTTTTATTTAGTTTTCTAAAATTTTAAACTAGCGTTAAAATGAAAATGTATCTTCTAATATTGTTAACCAAAAAATGATTTGGTCATTTTAAGGTAATATTTAATTTGATAATTTGAGCAAAAATTTCGATATTAAATTTTCATTTTTAATTAAAAATTTACATTTTCTTATTTGATCTAAAGTCAACATTTAAAAAAAAAAAATTAACAGATTAATGGATTTGGGGAAATTCCAGATTTTGTAAAAAATTGAATGCACAAAACTTTATTTTTGAAAAGCCTTCAAAGTGACTTCAAATCATTTTCTATTGTAACCAGATTCAAGAAATTAGCAGGCTTTTTAGGGACATCCAATTTAAATGTAGCATTCACTAAACCGATTAATCTTTATATTTTGAAAATTAAAATAGACAAATTTAGAGAAAAATTTGCATAAAAAATGATATTTTTTATTATAAGATTTTTGATTATGTAATATTTTTAAATGATTGAGTTTCTTACAGCATAATTGCTTTATTTGATTAATTAAATTTTAAGTAAATAAGTATAAAATTCAATCTTATCAATTGATTATGTAAAAGCAACTTTTAAAATAAAAGCTTTAATATTTAAAAGCTCAAGTTTTTTTTATGTTAATTTTTGATAATAATAGGGTTAACAATTTATGAAACAAATTAGAAAAATATTAAATCTTTTTTTCAATATTTTGCCTTCAATTCAACGTTTTCAAAAAAATTGATTTATTTAAATAAAATTTTATTTTGCATCCAAAAATTAAATCTCTAAAAATAAATTAAAATATCAGAACGTAATTAATAATTAACTTTCAAATCTAGATTGTCAAAAATGTGAAAAAAAATTATGCACCCTTATGTGACCAAACCTTAGACGATGTTGATCAAAATTTTCCAAAACCGCGACTGTGACCGTTTTAACCTGACAGCTTTAAATGGGCGGGTTTTGGTCCGTTATTTTTGCGGACCCGTTAAGTAACCAAATTTAAATTTAGATGGGTGGTCTAAGAGACCGTTCCAATATACGCGGGCGGGTTTAGAATGTAATTTTTTTTTGAAATGATTTATTACAAATAAATTTTTTAAATATCTTACAAAAAAAGACTTTTTATATAAAGTCAGAACTAGGAATTTCTCTTAAAAAAGTCTTTTTTTGGTGAGATTTTTAAAAATTTATTTTTAATAAATCATTTAAAAAAAATAAATTCTAAAGAATCTGTTAGAAATTGAAAATTGAAAAATTCTTTACGAACAGAGTTGCAGATGGTTGGAACAAGCTTAGTATCGGAGTAATTGAAGCAAAGACTGTAAATGGTTTTAAAGCGCGGTATGACAAGTTTAATAAAGCACAAAAAGCTACCATGTCGTAAGAAATTAACTTATTCCTATAAAATACGCTCAGTAAGTTATTCAACTTACCGTAGCTCAACAATAATAATTAACTTTCCTGCCAACATTGGAACGATGTTTTAGACCGCCCGTTTTAATTTAAACGGTTACTAAACGGACCAAACTTAGAAGTAGCGATGACAACAAAAGTCTAGATTAATTTTGTATCAGCTGAAGAAGAAGAATTATTCTCTTAAAAAAATTTTCTGATATTCCAATTACTAGCTCAGCTATAATAGATTATACTGATATCCACAACATCAAGAAATGTTAAAGTTGTGACATGCTATCGAAAAAAAATTTTCTTTTAATTTTTGGTACTTTTATATAAGTTTGGTTATTGTAATCAAAACATGGTTAACAAAAATTTGCCATATTCTTTTTGTACTTTTTAAACGTTAGAAAATTATGGTATTAATATAAAAAATATAGTTTTTCTATTAAATTTGTGATATAATTTACAATTTTTAATGCCATAATAATATTATAGCTCTCTAAGTAACTATTAAGTAACTAAGGCAAAAAATTGAGTTCTTGCAGATCTAAATTTTTTCCTATTAATTTACAAAACGCATCTATTCTATTGCTCTTAATCATTATTTTGTTGGCCAAATATTTCACCAGAGTGTCTCTTTTCCTTGAAATTTTCCAAATGTGAACAATTTTACTGCAGAGCTCCGTTTAAAATTGATGATTTAAGACTTTTTTAATAGCTGATCATAATTTTAAAATGACTTGAATATGTTAACAAATTGAGCTAATATAAGGTCAATCAATCCATCTTTACCTGCCAAATTGTATAGCAAGAAATGTAAAGATGCATATCTGCCACTGTAAATTTGAAAAATTTTCATTTTATAAATGACCACGGCAGAATATAAATTCACTCGAAAAGCTGATTTTAAACCTGACTTGAAATACCATGATAAGATTTTTCAATGTAAAAATTCTAATTAAGGAATAATTAAATTATTTAAGAACTTTTTGTTTAATATTTTAAAAAAATTAAAAGTTAAATATAGCAAATGGTGTTCTTGGGCAGATTAAAAATTGTTTTGTTAATCTAAAGGCGGAAACATGACTCTAAATATTGCTTTAAATTTTTAGATCATCTCAAATAAAAATGTTGTCACCACATTTCAAGACTAATATTGGCGTAGTCAAAAAGCTGCAGCAAATAGCAACTAAACTAGAAAAATCTTTTAGTTCTGAGTCATACGAAAAAAAACTTAAAAAAGTGAAATTAATGAAATTGAAGAATAAGAAATTTAAAGGAGACTTGATACAAGTGTTTAAAATTTTTCATTGAGTTTTTAGATGATGTGAGCTATGAGAAAAATCTTTCTGATAACCTTAGAACCATACGATTCAAGACTTGTCAGAAAAAACAACAGCAGGGGCAACTTGAAGTTCATGATCATGATCATATGATCAAAACTTAATAGATTAAAATCTTAATAAAAATGATGAAAAAATTTTTTTTAAAATACTTTTTAATTAAACACAAAATGTTTATTATTTTAATTGAATAAAAAAAATCTTTTTTTTCCAAATGATCTTAAATTAATTTTTAAAAAATATTTATTTGAAAAAGACAAATTTAAAATCCACATTAAAGCATGCGAATTATGACTTTAAATTATTTTTTAATATTAATAAAATATATTATGGCAAAAAAAAATTAAATTTTGAATATCAAAATTTCGAAATATTGATTTAGATTTTATTTAACTTCAGATAAAAGTTCATATAATTTCCTCTCTAATTTTTATATAAAATTGATAAAAATACCTTTTTTTAAATCAAAAACAAAAAATTTGATCTAAAATTTAAATTTGGTCATAAACTTCAATTTGCCCAGAAGGTAGTTATAGAGTAAAAGTTGAGGAACAGTTCTTTTGATACTTAATAAGTTATCAGAAAAGGCGGGAAAAGTATTCGTTCTTTAGGCTTAGTGCAACCATTCGCCGGTAAATTTTAATTCTTATACTATAAAATCATTAAGTTCTTAAGGTTTGCATTTTCTATTCAACTCTGAATCCAAATTTTCGTTTAGGCAAAATAATACTACTTTATTTGAATCTTATATCTACTAGTGAAAAAAAAAATTAGTTGAATTTATTTTGCACTAAGCCTTAAGCTTTATAGCAATTTAAGGTTTTCTTAAATGCTTTTTATCAATCATGTTTGAATAATAAGAAAAAATAAAAAAATTAATTAAAATATTATTATAGATTTTAATGAATTTTTTAATAAAATATTTAAAATCAATTTATCAAAATTTGATTGACTCTTTGTAGGGAGATTTTAATATTCTCATTCAGACTATTAACATGATAAAATTAATATGCATTCAAAATTATTTACCTGATATTTTAAAAAAATTTCTTTTGTGATTGAATCTTTTGGAAAATTTAAAATAAAAATAACAAAGTTAAATGAAAAATGAATGACGAAGAATTTTTTAATTCTAGTTTTTTATAGGAAAATCTTTAAATTTGACTAGCTATGTCACTTTTTTTGAAAAAATTTTACTGTAATATTACAAGACTTATAGTGCGCTAAATTTAAAGAGGTATTTTACCTGTTTTGAATGTCCTTACAAACAATTATTTTGATTGTGGAGAATTTTAAAATTCTTTAAGGAAAAAAAATACTTCAAATTTATTAAATCCCAAATTAAAAATATAAATTTGGTAGTCCTAGTCACAGCATAATATGACTGAACGTATCACCTATTGAATAATATTTTTAATAATTAAAAAATCAGCTATAATTAGTATTGAAAGTCAATTATTTTGATTGTTCAAATGAATTAAAATAAAATAAAAGAAAGAAAAGTCTTAAATAAAAAAGCAACCAACTTTTGACAGAGCTTCTGGGGATAACATACCTGCATTCTTAGATTGAATTTTTTTATTTTAAAATAAATAAATCTTAATATCTAAACTTTCTTAATTAGTTCTGTAACATGAATTTTTAAACTCATTTGTAATTTACTTAATTTTTTAAACATAAATTTGTAATAAAAGATGAAAAAGTTCCAGGAAATTGAAATTATTTTGTTTGATCAAACTTTTTGAATTAAGAATTTTCTTTATAATGGCATCAAATTTTTAAAAGAGGCTGATTTAATTCTAGGAAAATCGTAATTATAAATATTGTTCAAATAAAAGACTTTATTTTAAAGGATACCGTTATAATTTTTCAAAATACAATTTTCAGTCTTAAAAATATTTAGCTAAATAAGATTTTCAACAAAAAAAATAAGCAATTAACTTTTTAGTGTAAAGCACCATAAGAATTTTCTTCTAAATTTTTAAATAATCCCACTATATTTATACTGTAACTCGGTCAGTGCATGATAGAGTCTTTTAACAAGTAATTTTTGTTCAAGGGTTTTGAATAATTTTTTTATTTCAAAATTTCTTTTCAATGTAAATAAAATATTTATCAGCTGATTTATTAAATTGGTTTAAAAATTGAAACCGTTTTAATTAAATTTTAAATATACCAAGTTTTCATTTTAAAAATGTTTCCGCAATTTGTTTTGAAAAATCTAGTATTTTTCGCATCTATTTACGAAGATAGGACAACAAGTCTAATTTTTTTTATTGCGTTTTAATAAGAATAGATTAATTTATTTTTTAGAGTTCAGTAAATATATAATTCTTAGGTTATTGAAAATAAGAGAACAAATTGAACATAAAAGAATTAAATTCTGAAACATTTACAATCTTTATATTTTTTAATGAATTCCTAAAAAAACATTTTTAAAGTGTTGAAATTAATAATACTTAGATTACCTGAGTTGAAATTTTCTTTAAAATATTTTTTTTTTATGTCTTAATATTTCTTTTTTAAAAAATAATCTTATTTTTCATAAACTTTTTGATTTAAGAAAATTTTTGAAAAGAATATAAATTTAAAGTTTACTGATTTTTAAATTACAAATTTTCAAACAGGCATTTATGGAACCATTTCTTCAGGGAAAGCCAAGTACTTGCCACAAATAATCATAATAACAGAGATTAAATCAAGTTATGTGCTGATTGAAAATAACTATAGTATGGATGACATTGGGATATAATTATTGTTTTAGGAAATAAAAAAAATTTAGAGAAAAAGAGAATATTTTCCAACAAAATTTTTAAAAAAATTGAATTTAATTCTAAAATTCATTAAAAATCAAAAGAAAATTAAAATTCTTTTTTTTCCAGAAATTCTTAAATATTTTTCTTTAATTTCGTTTAAATTTCAAACAAAATTTATTTCAAATATCGAAATAGCTATTTTGTTCAAATAACAACAAAATAATATTCATTTTATTCTAAATATTTACTAAAAATTCTTACTTAGTAATCTGCAAACTCAAAAAATTATTTATTGACTTTGCAATAGAAAAAAATCCAAAAGTCAGCTGTTAGCAGTGGACCCATGAAAAGAATCTTAAATTCAATTAAGGGCCTGGATTTTTCAAGATTTTAACCATGATTTAAATGATTGTTTTTTTTAAACAATTAATGTTTTTCGAATGTTTATGAATACATTCAATTTAGAAGAAACCTTAGAGGCGACAATAGGTTTAGATCAAGTCCTACAATTAAAATTAATTTAAAACATTTATTCTAATTATGAGATTTGATGTAAGTCTTCCAACATTTTTTTGTAAACATTTTTTTGTAAATTTAGATTATTAAAATTCGAGTGAAATGACAAAAAAATTAATCGTGCAATAAGATGATCACCAAAAAATTGATTTCGCAGACAATTCCTACAGTTTATAACGACAAAAATGAGTTTAACAATTTGAGCGAAAATTTCACTCTGACATCGAGCTCATATTTACCTCCAAAAAGACAAGAATTGGACCATAAACAAATGGATTTAAAATCGGTTAATTATTTTGGAAGTAAAAGCAGCACGAATTTTAAAAAAGTAAATAAACAGCATGTTAATTCGAATGATTTAAACCAAACTAAAAATTCCAATTATTATAATTTAAACAGTAATAGCTATAATTTTTATAATACATCTTTTTCGAATGAAAATCTTGAAAAATTTAAAACAAACAGTATAAATTCGGATTTAAATCAAGAGTCGTTTATTTTGCCAAAAAATAAACAGCAATCATTTCAAAAATATGCCATCGAGAGGCACATTAACCATTTTAAGCCTCAGAACTTGAACTCAAACAACACTAAGATGATGATTGCCAAAATGCTGAATGGAAATATTGACGATGGTCCGCGGAATGAACCTAATTTTAATTCCAAAGAAACAAACTTAAAACAAACCAAGAATGAAAACAACAAGATAGTAAGTTAATATTAAAATATTTTTAACAAATTTGAGAGTATTCATTTGGAATCCTTTACACCATCTAATAAGAGTAATTGTGATATTTTTAATTATTTGAATATTCTGAACAAAATTGTAAAATTTTATTAAATATTAAGATTTTTGAATTGTAAAAATGCAATAAATGTTTTAAAGAAACAAAATAAAAAAATTGAATGCTTGATTAAAAACAATTTAGGAATAAACTGAATTAGTAAAATATCTTATTAATTTAATTAATATAAAAATTCTATTTAAAGTTTAAAAAGAATTTTTATGAATGTTTTAGTTGATCTTTTTAAATTTTTGAGCTAAGTTTGTTTAGATTTTACTGAAAAAGGAAAAACTTAATTTTGAGACTTAAATTTGATTAATTAATCTTAAGCAACTGGTAGATTTTTTAAATTTTTTTCGACCACGTAGTCTAAAAATAGTTTTTAGAGAGCTTTTGGAAATTTTTATCAGTACTTATGAACTTAAATGTACACAATTAAATCAATAAATATGATGTAAATAGTTTTTATTTAAACAAAATTTGATTTTGGATCGACCAAAAATAAAGTAAGGGATATTCTGTTTGATATTTTACTCACAATTTAAAATCAAAGAGCTAATAGATTAGATTCAACTAATTTTTTTATTAATTTTCAATTAAACAGATAAAAATTATGTTTTTTTTTAAAGAATTTTTAATTTAATTAAAATAATTAAGTAAACGATTAAAAATTCAATTTTTTATCAAAAGCTTCACCAAGTCTAGCGTAATCTTTAAAATAAGTTAAACTAATTAATAAAGGAAATTTTAATAGTTATAAAATTTCCATTCAATTTGGCCATTTTTTTTGTTTGAAAAATTTTGACTTTTTTTAATTTTCGAGAACAAAGTTTTATTTAAAATTTTTAAATGATAGCAAAAATTTAAAACGCTCTTTTCTCAAGATTTAAAGACGCTGAAAAATACTTAAGAAAATGAAAAAAAAATGTCATTCTTTTATTAATATTAATCAAGCTGTAATCAAATCAATTGTAAATAGTGCTCTAAAAGTTTTTTTTTGTTCTAATAGACTTTCTATTTGCTTAATTTTTCTTACAAACAATATTTGATCATTCATTTGGGTTCATTTAAAGATTTTCAAACTTTTTCAAAATTAAGTCTGCTTAATTTCGATTTAATTCAACAAAGTTAAATCTTTCTTAAATTTGAAAGGTTAAAATTAATTTTATACTGATCAAACTGCTTTTTTTTCAATCCTTTAAATTCAAAGCATAGCTAATTTTTAAAATTTAATTCTATTTATAAAATATAATTAGTGTTATAAATAAAATCTCAAATGTTTAAAGGTAATTTTGATATAAATTAGTATAGACAAGCAAAAAGTACGTGATCAAGTCGATCATAAAATTGGATTACTAATATTTAAATCACATCAAGCGTTTAAATCAGTGCCTAATAATTTTGACCAAATCTTATGATTTTGCCAATTACCAATTAATTGGCACAATATTTTATTCCTACCTGGTATTTGTTTCACGTGGGTAATTTACTTACGTTAGTAGATTTTGTTTACCAGAACTTCCATCTCGAAAAACATTCAAAATCTTATAAACTATACACTACTTGAAAAAAAATAAAACTATGTTTGTATTCTTCTAAAGCTATTTATACGTCTAAAAAAAATCGGATTCTAAAGTATGTATTGATCATATAATGGAAATGGCAAAGACTCATAAAAACCTTTTTATTTTTCCAAACTTAGATGCATATGAAAGCTAAAATAACAAATTTATAATCAGCAAAATGAAAACAACAATTGAGTCAAACGCTCTTAATGTGTTAGATTAAAAATTTAAAGTGTTTAATTTAAAGATTAAATTTAGCCATGAAAACGATTGTCAACAGCTTTTTTTATTTTAAAATTTATTTTAAACTAAGTTGAAAAAATTTTTAAGGCAGGCTATTTTGCCAAAGTTTTATTGCGTCGAGGAATCCAACTGAACTTTTTTGCAAAATTCCATGGCACCAAATTTCAATTTAGCTTTATGATTTAAATTGATTTTATAAAGTTTCTGTTTATTTAATGATAAAATATTCATCTAATAAATTCCCAATACTTTCTATATGCCTTTAGTTTATCGAGCTTACATCTGATTTTGTGCAGGTAAAATATTAATTAAATCTCGAGCTGAGCTCCTCGAAAAATCCTGCCCATGAACAAACTCATTCTTTTTTCTAGTCACAACATAATCTTTTATTTCTAATTGATTTACAGAGTCTTTCGTTTTTCGGTAGAAGATTAATATTTAAATTACCGATTGTTAAACAAACTTCAATATTGGCTTACATTTTGTTCTGGCAACTAGATTTGTTGTTATTTTTTTTGAGAAATGAAATAATATTTGACATATAATGATGATTACGTCACTATTGGAATCGTCTTCTAAGCGTATGAGCAAACTGCCCAACTCACTGGATTTTTCGAACGAGTCCATAAACGGAACAGCGCTGGTCGCAGGCAAAAAGCTGACCGTTCCCAAGAAAACCGACTCGGGACTTTTTGATTTGTTCAACAACCAAAAGTCCCAAAGAGAACCCAGACCCAGCAATTTGAACCCAAGCTATGAAATGCGACTGTCCAAAAGCGACAAAGACGTCGTCATTAAGCCCAAAAATGAGGCCAAATCTGATGCTGTACCATTGTACATTTTATCTAAAAGCAACAAAATTTATCCGAGTGAATTTTACGACACGGGCAGCAGCCAAAATAAGCTGAATTTTATCAAAAAACTGCAGCAACATGAATTGAAAAGTCAAAAACACTTTGACAGCTCAAGCAGAAACCGGAGCAAAAATTCCAGCAAAGAATCGCTGGAAAATTTAGATGCCACTGAGAAAAATTCAATCAAATCGACTAGTCTAGATCGAAAAGAAATCAAGGTTTGTCAGAATTAAGATACAACAAAAAAATGTCTGTCTCGACTCAAATGACTCATAAAATTATATTTAAGAGTCTAATTAATTTTTTTGTTAACTAAAATATTCATTTATCTTTGTTCTCTTCTTCATCAGTGTGAAATTAGAAAAAAATAATTTTTTTCTAGCGTTATAAACAAGATTAAGCTCGTGGAAAAGATGCTTTGAAAATTAAGCTCTAAACTAAAGTTAAAATCAAATTAGAATTAAATTTTGCAATTAATTTAATATTTGTTGATAAAAAAATCTAGTATGAAGCTTTTTGCATAACTGGAGGCTTAGCTTATTTATAATGGTCTTTAAGTATCAAATAAAAGTAATATTTCTGATTATGAAGTTAAAGTTGCTTCACAATCACAACCAAAAGAGAGTGCCTTGAAGGAAAAAACCTTCATATAAATTTGTACACAGATATGCGTTTGAAAAATTTGAGACCTTCGACAAACGCTGAATTTTTCTAAGTAAATTTTGAAATTTTTCGGCTAAAAAAATGACGATATTAACAATTTTTTTTCCAAGCCCGGTAATTAAAAGATGAATTTTAATATGCATTCAGCTTGAGGAATTATACGAAAAAAAATTCAATTGAGAAAAATAATTTTTTGTTCAGTTTTCATGGTAATCAAGAAGCTCGTTCTTTTTTGTTTCGCTTTTGTTTCTGTAAAGGTCCTAGGTTTTCTTTATTAATTGTTCTATTCATATATTTCTAAACTCAATCTCTTCTAGCTAAGAACAGCGAAAGAGTTGTTTTCTAACCAGTTTAAAAAATTGAATAATTTTTCAAAATTGTATTTCTTTTTATTCTATATTAGAAAAATTCAAAGATTTAAAAATTTGGCCTTCACCAAAACTAACTGACTTGTTCTTTAGGATGAGGCTTCAGCAGGTAAATATTTTATAATTCAATTAACAGCTGGTGTTTATTGGAAAGTTCTTAATATTATTTTTCTTTAGCTTGTGAATTTTTTCAATAAACAAATAGACAACAATTTTTAAGATTTTATAACAAAACTTATAAATAACTCGAAACCATTAAAATAATCTATTAAATCAGTTAAAAAATTACTAAAATTGAATTTATTTAGAATTGACGAAATTCATTCATTTAGAAGGTAAATTAGCGGATATATCAATTAAAATATTAGAACTCTATTTAAAGGATACAATTGGAAAAAAATACTTTTTAAAGATTAACTTGGTAACGGAAGTGAAATAAATAACTTTTATTTGGAAGTGATTAAATAAAATCCTCACACAAATTAGGTTCCAATTAACTGTGCATGAATTTACTTTACTTTGTGTAAAAGCTTTTTTTTCTAATTTATTTCACCTCGAGCTGATTAATTTTCAATTTAGCTGCCTTTTTCTGGATATGAAGTTGAACAGAAAACCTAATCTTGTTTTCAGTTGATAGAGAAATAATATTAAAATTTTTCACACAAAAACGCTATCATTTTTTTGGTCATAGGAAGAAAATTGTTCCAAATAGCTTAAATTCGAGTGAAATAGGTAACGATTGGCAATTACTTGTTTTAAACAAATTAAGTTCTGGAGCACATGGAAACTGCTGTCGGCCATAAATTATTACTTCATTAATTTAAAAATCTTGAAACCATTTCTTCTAATTAAATAAATTGATTTTTGTTTATTTCGACAGCGAAGGCTTGAAATTAGCAAAGTAATTAGTAATTATGGGTTAAAGTTTTTGCTTACAAACAGGCTTTTTGTTGCCCAAAAGCAACAATGACGCTTATAAAGAATTAGTTATATAATAGCTAACCTCAAATTAGATAGAAAAAAAATAGCTATTTGTTAACTGTCAAAATTTTTAAAAGCGTTCCAAAATTTGATCCAAACTATTTATTTTTTTTTAATAAAATTATAGGGCCTTTAACATTGAGATAAAAATTTGAGCTTAATTTTAAATGGAATTTGCATATTTTATTACGTTTCTTAGGAAAAACCTGGCACAGTTATGTCATCTCGAAAGGCTTATTATTTGTTCAAAGCAAAATGTCTATGGCCATTTAACTTTACAATAATGAGATTTTAAGGCTTTTGAAAAATCTAGAGTAAATACTTGAAAAGTAAAATTATACTCAAAGATGTTGATAATTTGTTGAAATGTTTACGAATTAATGTTTTATTTAGTAAATTAAAAAAAATGGTCATAATCGATTTGAAGAATGGCAAATTGGTAAATAGTTTAATTTTACCACGATACTTTTTTGAAAAAGAATGAAATCACGAATTAGAAGATTTTATGAAAATATTTTTTTTTGAAAAAATACCTTCAAGTGATACGTAGTTAAATAATCCATTTTTAGAAGGTCTTTAATACAAGTAATTTAAGACAAACGAGGTCATTAGCACCATGAATTTTAGAATTAACTAGTTTATCTTTATCAAATTAAGTTTCTATTTTAAAACTTTTTTCTTTTTCATATTTTGTTTTAAATTAAATGTTAAAATATTTTGATATTCAAGATAATACCTTTGAATTATAATTCACTTTCATTCTCCTTCTCATTCTCTGTGGTTTCGTCTGCTTTTTGAGCATTACTTTTTTTTCTCAGAATCAAATTATACAAATTGCTTAAAACTGTCAAAAAATTGGCCAGAATGTCTAAAATTTTTTCCTTTTCTTTTTTTTTCTCAAAAAAGTTAATTTGTTTATTTAAACATTTGTTTAATTTGTTAATTTGTTTAAAAGCAAATTAGTTTTTATTAAGTTATAGATTTTGTGGCTGTTTAATGCACTCTCGCTAGTGAAATCAGTTACCATGCTTTGTTTACCTATATTTCATATATTTTTTAATTTTTTAAAATTATTTCGTACTTTAAGGTGTTTTTCAATATAATTAAGCTTTTTTTTTATGTTTTTCCAAAGCGCTCTTTTCATAATTGCTTAATTTGTCTTTAACAACTTTCTTATTGAAAAATATATTAGGGTTCTTACAACAAAGCAACAAAATCCCTAGCAGTTCTAAACGATTCTAATTTCTTAAGCTTTTTAAACAACTAAAATCAAATGTTCCATTAGCTAAATACTTTACCTTTTCAGCCTGTCAACGGACACTCATCGAAACAGACAGCTACTTCGGGTGCTCAATCAAACTCTAAATCGTCCACTTATAGCGAAATGGATGTCTCTAGTCCGTTTGCAGACTTGAAACAAATATCTGTGCAGAATAAGCCACTTGGCGGAAAGGTACTTGATTTAACTTTGCTGAATTTTTTGAAAATTCTTCTTTTTTTGCCACAGAAAATCCAAATGCAGAGTACGAATCCGTTCTCTGCGACCAAGTACGGGCTGGACGGTAAGCAAATGTCTGCCAACCCGACTGTGACTAAATACGCCAGTGTGTCAAACGGAACGCTGGCAAATTCGAATCCAAATGGTTTGGCCAATACCGGTGCAGTAAATGGAACTGGCTCAAACAATCTAACTTCTAATCTAATGCGGTCTCTTCTCAGCTCTTCGAACAAATCTGGAAACCGTAGCTACTTCAACCACTTGAGCTCGTCCAACAATAACAATATGAACACAAGCAACAACAGCTTGAACACAAATAGTACTAATAATATTTTTGTTGACAACGACCTGAGCACCTATTCGCTGCTACCACCTGATTCATACAAAAATCACAATAGCTCATCTTACGTAAATTCGAATAATTCCATGATCACAGCCACAATGCCTATTCATCAACATGCGGGTTACAATGCCATGCGTGGCATGCAAAGCCGCGAAAAAACAATTGCTCAAATCAATCAGAATATAACAGATAGAGCTAGTCGAGATACGAAAATAAATCCCATGTCCAGTGTACGCAAAGAGAATAGTTTTTATGCCAATTCAAAAGAAAATAATTCCAATGGAAATGTGAGTCTAGTAAATGGCAAGGATAAGCATCACCTTCATCATTCGCAAGTTCCAAATTCGAATGCGTCACATGTAGACGCCAGCTCAATTGTAAACTCGTTTTTCGGCAACAATTCCACTATTTCGACTAATTCCCAACAGCAGAAAATTCGCTCATCGAATCTTAACCATTCACGAAGTGTCCTATCAAGCAAACAGTTGAACAGCCAGACACCAATTGTTATACACCATAAGAAAGATGACTGTTTGACATCTACAGGCAAGTTATTTTTTTTAGTTTTTTTTTAAATTTTTTTTTCAATTAAAATTTTAAATTTTAATTTTAGAAGCACTTCAGCTTTATGGTGATAAATTGACCGATTTCGAAAAACAGGAAATAAATGAATATGCCGAAATTTGGTATTTGGGTCTGGATGCGGAGAAAATAAATGCTCAAACTGTCAAAGACTTTGATGATGAAAACGGTGCCTACATTAAAGTGAATAAGGATCAAATTGCTTATAGATACGAAATAATTGAGACTCTTGGTAAAGGCAGCTTTGGACAGGTTCTCAAATGCTTTGATCACAAACGAAAAGAGCACGTGGCTGTCAAAATAATTCGAAGCAAAAAAAGGTTTTTTTTAATTAATAAATCAACTTTTATTAAGCATGGTTTTTATTTAGATTTCAGCAGCAAGGCATGGTTGAAGTAAATATTCTGCAACATTTGAAAAATATGGACCATGACAATAGCATAAATGTGGTTCATATGAAAGAATATTTTTATTTTAGAAACCATTTGTGCATTTCCTTCGAAATTTTAGGGTAATTTTTTTTACTCAATAATGGACTTGGTGTTGAATTTTAATTTACTTATCCAAAAACCAGAAACCTAAAAGTGTCTTGATTTTTTAAAAATAATTGGGCACTATTTATTTGTATTTTTTGAAGGCAAAAAAAAATATATTTATTTTTTTTAAATATTATAGCGTATTTTAGTATTTTTGTTGTCAGTATGACATAAATTTTTACTTTAAAAATAACGACCAAAGCTTAGATCAGCTTTTGTTATTATTTTTATTGTTTATTTCAGATAATGCCTAGAAGGAGATGAAAGTTAAAAACATCAAAAATCTAAACACAAATAAAATATTTTTAGAAATTTTTTATTCAATTTCGGATAGCCTTTATTTTTCAATTTAATTAAAAAAAAAATATTAACTAAAATTTTTCTTTAGAATCAATTTATATGAGCTTATAAAAAAGAACAATTATCAAGGATTTAGTATTCATTTAGTAAGACGATTTGCTTATTCAATTCTACAGTGTATGAAAGTGATGTATAAAGAGAATATTATTCATTGTGACATGAAGCCGGAGAACATTTTGCTAAGGCAAAAAGGCAGCTCGGCTATCAAAGTCATTGATTTTGGCTCGGGCTGTTTTGAGTCGCAGCGAAGTATAATTTTTTACAAGGAAGAAAAAATTAAATTGAATTATTTTTTTAGTCTATACTTATATTCAAAGTCGATTTTACCGAGCTCCAGAAATTATTCTAGGAATACCATACACCACAGCCATTGATATGGTAATTGAAAATATTATTTATGAATGTAGAATTAAATCCAATTTTAAGTGGTCTTTTGGCTGTATTTTGGTTGAACTGTTTACTGGTTATCCAATTTTTCCTGGTGAAAACGAAGCCGAACAATTGGCAATGATAATGGAAGTTATAGATTTACCACCTGCTCACATATTAGCCGAAGCATCTAGACGAAAATTATTTTTTGACTCAAAAAATATGCCTCGTAATCTAAATACAAAATTGTTCAAAAAACGCCGAGTTGGTTCCAAATCATTGGCTCAAATCCTGAAGACAACTGACACTAATTTTGTTGATTTTGTCAGCCGTTGTTTAGAGTAATATTTTGAAAATTATTTTAATTTCCAATTTTTTTTTAATTTTAACTTTATTATATTAAAAAAAAATTAATTATTAAAATTTAAGTTGGGATCCAGCAGTTAGAATGAATGCCGAAGATGCTCTCAAACATCCATGGATACTGGAATTAAAAAAGAAAAGCTCAAAAGATGTGCGTCCAAAGCATCGACATCGCCGAGAAGCCGAAACAAGTATAGAACATGATAATACTCGTAAGTGATTAGTAAATATTAGATAACCAATTTTTTTGTTATACTGTTAGCTAATGATTTCTAGTTTAATTAACTTAATTTTTTTATTTTACAAGATTATGCTAGAAATGAAAGATCATTCCTTTAATCAAACAAAAAACTTAAAAGGCTCGTGATCTCTTGAATTTTTATAGTAATATACTTTGTTTGTTTATTCGATGCTTGCTTGGATAACATCTTAACAACAATCCAAATACCAATCTTTCAGAGTATTACTTGATTTTTTTTATATTCTGTAGAATATTCTGGAAGATTGAAGTCTTCATTGATTTAATGAATTTTTTAAACTAATAAAAACACACTGCAAGTCTTGGGTTTTATTTTTGCTGATAGTTGACATCAATTGCTCACATAATGAGATTTTTCTCTTACATAAATGCTAACAGTAATTGATCACTATTAGTTCTTAGACTAAACATTGGATTTTTTTCAGATTTTAACAACGATAACACATTTAATGAGTACCATTTTCAAAAACACATGAATATCATGCAAAATACCATCGATGTAAATGAACAAGATTCAGAGGATAAGAAAAACAGTTTGAATACTTTTTTCCCGCCGTTACACTAATCCGAATTTTATTTATCACTTATTTTTTCAAGAAATAAATGTTTAAATTTATGATAACTCAAACCGATTGAGCTTTCAAATATTTTTAAAATTGAGAATAACGAATATTTTTTTATAAATAAAAAAAACATATTTATATTTTAATCAAATTGATAAAATTTTAAAAAAGCTATTACCGTTTATATTTTTGCATTTAATATTTCTAAAAAAAGATTATTAAAAAAAAAAGAATTGTTTTTTCTTGTTCTATAAATTTTAATCTAATAAAATGTTATTTTTAAAAATTAATTTGGTTTACAAAATTTTTTACTTAAAAACTAATATTGTGAAAATTATTTAATTCATTTAACTTTTCTAAGCATTAAGGTAAAAGATAATTTTTCAAAATAATTTGTTTGTCTCAAAAAAATCTCAGGTAAATGCTCAAAAATGGAAATTTAAATTTGTTTTTTTAATTAAAATTCAATTAATTTAGAAAAATTTGAATATAAAAATAAATAAATTTAATCCTTTAAAAAAATATTTAGAAATTCTGTAGTTTTAGAAATTTGTTTTTGTTTAAATATTCTGAAAAGCATGGAAGCCTTAGAAAAATTCTGATTATTAAGTCCGTAGAATAGAGAATAGTTTATAATATGTAGTAAAAATTTTCTCTTTTAATTGATTTCAATTTTCAATATTTATTTTCTTAAAATTTACTCATATTTTGATCGACGTTTTTATACGCTTGTTTTTTCAACAATTTTATTTATTTTTTCAGTTTTTAAATTTGCTGGGCAAGTAAGTATCATTGAGAGGAGAAGTCATGAAATTATTCCACAACATATATAAAATATATAATAAATTTAATTAATATTTATATAATTTAAAAATTTTTTCATAGAAATTATTATTCCATTATAGGGTTAAAATTTATTAAGATGTTAAATGACTCTAATTTAAATCATAAATAAATTAATTTAAAAAATCTATTTTAATTTTCTTATGCAATCTACATTCAACTGATTCTACTAATTAAATTACCTAATATTTTTTTTTTAAAGTAAGAAATTTTACAAATGAATCATTTCATGAGAATTCAATTGATTCAAGTAGCTTCAAATTAGTCGTAAAAGCAAAAGCTTACTTCGGAAAATAAAATTAAAGGTTCATTTGTTTCAATTTTAAATCCTAATTTATTATTTATAAAATATAAATTAAATTAAAATAAGTTTAATTTAAAAATTAATAAGCCACATCATTAAAATCTCACTTAATACACAATCCAAAATAAAAAATTTTAAATACGTTTTAAATAAAATTAAAAAATGATTTTAAAAAATCTTTTTGCCTGCAGAAAGAATAAATCTGATGATACCGAAATGTCTACTGAACCTTTGAATCATGACGTTTAACAAAATTAGTATAAAATTTGCTTTTTTCACAAATATATTTTAATATTAAAAAAAATTTGAAAAATATTTTACATCAGATTTATTTTACGTATTTTGTTCCTCTAATTAATTATGCAGTTGGTCTGATTTGAATTGTCTCTTTTTGAAACCAAAAATCCTTTCATTGTCTGCGTATCTAGCTTCCATTGATATCTTTTTCGTGTCACACTTCGCAAGACTGATTGTCGTAGTTTATAATTATTTTTTTATCCAAGATTTGTTTGATGGATTTGTTTATTTTGCTATTAATGTTTGATAGAGAAATCAGATAATTTACATTTTTAATTAATTTTTTTTACTAATTATAAGTGATCCTAAAAATTGGGTAAAATACTAAATGCATTTTGAAAACGAACAAAACCACTTAAATGATTTAGTAAACCAAGACCAGATTAAAAATTAATCAGAATTTTTCCGAAAACTTTTTATATTTAAAGCAGGTATAAAACTAATAATTAAATAGTCTTTGTCAAAATATTAATTTGTATATATTTTAGCATGATCAACTATTAAATAAATTTAGTTATGGAACAAAAAATAAGTATTTGTAAAAAAAAATTTTTTCTTAAAATTTAGTTATTTAAAACAGAATATTTTTGTATGTAGCTTAAAAGGATATTGCAAATTGAACAATAAAGATTTTGTATTCATGAAATTTGAAAATAATTTGTCAATAAGCAATAAGTTTTTGAATTATTATATTAAATAAATATATTTTAAAATTTCTGTAAATTAAAATTCTATGTTCTTTAGAACGTCTTTTATTAGAAACTCTTTTAATTAGAAACTCTTCTATATATTAAATGAAAATATTTTGAAAAAAATTGAAATTGTAAATAAAGCTAAAAATTATACTTACTAAAATTACCGAAGGTTTTTAAAAAAAAACAAAACAAAAAAATCCAAGGTTTTCAAAAATGTGGAAGTTGATTCAATCATTTTATGAAATTTTGGAGAGATGAGTTGAGCTAATTTATACACAGCAGATTGCAATGAAGAAACAATTCACATCTTTTTCAAAGGATATTTTGGACCTGAAAATTGAACATTGAAAAAAATAGAAGAAAGTTCAAAAATAAAAGAGAGGTGCTAGTTTTTGAATAAAGTAATATAAAATTGAAATTTTAACAGATGATATATTTGAATTATATAACAAAATAGAAAATAGAAAATTGACACTTTTTAAATTTAAATTGAGACTGAAAATAAAAATAAATAAAGCAATAATTTCTAGGTATATTGATTACCGCACTTTCTTTTATTTGAGGATATACGATTCTTAATTGTTGCAACACTCTTGGAGATTAAAAAGTAACATTCGAAATTTATATTTTAATGTGGCAATTATCAAAAAACATCTTAACAAAGTCGCTGAAACATTCAACTGAGACATTGTTCACAAGCCAAAAGTATGTTTGTAAAGCCTATGGTGTGTGATTAGGCTGAAAAAAAAATATTTTTACAACATCGGAATCAATTTGGATAGAAAATTAATTTAAGGTTTATAACATGAACAAAGTGGCAAACAATTACGAACATATTGAATTTAGTAAAAAATTAACTCCTGTCTAAAAGTGAGTGTTATAGCTCTTAAGTTGAGAAAACCTAAAAGCATATTTGAACCTAGTTTAAAGATTTAATAATAACCTTTTTACAGGACTTAATTTCTTCATTTTTGTCTTATTAAAACTCAAAATTGTAAAATTTAGTTATATTTATGTTAAATTACAGACTGAGAATTTAAAACCAGAAACCATCATTTATTTTTAGTCAAGAATTTTTGATACTTTATTTGAAATATTAAATTTTAATTTATCAATTCAACAAAAATAAGCATGCTCTACAGATGGGCATTTAATTAATTAAATATTTTAAATTGAAAAAAATTTTTAACACTAGAAGCAAAAAAACAGTCAAAAATAAAATTTTCTAATTCTGTTTCGATTTTTTATTTTTTTTTACGAAATAAATTAATCAAAAAATTTTTGTATCTTTTAATTACAAAAATTTTTGATGTTTTATGGTATTTGAAAATTTATTTTCTTTTTTCTTTTCATTTATTTTATTTATCTAAATTATTCTGAAGAAGTTTTTGTTATAAAAGAAATTCTAAATACAATAATAATTGTTAGTAAAAAAAATTCTCTTTTTATTCCCAAACGCGTCAAATAATAAATCCATTTTCCCTATTTTGTTGATTTTTTACCATTTTTCACCATTTTTCACCATTTTTTACCATTTGGAAATTGTTTTTTTTTCGAGAAATTTCGGAATTTATTTTTCACTGAATTTTACAATAATTAAGGATAATTCACGATAATTATCGTTATTTTACGATAAATAACGATTTTTAAATTACCAAATTTTACGTTAAATATGGATAAATATCGTGAATTGACCATAATTTACGTAAATGTGATGAATTCAAGGTATCGTAGCATCACTGTATTATAATCTTTATAAAATTTTGAAAATCCCTATTTTGGAAAAGAAATAAATTAACGTCAATTTGGAAAAATCAAAAATCTAAATTGAAAAAAATTTAAACTAAATTAGGTGTATGATTTTTTAAATTTTCTAATTCTTTTAAAAATATTCAATTTACAATTTGCGAGAACATATATTTAAATTTTTTGTTTTTGTACTAAATTTTCATATTGCATTAATAATCTGATGTACATGATTTATTTGAAAAAAATTTACTCGATTAGATCGAAATTGAACTCAAATGCAAAAAAAATTATTGATTTGATTTTAATTTTATTTTTTAATTTAAAAAAAGGTAAAAACATTTTAACAAGGAAGAATAAGGATAGAGTAAAGTGGAAAAACAAAACAAAAAAAAAAGTATTTTGATAATTTTGTAATTTTTTAAATAATTTAACAAAAAAAAAAGAACCAAAAACCATAAATTACAAGTCAAAACTTTTAAATAACCATACCAGAGTGCTGATTTTTAATTTTAGAAATTTTTAAAATTTTACGATTTTTGAGTATAAACAAAATTTTGCCAACAAAAAAAATATAAATGAAAAATAATTCAAATCGTTTTTATTTTGATTCAAGGACTAAAAAAAAATCCTGTGGCATTAATCCGTTAAGACGCTGCTTGTCACTCAAACAAACTACCAGCACCTTGACTATGTACATTTGGATAAATTAAGAAGAAAATAGCGGCACAAAAAAAATTCCGAAACTTGATCAAAGCAGTAAACTTTTAAGCTGCCAAATTTTTACACAATTTTGCAAGCAGTCAAAAATTCAAAAAACAGTTGTTTAGACCGTCGAACAAGAGGCTTTTTTAATGAAAGCCTCCGAGCCTAACACCAAACCGTTTTAATTATTAAATAAATTAGAATATTTTAAGAAAAAAAAAAAGAAAAAAATAGGAAAAAAAACTTTACAATTGACCACAACAATGCTTTAATTGAACATAAGAATGCTTGAGCTCATGTCCGTCTCCAGGCTGTTGTTGGCTATTTGAATGCTGTCAAGCATTGAAACGTTCATCAGCGAGTTGTAGTTAAAAAATAGTGGGTTAGTGGACTTGATCAGACTGTTGGTCATGGGTTGGTTAAGGTTATTGACCGAAGAGGAGGAATTCAAACTCGGACTAGTCCTGTAATTGAATTCGTATTCGTTTGTTTCTGCGCTGGACGTGGAAGAGGGCGATGGAGTTGAGCTGGTCGAACACAGCGACAAATTGGAGTCGTTGGCTTCGTGGGGAATAACAGTGTTGCGCTCGTCCACAACCAGCGACATCAAATTAGTCGAGTCCAGCTCTAGATTAAAATTGGCATTTTTTTTGCCCAGAGTGGACAATTTTTTATTGAGTAAATTTTTGGTGTATGTCTTGTACTGGTCTTGGTAAAATTTACTATTGAACAAACTGTAACCGGGCGTTTGACTTGAGCCATGCAGTCTTCTGTTTTCCATTTTAGAGTTGAAAATTTTCTTCAGGCTCAGATTGTGGGGCAAAAAGGGCGCTATTTGGTCGCGTTCCTCCTCGTTTGTCTTCACTTCTTCGTCCTCTTCGTTGGACGACGGGCTGACCGAGTCCGAGTCGTGCTCAATGTGCGTGGCTTTGGTCCTGTCCGGGTTGTATACAAAATTCGAGTAATCCGAATGATAGCTGTCAATGAGCACGCCGGAGTCCTTGCTCAAATTGGAATAGGATTTTTCTATATTTTGATTTAGATTGGTAATGGCCGGATCAAGGTCTTCCTGGTAGTCGATTTCGTACTCGTCCTCGTTGAACAAGTCGCCAGTGCTCGCCTCGCATCTGTACTCGTGCTCAATGTCGTCCTGGTCGAACTCGTCGTAGTAGATCGAGTGAATGCGCTGCTCCAAATTGCTCAGCTTCTTGTGGGACTTGTGCACTCGGCCGATGTTGGACGAGGTGGACGCCGAGCGAACAAAGATGCGGCCGCTGGTCGGCGTGGTCGGTGTGGTGGCGTGCGACGAACAGTTCGACTTGGACTTGTTAGGGGTGCTGGTGCTGGTCAAGCTTTTGCCGAATCGGGCCGACTTGTCCAACGAAAGGTACAGTTGGTCTCGCTGTCGGCTCGCCTCCAGCATCCGGTCGTACTTGTCCGCTATTTCGTACAGCTTTTGCTTGTAGCAATTGGCCAAGTGCATGGGACTCTCGTCCTCCCATTTGCAATCGATTATGTACTCTAGATAGAAGTTGCTCAGGTTGCATGTCTCGAACAGCTTTTGCTTGATAATGTCGTCTTTTTTCATCTTGACTCTTCTTCTAACTAAATGTTAACCACCGTTTAAGCATAGATACAAGAATTTAAATTTTTTTTTTTGTGTTTTTTTCTAAAATTAGAAAATTGAGTTAAGTGTGCTTCAAATTGGCTTTAAATGATAAAACAAATGCGAGAGGGGGAGAAAAAGAAACAAAAAGAAAGAGAGAGAAAGAGAAAGCATAATAGAGGAAACCAATTTATTAGCACGCTTGTAATAAGCATTGGCAGCAGCTGATTTTTAAATAATTAGAAAATTACGCAACTCTATGGTCATTTATGTAATAGCTTAGGTGTTGTTAAGACACTAATTGGATAGAAAGCAGAGCTCAAGCCAACAACTCGATGAAAGATAATCGATTCAATTTAAAAGGCTGTTTATGCAAAACCTTTTGCCAAATATTTATTTATTCATACCATTATGAATCAACTAGACTTGGCCTATGATTCAAAATGCGTTTATGATTTTAATTAAATTTGCTTTTTTTTTTTCTACAAAAATAAAAGAAGCTTTCAATTTAATTAAATTTTATCTTTAGCAGAATAATTTGCTAGATTTTTTTGGACTATTTTTTAATGCACTTCTCAGCCATGTCATTGAGCCTAATTGCTCTAGTCACATAACCCAATTAATCTAGCTCTAGTTCTTCATTATCTAACCCTCAAAAATAGTCTAGAAAAAATTTAATTCATACTCTCGAAATTGGACACAATTAGCCTTTTTTTCAAAGAATTTTTCTGGAAGAATAGCAGTTTTTTATTAAGCAAACGGATGCGGGATGGCCTCTTAATATGGCATTAATTTGTCCAAAAAGAACTGTGTTGATTTTCTACTAAAGAAACAAAATTTCAAAAAATTTAATTCTTTAAGAATTATTCTTTTTTTGTAAATTGAATAAAAAAATTAGAATCGAATTAGGAACAGAAAACGCAAATGGTTCTGTTCAGCCATTGTGGTCCTCCATTTAAATTAATATCTAAATAAAAAAAATTTCTGATTCCAAAGGAATCTTAGACTTTTATGGTGCCAGTGGATGCGGAATGGCCACTCAGTATAACATCAATTTGTCCAAAAATAAAAATTTATCTAAAATTTTTAAAATTATTAAAAATTAGAACTCAGGTCGGGAAAGAAATGGTTATGACCAGTCATTTTGGTCTTCCATATAAATAAAAATAGAATAAAAAACAAAATCTAATTATGGAAGAATTCGAAATGTGATCATGCTGCGGGATCCGTATCTGAAAGGCCTCTCAATTGACTTTAATTTCTTAAATATTTTATAATTTTGAAAAATTTTTTGTTGTATTGTATTATAAAAACAAAATTCAATTACATCGTTAAAATTTAATTTCAATAAATTCATAGTGATGCACAATTGTCAAAAAGAAAATCATTTTTTTTATAGATGGAAGATAGCGTGATGAATCTGAAGCGAAAAGTGATCTTAGAGTGATATTCTCTACAAATTTGAAATGGAAAAACAAAGTCAAATCAAATAATGGGTCTTATCAAAATATCTGAACCGCAAGCTAATGACCACTTTAAGTATTTTTATTGCCGATTTGGTCACTTATTCAAAGAAAAGACATATTATTAACAATGCATTTGAGCAACAAAATCAATTCCTTGAATAAGAAATCTAAGCTATTAGAGCCTTCTCGAAAAAATCGACTGTCAAAGTTTGCCTGACAATAGACCCTCTAACCACTGTTAAATTAGTACTATTACTATTATCAAATTAAAAAAAAATTAAAAATTAAAAAGATTTTCTTTTATTTAACTTGAATTAAAATATTGAAAATTAGGGCTGACAATACTGTAAAGAAGATGAAGATTCTAAGCAGCCATGACGGTCTTCCATTTAAACTAATTTTTAAAATGAAAAATACTTCTTATTCTAGAGGAATTATAGACTCTTATCGTACAAGCCGATACGGATCGGCCACAGAATCTGACTGTAATTTGTCAAGACGCTCAGACCCACTTGAAACTGATTTGCTAAATTTAGACAAAACATTTAAACTCGAAATTTTAGAATAAATATTAAAATAAGAGAAAATTGTTTAAAAACGGGAGGTTGGCGTTATTTGTTGAAATTGAAGCCTTTTAAATTAAAAATTCATTTTATTATATTAAAGCTCGTAGATATAATAATAGCCAAGGTAAAAGCAAGATAAACATTCAACGAAATTCACCTTTTTGGCCTTGAGCTTTTCTAATAAAATAATAAATTAAAAAGCCAAACTAATCATGTTATTGTACAAAAATTAATTGCAATTTCTTTTCTAAAATATCAAAAATTAGTCTCTATTTAAATTGGCATAACATGAAAACTTTTAATTCAACAATAAATTGCTATTTTGAAACAAAAAATAAAATTTATGAATTGAATTCTGAAATTTCTCCTCTAAAACTAGGTAATCGAAAACAATTTGCTCATATACAAACTATTATCTAATACCTGAATTTATTGTATTGGCCTTTGATGTTTAAATAAAATATTTTATTTCACAAAGCTAAAATAGTTTGAGTTCTTTTTCTTGGCAAAAATTGTACACACTCAACACTTGGGGATATGTTAATTGAAATACTCGGAAATAAAAATATGCCGGCTCTCTTTTGTTTGTCAAATGTTCAGGCAAATTGCATTTTTTATCTAAATTTTTCAAAGTTTGTTTATTTGTTAAACAACAAAAGACAATATTGTTAAACTTAACTGTCACTACCTTCTTGTTTCTCAGAATTTCAAGTTTTTTCATCAAACTATCTCAAATGGAGCCCATAATTTGTTTTTATAAAAAAAATAATTTAAAAACTAGTCAAAATTTTTTTTACTAGAGGTGTTGATTTTTTAATTTTTCCTATTAATGGATCAAAGCTAAACGAGAAAAGATTTTCTAGTCTTGTTTAATCGATCGATAATTCTAATTAAAAACAAAAATTATTTAACTATGGTCAAATACACAAAAATTGAGTTTCCGTCAGATTTAAAATTAAACCAAGTAAATCCGTACTAATTCGAAGCCAAATTTTTAATTAAAGATAACAAATACTTCAATAATGGTAAACTTAGTTAAACTTATCGCTTGTAAGCAAACAAAAACACTTATCTTCAAACTAGCATTTGGACCTTATCTTGTTGTTAACATTACATAACCCGATATCTCTAATTATTGGAAAAATAACCGATGCTAATTATATGTTAGAACCAAAAAAGCACCCAAAAAAAATTCAAAACAATTAAAACTCTGCTTTTTTTTATTATAAAAAAATACAAAAATTTTGAAATTCGAATCATGAAGGTACCAAAGAGGGCCTAAGTAATTTTTCCATGTTTAAACCCATAATTATGTTATGTAAAAATTAAAAAAAAATTATTTAAACTATCGTATAAAAATATACCGTAAACTCGTGACCAAAGATTAAGTTTTTGGAAAAAAATTAAAAAAAAATAAAAAATCCCATCCTTTGCCATATAAAGTAAAAGACAATTTCAATTAGAGTAAAAGCGGAGTTTTCGGCTTTTACTCTTAGAGTCGTGAACACGAGTTTACGGTATAAAAAAAAAAATTTAATATTAAAAAATTATTTAAACTTAAGTTTAAACTATCGATCTAAAATCAAAGGTTTTTTTTTAATTTAATTTTCAAATTTCTCACTTGGAAGATTTTTTTAGATGCAAAGTTGAATTGGTTTAGTCTGAAACAAAAATAAACAAGCTCACGCGGATAAATTAAAGACAACCTTGAAATGTGTGTCATTAGTGAATTTGAAGCATAGAGACCTGGCCAAATGGACAGCCGGCGAGCTTATACTTTGATGGATAATTTCAAGTCAACAAATGGATTAAGATGGACAATTAATTTCGAGCTAAATTATGATAGAAATTTAAAATAAATTCAAAATGTGCTTGATACTAGTCAAACAATTGAGAGAATAATTTACCTTTGAAAAACATGAGTCTAAAATGCTTTTTATTAAATAAGCTTAGACCCAAGTAATTATAAAGATTCTTGGCTCAAATGATGACGCAATGTTTGTTGTGTTTTCCTCGTTCCAAAAGGTGAATTTAGAAGAAAATTTAATAAATTAGATTTAAGCACTAGTAGGAATTTTATGCTCTAACCCTACACTTGATTAATTAAGTTTGCTCAAGGACGACTTAGTATTGATCATTAAGCCCTTAGTCACATGAACTTTTGTTTACCATAAGCTAAACTGACTCTAATCCCGCAGCCCTCTCAGCAAACAAACAACATCCCGGCAGAATTGCGCTCTATAAAAATTCCAAAATCTCTAGTTGATAATAAAATTTCTGCATTTTTTACTTTGCCAAATCTATCGATGAAGCAATCACTCATTATGATAAATTCCCCTAATAGATTCTGATGCTGATAGAAAAAAGTAAGAAACAAAGAAAAAAATAAGTAAGATATAAGCAAATTATTTAGTTTAATTATAATAAAATATATTTATAAAATGATAAAACAAGATCTGATTTTAAATGGAGAAAAAATATAAATATTTTATATAGAACGAAATAGTTCTAGAGAATAATGAATATAAAAACGACGCTCAAAGATAAATGCGTAAATATCGATTATTCATTCAGTTTAGCTATTTTATTCGCGAACTCAATGTAAACTTGATTAAAATAATAATTCTGCTTTAAACCGTGCAAGATTTTAAGATAAACTTTTAGCTGATAAATTTTTTCAAATAGGCTAAATTTGGTTACTTTTTGCTTCACATTGTCTCTTGCGAATATTCATACTTATCAAATATATCATAGTGACAAAAGCGAATGAATAAAAATTAATCATATCCTCAAACATGAAATTTTTTCTCAGCTTGATTTCATTAAAATTGACATTACCCTAAATAAAATCTCCCTATGATGCAATTTAAACCTTTTTTTATTCTAAATAGCATTAGCTGACAATTAATCTAAATAACACTCAATTCCTTTTTTAATCCTTAATCTACATGGTGCCCCGTTGTTGATTTAGAGGGAAAAAAAAAAAATTTTTAAAAAAACCTAAATTAAAATTTTTAATTATAAAAAAAAGAACAGATTGTATTTAAATTGGTTTTGGTAAATTCAAACGAGCTCTATTGGCATCTTTGCTCAATTAATTTAGCTAGAAATTTTTTAATTATAAATGTTTTCTTTTGCTTGAACCTCGTCTTTGAGTGACTAAAGTTTGCTACCTTAAAAATGATATTTTCTAAGCCTGTGCGAAAATCAAGAATCAATAGTCACTTGGAAGCATTTAATTAAATATGAAGAAGTAACCTTCAATAGTTATTAAAATTGATTATTTTTATCGATAAATAGATAAATTGTTTAATACGACAGAGCTCTTTGGGTTATCATTTAAACTCGATTTAATTGTGGCAAACAAAATTATTTTAAATCTAAACAAAATAAAGTTGAGCATCTTTTTAATCGCAAAAAAGGCCATAAATGACCCGGAAAGACATTTTGAATAAGTTTTATCAAAAGAAATTTTTTTTCTATTAAGAAAAAGAAAAAAAACATTAAAAATAAATGACCACAAACAAATGCAAAATAATACTTAACAAACCTACTCTTTGCTTCGAGGAGGATATAGCATTTAAGTTTACAAAGAAAAGGATTTACTCAAATGCTGAATGATCTAAATTTTTTTTGGATTAATGTCTAGTTTTGGCCATTTCACCTTTTTTTCTTTTTTAAAGAAGATTGAAGAATTGTCTTTGACAAGTTTTTAATTAAAGAAAAGCGTGCTTGAACAATACAAAACAATGAACCATGGCTAAGTGCTCATTTTAATAGAAATGTTTTTGTTATTCAAATAAAATCGATTAAAGAAATTAAATTCAAGAAGATTTTTTTAATTTCTGGATAAATTTAAACTTTAAATATTTACTTTATGATTAGGTTTCATCTGATAAATAAATTGAACTCAAGAGTAAACAGAATCTATTATTAGCTTTTTTGAATATTAACAATCAAAAAAAAAACACAACTCATAAATAAATCTAATAAAGACATGCACAACACGGCTCTTAATTATCTTTTGTTTTTTTATTAAAACAATTTTAAACGAAACGACCTTAGATATTTCAGCAATTTATATATTTTAGACTAGGAGTGTTTAATTAAAAAAAAAACAACTTATATAATTAAAATTAGTAAATATAAGGCTTTGATCAAATCAACCATTTGGAAAGTGTCTATTAAAAGAATTCTTTTAAGTTTTTGAGAAAAAACTTGATAAAATCAATGCTACGCATTTATTTCTGATAGATATCAAAAATTTTTCCTAATTAATTACTTTTTTATCTTGGTTTTAGCAACGAAAAAGCTCTCATTGTGATACTCACAGGAAGTCAATTAAGCTTGACTAATGAAAATTCCTTAATTCGTTTTTAATTTTATTTACGGTCCAAATTGCTTCGGAACAGCAATCAGCATCAAAAAGCTTCATGGTGCTTTCAATCAAACTCAAACATGGTCAATCATGTTCGAAAATTACCGATCTCCACCACCCTCTGTCTTGATTCAGATTCAAACAATGAAACTGATCTAGAAACAATAGAAAATTTGTTTTATCATGAAATATTTTGGTTTATAGGTCATTTGAGAAAAAAATTTGCTCCAACTTAAAATTACTAAATTAACTTAATTAAAATTCAAGTTTAAAACACCATTGTTCAATTGAATAAATTCTTAAATTTCAAATGGAAATTAATTAAAAATCTTTTAAAAATTAAATAATCAGAAAAATACGACGAAATTTAATATTTGACCTATTTTACAATCACACGACTTTCTTACGCATCTCACGAACTAAAGCTACCTAGAATCTAAAAACAATTGCTAAAGGTTTTCAACTAAATATTCTATATGTAAAAAAGAGATAAAGTATTTGAATATAGACCAAATTAAAAATAGAAACTAAGATGACTTTACAAATTAACTAGTTTACAAACTAAATCATTATTTATTTTAAATCAAAAATTAATTTTAAATTGCAACTTGATATTATGAATGTTTGTTATTATTAAAATGATAATAACAAATTTCAATTCTAGTAATTAAATCTCTAACTCCAAGATATATCAAACAACATAGTAAATAAATAATCTCTGAGCATAGTTAAGCACCACAAGTCGATTTGAGTAATACCAACTCTGAATTAAGATTAAATAGACAAAAAAAATCATCAAGTTGAGTAAGTGTTAATTATAAAATAATCAAGATTTAAATTTAATTAGAAAGATCGTTTAAATAAGCATTTTGCTTTGATTTGATCCCTAGAGTGTTCAGTATGATAAGGGTTTTTAAATGAAGGAAGATTAAAACCTTGATTATTAAAAAATTATTTTGTAGTTCGGCTAATTTTGGATTATGGTATCAAAAACACGATAATCTTTTATTTAAATAAATTCAAGTTAATTTTTCAAGTTTATGAAAGAAAATCGACAAAATTATTTTTTTCAAACTTGGAATCAGTCCGTCTAGATTTTTTTAATTAATGTAGGTTAGTCTTTAGTAAATATTTTGAATTTTTTTAATTAAAAGAATTTAATTTATTTCAGTTTGAAGTTTTCTACATTCTATGATTTTTCAATGAGATGCTAGAAATAGGCGTTGGGAAATGTGGCCAAAATTTTATTCATGAGAAAATTTAAATTCTCTTTTTTCGAATAATAAGAATTAAGCTCTTGACAAAATAGAATTAGTTTAAAACTTCTTGCTTTATAACACAAATATGTTTGAAATTTTAAGTTACTCTAGTTTAAACCTTTTTCTCTTTAAATCTTAAAATTCAGCGTGTTAATCGAAAAAAATTAAATTTTTACAAGAAAAATTTTATTAAGTATGTAAATATGATAAATTTAAAGTTAAAAAATAATAATTCTTTACTTTATTTAAAAAAAAACAAAAACAAAAAAAAAGAAATGATTATTTCAAAATTGTATAATTTAGATTCAACCGATGCAGTAATTTTAATTAAACTTTTAAAAGAACACAGTTAAATTGTTTGACATATTAAATATCTATCATTATTAATAAAGAAAACTAATTTTCAAAATAAATTTACATATATTTAAAGTTAAGAATTTTTTCCAAAAAATAAATAAATAAATTTAAATTTTTTATGAACTTTAAAAATTAAAATAACAAATATTAATGGAAAAACAAGTTTTTAAATTATTTATTGCTTTTTTTAATTTGGGAATTAGTTTTGATAACATCCTTTTGAATTTTCAAGGAGACTTGAAGCTAAAAAATTATTTCGATTGAGTTCTATTATGTTTTTTAAACAAACCAAATCAATAATTGCTTTTTCTTAAAATTAATTTAAAGTTAAGACATAAAATTTATGATTTTATATTAGTTTAACTAATGAAGCTTAAAATTTTAAATTAATTTTTTTAAATTTCAAATCTTAAATATCCCAGCATCTAAATTAAAAAGTTTAAGTAGCTATCGATATTTTTTATAAATTTTTAATTAAAGTCGTCTTTCCGATACTTATCAGTCTCTTTTGGTTTTTTCTGCTTAATCCTTAATCCAAAGTTTCAATTATTTCATTACTCTTCAAATTGCTTCCTCCGCAACATATTTTTAGGTTTTAATTAAATAATTCTATGAACTTAAACAAGAAAAATTATTAGTTTTTTGATCTTAATTTTTCTTAGTCAAATTGGTCATGTATCTTTTTGAGCTATGCTAATTTTAAATCTTAATTTCAAATTCTAGTTGCTGAAAGTATTAAAATTTGATGAAAACAAAATGTATTATAATCTCTTATGTTTGTTAGGCTTTTTAATCATCTACCACAATTTACCTTTATCAAAACTTTAAAATTTTAAACGCTTAAAACCATATTTATACGATTTATTACTTAACTTTATACTCATGCTTTGATTTATTACTATAACCAGAATTCAAACAGAAAAAAACTCCACTAGAAAATAACTTCCTCAAAAAAATTCAAATATTTATCATTTAAAAATAATTTTAAAATTAAAATCAAACATTTAATAATAAATATTATAATATCATAATCTGCGAAAAGACTTCCTCGCGGAGTTGAGATCCTATGGTACGCAAAAATGGCAGATGCTATTCAAGAAATAGAATTAAAAAGCCTAACAAACATAATCTTTGAATTTGCATCAAAAGTATCCCTAATAATATATATGGTGTTTTTTCTTTGAAAAATCAGTAAACAATGCGTTGATTAAGTCATTTGGAAGCTTAGATTTTTTGTTCGTGGATATTAATTATGATTGAGAACACATTCTATGCTTCACTAAATTCATTTTAGCAAATTATTTTATAATAAAAAAAAATTAACTTTTATATGCTTAAATAATTTATTTAAAATGTAAAATCATTTATTCTAAAATCATTATCAGGAATAAAATTTAAATATTGACTTGTTAAAAATAAAAATTATCAAAAATGATTAAACTAGTAAACACCATAGAGATGGCATTAAAGCCGTCAATACGAAAAATTCTCCTTCTGTCAAAGAGTTGCCGGTTTCAAAACAGAAAAATTTACAGAAAAATCTTTACAACTAATTGAACCATTTAGCTATTTGTTTCGCTCGGTTTCAACTCTTTATCCAACACTGGTGTCGTATTATTGGCATGCTCGTTCTCATTATTCTGAATTGAATTATTCAAATCATTAAGATACATTAAACTTGAACAACTTATGTAAGTTCGGAATATATTGACCATTTCAATCGCTTGATCTAGCAAAATTTCCTGTGTGTCCCTAGACTTGGTTACAGGTTTATTTTCGTTGTTTGGCAAAAAAACATGCTTCAAAGCTCTATTTGGGATATCTTTTACAAAAATCCAGTTTAAACAAAATTTTCCCTTCCATTTATCTTGTGCCCATAGGTCCAACTTGGTCTCAAAATCTACATCAGACGTCATCTCAGCCATGCCACAAAAAAGACCAGATCCATTAACAGAAAAAAATAAATAAACCGAACCGTATTTTTTTTTCGAACACTCGCTGAACGCTTGATTTAGCTTTTGATTTCCATTGACAGTCGAGCACCAAATTCCATTTTTTATACTGTGCTTTACATGGTCTAGAGAATAGCTTTTGATGACAAAAAATCGGCTATCATTTGCACCTTCAGTTTCACCATTGAATTTAAAGTCATTTTGATTCCAGCTATTAAGGGTGGTGTTATCATTTAAATTGTTGTAAGGGAAAAAATCTTGACTTAAATTTAAATTGTTAAAATTTGATGCAAGTTGAGCGGGCATGAACTGATTGTACATTGGATTATGATAACCTAGATGGTATTGATAATTTGGCGAGAAGTTATTAAAGTTTTGATTGTCTTTTCGTAGTGTTTGATTATTTTCAAATTGAGAAGGCAAAGGTAAATTATTAAATTCATTTGAAGCATGTATATTTTCTGGGTTTGGAGAAAATTTTCTATTTTGAAATGTTTTCTTCGATTGTTTAAAATTTTTACGGTTAGGCCTATTACCAAACTGGTCAGCTTGATAATACTGTGTGTCATTAACAGGGTTGTTATTATAGTTATAACCTAAATTTTGGTTATCCCAGAAATTAGTGCCATTTCGATAATACATGTAAAATTGATTATTAAATTGAGGAGGTACAAAGCGATACGGAGGCACCAAGTAGCACATCGCCGATTGCATATAATTAATTGGACGGGTATCTGCAGTTCCGGACAGCTTAGGAATTTCAGCATTGTTAATTTCCTCTTCTTTTGACTCATCGTTCATCAATCTTCCATCATTGCTCATTTTAAATTAATAATGTGTATCCTAAATTCAAATCTAGAAAAAAATTACAAAAATCTAATTTTAAATTAAAAGCGAAATTAAAAAAAAGGCAAGTTTTAAATTAAGAAAAAATTTAGGCAGAAAATTGCTTAGTTATAAAGTCTACTAAAGTGGTTAAATTTTATTTTCTGTTTCAGAATTTTTTCATATTAAGTAGATGTACTAGGAACATGTAATCGATTTTGAAAATTAAATCAGGAACGTTATTCAGTGAATAATTATGTAAAATTAAAAAATATGTAAAATAAAAACACCTTACTGTAGTTGATTTTTCCATTCGAAATTAATTTTTTAAATCAGCGGTATAAAAAGACAAATCGTTAATGTTTTTATATATTAAAATATTAAAAATATGAACAGGTTTTATTTTTATTAAAAAAAACTGCTAAACGGAAAAAATCTTAATCAAGCTTGCTAATTTAAATTGAATTTAAAACTACTAAAATATCATACCTGGATGGTTTTTGTCAAAAAGAAAAAATTTTAAAAAATTAAGGAAGTATTGACTATACGATTGCCATTATTGACAAAATTATTAAATTGCTATGTAAACTTGAAATTCGAGCAATATTTTTCACTTATTTAACAGAAATAAAAATGAAAATATTTTAAATTAAACGAGATTCAAGAATTTATTAAATGAAGGTAATAATTGCGTGATCGATCTGAATAATGTTGATAAAATCAACTTAGTGATCTACTAAAGTAAATGTTTCTCGAAATTTAATAAAAATGTTGAAATTATATGTCAGGTGCTATGTATCCTATTTAAAGTTTTATAGACACTAAATTTGTCTTTAAGTTTCAGAATCTATTTCTAAAAGAGAGAAATTTAATTTTTTTTTAGAAGAAAAAAAACTAATATTAACTTTACCTTTGATTAAAATTTTTTATGAAAATCCAGCTGAGGCGATTTTAGCTAGTTAGATATAAAATTAAAAACTAAAGATTAAAATTCACTATTTAATAAGTTCTCATTTTTAAATTGCATTTTATCCGAAATAAGATTATTAGCATCGTATAATAATATTATAAGCAATGTCTTTAAAAAAATGAAAAATGTTAATTTAGAGCTTGAAATTTCATTTTTCGATAGGTAAAATCTTGACAAAATACTTTAAGTAATTTACATAAAATTTTCTCAACAAAATAAATAAATCATATAATAGGACTGTTATCAGCATTAAAATTAAAAAAAATTGTCCAATATTGGATTTTTACTTTATTTAATACCAAAAAAATATATTTAATTTTTTTACATTAATTCAAATAATGATTTTATACTTCATCCATTTCAAGTAAAAATTGGGTTTGTAGACGACGCTGCATTTGTTCATGCCTCAGCTCTTTGAATCTTTTCTGTTTCAATAGCATTTTTTCATATTCCTCTTGTTTCTTATCAAGAAATTTTATTTTACTGAGCTCAGCTTGCTCTTGAATCGCTCTAAGTTCTTCCTCCTCTTCTTCCTTGTTCAATTTTTCCTCCTTTTGCTTTCGAATTAATTCCAGTTTTTTCCTCGATTCCGAATTATCATCATCATCGTCGGACTCATTATCAACCAATTTTTTAAGATTCACATAGTAGACCTTTTGAATTAGTCGTCTATAAAATACCACATAAAAATTAGAAACAAGGACAAGTTGAATCAAAAATTTGCTTGACCCGATAACAAGTAGAACAATTACGCTTCCATAAATATAATCCCAAAGAAAGTTTTGCATCGGCCTAAGACATCCTCGATTTAAGTTACAACTTGCTGGAGCCATGTCACCAAATTGAAAAGGATTCTGATAATTGCAACACTTGAATTGTATATTTATTTTATCTACTAAATCTTCTTCTAAAGTATTTGTGGCCACATTGACAAATCTAAGCATTGCTTGGTTGTTTTCTATGACCATGGACCTTTGTTGTTCTTCGTATTGTCGAATTATTTTGATTAAAGTTTGAGGCAGCTCATAGCTGACTATGTATTTCATGTTAAAATGTAAATACAACGCATTAAAAAAACATGTGCCCAGAAATACTGACAGAGTTAGGAGAATTTGAATGACCATTAAAAATCGGATATTCACCAAAACACTTTTTAGACTACGTCGAATTTTTATTCGGCGTTTTAAGGTTTCCACCTCCAGATCATCTTTAAACTCATGTTTTATATTAACCAAAGCTCTTTGATTTTTTATTATGGACAAAATGTGGTTTGGTCTATGTGAACTTAAGAATTTTTTTATAAATATAAAACTTCCCAAATTAATGAAATCCTGAATAAAAGATATGGAAGATATTGTCAATAATTCGAATGGCAAAAATCCGACTAACCGATCAAAGCTTGAGTAGAGGACAGTGTTGGCTAATCTTGTAATTAGAATGAATTTTTCGTCGATATTTACCCAAAGACTCAGGCCAAATATAACCAAAGTTAGAATAAAATTTGAAAAAATAAAAATTTTTTGAATTGTCAAATAAAGTGCTTTTTGTCCAACCCACTTTAAAATTAGCTCTTTGAAAAAATTTAAAAATAAATTTTCAGAAGTGCTGGTAAAATTCTTTCGGTTTGTATCAATCGAGAGATTGCCATCTATTTGAATGTATCCTTGACTTGATCCATGGCTAAAATTACTGTTTGTATCTTCGTTTAAAGTTCGAATTTTTGAACTAGCTATAAACTTTTGAGAACTCGATACTTGGGATTTAAGCATCTCGGTTAAACAGATTTAATTTTTCATTTTTTTACTTTAGATATTACCTCTATGAATCATAAATTTTAAATTAATAAAATTTTGGAGACTGAGTCAAATAAAAGATAGAGTTTTATACTTTTATCAGTTAAATTTTGATAAGGTTTCAAAAAAGAGCAATGTTAATATTTTTTAAATCATAATTTAAATTAATGCCAAATTAGATTGGATTTTTTTCAAAACGTTTTTCATAAATGGTTGTTTGATTTTAGTTTATAATTTTGATAATTTTGTTTTTCTTGTCTTTAAATTGATATTCGGACAAGTTATTCATTACTTTCTATTTTAATTAAATATTATTTTTGAAACGAATTTTAAATTCTTACAATAATTAAATTGAAAAATACACAAAAATAAAAAAAAACAAAATTTTCTTTAAATTCCTAATCATTATTCAGTCAACTGTTTTATTTCAATAATTTGTGAAATGTTTGAATTTGTTGATAATATTTTATTTTAGAAAGCATCAATCGAAATTTTTTCATTTTATCATGGACAAACTGTGGTTTGGTCTAGGTGAATTAAATTTTTTTCTATAAATATAAAAATGCCCAAATTAATGAAATCCTCAATAAATTTAGTCAAGAACATACAAAAAGTTTACCAAATGGGATTTTTATTGTATCATTACTTAAAAGGTCTTCCTTATTAGCGCAATTTAAGATCTAAAAAGCGCATCTCCCTTGAAAATGCATCAAAACTTTTTTAAATATTCAAAATTTAAAAAAAAAAACTAAATTTATTTATAAATAAATTTAAATATAAAATTCATTATTTTAATTTTCTCAAAAAAATTGTTAAGTTTACAATTTAATTTTTATTTATTTATTCAGAATTTTAAAATTATCCTCTTCATTAAAATTATAATGCAAAATTTTTTATTTATTAAATTTAAATGCAGGATATTTTCATAATAATAATAATAATTGTCCCTAGTCTATCCTGGTGGAGGCGCTCATCTCCTTTTAAAATAACTTTTTGAGCAACGGCTTCAATCTGACACAGAGGCTACTACATTGAATAGGATGTTTTCGTCAATAATTTATAATATAACAATTTATAGATTCAATTATTTAAAAAAAATTAAAATTTGTTTTAATTAAATAAATAAGAGCAAGATGCAATAGTAATAGTAATAGAATAAAATTAATTGTGGAATCATAAAAACGCTCTTTAAAATTTGATTTTGGAGCGTTTTTAAGATTCACAAATTTTTTTATTTTTTTTTTAATTTTTGCAATGCGCTTTTAAGATTCTTTGATGCAGTGAACAAATTCGTTGATGCGTTAGTTCATTTATCCCATTACTTATATTCATATTTTTAAATTTATTTTTTTTATTTTTAAAAACCTTTAAACATTATCTCTTGGTTTCGAATAAAAGGATTCATAAAATTAAATAAAAAAAACCTTTAATGTATGTTTTCTCTCTACATTAAAGGCACCCGTATTTTGTACAGATTTTATTTCAATATTGAGTATATATTTTAAAAATTGTTTTAGATCTTACAAAAATTTCATAAAATAAAGAAAGAGAATGTTATTTAATCTTAAAAAATGAAAAGCAGAAATAATGAATTATGGTTGAGGCTTTCTTATTACTCTAGAGACAAATTCGAAAATTATCACAATCGTAAAATTCACTTCGTGACCATTTTCAATATTGTTTTTAGTTAATTTAATTATGAAAATTAATGAATTTAATAAATAAAATAAATTAAAAAATAAAGGCTCATTGTGAAAGCTAAAACAATTTTTTAAAAGAATAGTTTTAGTTAGTTTAGAGCCATCAAAAATCATTTTGACTTTAAAAGCAAAATTAACTTCATATAAATATAATTTCTTTATAAAGCTTGTTTTACATTTTCAATATTTTACGTTAATTGTTGTAATAACAAAAATTTCTAAAAAAATTTAAGAGCTTTGGTGTCTTTATTGAGTTAATTATATATAATGTAAATTTAATGGATTAGTTTTTATTTTTTTTAATTTTAGAGATTGTTATAAATAAAAAAAGGATCAATATCGAAGAAAACATCAAGTTTATAAACCACCATTTTTACAATATTTTTCGTAAAATATTGATTAGTTTAATTATGCATTGTAAATTACTGTAAAAAACAAAAGGCGTAATATCACTATTTGTAATTATTTTAAATGCTATTAAATAGCGCGAAATTTTTCTAAGAGACATTCGAGATAAATAAAAAAAATTGTTTGAAGAATTTTTGACCCTTTAAAAGAATAAATTTCATATTTTTTTCTTTATATATTTAAATTTTTGTATAAAACTTCTCAATGCTTTTTTAAAGAATCTTAAATAACATTATATATTTTAAAATCTTCATCATTTCCTGTCAAGAATTTAAATCTCTCATTAATAATGTTAATTATTTTTATTTTGTATATAATGTATCATCTTTTACTGAAATTTATTGTTAAAAAAAAGCAAAAATTAAAAAAATTAAATACTATTTATTATTTTTACCATAAATTTGTATTAGCAGAAAATCTAAATTTCTATTTTTCTATTTTTCGATTTAAAAATGCTAGAAAAAGAAAACTTAGGTAAATTTAAAAAATAACATTTAAACAAAAATATCATGAATTTATGTGATGAACTAAAAAGTAAAAGATAATCAAAATATTCGCACCAATTGTTTAAAATTTTTGGCAATATCTGGTAAATAGGTTCTGGCTTGCTGCTCTCGATTCGCAAACTCGAGTTGCTTCTGTTATACAAAAAATAATCACTCAAATAGTTTTGTGTCGAGTTCGATATTAAACTGTTTGATGAAATATCATCGGAAATAATCAAATCGCGGTTCTTGAATAGCAAAGTAACAAAAAAAAACATCATCAAAACATTACGAACCAAAACTGAAGGCAATTCGAGCAAAGTGCTAACAATTGATGTACTTACAATACCCTTGACCAAAAAATATTTATCTCTATTTTTTATTTTTGTTTTGTTTAAAGTCCTCTCGTCTTTAATTTTATTATTTGACACTGAAGCAAAGCAAGCATTTTCTTCATAAAAATTGTATCTATTTTTGCCAAAATATTTCTTGAGTAAAACTAATCCAAAAATTAATTTTATTAAGCCCATAGCTAATAACAAAAATACATCCATGGTTTGAATTAACACTGGCAGAACATTAAAAGTGGGCAATTGACATCTACCTATAAAACTTGTTGCATATATTGAACCATTTAAGTAATTCAATTCAGAATTTTCATATTTAAAACGAAAGTCTCCGATATATTCCATTTCTCTATTTTCTATAAGCATATAAATCCAAATTAGATGATAATAAAATAGAATAATTGTTATTCCTATAAAAAAAGCTGACTTTTTGCCAAAATATTGTCGGATTAGGTCAGAATGTTCTGATTTAATGAAACGCTTAATATCGAATGTAAGTTGAGTATTTGGAATCAGAATTTCTTCGAAGTTATGGTTTTTTTGATCAGTTTCAGATAACTCTATTAGTTGATAGCGTTGTTGACTATTTTTTGTTGATAAATAATCTCGATTCATTACTTTCATTTTTAAGAGTCTGTCAAAAATACTTGCTACGGTGTATGCGTAAGATGCTTGAAGAGAAACTGTAATTAAATATGAATTAAGTTGACAAACACCTTGAATGTCAATTAATCTAATTTTGATATATCTTAAGCTTTGGCTCAATTGCTCGACCAAATTGTCTAATGAAGTATTCATTGAGAAATTAAAGGAGCCTACTGGAGAATACAAGCTCATAAATTTTTCTAAGTCACGTTCGTAAAAAGTCAAATTCTGGTTTATCTGAGGTAAATTATGGCTAATTTTGGAAAATTTTTGAATTTTTATTTCAAGTTTTGAAATCAACCAGCTAAATAAAACCATTATGTCAGAGATATTAACACCGATAAAATACAGATATAAATTCCAGTTATGTCTTCTGTTGAATATTTTGTTCTTATCTAAAACTATATTTTTCGAGTCTTCTTTTACATTAATGAATTTTTTTAAAAATTTGTTTTTCTTGATTACTGGAGTCTTGAACTTGGCTATGCGGCGATATAACAAAAAACACGTTAGGGTATTGCCAGAAAAACCGATTATAAAAAAATACCAAATGACTAAAATTTCAAAATATTTATCGTTAAACACAGACATGTTAAAAATAAATCTAAAATTAAAAAAATCAATCATCTATTAAAATACAGTAAAGAAATAAAAAAAACTTGAAAATACAACTAAAATTGTTTTGCAAAATCTAATGAAAGGTAAAAATTTAAAGATTGTTTTTCAAATTTTTTTGACCAGTACGAAAGTTTAAAGATAGAGTTAGTTTAAAGATAGAGTTTTCAAATTTTTTTAGTTGATACGTAATTTAAATGAAAAACAAAAAAACTTTAAAATATTAAATTATTGAGTTAAAATTAAAAAAAAAACCTAAAACATCATTTCAAACAAAATTTAATTTAAGTCACAAAATGATAAGAATAAATACCAGGAAGTCAAAAGTTTTTTAAAATCCTTTTTTAAAAGTTATTTGAAAGATCGTGACAGATTCTTCATTTTTCTTTTAATTCTATTTTAGAAATTAAATCAAGTATTGTTATTAACTATCTGCTTGACATTAGAAAGACCTGAAATTCTATCCTTTACTAGTTTTATAATAATAGACTAATAGGTATTAAAAGCATTCAAATGGTAAGCTTGATTTTTTGACATTTAATATAAAAAAAAACAAAAAATAAACAAGTTTGATTTAGATTATAAAAGACTGAGACAATTTTATAAATTTTATGGACTTGAATTATTTAAATATTTTTTTATGAGTTAGATATAAAATCTAATATTTATATCTAATCAACTGAACTTAACGTCACCAAAATTCGGAAGAAGATTAAATTTGAATCTGGATTTGCATTTTTTAAATTGATAAATTACCCACAAATTTTTTGATGATGATTGATTTATCCTTTGAAATAGAAATAATATTTTTTAGGTTAACTCTGGAAATATTCAAATTGAATGTAATTTTATGGTATATAAGAGACTTTTTTCAATTTAAATTTGAGTAATAGATGAGAATTTTTTTAAAAATAAATTATTCTTAAATTTCATTGTATTAAATTCTAATATGAAAAAAATGTTCAAAAAAAATACAGTTTATTTTATCTTTGAAAAGCAACTTTTGAAATTAATGTTATAAAAAAAGAATTATATTATTAGATATTAGACCACTTGAGAGTTATTTACGATATTTAAAAAAAAGCTTTCAAATAAAATTTATTTAGTTATACTTAGTAGGAAAATATTAAGGTTTTTTATCAATTTAGGTAAACATTTCGATAAATATTAATTAAAAAATAAAAAAAAACAAAATTAATTTCTTGAATAATTAATAATTAACTTCATATTATAAATTTATTAAATATTTCATTCTTATGTCTGAGCGAAAATTTTCTATCATTTTATAAAGTTTGATTTTGTAACTTATATTGATTAACAAACTATCTGAAAATTAATGATCATTAGTTAACATTGATTGCTTTTCCATTTAATTGGTTTCAACTAAATATGCTATTGAATAGTAAAATATTATCTTAAAGCTCGAGTATTTGTTTGAAAAAATTTCTAATAAGTTTTGATTAATATTTCGGATGAATTTCTTAAGAACTAATGATAATTCATTATCGAAAATTGTACTCTTATCTCTTATTTTTCTAATCTTATTTAAAACCTTAAAAAAGAGCAAAAACTAATTTACAATTAAAACTAGAGCTAGGACAAGGGTTAAGCAAGAGAATAAGGATTTTTTCAACAGATCAATCCTAAATCAATACCATAACGGGTGAAGACAAAGTTTTCGGACTAAGTTTGTGTTGTCATTACTTCCTTATTTTAAATGCAATTTCTGAAGATAGATTTGAAATCTTCAGAGTTTGTTTAGTATATATAACTTGAAACTTTTAGTTTTGATTGCTGTGTCTGAAAAAGGAATCTCAGAGTCATATATCGTTGAAAGTGGCAATGCAATTAATCATGGTGAATGTCTAAGCAAGAGATTGCTTCTCTTCATCAATAAATATCAATAGCATCATTCAGGCAAACATTTCATTTTCTGGTCTGACTTGGCGAGGTCTGATTACACAGAAGCGTCGTCGAACTTCATGATTGAAAACTTAAACGATTATATCGTCAAAATGGATAACCCTGCATATTTTGCTGAAGCTAGGTCTAAAGGTGTCAAAAGTCGAATTGAAAAAATTCAAAACTCCCAGCGCGGTCCTAGCGTGCCTGCGTCGCCCGCCGCGTACTTGAAGGTCTCAAGTTGACCGTATGTCGCTGACATTTTCCTCGTCGCCAGATGAAATAAAGTATTAAGTTTATTAATATTTATTTATTTTAATCTCAAAAGAAAATCCCAAATGCATACAACATGTGGCTCGCCTATTCACTAAGACGAGCACATGTCAGTGTGCAGAGAACGAGTGTATGCACGGTCTCGCCTGCGCTCAACCTGCACATCGTCTACTGATTCAGACGAGTGCATGCAGCTGCACAGCGAGCCGAGTACATACACAGTGATGTCCTCATCACACTATAACCTTTAGAAAAATTCCGAAAAAAATTGTCTTCATCCGTTACTCATTGATGATCCTGTATACCATAAGCATAGATAGTGATTAAACCATTTTAACCAATTTATTAACAATTGCCAAAACGTTTAGGCTACTTTAAAAAAAATGAGTTCAAAAAAATTTAAATACTATTATCATCAAAAAAGTTTTTTACATGCCATCTTTTTGAATAGACTTCAGATAGTACTCGGTTATTTTTCTAAAAACTATAGTTTTTGGCTATTTTTAAATATTTATCGTCACCATAATTGACGTAGATTGAAAATAAATAATAAATATAATAATAACAATTAAATTTACAGTAATGGTCATTCACACATTATTTTTTAAACGTTTATGAACGATCATATTCATTGTCCGATTATGAATATGATCGTAAAAGGCTTTAACTAATTTTCATTTTTTTTATAAGCTTTAATTTTCTTTTAGAAATTTTAGAACAAGTCTTAAATGTCCTTAATGTATTTTAAAAATTTTTACAAATAATAAATGACATTTTCGAGTATATTATTTCACGATTTGTGAAACAAACTTTTAAAAATTATTTCTTTAATATTTCACGATATCTTTTAAATTAAATTAAAAATGCTTTTATCAATTTCTAAATTTTGACATAAAAATCGTGAAAATTTGTGAAGGAAATTGAATTTATCGTTCATTTACATTCAGGAAAATATTATGAGAATGGCCTTGACTGGATTTATTTATTTTTGAAACTACATGTAGTTTTTACTCATTCAAAATAAAAAAAAAAACATCTAAAATAATAAAAAAAAATTCAAAAGTGATTAAATAATTATTAATTCTGTTAAATTTTGAATATTTCTATATTTTTTCCATGAAACTTAAAAGTTTAAATAAATAATAATAATAATAAATTAAAGCTTAAAGATATTACAAATTTTTTTTTGTTTAAAAAAAAATCAAATCTCTGTCTATGAATTGAATTTAGGCTGTACTAAAAAGCACGAAAACTAAACAGGAAATTAATTAGAGTCCAAAAATCTGATTAAACTCTTAGACATGCACTGAATTACAACATGAAAGTAATAATTTCTATTTTTATTTGATAAGGATGACAGATCAAGAATTAAAAAAAGGATTATTTGTTATTTTTTACTTAAAAAAAAATTTTCAAACAAAACATAAACAAATCTAAACTATTTGACAAGATAAAAACAAACACAATATCGACACCTTGATGATAAAAGTATTTAAAGTCGCTTGCATTTATTTATTTTAATTTTTTAAACATTTTTAACTTTGAAAATAAAATCATTTCTGTTATTTTATTTTAAATAACTCCAACTCTAGCTTTTTTTTATTTTGAATATTAAGACTACAATGTGACTCACAGCATTTTCTTTTCCCATCAAAACTTCCTAATTTAAATTTATTTTAGGGTTTATTCTATTTTTAACTTTGATCACTTTTTTGATTATCACCATATCCTTGATCAGTGTTTAATCTTATATTATTTTTAAATCATGATTAATTTTTAGTTCTTCTAAAATCAATTTAGATATATTAGGTCAGGGACATACGAAAAGCTCCTTTGTTAAAATACTTCTTTTATTAGTCTTACCAATTCATTGAATCAAAAATTAACGTATAAATGGTCGAGGATATTTTTAATTTATTATTGAAATAATCTCTTTCTAATTTTTTTCGTTTGAACAACATTAATAAAATTTTAAACAAAAAACATCCATAGATTTAAAGACGTTTACTAAAGGTATTCGGTTTTTAAGTATTCAGTTTTATTGACAGAATACTTTAGCGTTAAAATGAACATTTTGAACAATAAAAAAATGTTTTAAAAGCTCATAAATCAATGCATTTTATTTCAAAAACTTCCTCGTATTAATTAATTTATTTGCTTTTTGAAATTTGAAAATTAAATATGTATTTTTTTCATCGTAAATTTTAGCTTAAAAAAGAGACGAGGTCTACGAAGCCATTAGTTTTTTAAAACATTAAATTAAACAAATAGAGGTCTGATCGTTAATATCGGCTAAAAAAAACCCCAAGCAAAAATCTATATAATAAATAATTTTCACCTAGGAAAAGTTTATCAGTATTTTTTTTATTTTTATATATCTCAATGCAGATTACAAATAAACATAAAGTAATATTCGATTCAGTTTAATATCTGAAAAAAAGAAAAAATTTGCATCTTTCATAATTGTATATCTGTGTCCAGTTTAAAAATTGACCATATTTCTATTAAAATTAAATACTAAAACGAAAATTGTTAGACAAATATAAAGTTAAATTGCTTGGATTAAAACTTTTTGGAAATTTTCTAAAAAAAGATTTTATTTAAACTATTTCAAGTCTTTTTTTGTTTGTTTCACTTAATAAACATAAATGAATAAACAACCTTTTGTTATTCTTTAATAAACTTTAAGAATTTTAAAATTATAGGAAACGGAAAATACAATTAAAATGCTTAATTTTTGATTTTGATCTAATTACTGATAATGTAATTTTTTAAATAATACCTCCTTAAAAGAGTTCAAGAGAAAATTTATCAAAGTAGCTTCTAAGAAGGATTATTATTTGAGCAAATATTTATAAAAAATATTTTTAAATACAGTCTTGAGGAAAATTTTTGAAAATCAATAATTGAATTTGAAAATTATTTAATCTGTTCTATTTCTTTGAAAAGACCTTTTTGTGTAAATCCTTAATTATTTTTTTTTATTTATTAATTATAAAGGTTAAAATTCAAATAGATGTTTATTTTAATCTACCATCATTTAACATTGTGTCTTATCCTATTTTTTGTTTTTTCAAATAGCATATAATGATTTTTTCTGATTAAAACAAACAGGATAAAATCATGAATATACCAAGGGTGATACTACACTGTAATTGACAAAATAAAATGCTGAGAGACTTTATCTCAATTTTATATCAAAAAAGCATTAAAATGATGAATTTCAATTCTATATAAATTAAAATTTACCGGAAGCGCTTCTAAGATTTCATTAAAATCAAACACATTTTCAAGTATTCTATAATGTTTGCCAATCCAAAAACGACTTATTGAATAAATACTTATTTGATTTTTTCTTAATTTAAAAACTGCATATTTAAAGAGACATTTCAAGCAAAATTAATTAAAAATTTACAGCTTTTGATCTGGAAGTTAAAAGATTTGATCAGAAATTTATTTGATTACGCTTTTTTAATTGACTATGATTTTTAAAAATTTGACTGATTACACAGAATTCATTAATTCATCAAATCGAAAATTTACATTTCTAATTAATTTTTCAATGCTGAAATTAATAGATAAAGTTTCAAATGATTTTATACAGTAAATGATGAAGATAACACTAAAATAAACCGTATTTTTAAATTAAAGCTTTTTCATCTTAATTTTGTTTGACAAAAATTGAAAACTTTAAACTAAATCAAACACTAATCATTAGTTCCGCTTAATTAATTGATTTATCTGGCGTATTATTTCTAAATTTTCGAAGAAACAAAAGAAATATTCATCTTAAAATAATTTTGAATTTGTTTGTGTGTCGAGAAAGCATTTCTTATTTAAATAGCTAAACTTCTAATAATGATGGATAGAGGTAAGATCATTTTTTCTTGTTTCATATTAGAAAATTTAGTTTGATTTTACTAAGCTTTATTCATCATGTAGTATTTTTTCTAAATTAAATTAAAAAATAGTCATCAGCTATACTTTTATGATAAAATTGATAATTTAATGAAAAATCAATATTCTTAAAATTATTAAATTAGACCTTATAATTTATATTTAAAGTTTGAAATTTTTCTAAAAAAAAAGTTCTCTATCTAATTTTCTATTTCAAATGTTCTTGCAGACATGTTTTCTATTTTTTTTTATAAAATTAAACTTAAATAAAATCTAAATTAGGTTCAAGTGTAGATAAAATCCTTGGTTATCTTGAAAATTTGTCGTAAAACATACTCTATAATAAGACTTTTGAAGGGAAAAAATTTTATCAAAAACCACGCTCGCAGCAATCATTTGGAATTCTTGGATACAAATTTTGCGTGTCAAAAACCAAAGAGTGGTCTTAATTATTTTTTATGTGTATTCAAATTTATACTTACATATGTATTTTTATACCGATACCGTGCAAATTGACTTAAACCTTACTTTGTTCCAAATTTTTCTCATTACCTAATATTTCAGATTTTTATATTTTTGCTGAAAGATAATGAAAACCAAAAAAAGTAAAAAAGAAAATTGAAAACTAAACATTTGGCTGAAAAGAAGGACCAAGTTCCGTTCCAACCTACCCGAGTATTTCTCAAATTATATTTTCAATAAAGCTTATAAATTTTAAAATTCATAAGCTGCAAGTCCTTATAATAGGACTTTGGTATTGCTATTTCTTTTAAAAAGTGAAGGTCTGTGTCACTTTTTTAAAAAATGATAACCTATTTCTCGACAGTAATGCAATCGACTTTGTCAATATATATAAAGTACATGATTCTATTTTGTCTGAAATCTGAGAATGAAAATTTTAATTGATCGTTTTATGTTTATTTATTTGAAAAATAATTTAGAAGTTGAATTGTAAGGGAGTTTCGAAAAAAATTTCAATCTATAGACCAATGTTGAATGAATTTGAATTAAAATTTAATCTAATTTTATTGATTACTTTTTTGCAATAAAATTGGGAAATAATTGATTGTTGAAGAATTTTTTTGGTAGGATAATTTGAATTTTTGCTTGAAAAATCGTTGAGAAGATTTTGAAATTATAATCATATCACTAAGTACTAGAAATAGAAAGTACTTTGAATTAAAACTTAGATTTTCAAGATTTGACTGATTGCATTCAATTAATAAAATATCATTTTATTTTGTGTTTATAGTTGATAAAATAAATACTCTTGATTGTGATCTGTTGTGGACATGATAAAAGATTGTTTTATTCAATTGGTCATGAATTCAATCTTTAGGCTAAAACTTTAGAATATCTGAGTAGCCTATGGCTGGCCCTCAAATTTATAATATTTAAAATAATAATAATAATAACATTGTTAAAAAGGTAATCTTGCTTAAAGATAGTTTAAAAATAATCGATTTCAATTTTTTCCTAACACTCTAAAATTTATTCAAAAATTATTCTTGATTTAATTCTCAGATTAATATTATTATTTTAAATAAAGCATCACTGTGAGTATATTTTTTATTTTACAATATTGGGAAATATAAAGTAAGGTTTGAATGCCAATTTTTCTTCTTTTCAGAAAAATGTTCAAAAACATTGTTTAAAATGATGTGTAATAAGTTGAAAAAATTTAAAATTGATTAATTAGAAATGAAATTTTTTTATTTATTTGAACGTTAAATAATAAAAGATTTTTATAAAGTTTATATTAAATTGTAAACTTATTAATTATTTTAAGAAGACTAACTAAAAATTAAACTTCAAATAAAAATTTTAGCTAAATTCAAAAATTTCTGTCCGTAGACAATCTAACAATTTTGTTTGTCTGACAATGAAATACTTTACTTAGCCCACCAAATTCGATAGAGAACTTTTTTTTGAAAAACTAAAAAAAATTTTTTTCAATCAGTTTCTTCGTTTTTAGATCTTAATACTAATTAATTATTTTAGATAATTTTTTTTAATCAATCATTAATGAAAAAAAACGAATTTTAAATTATATTTTATTAAATGGATAAGCAACAAATTTACATTTAATTTCCTTTACAAAAAATGAATAATATATTTTAATTTACATAAAAAAGTTATCAAACAAAGGTGATGAAGCTTGCAGACACGATAAATCGATATCAGCTAAATCAGCATCTAGCTCAAAAAAATCTTGATCAAAAACAAAAGAATTGGTAAATTCCGCATTTTCCAATAAACTCGACAAATAGTTGATGTATTCTATTGCAGTTCTTAAAATTTTTAATTTAGATACTCGTTTAGAGCATAAAGACTTGATTGAACAATTTGATTCATCATTGCTACTTGTATCCCATCCATTATTGACCATGTCTCTACAAAACTTTGAGTTCAAAATTATTTGCCGTAAATTTTCGAATTCATTGTTGACTAGTTTAACTCTATTTCGTTCTCGTGCATTTCTTTTCTCGACTCTATCCATCGAGTTAACATCCACTTCTGTCAAACACATTTTTTTATTAGGTTCATCAGCGGGACCAATGCGTCTTTTGTGCCCATATCTCTGCTCCTGATTTAAAATTTTGTCAATAACTTGAAAATCAAAGTGATCCATGTTTTGCTCAATATATTTGATTTAACTTTTTTTTAAATCTATCAGTGTTTTTATAGACTCCAGAAAAACGTGTCAAGATTCTTATCAAGCATAAGCGTATCACAAATTTATTACGCATCAATGAACACTTACATTCTTTATGTTTTTCTTTTTCCGATTCACTCAATCTATTGGAATTCAATGTTTATCTATTTAATTCACTTAATCAGATCATTAGATCGAGAAAAAGTCAAGTATAGCAAAAAGGCGTAACATAAACCAATAGTCTCTAATTTAAAGTCGAGTAATAAATCAAAAGACTCTCGCTAATAACAACTCAGATTGCCGACTTCAAGTCTTTGTTCATTATCCTCTGTGTAATTAAACTATAACTAATATATCTTTAATTTCATTAACAATCTTTAAAAATAAACAAATGAAGAAATTAAAAAATTTTAAATTTTTTAAAATTTAACTTTTAATCTTTCAGATGAGTCAAAAATAATCAATCTTATATTTACCAAAGAAAAACTTGAAAATTGAAAAGTTTTGAACAAAAATGAAACAAACATTCAACAAATCTATTCTAGAAAAATATAAATAATTTAAACATTCTTAAAATAATAAATCTTTTTTATTTTTGAGTAAATATTTATTTGAAAAAAAAAACTTGTAAATTGAATTCCAAAAAAATAAAATCGTTCATGTGACCTTTTATGAAAATTTCATTAGTTTGGCAAAGATGATAAAGCCATATATGGTCTAGGCTTCATTTTTTTTACAATAATAATATTTTTTCTTTAAATTTTCAGCAGTGACTTTTTTCCAAACATATGTACCCTTTTTGTCAAAAACCATTCTTTTGAGAAAATTTTCAATTGCTTCTAGGTGAATAGCCAGTTTGTTTAATTCTATCTTCTAATGAATAAATGCCTTTTCAGTTTTGGTTATATTATAAAACTTTTAAAAGAAGACGTTTAAAATGCAAAAAATATTAAGAACAACTTTTACACTTTTAATTTTAAAAGAACAAGATAAGATCAAAATAATTTAGAAAATATTTAATCATCCAAAATTTGGTTTAACATAATTAGAATTTAAATTTTTTAAAATGAGTAAAATTTCCTCGATTAGTGCTTTAAGTGTTAAGAAAATATAAGCCAAAAATTTAATCAAACTGATTTAAATTTAAGACTTGAAAAATGTCTAATTTAATAATTCTAATATAAATTTTGACCGAATTCGAGTCAGATATTAGATAGATGGATTTATTTCACGACTATTTTTTTGGCGGACTCATAATTTCTATTAACTTAAAAATTTTCTTTTTTTGGAGCGAAATTGAGAATTTTAGCTTGAAAATCTGATCTGGAGATACTTAGAATACTTTGTATTTTTTAAATGCTTTTTGAAAATAAAAAAATAGAATTTTTTTAATATTTGTTTATAAAAAGGTTAAAAAACTCTGTGAAGCTATTTTAAGTTTTTTTTTGAAAATTATCAATTTTTGGCAAGTTTGGCAGATCAGGTTTTTAAGGCTTTACATTTTTGATTTTAGGTGAGAAAAAAGCTTAGCGATAAATCCGAATTTTATTTTTAAAAAAGAAGAAATAAATTTATTTAAGTGAAGTAAGTGGATTTTCGAGTGGAAATTTTTAATTCTTGAAGAATTAATTTAAAGAAAATCTAAAGCTATTAGCTCTAAAATTATTAGAATGAAAAATATTAGCAGCAAAATTACGAAATTCAAATCCAAAAGTGTTCACCTTTTGTTGAATTATTTGAAAAAAAACATTCTTTAAACATTTACAAAAAAAAAGTTCTAGTGAATCGAATTTGCTTCATAAACCCTATAAATTATTTTTCAAACAACAATAAAAATCCTGGCAAATTTTAATTTTTATTGAATATGGACTCAAGCTCGATGAATATTCAGAAAACAACTTTACAACAGAAATCTTTTGAATTTGCAATGCCAGAAGGAGAAGATAATGAATTTCTTTCGGAAAGCTTCGATTTTATAAATCAATTACCATTGATTAAGCGTAATCCAAAAAAAAAACGAAATATCAAAATGATTTCTGCTCTTTACAATCCACCTTCGATTAAAACTTCACCCATAAAATCAAAATCAAATCCGGAAGATATAAAGCGAAAAATGGAAAAAGTCGTTCATGCTCATGAAGAATTACAGGAGGAAAAACTTCTAAGACAAGTTAGCCCAAAACTTTTTAGTTATTTTTCTAATAGAAGCAAATCGACAAATATTATTCCGCGATTATTAGATGACAGACATCGGAAAAGCATCATGTATCTGAGAAGAAGCCCAAGTGTATCACCTGAAATTCAGCAAAACTTGTTCTCTGTATCATTCAATAAAGAACATCCGAGTCAGGCTAATTTATTTTTTCCTCTATTAGTACGGAAAAATTGCGTCAAAAATACTCATCCGAACAAAGGCTTTCCTAAGCTTGATGCAAGTGGAGTTTTTTTTGTCCAAAGTATTTCATATCTGAAGCCAAAAAATGTTTAGTTTTGTTTTCCATATAATCTTATCGATTTAAAATCAATAAATAATTATTGTAAATTTTTCTATTTTAAAAATAATCTATCCACGTGACTGAATTTTTCCAATTGGATTATTTTTGCAGAATAAAAATATCAGATATACATTTTTTTATTCAAACTTTAACACCTCTTTTATTCGAAATGTTTATTTAGCTGATTAAAATCGATTCATTAGTAAAATATTTTAAGAAACCTTGTCGGTCCCATGAAACATTAATTCAAGTATTTTTCAAATTATACTTAAAAAGAGAGCATTTCACGATTGTAACAAAGATAATTCTAAAAAGATAAATGATTGATATTTTTATTTGATTTTGAATATTTTTTAGCTATTGGTGTTTTCTACTCTTAGGATTTTTAATTAAACACCTTATTATTTATTTTAAGAGTTAGGTTTTCAAAATCTAAAAATAAGAAAAATAATTTCGAATTTAACGAATAAGCATATTTATTTATTATTTAAGTAAAGTACATTTATTTGATTTTTTCATTTGTATGATTTCAAAAAATTATAAAAAAAAATATTGTGAGAAAAAAATTTAATTCAATTTAAAAATCCGGTAAAATTAGAAAAATAAAAAAATTTACTTTTTAACTTAATATTAGATTTAGTCTTATAAACAGTTTAGTTTCATTTAAAAAGGTTTAGTAAATTTACAGTACAAACGAAAGAAATTTTGTATGTATTTTTGTTTGTTCTTTTACTCAAAATTAATTTTTAACCAGAGGAAGAGTAAAAGTAAGAAAAAGTAGCTTAGAAGAAGGAAATATATCGTAAAATCTTTATTTTATGATTAAATAAAAACAAAAACTTCTATTTAAAAATTAATTTCTTTATTTTTAAATTTTTTTTATAATTAATTCAAATAGCCTTGAGTTAAAAGTTGATATTTAAATTGATTTTTTTTGGTAAAACCAAAAAAGTTATTTTCAAGATTCTATAATATAACTTTCTTTTTTTAAAAATTAATTATTAAAGCTAATTTTAGAAAATTTTAAAAAGCTTTCTATTTTTTAACTTTTACTTTTTTTGAAAATTGATTTTTATTGTTAGTTTTAATAGCATTATTTGAAAAGAATGGCTTCAAATAATTAAAATTTAAAATTTAAAAACTTCAAAAAATTCATGCTATTTTCAAAAAAATTAATTTATCTTCAATTAATATTAAATAATACAATAGAAAAAAATAGAATATCTGATTTAAATTAAACAAAAAAGTTAAGTCAATTAATAGGAATTAATAATAGTATTATGCGATTTAATAACCTTTGTTTTATTGTCTAATAAAATATAATTAAAGCAACATCAATAAAATCACATCTTGGAAGAAAATAATGGAATTAAAAAAATAAATCAGATTTTCAAATTTTGATTCGAAATTAAAAGAAGTTAAGCCTAGAAAAAATTTCAAATGCTTCAATATGCATCAATTTCCTTAGCAAAATAAATATTTGCTTTAAATTTCGAAAAATTTAAGAGAAAATTTTTTTCGAATTTTTAAAAATCGAAAAGTCCTAAAATTTATTAAAACAGTAAATAAATAAAAATATCTAAAAAATCTAAAATAAAAAATTAAGTTATATTGGTTTCATAATTATTGCTGAACCCATTTGGAGCCATTTTTTATTTTCACCATCGCACGGAACATCTAGCTTAGTGACTAATTTCTCCCTAGTATTATTGAAATAAACAGGTAAGGAAATAACTCGTCTCTCATCATAAGGCATTGAAGCTTCTTTCTGAATCCAACCAATAAAGCAAGGTGGTAAAGTAATAACACTTGGAGAGTCTTCTTCACATTCAATCAATTTGGATCCATCAAATCCACAGCCTTCTAATTGAAACCCAGTAATCTTAACGTTTAAAACTACGCCTCTCATGGGTCCACTAAAACTACAAACAAGTTTTAGGCCATCCATAGAAACTTTTGCCTCTCTTGCAGAATGTTGTCTTATTGAATTAAAGAAAACATCTGGTCTAAACAGTTCGGACAAGTCCAAAACTTGCTCGAAAAATTTTGAAATCGAGTCTATACTCGATACCCAATTGTCAAGTGCCCTAAATCTTTCTACAACTGCGGTCAAATATTCTTGAGGATCTTCTGGTCCATCCCATTGATCTTGCCATGAACCGGGAGTCTAAAAATTGAAATTATTTTTTTATTAATTAATTTACAAATTATAAAGAAAAAAACTTATATAAAAAACATGGTTTAATTTTTTTGTTTTTTAAATACAAAATGTATCTAATACACTTTGAATAATTCCGATATTTCAAAAAATTTTTCAGTTTCACATAAAAAATAATTTAAAGTTAATACTTCAGGCATTTTAATATTTGAACTTAAACTTTTTAGTGACATAGCACGAGTTTAATTTTTTTTTGCTAAAAATCTAATTATCTTTCATCAGTAAGTGTTCACTTGTAATAAGATCAATTTTCTATTTTTTAATTTTGCTGACAAATGTCATAAACAATGACTTTTTGATATAAATAAATAAAATAATTCTTATAACTTCATTGATAAACAAATCAACAATATTCCCTTGAACGAGTTCTGCTTTTTCAAAGTAATCATCGAATGTAAAAAAATTTAATTAAAAATAAAAAATTTTTATTTAAAAGTACTATTAATTATTAAATATATTTCTTACCTTTTAAAAACTAAAATAGATGATAATACTAATATTTAAAATCGTAAAGAAAGGTTTGCATATTAATGAACATTTTCAACGATTGAATTTAAATTTAAATGAAAAAATACTGAAAATTCTTTCTTTTTTATTTAAATTTAAAATTAAATCGTTGAAAATGTTCACAAATAAGCAAACCTTTCTATCTTAAAAATAAAAATTTAACTCATTCTATTTCAAAAAAGTTTAATTTCAAAAATTAAATTTCTTGCAATATGGTTTAATTTTTTGTGTTGGAATTACAAGTGCGATGTTTCAAATTAAAAAAATTATTTTAAGTTAATATTGCCAATATTAACTCAAAATAATTTTTCCGATGCAAGCATTTAAATAAGTGAAATAGAATGAATTTAATTTCTAATCTGAAAAATATATTGAAAATTCTTTTTTAACTTTTAAATAATTTATTTATCTCTATTTGTTTATCTGTACTGAGCTAATGCTACTTCAGAATAAAAATATTTGAAAAAAAATTTAAAATAAACTTAAATAAGATAAGATAAAAGATAATAGATTAATAATTCATTTTATATTCAATCGTTGAAAAACTTTGTCTAGTCGGTTAGGTGAACCTTGGTTTACCTATAATGCGAACAATTCTTGTTCTTAGGTTTTCTGAACCATTAGTTCATCTAATTTTTTTGATCACAAAAAGATTAACCAAAATAGAATTAGCTCGGTACAGATTTACATATAAATAATTCTCGTGACTGATATAAAAATAAATAATTGAAGTTAATAATTTTTTTTTTTTTTTAATTTGAAGGAGCTTTAGAAATAGCATTTGCTCTGATCTGATTGATCTAGTATTACCCTTTAAATAATCCAAATACCCAAATGCACTCTCTACTTAAATCTTTGCCTTTAAACAAAAATAATAAAAATTAAAGAAAATTAAAATTAATTTTTATTAATGTTTGACTTTGAGGAATAAAAATTCATCTAAAAATCGCAGAACATTACTTACTTGAAATTTTTTTTGTAATTTTTTTTTTTTTTCTATCTTATTTTTTAATATTATATTTAGCTTATTTCTAAATTAATGAAAAAAACTCAACATAGATGAACTAAAATCTGAGAACAAGAATTGTTCCAATAACTAGACCTCAAAAACTTTGATTTTTTCTTATAAATTTTGACTTTAGTGATAATTGACGTTTGTTTGATGCATTTTAACAAAAACACAATTTATAGAAAATGGAAAACAGAGCGTAGATAGTTTTTTAAACTAAAAATATTATCTTAAGGATCATCATATCACAAACCCAAAGTCAAAATTTATAAAAAAACACAAAATTTTTTATGTTAGCAATATTAACTTTAAATTTTTTTTTTGAAACTGAAAAAAATATTTGAAATATCGCACTTTTTCAATGTCATTTCAACATTGGATACATTTTGTAATTCAATTATGCAATTTAAACTATTTATATTTTTAAATAATTCTTGAAATTTAGAAAAATAACATTTGATCTAAAGATTCATTAAAAATATCATACAAATTTTAATCAAAGTGTTTTTTTAAATCTATAAGCCTTCAAAAATTAAAAAAAAAATTTGTTTTAAAAAAATTCATTAGAATTGAAATTTGAGTAATTTCTTTAAACTTAGAAAAATAACTGAATAAAAAAATAGCTGCCATTAATCATGAATTTAAATTATTACTGCTATTAAATTACCTGTTGATGAATCAATTGTGTAGCTAAATTTTGAATCTCTTCTGATAAAAGCATTGAGCCAGTTATAAAACCATGTATTGATTTCAAATTTTCATCGATAGTATTTATTAATTTGATCGATGAAACTTTTTCCAAATAAATAAAAGATTTAACTGGAGACTTGTCATCATCGGAATATTTTTTTCTCAATTCATTTGGATTGATATTTTTTTTCAAAGCCTCCCAAAGTTTCCAGATCGGTTTAAATCTCGGTTTCACGGTATCTTTGTCAAATTTTCCGTCCAATTTGATATCGCTTAATTTAAGTAGGTTGAGCTGTGAAATAACTTGACCACTCAAAACTTTCTGAGTTGATCTGTCAATATTCGGAGGTAAGCCAAAAAATTTTGGTAAATCAGACTCTGGAAGAGAGTCAATTAAATCTCGGTAATCCTTAAATTAAAATAAATAACTAATTAGATTTTATTTTTCAATTACTCTATAATCAGTTGAACTGGGTAACGAAATTCCCGGACCGAGTTTAAGTTTAGGGCCTTTTCCGGTTCCAGTAAACAAATTATTCGAGAAGTAATCCTCTAAATAAGAAATCAGAACATCACTATCAACTGGATTATCAATTCGACCTCCATACACAGCTTGATTGAATAGACCATGTATAAATTCCCACTGAACTTCGCCTCGATCTTTAAAAAAAGTATCAGTCTTGCCAATTAAAGATTTTAAAATTTTACTTTTGGATGCTGAATCGCACAGTCTGTCAATTATATCAGCTGCAACTCTCAAATCAGCATTGGAAAACTCATAAAATTTGGTCCAGCCCTTCAAAATTTTTTTTGAATAAATTAATTTTTTTAATAAAAAAAGTTTACTTGTGGAATATAATTTCGTCTTTCTTGGATTATAGCATGGAACCAAGCTAAAACAAACATTGCTTGAGACCTGTAAACCAAGCCTCCTTTGGAAATAAACTCTGAATTCCAATTTTCATATGCTCGTTGAATATTCTTTTTTATTCCAGGTGGAGACTTAAAATTTTGTTAGATATTATGTTTAAATTAAATTTAAAAAATTTTTTTACTTCATAAGTAATTTTTAAACTCGATTGAAGAAGAATACTCGGAAAGTTCGGATGCATTTCAGTTGTCATCCAGAGTCTAAACTTTTCATTTGGCTTCAGTAAATTAAGCTCCTTTTCTAGCGTTGGTAGCCATGAAACAACAAGATGCAAATTTTTCAAACACAACCATTCTCCATTAATACTACATTTTTTCAAAAGTTCAATAGCTATTTCCATCTGGCCTTGGCCCATTGCAATCTTTATATCAAGAATTTAAATTTTTTACAAATAAAAAAATTTTGCATAAAAACCTCATGGTAGCTATTTTTTCCAATAGTAGATTCGGCTAATTCCCTTAATTCTTCAGAAGGGTCGGAACCAGGTGAAATAATGATGAGAACAGGCTCATTAGCCGTTGTTTCTTTTTCATATATGTGTCTGATATTTGTGCTTGATGGAGATATGTCTTTAAGATTTAATACTTTGCAGGTAAATTCTCTCATGGCAGTTTGAAGCCTATCTGGTCTCAAAGCTTGTATGATTAATATTTGTTGGAACAGAGTGAGTTTTCTGTCAGATGGGAATTTACGTTCACAGTCATTTATTTCCATCCAATCTTGCCAAATTGGATCATCTAACCCTACTTTTTGGAACAAATCGGGTAGATTGGTCTTCAAAAGTGAGTAATCTGATGCTCGTTCAGCTCCAACCCATTTAGGAACATTGCTTTTTTTGTCTGATTTCAAATCAGGAATTAATGTGCGAGTAAAGTGTTCCCATTCCTTAAATATTTTAATTAGTTTTTTAAAGAAAAAAAATTTGTGTAAAATCTCACATTTTCTTTAAATTGTTTGCTGAACATTGAATGAACAACGTGCATAGCAAACATCATTCTATCAGCTTTGAACAATGATCGACTTACATTATTGTATACCATATTTATTAATATTTGCTTTAGTCCAACAATTTTATCTTCAGCTCTGTCATATTTCTAAATAAATTTGTTTTTTAAATCAAAATTTGATTATTATTTTATAAATATTGACAACAAAAAGTGGTAATTAAAATACTAACTAAATATAAGATTTGAACTAAATATCAACTGAGGAACAATTTCGGTTCTTTAGCTCTTAAAAAATTTTGTTTCAACTAAATCTGTAATTAAAATATTCAATCTATTGAGAGATTTTATTTTAGAGAGAATTCTTTAAGTTTATGACTTATAACTAAAAAAAAAAACTAATTTTAATAACAGGTTTAGAATAAAAAATGGAAAAAAATTTTGTTTGATTTTTTCTATCCTGCTTTCAATTTTTATCTCACAAGACCTTTCAATTTTTTTATTATTTTTTAAATTTAATTTCAGAATTATCCTTTCGAATTACAAGAAAAATAACAATGGGTTAGTTTAACAGTCAATTATCATATTCGCCATAGAGATAAATTATATTTCTTAACACTATAAGATCCAGATATTTAATAAAAGTTAAGACCCAAGAAGTCTAAAAAATTTATTAATAACATTAAATTCAAACAAATTTTTTAGCTATTTTAACCTTTGTTACTAAAAATAATAAAAGTAATAAATTAATTCAAACATATTAAAAATTTCTAGATCTAAGGAAAAAATAAGTAAAATATAGAAAAAAATTTTTAAACCATTAAGATCCCAGAAAATTTTAAAACTTATATAATTTAAAAATATCATAAATTTTTGAAAAGTCTAAACAGCTTCTCGAGTCTATATGTTAATATTTTTTAATAATGTTCGATTATTATTAAAATTAATAATTTTCAAAATTTATATATTTAAAGGAAAAAAAAATAGACAAATTTAGTCGGGTTTTTAATTTTTTTGATTTTCAATAGTGGAAAAGTTCTAAAAAACTTCTCTGAACTTCAAGTTATAAAAAAATTATAAATCTATAGAAAATGGAAAAATATGATAAAATAAATACAATATTATTTTTTATTTTAAATCCTTAAGAAATTAATTTTTCAATTCTATTATTAATTGTTACTTTAAATCCTTATTTAAAGATAAAAACTTAATGGGACAAAATATCACAGGTCTATTCAGGAAAAAAATTTTAAAAAATATGCTTACCTCTGCTCTCAATTGTTTCTTAAAATTAAAGATATATATTAAACCATATTTTTTAGAATCATTTAATGCTTACATCAGCTTTTTTCAACGTTATTTGAAAAATGTGTAAATAAGAGTTGAGACTAAATTTATACATATTATTAATTGAGTCCAAGCAACTGATAACGAAATAAAGCTTGCTTCCCGTTTCGGCTAATGGCAAATAAACTTCTCTTTCCTAAGTTAAAATTTGAAATAAAATGCTAGAAAATATTTTTAATTATTACTTTGTCTAATGAATCAGTCAATTTTATTGATTCTTCTAGAGACTTTTCAATAGTGGCTGAGCTCTCTTTAGTTTTGTTAAGTGATTCTAAAAGTTCTTTGTTTTCCAGAATGTTTCCTTTGGCACTGGCTAATTCCTCTAATAAACTATCTTCCAACTTGGCCAATTCTATCTTGAATTCTTCTTCTGTACGAAGCAAATCAGTTTTTTTAGTTTCTAATTCTGGTTTTTCATGCTGAATTGTTGCAGCAAGTAATTGACCACTTAAACCAGCTCGAGTAGTCGTGAAATTGACAACTGTTGTTATTGCTATTGCGTCTGGCATCAATTTTGGTTTAGTGTTTCTAGTAGTGATATAAAGTCTAAAGTCGCTGTTATAATCAACAATCTTATCTCCTATTTGAACTACATATCTAGGTCCTTGGCTTTGTAATTCCCGTCTCATAATTGGATACAGTGTTGGCTCTATCGAATCCATTTCCTGAATAACTAATGTCTTTCCGAATCTTACAGCTAATTCAAGTTGGGTATTAAAATTACTATCCTTTAAAATTAAATTTTATTATTTTTCTTTTCGAAAAAGAATAATTAAAAAGCTTACTTGTTGATTAATGACTTCCAATTTTTGCTTAGACATGTGTTTTTTTAGCCAGTCTGAGGCTCGATTTGAAGGATCAATCATCATTACACTATCAAGACTCTTAAATTAAAAAATTTTAAATTTTTTCTTCCAATTCAAGATCAATAAAATGGCATAGCCCATAGGAAATTTAACTAGATTTTATTAAAGTTTGACTGATAAAATTCTCATAATAAAAAATTTTATTCAAGAAAGAATTTCAATTATTTTTTTTAAGGTGTTTATAAATTAAATGACACTCTTTTTGAAAATTCGAAAATATTATCAGCAGAATTTAATTTTTACGATATTAAAAAAATCGGTTAATAGAACTTTCAATTATTATTTCATTTTAGCTGTATGTCTTTTGTCAAGTTCGAGATCATCTTTAACTTATAATCAAATAAGCTTTAAAACTTGATTTGAATTTTAAAAAATATTAAATAATTCAGTTAATTTTATAATTTCATAATTAGAAAATTTTTTTAACCTCTAAAATAACTATTGAATTTTCAACACTTAGTTGATCGGATGGTAGACCTTCAGCTTTCCAAGTTAATAATTCACTTTCAGTGCACAAAAATCGTCTCATGTCAAATTTATCAATGTGTAATTTTTCCATCCAAGACTTTAAAAACTCGCTCCTCTCATCTTCTGGCTTAGATGACAAATACGTGATAAAGGCTGCGCTTAGTAGGCACAACTTAGGAAGTTGGTCTAGTTGTTTTTGTAATTCAGAAACTTGATTATTCCATCGATGAAATTCTCCCTCTAATTTGCCGACTAAATTTTGGGCAGAATTCATTGTTTCCTCAGCTTTTTCCAATTCAATTTTCAATTTAGCTGCTTCAGTGGTTGTTTCCTCGAAAGTTTTTCTTAACATGGCGACTCTGTCATCTACTTTGCTTAATTCAGCGCCTACTGATGACATTTTAGATGTTACTCTTTCCAAAGATTTCTTCAATTTGTCTTGTTCTTCTTCGAGTGGAAGAATTTTTTCCAAAATTTTAGAATATTGAACATTGGCTTTGACCCATTGGGCCAGAGGTGCTGCAGCCGTTGAAGCTCTTTTAGCTATCTTAAAAAAAAATCTAATTTAATATTTCATTTTTAATCGATGATAGTACCTCTGGGTCGAATGAGTCTGCATTTTTTTTCAATAGTTTTTCTACATTTTCTCGATTATCGGATGTAATAAGACGCGGATTAAAATTAGTTATGTCCTCTTTGACACCACGTTTACCCAAAAAACTTTAAAAAAATTTAAATAAAATTCATTAATTTGAACTAAATTACTTTTTAATTGAAGTCCAAGATGTATCTAAATTACCCATCAGTCTTAGGACACCCTCGAGAATATCTCTAACAACATCGGGTGGTGCGCGCAGTGCCCTTATTTCACTCAACGATTCTGGTTTAATCTGACCGACGGCTTTTTTGGCTTCATCTACAATTGGTTGCACTTCTTTAAGCTCTTCTTCAATTTCTCCTTTTCTCTTGGCCAATTTTTTATTCTCAGCCTCAATTTTAACTTTTAATTCTTCCATTTCGTTTTTTTGCTCTCCAGCACCTTGCATACTTCTAGTTATTTCATTCAATGCTCTATCTGCTTCTTCTTGTTTTTGAGCCAGTTTTTCTCGCTGAACCTTGGCTTTTTTCTCCAATTCGTTAACCACAGATTTAGCATCGTTTAGTTTAGCAACACCATTTTTCAGATGTTTTTGTCTCTCGATTATTTTACCACGCTTTTTTTTGAAAATCATTTTGAATGAATTTAAAAGCTTAATATAATGGCGCGGTGACGATATTTTATCGTCAAATTCATGCACAATTTTGTGAACATCATAAAAACCAGAATAAAAATCGACATCCAAAAATTCAGATTCAATTGAAAGCATCATATTTGGAAACTTTAAAATAAAAAAAATCATTTTTTTTCTAATTTTTTAAATCTATTAAATAAATACTTTGATCATTGTTTTTTTGGTCCAACCTTCCATCCAATGGACAGAACACTCTTTGAACAAAGCTGGATTACTCTCACAATTCAAAGAAAAATTCGGGTTTGTGTAATCCATTATTAAAACAATGTGAAGATTTGTTTTAATTCCTAAATAAAATTATATTTTACAAATTAATTTAATTCTTAAAAGAATACTTTTTGCAAAATATTGGAATAGAGTTCCTTTGAAATTTTCCTGATAACTGTCTTCTCTTATCGGAGCTAATAATGGCTCTAATTCTTCAGGATTGTAAAGTCCAGGAATTTCACCAGCAGAAAGCAAACTGTTGATCATTTCCAAGAAACTTGGATCTGTTAGCTGATGATCTTCGAGCAAAATAATCATTTGCTGACCTTCTATACCGGCCAACTGCATCACAGACTTTAAATCAATTTTGAATTGTTTTATTCCGTAAGACCTGGTTATTTTTGGTGTAAATATTTTTATGTTGTTCATGCTGCTTGCAATAGCTAGTGCAGTTCGTCGACCCACCCCTGATCTGCCACATAATAGCAGAGATCCACCTGGTGCCGTAAGAACTCGATCAAAACGGCTTATGTTATCCAAAAGCTCTTGAATTGGTAAAGCTCTAATTTCATAGTTTTCAGAATCTTTTTCAAAGTAATTAAAATAAAAATAGACTTTAATTATTAATAAAATTTACTGAATCGATTGATAGCTTTAACTAAACAATCTTCAATGAAGTCTGGCTTTACTCCTTCCAATGTTTTTCCAAATGGTGGTAAACGAGCTGTTCCGCTTGAGTTTACCCAAGATACATAGTAAAATGCTTGACAAAAAAAGTTTAATTGAATTTTTTTAAACTATTTGATATTCAACCTTCTAGTTTTGACAGGATTCCATTTGCTCTCCATTCATCCTGAAGAACATTAGTTATGATTGAAATAAATTGTTTTCGAGCGTCTCTATCGACCAATCGATCAAAAAATATTCTAAATGCTTCATAAGTCCAAATTTGAAGCACCGAATCAACCGAGGTATCACTCTTTAACTCGGCTAGATTGTATCGAAGTAAAGATAAACACCAATTAGTTAACTCTCGTGGAGTAAATAAATAATGACTGAATGAGTCTCTGGAAAATTTGTTGAGAACCTTTTGAAAAGAAAAAATTTTTAAACAACTGAAAGTAATAACTGATTTATTCGGAAATAATTTTAGCAAAATATTCCAAAAGTTTGTTGAATTAATTGTTTGTAAGAAATTAAAACTATTAAAAAAAGCATTTTAAAACTTAAATTTTGACTGTTCGTTACTATTTTAGCAAGTTATTGTTCAAGTTATTTATCTTGATGATTTGATTAAATTAATTTTATGTGTCATCCTTATCAAAATGATTATTTTCTAATATTTTTATCATATATAATATTTCAAATTAATATTTATCTTGATTTCTGATTGATCTTTTTAATTAATTCTTTTATCATAAAAAGTACTAATTTATTTGTTTTATTCAAGACGCTTAGCTAAGCCTAATGTATTTGTGTAAGTAATATTTGTAGTTTATTAATATTGCAAATTAAAAATAAAACTTAAATAATAAAACCTAGTTTCATATACGAGGGATGACAAGTCTAAAATTTAAAGAATAAGCCATTGTGACAGAATGAAAATAATTTCATGTTTTTGCTTTTTCATTTTTTTTTAATTTCTGTGCAAAATTTCCGAAATTTTTTAACTTATGAGAATCCCGAAAAAAATTTTTTTCGAAATAATGCACAAAAATTATTAGAAAATTAAAAAAAATATATAAACACAAAATGTAAAATTATTTAAATTATGCCGCAATTATTAATTTAATCTAATACTAATTGTCCCTTTTCTATCCTAGTGGATAATGGAGAGGTGCTCATCTTCTCTTCAAGTGTCTTTTTGAGTAACGTCTTCGATCTGACACAGAGGCTGAAGTCAAGTCTAATGCCGGAATTACACTTGACTTCAGACTTGTGACTTTTAAACAACTCTAACATAAATCATTCGGGTATACGAGCTTCAATTTAATCTTAGTTAAAGAAAAAAAAACAAAAAGTATAAAAATCTAAAATTGGTTCTATAAATTTTATCATTTTATCATTTTTATTATTTCTTTTTATTTAAGCTTTTTAAGCAAAATTAAAGGAAATGTGTCTTTAAACAAGTCTAAAAATACAAAAAACTAAATTAAAATTAGAAAAAACATGTAGAAATTAAAATTGAATCAGAAATAATTACACATTCGATTTGGAACTTGATTACAGCCTCTGCAAAATATTCCAAAAAATCAAAACATATTTAAATTTATATTAATATTTCTTTGCAAAGTTTTTGAAGAGGATAATATATTAGGTGATACGTTTAATTTATGAACTGATAAAATATAATTCTTACAAAACAACTTACAGAACAAATTTAAGGCTTTTAGAAAGATATTTGTTAAAATTTTCACACTTTTGTTCTGTTTTTTTGTTTATAATGCCACAATGCCAATAGTATGAATAGCAAAACAGAAAAGAAATTAAAATTGAATAAAAAAATTAGATTTTTTATTCTGATTTAAATTTTTTTTTTATTTTAATGTTCAATTTTACTGACTTGTCTTAAAAAATAAAGTAATTTGACCCATGTTAAAAAAAAACATCATCATTAAAAAACATAGTGAATTCAATTTTCATTTTTTTTTAAATTTTATATAAGCTTTAACAATTGTTAAAATAGGTTCACTTTTTATTACATGTCACTAAAATTGAAATTTTATTCTTTTAACTCAGAGCTCAATTTTGAATAACATGCCACTAAAATAGAGTACTCTATTTTAAAGACATGTCACTCAATTCGGATGATTATGTTACTTTAATTTACATTATTTTGAACATTCTTTAAAGAATAGCTAAAAGATGTGAATTATTTTGTTTTTATTAAAGGTCGAATTAATTTAACAAAACTTTTTGTACCTGAGTGTAAATGTTGATCATAGATCCAGCTAATTGATACACATTTGAATTAGAAGTCCATTTGGGGTGATTTTCCATGGCTGATTTGAAAATGTTTCTCAAATAAGTTGAATAAATAGTTTTCAATTGATCATCAGTAGGATATCTTGAAAAAGTATCAAAAATATTAGAAATTCAACAAATATACTCAACTTATTTCAAAAAAACTTACGAAATTGAAAAAATTCTGACAATTGAAGTGAATCGTGAAGGAAGTTTATGACGACCTATAGTAATGTTTGGGTTCATACTGCCAACTATTTGAATATTTTCCAAGCGAACAAACTCCAATGAATAGTCATAAAAACCATTGTAAGTGATCAGTTGTTGCAAGAATGTAATTAACTGAGAAGTTCCCCATTTATCTGGTTTAGGCAAATTTATATCCTTTAAGAATAAAATTAAGTTTTCACACTCTTTAGGCTTTAAAACCCGTCCATTAATTGAATTTATGGGAATGCAACTCTGAGCTAGTTTTTGTATAATATTTGTTGGATTAGTTTGAGCGGAACAGTGAACTATAGCTACTTGAGTAGATCTCAATTCACTAAAACATTGTTTTAGAATTAAGCTTTTGCCACATCCGTCCGGACCAATCAACAAAAATGGCTGCTTATATTTGCTATCAAACCAAGGCCTGATTCCGTCAGCACCACGCATCACTTGAGTGGTTTTGATAACAGGCAATTGAGTTGGACTGCTAAGTGGTTCATTAGAAGAATCATTATTTTCTTCATTAGAGTATGTGCGAATGCAATCAGCTCTCATGTCATAGGTTATATTATAGACTTGATCCTGGTCTGCATGATCACCTGTCATCCTAAGCACTGATTTGGCAAATTCATTCAGGGTCTTTTCTGGTAAATTGCCGCCCAAACCACGAATCAATCCTACTGCAAAGTGAGATTTTTCTTTGATGCAATGCAAATGCGAAAGCCCATTTAGAACATTGCCCACCAGACTTGTTTGAACCAAAAATTCATTCTAAACTCATAGATTGTAAGAATCCTAAGAAAAAAACTTGATTTAAAAAAATTTTACTTTATTCATAATCCATTCAAATGCTGTGTAAAAATATTGATTTATTAGTTTTTCAGTAATCGATCTTGTATCTTCAGGCTCGTTTTGTAGCCAAGAGTCGACTATAGCCTTAACGTCAGTGTCCTCATCGCTCAAAAATATCATGCCCATACGAGATATAGTGGCGGGGGATGCACAGCTTAAATCATCAGTTTCGAACAAAAAGTTAACATTAGGACCAAATTGAATACGGTCTCCAGATGGCATGGTCAAAAGTCTGTTATCATCCAATACTGAGTTTAGAGATTCAACCCATTCAGGATCAATGTCACCGTCACAGACTATCCAAGATTGCACCTCTACTGGTTCTTTGATAACTTGTCTGCTTGCTGCGGTTAGAACACCATCGGTCCATTCCCTGGTATCCACATCAATATGACCTAATAGCTGGTGTCTTGTTATAGCCTTAGGGTTCATTACATAAGTTTTGATCATTTTTCCTGTTTTAATCAACGCTTCTTTGAGCATTTTCCATAAAACCGACTTTCCCGACCCCGATGGTCCTACAACCACAACTCCCATTCTTTGTCTCAGCTGCTCGTACACTTCTAGCGCTTTTTTTAACTGAATATTGTTAAATATCAACTTATGCTCGCTAAAGGCTTCGGCCAAAGCTTTCTTCAACTCATCGTACTCAAACTCTGTGATGCGCACATTCGGGAAAATGTCTCTTAGCAAAGCATCAAATCTTTTTGAATCACTAAACGTTAGCTTAGACATAGTGTTGAATCTAGCTGCTTTGACAATTATTTCCATTTCTTTAGAATTATCCACTTGGACACCTTGTTTCTTGGTCTGATGCAAAAGTGAGCCACAACTTTTGAGCACTGTTTTAAGAGCTCTTAAACCCCAGTCATAATGCTGCTGTAGAGATAAAAGTTGACGAGATAGATTGAATAAAGAGACCAGCTTTCTTCCAAGACTTTTTGCATCCTTGAAGCCCTCGGAATAAAGAATAACTTCGGCAATCAAGTCATTGTCCGGCTTGGTCATTGCAACAGGCCTGAACAATTGCTTCAAATTGTCCGGTAGTTTGCTACGACCACCGTAGCCTTTGCCTGCTGGGTTAAGAGTAACAAAAATGCCTGAATTGTGGTCAATTTCAATCTTAAGAAATTAATTAGAGAATTTTTTTTTCTTTTAAGAAGATTCTTTCTATCAAAAATTACTTCTTTGCCAAGAAGAGTGGTTTTTTCGGATCGACTTCTAAGCGAGTCTTGTATTACTTGAATTTGCATCGAGACAGCTGATAGGACTGCCTCTTCCAATCGATTGAATTCATCAAAGCAACCCCAAGCACCACATTTGCAAATTCCGACAAAAATTCGTCCAATCGATTTAACATCAATACCTTCGTCACAGTTAAACACAAGAACTTGCCGGCCGAACAAACCGCCTAGAGCTTTGACTGATTCGGTTTTACCCGTACCGGCAGGTCCATAAGGATTTCCTCCAAATCCCATATGCATACCTTGGGTTAGTGTAAGATAACATTTGTCAGTCAATGGTGTGTGCACTAATTTTGGCGCATTGCCTTGGTATTCATAGGTATAGTCGAATTCAGCATCGACCATTCTAATAACAGCAATGTTGTTTCGACTAAGATAGAATTTTAGCTGACGCTGCCAAGGCCAATCGGACGGTGCACGAGATCCTTCGTGAATTAACTGTTCCACAACATCTATGTAGTGAATCAAATCCATGATCAAAGCCTTGTATTTTAGCTCGAGCAAAGCACCATCGGATGATTTTCCATAGTCAATGCTGGTATATTTTTCAAGAACACTTTTTAAATTTCGGTGCAATGATTCAAGATCTCCAGCTGAAATGGATCGTTCACATTTTTCAGTAAATATAATGCTTTCGGCCAAACACAATATCTAATTAGAATTTATTATTAAATCAATAAAAAATAAAATCTAAAAAAAAGAGCCTTGTCAATTTCATACGCAATAGATCAAAAGTTTTTTCTTCAAAAATAATCTCATAAATTCGAATTTAAATCTTCAATTTTTTTTAATTAAAAATTCTATAACATTAAAAATTTCTTAAATGAAAATTTAAATGATCCTGAAGTACAGACCGAGTGTGTGAATAATAAGTATTATGTTTCTGAACTTTTTGGGCTCTTTACTATTTCTAATAATAGTGTCTACAAAAAATTTAAAAGATCTAAAAGATAAATTTTTTCAACAACCCCTTTTTTCTATTAATCGGAATCGATGAAGAAGATCAAGTTTATGAATTTAAATTGTGATAAAAAATATCATCAAATGTACAAGATCATTTTTAGGGTAAAGTTTGTGATCAATTGATCATGAAAGTAAGAAGGTCTCATTAAATTAATAAATTATTTGATTAATTTGTTTAGGGTTTAAAAATTTTATTTTCTTATTTTTTTAAATTAAAATACTGATTCGGGTTTTCTCATCATTATAATGAAATACAAAAAATTTTGTAAATTTTAAAACGACTTTTCTTTTAAATTCATTACAAAATAGAAGAGAGTACAAAATCTAAAATCTTTTATCGTAAAAAATAAGATCTTTAAAAAAAACATTATTACATCAGATTATTAAATCTGCTTATCAAGGGCGAATTCTCTGCAAAATTAGCTAAGCTTAAATATTTAGAAATTAAATTTCATTTCAATACACTAAAATTTTCAATATGGAGAATTAATTTTATTATAGGTCTACCTAGTACCCACAAATAAAAATCTTGTACCCACAATTTAAAAAACTGTTATCCACTTGTAAAAACTTCTCACCACAAAAACAATTAAAATCATTAAAAAACTTTTTAGCACAAACTTTTTGCAAATTAAAAAATTCTAAACACAAAATGCAAAACTTAATAACACAATTTTTTTTGAAATATTCATTTTGAATTGCATTACCACTTATTTTTGAAATTTTTGATACTTTTTGAAAAATTTATTTTATTCTAATTTAAAGATTTTAGCATATTTAGAATACTTTTAAGAAGCAAAAAGCTTATTTCTAGCTTAATCCATGGCGCAGTGGGATAATTTTTCACGAATTGGTAAAAGATAGTATGAATATATAAATTATAGAATCGATTTGAAAAAAATTTGGTGTAATTGCAGATATTTTGTTAAATGGAGTTGTTGTGTTCACTTATTAGCCATACAGACACTATTAAAGAATGATCAATTTATTAATAAAACTAAAAAGGGGCGCCCCGAGAATTCCGAAGAGTCTAGTTTGTTTAAAATTTAAACTTTGACTTTTACTTTTATAATTTTTTTTGTCATATATTTTTTATTGAATCTAAATCGAACTTATTGTCATTAATAAATATTCTTATTAATTTAATATTTTTTTTTTATTCACCACAAAATTATTGTGTTTTAAGTCATTTGTGTTGAAAAGATTCATGATTGTGGGTAACAGTTTTTTGTTTGTGGTGAATCAATTATCTCTTTTTTTTTCTAGAAATAACGTTTTAAGATTTTTAATATTTTTTTTCCTTTCTTTTTGACCTGAATATCACAAATCCCTAAACCTAACTTCTATCTTATATCGGAAAAATATTAGCTAAAATATTTTTAATGAAAAATTTTTACTTGAGATGGATACTTGTCAACGCTATAATTTCCGAGTTCTCGTTTTGACTCTTGCAGGAGACTTATAAGTAATTTTTGTAAGGTATTCTTCATTTCTTTGGCAAGTTCGTCAAGCCAGTTCTAAAAAATAATAATTATTAATTGCTAAAGAAAATTAATGAATAATTGTCTTAAATAGACTTGCCTCGACTTGATGAGTTATTTTAACTTTATTTGCTAAAGGGACCACTTCACCTTCTAATGATCTCATTGCCATAATAAACTCATTTCTTTCATCAAATTTAACTGCATGAATTCCAGCAAAAAGTTTTTTCAAATGAGTCTGAATAACAGTTGGATTGGTAGCCTGACCTAAAATTTCCAGTAAATCATCATCACCAATAAAATAGAATCTTGGAAAAATAGATCGCTTTTCTTCCAAGAACTCGTTTAAGGCTTTTTGGCAACGCTGCAGTTGATCGACCATATTTTTCAATCTATTCGATATATCTTTGCTTTGAATAAGGGATATCACTCGAGTGTCTTTAACTATGTCCTGCATTATATCTCTAAAGTCGCGGTCGACCCCTTTAAATCTAGATTGCTCCTTTGGCAAAGCTCCGCGTCCAAAAATCGGCTCCAAATATACCCATTTTCTTTGAACTAGATTTAAATTATGCATACATTCATCTAGAGTGCCCAGCTTTTGCTCCCAAGTGCTGACTTTGTCTTGGAAATTTTTGTAGTAGGGCGAGTCTTTAAGTGACGAAAGCAGTGCCTGATTATCTCCAACTTGACTGAACAAATCCTTCCAGTCTTTAATTATCGGAACTTTGACTGATTTAGAATCCTGAAAATCGGTGAGTGCAAACTGTGCACCAGCTGACCAAAGTTCTAATTCTCTGAGAGCTTCGCGAATTGAATGTTCACTTTGAGCTCGTGAATTGAGCTCTTTAATGGCCTCAGCCTGTTGGATTATTTCATTTTTAGCCTTAAGAATGTCGCCGAAAGTCAATCGTTCCAAGCTTGTTCCTTTTGGCATTTTTAGCATTCGAAACAAGTCAAGCCAATGTTCCGAAGACAGAGCTTCGCCTCTCACCCATTTGAGACAAGGTGTGAGCTCTCTGTAAATATCTAAATCATTCTGAATTTTTAGCTGCATTGTACTTGGCTTTTGTGACTTAGAGACTTCTTTTTTAAGCTTTTCTTGCCATTGTTGCAAGAATTCGTCAAATCTGTAAGTCTTGGAGCGGAAGGACACCCAGTCTTCCTTGGCAAAGTCATTTAGTGCGTTCTGGAACTCTTCGTACACGCCCCATATTGATTTGATTTTGTTTATGTCAGCATCAATTTCGAACAGCTCTTTAAACTGAGGCTCATCAATTTGAAAATTACGGCATTCTTCCTGTATCTTATTAGCTTGTTGGATGTATTCTTGAACCTCTTGATCCCGCTCCTTGACAGTGTTCAACGCTTCAATGCACTTTTTCTCATCCTCAAGATCTCGATCTTTGGGCTTAAATTGGTTCCATCTAGCGGCCAATTTTTCAATGTCTTGATTGAATGACTCGATTCGTGACTTTAAATTTTTGATCAGTACGTCAGTTTGATCTTTCAGGACTTGCTGATGAGACTCGATCATGTTTTGAAACTTATCCATTTTAATTTGAAGCTGGAAAAGTTGCTCATGACCACCTCCAGCAACAGAACGGAGAAGTTTGTTCTTAAGATTGGCATCTTCGAGCAGAGGTGTAATATTTTTCCGTTCTTTGTACAAATCAGAATGTTTTTTGTAAGCTTCGCCTATTTCTTCATGAGTCTGCGGTCTTGAATTGAGCACTTCGATTCCGTTGGTTAAAAATGAATCTACCGATCTTATATCATCAGCAATAGCACGTTTTAGGTGATAAACCATGGAATCGTTCAGTTTTTGAATAGACTCTTCTATAAAAGACTTAATCGGTCCTGTTGACACAATAAAACAATCAACTTTTATTGAGCTTTAAAAAATATTTCAAATATTTTTGATTAAATTATTGTTTAATTAAATTCTTCTAATTTTTTTTTGAAATTAGAACAGTTTGTAACAATTAGAAAGTTTGATTAAAAATAAGGAAAATTTTATTCGATACTCATTTTATTAGAACTGATCCGCTCTTTTTCTTGAAATTAAAATTTTCAAATTCGAATTTTTTCCAAAAATTTGATGTTATTAAAACTTAACTAGATTTTTTTTTTTAAATACATTCCATAGTTCAAGTGCGAGATCGATTGTAAGATCTTATATTTTGTTTTTTTTATTATTCATGATTTTTCTCTCTTTAATTGCTTTTTCTTAATTTTAGGATATCAAATTTACTTAGAAAATCTAACCACAATTTTGCTTGATTCACAGCAAAATTATGACAGTCACGAGTCAGATTTCTTATTTATTATTTTTTAATTCAAACCGAAAATAATGACTAGGGAACTGATGAAGAGTTAAAATTTAGTTATCACTAGTTACGGTTATGCCTTAACTGGTGAAGAGGAACGGAGAGTGACCTTAAAATGCGGAAAATCGCAACGGAATTCGGGGACCTAAATTGCGGAATCTGAATATTTTCAAATGTGCTTAAATGCATAATCGAAAGAGAAAGACCTAAAACGCGAAATGGGAAAATTTTTTCATTTTATTTAATTTTTTAAATTATAGATATATTTGTGGAAAAATTTAATTTATTAATTAATTTAATCAAGTAAATCTAATTGACGGCAAAATTTTAATTTAAAAAAAAATTATTTTTGGCACAAGTCCGAGCAAAACCATAAACCAAGTTGACTTACAATTTTTTTGTTACATTTGGCTTTAGGCATTAATAATAATAATAATAATATATATAAGCTACAGCAAGACTAGCTTGCGGAGATGACCTACTAGGAGGTCACCTATGGTAGCTCCTTGCACATAACACATAGAAAGTACTGAAAAAAAAAAAATATCCTGTTTAAAATTTTTAGGTCAAAGTAAGAGTTAAGATTCTCGATAGAAAAAGCTGTAAGAGAAAAATTTTATAAATAATGTTCATCTTCAGGATTGTTGACTAGTCCGGAATACATCGTATCCATTCTTGAACTTGTTGACGGAGTCGGCGTCTGTCACTGTAACTGGCAAGGCGTTCCACTCGTTGACTATCCTGTTGGTGAATGTGTTTGCCCGTTGTAGACATTTGGTGGAAGCCTGGCCGGACAATCTTCTTGCATGACCTCTGATACCTCTGGCGGGTCCGGGTTGGGATAGTGAACTTGCGGAAACTGGGGGGTTCACCCAGCTCACTTCGTTGATGCCTTTGGTGAGTTTGAACATCTGTATCAGGTCTCCTCGAACACGGCGCTCATTAAGGGGAGTTAGTCTAAGGACGGCTAGACGGTCTTCGTAGCGCCAGTTTCTAATGCTGGGCACCAGTTTGGTAGCCCTTCTCTGCACCTGCTCGAGCATCTTTGCGTCTTTCTTGCTAGGGTGGGGACCAGACAACAGCGGCATATTCCAGGTGGGGTCTTACGTAGGCACAATAGAGGGTCCTGCAGGTATCTATGGTCCAATATCTAAATGATCTTTTCAACTGGCCGAGAATTCCTGTAGCCCTGTTCACTTGATTTTTAATGTGAATAGAAAATTTTAAGTTACGTGAAAACGTGACGCCCAGATCAATTAATGATCATTAAGTATGTGAATAAATTTCACAGTTCAAGCTTAAAGGTTTTAAACATAATGGTTCAATACAAAATAAGTAGTTATTTGCCATACTCGTATAGTTTTATAAATAAACATCTTTATCATCGAAAAACTTAAAACACATTTTCATCAATCAAATGATTATTATTTAAAATCTTATCAACATGCTGAAGTGTAATCAAAAATTCTACCAAGTCTTTTTGTATTTTTCTTAGTTGTTTTAAAAACAACCATTTGAATTACCGAGCCATCAATAGTTTCAATAACCATCATCATTAGTTTTTTAGATTCCGCATTATAGAATATCAAAATTCATTACAATCTCGATTTTCCGCATTTAAGGGATAACCAAATTTCACAAGGGTAAACAAATTTTTTTTAGTACCTCAGTGTTAAATTTTTTTTATTTAGAATAATAAAATTTTCTAGTTATTGATAAGAAAGAGAAAATTCAAATTTGAAAAAATTGAAAATGAGACAATATTTTAATTTATTCGACACCCTATGCTCTACAATGAGTTGAAGTTAGAAGAAGTAAAGATTATACTAAAAATAAAGTTAGAAAAAAAATCTTACTTTGGAAGCTTTTCAACTTCTCGTCCTTTTTGTTTTAGAGCGCGAAAATTTACTTCCCAATCACTGACATCTTTGAGATTCTTCTCGACCAAATCTTCTATATCAACTTGCCCAAGAACAACAAAATCTTTGAACATATCTGTTACATTCATTAAAGCTTTAAACAAATCTTGACTTCTCAAAAAGCAGTGCATAAGACCTGGTGCATTTCTCTCAACTATTGTTTGATAGATTAGATTTTTTTTTGTTTCATTAACACCTTTAAAATTATAAGGAATCGAAATGAATCTCTTCATGTCCCTATAATAGCGAGATTTTATTTCTTCAATTGGAGGACGAAACTGAATTTTTTGCCTAAAAGTCAATTCAATCTTAATTTCTGGCATATTTTCGTTCAATGTATCCAAACCGAGTTGGTACTGGTACTCCAAAACCTTGTATAATTGTCTGTCCCAGTGTGCTTGCCAGGGTTTCATGTTGGCCTCGGAGAACCCCATTTGAACTGCTTCATTCATTATTTGTCTTATTTCATGCAAATTGTCTTTCCATTTCGGCAATTGTCGCAATAAATCTGTGTTCATGAGAGTCAAAGCAATATCAAGTATTTTTTGGTGTAGTTTTCTAAGCTTTCTATTTTCTGTGGAAAGTTTTTCGGCGGCTGACTGTAGAGTTAAAGTATAGCGCTCTAAATCTTCCGGATTGTCCCATGTAATTTGACCCGATGAACTCTTTGAACCTTTGGGATTTTTTATTAGCTTTTCAAAATGTAAAGCACTCTCAAGCATCATTGATTGTTGACACGGAAGCATTTGTTTATCTATCGAATTATAAAAGTGAGCTAACTGCTTCAAAATCATGGCATGCTTTTGGAATTTTTGCCCAACTTTAGCACACTCGTCTATTTTTAAGGGAATTTTAAAACCATATGATTGTAGTTGTCTAATTTCTCTCAATAATGTAATCAATTTGTCACCATACAAAATTTCCAATTTTCCATCTTTATGATTTAATTCCATCAATTTTCCATTCGTTTCCAAGCTTAAGTTTGAATTGGAATCGCTTATATTTGAAATGGTTGTCTCACACCAGTCTTGAAAATATTCATGCTTGGCTCTTTTGAATTCGCTGAGCAAATTAGCTGTATTAGACTCGAATTTTTTGTATCCGGCTACATCATGCAAAAAAAACTCCGTATTTCTGTTAATTTCATGAAGCTGAAAAAGAATTGATTAATTTTTAAAAATAAAAATGAAAAATATTTATTCATATTTTTAGCTTTAGATTTAATGAATTTCAGCTATGAAATGCAAATTTAAAAATTGTGATTTATTTAGAAAACTTTATTTTTGTCAAACTATCAGAGAAACTCAGAGGTTATCATAAAAATTGTCAAATCATTTGGAAAATATGACTCGATTGATATATTACTTAGACTTTAAAGATTAAAAAAAATAATCCCGATTCTTTAGCCTTTTTATCAGAAAAATCTAGCGGTTTTTCATTGTGTGACCAATTTTTGGTAATGTTTTTGATTAAGAATAATTCGCCTATGAAATAGTACCAGTTTGTCGACAAGATGCTTGGTAAAAATTGCAAACATGATAAAATTATCTTAAATTATCTCTAATTTAAATAAAATTTTTAAAAATCTTTTTTTAATGAAATAAAATTATTTAAAACCATAATTTTTAGGCTAATCGGTGAATAGAAAAGTTGGGTTAAAGATGATATCTATGAGATAGATTAATCAAAAAACATCATTTGAAATGCTTAGTCCTTCTCGGTATCGAAGAAAATGCTGACCAAAAATTTTGACAATTGAAAAATTAAATTTTAGACATGAATTTACTAGGATCTCAAGATTCGGGCTGTGATTCTTTTTCTATGAATTCAAATCAGAGTTATTCAAAAGTCATTCAAAAATTTTTTTCAAGTCCAGTTATTTGACTTGACTTTGAAATTACTTAGCAATGATTTATTTTGTAATTTTTGCACAAGTCTGATTTAAACTTATCAATATGTTATTAAATATTTGAAATTCTTTGCTTTTGATTTAGATTAAAAATAAATTCTTTCCTATATCTTTTTTGTTAATTAATAATCTATGATTTCTTATTTAAATTAAATACACTTCAAATTCTATGCATAGTTATATGGTCTTTAAAATTAAATGAACCAAATTAAATGAATTAATAAAAATCATGATTGAATTAAATGATTTAAATTTAATTATGATGGGTGTGCCTAACCACCGCACATACAAAAAAAATTAAACGCACATTCCGAAATTCCGTCGCACAAATTTTTCTATTAAACAGACATTTACTGAACAACGCATCAAAAACTTGCAAGCGCACATTTTTAAAATAATTTCAACGCACATTAGAAAAAAAAATCGGTTTATTTAATAGGAAAAAATTAAAATTTGGACGCATCTATTTAAATTTAAAAGGTTTATTTAAAAAAAACTCGTGTCGCCTGATTTTATTTTAATAAATATTTAAAGACATAATTTTTTTGTTTTTTTTAATGTGTTTACATTTAGATGTGCGTTAAAAAGTTGGTGTTTGTTAAAAAAACCCATGTTCCTTAAAATTTTGTATGCGCGTTAAAAAAAAAATGTGCGCCCATATAACAAATCCATGTAATGATTTAATAATCTAATTTACCGTATTTTCACTTTGAGTTATCCACACTATGGTCCGAATGGTATTGGTCATATTTTTTCCTTTAGGCGCACTTTTAGTCGATTTTAGGTAATAAGTTAATTCTTCATTTAATTGTTTACAAAATGTTTCCAATTGTCCAATCAATATCTCTCTAAAAATTAATAATAATTATTTAGATATTTATTATTATTATTTTAATAATTAATTATAAATAATAATATTAATTAGATAATTATTAATTTTAAATCAGCAAAAAAGAAAAAACCTTTCAGAAGTGAGCTCATTCTTGACTCGTTCTCTTCTAATCAAATCCGAATATCTCAGAAATTCGGCAAGCAATTGTCGTGGATTTGACTGAGCTTGTCTTAAATGAGCTTTTAGTATTTGGGCTGTTTTCTGGTCAACATAATTCATAGATCTATCATAATTTTGAATAGCCTCTTGCCAAGCCGGTTCGGTGAATGGATTATATTGTAAGGGATCAATCGAATCAAAATGGCCAAAACCAGGATTTTTAGAATCATCACTTTGATCATCTTTTACAGTCTTTAGCAGTATTCCATATTGTTCTTTTGCTGAGCGTATTCGCAAAACTTCACTTAATCTTTTGCAGTATTTTTCAATTGACACAGGTACAAACGGATCATTCTCCCATCTATGGGTCTGGCTTCGTTTCCATATGCGACCTGTCAAATTTTGACACACTTCTATCCATCTTTCACAGACTGATATTGAATGCTTTAACAATTCCTTGACATCAGTGTAAGTGTCTTCAAATGGTTTTAATTTGGTAAGTTTATTCAACAAGGCTTTTAGAATGGTCATTCCAGTTATTTCCAGCAAATTGATCATTCTGTCCTGGGAATATGGAGGCTCATAGTCAATCTGCTGCCAGATATAATCATAGGAGTCTTGAGTTGCTTCAATGGTTTCCAAAATGTCATTTACTGGACAAGAATCAATTTTTTTAAAATGCGGAATTAGTTGTTTAAATTCATCATAGAAAAACGCCGCTCTATCTTGCACTTCTTTTGATTTTCCTTTTTCACTCATGTCTGCCCAATATTGAATTTCATCAAGTGGCGAAAGAGCGCTTCGCTTCGAGTCGCCATGCTCTGATCGACGGATAGCCATTTTTAAATTTGATTCCAAATCGGCCAAAGTGTTGGTTAATTTTGAATCATAGGCGTCAATGCCTCTGGTATTTGATCTGCTTTGTTGAGATTGAATTACTGGAGAATAAAGGTTGTGAATTAGATAAAAAAGAGTATCGATTGGCGAGTCAACAATTGATGATATCAAAATATTGCTTTTCATATTGTTAGGTGTAATTGCTTCTTCTTTGGCCTTAAAAAAGGCAAGGATTTTTCCGTGAAGAGCATTTATGTTGTCCAGCTTTAGAGAATACAAAAATTTTATTAAATTTATTTTTTTTTTATAAAATGTTTACTTTAGTTGTGAAAATTATGTCTTTATGATAGCTTATTACCAATGTTAACACACTCAAATCGTCCAGAAATTTAGATAAATTTTTATCTGAACCATATCTCTCGAATTCCGAAGGATCTTTGCTGAAAAAATTTGCTGCTGTGTTCAATATGAACGCTTTTCTAATGTCATCTGACATTTTATCAATTTTTTTATTGATTATTCAGTTTTTGAATTTATTTTCCAAAAAAATATAATTTTTTTAGTTCTCAATAAGGTTTAGTTTTCATATTTTTGAAAAATATTTTCATTAAAAGTATTGTCCTTGACATTCAAGGTCTAATCATGTTTCCATAGTTACAACAAATAAGATCAATAATCTCTCAAATTAAATTGCACTTTGATATTGTTCTGCAATTGAGAGTTGGAATTAAGTTTTATTCTTTTAAAAATAAGAAAAATAAAGTAAAAAAAAAATGAATAAATTTTTTTTTCTATTTTTATTTTCATCTAATCAATTGTTAGAAGGTAAAAAAAATTAACGAAACAAGAATTGTCAAAAATCTCTATATTTTATCTTGACACAAAAAAATTGGTCTTTGTAAAATTTGTTGATAAACTTTTTGAAATTATTTCTTAAAGTGTATCATTTGTTTTAATTTTTCTATTCTGACACTTGCCTCAAAATAAAAATCCAAAAATTTTTGCCCATAATTATTTTCAGCTTTTTTAAATGATAATTTTTAGACTTTGAATCTTAATAAAATTGCAAATATTTTTGATTAAAAATAATTAAAATGTTAAGCAATGAACATATAGATGTTTTATTTTAAATTTTTAGAAAATATAATTTATAATCAAAGAAAAAATTCAATATGTCAAGAATTCTTTTGAAAATCCCGAAAAACACAATTAGCTGCTCGTCGCGGATGATAAGCAATGCTAAAACAGTAAAATAAAATCTCAATTTCAAAAAATGTTAATTTTTATTTTAAATTAGTTGAATTCAGCTTCAAGTTTACCACCTCCAGACTTTTCCGAAAATGCAAAGCGTTTTCCAGCCATCAAAACACCGATGCTTCCTGAAAATACTTTTAAGGGAAAAATTGCATTCATTACTGGTGGAGGTACCGGTCTCGGCAAAAGCATGGCACTAACTCTCTCTAAACTTGGCGCCCAAGTTTTCATCACTAGCCGAAGAGAAGAAGTTCTCAAGTCAGCTGTTGAAGAAATAACTTCTTCAACAAACAATAAAGCCTCTTTTTATCCAGCTGATGTCAGAGTTCCAGAACAAATTGAGAAAAGCTTAGACCACTGTGTCCAAACTTTAGGTGGTCTACCTTCTATGGTTATTAATAATGCTGCCGGAAATTTCATTTCCCCAACTGAACGCTTATCTCCTAATGCTGTAAAAACTATAATCGATATAGTTTTGTTAGGTACATTGAATACAACTTTAGCGATCGGCAAAAGACTTATAAAAGCAGACCAAGGTATTTAATTTCGGAATCAATACGATTTATACTTATATTCTTTTTAAAAAGGAGCCTCGTTTTTAAATATTATTACTACTTATGCTGAAACTGGTAGTGGCTATGTGGTTCCATCAGCCTCAGCGAAAGCTGGAGTTGTGGCCATGACTAGATCCTTGGCTGTTGAATGGTCAAAATATGGAATGAGATTTAATGGAATTTCACCAGGCCCTATTTATACTAAGGTAAATAATTAAACATTTAATATTTTAATAGTAATTTTTGGATGAATTTAGGGTGCCTTCAGTAGGTTAGACCCTACTGGAAGTTTTGTTGAACATGCAAAAAATCGTATTCCCATCGGTCGGTTGGGAGAAACAGCCGAATTGTCAAATTTGGCCTGTTATCTTCTAAGTGATTATTCTAATTGGCTTACCGGCCAGATTATTGACTTAGATGGAGGTGAATTGACCTATTCAGTAATATTTGTAAAATTTATAAAATATTTATTTTAATTTTAAATATCATAGTCTGGAGAATTTAATTATTTGTACTCAATTCAAAAAGAGCAATGGGATATGATGGAAAAAATGATCAGACAGACAAAAAATAAATAAAAATTAAAAAAAAATTATGTGATTTAATTTTAAAAGATTTATTTACATTAATTTTGTTATTGTTCTACTATTATTTTAAAAAATTTTCGATTATTTTTAATAAAATATTTTATTAATTGAAAATTCAATTTTTACAACGAGAAATAATTTCCATTTGCCAATAAGTAGAATTGAGCCAAAGTTGAAGCGAAAGATAAAGTGTTTGCTGTCAACGAAAATGAGTGATAAATTCGAAAATTTTTCTTTGCCAATTGATATTCCTTTTAGGAAATAAAAAATTAAATTTAAATTTAAATTTTGTTTTTTTGATTTATCATCAGTATAAAATAATAAAAATAAAAAATCAGAGATCAAAATAAAAGCATTTTTTTTTCATTTTTTTAAATATTAATTAAATGTAACAGTGTTATTTACATGTATTTACATGCTTGTAGAGCTTTAAAAAAAAATATCATCATATAATTTTTACTCATTTTTGTACTGAAACTCACAAAGCTTATTTATATTCAAATTTAAGTCAAAAAGATGAAAACTTTAAATTCTAATGTATTCACTTTAGAATTTAATGCTAAAACTTAGTTTTTAAAATAAGTTTAACTTTTTGATAAAAAAAAAATTAAGCTAAAAAATTTAAACTTTTAAAAATTAAATCAGAACATAAAAATTCAAATTAAAACTTCTACCAAAATCACATGATTCGTAAACTAGAGAACAATCTGCTGATAATCATAATATTCTAGATCATTGATTTGATAAAATTAATAATTATTTTGAAATTCTCTTAAAATTTTTGAAAACGATGCCCCAAAATTTAGACTTACCGGATCACTCTCAACCTTACTCTGTTGCTTTAGTTGACCAATAATAGTGATACCAACACCAGCATTTTTCTCTATCTGATGCATCTTTAGATTGTAATCGATAGTCTTTTTGTTGAACCATACCAAATTGATGAGATTCAAGGCAAATGAACCACCTAAAAAGCATCCTAAGACGCTTTTGTCACCACTCCAACTAGAAATCGGATTTACTTTCAAATACGAATACAAACTACCAAAACTGAACGTAGATGTAAGAAAAAAAAACTTGGGAAATAGATTGGATTGAACAATGCCAAATTGATGACGAGGCAACAATCTTATCATAGTCATACCTTTTTTTAATTAAGTTAAATTCAATTATAAATTTTTGATTAATTTTACCAGAAACAAATGAAATCCAAATGTTCATTCCAAGATTAGATCCCAAGCCAAAGAGAAAAATCAAATTATTTGATGAAGATGATGGCTGTAATTTTTGGTCAATTAACTTGTATCCAAGAAGAGCCATCAGTGTGGCTGACCAGAGATATGAAGGTCTTAGCAAACTTAAAATAAAATTGAAATAAAACCTAAACTTAAGCGTAAAAAAGGTTGATTTTCACCTGTTTTTTGGGTAATGTTTGTCATAAAGATGACCAGTTACATCGTACAATAAGCTAATTGTTTTTCCCATTTTTCGCGACTGAAAAGTAAGCTTTATCTTAGTTATGTAATCTAAAATTAAACGTTTTTGAAACAAATGAGTTGCATGCACTAACATCGTGATATAATTAACTTTTCATTGAAGAATTCTAAGTGCAACTGTAAATAATAGAGATTTTGAATTCATCAACAAAACTTAATATTAATTTCTTGTTAAAATAGTTTATGTGGTTCAAGCTAAAAATCGAATAAGGAGACTATGATAACTTGATCGATTTTAAGACTAAGTTAATGTTAAGTATTTAAAAATTTAAGTTAAATTTTTTGCTCAGTCTGCATTTTGCACTGATATTTTAATTTTTTAATTTTTTTTTGAGGAGGCCCAAAAAACAAATCTACATACATAGCAAATATTAAATATCTTTGAATTCACATTTAGAAAAACGAGGAGTTTTTAGTCAGAAGTAAAATTGAATTTGAATTTAACAAATCCAAATTAATCAAGATAAAATGGCCCCAGTAAGTTTAAATAACCAGCAATTGGTCAAATAAAAGGCTAATTTAAATTATTTGGACAGAAAGTAGCAACCAAAAAGCCGAGCCAAGTTAAAAAAGTTCAAAAAGGCCAAAAAAAGAAGAAATTGAGTTTGAGATTTACCCTTGATTGCACTCATCCAGTCGAAGATGGTATCTTGGATATGGTCAGCTTTGTAAGTTGAATTAAAGCAAGCCCTGCAAGCGCGAGATTCTGAAGTAGACGATCACCCCGTAACTATATTGAGCCTAAATACAGGGTGAGGGTTATCTTCCCTCGTTCCTGCAGGGAAACCTATCTTGCGGAGGTGATTTTTAACTTAAATACAAATCTTATTAGGAACGATTCTTGTTGGAAAGAATCAAAATCAATGGAAAAACTGGTCAATTGGCTGGACAAGTAAATGTTGAGCGAACCAAACAAAAATTGGTTGTTAGTTCCGAAATCCCATTCTCCAAAAGGTACTTTACTGAACAAAAAATGTGTTCCTCTAATTAACTCTTTTGCTCTAAAGATACTTAAAATATTTGACCAAAAAATTCTTGAAAAAGAACAAATTGAGAGATTGGTTGCGTGTAATTGCCAATGCCAAAGATCAATATGAACTTAGATACTTCAACATCGATCAAGATGAAGAAGCTGAAGAAGAATCAAGCTAAATATTTTAAAATGTTTAGTCTTTTGTTCAAATAAAATAATTAAACAAAATATTTTTCCTTTTTAATTGCTATGCTAAGGCTGCTTTGAGAATCGCTATTAGAACTAATTTTAAATTGAAGCTTAGACTAATTTTTAATCTAAAAATTGAATTATCAATGCTGTCATTTAATGACTACCTTAAAAATCTTAAAATAATGAAAAAAATATAATTTTGAAATAATTCAAGCTAAAAAATTCTAATCGAGCTTGATTTTTGGCATAATAATTATTTTCACTGAGCAACCTAAATATATATATAGTGACTAAATTTCAGATATTTATAACTAGAAACCAAACATTAGTCCTTTGCAAAAATAATAAAGCTTAGACAAATGGAAGCTATTTTATTAAGTCTTGTTTTTAAAAATTGATAGAAAGTTTTTTTTCTAAGAATTAAAAAAGGTCTATAAAATAGAGCCGAAATTCACTTTTTACACACCCTATTTTAAATTTTTGTTTTACATAATAAATATAAATGGAAGATTCTTTCAAATTTTATTTTAATGCTTAAACCATAGGCTTTAATTAAATTGATGGTTTTGATTCAAAAACATAATTCATTTCAGTTACTTATCTTAATATTTATTCAGATTTTATCATTCTAGGATTAATCGAATGTTAAATATTTAAAATTTTAATTTTAAAATTTTACTCATTCTGCGAAAGTTCATTTTTTTCTTTTTTGAAAAAATTCAATTAAATTAGAGAATGAAGCAGTAAAATAAAACAATATCTTATCTTTAAATTTTTTTCTTAAATTTCTTAATAAATTGTTATTCATTTTGCAAAATTAGATTTTTAGGGTAAAAGAGTTTTTAGGATCAAATTTTAAGAAAATATTTTTAGTGTACATTAAAAGGTAAAAATCTGATAAAAATTTCTTCTAAAATTTGAAGTTTTTCTTCTAAAATTTTAAATCATCTTTGAATCAAAATAATGTAAAATTTAATAAAATTTTAAAAGAAGCTTTCTCCTCTTTTTTGCAACATGAAATAACTAATAATTTATGTTAAAATAAAAAAGATTCAAATTAATTTATTTTAGGAATTCTTTAACTTTAAAAATTTTTTTAAAAATTAAAAATAAATTGGAATATTTATCTTTAAAAAAAATTGACAACCTTAATCATTAATTATTTGATATTTTGTACCGAGCTTTTAGATTTTAAAATTCAAAAAAAATTGAAAAAAATAAAAAGGATAAATTAAAATAAGAAATGACAGGTGTTATGTTATTTAGTATTTAACCTTTTAGGAAAGAAAGGAGAAATAGTAAGGAAGCAACAATAGTCTTGAATAGTTACAGAAATTTTATCAAGAAAGTAAAAGATGTTGATTTTCTATTGATAAATTTAAAATAAATCTAGTCTACAAATTTTGAATTTAATGAGTACTGTGAAAATTAATCATGTTTCATCGTTGATGACAAGTTTTTTTTATTTTTTTGAGTGAATCATTGAAAATTTAGTCTCATCGCTTTTCCATCGAAAAAACTGATGAATTTACAAAAAATTTTTGATGAATGACGATGAGACAACCAGAATTTGTTGTCTGGGAAATATTAATTTTGTTTTGAAAAAAAAACTATTTAAATTTTTTCTTAAATTATTCAATAATTTGAAGCTAATTTAGATGCCTAATTAAAATAATAATTATTTAATTTTAAATTAATTTTTTCTATAAAAGTGCATAATTTTCGAATTCAAATTCTTTGTTTAAAAATAAGAAGCATAATTTTTAATTATGATCCTTTTTCAAAAGATTGGAATGCTGAAAATTTAGGTCTTTAATTTTTTTGCTTTAACTTAATTTATAGTTAAAATTTCAGAGTTTCTTTTGATGACCTACTAAATATGAATGGTCTAATTTATAAGCTTGATAATTCTTGATGGCCTTAAATTTTAAAATAGAATTTAAATAGCTAGCTTTTTGTTGAGATAAATTGTTATTTCATATGTTAATTTAGATTGAAAATTCAAATTAATTCTCACTCATAATGAATGGGTGAAATGTAAAACAACCGGGCATATAAATTCAAGATTTTATTTTTTTTTATTTTTATTATTACCAAAAAGAGAATTTTCGTTTCATTTTTAAATTTGTTGTTTTCAAACAAAGCTTACTACAGAACCAGTTTGGATACCAAAATCATCAGTATTCATCAATCGCATCAAAACCTGCCCAAATTATTTTGAACATAACTAATAACTGTTAATGGATATGAAATAGATTCAGTTAAGATGTCTTTGATCGCCAGCAACATTCTCAGTGTAAAATCTATCCAAGATAAAATTAAACAATGTGATGGTTCAAAAAGCTCGAAAACTAACTTCAATTTTTCTAAATCTATGCAAAAAAAAACGCATTCGGAATTGTTTTTTACTTTTAGAGTTTCTTCTCTATTAGATTTAAGTAACTAAAATTTTTAAATTTGATTTGATTTTTATTTTCTTAAGTCAATCACAGTCAGATCGAAAAAAAATAAATAAAATTTGATTTAATTTATTGAAAATTTTTAAAATGTCAAAGGAATGGTCTGTGATTGACTAATTCCAAGTACATAAACCAATTTAAGAGACTTATTTTAAAGATCAGAAGCTAAGCAATTATTTAAATGGTACATTAGAGTTATTTTCGTCGTTCAAATCGAAATAATAGTCTAAAACATCAAAGTTGACAATTCCCAAAAAAATGTAAATATTTTAAATTAATTTTTTAATGAAATCTTGTTTTTTTTCAACGTTTTTTTAATAAAATTTGGAAACTCAATTGTCTTGTTTTTTTAAACTTTGCTATATTCATTAGGAATTCGATTTACGTGAATGCACGAAAATTGTTCTTTTAAGATAAATCACACAAATTTAAAAATATTAAAGGTGAATTCAGCAGCGTTTGTTTAAAATTGAGTAAACACTGTGAACAAAGGAAATTCAGAAAAAAGGACCATCAAGTTAAAAAGCATGTTTAAATTTGCACTATCGGGCAATTTGGTAAGATCAACAAAATTTTAATATTTTTTAATTTTTTCTTGAAATTTTAAAAAAATTCTCTAATTCGAGATTAAAAATAATGAAGAAAAAGCAAAGTAAAATGTGTTATAATCTTGATCAAAATTTTTAACTTCGTAATTAATTACACTGCAGATTTTAGAATTTTTAAAGCTTCAAAAACAATATTTTTAAATTTGAAAAAAGATGATTAAATTACGTATTTAAAATATTTTGAGTATATTTGAAATTTGATCATTACTTTACTTTGCTGAAAAAAAGGCTAATTGATAAAAATTAATTTAGTAAATTAATCAAAATTTCAAATCGAATTGTTTGAGGAAATTATGATTTTGGTTTGTATATCTTCATTCAAAATTTCAAACTGCGAAGACTTTATAAAAAATTTGTTGTTCCGGGGATATTTTTCGATGAATTGAAGCATTACTAATTAAAAATCTATTTAAACACTATAATTTTATGCAGTAGAAGATAGCTAAATCAAAAACTGGTAAGTATTTTTAGATTTAGAAGCGAGTTAAATGTTACAAACTGGCAAAGAAGAGTTCTGCTTCAAAAAGATTGATTGATTTTTAGTCGATTATTAACCAGAACTAAATTCAATTTTTTATAAAAATGCAAAAAATGTTTATAAAAAATAAAAATTAACCTAATCAGATTTATTTGCTAAATATTTTATCTATTTTAAAATTTATTAAATTTTAATAAAATTTTAAAAAAGTATAATTAAAAAAAGAATCAAATTTTGCTTTTTGTTTTTCTAATCAATTTTTCCATCATGTCCCATTGATCATTTGTGACAGAGTACAAATCATTAAACTCTCCAGACTTAATTAGATTTTGAAAATAAATAAATAAATTATTTTTTTTTAATTAATACTGAATAAGTTAATTCTCCACCATCAAAATCTATTACTTGACCAGTCAGCCAGTTTGAATAATCGCTCAAAAGATAGCATGCTAGATTTGACAGTTCTTCTTTTTCACCCAATCTGCCTATCGGAATTTTATGCTTGATGTTATCAACAAACAGCCCAGTCGGGTCTAATCTGCTAAAAGCGCCCTAAAAATTAAAATAATTTTTAGTTAAAATTCAAAAAAACGTGAAATGGTTTATTAGTCTATTAGTTTTTTATTATAATGTTTACTATAAAAAATATAAAGTTCATACTTCAGTATAAATTGGACCAGGTGATATTCCGTTGAATCTCATACCGTATTTGGACCATTCAGTAGCAAGAGATCTAATTTATCTTTTCGGATTTAATATCTTTATATATAGAGTGAAAAAAAATAACCTAGTAAGAGCAACTATTCCTGATTTGGCGCATGCTGACGGAACAACAAAACCACTTCCTGTCTCAGCATAAGTTGTGATTATATTAAGAAAAGAAGCACCTTCAAAATCATTAAAATATAGCGATAATTAACTTTTTTTTAAATACTTTTTCCTTCTTTTATTAAACGTTTTCCAATCACTAAAGTTGTATTCAATGTACCTAACAAAACTATATCGATTATAGTTTTTACAGCATTAGGAGATAAGCGTTCAGTTGGGGAAATGAAATTTCCGGCAGCATTATTAATAACCATAGAAGGTAGACCACCTAAAGTTTGGACACAGTGGTCTAAGCTTTTCTCAATTTGTTCTGGAACTCTGACATCAGCTGGATAAAAAGAGGCTTTATTGTTTGTTGAAGAAGTTATTTCTTCAACAGCTGACTTGAGAACTTCTTCTCTTCGGCTAGTGATGAAAACTTGGGCGCCAAGTTTAGAAAGAGTTAGTGCCATGCTTTTGCCGAGACCGGTACCTCCACCAGTAATGAATGCAATTTTTCCCTTAAAAGTATTTTCAGGAAGCATCGGTGTTTTGATGGCTGGAAAGAATTTTGAATTTGAGGAAAAGTCTGGCCGAAGATTTTCATTCTTTAATTTATTTTTCTTTATAGTGATATTTTTAAATTAAAATAAAAATACCATTTTATCTCAAATATTTTTTAATTTTTCTAAATTCAAAATAATTTTTTAATATTTCTTTGCCTAATAATTAGGTAATACTGCTCCTCAGACTCATTAAATCAGTTTTATTTTAAGCATCATCTCTTCGAATAGCTCAAAAGTGGTATCATCATTTGGAGCAGTTTTTTATTAAAAAATTTGTGAGAAAAAAGAATTTGGTTCGACTCATACAAGATAAAAAGTCAAACTAAAACATCTTTTTTAAACGCTATTTACCAAAGATTTTGGCCCTGATTATATACTAATAAATATATAAACGGAATTTGACTTCTTTGGAAACAAAATATTTGACTTATTGCTCAGTTTAGTGTTAAAAGTCATCATTGATTAAGTATGAGACGAAAAATAATTAAAGCATCACCGCAATAGATTTCAAAATTTTTATTTAAATGCTAAATTTTTCTAAATAAATGAGAATTTTTATAAGCGTTTATATATTTATAGTCAAGTTTATTTTGTTTATCTGCAGAAATTTCAGCTTAAATCAGTTTTTATCAAATCAGTTTCTTAAAAAGAAGACTAACAATTTAAGTGAAGAAATGAAGCTAAATAAATATTTGTTTCAATTCAGTTAGTTATATTTAGTTTGAAAATTTTTTTACAATAATTAATTTTCTATTAACCACGAAAAATTGGTTTGATCATAATTTTTCGTTAAAAAGATTTTTTTTTGGGAACATTTTTTTAATTGTGGAGAATCAATAAATTAAATTTTTTATTTTATTAAACAATTAAAGCAAACTAGACTGTTCTTGCTGACAATACTTTGGCAAAAGCAATATTTAGAAATATTTCATTCATTTATTTTTTTAATACAGAAAGAAAATTTTATAACTATATTTTATTTTTTAATAAATAAAGAAAAAAAATTAAACTTTAATATTTAATAAATGATATTACTTATCTTATAAAAATAATAATAATAATATTTTCTTTTGCGGTTCCAGATAATTAACCTAAAATAACTAATTAAAAAATTTATTAGAAACTTTATTTAGTTAATCAAGGTTAAATTTTTTTTTTCTTTATTAGTTAAAAAATAAAATGATCAAATTTTAACAAATTTTGTATTTTTTTTTCAGTTCATCTTTTTTTTTAAATTAATCTTTTGCTTAAAAAAAATAAAAGAATGAAATTTTTCTGAATATTGCTTTTGCCCAAGTATATTCACCAAAAACTGTTTAGTTTGCTTCAATTGTTTAATAAAATAGAAAATGAGTTTATTGATTCCCCACAATTAAAAAAATGATTCATTTGGTAACCTGATCTTTTACGGCACCCTAGAATTAACCTAAAATTATTAATTTAAAAAGTTATTAGAAAATTTACTTGACTAATAAAACAATAGTTTTTTTTTTCTTTGGTAAAAAATGCATAACAAAAACAAGTTATATTTGCACTTTTCAAACTAAAATTTTAAATTTTTTATTCGTATACCAGAAAAAATTGTAAACTATTACTTAACCAATATTTCAGATAAATTTAAATTAATAGAAAAAAACCTATTATTTGGTCTTTGAATAGCAAATAATGATTAAACAACTGTTAAACAAAACATTTATCAATTCTCTAAAAAATAATGTAAGTCATTTGAGAACCATTCATACAACTGATGCCCGAAAATATGCACCATTGATTCCAATTGTAATTGAGCAAAGTGGAAGAGGAGAAAGAGCTTATGACATTTACTCAAGATTACTAAAAGAAAGAATTATATGTTTTATGGGACCTGTATATGTTAGAAAATTTTTTTTATTAAGATGAATAACACTGATTTTTAAGGTAACTGATGAACTGGCTAGTGTTGTCATTGCTCAGTTACTATTTTTGCAATCCGAAAGCAGCAAGAAACCAATACACATGTACATTAATAGTCCTGGTGGATCAGTTACTGCGGGTTTGGCAATTTATGACACAATGCAGTACATAGTGCCACCAATTGCAACATGGTGTGTTGGCCAAGCATCTAGTATGGGATCTTTACTTCTTGCTTCGGGTTCTCATGGAATGCGCCATTCATTGCCTCATTCAAGAATTATGATTCATCAACCTTCCGGTGGAGTTCAAGTAATCAAAAAAATTTGTTTAAGCTATTATCATTTTTATTTATAAATAGGGTCAAGCTACTGATATTTTGATTCATGCTGAAGAAATATCAAAATTGAAGAAGCAAATTAACAAAATTTACTCAAAACATACCGGAAAACCAATAGAAGAAATCGGTAAATGATATCTATTTTAAAAAAAAAAATTAATATTTCAAAACATTAGAGAGAAATATGGAACGAGATAAGTTTATGAGTGCAAGTGACGCACTTGATTTTGGCCTCATAGACAAAATTTTGGCGCATCCAGATCTAGATCCAAAAAAAAATTGATTAATTCAAACAATTTATATAATTTTAACCGATTATAGTAATCGTTCATTTTAATAATAAATTAATAATTTAATATGTAAATATATATTAAATAATAATTTTCAAATCAATCTTACAATTTCATTCTAGCACTAATTTTGTTTTAAATTAAAAAATAAACCAAAATTTTTTAACCTAAACTTTAAAAGCTAATACTCATATATAAGTCCAAAATGATTCGTGTCACGAAAAAATAAGAAGATTATTTTTAATATTATCTTTAGTTTAGATTTCGCACTCATTACAAATGAAACTAGTTTTGTTTTTAATAAATTTAACGCAATTATCAAATACGTAATTAATGGATCTTTCTAATTGTTGAATCTTAAATTCAGAATATTTTGTTTTAACGAAATTATTTTCAAAAAAAAATTCTGAAATTCTCTCAAATTTATCATTTTTTACCATGACAATTTTACGTAAAATTGTCAAAATTTTATATTATATTTGCTTTGAAAAAAACAGTTATTTAAATTAAATTTCATTACTGATCTAATACAAAATTTATACAAATTCATTTTACTTGTCTTTTTATAAAATAAAAATTAAAAAAATATTATTCCAAGCGGAAAAAAGTTAAAAAAAATCTCAATCAGTTTAATTTAGTTTATTAATAAAAGCAAAATTTCTACGAATACTCTTCTGAGTGTGAAAGAGTACTCGTAGTGTTTTTAGTGCTGAAGAAAGATCTCGGATCTCTTGTATACCTCTTTAATCAATTTTTTATTTTCGACTAATAAGTAATTAATATTTTTTATATTATTAATATTATTTAAGTGGTAAATGGTGGCCAGTAAATAATGAATCAATTGATTAAAATTATAAATCAGAATGATAAATTTTAAATTAATAAATGGAGAGAACCAGCTCGAAAAATCAACTTTAACGGTACCCCCAGTTAGGGGATGGAATGAAAAAAGGAAGTCTCAGTCGCCAGAACCGGAACAAATTAAAAGACAGTTTTCATCAAAGAGATGTTATCGTTGTAACAAAATTTTACATATCCAATGTAACTGTCCAAATCCGGAAAGCGATGAAAACTAGATGATGAACAATTCACACGCTAACACATTTATTAACACATTCATTACCTCATTTATTCTTTTTTCCTTTTATTTTTTTTTATTTGTCTTATTCCATTGTGTAATTGCTACCTTACTATTTCTTCTTTTTTTCCTGAAACTTGAACTATTTAAACATGTGCCACATGAAACAATCTTTTCCAATTTATGTCTTTTCAACTTTAATTTTTTTTAGCTTATTTACTCTATTTTGATTCTTTTTTTTTATCTAATTTTATTAACTTTAATTTTATTTTTATTTTATTTTTTTATTTTATTTTTAATTTATTCTGAAGGAGCTTTAGCTCGGTACAGAAAACAAATAAATAAATAAATAAATAAAAATAAATAAATATTCAACTTTATGTTTAATTTTTTTTTATATATTTTCAAAATGAGATTTTTATCTTGATTTTAATCAATTTAATTTTGATCATGTGATCACGATCATGAACTTCAAGTAGCCCAAAGTAATTGCATAGTTTTAGAATACTTTTCAATGGCATTAAATATGCAGAAAACTGCAGTTTTTTTTGCAGAATATTAAGTTAATTTGCTTATTATTATGCACTTTACAGAACTAAATTATTTCTTTTTGAAATTAAGTTTTTTAGATTCTCTGAATCGAAAAGAACTTAATAACCCTTTTTAAAGTTGAGTTTCAAGAAAACAAGTAACTTTTTTATCACTATCAACATCAAGATAGTGTTGGCAATCGACTCCAATCAATTGAAAGAATTCAAAAATTGACTAAACATTTTTAAATCAATTTTTGAAGTTTATTAATTGATTAGATTCGATTTTCAACATTTATTTAAAATCGGTTAATTTTTTAAAATTTGAATTCTTAAGATTTGTTATTCTTTTGTTTGAAAATTAATTGTCAACACTACATCCAGGTCTAGTAAGTACAATCTATCATTATTAATTTTGAGATTTTATTTATTATTTCAATTAATTAAGGCTACTCTTGTATTTAAAATCAATGATCTTTTAAAAATTTTGAATTTCAGAATTCGTCCTTAAGTGGACGAGGGGTTTTGACGCATGAAAAATAATGTTATAGCGTAAAAAATTAAACTATCGCATAATGAATAAAAAGTTAAGATTATTTTATTTTTTTTCTTTCTCTTAAATTTTTTTATTTAAGTATAAAAAATCTTTGTCCAAGGTAATTCGTTACTCGGCCTAGACTAGGGAAAAAAAAGAAAAGATCTTTCATCAACACTTTTCAATAGGAGCTCAAGTATCTAAAGTGGCTCCATTATCTGAAATGGCTCAAGTTACTGCAGGAGATCATGTTGATCAAGATGATCAAGTTTATGAGGTCTTTCAAAATTCGGAACTGTTGAACTGACAAAAAGAGGAGGTCGTCCAACTAAACTTAAGGCTAACGTTGAGCTAAGTAATACTGAAGAAACTCAAGCTAAAAAAAAGACGTGGTCGATCACCAGAGACCAAGTCAGCTTTGAATATTGATTACGTTACGTTTTTTTTATGGTATAGTTTTTTTTAGGTTTAGCTTATTTAATCATATCCGAGACTAATTATTAAATGCTATTGTGACTAAATGCTATTCTTTATACTTTACTTAATTTCTTTATGTTTATGCGCTAAATTTTTTTTTTGTGCGTCAAATACATTTTTCATTTTAAGTAAAACATATTATATGCTTTTTAATTTTTTAAATTTAGATTTCTTAGGTGAAAAATTTTATTCCATTTTATTATTGTGTAACAAAACGAACGAAAGCATTATCTTTTTTCCTAAACTGATTTTAAAATTACTATTGATTTAATATAAAAATTTGTTTGTGAGCTTTTTCAATTTTAACCTGAGAAAAAATAAAATTATGCAACATGCGATAAAGCTTCCCTGAAGATAATTTCTTGGAATAATTTATGATTAAACTCTGATCAGTAATATTAAAAAATAAATAGAAAATTTAAAAACCATCCAAAGCTATGGTGTCTTATATTTTTATTTTGATAGTTTTTTAATTAAGATAGATCAAATGCTATCAATAATAGTGAAAAAAGTCTCTATAGGATTTCACTTCAAAGTTATAAAAACTTTTTTTGATATTTAATTTTATTAAATTTTATTCATGAATAACATTTCGAAATTTTTAATATGTCACTCAATGAATTAGAGTTTTATTTTTAATTTTTTTTTGCTCTCAATCACATTGTGCTAGGCTTTTTATTTTAAATTTTTTACAAAACATTTTTAGAAAAAATTTCTGATCATAACTGATACTCATAAAATTTTAGCCATGCATTGATATAATGATTTTTAAAATAAAAGAATTCAAACTATTATTTTTGATAGAATTTTAAAATAAATTTTAGGTATTAATGTAGCTTTTTAGAGAAGAAGAAGGAAACTTTCATCAGAATTTGGATTATGCTAGATATTCCTATTTATTTTAATGCAGGATTATTATTGAAATATTATTTTAATCAACATTATGTTTAAATAATAGTAATAGTAATTGATAATATTTTCAAATAATTTTAATTATTTTTGAAATCAATTTTTTTTGAATCTTGTATCTCTTTTTAAATGTCAATCTTTGATTCTTTTTTGTTAAATTTATCGTGAATTTATTTTGTAATGTTAATTTAGCTATGAGCCTAGCATCATAGTGAAGGCAAATTAGCATTTATTATATAACAAAAAATGAATTAAAATTTTCATTTTTCATTAAGTCGATGATTCAAAAACTCAATTTAGAATTTTCTCTAAGTTAAAATTAATTTTTTTTTAAATCGACAATTGAAAGCCTTAAGAGGGATTTTTTTTTCTAATTAATAAATTTTAAATTGCTGCATCAATTAAGTTTAACATTTGCTGGAGAACCGCATTAATCGATATTGCAAATGTTCAGAGTAAGTGTTCAGATTCTAAATTCTCTTTTTTTCAATCATAATTCATAATTTTAAATAATTCTCCTTATAACACCTATCTAATGATTTATTTGATTTGAAACGAAAGATTAATGAAAGCTGTCTAAAAGCTGATTTAATTCTATAAACTAAAAATCAACTTTAAATTTTAATTTAGACTTTAATATCGAAAATGAAAAATTCGATTTTTTAAAATTCAATTTTTTTGGATAAACAAATCGATCATGGAAAAACTTGTGTATAACTGCTTGCGATTCACAAAATGGATACCAGTTATTTTCATAGCTGCCATAATTGCTTGGTCCTATTATGCTTACATTGTACAATTGTGTCTATGTAAGCTCTATTTTTTGATGCCTATTTTTTCTTAAATAACCTTTTTTTAAGATCATGTTGAAGAAATATCAAAAAGAAGTAATTTAATTTATTCAATTTTAAAAAATAAAAATTTATTTTAATAATTAATCGAGGAAGAAAATTAAAAAAATCTTTAGTTTTTACTGTTCAAAACCTAAATCTTTTCTTTTCACTTCTAATAAAGTTTTTAATCAGTAATAATTTAAAAGAGTATGTCCGATAAAAGTCCATTTTTCTCATTCTTAAATTTTGTCTTAGAGTTAGAAGACAAACTATAGCTCATTTTGAAGCTCTTGAGACAAAGATAAAAGAAAAGAACAGCTCTAGCATTTTTAAGGCCATGGACCAACTTTTAAATTTAAGAGCTGTTCTTTTTTTTCTTTGTCTCAAAACCTTCAAAATGAGCTATTATTTGTTTTCTAACTCTAAGACAAAATTTAAGAATGAGAAAAAATGGATTCTTTTGAAAGAAAGAAAGAAGAATTTAAAAAATATAATTTTAAGTACGAAAAGTTTTAAGAAACCTTAAGATCCATCAGAATTTATTAAAGTGTTCTATTTTTGTTGTTGTTAGAATTTTTTTTACCATTTCAAATGGTAAAAAAATTTAAAAATTCCTAAAGTAGTTTTCCTAAAAGTTAGGCTAAAAAGAATGACTTGGACTCATTCTTATTAGTGTCTAGTTCACTGAAAATATTTAAGAGCTTAGTTTTAAATTAGAGATCAAAAAATTTTCAGCTTAAGTCTTTACATTGTGTCACTTTGATTACAATTTATCTCTAAAAATTTCAGGAATCAAATTCCTAATTCCATATTCCTAATTTAATTTTTGAAAAATTTAAAGTTAAGCATATTTGATTGTTACAATTGACTTTAAAATTTTACAAAACCGCTTATGAGTTGACTAATTCTTAGATGATTATATTAGATAGATTTAAGTTTGATAAAAGTAATCTGAAATTTCATAATTCACTATTTTAAGTTTAGCTTGTTTGAAATAATTATCCATGAAATCGTAAAATTCAGCTAAAAAAATTGATAAATAAAATTAGACCATAATGTAAAGATTTTTAACTTTTAAGCCTCTTCCTTATTAAAAACTAAAAAAAACATTGAATCAACATTATTTTTTTTTTTAAATAATTTTATTTTAAGTTATCTTTATATTTCTGTACCATATATTTCTTATAATGCTTGCATGGTCATACTATCAAACCATATTCACGCCAATGAAACAGCCTACAAGCGAAGTAATTTTTCTTTTTCCTTTAATTTAAATAAATAAAATCTTTAAAACAAAACAAGTTTTATTTAAAAGAAACTGATATATATCAGATGCAAATATCTGAGAGCGAAATGACAACAAAAGCTTTAATAGATAAAAAAGCAAAAGATCTACCTATTTTAACTCGGACTAGTAGTGGTAATGCTCGATATTGTGACAGATGCAAGTGTATTAAGCCAGATCGTGCGCATCATTGTAGTATTTGCCAAGTATGTGTCTTAAAAATGGACCATCATTGCCCATGGGTCAACAATTGTGTCGGATATTCTAACTACAAATTTTTCATTCTTTTTCTCTTTTATGGTGTTTTGTACTGCACTTACATATGTGCAACCAGCTTAGAATATTTCATCAAATTTTGGGATGTAGGATTCTATAATATTTAAATTTAATATGAAAAACTTATTTTATTTAAAAGGAAATTCAGTCATTCCAAGCAGGGAAATTTCATCTCTTAATTCTATTTTTTGTAGCAATAATGTTCGGTATAAGTGTTAGCACCTTATTAGCCTATCATGTTTATTTGACAAGCAAAAATTGTACCACATTAGGTAACTAAATAAAAAGCTCGATTTAAATTGTTAATTTTAAAACATGGGTTTTTCAAGAATCATTTAGGTCTCCAATATTTATGAGCACTGGTTTAGCAGACAAAGATGGCTTCAATCTAGGTGTTTCGGAAAATTTTAAACAAATATTTGGAGATTGTTGGTGGAGAGCACTTGTCCCTATTTTTACAAGGTAAGTTTCTTTTACTCGAAGTAAAGATGAGAAAAGTTAAAAAATAAGGGTCGGTTTACTTTTTTGCTTATTAAGCACTTTTAATGGAGCTGATTATTCACAAATGGTTCGACTGAATCTACGCGTTATGCATAATGATGACAAATTTTCCAAGGTTACAATCATGGGAAATGGTCTGGGCTACTCTTCTACGATTTTTACCAATTTTGATTCTATATGTAGCAATAATGATTTTCCGAGTATGATTAAAAGTTATTATAGACCTCAGTTGGCAAGAAATCCTTTGGTTGATGATTCTTTTTTGACAACATCGTTTGATGATTCATTTAACCCTCATTTTAACAAAATAAATGAATACCGGGATACAGTTTTAGAGAAAAATTTTCAAACACTAAACACAGTTAATGTAATAAATAATGTGAAAAGACATTCGTCAATTACATTTGCCTCAGTATTTAATCAAAAAGATTCTGAGCGATGTGCCCCAAAAACATGTCAAATAAGCAACAATTTAGTTGAACCAAGGTTAAAATTTTAGGTTTTGCATGCATTTTTATGTTTTTGATCTAACCGACTAATATTTTTTATTTTTTAAATCTTGATCAATTTTTTTCTGGAATTAATTTAAAAATTTATTTCTAGCATAACTGATGGAATCAAATTTCCGACATCTGTAAAGCAATCAATAGCAGCGTCCAACCAAAGTTATAATACCACAGATATGCTACTTTTGAATGAAAGACAGGCGTTAAATTCTAGAAATAGATCTTTAGAACAAATAAGAATTACGATGGAATAGAAAAACATTAGGTCTGAAACAAGCGGTGCTCTCTTCTAGTTCAAATCTATTTTAGTTGGTTTCGTGATATTTAATTTTTTTAATGTGTCAAATATTTTAACTATTAGATAAATATATTTTTTAATTAATTTTAAAATTTATTTCAACTCTTAAATAACAAAAATTTGATTATTTTGTAACTCAATGTACTTCGTTTATTTGTATTGAATTCATTAATGTTCAATAAAATTAATTTGAAAATTAACAGTTTGAAAATTGACTCTTTGAGCGTAATATCTCAAAAGCTTATTCCCAAATGAACTTTTAATTTGTCATTTTTATTAGCAATAATGTACCCTGAGATCAAAATTGGATCCCTGTTGTTTAAAAATTTTTCACGAACAATACTAAAAGGTTTTAAATGAAATTAAATAAAAAACATTATTAATTTTCTTAATAAAAAATAAATTATTCTAAGTCCCGTGTCACAATTATTATACAAAGAATGTTACTTTATTTAATAATCCAAGGAATGTTTACAACTTTGTTTTGAATAAAAAGTAATTTAATGAACAATTTTCCGAAAAAATAATAAAAATATTATTAAGATTGCCATTATCTTCGTTTTGGCGAAACAAATCCACTACCGAAAAACAAAATTCCAATGCGTCCAAAGATAGTAAACAAAAGGCATATCAAAATGTAAATATTCGACTTGTACCAAAAAATGTGACATCCTCAAAAATTGACTATTCACGTAGTTACACTGCAAATAATTTTATTACAGCTGTACGAGCTATGCATGAGTATCTTTTAGGAGCCAAGTGAAAAATAATACTCTTAATCTTCAAATATTTACTTGGATCTTTTTTTCAGAGATTTAGAAGGCCTAATTAAATACAAAAGAAGGAATCCCTTTGATGAGTATGGTCAAAGTGAATTAATTAATGTTTATCTCAGATCGGAAGTTGAGGCAAAAGCACTATCTATTTGGGGCTCACTAGAAAATATACAAAGAGAAAAAGAAAAGCATAGAAAAGAGTACGATCAGCAGCGACAAGCTGTTTTTATTCTCAAAAAATCTCTAAAGGATTATCATAACCGAGTTGAACAATTGGAAAATCCATTTACAGATAAGCAATATGTAAATTTTATTTTTTAAAAAATGCTAATTTCATTTTTTTTCAAATTAAAAAAGTCAAACACAACAATATTTAAAACCTTATCCGGAAAGGTAGTCCTTAGTGCAATTGCAATGTAATATCTATTAATCTTTTAAAGTTCAATAACTGTTTTTGTTTTGTTTTTTTCAAAAGTAATGCAATGAATTTTGTTGTTAAACTTGTTGGATGGATTTATTCAGGCTCATCAAGTTTATTTTCAGAAGCTGTACATTCCTTTGCAGACACAATGAACCAACTTATTCTGGCATTCGGTTTGCATCAGTCATTGAAGCGGCCTAATAGTGAACATCCGTAATCATTTAAAAAATAGTCAGTTCTTTAATTTATTAATATTCTTTTTAAGTTACGGATATTCAAACATGACTTATATAACATCTTTAATTTCGGGAGTTGGAATATTCTGTTTCGGAACGGGCCTATCCTGGTATCATGGAATTACTGGTCTCCTTGACCCGCATCCTATTGAATCTCTCAATTGGGTATTAACTTAAGCTTTATGAAGTGTAAAATGTGCTAATAAAAAAAAAGGCTTTAGTGCTGCTGGTTGGGTCGGCATTTAGTGAGAGTGGAACACTGGCCATGGCTTATTTGGATACAAAACAAAATGCTCAAAAGCTTGGTCTTAACTTTTGGGACTACGTAATTCAAGGATACAAACCGAGTGTTAATGTAGTTTTACTTGAAGACATGGCTGCTGTCTTAGGAGTTGTAATAGCAGGTAGTTGCATGACCATTACTTATTATACAGGTAATCCGATCGCCGACTGCGTTGGCTCTTTGCTAGTGGGTGCTGTTATGGGTGGTGTGGCTAGTTTTATAATCTATACTAACACTACTGCCTTGGTAGGAAGGTAATTAAGTCAAATTTTTTAATATTGAAAAAAAAAATTTCATTAAGATCGATTCCGACTCCGAAAATAAACATGATTAGCAATGATTTAGAATCAGACATAATGATCAGATCAATACATGATGTAAAAGCAACTGACTTGGGCAGTCAGACAGTTATGTTCAAAGCTGAAGTGGATATTGATGGGCGAGAGATGACACGCTCCTATTTGGAAAAAATAAATATTGAAAATTTGTTGGATGTAAGATAAAAAATGTCTCTCATGCCATGTCACAAGCTGATCACATTTTTTGACCAGTTTAATTTCTCTTATTCAGAGACCATCACTTTATATGTGGCCGTGATTAAGACAGATTCAATTAAATTTTCAAATTTTAAGAAAAAGGAATATTTGGAGTCCTTAAAAGCTTTTTGAACTTACATTCATTTGACAATTAACAAAATTTGAATTCAAATTAAAATACAATATTTATCTGATGACTAAATTAAAATTTAATTCATAATATTAAGAAACTTCATAATATTGAGATAGCAATTATACGACTCAAGCGCCTCAGGAGCAAGCATGGTACTTGAGAAGTTATTTTCTGTGATCTTTTCAAATTCAAAAAATGAAATCAATGGCAATAGAATTTATGAAAGAATGTGTTTTAGAGATGCAATAATTTTAGAAAAAGTTGTTAAGGCTAAAGAAATTTGTTAAATCGTAAATTAAGCTCTTTTTTTTGACTCTGAAATTAATTTCCATTTTACCTGAATCCTTTGCACTGAAATAAAGTGCAAAATCAGTTTTCGGCATTGTTCTACTTTTTCTTCGATCAGTTTTTTTCTCCATATACTTTACATTGAATTGGTTATAAAAAGATGGCCAGTTTTTTACATTAAGTGTACATTCAGATAACAAACATAAAAATTTTAATTTAAGGAATTGAGCAATATTAATAATGTTCAGGATGCTGAAAAATTCATGCTTAAACATGGAGAGAATATTGTCGACAGAGTCGGAGCAGAAATTGACAGAATCGAACGAAATTTAAGAGTAAATTAAAATTTCAATATGCAAATGTAATATTTTTTATTTTATTTAAATAGAAAAAATATCCTGATCTACGTCACGTCGATTTGGAAGTATTGTAGAGCTACGAATATTTTAAATTTAGCTTAATTAATAAAGATAAATTAATTTATCTTTAAAAATATGTATATATTTTAGTTAATTTAAAAGAAAAAGATAGTCCAAAACTTTAATTTTATTAACACGGTGACTAAATCAATTTTATGTTATTTTCATTTTTATATAAATAATTAGAAGTAGTCTAGTTTTTAGTAAAGATCAACAAATAAATTTGTATCTAATATAAAAACAGACTAGTTTTTCTACAGTCTAATCAAAGTTATATCCATAGTAACCAATTTGAGAAAATATTCTTTTAAATCTGATACTTTAAATTTGAAAAATAAAAATTTGAAAAAATGAGCTGCTTTGATAAGAATTGGTTTAAAAATGATTACGGTTCCAAGGTTCTTCAGGCATTTCGCCAAAAAGACAAAATTCGAGTTTATGGTAAGAAAAAATTATTGTTAATTTTCTTCAGAGATTCTATTTAGGGTTAATTGAAAAACCTACACTTCCTGGCTCTTTTACACAATATGAAGAAGCAAAATTCAAAATTTTAATTTTGGGACGGTCATTCTCAGGAAAGACGTCATTTTTAAACAGCTTTATTTCGTCAAAAATAAATTCTAAAGAATATATTGAAACACCAGGTAAATTATAATTTTTTAAAAATATAGGATTCAATTTAAAAAAAAACTTTTTTGAAGGTATTCAAATTACTAGTTTATATTGGCCAGTAAAGATGGTGGATTCAGAAAAATTGATGGTATTCAATCTCGGATTTTGGGATATAGGAGATTTTGCCTCTAAAAAATACACTTATATACAACCAGTAAGTAAAATATCTTATTTTTGAAATATTAGTTCCATATGACTCCATGAAACTATGTAGAGTCTCGAAAATTAACTTGTCACATCATCATTTCAAATAATATGATCTGATATCAACTGAAAATAGCTATCAGCTGATATCATTTTTTTGTCCCTTTCTCATATCAGTTGATAATACCTAATATTAGTAGAAATGTTATTTTAAGAAATTACTTTTAAAGTATAAATTAAAAAAATTAAATTTTTAGGATTAAATCTGTATTTGTATTTACTGTTCTTCAGTTAATAAAAGGGTCCCTCTTAGTACTCCTTTATCTCAATCTTTTAATAATATAATTTAGCTTTTTATTACCTTTTTAAAACGGTTTTATCGAATTAATCTATATTTTAACAAATACAGATTCTTGTTGAATTTAAAGTTTTCTACTAATTATTTATAAATATATTTTAAAATAAAAATACACTAAAGCGGTCAATTCTAACAGAATAAATCCGATTGAAAATCTTTGACATGATTTAAACCAATCTGTAAGAAAAAAATTTACCGAAAATAACCGGGAATTAAATCATGCCATAAATGTACTGTAAAATACATAAATGTTTATTTTGTAAAAATAACTATTTTTTTCCAGTTTTTTGAAATTTACATTTTAAAATTGATTTCTAAAAAAATTTTTTATTTTATTAATATAAGGTATTAAAAGTGATATTAGCTGATACCAACTGATATGAGAAAGGAACAAAAAAAATGATCTTAACTGATATCAACTGACAGCTATTATCAGTTGATATCAGATTATATTTTTTTATATCGGAAAAAAGCTATAATAATATAATGATTAATACGTTTATGAGTGATGTTTGGATTAACATGGCTTAATTAAACCAATATTTCTTCCAAAAATTTATCTAATTTCTTTTTATTAGATCTTTTTTGATTCAACAACTTCATTTTTTAATTTTTTCCAATCTCTATTTGGTTTAAATAATTATTAGCAAATTTCAAGTCTCAAATTGTTTTAAAAGTTATTTTTCTTAATAGTATTTGACAGACTAATGGAAAATTAATCAATAAAATATTGTTAATTTTTCAATTTAATAAATTAATTGTTTCATTTAATTAAATTTTTTCTATTTTAGGCAAGTGTTGAATGTTTAGACTGCAGAATATTTGTTTTTTCATGGATCGATAAACAAAGTTTTGTTGAAATTCTTGATATTTTGAAGCAGTTATCATTGGACCAAAGTGAAGAAAAAGTTCCAAACATTATTGTTGGAACAAAGTTAATATTTATTTTTTTCTCCATTAAAATCAAATTAAAGTTATTTTTATCAAGATTCGATAAAGTGATTCATAGTGAAATCGGTCCAGAATTGATTAATGAAATAGAAAAATTCACTGGCACAAAAATTATTAACTTTAGTTCGATTGTTAACCAGTCATTTGATCAATTGAGTTTGATTATGAATCGTATTTGTGAAGTTTTATGGGATAAAAAATATGGAAAATGAAATTTTTTTAATTTTTGAATAAATTCTTAAATTATATTTTAATTCCAAAACCTAGGACGTAATAAACCTATGATTTTAGTATTAACTGCTCTAATATTTATATCAGTCTCAGATGGCAAATAAAAAGCCGCTTTGTAGATATGGCGATAAATGCTTTAGAAAAAATCTAAACCATCTAAAAAATTATGAGCATTCATCGGAACAACTAAATGATGAAAATTCTTATCACAAAGACGAAAATGAGTCGTTAAACAAATCAGAAAAATTAGATCTTTTGACAAAAAAATCCGAAAACTGCACAGAACAAAATATACCTCTAAAAGAAATTGAAAAATTTGATTTATCAAAAATCTCTGGTAATAAATAAAAATATTGAATTTTTTTATATTAATCAATACAAGATATGAGAAAATTTGTCACTGAAACAAATAGAATGGAAATGCCTGAAGACTTCTATCAATTTTTGGAATTTTGTAAAACAATAAATGAATCTGATCCCAAATGTAATCGAGCATAAACTCTTTAAAATTATTATTACCAAAATTTAAATTTTAAAAGATGCATTAAAAGATATAGGAATAGAACTAACTGGAATATATGATCTTGTTATAAGAGGATACAAACTTGACTATAGGCTTCATGCACGATATTTTTTGGACCCTCCTGAATTTCAAACAGTCCTTAAAGTTATCAATAGTCCGAGTGAAACACATTTTGGATATTTTAGGTAAAATATGCTGCTTTTAAACAATAAAAAATTGAAAATTTGAACTCAAGAGATGATCCTGATGAGCTGCCTAGCTTTGTTGCTGTCAGTGAGCCAAAATTAGACTGCAAAATTCACATAAAAAGTGATAATTTATTCGGAGCATTAAAGTAAATTTTACGCATGATCAATGTTTTAAGCTTAATTAAAAGTTATGTAGTTGGTATTTAGATGAGTTATTGAGTGGAAGAAGTTATAAAATTGGTTCATCATTGGAAATAGTTAAAAACTTAAAATCTTCTTTTGATTTATGGTGTGAAAAGCTTAAATCATCGAAATCATTTTCATTAGGCTTGAAAACTCCGCGTATAAAATCTAGAGACAAAAAGATGAATGCGAAAACTTTTCATACATCAGGACTAGTTGTTCCTGTGGACTCAAAGTATTTTTGAAAATATTCTATCAAAATTAGATTAAATTTAAAAACTTTAAGTGGATTTGGATACCGAGAAATTCCAGAAACTTATGGTTAATTTCGATTAAATAGATTTAATTATTTTTTTAATCAGATTTTTTTAAAGAAAAGCAAAAACAATTATTTAAAATTTTCTGCGATAAAAATCAGGAACAAAAAAAACATGCCAGCGACAGAATTCAAGAGATAATAACTCTAATTCAGTTTGCAAATGACGAAATAGACTACGGAATGGGCCTGGAGTTCGGTCTAAACATGTTTTGTTTTGGCGATGTTGGACTTCATAAATTTGTTAAAATTATATTACCTACAGCTTATGAACTTTTGGGCCGAAGTCTTTATGCTGAAATAATTACAGAACATCTTAAGAACAGAAAAGTATTAAATTAAACAATCTATTTTGAGATTTTTCCAATAAATTTAATCGAAATTCAAAAATTGTAAACAAATTAAGAATTATTTTTTTTTAAATAAAATATCGAATTTTCATTTTTTTATTTTTAGAAATTAAAATTAAAAAAAAAACACTGTACCGAAGCTCATTAGCTAAAATTAAGTTTCTAAAATTAAGTGCTGTTATCAATTTTGTTTTAATTTACTCATATTTAAAACAAAATAAAGTACGTTTCTAAACAAAGTTAAGACAAATCCCAAATTCGAGTTAATTACGAATTATTGCGATATTATTTTTAAAATTTTTCTAATCACAGTTAAAAGATGAAAAAATTTAAATTTTAAATATTTGAACTCAGACTAAAATCGTCAAAAATTTCAGAGCTGATATCAGAGTCATGCAAGTTTATGAAACTTGTTTCATTTCTTAAATTACTTGTCTGATTATTCATTTGAGTTAAATTTAGATTTGCTTCTCTAAATGTTCGAATTTTTTGTCTAATCTTTTCTTCAAAATGCAACGCAGTTTTTGCGACCAAAATAAATTGAAAAACAGCAATTAAAATCAAAGCGACTCCTTGAAAAAAATTTAATTCTTAAGAAAATCTTGCTGATTTCAAATCTACCTGCGGCTATTGGAAGTATAGACATAATTACATCAAAAAATTTGTCATTTTTTTCTTCTAAATGCTCGTTAATAAAATTATTGACTTCCATTTCTTGGTCATAATTAAGTCTTTCAAAAATTTCAGTTTGATTAATCTTCATTGAATATTAGTAAAGCAAAAATAATCAAAAAAAGCTATATTCTATTATTTATTCTTTAGATATATTTTTAGATATGGTTCGTTGACTAAAATAGCTATGCTTTTAAAATTTGAATAATTTTAGTTTATTTTTAAACAAAATTTTCCAAGCATTCTTTTAAAGATGGTTTAAAAATCATAACTGGTTTGAAATTTAGTAAATTGTAGGAATCAGTGATGTCTAATTGAGCATTTTTTGGCCGAAGTGAAAAATCTGTTGTCAAATCTGGTTGAATGAACTCATTTGGTATGTCGTATAACTCAGCCATAATGCCGCATATTTCATACTTGGTGAATGATTCAAGTCCACTGCAGTGAAATATGCCTTTTACTTGGGTGGACCCTGATCCATTCTTTAATTAAAAAAATAGAAAATAAATTGCTGAATTACTTAGAAATTACTTCTTCAAAATATTTAATAATCAAACGGGTCAAAAATCTAGATACGTCAAGACAATGGGTCGGATATCTTGTTTGCTGATGATCCACTTTAATTGGAGCTTGTTTTCTTACATTTCCTATCAAAACATTTATGGCACTTTCACCATAATTTTGTGGTTCGGTAAAGCCATACAACACTGGTACACGGACGATGCAATGCTCTTAAAAGAATAAAAATTTGGGTCAGTAAAAGTTCCAGTTAAAATAAAAAATACTTTCAGAAACATCTGTAGTTACAACTTCTCCGCTTAGTTTACTCAAACCATATTTGTTAAGTGGATTAGGCTTATCGTTTGGCTTATAGGGAGCATTTTTACCATCAAAAACATAATCAGTACTCATATAAATGAATAAGATCCCCAATCGATCTGAAAATTATAAATTGTGTTAAGCTTTTAACAAATTAATAATTTTTAAACTAAAAGCAATAACTTCTATCAGCTACTATATTATTTTATTGACTATTGTTTATCTTATTAAATTGTTTCGAAGAATAGCAGAAAAAATTTAGAATCTTGAATGTTTGATAATTACTTTTATTCATTTTTTAATTTATCAAAAGGTTATTTTTGGTGAATCACTCACTTGAAAAAAAGAATTAAAAATTAAAAAAAAAATAAATAAAAAAACAAAGAGGTTTGCTCTTAAATTAAATAAGAAAAGAACTCAGTTATTTTTCTAAAAAGAACTCAGTTTTAACTGAGTCTAATAAACCCGTTATTTTTTTATTACGGCTTATTAATCATTCATTTAATAATTATTTCCTATAAAATTCCGTTCAAAAACTCATTCCTGACCCATTCCAATTTTTTTTTTTTTAAATACATACAAAATAATAATAATAATAATAATAAGAATAAGCTATAGCAAGCAAGCTTGCGGAGATGACCTACTAGGAGGACATCTATGGTAGCCGAAATTGCGCAGAAAAGATGGAAAATAACAGACAAATACATAATTTTTTTTTTAGTTCAGTAAGAGTCATTGTTTAATTTACTCTAAGAAAGTATTGTATGGAATTAAGTAAGTATTATGTACAAGAATTTTACAAAGGAAAAATATGCAAGAATACAGAAATAGAATATAAAATAGATAAAAAATTCTCATAAAAATGCATTGCTTTTATTTAAAGAAAAATATTTCATTATTAAATTCCTAATTAAATTTGTTTTGGAACGGTTTTTAGATCAGAACGGGTCTGAACTGAGTTTTTGAGCGGGAACCTTATTTGGAAATGGTAAGGGTGAAAAAAATTTCAAAGCCTTAGCAAAAAGTGTGCTTTTTTTCATAAATACGCAAGCCATAATGAAATTACAAAAATTCTCAATCTAAATAACTTTTTACTATGATTCTACATGGATTGACAATGAGCTTTAATTTTATACTAAAAATTTTTGTCCCTTCCTTTTGTGTCCTTTACTTAGAAAGCATAATATCTTGTCCTTTTGTGTCCTTATTTGTCTTTTATTTATTAAGAATATTATTTAAAAAATAAGAAAATCTAAGAATTTTAAATTATTTTAATTTACATTTAATATAATTCCGAAAAGAAATCGCGTTTTCAAGAGGGTGCAATTTAAATAAAGTTAACTTAAGGAATTGATAAAAAACTGAAATTTTAGGGAGCAAATTGTTTTTTGATCGATTAATTGGCAGACTTTTAAAATTTTATGGATTTTACGATCTTTGAAGACTTCACTGAAAAACTTTAATGCTCAACTTTTTGAATTAATAAAATAGAAATTTTAGCTCTAAAGTAAGAAAAATAGCAAAATACAAAAGAACACTATTTTTTAAAATGATTTTCTTTTAAATAAATTAAGTATTGAATTGTAATTTACTTTTTGTTTATAAAAAAAAATCAAATTAAGATATATTATAGGTTTTAAACATGATTTTCCTAAATCAAAAGTATTTATAAATTGAAATTTAAAATCAATTGGACCTTACATTCGGAATATTTAAGAAAAGTAATATGTTAATGTTTAACTAAAAGTAATAACTTTAAAACTATTAGTCATTAAAAAACCACTTAGAGTTAATTTTATCCAGTTTTCATTGCTCTTTTTATCTTAAAATATGATCTAGGTTAAAAAATTATTGTACAGATTAATTTATAAGTAAAGATGTACTAGGAGACTTTTGTTTTTTAATTTTCTTTAATAAGTCTATATAAATAAATATACCAAATTTTTAAATCTTCCCATCTGACATCATTAGAAAATGTTAAATATTTAATAATTGTCGATTTCCCTGTGATTTAAATGTTATAAGAGGTCTAAAAATAATCTGGGCTTTTAGTTGTAAAATTTCTTTTTGTGCAAATATAATATCAATTTTTACAAACACTATTTAATTTCACAAATAATTTTTAATTTAGATTATTTTTAGAAAAATTTTCGATTAAATTTTTTGGAAAAATAAAGGGTTTAAAAATATTGAGCCTTTTAGTAATAAATAATTAAAAGTGAAATAAAATATTCACCTGCAATTTTGGCTAGATTTTCAGTTGAATCCTTATTTAGCCTAAGAGCAGCTTCAAAATCATTTTCAACTGATTCAACGTTTCTCACAGCCGCTGAATGAATAATGACGTTTGGCTTTTTAATTTTTAAAATTTGTAAAAATAATCATATTTCAATCTAACCTTAAATTCCTGTATCACTTGATCAACTTGGTCAAAATTGTTTAAGTCAATTGGTTTTAGTTTATTTTTTGCTCGTGAATGACAAAGACCTAAACACTCGAAGACATAATTTTGTACACCATCAACTGGATACTTTAGCTGAAGATTAGTATCTTCAAGATACTTCAAAATTTGTCTTCCCAACAAGCCTGATGCGCCAGTAATTAACACTTTTAAATTTTTCCCAGACATTTTGAAATCTAAAGAAACAATATCAACAAATATTTTACCTAAAAGAACGCTATTCAAAATTTTTTATTTCTAACAATAAGAAACATTTTCACCATGCATTAAAAACTTAATTTCATACATTTTTCTCTCACAGATAGTCTAAAATTTATTCTCATTTTTATTTTTAAAAAGATGGATCCTTTAATTTTGAATTTCAATGATTCCCTTGTGTATCAGTCTGATTTGAGTCTTTTGGATGAAGGAAACTGGCTAAATGACAGAATTATAGGTTTTGTTTGTGATTACTTTGAAAACGAAGTCTTTAAGAAAGAATGTGATCAAAATTTATTTGCATTCATAAATCCAAGTACGGTTCAGTATTTGAAACTTTGTGAAAGTCTTGATGAAGCAGCGACGTGCTTTTTGGAACCTTTAAATTTAAAAGATAAAAATATTGTCTTTCTTCCATTGAACAGCAACCAAAGTGTTGATGCCGGAGGCACTCACTGGAGTTTTCTAGTCGTAGATAATAGAAATTCAACAATCAAGCATTTGGACTCTATCGGGTCTAATTTTAAAGAAGCCGAAACATTTTATAAAAAATATAAAAAATTTCTTAATCTTAATGGATTAGAAAGTATTAAGAGTTTTCCGGAACAAACAAATAGCTCGGATTGTGGAGCTTATTTAATAGGTAATTGAAAAAAACTGACCTCCTAATATTTTTCAATAAAGTATTTTTGTAGCTGGCATTGAATTGATAGCTGAATTTTTAAAAAGAAAAACTGATGCCAATTTGACTGAAATTAAATATGAACTCATTCACGAAAATTATATAAGAGATTTAAGAAAAAAATACAAAAATCTGATCCTTTTATTGTCATCTTTAGAAAAGGCAAAATAAAAGATTTAAGATAAAAATTCTTAAAACAGCTGGCTATTTTTCACTAAAAATAACTAATTTTTAAATCATTAGAATAAAATTTAAACAACAATTAATTTTTTCTTTTTATCATTCACTTCTCCCCACAACTTTTTGTGACCATCCTGCCGCACTTCACCTCTTCATCGACAAGCGGTAATTGGACTTTTGAAAAAAGTTAGAGCCAAGTGGAACAAGTTCTATTCGACTGGGACTGTGAATATCGGTCTTTCTAAAGAAATATCTACAATAAATTAAAATTTCTATAGAAAATAAATTTCTAAATCCTCAATGCTTGAATTATGTTTTATGGTGTGGTACACCAAGAACCTAAGCTCATAAGTTTTTTAAGAAAAAAATTTTGTGATTTTTTTAGAATATATAACTAATGCTCCTTTTAATAAACAGATGTAAATTTAACGTGTGAAATAAAATATATATTACTTATCAAAGCCTACACAATAAACTTATTAATTTTTATTTAAACTAAAAATGTTTAAAAACAACTTTAATTTTTTAAACAAAAATAGTATATCTAAGATGGTGTTATTTGTTATATCCTATTTATGAATTAAAATGACATCTTTAAAAGTTTGCGCAGAACTTAATCTAAAGAAGAATATTTGATTTTAATTAAAAAGAAAAATAATTTTTTAAATAGGAAATAAGTAGAATCGGTAAAAAATACAAATTTAAAGTGATTGTATTTTACATATTTTATTCTTTCAAACTAATCAACTAGATTGAAAGAATAGAACTATCGTGCTTAGCTATGGCAGATGTGCTGTTGGTTTTGATATTCTGAGTTGATAGGTGTGTGTCCAACGGGTTCTTAAATCCATTTATTGTTGATTGACTTTTCACTTCAATTGGCAGATCGTTCCAATGTGGAGTAACTCGATTTGTGAAGAAGTGATGTCTGTTTGAACACGATTTCACGAGTTGTCTATAGAGCTTGTTGTTGTTTCTAGTTGAGCCAGCTGGGCCAGCTGAAAACGAGTTTGGAGATTGAACAACGGGATGGAACCAATCTATGCTATTAAGATCTTTTTCAAATTTAAAATACTGAATCAAATCACCTCTGAGGCGCCGATCTTCAAGAGTTGTTAAGCCCAATAATCCTAAACGACCACTGTAATTCCTATTTCTTATTGATGGTACCAGTTTAGTAGCTCTCCGTTGAACTTTTTCAATTCGTTTTATATCATGTTTTCTTTGAGGATACCAAGCCACAGATCCATATTTAAGAACAGGTCTCACATAAGAGGTAAACAGTATCTTGAACGTTCTAGTGTCCCAAGTCTTGAACGAGTTTCTTAATTTACCAAGTTTCTTAATTATATTTGAGATATGGTTGTCCCATTTCAATTTGTCTTGTAAAATAACTCCTAAGTCTCTCTCTGAGTTCGTGTTTTCGAGAATGAAAATGTTGTCGTCGATTTCAAACGAGTAAAAATGGTCTTGATGAACTTTTTTGTTGCCTAAGTGCATAACTTTGCATTTACTCAAGTTCAAATCCATCTTCCAATCTTTTGTCCAGTTGAGTATCGCGTTGATATTTGCTTGAAGTTCTTCTCGATCTTTAAACTTTCTAATCACACTTATTAGTTTGCTATCGTCAGCAAAAAGTTTACAAAGAAGTATTAATAAATAAAATATTCTCATTTTAATAATCAATTGTTTAATGATTCAAAAAATAATAAAAAATTTTAAAAATATTTTCATGATTAAGCTGCTAAATAAGATTTTTGCTGATAAGCAGACTTTTAAAGATTTAATGTATTTAAATTCTTCAATTCTCATTAGCCTTATTAACTTTTGTTAAAAGAGGAAAAAAGAATATGTGACTTTATAGATTATGAAAAAATCCAACAAAGTATAGAAAATGGAGAAATCCTAACTAATAAATGGGCACACAAAAGTATCAGGCCAACAGAATTAGGATTCAAATATTGGTTCGAATATAAGCAAGAATTTGCTGGTTGTCAAACAACTTTGTATGCTTTAGTTGAAAATGATAGCACAAGTAGTATATTTGTATCGGATAATAAACACACAATCTTCGCTTTTGCAAGAAATTAAGCGAAGATGAATTTACTTTTAAAGTTAATGAATTGATCGAGGAACTTAATTATTTTGAGCCAAAAAGGAAGAATGATTTGATAAAATTGAATTTAAGAAAACAAACAAAAAAATCAAAAAGCTTAGAAAATTCTTGATTTAATGGTATATCGTATTAAAAATTTTAAAATCCGATTTCAGAATAACTAAGGTCTTTTATTATCAAAATATCTCAAAAACTATACATCCTGGAGAAAAACTAGGCACATTTTTGGAAAGCTTGTTAAATTCTCTTCAAGAAAAATGGGGGTCAGTTGGGGGTCAGTAGGGGGTCAGGTTTTTAAAAGTATAAAAATATTCGATTTTCACAAAAAATAAAAATTTTGGAGACAAACTAGTTTAATTTTCAAAAAATAGAGAAAAATTCAAACTAAATGATAAATTAAAACTTTTAAAAATATTTTTGCTTTGCAAAATAAATGGGGGTCAGAAAATTTAAAAAAATTGGGGGTCAGTATTTTAGTAGGACCCTTTAATTTATATATTTATTTGAAAGTATTTCGCTAAATTAAAAAAAATCATAAAATTATTATTTTATTCTTGTAAATTAAAATTTAATTATTTTAAATGACTTGAAATTTTATGTCTATAATAATTTAACCAACTAAAATAAGGGTTTAAATATCTTAAAAAAAAATAAAACTATTTATTTTTCAAGTATGTTCCAATTAAATATTTTTAAATATCGCTTTCTAATAAAAATTCAAAGCTGAATTATTTTTTGTTTTAACTCCATGAATAGTCAACAGTAAAATTTTACAATTTAGCTTGTTGAAGATGTTTGTACTTTAGATTTATCCAAAGCAAAAATACTTGATTTGAAATTCTTCTTCTCATCAGAGAGTATAAATACATAGTTTTTGGATGAAGTTAGTCTGGAAAAATTGGCCTTCGACGCATCCAAATTAGAATGCAATCGTCTGTATCTAAGATCAGTATTAGCCGATTGCTGCTCTTGGCTCGTTTTCTGATTTTTCTGTGATATTCTTCCACCATAAAGAACTCGTCTGTCAACAAAGAGCAAGCATTTTTCAAACTGATCATAGTAAATATCCTGAATACAGTTTAGTGCATCATGCTTGATTGTAAAATTTTTATTAAATGCCACCAGTCCACTACTAGAACTAATATAAATAGTCTCACTTTCTTTTTCATCATATGACAATGCAAGAGCTCTTGGATCTTTGAGCGAATTATCCTGTGACTTCAAGCATCTTTTCTTGGAACCAGTGGTCTTTTTGAACCAATAAATTTTACTATTTGTCGAATCGATCAATATTATGCAACTGTTTTTTTCGTCATTGTAGACTCGGGTGAAAATGGGTGGTCTGTCTGCCTTGGATACATTCGAATCATTAGCGGTTAAATTCGAGGTGTTAACAGGGTTTATGAAATGTTGCTTTTCTGTAGGCGTTGGCGGAAGCTTAACTGATTCACTATTCGAAAAGCAGCACAGTGTTTTAATATAGATGATAGTCTCTGTTATTTTGTGGTTAAAACTGTATAGCTCAACAGTGTACTTAAATACGTCTTCTTGGTTCGGATCTTCTTGTTTAAACTTCCATCTATTGAGCAAAATTAAATTGCCTTTGGCATCGAAGCACATATCTACTAAAGTTTTGAGTCCCATTTTGTAGTGTTGTGCATCGTTTCCATTAAATTTAGGCCTCAAAGTGAATCGGCTAAAGTCCCATTTGTCCTTGAGGGGTCTCACTAAATGAAAGTCGCCTTTCTCAGAGGCAACTAAAAGCAGATCATCTTTTATTAGGGAAAAACAGCTGATATAGTCATTATTTAAATGAAAAACAAGTTCCATCATGATGTCTTGATTAGGTGATTTAGATGGCTTTAATTCGTATACCTCTTGGTAATCTGCATCTTCTATGTCAGCCTCTTTTCCATGGCAAACAAATGACATTAGCTCATCTTTTTCGCGAGTATAAAAATCGTATTGAGTTAAGTCTGGTCGACTTTGGTGAATTTGAAAACTGTGCTTAGCACTTGTTTCTGGACTCTTGTTTGGACTATCTTGACTCAACTCGTGTCTTTTTTTTACATCAAGCTTCATGTTGCTCATGCTATTATCTAATTTTTGAGCTTCTGAATTTTTCGGGTCATTTTTCAAGTACATAAAATCGCCCAGTTTGTAAGGCGCAGGAACATCAGTAAAATTTATAGTTTTACCATTGACTTTAGTTTGCATACAGTAAACATTTAAGCTGCTGCTGTTACTGTGGTTATCAGATTCGGAATCTGAAGAGAGAAGCCCTGTGTTCACCGAAATGTTATCTTCAAATTTAAGACGATCTATGTCACTTTTGCTTGTTCGTGGATTCAGAGTAGTGTTGTTGTTCAAGTCGGGCGAAGAAGACTGATTTAACGCCTTTCTAGAGTTTGATTCAATGAAATTTTCAATCTCGTTCATTGTATACTTAAAACATATAGCTTTATAATCTTCAGCTAAATTTAAAATTAAAGTAATAAAAAAATCAAATTAAATTAAATCTAAATCTTAAAAATTATACCTAAAATTTGATTTCCTCGGATTTTGTGGGACATAGCGTATAAGTGTCGCACGAAAAGTAATGGATTTAGCAAAATGTCTCTGAAAAATTAATTAAAAATTAGTTTAAACTTAAATTGTTTGAATTTATTTGAAAAATTATTATGATATTTGATCAAATTTGAATAGGTCGCCTTTGAATTTAATCTAATTACTATTTGTGTATTAAAATGCTTTTTACTCAGAATTTTTAACAAAAATGAATTCCAATAAGAAATTGAAAAAAAATCATTCTTTTCATTAAAAAAAAAATTCTAAAAAAAAATGATTAGGAAAAATGAAAAATTACTTTGAAATTTTTTAAACATTTAAAATTATTAAAAGGTACTTTAAAACCCATTTTTATTCGAAAAAAAACATAATTATGCTCAGAACTTTGAAAATTAACTAAATTAATAAGTAAAAAAAAATTTAAACAGTTTATTTGACTTTCATTTTATCAAATATTAGGCAAGAAATGTCGGAAAATTTGAAATTAACTAAGAATGTACGATTTTTCAAATCAACGTGATCTACAAAACTTACTGACTTTGTGACCCGTTTTAGACTCCAAGAACTAATGGTACAAAGATTAATCAAAAACAAATAGTTTATTTTATCAATTAAATCTTTTTTTCTAATTTTTAAAAAAAACTTTAATATTCAGGTTCTTTAAAAAAAATCCTTTTAAGCTTACCATCATAAATAGCATTAATAGCATAAATATTCAATAAAGAAATTCAATAATTTAAATTTTATTTACAAATGATATTTATATATTTGCAGGGTTATAGTTCCCTCGTATTAATGCAAAAATAAGAAAAGAAAGAACTGAACTCAGCTGAGAACTGAGTTGAGTGAAAAATTGGCAAAAATTTTAGATATTTTCTATAAATAAATTTTTGAATTCAGATCAATCATCTTAAATCCTAAGAAAACTATAAAGTGATTTAAGTCTAAAAAATTAAAGATTCATGTGAGCATGTGTTTGAATTTTTTTTAGAATGAAAATTTTCTAAGACTTTGAATAAAATGAAATAAGGTTTTTTTCAAATAAATTCTCTTAATCTTTTGACTAATTTTTAACAAAAATCAAAAGATGAAATCAAAATTAAATCATTGTAAAAAAATTAAAATTTACCTCATTAGGAGATAAAATAACTTGCTTGTTCTCAAGCCAACATTACCAGTTGGCCGAAATGTTGGTTCCAAGAAAACAGGTATTACTGGAATGTTGTTGTTGAGCGCAAAATTAAGTTCATTTGTACAACTGTCCGATTTAGTGTATTCTAGTGTCAAAACTGCGACAACAAATTCTGATTGTGTGATAGCGTCGGCTATTCTTGACATTAAAAATAACTGAATATAAAAAATTGAACTGTGTTTAAAGATTTAGTATTAACTATTTATTTACTCAGTCCATAAATCACCAGCGCCGGTAAGGTTGCTTTTATCCCTCCAAAGGTGCATATAAGGCTTGAGGCATTCAATTATTTGCTTAACCTGTTCGGTATTCTCCCAATTGTACGATATCATCACATGACGACGCGATGATAGCTCTGTCATCGGTGGGCTAAGCTTGCTATTCTCAAATCCGTGGCTCATTATACCTAAAAATTAAATTCACTTTCAAATCTATGTGCTTTAAGATATCACCCCAATTACTGGGCGATAATTCATTATTCAAAAGCAAAAATGATTAAATGATTTTATTAATAAATAAAATTAAAATTTTTTCCCGAAAAATTTTCCAAAAGAAAATGTATGGGACTCGCGAAGTCGAAAGGCAAAGTAAAAAAAATTTTTTAATTCGAGTCTGAAAAAAATTAACTTATAACTTAAGGTGTTCTCGTTCGATCACAAACAAACTATTTATATCATTTGACATTATAAAAATATGCTTTTGACAAGCTATAACACGCCTAAAGCCTTTATTTTGGGTCTTATTTGAAAAAATGCGCTTATATCTCTGCTCGTTTGCCATGGTGTCAGTTATTCGAGTTCGATATAGCGCAAATTGGTCTATGAAATACAGTGAATTGTCTTCTCTAGAAAATGCTATATCAATTGGCTTTAGAGAGTCGTGTTTGACCGATTGATGGTCAGGTCGACAAATAAGCATTCCTTTTTTGCTACATATGTAAATATTTTTTGGATCAGGTAGAAGAGCAAGACCGCTTGGGCAATGGATCGATTCGCCATCGGGGGACTTGACACATCGCTTTGCTTGGCAATTGGATGTGTTAAACCAGTATACTTTGTGGTTATTGGCATCGATGGTAACAAAACAATTCTCTGTCTCATCGAGATAAATTCTAACAAATTCAGAGGGTTCATTTTGAGATGTGTTGGATCCCGCCTGTGACTGTGAAAGATTCAAGATTCTCATTAATGTCATTTCATTGTTTTTTTCATTAAAAGAATACATTTCTATTTTAAATTCGGCTTTTTCTTTGGCACAATGCTTGGTCAAAATTATAATTTGTTCGTTTGTATTGTCTACGCAAAGATCAACCAGCATTTTTTTGCCAATGTCATACAAGTCATCGTTGGGATTCAAATTTGGTGCGGGATTATCACAGTTTAATTTAATGATGGAAATCCATGCTGTCATGCATTTATTAAGATTTATGATGCCGATTACTCCCTTTTGGGTTGCTAGCAACAGCGAGCCGGATTTTGTTTCTGCAAAACAGCACAATTTGTCTCCATTGATTGAGTTTTCTGCTTGATTCATCACCTGATCCATGTCATCCTTGTTATCTGAGTGAAATACCAGTTCATATGCATAGAAGTAAGAATGGTTTTTGTTCATTTGAATTTCGATTTCGCCACATTCGTTGACTAGAATTGCTGCTGGTTTTGCTTCGCTAATTAAGGAACAAAAGTCTATGTCACTGCTTGAGGTATTAGGACCGAGGAAATTTTTGGCTGATAGATTGTTGTTTGTGTCTTTGCTCGGAGGGCTTAATTGATGGCTCATTTTTTTTTCTTTAACTAAAATTAGGCTTTAGAATATTCTAAAGTGGTTTTTTAAAAAATTTTCAAAATGTGGTTTAATTTTCAATTTTTGTTCGCTTTCGACATTTGATTGTTTGTTTGAAAAAAAAACTTTGATCATTTCATTTGTTATAGAATTTATTATTGCATTCTAAATTATACAATTTTTCTGAGTGATTTTATTATAGTAAATTTCAAAGCTTCAAAAAAATTTTGTTTTAAAATTCAATTTCAATTTTACTGGTTTTATCTTTTAAATTTTTTTTCTTATAATTTCTCCCCTAAACCATAAAACGTCAATAGCACTTGTTAAATTCTAATATTTTTGAAATAAAAAATAAAAAAATTGCTTTAATATAAAAATTGATAAAAATTTATTTTCATCGCCGGTAAGGTAAGCTTTTGTCTTTCCAAAGGTCAAAATTACAGCAGTACCTGAATTTGACTTTTTTTACCACAAATTCTTTATTTGCATATACTAAGAAAAGCCAATTTAATGGGAGATTTAAAAAACTATTTCTTTCGGTACCCCTTACCAAAAATTATCACCAAAATTAATAGTTATATCCTTTTAGCTCTAAAAATCTCATGATTTAGCATACATACTTAATTATTATTATAAGGATTTTAAAAGCTCTTTTACTAAGCTATAAAATGTTGTATTCATTTGTTTAAAAAAATGCTTTGAATATTAAAATCAACCAGAAACGAAAAAATGTTTATTATTGTATATTTGTATATCTGTATATCTGTACCGAGCTAGAGCTCCTTCAGATTAAAAAAAAAAAAAAAAAAAAAAATAAATAAATAAAAAATTAAAATAAAGTTAAATAAAATAAAATAAAAATAAAAAGTAAGAAAAAAATAAAGTTAAAATAATATAACTTAAAAAGTAGATAAATATTAAAATTAAAATTAGAAAAATTTTGATAGAGAGTAACAGAATACATATTTTAATTATTTGATGATTCAGGAAAAAAGAAGAAATAGTAAGGTAGCAATTACACAATGGAGTTGGGTACTCGATGTATCTTGATTCGAAACCTCTGTTATATTCTTCCACCAGTCTAACAGTTAATGGAACAGAATGGCTCAGTCCTGCCCTAACATATCTCTCACTCAACTCAAAAAGTCGATTTGAGACTGTTAGTAGTTTAAGTTTATTATATGCCTCATTATGTAATATGTTGGAGGGAGTATCATATCTTAGTTTTAGTATAGAACGAACTGCTGAATTTTGGATTACTTCTAACCTTTTGATATTAGTTTCTGAAAGAGAGTTAAGACAAGGAAAAGAATAATCTAGAATAGATCCAATCAAAGACTTATAAAGGTTTCCTAAAGTGTTTAAGTCAAGGCCCCATTTTTTATTCGACAAGTCAACAACCAGAAACGAAAAAATATTTAGAAATTTTCACTATTTTAGTATCTAATCAAAGGAACAAGTTCATCATGAGCTCACTTTTATTAATTTCTGACTTTTAAGTAAAAAGTTTTGACAAAAAGGTGTCAATTTTGATGACGAGATAATTTTGGTGATAATTTTTGGGCAAGGGTGGAAAAAAAATAATTTTTTTAATCTCCCATATTCCGGCTTTTCTAGGTTTTCATAAATGCAAATTAAAATTTTTTGGTAAAAAAGTCAATTTCTATGGTTTTGACCCGCGCGAACCTTACAACTGATTTCGAACCACTAATTATTATCGGTATGTTGTGAAATTCGAATATAAATTGAATAAAATTCTTTCCTTTTTTTGATAAATAAAAATTAAAGATAAAAAATATGTGAAAAAAATACTACAACATTGTTCATCATATTTTGTTGCAACTTTTTTTACCTGATATAATTTTTAATAATGTTTAAATAAGACAAAAAATTAAACATCAACAAGATCAAAATTGATTATTTACTTGATTTACTAAAAAAAATGAAAATTAAGATTTTATTTTAATGAAAAAAAGTGCAAAAAAAGAAATTTGCAATAAGTTGCAGTATTTTTTTAAGTATACTTTATTATCTTTAATTTTGATTTATCTAAAAACGACGAATACTTGTTCAATTTGTATTTGAAATTCACAACGTTTTATTATCAGCCTGAGGTTATTTATATACTTTTACATATTGTTTTAAGCATTTTGACAGATAATTAAAGTGAATCTTAAGCATTTATGTATTTTTGCACTATTATTTTGTTAATTCATAAAGATTGATATTCGAAGATTGACTGGTTCGTTTTTATTTTTTTGGCAAGGCTTGGACCGTAGAAGTCATATCTATTTTTTAGCATAGATTTTTTTAGCATAATTCAACTTTTTAACTTTTATTTCTAGATATTAGGATCCTACTAAAACACTGACCCCAAATTTTAAAAGTTACCTGACTCCCACTTATTTTAAAAAGAAAAAATATTTTTTAAAAATTTTAACGTGTCATTTAGTCTGGAATTTCCTGTTTTTTGAAAATAAAATTAATTTTTTTCCAAGATTTTAATTTTTTTTGAAAATTGAATTTTTTTACATTTTTAGAAACCTGCCTCCTATTAATCCCCAATTTAATTATAGAGAATTTAACGAGCTTTCAAAAAATGTCTAGTTTTTGTGCAGGAAAAAAATTATTCAAGATATTGCAAAAATTTTTTTAAATAATTAAAAAAATTAATTTTGATTCTAATATTTAAATTTTTATTTACATTAAATAAATATATTTGTGAATAATTAGAGATGACTTATTAAATATTTTAATTAAAATATAATAAACTTAAATTTTTTATATATATTTTTGCATTTGCCTCTTTTTTGTCATCTACGTAACATGTTTTTCCAAGGATGAACAATTTTTTCTGGACAAAAACTAGACGCATTTTGAAAAGATCGTGAAATTCTTTACAAGAATAATGGTTGTTAGTTGGAGGCCAGTTCTATAGAAAAGGGTCAGTAAAGGGGTTTAATTCTTATAAAAGCAGTCATTAGAACTGTTTTTTTTCGGTTATCAGGTTTCAATTTTATGGGGTACAAAGTCATCGGGTTTGGTTTGGTTACCGGAAAAAATGAGTAAAAGACTACCGAGTCTGGTTTATAGTTGAATTAATAATTACCTTAAAAATTTTTTTATAAATTTTAATTTTTATAATTAAGAAATTTAGAAAATATACGGGGTAATGGGATTATATTTGGGGGCAAAAGGGTATTAATAGGTTTAACCTAATTGTCCCTCACCCGTTAACCGGTCGGGTGAGTCAAATTATTATTTTAATTATTCAAGTTTTAATTTTCTATCCGAATTTTTGTAGAGATAATCAATCTTAGAGTCAGAAATTTGATTTATAGAAAATCTTGCTATCAGGTTTTAGCTAATAATTTTTTTTGCAAGGAAATATGGTGGATTAAATGATAACAGAGATATTTCAAATTCCAAATTTCCTTGATAAAGTTAAAATCAATAAAATCATTATTATAATCTAAAATAATTTAATAAAATGATAGAAATTTTTAAATTTCTTAAATTATGATTGTAAATTTGAGAAATTTTAAACAAACTTTATTTTCGATTTTGAAATAACTAAATAGATCGAAACAACACAGCTAATGAATTAAATTTAGAAAAGTGTGAAATAAGTATGGTATTATATAAATCTCATGACTTTTAGAAAATTAAGAAAAATATGAAAGTTTTTTTTTCATTATTTTTTGACTATAAGCAAGATTTTAAATTACCAGAAATTTTTGTGTCACAAATCTATCATTCATCATAATCAGTTTCCAATTACTTTACACTTTTTTTATTTTTTAGAAATAAAGTAAAAAAAAAACTTGAAAATTTTTATTTAAAGTTTCAAATTAAAGATTAAAATGGTTTAAAAAACAAAAAGGAAATTAAATAAAAATCAATTAATTTAAGTTTATCGATTTATCGAAAAATCGATAGTTTATAATAATATTTTTAATTAATCAAGGTAAATTTTGGAAAATATTTCTGAAAAATAGCTCTATAGTCCTAAAAGCTGAACAAAAAATGATTTTTTTACAAAAGAAGAAATACGCTCATTATCAAAAATTAATTCACTAGAATTTTATTTTAAAAAAATTACTTAAAATCATTAGATTAATTATAATAAAACATATTTTAAGAATTTTTTAGGGCACTAATATTCAAGTTCTTTAAACAACTTGGTTTATGTTTTAGCTTAATTAAGAATTATTTTAAATTTTAACAGCTATGGCAATTATACACAAACGCGTGAAAAATTGAATAACTTTGCTTGTCGTTAAAATCAATCATTTGATGCAAAATGTTAGGAATACACAAATCAAATTCTTAAATATTGTTTAAGATAAATCTTAATATTTTATTGACTTTTATTAAATTTAAGGGCTTTTTAAAATTTTTGTAGCTTAATTTTGCAGTCTAATTTTTGGGTATGAACCAAATTGACCAAAAATTTTTCAAAATTTGAAAAGATAAATTTCAAAAACAAAAATTTATTCCGAACCAACGGTGAAAAGTCGTAGATTGGATCAAAATTCTGTTACCAAGGTAATTTTGCATTAAATTAATAATTAATTTAGACTAATCATGACTTTGAAAATATTCTCATTCTAATACTGATTGAGCATTTGTAGAATTTGTATCTAATTAAATTATTTAAAATTTTGACAAACTTTTAAAAATTTCAAAAATTTCCTATTGAAAATTGATCACCTCAAAATTTAGGTAAATTAATCAAAGTCCGAATCATCGAGAAACAAGCCATGAATTATGTTTTAACATTTTATTAAGAATAAAAATTCGAATTTAAATTAAAAAAAAAATAGAGATTCATGTTTAATTTTATAAGTTGTGTGTGTGTGTCGTCGTCATCATAATTTCAAAATTTTTCCTAAATTAAAATTGAAATAAATTCTTTTTCTAAAAAATCAAGCTTCTACATGAATGCGCTTTTAAAATTTTGCTTCCAATGCTTGGTGTTTTGTTCAATGATGATCAAATATAAACGATTAATGCATAGCTCTTTCTAGCAAGGATATTATAAAACACATCATGAAATGTAAGCAAGAGTTGCTCGCAGTATCCAAATATTATCATGAGCACATGCATTTAAAATTATAATTCAAATATTTGTTGATAAAAATGTGAGCTTTTCTCTCAAAATTTCATTTGTCTCATCCTGACTTTTTAGGCTTATATTAACTTAACTAATCCAATAATCATTTTTTTAGAAATAATTGTGGTTATTTTTGGACACTTGCTAAAATGAACAGTAAAAAGCATAACTCAAAAAGAACCGATGAGAGACCTGTTGAACAAGTTTCGGACCAGAACCAAAATACCAATGAAATATCAGAATTTACCTCGAACACTTCTGCATCGACCTCATCCTCCATAACCACATCGCCGTCAACAGAAAACAAAAATCAAAATGTAATTTTAAATAAACTTCAAAATAAATTATTTGAAAAAATTTTTTTTTTAATTCTTTTAGAATGTAGACGACAGCAATGGACAAACAGCAGTGAGCAACGACCAGTCACCAGCAATGAGTCAGAATCAAATGATAACTCAGACGCCCATTCCATACATCAACTACTATCCGTTTATTCAAGGTTCCAACACTTTTGCTGCTCCTCTTGACTTCAATTCGGCTAATTGGTCGCAGACAATGGCAATGGCAAAAAATGGACTCTCTGATCCGATATCAGTGGCTGCTTTTATCAACGCAACTGGTTTCAATCCAGCAGAAATTACTTCTTTCGATCAATTTAGTTTTGCGTATCCTCAAGCGTTCGGTTTTGGCTATGGAAACCCTCAAATTAGTCCCGTTCCTGATTTTCAGCCAAATCACAGAAATTATAACAAACGGCAAAATGTGGGCTCCAATCCGAACAATGTTCAGTATCAGAACTTTTATGCAAACAATTCAAATAACCAAAAAAATAAACCTAATAAACTTGAGACTGAGTTTAATTCATTGAGCCTGAATGACTATAAAAATGTCGGTGGTAGAAATGCTAAAAACTCAAGAAATAATCAATATAATAACCAAAACAACAAATATACAAAAAGATACAATTTTAATAATTATGTAAATAATCAACCGAATTTAGTTGATAATGCTGAAAACATTAAATTAAACGAGAGTGACAATAAATCATGGACGAATTTTGTTGGACCCAATGGAGAAATTACCGGCCAAATGGAGCAAAACCGATTTTTTAACAATCAATTTAATTATCACCTAAATCAACCAAATATAAACAATTTTTCAAGCTACACTTTGCCCGAACATTCGTCAGAGTTAAATCAATCAAGCAATATTGAAAATCAGTATGATGCACAAAATTTTTTCAAAAATATGAACACCAGCCACAACCAGCATGAGTTTAATATTGACAACAATTCCTTCCCTCCAATAAACTCAAATCGTAAGTAGTCAAAAATTTTAAATCAAATTGTCAAATATTAAATCAGTTCAAGAATTTTTCAATAAACTGAATAATTGTCAAATAAATAAATAATTAAAAGCAGGAGGAATTAAATTTTTTTTAAATGTGTTTAAGTTTCATTTGAATAATGAAAATATGTCAAATCAATAATGAATTTTTTTTGTTCTTAGATTTGTGGAGATCATGTGCTGACAGATATCGCTTAAATAATAAATTGAAAACCATAAATAAAATTTCTATGAATGTCAGACTTTGCCTTAAAATTACACGTGAATTTTGGAACAAAAAACAAAAGAAAAAATGATATTCTTTTCTGAAAAAAAGAACTTAATAATTATAAATAATTTTTGACTTTTTAAATAATTTTTAAAAAGTCCGGAATTGGTCCTGTAAATTGTATTAGTCATTCTTCAAGTATTCAATGTTTATTCTACCGATGAATTTTAATACATCTTAACATGTGTGTTTTTTTTCCAGAATTTTTGCTGAGGATAGATCCAATTTACAGAACCAATTTCAGGCTTTAATTATTGTATTAACAGGTATTTGTTCCAAAATTCACAATTTCTGATCATGCTAAACTGATAAATTATATAGAGACACGTTTTTAAATAAAATTATAAAATTTTGGTTAAATTTCGGCCCCATTTGCGATATCTGCAGAACAGAAAAGTTCCCGAAGAATATCTTTACTTATATTATGTATACACAAGAATTTAAATTTTTTTTTTAAAGATTGTGTCAATTTTTAAACTAATTTATTTAATTGAAAAATAGATACTACAAAAAATTTTCTTTTCTTCGATAGATGTTTAAGTTTTTTTTTCAAAAATTGTTTTTTTTTCTAGGAATCAGAAGATTAAATTGAATACTATTTTTTTTTCAAAATTCTTAAGTTTCCTGCTAATTTTATTTCGCATAAATAAAGAATAATATTTTGTATGGAAAAGTCTCGTGCTAGTATGATCAAATTTTCATCAAAACCAAACATGTGCTTTTTCTAAATTTATTTTATTAAACTTTCATTAAGCTTAATGCTTAATTAATTATTAAACCCAAATGATAATTAATTCAAATTAATATGCAATTACTGATCTTTTAGAAATTATGAATTAATTTTATAAAACAAATTTAAAAAAATAAATAAAAATAAAAATTAAATGGAAATATTTTTCAAGATGAGTCCAAAATTCTGCAAGAGAATACGTCTAAGACAAATGTTCCATTTGAAAATCAAAATCAATCAAACTACACATTTAACAAGAACTACTATAAGCGTCAACAATATAACAACTACCAAAAGCAGCAGCAAAAACAATTTGGCACTTTGTCCAATTTTTATTCAAATATTGAGCCGGACTTTAACACGTATCACATTTCGAATGACCGAGAAAAGTCCAGCATCAATAGCAAAAAACAGTTCTCCGAAGAAGACTTCTACAAACCCCAGCATCCCCCTCAATTAAAAATATCCTCTTTTATGACCAATTTGGACAAAAAATTTTTCATGGACGACGAAAAAAAGAACGACATGAACCCAGTTCAAATTGATTTGAAGCCAAACAAAATAGATACAAGCAGCTACAATCCAATCGAGTTCAACATTACACCAATTTCGGCTAGATTTTTTGTAATTAAAAGTTATTCGGAAGACGATGTTTTTGCCAGTATAAAACATAATGTTTGGTGTTCCACCGAGCATGGTAACCGAAGATTAAATTCGGCTTACATTAAAGGCGAAGGCAATACGCCAGTTTATCTATTCTTTTCGGTGAATGGCTCGCGCCATTTCTGCGGCATGGCCGAGATGATATCCCGAGTGGATTTCAACCGCCGAACAGAGCTTTGGTCTCAAGACAAATGGAGAGGATGCTTCCAAGTTAAATGGGTTTATGTAAAAGATGTGCCAAATTCGTTGCTGAGAAACATTAAGCTCGAAAACAATGACAATAAACCGGTGACCAATTCCAGGGACACACAGGAAATTCCGTTTGACAAGGGCATTCAAGTTCTGAAGGTTTTTCACACATTTAAGCATACATCGTCAATTTTTGATGATTTTGACCATTATGAAAATACCAGACATGAAGAGGAAGCGATTGCCAAAGTTCCTCTTAAAATAGACCCCAAATCAGAGAGCCAGCTGATTATACCGGTAAAAAATGACACTTCTTCGTCATCGATGTGCTCGCCTGATTCGTCCTCTTCATATGGATCTAATTCAAATCCGAATCCGGACGTAAATTTCGACCGATTGAATCAGCCTGAGTTTATTCGCGCCAATATTGGTCAGATCTAGACTTAAATCATTTAAATTTTTAATTAAATTAATTTACATTTTTTTTTCTAAGTATCACTTTTCGACAATTTACTTTTTTTTGTTTTCGAGTTCTTCTAATTAAAAAAAAATCTCCTTTCACTTTTTTTTTTCTAAAAACGTTAGCTTATTTTTTAATAATTATTTCGAATAGAATTATTGATTGCATTTGAGCGACTATGGTTTCTATTTTAATTGCCGATTCGTCACTGGAAAAAAAAAGCTTATCATTTTTTCGAACTTTTTTTTTATAGATTCTTTTTTGAGACTAAACAAACAATATAATTAAGTTTATTTTTCAACTGTTTGTTAAACTGAATAATTAAAAATTTCAATCTTTTTTTTCAATACTCGTCATCACTAAAATTTTGATTTAGCTGTTATACATATTTTTTTTTAAATTATAACTATTTAATAAATTAATTTTAACCACTTTAGAATTTTTTATTGATTAAAAACTCTTTTTTTCCTATCATTTAGTTAAAACGAATTAAAATGGACTTTTTTATCTATATTTAACAAACAAAACTATTATAAACAATAAATGTAAAAGTCGAAAAATAAAAAATTTTTGAAAAAATAATTTTTTTTTAAAACATATTTTACACTCTAAAAGATCTTCATTTGACGCACATAAAAATTAGGACAATACAATAAATGAATCACAATTTAGTCATAATTTTGAACAATACTGATCGGAATCCTAAGCACATAGATAGCATCGTTGTAATCTGTTGCCAGAACTAGCTTATTTGCGCGGTATAGCTTTGCATTTAGAAGGCTTTTGGATCCAATTGCCAAAGGATCTATTACCCTTATGTCTTTAATAGTGTTCATTTGAGAATACTTTTTCCTCTTTGTTTGATGCTTCTTGATATTTATTTTTTTTATTAATTCACCTTTTTCTATATTCCATAAGAATATGCACGAACTACCACCGGTCATTAGAATACTCCTAGAATACAAACACATGGACGGTATAGGCTGAAAAGTCGCTTCATTTGATTTAAATTCGCTGAGCTTTTTTCTACTTGTTCGTCTGTAAAAAATTGTATTTTTAAAAAAACAAACTAATCCTGAGACAACATCATTAAATATTGAACTAGATATAAAATTTAAACAATAATCTGTAGTCGAATTAAGATCGCCATCATCGTCCAATCGCTCCTGTCGCGGAGTTACTGGTGCGAAAAATTTAAATTCCCTAACCAGTTTACCTTTTACTCGATTAAAAATACACATTTGATGTTCATAGTTAATACTAATCAATAGATTTTGAGACAATTCTAGTTTTATTATTCCGGGTGACGTGAGCTTGCTATTCATTATGTCATTTAAGACGCGTATTTTTTCACAAGTGAACAGATTCCAGATGAATATGGTACCGTCTTGGGAACCACTGGCTGCACTGATGCTATTATCCTTGTCAATGCAAATCGAAGTAATGGGACTATCAGCATGATCGGTCGATTCAAACATAACTCTTATCTCATCTTCTCTCATTTGATTGTGCAGTTGGCTTTTTGACAAATTTATCTTGAATATTTTCAATACAAGATCTTGACCACTGGTCAATAGATAATCTCCTCCATTTGCATAACACAGGTTAGTAATAGGCGAGCTGTGAGCTCTTAATCTGAAAATTAGATTAAAATTTTGACTCTTATATTCAATTATTTCCAAAATTCCATTCAATCTACAGACTACAAAATTATACTCATCATCAATGGAAAAATTTTTATTTGATTTAAATTGGAATTCTGAATGTTTTGATTTCAATTCTTTTATATCTGTAATCCCATTCGGATTACTACATTGATAATATTTGAATGAGTCTGTTTCCAAGTTTAATAGTTTGCCAAGACCATCTGAAAAGCCTAGAAACACACATTGATCATCATAAGTCAAACACAGCGACCAAATAGAAGAATAATTGTCCATGTTTATTGTCCTGGTAATATCGGATGATGCTGATTCGATTAAGGACCAAATTTTCAACTGATTGGACACATCATTGGTCACGAAGAAGCTACTACCAGTTGACAAAAGGTCTAAAGAATAGTCATGCCTGGAATCCAGATCACAATTAATTGATTTGAATGGAACTAAGTCAATTTCATCTTGTTTTCCATTGATTATTTTATTGATATAGTCATCTTGGTTTGTTTTTGTGCACGAATCTGCTAAAGTGCTGGACAACTTTGATTGAATTGGGTCACAATCATCCGAGTCGGATTCTGAATAGCAGTCCGAGCAATTTTCCTTTAAAGTGTCACCCTTGTCTAAAGATATAGTCTTTTTTCTGTGAATGAGCTTGTACTTTTGACGAATATTTGACGTAGACCAGGTTTTGTGCCATTCTTCATAATTTTTTGAACACAAAAATTTATATAAAAGAATAAGGAGATATACAATAATGAATATGGCCGGAATTCCAAAGACAACAATTGCCATAAGCTCAAAGACAGCACTTTTAACTTGTCCATCAGTATCAGTTTTTTTGCTTTCCTTGAACAAATGGTTCACTTTTCCAAACATGGAAAAATTGGAGTTTTCTAAAACAAATTTCGATTCATTATCAACAGAAATAAACGAGTTGTAATTTTTGATTTCGTCTCTATTCCTGAACTTGAGTATGTCAGATTTACTAATTAGCGAATAAATATTCATTTGAGGTAAAATGGCCACATATCTTTTGTATAAACTAATGTTATAATAAGAAAATAAAGTCAGCCAGTGATAGTAGGATAAAGACTGCCAATTTTGGTCACCTAAAAGATATGCTTTTTTGGACTCAAATGAATTATATGACGACACAGTCGACGAACCATAGGTCTGGTAGGAATTATTTTTTTTGATCAAAAAATTTTGAAAGCTATGTTTGAGGTTGTCAAATGTCAGGCTGCTATCAATGAATTTTTGGGAATCGAGCTGCGGATTTTTGGTAGTTGTAAAAAGCAATTGTTGAAAATTGTCCTTAAACAATTTCGGAAAGCCAAGTCCTTTTGGTAAGAGTGCTTCTACTGTTTCTTTTTTTACATTTACATCATATCTCATTAGTTCAACAACAAGCAGTGACTTGTAAAATATTAAAATAATCCAAAAAACCGCCAAGAACATAATTATCCGTTGCACAAGTCTTGTGTTAGCCCAAAAATAAAAAAATTGTACACTCTTATTTGCTAAATAATTTGCGTAGTTTTTTCCAAATAGATAATTTAAATACCAGTACCATTTGCTTTGGGTTTTATGGTGACAGTAATGAGCATTAGTCGACAAACCAGTGCTGGCTAATTTAGAACAATTCCGATTAGTGATTTCCCCATTTTGGCTCATACTCTCATTACGTCCAGTTGTGGAACTTGGCTGTTTATTTCTAGGTCCTAGATGCTCTATTTTCCTATTTAAATCCGACAAATCCATTCTTCTTATGTCTATAGATAAGATTGGGACAAAATAGAAATTTTGCAAGAAAAAATCGGTAAGTAGACCGACATAAGCGAATATACAAAATTCCTGTATTGCCGGAACCATGGTCAAAATGCCGAAAAAAATAATTATCAATTCAAAGCTTAATATTTTTGTGATCAGCCACGACTCTTTTTTTAATCCCAGAGCAATTCTGTATCTAACATCCAAATCGAAAGGTGTAGACACTACAGATTTGGTCAGTACTACAATGTTCTCAAAGCCAATCATTGTAATCAAGTATGGAAATATTTCTCCACCATTTAGAGTAGGTGTTAGGCCAAAATGGGAGCATATGCCGATTGACATGAACAGAGAAATTATGACATGGGCCAAGGCAGCGAATGCCAGACCCCACTTTGACTTAACGAATTCTATTTTTCTCACAGAAATATAGATATAAAGAAAAAGCAATAGATACAGCAGCACATAGGGAATGTAATAGACTATACTTTGTCGAGTATACTGTAAATTGTAGATTTCATTTTCTTTTGCATAATCTGCTGGCTCGCTTTGAAAAAAATTAAATTTTTCGTTTAACTTTTGCTTAAATTCTTCTAAAAATTCAAGATCACATTTTTTAAGGGCCATGGTTATTGCGTATGTCATCACTATTGACTTGGTGTCATTTTGAGGTATTTTCTTGTTAATTCTTTCTAGCAGTTGACTATCATCGTCCAATGATTTGAGTGTCGATGACCATGAAACACCGAACAAAAGCTCTCTGATATTGGTGGCCTTTTGTTCATCAATGATGAAATCGTCGTTTGTCAAATGGTTCAAAATGCTGTTGAAAAATTCTGACCAAGTTTTTTCTTCGTTTTCAGATTGAAAAAGCTGTTCGCCTTGGTCTAAATTTGTGTTTTTGATCTTAACAGGCAAATTGTTGATTGTGTTCATGAAATCGTTGTCTTTGGCAAACTCTGCAAAATTGTTTGACCAAAAATTGGCCGGTGACAAATACAAACAGTTAAATTCAGGCAAGTAATGTTTGTTGAAGTCTGTCGAATGTTTTTTTCCAGATTCCAGTCGATCATTTTTGCTCAATTCACCAACATGCACACACATGTCACTAATCAAGGACTTTTTGTCTTTGGAACGGAAATTTCGAATAAAATTATTTAGTTCAAATAGTTGAGATAAAGGTGTACGAAATAAATCAATAAAAAATAGTTTGTTTTCGTCTAAATTTTCATTTTCTTGCATATTATTTAAAGTACTATTTATTAGAGAAATTTTCGATTTTGGAATGTTAAAAATAGACTTTACAACAATTCTTTGAATGTAAGCAATTGGCACTTGATTATACTTAATTTTTAAAAAAATCATTATTAAAATAAAATTATTCATTATTGACTAAACTTGATTGTTATATTTATAACCAAAATCAGCATTTAAAAAAAATTCATTTTTTAAGTTAACTTAACTTTAGTGATTTCAATTGAAAATCATACAAAAGTAAAATAAAATGCAATATCAGTGAAAATGAAAGATCATTTACTCCATTGGTAAAAATCGAATTCAATTTTATTTTAATAATATCATTGCATTTTAATTTAACCTTATTTACATACTAATAATCAATAAAAATTAAATCCAAATGAGACTTTTGTTTATAATTACAATTCAATTTTGATATCTAAATTTTGTAAATAAATTGAATTTTTTGTTCAAATATAGAAAATATTTAATTTTAAAATTTAAAATTGTAGAGAAAAATAGAAGAAAAATATCATAGAATATATATTTTTATTTTTTTTAAATTGTACCTTTTCTATTCTTGTGCATAATAGGTAAGGGGCTCATTTCATTTTCCAGTACCTTTCTGGGCAACGGATTCGATCTTACACTGAGGTTCCCCGGGATTTAAATAACGCAAAATGTCACGCAAAAAAACGCATCTACAAATAAACGCCTGTTTTTATGCGTAAACGCGTAATAATCTTTAACAAAACAGCGTTTTTAACGTGTTTTTAAGATTTTATAAAAATAATGGCAAAAGTTCAAAATATAAATAAATAAATAAAAAAAGTTGATTTCATACGAAATTTAAAATCTCTTTTTGAAATTTAAATTATTTTTGAAAGCATAAAAAAATATTTTTAAAAATTATATTATTAGATTTACAAATTATTTGTGTATTAACGCATCGCGATCTTCTTTGTTTTTGAGAGAAAAGTGGAGTTATGTGTATTTACGCACTAAAATGAGAGCTCAATATTTTCCAGCAAAAAATAATGAAAGATTGATTATTTTGATTGATATTTTGACGTAATTGTTTTAAAAAAAAAAAACAATCCTGTTCATGAATGGTTTTTAGTGATTTAATAATATTTTAAGAATTATTGAAATGATGCTTTTTTTTATTCATAGTAAATTAACAAAAAATAAAACAAAATAAGAAGGAAGCGTAATTAAAAATTTCTCTAAATTTATTATTTGATAAAAGATTCATAAAAGAAAATTTAGTTTTAATCTGACAATTTTTTAATAGACTGGCGAATATGCTATTTTACTGGCAAAAAAAGCATAGTGGAGGTATCCGGTTAGAGTTGATCTCTTTGAGCGTTTTTGATTTATTATAATTATATGTAGGATGTTAAAAGTTCTTCATGAATGGAAAAATAATTGGATTAAAGTTTTTATGAGCATGCTGATACATACAATTAAAAAGACAATCCTTGATAGTTGATATAAGTTAAATCGTAATTGATTTATGACTTCAACAGAGCTGACTGGGTTAAATTTAAGAGTCTTCTTTGCAATAGCCAATATGAAGACTGCTCTGATCTCGAGTTTAATAACATTGAGGCTATCGCTAGTAAACTTACCAATGAATTAAATAATGCTGCAAGCGGGTCTATCCCAGCTAAATCTTGTAAATTATTTAGGCAAACATTACCAAGAGACATTATTGATACAATTAGACAAAGAAGGAAAGCAAAAAGATTAAAATCAAAATATGCGGAATTTAGGCCTTTGTAAAACAAATTAACAAGTGAATTGAGATATAAATTAAGAGAGTTTAGAAACAAAAATTGGTCAAATTTCATTAATAAAATAGGCAAAAACCCAAAATCTAGTAAACCGTTTTGGAATAAGATAAACAAATTTAGAAAATCAAAATCATATTACAAAATTAATAAACTTGAGTATAAAAATAGCATTTTTGACTCAGAAATCGATATAGGTAACTGCTTTGGTGGAATTCTTAAAGATACATTTAGTTTGAATTATGACTTTATCAATGTTAATTCTGATAGAGAAGTACATAAATTTGTCAATGATTATTTTAACAAGAAACAGAGTATTAAATTTGTTGAAATTACACTATCCGAGCTAAAAGAAGCTATCAACAAAGCTAAAGATCAATCGGCAATGGGTTTTGATGGAATCCATAATAAAATGCTTAAAAATCTTCCGAATCCTTTCCTAATAAGAGTCCTAGAGTTCTTTAACCTTTGCTTAAAAAATGATTTTTTCCCTGAAGCTAGGAAGATCGCCAAAATTTCTATGATTTAAAAAAAAAAGAGTTTCCTTCCGACCCTAATAACTATCGTCCAATAAGTGTTACAAGTTGTTTTGGAAAATTACTGGAAAGGATAGTTTACAATAGACTTTATTCATATGTTGAAAATAATAAAATACTAGCAAATGAACAATCTGGCTTTAGACGATTAAGGAAGACTGCAGACAACCTTATCTTTTTGATTCAAAAAATATCTGAGTCTTTTTGCAGATCTAAAAAGGTGTGCGGTCTCTTTTTTGATATTTCTAAGGCATTTAATAAGGTTTGGCATGAAGGTCTCTTCTATAAACTAATTAAAGCTCAAATACCTGACTATCTTATCCTCTGGATACGATCATTCTTGTATCACAGATCTTTCAAGGTAAAAATTAATGACTTTACATCAAATTCATTTCCAATTAGGGCAGGCGTTCCACAAGGCTCAGTAATAAGCCCCTTACTCTTTAGCATATTTATTAATGATGTTCCCAAAGCCGATATTTCGAACAAAAAATACTCACTCATGTTTGCTGATGATCTGATTACTTTCTTCATATTTAAAAAGACAGGAAGAATTGAAAGAGAAATAAATAACTATTTAAAAGAAATAGAGCCATGGTTATGCAAATGGAAAATGAAAATGTGCCCAAATAAATGTAGCTACACAATTTTCACAAAAAATAAGAAATTTAATAATACCTTTAGACTTCAGTTATTCAACAAAACAATTCCCTATTCTAAAACTAATAAATTTCTTGGTCTGTACTTTGATGAAAGTCTTTGCTTTGATAAACAAATTAAAGAAGTAAAGACTAAATGCATGAATAGACTCAATATAATAAAAATTTTGTCTTCAAAAAATTGGAAGCTCAACCACAATATACTAGCTAGTCTTTACAAGGCACTTATTGGCTCAATTCTGGATTATAATTTTCCATGTCTTAACTCATTCTCCGAATCAGGTTTACAAAAGCTACAAGTTATTCAAAATACTGCTGTTAGATGCATTCTAAAACTTCCTCTCAGAACCTCCTCTGAATCATTATTCTATGAAGCAGAAAATAAATTGAATATCAGTAAAATTGACCACAGATTAAGCAATCTCTTAGAAAATTACCTCCGTAATGCTCTTGATTATTCAGTTCCATTGACTAAAAGACTTGTTTCGGAGTATCAAAGAGGCTTCGATTCTAGATTTATTACGAATCCTACTCCCCTATGTAGCTGCTACCTAATTATACAAAAATTTTCTGACTCTTAAGATCTTATCTATATTTTTTGTTTTCTTTTTATTTTTTTTTTTTTTTGTTTTTTTATTTTTTCTCCCAGCTCTTTAATTATTATTTTTGTATCTCATCCTTTAATTTATAAATGAAAAAATAACTTATTTAAAATTTAAAAGTTTTTAAACTGTTTTAATTATTTTATTTTATTTTATTTTATTTATTTTTTTTTTTTTTTTTTTTTATCTGAAGGAGCCTATGCTCGAACAGAGAAGCAAATAAATAATAATAATTTATTGATTAAAACTTCTCATGTATTGACATGATAAGCTACCAATTAAAACTAACATTTCCTTTTTATAACATTAATCAATCAACTAACATTTATTATATATTTAACTCTTCCAAACTTTATTCATATTTTTATTTTTTGATTTTATTTTACTTAACTTTTTTAATTTTTAATTTTACTTAACTTAATTTTTTATTTTTAATCTGAAGGAGCTTTAGCTCGGTACAGTTAACAAATAAATAAATAAATAAATAAATAACTAACATAAAATTTAAAGTCGAAAATGACCGTAAAATTTTCATATAATTCGATAGCGACATGTTAATATTCATTTTTTTAACATTTTCACTTTTCCACAATTCAACTTTTATTTAAATTTTTTTTATTAAATCTTGTACAAAAATTTGGTGTCAAAAATTTTAGCCAGCTGACTCAGAAACAAATAAACAAGAATATTCAACAACATCACTAACAAAAGCATTACAATGGAAGTCAGTATGATATCAAGAATCGTTGAATTTGTTAATAGTTTTGTGAATTTTTATGATAAAGACTTTAATTTTTCTAGGGCAACCAATTTATAATCACCGTTTTTTTATTTTTGTTTGACTTGACATTAATTAATTAATTCAACTTTTAATTTGAAAAAAAATATCTCTTGCTGTATTTTGTTTTTATAATCTATTTCTTTATTTAATTTTTATTATTTTATTTTTTATAATAAATTCGCCAACCTAGTTACATTCATACCTTTTTTATTAATTTTTTATTAATATGCAAAATAATATTTTTTTATAATCTCGATATAATGGGTATTTATTAGTTTATTTTTAGTAAAAAATGGGACGTTTTTAAGCATTTTGATGCAGTGTGCTTAAATGCGTCTAAATGATGACACCGAAAGTTATTTAATAAACGCGATTTTATGCTTAGATTTACTCAATTCTACACTTGTTTTTACGCGTAATATTTTGCGTAATTTTAATCTCGGGTCCTGCTTCGAGTTCATCATTGACACCGCAATTATTACCCAGTCGAAGCCGGACCTATTTTTTTTGATGAAAGGGGTTTAAACATTCACCCCGTATTGCAGAGATATTTTTAAGATTTTTTGCACCCTCAGCGGGTTAATTTTAGTTCCTCTGCTTTTATGACAAACACACAAATCATTCGACTGTACGGGCTTTTTTTTTAAATTATTTTTATTTTGAATTAAAAAAAATTTATCACTTGAAACTGCATGGCATTGTAAGAATTTTTCAAGTTCAAGTCTCAAAAAAGGTTAGAAACAAAATTAACTTAGAAATATTCAAGAAAAAATTTGAAAAATGTATGTTTATATATTTTAAATAGAGTATTCAAATATTAGTTAAATTTTAATTAAACTTAACAAATTAAAGCTTTCTAACTTGAATTTTTTGATGCTCGTATTTACATTTATTTGAGTTCTGTTTAAATTATAATTATTTGTTATGAAAACCAATTAATTTGGCCAGAACCTTGAACTATGTATCATAAATCATGGTACACTATTATGTTTTACGCTAAACAAACATTTATTTCAGTATTTTTATGTTAAAGCCTTTTTAGGTTAATTTTGGCTATAAAATTTCGAATAATTTGATACTCATTTTTTTTAATTAGTTTTAAAATTTAAATTAACTTACCCAAGCAGGTTTATCGGCATTTCGATCGTAGTTAACAAATTCGTTTAGCTCAAGACTGGACTCGAGATCACTTAACTGATCTAGTGGTTGCTTGTATTGCTCTAGGGAACTACTAAAAGACTGGAGATTTTTAAGAGGATAGCTTGTTAATTTATTTATTTAGACTTGATAAAATTGTTAGAATTTTAAACTTACCAAGATAAAAAAACTACAGAAAAGACAATAACTAGACTAGTGATTGGGTGAGATGCACAAAACAAGCCATGTCGATAATATAAGAAGCCGATCGAGTCCTTGAAGATTAAAAATTTAAAAAAATTTAAATTTTTAGTCAGTATTACTTTTAATTTATTGATCAGATACATTTTCAATTGAATAGCATCATAATTTTTTTAAAAATTTCCATTTATTTAAATGTTTTCTAATTTAAAAAACAAAAAATTCAACAAAAATTTCAACCTTAAATCCCTAAGGATTTTTTAAAAAAAACAGAAAATGGTAGCCAAATTTGAAGAATTTTCAAAGCAAAATTTTAAGTTCATTTAACAAAATCCTGCATATTATTTTGCATTTGAATGTACGAATTTGACTATGATTAATAATTTATGTTTAGTTGAAATTCGTTTCAATAAAAAAATAAATAGGTAATAATAAGTATATGCTCAAATCGTAGTCAGAATTTTCTTATTAGTTATATTATATTTATGAATTAAAAAAAAATAAAATACACAAATTGTCAAGGCAAAAATGTTTACATAAATCAGAACACGTCTTTGAGTAATGATATTAGTGTGATAAATTAATAGAAGACATTCGAATTGACTATGTCTAATTTAAAAAAAATTCTCATATAGTAAAATCTTAAACTAGACTTAAGAGTTAATTTTTTTAGATTAGATAAAATTCTATATCAGAAAACAATCTCAATAAAAATTTTAATAAAAATCTCATTACTTTTTATTTTAATAATTAAAGCTTTTATAGTAAGCAATGACTAATATATGCTTAATTCTTCATTTTATTCAATATATTTTAATTCAAATAAAAAATATTAATTTGATTCTTATCTAACTAAAATTAATCTAAAATTTAAATAATTAAAAATTTTTAATTATGTTTTATATTTTTTATGTTCTGTAGCATAATAAAAAGGTTGATTTTGAATTTAAATGTATAAATATGTCGTATTTGATTTAATGGAAAGAAAATGATGTAAAAATATTTCATCCTAATATCAAAATCCTAAATTCAAATAAAATATTGAATTTAAATTGATTGCTTTAATGGATTTATTGAGTTAGATAATTGCGAAAACTTGAATTTCAAAGTCAAAAAAATTTTGTTAAAAATATAAAATTTGTAATTATTTTACCCTAATAAAAAATAAATTTTTAGATTTATTTCAGTTATTGATAGTTTTAGAAATCATCATTTTAAATGTGTAATTGCATAATTTAACATAAAAGATGATCAGAAACTTATTGATTTTTCATGCCATTTATTCCAAACTTTATAAAAAAAGACGTTAGACTGCTAAAATTTCTAATAATTTTTGAAACTCTTTCGCATTTTATTTATTAAGCTGCTGAAATCTAAATTTAGTTTCTTAAAGTCTCAAATCGACTTTTTGAGTGGAGTCAATATCATGTTAAGTTATGATTAAGTCATTCCATTCTATTTGTGGTCAGACAATCAAATGAATACAGGGAAGAATCAACATTTACCATTGTATCAAAAATAAATTGATTTATACAAAAACTGCTCTCACAAATAAAAAAAACTTCCAAGCAAAAAATATTTTAATGTCTATTAAAAACTACCACTAAATATTTTAGATAATAAGATGCCTATGATTTTACGAAATAAAAAAATGCAAATATTTTATTAAATTGGGCTATTATAGTCACCAGTTAGCCCTAAATAAGCTACTTGAAAACGACGAATTTGTTAAACCTAAAAAAGGTCGTCCAAAATTAGATGGAATTTTGTTTTTCTTAAAATAGATTTTAATTAAATTTTTTTATATAAATTTTATAAACGCTATTTGAATAAATTCTATACATCACAAAAAATTTGTGTTAACCAGTTATTTGGTTTGATAAGTAAAAATTAATTTTTTTTGAATTTGGCACAAAAAAATTGTGTTTTGTATTGATTTGCGTTGAAAAGTTTTTGGTGGGGAACCATTTGTCTCTTAGAAAATTAGAAAGATTTTTTCTATTTTTTAAATTAATTTAAATATATTTGTGAACAACAAAATGGAAAATTTCGAAACACTTAAAAATCCAAGGCCGGACTTGCTAGGCCGCCTCAATAACTACCTGGACGGCAGAAATTTCATTTGTCCGTAATTCTGACTGATGGATTACCAATGCTATTTATCTCACTCAGTTTAATTGAAAAAAAAATAAAAGTCTATGGCTCAGACTTTTAAAAAAAAATTCCGGACTTGAACTTGACTTGAGAATTGTGACTTTTAAACAATTTTGATCTAAATCATCGACCGATTCTGGTAGAGCCTGGAAATATATTTAGCTCTATTGCTTCAAAAATTACTCAAACGGGAAAGACCAGCTTTTTGTATCAAAGGCATATATTGTTTTTGAATTAAAATTTATGAGGAATTTTTGAAAATATTTCAAAATGATTTGAAGTTTTTAACAGAAAAAATTAATTTATACATTATAAAAAATAATTAATAAGATAATAAATTTAATGCCAAGATAAAGTATTTAACTAAAAGAATAAAAAGATAGATTTATAGAGGAAAATATTAGAATACTACATTTTTTATCAATATAGTCAGTCCTCGGTATAAAGAACTACTTGGCCGTAAAATTCAGTGTTCGTTTTATCGAAATTCGCATATAATACGAAAGGGATAGTCAATATAGCCCTCACATTGTTTTTTACCACAATGGTTAACGCACATGCAAATCTTAAAAGATTCCAACCTTGGAATACAAAACATTAAAAACTCGGTTTGGTTAAAAACTTTTCATTACTAAAATCGTCTACAATATTTAAACGACAACCTTTGTCAGTCAATTTCCAAGCTTTTAGCAAGGGCTATAAAACGCAAAGATAATAAGGCATAAAAATCAATTGTATCGATCATCAATTAAACAAGTGAACTCCATGACTCTCTGACGATGATAAGAACTCAGAACATATCAAATAAAGAAAAAAGGCAGTTTATGCATCCTTGGTCAAATTAAAGGTCATTTGTATTGTTAGCGATATTGCACATCCAAACATGAAATGGCAAACTTATAAGACGTACTTACGACCAATCTTATTTTATGGACTAGAGAACCACAATCAGGTTACAACAGACAAATTAGAGGAATAGAGGGTAACGTCATTTAAAGCATACTAAGAATACCAAAAAGATGCAAGACAATTGTGCTGCTTCTGGCGCTTTACATAGAGCAAACCATTATTCGACTCAACACTTTAAAATGTACTCAACCATCTATCAGAGACTTATGCGAAATACCTACACCAGTGAAATATTAAGAATCTTCGAAACAATTTAAGTCAATCAAAGTTTTATTTCTGAAATTACCCAGTCAAAAAAATCTTAAAGGTTTTTTAAAGGTTCTTTAAAGAAATTTTTAAAGATTCTTTAAAGGTTTCCGGACGTTTATTCTTTAGAAATTCCCTAAAGAATAATCTCTTCTAGTTCTTTAAAATTTCCTAAAAGAAAAATCTTTATAGTTATTTTTTTTTAATTTTAAAAATAGACTATTTTTTTAGCTTTTATTGTAAAGATAATAAATGCGACATTATACAAATTTAATACAGATTTTGATTAATTTAATTTTTTTCTTATTTAACACATAAATATTATAAAAACGTAATTTAAAAAAGATAACAAAATTATGGGTTTGTGAAGTTCGCTTCAATTCGATAATTTCAATTCTGTTCTTTGTCAGTAACTTTTAATTGTAATGAAATAAACTAATTTGGTTAAATGTAACAACCTGTAACAAGCTTATGAAATATAAAGATAGATTTTGCAAAATGAAGTGCTATTTTATTAATTTTGTGGAACAAACTCTTTAAAGGTTGTAAGAATTCGGCTTTTTATAAAATTTTTTTATCTTTAAAATTTTAAACGACTTTTCTATTTTTTTTTACAAACTGTATATATTTTTTTTTTAACGACACGCTTTATTTTACAGGGTATCGAAAGTGGCCCAGCTGGTGGCCTCTGCTCTGTAAATAAATAATAATAATAACACGCAACGCTTCTGAAAAACAACTCTGAATAATTCTTGATTTTATTTTTGCTTTTTTACAAAACCAAATTCACAATTCTTTGCCAAAACTCTGAGCTTATCAAAATTTATCCAGCTCCGAAATCATGTGTTCTAAAATCATGTTCCTTTTTCTCGACTGACTGGTACATCTCAAAAACTCTTTCTACCACATGATGGGCAAAAGAAGCTTTCTATACCTCGTCATAAATCTCAATGTTTTAATTTTTTAAATAAAATTTTTTCTTTTAAATTAATAATCCAAAATTTTATACTAGTCAAATAAAAGTTAATCAGTCTTTAAGACAAAAGCTCTAGCCAGTTTATTTTCTTTGAAATTATAAATTTTAAATATTCTTGCACATGTCACTCGAACAGAATATATCTAAACTGAATTGAAATGGAGTGTTGAATTAGTATCACAAGTTTTTTTTCCCAAAGCCAACCGAATCGGCTACGAGATCAAGAATGATTTTTCAAGTAAATTTTTGCATATCGATCTGAATATTTGAGGGAAAATTTTTACTACTTGACTACTTAAAATTTTATTTAAGACTTAAATAAAAATCTTATGATAATAAAATTATTTGAAATTGAAAAAAGTTTATTTTTATTTTATAATAATTTTTAAGACAAAATTTCTATCAATTTAAAAATGCTAAATAATATTTTTAAAACACGTAGTCAAAAATTTAAAAAAAACTAATCTTTTAAACGATTAGAAGAGTCGCTTTTTAATCATTAACTTGATAAAATGAACAAAACGGCTAAAGGTAAACAAGGTACTAGAGGCACTAAGCAAATAATCGAAGAAAATCGTCAAACTGTCGACTTCTATTTTAATATTTTCACTATTTCAAATGTAGCTTATCTAATTATTCGGTATCTTCTATTTTGGGACACTTTTAGTGCAAAATTTATACTACTCTATACATTGACAGCTCTCACATCACTTGTTGCCTATTACTTCATAAGCTATGTTGGGAAGCCAATTTTGGATGAAAAAGGAATAGCGGTTGATTATAGCAGTGATTTAAATATGTCAGGACATGTGTCTGAATATGCCAAAGATGTGATTTTATTTTCGGTTATTCAATATATTTTATCACTAGTATCAAATTATTTTTGGTTGGCCTTGATAATATTACCATTGTATGTTTTTGTAAAAATATGGCAGAACTTCTTGGGTCCATGGTTTTTCGAACCTGCTCCGGAGGAAGGACCACTTGACCAAAAAAAACAAAAAACCAAAACCAAAGTAATCAGAAGATAGAAATTAATCTATCAACTTTTTGTTCGTTTTGTTAAAATTTTTATTCCTTCAAAATTTATTGTAAAAAATTAACCTATTTTAATCAAAATTCGAATTTTAGAATAAATAAATCTGAAACTATTTTTATCACTATATGAAATCATATGAAATAAGCATGTGATACTAACCAATAAATATGAAAAACTCTTTAAATAAATTAAAACATATTAAAATGAATTTTTTTTTTATGTACCTAATTGTGGTTATATCATTAAAATTATCAAACTCATGTGAAGCACCCGATTGTGACAGACTCGACTGCGGCACTTGTGGAAATGCTTGCTGTTCCTTAGAGTTTTTGCTTCGTAAGTTTTACATTCAATTTTCTTACTGATCTAGCGAAAATTTCTTAAAAAGAACCTGATCCAAACACACTAAATATCATGATTTCATCTCTCTTACGGAATGGTGGACCAGACAATCATTACTCTTACGTAACTTCATCAGACTTACGACCATATAACATAAGCTGCAATTTTATTCTTCAAGTAAAAAATTTGATTTAATAAAGAAAAATAAAATAAAATTTAGGGAGTTCACACAACGTTGGTTAAAAAATATAACGATACACTTAATTTTGCTATCTTTCCGGAAACGAGTCAAAAATATTTCCAATCCAGAATGAGAGCTTTTTCAATATCACAAATTGGAGGTGCTTATTGTGATGAAGGTCAAAATTATAAAAATTTGATATATTTAATCAAAAACTTGAGTAAAAATATTTTCGATTATTAATTATTATCAAGTGATTAATATTTGTTTTAATCTAGATGTTGAATATATTGAAAACCATGTTGCTGGGTGTGAACCATCTCCGAGACGCTAATTTTTGAACAAAATGACTTTTTAATAAACAACTAAAAGGAATTTTTTTATTTATATTTTAGTTTTGATTATTTAACTATCTATAACACTCGAAGTATTCTGCCCTCCTAATCTATCTTGTCGCTCATCTATTGAGTATTACAGTTTAGATTGCCTGTTAGAATTAAATTAGACTTGAATGAGGAAATTCTCTTTTTCAATTTTTAAATTGTTAAATTAACAACTTTTAAATTAAAAAATTAAAATTTTTATTAACTTTACAATATATCTGATATTTGACTTCTCAAAAATTTTTTGTTAAAATTATTTTTCCGTTTTGTTGACTAATTTTCGTCTAATCTGAATCAAACTTTTTATTTATTTATTTATTTATTTGCTTTATCTGTGCCGAGCTAAAGCTCCATCAAATTAAAAAAAAATAAAAATTAAAACAAAATAAAATAAAAATGTAAAGAAAAAATATAAGAAAAATTAAAATAAGTTAAAATATAATAAAAAGACAATTAAAAATTGATAAATTGTAAGAGGTGACATGTGAAAAGTATTAAAGTATTGAACAGTTCAGGAAAGAAAGAAGAAATAGAAAGATAGCAATTATACAATGGAGTTGGGTATTCAACATACCTTGATTCAAAACCCGCTTTATATTCATCAACCAGCAAAGTTGATGAATATAAAGCACTAAGTCAATTTTCAATAAATATCATTCGGTAATTAAAAATTATTCACCTCTCAACCTTTAAATAATCATTTTCATAACTGGTACATCATCACCGTTTGCTAATTCTGTGTTAAAAGAAAATTTTTACTAAAAATTTAGGTAAATTTTTTATATTCGTTCATCAAGTTCGAGTAATAATTTATTATCTAAAATATTTATAATCTAATATTATATTAATTTTTGATGCATGTCGATGATTATAGAAAAATTATCGATTGTCAAAAATAGCCTTCAGAATATATCTTTAAATATATTCTAATTTTTGACCAAAAGTTTTAAAATGATTAATTTTTTTAAATGATTTCATCTTAAATCTTGATAACTTTATTAAATCAAGATTTAAATTTTCCAAAATAATATAATTTAAAGAATGTAAGACATTTATAAATTTTGAATTATTTAAAAAAATTAAATTTTAAGCTTTTAAAAACTCTACTAAAAATTTTATAAAAATTATTTTTTTTAAATGCATCTTTAAATAATTAAAAATTGCAAAATAAATAAAAAAAATTTTCTTTTTCAATTATTGAATATTAAACTCTAAATGTTAAATTTTATAGAAAATATCGATCTAAATGAATTTAATGTTTTTTTTTTTAGGAACCTGTTTCAAAATTTTTTGAAAGAAAATTTTAATTTACAATAAAAATTACAAAAATATAAATAAAAATTTAGGGACTTTTAATTTTTAACATAAAAATTCATATCTTTTGAATTAAAGTTTTTCGAAAAAATAAGGTTGTTTTTTTTAATAAAATTCTATAAAATTTGTTATATAATATTTTCTTTTTTTTCTTATCAAATATATGCAACAAAGTGATAGAAAAGCCTTTATTAAAATAATATTTATAAATTTATATTTTAATTTTCCTTTTAGCTTTTATTTTTAAATTACGAGTATTTAAATGAAATTTCAGATTAAAGATCATTCCTAAATCATTTCTTTAAATATTAAGTTTTAGCACAACTAGAAATTATACTTTGCTTTGATTTTAATTTAAAGATAAAGGTTCATTTTTACTACACGAGTTTCTCATTCAGAAAAAAAAGCCTAATGAATCTGTTAGCTTGTATTAAAAGTCATTTTAAGATCACGACTGAACCATTTTTAACAAAATTTCTAAATATTAACCAAGATAAGTCATATTATATTTCAGATTTTTCTTCTAGAAGAAACATTGTAGTCGAATGAAATATCTAGACAAGTTTTAATTTCAATTTTTAAATCATTATCTATTTTTGGGTGTTTAATTACCTGAAAATGCTGTTTTTAAAAAACGTAAAATATTTCACTTATAAAAGCAAAAACCGTTTCGCTTTTATTAAATTTATAAATTGAAATCTCTTTATCATTTTAAAAAAATGGCTGTGGTGACAACAGAAAGCCAAGTTGATATGATAGGTACGAAATCATCATCCAGTAACTTTAGAATTTTTAAAGGAATCGGAAAAATTATCGGGGTTTTAGGATGTCTTTATTTTTTTGTGGTTTCACTTAATTTAATGAGTATATCATTTCCTTTAATTGCAGGTAAATAGAATTAAAAATAAAAAATCAATCTTAAAATCAGTTTAAAGGAAAATACGCGTCCGAAGCATTTCGAAGCAATGTAGTACTAACAAATCCTTTTGCTGGCTTAATGATAGGTGTCCTTTCAACTGTTTTGGTTCAATCTTCTTCAACTTCTACAAGTATCATAGTAAGCCTAGTCGCATCGGAGATGGTTCCAGTTAAATATGCTATTCCAATAATTATGGGATCAAACATTGGAACTTCAATAACCAGCACATTAGTAGCCCTAAGTCAAGCAGTATTTATTTTTAGCAAATTTTTTTATTTAAGTCATTAAATGTCTTTATTTAGAATGATTCTGAAAGGTTTAGGTTATCATTTGCTGGAGCCACTGTTCACGATATGTTCAATTTATTAAATGTAGCAGTTCTACTTCCAGTTGAAATTTTGACCAGCTATTTACAATTTACCTCGGGATTTTTGGTCAATATTTTGCTAAGAAATAATCCTAATGCTAAAGAGCCAAAGCTGTTAAGCGCAATTACTCAGCCTCTAACAGATTCTATAATTCAAATAGATAAGCATATACTAGATTCAATAGCTACGAATAAATCATTTGAGAATGCATCTTTAATTAGGCGAATGTGTAAACGAATTGTTAAGAATGGCACCGAAAAACTTTATTTTGAAGAGCCTTGTGTTTCTTTATTCAGCAATATTTATTGGCCCGAATGGCTCATTGGAACCATTTTGCTTATTGCATCATTAGTTGTTTTATCAGCTTGTCTGGTTCTTTTGGTTAAAATTATGACCTCTTTGCTAAATGGTCCAATCGCAAAAATAATTCAGAGAATAATTAATTCAGATTTTCCTGGAATTTTCAAATATTTAACTGGTTTTATGGCTATAATTGTATTTTTTAAAATATTTTTTAAAATTATTTTTTAAAATTATTTTTTTAAATTTTTTTAAAGCTTGGATGTATATTGACTATAATGGTTCAAAGCAGCAGTGTTTTTACTTCAACTCTAACTCCTTTAGTTGGTAAACAACCAGCAATCAATTTTACTTTAATTTTAACTTTTTGAAATACTCAGGAATGGGAATAGTTTCGATTGAAAGAGTTTTTCCTTTAACCTTGGGTTCAAACATTGGAACAACTATAACAGGTATTCTGGCTAGTTTAAGTGGTCCAGCTAAAACCTTAAACTTTTCATTGCAAATTGCTTTGTGTCACACTTTATTTAATGTTACAGGTTTGCTATATTTCATTTGAAAATTAAATTTTGATTTCTTATAAATTTTTATTAGGAATTTTGATATGGTATCCAATGCCATATTTAAGACTAATTCCAATCAAGCTTGCCAAATTAATGGGTGACACTACTGCTCGTTACAAATGGTTTGCCATCGCATACTTGTTCGGATTCTTTTTTCTTATACCAGCCATCATTTTTAGTCTATCGCTCATGGGAAAGTAAGAAAATTCTATTTTTGTCTTACTGTGTTAGATATAAATTATTTGATTTTAAAAAAATCTCGACATCTTATCCAAATCGTGTGACAAATTATATCTTTTGTAAATGTAACATTTATCAGTTAGAATAAAAAAAAATAATTATGTATTAATAGATCAGATGAATAAAGAATCTAAAATAAAGATTCAAAATTAGTTTGAAATTTAGGAAAAACTAGTTTTAATTTAAAATTAAACGCATAATACCAGATTATATTGTTTGCAAAAAAATTTATTTTTTAAAAAACAAGAATCAAAAATAAATTGTGAGATCTATTTATTCTAATTTTTTAAAAATTCAAATTAAAAATAAACCACAACAAAAACCTTTAGAATCACATATTTCTTATTGGAGGTAACCAGGCTCCTAGCCTAACCTTTTGTTTTCTCCGAAGAAAAATTGAACCTTCACTAAATATTGATCATTCACAATTTAATATGCTATACAATATACAAAATTTTACAACAGATAAAAATTTAAATGAAAAATGATAATTTCAGCTTTTAAATTTCAATTTTAGCTTAATTATTAGGAAATTCAAGAGTATCAATAAACAAATTCAAAAATAAAATCAAGCATATTCAAATTTAAAATCAAAATTTAAATTTCTTTATTAAGAAATTTTTAAATTTTATGATAAAAAAAAAATTTATTTAATTGTAAAAAAATTTTTCAAAGCAAAATTAAATATTTCAATTTTTTATTTTAAAATTTTATTAATAGTTTTTAATTTAATTACAAGTGTTGTGTTCATCTCGTTTATGATAATAACAACTGCCGTAATTATTCTAATCGTATTTATCAAATTGTTGCAACTAAAGTTTCCAGCATATTTACCCGATACGCTTCAAACATTCGAATTTCTACCGGAACCATTAAGATCTTTGAAACCTTATGACAATTTTATTTCGAGTAAATTAGTATTTTTGAAATGTTTTAATCAAAAAATGAGTCTATCCGAGCCGATAGAGGATGCACATATCAAACAAGCAATAACAGTCACATTTTCAAATGAAGCCTTCGATAAAGACAATTTCTAAATGTAAATTCGTTCAAGATATAATTACATAATCTAAACTTCGAAACTCATGAAAATATCACTCTTTTTTTATTCAAAATAAACCATTTAAAAAGATATTACTACACGTTTAATTTTGCTTAAGGCTCATTTTTTTCTCATTCTAATTTATCTGAAAAAACTTGTCTGGTTTTCTAAAGAATAAATTTAAAAATATGTATAAATACGCGAGATTTTAAAAAATTAGTTAAAGAGAAAATATAAAAAAATATATAAAATATGGAGAAGCAAGTCGAAGTTATAAGAGTTGAGGACGAACTGAAATTGGAAATTACTCCAATAGATAATAGCAAGGATCAAAGCAAACCAGTCAGAGTCATCAAAGTTATTCTTAAAGTGTGTGCTCTATTGATATGTCTTTACTCGTTTATTGTGTCGCTGGACCTAATGAGCTCTTCATTCCGCTTAATTGGTGGAAAATATGCCAGTGAAGCATTCAAATCGAACGTGATTCTAACAAATCCTGTAGCAGGACTGGTCATAGGTGTCATAGTGACTGTTGTTGTGCAATCTTCATCCACTTCTACCAGCATTATAGTCAGCATGGTTTCATCAGAAAGTGAGCTAAAAATCTTGAAAATACTTTGAAAAATTTTAAAAAAATTTTAGTTTTAAATGTCAAATATGCCATTCCAATAATTATGGGTGCCAATATTGGAACTAGTGTTACCAGTGTTCTAGTCTCTCTGACCCAAGTGGCTGATAAGGAAAACTTTCAGCGAGCCTTTTCTGGTGCAACTGTTCATGATTCTTTCAATTTACTCAGTGTATTAGTTCTTTTACCTGTAGAAATTTTGACTGGCTTCTTGCAGCATAGTACCGAGGCTTTAGTTGGCGTGTTTGTCTCCAGCTCATCTGGTTCATCCAAAGAACTTGAATTGTTGACCGCATTGACAAAACCATTGACTAGCTCAATAATACAATTGGACAAGCAAGTCTTAGAAGCAATAGCTCTAAACATTTCCAAGCCTGACGATACTTTAATAAAGCATTTTTGTCCCAAAAATACAACAGTAAATTCAACAGAATTTTATGACCAATTTCACAAATGTAATTTTATAATTATCAAAAAAAAAAGAATGAAATTTTATCTATTGTTATTTTAAGGCTCATTTTTATTGGAACCATTGAATTGGCCTGAGTGGGCAATCGGTCTCTTGCTATTAATTGTTTCTCTGGTCGTTTTGTGTTCATGCCTAATTGCATTAGTTAAAATTTTAAGCTCAATATTCAATGGTCCGGTGGCAAAATTGATCCAAAAAGTTGTGAATGCAGATTTGCCAGGCAAATGGAAATATTTCACAAGCCCAATAGCTATTCTACTTGGATGTATTCTTACAATAATTGTACAAAGCAGCTCAGTATTTACTTCTAGTTTAATTCCTTTGGTTGGTTTGGGACTAGTGAAGATAGAGCGGTTGTTTCCGCTAACCCTCGGATCAAATTTAGGAACCACGGTTACTGGTATTCTAGCAAGTTTAAGTGCCAACTCCAGAACACTAAGATACTCACTGCAAATTGCATTGTGTCATAGTTTATTCAACATCACCGGTATATTAGTCTGGTATCCGATACCTTTTATGAGAAAATGTCCATTGGCCATGGCTCGTTTTTTGGGGAAAACGTCGGCGGATTACAGATGGTTCGCTGTGTTTTACATAGTCATGACTTTTATCTTCATACCTTCGTTCATTTTCGCTCTTTCATTGGCAGGACTGTAAGATTAATTTTTTTTCTAGGCAATTTTTTACTACAGAAAAATTTTCTTTAAGTGTCATATTTTTATGTGTGCTAATACCAATCATAATTTTAATTGCGTTTATATTGATTGTCAATTATTTACAAACAACCAGATTTGTTTTGAAATTGCCAAAATTTTTGAGAAATTGGAACTTTTTGCCACTGCCGTTGAGATCTTTGCAACCATATGACAATTTGATTACAAGATTTTGTTGCTCATGTTTAAAAAATAAATCCAGAGTAGCACCAGTCGAGAATATTGATCTTAGAGAAGTTGTTGTAAAGGAACCAAGTGCAAAATTTTAAAAATTAATCTTTCTTCCTTCTGATTGTTATTGTTACTCTAAGTTTTTTTTGTCATTTTACTGATCATTATTGTTAATTATTTTTATCAATATTTTTTTTAATAAACAATATTTGTCCAATTTATTTTTACTATTCGCACTAATCGACATCCATATTTAAGACGATTTCATCAATAATCAAAAGGCACTAAAATTTGTTTTTAATAAAAAGTTGCGATTAATCGAGAAAAAAAGATCTGATGAAAAAATAAAAATTTCCCATCGGTTGTAAGTCTTGTGGAGGAATACAAAGAAGGTTTCGAATCGAGATATATTGAATATCCAACTCCATTGTGTAATTGCCATCTTACTATTTCATCTTTTTTTTACTGAAACCTGAACTATGTAAACATGTGCCACACGTAACAAACTATGTCCTCTTAACTTTCATTTTTTTTTCTCATTTTATTAACTTTAATTTTATTTGATTTTTTTTAATTTATTCTGAAGGAACCCTGGCTCGGTACAGAAAACAAATAAATAAATAAATAATAATAGAGGAAATGTATCTCTCTTGAAGTCAAGATAGAAATTATAAAAAAACATACTGAGCAAAAAATAACCACTTCAAAGCTGGCCAAAGAAAACCACGTTAATGCTTCTACAATTTCTACTATTTTGTCGCCGAAAGCAAAAATTTTAGAACATTATGAAAAGAACTTAGCCGGTCCAGAAAAAAAGCGTATAAAATAAAGCGTATAATTCTAATGTAAATAATTTATTATTTAATATTGAAAATTTTTTAATTGAAAGTAGTTTTACCAAACAACCATCTATTAGCGATTTTTTTCAAAAAAATTAACTTTTTGTTTTTTTTCGCATTTTTATTTTAGTTTTTCTAATCAATTAAATTTGGTTTAAAATTTTTTTTGTCCTTATCATTTTATATGGGAATTTCGATATAACAAAATTCGATATAACGAATACCGAATTTTCCGCCCAAGTAGTTCGTTATACCGAGGATTGACTGTATATCATAAAGAAATTTATTTGATCTAAAAAAATTAAATCTTTTGAGACGTTTTTTTTCTGAGCTCATATTTTAAAATTTAATGTTTTTGTTTCAAAGTTTTCAAAGTTCTCAAAATAACCAACCAACTGATGCATTACATTATCTATTTATTATATCCTTATTAAGTTATTCTAACCTTTGTTAAAGCCATTTAAATGCAATTGAGATTGAAAAGTGTCTCACTTTGTGTGCCATTTTCAATCTCAATTTTCCAAATTGTCCAAAATTATGAAACTTGTTGTTCTAATGGATTTCTATTAGATAAAACAATAGTAATAATAATAATATAATAAATAAATAAAATGAGGAGAGCCTCGGGTTACAGAATGTTTATGCGGTTTATGTCCTTTCTTTTTTCTTTATTATTAATTTTTAAGACGTATATTAGAAAAAGTATGTTTTTGTCGTTATCAAATAGAAGAAATAAATTTAATTTAGGATTTGTAATATGTTGCCCAATAATTTCGGAAAACTAATGAAAAGTAATTTTTTCGTGTAATATCTCATTTGGAACTTTAATGCCACATGATTTAATGTCCCTAGGAAACTATATGAAACTAAGCAATTTTGCAATAATAATAGCTCATGTACATTAGCTGAAACATTAAGTAATATTAAGTTAAACAAGGTAATTTTACTCTGAAATTTTTTCTTTAATAATAATAATATATATAAGCTAGAGCAAGACTAGCTTGCGGAGGTGGCCTGCTAGGAGGTCACCTATGGTAGCTCCTTTAAAAAGATTAGGGAGGAGCTTGATGCTGGTATAATCTGAGACTCATTTTATAGATGTGGTATCACCTTCTCACATTTATTTGAATTTCACTCCCAGTTACGAGCTTTTCTAGGAAATAATAAAGTAGACATGATAGATGATAATGATCACGCAGATGAGGCTTTTAAGATGATGTCAATATTAATTTTGTTAATTCCTCGGACTTTAATTCGGACTCAAAAAGTAATTCTGATAATGAATGAAATCCTTTTGTGTTGTGCTGTTTATCTTGCCTTTAAATATTTTCGTGATTTGAAAATATCGTTATTTATTTCAATTTTTTCAGTAAAAGAATTTCCAAATATCAATTAATTAATTAAGAATATAATTTTTTTAATCATCAAATAATATTTAAAAAGTTATCTGATTTAACTAATGTCCGACGGCTATTAAAGTTTTAAAATAGCAATAATTTCATATAATTACCCATTGGCTATAAAGACATGTATATTACGCGAGGAAATACGGTAATTTATAATATTTAGAAGGTTAATTTCATTAAGATAGACAACGAAACCGTACACATTGACATCACTTGATCAAAAGCATTAAATCTATTTTATATGCTTTATCGGGCAAAAGTCGATAAAAAAAAACACTCAAAAGTCAAGTCAAATAACTTAGCTTTAATTTTTCTTGACTTTGACTTTATGACTTGAAAAACACTGGTTTTAAATAAAGTAAATCTTTATTATGAGCAAAATTTTTGAGATAAAAAAGTTAAAATTTTTCTTAATTGTTTTACAGATTCAAGTGATCAAGATAAATAAAATTTTAACTTTAGGGATTAAAAAACAGTAAACTAGCCTTATAGGTGAAATGAAAGTTAGTTCAAACATAGACTAAATTTATTATTTTTTTTATTTTTGAATTTTTTTTACATGAATTACATCATATAAATCTACTTAATTAGTAGTAGTAGTAGTATAAGTAGTATGTTGAATTGCAACTCGGAAAAATACCCGAGAAGAGCTCTAATGAGCTATAGCAGTCGCTTCTTTTTTCACTAGCCAAGCATCTAATTTCGACTTCAAATATTTAATGTTTTTGGGCTAACTATTTCTTCCGGTAATTGGTTCCATATGTTTACAACTCTATTTGTGAAAAAATGGAAACGCAAGGAACAGTTTTTTATCTGTTCACGGCGTAGAGACTTTGAATGCCTTCTTAAGTCGTATAGTTAACCACTTTGACCATAGGTTAATCCTTTTTTAAAATCAACTAACTAAATTTTATTAATTATCTTGAACGGCTGGATCAGATCTCCTCTCAATTATCTCGTTGTTAGGTCCGTCAGGCCGAATTTAGGTAAGCGTGTTGAGTAAGTCAGGTGCTTTAAATTTGGAACTAACTTAGGAGCTCTACGTTGAATCCTTTCTATCATATCGATATCTTTTTTTAAGTAAGGGCACCAAGAGGTTATGGCAAATTCTAAGTGAGTTCTGACCATTGAAGTGTACAGTAGTTTAATGTTGTTTACATTGGGATATCTAAGCGATTTTTTCAACATTCCCAGAATCCTTTTAGCTCTAGCTGTGGCATCGTTTACTTGTGTGTCCCATTTTATGTCATTTTTGATATATATTCCGAGATCTCTTTCGCATACTGATTTATTAAGTGGAAACGACTCAATTTTGAAATCATGTTTTGAGTTGTTACGACCAAAATAGACAACTTTATATTTCTCGACATTAAGCTGAGCAGACCAGTCTCGTGACCACTTACATATATTATCAATGTCGAGTTGTAAATTAAAATTAGAAGAAGAATTTACTATGGTGGTTAGGTGGTAATCTTGTTGTCATCAGCGTAAGCTTTCGAGCTGTTATGGATACTCTCAAGTAAATCATTTATGTATATAATGAATAAAATGGGACAAAGGACAGAATCTTGAGGAACTCCACTTGTGAATTCAGCCTATTCTGACTTTGCTTCGCCAAGCACGACTTGTTGTGATCGTCCAGTTAGAAATGAACTTATCCAGTTTATCAAACGCTTGCTAAAACCATAAAATTTAAGTTTAAAGACTAGCTTTGTATGTGAAACCTTGTCATAAGCTTTTGCAAAATCGGTGTACACCACATCCACGGGGTAGCCATTTGATAAGGCATGTGTAATCAGGTCCAGAGTCTCAAGTAGATTTTTACTGCAGGATCTCTGTGGGAGAAAGACGAGCTGAGCTTTAACGATAAGCCTTTTTTCTAGTAAGTGTTTAAGCATAACCTCTTTTAATAGACCTTCGATGACTTTAAAGAGGATACAAGTCAGGGAGATAATTTGAAGGTTGTAATTTGTTACCTCCTTTATGAAGAGGAGCAGCATAAGGCTTTTTCCAGATGGTTGGTACTATTCCAGTCACAAAAGACTCGCGAAAAAAAACACTTATCGGAAATGAAAAAGCTGTAGCGCAACTTTTTGGAACTAAGCTATTTATCATGTCTGGTCCCATGGTCTTATTCGGGTACAGATTTTCCAGTTTGTCAGTTATTTTGTTAATATTAAACATTCCAACTGGATCGGGGTCACATACCTTACTGGTTTTATAGAAAAATTTCTGAAAATTTGAATTAACATCTTGTTTAAAAACTGATTTAAAGTAATCATTTAAATAATTCGCAATCTCTGTAGGATCCGTCGTGATGCTATTTGAACTCGTAATATTTAATGTTTTAATCGAATTATTTTTTTAATTTCAATAATTTTTATTCATTTTGTGCTCTCTCTTATATTCAGTTTTTTTTTTCTCTCAACTATGTGAGAAAATCCTCCATCAAATCGACCCAGGAGAAACTCTCCACTTATAATTTAAAATTTTTGTTAATTTTTTTAAAAAAGATGTTTAAAGGACTTAGATCAGTTTCAAGCAAGTTTGGATTTCAATTCTAACTAAATAAATAAATTTAACTGAAAAGATCGTTTTTAGAATTTTTAAGCAATTTTAATCATTTTGCATTAATTATAAGATTAAGAAATTCTTGATATATTATTATAATCTTTTATTTTAATCATTAATTTTTATTTTTATTATTATTATTAATCTGCAACGAGCCTAATGGCTCGCGGAGCATGGAAAACAAATTTTACCAAACTATGGCAGACAAATTTCTTTTAAATTAACACGAATTAAATTTATCATATTTGTTGAACGAATCAGTTGAAGTTGCAATTTTTATTTATTCTGGCAATTTTTCCAAAAAGGTACTGTTCCATTTGAAAAGAAGTTGTCTCTGAATGAGCAATTCTTAACAAACTGTCTATATATTTTTTGTCTTGAGGATCTCGTTGAGCCTGCTGGTCCATGATTCTCGTTAGCTGGTGCATGACTCGCTGAATCATTAGTATTTAGCGAATATAATAATAATATTATGTGGGAAAATTTTTTTAACTTTTTTTAATTTATTGAAAATAAAGCTGAAATGAAAGGAACTTCTTTACTTTATTTTATTTGTTTTTCATGGAGACTTCTTGAACAAAATGAGTTTTAAAGATTCTTGTCCGTAGAAATGAGGAGTTTCCAGAATTGCGCAAAAGTAATAAAAAAAGCAATTTTAAAGCCTATTCAAACGCAAGTCAAAAACTTGACTTCTATTGACTTTCATACCCAAGTGTAATGAAAATGTTCATTACACTTGGGTTAAATGAACCTTAATTATTAAGGTTTAATTTGACTTTATGACTTTTGAATAATTATTTTCTGAAAATAATAAATATTTTGAAAGGTTAAGTAAAAAAAAAGTTCTCTTATAATTTGAATAAAGGCTTAGGTCTTTAAGTTATAAAAAATTTTATTAAATTGATTAAGGAAAATATCAAAACTAAACGATTGAAGAAATTTGGAATATATAAAAGCTTGATCAGGAACAGTTGACTTAATTTACATTTGAATCCATAATTAATTTTTAAAAAAATAATCACAGCGATGGGTTCTTTAAATCTTTTTTTCAAATGTATTTAAACACAATTTAATCAAATAAGAAGACTATGGCTTCAAAAAATAATTATACAACAAATAATACAAAATTTGATGTTAATTATTTATTTAATTTTTACCCTTTGTTTTAATTAAGGCAACATTTTGCATAGTTAAAAAAACAAAATCTCTAAATTTGTAACATGTAAGCGAACAACGGATTTTTTTTTTCGAAATTCTTATTCCAATTTCATTTACAAAGATTTTTCTGTTTCATATCCACAAAAAATTATTTTCATTAAACTTTTTTCGTCAAAAATAAAAATTCCTTATTTTTTGACATTGTGTTTGTGATTCTCTTAATTTTTTGTATATTTTCTTAAAAATGAATATTGAGTGTAATCATTGAAAAAGTCCGATTCACCCCATGTCTATTTAAAAATAATTTAAATCAATAAAACATGGCAAAGATGGCCTGAAATCATTGGAAATAAGTATTTTAGGCATTTAGTTCATGCAACTTTTCATAAGGCTTTACCACAACTACTATAAAAATTTGTTTATAATAAAATTTTATCTGAGTTAATTTAACCTAAAAAAAGAATTCAAAAATTTTATTAAAATATCAACTTATTTATAAATATTTTACTCTCAAAAATCTGAATGATATTCATTAAATTAGAAAAATATGCTTAACTTTATTTTAATCAAGTTGAAAATATAAAAATTTTAGCTGAATTCAAAGGAGTCTTTTTAAGTAATTTTAAAACCAACAATTTTGTTGTTGCATTTGAGGTTTTTAAGCATTTCATAAAATTACAAAAATATTTTGCTTTTTATAATTAAATAATTATCAGAAAGGATTTCTTATTGAAATTGTTTCAGACAAAATTTATGGTTATGCCAAAATAACTTTATGACGTGTCTATTTCTTTAAAATAAAAAGTAAAAATGTTTTCTCACTCTGAATAATTATTTACCTTTAAAGATTCAGCGATTTAGGTTTTTTAATAAATTAAATTTTAATTTATTTTCATTAAGATTATTAAATTTTTTTAAGTTTATTTTTTTCTGTTTGAACAAGTTTTTTAATGATCGATATTTGAAGTTCAAAATGGTAAACAAATTTTTTTATCCAAATTCAACTATTCAAGATTAATCTCAAGCTTTATTTTTATTTCTATGAATTAATTAAAAATGAAGAACCTGTGTGCTTTGATATTGAGAAAATTAGACTATATGAAACTTTATTTGCCAAATATTTACTAAATTTTCAAAATAATTGAAGCCAAATTTTCCATTACTTTGAATAAATTTAGTCTAATTTAGTCTTTCGAGTTACTCAATAAAATAACAATTCATAGTTAGATTTACCAAAAAATGTTAATTTTTAGATCCGATAAAAATTTAATATAATTGATAATATCAAGGTAATGCTTTGAAAATATTCAGAAAGTAAAATTAGAATTATGTGTCATGATTTTTATTTAAAAGTCGTTAAGGAAAATACGATAATTAATTTTTAACAATACAATGTGAGGAAAAAATAAGCCAGAATGTCATAAATAGTAAAAGAATTTTTTTTTAAAAAGTTTGTTAAACTTTCTTTAATGTAAAGAGATTTTTAATTATCTTTGAGAGTCTCCTAATTTAAAAAATATCTAATGTAAAAACCGATTTAAACCAACAAGGGCGTATTTATTTCTAATGATGATAAATATTAAAAAAGAAGAAAAATCACACTAAATTATAATTTTGAAAATTAGGTTTTGTTATCTGATCACGGCCGGTAGCACATTTTCATTTTATTGTTATCTGGCCATTTGTTTATTAATCGAAATCAAGCGTTAAGTAAATTATAGCTCAAGGCTCTTAAAGTTATTTTAAAATATTTAATTTTTATACACCTTTGGAAATACTCTTCAAAATGAAATTAAATTTTTAATCTTCAATTTAAATTCTAATCTTTACTCAATAAATAAAAATAGATATAATTTTTGATATTTAATAATTAGATTGTTGTTGCATCCACTTCAAACACAAGTAAATATTTAATTTAAATTTTATTTTGATTAATATGTTTATAATGTTTAATTTGAAATTTTACTCTAATATTTCTTCGATGACTAGATCGGTGGGCTTAAAGGAAATTAAATGATTATCGAACTTGATATGTATTCTCTTTTGCTAAAATGGCAAATTATTGTCTCCAGGCATAATTTGAAATAATTGTGTTTAAAAAAAATAATTTTTCAAAATTATGCATATTTCTAAAATTGTTTTTTACAATTTGAATTTTTAATTAGTTAAAATAATTAATCTAATTCTTACCTTAGAATCTAAAATGATCTATCCACAATTTAGGACGATTCATATTTTTAATTAATCGACGCGACATTTGAATGATGAAAAGATTTAAAAATTTTAATTTATTTTCAGATTTTTATACGTCCAGATAGTTGGTAATGTACAGAACTAGAAACAGCGATATTGGCCAGAGTTTTAAGAATTCTTTGAACGAAATTTTGCCAAATAAAGACCCAGAGTCATTAGAAAGAAGCAAGTTTCATCATTCTCAAGTAAGAATTTTTTGTTGATTACTTTAATTAATTTTTATTTTCATTTAAAGCATGCAAGTTTATTAAAAGCCATTAATAGCATCGAAGGCCCAATCAAGGAAAAACATGTGAGAAATTTGATTCTGGGCAGTTGCGCTGAAAGAAGTGTTCTGCCTTTTTGGTTCAATGCGCTACGTTTACCAATTTATGGTAATCAGATAGTGGGTTGGAAGTTTTTGTTTGTAGTTCATAAAATTTTAAGAGACGGATACCATACTGTAACTAAAATACAAATCAAAATGAATAATTTTGTTAAATTTTTTTTAAAGGCAGTAAACGACTCTATTAGATACACTGCTACCTTAGACGATCTTGGAAAAACCTGGATACATCTTAAGCAAGGCTATGCTTTTATAATAAACAAATATTGCAGTTTTTTGGTATTCAAACTAAAATTCCACAAAAAAGTAAGTAACTAGTTACCAAATCCCTTTGCTCGAACCCATAAATACGATAAAAAAGCTGTTTTTTAGGAAGATTGTTTTTATAGAGGCTACAAAGGCTTAGAATTTTCTATCTAAAGTGAAATTTTTAAATTATTTTTTTTTATCCAGAACCAATTTATTCCACCCAATCTTCAAATAGAAGATAGAGACCTCGAAAACATTATTTCACATGATATCAACAACTAGTATAATCAAAAGATAGTTCTTTTTAAATTTCAATTTTTAATCTCAAATTTTAGCTTTCAATTGTGCTGTGATTTTTTTGACTATCTGGATGAAATAATAGGATTTCAGAATTTGAGTACTATTAAAATTTTTTTTAAACGATGTTTTTTTTAATTAAAATTTTAAAAGTTTTTGTGACCATGGATCGTACACGATCAAACTCAATGATTGAAAGTGGCCAGTGCAAATTAACACCGATCGTTTTGTTGATTCAAGAGTCTAACCAACTGTACCATTTTACAGTAAAATTTATGTTCAAACTTCACGACAGTATTTTGCTTTTAAAAATTGAAAACTTTTATTCTAAAAATTTTATTTAGATTTACCTGGCGATGTTCTTGAAGGCCATAGGGAACGATTTTTGAAAATTTTCACCCAGTATTGAAATATAGTTTCTCAATAATTTGCTCAAAATTAAATTCTATTTTTGTAGATTGCAAAAGTTCTATGAATGCTGCAGAAGTTTGATTTATTTCAAAAATTTGATCACAATTCCTGAATTACCTCAAGTAAATGATGCTTTAATTTTGTCAAAAATTAACTTTTTTGATTATAAAGCACCCTCCAAATTTTCGAATAAAATCCGAGTTTAATAGCTATACCAAGCCAGTGATGGAGATAAAAGAGGAAACACCTAGCGAAATTGACGAAGACAATACACTTTTATTGGATTTGAATCCTTCAAACGAGAAGGACAATTCGTTTGATGAACAGCAACAGCAACAGTACATGTATATACAACAGCTTCTACAGGAAATAGAATACCTAAGGGGTGAGATCGAACGTATTAATGTTGAAGTAGGCTAAAGACTCATTAGCTAGATACAAAAGCTAAATTTAAATCTAATTTATCTAGAATGCCTTCGAAACAAGAAGTTTGAGGGAAAAAATAAAAAATTTAGAAGACGGTTTGATGCATTCTAAATCCGAAATCGAGCAGCATAAAATTGTAAATTTGATATTTAAAATTATCCGATTGAGTTAGTTTGTCATTTGATTTTAGAAAGCCAGTAATTTGGAAGACAAACTTAAAATTATGAGTGAAAATGAAAAAGCTCGCATCGATATGGAAAATTTAGAAAGTAGCGTTTTTTTTTTAATTATCTGGTTAATTTTCAAATTTTTTTTCAAGGAAAAGCAGTTTCTTCTGAAGAAAAATTTAATAAACTAAAGGAATTGTACAATAAATTGAAAGAAGAACATGTTTCATTGCTAAGACAAGTGATTGTTAAAATTTTTTTTAAAGACAAAGTTAAGCTGTTTCTTAAAGGAGGCTGATGTTCGAAAACAAAAATCGTTGCTATCTGAAGCTTGTGAGCATTCCAAAGAAATGCAGAAAGAATTAGAGAAGAGACTGGAAGATACAGAAAATGAGAAATGCAAACTTGAGAAAAATCTCCAAGAGAAAAATAATGAACTTCAGGCATTAAAATCTGAAATCGAAATATCCCAAGCTGACAAACACTCCTCAAATCAAGTATTTATTAATTAATTAAATATTAATGTTAGTATTAGTAGTAGTAAAAAATACTGCGAGCCAAAAAGGGTTAAGCTTTTACAAGCTATAGCAGTAAATAATTATTTTTGAGTGAAATCGACTAATTAAGAAATGTTTAAAAAATCTAAAATATTTTGGTCAACTAGTATTTTGCTAGGTTTTGCCAGATTTATTTCTTAAATTTAGTTATTTTTCTCTCTTTTTTAATTTTTTGGAAATTATTAATAAATTGTATTAATATGGGTTTGAAACTAAATTAATATTGGTTATAATTTTCTAGCCAAATTTTAGGTATCTTGATATTTGTCGACTCATTTTTTTTAAAGTTCATTTTATAATTTTTTATTTCAAAAGTTTTTGTATTTATCATTCATTTGAAATGAAATTCAGATATTAAATTTTATTTTCATTTTATTACTTATTAGTAGAAGAGATCGGTATTTTCTACCAATACTTTTGAAATAAAAAATTAAAAAATAACTTAAAAAAAAAGAGTTAATTTATTTAAATTCAAAATAGATTTTATCAATAGATTGAGAATTATTTTTCTAAAATTATGTTATTTTTTAATGACATGTTACACTAAAAATATTTAAGATAACTCAACGATTAATTATGGTTTCTGAGCTTAAACTCTTTGAATTGAAATGATATTTGAATTGTTTATCAACTTGAAGATTCTAAAATTTAAATGAAATTTTAAATGGCCAGAAGAACAGTTTATTTCAAGTGAAACAAGCACATGGTGGTTTACAACCTTTTTGATAAGGATTCGAATTTTTTCAATTAACATCTTGAACTTTTTATTTTTTAGATGATTAAAGATGAATAGAAAAAAAATTTTTTTTAAGTTGTGGGTTATACTTTTGTTAAAATGGTTTACTAAACGTTTAAAAGTTTCTAAGGAAATTTCAGTAATTGTTTGAATAAAAACGATAACAGATAATAAAAAGTTTTTTGATCAAGCTAGTTATGTATTCCATTGTAAAACCTTAGTATTAGTAAAAAAATAATTTAAATGAGAAAGTCGGACTATCAAGTTATGTTGCATTTCAGATTAATAAGATCAGACTTTTATCACATATCGCTTATTTATTTTGAATTGTACGAATAATCTTAAAATTTAGCAATTTATATTGTAAAATTGAAACAAGAATTAAGAATTCATTTTAAATTTTTGCAAGAAATTTTTTTGTATTTTTACTTAACTTTTTTAAAATAATTTCTCAGTTAATCACTTATTTATTTTTACTAATTATAAAAATAATAGTGAAATTCAAATACTCTCATCTTTTTAACTAAAAAGTATATTTATATACAGAATTGTTTAAAAGCCTCAAATCATTTCCAAAAAAAATAGTCCGGACTTTTTTTTTCAAAAGTCCGAGCCAAAGACTTTTATTTTGATTATGTAAAAAAAAAAATTTTTTTAATTATACTAGTATCGGCCATCTTTCAGTCAGAATCACGGTTCTGCCATCCAGGTAGTTATTGCAAGCCTAGCAAGTGTCAATGTCCGGACTTGGTTTTTAATTTGGGGCTTTTAAACTACTCTGTTTTAATATTAGAATGAATTTTAAAATCAAGTATTCTAAATTAAAATTTAAAAATTTTTTTAGTATTATCAAACCCAAATTCAAAACTTGGAGGATGAAAAGAAAAAATTGGAAGAAAGTCTCAAAGAGGCAAGCAATAACTTGAACGTTTATGAAGAAAAAGAGAAAGTAAATCAATCTTTGAAAATTTTTTCTTTTTTTATTCTCTTTTTCTAAGAATCTTGTAAAAAATCTTTCTACAATCGAAGAAGAATCGAAGAGTTTAAGTTCAAATTTGGCCAAAAATCAAATTCATATTGACGATTTGACACAAAAATTAAATGAAGCAATAAATCAAAAAATTCAATCTCAAAAATCTCACGAGCAGCTGCAAATTAAATTCTTAGAATTTTTCTATGGTTTGATTTTTTTGATAAAATCAATTTTGAGGAAAAAAATATTTTTTTTATAGTATCATCATTAGACAATAATGAAATAGTGATAAACGAGTCGTTAAAATTACACGATGATCCAGTTTTGTTCAATTGCAAGAGTGGTGCCGAGTTTTTGATCTCTCAACTTCAGCCTTTCGAGGTCGAATTTTCAAATTTGATTTCCACCTATCACAAATACATTGATAACAAAACAATTTTGAATGATGAATCTAATTTAAATTTTTCAGTTTTAATCAAAAATTTGAACAATTTTTCAAATCTTGTTTCTAAAGCGATTGTAAATGGCAAAATTACGGCTCTTACAGCTAGTGCTTTTGAACAAGCTGAAGTTTTGTCCGACCTGTCTAAAAGTATCGGTGATATAACTGTGAAAATATATCACAAAATGAAGCTTTATAATTATCTAAAAAATGATCCTGACGTACACCAACTAGATGAAATCATTAAAAAAATTAATCAAATCCTAAATGAATTGTTACCAAAAGTCTATGACATAAATAAAGAGGAAATTGGCGATTTAATTGAACAAGAAATGCACAATACCACGCAGGCGATTGAGGCTGCTGTTGCCAAACTTGAGTCACTCATTAACAAGTCAAGAGAACAAGAAACAGGAGTAAAACTAGAAGTAAATGATAAAATTTTGGATAATTGCACTGGTTTGATGAAGGCAATTAAAATTTTAATTATGAGGGCTAAAGATCTTCAAAAAGAAATAGTCGTTCAAGGAAGAGTAATAGATTTTAATTTTTTTTTCTTTAATTAATTTTATTTTATATCTAAGGGTACATCGTCTGCCAAAGAGTTTTATGCCAAAAACCACAAATGGACTGAAGGTTTAGTTTCTGCAGCAAAGTTAGTCGGCTTAGGCGCCAATCTGTTAATGTATTTTTTACGTGAAAAGCTCTTTTACTTGTTTTTAAATTTTTTTTTTAAGTGAAAAAGCTGATTTATTAATAAATGGTGATGGAAAATTGGAGGAAATTATAGTGGCCTCTAACGAAATAGCGGCAAGCACGGCTCAGTTGGTGGTGGCATCAAATGTCAAAGCGGACAGGGAAAGCAAAAATAGAATGGCATTAATGGAAGCAAAAACCAGTGTATCAAATGCAACCGCCGGGCTTGTTGCCTCAGCTAAGTCTTGTATTCAAATTTTTGAAGAAAAAAGTACTCTTTTATTTTTTTCTTACTTAAAAATAATTTTTCTCTTTCTTTAGACACTCTTGATTTTTCAAATATGAGCTTCCATCAAACGAAAAGATTGGAAATGGAATCACAAGTTAAAGTCCTTGAGCTTGAAAAACAATTAGAAAATGAAAAGCGTAAATTGTATAATTTAAGAAAACAGCACTATAAAGAAGAAACTCAAGGGTAGATTGTCATAACTTCGTACAACTTTATTAAGCCATTAAATGAGGTTTTTTTCTCAATTTTTTAAAAATAATATACTTAACTATTTTTATTAATCAATTCTATTTAATAAGTAATTTTACATAGAATTTTTATTCTAATTAATTTTTGAAATAATTTTTGTTTAAAATTTATCTAGTAATAAATCATCCAATTTTTAAATAAATTTTGTTTAATTGTTCAATAAAATAATAAATAATAAATAATATATATTATAATAATCTTCTAATAAAAATTCTTGAACAAAAAAAATAAGTTAATTATCTGTTAATTTTTATTTGCTAGTTTTAAAATTTTAAAAATACAACATTATAGAGGTTCTAACGATGAACGTTCGACCAAGTCCAAGTTTTAAGATTAAATTTGCTTATGATGTAGCTTTTAAATAAATTATTATGCAATTAATTTAGATCTTTAATATTTATTTAGCCATTGTATACTCTTTTCTCTTAAATACTCCGTAACCAAGTTAGTTACATGAACAACACTATAAAGAAGAAATAGATCAAAAAATTCAATCTCAAAAATCTCACGAGCAGCTGCAAATTGAGGAAATTAAATATTTTATTATTTTCTTGATAAACTAATTTAATTTAAATTAATTTTTGTCTCAACGGAAAAAACAAAATATCTTATTTTATGAGACTTGTATCTATTTTTTCTCAATAATGCCCAAAATAAAATTTTAAATTAACTTAAAATTTTAAACTTAAACTTAAAATTAACTTAAAATTTAAAATTAAAAAAAAAAATAAGTAAAACTGGACAATTAAATGAAGCACTCCTTGTTTACACTTCCACAAAAATAAATGATCCAAAATCGATACATTTATTAAGAATTTAAATGATATTTTGTGTTATTTGTATTGAAATTCGTATTGCAGTAGAAAATATACATCTTTTCAAGAGTTAAATGGCACTTAAGAAAAAACTAAATGAGGAGTTTTTTTCTCAAAAATTTTTTTACCAATATTAATATTATATTTTATTGTACTTAATAAAAATAAGTGGCAGGGCTTTTCTTTGGGAGATAAGTAAGTATGAATCCGTAGTTTATCTAAAAACTGGAGGTTCGTAGTGCAAAAAGCAAGCAAAACAAGCAAAAATATCTGAATATTTCATTGAAAGAAAAATTAATTTAATAAGCTTAATTCTTTAAAAAAAATAAAATTTTTATTTTTCTTAAAAAAAATAATTTTAGGTCCAATTTTTTAATTCATTTGTGCACATAGCGACCCATTTAGTAAACTCTTCATATGGATCAATGAAATCCTCGGAAGCGACCGAAATCGATTGATCGATTGAAAAAATACTATTTATGTCAAATTTAGAATCTAAAAAATTAAAACTATAATCTAAATAATCAGGATTCGTTTTTGGGTTATTTTTCTCTCTTCGTTTTCGTATGTGTTGCATAATGTCGATTATTCTGGCCGCCATCTCGATCAGTTCTGACACTTTTTGTCTTCTTGAGTTAACAAATCTATCATATGAATTCAATGGAACTTTATTAAATTGTGCTTTGGATATTCGTGAAAAATGTATCCGAGGTATCAAATGTCGGTCTATATTCATTTCGGAAAGATAATTTATAATCATTTCTTCATAAATTTTAAGAACAGTGGTAATGTAGTTATATGAACAATAAGAAACAAAATGATATTGATATTGGGTGATTGGATTTTCTATATCAAAATTTTTTCTCTTTAATTTAGAAAATTCACTATCAAATGGAAAATAATAATATTTTGTAGCTGGTAAGCACAAAAACTTAGATTCGTTTAGTTCATAGTTTGCTCTTGAAAACTTGTCAGTTTTTGGTAAAAATTTAGGAGCATTTTTGGGACTTATTCGATTTTTGATAGAACTATGTCTGTAATCACTCTCTGGCATAGATGAAAGTGAGCCAAAGCTCGAGACAGAGTTGCAATCAAAAGATGATCTAGATTTACAGGAATTTAGATTAGAACTTGGTCTGTGATAGAAATTTCGGTTCTTTAAATTTTTGATTTCTGGAAGAAAAAAATTACTCTGATCGTCTTTGTTAGAATTATTACCAATCATTTTTTTAAACCATTTTAATTATCAAAATCTGAAGAAAAAAAATTATTTGAAAATGAGACTTTATATTTATCAATCTTTTTCGACGACATTTATTTTTTTAAGCTGTCAGCTTTAATTAAATTTAACTTATTCAAAACCCTATTGCTTTTATCAAATCGCATATTAATATGAGTTAATTAGATTTAAATTATAATTCTCACAATTAAAAGTTGATTTTTGTTTTTAAAATGATAAAATTTAATTGCCTCAAATTGTTGCATGGATTTAGAAATTTTATCTAAAACTGATAAGAAATTAGTAACGAAATTTAATGATGATTTATTTTTAAATTCTCTTGGAGCAAAAAGTGCATAATGTTTCGATTTAAGATTGAATCTTTTTCATTTTAAATTCATTATATTTTCTTAATAATTACCTAATTTTTTCTCCATTTTTACATACATCTTTTAGATATTTTTTTAAGCCTTTTTGAGTCTCGTCGACAAAAATAAATCCATGATCATGTGAAAACTTCAAAATACATTGAGCATTGAAAAACTAGCAGTGTTCATCGATTGATACTGCAATTACTGTTGACATTAATGTAGCAGTTAAGGAAGTTAAAAACTCAGCAAATAAAATTCATGTTTTTGATTAATTAACGGGTGTTCAAAAAGTAATGACCGTTATTTTTTTTAACAATAAATTTATTTTCCCATTTTCAAAGAGCTTTGAAATTTTATATACAGATTATTTCTCTAATCTTATAAAAATAATTATTAGCTAATTTATTTATTGCTTATTTTTAAATAAGGCCGATGACAAAATCCAACATTGCTCTATTGAGTTTTTAATAAGGTTTAATAGCAAAATTTACAAGGATAAAGAATATATATTTCAAAAGTTATGCTAAAAAAAAACTTAATTTTTCTAAATTTTGAATTATGCTATAAATTCGAGTCTTTTCACATTTTTGGTAATAAATTTTGAATAGTATAAGCTGAAGCAGTTAAATTTTAAACTTGAATACTCAATTGCCTTAGAATTAATAAAAATAATTAAAACTGAATTTTCTTTTTGAAAAGGCCATTTACTTGTTTAATTAATAAAAAAATCATTAAAGTATTATTAAAGTAAGTCTATAAATTTAAAAAATGTAGTAAAGTAAAAATATGCTTTACTTTATAAATTATTTTTTAAACTAAACTAAGGTCTGATAATCTAAATTTGTTTATTGATGAAGCTTTTTTATAAATAAGTATTAAAGACCAGAAGGGAAAAATAGACTCTCATCAACGAATTTTTTCACCGCATCAAAGAATCTTAAAAGCGCAGCGCAAAAATTAATGACCACATTGTCTGACTAACGTATCAAAAAAATAAAAAAATAATAAAAATTTGGGAATCGTAAAAACGCTCTAAAATCAAAATTTTAAGAGTGCTTTTAAGATTCCCCAATTAATTTTATTTAATTAGTATTACTATTGCATCTTGCTCATATTTTGAATTTATTTAATTAAAATAAATTTTAATTTTTTTTTAAATAATTGAATCTAAAAATTATTATGTTTTTTAAATTATTTATAAAACATCCTACTCGATGCAGTAGCCTCTGTGTCAGATAGATGCTGTTGCTTAAAAAGTTACCTGAAAAGGAGATGAGCGCCTCCCATTATTCACTAGGATAGAATAGAGACAATTATTATCTGACACAGAGGCTACTGCATCGAGATGATCATCTACACCGCAATTATTACCCAGTCGAAACTGGTCCCCCTATTTTTATGATGAAAGAGGTTTAAACATTCGCCTCGTATTGCAGAGATATTTTGAAGATTTTTTCACCCTCGGCGGATTTTGAACCCTCAATTTCTTTCTGTAATCTTAACTCTTATTTTGACCTAAAATTCAAACAGTATTTCTTTTTTCAGTACTTTTCTATGTGTTATGTGCAAGTAGCTTTCATAGGTGACCTCCTAGTAGGTCACTTACGCAATCTTGTCTTGCTGTAGCTTATATATATTATTATTATTATCAAATTTTCTTTAAAAAATAACCCGGAAAACTATCTAATGATTAAATTTCATTAAAAGAGATATTTTGAATAGTATCCTGTTTGATTTGAAAATAAACTTATTCTTTCATAAGATTTATTGAAACACGAGAAACAGAGGAAAAAACAAAATCGATCACTTGATCACAATTTTAGAAGAATTTAAATTTTTTTTAAAATAAAAAATAAAAACTGAATAAAATTACAATGATTTTAAAATTTTAATTTTTCAATTCATTTGTACACAAAAAAACCCATTTTGTAAAAACTTCTAAGGGATCATAGGCATCTAAAGAATCAATTGAATTCGTATGATATGAGACCATGCTTACTGAATCATTTTGAAGCCTGAATATATCTCCTATCGAGTCTGGTTTGCTAAAAGAAAAATGTCTTTTTTGGCTTTTCTCAATCAAATCTATAATCTTCATTGCTATTTCAATCAAATAAGAAATTCGTAGTCTTTTGCCTTCCATGATTTCATTTTGACTTGTTGGCATTTCTGGTAGAGAATTGGTTTTTAAAGCGAATTTGTGAGGCTTAAGTGCTGTTTGAATTCTTGGCAATGAATCAGAGTCATAATTCATCCGCGAAAGACCGGTGACAATCAAATCTTCGTACATTTGTAGCATTGTAATTTGGGCATCATATGAAAGAAGTGAAGTGACATGATGCTTGATTCGGCTAGAACAATTGTTCATGTCCAAGTCAAAAAATGAATTCCTAAGACTAGCTTTGCTGCTATTGTCTTTATGGATTAGAGAATTTCGTCTATTGATGGAATTTTCACTTCGAAAATGATTTAAATTAGATCTTAGTGACGATCTCCGAGAGAGCATAGTCTCTGGAGCTCTTAATTCATTTATAGATAACCTTTTGTTCTCTTTTTTACCAGGCGGCTTTGAATTGAATAAAATTCTTGATTTCACGTCTCTAGGATTGTCGTTTTGCTCAATAATATCAAACTGTGAATCTGTGGATAATTTTCGATTTTCTACCATGATTCCTGGAACCGTAAGTCTTTGTTGACCTTCTAATTTATCCATTGATGAAATTGGATTAATCAGATTCAAATGAGACATGAAATTTGATTTTGAATCAGATCTATGAACTGATTTTTTTATGGGTTGACTCAAGCTCGTGATAATTTTTGGAGTTACTGTTGTTTGAACCATTCCAGCTTGTTTATAAAGATTTTAAGACAAAAATCTAAGATTATTTTAAAAAAAACTTGATAAATTTCGATAATGCATTTAATGAATTCGTAGGAATTAAGTTGTGTTATTTTGTGAAAATTTGATTTTAAAAAAGAGTTAAAAAATTTAAATGTTTCATTTAGGCTTCGATAATTTTCTTAAAATTTACCTAAATCGAAACCATTGATTATTTTTTTAAGATTGCTTTTGCTATGTCTGCCAAATTTTTGAAGCTTCCTAATTCTTTTTAGGACTAAAACGAAAAATACAAAAATGTTTTTCGGAAAAAATTTCAATTGAAAAATTTTCTTTTTCAATTATACCAGCTTATATTATATAACCAGAACAATCAGTTTTTTGGTAACACAGATTTAATTAGAGTTTGCATTTAATTTTTTGATCGCTCCCGGAAATGTTAAATTTAAAAATTTAAAAATTTTTTGCTTTTTAAAAAGAAATTGTATTTGATTAAAATAAGCATTGGATGTTCTTTAGTAAATATAACCAAAGCAAAGCTAATTGCCTAGATACAAAATCTCATTAATGAGTTTAATTGCTGTTTTGTTTAATTTTAAGATAACTTTTTCTTCTGAACTAAATGCGATTGCAACCAAGCCTTAATAGCGAATTTAATATTTTTTTTTATCAGATATGGTGTAAGTCGCTAAATAAAAAATATAAGACGAATTTTTTTTCTAAAAATAATTTTTAAAAGAATTAAGTCAATTATTTTTTATCAGATATGGTGTAAGTCGCTAAATAAAAAATATAAGACGAATTTTTTTCTAAAAATAATTTTTAAAAGAATTAAGTCAATTATTTTTAAAATATAAGATACTTTTAATTGAATTCTTAGAATTTTACCTTCTAAATAAAGTTTTGGATATTCCTTTAAGGTGAAAAACTCCAATTAATTTATTAAAAATAAATTTCTTGTATCAGAAAAGAAAAGCTTGAAAAATATTTGCATTCGGTTTATTATTTCTATTCATGAAATTTTTATAATGTTTTTTTTTCAATTTTAAATATAACTCAAACAAATTGGAGTAAAGTTGATTATATTTCGCTCATTTCAATTCAGATAAAATTTTATTATATTTTAAAGAACAATGATTAATTGGTGCTTTATTTTGAAAAATTTTTGCTACACCCAAGAGTTGTCAGCAAAGATCTCCAAAGTGGATTTAAAATATTTATTTTGGTTTGAGTTTCCGGAAATGGCTAATCTACTTTCTCATGATTCAATTTTTTACCTGAAATTAATAATGATAATTTACGCATATGAAAACCTAGGAATGCCAAAATCTTAGGAGATGGTCAACAAAAAGTATCTCTGTTGCTAGAGGTCTAAAGACACTTGAACTTTACTGTAATTTTAGGGTTGTTGGATCAGTTCGAAAGCTAAATAAGTGTCATGACGTAAATGGTAATAATTTTTAGAATATTGGTTCAATTCTTCTTGATTCAACAATACAAGATAAATAATGGTAATGGTAATGTCAACTTGTATCAAACAATTTTTTTCATACCGAGCCAAAAATTTTATAACACAAGGAGCCATGAATATTCAATGACCAAGCAGTAGGTAAAAAATTGTACTGTCAAATCAAACTTTTTCACAAATCGAGTGGTAAATAATTGGAATCAACTAACTCCAGATGTAATCAAGACTCTAACAATTAACCAATTCAAGAATCAAATAGACAATTTTTTTAAATTAAAGGACTGCGTTAAAGGCTATTATAATGCAGACGACTGCGTTCCAAACCAAAAATTATAGCCATAAACTTATGTTATTATTATTTTTTAATAAAATTAAAATTTTAAGTTAACAAAAAAAATCTTTCTAAAAATTTGCAAGTTAATTAGAAAAACTAAATATTCAACTGATAATGCCATAATAATTCAAATCCGGCAGTTGCGTCATTTGTGCCAATTTTAGAACAACTCTACTTCCAATTAGAAAAAAGGCTGTTTTATATCAATTATGAAAGAAATTCAAAATATTTCGTTTTAACCAAACGCAAAAAGCAAATTATACCTTTTAACTTTTTATGTACAATTTTGATTTAATTTTTTATTAATTTTATCAGTCCGTTTACCATTAGTTAGGAAGCAGAAAAAGAACGAAAATGGGTAAATTTGAAATGCGTTGACTGAAGTTGAGTTTTAATTTGGCCTAGAAGGTTATTCCACTAATTGGTATTTCTATTGTTAAAAAAGAATTAGTGTTGATTACAGCAATCGGCAATTTCAAGTCTAAAATATCCGCGATGACCACCTCGAGGATTTGGGCTTACTGGACTTTTTCAATCAATCAATCGCTTAAGTCTTTTTAAATGTAATAGGAGTAATGGCGAACTCAAAATGTGGTTTGATAAACCCATGGTATAATTTTTGCCACAGTGCGGCGATTCGGCAAAGTAAAGGTATTAATTAAAAGACCAGGAAAGCATCTGATTTACTTACTCTTTTATTCAGTTTAAAATATTTTGTATTAAAATAGGGGATAGTTCAATTTAGCACAGTTTAAATTAGCAGGTTAATAAAAAAAATGGAAGGTATCAAAAATTAGTATTTTTCAAAATTATTTAATGAATAAATTTCCTCTAATCCCTCAATGCATAACTGTGGTTGACCTCTTTATGATCTCTTTGTACTTGGCCGGTTTGATTGATATTGAATTCATACAAATAATTAATTTATTTATTTGTTTATCTATATCGAACTAAGGCTCCTTATTATATATAGAATAAAAAAATTCAAAATAAGGGCTAAATAGAATAAAATTAAATAAAATAAAAATTGAAATCTATTAAATTGTCCATTACAATTTAATAGTTAACAAAAAAAAAATTGCCACTTTGCAAAAATTGATACAGAGCCTTAAAACAGTCAAATCTTAATATCTCTACTTAATATCTTTGATATTTAGTTGTTTAACTTGAATTTTATGTTAATAATTGAACAAACTTTTAGATATTTTTTAAAATAAAAAAATATTAATTTCTAAGTAATTTTTTATCTATTTTTGAATACATTTAAGATAAAAAAAATATTTTTCCGATTATATAAGATCAGATCTACATTAGATCTTAGCATACATTAATCAATCAATGTTTCAATTATGTCATCTTAAAAATATTTTTTTTACCTTGAATGTAATCAAAAATAGATAAATAATTACTTAGTCAAATAAAAGTTTTGAATTAAAAAGGCCTTTTGAATTTAAATTAACTTCACATACTATAAAAATATCATCAATATTAATACAGTTAAAGCCATCAGAAATTTGTGGATTCCAAAATCAAAATGAGGAATGTATGCTTTAGGAAATACTAATTCAAAATTTTAAAATAGTAAAACTCTTAATTCTTTTAAAAAAAATAATCAAAAGATGAGATGACAAACTTCTAAAGTAAATAAAAAATAACATTAATATTTTACCGATATCTTAACACGAAATAGTTTGGACTTTTATTTTAATTTTTTTTCAATACTTTTACAAATTAATGAAATTTACATTTTAAATAAAAATTAATTATTATTTTTTTTATACTGAAATCAACTAATATAAATTGATATTGCTGATATCAGTTGATATGTTGTGACAAGTTATATTCTGCCACTGTATTGAGTTTAAAAATATAATAAACAAAAACCAAAACAATTTTTTGGTTTTTTTTAACGTTGAGATTTGGGAAATTTTTCAATTCTCAAAAAATTTTATAATCTTATTTATAAAAATCAGATTGAAAATTTTTGATGCTAGATTTACTAGAAGATAAAATTAAATCAACATTTTATGTAATTGCTCAATTTTTATAGACTTTTGGGAACAACACATTCTTCTTTAGAAGATGTTGATGAAAATCAAGATAAAACTTATTTTTTAATTGTAATGCAAAATTTGAAAAATCCTTGGTATAATCTTTAAAAATCTCGATAAGATTTTTTTTTATAAATGAAAAATAAAATGAAAATTTCATAATTCTTTTTTTCTCCTTGAGCTATTTCAAGCTAAAAATCAACCATTTTTTTATCCAAAATAAAGTTCTTTTTTTTCAATGTTAACATGTGATCTAGGAACAACTATAGTACATGCATTATTTAATTAAGATTTTATTGTGAGATCAAACTCCTTAATTCAGTGAAATAAATGCGAAACTTTTGGCAAAATTTCACTCATTTTACTCGACCGAGAATGCCTTTTAAACAACCAAATCGCTTAAAACAAGAACATGCGACAAAGTTAATTCAAAATGTTGATAACTTTTTATTTGACTGTGATGGAGTAATATGGAACTGGCCAAAGCCGATTGAAGGAGCTGTACAATTTATTAACAAATTGAAAGAGTTGAACAAAAAATGCTTTTTTATTACCAATAATAGCACCAAAACACGAGAAATGGTCATGGATTTGTTGGTAAAAATTGGTATTTCAAATGTAGTTTTGGATGATATTGTATGTACTTCATGGATATTGGCACGGTATTTAAAATCGATTGACTTTAAAGATAAAGTATATGTGATAGGAAGTAGTGCAATAGCGACAGAATTAGAAAAAGAATCTATTAGACACATTGGAATAGGCCCTAACCATGAACAGATTCCTGATCCTGGAAAATTTGATTATGCTAGTTTGATAAAACTAGATCCTGAGGTTAAATGTGTGGTAGTCGGTTTTGATCATTATTTCAATTACCCAAAAATGGTAATCGGAACATCCTATGCACGTCGCAAAGATTGTCTATTCATAGCAACTAATGATGATGCTCAGTTTCCAACCGGGACTTCACATGTTATTATTCCAGGTACTGGATCATTTGTGAACGCTATGAAAACAAGTGTAGGTAAAAGTCCGATAATACTTGGAAAACCTTATAGGACAATGTGGGAGGTATTGGAAAAAGTCCACAAATTGGACTCAAATAGGTCCATAATTATCGGAGATAGACTTGATACTGGTAAGTTTAATTAACTGGAGACAAATATCTTTAAATTAAATCAATTTTTTCAGACATTGCTTTAGCTGCAAATTGCTCACTAGGATATAGTTTAGCTGTACTGAGCGGTGTTACGGATGAAGAAATGATTCAAGATTATGCCAAATCATTGGAATCGGAAAAGTTAAGCAATGATGACGCTAAGTGTGTGCCAGATTTTTATGCAGAAAATCTTGGAACATTTGAAAAGTTTATTAGGGAACATAGTTGATATTTAGGATCTTTTTAGTTAATATAATTTTTTAACCAGTCTAATTTTTGTCTGAGATTTAATCTTAGCTAGTTTATTTTAGCATTATTTGAAAATTTATCTAAAATATTTATAATTAATAAAAATATCTAAAATAGAAATTTTTTGAGTCATCACTAAGAATTTAAGTGAACAACAAGTAATTAGTCTTTCTACAAGATTAATTCGTTTCTACTACTATTTCTTTAAAATTTAAATAAATTAAACAAATTTTAAAAATTCATTCAAATCAAAATATTTCATTAATTACTTAATTTTATATTAATTGGTTGATGTGCTTCTTTTATTTCCTTAAAATTAAAGAATCCTAATTTTAAAAAAAAAAGAAGAAATTTGATATCTGAAAATAGCAAAAATTGGAAAGTGTGCAGTTTTGGGATCCGGTTTATAAATTTTAATTGAAATTTTTTTAAGATGTTTATTTAATGTTATACTATTTTGCTATAGCTGAGCTATGATTTTTATTTTTTACAACAATAACGCTATTTATCAATATTAATAAAAGCATGAATTTGTTAAGGCTTTTAGTATTTCGTGCCACAAATTTAGTTTAAAATTCCATATAAAAATTTGATAATAACACTAAAGATAATTGAATAATACCTTTTTTGATATAATTTAAGCAAATTAAATAAAAAATACTTACAGATGAGTAACAAATTAATTCTTTTTTTATCTAATGTGAACAATTGATAACATAAAATGATAAAAGGTGAACTTATTTGATTAAATAATAATTAATTTAAGACTTCTATAAAAGTTAATTATGACTTCGGATGACTAATTGTGTAATTTTTTTTGGAAAAATTAGGAATATTTTTTAAACTAATTTTATTTTGTAATTTGAATTTTTTTAAAATTTTTATAATATAAATTTCAATGCGACTTAAACTTTAAATAATAATTAATTAAATTAAATTTTGAAACTAAAAAACTTTGTCGGTATATAATCTGTACTTTCTATTTGATTGCGGGAAGACTGCGTCATTCTTTTCCATTGGTTTTAATGATGGTTGATGTATAAAAAGCGAGTTTTGAATCAAGGTATGTTGAATACCCAACTCCTTTGTGTAATTGCTATCTTAACTATTTCTTCTTTCTTTCCTGAACTGTTCAATACACTTTGCACTTGTCACTCTTACAATTTTTCAATTTTAATTATCTTTTTATTATATTTTAACTTATTTAAATTTTATATTATTTTTTCTTTACATATCTTATTTTATTTGCTTTATTTTTTTTAATCTGAAGAAGCTTTAGCTCGGCACAGATAAAACAATGGATAACAATGCTCAAACTAACTCTAACGAGAATGTTCTTCTGGACCCCGAAGACCAAACACTTGTTCACTTGACTTGATGACGCTGAACCATTGCCATATAAACAAATTTTAGAAGACACCTCAAACAAGAGGAAGAGAGGCAAAAAAATTGTATTCGATTTACATTCATCTTTTGAATATTGCATGGCCGTCCAAGAATCGATAGAGAAGAGTGAAATCAATCCTTTTGGGGTTTCAAGAGTCATAAAAATGACAAGATCATAAAAATGATATTATGGATAAAGTATGCAGAGTTGCCCTGTATCTTCAATTTTCTAATGGTAAAGATGTTCATTGATTTCTATCCGACGAAGAGCACACGAACCACCCTAATAATATCAAAGAAAGAGAGAGTGTCGAACCTAGAGTCTAAAATCGACAGATAACCCGTCTAACAAAAAGAAATTCAAAATTAAGTCAACAAAAAGTTTTCAAAATGTAATGCTGATATGAAGAAATTTAAAGGTTTTTATTGCCCGAATATTTAGACCAAAAAAATACGTTTTATTTTTATTTTCTATTTTTATTAAAAAAAGCATGTTTTAATCAATTTAATTTTGTTTTTATCTTATTAGGTACATTTCTTCTAATTCAGTTCTAATTTTACTATAATAGTTTTTTTTTATAATATAGTTTTTAAAATAAAAAATATTTTTCTATTTAATTAATTTTGTTTTAAATAGATTTGTGGCGATTTTACCAAATTTGTTATTCACAAGTATAAAGATTCATTTGTTAAATTTTGCTAAAAATTAGAGTAAATTATAGTTTGATTATATGGAGATTTTTTTCTAATTTTCAATTATTGACAATATTTTGATCAAATAAATTAGATAAAAATTTAATATTATGATAACTCTGAATTTTGATATTGATCAGTCATTTCATATGCAAATGATTTAAACACAAAATGCTCTAGTGAGAAATAAAAATCAATTTTTCTTAACTAATTGCCGCTTATTTATAATTTATTTTTTTTATTTTTTAGTTATAACAAAAAACAGAGAAAAAATAATAATAAATAAATACTTTAGCTTACAAGAAAATCTTCATAAATAATTTAATAAAAATAAATTGCTATTACTCTTTTTAATTAGATTTAAAGAATTCAGCAAAATATTGTATATTTTATTTAAGACTTCCTTTCTTGGAGAACGCTTATGCTAAATCTGCACTTATAATTCCTAAAAGAATTCAAATCTAGAACTGAGTCAAATGGAAATTTAAAATTAGAATTTTGCTCAAATATAAACTTAAAGCTATGCATTTTAAAGCTTTTTGAGAGTATTTGCTTAATAAAATTAATTTCGATGGAATGCTTTGTAAATATATGTGCCTCAGTTAGAATTATTTTAATAATATCAAAAAGCATGATAATTTTTTTTTCATTTTTTATTTATTAATTAAAAAATAAGAGAAGCTGGTAAAAATAACTTCCAGCGATAACAGAATAGTAAAGTTTGTCTTTAACAAATAAACTTTAAAAATTCATTCAAAAACAAAAATAAAAACAATATAAATAGTAACAAATTCTAGTCAAAATCGAAATTCAGCCAAAACAAAAGAGCTTAAATCATTCTTAAAATTTTTTTTTTCAACAATAACTAAAAAAAAACACGGCTTTAAAAATCAACAAAAAAACTGTTTGTTAAATAAATTTTGAAAAATTGAGATATTGCCCAAGAGTCCATTGCGAACAACCTTCAATACCAATCGACCAGTCAATTCCGATCTTAACAATACCTAAATTTTACAATAAAAAAAATAAATAAATAAAAAAAAAACAATTACATTCGAATAGATTTTTTTGTTCATTTTTAAAAAATGTTCTCAACAACATCGAGAATTGAAACAAAAAATGGGAAAAAAAAATTCACTAAAAAAATATAACCATGAAAAACAATTTCGGAAAAACTCCCGCTCGCCTAAAACACTTTGTTCCATTTTTTCAACAAGATTCCCAGCTGCTTCTAATCAGATCCAAACTAAAAATTTTAAATTCTCTGGGAAGCGAATTTGAGTTTTGAAATAACAATCTAAATTTTGATTAACAATTCTCTTTAATTTAAACAAGTCCAAGCTTGTGGACTTAAAATTTAGAAGAAAAAAAATTTAACAACATTTAAATAAACAAGAAAAAAAAACAACAATTCAATAAATCTGAACTTTGAATTAAACCATGATTTAAACAACCCTAGTTTTAAGTTCTGGCCTTGCTGGGGCCAACTTACCGCTTCACTAAATCGAGCTCTCTAAAAACTATTAAATGCATTTATACTGTTTAGAATATTGTTTGATGAGGCTTGAGTGCTGGAATAAATAGATGAATTGTTGACCAAATTCGCTGACTCACTGGCTGCCGTGGGACCACTCTGGCTGTTGTACTTGTAAACGTAGATCCTGTAGTCTTTGCTGGCAAGTACAATGGAGCCGTCGTCCATGAGGCCCACGTCGAAGCACTGCGCATGCTTCACTTTGGACTCGAGAGCCGTGATCATTTGGCCCTCTTGGTTAAACACAGTCAAGTTGAAGTTGTTGTGGTTGTCGGCGACGAGCACTTCGCCGTTTGAGTTTATGCCCACGCCGATCGGATAGTTGGTGATGCCCTCGCCGCCTATTTGGCGCAGAAATTGTCCCTCATAGTTGAAGACTTTGATGCAGTGGGCCCGGTTGTCGCTGATGAATATTTCCTCGCGGTCATTCGAGCAGCAGCAACCGTTCGGAAACTCCAAGTACTTGGCGCAATTGAACTTGTGCAACACGGTGCCCATTAGGTCGAAGATAATCACGCGCATCACCTTGCACTCGACCACAATAATTCTATTCTTGGAGTCGACGCAGACGCCGCGCGGATGCTGCAGTATGTTGGCGCCAAACTTGCGAATAAACTGTCCATACTGGTTGTAGATTTGTATTTGATGTGTTGGCGAGCGTTCGGTGACCACAATGTCGCCGGTTTGTTTGACCACGGCCACTCTGTTCGGATACAACAATTGGCCTTCGCGTTTGCCGCACTCGCCAAACTTGAACTTGAAGCGGCCCTCGTTGTCGAATATTTGAATTCGGTGCGAGTTGGTGTCGGCCACAATGATGTCATTGTTGGCGCCGATCGAGACCCCGCTCGGCTCAGTGAACTGGCCGTCGGTGACGCCGAACTCGCCGAATTTGCAGCTATAGGTCATTTTGAGCCGCTTTATTTGCGACTTGGCCGGCAGAGGGTTGGGCGCCGACAAGCTAGACTCGTCGTACGACGAGGCCGCTATGTCGTAGTTGCCATGCTGGTCGCTGGACGACAGTGTGGACGACGACGACAGCATGGTCGTGTTCGAGCTCAGGCTGGATTGCCGGGAGCATTCGTCCCCTTGGTCGAATGGCGACGAATTTTTTGTCTGGTTTTTTGTGCTTGACGATGACGCCACCACTGACGACCACGACGCCGCTCGGTTGCCTGAGCTATTCTGCTGCTGTTGCTGTTGTTGTTGCTGCTGTTGCTTTTGACCTTGGCCTTTAGATGTCAAATTTTGTTTGCTCACTGCTTGCTGACTGCTGCCCATTATTTGATTGTTGTTTATGTTGGAGACAAATTGGTCGATTAGATAGTCGGCACTAGAGCCCGAGTACTGTTCGTGCATGTCCGCGTAATAGTTCACATTTGAGTTGAGCGATTTTTGTCTGAACGATGCTTGTTGATTAGACGGTTCGGTGGGCTCTGCCGAGCTGCTCGTCGCTGAGTTATTGCAGCGAATGTAGCCGAACGACTGGTTGATCAGGTCGTGGATATTTTGCAAGTTTGTCACGAATTCAATTGACATCAATCGGCTGTTGGCCAACATCTGAGCATCGTTCGGCTCGTTGTCCACTAGGTCGGCGTCCGTGGTCGACTTTTTGCCCGACTCGTCCATCGAGTCGACACACTTTGTCGACCCACCCTTGCCACCACTGCTGTTCACTTTGCCACCGTTCTGCTTGAGCACAAACTGAAATATGGCGTGCAATTCTTTGATTAGGTTTTCGCGTTTTTCGTTCAACACTTGCACCCAGTAGCCGAACGTTTTTTGGATATCGCTCTCGATCTGAAAGAGCCGAGACTGCTGCTGCTGCATGTGAAGCTGCTGGTTGGCCTTGTTGGCTTGTTGCTGCTGCTGGTGCTGGTGTCGCTTCAAGAGAGTGCCGTGGTCGATTTGATCGAAATTGAACGCGTCGAGCATGAAGTTGTTTTTGGACCTGTTGAATTGGTCCAGGTTGATGGGCGAGCTTTTTGTGTAGTTGGCAATTTGGGGCGACGAGTTGTTGGTGGTGGACGACGACGACGAGGACGAGGCCGACGACGGCGTCGACGACAAGTAGGCCGCTTTGAACGGCAAAGCGTTGAACTCGAGCGAAGCAGTCGACGAGTTAGCCGAGGCTGGAAAATGAGAGTTAGAATAGTTGGGTACTAGTGAGTCGATGCCGTCGTTGGGCACGAGCGTTTCCTGCGAGCAAATGGGGCAAGTGATGATCGCGTAGCCAAGGCCTTTCAGTTCGGTCTGAATGCATGCCGACTGGATGAGGCACGGCTGGCAAAACGAGTGATAACAGCCGACAAGAGTCTTGCCGTCGATCATGGGCTCAATGCCGCAGTTGCCGCATCGCTGCTGGCCCGAATTCTGCTGCTCACTAGCGCCCAAGTGCTGCTTCAGGCCGCTCATGTCGAACAAAGCCGACTTGAGCATCAGCGACTCGTTGTCGTACAGCGAGTAGTTGTGCGACAACAGCGAGCTTTTTTTGAACAAGTCTGCGCTCAGATTTAGCAAGTTGGTCTCCAAGGGGTCGTAGCCTGCGCCAACGCCGCCGCCGCCTCCACCGCCAACATTCAGCTCGTCACTCGGTGACATCGATCTGTTCGAGCTCATGAACGACGACCCGACTAGCTGTGCTGCCTTCGATGACATTGTGTTCTATTTTTGTAGTTTTAGCTTTCTTGTGATTTCTAGTTTGTTTTCTATCATCAAAATATGAAAACGGAATGGAATTAAATATTTTTTTTGAAAATCGAAAGTGCCAAAAATCGATATTTTTTTCTTTCCTCTTTACTTTTTTTTTCTCTTTTTTTTAGAAATCTAAAATAATAAAATATATATTGATTACAAATTATTTATAATATCATTAATTTTTTCTATTTTGAATATGCTATGGGAAATAGCCAGGCAATAGCTCATTTCAGACAAATCTAAATAAGGTCCATGACTTTTTTTTTCTATTTGAGTAAAAACAATGGAGCAAATGTTCTAAAGATAGATAAAAAAAAGACATAATTTTCCCAAGGGTTCAAATAATCTTTTACAGAGAATATCATTAGCTGTTTAATGAATATTTAATCTAAACCATGGTAATGAGAAAGAGAAGAAAAAATATTTTTTAATTTAAATTGATGGCTAGTTTAAGCTTCAATTGGGTTTGAGGATTTTACCGAATTTTAGCATAATTCGCCTTAAATAGCATTAATTTACGAAAATTAACAACAAATTATCCTTTTTTAAAATTTTAAATTAAAATCCAAAAATTTTGGTTTTTGAAAGTTCGATTGTAAACATTTTTACATATTTTGCGTTAAATATATCATCATTATTGCACCATTATGCTATAAAAAAAATAAAATAATTAGAATTTTTTCGAAAAAATTTTAAAATTTTTATTTTTACTAAAATTACGATAATTTTGTAATTTTTCACTATTTCACTAATTGAGACCCCAATCTATATAAAAGGCTCTTTTTTTTATATCTGTGCAGTTCTTAGCTTGCATATTGTCACTTAATAATTACTTTCTCAGTTAAAATTTTAAAAATTTTAAAAAATTATGTTTTTAACACTACGGTTTTTGAATTGGGGCAATATATTTCAGTCACTTTATTGAAATTTTCGAATAGGAGAAACGCTTTGATCAGCGCACTTTCTTTTATCTGAGGAAACATAGTACACTCGGACTCATTGAACAAGACTGATGACTTCAGTCAAACAAGCTTAAGTAGGTAAAACGAAAAAAACCTATCTAGTGCCCTAAATCATAAACTGATGTCAGACACGTTATTTTTGAGTCTAATTACCTCCATCAGATTTTATCATTCTTAATGATTTTTGTTTAAAAAAAGCTGGTTGATTTCATTAGAATTCTTAATTTAAAATCAAGAATTCTAATGAAATCTTGTTTATAAATTATAAATTTATGTTATTTGAGTTTAAATTTAAAAAACATTAGAAATTAGAATGTCTGAGAGTATTGTTCATTATTTGGGACACTTAAAAAAAATTTCATCGGAACATATGTCATATCAACGACTTGGCTAATTTACTACCAACCAAATAATTTAATATTTAATGAAACTTTTTTCGATGTGCAATTTATTTCTGCTATTTTATTTGGAACTGATCTTATAAATCTTGGTTCTTTTTTAATGTAAATTTATCTTCTCTTATTGGGAAAGTGAACGGACTAAAAGTGGAATGGTATTTATGCTTCCATGATGGTGCTTCTGACTCTATTTAGCTATGTCTGAACAACTTAAGATTCAAAATATTTACAACCTTGTTAAACCAGCTTATTGAACCTAAATGAGACTCATCTTTTTTGGTCAAACAAACATTTTCAATTTTAATTATAAATTCTTTCTTTTTTTATCTTGAATTTTTTTTCTTAAATTTTATAACAAATAAATAAATTTTAATTAGTCTTTTTTTTTCAATGGAATGATCGTTTCCCGCTTAGGCCTGGAGATAGCATTTCTCAGATATACAAAAGTGATAACACATTTTAACTGTTCGCCTTCAAACTTAGTAAATTTTTAATTAAAATCTTTATTAAAATTGTTCTACTCATTCAATAGCACTGACTACTGCAAGCATGTAATTTGGGTCTCAATCTTCACGGATATAATAGTAGTAGTAGTTTTGACTGTAGCTGGCTAGCCAGCGATCAATGCCTACTTTAAAGCTGTTAACATTGGGGGCTTCAACTAATTAATTTGGAAGCGAGTTTCATATGTTAGCGGTTCTGTTGAAAAAAAAAGTTATCTCTATGCTGGAGTCTCGAAATTTCTTTGTGAAATTTGAAGCAGTGACCTCTTCCTTGTATTTTGGTGACATAAAAATTGTTGCTTTTTTCAGCCAATTCAATTCCATGCATGAACTTGTATAATTGAATTAGATCACCTCTTTTTCTTCTTTCCAACAGATTTGGAATGTACAAAGTCCTCAATCTGCTTTCATACGGTTTGTTTCTAATTGAAGAAACAAACTTCGTAGCTCTGCGTTGAATCCTTTCAACATTCTCACAGTCCGACTTAAGAATTAGAGACCATACAGGCACAGCAAATTCCAAAAGAGTACGAACAAAAGTTAAATACTTAATGATCTAAATAACTTACAATCGAAACGAGCGAATGATTTCCTGATGCGACCCAATATATTTTGTCATTGTGAAATTGAATTTTTGCCAATTTAGCTCCCTAGATGTGTAGTGGTAAAATCATTCTAGCAATTGATGAATCAAGCTTTTTGTTATTGCAAAGGATTTTCGTTTTTCCAGTGTTTATCTCAAGTCCAACAAGTTTTAGTATTGGGTCTCAGTTTTTCGCTCTTGAATTAATATTATTGCGATATCATCCGCAAAATCCAAGAAAATTTGCTAGACTTAGAGCATAAAAAAAAGAGAAACACAAAATTAATTAAAATTGATGGCTCTCTCATCCTACTAATGAGTTTAGCTAGTTTAAGGTGAAATTGGCATTTAGTAAATAGAATATAATGAGTTTATCGAATTCTTAAGTAAAAATGTACTCAAGATGGTTTGTGAATCACCAAAAGGCTTTTGACATTTTCTTAAGAAATATTTGCGCATATCTTAATCTGTCTTCTTTAAGGCATTGCTGAAGCAGAAGTAATTTTTTTCATAGAACAATTTATGAAGCTTGATTAAATTTTGGCTGAGTAAAGCATTAATAAATTATGCGCTTGTTATCTAGTGGCTTTAGACTGCTTATTTTGAGCCGAATTTTACTCCAAAAATTGATCGCTATTATCAGTTGTAGATTAGTTTAGAAGTTATGAATTTTGAAAAAAATTTCAAATCGTTCGAGAAAACAAGAAAAAGTTTTTTTCAAACATATTTCACATGACTAATAAATTTTTATTACCTTTAAACAAATAATTTACATAAAAAAAATGTTATTCTGGTAATTTTTTCTTGTCTAATTTGTGAGAGCCTAAAAAACAAAAAAAAAAATTTACTCTATTTTTGCTTACAAAATATTTTCTACTTCAGACTTAATTGAAATTAAAATTGACATCTATCAAAGACTGTTTCCTAGCAACGATTTTTAAACTAATTTTAAAGTCAAACAATTGACGGCTATGATCATAATAATAAACAATACTCTCGGCTTTTAAAATGTTACAAAATTACTCACTATGAGCACATTTTTGTTTTTGTTGTTGTTGTATTCGAAATCAAGCTTTTGTACTCAGAATTTCTTTAACGAAAAAAACTCTCATTTAGCCTAATCTTGCTTGATAATAATAAAGTAATTTGAAAATCGATTTCAATTGTGATCATAATTTGAAAATCTTATTCCTAAATTGTTGCATTTAAGATCTTAGATTAAATCATTTAACAAGAGACTAAAGCCTAGTAAATCTAAATATAGGATTAGATAAAGGATTAAACCAAACAAGATTTGTTTCCATTTTGGAATTAAACAATCGCTATGCTTAATTATTTACTTCTGCATTTTTATCCTAAAACAAAATATTAAATTAAAAAAAAGTGAATTTTTTTTGTTGCCTTAGGTTGGTGCAGAAAAAAAATTTCAAAAAATCGTTATGCAATCTTTTAAAGTGATTAAAATAAAAACTTTAAAAAAAATTTAAATCATGTGGTTTGGGAATCATTGGGTCCAAATAACTACTGCCCAATTTGACAATAACCATCTATTTAGAAATAGTTCGATACGGACTTATCCAAGTGCTTAGGCTTTGACCCATTTTTTTCTCAAATCTATTCAGGTCAAGAGATCTCGAGCAAACTTATTAAATTGCTTTGGATACTTAATATTTTCTAATCAAAACTTTAGCCCTTTTTTCTTGTTGTTACAAAACCATTTCCTCAAAATAGACAAAAAGAATGAACGCATTTCAATTTTGTCTTGAAGTATGTCAAAGCATTAAAGAGAATTTTAAATTATGGGCAAAAAAGAAAAGCTTATAAAGAATTAATCTAATCTTGTTCAACTCGGATGCCTAATAAAAAATTAATTACTAGAAGAGAAAGAAAAAAATGAAGGGCTTGAAATTGACTAGCATAGCAGCCGTGCCATCTAGAAGAGATTTTCTCTTTCTCTTTCTTTTTTGTTTCTATTCCAATAATTAATTTTAAATGCAAAAAAAAAAGAAGAAAAATTGAATCAAATAATAGATGCTTTAACATGAAACAAAATAATTTGAATAAACCGTAATCTAAATTAGAAATAATTATGATTTGTCGGATGAGTCTGACTCATTTGACCAGTGCCACTTGGGCACAATGCGCACCAGCCATTTTACATTCATCATAATTTAGTAGTAAATTCTCCTATTTAGACTAGAAATATACACCAAGAAGAAGTGGTTGCTTTTTTAGAAAAATATTTGTTGAGAATTAAAGAATTATGTTGATTTATGCCGAAACGGCACTCATACTCTTTTCTTATGTATCTTATTTGATTTATTTGTGAGTAGTAACTAATGAAAAATTAGTTTTTTCTAGATATATACGCGTTCGCTCTCATTTGATCATGTCAAATAAATTCGTTTAAATTATGATAATAGAATGCAAATATTGCTTGTTCTCTCTTTCGCTCTCTCGCTCTCGCACTCTCATTCTCTTGATATTTCTTTTCATCAGATTTGACCAAATAACATCCGCTCGGCAACTGTCAAAAAATCAATAAAATCGATTTTTAGCTTGCTAATTGTATCTATTTGAAATTTGACATCGTCCACAAGGCATTAGTCTGCATGCTAGTGGAATAAATGCTGCATTAGATAACTCGCATTTTGAATATGCTCCCATTTTACGGCTTGGCCAAAAATACACCCCTTCCTCCTCCTGTCTTTTGAACAATTTATTTGACCCCGCAAACAGAATATTAATTTGATAAAATTAAAGAAAAGAAATCATTTATTTTGTCGAAAAAATAAGTCTAGTTGAAATTAGATATGTAAGCACGGAAATATGCGAACAACACTATTTGCTTGTTAATTAAAGACATTTTGTTCATTTGACGCTTTAGTATTTGACTTAGCGCTAATGCTAAAGCCTCAATTAAATTATTTATCTTATGTGCGTCACAAAACTAATTTTTTTTTAAAGCAAAAACAATTAAAATTTACGAACTTATTTTAATTTTTTGTTCATTCAAATTTAAATATTTTGGCTAGTTTGAGTCAATAAAAGCCGGAATCCCTTCAAGTTAAATATTTAATTAAAATTTTGAGTTATTAATAATGGTGACACATTACTAGTTCATTATTGGAGCTAATGATTCCATTTAAAAAATGTGAACAATTTCGACACTTTTTTTTACCATAACCCGCTTCGTTTAAAGCTCTTAAACTAAAATTTGAATTTCTTTTCTGCTTAAATTAAAAAAAACTTATAATAAGTATTTTAATTTAGAGAAACTGCTCATTTAATAAATTAATATTATCGTTATCATTAAAAATTTAGTTCGGGTTGTATCCTGGCAGTTTGGAATGGATCTCAGTCCTTCCTTTCAGTCAAATATATAGTAATAATAATTGTCCCTTTTCTATCCTAGTGGAAAATGGGGATTCGCTCATCTCCTTTTCAAGTGCCTTTTTGAGTAATGGCTTCGATCTGACGCAGAGGCTACTGCATCCTACACCGCAATTATTACTCAGTCGAAACTGATCCCCTTGTTTTTATGATGAAAAATAAAAACAAGGGGACCCTAAGTGAGTTTTCAGCCAAATGCTCGTAGTAAATACTTGTAAAAAAATAAATAAAATACATGATAAAAATAAGGAAAAATATTAGATATGTCAATGATTAAATCGTCATATAAAAACAAAATTGATTGTGATATAAAAATTAAACGGGTACGGACAGAGCCTTGGTTTAGGGATTCGGGTATGTTGTAGATTAGATAACTATTAGTTAAAATTAAAATTAATAACTAAACTTTTTATGAATTAAAATCTTTAAATTTAATTATCTAAATGACGATTTTATTTATTTTCATTTGACAATTTAATTATTGATATGACGGGTTAATATGCATCCTAAAAATAAATGGTATAAAAAATGATCAAGGTTAGAATAGTTATTTTAATGAGAAAAAAGCTATTGATTGAGTAATTTCTAAAATTAAATCTAATTTGAAATGGTATTTTTTTGATTTAACAAATTATTATTCATTTTTTGTTTTATTAATTTTTTAAAATAATAAATTTAAAACAATCAATAATGATACACTAATATACACTAAAAAATTTATTAAATAAATGTTGACTAATCTTAATCATTGAATACTTCAGATGTGATAATTTTTTTAATGTGATAACTGAGAGGTTAGCCAGCTAGGAGATCCGATCTTCGCAAGCGGAGAAAATTTTCGGGATATTGGCAATTTTGTCCTACTATAGATTTTGCTAGGTATCGTCTTAAAAATGATTGTCAGGTATTGCGAATTTTTTATGTTGTTGGCAATTTATTATTTTTTCATCAATATTACTGAATACAATTTAAATCACCGAATTTTCTTACTTTGTATTATTTACAATAAAAAATAATCAGCAAAAAAAAATTCTTATTTATTCTATATATTCATATATAATTTATATATTAAGAACTTTTTGCGTAAAATATGATTTTGATCAATCTTGAAATCGGTAATACATTAGACTCAAACATACAAACATAAAGAGACCATTTGTCCTTATAATTATGCTTTGAAAACGAAAATTAATAGAAAATTTGGAAAATAAATTGGCAAATGGATCGAAAGCTTACCATAAGTGCTTACTTAATGTCTATATTTAAAAAAGAACTAAAAAGAGGCTAACTGAATTGAATTTTCTTTTTGTCATTTAAAATTAAGATTTTAAATGATTTGTAATTGTTTTGTTAAATTAAAAATGGCTATTTTTCACAAATATTGGTAAATTGATTAAAACAAATTCCTTTTTTTTTAAATAATAGTCAAAAATTATGCTTAAAGATTCCAACACATCAACCAAAAAGTCCAATTTTTTTTCTTAGAGCCTTAATTTGGACGAAGCGTCGATCTCGGACTAATTAAAAAGTAATAAATAGTTAAAATAATAACAGTGGCTGCAAAACGCAGAACTAATTATTAAATTAACCAAAATCCCTGAAATTTGAAAACCCATTTTTAAAATTTTTTTGCCAATTCATGATAATTTCTAATTGCATCTGTAGTAGGGGAAAAAAATGTTTCAGCATTCATTTTAATAAAAATGATTAATCAAAAAGTTGAATTGAAATGCGCAATTAATTCGTATCTCGCTAAGCTTTTTTCTATGCGTTGGTTTTAATAATTTTCTGAAACAAAACCTTTTGAATAGACTTTTTATTTGATTTTATTGTGAATATTAATGCAAAATAAAGAGGAAACTTTACTTGGTTGCAGGATTTTTGGAATTAATTAGACAAAAAATTCCAATTTATAATTAAGTAGACTTAACATTTTTTATTGTGCACAAAATTACCAATGTTTTATCAATCGAAAAATAAATGCTGAATAAATTGATTTTCTTTTGCTAAATTAATTTTGATTATTTTTAAAAATTATTTTCTTCATGCTAGCTTAAAGACCTTAGACAATTTACAATAGAAAAAAATTGTCATTTGCTCATAAATAATTTAATCAAAAATTTTCCACATAAATCCAGTGATTTACACGGAAACAAAATGGAATTGCATCGCAATTAAAATGAAATTTTTCTTTTGCTGAACTTTGTTGAGCATTTATTTGTCTGCATGATGTCTGATGCCTCTAATTTATTATACAAAAATTTCATCTAAAAATAAATTTTATTTTTTTATAAAGAAAAATTTCATCTTAATAAGCGTTTTTTTCTTCTTCTTCTTCATGGGAAATATATTCGATTTGAATTATGAGGGTGAATTGAAGCGGAGAAGAGCTTTTCACTTTCTATGTTACAATTGAATTAATAATAGCACACTCATATTAAAAATTAGAAACCAACCGATTGGATTTTGTTTGATATAGAGCGTATAAATAATTTGAAATTAAGCACATTTATGTCTGAAGAATCTGAAAGCTCTTCAAAAATTTAAATAATTTAATCTCATGCATAAATATTTGAAATTAAAATGAGAGACAGTGGCTTTAGTTCGAGCTCAAAACTCGACTCCAAGATAATGTATTAAGAAAAGCCATACTAATGGTCTACTATCAACTACTAAAGAAAAATTAATTTTCTAAAAGCTCTTAAATAAAAATCAAAACGTTCTGGCTAAATGATTTGAGAAATTCTCTCATTGTCCATCAAAATATCTAAAATGGACTCTGCCCCAACTACTAAAAAATGGCTCAATTTTAACTAATATTTAGTAAAATGCTCATTTGTTTGCTTAAGCATAAGCCACTACCTAAATTGAATTTAATAAAATTTTGGTTAATTTTTTAACAAAATTTTTTTTTCTCTAAATTTTTTCTTTTTTGTAAAAGACTGAAAAATATTTAAATATGAAGGTTTGAAACAAAGGCTCATGACTCATGAGATTCGGACGACGAAGCCTGGTGTTTTCTCCTAAGTTTAATATTAAATAAAAATAAATAACAAGAAAAATTAAATCTAAACCCTTCTTTTAAATATCTCACCTAGACTCGTTCTTAATAAATCTGTCATTAAAAAAAGATTAGATTAATTGTTATTCCTAAAAAGTCTAGATAAAATAGTAGAATTTCGACAACTATTAGAAATCAGAAAATTGCAAAATTCGATAGATTGAGATCTGAAGTAGGTTCATTATTTTTATTTATATTTTTCAGCCAATTTTTGCTGAAATACGATAAGTTTTTAATTATTCCAATATTTTGAACAACAGGAGTGATCGAACTCCTGAAACTATTCCCTGCGAGTTCTTATCATTTGAAATTCAATCACAATTCGATTTTTTGACGATCAGACTCAAAAGTACAAAATTATGATAGCTTAGTCAGAGGCGTCTGATAAAAAATGTTTATCGAACTTCTAAGATAATTCTAACAAAAAAAAACAATTATTTTATGAGTAAAATTAAAAATTTGATGAAATTTCTATAGTTATTGGTTTCCCAGGCAACAATTTTGTTACCAACAGTGAGCATTTTAAGCTAAAACATTTGCTTGAGAACATAAACTGAAAAAAATAAAAATAAAAAAAATTACTTTTTGACATGAAGTGTTTTTAAATGATTTTGAACAAAAATTCAATTAAAATTGTGTAGCCTAGTTCAAGAAACCCCTAAATTAATGAGAATGATCACTACAAAAATAGATATTGTTCCTAAAGTTAATGATGTTATTGAATTGCTTATAGAAATCTAAATGATAATATAAAATTCAAAAATGCTTTACCTAGTTTTATCAACAACATCCTTTTGAATCTAAATTTAAGCTAAATATTGCCAGCTTGCTATTTTATCTAAGCTAGAATAAATGCTAGCACACTTTTGCTAGTTTAAGAAATGAGCGAAAGTTCCAACAAAACCTATCGTAGAATAATTTTGATATATTTTACTTATGACTAATTAGATTAATAACTAGATTGAATTGCGATGAAAAATTTTTAAATAAAATTTCCTTCCTAAAAAAATCTAGATTTGCTATTTGATGCAATATCCAAAATCAATGGATTTATATTCCTTTTTGATTCATTAGTCTAATGAGCAATTCTCTCTCTCTCCCTCTTTATAGCCCACATCTTACCAAATAATTCAGTAATTTTATTTTAGCTGCTAACTAAATAAATACTTAATTTGTACAACATTTAAACATAGAGACAAAGTAAAAAATATAAATTAGTTAAGCTTAAAAATAATAGTCCAGCACGTATAATACATAAGTCATGATCAAAATTTATTTACCAATTTCAATTGGATCAAAAGTTTCGTTAATTTGGTATTTTTGTATCCTAAATTAACTTTTTCCATAGAAACTAGGAGATAATTAATTGAAATATTTGCTCGCTTTTTTTTCAGCTAAGACTAGCTGTTGTTAGCTTATGGATTTAGTTGGAAAACAAGAAGTATTTTCGAAAACATCTTTGGTATTTGGGCTCTTGGCAATTACCATTTTAAAACATAAACTAGATAGACAAAAGAAACAAACTAAAAATGCTTATATAGTTATACATGCGATTTTTATTAGAAAATTAAAAAAAAAAAATTCTTCCATTAAAAGAGCTCGAAGCGTTATTATATTTTTGATATAATTGAGGAAATTGAGCCCTAGAGAATTCATTCAGTTAAAATAAAAATACATCTTTTCATAAATCGATTGCTGGAATGCTTTCATTAAAATCTTATATAATTTGATAACGTAGAAAAAATCTTCAAATAAACAAAACCTCTAAACAAAATATCTTTATGAATTCAAATTTTAGCATAAAAAATTAATATAAAATTTTTGAAATCATTTAAAAATTTATATTTTTTCATACCTACTAACCAAGAAAATAAATCTAAATTTCACAATTAATTAGAAAACAAGATGTAATTTTATAAAAATTGAATAAAATAAAAATTTACGGACAAAATTATTAATCAATGTCTAAATTTGCTAAAAAATAAATAAATTTGTTTTTTTTTTTATTGTTAATCTCTACAAAGAAATATCAATCTTTTCTTTAGCATTAAATAAATAATCTCATTAAGTAATAAAAATTTATTTTACGGTGTCAATACTAGCTATCATGCTGGCTTATCGGTTTTAAAATCTTTATTAAACAAAACCATGCTCGATTCTAGAAATAATTTAAACGTTTAAAGGACTAATTAATTTAGACTTTGAATATCATTTTGTTCGTATAATTATCTATATTTAAAAATTAATGAAAATATTAAATCGAATTTTTTTTTTAAATAAAAATTCAATCATCATAGCTATTCTTTAGAATTTTTGTTTTCTCTTTTTTTAATTCTCAATGATACTTTAAATGATAATTTTAATAGTTATTGATATTTTTGATATTCATAATCTTGAAATATTTCACAAAAAATTAATGAATATGAAAATAATTTTAAAAAAATTTTGGCATTGATAATTATTTAAAAATTCTCTGAACTAAATACTTTTGCATTCATTACAATGGAACAAACAAGACATTTGTTCAAAAGTAATTATTTTAAATATTTAAAGTCTTTGAATTTAATCTAGATTTGAAATTATTGAAGCATTTATTTTCATTCTTAAAAAAATCAAGATATTCGCTTAGATGACATTTATGCAAAGCTTATGCCGCGTCAAATATACAATTTAAAAAAATTAAGTTTTTAGAAATTTAACACCAAGTATGTTCTTTTAAAATATCAGTATTTAAAACATTTCACACGGTTTTCATTCATTTGACAATAGGAGATTATCAATTTTATATCAAGTCATGATATAATTTTTTAAATCTGATTAGATTTATTCCAGATTTAAGATATTCTAGTATTCACTTGTTATTTAAGAATAGATAAATGTATAAATTCGTAAATTTAATTTATTTAAGTAGCTAAAACGAATTAAAGTGTTAAATAAAATTTTTTAAGTAAAAATTATTTTTTTTTAAAAAGCCAGTTTTCTCACTCAGTTAGCGTAACAACAAATTACATGACTTGTACAAATATCCTTTTCGCATTAAAGGGAAATGATGTAACGCTTTTTATATTTACATTAAATACAGTATGTGTATCTACCGATTTATCAAATAACGCTGAATTTTTATATAAGGTTGTTTGGTTTATTTTAATTTATTAAATGTTTGCCATCTAAAGGATATTAGAAACACGTGAAAAAAAAATTACGAAATTCAAAACTTAAATTTTAGTAAATATGAAGATAATTGTTTTAAGTAATCTATCCATTTCAAAGAGTATGAATTCTGAACCTTTTCTATAAAAATAATTTTTATTTAACGAATTATTATTAAACTACATAAACTATAAATAGTTGGTTATTAGATAATTGTGTTTTTTGTTTAACTTTGGCATTTTATATTCGTGATGTTAATTGCCAATCAATCTCACATACAATGAAGAAATTTTGTTAAAATTCAAAAAGATTTCAATTTATTTTAAATATTTGTATATTTAATATTTTATATATAATATTATAAAATTTTGAATAAAGAAAAAATACATAGAAATTTCTAAATATTTAAATTTTTTATTTAATTAGTTAAGACCGTATTAATAGTTCTGTATTGTTAGAATTTTTTAAATTTATTTACAAGGCAACATAAACTTTTGATTTTTTAACAAAATAAAAAAATAAAGAATAAATAAAAATAAAATTTTATTAAGTATAAACATAAACAAAATTGATGAAATAAGAAAAGTCATTTTAATTAAATATGTGTAGTTTATTTTTTAATGAAAGCCTTATTTTAAGTAATCTTTTTTAATCAAGAATTTTTCAAAGATGGTTTTTCAGTGTTAGTGGTTTTTTTTCTGTATTTAATACATTCTAAATTTTATGCATTTTTTACAATATTATTCGCCTATTCAATTAGTTTTAATTAATTTAAACTTGAATTTCCATGTTAAGTTAAATAACTACAATAACTTATTTTTGAAAATGTTTTTTTTTTAACTTAAAAAGTGATCTAATTTATTTTAATTTTATTATTAAAATAATTTTCTAATAAGTTCTTTAAATTGGCTCAAAAGCAATCTTTTTTAACACTAATTTTAACTTATTTTTTTTTAATTTAATAATCTCAATATCAAAATAGTCATATTATAAATCTTTTAACCTCAAAATCCACTTTGTCAATTTTCATGACAGAGCAATCAAATAATAAATTAAGAATTAAAATCAAATTGATCGGATGAAATACTTCTGTCTTTAATTTAAAATATTGCCCATTATCTATTTTTTCCATTTTTTAAACCATTTAGAGCGGAGAAGTCTGAAAAACTTTTTTATAACATTAAATGAAAAAAAATTTTTGTTTTGGTCATTTTAATGGGTTAGGATTATCCCGTTTGTGAAATTCAGTACAATATGATAAAAAGAACAGAAAAAAATGTAGAAAATTGAATAACTTTTTTTTTCTAAAAGTCAAAATTTAGTTCTCTAAATGCAACAAAGTGCAAAATTTAAAGTTGCATCAAATATAAAGTTCTGCTAAATTTGCAGGGCAAGGCAGAAATTAAATTTCAATATAATCGAGCGTAGTGCATTTTGCAGAGATTTTGCACACCATTAGCAGACTTTTACATTTGATGCAATTTTGAATGTTGCACCGTTCTGCATTCACAGAACTAAATTTAAACTTTTAAAAAGTTATATAATTTTTTTACACTTTGTTCTGTTTTTTTGTACTAAACATAACACACCCATTTTAATCTTATATTTTATTATTTTAAAATTAGTAAACTAATTCAAACAGCCTAAAAATTGCTGAATATTAGGAAAATTTTTGAGCCCAAATTTTTTTTTTTAAATTGTTAAGTCTTTATAACTTCTTTTCGAAATAAAAACTCGATGCAGTTACCTCTGTGTCAGATTAGAGCCGTTGCTCAAAAGGGTACTAGAAAAGGAGATGAGCACCTCTAAATAATCCGCTAGGATAAAAAAAGGGACAATTATTATTTTATTAAGTTTAACTTTTGAACAAAGTCTAAAAAAATCTCGTGTCTTCTAGTGTTTAGTAAAAGGTTAATCTGTAACATAATATAATTTAAAAAAAAAAGTTCATTTAGATAATCATTTGAAGGTCATTTTTTTAAACTGGATTATTTAGATTATTTGTTGGGTCAGTGAATAAACTTTGAAAAAATAAGACAAATAAACTTGCACAGCGCAATTTTGCAACACAATTAGTAATTTCTTATCAAAAGCGGTCTCAAACCCCGCCTCACAAATCCAATCAAAACATTAATCCAAATCCACCTAATAATCATCGAGTACACACAAAGTTACTTGAACTTTGTTTAAAAACTGGCGCTTTTTCTCCATCACATAATAAATTATTTCATGACGGACCGTATTTTAATCCGTCTCTCAAAAATTTCCACAATCAACTAATTTAACTTTATTTAGACCATTTTTCCAAGTGTAAATGTCACATCATGTTCGAACAACAATTTAGCGAGACGAAGCTAAAAGCATCGTTCCAGCATCGAAACTCGTTCGACGCTGGCTACGAGTCACTGCTGTCCCAGAGCAGCTTTGTGTCCAACCAGAGCCGCACTGACACCAGCATATTCAGTGCGCCGTGCACACCTGTCAAGTCCAGCCCAGCGAACACAGTCAACTGCAACAACTCGGCCACCACTCCCGACTTCAAGCAACAATACGTAGCTGACGTGAACAGCATTTACTTTGCCTCGATTCGCACCGAGTCATTTTTGTCTCCCATAAAGGGCTCGGCGCTTTGCTCGCCTCTAAAATCTCCCAAATTCGACCAGTATGTGCATCAGCGAGACAACTATGCCTCCAAATTGCTGCGCTCACCGGCCTTCAAGCCCAACAACATCATCAGTCCAGCTGACGAATGCAAGCCTCAGATCAAGTCGTTCACGTCGCGGTTCGAGTCGAGCTACTCGACGGGACCGTTCGCGACGCCCGACCGCTTTGTTCGCCCCAGCCCCACCGAGGAGGAGTTCATGGAGCTGCTGATCAAGAACAAACACTTGCCGCGCAACCCGGAACACCTGATCGGCCGCAACATGGGCCTCGACCATTTTGACATTTTGACAGGCCTAGCCCAAAAGAACATGCTCAACGTAACAGACAAAATTTTGGGCTACATGCAAACGAGTGATCTGGTGCGCGCGGCTTCTGTGTGCCGTAGTTGGCGCACTATTGTCAGACAAAATAAATCGCTCAATAGACACAGAGTTGACTATTTGAAAAGCAAGAAGTACATCTTTGAAAAGTTCAAGGAAAATCGACCGTATACGCCGAGTGAAGTGGGCGCCAAGTCAAGGCTTAGTCTTGAGCAAAAGCGTCGCTTGTTAAAAGAGTACAGATTGCACAACTCGATGCACATCAAAGAAAATGAAGCCACTGGTCTTGTCAAACATGAAAGTGGATCGTATGTGTTCGCCAGCTTGGACAACAACTGTTTGAATAACATCAGCAGCGGTGCATGCCGGGAAGAGGATTTTACGTTTAAGAAAAAACGTGAGTGTGGTGAGTGTGACGAAGAGTCGCCGAGTAAACGAAGAAAGTCAACTGACACTGTGAACAATGAATTGTTTAGTGCTTGTAATTCGTTGTTTGAATGTGTCAATAAAAGCCAACAGGTTGTTCCGCAGAGGCCCAGTTTGTTAGAAAGTGAATTTCAGCAGATTAGCTTGGCGGCGGCCAGCGATGCAGCAATGGTGGTCGAGAGCTCGCCAGTGCTAAGACGCTCGCCGGCCAAGCGCCAGATCAGTGTCAATTCAGCCAAATATGCTCAAATTTGCAGCAAAAAGAGCAAAAGAAATTTGAAGAGACTTTAGAGAGAGCGATTTATTATTATCTTTTTTTTATTTTTTGTTACTTTTTTTTATATGTTTACAATTTCTCAATTGCTTATGACAATGATGCTTTATTCTTCTTTTTTTATGCTCAATTAATTGTAAATTTGTCTTTTTTTTTCTACTTTTAGACTCAAAATTTAATTTGATTAGGTCTGAAGTTTTTTTTTTATTCTAAAGAATAGATTTTGTGTATTTATAGGTGAATAATGACAATTTTGACAATGATACACAAAATACGGTGTATTTTCTAAGGATTTTAAATTTTAAATTTAGAAAAAAAAAGCTTTACTTAATGTAGCAAAATGAACGGTGCTGGATTTATTCAACATTTAATGCTCAGTCACATTAATTTCTTTTTTCTCATTTGAACTATTATTTTTAATGTTTGAATAAAATTTTAAATATTGGCAATAATCGTAAATTAATAAAATTGTATTTAATATTTTTGTTTTTTTTTCAAATTCAGTTTTAAAGGCAACTACAGCGTATACGATTTTTACCTTAATTGTTTTGTGTATGTTCACATAACTTAATAAGAAATGTGGGATCTTAAAAACTTGAATATCAGTGATACTGAAATTTTAATATCATTTATTTCAATATCATTTAATTAATTAGCTGATATTCAAATTATTTACCCGATGTTAAAATTTTAATCAAACTCTAAAAAAACTCATTAATTTTACTGAAAGAAATTTAAACAAAAAACTTGCCAAAGATTAGCAGAAATAGCTAGAAGACGACATTAGTACATTGAAAAATTTTAACACTTCAAGTAGCACACATCAATTAAGCACTGGAACTTAATCAAAAAAAAATCGAAAAAATCAAAACAATCATGATCAAAAAAAAGACAAGCCTCCTGACGAAATTTCCTCGTTTAGACGAATTTCGCTTCAAAATTGCATTGAAAAATGGCTCGAAAAGTCATAAATACTTAAGTCCAGCTACGGGCTGAAAGTGAGAAAATATTCCCAGAATGTTAATCAGACTTAGGGCAAAAGAGAAGTACTCAAGGTCACATTTTTAGAATTAACCAGTCGATCTCCAATGGATTCAAAAATAGCAAATGACTGGTGCAGTATTTTTTGATCTGGAGAAAGCGTTTGATAAGTCATCTCACACGGGAATAGTGAAAAAAATCCAAGTTTTGGGTAAAAAAAAAAAAATTGTTAAATTGCATTAAGAATTTTCTAAAAAATCGAACTTAACAAATTTTTCAAAATGGCTCATTGTCGAAAATCAAGCAAATCAGGGCTGGTGTTCCACGAGGGTTGCCTTTCACCTACAATTTTCATATTATATTTTAGTTATATAGTAAAGAGTTTTCCGCCAGATGAACAAGTTGCATTTTTTGCTTAATTCTTTCTATTTGGTACACAAGCAAATCCAAAAACGAAATTAAAAAATCCTTCAAAGAGCAGAAAACAATATAGTCTACTTTTGTATAAAGTAGGGCTTTAAAATTAACAAATCGAAAACCTGCTATTCTGTCTTTCCTTCAGCTAGGCTTTGAAGCAATTATCAGAGAAAATACTCGATGGACCTTTATATCGAGTCTGAACTTATCCCCTTAGAGCCTAAATTCCTTTATATCAAACTTGACCCGAAACTATTTACAGACCATTTTAAGGAGATTTAAAAAAAAAAGCGTCTTCCAAAATTAACATTTTGAGAAAAATAAAAGGTTTTAAATGCAGTACCTCGATTTCTATTAACAAAACGTTGTACAAATCTCTAATATGATCCATATTTGATTACTGTTTCGTTATTCTAAAATCTAGCACTCAACAAATTAAAAAAAGGTCTGCAAATTTTCCAAAACAAAATTCTACGAGTTATTTAATTATTTCCACTTAAAACGAGTAAAGACACAATCGAAAAAACGCTTAATATAGAAAAAAATTGATGAGAGAACAAATTCACTTTTAATTTAATTTCTTATATCGAGATCAAATCACGCATTAATTGCAGACCAAATAAGCGACTTTAAAACAAACAAGACTGCCGAAGCCTAAAACAGGCTCAGACACCATTGAGAAGCGTATTTTAAATTTTTAATATAAAAAACGTCCTCACTTTTTTTAATTAAAAATTTACTAATAAGAGAGCTGAGAAGAGGGATTTAACCGCTCGAAACTGCCCTGGAGTCCAACTCCTAAATTATTTTTCAGAAAAAAAACTGAAATTTCAATTTCACTGATATTCAGGTTAATAAGACCCGAAATATTTAAAAAAAAATTTTAATTATTAATTATTGACCTTTGTTTTTAAAAGTAAAAATTAATGACTTTTTCCCAATTAGCGTAGGTACTCCACAAGGCTCAGTAATAAATCACTTACATTTTAGAATTTATATCAATGATATTCTCAAAGCTAGTCCTTCGAACAAAAAATATTCATTTCTTTTTGCTGATGACTTGATTAATTTTTCCATGTTTAAAAAGAGATGAATAAAAAAGAGAACCATGGCAATGCAAATTGAAGATGAAAATTTGCTAAAATAAAGAAGTTGTGAATTTCAAATAAAAATTGAACAAAAATTCTATATTTTTTGATAAAATGAAAAAAAAATTTTATTTTTTAATTAATTAAAAAAATACTGCAACATTTTTTAGTAAATAAAAGCAATAAAAATTTAAGTGTTATTGATGATTTTTTTTTACATTAGAAAAAATATATTAGTAAAAAAGGCGCAATTAAAGTATTTGCACTATCTTGCAGTGGTTTTTTTTTTAATATTTTTTATTAACAATTTTTTTTAAACTGATCACTTTTAGTGATCTTGATTTATTTCCAATTCAGAGAATCCATGAGTTTTTTTAACAATTTTTCATCTATTTCAAATTTGGATTAAAGCTTACCGAAAATATTTCTCAAAGTTTTTTACCTATATGAAATTGAAATAAGATTATGTTTTAAAATAAAAAAAAGTCTGAGGAATTATTTTTTATATTCCTTTTAACCTTAAATTTACAGAGAGAATAATCCGCTTTTGAGTTATTAAACATCGGATATGATAGTTTTAAAGTTTAAAAACCGTTCCGTAACACTATTTTAAAACAAGGTTAGAATTTAAAACTTCAAATTTAATTACTTTGCTAATGGTAAAATTAAAGATTATTAATATTTGTGATAGTTACTATAAGAAAATAAAGATATAAGTTATAGATTCTTCTAAATTTAAAAAAAAAAAAACTTTATTTCATAATCTTTAAAATTATAAGATTGTTAAAGATAATCTTATTATTATAATTATTATTATTATTATTATTATTATTATTATTAATTGAGTTTAAAAAGAATAAAAAATATTTACATAACCAACTTATTCTGGAGTTGCGAGTGAATATAGACGAAGTTTTGAATCTAGACTTGATTTCTTTTAAATTTAATTTTTAAATTAAATTAGATTAGGTTTAAGCTTTTTTTAAGCTTTTAAGACGTACCATTCAAATAATGATAAATTTAAAATTTAGACACAATTTCTTTGCTTTTTAACCAAATCAAAATTATTTTAGATGTATGTTATGACTAGTCATGTGACTATGATATATTTCATCAAATTAATTATGAAGCTTTTTTAAAAATGTCTAGCAAAATTCAATAAATTCTACACACTTCTATTCTCAAAAATAGAAAAATTGAAATTCTTCAAAATAATAATCTTAAAAAAGATTCTATATTAATTTTGTGATTCTATTCATTTTATATTTAAATTTACAAACAAGTGTTTCTTTCACACACTCATTGTCTTAAATTTAAAATTCTGAAAGCTAATTTAAAAAATTTTCACTATGATTTCTAAAATCATCAAAATAAAATCCAAAGTCCATGTTGATATTATATGCGAGCTAAATCAAAATAGATTGGAAAATATTGATAACAATCGATTATTGAACGACTTGACCAACCAATTTTTTAATGGCTTCTTCATGCTAAGTGCAAATCCTGGAGGTAATTTGACCAAAGATGCCGTGGACGCATATGTTCTTTTTTATAATTCATATTCAAGCTGGCAAAATAGGACCATTCATTTAATTGACTTATGGTTTCGGCCAACTTTGAATGATTGTGAAAAATTGTCAATTTTGAAAGATTTAAAATCAAAATTGTTCGAGTATGCCAGAGAAAATTATTTAAATCGAGTAAACTACCACTTATTGGAAAATGAGAAAAACAAAAAATTGATAGGTTGGATGCAAAATGATGATCTTGGCGCCTTAAATCTATCAAAGCTAGAAGACTGGTTAATTTATGAAATGGATTTGGAAGGAATGAAAAATTTTATATCTACCGATTCGAAAATGCCTGAAAATTACAAAATTATTAAAGTTGATGATATTAATCAATTTTGTATGCAAATACACGATTTAATTCATGAAATTTCAATTTTCGAAAAAATGGAAGATCAATTCAAGTTGTCAGTGGAAGGTTTGATAAGAGATTACAATTATTTAGATGAAAACAAGTTGAATCGTTTCTATGAAACAATGGTTGTTTTAAATGACAAGGATGAAGTTGTTGGATATACCATCTATTACAAGATTTACGAATTGAAACGAGGGGTCGGTTGCTATTTGGAAGACTTGTATATTCAGGAAAAATATCGCAGAAAGGGTCTTGGTGGAGCTTTGTGGAAAAAGCTGGTCAAAGACTGTTTGGAAAAGTTTAGAGTTAATTTTATGCAATGGACTGTTTTAGCCTGGAATACACCAGCTATTGACTTTTATCATAAAAGTGGCGCAAAAAATTTAGAAAGCTTAAGTTTGTTTAGATTTCCGACTGACAAAATTTATCAATAGAGAATCTCTCACTTTTATTAATATGAATTTTTATTAAAAGACATTTTTTTAAAGGCCTAAATGTGTTTAAAATATTAAAAAAAAATCGAAATAGATAAAATATATTGTTTAATTAACATTATCCGTTTATTTATTCGAACAAACTATCCCTTCGAGATTTATCCTTGAATATAATAGTCAATTACAATTAGATTATTACGAAAAACGGAAAATTAAAGATAGATTTAATAAAAAATTTAGTAAATTAGTTTTTTGGTTCAAATTTTTGTTCATCCGGTCTAAGTTTTAGTAATTATTTGAAGTGAAAGTTGATTTCTTCTTCATCGTTTATTAGTTGAATAAGGTTTTATTAGAATAAAGTTTTCTTTTTCTTCGATTAGTTTCTATTAACTATTTCATAACAGCAGCAATCTTTAAATAATTATCCCTTGAATGCAATAATCTTAAATTTTTATCTATAGTTGCTGATAAATAAACTATTTTCAATTTTTATCTTTATTTTAAGCTTATGCAAGTAATATTTAAAGATTATAAAGAAAATATTTTCCATAAATACAACAAATATTGTTAAATTAATAATTTAATTATCTTAAACGGGTGCTAAAACTATGCAAAATTAAAATACAATAAAATTGTGATATAATTGCTCAGTTTTGGTAGATAATGGCTAAAAATACAAAATTTCTGGCATATATTGCTCTGTTCATTTATTATTTTGCGTTCCTTTCACTTCACCACCAAAACTATTAGAACTAAATTATATTTTTATACTTATCCATTTAAAATAAATTAAAAATCATTTACAAATCATTTTTTAAAGTATTTTCTTTGATGAATATTTTTTCCATTTGATACTTAAAGCATATTAAAAATTAAAGAATGTATAAAGTGTCAAAGTTAATTCATGATCATAGAGTAAAAAAATTTTTATTTTTAAAAATTTTATTCCAAACATAGAATTAGAAAACAAATTTTGTAAAACGTGTTTGAAATGTTTTTTCCTTTCCATCATAATTTGAATAAAACAAATTTTTTTTAATATTTAAAAATCAAACTAATGTTTTTGCCAAATTTTATTTGGACAATATTTTTAATACTTTTTTTCATTATTTTATTACTAAATTAATTAATTTTTGAAATGAAAAATTAATTTCAGATAAAAATCTACTATTCTAAGAAATTTCATTTATTGAGACTTTAGTAGTCTTTGGAAAGTCTCATCGATTGCAGTCAAAAAATCATTGGTATTTAAGTACATTCCTGGTTTTACACTTTAAGTTTAATAAAAAATTAATTTGATTTTTCCTCCTTTTTTAGTCTTACTTTTTGATTCCATGGATACATCCAGCTAAATCTTTTGTCAATTTTCCTGAATCGATTGTTTCAACACAAGCTTTTTCTAGAAGGTGAGACCATCTAATTAGCTCTTGATTTCCATCTAGTTTTCCTCTGTGCTCGAGACCTCTGGTCCAAGCGAAAATACTAGCAACCGGATTAGTACTTGTCTCCTTTCCTTTTTGATATTCTCTATAATGACGAGTGACAGTACCATGTGCTGCTTCGGCCTCAATAGTCTTACCATCTGGACAAACCAAAACTGATGTCATTAAACCTAAAGAACCATAGCCTTGTGCTACTATATCCGATTGAACATCACCGTCATAATTTTTACAAGCCCATACAAAACCACCCTCTGATTTAAGCATCTGTGCCACCATATCATCGATCAAGCGATGCTCATACCAAATTTTCAAGTTGTCAAATTCAGCTTTGTAATTTCTTCATTTGATGTAAAATAATATTTTTGATAAAAAATTTATCTTTCAAGTTTAAGCTAACTTTTCATAAATTTCCTCGAATATGTCCTTGAATCTACCGTCATATTTTTTCAGAATAGTATTTTTTGTCGACAGGTAAAGAGGATATTTTTTCATAATGGCATACTGAAAACAACTATGGGCAAAACCAATGATAGACTTAAAATTTTCATGTTATTCCTTTAGCTTTATTTAATTCTGAATTTTACCTCATCAGTGTTATACATTCCCATGGCAACTCCGGGACCTTTAAAGTTAAAAACAGTATATTCTTGTTTTTCACTTCCATCAGCAGGCTCATAAGTTAGAGTTAATTTTCCAGGTTCTTTGATAACCAAGTCAGTTGCTTTGTACTAAAAATAAAAAATCTAAATAGTTTTATTCTTAAATTGCTTGATAATTACTTGATCACCAAAAGCATGTCTTCCAACAACAATTGGATGTTTCCAGCCAGGAACCAACAAGGGAATCGTTTTACACAAAATTGGCTCTCTAAAGACTGTGCCTCCCAAAATATTTCTAATTGTTCCATTAGGACTAAGCCACATTTTTTTCAAATTGAACTCTATAAAAAACTAGAAGTAATTTTTTTTTTTTTTAAATTTACCTTTGACACGAGCTTCATCAGGAGTAATAGTAGCACATTTGATTCCGACATTATACTTTTTTATTGCTTCCGCTGCGTCTATGGTTACTTGATCATTAGTTTGATCACGATAAGGCAATCCCAAGTCAAAGTATTTTATCTCCAAATCCAAGTATGGTAATACCAGCTTTGGAAACAAATTTAGATGAATAAAAAAAAAATTGGTTTTACTTGTTCTTTAATTTTTGCCCAAATAATTCTTGTCATTTCGTCTCCATCGAGATCGACCACCGGATTGTCGACCTTTATTCTTGATACCGAGGCATCTATTAATAAAATTAATTAAACCTGATCTAGATATTATTTTTAAATTACAGTTTCTTTGCAAATACTTTGAAATTTGCACACAACTTGACTTTGTGCTGACCAAGCTTCGTAGCATTTTGATTTTAGCTTTTTTTAAAAGACGCAAATTTTTGATCTATTTAAAAAAATCAAATATATTTTAAGCGAAATACTTAAAATTTAAATAAGTAAAAAAAAAGGGTGTTTCTTCAGCAAGTTTTATGCTAATTTTTGTTCAGTATTTAGAGCTAAGAGATGAATAAAAAACACTTCTTTGGTTAAAAATTACCAAGACGCACAGAATTTATATGTAAATAATAAAATTTAGATCGTGACTTAGGTTTTGAAAATATCTGCTCTAAAAAGCAGCTTAAAATTTTTCAAATGTATAGATTTTGAAATTTTTGAAACATAATTAATATTTTTGATGGCTTATCTACGAATGCGATTTACCTAGTTTTAGCCAGAATTTCATATTTAAGAAGCCTTTTCATTTAAAGTCAACAAACATTTTGATAAAAATTAAAGATAATCAATTTTAAAGTTCGCCAAGTCATTTAGATAAAAATCAATTTTTCATGTAAAACACAAAATAATCTAAATTAGTAGCACTTTTAACTAAAAAAGTTGCTAAATAATAATGGTTTTGTGTTTGAATATATTTCGTGAAATAACAATGAAAAAGTGCGATGTTCCAAAAATTTATTTAAGTTTCAAAATAAATTTAAGCTAAAATTGCAAACATTTGAATATTTCAAATTAAACTCTTTAATGAAATAGACTCGGTTGAATTTGTATTTGGAAATTTTAAATGATTAATTAATTTAATTGTTTATCTATACCAATGCTTCTTCAGAATAAAAATATATGAAAAAAAAAAAATATCATTTAGATTAAAATTGAACCATAGTTCACCTAATATGCCAAAAATTCTTGTTCTCAGGTTTTGTGAACCTTTAGTTCACCCTATTTTTTTGCTTACGTAAAGATGAACCAAAATAAAATTATGTGAACAAATTGAATAAAGCAATTTAATAGAATGCCTAATTCTCGAATATGATGTAAAATTTAGTTACTTTAGGGAACAAAAATTCATCTATTTCACAAATTTTACCTACTCTGTCCAACTTTAGATTTTTAATTTAATTAATTTTTTTTCTTTCTTTTTTTAAATATTACATTTAGCTTTTTTCTAAGGCATATAATTATTATCTATGTTATTTTCATGCATCTTCTTCTTCTCTTCAAATCAAAAACTTCAAATCAAAATTCGGCGACAAATTTCATTTTAATGCATAGTAAAAACAAAAATACTGATGTAAGGAAAAATTTTATCTATTGATATTTAATATTAAAAAAAAGGAGCAAAATTGTGTGAATTGAAGCAAAAATAAAGCTAAAAAAAACAAAATTTTTATTATTGTACAAAAGTAATGCTTTTAATTAAAAAATCAAAGGACAACATTAATAAAGAATCAAAAATAGTGTCAATGTTTCAAAATTTTGATTCCTCTATAAGAAGCAACTATTAATTTTAATTCTAGTATATTAGACATGCTGATAATAATTTTTAATCAATCGGTTTTAATGTATTTTCTTTGATGGAAAGTTTTTAAGCTTTATAAGTCGATGTCTTTATTTTTTAAATTTGTTGAACTTATTAATTACAGAATAAAACGCTTAGAATTCAGACTAAAATCTCTCAAAAACTTAATTCAACTAAAAAAATTATAAAATTTCAATTATGCTTTAAAATGTTTATAAAATAATAATTCGATTTCAAAAAACATAAAAATTATTAAATTTTTTCTTAATTTATTTTCTATTGATATACAGTCCAGGATATTTATTTGTTTAACTATACTTTAACTTAAATTTAATTTTCTATTTTTTTAATAGGACTGTCTTCTCCTAGCTATTGAAGAAAAATGGTTTATGTTTATGGATTTTTAAAGATTAACCACAGCTGAGTGACATAATTTAAATAAATAAATAGATAATTGAGTACTTAACTTTTAGTGAGCAAAATTTTCTGAAAAATCTTCAGCAATGAACTAATATTCACAGAAGGCAAAAACAATTTAAAAAAATTTTACAGTTTTGAAAAATTAAATACTTAAGAAGAGAAATAATGAAATTTTTTTGCGCAATTACCTTTTTATATATTTAAGTAGCATTATCGAAAGGTTTGCCTTTCATCAAGTGAAATGTAAACAATGCTAATTTTTGGAAAGGAAGCTATAATTGCTATACCGTTTTACCAGTAGTACCTTTTCAGTTTTATCTTTTGAAAAGTGATTTTCATGACATCAATTTATTAAAACTAAACTTATTAAATCTATTAATAATAAAATCTAATTTAAATAAAGATGAATATTTTTTTATAATACGCTATTATCTGAACTTCATATTTAAAGAAAAAAATCTTAAACTTTATTAATAATTTAAATTAGTTAAGTAAGAACTGAAAGATTAGCTCTCAATTTGTTGTGGTGTTCACCACAGATACTTATCTGTTTATTTATTTATTATGTATGTGAGCGTTAAGTTACTTATGATATTTATATATTTTATTTTTGTACTTTTTATTTTTGCATGTTCGAGTAGTTATATGACTCTCGATAAAAAAAGATATAAATAGAGAGGGGAGAAGCACATGGGGGAATCCCGTTTTTTTGGCTTAAGCTCAAAATAAAGATTTTGAAAAGAAAGAAAAAAAGCTTTTCTTTAACTGGACTTTTTAGCAACTTCACATTTGTTAATGAGTAAATCTTAACATTAAAACCCTTCGGACCATTACCTGAAGTTTTTTTTCCTTATTTACTCTGTATGTAACATAGAGTCATTACTTTTGATTTCCATTCAAGTCGATTGTTTGCCTTTACCCTTGCTTCTCCCCATGTCATTCCCATTCCGATGAGCTCTTTCGTGATTGTTGGCCTCCATGTTACTGTTGGTCGTCCTACCTTATGTCGCCCTTGAGGTGTCCATTGAAGGACTCTTTTAGGCATTCGTGTTTCTTTCATTCGAAGTACATGCCCAAGCCATCGCAGTCTTTCATTCTTAATACACTGACTTAATGGCTCTAAATTTGTTCTTGAATATAAGTCAGCATTTCAGGCCAGTGTATTCTTCCGCAGGATCTTAATGTGTTCAGTCTTATCTTGTCAGATTCACACATCCCCAACATTCACTTTCGTACATCAGTGTTGCTTTTACTACACTGTTGTATAGTTGTATAGTTGTACTGATTGAGCTCCCTAGGTATGTGAATTCATTTACACACTCGATTTCGGTACCATTGATGGTGATCTGGGTTTCCAAATTGGTGTTGATGCACATAACTTTCGTTTTAGCCCCATTTATTTCTAGTCCGGTTGGTTTAGCGCTGTTCGCCAAATCTTGCGTCTTCAAATGCATATGTGCTTCTGTATTAGATATTAGCACCAGATCATCCGCAAAGTCTAAGTCTTCAAGCTTTGCTGTTAATCCCCATTGTATACCCCTCGCACTGGCAGTTGTTTTCTTCATGACATAGTCAATCAGTATTAGCAATAGTGTCGGAGAGAGAACGCACCCTTGTCTGACTCCTGTCTGTACACACTTTGAAGCTCTCAGATTGCCTTTTTTTCAGAATCACGCCACAATCGAATTTATCATTGAAGTGTTTTATCAAGTTAACTATCTTCTGTGGCAGGCTATAAGATCTTAATACGGCCCACAAGGTTTCTTTGCTTTCAAAGGCTATTCAAAGTTAAGATTCAGGGTGCTATTCCATTCCAGACTTTGTTCTATAATGTTCCTAAGTGCAAATATCTGGTCTATGCATTCCATTTTCATCTCGTCTAGATCCTGCTTGTTCTTCTCTAAGTTTAACATCCAAAGAGTTCCTGATTCAGCTTTCAGCATTTCTGCTGTAACTCCGTCGATACCCGAAGCTTTTCTGTTCTTTCGGGCCTTTATCGCAAATTTTATTTCTTTATGGCTTTTCTTTATCTTTCTTGTCACCTAGACAAGATCCTTTTTAGAATTTATTTTTGACCATTTTTTGAGAAATAAATGATCAGATGAAGGTGAAAATTAACCTTATTTTAGAGTTTCCTTGATCGGCTTTGTCATTGTCTTAACCGTCTTTTTTCGTTTCATCATCATCCGAATCTCGATGCATTTTCTCAATTATTATCGATTGATTAGCTGCAACAACTTCAATTTCAAGAGATTAGCGGGTTTAGATGATGTTTCAAGTGATGGTTAACAATTTGATGGTCATTTAGACGTTTAATCAATTTGGATTTTTTTTTAAAAATGGAATTTTTATTTTAATTTTGGAGGTCAGCCCCTCTTTCAAAAAGTGCTGTTTCTACAGTTTCATTCTACAGGTTAAAGTTGTGATAGTTTTTAATTAAATAATAAAAAATGCTAATAATTAAAAATGGAAAACTAATTTTCAAGCAATCTACCAAAAATTCTTAAGATAGAATTTACTTTTATTTCAATTGAATTTAAAAATTTTAAATCGGTAAATTTTTTTCAAAAATAACGCACCAATTTCCTTGTTCATAATAGGATTCGATGATTTTTGCCGTGTCTATCTTCTCGAAAAGCTTTTCTAATTCATTTTTTTCAAAAACATGATAATATCTCAAGAAAACTTTGGACTCCTTTTTTTTTTGGTCAGATGACTCGCTCTCGCGAGATATATCCGCACTTTTTTTCATTGTTTTTTCATTGTAGTGCCAAGCTACAAATACATCTTTTTTCTGAAACTCTTTTCCAAATGTATGAATATTTGTGTCTTTGTTTTCTTCATCGCTTGTCTTTTTTTGAGAAATGTAGAAAGACTCTTTTTCCTTGTACTTTTGTTCTTTGGCCCAGACTGTAATCAAGCATCGGCCTCCCGGTTTCAAAATTCTAATCATTTCATTTATAGACTTGATTCTTCTTTCCTTAAAAAATTGAAATAAAAAAGTTACATTTTTACAGAGTTTGCTTACCTCAGTTGACAAATGGTGAATTACTGCAATACAAATAGAGTAGTCGAAAAAATCCGTCTTTACTGGGACACAAAGGCAATCACTTACGAAGCAATTAAAATTTCGCTCATGGCATATTCTTATAAGGCCTTCACTAAAATCACATCCAAAAGAATATAAGTCATTTCTTAGATTTAAATATTTTCCATTTCCGCATCCAATGTCGATCATAAAGCTTCTAGGCTCCATTGAATTAATAAAATGAGCAACACCGGGCCATGCTGAGTGTCTCGTGTGACTAAAATGATCAGCAATTTCATTATAAATACTTTGAACATAAGATTTTTCAAAATTTTTCGCTTCAGAATCAGTCGATGGGATTGTCATGTGGGGTTCATCAATTTTTTCCAATTTTTTTTTCTGCTCACTTAGAGGAATTACTTTTCTAAATGTCAATGATATTCGCATATCTCTTTTAAGGACTAAAAATTGGCCTGAATTCGAGCCTTTGATTAAATCATGTTTTCTTTCCGGGATTGAATGACTCCAATTATACCTGGATTCACCCTTAAGAACTAGCAAACTGTTCGGTTTTAGTAAAATTTTAGAAATTTTTTTTGTCTCTTTTTGTCGAAATTCCATCATGACACTAGACATAAGACTTAAAGAAATAATAAAGTTATCAAAAGCGACAGTGTTGTCTATGTGGGGTCCAATGCCTTGTCCAGGCTCGTAGAAATTTACTGTTAACTGATCGGGCTTCACGTGAATAAGCTTATCATTCAGCATTTTCTCGAATAAATCATCCAAAACTTCTGGCATTTTGTTTTCTGGATCAGTCAACGGCTTGGTATCATCGCAATCATTAGAACCATATTTGAACTCGTATCCAAAGTGTTTGACTTTGCGTCGTTTTAAACCCACAACTAAATTTTGATCTTCGTCTTGTTCCATAAAAAAATCGACTATTTTTTTAGCATAAGAATCGTGAATGTAATTTTCCAAATAATTGATTCCTTCTGGTACAAAGTCGACTTCCTCAAATTCAGTAAATTGAACAGTTGTTTGTGGAACTTAAAAAAATTGAAATATAGATTTCAAATGACAAATGTAAAGAAAAAACACCTTTATCTACCGGAAATAAATAGAAACATAGCGAAGTTTGATTGTTGGTAGTGATTACTTGTGATTGAAGTTGATTAATTGCTTTCTGAGTTGATTCTGGTTCTTCGAATATTACAAAAGAATACGGCTTTTTCTTTTGCATTACAATATCAACAATTTTGCCAAACGTTCTGAATTTTTCTTCTATAAAATCTGCAGATATGTTGTTATCAAGACCGCAGTTTCCAACAAACAAAAACTTCAATTAAAATTTTTATTTATTAGTTTTTTTTAGATTTTTATATAAAGATTGAAAATGAAAACCAAAAATTCATAGTCGAATACAAATATAAGTGACCAACAACTGGTCACATAATTAAATATAATAAGGACAAATCTAAAATATCAGTTGTTGATAGTATTTAAAATACTGTAAAGTTAATTTAACGAGTGGCCAAAAATGGTTGTCTTAAAATTCATTTAGAAATAAATGGTGAACGGACAATGATATAATAGTGAAATATTGAGGGTTTACAGCTTTTTTTCTCTAATTTCTAAAATTGATATTTTTATAAAACTTTCTTTTTAAAATTAGTTCACTCTGGTCTATTAATTGACCCCTACCTGCGACCTAGGTTGTCCTCATAAGACACCATATAAAAGTTGCGAGTTTAATATATCATTTTGTAGAGAATTCTTTTATGATCAAAATGAGCTATAGATTGCTTTTTCCGTCTAGTTTTCGAGAAGACACAATCAAAAAACACCAAAAAATGACCATTGCTCTAAAATATAAAAAACTTGGGTGTTTTATGTTTTTATCGAATAACTTTTGATTTATTTAAGGTATTATCTTAAAATTTAGTACACATATATAATTGAATTTAAGCTTTTAAATAAATATCATAATAAAATAAAATCTTTTTTTTTGAGTCTTGATTTTGAGTATTTTTTAAGCTTTAGTGCTAGATATCATTAAGTTGAAAATTATCGATTATTCAGAACACGGGAAAATTACTGAATAAAATACTTTTTTTAAAAGCTCAAAGTTTATACTTTATTTTTATATAAAATGTGTGATAGTTGCCTTATCTTAATGTGGTGTCTTATGGGGACAACCTAGGTCGCAGGTAGGGGTCAATTAATAGGCCAGAGTGAACTAATTTGAGAACTAACGAAAAATTATTCAGTAAAATGGAAGATTTTTTAGTATTTTTTAGATTTTTTTAGAAGTTTTTTTAAGATTTAAAATTTCAGAGAACATTAATAAATAAGATATTTATTAAATGTAAAACTAAATCGATCAGTTAAATTTGTATTTTAAATTTTTTAGTTTCAATAATTTTTTCAAATGACTTTTTGAATCTTTGATGAAGTCGCTGATTATGAAAGAAAAGCACTTTATACTAAAAAGTCATGTGGCAGTTTTAAAATAAATTACTAAAACTCTTGTTTAATTAATTTTAGCAAACTTACTTGAGAAACACCGTCGACTCTATTTATATTATCAAGCTTTTTTATGATAGCTTCATATTTTTTAAGTCTATGTTCAAGTTTTCTATTTTTATATTTTGCTGAAACTGGATTTTCAATTGAATCATTGATGTCCATTTGATTTAAATTTCCAATAATTTCATCCGAATGCATTCTTTTTTATTATTTTCTTTTATATTTGTTTAATTAGTTTAAATTTTCGTTCCAAGAAGTTAAGCTTGGCTTCATTTAAAGAACATTTAATTATGGATGAGGAGCAATTAAAAAAAAATTGAATATAAAAAACTTTATTTCATTTTCTTTTGTTTTAATAAAGAACTTTTCAGCGCCATCTTTAAAATTAAAAATTAAATTTTAATCACATCTAAATTTAAAATTTACTTGTTTTTCTTTGAATGAGCGTCTGTGCTTTTTGTTCAATTTTGGACGAAGCATCTGAAAGCTTTTGGTCTTAAGCTTTTCTTTATTTGTCTTTCCTAGATTCGAATCTTTGAACCGATGACCAAATTTGTCTCTACCTTCTCTTCCCTCCTGTGAGAAGCAAATTTTAAATTTTAAAATTAAAAAATTTTGTGTTACTTTACCTTAACTTTAGCCATTCGAGTCTCTTTATCGTGAGCTCTTTTTTTGTTAATGTAAGTGATCGACGATAATGGAACTAGACCATTACTGAAACATAAAAATAAAAACCAAGCCAAAATTTTGTTTAAAATTTTACTTTTTAAGTCTTTCATCACCTTCTTCAAAATCAGAATCAATTTTAATTTTCTTATTCTTGGAATTTTTATCAAAATTTTTATCAGTCAATTTCTTCTTCATCTGTTCGATTCTAATTTTCTTAAACTCTTCTTGAGTTAAAATTCTTTCAGTGGAAACTTTTTGAGCTTTTTCCTCTTTTTCAGCCAAACTCATCAATTTAGTCTGGTCTTGTTCAGAATTATCCTCATTTTCACCATCACTAGAAACATCAACCCATTCACCTTCAGAACTTTCCTCTTCATCATCTTCACTATGTTTTCTTTTCTTCGGTTTTTCATCTTCTGACTCCGATTCGACCCATTCCCCACCTTCTTCATCAGAGTCTTCAATGTTGATTGTTTTCTCAGACTCCTTTGGTTTCGAGCTTTCCAAGTCAATAATTTCAGCACCAGGGACATAGCTCTTTGCGTCCAATTCACCATACTGTCTTGTCTTGGCAAATTCAGCTATTGATTCTTCAGTAGGCTTACCCCTCATTTTACGATGCAGCATTTGAGGATTTTTCTCCCTGAACAATTGAATCAAGGACTTGGCAGCGCTTGAAACAGCCTTATCTTTATAAGTTTTATACTGGACCAAATCTCCGAGAAGATCTTCGCTCATTGCCAATGGACATCTGTCGCATATTTCCCTAATAGCGTTAAGGCCAACAGCTATCACTTCTGTGCTATTTCGTTCAGTTATAAAATTATTTGCTATTGCCATTAGCACTGGCTCAACAGTCTGAAAAAAATATTTTTTTAGAAAAAAAAATTAAATTTTTTTCTATTTACGTCTGGTGGAGTGAGCTCATGAGATGATATAGCAGAAAACCATAAAATTTTTGTCACCTCTATTAAAAAAATATTAAAATTTAAAAAATAATTTTTTTTCTTTACCTCTTTGATGTGGATTCAGAAATCGAATAAGAAAATGATGAAAATTATTCAAAAACAGCTGATGAATTCCAATTAGTCGAGATATTAAGTCTAGTATTGAAATTTTTATCTCAAAACCTTCATTAGTAGCTTCAACTAGTTTGAATAGTTTTTCGGCAAAATCTTGCGGATCGTAGATCAAATTCAATGCGCTAAAATGTGGTATATCATTTCTTTTTTTTTTCTTTTTCTTATCTTTATTAATTGATTTTAGGGCTCTGTCAGTTCGTTTCTTGCGCGATTTGGTCTTTTTACCTACACGCAAACTCAGCATAACTTGTTGAGTCGTTTTTTCATCCTTAAAAAAACGATAAAAATTGAGAATATCAATTAGCTTCAAAAAATAATTAGGAAAAAATATGTCCAACAATGAACCATATAAGTTTATTTTCAAAAAAAATAAAATTTGAAAATCATTCCAAAGATCATTGACTAAAAACTTAAATATTAAACTATATAATAACTTTAATAATTGCTTAAGATCTAAATAGTTATCTAAAGCAATTATTTTGAAAATTTTGAAAACTACTTATTATCCTAATGATTTTGTATAAAATTGAAATTTGTTAATTTAAATTATTTTTAAAATTTAATTTTATTAATTTTAAATTGAGTTTAAAATTCAAATTTTTTTATCTGTTATGTAAAAATTTCATTTGTGACGAAGTTATTTTGTTTCATCCTTAAATTTTTACTCACTGTAGTAAAAAAGAAAATTAGAAAATTTCTATTAATAAAAAAAAATTATTTTCTTGTCTACAAAGCATGAGATATTTTATTTGTCTTTTATTTTTAGTTAAATAATTTTTTGAATAAACTAACTTCTTTTCTAAGCCCAATCCTGGTTGTGCTCTACATAAATGATATGCCAAATGGTAAAAGGTACAAGTGTAAGTTCTTTGCCGAAGACAATAAGATTTTGGCAAAAGTTAAAAATGAAGTCAACGTTCAAGAACTTCAGAGTGAAATAGATTCTCTAGTTAATTGGTTGAACAAGAGGTTAATGAGCTTTAATGCTTAGTGCAGAGTAATTTATTTTGGAAAAAAGAATTTACACAAGAGGTACAGGAAGAATCTTGATCAATGGAGTCAATGGAGTGCATGAACTAGAGAGTGTGATCTAGGCATTGTTATATCTAATGATTTCAAATGGGAAAATCAAGTCCAAAAGAAGCCAACAAAGCGAATCAAATTTTGGGAATGGTAAAGAAATCGTTCAAGCATCATTCGATTGAAACAGTCCGCAGTTTGGACATGTCGGTGGTAAGACCATATTTGGAATATGCTATTCAAGCATGCAGACCGTATCTTAATAAGGACATTGAAGTGTTGGAATCTGTCTAAAGGAGAGCAACTAAATTGGTGCAAGCAGTGAAAGGACTAAACTACGAGAAATGGTTAGCAAAGTTCAATTGGACATCGTTTGAAGAAAGAATTGTGAGAGACAAGTTTTTTTGCAGTACAGATTGACCCCAAAACCCCAAATACCCCAAAACAGTCACAACCCATTGCTCGTAGACATGAATTCTCATTTCAAAGACAAGTGCTAAGAAATTGCAATCAGAGATTCAACTTCTTTAACAACAGTTTGTTAAGCTTTTGTAACATGTTAACAGCAGAGATTGTTCACTCTAGAACTGTAAATGAGTTTAAGAACAAGTTGGACACCATTAACCTGGAATCGCTAAGAGAAATATATTAGAAAAGAGTTATCATAATGTGTGTCTCACATACCATGTAGTAGAAGTTAATTGTAAAGTGAATTTAAAAAAAAATTAAAAAACGAATTAAAAATTTCCTATAGAAAATGAGCTAGTTTAATAAATTTAAATAAGAATACTTTATTAAATATGATTTTCATTTTCATTTTCATTATTAAACAAAAAAAAACAATTTCTAAGCTGAAGATGCACGCCTCGAGTTCTCGATCAAAAAAATTTAAATTTTTTAGAAAATCCATAATAACTTATTTGTTAATAGTTCTTGCATTAAGATAAGCACAAAGGCTCTCACTAAATTTTGGAAATAATTTCTTACCTCAGATTCTGATTCGCTTTCAGATTCTTTTTCAACATCTTTTCCGGCAAAAAATTGAAGAGCCAGAGCAAGAACTTTGGTAATCTTTGTAAAGCAGCATTGTGAAATAACATTAACTGTTTTAGCTTCGTTCCATATTTGTTTTTTATACAAATCAATCAATAGATTCTTAAAAAAACTTAATTGAACAAAAAATAAAATTTGATTTCTTCAACTTACCAAAGAATATTTGGCTACTAAAGGATGATTTTCTCTAGTTAAAGAGAATACATACTGCTGAACTTGCTTTTAATGAAAAATATAAACAAATCTCAAAAATTTTAAAAATAAAACTAACTGAACAAAGTTTGAAATTTTTTAATTTTGTTTTAATCTTTTTTACATCATTTAGCATGAAATCAAATAATGTTTTTCGTAGTATTTTGTCTTGACATTTGATTAAGGTGAAAAAAATTTCGAACAGTGGTTTGGGTTCGATTAGGCTTTTACTTCTAATCAGCATTAAACATTTGCAAAAAGTCTACCAGCAAAAAAGATTTAAAATATTAAATTTTATAAATTATTAAATACCAATCTCATTTCTGGATTAAGAACAGTGGCATAGCGTTTAAGGATGTCAATTAATTGTTGTGGGTATTCTTTAAGCTCATCGGTAAAGCAATGAGACACATGAGCAAGAAATAGCGACAAATCAGCCAGCTGCTTATTTGGTTTAGCTGGCTTCATCAAATATGCTTGCAAAGTTGATTCATAGTTAAGATGTGTTTGGGAAAACTTGAAAAAAAAAAAAGAAAAATTTAAATCAGTTTTCAAATATTTTAAAGAAATTACCTCATCTTTATATGACGTTGGATCTCTTTTGATCCTATTTTGAAGTTGGAGCAAATTTGTTGCAAAATGATTCTTGGTACTGGTCATTTCTATGACAGATCTAGACAAGAAAATATTCGTTTTATTTTAATTTTAAAATAATACTTTGAAATTTTACATGTGCTTCAAATTGCAAATAATTTATTCTTAACATTTATAATTTTTATTAATAAGAAAAAAAATTGTCTTAATTTAAAAATTTTAATTATTTTTTTTATCCAAATTCAAAAATTTGAAATTGTCAATTTTGTATTATTTAAAAAATATAAACAAATAAATCAACTCTTTTAAATTATTAAAATGAAAATTTTCAAATTTTTTTCTTTTTTTTTTAAATTAAAATCAAAGATTCAATCTTACTCGGAGTAAGATTTGTTACAATTCAATCGAAAACTCCAAAGTACTTATCCTAGACTTGAATGATAGAAAAAAAGTCCAAATCTAAATTGTTTTCTATTTTTCTTTTAATGAAATTTAAAAAATTATCTAAAATTATTTTTAAAAAAAAAATAGAACTAAAAATTTTGAGATTTTTTAATTTAAAAAAAGCAAAAAAAGGATCTAGATTCAAACAAATAAAAATATGTTATCATTGTAAGATGAAATTGGACTGTCCGTCATTGCGAAGCTGGAGTGCAGATAATTTGCCAGTTAAGAAAGCGAACGTTGTTTTTTAATATTATTTTTAAAATTTTTAACGATTTTTTAACAAGATCATTTAAATGAATGTTGATATGTATTGATGATCTGAATACAAACCGAAAAACTGAAACTTGAGTTTATTTAGTATTTTATATTTTTTAAAAGAGATTAAATTAAACGATTGATTTTTTTAATCAGTTTTTTCAGTTTGTTGAGTTTTCAAAGATTGTTAAGTAAGTTTGATTTTCAGCCTAATAATAAAATCTTTATATTTTGTAATTGTAAAAAGATTTTTGTAGACTGATAGATCCTAAAGAAATGAATTATGAAAAAAAAATTTAGTTAAATAATAAAATTCGAAATTACTAATTTATATTTTTTTTTTAACTTTTTTATTTTTTCTTTACCAATTTAAAATAGATAGTTTGCATATATAATACATCATTGTTTAAATTTTTGCCTTGAAGAGTAATGAAATTTTTTTTCTCTAAATGAAAAACTGAAAATAAGTGCCTAAGTTTTGAGTCTGGTGTTTTAAAAATTCCCTTTAATATAAAAAATTCAAAATACAAGCTAAACATTATAAGCAATCTGAATAAAATGAATTAAATTTACAACGATATTTGTATTATTCTTAGCAGATAATTTTAGCAATCTGAATTTGCTAAAAGCAGAACGTCGGATTATACCAACATCATCATTATTTCTCAGATCAAACAACTAGACTTAACAATGATTAAAATTAAAGTAACTTGCGCAAGTCTGGATAAGGATAAATTTTTTTTTTCATTCATATTTTGAATTTGATTTAATTTTTATCATGGTTTGATTACTAAAATAAAAATTATCATACAAGCAAAAAATAAAAGTTTCATAAAATAATTTTTAGTGAATGGTTTTATTATTTTAAAATGGTTTTAAATCAAAATTTAAATTCCTAAATGATCATTTTATACGAATTCTGGAGAAATAAAAAATTTAACGGCAATACACGATATTTTTAAAACTTCAAACGTACTCAAAATGGTAATCAAAATGTAAAAAAAAATTTTGCTCAACTTGAAATCCCAAAAGAAAGACAGGCTAAAAGAAGATATTTTTCTTTGTTCTTGAAATTTCAAAGATATATACAATATTTTTTTAATGAAAAAGGGTTTAATTTATATTTAAAAAAATGCAGATTAATATTAATGATTTAAATTTTTTTTTAACTTTTTATTTATGCAAAAGTCAGAAAAAAAGTAATTTCAATTTTTATCATTGTTAAACTATAAGTAATATTTGACTTTAAAAAAAATTAACTTTTTTTCAAAAAAAATTCGTAAGTCGATACGATTGACTTGACTAAAAATTGTTAAAAATTTTAAAAAATATTTTTTGATTAATTTAGATCTTTTTTTTAAAGTAGCTATGAAGAAAATTACGGGTCATTTTTATTTAATTAAATGCTAAGATTATTGAAAATAGAAAAAAATCAACTTTTAAGTAGTTTTTTTTCAATATTTATTTAACAACTAAACTACGATAACTTTGTTACTTAAAAGTAATTTTTCAAGTATAATTAAATCTAAAATACAATTAATTTAGAAAAACTATCATAAGAGATAGAAACAATTTAAATCTTTCTTATTTTTAATTTAAACTCTTTGACTTTAAATTGGACCTTAAAAAACTCTGATTGTTGATGTTGGTTATTGACTGCTTGGTTAACCAATACTAGCCAAACCCAAAATTGTATATTTTGGTAAACCAGTGTCAGGTTTGCCAAAAATTGTTAACCAAATATTCGGTCAGCCAAATTTTAAGTTAAAATTTTTTTCTTTAAATTTTAGTTTTTAGTTTCTTACTTAATAAAAGAATTATATTAATATAATTTAATAGTATTTTTATTAAATGGGTATTTATAATAATTATTAGGATTTATAGATAAATTTTTTTTGGGTATTTATTTATTGTCTAAATTATTGCAAAAGAAATAAAAACAGGACACAGAAAAATTATTGTTGAGTAAAATAAAAATGATTATTGAGAAGTCCTGTTCATTTTTTTCCTTGTCATCCTATTTGGCTTATGATTCATTTTTCTGACAAATAAATTCTAAAAAAATTATTAGTAATTAAAAAAATAGGAATAAATTAAGAAAATAAAAGGATTCCTTATATTTTAACAATGATGAAATTAAATTTAGCCAATTTTTGTTATCTTAGTTTTTTCAGAATTTTGAAGAATGTTTGGAATTTGGAGTTTGAAAGCATACTTTTTCTTTAGTAACTTTGTTTTTGCAAATTTTGGCTAACCGAATTTTTGGTTTATAGATTTTTGGCTAACTAAAATTAGCTAACCACGTAACCAAGCAAAACCAACATCACTAGTTTTGACTCATTCCAGGGGAAATTAGATCATTAACTTAAAAAATAAAATAAGTTAAGACAATTTTCTGGTCAGTGCTTTGAAAACATAATAAAGGTCAATGTTAAATGGCGAAAAATTTTATTTTCATTTGGCTTTTTTTCCTAGTACCAACTTTTGATATTCTAAAAAATAATTTTAAAAATGTCCTCGAGGCGGAAAACATTATTGGGAAACGAGTTGCCTTTATTTGGAGAGGTCGCAGAAAATGACGTTAACGATGATGTTGCGGAAAAAAGACGTCGTCTATCAAGTAATTAAATTATTTTAAATAATTTAAAATAAAAATTACATTTCTTTTCAAGTTCATCAGAATGAAGGCTCTTCAAGTGCGATTTTACAAAGAAAGAATCGCATAATTCAAGAAAAGTAGCTCTTTAACTCATAATAATTAAAAAAATAATCTTTAAAAAAAATTAGTAGTGATCTACAAAAAACATTGAATGGTTCAAATAGACAACCCCAAACACCGTCGGCTCCTAAACCCTCAAACGAGCAGTTGTCTTGTTTGTACAACAATTGTGTCAAGTTGCTGAACGAAAATGTAAAATTAATTAATTCATCGCTTTATTCTAGATAAAAAATGTATTACTTTTTTGACAGAAAATTAATGCCAAAAATGCATTTCAACTCAAGCTTATCGACTATATGTCTGATATAGTTTTGAACAAAGAAATAAGCGGCGGAGTTACTAATTTTCAAGTATTTAAATTTTTAAATCTAAGAAACAAAAAATTACACTAATTTTAAAAGGTTGTCGGCTGCACCATTGACGTAGGAACTAAAATTTACGCTGCCAGAGTCGATGCTCTTCACCAAAATACATACCAAATGCTAGACGGCATACGCCGGTCTGAAAATGATCATGAAAATACCGAGATGGCAGGTTAGAATTACAAAATAGATTGTATTTATTAAATTGAAAAATACGACAAATTATTTAGAGCAAACTATGGATGATTTTGGCGCTGATGGTGATCTGAATGATAATGGCCAGGAAGATCAAAGCAATAAAAAGAGTAAAACAAAGAAAAAACGTCTTAAAAAAAGCTCTCAAATCGCCGAAAATTTGGATTCAATTACAGCCAAACTTAGAGACGATTTTCAAGATGTAAGTTTGCTAAATTTTATTTAAAAAAAATATATGCAGGTTTAATTTAAATTGAAAATATTTGATTACATTCTAAAATTAGGGTTTAGAATTTTTATAAATGATTTTTTTTCATTAATATCAATTTTGGTTCTGAGGTAAAATAACGTTATTAATTAATTTTTATTTTCAAAGCAATAAAAAATAATTTACCAAATTTTAGGTAAAATATTATTTTTTGATGTAAAAAAACGTCAAAAACAGTATATTTGGCAATGTGAAAGTTTAGTACAAAAAGTAAAAACTTAATAATTTTTTTTTCTAATTGTGCAAAAAAGGTTCTGTAAACAGTAAAATATTGTACAAATTTGTACAAAAGAATTCTAAGCTCTGCATAAACTCTGCAATTTTCTGTGAAATGCACACCATTAAAATAAATTTTATTAAAATTTGCAATAAATTGCAGAGTTTTTGCAGAGCTTAATAATAATAATAATAATAAAGAGCTACAGCAAGCGAGGTTGCGGAGATAGCTTACTCGGAAGCCATCTATGGTAGCTAATTGCTCAAAAATCGAGAGATAAATTAAGGAACTACAATAAAAGTTACAGAGACGAAACGGGGGTTACAAGACGAATACGAGAGATTATACAGATTGATTAGTTAAGTAGATTTAAAGTAATTCAAAAAAAAATTTGTCATTAATAAGAAATTAATAAAAATAAATTAAATAATTGTACAATAGTATAAAAAAACTAATAACTGTAGCTTTTATTATTATTAACTAATGGCTTAGAATTATTTTGTACAAATTTGTACAATATTGTACTGTTTACAGAACCTTTTTGCATAATTAGAAAAAAAATTATTAAGTTTTTACTTTTTGTACTTTAAATTTTGTACTAAAATTTCACATTGCCGTATATTTCAGTTTTATTTTTTTAAATAAACAAGCCACGCAGCAGCCCCCACCGTGCCTCCCCAGATTTCTAAGTGAACTTTAAGAAAACCTTATTTAATATTTGATTTGTGTTACTTGTCTATTTTCAATTCTTTCAAAATTACTAGACGCGTTTTAAATTTAAAAAGAAATCATTAATTTAATAAATGGTTTACACTTTGACATTCATGTTAGGTTAAAGCTTACAGAATGTGAATTGTTAATTTGATTTTAAAAGCTGAATAATTACAGTCAATAAACTTGAGATAAAATTATTAATTAAAATCTAAAGCTTATTCAGAATAAAAATTTAAAATCAACAAAAATTAAATTAACTAAAAAAGCTAAAAAAATAGAAGAAAATTAAAAAATAAATATATTTAAATTCCGAGTAACAAGTTTAATTAATTAACGTTTCAGGAAAAAGGAATAAATTTGCTACAGTTAAGTCTGGCCACAACTTGAGTGTTTTTAAAAGTTACGAATTTATTTTAAATTATTTATTAAAATAATAACAAGGAAAAATTAGACAAACCACTACAAGGATATTAGGTAGTTGAGGAAAAGAAATGTACAAGTTAGTTTTAAATTGTCCTGTAGTATTTTAAATGAAATGTTTAAAGAAAAAGTAATAAAACAAATGTTAATTAAAACAAGATATAAAAATTGATGCTTTAAATCACATAAATATTTTTTTTGGTAATTTATTTTTTCCAAAAATATCTGCTTGAGAGTGGAATTTTTCCCTGCTTTTTAATTAAATCTTTATTGTGATTTCAAAATTTGAAAAAAAAAATTACAACTCAGATGTCAGGTGCTTTTATTTTTTTCATTTATCAGTTTAAATACCAAGCTCTCTAGAGTGCTTGGGAATTTTATAGGGATGAATTGTTAATATTATTTAATATTAGAATGTTTCTTCAGCCTTCTAGTTAGCTTTTCTTTTCTTTCAATTTTTTCTAAAAAACAACAAATAAGTTAATTAAATCAAAATAAGAACAAATTTGAGATTACAGGATAATGGAGTAATTAAGCTTTAATTTAATGATTGATGAAATATGGACAATTATTTGATTGAAGTTTGAAGGGTACCATTCGGAAAAGGCAAGTTTTTTGCATCTTTTCTGAATAGCTTCTAAAATATGTTGGGTAAGCAATTGACTATTTAAAAGGTGGAAAGAAAATATTGAGTTTGTTTTAAGAACATTTGTTTTTATTGACTCACATGCTAAAATATTCATGTTACACAATCATACTGCATTTACATGACCATTTTGAAACTTAAAGAAAAAAAGTTATTTAATTTTTTGTAATCTTGTTCTGAATTTCACCAAACCTGCTGATCAAAAAAAAATAAAAGCAAAAATAAATACAAATAAAATTGAAATATTAGAAATTAGAAAAATTTACTTAATTTTTTTTTATGATTTATCTAAATCAAAAAAATAATACTTTAAGTAATGTTACCTCAAAATCGCGGATCAAATCAAAGTTTTTTTTTAATTTTTCAAATAAATTTATTTATTTTGCTTTAATTTTTACAAAAATGAAAAAATAGATAAAAAAGACAATTTTTTTGTTCCATTTTTCCATTAATTAAAAAGAAAAATAACCAAAAAAAACCAAAAAGCAAAAGCAACTTATAATTTAAAAAGGGGCAAAAATTTCCTTTTTATGATAAATGACCATTTTTAATTTTATATAAACCAAAGCTCCTTTTTCGAAATTTTGACCAATTTTGCCATAAATTTTCTATTGGATTATTTGGCAAACTATGGTAGAATCACCATGATGTGCTCATCAAGAAAATAATTTATACCATGATTCTGTGTTCATAGAATTTACTTGAGCATTAAAAAGTTGATGATAAAAAGCTGATTCAAGCGTCTGAGTATCCCATATTTAAGATAACCTATAGCTAATTATTTATCCTTTTTTTCTTTTCTTTTTTGGTTTTTTTTATCTTATTTAATTTTACTTTAAATTAAAATTTATTTTATTCTGAAATAGCATTAGCTAGGTACAGATAAACAAGGTAATAAATGTAGCTACAGAATTGGCTCTTTAAGCTACTTCTAAAACTTAATTTTTCGACAAGAAATTTCATAATTGTATTAATTCCAAAAATACAAAAAATTAAAGACAATTTTTTTTATGCGTCTAAGTGGTTTTATTTTGCCCTTTCTCCGCAATTTTAAACATATTTATTATATGTCATTACATTTTATTGTTAAGGGTTTTTTTTGTCCATTTCTTTTGGAAAATTGAGATATTTGAATGATTGATCTCGCAATTAAATTTTAATTTTTAAATTGTTATATCGTTTTTTTATTTACTTTTTTCTTGAAGTTTTTTTGGATTTAAATCACTTGTCCACTTTTACGGCAAATCAAACTTAAAATATGTGCTATGTATCGATTTAATTTAAAAAATAATCTATGTGTAGTAAATCTGACCATATTTTAAGATTTTTCAGGGTCGAAAAGCTATAGGAATGTTTTTTGATGGAAAAAATGAAAATTGTCAAAAAAAATCAGGATGTATTGTCGCAGAGCCTTAAAGGTTATTTTTTGTACTTTTATTGGAAAAATGAGTACAAAATAATTTACAAAAATTTTTCCAATATATATTTTTAGTCCTTTAAAAAAAAATCATCAGTTTTTGAGTATATCCGGAAAGTTATGCAGATGTTTTTCGGTGTCATATGTTTCGAAATTTAAATACGATGATCTTTTTTTTAGAAAAAAAGGATGTACATTAAAATTCAAGAAATTAGAAATAAACATACACAAAAAATTTTACTTTCTGGAACAATTTTTTGTGATCTAGTTGAAATGTTTACATAAAATTTACTTTGACTTTATTAATGCTAATTTAAAAAAATTGCAAAATAATTTTAATTAAAGTGATAAAAAAACTTTTTTTACTTTTTTATTCAAATGAAATAATTAAGATTCATTTTTTCATCCGTTTAAACCAAAAAGTATACTGCAATTACCAAACCAGAAATGAGTCCCAAAATTAAAATTGAAAAAACTACTCCATAGAAAACTATTATACATTTATCAGTGATGTGCATTGACAAAAACCCTATTAAAAAAAAAAAAAGATATTAAATTTTAATGATTGACATAGTGAATTTTAGAACAAAAGAAGAATGAAAAAGAAATGAAATATTTTTTTCTAAAAGCCAAAAATTGGTCCTGTAAATTGAACCATCTGTTTTGAAAAAAAAATTTTGTTCTAAAATTCTTTATAATTAATATATAAAAACTAGCCATTTTTTGCACTTGAAAAAGCCGTCCAGATTCTGCTCCGACTATCATGATCTAAAAATAAAACATTTATAAAATTTTTTTTGCATATTTTTTTTTAATCTTACAATTTTCTGATGCGTAATTAGGAAAACTTTCATATTCATGAGTATCTTTTAATTGAATTTATTAAAAAATTTTAGCCCGTAAAAATCCATCTCACCTACCCTCTTTCATCATTATTTCATCTCTATCCATTTTCGAATAAATTTCAAATTTTTTAATTCATTTGCAAAATAAAAATATTCGGGCTCTAAAAAAGTCCTTTAAAATTGTTATTATCTTACACGTGGAACAAAATTAAAAACTTATCCTTTTTCTAGGAAGATTTGTATTTTTCAAAAATTTCAACTTGCATTGAAAGCGAAGCTATAGGCGGAATTCTGCTCAATAAATTGCACTACCGAGATGACAGCACCGAATTAGTGATCAACAAAGATGAAAAAATCGATTGCATTAGCCAAAATGGGCCTGACAGTGACCAACTAAACCTCAAAGACTTCTACCAATTTCACATAAACAACAACATCAGCTTCAGTAATCTAAAACTGTGCTCGGAATTGTCCAATTTCCGCTATATTGGCTGGAATTTGGACACTGAAGACGAAATAACCAAGCTGATCCAAAGCATGGCTACTCCTGATGAGAATTTGGAGGCGCATCGCTTCGAAGTCAACAACAAAAACATGCTAAACCTGTCAAACGAAGCCGGCATAGACAACTTCGATGATGACTGTCTAAACAACGATGTAGAGGCCGATCCGGACATTGAAAATTTCGGATCGGACATGAACATGACAGAGGCACAGCGCGCCACCAGCATCCATCAGTCGGGCATGGAAATGCTCGAAAAAATCGATGATATTCGCTCTATGAATACCCTCAATTCAATTGCAGACTTGACCACCCTGATATCCAACTCTCCATCGGACTATTCCTACTTTAACTTTGAAAAACTTAAGTTGCACGATTTGCCCAAACATTTGAAGCGCATGGCTATTCAGATACAGAGCAGCGGCAAAAGCTCGGACAACTTGTCCCAAAATACAAAGCTGGCCAAGAGTGGCACTGTGCGCAGCAAAAAAGAAGCGCCGCGAATCGACTTTACCATTTCGACAGACATATCCAAGTCATTTAAAGAGACTAAAAAGTGTATATTTCTGTGTGATCGAACCTTGGAAAAGCGAGGCGAAAAGCCTTTGTGGTTTGAGAGTGAACGCCAATGTGACTTTGACTCCAAGGACATGTTCAGAGCGTACCGAAAGTCGACCATGGCCAAAATTTACACCGATGTTGATCAAGTAGAAAATTTGCTAGGAAATGATGAAATTGAGATCGGCAAAGCGTTGGCGAACAGAGCGCAAACTGGCCTTGACGATGATGACGGACACTTGGGAGGCATGGACGATGACTTCGAAATGCCGTGCACTGCCCAAACCAATGAGCCGTTTTTCACCCAAAATGGACACGAGTTTGCACAGACCCAACATTTTAATGAAATGGGTATGCAGCCTCAAGAAATGGCAACTTTGCCTGCTTTTGATGCCGAAAATTTGATTCAAGCTCCACTCCAAGTCAATGCACTCAATATAGAGTATGCCAAAACATCGAAAAATATTGACGTGCGCCGACTCAAACAAGTCATCTGGTCGCTTCTACTGGAAACAGACAAGGTAAGACTAGAGCTTTTTTGGTCACAGGTTTAACACTTTAGCTTAGCAGGAAAATACCAGTCAAAGTCAAATTGGTGACAAGACCAGAGAAAATTTTAGCATCAACGCTTCGCTCAAGGAAGTGTATAAACAGCTGAGACCACCTTTGATTAGCCTCAAAGTATTTGATGATCTATCCATTTGTATTGTTTTTCAGATGCTGCTCTTCTTGGCCAACGAGCATGTAATTATTGTGGGCAAATATTTTGAAAAATTAATTCAATTTTTTTTTAAGAATTTGTTGCTGAGTAATGATCCGATCGGCTCTGATGTAATTATAACTAATTATTAGCGATTTGAATTTAGTTTACTGAAGTTTTGTCTTGTTTGCCTATTTCGATAAACGAAAATTTCTTTTTTTTTCTTTAGGAAAATAATAAAATTTTGTATATAATTGGCTGTGTAGATAATTTTTTTTTTAATTTTGTGTGAAAAATTTGAAGAGAATTTTGAGTAATAAAATAAAGGTCTTTATGAAATTACATAAAAGTTCATCACATTTTACAATTTTTTTATAAAAAAATAAATGTCTAGAAGAAAATTTATTAAAAATTTTCCTTTTTATCTCTAGTCGATTATTTTAATTTAGAAATAGAAATCAAATTGACTGTAAAATAAATTTAATTCATCGAATTTATTAATTACTACAAGCTGATATATTTACTTGAATGTCGGTAAAAATGTTTATTTTTTTAAATAAAAACTAAATTAATTCAAAAAAGGCAATGAAAAAAATATCGAAAAAATTCTATTTGATATTTGAATGATAAATCATTATAATGGGTATTCAAAAAAGAAGGTTCAAAATTTTGACAAGCAAAACAATATGTTACAAACCAAAAAAAAAAATTTTTTCCATTAATTTAAATTGACAAAAATGAGCTTTTTAAACTTTGATGATGAATTAACATAAAATAAAATATGTTTCACTAAATTCAACAGATAAAAATTAATTTAAATTAACACAATATTAAGGATCAAATAAAATATCAATATTTTAAAATCCATATATTTTTTGTCTCTTTGACCTCTAATCTCTTATTGGAATTTTTTTTGCAATTTGTAAATTTATTTAATTTAAATGTTTAAGTTCTGTCATCGCTACTTAAATAATTTTGAATTAGGTGGCTATAATTTATAAAATTTTAAATATCAATTCTAATTTAACAAACTATTTGATTTAAAATAATCAATTTAATGACAAATCTTACTATTCAAAAAATTCAAGTGTGGAAAAAGTTAGATAATTTTTTTAAACTCCTCAGGATTTTTGAAAATATCAACCTTAACTTTGAAAATTTCTTTCAAATAATATAACACTTTTAAGGATCAATATTAATGAGAATATTTAAATCTGAAATTTCACCTTAAAAAAATACAACACTTAATTATTAACAAAATCTCAAAGATATAAATTCAATTACAGACTTTAATCGTAATTGTTATCTTTAATATATTCTTTTTTGAAATTTACTTAAACATGTAGCACCTTTAATTCCTTAAATCTTATTTTAACTTCTTTGATTTGTAATTTTCAATTTGAAGTAGCATTAGCTCGATACAGATAAACAATTGAATACCGTATTCACTCGTTGGATTATGCTGCACCAAAAGTTAAACATGCCTTTGGACCATGCACCAAAGTACATCTGGACCTATAATATTGTTTACTTTCAGCGCAAGCTCTAATAGCGTAATCATGTGTTTAGGTCCACATCAAACAGTGAAAGCCTTAGTTAATATCTCTAGCAATTTGATTACTTTAGTTTAATGCGTCATCAAGACTCGATTTCAATTTTTAAAATAATTTTTTTAAAAGAATCCAATTTTTATGATTATCTTCAGTCTTTTTGACTATTTAAAAAAAAATCCAAATGTCAATAAAGTTAGCTAACTTTCTAGCACATGGAAAAAAATAGTTAAATTTTGAGAATTCCATTCACTTTATTTTAAGTTTTTTTACTCTAATTTTAGAAAATTCTGATAATGTAAGGTATTAATTCATAAATTTTTTTTTTATCAATCTATCAATAAAATTTTAGCAAAATATTAGTAAAAATTGAAAAAAATTTAAATTGTTAAATTGAAAACGAGTCTATGCAATTCAAAAAAAATTATATTACAAAAAATTTTAAAATGTTCTAGAATCTATGTAAGAATTACCATACATATTTTAATCATTTTATTCAATTGAAAGGAAGTAAAATATTGTATTTTTTTTTTATTTTTTTTATAAAGCTTATTCAGAATTAAAATATAAAATCAATAAAAGTTAAATAAAATAAAAAAGGTAAAATTATAGAATAAAATTAAAAAATAAATTAAAATTAAAATATTAAAATTCCGAGCAAGGTATAGACAATCAGAATATTAAAAGTTTAAATCCTTTCTGTACTTTTTTAACTTAATCATAATTTAAATTTATTAGGCCCTGTTCCTTTTTGTACTTTTTGTACAAAAAGTCTTATTGTCTATGCATCAAAAAAATTTCAAATTTTTTTACATTTTTTGAAAAAAGTTATTAGTAATAACTTTTTTTTCTAAAGTTTTAAAGTTTGTTCTTTAAATACAACATAGTGCAACATTCAGAGTTGCATCAAATATTAAGGCCTGCTAAATTTGCAAAATTAAAGTTAATTAAATTAAAATATGAATAAATGTGAGGATGAAGTTATTAAGGTTAAAATATGGACAATTATTTGATCGAAATTTGAAGGGTACCTTTCGGAGTAACCTTTTGGGTTACTTCTACGAGGTTCTAAGAACATTTGTTTTAATTTACTCAATTGATAAAATATCAGTTTAATTTATATTAGTTCCAATTGTACACATTTATTTCATATCATATTGCAACCATGTGGGCTGAAAAGAACGGAATGGATGGAACGGAACGGGAATGGCTTTTTAAGGAATGCGTCTCCATTCCGTTCTCTTATCTGGAACGGAACGTTTCATTTTGGCAAGAACCACTGTAATAGTATCAAAATTAGTCAATTAAAAAAAATAAATAAACTTTTTATTTCAAATTATAATTAGATTTTACATTTTGGCGGTCTGCCTCTTTTTCTCTTCTCTATAATACACGTATTTGAGTTAATTACCACCATCACAAGAGCATTCTGAACAACATTTTCATTAGCTAAATCGGTTAATTTTTTTGCAACTTTATTCGTTTGTGACATTTCTTTATCAATGTTTTTACAATATAAATATTAATTTTTCTATTCCAATAGTACACATTTATTTAAATACATATTTTAATCATATTGCAACCATGTGGGCTGGAAAGAAGGCTCTGTCATTCTCAAATGCCCTGGAAACAAAAAACTTTTCCTAAATTATTTTTAGTTAATTAATTAATTTCTTTAAATCAATAATCGTAATCACCCTGAAATTAAAAAACATGAGTTAAATTTCTGTCGGCACACAATTGGTGAATAATCTCTCTCTGAGCGGTTGATAAAATTTGGAATACTTTGAAATTTATAACTAATAATGTTACCGCTTAAAATTAGATAAATTATTTCAGTTATTGCTTTTTGGAAATCGCTTTCATTTAATTCGCTTAATGGCTTAACTCAACATTGAATTGAATCTCAAACAGAGCAAGAATTTGATTCAAAAACAGACTTTACTTTATCATAAGTATAAACAAAATCCTTAATATCTCCAACTTGTAATGACATGTCATCATTTTCTTTGTCATTATTTTTCAAATCAACGTCACCATCATCATTCTCAATCTGTTTTAAACTTTCTAACAAGCCATCACAATTAAAAGAACCTTCATTTTCCAATTTTTTGTTGTACTTTACAATAATGGATAAAAAAGCCCCAAAAGCACCAGTGTCTATATAATTTTGATTATGGCGCCATGAAAATAATGAAAATTTAATATCAATGATACTGATATATTTTTGAAAAAGCATAAAACTAAAAAATCGCTACATAGTTTTAGAATTTTTCGACAGGGCTAAATCATTCTGTTCTAATGATTGTTAGACTTGTTGAAGAATATTAAATTTACTTTAAATTTTAAATTAACTTTTTATTCTTAACTTGAAAGAGCTTGCTACAGATAAAAAAATCAATAAATTACCTTCGAAGAACTGCTTACCGAAGATCGAGATTAAATTTTTTTTAAATGTTTTTGAGTTATAAAAAGTATGAAAAATAAAATAAAAAATATAATTAGCTAGTTAATAGAATGGTGAGAGAATTGGCCATGGAAATTTTAAAGAATCTTTTCATTTTTTAATCTGAAGATATAAAATAAAAAACTTTAATTTAAAAATTCGTATAAAAAATTAAATACGCTCAATATTAGATCTCCGTCAATAATTATTTTAATTGTTTATTTACCGTTTATCATAAATTACGTATTTTTACATAATTTTTCCTAATTTCTAATTTTTGATTGTCATTTTACTATTTTCTCTTAAAAAGTGGCAAAAATTATTACAGCAAACCAAAAACATCTAACAAACCTATATTTAACCTTTATTTATTTTTTTCTTACAAACCAAAAAATATTCAGTACAAATTCAGACTCACAAAAGCTAAAAATTCAAATCAAGCAAAGAAATGAACCAGATATTTTCAAGAAGTAAAAAACTTTGCTCATTTTTTGAAGAGGGTGACTGCAAAGTTTGTGATCGCAATGATTCCTGTTTACTGTGCAAAAATTGTGGTCATGATTGGAAGGTAAATTTACAGCCAAGTCAATCGAAAATTTTACTAAAAATTTAGTTTAAAGGGGAGAAAACGAATTAAGTGTTCTTTCCATAGAGACACGTTATTTCTGATGGATTTTGAGTTTTGCCCACAATGTTTTTCCAATGACATCAAGGAACTCGATTGAATTGACATGTATTGTTATTGGAAATTTTATTCTTTTGATTTTGTTCTTGAATTTAAGAAATAAATAAATTAATTAAAGAAATAAATAAATTAATTAAAAATTTAAATTAGCAATTTGAAATTTTTTTATACTCTCGAAAAATTTGTGTAAAAAAAATTTACACAAATTGTATTGTGTAATTTTTTAATATATTTTATGTTTGAATGCTTTGTGATTATACATTACAGATTTTTTAAATTGATTTTTATTTAAATCTGACAATTTTACGGTGAAGCTGCGGTGTAGTTTGAGCGAAATTTAATGCAAAATATATTTTATTAAATAGAACACAAGTTCTTTTTCAATTATAAACAATTGGCAAGATTTTTATTTCATGAATACATTTTTTACCTTGAATTTATATGGTATTTTTTTTCAGTAAATATTATATCTTTTTTAAATTTTTTAATCATTATTCATTTTTTAATAATCTTTTAATAATCAAAATACAAAATTTTAATATATTTTTTAATATTTAGATTTATTTTGTACAATATAAAAATTATGCTCACTTTGAATTTTGATTATTGGAAGGTTATTAATAAATTAAAAACAATTAACAAATAAAAAAAAATTTAAGTAAAGGAAATGATTAAAAGTATTACTGAAATGTCAATAAAAATATGATTTTTACTTAAAAAAAATACCATTTAAATTTAAGGTAAAAAAATGCATTTATGAAATAAAAATCTTGCCAATTATTTAAGAAAAAATGTTTAACATTTACGAAAATATTTGGCTAAACGAAAACAAAAGCAAAAAATTAAAAAAATCATTTTATTTAGAAGAAAAGATCCAATATTGATGGAAACAGTAGGAGATGTTAAGTTTTTTTGGTAAAAATTTTCAAAATCATCAATTTATTATTCAATTTTTAAGATATTTGGTTCTGCTTTATTTATTCTTCAGGTCCAATTTTTTAGTTAAAAAAATTTAAAAAAAAATCATAAAATTTTCAAACTCTTACGTTTTAAGACAGAAAAGATTCCTAAATATATTATAAAAAAATAAAAATTATATAGACTTATCATAAAAAATTGTTAAAATTAATTTTAGATCAAGTTATTACTAGCTTTGAGATATTTCCATTCTAAAACAGCTAAAATTTAAAAGTAACTTAAATCTTTGAACTATTTTCACCAAGAACCGAATTTCAAAATATCGAACTTGTATAGTGTATTTTTATTTAAAATTTTTTTTTAATTTCAATTTAATAAACTTATCCAATAAAAAAAAAATTTAAATAAATAAATATGTAATTTTATTAGGCAAATAATTATAACTAACTTTAAAAGCAGTAATTTATCAGACAGTATTTATGGCAGGACAATTTCAACGACCAGGATTTTTGATTTTTGATAAATGAAGCTGCCATTTGATTGCAAAAATTATTCACCCACTTGATCCGTTAGCTCAGATCGCCTCCAACACTAATATTAAGAAACTTCAAACCTATTATTTTTAAATAAAGAACCAAATCTATTATTTGGTTTTAAAAAATAAAATATCAAAATATCTTGCAGGTTTTATTGGTTTTAGTTTAAATTTTTTCAATGATAATTTTTAATATTAAATGCTAAATAAAGAAGAACAAATTGAATTTCCTTACTAAAACTAACAAGACCTGAATGAATTGCCACCAGCTCCACTACTGAACTGGACTTTTTGAGGTCCGGGTCCAGATTATTATCGGCATTGGGAATGTTATACAACACAAAAGTTCACCAACAGATTAAATTAATACAAAAATTATATTTTATTCAAGACAAATTTCACAATTGAAAATAAATTAAATGAGTATACAAAAAAAAATGACAACAAATGGTATCAAATTAATTAAAAAAAGAAGCAGGTAACGACTTAACCCGTTGCATGGTTTGGTAAAGTTCATTCCTTAATTCAGATGGATAATCTACCGGCAAATTACACTTAATTAAGCAAAGCGTTTCAAAAATACCAGAAGCATATAAATCAATTATTTTGTTTCCATTCAACGTGTTGATTATTATTCTTAAATTCTAATTTAAAAAAAAAAATTCAAAAAGTAAATAAGACCAAAATACTTAATTAATTCAAAACAATTTTGGTAAACATTTGGAAAAATTTCGAAATTAAACCGACTAAATTTTATACATTCGCAAACTGAAAAAATTTCAACCAAAAAATTGTCCCAGTCATTTTCTATTTTTGAATTTTAAAACAAACAAATAAATAAATAAAGATTTCATTTACCCATTAAAACATTTTTCTTCATGATTATAACTAAAATTTTTTTAGAGAATGCCAAAAACTCTTCCAAGTTATTACAATTTCCTCTTAAGATCTGATTACTCAAAGCTTTTTGAATATCTGTCACAATTTGTATTAGTTCTTTTGAAATTAAACTATTGCTATTGTTTGTTGACTCAAATTCAAAAACACTTTGTACAGCAATAGAATACTTTGCCAGATTTCTGAAATCCTCCTGTAGAAAAATAAGATTTTTATCTTAAAATTAAAAATGCTACCTTGATGCTTATTTGCCTTTTGATAAGCTCCATGATATTTTTAGAAAATAATTTCAGACTAGCATTGTTTAACTTGAATATTAATTTCAAGCAATCTATTGCAGCCAAATTCTTAAATTCATGATTAAAAAAAAATTTTTTTTTGTTTTTAGTTACATATAAACTGAGTTCTCTAATCCAAATATGAGAGAAATTCTTCAACTGGGAATTAATAAAATTTTCTTTCAAATCTAACAATTTAAATATTAAATTAAAAATCAGAATAAATTTAAAAAATACTCTTGATAATTTCAAAAACAACGCAAAAACATACAGCTTTTGTCTCTTTCTCATCGTTTTCCAACTCTCGAAATTTTCTGCTATGATCAATCGTTATCAAAATCCGCTTTATTGAAAACATTAACTTTTCTGCATACTTTTGCCTTTTTAACTCAGTGACGTATTTAAACAAAATCTTAAGACATACAGTTTATTCAAGACCACTTTTAAATTTTCTTAAATTAATACTTTTATTTTTTGTAAAAAGTAGCATATGTAGCTAAATCTTAATCTGATATATTTTTTTTCCGATTCTTGGTAAGTTTTTTGCACAGTGAATTCAACAATCTTTGACAAAGTCCGGTTCCACAAACTAAAATTAGACAAATTTTTTCCATTTCTGACATTTTCATCATAAAATTGAGCCAAGTTTTTTATTGTAATTAAATTAATGTTATGCACTTCATGGTTGAGATTATAAAATTTTGTCGATAAAAAAGTTTTGATGATAATCAGATAAATGGTGTCCAAAGTGATCAAAAAGGCATTTTCTATCCCGTCATTGTTTTCAATGTCAAATTTATTGCAATTAGAACTTATAGCCTCCATAATCTATAACAAGTTATAAATAGTTTTATTTTTTAAATTTGTGGAAAATTACTTTTGGTAAGATGTTAAATTTTGAAAAAGTGTTTACTAAAAACTCGAAGTGTTGATTTTTAAACCCAAGACCGATCAATGTTTTTGAACCAACAGTTTTCAAAACATATCTTATCAATGATAGCCCATGTTCCAAATTTTTTTTGCCCCATAAACTAAATTTTGAATTAAACTCATTTTTAAATGACAATTCAATTGCAAGATCGTTTATTTCTTTAATCAAGTGCACAAACTTTTGTCCATAAAATGCATTCAAACTGTCATTTCGGAAAGAAATGGCTTCTTCGTTATAGTCTATTGTTACCAGTTGTTCCAAAGCGACCAAAAAGTTATTTTTTACCTTTAAATATTTCGAATGCTTTAAATTACTAAATTATTTTGAATATTTTTACAGAGTTATTAATCGAAGAGAGAACAAATTTTACTAAGTAATCGATTACAAAATTTTTCAAAATCTTAAAATTATTTTTAAACAAATTTTAATTAGATTTTAAATAGTTATGTACCATGTTATTTAAGTAGAAAATGACGCAGCAAGGTTCGGCGGTAAATTTAAAAAAGACCTCGATCAATTTAGATGCTTTGTTCACAAAGTCTGCTTCATCTCTTAAAAACACCTCCGTATTGTGCCATATTTTGATAAATGTATCAAAATTATTGATTTCATCAATTAATTGTTTGAGTATTTCTTCAGAGTCTTGCTTTTTTCGATCCATTTTTTAAATTGAAAATTTTTAAATTAGGGCAAAAAGATGCTATAATTTATTTTGTTAATTGTATAGTTTAGCTCTAGAATTTAAATAAAAAAGATTAGTTTGCAAATGCAAAGTATCATCATTTTTTAAAGAAATTTTTGTAATTTATAATTAATTTATTTGTTTAAAATTTAACCTTGCATCAATATTTATAAAAACTTTATCATTTTCATTTATAATTGTAAAATTTTGAAATTCCATGATTTCATTTAAAATTTTCGAAAACAATTTTCTTAAAACTTTAGTTTGTTCCATTCAAAAATGACTCTTATACAGTCTTAACCATCAAAAATTGGTCTGACTATAGAATTCTTTTTAGTGATTATTTTTGAGTATCTTCATCTTTGATTTTACTTTTCATTTTGTAATTTGATTAAAAATTTCTTGATAATAATTTAGTAATTTAAAAAAAAAATTAAAAATTCGTTTTTGGCCCGAAAATCTAGGAAAAATATTGAATTTTGAATTATTCCTTAATTCAAAATTATCAAATTGAATCTTAAATTAAAAATCTTAGATTAATTAAATAGCCTGATTGTTATTGAACCTTACAATTTCTTCTTTTTTCCCTGAACAATCAATTTTTTAAAAATATGTATCCTTTAACTCTCTAGTTCAATTTCATTAATTTTCCTCTATTTTAAACCATTTTAATACATTTTATTTTTTTAAATTTTTATTCAATCTTATTTAAATTTTTTTTATTTGATTTTTTTTTTTTTAATTTGAAGGGGTTTTGCTCGGTACAGAAAACAAATAAATAAAAAATAATATCTTTTGGAACTAAAAATTCAACAATATTATCGAGTATTAAATTTTTCCAATAAATAAAAATAATATATATAAGTTTAAAAAAATTATCTTTGATTTAATAAAAATTAATGAATAAAATATTTCTAGTATATTCTTCTTTAAAATTAAATAAAGGTAGAATAGTATCCTATAAAATAAAATTATATTTCAAAATAGTATTTAAATGGTTTTCAATTTAAGGGTAAAATTAAAGTTAAAATTAATCTTGACCTTTAAATTAATAATAGTAATTTAAATAAAGAGGAAAAAGTAAAATTCTTAGGAATAACATTAGACTCAAGCTTACGTTAATTCCAATGGTGGATGAATTAAAAGAGCGTTGTAATTCAAGGCTTAACTTAATAAAATATCTTTCAAATAAAAAATGGAGTGTAAAACCAAAAACATTAGGTAATTTTTACAAATCCTTAATAGGATCAATTTTGGATTATTTTTTCCTAGTTTAAATTGAAACAAGGAAATCGAAATCCATTTCCATTGTGTAATTGCTACCTAGTAGTTTCTTCTTTTTTTTCCTGAACTATCAACTATTTAAACATGTCGTTCTTAATTTTCTTTTGACTTATTTATCCTTTTTTTATTTTTTTTTTCTTGTTTTATTTTAACTTATTTAACTTTATTTTATTTTATTTTTTTTAATAATCTGAAGGAGCATTAGCTCGGTACAGATAAACAAATAAATAATTTTTTGTCAAAACATCAAACAAGTTTAAGGAATCAAATCCTAGCAATTTCATCAAATTGTTTCTAATTTTGATAAAATGATAAGAATTTTCTTAAAAAAATATTTGTAGAGTTGATTAAATTGATTAAAATTTCATAATTCCCTCTTTCTTTTAATATTTTAAACGTTTCCATTCAAAAATGATTTTTTTAATTAAATTCTTTGAAAATAAAAATACTTGAAAATAAAAATTTATTTTGAAATAAAATTTTTGCACCGATTCTATACTATAAATACATGTGATTAATTACAATAAAACTGTTACGTGTACTTAGGATTATTTCTATAGAAAGAAACAAAAATCGATCAGTTTTAAAAGTATTTACCCAAAGTAACTAAAGGTTTCTTAAATTTCTAGTCTTGCTAAAGTATTGAATAATTTCTCATTAAATGTTTCAGATTTCGGATTACCATATTACGCATTTACCTTTTTCTTTATTTGATTTAATAAAATTCTTAAATGCTTAAGCAAAATATTAAAATTAAAAATTTAAATTCTTTATTGAAAAAAAAGTAATTTAATTAAATCGACTTACATCTCCCCTCAAAATTCGGCTCAAGAAGGTTTTTTGATAAGATGATCGAATTTTTCTTTAAATAGTTATAAACAAAAATAAACAAAAATATAAAATAGTTCTAACAGAACTATAAATTAAAATTTACTTTTATTTAAACAACACTTTTACAAATGTGTGATTTTAATAAAATCCCCGATCAACGATTATTGATAGGGACTTCAAGTTTGATCAAAAGAAGAGAAAGTCTAAATAGCAAAATTTTCAATGACAAAAATAAAGAAAATTATTTTCACATAGAGGACTATTCGGAGTCTTTGATTAAAGACTATGTTTTCAATTACCCATTGGAAAAAAGTCCCAAACAAATTAAAGATAATTGGGAATCGATTTATCATCTTAAAGTAAAGCCTAATTTTAAATATATGGATATAAATCAAACTCAGAAAAAAATTCCAAATCATGAACCACGTCGTCGACAGAAAACTTGGTTTCCAACAATTGTCACATTGAATAAAAAGCAAAGAAAAACATCAACCGGATCATTAATTTTACCTGATATTAATTTCAAACTAAGCGATAAGCCATTCGAGCCTGTAAAATTGTTACAAGCTAAAGTTCAGCAAACTAACGACATCCGTAGGAAAAGTCTACAAAAACAATTAGATATTTTGAATAGCTTTGATTTAGAAGAGTCAAATAGCAAATTGGCAAGAAATTTGTATTTTCACCCGAAGACACTTTCATTTACACCTTTTTTAAAAGCAAAAGCTCAAAAAACAAAATAAATTTTTTGAGTTTTAAAAAGGTTAATTCTTTTATCTATTTATATTTTATTTGTGAATGTTTATAAAAATATTTTAATAAAACTAATAATTTGTTTTAGTTATCTGTTATTTAATTTTTTAATTTTTTAGAGCAAAATTTTTTAAAAAATAATTAATGCAAATTGAGCATTGATTATTTAAAAATTTGTTAAGCTATTAAACTATTGTTTTAATAATTTAAAACTCTTATCTTTATTTATTAATAATAATTGGCAAAAAATAAAATTCAATCTTTGCCACATCAATACTTATTGCCTACAGAAATGTCAAATTAAACTCAAATTCAATAAAATCAAATTTATTCCTTAATTCGCCGTTTAATTTTATTTTACTGTTGTGTGCATGAAACATAAATAAATTTCACAAGAGGAAATATTAATTAACTTTATTTGATTAAATTGTTTTAGCTCAATGGAAATGCTTCTTTGATGTCGGAGAAATAAGGAACAAATATATTTATCGGCAAGTCCAGGAATAAAATTAAAATTAAATAAAATTTGCTTGTTTTGGAAACAAATTAGAATCAAAGTTTTTTTAAATTTGAAATTTTTTAAAACTTTTTAAAGAAATGAACTAAATAAATTGATGAAAATTTTTTGACAATCATGAAAAAAAGTTAAAAATAAAAGCTAAAAATAGACGAAATTTAATTTTTTGGCGACAGACGCGATAATTCATTTGAAATGCAAATTAGAATCTCTGATAAAAGCGAATAAATTTTAATTTTGTTAAGACAGTTTTTTTAATAGCAAAAAAAAAATTTGAGAGCAAATTTAAAAAATAAATACATCAAATTAACCTTTAAACTTAGAATTCAAAAATTAAAAAAAAATTATTTCAAAAATTAAAAACTTGCTAAAAACATCCATATTGTGTTAAAATTTTTGAAAACAAATTAAAATATGTTACAATATGTTTAAATTATTCAAAACAGTGGATACGTTTTGAATTAAAAAATTTATCCACTGTTGAAATAATATTGCCAAAGTGCGATGTTTCAATTATTTTTTGAGTTTCAAATAAACAAATAATTTAAGTGAAATATTTACAGACCATTTTATTGCACTGTGGAGAGTAACCTGAGTACATTTTTAGGCATCATATAAAAATTCGAACTTGATTAAACCGAATTTTAATTTAGTGATCTAATTTGACATCATCAAAGCGACATCAGGATCTAACCAAATTCATGACTTTAAGTCAAAAAATCTATATAGAAATTCATCAAAAGAAATAATGGAACTGTTTAATCTATCTCTTCTAGAAATTAGAGTTCCGAAAGCATGGAAAACTGTGAACGTTAATATGGTTCAAAAATTCATTTACTCCACAAGATCCTTCCAATTACCGACAGTATAAAAAGTTGTTTAGGAAGGTTAATTGGGTGTATGGACGAGTACAATTTTTAAGAACAAAATGTATCTTCTTATCCAAGAGCAATCTGGATTTAAGAAACACCAGTGAACATCAGATTATCTTTTCTTTTTAGTTCAAAAAAATATGGAGTCATTTAATAGAAAAAAAAATATTTTTTCACCATTTTTTGATAGGGTTTGATATGAAGGTTTACTTGATAAATTGATTAAAACGAATCCACCTCATTACTCTGCTAACTGGATTAGATCCTTTCAACAATCTGGGACATTTAAGGTATGTGTGAATGACTAATTCAGCGAAGAATACCAAATAACTGCAGGTGTCTCTCAAAGCTCAGTAATTAGTCCTCTTTTCAGTAATTAGTTATCTTTATTAGTGACATGCTCAAAAGAAACAAAACAAAAAATTAATCTCTGCTTTTCGTAGATGATATGGTTACATTCTTCATTTAAAACAAAAAAGGGAACCTAGAAAATAAGATTAATAAATACACCAACGATAATCTTAAGTTAAAAATGAATGGAAATAAAATAGTGAGCCAAAAAGAAATCAAGTTTCTTGGTATTAAATTTTATTCTAAGTTAAACTTTAATATACTAGTAGACGAAATTAAAGAACGCTGCAACAAAAGGCTAAATATTATTAAGATATTGTCAAACAAAAAATGGGGTCTCAATCAAAACACACTAGGAAATTTATAGGAAATTTATATAAATCTTTAGTCGGATCGATTTTAGACTATTCTTTTCCTTGCTTAAATTCATTTTCAGAAAATAATATCAAAAAACTACAAGCAATTCAGAATACAGCAGTCAGATCTATCCTTAAGTTAAAATATGATCCCTTTCAACATCGTGCATTCAAGTCCCAGTTCCAAAAAACAATACTATAGCACATCGCAGAAATTCGGGTCTACCCAGCAAACGGACACCAACAAGCTTTTAAGTTGTCTCTTCTATTGACAAGATGCCGCCTATCAGATCACAGAGAGGAAGCTCATTCAACCATCTATTACTTCATTTTTTACTAACTGATTTATTTATTTATATTATTCTTATTAAATTGATAATCTGATAAAAATATCATATCATATATAGATAATATCTATATCTTTATATTATTTATTGGATAAGATCGTTTCTGTATTTAAGGTGTTTTAGAGTAAATGTAAATGCTCATCTAAGTGATCAATATCCTATTAAAGCAGGAGTTCCACAAGAGTTAGTAATTGATCCACTTCTTTTTTTATAAATGACATACCAAAAAGAAATAAAACAAACATCCAATCTTTTTGCACCTTATTTGGCAACTTTTTTTAAAGATAGGAAATCTTGAAAACATGATAGATAAGTATCTAAAAGAAATCTAAAGATGGCTTTTCAAATGGAAAATGAAAATTTCGTTATCCAATTATTTTGACAAACATGTTTCGACAAGTATTAATTGGACAAACCAATTTCGACAAAAGCTTATTTTGACAAGTTTTATTTAGACAGAGAGAGGAAACTTGAACCATTTAAACATGTGCAACATGTAACAATCTTTTCCAATTTATGTCTTTTCAACTTTCATTTTTTTTAGCTTATTTACTCTATTTTGATTCTTTTTTTTATCAAATTTTATTAACTTTAATTTTATTTTTATTTTATTTTTTTATTTTATATTTAATTTATTCTGAAGAAGCTTTAGCTCGGTACAGAAAACAAATAGATAAATAAAATAAAAATAAATAATAAGTATTTGACTGTTCAAGCTTTAAATTATCTATCAAAACTAACAAATGTGGATGTGATCTAATTGTTGATTGCAACGCATTATGCCAACCTTCTAAATTATTGTTGGTTCTCGGAAGGCCTAATCTAGTTCTCTCAAAACAATTCCACAATTCAAATCCAAATCTTGGCGTTTTACGACTTGGAACTTAGGTTCTTTTTTTGGTGCCGATGTAATCATCTTCAAAATATGTAAAAATTTTTTTCAAATCATCTGGTATGCCACTTTGAAGTTCTACAAAAGCATCGACAACGAAATCAACAGGCACAAAAGCAATGCACGCTAGCATTTTTATGTGTCGACGAATTAAATTTTCGCTTGAAAATCTGAATACTTTGTCGCTAAGCCGTTTTCTTGAACATGTCTCCAAATTGACTTTTTCAAATGAAAAAAACAACCACAAACTTCTGATTCAGGAAAAACTTCTTGAATCGAGTTAATTTTTGCTAATTCATAATCACTGGAAACACTTAAAGGACTATTACTAACTCTTGAATTAATGAATTGAAAAAATTTTAAGTACGTAGCTTCTTGTTTGTTAGTAAACAATGCCAAAATCAATGGCAAATTTTTATAATTTTAATAACATGAACCGAAAAAAGTTGTTTGAAAATTAAAGGAACAGCGTCAAACGTCCCATCACAAAGCCAATGTGTGTGCTCGTTCAAAATTTGTAAATTTTTTTAAGTTGCAAAAATTAACTTTCTATCGTCCTTGTTGTAAATTTCATCATAAATTAAAAATAATTCACCCTTATAATGCTTAAATTCTTCATGAAGAATAAAATTAATGTCATGTGGTAATTCATAGCCTTCATATGGATCGATTCGTGATCTAAGACATATTTTTCTCGAAGCATTATATGTCGGCAAATGCGCGGCGACTTCAGGTAATACATGTTCACGACTTCAGAAAATTTCTATTGAAAAGCCATGTTACATGATCTTTAAGAAAAAAAAAACAAAATTTAAAATCAATCTTGACCTTAAAATTAATGGTAACAATTTAAACAATGAGAAAAAAGTCGAATTTTTAGGCATTAGAATAAATTAAACTGTCGTTTATATAAGTTTATTAATTCTGGTTGTCGTCGTAGACTGAACACCGGGCGGAAATATAAATCACATTATATATAAAAGAAATATGAGTAAAAATGAAATAAATAAAATAAATATAAAATATAAATATGAAATACGAGTGCATACAACTGCACAGCGAACCGAGTACATACACAGTGATGTCCTCATCACAGGCATCACATTGGACTCAAAACTTAGCTTTGGTCCAATGGTAGATGAATTAAAAGAGCACTTTAATTCAAGGCTTAACTTAATAAAATATCTTTCAAATAAAAAATGGGGTGTTAAACCAAAAAAATTATGTAATTTTTACAAATCCCTAATAGGATCAATTTTGGATTATTTTTTCCTTCTTTAAATTCCTTCTCAGAAACTAACATTTAAAAGATAAAAGTCATTCAAAATTCAGCAGTTCGATCTGTTTTGAAGCTGAAATATGATACCCCTTCAATATTATGCACCATTAAAACTGGTGGATAATATTTATTGGCTTTCAATAAACTTAAACTACTAGCGGTCTTAAATCAACTTTTTGAGTTGAGTGAGAAATATATCAGGGCAAGATTGGTTCATTCTGTTCCATTGGGCTGGTGGAAGAATAAAGAGAACGTTTTGAATCAAGATTTATCGAATATCCAACTGCTACTTAAAAATTTTTTCTTTTTTCCCTGAATTATCAAATATTTAAAAGTGTCCAACCTCTAGGTATTTCAATTTAACTTTTTTAATTTTTTTTCTTTATTTGTCCTTTTTCTTTTAAATTTTATCTTTTTTAACTTAATTTTTAATTTTTTTTTAATTTTTATGCTGAAGAAGCATTGGCTCGGTAAAAGTTGACAAAAGAATTTAAAAAAAATATGTATAAAGCTAACAACACTATTTTTATCTTCTTTTTTTATTTATTTGTATATATGTATCGACCATTAGCTCCTTCAGATAAAAAAATGGAAAAATAGAATTAAATTAAAAGTTTTGATAAAATAAGTTTTGAAAAAAAAAATAAATAAAATAAAATAAAATATGTTAAAAAGGAAAAATTAATAATGGTACATGAGGTAATTTAAACATTTAGGAAATGTCCGGTAAAGGATCAGAAGAAGAAATTACAAGATAGCAATTACACAAGGGAGTAGAGTATTCGATGAAACGAGATTTGAAACCTTCTCGGTATTCATTTACTAGCCTGATTACCAATGGGACAGAATGACTAAGTCCAGCCCTAACATATCTCTCACACAACTCAAAAAGTTTTAATTTATTAACGCTAGAACCACCAAAACGAGTCAAAATGACTTGTTTTAATAGAATCTAATGGATAAAAATGGATAATAATTTATTATTTGGATATATCTATTCAAAACTTAATTTTAATTGAGTAAAAATAAAAATTTGCCAACAAAAAAAGTATCTTGCAAAAATTTTATCTTCTACTGAATTCATTCCTTTTTGAACAAATTTTTCGTCTTTCATGTAAAATACGCAAACTTTAATTTTTGCATTTTTTAAATTTGCTTATCTTCGTTCAAGTATTAGGATTTAAGTCAGTTTTTAAAGATTTGTATACTTTTATAAATATTTTATGACTCATCCATTGATTTTGTAGATAAATTCAAAATTCTAATTAAAAAACGAGTCAAAATGACTCTTTTTGGTGCTTCTAGTAGTATATACTTGATTTTGTACAAAGGAAATATTTTTTTTATTTGAATTTAGTTAATTTAGAAAGTTATTCTTATTTTTATGCTGAAAAAAAAATTGTGCTCAAAAAGCGAAAATTGACTTAGATTTTAGCGGCCAAAAATCGAAAAAGAGTCATTTTGACTCGTTGGTGCTTCTAGTGTTAAGGGCTTCGTGATGTAAAATGTTAGAGGGATTATCAAATTTGAGTTTAAGAATGGATCGAACAGCTGAGTTTTGAATTACTTGTAGTCTTTTAATGTTTGTTTGAGAAAAAGAATTTAGACAAGGGAAAGAATAGTCTAGAATCTTATTTTCAATGTTTCCTTTCTTATTAAATTCTTTTTAATTCTTTTACACTTATATACGGATTACGGAAATGTGTTAAAAATGGAAAACAGAGTAAGGGCCTAAAACGCACTTTTTTACCCATTCCTTGCGAGTACAGTTTAAGCAATATCAACTGTAATTTTAAATGTTATATACAGTTTTAAATGATATAAATAAATTAATTAACACACACTTTAAAACAATGCATATTAATTTTATAATGTTCCCAGTGACAATTAAATAATTAAATAAAGATCACTAAGGAAATCCAATGGAGTATAAATTAAACATATATTTAATATGTGTCATGCGTCAACATTTAGTAATTAAAAAAAAAAATATCGAAAAAATTAAGGCTTAAATTTTTTGGGGGTGACAAATTTAATTTTTTTAAGATGGCAAAAATAACTAAAAGTGGTGACTAATCTAATCTATTTTACCTGACAATAAAAAACTAATTATTCTGACAAAAAACTAAACGACTGACAAATATATATAATGGTAAATTTTGAGATTAAGTAAATTTATAGAATTACGTGTCAATGCGAGACACCCTCAATCACAAGGTTGTGTTGAGAGGGCTAACGCTGACATTAACCGTCAGAGATAGGACCAGAGATCGACAGGGCCGCTAATAATTTGCTTGGAATTCGCCAAACTGTTCGCGGCAACCAAGCAAAGCAAGCTGAGACAATGAGGACTAGGAGTAAAAAGTACTTGCCTGATGTCAATATTGGAGATAATGTATTATTGCCAATCCCCGATGTTGACAAAGGGCTTACTGAAGCTCCAAACCTAATATGTCGAGTCATAGACATTGATTTTAAATTTCAATTGTATGAACTAGCTTGTGAAGCAGGCGTTTTTACTGATATGTTCGCCAGAAATTGCTTCGATTTGTTAAAAGACTCAAATCTGACATTAAATGTCAATACTAGCAAATCAGTTAAAGGCATAAGAGCGGCAGTAAATGAGCTCTCAATTGGTGGAGGGCAAGGGATGGTTAAATGTAACTGTACATCCGCTTGTTCAACTAATCGATGCTCATGTCGAAAATCAAATTTACTTTGCAATTCCCGTTGTCATGGCTCAAATCCGGCATGCAAAAATAAATAAAAACTTTATTTTTTTTAAATTTTATTTTATTTTATTTTACTTTACTTTACAAATTTACTTAAACTTTACAGTTATTCTCGTAAATTACTAAAACATTTCCAGTAAATTACGAGAAAAAATAAAATATCAGTAAATTTTGAGATTTCTTTTGTTTATTCATTTTTTACAAATTTACGTATAAGAACGTAATTCTATAGATTTCCGTATTTTACATTTTTACGATAACATATATATATATTAAGATGACTATTTAATAATTTTGCACTGACAAAATTTTATTCATTTTTATTTTATATTATTTTAGTTCTAATTAAGCTTTTTAGGTGGACTTGAGTGGAAATCAAAAGTAATGACCCTATGCTTCACAAGGAGTGAATAAGGAAAAAAAAAGAAAAGCTATTTAGTAATTTAGTTCTGTAAGATTGTAAGGAATGAACTAAAATTGTGACGTTTTCTCATAGTTGACTCTAGCTTGATGATGAGATTTGGACAAAACGGTTTGTCATAATCGTCTGGAGGTTCCTTCCGATTTTGGTACTATAGTTCAAGATTTTGATTTTTATTATGACCTCAAAATCGTTAATTTGCTGTAAAAAATAATTAATTAGTCAAAAAATTGTTTTTGTCACTCAAATAATTATTTTAGCAGTCAATTAATTTATTTGTCATCATATGTAGTTTTTTTGTCAGTAAAATTTAATTTTTTTTTGTAAGTCCATTAATTGATGGCCAAAAATAAAGTCAATACCGAACAATGGCCGGATATTTTTACAAAAAAATTAAATGAATTAATCAAGTATGAACATTAGTCACGAATATTTAAAATTTTTCTATAAAATTTTATTAATTGCGTTTATTTATTTTACAAAATTTAATTCTATCAAATGTTTTTTCTCTAAAAGTAAGATACACAAATTGAGAAAAAAAAATCAAATAGTTTTCACCTAAAAGTTACAAGCTTTGACATTGAAATTAAAATGTATTCGAAAATCTGTAAATCTAAAAAAAAAGAACCAAACGGTCCAAATAAAGATCCTACAGTTTGAACTAGATAAAAAAATAACACACACAAAAATAAACTTTAAAAAGTTCTCATAAAAATGGACTCAACAATCCATACCCGAGGCTAAAATCAGAGTACAAAAATGGTTTGTATGCATAAAAGCCGGGCGCACAATTCAAACTGTCTAAACTTGTCGTCTCAATGTGGTCTTTGATTTCGACACACTCGACTTGGACGAAAGAACCGAATTGGTCGAGTCGTGTCCAAACTTGATGGCCTTGGGCAGATCACGCGAAAACTCCAAATAGTTTACGTCACAATTGAACAATTTAGAGTCTCCTTTGGAAGTTGCCACAAGTTCGGTGAGTTTAGCCGATGCTTCCATGACCATGGCGTCCTGGTTCACATTTTGGCTATCATCCTCAATAAATGTATTTGACGCTGTTGACGTCATACGGTTAATGGTGTGGCTGGTGACAAAGCGCGATGATGAACTGAGCGGCGGGCACTTGGACCCGTTTGTTCTCACTTTGGAGCTGTTCGAAGAAGTTGTACTTTGAATGGTAGAACTGAAAGTGGTCTTCAAAGTGGTGTCATTATCTTTTTCTTGAGCCGGTTTGGCCATCATTTTTGAGCGCCTTAGTAGCCGTTTGTTTCCCGGTGTACGCGATTTCCTCTTGGCCAATTTTGACTTTGAGGCCAGGTTCGAGTTTATCTTGGCCTTGACTGCGCCCATGGCCGATCTATTCGAGCTCATAATGCTACTGCCGGGCGTGTTAACCGCGCTGGCGGTCATTAAGTCGGTTTTTTGTAGTTTAGAGCGCCTGATCGGCGAGTTTACGTTTGAGTCGTGATGGTTAGAGGACAAAATTTTTCGCTTATTCTTCAAGGCCAAGGGCGTCTTGGGCCGGCTGCCGAAGCGGGTCTCGTTTTTTCTCTGCGTGTCCTTGAGCACTTGTTTTTCAATTTTTTCTTTTTGCTTGGACTCTTCGTAGTCGAGTTTGGTGGTGAGCAAAAAGTCCGAAAAGGACTGTCCGAACACGGTGAACTCTTGGCCTCCGTTCATCGAGGCGTACTCGGCGGCCAACTGCTTCAGTTCTTCTTCCAACTTGGGCAGTTCGGTGTTGAACTTTTTGCGCCGCTTTTCCTCTTCGAGCATGCTGTAGCCGCGTTGTTTGAACCTCAGGGGGTCTTTGGTCTTTTCTTCGAACTGCACAAACTTGGCCCACAGCGCAGTCCACTCAGCGGTCTGCTCGTACAGCTTTTGGCACTCGATGTAGCGAAACTTGAGGTCTTCGAGCTTTTCCTCGTGAATGGTCAGCAGATCTTCGGTATATTGGCTCAGACACAAAAATTCCTGGTTCATCTGCTTTATTTCTTTGTCGCCGATGAACATTTTTTGGCACATCTGGCGAATTTCGAGCCGAATGGCCTCGATGAACTTCTGCATGTTCTGCATTTTGATGGCCACACACCGCTCGTGCTCCGTCTCCAGCTCTGACACAAGCTCCCGCTTGGACATTTGCTTCGTTTGTTCGTTGTCCGACAAGAGCACAAGAATGTCCGCGTTTTCTATGCTCAATTTGGACCACAGCTCCACTATTTTGGACCTTAGCGAGCGAATTTTGTCGCTGAGTATTTCTTTTTTCTGCTTCAATTGGTCTCTGAGTTCGATGGCTTTTTCCATGTCCTGGTCGCCCAGGTTCAAGTTGTCCACCGATTCGAATATGATCGCCTCGACAAAACTGTCGCTGCGAGACGTCTCAAGCTCCTGGTTTAGTTCGGTGATTTCAATTTGAAGCTGGATCATGCTGCGTTTGCGACTCTCGAACATTTTGTCCAGCTCGGTGATTCTTTTTTTCAAGTTGGCCAGGTCGACCTCGCTAGGTATGTTGTTAGGCACCAGCTCAGTCTTGTCTAGTGACAGTTTTTCGCACAATTTGGCTTCGTCGGCCAGCAAGGCCTCGTATTCGTCAAGTCTTTTTTTGACCTCTTTTTCCAGTTTTTTGTACTCTTTTTTGTAGGCGTCGTTCTGTTCCAGAATTGTCAGCGAGTCTATGTTTTTGAGCAGCTTTAACTCGTCGTATCGGATGTGCAATTTGAAGCAGATGTCGCGGATTTTTTTACGGAAGCACTCTATGCTTTCTTCAATGTCGCTCTGGAGTGTGTCTTCGTTTTCTAACATTTCCAGAGCCCTGTCCTGCAATTTAATTTAATTTAATTTTTTTTTTCAAGAAAGTTTTTAATATATAAGTTTATAAAAAATTAAAACAATTTTTTTAAAGATCAAAATTTTAAAAGAAGAATTAGAAAGAATTCTTTTTTTTTAGAACAAATTAGAAAAGTAATACGACCAAAAAACTATGTAGTGTTTGAAATGGCTTTAACATTCTACAGTGTGTCTTCGTTTTCTAACATTTCCAGGGCCCTGTCCTACAATATAATTTTAATATTCCTTTTCAAAAGGGTTTTTAATGTATAAATTTTATTAATAAATTTTTTTTATTTAAATGAAAGTTTGCCTCACAATTTTTAGACTAAATTTTTTTTAATTCTTCTTTTTTTTAGGAACAAACTAGATTATAAAGTTATTGATTATTATTTATTTTTATTTCTGTACCGTGCTTAAGCTCCTTTAGATTAAAAAAAATAAATAATCAATATAAAGTTAAATAAAATAAAAAAATAAGAAAAAATAAAGTAAAAATAATGCAAGTTAAAAAAAGAGAAATATTAAAACTAAAATTAAAAAAATTTAGATAGGGAGTAAGGGAATAAGTATTTTAGATATTTGATGGTTCAGTGAAAAAAAGATGATACAGGGCAATGTGAAATATAAGTACAAAAATTACAGTATAAAAAGTAAAAACCCTATAATTTTTTTGTACAATATTGTACTGTAAGCGGAACCATTTTTGCACAATTAGAAAAAAAATTATAGCGTTTTTACTTTTTGTACTGTAATTTTTGTACTAATATTTCACACTGCCAGATATAGTAATGTAGCTATTACACAATGAAGTTGGGTTCTCGATATTTCTTGATTCGAAGCCTTTGTTATTTTCTTCCACCAGTCTGACAATCAATGGAACAGAGTGGCTCAGTCGTGCCTTAACATATGCCTTATGATGTAAAATGTTGGAGGGAACATCATTATTGATTAAGAACAAACAAGTTTTATAGAAATAACTAGATTTTTGATTTGCGATAATTAGCGATATGATCAAAAGCTATGTAGAAAAATATTTGGTTCAGGGATATTAAAACCTGATGATCAATGATCATCAAATCAAATGATCAGGTAATAAATTTTTTGATCCTGAAATTTTTTTATCTGATTATCAAATTATTTAATCTTATTTAATTAATTTTTTTTTAATCTGAAAAAGCCTTAGCTCGGTAAGAAAACAAGTGAATAAATAAATAACTAATGAATATGCTAAATTTTATTCAATTCCTAAAAATTATCAAAAAAAAAAAAGAAAAAAGTAAGTTAATCAAAAATATTTTTTCTTGGACGACCATTTTTTTTTTCTTTTGTTTTTTATCATCATCGTTAAACTAAATGTTGCAAATATTTTTGCAAAAAAATTTGTCTTTCTTGATAATTAGGTAATTATAATTAATTTTTTTATGACAAATCATTTGATCATGTTTTTATTTTTTTTTTATTTTTTTAAATAAATCAAATAATCAAAAAATCTTTCTTTTTTTTCTAGTCAAACTATAGAGACCATTTGATAGTAAACTATTTTCATAATGTCAACAATGGCTTGGGTCACACTCTAAAAGAGGATTTATCGAAAAAACATCTAGCCGCTTACATAACAAGAAATCAAAAAAAAAAAAACAAAATGCTGAGCATTAGGTATGATCAAGCATACATTCAAAAATTAAAATCTTAGTTCATTTAGGCTACTCAATACGAAATTATGCCTTTCAAATGTTTAACTAAAAGAAAATAAAATTTAAATAAGGAAATAGATCATTCAAAAACAGCCACAAACTTTTGATCAGTTTTTGATGCTCAAAATGATCAAATCAAGTTTTAATCATGAAATTAATTGTTTTTTATTCAGAATTAGAGCAGAATTACATTTTTTATTGTTATCATACTTAGTTACATTAAAAAGTAAAATCTGAAAAAGTCTGTAAAAAATAAATCACTTAAAATAGCAGCATTTAGATGGTGTGCACTCTGCGATTTGCATTTTGATAGTGCAGAGAAAAAGAAAGGATAGTGAGTTTACCTTTCTATTAAACATTTTATGTTACATCCAAAAATGTATCTTTGAATTAATTCTTAATGATAAAGAAATAATAATTTATTTAATGATTCAAACTTGATTTTATAATTTTGAACAACAAAAACTAATCATTAGTTCAAGTAGCCCAAGACCAGCTAGTAATTTAAGAATATATGATAAAAGAATCGATTATCGGATTGCTTATGAAATTTTATCCTTTCTTAAAAATAATAATAATTTAGCATTCTAAAGGCTTGATTTATCATTTAATTAAAAAAATAATTTTGTTTTCTTGAATTGCACTGATTCGAATAAAAAAAACTTATAAGCGTCAGGATTTAATTACTCAATTTAACTTTTTGAAAATGGTTTTAAAAAAAAATTAAATATTCTACGCTCTTCATTGAGCATTTGTCTGACAAATTTTCAAGAAATAATTTCAGAACGCTATAGTTAAAATGGTTATGTCTTTAAGTAAATGCCCCATCAATTTTGAATTTTCAAAATTTTAAACTCGTTATTGTCAGGAAAATTACATATGTCTTTCAAGTTATACTAAATTCCTCTAATTCTTTTGATAATCTCCTACAAACTTAATTCAATAATTAAGTTTTTGGTAATATAATAAATGCACTATATTATTTAGTACATAATATAAATACTTCATTTTTTAAAAAAGCCTGTTACATATATCGTAGTCAATAAATTTATATAGCGTTAAAAATTGTTTCCTTCTTGAATAAATAGATTTCATTGATAATATAAAATTCCGAAATAAAAATTGATTTTTTTTTATTAACAATAAAATCTTTAAATCTAATTTTAAATAAGCAATCAAATCAATAATCGGGTTTGATTTTAATGATGATTATTTGATGATATAACAAAAAATTTTTAATGTAATGTGAAAGGATCTGGCGTGGTTTTTAAAAAAAATTTATTTAACTTCATGAAAAAAATTTGAACTTTTATTTTTATTTTAAAATTTTTTTACTATTGATTTCAAACATAAATTTGATTAATTTTTTTTGCATAACAAAATATATTTTCTGACACCCCATTAGAATTTTATTTCACAACACTTTGTTTAAATTTTGAACAGAAAAAATCCAAAAAATACTTTCTAATTTAAATTGGGTTAAATTTTTTGGGGTAACAGATTTAATTTTTTTAAGATGACAAAAATAACTAAAATTGGTGACTAATTTAGTGTATTTTAGCTGACAATAAAAAACAAATTATTCTGACAAAAAAACTTAACGACTGACAAATATATATATATTGAGATGACTTTTTAATAATTTTGCACTGACAAAATTTTATTCATTTTTATTTTATATTATTTTAGTTCTAATTAAGCTTTTTAGGTGGACTTGAGTGGAAATCAAAAGTAATGACCCTATGCTTCACAAGGAGTGAATAAGGAAAAAAAAAGAAAAGCTATTTAGTAATTTAGTTCTCTAAGATTGTAAAGAATGAACTTAAATTGTGACGTTTTCTCATAGTTGACTCTAGCTTGATGATGAGATTTGGACAAAACGGTTTGTCATAATCGTCTAGAGCTTCCTTCTGATTTTGGTGCTATAGTTCAAGATTTTCGATGACTATTAAGTTAATAAAATTACTAAAACTCTTTTCGAAGAGCTATTCAGTATGATTTTGTAATTAATTTAACTTTTTTAAGTTTAATTTGACATTAAAGCTTAGTTCTGAAATAAATAATTAGCTCTTCTTTGTATTCAATTTATAGCCCTAGGTCAAATGTGAAATTCAAAAAATTAATTTAAATTTTTGACAAGAATCGAAAGCTTAAATGCTGCTTAATACTTTAAATAACTTGATTTTAATGCGGATTCAAGGCTTAAATAAAATCTTTAGGGAATGTGGTTAAAGTATGTTACAATGTTTTAACACATGAAGAGCAGAATTGTTTAAAAGTCATTAAGTCAAGTCTTTTGATTGACTTGAAAAATTATTTTTTTAAAATAAATTTTTATGCCGTTCCATGAAGTTATTAAGGCGGCCTTTTTTATTTTAAAGTCTTTGAAATGACTTTTTTCAGAAAAAAATTTCAAGTGAAGTCGAAAGAAAAATTTAAAAAGAAATTTTTTTGACTTTACTTTGAAAAGACTCTAAAGAACAGAATAATAAACTTTTTGAGATTTTTTTTATTCTGTTTACCCAATTTTATCAAAAATTTAAAAGAGAAATAGATTAGCATTGATTTTAAGACCTATAACCTGAAATTTAAATTTTACCTTGGTGATTTGAACGATTAATCATTTATAATTATTATTTCCCTAACTATAAACGCAAAAAAAAATTTAAAAAAATTGTTAAACTTACACTCAAGTGTTGGTAAAAATTTCCAAGGCGTTCATGTTTAGTCTCGGTGTTAAAACCAATCTGGTTCCATGTGTCTTCAATTTTGTTCAATATGTCGTAGAGTTCTTTTAAAAATGCGAAATCAGATGATTTAAGATTGTAAGCGAAATAGTCCTTTATATTTTGTTTTAGATTATTCTCTACATGCTTATTGATCGACTTGCTTTGAATTTTCATGGACGACTGGTGACTACTTTTAGACGGTTTTGTTTGACTTTTGACAGGTGATGATTTTTTCGATTTGGAAATTTGAGTGGAATTGCGGGAAAATTGATCGATTCCGGACGACAATTCTTCCTCATCTTCCAGCATCGATTCTGATAATTCACTTGTGTCATCCAGAGACACTTCATTAGATTCGATGTGTGTCATTATTAAGATTAAAATCAAAATTATTTGATAAAAAATTAAATTAGGGACAGTTCGCATAAATAAAAAAACGTACTTTTTAAATTTATTTTTTTTGAACTCTAAACGTCCTTCACCGTACAATTAGATTCTGGACTAACAATGACATTGATTTTGTCTTTATTTTTTTTCTCAAGTTGAATATTTGTTAAAAATTTCAACCTCAAAAAGATTTTTATGCATTCCGATATTGAATAAATTTTTTTTTCTATGATCTCTTACATTAACGTAATTATGTGACTAGTAAAAGTTTTTTTTGATTGTAACCAGGTCGCATAAAAAAGGATATTGGTCACATAAATTTGGGGACTCCCCGGTAGTGTTATTGACTGATAACATAATATTTTATTAATTATTGACCAATTTTTTATCGGAGTGATAAAAATTTTGATACAGTAATTTATATTATTTAATTTAAAAAAAATTTTATCAATAGACTAATTTTGTTATCAAAAAGATTTTTAATTTATCAAAAACTTTCTAGTTCAAATCATTGAATTTTTAAATTAATATTATGAAAAAAGTATTTTGTTTTTTGAGTTCTCTAGCCACAAGAATTCATCTTTGACACTTTTTTTTAGAAAAGTCATAGAAAAATTATCAAAATAATCAGGCATCATTTCGCCTTATAATCTGATTTCGGGAGGTGTCCCATATTTAAATGTTGTATACCTATTGTTATTAGTCAAAACCATTATTCTATCCATTTATTGAATGTTGTTCATCTTCTGGAGTAGGACTTTAATTCAATTATAACTTAACATTATGCAATTAAAACGTATCAAGTTATAAAAGGAAAAATAAGTTATCAAATAATTTTTTATCAAATGTATAAATTTGTTATAAAGCTTAGAGTTATGCAATCGTCAGTGATTACGAAATATTTTAGTAACAAAATTAGTAATCACTCTGATAACATAATCGGTTGGTCAATAATTTAAAAAATATTATGTTAACAGTTGATACCGCGGAGACCCTAAATTTGTAATAAGTAATTTGAATTTTAATGTAAATTTAATTACATAATTTAATCTCAACTTCAAATTCAACTTTATTAGATTGATATTAAATACTATATCTAAGTATTTTAGCTCAAATAAATTAATTAAAAGATTATTTTTATTTATTTATTTTTCTCTATTTTTTAAACTTTGAAAATTTTTACTGAACACGCAATCATAATAAACCTGATAATGAAGATGCTTTGCAGTCTGTCGAAATTGACGAAACTGATATAAATGTGGATAAAGAAGAGGAATAAGATATTGAATCTTTTTTTGGTTCTTTGAAAGGGTCAGAATATGGATCCGAATCTGGGTCTGAATTTGCTGATTATATAAATGTAGAGAGCAATGAAATGGATGATATTGAAGAGGAAATTTCGAATGTTGAATCGTCAGAAGAATTAAACCGACTCAAGATTTCAAAAAAATTGACCAATTTTAATTAAGGCGACGACAAAAATAAATCCTTTTTGAGTTGAAATTTTTATGAAAAATAATAAAATTTGAGAGAACAAATATTGGATAAAATTATTTACTTAAGAAAAGAACTAAAAGTCGAAAATATCCTAGTATGACTATTTTTTGTATATCACCGGAATTTCTCTAGAGTTTTTTTTTAACATGGTAAAATTGATGATTTTTCATTTGGAAGGAATTTTTATTTATTTATTGAATTAAAAATTAAAATTCTAGTTCTTGGGCTCCTCGTTCACTTTAAATTTAATTTCTACCGTTCCATGCAGTCATGGTCACGGTCACATGAATTTTTTGAAGAGAAAAATAAATAAAATTGAAGAATAATTTTAAAAAAATTTAAAAATTTATCACTTGACTTTAAAAAAATTCCAGCCTAATTAATTGAGGCATATATATCTTTTGACTATTCAGTTATCTCTAACGCACAACCAAAAAATCTAAATTGTACAAAAACGAATTGTTAATTATTTAGTGAGATGCTAAATAGGTGAATTCAGAGTTTAGCAACAAATTCAGCCACAATCGACGAACTAAATGAACAAATTACACTAAAAAACAATTTATTAGAGCATATCATAATAATTACATAAAATTTTCAAAACCACTTTCCCACCCAACACTGCCAGGCTGATTAACGAACGTATTAAGGTCATGTAGTCTATATTGATCAAGAATAATTCTATGCTCCACATTTTTTCATCTTAATATTGTTTAAATTGGTTTTGAAAACACACAGGGAATGGTGATGAAAATTAAATAATTAAAAAAATTCACAAAAATTTTAAATACATTTTTAAATACATTTTTGATGGCAAAAATGAAATTTAACCTGAAAAATTTTCATGATAGCAAATTTTAAAAGTTTTCAATTTTTTTCATTTTCATTTTTTGCTATTTTTTTTAACTAAAGCAATTGTTAGTAAGTCATTTAAAATCTCTATCTTTTACTTTCAGGGTCCAAATGTTAAAATTTTTGAAAATCAAGTCAAATAAATTTTTTAAATTGAAAAATAAAACTTGAATTAACGAGGAAATAATAATTTAAAAATCAAATGGATTTTGACTTGCATTAAAAGTTTAATTAGAAGTACAGTTTAGTATGAATTTTCGAATCAATAAAAATAACTTGATAAATTGTTTATACATGAATAATATATTTTCAACTTAGCTAAATGCGATTAAGATTGTTTAAAAATCTAAAAAAAATATTCAAAAATTATAATAAATAAAAATAATTTATCTGAATAAAGATTTTGTTTAAATTAAAATAAAGCATAGACACTGAAGAGACTTGGCTTTACTATGTATATGTTGCAAAAATTCTCTAGATCAATATGAGGCATAATTCACCGTTCAAAAATAATCAGGCTTAAAAATATTCAAATAAATGAGATATTAAAACGCCTAATGAAAATTCATCATCTCATTTGAATCTTTTTTTTTCTAAAACTGCATCCAGTTTTGCTTATTTAAAATACCAAACTTGTTACAATCATCATTAAGTACCCCAAAAACTTTATTTTTCAATCAAACAAATCTTCAAAAAAATAATTAGAAAACAAATTTTATTCAAATGATTAATGATATTACCTAAATTTGAATTTAAGATTATAGCAAAAATTTAGTAAATACTGTATGATGAATCAGATAGAAAGAATAAGTGAGATAACAATCCAAGATGTAAATAGATTGAATGATACATCGACTGATGAAATGCCAAGTGTTTTTTCCACAATAGACTTAAATGGCACTCAAGCATTAGACTCGAACATTTCGACTAATGAATCCGACTTGGGCTATACAAGTTTTGGAATTGGTGAGCGAAATCCGAATAGTACCTTTAATGGCGATCCAGCTTCAGATTTTTCCGGACCTGCGAGCCCGCAAAGAACTGTACCTAAGTCTAATTCAAACAATGCAATTCCTAATATAAATATCAATTTATCTTCCATCATACCGCCAAATTTGCCACACTCAAGCTCAGTATTGTCTTCGGCAGGAGAAGTCTCCTCCAGATTCGCTACAAAAACTGCTTCAACTTTTGAGACATTTAAACAGTGGAGCAAAAGTGCCTATAAATGCACGAGACAAATTGTTTCTGAAAAATTTGGAAAAAGCAGCAAAACAGTTGATCCTGAACTTGATTCTCAGATAGAAGTAAACTTAAATTATATAAAAAAAAATTTAATAATTATTAAAATTGAAGAATTTACGCGAAGTTAAGCGAAGATATGAAACGATGCTATCTCTAGCAGTTTCTTTGACCACTAATTTTCAAAACACTGTAAATACTCAGAAATTACTTAGTGAAACTTTTGCTGGATTAGCCCAACGATCACCTGAATTAATAGAGGAATTTTCATCAAATAGCGAAACTCAGCGTCAGCTTGTTCGACAAGGTGAAATACTTATCCAAGATTTGAATCAATTTACATCTAGTCTTAAAACTCTTTGCCGAAAAACAATGGAAGATACTCTTTTAACTATTAGGAATTATGAAGCAGCCCGATTGGAATACGATGCTTACAAATTTGACTTAGAATGTCTCAAAAGTGTTCCACATAATGAGCAAAAACTTCATGAAATAGCAAATTTGGAACAAGAAGTAGTTAATTATAGAGAAAAATATGAAAATCTCAAGAAAGATGTGGCAATTAAAATTAAATTTTTGGATGAGAATAGAGTAAAAGTCATGAAAAAACATCTTTTTTTATTCCAAAAAGCAACAAATTTGTATTTTACAGGAAATAATGAAGCTTTATCTTCCACAATGAAGCAGATCAACGATGCGAATTCATCATCTAATCCTGATGATGGTTCTTTTAGATTTCAATCTTTTTTAGAAAAGCAATAATTAATTTAAAATTAAAATTTCTGTTTTAATGTCAATTCATTTTCATTTTTTTTTAAATAGAAGTCGCAGCGATCTATAAAATTTTTTAACTGTCAAACGGTGAGGGTATTGAAAGCAACGGGATTTTATGCTTTATTTATTTATTTATTTTAAAAAATTTTCATTTTGGTTAACGATATTGAATATCATTTGAATTATTGGTGTTTTTTTTAATTGATAAAATGAATAATTAAATAAATTTATTAATTTAAAATATATTCAAAAAGCATTTATAAAATAAAATGCTTTAAAATTTAGTTAAAGGACTCAATTCAAAGTTAAGGAATAAAGAATAAATAATTTATTTATTCTTTAAAAATTTAGCAACCAAATTGATTTGAATTTCAAAGATAAATATGAGATAATTAATTTTTCTCCAAATTAAAGATTTTTAAAATAATTTCTCACAAAAAATTTAAATTAAAGCAGAATTGTTTTTAAAAAAAAATAGGTATATATATATTGTTTGATTTAAAAGTCTCATATTTTTATCATAAAAAATTTTTACTATCTCTAAAATCATTTTTTCATATATACTCGTTTGTTACACCTAATTATCCCCTAAGAGCTAGAAATTTGGTTTTTAGGAGGCCAAAGATTAAATTTTTTGAATATTTTTTTTGATTTTAAAATATTTTAGATGCAATGATAAAATCATATAAATAAATTAAAACTAAAATTAAAAATTTAGCTATTAATTTTAATTTTAACTAATAGTTCTCTAATCTACAACATACCCGAAACCTTAAACCAGGGCTCTGCCCCGGACCATGTTTTATTTTTATTTGACAATCATTTTTGTTTTGTATGAAGATTTAATCATTGATATGAAGGTTTAATATTTTTCCTTTAAAATTTGTTAACTCTTTAAAATTAGAACTAAAAACTTAGAATTGTTTATCATATATTGTTATCATTTAGTGTAGCAACTATGAAAGCTAACCGAATACTGGGTCAAATAAGAAATTCATTTAAGAACCTTAGCTGAGAATCATTTAGACTTCTCTATACATCACCTGTGAGACCCCATCTGGAGTATGCAGTAGGAACCTGGAGTCCGTATATAAAAAAAAGAAATTTTAATTCTTGAAAAAGTGCAAAGAATAGTGACAAAACTGATTTATTATACCAGAACCAAGTCTTATGAAGACAGATTGAAATATTTAAATCTAATGAAACTTTAAAATCGTCGTTTAATGGGAGACTTAATTCAAATTATACAAAATTTTTAAAGCTTTTGAAAAGTATCGTTAACAAATGGTATCAATTTCGCTTGTGGTGTAAAAAACCTAAGAAGATCACATGAAAATTGATTAGTCATGTTAATTATTTAACAAATCGCTGTGTAAAATTATGGAACAGCTTATCAGTTAATGCTGTTAGTGCGCAAACAAAAAATAGCCTTAAAGCAGTCATTGACAATGAAGTTTTTGGAATGGTAAAAAGCAGAGCCTGCCAAAGCCTTAGTTTGTAAGGCTAAACGCTTTCAAGGGTTGGTGTAGATAAAAATATTTATACTGCAGATACTACTACCACTACTACTCCTACTATTTGATATCAATTACAAACACTCATATTTTTATTTTTATTTTTTTTCTCAAATTAAATTTTTAAATGAAATTCAATAGTGATTTTGAGTAAAATTTGTAGGAAATTTTAAATGGAGCGCGTTGCGAGCGATTTTGCAAAATAAAAATAATATAAATTTTTTTAAAATTATATTTAAATTGGAAGTTTAATTTTACAAAAATTAAAGTAAAGCATTAGTTATAAAAAAATTTTATTTTATCATTAAAAAAGATGATGGGTATGTGAATTTCATTAAAAAAATTTATAAATTGAACTTTTTTTTAAGTTTAATAAATTTGAAACTTAATTAAAGATCGTTCAAAAAAAAAATTCTTCATATTGCGTTCTGATTAAATTTTTGATTTTATTTCTAGTAAATTAACGATTAATTTTTTTTCTTAGTTAACTATTTAAACATTTTTATAATATTTCTTGAATTATTCTGGAATCAAATGAAGCATGCATGTAAATGAATGATAGCATTTAAAAGACTTAAATCATGATTTGGATTATCTGAAATTTTTTTTATCAAAGTCCAGTCATGACTTTGACTAAATTACTTCAAAGATAATTCTAAAATACTCTGAATTTAAAAAAAACCAAGGGGTTGAGGATTTTATTTAAAAATTTGCAAAAATTTTATTTATAAAACGGTAAATCAAAAAATAATTTTTTTTAACGAATTTTAATTTTAGAAATTTTCAATTAATTTACTTATATTTTTAAAATAACTTAAATTATCAAAGGTTTTATAATATAAACGTACGAGATAAATTGTTTCTTAAAAATAGGGAAAACTAATTTAATGTGTCATTATTTAATCTACACCCATTAGTTTATCCTAAACTTGATTCTCAGATAGAAGTAAAGTTGAATTAAATAAAAAAAATTGCTAAAATTATTAAAATTATGCTTGGCTAGTTGCATCTAGAGATATTAACAAATAGGATACCTTCTTTAAATTTAAAATTAAAATTCCTTAAAAACATCATACTTTTTTTTTATTTTTAAGAACAAGTGAGAAATTTAAAAGCAAATTTTACATAACTTTAGACTCAAACCATGGAATATAAATATATTTTCTTTAAAAGTTTTAAAATTTTTAAATATTTTTATATTAAACTCTACTTTTTCTTTTTAAATTTGATTAAATAAAATGATGTTAATAAATTTTTTCAAAGTTTATTATTTATTTTATGTATGTAATTATTTTGCTAATATTTAAAATTTTTTAAAGACTAAAAAAACTTTTGATGTTCACATTTAAGCCATTTTATCTAGAGAATTAACATTTTTTAAGTCAATTAAATAACAAGTGTTTTTAAATATGTGCTTAATTAGAATCTAATATTTCTATGTTTATTTGTTTTTTTAATAGTCTATTTATTAGAGATAAGTTTATTAAATTAACGGTATTAAAAAATTATTAGCCATTTATTATTGAATATATTTTAAAAGAATATAAAATTAAATAGTCCACACTATGAGGATTCTAAAATTTGAATTTAAAGTTCTATTTTACGATTAAAAAAATAAACAGATAATCAATTTTATTTTATGGAAAATATTATAAAAAATTCGTAGTTTTATTTTAAAAGAAGGTTTTATTTTTTGTTCTTTTCTTGAAATTCAAGAAATTAATTTATCATTTTTACTAAAGAGAAGTCCAAAAAGTTGAGCTTTTTGCTATAAAACTCAAAAGACAAAAACCAAAAAGTGCTGGGCATTTGCTCCGCGTGAAATTTTTGCTTATACTTATAATTAAAGGACAATGAATCATCAGTGAAGATTTAACAAAAAAACGATTGCATTTTTATTCTAATCCTTAATGGTTCTAAATTTTAAAAATATTTAATAAAAGAATAATATAAAATTATTTGTTTATGGTTTTTATTTTGAATTCCAACACTGTTTTTTAACTATATTGGTCTATTTAAGATAAAAAGCTTATTTTAAAATACATGCAATCATGAATTTAATACCATTCGAAAGAGAAAATTCGAAAATCCTAAAATTTATCAAATTTTATTTCACAATGTTTTCTTGATTTCTACCCTTTTAAAAGCATTTTTATGAAAGTACTGTTAGTTATAAAAATAATTTTTGAACCTATTTTAAAAAAAGTCGCAAAGTCTTATCTTTAGAGTTTTGATCACCTAAATTATTGATATAAAAAAAATATCAAAAATCAACTTCATTAAATCGTGAAAAACAACTTTAAATATTTTAATATTTTGAAATGAATCCTTCGTCCATTTTTCTTCTGTTAAAACTTCAAATGTCTAAAAGATTTTTTTCCAAGTAAATACTTATTTCATTAGTAAATATAGATATATATATATATATTATTTTTAAAATTTTTCTGCATTAGTTTAGGACAATATTGTTTAAATATTCTGATTTTTCCTAGATTGTGATTAGCATCAATGTTTTGAGGTTTTTTGTAATTTTTTTCTCGATAAAATGTCTTTTAAAAAATTCAAGTCACCAAAAATCAAGTCTAATTGCTTTTAATGCCCTTAAGCAATCATTTCTTTTATTTTTTAATTTATTTAATTTTTCGAATTATTCGAAAATTGATAAAATAATTGTTAAGAATATTTTAGTAATTTAAGGACGTATGTTTAAAATTATTTAAAGAACTATATGCGCGATTATTTCACACTTCAAAATATCTGTTTAAATTTATAAAGTAGTATTTTAAACTGATGCTTAAAGGTTATCTAAGCACTAAAGAACTAATGCAATCGCTTCTTTTTGTTTGGACATTCTAACATCAAGCTACGCTTTGAAACTATTCAGGTTCTTTGCATTTACCATATCTTCTGTAAAATATCAATAGTGAAATTTAACTAAAATTAAAAAAAATATTTTAATTTATCAATATTTTGATATCTTAAATATAATTATAGGTTTTTAAGTTTAGATGAATTTGGGACTTTTAGATTTTGAGGTCAAAAAATTATAAATAACTCAACTAGAAGAAAAATAAAATCAATAAAATCGTTTTTGATTTAATGATTAAATTTCGACCTTTTTTAAAAAAAATTATAAAAAAAGCTAAAATTAAATTCAAATTAACTTCTCAAGTATTTAGATTTAAAAAAAAAACAGCATTTTGTTGAATCAAAATTTTGAAATGCATTGCATTTCTTGCTTTTAATAATCAAGCTAATGCATAAATCAAATCATCAAAAAAAAGGTAAAGACTCTTTACCTGAGTTAGAGAAATTAACTCAGTTAGAAAATAACTTAGTTAATTTCTCTTAAAAAATAATCAATTGTTTTTTTTTAATATTTTGGCATATTTAATAAGACGAATCAAAATCAAAGTAATTTTTAAAAGCGTTTATTTTTGAAATTTATTATTTTATTGCATAAGCCAAGCAATAAATGAAAATATAAAAAATAGAACCTATAAAAAATTTTTTTAGATATTTTGTTAATAAATTTTATTTTTCAATTTAATTTTATTATTAAAAAAATTTAATCCTCAAAATAATTATTAATTCGATAAGCTGAAGTCTTATCTTATCAAAAAAATTGACATGAACAGTGACGTAGCCAGAATGTTCTAACCGAGCATTCTATTCAAGTTATAATGGGTACAAGGATTATAACAATTACTTTATTGTCAAAAATACAATTCACTTATTAAAAATTAATTTTAAATCGATATAAATAATTTAAAAAAAATTTTCGATCTTCCATTTTTATTTTTCAGAAGAACTTTTTAAATTTTATCAACATTTAAAAGATTGGCTCTTCTGATTCTATACCCAAATTGAAGTGTCATTTAGTCGCTCTTGGCTCATTGTGTTCCTCAAATAATTTTTAAGACAGAATTAGATAGTTCTGCATTTGCATTTGAATTCGAAAAAGAAAGATAAAAATTCTCTTAATTTATTCAACCGGCTTTCATTTTTTTTTAAATTAACATTAAAGACCGCTTAGCGATCAAAATGAAGCAAATAAAGTGTAGCAGAGTAAATTGACAAATTAAAAAGTAAAAATAGAAAATTAAATTAATTAATTATAAAATTGAGTTTCAGGATTTACAAAGTTAAAAATTAATCTTTTAAAATTTGACTTCCTTAAATAATTCAGTGGCGATGTTCGCTCTATTTTTTGTTTTAAATTTTTGTTTAATTTTTTCAACAGTTTTGTTATCTATTTTCTTAGTCTTGGTGTTTAGCTGCCATTATTCTATTTTTCGTACTAATTTGCTTTCAGATTTTATCAAATCTAAACCAAAATGTTACGCCATTTATATTTTATTTGTTGATCTAGGGAATTTGGCCGGAATACCTTAGATTAACTTTAGAGGAGAGATAGTGAAGACAAGAACTAGATTGTTTTGAATAAAAGTTTATTAGAATATTTATTATATTAACGAAAATACTAAGTTAAAAAGCACCCTCTTTTAGAATTTCAACTTCTATTTTTATTCAGTAGTTGTAACTTAAAAAGGTCATTAATAATAAAGAAGTTAAATCAAGATAAATTGTGAATTAAATCACACCGTAAAATATTTATTTTAACAAAGTTTGTTTGCACATTTTGGTGAAAAAAAAGCTGATTTTTTTAATCTTTATATTTCTTAGAAATCTAACCAAAATGGTGGGACGCTGCCATTGAAAGTTTACAGAGTATACATCTACTAAATGATATCAACTTGAAGAGTTCATCAAACCAACTTGCAGAACCACAAGGACACAATTAAAGTTTGGATTTGTTAAAAGAAACAATCATGACCAAAGCCGGGTGCATCTAAAAAGAAAGAAAGGGCATTTTCACAAAAGTGTTCATGCTTAAGTCATGGCCAGTTTTTAATTTTAATTGTTGTTATAAAATTTGGAGCTCTTTTTAAAAAAATAATTTCTACAGCTAAAATAAAATGACTCTAATTTATTTAAAATGTTGGCCTAACTTGATGTGTTTTGTGTCCATAAAAAATTAAAATTAGGAAAAAATTCATTAATTATCTCATAGGCAAGTCCAAATTTATCTATTTTTACAATCTTAAAATCTAAAATCTTTTTTTCCGAATAGAAAACGTTGACACGAAAAAATTTAATTTTTTACGATGATCGAAATTAGTTCAACACTATTAATGATAGTTTCTGTTCATGTTCTAAATTCTTTTTTAGCATTTTGAAGCAATTATAATTAAAAAAAATAACTCTCATTTGATAGATACGATAGAGCCGCGAGCCAAATACTTCTAAGAGCAAAAATTTTTTTAAATTTTTACGGAAAAATTTGAAGAGAAAATAGCTGATAAGATACATTTAGACATTTGAAATTAGGCTAAATATGACACGGTGAGCATAGCAAGTGGTCTTTTGTTTAGAAAATAATTGTCACACAGATAATGGCTTTAGAACTTGGCCCACATCGAAGCACGCATTCATGTCTCAAATATACAGAAATATTTCATGTACATCAAGTCGTTTTATGGGATATTTCGTTTTAAATTAGCAATGAAATGTTAATAATTCTATTTATCTATTTAAAATAATTCAAATTTTTGTAACCTGTATTTTTGTTTTATTTTAATAAATTCGTTTTTAATTATTATCTAGTTTGAAAGACATATTTGAGAAAACTTATCGGTAATCTAAAAAAAAATGCCTTTGAGTTAAATTAACCATGAAAATTTAAAATCTTGAACTGATTTATCATTTTGATAATTGAAAACTTTATTGAATACTTGTCCTCGAAGCTATAAATCTATTTTTCAACTGTTGACAAAGCATTATTGGTGAGAGACAACAAAATTTTCATTTCCTCATTAGCAAGCATATATTGATTAGTTGTCTCTTTGGAATGGATCTTAGTCCACCCATTTCAACCGATTGACTGGATTGCTTTGTTACAACAACAAAAATTTCCAATCATTTAAAAAAAAAATTTTCAATTATTTTTAAATATTGATCAGCTGGATTTATTGATGATATCAAAAAATTATTTTGGACCACCCGGACTTTGAGGAATGAGTCTTTACCCTCAATTTTCAGCCGATTGACTGAATTTCTTGGATATAAAATTTTTTAAAATATTAATCAGTTATACTTCTTTTAATAATTAATTAAAAATTTAGTAATTTTTAAATATTGACCAGTTAGATGAATGCAGGTAATTAATAGAATGCGTATCCAAGTAGAAAATGGAGCATGTTTTAGAGGACAGAGCCAAATAAAGCAAGATGTTGAGCCAAAAAAATGAGCTCAAAATACCAATGCACTATTTAGGAATGCAGATATATTTAGGCATCTGGGCCACTCTAATTTACCTAGAATATATTTTGTTACATTTTGCTGAAACAGACTGGGACTGAGATCTGGGCGCCTGTTCCATTTTGGACTTTATCTAGTTTAGCTCCATTTTATATTAGGAATATGGCAGAATTTGTGACAACTAATAGGAGATCAAAAATTTAAACAATCATAATTCAACACAACATAATCTATTAATAAGCGAGAAAACGAGCACAATAAAAAAAAACAAAACAAAACTTATTAAGCTTGCAATAATCAGGCCTAAAAAGGCTTATAACTTGAAATTTCAAGTCATTACACTCTCAAATCAATGAAGCGTGCATTATTCATTTACATTTATTTTAAATTTAGTTCAAATTTTTGTGAACACTTTTTGGAAATTTTTTTTTCTTTCTATTTGTGTTTGACGAAAAAAATTTGCGAACTGGACAAATGACCACTATTTTGCCAGATCGTAAACATTCTCTAACACTAAATAAACTCTTACAGGCTAGATGCGACTTTTCTCTCTTTTTTATGATCTTAATTGTTTCTTCGAAAAAGGAAAGTTGACAGCTATAAATCCTCCAGTTACGGCTCATTGGAGATCTATATCTATTCGTTCTAATGGAACAATTCATCCAAAACGTTTTATATAAGTAGATAATATATCCTAGGTTTTATTTTGGCTAAAAGAGACACCTTATTTATTTCATTGCGTAACAATAGATTTAGTTGGCGATAAATTTAGCGCTGTCACATCCAGCATTACCGCACTAAACAAAAACACTTTATCTATTTTATCTATCATCTAATTCACTTACAACAAGAATTTATCATTTCGATCAGCTTTTTACTTGTTTGGCCCTAGCGATGTTATCTTAATCTAGAGAAGAAAAAAATTGCTAATGCATTTGCCATATCTGCACATTCTCAAAATGTATTTGTGTCATTTGTCAAAGTGGCAAGGCAAAGTTCTAGAAGAAAAAAAGTATAAAATGAACATAACATTATTTTTTTGTTGGAGCAAATTAATCATTTTAGGAAATTTCAATTAATCATTGGCCATTTGAATAGATAGTTTTTAAGAATTGAATGTGTATGTGCATATTTAGCTTAATGGGTTGGCCAGTGGTCAAAAATATCATTAACGGTAAGATAGCTCTGAGCTATACTTACATTTATCATTACTTTTTTTGTCTAATTGCTATGTTCAATCTTTTAATTCAGTGGCCTCGTCATGTCATATATTTATACAAAGCTCAAGTTCAGTTTTGGCCTCTATTTACAATTTAAAGCTTGTTCTTCTCTTAAATCTATTTATTTTTAAAAAATTTGGAAATGAGCTCTGTGGAAATAACAAGCGGCTCAATCCTCTTTTCAGCCGTCTTCATTCAAAAATTATGATCTATTAAGATAACTTTAAAAATCATGCAAAGAGTTCAGCGTTGTTTTAAATTTATTTATTAAGCTAAATGCGTTTTAGACCTAGCTGTAAGGTTGGCATCATGGATTAATATTCTTCTTCTAACATGTACTCCCTGTGGAACATAAGGCATCCATATTAAACTATCCTTGGCGGCAATCATATGCCTGACCCCATCCAAGTTTCATCTCTTTCAGCTCTCTTTCAATTGTTCATAATGGTTTACCATTCTTCTTCTAACATGTACTCCCTGTGGAACATAAGGCATCCATATTAAACTATCCTTGGCGGCAATCATATGCCTGACCCCATCCAAGTTTCATCTCTTTCAGCTCTCTTTCAATTGTTCATAATGGTTTACCATTCTTCTTCTAACATGTACTCCCTGTGGAACATAAGGCATCCATATTAAACTATCCTTGGCGGCAATCATATGCCTGACCCCATCCAAGTTTCATCTCTTTCAGCTCTCTTTCAATTGTTCATAATGGTTTACCATTCTTCTTCTAACATGTACTCCCTGTGGAACATAAGGCATCCATATTAAACTATCCTTGGCGGCAATCATATGCCTGACCCCATCCAAGTTTCATCTCTTTCAGCTCTCTTTCAATTGTTCATAATGGTTTACCATTCTTCTTCTAACATGTACTCCCTGTGGAACATAAGGCATCCATATTAAACTATCCTTGGCGGCAATCATATGCCTGACCCCATCCAAGTTTCATCTCTTTCAGCTCTCTTTCAATTGTTCATAATGGTTTACCATTCTTCTTCTAACATGTACTCCCTGTGGAACATAAGGCATCCATATTAAACTATCCTTGGCGGCAATCATATGCCTGACCCCATCCAAGTTTCATCTCTTTCAGCTCTCTTTCAATTGTTCATAATGGTTTACTAATCTTCTTCTGAGCCCGTATAGCCGAATTGTTTGTGTGTTAGTCGTGCAAGCAGAGAACCGAGGGTTCAAAGCCTGCTGAGGGTGAAAATATCTTCAAAATATCTCTGCAGTTAGGGACGCATGTTTAAACCCCTTTCATCATAAAAATAGGGGAACTATGTTCGGCTGGGTAATAATTGCGGTGTAGATGATCAACTCGATGCAGTTACCTCTGTGTCAGACTGGATCTGTTGCTCAAAAAGGTACTAGAGAAGGAGATGAGCGCCTCCCCATTATTCGCTAGGATGGAAAAGGGACAATTATTATTATTATTATTCTGTGCTCCTTTTGGAACATAAGGGATCCATACTGAACAATCTTTAACTTAAATTTTATCTTTTTCAATTGTTAATTATGGTTTATTTCTGGTATAATGTATTCATGGCTGAATCTTGATCTCAGAAATTTAACCAGAAGTGTGTTTGATCTATCAGCAGTTTTTTTTTATTTTTAGAGCTAAATTCAGACAAAATTTTATAACTCTCACAATTTTCAAAAATTTTTATTTTTTGAGAAGTAGACTTTAAAATAACAAAGAGTAGGGATTCTTTAAAAGATTTGTGTGACATGCAAGTCCATTTTACGCCTCAATCAGAGTAAATGTTAAAGTGTGATTTCAAATTGATTTTTTAGAAGTCTATTTTTTCCATTTTTTGCAAATACTGAAAAACTTAGTTCTCAATTAAGCAAATTTGTAAAAGGCCCGAATTCTTTTCGCTTTTATTTGGCTTTTTAAATGTTCATTATTGGTGATCTATGTAAAGTTTTGTCTCTAGAGTGTTTGTTGTTGTTCCTTGGGAGTGAAGCGAGCAGTGATTACGAGCTGCTTGGCTTTAACTTTTTGCTTAGAGCACGTCTTTTTGTCTTGCGACTCGCTAGGATCTCAAAGATCCAATTTGGGCGAAGAACTAGTTTGACACAGTTTAAACAATCAATGTTTGCGAACAATATTTGAAGCTATCAAAAGCTAATCAAATGATCTTTTTTTATGATAGTTTTAAAAAAAAAATTTTGTTGCTAAAACACAAAATTTAAAGAAAGTGAGAATAAAAGATGAGAAAAAGAAAAAAAGTAAATAGATAGTGTTAAAAAAGATTACACTTGAACGATTTTGGCCAATCGAAGCAATAAAAGCAGGCTCACAATCGCTTTTTTTTATTTTACTGTAAGAGAAATTCTTATTGATTTCCAATGAGAATCCGTTTCGCGCTGTTCATTTGTAATCAATTGGCCAACAAAATCAACCCTAATGAGCTTTTAGCAAATTAGAACTTTTGACTAAGCAAATAGAAAACAACTAGCTCGATTGGTTGTTGTTTTTTTTTATTTTTGTACAAGTGGATTATTTACTAAATAAGAAAAATACGCATCAAAAATAAAGAAAAATAAATTTTTTCTTATTTGCGTATGTATTAGTTTAGAGTGGCAATAATTGGCCAAAGCTATTTTGGCTGATCTAAAATGGTGCTTAGCTTCAAGTTCTTGTTAAACTTTGCCAAGTCTATTTTTGGACTGCATCCTCAGCTTTGTTCTCCTTTACTTGATCCAAAAAAAATTTTTTTTTCATTTTCATTTTTTTCTTGTTTGTTCTCAAAGAAGCGACAGAGATTCACCAAAAAAATAAAAAACAAAAAAAGTAATCATAATTGGCCAAAGCTATTTTGGCTGATCTAAAATGGTGCTTAGCTTCTAGTCCTATTTTTGAGGACCATTGCAACTAATGAAAGCTATGGCTTAGCTTTAAATAGAGAAGTGATTTTTTTGAAATTCGCCAAAGACCAAAAGACGAACCATGTGTCTGTCAACGAGAATTTTGCTCGAAATATTTCAAGTGCAACTAGAGAAAAAGACTGCACGCTGGAATTTCAACTATTTTAACGTTTTGCCTCTTTTCTAGTGTTTTATTCATGCGCCCTTTGCATTTCGAAATTTACGCTATTAAGTTTTATTATCAAATATGTATTTTCTACTTATTATTGTCAAAATCCAAGTAGAACAACAAAGAACAAACGAGATAAATCAACTTGCCAAACACTGAAAATTTTCATAAATTTTGCAAGAAGAAAATACCCAAGATTCATCCAACTGTATCTTTTCTACCATATTTTCTCTCTCTCTCTTGTGCTCTCTCTCTTCTTATTTTTTAACTTGAAAATTTAATTTTAGCATTTGAAAATATCTTTGTTGTTATACCTTTTTTTTCTATCTTTTCAAACACTATAACTAGAAAATTAAGAGAGAGAAAGAGATAAATAGATAGAGAATGCCTTTTTGTTTTTTTCTCTCATTCTCTCTCATTTGGTGTTAGAAAAAAAATTTTTTTTAAAACGTTTAGACAATTAACTTTAATATGGAGAAAAAAACTTTTTCTTTTCTTTTTTTTTTTAAATTTTATTTGATTAAAATCAATAGTGTTCTAATTGTGAATCAGTTTTTTTTGTTCTATTCAAAGAATACCTTTAGACCAAAAACTAGAATTGATTGCCACAAGCCCGCGCTTGCCACCATGAACCAAACCAAAATTAGAAACGGAATAGCTGGCAAAAAGTTGTTCGCCAACTACGAAAAGCCGGGCCCGATGTCCAAGGGCTCGACGAGCTCGGCGAGCGACGAGTCTCTGTCGCCGGGCTCGTCGCCGCTGGCCTCGCCGACCAACTCGGACTTCCAGGCCAACTGCCCGCTCGACCTGAGCCGCAAGAGCAGCGCGCCAAAGCCAATCGACCCCAAGGCCGAGTGCGAGAGCGAGTCTGCGGCTCACAACGCCGTGCCTCCGGGTCAAATAAACCCGGCGCTGATTGCCGCAGCCAGTGCCATGTTCGAAAGCTTCTCCTCGTCCAAAAATCAAAGCCCTAACATTGCGCTGCTCGCCCAAGGCCTCAACTCTCTAAATTGCTTTTCCAATTTGTTCAAATTTCCCAATCTCTACATGAATTACCTGACCAATTTGAGTGAATCGAGCCAAACAGGCGCCAATCCCCCGAACAATGTGTTCGGCCAGTTCAAGCCGAGCGCGAGCCTGAATGAAAAAAAATCCAATGAGCCAAAAAATGTGCCACCTCCATTGAACCTACTGAACAGTTCGGTCGGCTCCTCGGCGTCCTCGTCCACTTCGTCCTCGTCCATTTCGTCGCCTCCCTTTCCTCGCCTCAACGACTTTAACCTCAATTTGCTCAACGGCTTCAAAAGCGACAAGGAAATGCTGCTCGGCTCACTCATGGCCAACAACCAACTGAACGGTTTGTTCTCGCCGGCCTCACTGCTAGCCCAGTCATTGAACTCGAGCTCGTCGCCGTTTCAGTCCGAGGCCTATGCCGGCATACTGTCCAATCTGCACATAAACCAGCCCAGTTCGACTAGTGAGAGCAAAGCGGACCCTCAGCTCAAGAGCACAAGAGGAAGACAACCTAAGCAAAAGTTGGACGAATTGAGCGAGCAGGAAGTTTACATCAGCTACAATGAAAGCGACGACAAGGAAGGAAAGCAGCCGAGCAAAAAGGCCAAAATTGACGACGTGTCGTCCAATTCCATAAGCGGCAGTGTGCAAAAGCCCAAAAAAGGGCCCAAGTGCAGGAGTTTGGAGGCCAAATCGCCTTTGGATGCAGCCAGTAGCCTAAAACCAGTCATTGACCCCACCAATATCAAGCCAGAAGTAAATAATTGAAATTTTTTTTCGATTTAAATTTTTAAATTTATATTTGTTTTCTTTAGCTTTTAATTCATGGTGGATTTGGTGTTAAGAATCCAGAATACGAAGCACTCAACAATGATATTAATCTATTTGAATGTAAGAGAGTTTTTGTTTGTATTAATTTAAATTTTGTTGTTAAGATTGTTGAAAAAAAATTGACAAATTTTAAAAATTATTTATTTTTTTTGCATGTTTACAGTCCAAAAATATGCTTCGCATTTTGGGGATTTTTTGTCCAAAATTTTGGTTCAAATGTAAAATGATTAGATTATTTCGCAAAGGGATTATTTTTTTTATTTTTAGAATTTTCGATCTACTGATTTGAATTTTAAATTTCGACAAAAATTTTTTTTTTGATTTTTTTTTAAATCTATCTCACTGCTAGATTTTTCAGGATAATAGTAATGATAATAATAATAAGCTACAGCAAGCAAGCTTGCGGAGATGACCTACTAGGAGGACATCTATTGAAGTCATTGTTTAATTTAATCTAAGAAAGTATTGTGTGGAATTAAGCAAGTATTATGTACAAGAATTTTACAAAGGAAAAATATGCAAGAATACAGAAATAGAATTACATAATAAAAGATTACAGTTTAAATACCATTACAAATCAAATAAAATTACAATTTAAATAGAATTACAATGAAAAAATTAAAATAGAAGAAGTATACAATAAAAAAAGGTGGAAGGAACTAGTGCGCGTTAGTGAAATCATATGCTAGACTTGAAGGCGTCGTACTTATTCATGAACTGGTTGATTGATTGAGAGTCGGTAACTTCGGCTGGCAGCGCATTCCAATGGTTAACAACTCTGTTCGTGAAGAAGTTGGACCTCTGCATACATTTATTTCAGGATACTTAAAATAATTTTTTTAAATCTTTATAAATATATAACTACTAGATCTTTTAAGGACAGTCATAAGAGACTTAGTTTTTTTAATTTTTAGAATTTTCGATCTACTGATTTGAATTTTAGATTCGAGCGAATTTCGATTCTAATATTAATCTGAAATTCAGTATATATTAAGTGAAAAAAAATTCTTTTTATGAAAAATAAAAATAAAGATAAAAAATTTCCAACATATTACATGTTATATTGCACTTGTTTTGAGCCAAAAATAAATTCAATAATTCTAATTAAAAATATCAATAGGAATTAAATTAAATTTTTGATTTTATTTATTTAAAAAGGAAATTAAATTTTGGGTTAAAAAAGTGTAGCAATAAATTTTTCACTTTCTGTTTTTTTTTGGTCGAGAATTATCTTTAATTTTAGTTTTTCAATTTATAAAATATTTTTGTTCTATTTGTACTTAATTTGACATCGGCTTGAGTTACAGTATCAAGCGTTTATAATATAAGTTCTTAACATTTGATAAATTGAAGATTTGACCATACTTAAAAGAAGAAATTTTCTAAACAAATGTTCCAATCTTCTTTCACCTTGATTATTTGACCAAATTTTAAAAACAAGAAAACATTACTTATTTAATAAAAGGATTTGTTTTGCTTTTTTTAATTGAATTTTTTTCCTAATTATGTAGCTGTGGAAATTTTGGATGACCCAGAAAATAAATACAGATGCAAAATATGTCAAAAAACATTTAAACTTCAACGCTTGATGAACCGTCACATGAAAAATCACAGCAACATTAAGCGATATTTGTGCACATTTTGCCAGAAGGGATTCAATGACGCTTTCGATTTGAAACGACACACTCGCACTCATACCGGAGTGAGGCCATTTCAGTGTTTTGAATGCGACCGCAAATTCACTCAACGATGCAGCTTGGAATCTCATCTGAACAAAGTTCACCAAGTCGAGCTTTCTTTTAAGTACAAAGAAAGACGCGCTAAATTGTACGTGTGCGAAGACTGCGGCATCACAACCGAGGACCCCGAGCAGCATCTAAATCACTTGCAAAAATTTCATCCCAATTCGCCTGCCCTCAAGCGAAGCTATGACCGAAGGATCATCAAAATACCTTCAAACAAGGACGCCAGTCACAATTCGAACAGCAACTCGAACAATTGTGATGCCAAATCATCCATGACCAACTCGTCCACCAATCACTCAATTTCCTCTTCGATTCCTTCACCATTTAACCCAAGTGAAAATTACCATAACGAAAAAAGTAGATTTTTGATGTTTTTCTAAGAATTTTTTGTTTATTTAAAAAATTTAATTTGAAGACAATGATGAGTCAATGTGCTACGAAAATGAAGACTTCAGTCAATATGATGCAACGAATGAAGAATGTGACGAGAGTGTTGGCTATGACCAGCCAGAGTTCAATTTTGAGAGTGATATCAAGCTAAATGAGGAAGCAACGCCTGAGAAGAACCAAAATGTTACAGGTCGCAAGAAAAGCCGCAAATCTCCCAAAAGCATGATCAAGTATAAGGCTGAAATTGCTGAAGATGAAGAGTTTATTGAGGATGAAGCGGCCGAACTTGTCGACGAAGAAACAGACTTAAATGCAGAGAATCAATTTTGAAAATCTGATTTTAAAATTTGCGATTTTTTTTCATATAAAATGAGAAGTCATTTAAATAAATGACAATAGCTCATTTTATTAAAAAAATTTTTTTTTTTTTAGTTCGACAAAAAATATTTAGTTTGAGACAAACTTTTAGTTGAACTCAATTATTTATCAAGCTCTTCATTCGGATTGTAAATGATAGATTCATTTTAAAACTTGTATGATTTAATAAAAGTTTCTAAAAGCCTAAAGAAGAGCTGGCTTTAGATTAAATGAAGTGTACATAACAAAACATCTTCTTTAGAAAAAATATAAAAAGTCTAACAAAAAAATTTAATGCTAATTTTATTTATTTTTTTGTCTAAAATGAGAATTTAAAATTTTTAACATCGGTCTTGTTTTTTTAATTTGTTTTTGTTTTTTTTTTTATTTAATTTTATTTTAAATAGTCCAAAAATAAAAATAAATAATCTAATCCTAATTTGCCATTTTTTTCAAAGTGTATTCTCATATTAAAAAAATTTTTGAATCAAAATTTCTTTTTTATTAACCATTAAAAATATGTAAACAAAATTTTTATCAAAAAAGGCATTTTCTATTTTGAGTTGATTGATTTCTATTCTCCTTAAGAATTAAATTTAAAAGCAATTATTGTGTTTGATTTTTTTAGAAATAAAATATTATCGATATCAAAAAGCCTTAAAAATAGTTTTTATTAAGTTTTTTGAAAAAAGATTCCAAATTTAATTTCTAATAAATCAATGAATATTTTGATTGACATTATTTAAGAAATTAAATAATTTAATTTAAAAAAACAAGAATAATTTTTTTATGTCATACTTTTGAATTATCCGAAATATATCTCTAATATAAATAAATAAATAAATAATAAAAAATTTGGGGGAAACGGCATACCGCCTTCTTTTAAGTCCCCCTTGCCAAAATTTCGTATAAAAATTTAGATAAAAAATAAAATAAATATCTCTAATAACACAATCCAAATGTCTAATTTAATTTATAGGATTTTTTTTTTAATCCTTTGATTTTTATTATGTGACCATTTTTAATGTTTGTTAACTTTTTGAATCAAATAATCAAGATTCTTTAAAATATTTTAGCAATCAAACTCAATTTTAAACAATCTGATTCATTTAAAAACATGGAAAATTAATGAGACGAAATACGGTTACGCATCACATGAATGATGATGAATGTAATTACAGAGTTAAATAAAATTTTTTTAAAAAATAAAATTTCAACCCCGTTAATTAAAAAGAAATCTTTGATTGAGGCCAGTGATATTCTTACAGCAGAAAATTTTTAAATTATATTCGAGATATTTTTCTATCATAATTTGTTTTTTTGTAATTAAACGATTAGAAAACATAGTTAAATTTTTAATTAAAATCCAAAAGATAATTAAAACCTTAAAAAACAATTAAAAAAAATACAAATTTGAATGAAATTAACTTTTGACTGGATTAGTAAATACTAATGATACTGGTCATTAAATTTTGAATATGAAAAATTGAAAAAAAATATCAAAAATATTTCAATAAATCTTAAATCAATAGTCTAAAAAACAATTTTTAGACTTAAAGAAACTAAAAATTCATTTTCTCAAAATGAGATAAAATCAGATCCACTAAAACAGTAATATCTAATATCTAAAAAATTAGATGTTCAATGCAAATGTTTTTGCTTGATTCCAAACATTTTATATTCAAGCGTTTAGAGTATTAATCATTTAAATTAAGCTTATTATTTCTAAATTTAGTAAAATATGAATTTTTATGATTTTTTTCCACTAATCAAAATTTTTTTTTAAAAATAATTTATGCAAAATTATGTCGACAAGCTCCTATTCAATGGATTTGGTGAAAAATTAATCGCTTGGATCAATGGATTTTTAACGGGGCGCACACAAAGAGTGGTACTTGGAGAATCATCTTCACAATGGGCTGAAATAACAAGTGGTGTACCTCAAGGTTCGGTTTAAGGACCTATTCTTTTTGTCATCTTCATTAATGACATGTTAGAGATGATTAAGTCAAACTGTGAAGCTTATTCTGATGATACGAAGATTATTTCAGTCGTTAAAAATTTCCAATCTTTGATAGATCTTCAAAGGGACTAAAACAAAGTATCAAATTGGTCAACGAATTGGTCTACTCAACTTAATACTGATAAATGTAAAGTTGTGCACTTTGGTTATTCAAACACAAGGTTTGACTATGAAATTAAGTCAGAGAGTTTGGGTCGACAACCCTTGGCAAAGTCGATTTGTGAGAAAGACCTCAGTATTTTTATCCAAAACGACTTAAAGTGGGATATACAAGTGAAAAATTGTACTGCTAAGGCAAACAAAGTTTTAGGAATGATCAAGAAAGCTTTTAATTTTCCTAACCAAGAAAACATTAGATTAATATACACATCATTGGTCAGACCTCATCTGTAATATGCTATCAGTTCGTGGTGCCTGTATTTGGAAAAGGATACCGCGGAGCTTGAAAAAGTACAAAGAAGAGCGACGTTCCGAACTCAAACATCTCGAATACCGGCAGCGACTCATGAGACTAGGCCTAAATGACCTGAAGACGCGAAGGTGAGGTGATTTGATCCAAATCTACAAATTAGTAAATAAAATGGAGAAAGTGAATTTTGTAAACGACATAAATTTTCGATCTGGGGCTGGCTCAAGCTGCGCTCACAATCTTAGAAGGTACAAAAAAACGATCCATAGAGAAAAAGTAAAAAATTGTCTTCCAAGATTTAACTTTTTTGTTAACAGAGTTGTGAACTATTGGAATAAATTGCCGGAAGAGGTTATTGAAGCAAAAAGCCTGAAAAATTTTAAAGTCGAAGCTTGATGACTGGTTGGCGAAAAAATGTGTAACGACTGCTATAGCTCTATCAGCTCACTTGAGCTGGTTTCAAGTTGCAGTTTATTTTACTACTACTACTACTACTACTTCTAAAATTTATAATTAAATAAAAATTTTCCTGTATATTTTATAAATATATTTTACCTTTAAAAATATTCATATTTTCTCCAATAAAAAATTAAACACTTTGTAACTAGCAAGTAGAGCTAAGCAAACTAGTTATATTTTATTTTATTCGTGTTAATTTGATTTTAATATTTAATTGATAAATTATATCTGCTCTTTCAATTATTTAGATTCAGAAAATGCCAAAATAAAAAAAATTGAATTGACATTTTCTTTTTTGAAACCTTCTTTTTAATTGAAATTAAATAAAGTTAACGAATTAAACTTTAAAATTTTTTACTAAAAATTTTCAATTTTTTTAATCAAAATTATTTTTATAAAATAAACAATCTAAAAATTTTCAAATTTCCTCTGGTTTTTAAAATTATAGAAATTATCCTGAGTAATACCCCATTTCGACTAGATTTAAAATTTATTCATTTTCGAGTACAAAATTATATTCTCATTCAGGTGAATTCTGATTTTTTACTTTTTATTTAAATTAAAAAAACTTTGAGCTCATAGTCTCGAAATTTTTTTCAAGTTTCCTAAATATCTGGCTTTCTTCAGTTATCGTTTTTCTTTTTTGTACTAAAATTTTACATTAATGTAAATTTTCTATTCGATTTGTGCCGCCTTTTTTAAGTTCTTATATGAATAAAAATTTAGCAAAAATATATCATTTAGAGGTTTTTAAAAGTTTTTATGAAAAATCACAATTCCTATTAACGGGTGTTCAAAAAAGAATGTTCAAAAGTTTGAGATTTAAAAATGTTCCCATAGACTAAATTTAACCAAATTTTGTTCAGTTATTTTGTATCATCTAATAATTAAAAAAATTTAAAAAACTAGTTGTTACAATTTTTATTAACAGAAATAGGCTATCTGGAACACCTTTGCCTATAGATGACGAATGTCCTCTGATGTTTATATTTTATTAATAGTTCATTTTAAAGAGCAAAAAAAAAAACAGATTTAAATGAGTCCCTGATCATTTTTTGACGATTTTTTTATCAAAATTTATTCTTAAAAAAAGACTTAAGCTCTGTAACTGTTGGTTTATATTTTTAGCATTATAGATGCATGTGAGCCTACCTTATTTTCAGCTGTTGTACCATTGATCAGATAATTTTTATTGCATCTCAATAATTTTAAAATAATCATGTACTTTGGCTCAAAAGTGAGAATTCAAAACAACTTTATTTTATAGTCAAAAAGGCAATTCAAGCTGATTTTGTTTGTAAAGTGTTACCATAAATCATGTGGACTAAAGTGTTACCATTTTATAGAAACAATTTTCTTGATAAAAAGCAGAAATAAAAAACTTTTAACAAAACTTTACATAAGTAAATTAAATGGCCAAAAAATAATTTGCAGATATAAAGAAAATTTATTTTTGATCATAAAATTTACCGTCAAAAACAAGTAGGGTAAATAATAAGGCTAAATGGTCATAAAGCACCTTTGATTGTTTGAGCTCAAAACCTCACTGCAGAAAATGAATCATTTGTATCAACAAATTTTTTTTCTTTTTTTTTCCACAAACATTTACTATAAGAATAAGAAGTGAATATTTCTTTTTGAATTGTATTTTTGAAATGCATACAATTTCTTAAAAAAATAAAAATTTTTGTGTTCTTAAGGACAAAAAATAGATCTTTTTAAGAAGGACTCAAATTCATTTTAAATTTTTGTATAGGGGGCTTGAGAACCTCTCAGACTATCTAACCAAATCATTTGTTATAAAATAATTTTTGCTTTACAAAAAAGAAATTATAAAATTATAAAAATCAATTTTTTTTTATCATTTTGACCTTATTGGAAATATAGAATCAAATCCAAAACTAGAATTTTGGTCAATTTAATATGCGACAACTAAATATTATTTTGATATATAATTTTAATTTTAATTTCGTGATAAGTGACAGTAGGGTTTTAAACCAAGCATTTGTCTAATTAAGTTGTTTTGTAATTTTTTTATTGAATCTCTCTAAAAATAAATCTAAATTTTGTGTTAAGGTATGAAATTATTTTTTTTAAATTACGCATTTCTTTGTAAATAATTGCCCATACTAAAATCTCCATTTTTTAAGCGAAGCAACAAATGATTTGGTTTATCGTTGATTTACTAATAAATCAATCAAAAAAGATGCACTTAAAATATCATATTTGAAGCAAATTTTCTGTCAACTGAGGGACAAATTTCTTCAAAGACATGATTTAATAATTTATCACATTATATTCTTAAAATGAAAATAGGAGTAGTAATGACCTGTCATCACTTTTTACATTTTATTTTAATTATCTTTTATTTTTTATTTTAAATAATTTTGATTTTATTTTATTTTTATTTTTGATTTTTTTTTAATCTGAAATAGCCTTAGATAAACAAAGATAAACAAATAAATAATAATTTCAAAAGAAAGCTAGTAGATAGAAAAATTTGCTGAAAAAAAATTTATCTTAAAAAAAACTTACAAAAGAAATATAGGCCGTATTTTGATTGATCGATCGCAAGTGTTGCTAGCCGATATTATAAGTAATCATAAAATATTTCTTAATAGCGTAAAGAAAAATAGGTTCTTGAATACAAGTCAAAAACTTTGGAAATATATCTTTATAAAAATGAAAATATAATCTAATTAAGACAAAGCAAATTAAGACTTCTTAATTTCATTTTTTGGATAATAAATTTTTAAAATAAGCCCCCATAGCGCAGTGGATAGCGCGATGGACTTCTAATCCATAGGTCGAGGGTTCGATCCCCTCTGGGGGTGGTCCTTTTTTTAATCAAAAAAAAAAATTAAAACTAATTCAAACTAATTAAAACGTGTATAAATAAATTTTTGAATTTCATAATTCTCAAATCAACTTAGTTAAAATTCAAATCTTTTAATTCATAATAAATATTAAAAAAACAAAAAAATTTCAAATGATCAAAGATTAATTTGTTGAAATAACTTAATAAGGTTTTGGTATGGAACTTTATTTTGATTGATGACCGGACAAACATTTTGATCCAACATTTGAATAAATCTTGATAAATATTCAGCCTGTGAATAATTCCTGATTCGAATTCTCAATTTATTTCCACTTTCGCAATAGTTAACCAAGACAAAATATGTTCCACAGATAATCAGTGTAGCAAAAAACAAAAATGATAAGGTTGATAAAAATTTTTGACATCCTCCTTTTAATTTGAAAATAAATTCTTATTTTCTATGTTTTTTATATTTTCTTACCCGATTTGACATGTTTATTTGGAAAATTTGAAGAAGATGAAGTATTTAAATTTTCGTTAAATCCTTCATGTTCCAAATTTTCTATGTTTGCTTGTTTTTGTTGAAGCTTTTTTTGCTCTCGTTCACGTTTTTTCTGTAATTTTATCTCTTTTTCTTTGGCTAACTCTTCAGCTTGTTTCTTTGCTTCTGTCTCTAAAATGAATAATTTTAAAAAATATGATGAAATGGGTAAAAAAAGTTAAAAAATTTAGTTGGATTCTAACATATTATAATTTCCTATTATGATGTGTTTTTACTTTTCAAAATTCTTAAATTTGATAGAAAAAATAATCAAAACTTAAAAAATTACAATTAAATTAATTTTTTATTGATTTATCATCTATAAATACTGAGTTCTTATTCGACTCAAATAAATCAATTTAACTTTCAAAATTTACCCTCTTTTTACTCAAACAAAGTTAATTTAAGTAATTAAAAAAAATCAAAATCAAGAATATAAAAATTATAATATTTTTAATTTTGAAACAAAAAAAAAGAAAAAAATTACGATAATTACATTTAAATTTAATTTATGAGCAATAAAATTTAATAGAAAATATATAAAAAAAATCTTAATTTTTTATTTTTTTTATCTGTTAAATAGAACTTTTTAAGAGGGACTCAAATTCATTTTAAATTTTTGTATAGGGGACTTGAGAACCTCTCAGACTATCTAGCCAAATCATTTGTTATAAAATAATTTTTGCTTTACAAAATAGAAATTATAAAATTATAAAAATCAATGATTTTTTATCATTTTGACCTTATTGGAAATATAGAATCAAATCCAAAACTAGAATTTTGGTCAATTTAATATGCGACAACTAAATATTATTTTGATATATAATTTTAATTTTGCTTTTAATAATATAAATATTCTTTAATTAGCTGCTCATGAAATAACATAAATAAATTTTTAACATTGATGGCAGCTTTTGGATGGTAAAAAGTTAACTTTTGGTCACAGGTACAATAAAAATATAAAAATTGTCCTTTTTCTATCCTAGTGGATAATGGAGGAGGCGCTCATCTCATTTTCTAGTACCTTTTTGGGCAGGCTTCGATCTTACACAGAGGTTACTGCATCGAGTTGATCATCTATACCGCTATTATCACCCAGTCGAAACCTGTCCCCCTATTTTTATGATGAAAGGAGTTTAAACATTCGCTCCGTATTGCAAAGATATTTTGAAGATTTTTTCACCCTCTGCGGGTTTTGAATCCTCAATCCTTTGCTTGCATAACTAACACATAAACCATTCGGCTATATGGGCTTTTTTCATAGGTACAAGGCGTATGGTAATTTTTTGAATTATTTACCTTTTTTTTAATAATTATTTTTTTTCTTATGCATTACCTTTTTTTCTACGGATTTCAATTTGACGTTTTCTTTCCTCTTCAGCGGCTACTTGTTTCATATATCTGACAACATTGATGGCGCATTTTTTGCATTGAGTTTCATCATTGCATTCACCAGCTACTTTTTTTAACTCGGGATCCAACGGATTATCTTTTAGATCAAGCCATTGCAGACTCTTAAGTTCACTAAAGCTGCCGGGTAAACTTTTGAGTTGATTTCCCAGTAAATCTAAACACTTCAAATTGACCAAAGAACCAATGTTTTCGGGCAATGACTGTATATGGTTTTTGCTCAAATCTATTTCTTTTATATGCTGTAATTTGGATATATCTGACTAAAAATTAATTTAAATGAATTTAAAATGTTGATATTAAAAAAACTCAAAATTACTGGTAAATTTGATAAATTATTAAATGACAAATTTAGTCTTTTTATCTTTGGATATTCGAGCTTTATTAAAAAAACAATAAAATTTATTACTTGAAAATTTTAAGCAAAAAATTACAATTTCTTTGACAGGAATTTTTTCTAGATTGCACAAGCTCAAATCCAAATAATCCTCAGTAATCTTTTCTTTTAAATTAATTTTTTTCTGAACAACCATTTTTTGAACTTTTTTTGAAGTTGTAAAAATAAAAAAAATTCAAAATTTTCTAACCATAAATGTAGACGTGTCTTGCACTATCTAAACAATTTTCTAGAAATAAACTTTTTTTTTAATTTAAACTTAACATTAAATGTAATTTATTCATTTGAAATTAGAATATTTGAAATATTTACAAAAAATAAAAACGATAGATCAAAAATGGTTACTTATGAGTCTAATGATCAGGATGCATCCTTGAATTTGATTCTAAACAAGTTCAAAGAGTTGAATGGTAAATTTGCTAAAAAATTTATTTAATTAGTCTAAATTGATTGTTTTAGATTCACAAGATTTAGGAAATACTGAACAATATTTGATAGATGCATTCAATCCTGACAGTAACATTTGCCTGATTTGCATTGAACAAATTGAAAACAAGCAACCAGTAAATCTTGATTTTAAAATTAGTTATAATTTAGAAAAATATCTTATTTAGATTTGGAATTGTGACGGATGTTATGCTCAATATCATATTGTTTGTATCCAAAATTGGATTCGAGACGGGTCGTATCAAACAATCAAACAAAATTTTAATACAGATTCAAATCAAAAGGAAATACCATGGAATTGGTAACTAAAATTGTTTTTATGAGGCAAAAAACTAATTGATTTTCATAGTCCAAAATGTCGTAAAGAATATAGTAAAGAGAGCTATCCATCAATTTATCATTGCTATTGCAAAAAAGTCAAAAATCCTGATTTTGATCCATGGGGCGTACCTCATTCATGCAATAGGCGCTGTGACAAACCAAAGCAATGTGGTCATTCATGTCTAATGTTGTGCCATCCTGGTTCACTTACTTAAATCGAAATTTAAAAATTTTAAATTTGCTAACCCAAATTATTGAAGGGCCATGTCCACCCTGTCCCAAAATGGTAAAAAATACATGTCACTGCTCCAAATCAAGTCCAGTAACGAGAAGATGTTGCAACAAATTTTGGTCATGTGATAAAAAATGCAACAAATTATTGACATGTAAACAGCACTTATGTGAAACTATTTGCCATCCCGGAGATTGTGCTCAATGTAACAAGACAAGTCTCCAGTTTTGTAAGTGCAAAAAAAAAAGAAAAGAAACTTCTTGTACTCAAACAATTTGGGAATGTGGACAGGTATATTAAAAGAATGCATGCTAATTATATTTTTTTTAATTTTAACTTAAGAAATGTCTTAAACCGTACAGTTGTGGTTACCACAAATGTGAATTTATTTGTCATCCTGGTGAATGTGGAGAGTGTCCAAGAAGTTTAATAAGAACCTGTCCATGTGGAAAATCTAGTAATTTTAGCACTTCAAATATTGTTTTCAAAGAATTTAATAGAGAATAGCTTCAAAAAAGCCATGTAATATAGACATACCAACTTGCGGAGACACATGTGACAAAAAACTTTCGTGTAATATTCACAAATGTGCGAATAGATGCCATTATGGCCCTTGTGAGCAAGTAAATTATAATGACTAATTATGAGCCAGAAAGAATGTTAAATTTTTAAAGTGTCGACAAGTCGTTACTAAAAAATGTCGATGTGGTTCAAAAGAAAAACTGCTACCGTGTCACATGGAATTTACTTGTGAAGTTAAATGCAATAAATTGAAGAATTGCGGAAAGCATAAATGCAATAGAAAAGTGGATAGAATTTTTATTCAAAAAATAATCAAATAATTGTTTATTTTTGAAGTGCTGTGATGGTAATTGTTCATCATGCGAACAAATTTGCAATAAAATGCTTTCGTGTAAAAATCACAAATGCCAAAGGTATAATTCAAAAGGATTCATGGAATCTAATTTAAATCTTAATTTTTAGTCTTTGTCATTCGGGAAATTGTTATCCGGTAATTTTCTTATTCCTTATTTAATCAAATTTTCAATTTGAGCTAATCATCAAGTGTCCTGTAATGGAAGAAATATATTGTCCATGCGGTAAGAGCAAAATTAAAGTTCCTTGTATCAAAAGAAAAGCAAATTTAAAAGTTCCTTGTAGACAATTGTGCAAGTATATTGAAAAAATTATTTAAATGATAAATTAATTTTATTAGAAAACCGACAAAATGTCATCACGAAAAAATTCAAAATCACAAATGTCATTACGGTGATTGCCCTCCTTGTCAACTGACTTGCGGAAAAAAACTTTCATGCAACCATAGCTGTCAAAAAGTGTGCCATTCAGCAGTTCTAACTGAAATAATTGAAAATGTAATTTTGTGAAAAAAGATTATTTTTAAACAAAAAAAATCTAACTCGTAAATAAAAAGAAAGAGCGCGAGGGGCCTTGGGTACCATTGAAAATACGTAAAGAAATTCTAAATATTGAATGTAAGCCATGCGTTCATCCAGTACCAGTCGAGTGTTTTGGTGCGCATGAGGTACTCAATGAAATCCGAATTTAATTGATTAATAAATTATTTTTTAATAAGATAAGTGATTTGCCTTGTCATAGAGCTAAACCTTTTAATTGTGGCAGAAAATGTGGCAGGATGCTAAGTTGTACACGCCATAAATGTGAATATGAATGTCATTTTATTTTAGAAAAAGGCAAAATCAACCAAAACGAGGTTTATTATCATTTATTTTTTAATTTTCTTCAAAATTCATTCCAAATAAAAGGTTTCAAGTAGCTGTGAAGAATGCACGAAAAACTGTGAATTAGCGCGCCCAAATGGCTGCACTCATGAATGTTCTCTAGGTGTTTGTCATTCTGGTGAATGTCCGAATTGTAAGCATCTTTTAAAAATGAAATGCCATTGCAAAGGAAATTTTATTTATGCCGAATGCCATAAATGGAATAAATCAAGTCAAATAGAGAAAATTAATTTGGCCTCGTGTAGAGTACCATGCAGTAATTTAGTAAGTTTTTTGGTGAATAAAAAAAATATTTTAAATTCCTTTTATTATTTCAAATAGCTGAAATGTGGTCATAATTGTTCACTTGTATGTCATATTGGTAAATGTTCTAAAGAAGATAATTGTTTGGAAAAAGTTGTGATTAAGTGCAAATGTAAAACCATTAAGAAAAGTTTTGTTTGCCATAAAATTAAAACTGATTCCTCAATTATTGTGACTGAAAAAGGCTTTGTCTTAAAATGTGGTGAAAAATGCAAATCTAAAATCACTCAAAAAACAGAATCTGATAAAACCCAAAAAATTGAACAAAAAACAACCGACTTTCAGATTAATTACTTAAAATTTTTTGTACCATTTTTTATTCTTTTACTTGCTATTATTTTTGGATATTTTTTAGCTATTAAAATTTAAAAAATTTATAATTTAAACTATGTTTTTGTTTTTTTTATTTTGATTAAACGCAAAAAAATGCTTTATTAATTTTTCAAAAGAATCGATATTATCTAATAAATTTTAATTTTTCACCGAAATAGTCTTTAGATTATTTCATTTAAATAGTTTCATAAAAATTTTCGGCGTATTTCCTGGTTTAGTTATGCGTGTAAAAAAATACAACTATGATTTAAAATTCATGCATAAGCGACACCTATTTTTATTTGAAAAAATAGCTTTAATGCTGAATTTACGAAAAAAGTGTAAAAATTTAATTTAAAAGAAACCATTCAAATAAATTATTCATTCGAATTTTATTTAAGTTAATTAAACAATTCAAGAAAATCATTCTTAAAAAAATTATTTTACTTTTTTACTTATTTTCCTTTTTATATAATTTAAATGACAGGGACTTTTTTTCTGCCTATGGGGCTAAAATAAATAAAAAATAAAGATGATAACAATAACCAGAGAATAACAATAAGAAAAAAGCCTTTAAAACACTTTGTTTTAAAATTTTTAAAATTTTTTTACTCTTTAATTAAGTACTAAGAGTTTTTTATCTATCTTATTATAAGCTAGGTTATTTTTATAAAAATTTATCTAGTAAAAACTAGAGAGCAATTTTTTTAACTTATTCTTAAATCCAAATTTCCTTTTAATTTAAGAGCTTTACTAATGATTTCTTGATATTTTTCATGTAATTTTTGTAATTAATTGAATATAACTTTTTTTTCAAAATAATTGTTTTGTTAATTTTTTTCTATCTTTAATATTATATTTTAAATTTTTTTGCACTGATTTTTCAAGACCAGATTTTAAGTTCAAAAAAATACAAAAAATTGAGTCTGATTGCATAAAACTAATTCAATAACTTATAAATCAAGAATATTCCTAATTATTTTGTGGGGTTCTCAAAGCCAATTTTTTCCTAAATATTTCATTTCAATATAAATTAGTAATTAATCTTTTTATAAGCTGATTTTGAATTATTAAGAAAACAATATTACTACTATTAAGTATTTATTCATTTTATTTATTTTTTTAGAAGTAATTAATAACTGTTTTAAATTTGATTAGGAAAGTATTCTTAAAGTAGCTAACTTAATTAAAATCGAGTTTCCAGTCAGAAACTGAATTTTTAAAATTTTATAAAACTAATTTTCTTTAATAATTTTTCGATGTTTCTTAAAAAAATTAATAAATATCATATATTGGTTAATCAGTAAAAAAATCTTGAAAAATAAAACAGATTCTACTAATTTATTTGAAAAAGCCCATATCTATTATATCAAGATTTAAATTCTCATTTTCCTTTTCAATTTTTATCTTCTTGAAAATAAAATTTTAGTAGATAATTATTGTTTACACGAAAAATGAATAACATATATTATTTGAAATTCATTTGTTCTGAAAATAGGTTAAAACAGTGAAACAAAAAATCCAAAATTGACTGTTTTAAGAATTTATTAAGATTTTTTAATGCTTTGACATTAAAATAGGATTTAAAAGAATGTTTTTAACCCTCTAAACTCAAAAAACAACCTGACAGAGCTCTTGAAGCTTTATTTTAATATATTTAAATTTTAAATTCACTTTGTCTTGAGGATTTGCAATTATTTGTTGATTAAAAAATATTTTTCTGTAATATTCTATCAGTATTTGAAAAGATTTTCTAATTAGAATTTGTTTATAAGATTATCCTTATAGTTTTTGTATCGTGATTAAAAGGATTACAACTTTTAAATGGTACTAAAGATAAATATGTGATGGACATCATGTTTTAGACTTACTTTTTGATCTTCTTCTAACTTGAATATCAAAAATAGGATTTTACTTGGTTTTGTAAAATTCGGTGCAAAAATATAGAATAAAATAACAAAAAAAATTTTTTAAACTTTTTAAAATTTCGTTATCTTGCTAACATTTTAACAATTTATAAAATTTAGTAAAAAAAGATAATTAATTTTTAACCACTTTTTTTTTAATTTAGAAACAAATTTTGGTGATTTTAAACTTTTCATGTTTTATCAGAAAGAATTAAATTTACATATTTTAAATTAGCGATATTTATTTGAAGTTTACACTAACTTTAATCTTAAAAATAATAATTGTCACTTTTCTATCCTAGCAGATAATGGGGAGGCGCTCATCTAGTTGCAGCGATATTTTGAAGATTTTTTGACCCTCATATTTTTTCCTTTGAACCCTCAATCCTCTGCTTGCATGATTAACACTCAAACCATTCGGCTATCCGGGTTCTTGTCAAGATCATAGTTAGAGGTTTTTTCCTTTAATAGAATCCATTAAAAAATTTTGCTTCATTATCTTCGAAATAATCAATTAAATCGTTATTTAGGAGCGAATGACATAGTTGTGAGGTTCTAACTGAGTCTAAGGTACTAGAACCTCAGTACTAGTATACGAACATTGTAAGTTGTTATTTAGATTAATTTTCAAAAATTAAAAAAACTTTATTTATTTTTTAGTTGGTAAATTAAATTTAATTAAATTAAAACTATTTTTAGATTATTTTCAATTTAGTTTCCTTAAGGATTTGAAAAGAAGATTTTATTTCAAAATTTTTTAAGAGAATAACAACATTTCTTGATAATTCCCTAAATTTTTTCGTTTGCTGATTTTATATTGTACTCTAAGGCCATTAAATAAGATTGAATAAAATTTCATTAGAAAGATATTAGCTTCGAGCTTTTTTTTGTTATTCATCGATTTGGTACATTCAATTTTTTATATGCTAACAAAACATTTGTTTAAAAATTGATTTATAATATTTAAAAGAAATTCTAGTTTTGATTTAGAAATTTTGGGATTGGTATAAATGCCATAATTACGAATTAGGATTTCTTCTTTCGTGATTAATGATTTTATCTTTAAAGTCTAATTGCAAAAGACTCCTATTGAGCATGACTGTGATGGCATACATTAATTTATGTAAATATTCTATAAACTTCAGCAAGCTTATATATAATTAAATATCAAGCTGGTTAAATAAAAGCACTTTAAAATAAAATTCAATCTTGCTTTGGAAATGAATTGGGGATATCAATTATTTGTGATTTAATGACAGGCATTATAAACTGTGAAGTAAAAATAATTTTATTAGATTTTAAAAGGAGGCGACAATAATCTTTCGATTCCCAAAAGCTTATACAACCATTTTTTAAGATACAAAGCTTTTTAACACTTAATGAAAAATAAAAAAAATATTTTCCATAGAAGTTGAATTTATTTTTTATACAATATATTTTTAGATTTATTAATTTAATTTAATTTTTTTTTAAAAATATTTTGAATTTATTTTATTAAGAAAAACGAAAATTTATTTTATAATGATATTAGATAACAAAAATTATAAAAGAATTGATTTTTACAAATTTCAAAATTTTATCCGAACTCAAAAATTTAATTTTATTTCACAATAGCATTTTAATTAAAAATATAGCACAACAATTTTGGTTTCTTTTGTTTAATTTCCATTCAAATATCATGTATATTTTATTAAATAACATAAAAAATATCCGAAGGTAAAAGTGATGTTGGGTAAAATAAGAAATTTTATGATTAATGTATTTCTAGCTCTTGCTATTGTTATGAAATTTTATACAAAATGCATATAAAAAAGGTTGTTTCATTTGAATCATCAGAAATTATTAATCCAGCTTTAAGAATTTACTAGATTTGTTCTAAAACTGAATACTGAAAATATCAAAATCAATTCTTTCTGCTACTCAAACTTACTCAATTATTTTTTTTGAAGATGTTGAAGAAAAATTTGATGATAAACAAGTTGGAAGTATTTTTTTCTAATTCAACTTATTAAACAGTTATTTTTAGAAATACAAAAATGAGTGAATTTTAAGAAACTTTTTAAATCTTAAGTAAATTGACAGCCTTCTAGACTAAATGACCGGAATTTTAATGACTGAAAAACTAATTACAAAGAAAAAATTAACGTAGATCATTTCATACTAACACCGAGGTTGTTGTACCTAAGACTCAGTTAGAACCTCACAACTATGTCATTTAATTGATTATTTCTTAGATAATGAAGCAAAATTTTTTAATGGATTCTATTAAAGGAAAAAACCTCTAACTATGATCTTGGCAAGAACCCGGATAGCCGAATGGTTTGAGTCTTAATCATGCAAGCAGAGGATTGAGGGTTCAAAGGAAAAAATCTGAGGGTCAAAAAATCTTCAAAATATCGCTGCAGTTTAAGCGTTTAAACTTTTTCTTTAAAAAAAAGGGTGTACATGATTAACTCGATGCAGTAACCTCTGTGTCAGATCGGAACCGTTGCTCAAAAATTTACTATAAAATGAGATGAGTTAGGATAAAAAAGTAACAATTATTATTATGATCCTGGTGGATTTTATCAAAAAAAATAATGATAATGATACATATTTTTCATTTATTTCTCTAACATCTCATTTTTAAAAAATTTTCTGCAATTTCAAGCATCAAATTATTGTATCGTATTAAAATTGTAAATCAAATTCAAAATTCAAATTTCTTAATTTTTTTATAAGTCCACTTAAAAAAATAAATATTTTTTTTATTACCCTGGGTCTATGTCAAATTTTAATAATTAAATTTTTTTTTTTAAATATTCTTTAACTTTTAAACCCTTGAACAATTTTACACCAGAACCCCATGGAGTGCTCTGCAAGGATTTACAGTGATATCATTCATGAATTTTTTCGAATCATTAAAAAAGGAAATAATAGTTAATAAATCTAAATTAAAAATACAATAAATGAAAAAAAAGTAAATGTATTTCATAAACCAGCAGTTAAGTCAAATAATAATGAGTTTTAATTGTGAATTTTGCATGAAAATAAATTTAGGGTTAATTAAGCAGTTAGTTCCTAGAGGAAGGATTTCAAAAATAAAAAAATAACAACTTGACCTAGTACTGCTAGCTTTAGTTAATTGTAGTGTATAATATTTGGCAAAACGTCAGAATATTAAAATTTAGCAAATTGTTTGAAAACAAGGAAATTTTTCGACTGAAAGGAAGCTGTCAAAATTTTGTTCAAGGAATTTAAATAAATATGAAAAATGATTACGGTTTGTGTGTGTGAATTTGATGCCTTTCTTCAATTTTCTAAATGCCTGCTATTCAGAGTGATAAATAGGAGCAAATAAAAAGAAGCTTTATAAAAAAATAAATGAATTTCGAATTTCTTTTCTCAAAAATTCAACTAGCATAATATAATACTTGAAATCAATTTTTCCTAATTGATTACACAAATATTTTTTTTATTGTTGTTCAAATTCGATTGTTGTGCCTTAATATCGGTTCTAGAGCAAATTATTAAAAATATTTCAAAAAAATATATATTAAATTCTGCCAGCAAGTATTAGCTTATTTTAATTAAAACCTTAAATCAACTAATACTTGTTTTTATAGAAAAAAAAAGTTTACGAATATCTTGAGTTCTAAACCCGTACACACACAATGATCTAATAGACAATATTTTAATCTTTTCATTTGAGATGCCAATCATGAAATCAATTAAGTTAATCAAATACTCAGTAATGTGCTAGATTCCGGTATGTGCCTTAAGTAGATATTGATTAATGCCAAGTTGCTGCAATAGTTTCCTTCAAATATGAGTCAAACTATTTGATTCAAATTTTGTTTTTATCCCCCTTAACATTTAATTTCCCAGAGCTTATCAGGTATCGGAAAAATAAATCAATAATCATAAATATTCACTATTGAAAAAACAGGTAGTTTAGGCATAATACTATTTGCTTTAATCAATAAAAAGAGCTTGAGTTTGGTTGTATGACAATTTTGGTTCCAAATAAGCAAAGTATTTAATTAAAGTATAAACAATTAATTGCTATTAGTTTGATGAACGCTTTTTATCCCTGAGCTTAAAATAGTTCAGCTTGAAAATTGATTATTTTCAAATATTGGGTTTATTGTTAAAATTGAAATTTATTTATATTCCAATTATGATAACGAATTAAGTTAAGAAATTGGGCAAAATTGTTTTTTTTTATTTTTCTTAAATAAGATTGTCTTGATTATTGATTTTGTTGTACAAGTTTTTCATTTACTTTGCTAGTTTATTTAAAAATTTGCTTCCTTTCTTGCCTCAAACTAAAACTTAATTAAATCTCTAATATTTGGATTTTTTTTCATTAACTAAAAAATTATTTTCTGTTCTAAATTATCTCCTATTGGTTTGTCTTAGTTTTTCTAAGCTTGGCAATCCATTCTTGGCACTTGTTATCTTAATTTAAGAACAATATTTCGACAAAATTAAATACTATTTCGGATAGTTTAAATTAAACAGCAAGTACTTATGTCATTTGGTTGAATGTTCTAGTATCATAAGAGTTAATGATTAAAGTAAAATCTCTAGTTGCATTCAAATAAACTTTATTTTAAGATTTGTTTTAAGACTGAACCAAAAATGCAAGTCTGTTTCGGTAAGAGAGTTAAATCTTAAAAAATCAAAATAAGTATAATCTTAAGTGGTTATTAAATTACGAATATTTTACCAAATTTTGTGTAAAATAATCGAACAAAAAAATTTTTTAAAATTTTAAGTAATATTAATTTTTACTAATTTTTTTTAGTAAATTTTTGATTAATCCATTTTAGGATTTGTAAAATTTGGTGTCAAATCACCATTGTAGAAACAAGTTATTTACAAATTTTCTTTTTTTTTTATTAATTGGAACAAAAATAACCAAGTATTATGTCAAATTTTTCATTAAAGTTTTTTTTTAATGTTTTAGTATTAATAATGCATTAAATTTCCCTTTAATTCTGTTTTAATTTTTTTAATTCATTTTGAATGTAAACTTTTTTGGATCAATAATTTTGTAATTTCTTTTTTTAATCAATATAAGATAAATATTTAGTTAACTAAATAAATAGAGGGTTTAAATTCAAAGATGTTGCGTTTGAATTGAATTCATTAGATTTTTTACTTCTCTAGAATTTTTTTATTTTCAATAGACGAGTCATTAAGATTGGATTCCATTATTTTATTTAATTGATTTAAATTCCTGAACTATAGCTAATTAAATTTTAAATAACAAAAAAACTTGTATCTAGGATTTTTTTTTAAAAAATGGTTAAATAAGCATCAAATATTTGGGCTATTTAATATTCGGGTTTAATTTTATGTATTATTCTACTCGTTAGATTCCAATGATATTTTCTTAATCCCTGAAGTTTTTATTTTCTAAGAACGGCATTAAGCAATTTTTGAAAAGAATTGAAAAATTTTCTTTTTAATTGTGTTTGATATGAATCGAAGGCAATGATGAACTAGCTAATTTAGACACTATGGAGAATGAGCTTAATCAAAGAATAATTAATTTTAGCTAATACTCTTGAAGCTAGTTTTAGATGAATAGATAATAGACCTAGTTATTTGTGCACATATTGGTTTTGGCATCATATTCCATTCAGTATTCGAGTAACCAAAATCTGGCAAAATAAACCAACAAGATTATCGGCCGAAAGAAGCCGCTGCTGAAAATGGGAGACGAGCAATTGACATTAAGGAAAGCTTATTCAAGAGGAAAACTGATAATTTAAAATTGAACAAATTATTTCAACTAAGCAAAGACAATTTTTCAAGGGAAAATTCGAGCAAAAAATTTACTCAATTTAAAATTTCTAATGAAACGAAACCAGGCTCAAAATTTCTTAATTTACTCACAACGATAGCTAATCATAGAATATCTTTACACCCGATTAGGCCAAGACAAATAAATTTGTCAAGCTCTACGAACACCATTTCCTTTAGGTCTAGCTTAGAGCAAACTTTGGACTCATTTGATGACTTGGATGAAGCCGATCCATACTACTTTGTCAACAAATACAATCCAGATGTAGGCCTTCGGACAGCTCTAGTGCTTGGCTCAATGCTTATTTCAATTGTTCTCTATATAATATGGCGGAATCGGTACCGATGTATTGGCAAAGGAGATGACCGAATACATGACGACTACAACTTGGAGTACTGGCTTCAACAAGTGGATAAACAAAAACTTGCTCAGTCTAAAATAAATGTTTATACTCCGAAACTGCCCGATATTGTCACAGATTCGCACCAGGCAACTGCGGCGTGGATTTTCGAGCACCAAAAAATTTGGCGAAACTTAAAAAAAACTCGCAATAATCCCTTAAATTGGCCGAATAGAAGCTATTGTCTGCCTGTCTATGACCGACTGACCAACAACATGAATTCTGAGAGTAGCTTTAACAGACCATTGCTTGGTCGGTTTAATCTATTCAAGCACAAGTCGGAGCAGACCAAGGGCCAGCTTAGTATCAAGGTTCCACTTCGTAAAAAGTCAGCAGCTCACATTGAATTAAATGAAAATACTCAATTGCTTATCAATTATGCAAGAGTAGACGCCAAGGATTCTAAATTGGGAAGGATGGTACAACCATTTAAAGATAAATCAAAGATTACTTTTTCGATTATTGACTCGAAAAAAGAAGAATTTACTAATGATAACTCAAAAATGCATAATATTTTAATAAATATGTTTTTGCACAATCGAAGACGTCGTCACAGTTGGCCCAGATGCAAGGCAGACTATTCCCATTTCCATTCATTGAACAAAGACTTACGCCAAAACTACGACTTCTTAACTCACAGTAGACAAATATCATTAAAAAAAACAAATGAACATGATAGACCATGTTCTCCTAGTGTAAAGGTTTATAATTCCAACAATAATGCAGCGGCTTCAAAATCTTTGCTTGACACAAAGGTCTAGATATAAAATTTTTGTAAATCAACTTTGAATGATTTGTGTAAATTTTTTTCCATGTTTTTTTTCTACCAAAAATAAATTTTAAATACCTCAAGTCTTATTCAGTGTTAATTCAATGGTGATTTTTTTGTACGATGCACAAAAAAATTAAATTTAATAAATTAATTTAAAAGAAAATTCATTGAAAAAATTAGCTATAGAATAAAAGTTTTTAGACTAGAATCATATTAATTATTGTTATTTGATCTTTTTTTATTTTTTCTATTTTTTTTTATTTATATTTTGTTTAACACCCTTTTACATGAATAAAAAACTAATTTGACATTACACTCTCAAGCAAAAAAGCAACTTAGAAAAAAAGCATAGCTTTCTACATTCATTCAAAAGCTGATAGATGCTTGAATACAGATTTTTTAGAAATTTATTTAATGCATTTTGTTTAGATCTTCATGATTTTTTAGTAAAACAACTCAATACTTATGTCCTATTTTGATACTAATCCAAATATTTTAATTACAGAGCTAAAGAAGAATTAATTTTTTAAGTTTTGAACGAATATTCTCAATAATCATAAGTATATCGTCCGCATCTGGAGTTTTCAGTGTCCGCTTGGAACCCGTATCTTAGAAGAGATATTAACACTCTTGAAAAACTCCAGAGAAGAGCAACAAGAGTCCCCACTGCTTTGAAAGGTATGGAGTACAAAAGCAGACTTGAGAGAACTTCAGAGAATGGGTCTCACATCTCTGGAGACTAGACGACAACGTGGTGACTTAATCCAACTTTTCAAAGTCAACAAGTGCAAAGACGACATAACGTGGTACAAAAAGCCTAATTGGTCCGAGAGACACGAGGAGAAGTCAACTAAGGCTTGAGATCGTGGCATCTTGTCAGCAAAGACACAACTTTTTTCATCAATCGAATAGCAAATGTATGGAACGGACTACCTGACGAAGTAGTCGCAACTGAGACGATAGACTCCTTTAAAATAAAATACGATCAACGTCAACTAAGACGACCGCTATGAGGGACAACCCCGCGAGTTATCTCGCTTTGCGGTCTTATTACTACTACTACTTCAACTACTGCTATATAATTTTTAAAATTTAATCTTCGATTGATTGATATATTAAAAAGAATGGATTGGATTTAAATCTTAACTTTTCAGTTTTCATTAGAAATACCTTCAGTATTTTTTAAAGGTGTTGTTTTTATCATATATCTGTTAGACATTTAAAACAAACTATTTTTAGTCTTAATTATTTTTTGTTTTAAAATACTCAATTTATATTTATTTTTTTACTTAATTACTTTTCTTTTAAAATTTTATCATCGCCAGAATTGATGTAAATTGAAAATAAATCTAATAATAATAAAATAACTTAACTGAAAAGAAAGGCTTGTTGTTCTCTCTTGAATTATTTTTTAGTCTAATGAGAAATAAAAAAATTTTTTTTTATTTTTTTAGGACTAATAATCGCTTTAAACCCAAGATTTCTCTGAATTCATTGTTTTGTAAATTTATAAAATTAAAATGCTAAATGATTATTAATAATTAAGCTGCTTTTAATTTTTATAAATAATGAATTAATTAAAATCAATAAGTTTGAAGTTCAATTTTTGATTGATGTTCCATTTAAAAGTAAAATGAATTTTTTAATTAGTTAAACAATTGATTATGAGTCAACTTTCATCTACTGTATTAGAAAAAAATGGATTAGAGTATGATTAAAATATCGAATTAAATATTTATTTTTTATGCAAAAAGTAGCATTTATTAGTGAAAATTATTTATTGCATAGATATAGAGAATTTTTTACTTTTTTTTGAGTTAACCAAAATTTTTGATAATGGAATTTTAATAAAAAAATTAAAGTTTATATTATTCAAATTGAAACAAATAAATTATATTATTTAATAAAAACTAATTAGGATATTATGGACATGTTAGTTTAACTATTAGACTCTAAATGAAACAAGTTAATTTTTAATTGATACTCAATGTTAAAAAGCGTTTGAATGATTAAATTTTATTAAACAAATTTATAAGAGTTTTTAGTTTGTTTATAATTAGATGATTTATAATGAGAAGAAACCTTAAAAAAATGTCTAAAAAAAAGTATACACATTTAAAATTTAGAATTCATTTAGAATAATTTTTTTAGAAAATTTTACCATTTTTATCGAATTAGTTTGTTTAAAAAATTCAGTCTGTATTTAAGAATTTTCTTATTTTTGGATTTAATTAAAAAGTAAAATTTTAATTTTTTAAATGAGAAATAATATTTATCTAAATTAATTAGATTCTTTTAGTTTTTGTACAAACTTTTTATACATTATACTTAATTTCCTTTTTTTTATTCATGGTTACCGAATAAATTCCGATTATTTATTCTAATCTTTATTTTGAAGTCAAGAAATTTTTTTTATTTAATTCAAAAATTATAGACAGGTCTTAGCTAGATTTTTCTTGAAGCGTTTGTTATAATATAAACATCAATTCTTAATTAACCAAAGGCAAATACTCTCTAAGTTAACACTTTTTAAATGATCTTTTGTCTTTTGAGCCAAAATTTTCAGTTTTTTGTTTAATTAATGTTTTTCTTCAAGGCATCCTTTGATACACATTGACAATGTATATACCTTGTGACATAAAATTTTTTTATTAGAAAGTCAAATTTTAAAAAAATAAATAAAAAATAAATAATAATACTTTGTAAATAAATGCTTTTTCGACTAGGCTTCACAAAGGGCTTGTATTGTTATTAAAATTTAAGACTGTTCTTAACCCATTGAATTTGAGTTTAAAAAATAAAAAAGATTTAAAAATTCAATTTACGTATTAAAATTTTTAATATTTAGAAATTCGACATGCAATCGAATTCGCCAAGAATGCCGCCTTTCAGCTACAACCTGTTGACTCGATACAGCAACTCTCAAAATTTAAATCCATATGATGAAGGAAGGCTAAATCAGTTAAAAATTTTAAATAACATTCCGGTGAATTATGATGAGTCACCATTTTTGTCTCTATTTGAAGACCCTTACGAGATAAGTTTTCGGACAAATATATTGCAACAAAACTCAAAAATAGACAATCGAGTAGAGAAAAATGCAACAAGATTTCCAAATATTCTGCCTGAAGTCCAAAAACAGCCAGAAAAAAAAATCGATTTTACTCCAAGGGATCATCTAAGTAATTCTTCCGAGTCAGATCAATACTATGTAAACAGCGAAGGAAGGCTGACTTCCTTAAAAACAACTAATCCTCTCAAAAATCCGTCAGTACATGAGTACTTATATTCATTGTCTGAAAAGAAAGACGACTCAGGTAAACATTAGTGATTACAGAGGCATTCCAAAAATTTTTATCATTATTTATAAAAGGATATGTGGAAAAATATAAAGAAATAAAATATAAAAGAAATAAAAAAATGCCAAATCCTTCCGAGTCACTAAAAGAATATAAAAAATTTAAAGAAAATGCCGGATTCGGATTTAATTTTTTGGACCCGATGAGGGCAAAAGAATCGACTCAAGTTAAAGTAATTAAAGAATATTTTTTTCAATATTAAATATATATTCGTGAATAATAAATTATCAATAGTTTATAAGGGCTTCAGCTTTATTTTAAGTTTTTATTTTCAGTGTATGAAAAAACGCATAAGCTATTTGAATATGAAAATTATTTTCAGCTTTAGTTCAAATTTTCAATCATATGAAATGGTTAAACTAGAGAAGTTTTTAGGTGATTTGTTTACACAAGAACTTAAAAAGTTTCTTTATTAATTATTTTCGCTTTTTTAAGAAGCCTCTCCATTCAAAAACAAGTTTATGGGGATAAAAATATTTTAGTTAGAATTAATTAATTAATGAAAGAAAGAAATACTAAAAACTAATTATTTATTTATTTTAGATAGAAAAAGTGAACAAACGTAATGAATATGCACATTATGTACGGGAAAGAAATTTGGCCATTTCAAATAAAAAAAACACATATGATCCGGAAGCACATGTTAAATTAGATACATTTCCCAGTCTACAATATAGTCGTTACAAAAACGAGAAAAAGAAATCTCATTAAAATTTCTTTTTATAAAATAACCATTTTCTAATGTAAATAAAAATTATGTAAATTTTTTTAAAAAAATTTAAATAAAATTTTTAAAAAATCAATTTTTCGCATTAAAAGTTTAATGGACAATTTTTAATCATTCTATCAAAAGTTAAATTGTTATTTATCTAATTTTCGCTAAGTCAAACAAAATATGGAAAAACTATTTCAATATGTAAAAAACTCTTATAATTTTTCCCGAGTTCTTAATTTCTCTCGGTCATTTGAACTTAATAACTTCCAAATAAGCATAAAATAAGAGATTAACCTTTAGAAAACAATATATTTTCCTATGTAAACTAGAGTTACAACTTTAAAAACACAAAATAACAAGACACCGTTTGAATTAAGTCATAAAAAACCTTTAGTATTCAAATAAATATTTTTTTTCATCTTGGAAAGACAACTTCAATTTTTCATCAAATGAGCCTTTGTTTACAATAGGAAACCTATATTAGAATTGGATTGACGATTGTCTTAGACAGAGATGAACATATCCATGATTGAGTTTTTTAATGGGACAATTCATCAAGGAAACAGTAGTGGCTCTTTTTGGGAAGGTAATTTGGTTTTAGATGGCATAACAAGTTATTTGATTTTTTTGAAAAAGCTTTTCAAATTCTGAAATGCAATAATCCAAAAATATGTAACCTTATAATGGCATTTAATGTTTACATTTTGGTTTCAATAATCTTATTTTTGGTATTCTTAATTAATTTTATAATTTTTTTCTTGAAAAAATTTTAGATTTGATTCTCTAGGTTATTGGAGTACTAATTCTCTTGCTGTGTAACAAAATTAGAAGACTAAATCTAATTCTTGAATTCAACCACAATTATACACATTCAAATGTAAGCTTTTTTTTATTATTTCATTTTAAGTACAAAAACGAGTTCTTGAATTACCCAAAGCATGGTTTTTGGTAATGTAGTCTAGAATAATTCTAAAAATTTCAGAAATAAAAATAACCAGAAAAAAGATATTGTAAAAATTAGCTGATTTTACAAATTTAAATGCATTCTTTTTTTTTATGAAGATTTAAATATTAAATATATATTCCAAAATAGCTTAACGAAAAAATTATTGTCTTCTTTAAATGCAATTTCACTGTCAATTTGACACACTTTACAAATTGACAGTGACACAAACTAATAAAATAATAATGACAGAATATAAAATTTCAGAAAAAAAATTATATATATACATAAAGCAGTCTATATTCTCCCTGTCGAACACAGAATTGATTTCTAAAATACCCTTCTAATGCAACCTTGAGATGTTCTTTTCGAAAAGCTGAACTCAATTTTGGCTTTAAATGCCATGGAAAGATTTCTCAATGAAAGAATTCTTAAAAAATTTTCAAAATTTTATTTCTAATTTTTTACTTTGTTTACTATGTTTAAAGTTACAAGATCATTTTATTTTATTCTATTTTTTGAAATAATTTGGTGGCCATTGTTATCAATTTCGTGAGCAGTTTCCTTATTATGTTACCATTTGGTCAATATTTCTTTGGTCACTAACTGAGCAAAGTGACATCGGTCACGAAACATGTGAATGTGGAACTTATCATTTGTATTTTAAAAAAGGACGAAATAAGTGATCCATCCAAATAAAGAGCAATATGTCCTTGTTCGATTAACGAAAAGAATATTTAAAAAACAACTTAATTGCTAAGGAGATCTGTGGGAATTGCAATATAAGAGGGAAATTCTTGCCTAACAGGACTGCAACCACCTGGAATTTACTTCCATCCTATGTAGTAAATGCGGTTACAGTAAACGGTTTCAAGTCGAGACTTGATGCACACATGGCGTCGGGAAGTCTTAGGAGATCGGTATATCAGGTTTAGTAATTGGCATAGCAGATAAGGATTTAGCTGATATAATGTAGCCTTATAAACTACGTTCACACAGGTTCGCCTGTGTCACAGCTTTCAATACTACTACTACTACTACTACTTATGCCACATCAAAGTCAAACGAGCTAATTGTCAATCAGCAACATGATTTTGCTGGAAAAAAGTTTGCGCACAAAACTTTAAGAAATAAAATTATGTACACCAAATTCTTCTCTTAAAATTCACTCTAATCCATCTAAAGCCAAAGCCTTTGGCAATCTTCGGGTTTCAAGATGAACTAGATCCTTTCTGAAAGGAAAAAGCAAGGTGTTTTTTTAATGGAAGTTATGAATCAGGCAATCAGATTTTAATCAAAATTTTTTAAAGTCACTAAAATTAAAGTCCGGAATTATATTTTGACCACAATTGCAAAAATTATTAGAAATTTTACTTAGTAATTATTTAAACAGGAAACTTTCGAAAGCACTTAAAATTCTAGGCCTTTTAGACTCGTGATGGTAAGATTCAAAAAAAATTCACGCAAGGCATGCATAAAGTCTAGTGTTCAATTCGCAATCAAGTTTGGGCACCATATACTCATAAAGACATAAAAATAATTTGAAAATTAAAGTTAAATTTAATGTAAGTTTTTAATTAAATATTTTTATGCAACTTGACCAAAACCATTACTTTTATGCACTTTATTCCATTTGTACCAATATATTTACTTTCCTAGTATCATATCTTTTACCATTTATATTAGCTTTTTAATCTAGAAAACTACATAAAAGTCATCAAATTTACTTACATAGATAGAGTTTTCATAGAGTAATCTTTTTTTCTAAATGAAAAAGATTTATGCTAGATTTTTTACGGATCGCTTACGATTGAAAATTAAAGAGAAGAAAATAAATAAAAAGAGAATTCGCAGCAACCTTTTTCAAGAATTCAAACTATTTAACACTTGAAGCACTAAAATTTATTCTAATTAGAAGCACTGAACTACGTCAAATGACTTTTTAGAGTTTTAGGAAAAAATACACATATTTTATACCGAATCTTTATTAAATTTACAATTTAAAATGAAAATAAATATGTAAGATTAATTTTTAGACAAAAAATTATTAACTAAGCTGTATCTCGACATCACATTTCTTACAAATTAGGTCCTTCTCAGCTGAACAGTTATTGCATGTTGATTTTTTACAAATTAGGTCCTTCTCAGCTGAACAGTTATTGCATGTTGATTTTTTACAAATTGAGCAGTTGTTACTTGTTTTATTGCTATTACATAGACGAATTTGGCATGCAACACGTTTAGGTGATATATTTTCTTGACTTGAACGTTGGTCATTAAAATTGGCAATTTTTTCATTCAAATTTTCATTGTTACTTCCTTCAGTGCTTCTTGTACTGTATGCTGAATTTTGCGAGAAAAAATTATAATTTATTCAGTTAACATATTTCTAATATATAACATGTAAAAATTAAAAAAAAAGCCATGTATTCATGGAACTATTCTCCAGGCTATTCTATCTTCTCAAAATCAGTTGACTTTTTCAAAAAGGAACTTCAAATTATGTTGAAGACCTTTGGTGTCCTCAAAAACCCCAAAAAAAATATTTTTTGAAGGGGGCAAAAAAAAAATTTTTTACACCCAGGGTTCCAAAAATAGCAAACCCTTTAAAAAGTTGTCGTTCCTTAAGACTCAAAATCTCAAAGATAAAACTTAAATATACTAAAAAAGTATATATTTTCTTAAAAAGCATAAAATTCTCTACATGCTAATGTAATTTAAAAAAAAAAAAAGGGTGAGGCTTATGACCCGATTTTTTTTTTATTTAAATCTAGACAAAATTCTGAACAATTCTATGGTTTTACTTTTTTATTTTATTGCTTTATTTTTCTTAAAAAATCTCTTCAAATCATGTGATTTTTAACAAATTTGTATAATAATATTCTATTGGTATTTTTTTTCTAAATTTTACTAAAAACTTATCTAAGTATACATAAAATTCGTGCAAAATGCCTAAAAAATCAAAATATAATCAATCTCGTGTTAGTAACCTTGGAGTTTTGGGCCAAAAAAAAATTTATTGAATAGGAAGAAGATGAAGATGATCATATGGAAATAGACGTTGAACCCTAATAATTGAAAAATAATTGAAATCTGGTACTTGCGTAAAAAATCTCTTCCAAATGTAGCACTCGCTAACATTAATGAAATAAATTACTGTAAAATTTTCACAATTTTTGCAGCTCGTTGAATTCACAGAGGGAATTTTTTTTACTGGTTTATCTGTAGCGAGCTAATAACTGTTTCACATTAAAAATTAAATAAAATTTTTCATTTTTTTTAATGGCTGACTGAAAGAAAATTTAGTATTTAGTTATTTTGGATTTGGCATTTTGATATACTTATCGTGGTTCGCTTTGATAATGTTGTTTGACAGGGAGATGACTACAAAAAACGGTAGGGTTGTTCCAAATTGGAATAATACTGTTTACGTGGAAATTTTCTCGTTGATCAAAATGTTTTGTAAATTTTCTTGCAACTCTGTGTTGACTTCATCCAATACCTCAAGTTTGACCTCAAAGCTTGTGCGACACTATTTGAGTGAAACCAGTTAACCGAGTTTATTCTATTTGCAATTTTATAGAATGTGTTCACAGAGCCGCTGATTCTTCTAGTCTCCTAAGTTCTGATTCAAGTTTTGTAGCCCTTCTTTGGACTCAAGTCAAGACTTATCATCCATAGCTTTTTTTTAAACATTTTTTCTTTAATTTTGATAGACTCATTTAGTTAATAGTTAATATTGAAGCATTTGATTTATTCTACTAAAGTTCAATTAAAAAAAGAGGATTCTTAAATTATCCCAAACTGGTTTTTAAATAATTAGTCAACTCAAAATATTTTTTTCAAATTTATGTCACGTTCAATTTACTGCCGTTGAGAGATCATTTACTTTGAAAAAACTTGTACGAATTTTAACTAATTTTTTTAAGAGACAATCTGAAAGTCGAATACACAAATTAAATCCGGATGAAGTGGACAAAGAATTGAAAAAAGCAATAGAAAAGCGACGAATTTTAGTGAGATTTTTAAAATTTTCTTAATAAATAATTTAAAAAAACATTTTTAGGAAAGTTCAAGCTGTGTAAGCGATAATTTTAATATTCCATAATGATTTTATTTGCTTTTCAATAAAAAGTCGCTCATTTATAAATTTTGAAACAAAATTCGAAAAATTTCAACTCACATTTCAGAATGAAAAAATATATAATTATTATCTAAATTCTTTTATCATTTAATAGATAATTTTTTAATAAAAATGAATTAAAACAACACTTTTTTTATGATTAAATAATTGAGAAAATAAAATTTTATATTTGAAAAAGCTTGGTGATAAAAAAATTAAAAATTTGAAATTTTGAGACAATGAGTAATTTATTTTAATTAAAAAATTTAAATTTATTTTGAAAATGTGAGTAGCTGTGTATAGAAAAATATGGGGTATAATCGACTGCACAAATTTCCCCGATTGTTTTGAAGCCTTCATTTATATTTCAATAATTCTCTTGACTCTTATAATTGTATTCATTTTTATCAAATTTTTGACCATTATTCCAACTTTTTATTAAGATTTCGTTGATTTTAACCACATTTACACTTTTATGTGTTATTCGCATATCAAAAAAGAAATCGGTGTCGGAAGTTGACAATCCTGAATCACAATTAAATTTTGATTCAATTTCTCGTGAAAGCTTTTCTGTTCAATCTGATAAAGAAAGTACAAAGAAAGCTATTAAAAAATGGGTATAAAACATTTAAAATTTTTAATTTAAAATTTTTGAACAATTTTTAGAATCGTCAAAAAAACATAGGAAAAGAATTCCAAAAGCAGGAACGTGAACAGATAGAAGAAAAACATAATAGAGAAGTAAATTTTTTAAAAATCATTAGTAGAATATGAATTGCGCTATTTTTTTCGATCATCAAAAAAATACAAGTTTTTCAAAATTAAGCAGTTCTATTTTGAAGCTGAAATATGATATCTCCTCCAATATTATGCACCAAGAGGCTTTCAATAAACTTAAACTACTTACAGTCTCAAATCGACTTTTTGAGTTGAGCATATGTCAGGAAAGGATCAGGTCATTCTGTCCCATTGGTCGTCAGACTGTTCCAAGGTTTTGAATCAAGATTTATCAATCAAAAATTAAATTATCGAAGAGTATAAAAATGCCAGAAAAGACAAATCATACAGGGGAGAGAAAATAAATTATCTATAAAAAAAAATAATGTAATCGTCAGGATAGATTCATGAATAAAATTTATTTTAAATTTTTTGAATTTTAATCAGAGGTTTTTTTATTGACTAAGATACATAATTAATAATTTTTCTCATTCTCTGAAAAGGGATAAAATGAGAGGCGCTCTTGTCCTTTTAGTCTGAGAGTTTTTGCAAGCTTCTTTTTTTGGCTTCACCAAAAATGCTGAACTACACTACAATCATTTCCAATACCTTCTTAGACGAGTTATCTCCGCTATTACTGCTTTTGATGCGCCTTTGTCGCTTGACAATTAGGCTACTATCTATTTTCAGAGCTTTCAATAACTTATCCAGCTTTTCGATGTCCTCGTCCTCATTCGTGCCTATACCAAGACCTGTAATAGTTTCTTTTTTCTTGAGTCTGGTCTTTTCGCTGATTTTCTTGTTGACAGTGGCGATGAGGCTTGCGTTTGGTCACTAGGTTTCCTCCCGCTGACATTACTGGACCATGTGCAACCCGAGCCGCCGTTGTCGTTCGCCTTCTTGGCTTCTTCTAGCTGAGTCGTTAATTCCGTCACTAGTGCCATAACCGACTTATGCAATATTTGTCAGTTTCCGAACTGTTCTCATGGGGACTCTCTCAATTCTCCTCCAAGGTTATAAATGCTTAGTCAATTAGATTTTTTTGAATTTTTATTTTTAATTAGCTTGAAAGTTTGAAAAAATGTCAAAACTTTAAATTCAACAAAAAAAAATTTATGAATTAATTAACTTTTTTTATTAAGGAATTTAATTTTTCCTTTGAAATTTAATAAAAATCTCTCACTGAGATAAAAAATGGTAATTTTCTGGCCGAGTTGAGTTGAGTTTTTAAAGTCAAAAATAAACGCCAATATTACAGAGTATATGATAAATTTTCATTGATTTAATGTCAAATTAAAATCTTTTTTTTAGACATTAAAACTTTTATTATCAAAAAACAGAGTTGGTCTTGGGCGATTTTGATTAAATTATTTGATATATCAATTCTCATTTTTTCGGTCAAAACAATTTTCTAATTTTCTTTTGCAAGAAATTACTATTGAATTACTATTGCAATTTACTAATTTACTATTGCAAGGATTTACTATTGAATTTTCCATCGTTTAAAATTTTTTTATTTATTAGGTGCTTTTAAATTCAATTAAATAAGCTTCTTTTAATTTTAATAATTTTTTAATTAAATACTTTTAAATCAATTAAGTAAGTACAAAATAAAATAAAAAAGAAAAGTAGAAGAATAGCATCAAAAAAATTTAATTTTAGATTTGAATTATTTTTTTTTATTAAGATAAATTCAAAATTTGCATATGCTCATCCAGATGAATTAATTTACGAATACACACGGAGGAAACAAGTAAACAAAATTCCAAGACCAAACGTAAGATTAGAGGGTAACTCTTAAATGAAATAATTGAGATTTAGAAGAAAATATTTAATTTTAAGAATATAATGTAAACTCAAATATTAGAGACTGGATTTTGTCAGATAAAGAAGACAATTTTAAAAAGAAACCAACCCGAAGAGCAAATATCAGTTCGGAAAGCGAATCCGAAGAAAAATATGAAGCTTTAAAAACGAAAAGAAACAAAAAAATAAAAAAATATAAACCACCAGAGTCAATTGTTTAATAAATTTATTTCTAAATAAAACTTAATAAAAATTTATCTGGAGCCTTAATGGTTTTCACTTTTTTCACCTTTTTGTTTTAATTTATTCAAATCGACAAGAAAGCTTGGCTTCGGTTTTATTTTATAAACAATAACGAAATCTTTTAGCTCTTCAATTTGTTTTTCTAAAATTTTGGTCCAGCAATAGAGACTGGTTTTGGTACCAGTTCCTGTACAACACATGGCAAAAACAGTTCCATCGGCCAGTTGATGAACACTCAAATCAAATTTTTTGCTTTTTACATCGCTTTCCTTAAATGGATCGCTAAACATGTTGTGCAAATTTTTTAGATTTTCCTCACTATCATCAAAGTTTTCGTTATGCTTTAACTTTTCTATTATTTCCGGATCTGGATCAGTTTTCATAACAAAGTATTCGACAATTTTTGAACGAATCCAAGTGATAAATGGTCCTTCGACAAAAATCGGAATCTTTTTTTTGTGTTCCTTTAGTAATTTGATTTGTTTTTGACTCTGTGCTGTAACTATCCATGTATCGTCAAAATCTTCTTTGTTGATATCTTCTATATCAGAAGTAAAGTGAGTAACAATTTTAGTATCGTTATCAGCTGACAAGCTCATTCTAAAAATATTAAATTTTGTTTTATTTTCTTTCAATTCTGAAATATTAACCTTTTCAAGGCAGCAATAGCAAATTCCATATCTTTCATTTTTTCAGTCTCTTCAATTGATCTAAAAAAGATTATTTTAAAAATAAATAATGACAAATATTCCAAATTTTTTATAAACTGAAAAATCTAAACCAAAAAGATAGACAAAAAGATCGTATGAATATAATCAGAGTTAAATTTTGTTTTGAATTCTACGACCCAAGATTTTGGTCCAGCAACAAGGTTCTTCTTAAATCATAGTTTTTCTATCAAAGAATGAATTGATTTTTTGAATTTTCGAATTTAAAAAACTGTTTATCGGCAAAAATTATTGAGAAATAATTAAAAAAAATTTAAATTTTTTTAATTTAAACTTAATTTAAAAGTGAGATATAAAAATTGCGTAAAAGATTAACTAATTCATAACTTTCTTTTTTATTTTGATTTTGTGATTCTGGATTGATGAAAAAATTAAAAATAAAAAAAAAATTCTCATTTTACTGCTTATTATTTTGTTAATGAAAAAATTTTTTAACCTTTTCTACATACTGTATTGATGAATCACTCATCATTTAAATATTTCAAATAAATAAAAAATAATTTTTAATTAAAAAAAAATTCTTTTTTTTAAATTTAAAAGTTCTAAAAGATCATCTCGGATTTAAAAAAAAATTTCTTTATCTTTTGACAATATTTAAAAATACCTTTAAGTAGTTTTAAATTTTTCTGTGAATAACGAAAATTTTTTTACTAAAGATTATACCGTAAAAGATTATTTTTTCCTTTTTTTTGAAAAAAAATCTATTAAAACTTTTGAAATAGATAAAGAGATAAATTTTATTTACGGAATGGGATATGGATTAGCATTTTTGAATTTAGGAAGCCAGTAAAGTTGTCTTTTTGCTTTTCGAACAACATGGGTCCAATCTCCAAAAATTTTTATGGTCAAACGTACAAAATCTTCATCCAAAATAACACCATTTCTCTCCATTTGCTCAAGAATTTGAATGGCGCAATTTTGATGTCTAGGGTAATGCATATTATCTCTTTGCCACTTTGTGACACATCTAAGAGGACCTTGTCAATTTTAAATCGATGTTATTTGTTTCCTTTAAAAAGTCTTAAATACCTAATGGAAATATCTCCATTAATTTTCGGTAAGCTTCTAAGTGGGTATGTGCATTGAATTCTTTCATTTTTAGAAGGGCTCCATAGATAAAATCTAAATAAAGCTGTTTGGTCGGGTTCGTAATCTTAAAAGCTTCCAGTGCACTCTTAAGACAAAAATTAATAAATTTTTATTTAATTTTTTTTAATTACCATAAAATTATCACGATTTTTTTGCTTAGTATTTTTTTCAAAATATTCTTCATAAAACATTATAGAACTTTTTTTTCGCTCTTCATCTTCAAAGTAGTTTTTAAATGGACCTTTTCGTTCTTCTTCTTTTTCCTCTTCTTTTTCAAATTTAAGCTTTCTAAGGTATTTTTGTAAGATTTCAGTTTTTTCAACTTTTTTGACAGATTTTTCTTCGTTCGATGACGACATGCATCTCACGGATGAAATTTTGGAATATGATCGTAGGACAGATCTTAAATTGAGGGGAAACTTTGCCATCTTAAACCGACTGAATTGCACACTTTTTTACTGTAATCACTCCAGAAATACGCTTTAAAACGTAAAAATACAATTTTATTCAATTGGCAAAAATTTATTTTAATTAATTTTTTATTTTTATAAATTTCAATTTTTTTTTAAAAAAAGATTGGAAACGAATATTTTAATTGACTATTTACAGGACGCTAGAATTAAATTTTTTTTAAATCATATTTTTATTAAAAATATATAATGAAAAAGGTTTAATAACAAAAGACACATGTTTTTTTACGACTTCTTATTTTACATGGACAAGGAAAACGATCAAAGACAATACTGAGAAAAGTAGAATCGACAATTTAGCCTAAAATATTGAGATTTGATAAAATTTTTAAAATAAAATAAAAATCTTTCTATTTCGTATTTGACAAAAAATTACATAAATAGATTAAAATTAAATTAGATTTAAATTTTTCTTTTCGACTTTACTAAAAACTTTCCGAAACTTTCTGATATACAAATTATGCGAGGAACATTTTTCCGGCGAACAACTCAAGTTGCACAACAAAACGGATCAATCATTAACTTTGACTATGTCAACAAAATATACAAAAAATTGTATGGAGCATAATTTTTGAATGACAAAAAAATCATTCTAGTCGTCTAAAATTTGAACATAGTTCCCCGGAACAAGACCATGTTTGCCGTTATATGACGCCTCGAGCCATCCAGATTCTTTGCTTCTTCGAACTACCAAAACAAAGTTTATTTTAAAATAAAATATGGCTAAAACTGTGTACCATTGAAAATAATAACATTGGCTTCGAACGATAGTTCACTCGGATTGTCGGCTTCACAAGGATACAAAGTACGAGCTCGTCTAGTAAAAAATTGATTTTTTTAATTTTAATTTTTTTTTAATTTTACTTCAAACGAACAGGACTAATGCTATTTTTGGGAGAGTTTTGGCTCAAAAGATTTGAACTTGCCAAAGTTGTGTTTGCTGAAAGAGCTTTTTCTATCAGATCTGACCCTTTTTTTTTTAATATTTTATATTTTTTTAATAAAATTCAAAAAAAAATACTTTTATTCAAAGGTGGAGAAGCGTATTGAGCGCTTGATAAAATAGGCGTAGAAGCTCTGTTCAAATTAGAGCTGTTGTTTATTGCTAATTTTTGCAGGTTCCCTTCAGACGATTTGTTAGCTAACTTAGATTGGTTTTGTGAAGAGTTCAATTGAGCATTAAAATTGGGTGATGAAATCGTTGAAGTTGATGGTGATGATAAAGATGATGAAGGTGACTGCAAGCAATTGTTCACCGAACTGTCAGAAATAACCAAATTTTCGGTTTTGGGTTGGTCGGATGTAGGGGAAGAAGCATTTAGCGGGCTAGCATATGCTATGAGACAAGAGTGAGAGTGAAATTCTTTTTCACTTTGACTAGAATCGCTAGATACAGCTAAAAAAAGTAATTAGAAAATTTAATAAAGTTTTAATTTGAATAAAAATGATTACATGTTTTACTAGCGTTTATTAAAGTGTTCCTATTTGAGTTAAAAAACCGCTTGCTGGCCATATTAGCAGTAATCGGATTATTTTTTCTTAGTTTAGCAACTTTGGGAGAATTGGTACCGTTCGAGTTGTTCAACAAAGTGACTGCACCAGTAAGCATGGTTGGAGGACTTTTAATCGGAGATATCAATTTGAACATCGAAGGTGTCAAATTTTTTGTAAACATCTAAATTTAAAATAAGAAAAAAATTTAAAACTAAATATTAAATTACGTATTCGTGATTGATTATTAAAAGTTCCACTATCTCAGAGTAAAATTTAATGTTGTATAGATTAGAGACGCATTCTTGCTGCGTCCGAAAAACAGTTGGTCCAAAACAAGTTGCCAAATTAGACGTTGTCATTTTATTCACTTGACTATACTTAGACACTCTTTTGGTTTTAATTTAAAATTTAAATTATTTCTCTTTAGATAACAGAATAAAAATTTACTTTTGAAGATGTTGTATTAAGAGCTCAATAGCTTCAAAATGATAGGGGGGTAGCATGTGCAAAAGCTTATAAATTTCAGTAATTCTCTCGATGAATGATTCTTTTCGACAAGCGGCTAAAAATTGTTGGTTGTATTGAAAAGTCATCAGAGGCTCTTTTAAATGAATTAGATAGTGTTTTAAAGCGCTGGTTATGGTGCAAGTGTCTTCAGATTCGGACCCATTAACTCCTAAAATTGACTTGGAATTGCTTCCAGTAATATTTGACTTTTGTTCCAGTGAATTATTGCTATTTTCATTTGAATGATGAGAAGTGTTGAAGCTCAGCGTCGAATACGATGAAGAATGGGATAACAAATTGGCTGATTTGAGAACAGAATGGACCAAAGAAGATGAGGAGTTGGATTGGTTGTCACCAGTGCCATTTATTTCACAATTCAAGTTATCATTTGAGATATTTGAATAAGTATGCATCGAAGATTGAATGTTGACAAAATTTCGCTCAATAAAAGCGCTTGTCTTGTGGGAAACACCATTTTTGCGATAAATACCTTCTTCTTTAATTTCTAGAAAAAAAATTAAAAATTTGATTTCAAAAAACATTTATGATTTACTTTCATCTTCAAGCAATTGAAAACAACGCTTTATAAAATTGATCCCATTACGGTCAAGCACGTCTTTGGATTAAAAAATTTAATTAGCAAATAGATTAGGTAAATTCTACAAGAAAAAAAAACTAGGATATTTTGACTTTTAATTTTGTTTTTGATTATCAAATATTTTGGAATTTAGTTAACAAAATTTTAGGGTTAATCTAGTAGAATTAATAGATCAGTTATTATAAAATTCGGGCTAAATCAAGGCATAGTATTTTAAATGGGATACATGGTGCACGATCTAATCTATACTACTACATGTGTTTAAAAACAGTAATTAAAAACTTATTGATAGTTTTATATTTTTATAAGAGATTTTGAAGGAATAGTTTCTTAATTATAATGTATATAGAAAAAGAAGAAATATAATTCTAAATGAAGTCAATTTTTTATTTGGAATAAAAATGATAAATTATTAATTTTTTTCAATTAATTTTTTGCAATTTCAAACCCTTTCTTTGCGATTAAGAATTGGATCAAATTTGGAAAAGCATTCAAATTAATAATTTATGGGAATTAAATGTTTTAATTCTATCATTATTTGAAAATAAAATGAGGAAGTTTCAATTAATGGAAAAAATCAAATAAATTCATAATTTTTTTTTTCGTTTCTAAAAATTTTTATCTGAAATTAAGACAAAAAATTTTTGTTTTTTTTAAGAATTTTTTATTCTTTTTAATTTTAAATGAAAGTTTTAAAACAAGTTCGACAAAGCGCAAACAATATAAGCTACCATAGCTAGTAGTCTACTGTGTCTAAGCTTCGTAAATGACCAAACGTGGGTCATTTACTGTAGTTACTCTTTATTATCATTATCATTATTATTAGCGAAAAATATGAGACTAAGAATAGTCACTTTTTAGGAAAAATTTTGATTTTTTAAAATAATACAAATTATTTATGCTATTGAACTACAAAAATAAAACGCTTTTAACGTTATATAAATTTGAAATAAAATTTAGTTATCTTGGCAGATTTTTTTGTTTATTGTCATTATAGTTATCAAAACTGTTTATTTGTAAATCTTTATCGAAAATTTTCTCTTTTAAATTAAAAAATATACCAAAAATATACTTTAAAAAGAAATTAAAATCAAAATAAAGGAAAAAAATTGAACTTATTTCTTAGTAAATTCAATAAGTTGAATGTTAGCAGTATCGAATTTTAGTTATAGCATAGATCTAATTGTTGATTTAAAATGATTTATTTTCTTTTTATTTTGATATATAAAAATGAGTTCAATATGAAAATAAATTATCTACTATTGAATCAATTTAATATTTATAAAGGTTATCTAATGTTTTGCTACCAAGATCCCATTTTCTTCTCAGACATTTTTTTTAAACTCTAGCCTGGAGTTACAATTTTTTTTGTTCATTCACTTAAAAAGTAAAGGAAAATTTTGAGTCCAAAGTGACCCCTAATCTCCATAAACATTGTCTCTTGTTAAAATTTAAAAAAAAATCAAACAAGAAATAGTGAATAATCTGATTGATTTATAAAAAATTAATTGACAATTGAAAAATAAATATTAATACTCACAAACTGGTTCTGATTTAATTGAATAATTCGATAAAACCTTGAGGAAAATTCTTAGAATTTAAATTTTAAAATCAAGATTTTCATTTACCGGTGTCATTTCTTTTCCATCCATAACAGCAAACCAGGCTTTATAATCTTCATAAGACAGAGCTTGGTATGTATGAACGCTGCTATAACTTTTATCTCGTAAGGAAATATCGAACACAAATCTTTTATCGCTTGAAGATTTTTGACAATTATTTACATAATAGACTTCAGCATGCTACCAAAAGAAGGTATTAAATTTAAAATTTTTCCTGATAACTAATTGCTTACAGCTTTGTTTGCTGATTGATTGTATGGAATCACTTCAAATTTTCTATTCTCCTTGTAGTATTTACAGTATTGTTTTACACGAGCCGAAGATCCAATCGTTTCTAAATTAATAAATAGATTAAAAACACATTTTACTCAAAAAATACAAAAATAAATTGCAGACAAACTTTTTTCCAATAGATACAAGTATCCTTGCTTGGACACTTGGTCTGAAGAGCAGCCTTGATCGTGATAATTGATGTGATAGTCGGGATTTTTGAGAATGTTTGACACAAATTCCTGTGATTTTTGTTTTAAATAGTCAAAGTTGTCCGACAGGGTCTGTATGCCACTTTGGGACTTTCTAAAACGCTCGTCGCTATCGACGTATTTTTCGTATCCTTCGTGGTAAAATGTTTTCCAGTTTTGAACATACGCAAAAATCTAAAATGAATTTTTTTTTCAAAAATCTGCCACCTTTTAAAGATTCAGTTATTCCAGGCCAAAGAGCTCGTAAGCAAATATCGTTTCCTATTAAAAATCTAGCTTATTTAAAACCAGGAGAATAAATACTGAGCAGTGTCCTTGATCGGATCATTTTCATAATTGAATATTAAACTACAAGGAAAACAAATACTTACTGTCTGAGCAAAAAATAGAAACCATTTGTCCTCGAATTCCTGAATACATAAAACGTAGTCTAAACATTTGGAATAAAAATTTATATTTTCTTGCCAAACGATGCGATCGTTCTAACGTTTTTAAATTATTTCAATAAAATTCAAACAATTTAAAATTTAAGGTTTTAATATTTTACTTCTTTTGAATCGGTTGAATGTTCTTCGTTTGTTCTTTCTTTTTTCAAGTTCTGTGATGATTGCAGATATTTTTCCAAAGCTGTCACATACTTGATGTTCTGTCGTTCATATTCTTTTTTTTTCTCCTTTTTAATTTATTGTTAATTTTAGCTAAATTGGTTTAAAAAAATTAAATTAAAAAAAACCTTAAATTGATCGATTTTAATCCTCCGAAAATCATCAATTTGTTTTATTAATTTTTGTCCAGTATTTATCATTTTGTTGCTGAATTCTTTTATCTCGTGAAAAAGACTGTAGGTGCACTCGAATGATTCAAAAAGGTCGCTTTCCTCTTCGGACATTTCGCCAACAAAACCGAGCTGAAAGTCCTTGAGCGATATGGCCAACGAGTCCTGAGCATTTTTTAATTCTAAAGAAAAACCTTTTTTTTTTGTTAATTTGACTTAGTTATTTTTACCATTGCATGCGTTCAGGACATCTTCGAATTTTTTGAGTAAATTTTTAATATTTTTATTTGTGTCAACGATGTGTTTTTCGTGTTTTTTTAATTTTTCACGAAAATCCGGACTGTCTAGAATGGCTTCTTTGTACTCCAAATGATCCAGTTTTAAAATAAGAACCATTTTACACTCCGTCAAAATTCATCCAAAAGTTCAACTTCAAAATACAATTTTTTTCTATTGATCCAAATTTTAAAATTTTTGATTCTTCCAAATGAAAAAAAACAACAAATGATATTTAATTTTAGCTAACCGATTGTAAGCAAGCTTTTTTCTAAGATTGAAAAAAATTTAAATTAATTTTCCATTAGAATACTTAGAGCTAAATGCTTCCTGCTGAATATTCCTGTTGCCTACAAATAATAAGACTTGAGCAAAAAATCCATAAATCACTCGAGCTCAAGCGATTAGAATCTATTCAAGTCTTAAACATTTTTAAATCGCGTTAAAAGAACATTAAATCGATTTTTACTGCACCAAGTACTGAGACACTAAAATGCTCTCGGCACTGGAATACTCACTCAGCTAGAAAGACGACTTCAAATGTCTACTCGATTTACTCTATGATTAGCTGCATTTAAGGCAAAAATTTAAATTGCAAATTTTTGAAATTCGATTACTCGTTGAAAGAAATGTCATTTGATTAATATAATGAAAATAATTTTTAAAAGCATATTTAAATTTAATGGCCAATTTTGAGTCACTAGTCCCGCGAGATTTTTCAATTTTTTTTATTTTAAAAAAAAATAAAGTAAATGGAAATATTCCTCTACAGACTTGTTCAACTCTAAATAAAATATTTTATTTTTTAAACATAACAAAAAATTGCTTTGGATTGATGATTCACATTTTTTGAAAAACAAATCCATTTTGCATGTCTAAAATGTGCGTCTAATTTATGTCGAAACCCAAGGCAGAGCTCGTCACCCATACAAAACTGCTCAAAAAACTACAAGTTTGTTTAAATTTTAAATTACTTAGAAGCTACGAATTAGGGTTCGATTGAATTAGCAAAAAAAATTGATTTTGAAAAGCCCCAATTTGAAAGTAGATTTAAGAGCTATATCAAATCGAAAAAATTCTAGTTAATTACTAATATAAAATAAAAGAAAAGGGCAATTAGACACGCACTAAGCTAGGCGCGCATTTGAAAATGACAATTGATTAAGACGCAAATTTTCCTCTAGCTGACGTGATTAATGAAAAATAATTCAATAGCTAGGATTGCTTCGATTTATCCACATCCCATTCAAATTTTATATTTTAAAAATAATAATAAAAATCTTAATAAAAATTCGCAAAGGAATTTCATTTTTTCCATTAGTATTTTAATGATGCATAAAATCCGGCCGATCTCTACTATTTATTAGAATAACTGGATTTTTACATTTTAAATAGCTGAATATCATTTAAAATTAAAACTAAATTAATCTATCCTAATCTAGGCATTTGAACAAGTCCTTTTCTAGTGTTCGATTTATAACAATGTCTTAATTTAGAATTGATGCATTATTAGAAAATAATAAACACATTTTATTTACATTCAGTAGAATTCTATCTAAATTCCAATTAGATCAAAAAAGCTAAGAATTTTGGAGATTTGTGTAGCTTCATAAAAACCTCTACACTACAGCACTAGTTTAAAATTTATCTATCGATTCTGTCCAAGTTAGTGTTGTCTGTAAAAAAAACTCTAAATAAAAGAAAAACAGATAATATGATAGTTTTTTACGCCAAAGTCTTACATTTAAAAAATAGTTAGTAAAAATAGTATTTTTTTTAAATAAAAAAAAGATAAAAATTAAATTTATACAAAAGAAAACTAAAAATAAATTCTTAGCCTCATTTGATGAACTCATACTTAAATTGATGAAAATTTTTTGCATGTTTGATTAAAAAAAATTTCATAAATTAATTCCAGACTTGTGTATTAGCTGAGTATTTTAAAATCTATTAAATAAGCATTAAAGAGATGATTGATTTACGAAATGACTTTCATTTAGAAGAATACATTTAAATAGATTTAAATGCTGCTTTCATTAAAATTTTTGAAATCTATAACTATTTGTCATCTAAAATTAAATTTGAGAACAGGTGATTTAAAAAGAAACCTAAATGAAGACTAGAAAAGAAGTTCAATTTCAACATAGCTCAAATTTCTTCTATTTTTTTACTAAAAAAATCAATTTAAAAAAAAGATAAATATAAATTTTAACTTGTTTATTAAGGCACATGTTTGTTTTGTGGGAAACAGTGGTGGAGAATAAAAACTAGATATCTCACGAATCTTCACAGCTTAATAATCGGCAGGTTCATGACACAATTGCGCAAAAGAAACCCAACTTATGCACCCGTTCTTATCCCACCCTTATCGTCAATTAATTTTAACATTTCTCAACATATTTTTACTTACTTGAAATGATAAAAGCTCGCCTATCTAAAAAAAGCAATTAAAACAGTGCAATTTTTTCTGTAACAAAAGAGCTTTTCATACTATCATTAATATGGAACACAAAACCCACATACATTTAACTAATTCTGGCAAGCATACAAATTTTTGACGGAAGTTTGAAAATTTCTAATCAGTCTCTTTAAATTAACGCCTCTTAAGAATAAAAAAAATTATTATCAATTTAAAAAAAATTCTTAAATTTTATGAACCAAATTTAATTAATCATTTTTGAACCAAATTGGATTTTCCAAAGCGGAATAAAACTAAATGACTTTAGGCTGCGGAATTATTTTAAGCTGATTTCATCTTTAGTTAATTAATAATTGAAACAGATTGCTCAGGGTGATGACTGTGGAGGTTTTAGGATAAAGCCTTTAAAAATTCCCTTTGTGACATGTCAACAAGTTTTTCTTACTTTTTTTGTTGTTGAGCTGAAAGCGGCAAATTTGACACATCATAAAACGATACAAATTTTAAAAATCGATTATTTAAAAATCGATTGCAAAAAATAAAAATAGGTATTTACGATTAATGAGGTATTTTATGCGGTTTAAAAAAAACAATATGGCAAAATTTAGGATCACAAATCCGCCAGTGTCTTCTGATAAATATATGATCATTAGAACGAAGGAGGAATTGAATGACTTGCAGCGACGAGCAAACAAAAAATATTAATAATTTATGAATGCAATAAAAATTTGATTTAAATGTAAACGTTTTTTATTTTTTTTTAATACGAGAAAAATTATCTCTTCAAAGCTCGGTGAAGATTTTTGCTCAAATTTCAAAAGTTAATTCTGTTACTTAAAATACCAATTGAATAAAAAATAAAATCAAGTTATTAATTAAATATATTTGATATTTTCTTTAAACTTGTTAAATTAATTATCATAATTGCAATAAACGCGGTCTCAATATTAACAAAAATAACAAAACAGTTGAAATAAATAAATATTTTGAAATATAAAAAATTTAACAACTTTAAATTTGGTTCAAATTCTAAATTTACTCGATTTATTTTAATAAAATAAAAGTTATGGATTTTTTTTCTTAAGGATAAAACATATGTTAACTAAAGCAATCCGTCAACCTGTATTAAAAAAATATTTAAACTTAATGTTTTTAAAGTTTAGAGATTAAAATTTAAATCTTACTAATCGAAATATTTTTTTGGTCCTTTTAATTCCATTTAATTGTAAATCTTACGAAAAGTCAAATTTTGCACTCTATAATCAAAAAATTTTATGAGACTGTAATCATTTATTAAAAAAGTAAGTCTTTACAATACAAAATAATTAATTTTAACACTTTTAAAGTTTTATAGATTGATCATATTTTTAAATCTTAATTTTTTATTCTACTTAAGCACTAAAATCTATTTTCTTAAAATATTTTTATTAAAATTAAAATAAATTTGTTAATTTTATGAACAAAGTTAAGAAAAAAGCGTAAAATTATAGCCAAGATTTTTTTTTAACCAAAATAAAAAAACATTTCTTAAGGTGTGATTTGCTATCATCAGTCATTTTTAACACGAAATGTAAAATCGAGTTTTAATTATAGTTTAAACTTAAGAACTTGATTAGAAATTTAATTAAAACTTGTCCAATTGTGAATTATTTGATGACTTTATTTTCTAGTTGAAATATTGGAATTGCCAAATGTTTTATTTAAGCTCGATTAAATCTAGATATTAGAAATTTTCTGAATTTGATCCTTGCTGAGCTAGATCATTTCTTTCATTTAATAAAAAAAAATTTAATATATACATCCAAGCATAATTGTCAAATTAAGATTCTGACAAAAAATATGTATTAAACTTGGAAAATTATAAAAATTATGTGACAAATTCGGTTGCTCGTTATAGCTTAAACTAATCTAATGCACCAGATTCACTGAAAATGACATGAACATTTTTAAAACTTTTTTTATTAAATTATAAATGATTGATTTCGAGAGCTTTTCAACTCAAATACATCATTAGTCCTAAAAATTATTTGATTTAGATATTAGTCGAGATGTGTAGGCCAGAAAGATTTTCTCTCTTCTCTAATTCTTTGCACAATCTCATAGATCTTTGAAAATATTCTTTAGATCTAATTAAACAAACACATGAAAATCTAATCTAAAATCCAATTAAAAGTTTAAAATTTTTCGATACGAATCTAAAAGGATTAAAGAGAAATCCTTTTATTTCATTCTTAAGAAGAAATTTTAGAAAATAAGGCTTCACTAAGTAAAATTTTTATAAAATCATATTAATTTTTTAGCATAAAATTTTTAAAAAAAGTAATTTTAATTTACTTTAATGGTCGATCATGAAGAGGAAAACTAATATATACATATATATATATATATAAATAAAAGTTTTGGATTTATCTAATATTTAACAATTAAGTTTAATAGATTTTTAATTTTTGGAAAATAATTAATTGAATTTAAATGATGTCATTTTTAATGAAGCTTTTTGAAAGACTTATACTTAATAATAAGACTCAAGATTTCATCAAAAATTTAACAAGCTTTTATAAATATATTTAATATTTAGGAAGTTAAATATTGAATTCATCGACTCAATTTTTCAATAAAAAATATTAATTAAATATTGAAAATAATTATATTCATTTACGTAATGAGGAAAAAAGTCAAAATCAAATTTACTTATTTATGGATTAATTAATAAACCTTTAATTTAATAAAACACACTTGAATTTAATTTTTATTTTTTAAATTTTTTAAATCCGTTTCTTTTTAAGAGCATTGAATCATTAAAGATGCCATAAGCCCAAATATTAATTTGTGTTAAACTAAGGAAGCAATGCTGCCTATTGAAAAACTCTTGGTCTAGTATCTGATTAAAAAATTTATTTCATTAATATCAATCAAAAAAATATACGTGCAAAATAAGACGCTTATGTACAAAATTTATCACTAATTTTATGATCATAAATCTAAATAAAAACGTGATAGTCTTTGGTAATAAAATTAATCTTTCATATTTTATCAACACTTGCGTCATTTTTCTAAAATTTGAAGTTTTTGAAGCCATTAGTGGAAATCAAAAAAAATCTATAGCTTCCAACCATTTGTTTTAACTTTGAATGAGGGTTTTTATTAACCTTTAATTATGAACTAATTTGAAAATACTGCCATTTTAAGTATTCGGACGGATCGGATTACAAAAATTGCTCGTGACGATGGAACAAAAATATTTGTATTATTATGAACATAAAAATTGGTATTTTGAAAAAAAATATAAACTAAATAGGCCATTGATTTATCGCCAAGCAAAAAAATACATAAATTTTGATTTTGTAAAAAATTTTTTTAAAAATAAACTTTTGTTCTTTAATGGAATATCAATGTACACTCATTGGTATTTTCTTTTTTCTATAGGTAATTTAATCTCAAATGAAGAATTAAGTTTTGTTCAAAAGCAATTATCACTTTTTATGGTTTATGTTTTATTTGAAAATAATGAGAGACTCAAACGTAATTTGGAATTTCTGAATTTACTCTAGATACAAAAGATTTTTCATTAATCTCTATTTGGCTATATATAATCATTGCCTGGAAAATTCTCACTTAAAATTTTCTGAATTTGTTGATATTATTTATCTTTCTTAATCCAGATGTGTCAAAAATTTTAAAACCTAAATTTTTATTTTTTTTATCAAATTTCTCTTGGTTACAAATGAATAAATGAACTAAATAATGGCACGTAAATGTACGCTTTAAAAAATTGTCTAAAATTCCTTTTAAAATCAATGATTTTTTCAGATGTTCACAGATAGACTCTCAAAATTCTTCACACAACAAAAACTTAGTTATTATTTACTTTTCAATTTAAAATTGTTTTTTGGGGATCCAAAAAAATGTTAAAATCTTAATATTTAATCTCATGAAAAAAAACAAAGTTAAAAATTAAAAATTAATTTACAAAAACAAATCTAAATATTAATCAAAAAAGACCTCTTTGTAGATACTTAAGACATTATTTATTTTAAAGCATTAATGAAACTATAAAAATTTCTATTGAAAAATTGTTCTAGTTTTTTAGCCATGAATTCTTGGTTTAAAGTTTTATTCAAACATTTTTTATTTGAATAAATTTATAGAATATTAACTTTAAATTCCCAGCGTAAATAAATCAAGTCTACCGAATTAAATAAGCACTAGCTTCGGTTCTAAAAATTAGTTACTCAAGGCGACTGTTTTTTTTTAAATTTCAACGCTCATATTTCCAAATTGTACTAATTTCATAATTTTATTTGCCTATTTAAAAATTAAAATTGCTAATTCTTTTTGCTCATTTGTTACTCTTACAAATGCTTTGCCGATCAGTCTGTTTTATTTTATGAGCACTTGTAAGAAAAACTCATTTTCAGTCTCATTTGAACTTTCATTATAAAATTTCAGTTAAATTTCAACATTTTAAAGAAGAATTTATATTCACGGTAATTATGAACTTGTGTTTTAAAATTTCCTGATATTGCTTATGATATCTGGTTACAAATAAATTAATTTAAATTCTAAACTTGAGTAAATTTTTAGAATGAATTAAAATATTGAGAAATTCAATCAGTTTAAATAAAACATCGCAATACAATGACTATTAAAAAAAAATATTTTTGTCTATTAATTTGGATAAATTTGAACCAAAATTTAATTAAAAATCCAACTTTGCTCAGTTTTTGGATTAAGTTTTTATTCATAAATTAAATTTCAAATTTATCTAACGTGTTTTCCTTTTTTATTCAAAAATAAAATCTAATGCGACAACAAACATAGCCATATTTTCTTTTTTTTTAAATTATTTTCTGAAAAAATGCTTAGCTTCAAAAAAGCACTAAAATTTTTAGAATGTGACAAAATATTTTTTATCTGCAAAGTTGAAAATACTTTAGAATTAAAAAATGTTAATGAAAAACATTCAAAAGACAAATTTGGCAAATGATGGCAAAATATTGACTATTTAAAAATAAATTTTTGGCTCTGAAAAAATAACAGAGAATACTGGCATTAAGTAAATGGCATTTGTTGACAATACAATTGACATGTATTTTAAAGTTCTCTATTTAGAGTCAACAAACTAAAATCTCTAAATAGTTTTAAATGGAATTAGAAAATGTTTAATAAATATTTAAAGCCATTTTAATTAAATCGACTAGACGTTCCTTTTTTAAATATTAAAAGTCATTTTAGAAAAGCCAGCATTCAAATCAGATTTTAAACTTTGATTCTTTCTTATTTACAATTTAATTTGGCTAATTGATTTCAAACTGAGTTTTTTGATTGTTTATTTTATCATGTGTTTAGAAATAAAAGTTTAGCGAAAATTACAGAAATTTCAGTTTGTTTTTTTACTTAAACTGATAAATCAAAGGGTTGTGAGTTTTATTTTGACTTAATAGTTTCTATTTAGATAAATTTTTTAGAAGATATGCATTGTTTCTAAAAAATGCAACAATCTGTCTCACCTATACAGAAATATATAGAACACTATAAGATGATTTAAAAAATATATTTATGGGTGCAAAAGTTTTAGAAATCGTTATATTTTCAAAATTATTTTATCATTGATATTAACAAAACATTAAAAATTTTGTAATTTTGAAGATTCACACAAATTTTCGATGCATATAAGAAATCGTATCGCTGAAATTTTCACAGATTTATGAGATTTTCACAGCAGATTAAACTAAAAAGTTTTTCCACTTTATTGAATTGTTTAAGTTGTTCTGTAAGTTACAAGTTTTGAATCTTTACAACAAAATAATATCAGTTTAACATTTTTATATTGAAAACTTGTTTGAAATTTCAAAACGCAAAAATTTGCTTTAAAAGTTTAAAAAAAAATAAATCAATAAATTCTTTATTATTATTAATATCAATTAGCGCCTCTTGATGATGTAAAAATAAAATAAAAGAAAAAAAAGGATAAAAAATAAAATAATAAAATGAGTCAGTTAATAATTATAAATTAGTGTTTACAGTGCTGTTACGATAAAAGGATTTTACATTAATTTACGTATTTGGCAAAATTTTACGATAATTAACGTGGATTTGTAATTAATTTTTGTATGTGACAGCTATTTGGTTCTATTAATCATTTCATATAGTTAAACAGTCCTTAAATTTATGTTCTATTTTTATTTTAAATTTTTTATTTTTTTTCGTCATCCAAGTATTGTTTTTTGAAATAAATAATAAAAAAATTATGCTTTATTTAAAACAAATGTTGAAAAAAAAAATTAAAAATTAATAATTTCTAAATTTTAATTTAATATGCCTAAATATGTCTTGCCTAGAAAGTAATTATCACTTTCTGACTAGGTAATATTTAATCCACAAGAACGTGTCATTATCCTTAAAAGACAGCACCCGTCAAAATTTACAAAAAATGACTTCGGATGTAACTAGATTTAAAATATTAAATGTGACCAATTTTTTGCTCAGTCATTTTCGAGAGCTAAATTTTATTTTACACACTAAGTAATGGTAGAATATTTTCAAAAACCGTAAGAAAGAAAATCATATATCTTAAAAATTAAAAGAGATGAATTTGACAAAATGAATTAAATAAACAAAAGTTAATGGTCATAATCAAAAATTAAAAAGGTTAAAAATTTTTCGTTAATCCAGTGTAAAAATATTTTAATTGTAAGAATTGGGTGCTTAACTCTATTTTTTAGGAAAAGTGAAGTTAAGAGAAATGGTTCTGGGAAAAATTTCAGAATTATAAGGTTTCTTAAAAAGGTGCTATAAATAATGTTTTAAATTCTACAACTGCAATCTATTGACAATATAAATAATAACTAAAAAAGATCTTCTCCTCAAAAATATACATAAATTTAATTTAAATCTTCAAAAAAAATTTAAAAAACAAAATTGTCAGTATTTAATTATTGAAAATTAAATTTATTAATAATAATTTGTTTATCAATAGTTAATGAATATTTGAGTATTAATAACTAAAATAATATTAATCATCACTCAGTTTATTTTCAAAAAAGAACAGTAATGCACTAAATTTGGATGTTAAAAAAGGTCAACCGCAATCCCAAGAATGTCATTCTTCCATGGTACTGTAGTTTTTGTGGTCCATTTAAATCTAATTTTTGATGACTTTTATTCAGAAGTTGATTTAAATGTTCCATTTTAATGACTTTTCTTTAAAATGCTGCAGCTTTGTTCGTTGTGTATAGACAAAACCAAATTAAAAACTTGGAAAACTTGGCTAAAACCAGAGTTGTTCACCGAATCAGAATAATAACATTCTTTAAAAGATCGATTTTTTAAAGAAAAAAATTAAATACGTTATTTGTTAATTTTTTATTTATTTTTTTTCCATTATTTTTACTATTTCGTTTAGAGTCTACATTTAAAGAGCAAGAGAATATTTAAGATAAGTTTAACTGAAAACAATTTACAAAGAGACCGAGATTAAAAATTTGAAGGAAAAAAAATTAAAAAATAAATTCTTTCATTTAAGAATAGAACAATTCAAATTTCAAAAAAATATCAATTATTCTAACGTATAAAGAAATTAATTCGCATATAACTTGATTTTCATTTTTATTATAAATCTTTTAAAAATATGTAAAACAATTTTTTTAAGAAAAAATGATAAAAAATTAATTAATAGTATTTAATTAATATATTCAATACAAAATTAACAAAAATTGTCTTTAATGTTTAAAGAAAAATTAAAAATGTCACAGTTTTATAATTTTTTTGTTTAATTTAATCATAATTAAAACTGAATAAATAACTATATAAAAATGACTATTTTTTAATTAGAAAAATATTCGACTTAGTCAACTTTAGTCGATTTTGTAATAATTGCAGTGGAATAGTCGAAGAAAAGGTCGATTTTTTGTAGAGTTGGCTAAAACTCTTTTTGATTAAAATATTGTTCATACAATCAAATTTATTGATAAATTAAATTTTCAAAATAATTTAAATCAAGATTAATATCTTCTCATTTGAATTTTTTTTCTAAAATAAAGAAATAAAATAAAGGCCAATAAATAGCTTCTTTTTTATGTGTAAGGTCATGTCTTGGGTTTTACCCTAGAGTGTCAAAATTTATTTAAACATATATGTATTATACATTCGTGAAGAATTTGCTGTTTAAATAAGGAAGTCATTTGAAAAAAAAATATATGCATATCGCATCTCTATAATTTATTTATAAATTTACCTAACAGACTTTGTTGCATTTGAATTTTATTAAAAAATATACTTTTTAATCAAAAATCTTTTAAATTTTTTTAACTAATTGGAACTAATTTTTGCATATGACAGCTATTTGATTCTATTAATTAATACAGACTGTAAGAATTTCCTTAAATTTTTGTTTTTTTTTTATTTTAAATTTCTTATTTATTTTCGTCATCCAAGTATTGTTTTTTTTTAAATAATTAAAAAATAAGAAAAAAATTATGTTATGTTTAGGAAAAAAAAATAACTTGATTTATCAGCACTTCTTTTTTTATATGTTAGGCGATGTCGTGGTTTTAACCCTAGAGTGTCAAAATTTATTTTCTAATTATACATTTATGAAGTCTTGCTGTTTAAATAAGGAAGTCATTTGAAAAAAAATATATGCATATCGCATCTCTATAATTTATTTATAAATTTACCTAACAAACTTTGAATTCTAATATTCCTAAATTAAATTATGCTAAAAAAATCATTAATTTTGAACAGAAATATAATTTTACACATTTAAACTTTTTTAAACTCAAGCTTATCAATGTTGTATCACAAAATGTTAAAATTTTCTTTATTAAATTGAGCATCAAGCTAAGTTTATTCCAAAGAGCCATTAAGTACACAAAGACAAATTAGATCCAAGTGCTCTAAAATAAAAAATTAATTATTCTATTTTGGTTTTTATCATTATAATAATTCAAGTTTGATGTTAAGACAAAAGCCGAGCATATGCACACAGACACGCGCACTCACACTCCACAATTTCATAATTTATAAATTTGCGTTTAAAATAATTTCTAGTGTGTGTTTACATGGATGGATCAAGGCAGCTATCAAGTGATCGCTTGTGAGCTTAATAAATGTGTGAGTTGGTTTCGTCTAGCTGCGTGACTTGAATGCGTGATAATTCAAGAGAATAATGAGCGCTAAAAGCAAAAAAATAAAATTTGAAACAAAATTTTTAATATGTAGAATTATTGTTTCGTATGCTTGTGTTGTTCTCGTTGTTATTATTTTGTGAGTGTGTGTGTGTGTTCTTGTTGAAATAATTTTTAAATTTTACAAATTCATAAAATTTCTCAATCCTTGGAAAGTAGCAAAACTCGATCGACCAAGACCAGCGATTGCCGCCAGGCTACTTTTGTTCAATCGGTTCCAAACGCCAACGCCAATTCAATCGATTTATTATGATCAATCTGCTAGTCTGATAAAGCTGACGAATATTTTATTTTAATAGATTTTTCAGGTCTATTTACATTAGAACATATGAATTTTTTTTCAAGCCATAGTCTCAATTTAAGATAAGCTAACAAAAATTTAACTCAAAATTGCGACACAATTATCTCGCTATCTTTAAGTTTTGGACTAAAATCAAACATGAAAACTGGCTTGGAAAATTTTCTGTCAATATTCTTATGGGGCTGACAGCAAGCCAGCCTTTTAGGCGATGCTCGATCCCTGGAAACCCAGGTAGACGCAGAAATGCCAAAGAGAAAACAATGTTTATGTCAAAATTTGGTTATTTTGAAATAATCATGATTCTAAATTTTGATCAACTTTGGTGTGGATACCATCTAGCGTATCGGGCGGGTATGTTTGATTTAGGAGAAAAAAGAGAGAAGAAAAAAAAGCTTTTTCTTTTTTGAAAATTTTATTTTTTTTAATTCATTGAACGAATGTGTGTGTTTGGACCGGGTGTAAAAAAAAAGGTTCAAATGAATAATTTATTTAAAGATAAAATAGTGTTATAAAATAAGGCATTCAAATTTTTCAAATGATCCTCTAGATTTAGAGACTGTGAATTGTGGCTCGTATCATGTGCGCTCACATCACGTACCTGTAAACAGCATCAAGTACAGAAAAGTTATTTGCTTAGGTCTATTGGCGCATCCGTTTTTGTTTTTTTTGTTTTTTGCCAAGAAAAGAAGCATTTCTGAAGGGCTAATTATTGCAAATTATGCTCTGAGTATTTTAGTTTATTTTTTCGAACTTTTAAAAGAAGAAAAATTAATTTATCTTTTAAAATAAAAAAAATGTGCTTCTTATTTAGACTTGATTTAGAAAAAAATTAAGTTAAATTTGATAATGATTATAAAATTTTCGAATCGAGTAAATCTATGAATCAAAAATTTGACAATTATTTCAACTCGATTCTTGAATTAAATTTGAAAATTGAAAAAAGCATCGACACTCGACACCAAGAACAGCACAGTCAAATCGTATGGATCAATGTAATAAAGATCTGTCTAAAAAACCAATCAATTGGACCGATTTAGAAAAGCAGCTTCCTCACGTACAGACACGAATCGGTGCGGCATCGGCGTCCGGAATTCCTAGTCACTCGATCTCAATAAACAAACTCCTGGTTAAACAATGCACTGATCTTTTAATAAAACACATCAAAAGTATGATTTTAAATTTTTCTTTTTTTTTCTTTTTTTTCTTTATTTTCAATCTAATTTCTCATTTTGTGTTTTCCCAAAGAGCTGAACCAAGCGCAGGTGATAGACCAACTGGAAAATCTGGCCCAGTCATGCAGCTTGCTGATTTACAAAACACCATCGGAAGAAGACCCCAACACGCTAAATGCTTTTTTGACCACAGACGACTTTTATTTTGAAGTGACGATCGCTCTGAGTGGCGAGATAACTGATGCCAAGTTTTCAATATTCAGTGAGCCAGCCACGGTCAGTTTTATCTTAAAATTTGCTTTTGTTTACATTATCTAAACTAAATTCAAATCAAAACAGAGTAGTGCTTTGTTAAAAAATATTTTTTGCTCATGGAACTGGGACCTTTTGTCCAAACATATCGAAGGCGTCAAGTGCAATTTTATCCTTGGTGATGCCGATCCGTAAGAGACTGCTGACTTTTTGTTTGCCAAAAAATTGAATATTTTCCCATTATTTAGCCAAATAAGGTCTACCGGTTTCAAAGCTATCCAGTGTTTGGAAAAAGACTTGTCTCAATTGTACCAACTTGAGCTTAGATTTTACGAAAAAGTCAACGGAACAAAGCCGAGCTATTACGCGCTAAATCAACAGCCGAACTACACAGACAAGCTTATAAATCAAACGCCAATTGGTGTATTTAAAAAAAGTGAACTTGGTCAGCCGCTTCGGCTGTACTATTATCTAAGTCCGCTTGACTTAATTCAGCATCATCAAAATTTGAATGCCAAATTAAAAAAAAAAATCGACTCTTCTCACACAATCAGTAATTTATTGTCACCAGACGAATTGTTCAGTTACGAGCTAGGCTCTTACTTGAGCGTTTCGCTTGTCCAAACCTCCAAAACACATAAACTGGTCGATTCTAATCTATTAGTATTGACTGAAAACGACGATGAACGCACTCTTTTCGAATATTTAAATCCGTATGTAAATCAAAACTTTAATATTGAACAGTAAGCTTGTTTTTTTTTATTTTTATTATTTTTTAAAAACTAGGCATATTTTTTTGATTTTACTTTCCATAAGGAATAAAGTAAATTTGGTTAAAATTTAAAAGCGCCTTCTCTAAGCATATGTTTAACAGAGTTTAATTTTTTTAAGGTTTTATTTGAAATTTAAACAGACCTTGGGTAAAGTATATTGGCAAACCTTCAATCAAAAAATACACTTTGAAAAGATAATTATACACTAAAAAATATAACTTAAAGAAATTATTTAAAAAAAAAATTTAAATGAGGAAAATACACTAAAAACTGTGTATTTTTTTTCATTGAAAGTATAATATTCTCATTAAAAGTTCCTCATTCATAGTTCCAAATTTCTCATTTAAAGTGTATTTTTCTCATTAAAAAAAAAAAAAAAAAAAAATTTGTTGAAATTTTGTGGTTGTGCTTGAAAAAAAATTTAAAGGTATTTTTCTAATTTAAAGTTCGCCAACCTACCTCACCCCTTTTTAAATAGTTAATTTTTTTTCTTCAGAATACTGTCACATCTCAATAACATGACTTCTTATCTTTAGATTAATGGGCTTTACCTAGCCAAATGGGCACGACAAAAATTACCGTATTCTCTATCCTCATAAACCGAAGCATAACTTTGGTGTATGCAACAACGAAATGTTTTAGACCTAAGGCCTGCATTTAAATCAAGTTTTTAAGCAGAAATTTAAAAATTTTTCTAATCTTTCTTTATATTCAATTTTAAAGCTGATTTAAAGCCTGAAATATATCTTTGAAGCATGCGGTGTAAGTGAAACATGGACGAGATGGTGTTAGTTGCATTTACCAAAGTTGTATTTTAGTTTATGAGGCTACAATATCGCACAAAGAAATACGATAGCTTAAATAAATAATCGTGTCTTTGGTGCCTGGTTTTGACATCGTCTTTTATTATGAATAACTTAAGGAAGCTCTATTAGACTTTAAAAAAATATATTCTATTTAACTAAAATCTATAAGACCAAATAGAAATTATCAAAATTTAAAAAGAGATTTCCAATAAAGTAAATTAGCTTTCTAGAAAAGCTTAATATTGAGTTTAGTCTTGACAGTATTAAAGACTATAATAAAAGTCAAAAATTAAATTTTGTTTTCAATTTTTTCAAATCTAAAAAAATGGTTAATTTCAAAGCAAGTTTATCTAAGTTTACTTAGGGAAAAAAAGCTTACAATTTTTTAATCAAAAATACTCAGATAAATTAATACTATTTAAAACAAAATTTTACCCAAAGTTGAAAAATGGACTTTGAAAAATTTAATTAAAATAATTCCTAATTTTCATTGATAAAAACTTTTCAAAAATTCTTTTTTTTAGAACTCCGTTATTTTTTAAATCATCACTAAAGCAATTAAACTCTTCGCCAAGCATACCAGCCACATTTCAAGTAAAGCTTAACAAACCAGTAGTTATGTGTTTGAGCACACTTAAATTTTTACATGAACAAATAAGTAAGACAAAATAATTTTTTTTAAAACAGCAAATTTACTAAAAAACTTCAAAAAGGTATCGAAGCGCCATCTGAGACAATAAAACCAACTCCATTTTTCGAACTCCTCGCTAAAACAGCTATCAACAATAAGATCCTAAACGACGCTTATTCAGTGGTAAAAAAACTTTTAATAAATAATTCAGACCGATCAATTTTATGACCCACTGATCATTTAAATGTAAATTGATAATCATATTACTAGAATTAATTAATTACTCGTCCATTTCTCTTATTTCTGTAATTTTCCTTTTAAAGCGCAATCTGCTACCATAGGCGATCTCCTAGTAGACCGCCTCTGCAAGCTTGTTTGCCGTAGCTTATTATTATTATTATTTTTATTATAACAATATAAGAAAATCATTCAACACAAAGAAAATTAATTTTTGAAAATAATTTAATCAAAATAATCTTTTTGTTTTAAAAATTATCAAATGATTCAAAATTAAAAACTAAATTATGAAATGACGGTTAAGTATTTCGTAATAATTTTCTTTTCAAAAAATATTATCAATTGTTTGATCATTTTTTATTAACTAAGATTCTTTCATTAAGAATCTAAATATTAAGTTCAATAAAACTTGAAGTTTTTTTTCTATATTTAACTCTAATTTTTTAAGCAAGATTTTAAATATTTATAAATATAAAATATCATGTTTCTTAGCTAAAATTTTCTTAAACTTGTTTAACAGTATTTTAGAAAAAAGTCTAATTGTTAAAAAATTTGTTTAAACTTTTTTAATTTTTCTCTTAAAAATGTTTTATTTTTAAAGTCTTTTTAAACAACTTTGAATTTTACTTTGATTAGTTATATTTTCATTACAAAATTATAAATAATTTTAAATATTACCAAAAAATGTGTAATTTTACGCAAAATTATACAAAAAAAAGTAAGGAATTTTGAATTTTTTTTATTTTTCATAATAAATTAATTAATCATTTTAGAAAAAGTTCAATTTTTTTTAAAAAAAAACCTCACCTTTTTGTCCGTAAGGATTTTGGAACGTTTTAACTAAAGAAATTTTAATGTAAGGGTACGGAATTTTTCTAAGATTACATTTCCTCACAACTAATATTCACACAAAGTTACGTAAGCTTACTAAAAACAATGTTAAATTACGTAAAAAAATGAAATTTTGCAAATTCTGAACATTTTATTGAAGCACTGTATGATATTTTTACACACTTTAATTCCTATGGAACAGTTAAAATTTATGATTAAGAGTATTTACAAAATATTTAGACTATTAAAAAAAACGTAATCCATTCAATTATTTTAGCTGAGCAAAATTAATAATTTTCAATTTAAATGTTAAGCGTAATACGTAAAAGGGCTTTTCAAAAAATAATTATAAATTTTGCATTCATTCTTTAAACTTTTTAAAACTTCGTACTTGTTGCTCAAATAAATACTAAACAAATTCAGAATATTTTAATTATACCTTAATAATTATAATTTTATTCACAAATAGATATATTTAAAAAATAAATAAAAAATTTAAATATTATTTGGAAAGGTTCAAAATGTATAATAATATTTATTAAAAATCTTTATTTATTAATTTTTTTGTTGCCAGGTATCAGGGTACTTTCTTCCTTAATTAGATTATAAATATTTCAAGAATAGAGAAAAATTCTAAATAATTTATTCATATAAATATTACGCCAGATTCGACGATTTTAACTAAAAAAATGTTTTGCTTAGTTTTTATTTTTAAGATTGAAAGTTAATGTTTAAAAATTTAAATCATTTTTCGGCATTTTGAATTTTCATACAAACCTTCCGAAAATTACAAAAATTAAAATCTATTTGATTAATATAAATAGACAAAATTGAGCTATTGTAACTTTGATGATGAAACAACATGAAACAAAATATGCTTCACTAAATTCAACAAAAAAAGTTGAATTTTCTTTAAAAGGGAAATATTAATGATCAAATAAATTATCAATATTTTTAAATTTATTTATTTTTTAAGTTTATGATCTATTCTAATCAGAATTATTTTTGCAATTTTTAAATTTTTTTTACTTAAATGTTAAAATCCTTTCATCGCTCTTTAAAAATTTTGAATCAGGTAGTTATTTTCAGTTCTAAATTTACATTCAATTTAACTGAAAATATTCAACTTATTGGCAAATATTTCTTTAAAATCTTTCTTTAAACTGGACTATTAAATGAAACATTGTTTGTCTCACCTTTTAAAATTTGCAGATAAATCTGTAGTACAAAATCCAAATTTTTTATAAGAATTTAAATTTTGTATTGGAATTTTTGTATGAAAATTCACAAAGTCTCATTTTTCATATAAAAAGTCTAATCAAAATTTTAATTGTTTGAAATTTTAATTTTTTTCCTTGTATGGAATAAAAATTTTAACCCATCTTATAATGAAATTAATTTTCTGATAAATTTGCGAGAGAGTAAATTTAGGAGCATTGGATCTAGAAAAATTTTGCAGAGTGGTAATTTGTTATGAAGGTGCTATAAATAAAGTAAATTTTGTCAAAAAAAAGGAAATTTGTTTATTCTGAATTCAGTCTGCAAAAAACCTGCATTTTTTTTAGAAATGAATGTCGTAATATAAATTGCTAAACAAGTTTTTCCAGAAGCTAAATTTAGAATAAACAGTTTTTTTTTTCACTTTAGATTTCTTTAACTTTGTTTATGGTACTTTCATGAAAAATTTGTGACCATAACAAAAACCCGAATTAGATAAAAAATTAGTATAACCAGAGAAAAATAAAATATAGTTTGAGAATGACGAAAAATATTTTCTTAAAAAATTACTATACAATAAAAAATAATTCAATTTCTATAAAATCAATTTTTTTTAATTTAAATTTAAACATGTTACATCCTGATACAATCGATCACATTTTGAACACTATTAAGGGGTCTTCTCGCCACTTAAAACTAATAACAAGTGTATTTCTTTTAGTGCTTCTGGAAGTACTTGTGACAATTTTGATAAAAGCTATTAATTTAGAAGTCTGAAATACACAATTCAAATCTAAACTATTCTATAATATAACATCTTTGATTATTGACAGATAATATGTATTCCGTTTTTTTAACTAATTGAAATTTAATAACCAAGTTTTTTCTGTTCAGACCAATATTGTATTAAGTGATCTAGTTTTATGGTCAAATAACGAGAAACACATACAAATTTTAATACCATTCTGCAAAATTACAAAATTAGTCCCATTTTCCTCTTCAAATTTACAAATTTTTGCATATTTCTTTTAATTTTGCATTAAAGGAAATAATTTATCATTGATAGAGAAAAAAATTATAATAGTATAACCAAAAAAATCCAAATCTACTAGTCCATTTCAAGGCCACTTAATTTTTGTGAAATTTATGTTCGAATTTTAAAAAAATGATCAGTAAGCCACACAATTGATAAGGTCCGGAGAAAAAAAAAACAAACAAAAAATTAAATTTATCCAAAAAAAAGCAATTACCAGATGAAAACCAAGTTTATTACATAACAGAATTGGACGAAACAAGCTGCATGGGGGTCACAGTCGACAAAATTTCTTTCACTAATCCTCAGGACTTGCTTTTGATAATAGGTACTCTGCGCAAACAGCTCTTATTCAACGAGCTTTTGCTCTCATGCATGAGGCGTCTGTGCACCTCGACACTCAATATGTCCAACAACAACTACAACTTGACCAACTACAACTACTCCAATGCAAGTAGCCCGAATGTTCGCATTCTAGAAATTGGCCTGATAGCGCCATTCGTGGTATCGGTGGTCATGCAGCATCCAAAGCTAATGTGCTACACGACCATAGAAATTGACGTGAGCAAAGGCAACATTGAGACGCGATTCCGCGACCACAACGACCTGCACAATCCAAATGTAATAAGCGAAATAATCCGGCGTTGTCACTCCATTCCAGTGACCATCCGGGCTTTGCTAATGAAGTACAAACAAAACTCGACATTGGACAGACGAGCCAAAGCCAGCGACGGCAATTATCCGGATGACAATGGCAAAAATAGCCGCCACAAGCCCAACAACAATCAATTCAAGTCCGGCAGCGATGAAAACCTGGACCATACCGATCAGCACATGACGTCAGACAACGAGCACTTTTCCAACCTAGCCTCGGATGAAATGCAAATAACGCCTTCGGACACCGATTGCCAGATAAAGTGCTTGAAGCAAGAACAAACGCCGAATTCCATAGAGCTGAAGCAAAGGGCAAAAAGTGACGAGAGCCAGCTGGAGGACGACGAAACAAAAACCGACATGGACGACGACCTGGACAAGTCAAAGTTGGACTGTGCAAAAATAAAAACTCCCAGTGACTCGTCGGCCGTGGCCAAGAAGCGCAAAGCGTCGTCCTCTTCCGCATGCGACTCGGTGCCATCCACGCCCGTCCTCTCCACCAATCCGCCGTCGGCCAAACGCAAAATGACCCACAACCAGTCCAGCGACATCAAGCGACACAATTCGATGAACGAAGAGTCGCGCAGCCTCAATGGCAACTCGTCCAAAAAGCAAAAGCTAAAGCCCTCGCTGTCCTCCATTGACGTCACTCAAAAGCCAGAACAAGCGCTCTCGAAAAAAAGCGAGCTTGGACAAAAAAGTGCGCCAAACGCGCCCAAAAAAGAAGCCAACGTTCTTACTTCGTCGAATACAATCAAGGCTCTAAAGGAGGCCAAGTCGGTGCACAAAACTCCGTCGAGCACCAATCAGGCTAAAAAAGCGGCGAGCGGCAGCAGCAGCGCGCCGGGCGCAAAAAACGCGCCGACCGGCCAACAACAAAGGCCCAAGAGCGACGACCAAGTGAAGACAAAAATTGCCAAAGAAAAAAGTCAAAAATCGTGCACACCAGGCAAAAGCTTGAACATTAGCAGCACCGAAATTCAGCTAAAGCAACAACAGTCGCCTCAAGTCAACCTGTCCTCGACAAACCTGATCAATTCGTCATCGAGTGACAAGATTCGCGACAGCCAACTGAACCATCGCACTCCGTCGCCGTCGCCCTCATCACTATCCTCGCTGTCCATGTCAACATCCTTGGTCAGTCCATCCAACGACTACTTGACCAGTGACACCGACTCGAATCTAAAATACGAGCCCGCTCTGATCTCACGGCCCAAGCTAAAACAAATCAAAGAGTCCGAGCTGAAAAAAAATCTCAAAAACTCGGACAGTCCACAGCTGAAGCCGAACACGCCGCCATTGACCAACAACAAGCCCAACATAGCCCTGAGTCTGGGCCTGAGCATCGGGACAAGCCTAAAAGGCGGCTTTAAAATACCGCACAAAACAAAGCCATCTAGTGACGAAGACGACAACTTGAAGAACCCGCTGTCGTCCTCGTCGCCCATTGTCAAGAACCCGCTGGGCTCGCCGAACAAGTCGTCGTCGTCGTCGTCGGCATCGTCGCCTCAGTACGATCCGACGGCGCCCAGTTTGGTGTCCGCAAAAGCCAACATGAGCAAGAACCGTGCCAATAACCGGGCCAGCTTCGGCAAGAGCAATTCGGTGGCCAAGCCGGCGCAGAGGCCGTGCGCTCAGGCGCCCAGGCCACCGACTCCCATGCCTCTCTCTCACAGCAAAAAAGTGCCTCCTGTTCCTTTGATGACAGCCGCCAAAATCCAACCGCTCATGTCTTTCAACTCGACGATTCAGTCGTCGGACTTGACCCCGTCGTCGCCCTCGCCACAAGACGAGCTGAGTGTGCGCAAAAAGTCGGACACTGCGGCGCCGCCCGACAGCCCGCTCTCCGACAACACTCTGGACTCTGTGAAGCCCAAAGTGATACCTTTGGAGAGGAACACGGCCAAAAGTGGCCTTGTGGTCGACAGCAAGAATAGAGCAAAACAAGCGGACAAGAGTGGCCACAATGACCATGATGCCAATTTGGCCATTGATCATGCGAGTTTTTTTCGGAGCACTTTTTCCACGCGCAACATCACCAATAGCAATGAGGTGTTGGCCATGTCGGCCATGTCCGGTCACAAGATTGCGCCGTATGTGCCCTCGCCGGCAGCCCGACTCACCAATTCGCCTGGCATTCTTGAGGAAGACCTCGTGAATGGCGCTCTCACTGGCTGAACTACACTTGTTTTATTGGATTTACTACCGCCCGACCATTCTCGAACGGTTCCAATTGTTTTGTTTTGCAATTTTTGGCAATTTTCTTGTAAATATTGTAATAAATTTTAAAAATGAGATTTTAGTCTTTTTATTTTACGCAGAGAGAAAGAGGCAGTGTGAGAGGGGGAGAGGGAGAGGAGTTAGAGAAAGAGAGAGTAAAAATATGAAAATAATTTAAGTAGCATTCGTTTCGTTTCTTTTTTCCTTTTTTTGTTTCCTTCTTCTTCTTCTTTTTCTTTTTGTTCTACTAACTGAAATCAAAATTCCATTTTTACGAACAGTTTATTCGAAGACTTGGTCCGGTTGGATGCGCAAGTCTCAGACCATGATTTTCTTTGTGTATGTTTATCAATTGTATTAAGCGGCTAAATAGCTTGGAAACATGTTTTAATTTTGCTGTCGTCACTTATTATTTGGCAATTTTTTTTTTTTTTCATTTTTTAAATTTATTTTTTTTATGGATCATATTGGAAATTTTTAAATTTACAAATTTTTCTATTTTGAATTTTTAATTTACAAAAGAAATAAACATATAGATAAATAAATATATATATATATACATATATATGTTTTAGAGCAGAGACAGGAAATTAAAGTATAATTATTTGAATTATATTTATATAAATAAATATTTAAAAATTTAATTGTTTTTTTATTCCTTTTTACTTAATAATTGATATATACTAGGAACCCATTCTTGACAACGAATCTTGCTAGGAATCTCGGCATATTCCGGTTTAATATCCTGGACCATTAAAGCTTGGACGGTAGAAGATCCTAATTATGAACCCTCAAGAGTCTATAGGATCTGAACAAATCTTTTTGTGAACAATAGAAATTTTATTGTTAAAAAAACCAAGAATTTTTAGGTTCCGAAAGGTATCTTTAACTTTAAACATTAAAGATTAATTCAGGATAATTAAGACTAACTTAAGATTAATTAAAAGACACATACTACTTAAAACAATATATTTATGCTTCATATAATATATAAATCTGAAGACAGATTTGAAATTCTCAGAGTTTGTTTAGAATAAATAACATGAAATAATAGTTTTATTGACTTGTTGAAACAAAAAAATGAGACCCTTCAAAATCGTTTGTATTTATACTTTGTAAAAATTCGTGCAGGAGATGACTTCCCTTAATCAATAAGTATCATTCAGACAAAAATTTTATATTCTGAGCTCTAATTACGCAGAAGCATCAAAGGACTTTATACAAATTTGCCTGAAGCTAGGCCTATTGAAGATTTTTGGTCAATTTTCAAAGAGAAAGTCTACAAGGATGGATGGGAAGCGACAGCACTTTATCAATTGAGGCTCAGGATACTAAAATGTCTGCCTGAAATCAATACAGACCCTAATGGAAGATGTCAATAGTCGGATTGACAAAATTCGAAGAAATGATGACCGCTAAAGGATCCTAAATAAGATTTGGTTCCTGGAATCATTTTTTGCTGTATGAACTAGCAAAAACAAACAACGACAAAATTAAAAGGAATTTTTTTCTTTAAAAAAAGATTTAATAGTTCCTGCGAAAGCTTTTCGAAAATTTTTAAATGAAATTCTGTGTAAATAACTTGCACAGAATTTCAATATTATGGAAGCATAAGACATAGGGACGTCAAAATGACTTAACTTCCAGAACAGTAAAGTAAAATAAAAATATTAATAAAAATAAAAATAAAAAAAAATTAAAAAATCAATTATCAAATAAAAAAATTAATTATCCAAAGTTTTTATTCGAAATTATTTACAATTCATTTAAAATTTTTTCTTTAAGCAAAAGTGACTAAAATTGGAAGTCAAAAATTTTTATTTAAACATAGTTTTTTTTGTTTATTTTTTCTAGAATTTTTAATTTATTCATATCATCAATTATTGTTATGAGCATATCTGTAACTCAAAACAATAAAATTAAAAAATCTTAAATATAATTTAGTTGTTACTACCAATTTATCATCTTAGAATTTTGTTATATTTTTTGTTTTAGAATTAAGAAAAAGATCACAAATGAATTATTTTTGTATCGGGTTAAAAATGAGTTAAAAAAAAATTAAAAAATTAAAAATAATAAACACACCAATAGATTAGATTTAATAAAAAAAATGAAGCTGGAAAAAAGACACGAGCCATTTTGTCACATTTGCTGACCGAATTTATTCCTTTGAAATGAGCGCGTTTTTTTAGCTCATCTTTAAATATTGAATCACTTGTTAAACATTTCCAGAACATTTGTAAATAGTATTTAAATTTCTTTTTTGTTTTATATTGATGAATTTTTTCGTTATATTTTAAATTCGCTGATTTTTGATTAGATATTTCTTCATTTGTTGATTGCTCATCATGACTGTCTAGGTCATTAGAAATTAAATTATCACCATAACCAACTTTGGTAAAGTAATGAACAAGAGTAAATTCTAACAGGGAAGCGAACAAAAATAGATAGCACATAATTAAAAACCAATCCAACGCAGTAACATACGGAACATTGGGAATATCATTTCTGACATCAAAACTCAATGTAGCCAAACTTAGCACGCACATTATTCCAATACACGATCGATCAGAGGTTGCTTCCCTATTAAGATAAAATGAAACCCATGACAAAATAACAAGCATGAAACATGGAATATACACTTGAAGTAAATAGTAGCCTGTGTGACGTTTTAAGCCAATATTCATGCCAATAAATTTATACACAAAATTGTCCTGATTTATGTAGCGTGTATGGTTCCAATCGGTTCCAAGCAAGTCAAATTGAGATAAAACCACTCCGTTATCTATTTGAATCGGCTTCCAATCCACTGAGTCTCCCTTAGTTTTCCATCTATAGGTAACTTCTTGGTCAGAATAAGAAAAACTTCCGATCCACAATGGACAAATCTTTATCAAATAATTAAAAGAAATTAAATCTTTTTTAATTACTTGTTTATCTAGAGGAAAATCTTGAAGATTCATTGGACAGCTTGCCTTGATGGTCAGTCGAGATGAATAAAGAACACTTCCATCTTTGCTTAATCGCACCAAGCGATTTGAGGTTGGAATTTTATGAAGATAAGACTCTTTGCCATTTAAAAAATAAGTGTCTTGTTTAAAAAAAAAAATTAATTTATTTAAAAGATTTTTCCAAAAGCTACCTGGTTTCCAAATGAGTTCCAACATTTTCATGGATAAGCTAATTTGCGAGTAAGGCGCTTCGAACGCCAACCGATCATCTTTCCATTCTTATATAAAGAAAAGATTATTTATTCTTCTTAAATTGCTTATATCTGCCTAGAAGAGGTTAAATTTTAAGTCGCTAATATTAAAGTTACTTGTTATTTAAAGAAAATTTTGATCCTTTTTAGCAATTTTGACTAAATTAGTGCAATACAATGTTACCTGAAAGAGGTTTAAATTATTTACAAGAAAATAATAATCAAGAAAAAATCAAAATTTTTGCCTACCAATTTTATGATTTTAAATTTAGAACATGTTCATTGATTATTTAAGATCAAAGAATCAACATTTCTTTCCATTAATACTTATGGACTCAAATTTAAATATTCATATTTATTCTTAAAAAAAAACTTGTTAAAAAAAAATTTGATTAATATTTAATAGTAGTTTATAAAAAATGAAACATGGAATATATTCGACTAAAATTGTGAACCCATAATGGTGCGATCTGTATTGCAGCCTTTCCGTATTATCTCAAATAAAAAAATTGCAGTTTACAGAAATTTAGTCTATTCGAAAAATTTTCTCTCCATATTACTAAAGTTTTTTTATTTAATGAGCTCAGTATATGATATATTTGATATCAAATGTCATACTGATTTTTTATCTTTTGTTTTTTATCAAAAATTTATAGAGATAGATTAGGATTTATTCACGTAATATAAAAAAATGGTCTTTGATTCAACAGGAAGTATTATTATAAAAAAATTTAATCTAGTAAAAATTGAGGGTTTCAAATGGAAAAAAATGTGAAAAAAAGCTATTACCAATGTGAAGACGGTAGTAGGAGAGAAATTATTCGATTTATAGTTAAGCTTATTTATTAAAAACCTTCAAATGTTTTGTTTATTTTTATTTAATATAAAATTTCCTGACGGACAAAATCCACGTCCGTTGTACTTAGAATATTAATGATTTAAAAAAAGGAATATATTTATTAAGTCGAAAAAATATAAATTTAAAAATCAAAAATAAAACCCATCTAAATAGAAACATTTTTAGTTTAATGAGTTGAAATTGACATTAAAATAGACCTTTTTGAAATTTTAGACATTTTAATTAGAAACCCGTTGGGAAATCTATAAATCTACAAAGTTTTGTCAAATCCTGATAGAAAGTATTATTTTTTTTTTGAGACAAAAAGTAAAGCTAAAATTTCTATTAAAATCTTCATTGCTCAAGCTTACAAATGCAAATAAAATTGTTATAAAAAATAAGAATACCTTGTCGGAAATAACAATCCATGGTATAAGACTAAAAAGCAAAATATTTAATTTAAAAATTAAGATCATAAATTTTATACTACCATTTCAAAATTAGATATTGGACCCAAACTGTTTATGTTCATATTTGTGTCAATGACTGTCGGAATTCCTTTAAAAAAACAATTAAAAATTAAAAAATAAATTATTAGTAACAAACCAAGTTCATGAGTTGGACGCAAATTTTTGCTATAATTTGTCAGAAGTTTGTCTAGAACTCGGGTTATATTAATTGTTATATGAACATTTTCTTCACATAATAAAAGACCTTCATGCATTATAATTATCTGATTTAGGATTGATAAGGATAAACCAATATTAAGCCAATGGATCATTATCTGATAAACTAAAAATCCTAATTAATTTGATTCCAAATAAATATTTAATCAACAATAGAATATTTTTGTAACTTCTTAGAGTTTTGAAAAATACTTAGCTAAAATAATTTTTTCAATATTAAGTCAAAAATATTTTGTGGAAATTTATTGATTTTTTCATTTTATTTAAGTAATAATCATAAACTTATCTCTCTTATTGGGTTTACATTCGTAATATAAACAAATCGGTTCTTATTATCTTTATTGAATTTTTATTAAACTAAAGAGAAATGAGTTTTTTCTTAAACAAATAATTTTCATTGAGATTAATATAAAAAAACGTGACCAAATAATTTGATTATTTTATTAGAAGGTAAAAAAAATCTGTAGATTTATCTCATTCAAGTATTTCAAATTTTAATGTAAATAAACGTTTCCAAGACACTTAGATCTTAATTAAAAAGGATAATTGGAATTTTTTGTCATATTCGAGTGTTTTATTTTGATTTTTATAAATTAAAATGCTTTTGCAAAAATTGACAAATCATGAAAATTTAGACTAAATTCTTAAAATAACTTCACAATTAATGACTATTACAAATAATTTTAAATTATGATCAATTCAAAAAATTTAATTAAATCGAGGATTTCCAAAGAAACTTTTCAAATAGTTTCAGAAATAAAAAACAAAAATGATTTTTTATTTATTGAAAAAAATTGTTTATTTTAAAGAAATTAACAGGAAAAAATTATCCCAAATTACATCCACAAGAGCTTTTTTTTACGTAAATTTCGGAATCTTCTCTTAAAAAAAATTTACCAAACAAATAAATTGGACTTAAAATCACAGTTAAAGAGGCCAAAATAAACAGAACAAAATCTAATCTTGAAGCTACTTCTTTCCAATCATCGTAAATTTCTTGCAAGTATTTACTTTTATTAACAGTTGACTCAAATAATTTGGATGTTTTTTTTAAAATTTTGATTATTTTAATAAAATTTTCTTTAATATCATCATCAATTTTATGCTCTTGTTGACGAATTGATTTTGGTTTTTGGCGATAGCTGCCAGAATAAAGAACTTTACACAATTCTTGATCATTTTCAGACTGACTCGAATCGTTGTCCTCACGAAACATTTCATTCATATTTCTTTCCGGCGAGTTCAATTTTGTAGGATGCATAAATCCATTCTCTCGGTTCCTCGTTAAAAAATCCGCCTTAGACATATTGATTATAGCATTTCTTTCTGAATTGACCTCGTACATAAATGACCGGTAAGTTAATGATTCCGGTATCTTGGGCTGAATGAATCTGCTCTTTCTAACAATTCTTTCACTTTTGATTTTTTTGTTTTTTATAAGAAGAGTTTTTTTGATCCATGGCGGTACCTCGGCAACTTTGTGGCCTCTGAAATGAAAGTTAAGCACACATACCGAGGTTCCAACTGAAACTGACACAAGTCCAATATTGAAAACATAATACATTCCTTATTGATAAATTAAATACCTGAGATTTAAGAAAATAAAAATGTACCTATTACAGGAAGATCACTTGCAGCCTCTGGTGTATAATTTGACACAACCAAACTATTTACAAAAAAAGCTAATAAAATTGTAACGCCCAAAGTAACTTTTTCGCCTAAATTAAAGTAGAAAAATATTTAAAAAAAAATTGCCAATATATCTTACCAGAATCAGGAGGCAGCAAAAAAAGTAATATTGAAAGCATACTCAGAACTAAATTACATTTTAAAAACTAGAAATTTTATTTATTTATTGAATAAATTACCAAAGCATGGCATTATTAATGTATATATGTGATATGCTGTATGTCGTTTGATATAAATTACATAGCTAGTAACCCACCAATGGAGGTCAGCATTGGTAACAATAATTTTACTTGTGGCGCAAGTATGATAGACTTGCCATTCTGTATTGAAGCTTAAATGAGTTACGTTTGTGATATTCTTGTTATCGAATTGAGTTATTTGCATTTGTCTGATAGTATGAGCCCACGAATAAAAATTTATTTCGCAGCATTGGGTATCGAAAGGAAAATCTGATACTTTGATTAGACACCTTGTGTGCAGTCGAATCTCTGGCACCCAAGTTATTGTACCTGTATAAGATATCCAAGGATTAAAGTATTTCATTTCATTCAAATATTCATTCCTTCCAACTCTAGGTATATAAAAATAGAAAAAGAAATAATTAATTTAGTTATTTTCTTCGGCTATTTAAAAAGTTTATAACAAAATGTATTTTGAAATAATAAAAACAAACTCAGTTTAACAGAGTCTTTATTATTTAATTTAAAATTTAGTCGAAGAAACTTAAAGTCTTAATTTCAACAAATTACCCATTCTAAAAAAAAAACAATTAGATAATTTTTGTTATCTAGAGCAAAATTTAATTGAATTAGTTACCTGAAGTACAATGTCTGGAACCTTAGATAAACAAAAATTAAGATTAGCTATTTTTAAGTAGAACTAGTTTTTTTACCCAAATCTGCGAAATAGGAAGAGTGATTTCTGTAATGTTATCAAACATTTTAGGATCCCAGCTTAGTCTTGAATCGGTCCATGTCTTAAAAAAAAAATTATTTCAGTATACTAGAAATTTATGACTTGAACCATTTCGATCCACACAGTTGACAAAAGCTCTTGATATTTTTCATCCTAAAATAATTTAAAAAAATATTAAAAAAATCAAGAATTCAAAATTAAAATATACCAAATCTATTTGTAGTACTTTTAACTCGGTGGCAACAAAAGTTAAACCCGATTCTTTATCCACGGGTCTTACTAACAAATTATAGTGATTTAATTTAAAAATTTTGTCTATCAATTTTTCCAAACCCGTTGACATAGGAGTTATCTCTGATTTCACTTTTAAATAATTATATTCAGATTTAGTTCTTTTGCAATTTAAAAAAACAAAGCTATTTTGAAAAATATTTTTATTATGAATAACTATTTAGAAATAAAAAATAACTGCACCTATTTCTTCTTTAAAAATAATTAAAGCTAATTTTTGACTATGAAAAATTAAATTTTTCCAATTAAGTTATATTAAGTTTTTAGCCCTGATTCCTTTAGAACTAGAATTTTTCAATATAACTTATTCATAAAGTAGAATGTACAGTGGTGATTTGATAACAGTATTTTACGTAAAATATCGTTAATTAACAAAATTTTATTTTAAAATTCAAGACGGCCAATTTAAAATTCAAAATTTTTGAAAAGATGTTTTTTTTTTCGAAAAATCGAAAATTTAAAATAGTTTTCTTTTTACAAAATGATTAAAAAAGTAGTTATTTTTAAATTGTTATAAAAAAAGCTTTTTTAAATTTTCGATTTTTCAAAAAAAAAACATCTTTTCAAAAATTTTGAATTTTAAATTGGCCGTTTTGAATTTTACCAAATTTAACTAAAATTATCTCAAAATCCTGAAAATTAACGCAATTTTGCGTAAAATACCTCTTTCTCACTATTGGGATTTTACGTTAATTTACGTAAAATGTGGTAAAAATTTGTTAATTAACGATATTTTACGTAAAATATTGTTATCAAATCACCACTGTATAATTTAAATAAAAATCATACCAAGATAAATTCCAATTGACAAAATTGAACAAATACTTAACAATTTGATCATTATTTACTGAAAAATAGGAGATTTCTTCTAATTTTGAAATAAATATTTTTTGAATCCAAAATTATTTATTAATGTTAAACATTTTGTCGATTCTGAATTGTGGAAACTATTTAACTATATTCAAAATTTCATTTGTTCAATGATTAATCTAAACAATTTGATAATTTTCTCTAAAAAAATTTACCAGATTTATAAATAAAATATAAAAAACGGATTTTTAATTGATTGATTGAGAATTGTCAATCAGCTCCGATTGCTACTTGAATACAAAAAAATAGCCAAATTTAAATTCCTTTAAATTTTAGCAATTTTGATATAAATTCGAAATAATTTAATGGTTTAATTATAAGGACAAAGCTAAATAGCAATGATATTGTAAATAAGTAATTTAAAATTAATTTTTTTTGTTCTTCTATATGGTAATTAAATTTTTTTAAAATCATATACGGAATAGTAATTAATTCGGAATAGTTATCATTTGTTTTTTTTCTTTTTCTAAAAGATGAGTCATTTATTAAGTGATTTTAAAATTCTTCATAGATAAAATCTCAATAGAAAAACTACATTTTGACGATTATTAAGTATAGTCGAATCTCTTGATACAGGCTTGAATAAAACTTTGACAGAAAAAACATATTTCTAATTGCAATTCCAAAATAGAAATTCCTTTCTTATTTATTTTATTATTATTTTATTATGGCAACATTTTGAATTCTGAGCCCAAAGAGCAGTTGATTTTCTAAAAAATTCTTACATAAAAAAAATTATTTTTCTTTCAGATTATAATCTGAAGAATCTGATTTTTCTGTCAAGAAAGTTTGAAAAATGAACACAATGGCTTACTAGGATTAAAATAATTAATTAGTATTATAAGAAAAAAATTGATTGCTTAAAAAATAATCAATTATTAAAAATAAAACACAAAATTCTAATCAAAATCGGCTCAGTTGAACGTGGTCCATCTGCTAATAATTAAACAACTGTTTTAAAATGTAAATAAGATTTTATAAAGAACTGATTTAGTAATTCCTCTGTTCAATTATGTTCAATTTATTTGAATCTCGCTGAGTGTTATGAAAAGTACTTTATTTTTTATTAAATTTTTACTCAAAAAATAGTTTTACCTTATTAAATAAAGAAAATTTGTAATTTTTCAATAGGAAAAAAATATGTTAAGAGCCTAAAAATCAAATTTAAATTGATGTTAGTTTTTGATATTATTTTCTTGAAAATAACAAAGGATAAAAGCTATAAAAAGCACTCGTACTCAGTGTCTCAAATTTATTCAGATTTTAAAAAGAAACAAATTTTTCAAAACTAAATCTGTTAGAGTTTCCTCAAAAAATTCTTCGTCTAATTTTTATGAATACTTCAAGGTTTTAATTAAATTACTAAAATTGATTGAAAAAAAGAATTGAACAAAATTTAAATGATACTTGATATCAGGTAATATTTTTATCTCTTTTTTAATGTTTCTTTTTTGTTTAAAAAATGTAAAAAAATCAATAATATTTAAATAGAAGCAAATAATCAAAAATAAAATTTTTAACAGAATTTAAATGCTGAAGATTTTTATTATTAATAGTTTAAAAGTAACCTTCATTGCTTCTGCATTAGTGAATATTCCTGGAATAGTTTGATTAAACAAGTATAAATGATTAAATTAGAACATTAATGTAGAAATTTTTCTAGATGAGAAATTTTTCCAACTAAAAGCTATTCGTATAATTAAATATTTCATTAGAAAAACAATTTTAAAACACACTTTCATTTTTAAACTTTTGAAAACCAAAAAGTCAAAATAAATTTGAAAAAATAGATATTTTTTGATGATAAATTTTTGATTGAAAAAAAAATCAAACAAAAATAATAACTGATCTATTAATTTACTTGTTTAAATTAATAGCTTAAAATTTCTGTAATGTTAAAGTTTAAAGTCAATTGTGGGATAAAGTGATATGCAATCGCATTTCATTAAACTCGATCGTATCGAATTAAACCATGTTTATTAATAAAGGCAGAGTGTTATGTTTATCAAATTGGAGAAAAAGCTCCCCACAGCTTAAAATTCGATACCCCGTAAATTAAAAATTTATTTTTTTTGAATTTTTGCATCAAATTAACAAAATTCAATTTCAATGCCATCATGGGATATCTTGGCATCGTAAACTTTCATGTCTAAATTGAGAGACTCAATTTTTTCTTTCATTTTTTCTTTATAATTTGGTTCCTTTGTGATGGCATAAAGGAAACCACCTCCGCCGGCTCCAGCTAATGCCATTCCTTTTAAATTTAATGTGTTAATTTTAAATTAAATAAATTAAGATTAAAAAACCATAAACATAAGAGTTCAACAATTCGATTAATTTAACTACAGACTCTGGTTCTGAACCTGGAGCCATAACTAGCTTTTGTTTCCGGTGTCTGTTAATGCATTCACCCAATTCTTGCAAATTTTCTTTCGATAAAAAAATTAAAAAAATTAATTCAACTTTATTGCATCTTTTCAAAATCTCAAACTACCTTTTTCAAGTGATTCACAGCATTTAAACCCATTTTTAACAAGGTCGTTTACATTGTCATATATAACGCTGCTAATAGCGTACCAGTTGCGAAGTACATTCAATAGTAAGTCTTTTGCCAACCGTGTTATTCCAGTGTAAATCAGAATAAGACGTTGATTAATCAAGTCTGTGAATTTATCAGTAATTTTAATTGTTTTTACACAGATTTCCAATGGTAATTTATTTTTGGTGGTGGCAATTTTGAACCCACCCCAGACGCCTCCAATTTGATCTTGCCAGCCACCATCTAAAATTCCATTTTATATTTTTGAATTCTTATCAAGTGATTAAATTACTTGTGGTCATGAGTTGCTCTACCAAAAGAACCGAATAAATTAGAGTTTCATTCGAAACCTTTATTCCCATTAGATACCAAATTACTTTCAGAACACAAGAAATTAATATTGAACTGGTTCCAAGTCCACTTCCTTGTGGAAGTCCAGTCCAAGTGCACAACTCTAAGGATCCGTTCAATTTCTTGTATAATTGTTCACTTAGATTTTGTTCATTGAACTCAATTAATTTGGTAAAAACACACACTGCCTTCATTAGACATGCAACTGCTTGAGGCTTATTGTAATCCTTGAAATCGTCAAGCTCACAGAAATTGAATGAAACTTTACTCATTTCATCTGAACACTGCGCCGAGTCTTGCATAATTACTTTAATAAAATAGCTTTTATCTATTTGGGTGCTAACAATGCGACCTTTAGCGCCGATCGGTTTTTCATTATTTACCAAAATTGCCAAATTTGTAACACAAGATCCGTTTTGACATTCATAAGTTATCGGTGGCGTATCTGACCATGCACCTGCTAAATCCAATCTTGCCGGACAACTGGCTTTTATCCACTCATTTTCTCTTACTTTTTTTTCAACTAAGCCAAGCTCTATTCTCTTTTATTTAAAGTAATTAAATTAAAAGTTTATGTTTAACTCTACCATTGATAATTTGATAAAAAAATTATCATAGGCATTTAAAAAAAAAGAAGTTTTTCTACTGATGATCCATTTTTAAAGCTAGTCGTAGCTAGTCTTATAAAGGCAAGCATTGCTCCTTCATAGTGTCTGGAAGCTCTGATTAACAAGTCATCTCTATTTAGCCAATTTTTCCTTTCTTTGCTCAACTCTATCAATGCTTGTTCAATTTTTCCATTTTCAATAAACTGAAACGCATTTGTCCAATTTATATTCAAGCTAGGTCCACTTCGAATAGTACTAAAATTGTGACCCATTTCACAAAGCGTATTTGATATAAAAATCATTATTCTCGGTAAGATCATCAAGTCATTTGAATTGTCTAATGCAACTTTTAAAAAAATAAATTATTATTTGTTTTAAAATTGATCGAATTTAAATTTCAGAGGTTATTTGACACTAAAAGAATGGACACTTTTTATTCAGATTGTACGTAAATTAATCACAAAAAATAAGATAACAAAACTAGTTTACCTTGGCATAGAAAATTGCACAAAAAAAGTCAAAAGCACTGTTGGGAAACAATGAACAAGTTTCATGACTGATATAAATGAAAAACATGAAAAACATTTAATGTAATCAGAGGTAATTTTTTCTAATAAATAATATGGAAGTTTATTTTTAAAATTTTTTCCGAATGCAAAATTTTTATTTTAAATTAAATTGAAATCTTATAACTGCGAAAATTGAATTATCTCAAATGATCTGACATTTAATTCTTGAAAAAAATTATTTTGAACCTTTTTTTAAGAAACCTAATAACAGGTTAAAAAATTTAATTTATATGCCAGTTCAATATTAGAAAAAATTCTCAAAAAAAACCCAAGTCAAATGACCAAAAGGGAAAGAGACTAATTTTCAAAACTAATAAAACGGGAAAAACGTTTAAGTACAACAGAAAACTTTCAAATTTCCAATAAGAAAACCCACTCTATTAAACCTAACAGCCGCTAAACATCAGTAAAATTTATGAGTCTCTAGTTAAAAAAATGAGAATTTGAATTAAATATCTAGAGTGTTTTTCACCCAAGAGTAATATACCCATGTGTTTTGATTTATTTTGTTGATCAAAAATTATTAAATACTTAATTGATTTATTTTATAATTAAATAAAAAAAATCAAAACACGTTTTTTAATTAAACCGCAAATTTAAGACTTTGTTTTGGAAAGTTTTACAATTCTTTAAAAAAAGTGATTTTTTAAAATTGGAATTTAGTAGTTGCGCAAAATATTTTTAATGAATTTAAATATTTTTTCTGTTAAATTCAAATCTTGTTGTTTTTGTTTTTATAAGAAAAATTATATAATTTAGTTTAAATTATATGATTTTTAAATTTTAATTCTAAAGCTTTAAAGACAAAGTTAGACTTTGACTTTTGACCAACTCTCAAAAATATGTTACTTAAAAATCGTAGACGATAAAAAGATTGGTCTATAAATTAGAATTTTTTTCGAATTTTAAAATTATTTTTAGTATGAATATTAAACTATGCAGAATATTAAGGTAATAAATAAAATAACTGTATTAAGAAGTGCTAAAAAGGCGGGACATATTCTAAACGGCCAAGTAAACTGTCAATTTCAATTAAATTTTTTTTTCATAAAGAAAAATAAAGCTATAGGTAATCCTGATAATGGTCAAACTAAAAATTAATGAAAGCTTTAAGAGCAACCACTCTTTTCATCTTTTATTAATTTTATTTAAAAAAGTTATTTATTTATTAAATTTCTTAAGGAACTAATACGAATATTTTTTATTCTTGTTACCTGAAATTCGAGGTTTCTATTATTATTTGACAGTCGGAAACTAGTCGAAATCGATCTTCCTTTTTTATGATAAAATAGGTTTAAACATGTGTCCCGTCCTGCAAAAATTTCAAAGATTTTTTTCCTTTACTTGGCTTACCAAAAATAATTAACTGATATATTGAATTTGACAAAAAAACTTTTAAATTTCAATTTTTGCAATCTTTCGTCTCAATAATGTAAAAAATATAAATCGATAAATTTTTTCAGAAAAATTATGATTATCTAATTTGTTTTTTTACAACTGATTCTACATAAACCTTTTTGGATTTCTTTTTGGATGAAAAATCTATGATACTTTAATGTTAAATTTATCGGAAAAACTCAATTAAGGAAAATAAATAACTAAAAAAGATTTTTTGAAATTAGGTTCAAAGCTATGGCTTAGTAAGTGATACAAAATTATAGATTTAGTCAAATTTTCTAAGGAATTCATAAAAGTCTATTTGATGATAAAGAATTTATCAAAATTCAGTATTTTTTCTAAAAATAACAATTAAATCACATGATTATTACTATTTTACTAATTTTAACTATTTTAATAAAAAAAAACAAATATGACTGACAATTGATATGAGAAATTATCGCTTTAGTTTTTTATCTTCAGTAATCTTAAAATGTGTTCATTCTCGTAAGTTTTTACTTGAATGAATCTTATTCACATGAATTTTATTTTCTTAATCCGAAAATATCGAATTAAAACAATAAATTTAAGAGATTATTAAATATTATGATTATGAAAATTTAAAAAGATCTGAAATCTACAATGGATAATATAATTTTAATCTTCTTTTTTAAGAAAATTCCAGTCTGATAATGTTAGCTAAATTTTTAATCCTTTAATCAAGTAAAAAACTTAGCGTCATAGAAAAGAACACTCTTCTGGATCTATATTGAAAGGAATGTTTAATTTTGAAAACCGTAAACAAGTAAAGCAATTTATTAATATAAAAACACAGACACAAACTCAATTAATGATTTACAAAATTTTATTTTTTTTCATATTTGATATATTTTCTTTCTTTTAAATCTTTAAAAAAAATTTATTTGTTTTCTTAATTTTTTTATTAAATAGTTAAATGCTGATCAAAAAATATTATAAATTGTTATATGATAAGTAATTATTAAGAGTCTGAATAAAGGAATTCTACTAAGTCAAATAAGTTAATATTTTTTACATCCAAAAATCGTTTGAGGTGTTAGAAAATCAGCCACTTATATTCACACTGAGTTTTATTAAATAAGTTGATTGCAATGAAGACAAGCTGTTACACACTATCATAAGTAAGGATGTAATAGATTAAAGAATGATTTTATATTGTATTTTAAATTAATTGTTTAACAATTTTTTTGTCTATGCGCAAACATTTTAGGATGACAATTTCAGCTTTTTGAAGTCTTTTTGAAGCTTTTTTAAAAATCCCTTTATTTTACATGATCCAAAAAAGTTACCAGTAAGCTATTAATTTAGAATAAAAAAAATTAACAACGCAAATAATAGATAAATCTTAAATTAAAATTTGTATACTAAATTCTAATTTACTTTATTTCAAACTCCTAAGACATGGTATGAATTCTCAAATTGAATACTTCTAGCTTATCTGATAAATGTAGATGAAAATCATGTCTTTTTTTCTGGAATTATAATTCATTTCCAGTTCATAAATTTGAAAACAAACGATTGTAAAATCTTCGATATGAAAATTAATGTATCAATTTTGTTTTAATATCTAATAAATATCAATCCAATTTATTAGATATTAATTATATATTAATTTATATCCAAAAAATTGGATTGATTTGATAAGCTATGAAAAAAAATTTTAGTATCAAAATTATTTAAGCATACATCAGATTATTAATGCTAAATTATTAATTATCTATAACTCTGTCGTGATAAAATTGAACAGGTCTTAAATAATATTTAATAGTTCATCAGCTGATACAGTTTTAAGAATTCTAGCATATCGGTTTATATTTTACATAAGAATTAAAAAAGGCATTTAGGGTTTGGCATGAAGGTTTACTTTATAAATTGATTTAAATGAATCCAGCTATTTACTTGATTAACTGGATTAGATCCTTTTTAGATAGAAGGGCATTTTAGGTAAGTGTGAATGACCACCTGAGCGAAGAATTCCAAATAACCGCAGGTTTCCCTCAAGACTCAGTTATAAATTCTCTTTTATTTATATTAATGACATACTCAAAAGAAACAAAACAAATAGAGAATACTCTCTGCTTTTCGCAGATGATCTAGTAACATTCTTCATTTAAAACAAAATGGGGAACCTAGAAAATAAGATTAATAAATACACCAACAAACTAGAACAATTCTTTATTAAGATACTATCAAAATATTATTTTTTATATAGTATTTTTTTTTGAAAAGTTGGCAAAAAGTCAAAAGTCCCAAGTCAAAGAAATGAAGAGTCAGAGTAAAAGTCAGACACTTCCTTTTTGACTTTATATTTTTTAGCCATCATATTAATTATTGTCCAAAAAACACATTCACTCATAAGATTTATGTTTAGGGTCATTATCTTGGTGCAGAACAAAGTTATAATTGAAGTTAACTGCACAGAAGGCTAATAAATGATCAGATAACATTTCGTTATACATTTTATCATTTTTAATTGCAAAAATTGTTTTTTTATTTTTTAAAATCATCTTTTGGCAAAAAAAAAATGGTACTTTACTAATATTTACATTAATTTAGATAAAATGGCAAAAATTACATATTATCACATCAAATTGTGTAATTCTACGTAAAAAGATGTAAAAAATGTAATAAAGTGTAGAGTTTTTGTTTCAAAAATTGTTTTATAAAATTCAAATATTTTCATTTATTTTCCACTTTTTCCTCTAAAATCCGGCTTTTTTTGACCATAAGCGTTTTCGGCCAAACTAACTTAAACTGGTGAAATCTTACGTAATCTTACGTAAAATTGCGTAATTTTACGTAAGATTATGTTATCCTACATTTTCTTACATACACGTAATGATGTAATATTATGGAAGCTTACATTTTCTGACGTAAAATTACGTAAAATAACGTTATCTTACCCATTATACAGTTTAAATTTAAACATTGTAGGGAATTTATATTATTTTTTTGTCGGATCAATTTTGAACTATTTGTTTGAATTCATTTTCAGAAAAAAATAAAAGCAAAAAGAAAACTAAAAGCAATTTAGAATACGGCAGTCAGATCTATCCTTAAGTTAAAAAATGATAATCCCTCCAACAACCTATTTCAATAAATGTCTTTTTAACTTTCTTTACATTTTATTTTAGCTTATTTTACTTTATTTTGATTTTTATTTGACCTTATTTTATCTAACTTTATTTTGAATTTTATATATTCTGAAGTAGCTCTAGCTCGATACAGAAAACAAATAAATTTATCAAAAAAGATTTACTACAAAATAAAATTCAAATAGAAAGATTTCATTTATCAAATCTATTCCTCACGTATTCTGGATTCTGAAGCTTAATTTTTAATTAATGAATAAATTCGAGAAAATCTGAATGTTACATTGTCATTGCCACTAACATTTAATAGGCAAAAAATCATTGATTTTGCTTTCTTTTTATAAATCTTTTTTCAACAAATTCTAAAACTAAAAAGATAAGTTCAAAACTAAAAAAAAGTATCAAACACAACGAAAATCTTATTTCAAATTCAAAAAATACTAGTTTTTTTTTTCCATTTTAGATCATAGTTTTTTTTTTGAAACTTATTTAATCAAATAAAAATTAATAACTATTATACAACTAACATTACACAGATAAAATTCTATCTGATAATATCTAAAAATAAATCTTTTACTTAATGCAGAAATAAATTTTGATTAATTAAAAAACAAATTTTAAAATTACTTTCATCAAACTTAGTCAAGATGTCTAAAGCAAAACCATCTTGAATCGAATTTTTCATTATTGAATCAAATTTAATAGGCTGATTGTTCACAACACTTTTTGCCAAATATTCAATGTTTATCTTATTGGAAATAGATCGGCGTCTGTAAAATAGTTCTTGTAAATTAAGCAATGGGCTTATATCTTCCAAAGAATATCGATAAGACTTTTTCCATTTTTTGACTAAATTTTCGCAAACAAAACAAGAATTTGCCAAGTCAACCCAAAAATATTTTCTAAGATAGTCCATTTCTTCATTGTTCAAATTTGAATTCAAAATTGGATACAATTTGGCATTATAAAGAGTTTTGCAACTTGTCTCATCGGGCCACAAGTCTTTTTCATCAATAGATGTCAGAGAGCTAAATTTTGTCATTTTATTATTCATTATAGTCCAATTATTGCTCGCAAATTCTTTATTCAAGTTATCGTCCATGCCAAATACTACGTTCAAATTTATATCTATTGACAAGCATTGAAGAGAAATGTTCACATTTTGAATTATTAAATTGGATGGAAAATTTCTTATTTCATTTAGCTATGTTAAATTAAAACAAATATTTTAAATGTAAAATAAATTAGAGAGAATAAAAAAAATTAAACATACTAGCTTTAAATCACTTAAATACGTATTTTGATTGATTTTTATTTTACTCGATTTTAAATCACAATTGAAAAGGTAGACTGCAGATTCCACATCTAATTCTGTTTTGGTTACAATTGAATTAACAAATAATGAGTGGCTTGAATTAAAAGTTGACGAAATATTTGAAGCTTTTGTCATGCAATTAATATAATTCATTCCGTTGGTTTTATCTTCATTGGATTTGTCTGAATACTGAAACATATCAAAGATTATTTTCTTGTGACCAAATGTTTCATTGTCCATATAAACATGAAGTGTATTTTCACCTGCGGTTATGTTGTGAATTTTGATACCATGAAGACTTTTCCATAGCGTCTTTCGACATTGCTTCAAAACAGTTGCTCTATTTGAAAAAGCCGGAAGATTAGTCTTAAATTGACCACTAACATATTCTTCTTTGGTTATTCCATCACAGCATGCCAATAAGATATCAAAAAAAAGAGATAGCTAGACAAAATATAGAGTTTAATGACTCCTAAAAAAAGACAAACTGCTTTACTGAAACTGGTGAAGCTCCACTATCAATTCCAATGTAGCTACATGCGTCTAATGGAGGAAAAGCAATCAAATTGAATAAAATCTTACATATTTCAAAATTAAAATAAACTATTCCGCTGACCTTAAAAAATAATTAAATAACAAGAAAATATTCTTTTAAAAAAATTACCAAATTATATTTTCCGTGAATAGATGATGATTTTAGCAATTGATCATCATCAGGATGATAATAAATATGTTCAACTAAAGTCTTTAAAAAATAAAATAAAAAAGACAATGTAATTTTTTGTCAAATTACTCCATCATTTTTTAAATGGTAAATTCCATTAGATTTAACTTCATTAGGCAAAGCCATCGAAGAGACAACACATATTTTTTTATCATTAATTTGAATTTTTTCTTTGAATAATTTTTAAATTAAACTAACAAAATTTTCTTACTTTTACCTTGATCTGGTAAATAAAATATCATGTCGCTACTACAAATATAAATTCCGGGGTCAGAATTAAAGCGTCCATTTTCAAAATTGGCAATTTGGAATGTCATCGTATTAAAAAGTAAATCGAAGTTGGACTTGAGTTGGCAATTTTCATTATTTTTTATAGGTAAGGTACAAAATCCTTTTGAAACCAAGTCAAAGGGATACTGTCGTCCCATGTGAATAATTAAAATGAACGAGTCTTTTAGAACATCGACACTAGTAAGCTAAATCAAAAATAAAAGATTTTATTTTTAAAGTCCGAAATTAATACACGAAGACGGCTTTTTGCGCTAAGAGCCTCTGATACGATTAAAAGAGCATTTAAGGTGGCCCCACCACTTCCGATAGGTTTTTCAGGATCTTCAATACATAGTATCAACGTTTCTTTGTCAATCAAGTTTTTTCTTTTTTTCAATTCTAGCTCTGAGCAATAATGTTAGAAAAAGTAAATTTAATTCAAATTTAAATTACCTGTTTGATACGCTATTGAACCGTTTTTATTAGCGCAAGTAAGAACGATTGCTGCCCACTTCATTTTAGGTGAAAGAGAAATATTGAGAATTAATGGAAAATTATGAAAATATTTCAACTAATTATTCAAAAGTTTTGCAAAATTTTCTTTTGATATCAAAATTTTAATAACTTGAAAAAAATTAAAATATGAATTTGGTGAGTTAATTTGGATAGGAATTTTTTGAAATTTTTTTATTTGTAAATTGTAAAAAAATTCTCTAAAATTTTCGCAAAAAATGATGAGAAGAAAAATTAAAAGAGAACATTTTTTCTAAATTATTTATTTAAAATGAATTGAATGAACTATATTGTATATAGATCAATAAAAGATGAAAAATTTCAACTATAATTGGCTTATTTCTTTTTGGTGGCTTTTTCGGCTTTTTCAGCAGCTTTGGTCTTGGTACCTTGGGTAGTCTTCTTTTCGACCTCCTTGATGACACCGACAGCAACAGTTTGTCTCATATCACGGACAGCGAAACGACCCAATGGAGCGTATTCAGAGAATTTCTCAACACACATTGGTTTAGTTGGGATCAATTTGATGATGGCGGCCTCTTGTGATTTCAAAGTTTTTGGATTAAGTTCCAATTGTTTACCAGAACGACGATCGACTTTTTCTAACAATTCGGAAAATTTGCAAGCAATGTGAGCAGTGTGACAATCCAAAACTGGAGTGTAACCAGCGCTGATCTCACCTGGATGGTTCAATACAATTACTTGAGCAGTGAAATTAGCTGTCTCTAGAGCTGGATCGTTCTTGCTGTCTGAGGCAACAAAACCTCTTCTCAAATCTTTGACTGAAACGTTTTTAACGTTGAAACCGACATTGTCACCTGGCACGGCTTCGGTCAAAGCTTCGTGGTGCATTTCCACTGATTTTACTTCAGTGCTCAAGTTGGCTGGAGCAAAAGTGACAACCATACCTGGCTTGATGACACCAGTTTCGACTCTACCGACTGGCACTGTACCAATACCGCCAATCTTGTACACGTCTTGCAATGGCAATCTCAATGGCTTGTCAGTTGGTCTTGATGGTGGAACAATGGCGTCCAAAGCTTCCAACAAGGTCTTGCCGCTGAAGTTACCCTCTTTCTTTTCCGAAGTCCATCCTTTGTACCATGTCATGTTTGGCGATGCTTCCAACATGTTGTCACCGTTCCAACCAGAGATTGGTACGAATGGAATTTGTACTGGATTCCAACCGATTTTCTTGATGAAAGCGCTCACTTCGGATTTGATTTCCTCGAAACGTTTCTCGCTGTATGGTGGCTCAGTTGAGTCCATCTTGTTTACGGCCACAATCATTTGCTTGACACCCAAAGTGTAGGCCAACAAAGCGTGTTCTCTTGTTTGACCGTTCTTTGAGATACCGGCTTCAAATTCACCGACACCAGCAGCTACGATCAATACGGCACAATCGGCTTGTGATGTACCAGTGATCATGTTCTTGATGAAATCTCTGTGACCTGGAGCATCAATAATGGTTACATAGAATTTTGATGTTTCAAATTTCCACAATGAAATATCAATGGTAATACCACGTTCTCTCTCGGCTTTAAGTTTGTCCAATACCCAAGCGTATTTGAATGAGCCTTTGCCCAATTCGGCCGCTTCTTTCTCGAATTTTTCGATGGTTCTCTTGTCAATACCACCGCATTTGTAGATCAAGTGACCAGTTGATGTTGACTTACCAGAGTCTACGTGACCAATCACGACAATGTTAATATGGGTCTTTTCCTTTGGCATTTTAAATTCGTTATGTAACTACCGAGGGTAAATCTAAATTTTGAATTAAAAATTTTCGTTTTTAAAAAATTTAAAAAAACTTGACAAAAAATTTCAATTTTAAATAAATTATTGAAATTGTTTGAAATATCCATGAAAAAAAATGTCTCAAGGTGTCCATTTGGGCTTCTTTTTTTTTATCAATTTGGAAAAAAATAATCAATGAAAATTATTCCTTTTTTTAACATCTAACTAAACTAATGGTAAGTTAACCATGTGTCGTTTATTCTAGGCTTTCTTAGAACTAATGATTAATTTCCACTAGTCTTACGCCAATTTACCGCTAATGCTCACCATTTCTTACCTTAACAATAACCTATGGATTTATTAGGATACAAAATGCAGCTTTGATAATATTTCGTGCAGCAAAGAAAAAAAAAAAAGAGAAAAATTCTTAATTTTGATTTTAATACTTTCAATATACTAATAAAGATTTTGGTCGATCATTTAAATACGTGCTTCTAGCGTGCTTGTATACTCTTACTTAAAAATCTAACACGCGATCAAAACATTTCTTTAATATTAATTATTACAATGCATTCCCACATTAAAAAGGTTTATTCTGAACATTTTTTTTAAATTAATCTAGCACATGTTCTCTTTATGCTTTTACCATTCATTCATTTTAATCTTTAACTTGCTTTTATCTTTTCATAAAAAAATTAACAAAAAATTTAGAAAAAATTAAAAAATTCCAAATGTTGAAAATATTTGTTTTAGCTGTGCTAATTTTTCAAATTAGACAATATTAATTTAATAAGATTAAAATTAGTGAATATTCAGAAATTTAGCGTATCTTAAAATACATTAAAAGAACTCATTTTCTTTTTGTGTTGGACTTCACTAAACTCATAAAAATTTCGTCTTAAACAATTTTAATTTTTCAACCTTACAAAAGGTTATATATTTTGAAAAAATATTTTAAGTTATTTCTGATTTGCACTGTAGCAAAGTTTTCATTATCAAAATGCTTATTTTTTTATTTAATCAATTCGATTTTTATTTAATCATAATTTTTTAATCTAAATTCTGCCCCCAATTTGCGCAAAAAATACGTCTGAAAATATTTTTATTTTAGAAAATTCTAAAATGTGGAAAAATTTAGCCTATAATTTTTCCAATCGAGTGTTATTTAAAAAAAAAAAAATTTAAAAATTAGATAATTTTTTCCTTTTTATCCTAAAAATTTGAAAAATAAATGAACATTTAAAAAAAATTCATTTTTTAAAAATAAAAAAATGAATTAGTAATTTTTCAATAATTTTGGATCACATGACTTTTTTAACAGTCATTATCAATTGTTTTTACAAAATAATGTTTTTACTATAATTTTTTAGTGTCAAAAGCTATTCAAAATTAATTCAAAATAATAAAATAATTATTAATTGAAAATGACAAGCGGTTCTAATCTTGATAGTAGTAGGAGAATTAGTTTTGACAGTAGCTTGCTAGCTAGCGAATGTGCTTACAAACCACACTAAGACAGATGATGTGCTTGATTATTGCTCATCCAGCAATCGATATCTGCTTTAAAGCTTTTAATATTGAAAACTTCAACTACATAATTGATTTGGCAGCGAGTTCCAAATGCTTGCAGTTCTGTTGAAAAAAAAGTAATCTCTATACTTGTGCCTCAAAATTTTTTTGTGATATTTAAGGCAGTGACCTCTTCTTGGTTTTTTGCGATATTAAAATTGGTGCTTTTTTCAACCAATTCTATTCAATGCATGAACTTATATAATTGAATTAGTTCATCTCTTTTTCTTCTTTCCGCCAGATTTAGAATGTTCAAAGCCTTCAGAAGCCTGAGTTCAAACAATGGTTTCAAAAAGTTATTTTACTCCTGATCAATCTTGTTATTTTTGAATAGATTTTTTCAAAATTTTTGATATTTCTGATAATTGATAACAGAGAATTGTTCTGAAAATACAATATCGTTTTTTAGATGAAAATTGTTGAGGCTGGTCAAATTATCGAAAATGCTACCAAGCAAAAAAGCCATTGTTTGTGTTGGATAAAGTGAAAAAAAATCCTCTGAAATTAAATATCAGGGGTGGTATTATTTTCAATGGACCATTAATCATCATCATCAAATTTTGCATAAAATTGTCCATTCATGAATATAAAATTAAAGTATATTTTTAGGTCTAAAATTCAAAATGCCATCGAATTGACATCAACAATTTTTAATTTCGAAATAAAAAATATTATTTTCCCATCAAACCCTGTGAAAGAACTATTTGATGTTCGTCAACTGTTTTGCAATGTTAAAATGGTAGCTCTGTATTCAGAAAACGAAATAAGCTTAGTCATATATCTGAAACGTAAGCTTACGTTTACGAAGATGAAGTATGGAATATCAAGATCCGGCGTATTTGGAACATGCCAATAACTGTTGACTCATGAAAAAAGAATAGTCAAGCATCCTACCAACATCGGTTGGTGTATAGTACTATGAGGCGCAGCCTACACTCATAAGTCCACTATAAACAGGATTTTAGGCTTTTCAAATGGTTCATGTCATCAGTGGAATTGTACATAGGAGATACAAAATGATATATTAAAAAAAGATAGTGCAGCACATAATAATGTTAGCACAATTACCGTAGAAGAGATTGAATGGTATAATCTTCAATAGAAGATACGCTAGAATCAACTTTATCCACTGTATAATAGCATCTTACAGAAGAAAGCTTAGACATAAGATTAGATAATAACAATAAGAAGAGAGTCTAAGGCTAAACTTGAATGGATAATCATGTCCATGAAACCTACGAATAATGTAGATTTTGACAAGCTAAGTTCTTACGTTAATGCTAATGAAGAATTGAAATGGCGTTTTATCCTTATTTTATCCTTATGGAGTAACCCTTAAATTTCTAGTCAATAAAACTTAACATTAAAAAAAGGCCTTTGGAACTATTTGTGGTGTAGCAACCTCAAGAGCATACTTTGGTTTGCCCTCCAAAATAAAACTATTTACGTATTTACAGATATAACTCTCACTTGTATTTAAAGATCATCTTATTTTTAATATATACATTTGTAACGTCACCACCCTGACGCTAAACATAAGCTTACCAAATCCACTATATATTCATGCTATTTACATCACTTAACAATCTAGAATCTTTGTACAATCTTTTCGTTAAGCTCTTTCTATTTGCACTTATTTGCATTTATCTACACTATTTACATCGGCACTAGAACGGCCGTTTTCAACATTTATTTTAGATTTAACTTAATAAAACCTTACAAACGAAGTACTTGTTTGTTTAAAATCCTTACCCTAAACATCACACTATTGGCAGCTCGTCTGATTGGTCATAAAAGTAGTTGTACCACAAAAATTTGGAGACGAACACTTTTCTTGCTACGCTTACTGATCTAGAAGATCATCCAAAGCTGGAAAATCACTCTCCCCAAGTTGGAATGATCCAATTCAATATTCAACCGAACAACCAGCCACACAATCTGGCCACTGTGAATCTTAAAATAAATCAAGAGGAAGAGAAAAAGGAATTTAATTTTTTATCTCTTTACTATTTTTTCAAAAATAAACTATTAAGATAATATTTAATTTTTTTATTTAAATATGGCAAAAAGAAGGCCCTCGAAAACAATTTAGAGGAACTTCAATTAATGAGTTAATACTATTTAAAATAAAATTGTATCCGATTTGTCATTTTCTTGATTTTTTTTTCTGTGAGGTGTAAACTCAATCAGTTTTCAATCGATCCTGTTCAGTCCAGATCGAAAGCCACTAGGCTGATAAGCGGGTTAATTTACATCTTACTAAATACATTATTAAAAAACCAAAATTAAGTTTAAAAAAATTAAACCCTAAAAGATATTATACGATATTTATTTTTGATCGTATAAATTTATCAGGATTGATATTATTAAAGATAACATTTAAAATCATTTTAGTTTTCGGCAAAAATAAAGAGGATAAAGAGGAGAAAATGCTTTTCTTGTTTGATTCGCGAGTCCAATTTTGAATCTAATGTTTCAAGCTGGTTTGGTTTGAAAATTATTTTCTCTGAAAAGCAAAAGAGCAGATAAGATATTTCTATACTTCATTCCTTAACTAAATTGGTTCAGTTTTATTGGAACCAAATCATTTCTAAAAATGAGCCGGATTAAAAGATTGTACTTGATTTCCAAACAAGTTGGAAATTCAAAATATGACATATTACAATTGGCAATTAGAGTCAAAAAATCAAAAAGTAATTTCAATCTTATCTATGAACCTGAAAGTTAAGGAACTTATTTTCCTGATCTGTTAGGATCTGTTGGTTCATGGTTATAACTCTAAATAACAAAGGTAATAATTAAATGATAACTCCGTTAATAGCCTGCCTCTTCTAGTAGTAGTAGTAGTAGTAATTTACTGCGACCCTTTCGGGTTAAGCTCTTAAGAGCCATGGCAGTAACTTAAGTCATAACTATACGTTGTTTTGTTAACCATTCATCCAATCTTGCTTTAAAACTGTTTATCGACGGTGCATCAATAACGAACTGAGGCAAGGAATTCCATACATTTGCAACTTTATTTGTTAAGAAGAAGTATCGCTGCTTACAATTTCTCACATAATCTTTGACTATACACTTTGAATGACTTCTTAAGTTGTAGTTACGACTTTTTGTCTTAAAAACATCATTACATAAGTTAATTGACTCAAACCCATACGCTATCTTGAACATTTGAATAAGATCACTTCTAGTACGCCTAGTTTCTAGATTTGTAAGATTCAATAACTTAAGTCTTGTTTCGTAATCAAAACCCTTGGTAGAGGGAACTAGTCTTGTTGCTCTCCTTTGAACTTTCTCCAACACAATTATATCTTTCTTTAAGTAAGGACACCATGAACTGACAGCGAACTCAAGATGTGGTCTTACAAGCGACGTATATAGTAGCCTCAATGTTTCAATGTTTAACGTGGAAAAACTTTTAGCTAACATACCTAATATACGGTTACCGCGGGCAGCGCTATAACTTACTTGATTAGCCCACTTTAAGTCATTTTGAACATAAATTCCAAGATCTTTTTCCAAAATAGATTTTGACATACATTGTGTACCATATTTGTTAAAAATCGAGTAATCAAAATTCGGATTATTGCGTCCAACGTGCATAACTTTACATTTTTCAATATTTAAATCAAATGACCATGTAATTGACCAACTTGAAATAAAATCAATGTCTCTTTGGAGTGTTAAATTATCTTTAAGATCTCTAATAATCGACATGACTGTTGTGTCATCAGCATATTTTTCATTTTTGTTGATCAACTCGTATGACAGATCATTAATAAAAATCAAGAACAGTATCGGGCCCAAAACGGATCCTTGTGGAACTCCACTCGTTACCAAAAGCCATTCAGATACAGCATCCCCCATAACAACTCTTTGTTTCCTGTTTGACAAAAAATCAGCTATCCAATTTAAGATACTATTGAAGAAACCATATGCTTTAAGTTTAAATAACAAGAGCCTGTGTGAAACTCTATCGAAAGCTTTCGAAAAATCCGTATAGACAATGTCAACAGGAGAACCATTGGAAAGGGCCAGAGTTAAATAGTCAATTGTTTCTAATAAATTAGATGTACAAGATTTAAGAGGCAAAAAACCATGTTGTGAACTTGAAAGTAAATTATGCTTCATTAAGTGTTCCAACATTTTATCCTTTATTAAACTTTCAAGTATTTTGCATAGAATACATGTAAGAGACACTGGTCGATAATTACTTGCGAGTAATTTATTGCCCTTTTTATAAAGAGGAGTAACATTCGCTTGCTTCCATAGCAACGGCAATTTACCTTTTGATAGAGATCTTCGAAAAATTAGGACAATAGGGTGAACAATAGCATTAGCCACCTTTTTTAAACACCAAACCATTAACTGAATCAGGTCCACACGACTTATTGGCGTCTAAGCTTAATAATTTTTTCAAGACATTGGACTCTGATATAGTATCATTGATATTATCAGAACAAATTTCATTGCACCGAATTTTGAAAGCTGGAAAAGGTCTTGAATAATCATCGGCCGTAAAAACAGATTGAAAATAGCTATTTAATACTCCAGCAATTTGGTTCGGATCATTTAGAGTTTGATTATTATCATCTTTTATACCCCGAAATGTTTGAGAGATTTTGTTATTGCGATTTATTTATTTATAAATAAGTTTCGGGTCGCTCTTTGCAAGGCCAGCTAATTTAGTTTCATATGCTTTTATGGCATCTCTAACAGTCTTTCCAGCTGCTTTTTTAGCTCGAATGAAAAGATCTCTCTTAAGGTTCGACCTGCCACTAAATTTATATGCTTGCTATTTCTCCCTTAGCATCTTTTTAACATTTCTGGTTATCCACGGAGAGTAAACTTTTGATTTAAAATCTTTGGCCAACGGAATAAAACGAGAACAAAAACTTTTATAGTAATCCATCATTAGCATCATTTACATCGAGGTCATCCAGTTTCCCAGACCAGTCAATTTTTTCAAACTCTTTGCTAAAAGACGCATAGTCACCTCTACTAAAAACAAATTTTGAACTTTTAAAGTTCGGAACATTATAGTCATTAACGATAAATGACCAACTGAGAGTTAAATGAACACGAACTAAATTACCTAAGGGAGGACCGTAAACAATGTTCGATTTACGATTTGAATTTTCACAAATAATAAGGTCTAATACATTACCCATAACACCATTGTCACACAGGTAAGTTGGTTTGTGTACATTTTGAGTAAAAAAAGAATCGTCCAAAGTATCGACTAACTTTGAACTAAATGAATCATAACAATCATTGACTACCGTAAATGATCCATAGTTCCAGTCAATATTTGGACAATTAAAATCACTACAGACCATCAGTCCCGTAAATTCACCACTTGACAAAAAAGAACTAGCTATTTTCAAACTAGATAACAGATCCTCGCAGTCCTTGAGACCTGGAGGTCTGTAAATGCAGCCAACTAGTAATCTTTCCATACCAATTTTAATTGCTATCCAAATCTGTTCAACATTGTTTGAGCATAAAATCTCATCATCGACTTGATATGATGATAAGTTACAAAGAATATATACAAACGCCACCACCAGCACGGTTCTTTCGATTTGAATAAAACATATTATAGCCGTCCATAGTTGGACTATATTCGTCTTTGAACCATGTTTCAGTTATCAAAATCAAATCGTAATCAGATGAAACATTAATTGCTGAAAGCTCATAAAACTTATTTGTTAGAGATGTTGCATTAGTAAAGAAACATTTTAGTTTGCTGCTTATTAATGGGATCTAGAGGAATGCGGTTGCTGTTGTCGGTAATAACCTGATGATGATTTCTCTTGTGTATTTTTGACGGAATATTTAACGAAATTTGATCCTCTGATCGCCCAACGGGTATCTGAGTTTTGTTGTACTTCGACTTCATTAAGATTATTTCGTTGATCTCGGAGTTGCCTCCCTAAAACCCTTTCGGCCTCTGTCAAATCAGGACTAATGAAAACTTGCGAAAATTTGGTAGATTTCCTCAAATTCTTGGCGGCAGAAAGCACCTCAGCTTTATCTTCTGATCGAAATAGTTGTACCAGAATTGGAGCTGGACGCGACTGTCCATTTTTCGACCTGAAACGTCGAATAAAACATATCTTCCTGATATCAATATTAATATCTCGGAAAATATTACTTATAGCTGAGGATCTAAAATTGATTGTTTTTTGAGGCGTTGCTAAATCGGAAGTAGTCGAATCCATTAGAGTCGACGCTGTTACTTCTTTAGACATCAAATAATTCACGTTTTTTTATAATATATGAGAAGAATATTAATAAGAATTTTTCTTAATTTAAGTTATAAAACTTATAATGCCTAAACAAATAATAAAGAAAAATAATAAATAAAAGAAAGAAAAGAAATTAGACATATATTTTCGTCAGTACCAAAAATATTTCATTTCGTCACAAAAATAATTATTAATAAATAACAAAATAGGAAACCACTAATCTAATTGATTCGAATCAAATTTGTTTTAGCTTTACAAAAATTAATCTATTAGTTTCGAAAATTAATTTTTCTTACAAAAATTTTTCTTTTCAAAAATCAAATATTTCAATCTGAATCAAGTACTTTTGTATTACCTATTGGTAGCAACAACTTAAACAACGAGTCCAACCAAGACACTGATAATGATGTTGATGAAGATCTTCAAGTCCAAAATAAAAAAAAAAAAAACAAAAGCATAGTTTACAATTTATTCAAAGATATTGAATCTTTAGACTGTATCAATGCTATGAACGATGGAACTTTTGAAGATAATATTTGGGCTCAAAAAAAACAAAACATTTACCGAAATTGGCTAAAATCAAAATTACAATTGCTCGAAATGTGACAAATACTTATATGTTCTAAAACCACGTACTCATTCTGGTGTTAGTTTTTATCTTGAAGATAAAACTCATTTCCACTGCAACAACAAACATAAGATTCCAGAAAATATTAAAGGGATAGTTATAAAGATGCACAATGATTTAAAAGAGCCAAAAGAATGTGATAATGATATTCTGGTTGTTTCACAATTTATTTTTGATATAAGTGCAATCAATTTCAGAATATTTATCACAACTAAAAGTTTAATATCATTTACATTGCAATCATTCATATTTTAGTCGACGCACCTATAAACTTGCATGGCTTAACTTGCCTGTTTTATTATGTGGTACAACTGATAAAGCAAAAGCTTTTCATCCATTCGGCGTTATGTTTTCTAAACATGAAACAGCAGATGATTTGTTTTCATATTTCAAACAGTCAAAGATTTATCCAATCGTATAAACAATCTTACAATGGCTCCAATAGCATTAATAGCTGATGCTACTTCTGTAATTACAAATGGATTTACAAATGTTTTCGGCTTACCTCAAAAAAGAATCGTATGTTGGGTCATGTCTTGAGAAAAATCGAAGAATATCTGAGAGGAGTAGATGAAATGCAAACAATCAAAAAAAGTAAAAGCATCTTATATCAATTTCTCGTTAGCTTATAAATTACTTGAAGATAAATGGAAATCAAAAAATAATCCTAAATTATTCAATTCTTTAACTATTTTTGAGAGCAATGGTTGAACGGATGGTATGAACATTTTGCAGTAGGATTTCCAAGTACAAACAATTCATTGAAAGCTACAAATAATTTAAAAGATGAAGGAACATTTCGAGATCGTCTTTTTATTCGTGATTTTATCAAATGTGTTGAAAAGTTTGTAAATGATTGGTCTCAATGAATTCATTTCAACAAAAAAGTTCGAGTAAAAAATGGTTATTGATACTCATGATTGGACTCTTGGTTACAGCTGGTTAAAATTAAAGAAGAGAATAATCAAAATCACAATAGATGACAAGTTATGTTATTCATTCACATCAAGTCGTGTTACATGTTACATGTTAATGGCTTATAAATCAATGTGCAAAGAATATGTTGATAAAACAAACGGTTGGTCAAGTTTTGATGAGTTTATTTCATGGTCACATTCGATAAAGTTTGTTCATATCAACAATCAAAATTGAGAGTTAAGTACTTGTTCATATGAATTTTGGCAAAAGAATTTTTTTTGTTAACATGTTATTGGTATTGCAAATGTTTTATGTTAAAACACCTTTCCAGCACTTGATTTAGCTATTTAAGCTAATGCGAAGAAAAAGAAAAAAGAGGAAGAAGAAAAAAAGCTCACCCATCTCTATAAAGAAATTCAACATGCCCTCAATTCAATATTATTTCAAAATCAACCTCTCAATGAAACATTTTATCTAAATTTAATCAATCAACATTTAAAGGCCTCAAATGTTCAAACAAATCTACAAACAGCAAAAAGAAAAAAAAACAGCTAATTAAATATAAATTAATATAAATCTAACCTTTTTCATTCATTATTATTCGTTTAGTTTTTTTTATTTTTATTACTAATAAAATATTTTTGATTCAATCAAAATAATATAGTGACTTTTTCTTAATTTATTTTATTACTTTTTAAAATTAGTTTTGTGACTAAAAAAATATATTTGTTACTCCAAAAAATTGGCAACTTTTTAAAGTTTTTCTTTCCTTTTTCATATGATCTACATATTACCAATTTCACGATTTATTTTTATTAAATTTAGTAAACTAGAGAAATTAACTAGTTAAAAAATGTTGATAAAAGATCACAGCCAGATTTATTGTCGATTAAAAAGATCGGACTGCGCTTTTGGATTGACCTACATTAATTGAGAATAGCTTTGGCGAGAGTGGGCCCCCTTGCTTCACTCCTACCGTGGTTTTAAACATTGAAGATATTTCATCTTTTTTTTGAACAAACACTAATGAGTTTTGATAATAATTTTTGAGTACTCCTTATTTCTGGTTCTACTTTACCTAACAATTTTTCCATCATAATTTCTCGTGTGACTTTATCAAACGCCTTGCTAGCATCAATTGCACAAATAATTTCTTTTTTCTTGTTTTATAGTGTTGAATAGTTTCTGATAAAGTGTAAATACCATGGTTAGTCGAACTCTTTGTTTTAAAGCCAAATTGTGTTTGTGGATCATGATGAGTTTCATTCAATCTTTGCAGGATGTCCTTTTCAAACACATTGCAAATTGTATCTGATATTGTTATTGTTCTGAGGTTGTTGATATCATTTGTAGGACCTTCATCCTTCTTCAATATCCGGACTATTTTACCTACATTAAAAAAAAAGGGGATTTCGTTAAACTTAATCATTGTTTCAAGGACTATTCAATTGTCAATTGGTCTAAACATCCATATTTAAACAACTCATTGTACAGGTCTCCAAATCCAACTGATTTGCCTTTTAAGAGCGCTTCTAGAATCCGTCTAATTGTCTGTCTCTCAACGTTAATGAAGTCTGTCTTTAGCGATTCATTAATTTCTCCTTCATATTTTCGGACTTTATTTAATACATCATTTATATTGTTATTTCTACTTTCAAGATTCCTTTCGTTAAATAATTTTTCAAAATTTTCTTTCAGTTCATTTATGCTGACATTTATATTTCCATTCTGTTTTTTTTTTCTTCTCATTTCTTTCCAAAAACTGTCTTTATTCGCATAAAAGAGCGCGTCAATTCGTTTAACGTACTGTTTTCTACTAACTTTGCTTTATCTCTTTGTATTGATCTAAATTTATTCTTGTTTATTCTAAGTTGATTTTCTAATTCTACAGATTCGTAGTTTTTTGCTTTCCAATTAAGGTACGATTTATTCACGTTTTTCTTCAGAGTTTCCATTTCATCATCCCACCATTTTTCTTTTTTAAATGCTTGTTAAGATTTTTTTGTTTTTTTTGTCCATGAGACAATAATTCATCAATTGTTTCTCTCATGGCGCTGCCTAATTCATTTATTATCACAGTGCTATTCAACTTAGGGTTTGTTTCATTTATTTTATTTAGTTTCGAGAAGATTTCTTTTTTCCTCAATTTTTGTTTTAATAGGTTAGCGTATTCCATCTGAGTCATGACGTCAAGCCAATTGATTTTCGTTTTAGGTCCATTTTTTTTAATCCTATCTTCAATTTTATTACTGATTTTAACATTTTTTAGGTCCATTTTGATTGCGTAATGGTCACTGGTATTTGACTGATGCTCAAGTCCGCTCAGAATGTTAATTTGTTCAACTTTATCAGTTATGAATTCATTTGCCAGCACATGATCAATTCTACTTTTTCCAAGAGTTTCTGGTTGAGTTATTTCATTTGGACATTTGTCTAGTTCAGTTTTATTTTTATTTTTTTGTTTGAAGGTATGGTCAGTGCTTTAACAAAAAATATGATCAGTAGCGATGAGGTTCTCAGACTCAATAAAAGCGTTTAGTATTTCAGTAAAGTTTGATTTATGATTGAGATCGGTATTAAAATCAACAAAAATACATATATTCGCCTCTGTTTTTGCGCGGTAGATTTTATCAATGAGGTTTGTGATTTGACCTATGAGTGCTTCAAACTTTACAACCGAATCAGCCGGACCTTCAAATTCATGTATACCCCTATAAGGTAAGTGTTGTTTATTTGGCAGAGTGATATTCGGTCTGATACAAATTCTATATTTGCGATTTTATGTATTTCTTTTTTTATCAGCCAGCCAGTGCCACCATGTGGACGTCCAACTGAATACTCAGAGTCCATTGAAGATTTGTGTATGAATTTGAAATCTATGTTTAGTAATTGCTTCGCTTGTTTAGACGTTTTAACCAAGTTTCTTGTAAAAAAATGATATCTGTTTGATTTGTGAGTTCGTTAACGAAATGAAAGTTTCCTAATAAGTTTTTACAATTAAGTGTACATATGCTAAGCGTATAATTTTGCTTTTCTTCTTGTTTGCTTATTAATGGTTGTTGTGTGAATGGGATCATTTCTGGCAATGGTGTCGATTGGGAGTAATTGGGAGTATTGGGAGTTGGTTGTGGTTGTTTTGGTTCTAATATAGTTTCTGATGATTGAATGACATATTGAGATTTTAGTTGATGGTAACTGTTTGGTATTTGGTTTAATTTTTTTGTTTGATTTTTAGGGATTAATTTCTATTAAAATGCTATCATTTCTTGGAATTTCGCTCTCTTCAAATGGGGGGTATTCCAGTCAATGATGCAGAGCAGCTTGAGGATCAGGTTTTTTTATTCTCTTAATTGTGTTGTTTCTTATTGCCTAGCGAAATTCACTTTTTTCTCCTTCTTGTTCGTTTTTTGTACTTCTTTCATCTCTTTATATTTTTTGTTCGAGTCTTTCAGTTGGAGTTAGATCTTGATTGACAAAAACGTTTTTAAAATTTTCTTTTTTTCTTAGTTCTTTTGATTGCTTAAGCATCTGGAACTTAGTTTTTTCTGAGTCCATTCTGATTAGGATTGGTGCTGGTTTTGCATTTTCATGCTTTGATTTTAGACGGGTGACATTTTTGACCTTGTTTTTGTCTATTTTCATTAAGTCTAAAATTTCTAAAATTTTATCATCGTCGTATTTCTTTTTATCTTTTTCTTCCGTTCGCTTTGACTCTTCTATCCCTACTACTACAACATTATTTTTTCGTTTTTCTCGTTCATTTAGTTCGTTGGAAAAAGCGGCTGCTTCGATTTTTTGCAAAGTTTTTTCTTTTGGTTCTATTGTTGCATCGTTTTCTGCTTGTTTTTAAACATGGATGACCAATTCATTTTTGGTCTTTCTGTTCGATCAATTTTCTGTTAAGCATTTGCACCAATTCTCTTAGTTTTTTATTTTCATCATCTATTCCTTCAATTAACTTATCTTGTTCATCTTGATGTTCAAGAATGACCATCAGTAAATCATAAGGATCTTTTTTTTGAGACTTGTTTTTTTCCGATCAGTTCTTCTTCATTTTTTCTTTTATTGTTCTTGCTACTTTGGTATTTGTCTGTTTCAATCTTTTTTAGTTGGGAAAGACCGTTTTCGATGTTGAATTGGTCAATTTCCATTTGGTTTCCACTCATTATTTATCTGCGAGAGTTTTTTCTTAAGACTTGAGACTGCGTGCTTTTTGACGTTTCAAATTAATTTTCAAATTTCAATTTTCAAAATTATTTTTTAAATGAAAAAAAAAAAAAAAAACCTGTTGAAAGTTCTATTAAAAACTAATTAAAGAAAATAACATGGCAATATTAGTTTGAGAAGTTTTGATGAAATCATTTTCACAAGCGAAAATAGCACTCCTGCAGAAGGAAGGGTAATGGGGCATGAAGTCCAATAAAGTGCGCTAGGATTGTGGTTGGCATGGTACTTAAGATGAGGCAAAAGGGATAGCTTTTATATTAGTAATTATGTTTGACACTTTTTGATCCGATGACAAGTTTGAACTATTTGCTTATCGTTTTCAGCGGGTCTTAATTAATAGAAAATAATTTTACTAGAATTTTAATATAGCCGATGGGTACGTTGTCTAATGTTGTTATTTTTTATGTGTTAAGAGGTTAATGAGGTATCACCTCAATACTCAAAAATCCCACCCATTTACCCCTAAAAATAAAGTATTTAACATAATTAGACTGAAAGGACAAAAATGATCACAATGACGTCATTTTTTATGAAAAATTTTAAATTTTTTTTCTCCCTTTTTTACAAAAATAGTTAGATTTTATTTGATTAAAATATTCATTCTGTATTATCAAAAATCGTCAATATTTTATAAAAATGAATCAGAACAAACAAAAAGAAGTTAAAAAAAAAGTATTCGATGGAAGATCTTGATTACGCAAAAAAGATGTTTTTGAAAAAAAATTGAACACTACTCAAGCTTTAAATTTATACAACATTCCGAGAAAGATCTTTTTAACCAATCTTATTAACTAAAAAAAAATCAAATATAAAATTTATTTTGAATTCGTTAATAATTCGTTTAAATTTTTTTCTAAATAATTATGTTGTAGCGTTTATTTAAAAGAATAATAATAAAGAATATTTTAATTATTTATATTTTTAAAAATAACATTTAAAATCCTTTTTTTAATTCTTATTGGGCTAATTAGGTGAATTCGGTGAATATCCTGAAAAAGAGGTTAGTTCTCGGGCTAAATATTTACAAAATCGGGGGTAACTAGGTTAACCTAATTCACCTAATAAGGCCTCACCCAATTAACCGCAGGAGGTAAAGGGGTGACTAGAAAAAACTGGTCTAATTCGGTGAGCATTTTTGTAGTTTTTGAATAAAATGAGTGCGAAATATGCAATAAAAAAAAATAGGTCACCCGGTTAGGCTCATTTACCATATGTAAAAATTTTTTTTGTTAAAATAACCCTACATTAGGCTAAATTGTTCCACATTTTAGAATTTGCTAAAAAAAAAAATTATTTCAGATGTATTTTTTGCGCAAATTGAGGGCAGAATTTTGCTTAAAAAGTTGCATTCTTTGTTTTGCTTTAGTGTAAAAGTAAAACAAAGAATCGAAATAATTAAATAAAAATAATTAACATTTCTATAAAGAAATCCTTACTACAGCTCATTCCATAACAATTCAATTTGGTTAAAATCTGAAAAAAGTTCGATAATGAGTTCAATTTACACCAGGACAATGAGCCAAAACATAACTCATTGTTAAGTTCATCCTTTCTAAAAATAAATAACGCATATTGGTTACTTAATTTACTAAAATTCATCATTTAGATAAATAATCTAAATGTATTAAAAGTACCTGTTAAATTGATAAATTGAGAAAAAAGGTGACTGGTCGGATCATTAATAATTGCATTGTGGTTGTGTTTTTTTAACGATTTTTTTTCTCTTTTTTAACTAAAATTTACCATTTTTGCCGTTTTTTAATAATAAAAATTTACTTAAAATTACATAAAATTTCGTAATTTTTTTTTTTCAATTTTCTTATTAATTTTTATAAAAAAAAGAGAAAAATTCCTATAAATCGCTATATTTTCAGTTTTTTTTGGTCCTTTTTATGTTTATTAAAATTTACTAAAATTGACTAAAATCATGTAAAATTTCGTAGAAACAGTTTATCATAGCAGTAATGTAACATGACAAATATGAATTTATTAAATTAACATTTCTATAATGAAATCCTTACTACAGTGCCACATGAAATAAACTAAAATCTTTTTTCAAAATATATAACCTTATATAAGGTTGAAAATTAATATCGTCTAAGACAAAATTTTTATGGGTCTTGTGAAGTCCAACACAAAAAGAAAAAAGAAAGGACAAATTCTAAAAATCAAATAATTTCCATTCAATTAGAATAATGGTAAAATTTTAGTTAAAAAATCTTCCGAATTTCTTCCTTAAAGTCCATAAGCTCTTTTTAATCTTTGTCTAAAGGTCAATTTTTTCCTGAAGCTCGAAAAATTGCCAAAATTTCAATGCTTCAAAATAAAAATGAGTTTTTTTTTGTATTTTAAAATACGCTAAATTTCTGATCACAAATTAAAAAATTTATCAAATGGTAGAATTTGCTTTTTCATTTTGAATATAATTAATTTGAAATTAAAATAAAATAGAATCTATCGAAAAATAGAATCTAAATAAAAGAAAATGCAATTTAACATTTTGAATTCATTGAATGTGGTTAAAAATGGTGTTAAGAAATGGTAAGTTAATAAAATATTCACTAAAATTAATGTTATTAAATTAATATTGTCTAATTTGAAAAATTAGCACAGCTAAAACAAATATTTTCAACATTTGGAATTTTTTAATTTTTTCTAAATTTTTTGTTAATTTTTTTATGAAAAGATAAAAGCAAGTTAAAGATTAAAATGAATGAATGGTAAAAGCATAAAGAGAACATGTGCTAGATTAATTTAAAAAAAAATGTTCAGAATAAACCTTTTTAATGTGGGAATGCATTGTAATAATTAATATTAAAGAAATGTTTTGATCGCGTGTTAGATTTTTAAGTAAGAGTATACAAGCACGCTAGAAGCACGTATTTAAATGATCGACCAAAATCTTTATTAGTATATTGAAAGTATTAAAATCAAAATTAAGAATTTTTCTCTTTTTTCTTTGCTGCACGAAATATTATCAAAGCTGCATTTTGTATCCTAATAAATCCATAGGTTATTGTTAAGGTAAGAAATGGTGAGCATTAGCGGTAAATTGGCGTAAGACTAGTGGAAATTAATCATTAGTTCTAAGAAAGCCTAGAATAAACGACACATGGTTAACTTACCATTAGTTTAGTTAGATGTTAAAAAAAGGAATAATTTTCATTGATTATTTTTTCCAAATTGATAAAAAAAAGAAGCCCAAATGGACACCTTGAGACATTTTTTTTCATGGATATTTCAAACAATTTCAATAATTTATTTAAAATTGAATTTTTTTGTCAAGTTTTTTTAAGTTTTTTAAAAACGAAAATTTTTAATTCAAAATTTAGATTTACCCTCGGTAGTTACATAACGAATTTAAAATGCCAAAGGAAAAGACCCATATTAACATTGTCGTGATTGGTCACGTAGACTCTGGTAAGTCAACATCAACTGGTCACTTGATCTACAAATGCGGTGGTATTGACAAGAGAACCATCGAAAAATTCGAGAAAGAAGCGGCCGAATTGGGCAAAGGCTCATTCAAATACGCTTGGGTATTGGACAAACTTAAAGCCGAGAGAGAACGTGGTATTACCATTGATATTTCATTGTGGAAATTTGAAACATCAAAATTCTATGTAACCATTATTGATGCTCCAGGTCACAGAGATTTCATCAAGAACATGATCACTGGTACATCACAAGCCGATTGTGCCGTATTGATCGTAGCTGCTGGTGTCGGTGAATTTGAAGCCGGTATCTCAAAGAACGGTCAAACAAGAGAACACGCTTTGTTGGCCTACACTTTGGGTGTCAAGCAAATGATTGTGGCCGTAAACAAGATGGACTCAACTGAGCCACCATACAGCGAGAAACGTTTCGAGGAAATCAAATCCGAAGTGAGCGCTTTCATCAAGAAAATCGGTTGGAATCCAGTACAAATTCCATTCGTACCAATCTCTGGTTGGAACGGTGACAACATGTTGGAAGCATCGCCAAACATGACATGGTACAAAGGATGGACTTCGGAAAAGAAAGAGGGTAACTTCAGCGGCAAGACCTTGTTGGAAGCTTTGGACGCCATTGTTCCACCATCAAGACCAACTGACAAGCCATTGAGATTGCCATTGCAAGACGTGTACAAGATTGGCGGTATTGGTACAGTGCCAGTCGGTAGAGTCGAAACTGGTGTCATCAAGCCAGGTATGGTTGTCACTTTTGCTCCAGCCAACTTGAGCACTGAAGTAAAATCAGTGGAAATGCACCACGAAGCTTTGACCGAAGCCGTGCCAGGTGACAATGTCGGTTTCAACGTTAAAAACGTTTCAGTCAAAGATTTGAGAAGAGGTTTTGTTGCCTCAGACAGCAAGAACGATCCAGCTCTAGAGACAGCTAATTTCACTGCTCAAGTAATTGTATTGAACCATCCAGGTGAGATCAGCGCTGGTTACACTCCAGTTTTGGATTGTCACACTGCTCACATTGCTTGCAAATTTTCCGAATTGTTAGAAAAAGTCGATCGTCGTTCTGGTAAACAATTGGAACTTAATCCAAAAACTTTGAAATCACAAGAGGCCGCCATCATCAAATTGATCCCAACTAAACCAATGTGTGTTGAGAAATTCTCTGAATACGCTCCATTGGGTCGTTTCGCTGTCCGTGATATGAGACAAACTGTTGCTGTCGGTGTCATCAAGGAGGTCGAAAAGAAGACTACCCAAGGTACCAAGACCAAAGCTGCTGAAAAAGCCGAAAAAGCCACCAAAAAGAAATAAGCTAATTTTAGTCATAATATTTTTTATTCAGGGATCTCAGAATAATCAATATTATTCTTAATTGTTTTATTTAATTAAATAAATATTTATAAAACAAACTATTAAAGTTTTTATTTTATTTTTTAGTTAGAATTTTATGTCAAATGCTAATAATTTTTAAAAAAAATGAAATTTAAATTACATTAATTCATTTTCAATAGCTTTAACCATTAATTCAATCATAAATTCCACGCCTTTGGTTAAAATTTTTTGTAATGTTTGAAAAGTTCCAATTTAATATTAATTAACATAATTACCTTACTTGATTTCGTTACAATTTTTAAATTTCTTTTTATTCTAAAATTTTTTTTTATTTTATTTATTTAATTAAAGCTTAAGTCCCATTGGCAAATTGAAATAAAAATTAATAGAAATTAAATATCCATTTTACAATTAAGAAAAAAATTCAGTTTGTTATATACAAAAAAATGATTAAGATTATTCAACATACAATATTCTATTAAATAAAAATAGAATTTAATCGAGTCGGTTAGTCCATTGTTGTTACATTCAAGGCACCATTCAATCAAAGTAACACTGAATGTTAAATCATATTCAGTCTATATTATATGAGTCAGATCTTCTACTTTTGATAACAGTTTAATAAAAGACGTATTCTCTCTATCAAATATCTTGTAATCTTTTCTTAAAAACTCAAAAACGTTTTTACATAATTGGTTATTTAAAATTTGTTTGACAAAGAATATTTTATGCTTATAACAAATTTGTCTAATTGACTCTAATTTTAGTGCTTTGTTCAAAGATTTTGTTTTTGTAAATTTACTGAGTCCAATAAATCGTTTTATTAAAATATTTTGCCGTATATCAAATTCCTTTAAACTCTTTTCATTAATAAAGATATTATCTAAATGATATCTAAATATTGATTGAGAGAACTGTTTGTATAAGAAAGCTATAGTATCATCGCAGGAGGGAAGAATGGACAAGTTTATCTCACCAATCTTTGCATCAACTTTCAAATCAGTACATTCAGATAACATTTGATCGATGAAAAAATTAAATAAATATGGAGATAATATTCCTCCTTGTTTGACTCCTTCTGTTATTGGAAAAGGATTACTTTTTTCTTCACCAACTTTAATTATCACTTTAGAAATTTCATAATATCTGTATAATATTCTCCACAAATAATTATTCATTTTTCCGATTAGTTTGTAGAAAAACCCAGCACGCCAAAGTTTATCAAATGCTTTACTGGCATCAAGACTTATTAGGGTTAAAACGAGATCTTCCTTGGCAATAAAAATTGACTACTTCGTTTGCTAAAAAATAGCAATGTTTACATTAGCTATTTTTTTGTAACCAAATTGATTGCTATGAATGCTATCAAAAACTTTCGTCTTGGCCAAAATAAGTGACTCAAGAATGTTTGCTAAACATGTAGACACCGTGATAGGTCTCCAATCTGAAGGATCATTTAAAAATACCTTTTTTGAAATAGGTTTTAAAAATGAAATATTGAAATTCTTTGGGAGATAACCAATTTTAATGGAATAATTAAAGAACCATTCAAGTAGAATAACTAGATTTGTTGATGATCCATTTATAAAAAAATTCATTGCAGATTAGATCGTGACCGGGACTTTTCTTACGGCCAAGTTCTTTAAGTACATCCTTAATTTCTTCAATTGTGAAATAAATAGGTGATTCATCCAGATTATCTTAAGTATTATTATAATTTTTACAATCAATTCTACATTCTCTTGTTCTCTGTTATTGGGCCTATCATAATGAGAAAATAATCTTTTATATTAGTCTTATCTAAGATTTCAATTACCGAATCGATATTTGATGTATTGATAAAAGAAATTCCATTCAATAAATCTTTTACATTATTTGAGATTAAATTTTTATAGTGTAGAACAAATTCAGGCTTATTCCAATGAAAGAAATGAAAATGTTTTTTTCTATTGTTCATTTTTTCTATTAATCATGGAAATATATCCTAAGTCATGAATTTCACACATTATTGGCTTGTGATCGCTAAAATTTTCTTTATAATTCAGATGTTCTAATTTTTTGATATTTTGATAAAATGACTCTTTTATAATAAAATGATCAATAATGGATATGTATTCACCTTTCTTATAGATGAATATTTTATCCTCACTTAAACCTGGAGAAACACTAATAAGTTGATTGTTAGACAAGAAATCCTTAAATATATTATCAAAACGCCTTCCTCGTTTAATACCACAGTTCCAATCACCAAAAATTAATACTGATTCATAAGATATAAATTCTAGTTTACTTTCTAGTAAAAAGACAAGGCTTTTGAATTCAGTAAGTCTAGTTTGACTTCCATCATATTAAATTATAGATTTTTTCATTTTTCTTTACATTAAGATTAGAAAAACAGCTATCCTCAAAATCATAAGACAAAATTTTAATATATTTTTTAATAATCCAACACTTACCCCCAAAAGGTCTTCTTCTAGAGATAAAAGAATGATCGTCTTGTATTTCTGATTGAATTAAAATAGTGAAATTTTTGTATCTCTCACTTATATAACAAATTTCAAATGATTTAAGCCAATATTCTCACAAGAATATTATATCGTTTATTTCAGTAAGTTTGTCCACGGTTGAAATAAACGATATAATATTTATTATTATATTTATTATCTTGTTCGATTAATATTCTGACAATTGTATGATGCTATTTTAATTGTTCCATATTAGTGTTTATAATAACATGATCAATGTCCGGGAGATTTTCCATATCTTCTTTTCTCTGTGTGCTAGTGTCCTCAATCTGCTTGTCCATTTTCGTGGTTATGTTTTCTGCATTTTCTTTTTGTTTCCTATGTTTGTCTGAATTTGCTGGATTTTCATTATTCATTGATCCAATTTTTTGTGAATTGAGTTTGGATAGAAAGAATCGTTTTACACGGATGCCAGTTGGCCAATTTTTGGGATCCAAAATTTTATCACTTTCTGCACTCATTATATTATGTTGCAAAAATTTAAATAAAAAATTTTTATTAATAATAAAAAATTTGCTAATTTCATTAGCAAATCATTAGCATCAACTGGAAAGTGCATCGTCTTAGTAATCATCGCTTATCTATTCATCTTCTCATATATTGATAGTGACTTAATTTGTTTAGTAACGATTCAGAGTAATTTGAGGCGTTAATTGGAACCCCTGGAATATAGTTTTATATTTAATATCCATTAAATATCTATTTTAACAATTATCTAATTTAATATCTAGTACATAGATCTTGTTCGGAAACATACGCCAAAAAAAACCCAACTCATCGCCTTTAAAAATGTTTTCAGGATCAGTGTTTTAATTAGCTCATTAAGCTTAACTTTCCAACTAATCAAAACATCAGGATAACACTGCCACTCTTACCGTGAACATTTTTTAAACAAACACTGCTTCTAAGAATAAAATTGTATAAATAGCATTACTTGCTTTGAACTCGAACTGGCCTGATTTTCTGTAAGTTCTTTTGCTTTTTCAAAAATTATGAATTTGAGCTAGTGCTTTCAGCGTTGTGCTTCTAACTGTCATCTAGTTTGAGTTCATCGCTAAATCATTTCTCTAGATGGATGTTACCATTCATCTAAAAAATGGAACCTGGCATTAGAACAACGACTCTATTCCTATGGGAACGTCTCAGGACTCACGATTTAAGAGGATTATAAATGATGGCGTCGAAAGACGTAAGTAGCGAGTTTAAAAAAAATTCTGTTATAAGCAGCAATGCTTCTAAAAGCTAACCAAATATAACTTGTATTGTTCTACAAAAGTTTAGACTTGTCGCAGAAAACTACTTCTACTACTACTACTAAAAGAATATCGTTGACTGGAACTCCAGTGTTGTTACAATAAAGTTTCTCAGACCTTTGTTAATGGTTTCATATTTTGATTTTTTTAGAGTTTTTTTTAACGACGAGTCGTATAATTAAAAAATTCTTTATTTTTTACTTCATCATCAATTAACAAGTTCAAATTAATAAGTATGTAGTTTATCATATGTATCGTCAAAAATTTGTCTTTTTTAAAGCTGGGTGTTTGTGCTAATGTGGTATATTTTATTGAAGAAGGCATGGATTTTTCAGTTTATCTTGGGCGGCCTCGTTTTCTGAAAATATGTTGTCCAAGGTTCCCAACGTTCTGTTCAGGTGTAATTTATCTTTCTGGTAAAGTGAGTGGAGGAATTGACGGCTGTTTGTCAGGCTCATGGAATCACCTAAGAATCTCTTTAAACGGTTGTGATTTCCAACTCTCACCCTTGATTTTGGTGTTTACTGTCTTAATCTTTTTAGTTATGCTTTTTAAAGCACTTCATAATTATAAATGGTCCCTCCCATTTCCGACTATTTAATCAATAGTTTTACTTCCTTCTTCATCAAGCTCCTGGATAGTAATTGATGGGTCTTGATTTGAAAAAGCCAAGTCTACAGAAAGTTTCGGTTTTCTATCAAATTCATGTGAGCTCGTGAGGTGTAAAGCTTGTCGTGGTATGTGTGGAACTGTTATAAGCGAAAGCAAGCTTCATGATTAATTTATCCAATTTATTTTGGTTTTTATCACAAAAGCACCTCATTTAGTTTTTATCAAGCAGCTTTTTCATTAACACAGATTGGAGGTTAGTGCCCTGTGCTGTTAATAAAATGAAATGGTATAAAAGTTAAATGGTTAAATGGTTTAATTTTTTGTGTTTAAATTACAAAATGTATCCAATGTTGAAATAACATTAAAAAAGTGAGATGTTTCAAATATTTTTTTCAGTTTCAAAAAAAAAAAATTTAAAGTTTAAAATTGCAAGCATTTCCATATTTGAAATTAAACTCTATGGTGAACTAGAATTAGTTTAATTTTTGTTTGGAAATTTGAAAAATATTTTGAAAATTATTTTTAACTTTTAAACAATTCATTTATTTATTTTTACCGAGCAAATGCTCGTTCAGAATAAAAATACATGAAAAAACTAAAAATAAAGTTAAGTTAATCTTAAAAAAAAAGACAATGAATGCAAAAAAAAAATAAATAATTCACTTAGAATAGAGTTTTAATTCAATTGTTGAAAAACTGGGTCTAGTCGGTTAGGTAAACCATAGTTCACTTATTATCCAAAAAATTCTTGTTCTCAGATTTTTGTGAACTATTGGTTCACCCAATTTTTTTGTTCAAAATATAATTAGGGTGAACCAAAATAGAATTAAGTGAGCAAATTGAATAGAGCTCTTTAAAAGAATTCTTAATTCTCGAAACTGATATAAAAGTCAGTTAATTTTTTTTATTTTTAGTTTTAAGGAGCTTTAAAAATAGCTCTGAACTGGTTGACTTAGAATTACACCTTAACTTAAATTTTCTATGTAATTATTCTTTCTATCTTATTTTTTATAATTACATTAGCTTTTTTTCTAAATAGATGAAAAAATTTCAAAACAGTTGAACAATTTTTAGATAATGTTATCGTCAATTAAAAGTTCATAAAACATGAGAACAAGAATTGTTACAGTAACAGGTGAACCATAGTTTACCTAAGCGACTAGACCCGAAAAACTATGTTTTTCCCTAATAAAATTTTGACGCTTTCGAAAAATCTGTGTAAATTACGTCAACTGAATTACCTTTTTCTACTTCAAAAGTTAGTTTGTCTAAAAATTCAATAAGGTTTGTTGTGCATGATTTGTTTGGCATAAAACCGTGTTGTTTTTGGTTAATAAGGTTGTTTTCTGTGAGATACTGGATCAGTTCATTTCTTAAAATCTTCTCCATTATTTTACCAGGGACTGATGTCAGCGACACTGGTCTATAGTTACCCAGTTCTACCTTTGACCCTTTTTTATGCAGTGGTGTAACGTTGGCGTTTTTCCATGTCATCGGAAGCTCACCCTCAAGGTACGATTTAATAAAAATAATTGAATAATATAAAAAAAAAAAAAAAAGTTTTTCATGTGCGCAATATTAACTTTAAATTATTTTTTTTTTGAAACTGAAAAAAATATTTGAAACATTGCACTTTTTCTATGTTATTTAAAAATTGGATACATTTTGTAATTCAAACACAAAAATTTAAACCAAATAAAATAAGAAATATTCTTTTTTAAAATAAAATTCAAATTTTACAAAAAAATATAAGAAATCCAACTTAAATTAAATTTATTTCATTTAAATTTAAATTTTTTTTAAAATAAATCAAATTTACAAGCTCTTTGGTAAATCAAGTTTATATTGTTAAATACAGACATTTTAAAATGATTAAAAGTTAAATTGATTTTTCAATTACAAAATTATTAATCAATTTTGGAAAAAAAAAAGAAAATGTCATTTCACCAAATTTTGATCTAGCACCATTTTGTACCAATTTATCCGAATTCCGTAAATTCCATTTTAATTTTCTTGAATAATTTGTTTGAAGTTGATCTTTTATGATTATCAAATTTCAAAATTTTAAATGAAAAAGTTAATAATTTTGACAAAAAACGATGTTGAAAGGAAATAAATTATTTACATTATTAAAGTTTTTACCAGAAAAATCAAATTTAAAAAGTTTGAGTAAACAAGTATAATAAAATTATCAAAAAAGTAATAATCAAAAAACCGTATTCATTCAAATAAATTAATTTTATTTAAACAGTTCTTTACTTTTTATTATAACACTGATGGGATTAGTCCATAAGATCATCAAAAACCAGTATATGAATATTCTATTTTTTAATTTATGGATTGAGCATAAAAAATAGATTTAATTTGCAAATAAAATTCTTTGTGGCTTATTGTTCGACCTGATTCTAGCCTGCATTTCCCATTTTTATTGAAATAATTTTAAACGAGCTCTGAAGTTAAAATGATGTGAGATAATGAAAGCTAATGATAAACTTGAGTAAGTCAAGTTTCTTCTTTTATTTACTGTCCCTGACAAACCAGGAAGAGCAAGTCTGCTAAATATGAAGCAGTACAATGTCCTTTTTGTTTGTTCAAAATGCTACCAACCCGTTGAGGAGATACGTACAAAAAAAAGGTTCAATTCATTTTTATCCTTTTAAAATGTATAATTTAGAAGGTCTTCTAAGAAGTCGTGGAAATTATCAGTTGAATTTATCAATCCTTTCTTTCAGCCTATACAAATTTTTTTTTCCTTTATATTTTGAACAGACACAGCGATAAAAAGATAAAAAATGTCAGTAATGTTCTAAAAAAGTACAAAATAATTTATCAATGATTAACAAAATAAAAGTAAGTTTGAAAGTTTCCAAACCTCGAAAGATGTCGGGGATTAGCCAAAAATCACCGACATAAGGTGAAAGATAACTGGAAGCGATTCCTAAATTTTGAATTTAAAAAAAATAAGTAATGAAAGGGAACTATTTTAAAACTACAAATAGAAATGTTTAAAGAATTTTTAAAAGAAACTTTTTTAATAATTTTTAATTTTTAATTTTAAATAAATATTTTATTTTAAAATTTCAATTTCAAAATTAAAGTCTAAGTAAATTAAAAGTAATGAAATTCAATTTTGTTCAGAAATTTTTTTTCGCTTTTTACTGACTTTTTCGCAAAAACAGAGATTCCGCTTTTTAGTAAATTATTTTTAAAAAAGTTGGAAAAACAAATTGCGGAAAATTGGTAGCTTAAATTTCGTTTCCCGCTTTAGAGATAACCAACGAGACTAGTATGATCATTTTTCAGAAATAAAAGCCAAAATATAATTAAAAATTAAAATAAAATATTAATAAAATTTAATAAGATAATTCAAAACATTATTTAAATATGTTGAATTAATAAATGTCTGAATAATTGTTAATATTTATTAATCTTGATTGGAACCTTTTATGTATTATATATTGTATTCCTCTTTTAGAATGAATTGATTAATTTATTAGTTTTTTAAGCTATTTTTAAACTTAGACTTCTTACAGTCTTGTATCGAGTTAAAGTTGAGTGAGAATAAGGAAATGACAATAACGAAGGAGGTGATCTGTTTTTGATTATTCTGGTAAGTGTACAAAGATACCTGAATCTTTAAAAAAAATGAAATGAGCTTTTTAAATTTGGAGAATATTTCGTTTTTATTTAATTTTTAGTTTATAAATATTTATTTAATTAAATAAAACAATTAAGAATAATATTGATTATTCTGAGATCCCTGAATAAAAAATATTATGACTAAAATTAGCTTATTTCTTTTTGGTGGCTTTTTCGGCTTTTTCAGCAGCTTTGGTCTTGGTACCTTGGGTAGTCTTCTTTTCGACCTCCTTGATGACACCGACAGCAACAGTTTGTCTCATATCACGGACAGCGAAACGACCCAATGGAGCGTATTCAGAGAATTTCTCAACACACATTGGTTTAGTTGGGATCAATTTGATGATGGCGGCCTCTTGTGATTTCAAAGTTTTTGGATTAAGTTCCAATTGTTTACCAGAACGACGATCGACTTTTTCTAACAATTCGGAAAATTTGCAAGCAATGTGAGCAGTGTGACAATCCAAAACTGGAGTGTAACCAGCGCTGATCTCACCTGGATGGTTCAATACAATTACTTGAGCAGTGAAATTAGCTGTCTCTAGAGCTGGATCGTTCTTGCTGTCTGAGGCAACAAAACCTCTTCTCAAATCTTTGACTGAAACGTTTTTAACGTTGAAACCGACATTGTCACCTGGCACGGCTTCGGTCAAAGCTTCGTGGTGCATTTCCACTGATTTTACTTCAGTGCTCAAGTTGGCTGGAGCAAAAGTGACAACCATACCTGGCTTGATGACACCAGTTTCGACTCTACCGACTGGCACTGTACCAATACCGCCAATCTTGTACACGTCTTGCAATGGCAATCTCAATGGCTTGTCAGTTGGTCTTGATGGTGGAACAATGGCGTCCAAAGCTTCCAACAAGGTCTTGCCGCTGAAGTTACCCTCTTTCTTTTCCGAAGTCCATCCTTTGTACCATGTCATGTTTGGCGATGCTTCCAACATGTTGTCACCGTTCCAACCAGAGATTGGTACGAATGGAATTTGTACTGGATTCCAACCGATTTTCTTGATGAAAGCGCTCACTTCGGATTTGATTTCCTCGAAACGTTTCTCGCTGTATGGTGGCTCAGTTGAGTCCATCTTGTTTACGGCCACAATCATTTGCTTGACACCCAAAGTGTAGGCCAACAAAGCGTGTTCTCTTGTTTGACCGTTCTTTGAGATACCGGCTTCAAATTCACCGACACCAGCAGCTACGATCAATACGGCACAATCGGCTTGTGATGTACCAGTGATCATGTTCTTGATGAAATCTCTGTGACCTGGAGCATCAATAATGGTTACATAGAATTTTGATGTTTCAAATTTCCACAATGAAATATCAATGGTAATACCACGTTCTCTCTCGGCTTTTAGTTTGTCCAATACCCAAGCGTATTTGAATGAGCCTTTGCCCAATTCGGCCGCTTCTTTCTCGAATTTTTCGATGGTTCTCTTGTCAATACCACCGCATTTGTAGATCAAGTGACCAGTTGATGTTGACTTACCAGAGTCTACGTGACCAATCACGACAATGTTAATATGGGTCTTTTCCTTTGGCATTTTAAATTCGTTATGTAACTACCGAGGGTAAATCTAAATTTTGAATTAAAAATTTTCGTTTTTAAAAAACTTAAAAAAACTTGACAAAAAAATTCAATTTTAAATAAATTATTGAAATTGTTTGAAATATCCATGAAAAAAAATGTCTCAAGGTGTCCATTTGGGCTTCTTTTTTTTTATCAATTTGGAAAAAAATAATCAATGAAAATTATTCCTTTTTTTAACATCTAACTAAACTAATGGTAAGTTAACCATGTGTCGTTTATTCTAGGCTTTCTTAGAACTAATGATTAATTTCCACTAGTCTTACGCCAATTTACCGCTAATGCTCACCATTTCTTACCTTAACAATAACCTATGGATTTATTAGGATACAAAATGCAGCTTTGATAATATTTCGTGCAGCAAAGAAAAAAAAAAAAGAAAAAATTTTTAATTTTGATTTTAATACTTTCAATATACTAATAAAGATTTTGGTCGATCATTTAAATACGTGCTTCTAGCGTGCTTGTATACTCTTACTTAAAAATCTAACACGCGATCAAAACATTTCTTTAATATTAATTATTACAATGCATTCCCACATTAAAAAGGTTTATTCTGAACATTTTTTTAAAAATTAATCTAGCACATGTTCTCTTTATGCTTTTACCATTCATTCATTTTAATCTTTAACTTGCTTTTATCTTTTCATAAAAAAATTAACAAAAAATTTAGAAAAAATTAAAAAATTCCAAATGTTGAAAATATTTGTTTTAGCTGTGCTAATTTTTCAAATTAGACAATATTAATTTAATAACATTAATTTTAGTGAATATTTTATTAACTTACCATTTCTTAACACCATTTTTAACCACATTCAATGAATTCAAAATGTTAAATTGCATTTTCTTTTATTTAGATTCTATTTTTCGATAGATTCTATTTTATTTTAATTTCAAATTAATTATATTCAAAATGAAAAAGCAAATTCTACCATTTGATAAATTTTTTAATTTTTGATTAGATTTTTTCAAAATCGTTGGTTATTCTGATAATTTTTTCTTTGTGAACAGACAACTGTTCCGAAAATAAAATATCGTTTATTTCATGAAAATAGTTTGAGCTGATCAATTTCCTGACCAGTATTTCATTTTTTCATACACTTAAAAGGGAAAATAATTTTAATTTTCTTTTGTGAACAACTGAATCGAAAAGAATTTATTTAATGCCAATCATGTGATGATGAGGAATCTTCCATGAAAAATCCAGAACTGGCATTTGCCATGGATAATTCCGTCATTTCTGCCATTATTAAAGCTTAGTCCATCCACGTAGCCAAAATCATCTCTTTTTATAATATTTTATTCTTTGAATGACTACAATCATTTAAAAAATAGAAAAATTTTTTAAAATAAATTTAATAAATTCATATTTGTCATGTTATATTGAGACACGTGATGTGAAATGAAAAGCTTTGAGAAATCATTCAAATCCATTTTGATGTCCTAAATGCTACCAATTAATGAAAAATGATCTTAGCGTTATGTTGAATAAGATAAGAAAATTTTTTTATTGATCTTATATTTTTTTTCAAAAATTATATAGCTATCGAAATTGCTATCAGGCAAAAAATTAATTTCTTCATTACATCGACCACACAGGGTCTCGTCACCCATCGCGTTATGCATCATTCTGCATGCAAATCGTGACTTTTAGCCTACCCCTTACTACTACTACTACATCGTTTTCTCTTTTCTAAAATGAATTAATAAATTTAAATCTAATTTGTTTTAAATTATCTTAACTTGATCAGATTAAATCTTTTATTTTTCCAAATTTAAATAAATGTTACTCTTTAATTTTTATTTTATGCTTCTCAGTAATATTTGAGAAAAAACAAAGTTTTAATCTTTTTTGATTAATATCAATTTAAAAAATCTTTTTTTCTTTATTAAATTAATGAATTAGATACAAAATATTATCGCATCCGAAGATTTAGCACAGAAAATCTAAACCGATTATATTTTTTTAAATAAAAAAAGATAAAATTTCTGAAAATGATAGAATCTTTTTGGCACAAGAATTCGAAAAATTTAAGTACAAAAAACCATTTGATTTCACAAATATTTGAGATGGTTGTTGTCTACTTTCAAAAAATATTGTGCATTTTAATAAACTTTTTTTTCTTAAAAAATTGTTACACATTTCAATCATAAAGACTTTCAATCGCTTGTTCGACATTCCATAAATGTGAAGACAATGCAACTCTAGATTTGTGCTACAAAAAAATCAAGTTTAAAAATAAATCTCATCAAACTTTTAAATTACAGAATCGAATCCCATGTCAACAAGTTTTTTGACTTCAGAGTCAAATTCAGGTTCAGCAGCAGATGTAGAACCAGCGTATGCATTAGCCCAATGACGAGCTGTTTTCAAAAATATTTTATTATTACTTTTATATTGATTTGCCACAACAGCGTCTTGTGGATCATCGGGTTCTGGTGTTGCTAGCAATGCTTGAAGAGATAAGAGAACAGTTCTTAGAGTCATTGCTGCAGCCCATTGATCTTTCAAAATATCAAGACAGATAGCTCCGGTTACGCTGCTTATATTTGGGTGCCATATTTTGGTGAGAAATCTAACTTTTGGAGGATTAAATGGATAGGTTTCTGGAATTTTGATTTCTAATTGAAAAGTTCCACCTTCATACTAAAATAAGTATTTAATTTTATCTAAAATTAAATGTTTTCTGACGTATGACTAATGGGCTAAAGCTGCAACATTAAGTCATACGGAAATAAAAATTTTCTATTCTAAAAAATATTTACGGCTGTATCTGGTGGACCTCCAATTTCTCCCCTTAATTCGGTAAAATTGTCATTCAATAGTTCTAGCTTTATTTTGCATCTTGTTAGCTTGAAATATTTTAGATAATTTTTGAAATCAAAATTTATCCAGATAAAGAAAATTACTTCGTCACTAGTTACAACTTCTCGGAACTCTCTTTTTATTCTTGCACTCGCAATACTAGCCATATTTTTTGGGATAATGGATATTATTTATTAATAGCAACCTGTATTCAGTGCAGAATTTTTATCAAAAAATTATTCATGTATTATTATTGAAATAAACTTGAGAAACCAAAATACCAAGTAAAGATTATTTTTTTTGCAAAAATTATTTCGCATTCAATTCGACAGATTTAGCAGCAAATATTCAAACCATTTAGTTTGTTATATTGAAGATTTTTGGCTTTTTACTTTAAAAATATAGTTTTGTTTATTTTGATTCATTAAAAGTCAAACATAAAAAATTAACAAATTTATGGCCAATAAGTTAAATTAAAAAAAGTTTAAAGTTAAGTTAGAAAAACTCATTATACTTTATCTTTTAAAAAGTTTTTTATTTTTACTTAATTAAAATTCGTTTATCTTGTATTATCATTGAAATTTTATTCACTAGCAATTTTTATACAACATTCAATCTGTTTTTTTAATTTATGAAAAATTCATTTTAAATCATTAAATCAAATAAATCATTTAAGTAAAATTAAGAGAATCAAAAACTAGATTGAATTTTAATCGAAAGATAAATCTTCAATTTTAAAAAGATAAAATAACATTCGGAAATGGTTATTTAATTGAAAAATTTAATAAAAATAAAGTAAAATAAACAAAAAAATTTAATGTTTTGAATAATTTGTGTTTATTTTTCTCAGTTATCTAAAGAACTAAAAGTTAATCATGAAGCCTATCTGACTATCCAAGACTCAATGGATCAAAGAGATGCCCGGTGCAAATATTTTTTAATTTAAATTAAGACCCATAATAAAATTTGGATAAATGAATTTGATTCAATTCAATGATAGTAGCTTTAGATAGAAATGATTGTTTAGAAACTGTTTAATTTTTGATTGATACATTTAAGCTTGAATTAATTCTTTAATCTGATAAAATGATATATAAATTTATTACAAAATAGTTTTTAATTGATCTTTTTGTTTTTACTCGATCGGCTGAAAAGAAGGACTAGTCATGGATCCATTCTGAGTGGCCTGAGATTCTCCTCAAATTATATACTTGCTATTATTATTATTATTTCGATAAAACATTAAATAAAACGAGCCTGCCTTTAAAATTAGAATTAAATTATTAGAATTAAATTATTACAGTGCAGAAATAAAAAAAATTAAAATCCTCGATTTAAAAATGTTAAGACCTAAGTCGTCTAGCAGGAGTTTGATTAAATTAACTTGATGATTAATTAAAAAAACAATAATACTATAGTTGACTAAAACATTACATCAATTTTTATAATTATTTTAAAGGTTTCTCTTTCGACTCTAAAAAATAATATTGGAATCATATCAAAGTGTTTATTTTTTCAAAAATATAATTATATTAAAATTCAGTAATAAAATATTTATAAAAAGTTGAATTTATTACAAAATAAAAGAAAAGTGTTTAGAATTTTTATTATTGCTATATTAAATAAAAAAAATTAAAATTCAAAAAAAAAGTTTATTTATTTACAAAGAATTTAAATTTATAAAACTGATATTTAAGTTATCACGGTTTCAATGCTCAACTATCAAGAATAAATTCAAATTTTTCTTATAGTCGAATGAATGGTTTTCTTTTTAATTTTGGAAAAATTTTACATTTTCCAAGAAAAAATTTAAATTCTAACAATTGCTTATTTTTTACCTTTTTTTCCAATGTTTATTTAATCGAATTTGCTTACCAAAACAAAATAAGTAGTTAATTCTTTAATGATATACCAGTTTCTTTTTTTAGGCTCTACACAGTTTTTTCTTTTGAAGTCGGAAATTTCAAAACCAGACACTAGAAAGAAACTCGAGTTCAAAACACAGCTAATGAAATCGAAATGAACAAATTTGAAATACTTGAAATAATTGGAGAAGGTCAGTTAATATTTTTTAACAAAAAAATTTTTAGTAATATTTTTTCTAAGGTACTTATGGAGTAGTAGTCAAGGCAATAAACAAAGTAAGATCTAAATTTATTCTAAGCATAGATAATTTTTCCTAAAAGGAAACGAGTCAAATTGTCGCCATCAAAAAGTTCAAGGATATAGCAAAAAATTTTATTAGACGAGAACTTAAAATGCTAAATAGCTTGCGATCATGTGAGCATGTGGTCAATTTAAAAGAAGCCTACAAGCGTAAAGAAAAAATTTACTTTATTTTTGAATATGTTGACAAAGTAATTGAGTTGTATCTGAGAAAAAAATTTAAATTTTTTTAAATAGACTCTGCTTCAATTGCTTCAAGAAAACCGTAATGGATTAGATTTAGCTTTAACCAAAAGCATAATTTACCAGTTATGTAAAGCTATCGAAAAGTGTCATAGCCTTAATATAATTCATCGAGACATAAAGCCAGAAAATTTACTTATTGACAAAAATAACAATCTAAAATTGTGTGATTTTGGTAGAGTTTTAATTAAATTTTTGAAAAATTTAAAATTTAAATTTACGCTAAGGCTTTGCAAGAGAGAGCAATTTGGGTCCACTTGATGAGCCGTTTACAGAATATGTTGCAACACGTTGGTACCGATCACCAGAATTAATTTTAGTGTAAATAGATTTAATTTTTTTTCTAATTTCTAACAAAGTATTAAAGCTGTCCTTATGGTAAACCTGTTGATGTTTGGGCGATTGGATGCATCGCTTGTGAATGCACAACTAGCCGTGCGCTGTTCCCGGGAAAGTCTGATATTGATCAGTTATATCTGATAGTACAATTACTTGGCCCTTTGTGTGAGCAGCTACAAAATGAAATTTACAAAAAAAAAAAATTTTCTAGTCTCAAGGTAAAAATATTTTGCACTTTTTTTTATTAATTATAATTTTAATTTCAGTCACTCAAAATCGAACAAAAAACTAGTTTGGAACAAAGATTTGGAATTTTTATGGACGAAAAGCTTATTGATTTTACCAAGGTATGTTTTGTAAGAGAATTTTTTTGTTTGCTGAGTCAAAAATCAAACACTTTGTTATTTTAGAAATGCTTGGAAATCGATCCAGTTAAGCGCTTCACGATCGAAGAGTGTCTGGCGCATTCTATATTTGACGGAAAGCCGAACTCTAATGAGCAAAAACAAGATAAAGCTAGTTTTAATACGGAGTATTTTTTAATTTAAAAAATTAAAATAAAATATTGTATTTTTTTGTAGAGAGATAAAAAATGATGGACGTGAGTCTCGCAGTTTTTTTCACAAGACACTTAATTCGTTATACGAATCGAAAGATAGTGATTTGCTCATTTACAATCTTTTAAATAACAACTTTGATATTCAAAAAACAATTGTGCCCAAAACCGAAGAAGTGTCAAAGCAATCCGAAAAAAAAATATCATTCCCGGCGCTGGGAAATGAGCATAAAGAGCAGATAGAAAATCAGTGCCTAGATGAATCAGAAAAGAGTCATAATCAATCCAAATCTAATTTTCTTAGTTTTTATATTCGAAATCAATTGAATCAACAGCAAAAAGATGCAGATAAACTTTTTTTTAAATCAAATGTTAAATTTAATGAAGTGGTTACTGAAATTCCGAAACGATCCAAGACTTTGAGCAAAAATAGCAACTACCCCTTGAGGAATGAAAGCGACAGAAATCATTTTGTTACATCTAACTTATCTAATCTTAACAAAAATCAGGATAGCTTAAATTTGCATAATAAAATGTTGAATGGACTTGGTAAGAATAAGAATTTTAGAAGTGATTCAAAACAAGAAACATCCAGAGGACAAATATTTTTCAAGTTTGAGAACAAAAAAGATACAAAAAGCAACAAGCGATCGACTTCAACTCTAGGTAGAATTTTTGTTTTTATTTATGCTTGCTAAATGGCTTCTATTTAAAGCTTAAATTAATCGCTCAACTAATGCTATAAGGTATTGAATTAGTTTTTTAGTGCAATTAAAAAAAAAACTTCTTTGAATATTTTATTTTAAATTTTATTAATTTATAAATTAAATTTAAAAGAAACATATAAAAATGAACTAGGAGTTAAGCGTAAGTCTAGAAGTCTGTTAGTCTAAAATTTTAAAATTCAGAATTTTTTTAAAGCAATCCGTAAAACGTCAATTACTCCGACAAAACACTTGGAAAGTTTTTCAACTAATCCAAGTATTTTGAAAACTCAATTGTTTAAAACAGATTCAATGGATAAAAGTAAAATAAATTAAAATTTATTTAACACCTGAATAATATTTACTTTTCAGAAAGTGATCCAAAAATGCGCCAGACTCCAGTAAGTAAAATATTGTCAAGATTAGAAAGAGAAGTGTTTGTTTTTGAAAGCGTTCTTTTTATATTTTTTGTATTTTTTTCTGATCTATTTTTTTTGTTAGGATCTGGAAATTAAATCAAATCTAAAACGTTACAATAATATAATTTCTCAACAGCGCCCTTACCATATGTTAAATTATCGAAATCAAAAATTTCAACAAACTAATAGTCCTCTAGAAAAAGGTATATAATAAAATTAATTTTAAAAAAAATTTGATTATGAATAATAAGTAAATTCTGAATTAAATTTTTATTTAAGTTCATCAAAACGGACAAATATTTGAATCTTTGAAAATTTTAAATATTCGTAAACCATAAACGAAAAAAAAATAAAATTTTTTAATTTTTATTTTTAAAATGAATGTAAAAAATATAAATTTAAATAAATAATTTCAATCATCAATTTTATCTTCATTCTGAACAAAAACATCGACTCTGAATAAAACAATCAATATCAATATTAGAACTACTAGGACACCAAACGGAAAAAGCATCTGACCACAACGTTTGAAATTAGAATAAGTATTTGCTTTGATAGTGAATACTTTTTTACAGCAAACAATGTCAACATCTTTTAAAATTACAGATCGAGTAATCGGCTCAAAATGATTTTTCGAAAAGTGGTTATTTTTTTTGCACTCATTAGGAATATAATTAATACCGTTTTTTGGTCTTTCCAAATCAAGCGAGTCATTAAAAAATGGATTTTGAAATCCAGTTTCAGATTCGAAGAGGCTAATTCGAATTAAATTGTTATCAGAAACATTAGATTCACTCATTTTTTTAAGATAAAAAAAATGCTTTTTAAAAATTACTTTAATCTTTGAAATTAAAAATTTTGTTTTCTAGATAAAAATCATGTGATATTAAGTTCAAAAAAGTTAATTAAAACTTAAAAATTTAGCAGATTTTAATAAAATGAAATAGCGACTTGAATTTTTGAATTATTTTACAGAATTGGCTAAAAAAAATTGAAACGAATTCTTTTTAAAAATTTTGATAAGTTGATCCTCGAGCTTTTGAAATTGTGAACGAAACACCAGCCTAAAATAAGCATTTAATAAACAAGTAGAAGACAAAACAAAAGTTAAACTTTAATTTTTCCAGGCACAGAACCCCAAAATTCATAATTTGGAATCATTTCTGTTCCGGTTTTTTTCTGATGAAATTTCAGAAATAAAAAACCGCCAATAAAATAGACAATCAAAAAAGAACCGAATCTTAAATAATTTTAAAATTATTTGAGCTATTTAAATTGAAACTAAATTCATACATTATAAGCAGAATTGAGCCTAAGCTCAAATTGCTATTAATTGAAGGATTCTCAGTTGTTAAAACAGGAGTAGAACTACTAACTTTTTTTCAAAATAAAAAGTATAATCATTAAATATCAATAACTACATGAGCATCCATCTGGACAACAACAAGGTGAATTGAACGTAAATTCCTTTAAAAATTTATAATAAAATAATTGTTAATTTTTAATTTAATTATTCAGGCTAACATAATTGCTTGAATATATTTCACCACCGCTGAAGCTTTCTGTTTTCGAACAAATACATTTAACCGTCGATTGTCTAAAAATAAGATATCTACTTAAACAAAGAGACAAATAAAATACAAATTACCTAAAAGAAGCTTTAAAACTCATTGTGAAAATATCAGACTCCTGACTAAAACTTACACTTGACTGATCACCACAATCATATTTTAACTGACCATCAGAAGTTTCTTGGCAAATCTGGTCAAATTTTAAAATTAAATACATTCACTTGAATTTTTAATGAACAATTTTTATATTACAGCTGCTGATGCTCTAAGACCAGCTTCACAAGAAATCGGAGAACACGGATTGAATTTATACCTAAAACCGCTATCTTCCGCTACTCTTTTTTTTCAAATTTATCAAATAAAGTCATTTATTATTTATTATTAAATTAATAAGAGTTTATTTTAGGTAGTTACCTTGGGTTTGCTGGATTGTCAAGTGATGTTAAATCAATCAATCGACCATCATTTAATTGAGCTTTACACGGCGACAAAGGAATAATTTTGAATGATACTGATTTATTTAAAATTTTTGAATTAATACAAATGAATAGATAAAATCCAAGCAGAAAACGCTCTAAAAAATGAAGCATGACAAGGAAACCTTAAATTGTTATATTTTTATTCTTTTTTAAATTGATTTCTTAGATTTTTAAAATATTCTAGAAATTTTTTCATGTGACAATTTTATCTTTATTTAAAATATTAAATAGCAATTCATTTTGTTGATATTATATTTAGATATATCTAAAAAATATAAAACTCAAAAAAAAATAAAAACATCTACCGTGTAAATATACAAAATCTTTTAATAATGTTTCATTTTTTTCCAGAAAATTCTCCTATTTTGTTTTAGGGTCATTTTTGTAAAAAAATTCACTTAAGCTCTGCTACAATCCTTGACTTTTATTTCAAAGATCCTTAAAGAAAAAAATAAAGCATTCAGTTTCTTTACCTAAAAATAATCTTTAAAAATAAAAAAAGTAAAGATTGGAGATACTTTTCAAGAAAAAAAATTTAGCGAGGACATTTAAATCTAAAAAAGATTTTTCTAATACCAAATACAGAATCCTTCAATGAAAATCTCAAGAGCGAGGGAGGATATTACTCGGAGGTCAAAAATCAAGGAATAGATAATCGAAATGGATATATCTTTAGGAAAAGAGAGAGTAAAGGCAAAGATCGACATTATTGAGTTGAAATCGAATATAATGGCCTAATGCACCACAAAGAGCTAATAAGGAAAAATCAACTTCATTTGTGGCATTACATCAAAATGTATTTGTGAATCAAAAAATGCAATTTTTTTTTGTATTTGAGATTACCTTTTTTATGGATGAACTATCAAAATATAGAATCATCAAAGTATAGAAAAAAAATATATAGAAAACTAAATATAGAAAAATTATAATATAGAATTATAATTTGCTGTTTGCTATGAAAATAACAAACATCCGTTGTCAAAAATTCAAACAACTTATTTCAAATTACTTCCAAATACAAATTACTAGAACAAAATAACATTGAAACAGACTTGTTAATATTGTTCTCTGGTGAAACTATAAAACAAACAAGAAAAAAAGATCTTGTACGAGAACAAAAGTTGAAAACAATTGTCAGTGAGTATGATGTGTTGAACATAGATTTATTTTTAAATGGAATTATTGGTTTATTGGACGATCAATTGTAAAATAACTTTATAAAATAGACAAAATATTCAATTAATCAATTAGTCAATTCTATTTAATTTTCTATATAATTACTTTCTATATAATCACTTTCTATATTTTTTTTTCTATGTTTTTTTTTCTATAATAAAGAAATTCTATAATTATTCAAATTGATGATTTCGATATTTTTTTTTCTACCTTTTTACCTTTCGATAAAAAAATAATTCTATATTTTGAACGTTAACCTTTTTATGTATTCTTTCAAATTTATTTTGTCGAAAAATACATATATGTATCTTAAGATAAGGATACAAATGAGGATACGAATTAGAATAAATACATTTTTTTATTAATTTTATTAATTATTCTAAGTTATAAAATAAAAAAGATAAAAACGCTGAAACAAAACAAATATCAGACACAAAGTTTATGAAAAAGATAATTGCTTTTTTGAAAAAATTACAATTCATTAGTCAATTCAATTAAGTAATTAAGCTTAAATGTAAAACTCTTTCTGAATGCTAAGTAGGTTCAGAAATCCCTGGAATACTCAGTAAAAGATTATGAATTTCATCATTTTTTTTTAATCTTCTTTTGATTTATCACTTTTTAAATCGAAAATCTCTTTATGTTTTTGGTACTTTTATTTCATCAATTAATATATTTTTATTGACATTAAACGATTCCGAATGTTTATTTGAACCGAAATTTACACATAATCCGAAATGTCCGTATCCCCATATGTTTCCTTAAATGTACTCGAGGAGCTTATCACCACTGCGCGTTGCTTTAGAAGATGTGTTCAATCTAAATTTGTCTCATATCTACATGTTTTGTCATTTACCATGTTTTTCTTAAATTAACCAAGCTGGTCCAGAAATATTTGGGTTTGGACAAGGCCCGTTAGAGTGATACTAATCTATTTGATTTAGAATTTCGAAATTTTCTTTATGATTTTAAATATTAAATTAAATATCTCTCGTCTTAATTTTACTGTGTTTTTTTTTGTTTCATAAGACTGATACCGCTTGATATCTCGATTATGTTACGATTCCAAGCTGAAAGACCTTACTCAAGTAAAGCTCTATAGTATTTTATGGACAGAAATTTGAATTTTTACATGTGTTTTTTTTCTTTATGTATTATTCCAAATATTTGTGTTTTCGCTTAGATCTGTGGATTTTTGGAGTTTTCCGTTCCATTTGAGTTCTCTTTTGGATTACAATGCCAAGATTTCTTTCTGATTTTCAATTTACAATTATTTAAAAAATGGTTTCCTTGCAAATCAATATCGAAGGTACAATGATTGTTTACTTGTATACTTTTGTTTCTTAATTGGATCATCTTAAATTTATTTACAATTTTCCAATCCATAGAGCATTAAAGGATTTTGCTTAAATTTCATCAATTTCACATTTCATCTTTGCTTTTTCATATGATAGCCATGATTTTTCTATCTAGCGAATAACTTCAAGCTTAAAAAGATACACCAGCCTATTGGAAATGTCCAAATTAAATATGATGAACAGGAGCGGTACAAAAGTTAACAGATAAAAATTGTTTAATTAAAAATTAAATAATAGACCTCAGAGTTCTGTTTCTTCTATTCTTAAGGCAGAGAATCAGGAAAATATAAAAACTTATATGAAAATAATTTAATCAATCCTAGCTCTAAAAGAATGAGAGGTTCTAATTATGTTTAAAATTTAAGAGGTCCTTGATCACTGGTTCAAATCAGTTATGTTATATAAAAATATTTCTCTTAACGGTCCATTGATTCAAGCCCAGTCTATTAAATATGTAACTATGTAAAATCAAACTGAGTTTAAAGCTAGTAATGGATGGTTTACGGATTTAAAAAAAGGCATAATATTACCTTTAAAACTATTGCATAGATTGTATTTTGCCCAAAAGAACGAAGACTGTTCTTTATTCATTGATCAATTGTCTAAAATGGATCAATTTTGTAGCGTGGATCAGTATTTTCAAAGTAAAATTGATAAATATATTTCTTTTTAATCTATTTTTTATTTTTTAATTAACAATAATTCCTTAAAAAAAATTTATTTTCAATTTTTTTCTTCCCATCCTTTAAAATGAAATTTGATTAATACAATGTCCATTTTTTCCGCCTAAACACATCGTATTATCCAGACTCAACTGTAGATTGCAATAAAGACATAAATTCTGCGGTATTCAAAAATTCAATTTTTTAAAAATTTTGTTTCGAAAATTTAATCAATTCTTTTTCAAATAAGATTTATTTAGCTTCATTAAAATCAATAATAAATTTAAAAAATTTTTATGAAATATTTTAAGAATAAGCAAAAATTGATTGATAATGAAATATCAAATAATCTTAAGATATTTTACAGGGGTGAAGTTTTGACATGAGCTAATTAGTTAAATGAATAAGTCATTTTGTTAATTCATTTTTTTCTGCTTCAATATTTTGATGAAAAGAAAGAATATAATCGAATATAATCGAATCTATAATTGATTACTCTTTTCCGTGTCTAAATTCATTTTCGGAGACAAACATTAAAAAAATTCAAGTCTTACAATTTTTTTTTTTTTTTTAATAGTTATTTTTATTTAAAAATTAATTTAAAAAGGCTTCGAGCCATAATTCGAAAAGAGCGCAAACTGCACATTCGAAGTGAAGCTCCTTCTGCCCAGTAAAAAAATAAAACAATAATAAAAACAAACAAACATATTTTAAATTACATCATTAAAAATAAATTTTTTCTTTTTTAAAAAAGAAAAAAGAAAGACAGAAGAAAAGAAAGAAGACAAAAAATTGATAGATTCTAAATAACTATATAAGAGAATCCTGTTCTCATATCAGATCTTAAAAAAGCTAAGAAACAAATATAAACTAATTAGGACAGTACACGCATACGCAATTCGAATTATAGAGAAAAAGGCTCCTACCGGAGTAGAGGTAACCGATACTTTAGCTGTGTTTTCAGACCACGACCCACTATAAATTTAATTTTAAAATTCTAAAAAATTGTTTTTTACAAAAAGTTTTTAAACTTAAAATCACCCTGCTGTTGTCCAAATAAATGCAACGGAAAAAAACCAACTAATAGCGGTGGGCTAAGCTTAGGATCAGTCCTATTGATAATGTAAATATTTAAATGATTTTTTTTTAAAAAGTTTGTTTTAATCAATAAATTATATCCTTGTTTAAATTTAGATTTTTTTCTGTTCTTTTTGTTTACGTAATTGGTGGAGTTGCTTTTTTGAAGTTTTATCAAAAAAAGAATGGAACTGAGATGATTCCAAATTATCAATTTTGGTCTTCATTACCTGGAGATGTTAAAGTAATTCGAAAAACACTTGAATTTTCTAAAAATTATATTAATTATTTTGTTTTTTAGTCCGGTGTGTCATTTACCGTTTCGAAAGTTAGCCGCAAAAATAATTCTTACAACCAAATATAGAAACCAAAAAAATTTTTTTAAATTAAAATTAAAATTATATTGAATAAATAAATATAATGAAATTTAAATTAATAAATTTGTTTATTTTTTTAGAAAAAAACTACCATTTTAAAATTTAGACCATAAAAAATAGGGTTAGTTTTTTATGGTTTATTATTTAATAACTGCCAAGTTAATTTAAGGATGATCTAATTCAGATATACAAAGTGATAAACAATTATGAACAAATTGAATTTATTAAAGGAATCAATTACAACCTAAACACGAATTCAGATAGCCGAAGATATGAATTTAGACTGCTACTACTACTACTCCTATTACTAAATCTCGAACGAATGATCAACTCAAGTCTGAAGTCAGAATTTTCTTTTAATTTTTCTTTTAATTTTTAACTTCATCGGATTTTCGGGAATAAAACATTTCAAACAGATAGGTCTTTTGATGATATCAGAATGAAGTATTTTAAATTACTAACAAGGACAAAAAATTAAAATAAAACAGTAATTTGATACAAATAAACAAAAAACAAAAATCATAAAACTTGATTAATTTTAATCTAAAAGCTCTAAATTTGTTCACAGTGCCTTTTAATTCTGATAAATTCAAATCAATTAATTTAATTCAAATAAGATCAAATGGAAATTTTTCAAAAATAATTTTTCAGTTTTTAATTAGAGTCTTTGATTAAATTAATTTAGATTATCTGTATTATCGGATAATACAGCTAATGCTCATTCATGGACAATAATTTGTACAATAATCAACTATTCAATTTTTCAATTATTTTTTTTTAAACTAATTCAAATGAAAAATATACATGAAGCATATGGATAAGATAAAGCATAAAGCGAATTATCATCTCAAGTAATTTTTGATTTTTGATACAATAGTTTGATAAGTCAACTATTCAACAAAATAAATTTTAAGTTAAAGAAACCTAATTTCACGATAAGCCCTAGATTTACAATGCGTAAAACATCACCAAGGTTTATTTAGTAGATTTATTTAAAAAAATCTTAGTTAAATAAAGGGGTCCGGGGCGTAGGCTTGATTTAGGGATATCGGTTCAGCAAAAAGTCTTAGGGTCAATTCTTAAATACGACTAAATTTTTTTAAATAAATAATTGCTCATTGTTTTTAATCTTTAGGAAAATGAAAAATGTTCATGTTAATTGCATTGAATTCAGAGTTATTCAAATTTTTATTTGAATCAAGTGACAAATAAAGTCAAATGATAAAATAAAAATTGCTTTGAAATTTTTTTTTTATTCAAAACTCAGTGAATTTCTATCTTCTTTATCATAATTTTTTTTGAAAAAAAAACTTAAATTTTGATGTTTCATTTCTTTTTCATAAAAAATTAATTAGTTTATGAAAACATCTTCAATAATTAACTGAAAATTGATCCAATGCTAATTCTTAAAAAACACTATAGAAAATTAATTTTTTAGATGAAATTGTTTTTTTTTTCTTTGATTTTAGTTTTGTTTTGTTGTGTTGAATGTTTAAAAATAAGTAACTCACAATTAAAAAAAAATAATTTTGTCGAAGAAAAATTGTCGAATTGCAAAGTTAAACTAGATGATGAAAGTATCATAGATCTAAGCTCATTAAATAATCCTTCAAATCCAATGTATGTTAATGAAACTACATTTTTCAGAAAAACAAACATTATTTATATTTAGGTCGACTTTGGATGATACAGGTGAAAGTAATTTTAACTACAATCCATGTGATCCAATTGTTTGTGAATTAAATTCGGCAAAATCGGCAGCTGTATATTTGATTAATTTATTTTCCAAAATTTAATATTTTTTACAATTACAAGATATGTAAAAAACAAATTAATTTAGGATCAAAGAACTGTGGTGATCAAAATTCTGTGAATTTTGACTTTTCCGATTCATTATATTTATCATATAAGCATGAGTAACTTTTGTTTCTTTATTTTTAGGGTTCCTTTGTTTATTGTTATTCAAATTTTAAATATCATTTAATAATAATAACAATAATAATGCATACTGCAATGATTAGTCATTTTGATTTTAAGTAGATTAAATTGAATTAATCCAATTTTACATTTATTTTAAATAACTAAAAAATATGTACAAATTGATCGAATTTGACCAAATTTTGTATTTATATTTAATAGACTTAAATGATTTAGAAAATTAAAAAATCTAGTTGATCTTATGTTTATTGTCAGAAAAAGAAAAAGTCTATCTTTTATCTAGATAATATATATATGTTCAATAGTTTATTTTATAGAACAGTAAAAACAATTAAAATATGATCTTAATCTCTTTTTATCTCATAGTTCAAAAATTATTTGAGTTTCAACAATTATACTTCATTTCGAAACAAATACTTTCTTCTTATTTTTATAGAATTTTTTATCTATTGGAAAATATTGGGAAAAGAAAATGCAAGAAAAATGGCACTTTGAAGTTTATGATCAATATTTGATGCTCAAAATGATCATACTTAGTTTTAATTATTAAATAAATAGTTATTTCTTATTAGAATTAATGCAGAAGTACATTTTTGGATTTAACATACTTTGTTAAATTTAAAACTAAATTCTGCATAATTCTGCAAAATTCTGAAAAAAAATATTCAATTAAAAATAGCATCTTTTAGATGGTGTCACTCTGCAATGTGCGTTTTGTTATTGCAGAAGTTACCTTTAGATTTAACAAAAAATGTAACATCCAAAAATGAACCTCTGCATTAATTATATTAAGAAATAACAATTCATTTCATAATTAAAACTCAGAATGATCATTTTGAGCATCAAAAATTGATCATAAACTTCAAAATGCCAGAAAAATACTCAAACTCGGAAGAATAAAGAAGAAAAATAATTTTTAGAAATCAATGTCATAAAAAATGAACTTTAAAAATATTTAACTATTATTATTATTATTATTATTATAAAAAAGACAAAACTAGATAGTTTCTAAATAAATATTTAAGAAAACTGTTGATTAATTTTATAATTCTATAGAGTAAGAAAATTGAAAATGCAAAAGGATAATAGAAATTTAATCCAATATGTATTATAAATTTCTTAAAGCTTGCTTTTTGATTAATTACTTGGTTTACTTGGATTAATTACTTAAAATGATTTTATTAAGTTCTTTTTAAGGGATTCACTCTATTTCGAAGAGAAAAAACGCAACTTTTTTGAACATTTACACATAACTTATTGGAAAATAAACAATGGAAGCATATTTTCTATAAAGCATTGTGATTTATAAAATCAGAACATTCATTTAAAAAAACTTAATCAATAAAGATAGCTATTAAGGCAGAATATTTAATCTAGAAAAATATAGGATTTAAATAAAAATCGATGTAAATAAGTCCAAGTTTGTTGACAGAAGCATGCTTTTCGAATAGAAAATAATTATGATATAGAAAGAGAGAATATTCCATTGAATATTTTATATAAAACTAGAAATAATTTTACCAAAAAGTCAAATTACTTCGAGAATTCGATGTGAGTGCCAAGATATCAAGCAATCATTTGAATTTTTCAGTAGCAGTCCAAGTGATAATTATGTAAGTCATGAGAAGCAAAAATTTATTTTTTTTTTAAAATTTATTTAAAGCAATTCATATTGAAATCAAAGCATTGTTGTCCAATAAAACCAACTAATAGCGGTGGGCTAAGCTTAGGATCAGTCCTATTGATAATGTAAATATTTAAATGATTTTTTTAAAAAAAGTTTGTTTTAATCAATAAATTATATCCTTGTTTAAATTTAGATTTTTTTCTGTTCTTTTTGTTTACGTAATTGGTGGAGTTGCTTTTTTGAAGTTTTATCAAAAAAAGAATGGAACTGAGATGATTCCAAATTATCAATTTTGGTCTTCATTACCTGGAGATGTTAAAGTAATTCGAAAAACACTTGAATTTTCTAAAAATTATATTAATTATTTTGTTTTTTAGTCCGGTGTGTCATTTACCGTTTCGAAAGTTAGCCGAAAAAATAATTCTTACAACCAAATATAGAAACCAAAAAAAAATTTTCAAATATTAAATTAATTAACTAAAAATGGAATTGTGAAACAAAAACAAGAATTTTAATATTAACTAACTTTTTTGTTTTTGTCTCAAACTTGTATATGCTAAATGAATCAGCTGGTACAAACTTCGTTTCAATCAAATAAAGTCTTTTGTATTAGCAAATCATTAAAATTATTTTGAAGATTTTTTGCAGAGTCTAAATTGTGATTTTAGAAAGCATATTTCAGCTGATACATCTTGCTGAAGGAGTTTTGGACATAAAGAAAAACAGTTTTCCAAATTTTAAATATTTTTTTATTTTTTGTTCCAATATTCATGATGCTTAAAAATGACTTTACTTTTTTATTTTATGAATTATTTTTTTTATTTAATTCTTACAAATCTGTTATGACGTGATAATTTTTAGATGCTTGAAAGATAAAATAAAATCATTTTCATTATTAATCATATCAATTGATTTATCCTTTTTTTTAAATTATCAAAATTTTGATAAAAATTCTCATTTCATTAAAATCTCGTGAATTTTAAATTTTATAATATAACAAAATAAAATGAGATATCTATTCAAATTCTATGTTTTTTATTTGTCTTTTAATGTAATACTCGGATTCTTTGGCCCAATTTTCGAAAATCCAAAATGCAAAATAACTCTTCCAAACAATAAGATCATTGATTTAACTCCATTAGATAATCCAGCTAATCCAATGTTTGAAAAATATTAATAATGACAATTAATATTCCATTCTTATATGTTTAATTTTAGGACATGTCCGGATATTGTCGGTGATTATGAATTTTTCTATAATCCATGTACTCCGATTTCTTGTAATGAAACAAAAACATCTGCAGTAGGCTAAAATTAAAAATGAGATTTTTTTTTTTAATTTTTATTAAAGATATGTCAGAAAAGCTTAACTAATGAATATGAATTCAATATTGGTGTAATAGCCAAGATAAACTTAATCTATAATAATTCATTGTTAATTCACTATGATGGAAATGATAACAGGTGATTTTAAATTGGCTTAATTTATCTTTTTAGATTCTATATTTTCTAAGGAACACCACTGTTTTCTGTGAATGTTCTGAAAAAGAGAAAGATTTCATATTTATTAAAGAAGATCCGTTAAAAACATATGTAAGTTTTTTTCATATATTGAAAAATTTAATATTATTAGGTTTTTGAATTAAATTCCAAATGGTGCTGTCCAAGAGATGAAAAAAAAGGCCTAAGCTTTGGTTCATTAATTCTAATTCTGTATTTTTACTGAAAAAACAAATTAATATCCTCATTTCTTTAAAATTTAGGTTTTTTTCTTTATTCACTTCTTATCTAGTGTTTGGTTTCGTATTCTTAAAGTACTATAAAAAGAAAGACGGACATGAAGCAATTCCCAACATCAAGTTTTGGTCGTTTATTGGAAAAAATATTAAAGTAAATTTAATTAATAAATTGTCTTTAAATATAATTAATATTTTAATAAAAAAAGGAGGGCATGTCATTTACTTTTTCAAAAATTAAAGGTGACAGCAACACTTATGATCAAATTTAAAAGTTCAATTAAAGTTCCATCAAAAGTACAAAATATTTTTTTTTGGATTTTCACATTATTTTTGGATTTTAAATAAATAAAAAAATACCAAAAATTATTTAGTTTTTATTTTAATCTCTACTCGATTTTTCGTTAGTTGATAAATTTTGTATTCATAAAAGCTTAATAAGTTAAATTCATTTTTACAAATCAAACTCAAAGATTCAAAAATCTAAATAGCATTCTGCTTTTCATTCTTTTATCTAAAATTCTTATTTAAAAACTTGATTTTATTATGTACTCCTTTCAATTCAAAGTCAATCTCATCATTAAAAGCTTATAAAAAGCTTATATAATTTTATTTTATATTATCTTATTTAACTTTATTTTGATATTTTTTAAAATATATTTTTATTCTGAAGAAGCATTAGCTAAGGAGCATAAAGATGAACAAATAAATAAAAAAAAATTTCAATTCATCATACACATAAAGCCGATTAAATAAAAATAATGATTTCTGAATCAATAAATCCAAGCTTGTTACAATTAGAACAACACTTAATAAAGAAAATAGTCAATTTTACATCATATCCTAATGAATTTATGTGAGTTGATCTATCCATTATTAACAATTGCTTGATAAAAGATGCGTTTTCTCTATCAAACATTTTTTTAATCTTTCCTTGAACATCCGAATGCTTCAAACTCATTTAATCACTTCTCATTAATGAAGAAAGTGTCCAAATTTTATCTTACTTATTGACAGAATTGTTTTTACAGCATGTTGCCAAAGTTAAAAAATGTCTCGTTAGTTAACAAAATAATTATTTTTAGGTAAATTATAGGTGATAAAAAAAAAGAAAAAATCTATAAATTAATTTAAAAATGGTTCAATTCATTTACTTTTTATCTCTCTTTTTTAATTGACCCATTTGTTTACAAATTTATTTTTTAAATAAGTTTTTTTTAGAAATGCTATTTGAAAGGATCTATGTCCAATACCTCCTTATTTTTCAATTTAAACTTTCTATTTTAGAAATTTACTGCAATTTTTTGATGAGCTTGATTTTTCAATTATACTATTTTAGTAAAATTTTCTCTCAGATTAATTTTACTATTTTACTATTTTAGTGAAATTCTCAAAAAATTCATTACTACTGTTTTACCTTTATCTAAAGAAGAAATGTTAATATGATTTTAGAAAAGTAAAGTAAAATAGAGACTAACTTATTAAAGAGACCCTAAACTTCTGCTCACCCGAAAGCCTAAACCAGGGCTTCGCCCCGGACCTCGACGCGTTGAACCCGCTTCTATTTTAGATGAGTTTTAATTAAAAAAGCGGTGTTTTTTTTTCAAAATATCGATATTGTTATTTATTTTATTTAATTCACATAATTTTTCTTTTCATTTAACTGACACGATTCCCTAAACCGGAGTTGCGTTCCGGACCACGTCTTATCAGAAATTTGATAAAACAAAAAGAAGTTGCTACCGACGTCTTTCACTCAGTCAAACTATGGTTAATTTTAGTGTAAATTTTTTAAATGATATAATTTTATAAATGGACAATCCTTTTTTTTCTCCATTAAGATTATTTTTATTTTATTTTTCAAAAAAATAGGAAGTTGTTTATTCAAATAATCGAATAATAGTTTTTTTTAAAAATTTTGTGCATAACTGAATTTTTTAAAGATCTTTTCTAAATCAAGATTCTAAATCAAGGAGATATCGCTGCATTTGTACCATCAATCTGTTAATATTTTTATCTTTATTGAATGAAAATAAATCGTCCGCGAATAATAAACTGGCAATATTGTGGTAAGGGTAATTGTTACATTCTATTATGTCATTTTTATATATTAAAAATAGTATTGGGGACAAAATTGCCTTGAGGAACCCCTGTTTCGATATTTAATAATTCTGAAAAAGTATTTTCAACATTGACAAAAAATTTTCTGTTTGCAAAAAAATTTTTGATCCAGAATCCGATTTTTTTTGGAATACCAATTTTGCTCATTTTGTATAAAAGCCCATCGTGCTAAACTTTGTCAAAAGCTTTATGAATGTCAAATACTACTCCACAAACGTTTTCATTGCCATCAAAAGCTTCTAGTGTCTTTTGGCAAAAGTAAATGATGTTATCAGTCGTTTGGCGTCTTGGCCTGAACCCTTATTGGTTGTCGACAATTAATTTATATTTTTCAATAAATTCAAGGAGTCTATTTTGAACAAGTCGTTCTATAAGCTTAACAATTGATCAAAAAAAAAAAAAAAAAAAAATACTTTTTGTCTTGTATCATTTTCAAAATTTTGTTCACCTTTTTCTCAATTATCAAAACTACTAACACGGGGCTGAAAGGGAGGTTAATTACCATTCCAAACTGCCCGGGGTCCTCCCATAACTATTATTTTAATAAAAAAAATTTAAGCTTAACAATTGAATTTGTAACACTAGTTGGTCTTTATTTACCCGGGTTATTACGATCATTTTTATCTTTTTTAATCATTGTATTTTTTGCGATTTTTCAATCATCTAAAACTAAATGTTCATTCCACGACCAGTTAATCATCTTAAGCATCAGAATCTTACCTGTCTCTGGTAGATTTTACAAGTGTCTATTTGTAATTTTGTCTGGACCAGGTGTCGATTTGATATTAAGTGTACTAATCGCTCGATTTAGCTCAACCATATTAAATTCTTCATCAAAGTACGAGTCATTTGGTTTTGTTTTGAACTTACAATTTTTATTTTTTGAACAATTTTTATTACTTAAATAATTTTCTACCAATCCTTTGTTTTCGTAATTAAAACGGATATCATTTTCTTCGGAGAATATCTTACTTAAAATGTTACCAAAGAGCTCTGCTTTATCAGGATTATAACGGATAATTTGGCCACCTAATTTCAGATCAGGGATCTTATTCTTGGTATTTTGATTGTATTCGAATGTGCTGATTTGTTTAATTTTCCTCCAATATTCAGCAGAGTAACTTTTGGATTTTTCAATATTTTCACAAAATTTTAACCACTTTTTCTCTTGAATCGCTTTTATTTCCAATTTAATCGTCTTTGTAAGCGAGTTGTATATTTTTAATGATCATATTCCATCATTTAAATTTAGACATAGAAAGCTTTTAATTTAGACCTTAAATGAATATCATGGAGTTCTAATTAAATAGTCTATGAGATATTTTAATTAAAAAGAAGTAAATCTAGGCTTCTTGCCCAACTCTATCTAAAGATCTTTCAAAATTAATTGTTCTTTTGGAGGAATATCAAACAAAACATTCAAATCTGTTACAACTTAACACAATAAATACAAAGAGCTTAATTTTTCTTATTTATTTCAAACAATTATATAGGTAAATGTCAAAGAAAAATTTCAAAACCACAAATTTTTTAGTTTCTTTTATACTGCATTAAAATGAAACTATTTAAAAATTGTGTTCAAAAGATTAAAGCATTTATAAATTATTTTTAGATATTTGATAACGAGTCAAATGACTTGGATTTTTATTGCTATAAAATAATAAAAAGGCATTGAGTTTCTTTTGGGAAAATAGATATCAAAAATTCTGGATTATTCGACTTTTTTCAGAATTTATAGAACATGATTACAATATTATCTCATTTACCATCAGATTAAGACATGTTGGAACTGTTTACTAAGCATTTTCGTAATTCTTAACAATATCTCTTAATTTTATCCCTTCATTAGCTCTAAATCAGAAAGCTTTACTTTCATTCATTTTTGCTTTAAATTCATTTTATGATGTAAGCCAAATAAGTCATAGTTAGTTGTGTTACCATTTGTTCAGTAAAAATTCGTATGATATTGATTCATTTTTTTGTAAGAAAGAAATTGAATCAATAAATAACAATTGGAATAAAAATCATGATTTAGCGAAACATTAGGAAGAATGAAAAAAATTGATTGAAAATAATTTTTTTTCAGATTAATAAAGTAAAGATATTTTGACATTCATGATGAATTAACTTCTAATTCAAAAGCATATACCGAATATTGAATAAATATTCATTTGAGATTTTTTTTTAAATTAAACAAAAAAAAGAAATATATTTTCTCTAAAATCAAAAATTTTCGAACAGAAATGTGAAATTTTAAAATCTTTGGAGAAAAATTTAAGATGAAATTTCTTTTTTTTGCTATAATTTTATTAGTTTTTTGTCACATTGAATGCTTTTATACAAAAAAAGATCGACCAAATCGAAAAAATTCTACCAAAGAAAAATTATCGAATTGCAAAGTTAAACTAGATGATGGAAGTGTCATAGATCTAAGCTCATTAAATAATCCTTCAAAACCAATGTATGATATTAAAATTTAATTCATTAAAAAAAAGTTATAAGTATATTCGGTATTAAGGTCAACAGTGGATGATACAGGTGAAAATTACTTTTACTACAATCCATGTGAACCAATTGATTGTGAATTTAATTCATCCAAGTCAGCTGCTGTAAAATTCAATTAATTTTATTTAAGAAAATTATCAAATATTTAAATTACTAAATAAATTTTTTAGGTCTGTATGAAAACAAAAAATTCCAATTTAATCAATTGTGGTGATCTAGATTCCATGAATTCACGTTATTTCAATTCGTTTTATTTAATCTACAAACATAAGTAATAATTTTTCCCTTTTTTAAATTCAATTTCATAATACCTAATCTCTTCATCTGAATACTTGAACACATTTACAAATTATATGATCTTTAAATTTATGTTTCAATCTAATGTTTTATATTTTAAAATTTCTGAAATTTATCATTCAAAAAGGAATATACACATAAAAACCTGAGGAATTTTTAGATCTTTTTTGACATGTGCGAGATGATGTTTGTGTTAATATTTGATCGAGGTGATCAACTTTGGTAAATGAACATAAGTTGCATTCCGGTTAAAGAGGCTGCGATTTCAAATAAGGGATTACGGTAACTACTGCCAGACTTAGTGTATGTAAAAAAGATTTGTTAAAAAAATAAAGAGAATTCAATTGCTAAATTAATTTTGTTTGCTTAGAAAACATTAATCATATCTTTAGAACCTTAAGAACTATTTATGCTTTTCCAAATCCATTGTTCCTGACTTCATCGGTATTTTTTGAAAAAGGATGTTTTTATCCCAATTTTACTAAAATTATCAAAATGAGAATGTTCCTTGTCTAAAGTTTATGAATTATAACATTCAATTTTTTTCTTAAAAGCGAAATTACTTCAAGAATTCGATGTGAATGTCTAGATATGTATAGTTTTGATTTTTATAGTGAAAGTCCAAAAGGTAATTATGTAAGCAAAATAATAAAAATATTTCCCTTTACCATTTATTAATTTAAATATTTTTTATAGCAATTCATTTTGAAATCAAAACATTGTTGTCCAAAAAAAAATACTGAACTGAGTTTTGGCTCAGTTATTTTAATCATGTAAAATTTATTTCTAAATCTTATTTAAGAAAATAAATTATTTTAAAAAATTTTCTTGTATTAATTTAGATTTTTTTCTGTTCCATTTGTTTATCTAATTGGGGGAATTGCTATTTTGAAGTTAATTAAAAAAAAAAGTGGTACTGAGATGATTCCTAATTATCAATTTTGGTCTTCATTGCCAAGCTATGCCAGAGTAAATTAAAAAATATTTATTTTTAAGAAGTGAAAATAAAATTACTTTTTTAAAGTCTGGTCTAGCGTATACGATGTCGAAGATAAGCGGAAATAATAGTCCTTACAATCAAATGTAAAGCAATTTATGCATAAAGTTTAGAATGATAAAGTAGATAAATTTGATTAAGAAAGTTTTTTTGTTTTAAAAAAATACACAACTTTAATAACAAATTATATTTTTTATTTATTTATTTTCAAATCGAACAGGAATCCCATAAAGAATAAAAAAATCAAGTTTTTGAAAGTATCCATTTCTTTTTTCTTATTCTCTTATTTTTAGAATTTTTATGACATTCAACTTCGAGTTACTTATTTCTTTAATTTTCTCAATTTGTTTAGAAAAGACCAATCTTTCATTAAATGTGATACACAGAAAAAGTTTGATAACTAACTTAATTTGTTTATTTAAGTTAGTTATCAAATTTGTTAAAGTATTGTTTAAGGTGACTTTTCAACCGAAACCTTTAATTTTTAAATTGACACGTCAGGGTTCCATCTCTTTCAGGTATTCTTTAGTTTGATCCTCTATTGAACCATCTTTATGACGATAAAAAAGCTACGTGGTATTTTTTTATTTAAAAATTTATTTAAAGAGAGTAACGAGAGTTTCTTCGATCTCATAAAAAGATTAGGAATATCATTTAAAGAATATTGAAAAAAGTGGACTTATAAATAAAAACTATATAGTTTTTATTGTTTTTTAAAAAATTTTGTTTTTTTATAAAAGTAAAAAATAGCTTTTTTTAAATAGAGATAAAGATTTCATCTTGATTATTACTAATAAATTTCATTTCTCTATTACACTAATTTCTAGAATAAAAAAATAGTCAAAGTTACTGGAACTTTTTAACATTAAAGCTTGTTTAACACAGGGTTCAGTTTTAGTTCACTTTTGTTTAATACTTTTTAAAATTATATTCCAATATTTTCATGCGATAAAGAAAACTCTTTTATTACTGAAACCTCCGATTTTGAAAAAATAATATCAGTTAAGGTATTGAACTCCATGACGGCCTATAGCGAACAGTCTTGGCATGGTCTTGTACAACCTTTGGGTCCATATTGCTCAGACACCTACGAATTTTGTTTTTGAGTTGCTTATAAGATTTTTGGTCTTCCAAAAAAGCCTTCCTTTGATTGTTAAGTCAATATTCGCATAATGAGATGATTTTAAGTCGGACCAAAATTGCCATCCAGAAAATATTCTTTAATCAATGGTTCAAGTCGTTTCTTAATACACTCTCCAAGGAAGACATGTTGATTGACCGCTTAACTACTTGGTACAAAATATGGTTATATTATTCCGCGTTATGAAAAAGCCAACCAGACCATTAATTTTTCTCTAAATTTTTTTAACGAACTTGTTCTTTACACTCTCAGGCATCTAGCTAACGTTACTGTTATAAAAAATATTATTTCCTGGCAGAGAGATGTTGCCAAGAGTGAAATATGATTCATCATCAATTATAAATTCCGCTATATTTTAAAAGCATTCGACGACATTTTAGCCTAGCTGCCTTCTCCTGGTAAGCATTTAAATGAGGTTACTTTTTATACTTTTTGATGTTATAATACTTCTTTAAAATCTTTCCGATATAGAGGCAATTAAACTTTCTGGCCATCTTTCTTTGCGAACGACCCGATTTATGATTGAAATAGGCTCAAAGTTTAGCAACCATTAGTTTCGTCGCAATTTTAGCAAGTCTACCATTTCATTTTTTCTCTTGAAAGTTTTTTCTTTTTCTATAACATCTAGCCAACGATAAACACAACATTTTTGTATCCAAGACCAGTGAATAGCCTTACAACTTCAGCTTTTGGAAAATTTTGGTTACTTTTTACAAAGTTGAACAAATCTTTTTTGATGGTTTCGTACATTTTTTGCTAACAACTTATCGAAAATTCAACTTTATGATATAATTTTTATTTATTTTAAAGCTAGGACGAACTTAATTTTAAATTTTGAAAAAATTGGGAAAGGTCTTTTCCACTCTTATAGCAAATTAAACTAAACTTTTTAGCCATTTTTTATTCTACACCCGTTAGTCTGAATGATTCTAATTATTTTAGAAAAGAATATAGAAAATAAAAATTGATCCAGAAATGTGCTGAAGCGGTGACAAATTTAAAAAAAAAGTGATTCAAATTAAAATCTATAAACAAATTCTTTAGAACAAAATTATAAAAACTAATTTTCGGGTTAAATGGGCGAGTTATTGGTGAAAAAAGACAGTAAATTCTTTTTATGTCTCTAAAGGGACGAAGTCCCCTCCATGCCTGTTCTCTTTAAAAAAAAAATATTTTTACCAATTTTTAGTTTTCGACAGAAATATTGAAAACTTGTTTAATAATTGCTAATTGTTTGCAGGTTTTTTTTGGCTAAGTGCTCTATTAATTTCTATTATTTTAAATTTTTTCTCACTTTTTTTCATTAAAATTAATATCTTATTAAAGGAATTAATTTCATAATTTTTTATTGTATTTTTTAAACAATTTTTTTAATTTTATTTAAAAAAAAAATTTAAGGCGAACACATTAGCTAGCTTTTCAAATTATAAAAGACAACAAAATTTTAGATGCTTTGAAGATTTGGTTAATTTTAAAACAGAATAAAATGGAAATTAAATTTTTTTAAATCATTCAAGTTTTATTTCAATGTCTACTTAATTTCTTCATTAGTTGATAATTTTTGCATTCAAAAATAGCCGCATTGGTGAAATTCATTTCTTCCAAAACACTACAAATTAAGTAGAGCAATAGCTTACAGTCAAGACGGTCTTTTTTCCTGGAATACTGGTTCATATTTACACAATCGCATTTTAAATATAATTCATTAATCTTAATAAAATGATTAAAAAATTTATTTTAAAATTTTAAAGTAAAATTACTTTTCTAATTTGGAATATTTTTCTCATTTCATCTAAAGCGCCATCAACCGAACTTTCTACTAAATTTTGAACTAATTCAGTATTTTTTCTGAAAATTATTTAAAAAATTCAGAATTTTACAATTCTATTAAATTGATAATACTTGATATTACTTGATAATGCCTTGTACAGTGTTGATTGAATTCGCTACAATATCTTCAACAACAGTTTTACAGAACTCTGAATTTTTCACAGTCGTTTCTTTTAAAAGATCTTCATTTCTGCTTTGCAAAAGTTCATGTTTATTTTTTTTGCTATTTGGACTTTTATTCAAAAGATTTTTGAGAGTAACTTTGGTATACTGTTTAAACTGGTTATTGTTTAATTCACATTCCGAATCGGACAACCTTGATTTGTCCAAACTAGACCGCGAGCTCCATTTGCCGTCAAACTCATCCTCAAAGTCAACAATGATTATTGGCATTGTGTTATTAAAAGGCTTGTTTAATTTATAGGATGCATTATTTAGGGAATGACGTCGCCAAAAAAAATCACTTTCACCCAGGCAATCTTCAGCAATATTTGGCAATGTCGAATTTGCAGGATCCGATTTATAGTTGAAGCCTATCATGTCCGCGCTGTGCCGTCTTTGAAAGTAGCCTTGATCATAACTGAAACAAGATGGCAGTTTAATTTTGATTTCGATTTCACTATCATTATTTGAACCATGATCGATTTCTTTACCAAAATCATTAAAAATATCAGTCACCAGATTTTCTGCATAGCTGTCATATTTTTTTATTAAATCAAAAGAATCATTGAGCACATTTTTAGACATTGATTCGGAAAATGAACTCTGAATATTTGGTCTACACAATGCATTTTCTTCTAATTCATCAACTAATTCAACCAGGTAGCTATCTCGCTCACAAATTTCATCCTTTTCTAAATTTTCATTATTTGGAATGAAGTTTGATAAATTGTTCAATAAATGAGACTTAATTAAATCAATAAGACCTCTTGTTAAGGTGAAATTATCGCAAAAATTCTCATTCTTTAGGAAATATTCATCGATAAGACTGATTGACAGCATTACTGCTTTATGGGTTGTACACTGCAAATTGGTTGCCTCCGGCCGAATAAATTTAAAATCAAAATTAAATCTGTATTTTGTTCTTAATTCGATCAACTCGATTAATGAATTGAGGATTTCGCATTTTTTATTTTTCAAGTCGATTTCTACGTTCTTTTGCATCATTATGAAAATTCATACCATTTTTTAAATTTTAATCTCGTGAAAAATCCAACTTTTAAATAACATTAATGAAAAGAGTTTTTAGTGAGAAAAAAAGATTCATATGAATCACCAAACGATTTTAATTTTCTTATTTAAATAGAAGGAAGAGATGAAAGAATTTGAAATTACCGTCAGCAGCGGATAAATTTTATTTAAATGATTTAAATTTTATCAAGAAAATTTAGGCAGAAATATCTGGGCTAATTAAATTTTAAGATTTTCACAATGCGCTTTTTAGACTAAAAAATTTTAATTAATAAAGAATGTTTTTTAATTAAAATTAAAATCGAATTCTAAATATCTAAAAGGCAAACTTTTTTCATTATCATAATTTCAAAATAAGTTTTTTTTTAAAATTATAATCTTGAAAAAAACACAACCTTTTTTAAGAGGTTATTTTATTTGATTGATTCAGAAATTAGTTAAATGAGAATTTTATTCAAAATATTTCATACAAAAAATTGGTCAAATTTTCCACAAACTATCATTAAAACAAAAGTTAAAATTCAGAAGATTATTTTACAAAAAAATTAAGTTTTATAATTTTATAGATTCGAAATTTTAAATTTAATTAAAAAAATCTGAAATTTTTTTAAGAGGCAATGCTCCCTGAGGCCGGTATTTTAACAATCTAAAAGTTTCATTATTAAAAGTATTCCAATAAAACTAAATTTATTTTATTGTAATATGTTGAATTTGTACAAATTTGCATCAACTTGTTGATTCAAAACTCCACTCAAAATTATTTCTTCACTGTATATTGCTTTAAATAAAAAAATATGAGAAATTTTAAATAAAATTAGAACAACAAGATTTAAATTATAAATATATTACATATACAATAAAAAAATCCCCAAGGATGAAAAATATAAGCCTTTTTTTCATGTAAAAAAAATTTTACATTTAATAATCTAATTTAATAAATTCAAACAATATTCACAATTCTTAAATGAGTAGCAAACATTTTTTTTCTTACCAGTCTAAAATTTTTGTGATTGCCGCCCACAAGAAAGACAATTCTTAACTTAAAAACAGTTTTGTAGACAATGTTTTAACTTGCTACAGAATTTCTAGTACTTTGTGATGGTAAATATTTTAAGATTTTCAAACAATATATTCTGTTCTTTTGCACTAAATTTGACAAAAACATTCCTATAAAATCATGTTTAATGAAATACTTTAAAGGTAAACATGGTTCAAATAAAAACAGTCAAAATATCTAAAAATTTTTTTTAAATTATATTTTTTTAATTTCAGTTGATTAATATACTTGGCAGATTTATAATTAGACTACATAATGAATTGAATCTAAAAATCTTGATATTGTAAGACAAGATCGGTTTTGACTGGGTAAAAATTGCGGTGACAAATTCGATACAGTTACCTCTGTGTCAGACTGGAGCCGTTGCTCAAAAAGGTACTTGAAAAGGAGATGAGCGCCTCTCCATTACCCAATAGGATGGAAAGAAACAACTATTAAAAAGCTTCAGAGACTAAAGCTCCCTTATAATATCTCTAATAAAACTTTCAAAAGACAATTAATCTAAGTTAAAATTTTTTCTTCACTTCTTCTTAGTTTAAAAATTATTTTTATGCAAAAATATTTTTTAATTTATTTTAATTTAGTTTTTAAATTGTATCTTTTATTAATAAAGCACTTAAAATAAAAATAGCCTTTTTTTTTACTGAATGTGCAATGCTGCAGTAATATGACAATTAAAACTTCTCTTAAATGTCAAATATTTTTTTTAACATATTGAAATTTTGTCATACCATTAGATATGCCAGCAATCTAGTAATCTTTTTTTCGAAATCAAAATAGTAATTGATATCTTGGGTTATTTTCAGAAAGTCAAAAATTTTATTTTATTTTATTTTTAAAAATGACTACCCGAAAATGACTTTGAGGTATCAATAATTTTTATTTTTGTTCAGAAAATCTCATAAGCAAAAGACATTGAAATGTCAAAAATAAAAGGCACACTTCCTTTCTTTACTATAAATGATTTAATTTTATATGAATTTGCCCTTGTTCTTACTTAAAAAAATTGTTATCATTGATAGAACCTTAAGGTATATTCTTTTTAAAAATATATCTTTTGGTCTTGGAGGACCAAAAGGTATATTTTTCCACTCCAGATTATAGATTTTATTAGGTCCTGATACCTCTTTCTCTTTTAGTTGCTAGTTAATAATGCATATTTTTACCAAATTAAGTGTTACATTAAAAATAATCAAATTTTAACAAAATGGTTCAATTACTTATACTTTTGTAAAATTAGTAGACGACTTTTAAGATTTTTTTTAAATATATAAATAAAAGGTTTAATGAATATGATGCACAATTTAAAATATCATTTCAATTTAGAGAGTTTATCTTAAAAATGAAATGATATTTTTAATTATGCATCAACTTCAACATGTCAAATAAAAACAAAATAAATGACTTACGAATTTTTTTTTCAATAAAAGGTTTTAGGATGCACAGATCAGCTTGAGATCCTACAATTACATATTTGCTTTTCAAATTCTAAAAATTTATTAATGTGAGAAAAATGTTTAATAGAAAATTAATTATTTACAGTTTTGAATTCATCTTTAAATGGTTCGTGTATCATTGGTAACGTCGGAATATCATTAGTTACCATTCCACCAGCTGCATTGATCATATCCGCAAGATCTTGATAAGATGGCCTTACACTTGGACTCAAATAAAATACTAGACCCTTTTAAAATATTTAATTAATAAAAATTTAATTAAAAAAACAATCTGTTGATTTTACATTAAACATTGGACGACGTTTTGCACGCTCTAATGAATCTTTTATACTACATCCATAATAATTCTCGAACCATTCATCTTTTACTTGATAGTCACTTGGATCAAGAAACCTTCCATTCAATTTACTTTCAATGATCCATTTAATCGAAACTATATTTTCAACTGTACTAATGCACTTTAGGAGTTTAGCAGTTCGATCTATTTTATCGACCGCTAATAGCGTTGCTTGGCGCGGTTGTTTGGCAACAATTCCTCCAAGACCAATTACATCCTTAAATTTATTTTTGTTACCCTAAAATTTTTAAAAAGCTTAAATTCTAAATACTCTTTGAAACTGAGCCGTCCTAGAAGACTCGATTCCAGTGAACATAACAATTGGTATATTTGATTGTGGTCGTTGCCAAGTCAAGCCAACTTTTTTCATTTTACTGGGTGACCCGTCAGCTTTTTGATCAAATTCTGTTCTCTTACTGGAATATTTTATGTTCACTGAATTGTTTGATTTGAATGCCAACGGTGGACCTAGCGGAAGATCGTTTTTCCAATGTTTCAGAAAATCCTGTACCATTGATGTGTCGAAACCAAAATGATTGTAATTGTCACAGGCTGGAATATTTTTGTATCGTTCTTCTATGGGCTTGTTTAAAGCATAAGTGTTTCCCAAATAGAGTTCCATCAGCCAATTGGCATTTACTATTGGTATGTTCCAACATTTTGCCTTTTCTACTTTAGGGCCTTTAAGGTTTTTAGCAATTAAGAAAGAATTAATGTTGGACAAATATGACGAATATTTTCCGCCAAGTAGCCAAACAACCTGAAAAATGAATAGCTTTTCTTTACTTGTAAAGCCATGAGAAGAGAAAATGTGATTTCGGAGTGGTCCTGCTTTCTGTTCAAAGGGGGAGGGAAAATGGTACACCAGCCATGGTGACCTGTAGGCTTGTTCTTGCAAAACATCTTCGAGCCAGTAAACAGTGGCTACTTTTATACAATTTTCAACTGCTTTTTTAAAGCATTTTGTAAATCTATTCGGACAAATAAAGTGAGTTATTTGGCTCACTGAAGCCGAGTCATCCAGACTAATGTGATTTAGCAATTTGCCACCGAATTTTACGATTACATTTTCCCAGTCATCAAAGCAGTCCTTGGGATAAATTTCCTCATTTGCTTTTGTATAAAAAACACATCCGTATAACAGATTAGAGTTTATTTCATTGTTTTTATTGTTATCAGATTTGTTTTCGATAAGAGCAACTGGCTCACTATCAAGATCCAAATCAAAATTTAGCTTGCCTGAATTCTGAATTGGTTGAATTAAATCGACCTGTAGTGGCTGAAGACCATTTGTATTTAGGCCAAAATTTTCCGAGGTTTCTTTTTCTTCACTTGTTTGCTTATTTATAACAGAATCGAATATTTCGTTCATACTATCATTTAGTGAATAACTGGTTTTGGTATCGGGTGAACTTTTTTTTTTAGTCAAATTTTTTTTAGGTGTTGTTGGCTTTAGCTTAGATGGAGTGGTGACACGGTGTTCATTGGTTTCATTTTGTGCAGTGCTCACGTCCACACACAGGCCAGTATCATATATTGTTTTTTGTTCATTTTGAGTATTTGAATTTGATGAGTTTGCTTCCGGATTCATCGATTCCGATGTCGATTCTATTTCGGTATTATTACGTTCACAAATAAAGTTATTTGCATGACTTTGAAAGTAATTTATCTTATCAGAATTATTCGTAAAGAGAGTTAAATTTTTTGAAAATTGTTTTATTGAATTGGAATTTTCCGAAGTCGTTTCTTGATATGTTTTATTTACTTCAATTTCTGTAGGTTTTAAGGCTTCTTCTAGGATGTTATCAGATTCTCCACTTTTTAAATATTTCGGATGGTACATTGTCTCATCGAGTAAAGTATTTTGGTTAATGCATTCAGTGACCCAATCAGGAGTAATTAGCTTTAATTTTGAATCTAATTTTTCGCTAGAAGAGTCAAAATTGACCGAAAATGCATGTGTAGGCCGACAATTTAATGTTTCTACATCATCTGTCTCGGTATCAATTAACTCAGCTCCATTATAAGATAGCAAAGCATTGATTTCCTTGGCAAGATCATCGGACATATTTACATTAATTGCTTTTATCTGAGAGAATAATTTATTTTCATTGCTGGCTAGAAACGGTTTAGTCCTAAAATATAAAAAAAAAATATTTTAAATAAAGCTTTTGTTCATAGAAAAAAAGACTTGAATTTAATAATGAAAATTTTTTAGTTTGCTGAATATGAAAATTCAAAGAAACAAGCACTCAGATGTTATCTGTATCTTATTTTTAATGAGTATCTAATTGAAAACATAAAGTATTAATTTTTTTTTAAATAAATATGTTCATGCAAACAAAACGAAGTTTTAATTTTGTTGAAAAAAAAATTATTTAACAAAATTTAAATTATTTGAAAAAAATTAAAACTTATGGAATTCGATTTCTAATTTTTATTATCTTGCTTATTGTTAACTACCATTATTCAATCTGTTGATTAAAATAAAATAAAAAATCTGTTCAATTTTACTTCATAAATAAAATGCAGAAAATTCTTTGCTTTTAAATTTTAAGATAAAAAAATTCAAGTTGATCTGACCATAAAAAAAGTCAAACCAATCTGAAAGTTTTTTTAAAAAAAAGGATATGAATAAAAATAAAATAAAAATTTTAATTGCATTAAAAAATGACTATCTTAATGGGAAAAAATTGGGCTAAGTTTGAAGTTAAAATGAAATCAAATTTTGAATAAATAAATAAATAAATAAATAAAACTTTTGGTTTTGTTAAACATTTTTGATCAAATCCCTTTTTAAAAATAATCCAACTTACGGTAATAAACATTCACATTTTAGGCAAGATCTGAACCAATTACTTGTTACTATGGTAAGATCAAAAACCTCTTTAGCTTCACAAAAATCGGCATTTGAACTCGGATCTTCATCATTTTTATCATAAATCACGTGTGTTATAAAAGTAGTTAAATAAGATTCCTTGTTAGCTCCATTATTTTCTAATATTTGATCGATCTGAAATCAAATATTTAAATTATAAACAAAAAATTAAATCTTAAATATTCTTACAAATGGATCTGCACAGCTTATGGTATAATAGCGAACACCTGAAAATAAACTTGACTTTATCTCAGTTAAAGGATCACTCGAAGGCACTTTATTAATTTTTTCGTTATCTTCTACATTTTTAAGATTTCCGTTTTGATCAATAGGTTCACCATGACTTTTTACGAAACTATTAAATCCAAAATTAGCTTCAGAGTCTAAATTTATTTGGCTCAAGTCGTCATTTTCTTGCCATTCTTTTGGAGCAATACTTTGATTGTTAGCTTCCTCGTAATGAACTCTAGAGTCTATGATTTCATCCATTTATAATGTCTAATTAGGAAAAAAAATTATGCAATTTTTTTAAGATAATGAGAAAATGTTTGAAAAATCAATAAAAAATTTATCAAAACATTTAGTCAATGAATAAATAAATTTTCAATATTGTATTGTATTCATATAAAGATAAATAAAACATATTATGCAACTAAAATTGAACAAAATTTATATTAATTATCCAAATCCTATTTGTTTAAATTATAAATTTGAAGTCAAAATTGGAAAAGTCTAGCAAAAAACCAATGGCACAATTATATTAACTAATATTTTTCCAATGGATAATCAAGTTAGTAATTTTTTTCTAGTTTTATTTTTGTAACAATTTTTTCGTGTAATTTAAACCTAAGTTCGAGAAATTTTGCGTCGAATTTAAACAGCTAAAATTCAAAATTTATTTTGGTCCGAATTTTTGTATAATCATTCTATCTTTTTTCTAACATTTAGTTCGGTTGATTAAATAAAAAGGAGAATTTGTCGAATACAGGTATAAATTACACAAAAGAATTGGCACGTGAATAAAATTAGTAGAAAAAAGGCTAATTTAAAAAAATTAAAATACGAAATTTATTTTTGAATAAAAATTTCCTTAAAAATTTTTGTAATTTTTTTTGGTTTTTAAGTTAAAAATAATTCTTCTTTTATTTTTCATAGATAATGTTTTATCTATGACGGCTTTTATTACTTAAAAAAATTGATCGGAGATACCAGATGAAAAAAAATTCTGGTTTTATTTTGAAAAATGTCTTAAATCTAACCAAAGACTAAAAACTTGTCTAACATAGATGACGCTATTAGAAAAAATAGTTATAAATTTTTACTTAAAATAAAAATTATAAATGAAAAAATTCAAATATTGAATTTTTAGCCAACACATTCAACAGTCTCATTAAATTAATTTGGAATAATTCAAATTCAAGAGAAGTAAATACAAATTTTTTGTTATTTTCGGCAAAGATTATTTGGAGGGAATTTTTTGCTAAGTCATTTAAGATCTGTTATTTTTAAATTAATAATTAAAAGAACACTAGTAGAATATATTTAATTTATTTTTTCATGAAAAAATGAAAAAAAATTTATAAATAAGTTTTCGGTTCAAAATAAAAATGTCTTTTGAATAAATAAATTCTTCAAATTTTCTTACTGTAACCGATAGTGGAAAAAAAAACAATGATCAAATCATATTTAAAAAAAAACAATCAATTTGATTAACCGATGGATTAAGTATCGAGTACTAAGCACAGAAAAACGTCAGATATGATTAGAGTTTTATCCATGATAAAGATAGATGCTATATATACAAAATACATTGTTTTTGATTTACAATTTAAAGTATTTATTTCATTCAAAATGCTTTAGAAAAAGATAAAAGATGAAGAGCTTTCAAACAAGGTGTTAATTTTGCTTAAATGTTAAATGCCCAAAAATGGTAGCATTACTGAGAACAATAAGATAAATAAAGAAAACGCGTTTATGTCTCTTTGAGAAATGATTTTTGGTCATCCAGTGTGGTTACTGTTTCTTGAAGATTGCTCTAAACCGGATTGTTTCGACTGGACCATAAAAAATTTTCATTTAATAAAAAGTCATTTTTTTCTAGAATAAATAAGAAAATTTTTGTCAAATATTTTGAGTAATCCGATGATTATTGCCATTTTGAAAATCTGACACTGAGTTTGTGGAAGATTCTGAGTTTTCAGTTCCAAAGTTTGAGTTGTTATCTGAATTAGCGGCAAGGTCGTTGGCATTTTCTGAGCCTGAATGAGAAGGGTTTTGATTTAAAGAATCTGATGACGAATTCATTGGATTGGGCTTAGGGTGTTTTGAAGGTGTCAATAAAAACCATAAGATTTTTTTTAACATTAACAAGCGTTCTTTAAGGCTCGTTTTTGTCAAGAATTTGTACTGAAAGTCACAATCAATTGGCAAAATATTCAACAAAATCCAGTGCCAAACTGGTCCATTGTCCGTGTTAATGTTAGCTTCGGGCTCCGGTAGCTCACTAATATTAAACATATCGATAATTCGATTTTTTTGAATTGGTGGCAAAAGATTGAACCAAGCTTTTGCTATTCGATACACATCATCATGAATTTGATTTAGCTCTTAACAAAAAAAAATGTAAGTCCAAAATTTACTTAGAAATTTTTTTTAAATTATTAATTATTAATTAAAAAATAAATTCCTCGTCCAAATAAAGACTCTAATATGTTAATAATCTTAATAATAATTTTAATGATTTAAATAATTTACCAGTCATTTCAGTTTCAGATGTAAGTTTGATGTCTTTTACCCATTCTACTTCAGCTACACTATATCCATCTTTAGTGCTAGATTTTAAGACCTTAAATCTACGGCCTCCAGTAGAAGACACCACTGCACGACCGTCACGAGTAAACTGACTTGATTTAATCTCAAGCAAACAACCGTATTCAGTGTATTGGTATGGTGTTTTTTCCGTAAACATACACATTCCAAACTGATTAGATCCACTTTCTATTGCTCGTCTTAGCATGAGTCTATACCTGGGCTCAAATATGTGTAAAGGACATGGTATATTTGGCATTGCCAGTGTACAAACGAAAATTGGTATCTCGTTTTCATCACTTGATAAAAAATTATAAAATGCTTAATTGTTAGAATGAAAAATAAATTACCCCAAAAGTTCTTTAATGTCTTCATAATACTGTTTTGTACGTTCCTCATATTCAGATATGTAAAAATTTTGTATTAATTTGTCTAAAAATTGGGTAACATTAGACCGTCTTTCAGCCAGATACTTTGAAATAATTTTAGTATAGGAAAATGAAATTATTAATGAATCTTACATCAGCTAGTGAATATTTGCATAATGGGCATGTATCCTGATGATCCAAAGATCGCTCTAGACATGAACAACAAAACGAGTGTCCACAGGGAGTTGTAACCGGTTTATATAAAAGTCTAAATCAGGAAAATTTTCAATTATTTTGTATTTTGAAGAAAAAGTTAAGTCTTTCTGGCAAGTTTTTTTTATGGAATCGATAATTTAATGTTTATTTGATTAACCACCAAAATAAAATGAAAAATAATATTTGACTGATAATTCTGAATAAAAATTTTAATTTCAACTATGCTTTTATTTAGAACATTTTTACGTGAATAACATTGTGAGTTATTCACGAAAATTTCATGGATCAAATAATCTTAAGATTTTGATTTATCAAAATACATTATAGGCAACTAAACAAAAAATTCAACTTTAATAGGTCAAATTCTAGTCTTAATTTTTCTAAATTATTTCAAAACTTTAAAAAATTTCTAGATTAGAGTTTAAAAAACTGAAACTTACATTTGAAAGTTTAAATTTTTTTAAAAATTCTACGTTTGGGAATTTTTCTAAAAATTAAAAATTTCAAATCAAATTTTTTCTTTACCTGTAACAAAGACTGCACTCAAGTTCACCAGGCTTCACTAAATGACTATTAACAACTACATATTTTGACGTATCATAATTGAGTACAGACTGTTGATTATTATCATTCGATTTTTGATCAAATTTTGATAAAACAAAGCTAAAAGAGAAGTCATCTATAAAGATAAAAAAATTTTTTTTTAATTCTTTGTGTTAATTTTAGCAAAAATTTTACCATTTGGATGAATTTGACTATTAACAAAACCAGAATCATTTGATTCAGCTTTGGACATGTCAATTTTGAACAAAACTTGCTGTAGCTTAATTTTCAAGATTTTCAACTTAGGATCTAATTTCAAGCATGTAATTAAATTTTCTTTAACTGCAGCCAAGTTTCCAACAGATAAATAATAGATTGATTTCATAAAAAAAGCCTAAAACAACAAGTAAAAAATTTGTTAATTTTTATAAAAAAATTTCAAACTTACGAAAGGCCAATTTGGTTTTAGTTCGGATGCGCTTTGAGCGTATTTTAAACAATTCGGATTACAATTATCAAAATAATTAAGAAGAAATAGATCAGCTAGCAACAAGTGATTTGATGGATCTAAATTAAAATGGGTTTGAATTTTTATTTAATTTTTCTTTTTTTTTTTTAAATTTTACCTAATTCATAGGCTTTTAAAAACAATCGTTCCAACGCGCTAAGTTTAAAGTTATCCAAATCATTATCAATAATAAAGCAAACATAATTGCGTAAATCATTTCTTAGCTTTCGACTTTCAACATTTTTTGACCAAAATTTGTCAACCAATTTTGACAGCAAGACATTAGGTCTCAAGAATTGAGTTGAGTTATTTTCATGGACAAATGAGCAATTGTAGCATTTGTATAATTCTATTGAATCCTTTAGTCCATTGTTCAGCTTACGTTTGTTGCTTTGTAATTCCGAGTCAGTATTCGACTCGGCTTTAGTCTTTTCCAAAGCTACATTGTACTCGTTTAAGCAGTTTTTACAAAACGAGCATCCACAAATCAAAGTAATAGGCTCGTAGAGGCAATGGCAGCAAAGTGAACACAAATGAAACTCGTCTTTGGCCATAGATGACTGACCAAGGTTCGACTCGTTATCAGTATTCGAGTCTGCAGAAAAAAATGATCTTATCAAGTCTTGATCTTCTTCTTCATCGAAAGCACTCTCGTGTCTAATTTCTCCATTTGAAGAATGTCTCATTCTTTTGCAACAAAATTTTGTTTTAATCTCAGAATCAAGCTTAAAATTATCAGAAATTGGTATCAGCAAAGTGGCATAATAATTCTCGAAATTCATAAAAAGATTTCTAAGCTTTGAAATTGGCTTCAAATCATATGATTCATTCCAAGAAAAAAAAACATTAGCTTCATCAAGTAGTTTGTAGAAAAGTGGACATTTTGCTTCAAATTTTGGTTTAGCTTTTGAATTCTCTGTCAAAGATATTTCTGTTCCGAAGGTGGGCAAAAGAGGCTCATTTGACTCAGGAGTACTCTGCACCTGATAGGAATTTGACGCGTTCAGATAGGATCGAAATGATTGAGATAAACGCGAGTACGAATTTTGACTTGTGGGTTCAGAGTCACTAATAAGAGTCACTTGTGGGTTCATAGCATTTGTGGATTCGTGGTCAGATGCCGAGTCATTGGAGTCCTCATCGCTATTTTGGGTGTAGCTTTCCTCTAAATCCTCAAAATCACTAATAAAATCATCGACATTTTCATTACTATCATAGTTTTCTATGTCAGAATCCTGATTGTCCGCTGTCGTAGTTGTTTTTTTGCTCAAGACTGATTCGGTGTCCACCTCCCTGTACGGGCCATAGCCTCTGTTTGACGAACTTGAACAAGGCCTTGCGCTAGATTCAACAATGGACACAGTCAAACTACTATTGTTTTCAATATTTTGTTGGTTTGGTTGGTCTTTTCTTTCCATGGATTTAAACAAATGCCAAATAGTAGCTTAAAAACTAAACGATCATCTAAATCTATGAAAAATTATCATCAAATCAAGTCGTATAAAAGTTAAACGAAAATAATATTTAATAAAAGTAAAGCTTTATTGAGAAAGAAAAAGAATTTTTTTCTCTAGTTAAATAATTTGTTTCATAACTATTTAAATTTTGAACATTATATAATTTTTGTCGGGGGTCTCTGGACTCCGGGGTCGTTTATACTTTCTGATTATGGAATTTATTTTTATTTTGAATGCAAAATTTAAATCATGGGTGACATAATAATTTTAAGTTTAGGAAAGCAGGAAAATTGGAAGAAAAGATCAGCCTATTGAGTGCATCGATTTATGTAAGATGGAATTCAAGCTAGTTTGATGATAAAACTCTTGTATTGAAGAGAATTTGACTTGAAAGCATAAAATAGTATTATTATAATTTTAGTTGCATAAATTTCAAAATTGTTACATGATCGTATTAATAATTAAAAAAAATTCCTTTACTTTTTGAAAAACGTGATTGATTATATAATTTTGTAGAAGTTAAAACAAGTTATGTAAAACAAGAAATTATCTAATTTTTGTATCAAATTGACCATTATGAAAAATATTTTTGAAATAAATTTAATTTTTTTTGAAACATTTGTTACTTAAGGATTGCACGACACCTTATGTAATATAATTAAAAACGGGGCCTGTTTCGATCTACTTTTTTCTTTTCATTTCAATTATCTGCTTTTAAAAATTAAAATTAATGTACATAAAAAATTTATTTCGCTCCAAAAATTTAATTGCTTAATTAAATTAATATTGGATAAGGTTTTGTTCGCAATCAATTTTTATAACAAAATACTCATAATTAAAAACAAAAGTCTAAAACGCGAAAAATTGAACTGTGAAATAAAATGTTCTCTGAATACATGCTTTTCATGAGAATAATATTTAATTCGAATTTAAAATAAAAAATAAAAAAATCTCCTCTCTCAAAATATTAAAATGCCAATTGCCTCTAAAATATTTTCTCCAAAATCGGTTTGATTCCTTATGCGGATTGAAAAAAAAATTTATGAACCATTTTGCATTAATTTGAAAATTTAAATGATGAAATTACATAATGATAGTTATTTTTTTTCAAAGGAAAGTCGTGTTTTCTTTAGAAATACTTTTTTTCCGATCTGATTCTTAATTTAAGCATCTCTAATAATAAACCAAAATTTAGGAGATGCTTTTTTTGAAATAAAGTTAAAATCTTAAGTATGCATATGCTGAACAAGAGAGAGGCTTATTAAACAAAATTAAAACTAAACCGGAGCTTTTAATTATTAGACAAAATTGCTTTTTCTAAACCATAATTTTTGAGGTTTCTTTATTTAATTTCTGAAAATGTAATATCGGACAAGATGCTTTGGATTTATATTATTATAGTTACGAAACTCATTATACCTAGTTATATAAAATTTTTAATTGCATAATTTCAAAATGGCTTCGAAGAAATATTAGATAAGTCTAAAATAAAACTAAAAAATCAAAAGAGAAGAGAATCAATATTAAATTTGATTATCTAAGATTCACTCAACTAAAAATTAAAGAAATGTTGTATAATAATGGAAAGCAATTTATTAAATTTACTTTCTTATTTTGAGACTATTGACATATTTATATAACGATTTTAGTACTAGTACGAATTTTTCATTATATAAGATGTTTTTGAATTATATAACTAGAGAAATTTTCTATAACGAATATAGCGTATCATATCATGCTAATTGAAAATTATTTAAAAATTATTTTTTGATAATATGAATTTTTTTTCAAAATTTTTTCCAAAATCTCACCATCAAAATGCAAAATTCAATTTATATCATTTTAAAATACTTGACATTCAAACAAAATCCTAGATTAGGTTAGAACGAAAAAAAAACGAAATTTTTCACCATTTTTATCACAGGATTCATCATTTAACATTTATTTATTTATTTAATTTTTTAAATATTCAAATAAAGAACAACAAGATTAAAAAAAATAAATTCGAATATTTAGTTCAGCTCAATTGCTTAATTTGGTGTTTCTTTTCAAAAGCATATATTGTAAGAAATTATGTCACCAAAGTTTTGATGCAGATTCTGATGAAAAATGTGAGTCTCGATCAGATGGATCAAAAATTTAAAATAATTTTAAAATTGAATTTTATTTTTTAATAAAATCAATATGATTATTGCTGTTTCTTTTGCTACTTTCAATCGATTGAAAATCATTTAACTCTTGATAAATAATTACAAATGTAATGACAAAAAAACCAACTAAATACAAACTTGTCATAAAAAAATAAAATCATCAATGGCTTAAAAGGGAATTTTTTGTTTTGATTTCAGGTTTTAAATCCTTAAGTCTAAGGCATGTGATATGATTAGAGCAAACGAATTTTGTTATGAATTTAAATATTGAAAAATGTCTAACAACAGAAAATATCATGAGCAAGAAATGTTTCCAATGTTCGATTTAATCATAGGTATTGAATTGAAATTGAAGAAATGATCAATTATAAGTATTTATTTGTATTTTAAAAATAATTTAGGAAAGCAAATTTCCAGGGCCTTCTTTTCAACCCTCGTGTTACTAATTTTAAATATTTAGGTTAAAATTATAAAAAAAATTAAATTATCCGATATTTACATTATATTAGAGTTAAAACTATCGAAACTTTAAGAATTATTTTATTTTTTTTCAATTTAAAAATTTAGGGATCGAAGTATCTGCTAAATATAACTTAATTGATAGAAACCGATGATGACTGAATGTATAATTATTTGACAGGATTCTTAGATAAAATCGAGAAACCAGAGAAATCATTCAAAATTTTTGATTAAAAAAAATTAATAAAATGGCTTTTAATAAATTTTTCCAAATTCTAATTAAATTAACTTTTTTCCAACAATTTTTATTATATTAGTGACTTCATAATGTGATTTCATGAAGGACACTATGATTAAAAAGTAATTGTATAAGAATCGTTTTAAATATTTTTTTTTCAAAAAAATTGATTTCTAATGAATATCAGTCCTAATTATTAATGAAAAAAGGTTCTTTATAATTTCTTGTTTATATAATAGATTCGATATAAATAATTAATAGACTAATAAATCTTTCAAGATTTATTTAGGAATCAATTGCGTAAATCATTGCTCTCCCTTTAATAGAGAATAAACAAGATATTTTATATTATCCCGAATAGAAAATCGAAGAAATTTTCAACTTGAAATAAAAAATTAGAAATTCTTTTTGGGTCTTTTTTGATTTCTTTTAATTTTCTTGTTAATATTTTTTTGGTAAGGAAATCTTTGAAAGTATTTAACAAACCCTCTAGGATAATTCTGGTAAAAAGATCTTTTGACTTCCTGCTTATGACCTAGGTAAGATAATAATCCTGATGTGAGCCATTTAAAATAAAGATTATAATCAGACTTAATATAAATTTTTATTTTAGGAAAGGACTAGAAAAATAACAAAAGCATTTTTTAAGTAAAAATCCATTAAATTGAAAATAAATTATATTTTAATGCAAACTAATATCGGATGCATTTAAATTTCAATGATGAAATAAGTTTATTATTTTAAACAGAATCAAAAAAATTTAATTTATTAATATTTATTTATTAAAGTTTCATTGTTAACTAAGAAATTACTAAAAATTCATTTTTTTATTGATTTTCATGACATTTTCAGTTTGCTTTCAACAATCATTGAATTCAAAATTTCAAATATTATTTAAAAATTTTATTGCATAGATATTAATTCGGTTTAAGCCTTTTTTTTAAAAACATGATTGAAAATGTGATAATTATTTCATGAAATACTAGACGTTTAAAAGTATCTAAAGCATGTAAAATTTATTTACTTTAAAAAAATAATACATGTTTCTCATTTTTTTGAATTTTTTAAAATATTACCAAATAAAGTCAAATTTAGCCTAAAAAAATAGCTAAATTAAAAACTAATTGAACCAATTCAAAAATTAGCCCACTACTCAAACAACAAGCTTTTATAGATCTAGAACAAAACGACATGTAAAGCAAATGAATCAATCTGATCAGGAAGACTAAAATAAAAAAGCTAATGAAATCTCTAAATTTCAACTTTATTTACTTAATAACCACCCAGAGCCGTATGCAGTTTGGCTTACTCTCATTTTCAGAGAATCATAGTTATTAGACAATTTTTCAATCATATTAATGTCAGCTAATGCAAAAAAAATGAGATAAAATAGCATTGAATGATCAGATAATAATTTTCCTATTCAAAATTATGGATTTTTTTCCAAGAGAGAAAATCAGGGAGCATTTTTCAAAATATTTATTGAAGTGCCTTGCATCTCAGTGACGCTTCTAAAATCAAATGAAACTTAATTTTTACAGAATCATTGTGTTCTTTATAACTGGATTGAATATTGGGTATTATGGGGAAAAATTTACATGAGTGTCCATTTCGATACTTTTTTTTTCAACAAATAGAGAGAACAATTTTCATGGAAGTATTTGAGTTTTTACACAGATTATTGTCTTTGATTCTTTTCTAATATCTCCCTAATCGATAATGTCATATTCAGTCCAAACAAAAAAAGATGATTTAAGATTAAAAAAACCTATTAAATTAAAAAGTAATTTTTTAAAATTAAAGAATCTATTAAGAGATAAAATAGCTAATAAACTTACTCATCTAGATAAAGTTGTTGGTCTATATAGACCAAATTTGAAAAAAGATATGTGCTGATTGAATCAGTTCAAGGTAAAGTTATCAAAAGAAATTGAGCGAATTGAGCAACATGGATTGTCTAAAAGAGCTATACCTAACATATTTAAAAACAAGAAAACTTTATGGTAATTTGGAAAATTTATATTTTATTTTTTTTGAAAAATTTCGTAGTTAATTTTGTAACTTTTGCATTTAGACATTTTTCCAAGTAATTAAAATTCGGATAAAAAAATTTGATAACGATTTCAATGAAAAATAATTTGCATTTAGTTCAAATTTTCAAAATTGTAAAAGTTTTCGGTGAAGTGAATTAGGTCTATAAAGATTTATTAAAAAACACTCGCTTAAGGCTATTATTGTTATTTTTAAATTTTACTCAATTAAAAGTAATATTTAATTTTTTATGAATTATAAAAAATTTTCGTTTTAAAGTAAATAAAAACATTAAAAAAATTTGCGAACTTGTAAATTAAAATATTGATAGAGGAAAGATGCTAAGAATTTTGGTTTTTTAAGTGAGTATTTTAAACAAGAAAAACGTATTTTAATTGTGAAAATCACTTAATTTCAAAATATGTCCCTTTTTTAATGCTAATTATTAAATTTTGAGAAAAAATCGATTTGATATTTAAGATCACCTTTAAAAGACAGCATTATTTTTTAAATTAGTTTAATGAATTTAATCTATAAAAATAAAGTAAAAAAATTCTTAAGGAAATTCAGTTTCTTCAGATGCATTAAGTTGGTTTATGGCTCCTCTTATGTATCTATTTGATAAATTCTAGAATTTGTATTATTAATTTTATTTATTAATTATATTGAGAATATTTTATCAGAAATTCAATTAAATTGAATAAACGACATGCCTCATTAAAAGTATTCAGACCGCCCGTCGATGTTTTCATCATTTAAAAATATTCTCTTTTGGTCAATAGTTATTAGGAGGTGTAATTAAAAAAATTCTACAATTTGTTTGCAAAAAACAAATTTAAAATTTTATTTTTAAATTTATTCAATTACAAACAACCTTTCAGTTTTGTGGGTCTTCGACCGTAGTTTTTTCTGACACGTAGATACCGTCCAAAAATTTACGGATATCCTTATTTTTGACCAAAGTTGATTGTTGGATGAGCGCAGCTGAACGAGATACCAATTCAATGTCATTTCCTTCCAAGATTATCTCATCTTTTTGGTTTGGAGATGGTGAACATGTAACACCTGGATACATGTTTACGCGTCTGATTATACGCTCCCCCAAAAAGTTACGGATTTCAACAAGACTACCTTTCTCAGTGATAGCAGCGTTGATCGGAAAATGAGCATATACATAACGCATCTTATATTTGTATCCCTTGATGACACCCTTGATCATGTTTTTAATGTGAGAGCAAATTGTACGAACAGCAGCAACTTCTTTTTTAGTACCGAACCATTTTTCAACTTTGATTTTTTTTTTGTTCAATTTGGTGATGTCAACACGAGCATGTTTGAAGCTTCGTCTCAAAGTGCCTCTTGGACCTTTTATGGTGACAGTTCTCGATTTGACAAGAAATTCAACTTAAAAGGGTTAAAAAATAAATTTTTCTAACCAAAAAAAATTTTATTTCAAATATTTTTACCATTGTCTGGAACATCGACGTACTCGGTTGATTGAATGACTTTCATTGTTAACCTGAATTAGCCCTTTGATAAAATTAAAAATAAACCTTATTTCTTGAATATTTTTGTCAATTTTGCCAAGTTACTAGCAATTAATTTCAAATATTGATCAAGAAATAAAGCAAATAAAATAATGATATTTAAAATTTCTTTTCGAAAATTTATTTTAATTTTTTAAAAAGGATTTTTTTAAAAAATCAAAAAAATTTTGTTTTTTTTAGACGCTGCTCAAAATCGGTGGTTCGTAGCCATCTGGTCGCTCTACAACTTGACCAGCATCGCCAGATGCAGCGGTGGCCGGGGCGCTCGATCCGGTCTCACCATGCATGTCCATCAAACGACCCACTTTTTTTAAATTTTTAATTAAGTCTTTATTCAAAATTTAAAGTAAGCTTACAGTCGTATTTTGGTTTTTTGACAACTTTTACTTTACGGATGTAAACATCGGTCAATGGATAGATATAACTACAATATTTTTCGATATCTTTAGCAATCGAATCTGGAATCCTGGATAAAAAAATTTATAAAATATAAAATAAAATTTTTCAATTTTTTATTTATTTGGAAAATTAAAAAAATTGATAATTTTTTTTGCACTTGTAAGCCTAATTTTTTAATGATTAATTTATAAAAAAATTAACCATTGGTATCTTAAACTATTCTCTTTATGCTTCTATTCGGAACATGATAAATTTACGTAAAAATTTACATGCAACGCCTATAAGAAGCAAATATTGCTTAAAAGTATAAAAACTTTTTAAGATTAAAATAAAATTTAAAAATATATGTAAGCCTAATTTTTTAATGATTAATTTATAAAAAAATTAACCATTGGTATCTTAAATTATTCTCTTTATGCTTCTATTCGGAACATGATAAATTTACGTAAAAATTTACATGCAACGCCTATAAGAAACAAATATTGCTTATAAGTAGAAAAACTTTTTTAAGATTAAAATAAAATTTAAAAATATATGTAAGCCTAATTTTTTAATGATTAATTTATAAAAAAATTAACCATTGGTATCTTAAACTATTCTCTTTATGCTTCTATTCGGAACATGATAAATTTACGTAAAAATTTACATGCAACGCCTATAAGAAGCAAATATTGCTTAAAAGTATAAAAACTTTTTTAAGATTAAAATAAAATTTAAAAATATATGTAAGCCTAATTTTTTAATGATTAATTTATAAAAAAATTAACCATTGGTATCTTAAATTATTCTCTTTATGCTTCTATTCGGAACATGATAAATTTACGTAAAAATTTACATGCAACGCCTATAAGAAGCAAATATTGCTTATAAGTAGAAAAACTTTTTTAAGATTAAAATAAAATTTAAAAATATATGTAAGCCTAATTTTTTAATGATTAATTTATAAAAAAATTAACCATTGGTATCTTAAACTATTCTCTTTATGCTTCTATTCGGAACATGATAAATTTACGTAAAAATTTACATGCAACGCCTATAAGAAGCAAATATTGCTTAAAAGTATAGTAAAAATCTTACAATTTCTTTAAAACTTCTTTCAAATCGGTTCCGGATACTTCTTTGGTGATAATTTCGATCATCTTTTTTCGAATGGCTTTAACCTTTGAGAAAAATATTTTATTTTAAATTGAATGAATTTTTTTCAACAACGAGAAGTTTTTTTTGATCAGTAGTTCAATTAAATTGAACTCTCGACATGCTTCATTAAATCAGACCGCCCGTCGTTGTTTTCATCATTTACAAAAAAACTTCCGTTTAGAAAATAATTTAAAAAAAATTCAAATACTTTAGAGTGTTGGGCATAGGAAGTGACTCTAGTTGAGTCCTTTGGGTTTTTGGTGAAGGCGAGAGCGAAAACTCTCAAGACATATCCATCAGTAGTTTTAACGTCAACAAAAGACTCAATAGTGGTTTGTCTTTTTTTGATCATTGATCGAAGCTTATCGGTGGTCAGGTCCATACCGTGGAAATTGGTCAAACAGATTTTTCCTTGGGTCTCTTCGACAATAAGCTTGAATTTTCTGAATGAGTCTTCATTTTCATTCAAGTCTCCCAATGAAACTTCGAAGACTCGACCCTTGAGACCTTCAGAGGCGATTTCTTTGAAAGAAAAATTTAAATAAAAAAGAATTACACTTTTTATTATTTTAATTACTTGTTCCAGCAGTACGGTTAACTGGTGTTTTACCAATTTGTCTTGTTTTAAATTGGGCTGGAGCTTTAACATCGTACCATTCTTTTCTGGTGAATGGATTGACACTTAAAACAAAGAAAAAAAAATTAGTTTAATTCTGGGAAAAATTAAAGTAACCAAATTGAAATATTTAATTTTTCTAAAAAAATATTTTGTATCCATTTTAATCAATTAAAAAAAATCAAATTTCAACTGGTCACTTTTTTCGAATGGGTTTAGGCTGTAGTTATCTCGTACATTTTCTTTTTTCCACCTTTTTTGCCAGGTTTGTTAAGTCCCTTATTTTTACCGACTACCATTTTTAGCAGATATAATTTATTTTTATTTCTAACTTACAGTATACACTCTCTCTAAATCGTATATATTAGCAATGTGATTTTGCTTCAATTTTTCTACTTGAACTTGATTAAATTTGACTAGGTCTGCAGTAAAAGAAATATATGGCATGCAAACTTTAAGTTAATTTTTTGCATATATTTGAATTTTGGTTTCAAATTAAAAAAAAATGCAAATTTAAACTTGCAATCAAGCTAACTCACTAGTGCTTAAATACAAGTATTAAAAAATAATTAAGCATTTTTTTCAAAAATATTCAATATTTGTTATATTTTTTTAAAAGGTGTTGATTTTTTTTTCTTATAAATAAAATCTAAGACATTGAAATAAATTTAAACTTTTGACTAATTAAACTGATTCAGTAAACAAATTACTAAATTTTTAGCTCTGCACATTATGTTTATAATGTTGTTGTTGTTTTTTCGTTCAAAAATTTGAATTACGCTTTGTTCATCTAAAATTTTAGTCTTAAATCAAAAAAAAATAATTTTATTAATGAGACACAAGAAAAAATGAATCCAAAACCCAGCTTATCATGAATTTGAATTTCTTAAAATGAAAGAATAATTTTAAAGATTAAAAGATCGATGATAAAAAATTATACTCAAATGTTCATTTTTTAACATTTTTTGTTAAATTATTTAAATTTTGTTTACTCTTTTCCAATTTCAAAAGTTTCAAAAGGTTGAAAAGGAAGACAAAAAAAGCTATTCCCATCTGCCTGGAAATTTTATTTTTTGTATTTTTTTAAGAGAACCACTGTTCTCTAATAGTCAAAACACTTAAATCAAAATCTCAAAAAGTTTTAAAAAAAGTGTATAAAAACGATCTTGGTATAGTTATTTATTTTAATCTTGAATGAAGTTTTCAAGTCTCTTGAACAGGAAAAAGATCTTACGATAGTTCAATGGTTAAACAGACACAAAAAATCTTTGAAATCTAGATTGTTGAAACCTTCAAGTTGGATTCATGATACCAAAGTTCAGTGACGATTGGTTTAGTCCAAAAAAATGCTATAAATGATTATGAGAAACAACTCTACAGCTTCTTTAAGGCATCATTAATGCAAAGATCTGAAAATTCGATTTTAGTTACCAACAGGAGAAGAATTTTTAGAAATTCTAGAAATAAAAGAAGACGTTTCTCGAGAAAATATAAAAAATCAGTACATTAACCTCAGCCTTGAATATCACCCAGACAAGGGAAACTATGATAGAGAGCAAATGAAACTTATAAATAAAGCGAAGCGATGTTTTACATTTTAAAACTACTGGATTCCTCTATTATTATTAATGACCATCTAAAAATTTTACGATTAATTATTTGTTCAATTAAAACGTTTAATCATTTTAAAAAAATTGTTCAAAAATAAAAAATACAAGTCTTGATTTTTTCAATAATAATTAATAGTATAATATTGATTTTTCATATGGAATATATGATTTAAATTGATACATGAATTTTCCGAAAAAAAAACTTTATAAAGTTTTTAATTTATTGTATCTTTCAAAATAACGAAGCCAGAACACAAAGCACCGAACTAGTCATTTTTTCGACCGGAATTACGATGAAAATCTATTTTGTCTAGAAAATATTTATTAATCAAGTTATTAATCATAACTATAAATCAAAGAGCATTCAATGTTCATTTTGGAACCTGATAACAAAGCAAGTGAAATTATTAGGAAAACTGAGGAAATCAAACAAATTGATATTTTATCACTATATTTTTAAAATATTATATTATTGACCTAAGAATAGAATGTTTGGATCTTTCTTTGAATTTTTATTTTTTAATAATTTTTTGTCTTTTTGCCTATGAATTAATAAAAAAAAAAAATTAGTTAAAATTAACAAATATCAATGATATTTTTTTCTTTAATTTTTTAATCCATTTTTAGTTAAATAAAATTTTCAAAAGGAGATTTTCAAAAAAGTGTTAAATTATTTTTTATTCATTTCTTAAATAATTTGTTTAATTTTAATTAAGAAAGAGAAAAATTACAAAAATTAATTTACCACAGACTAAAATTCAAGACATGATGAAGCTTTTTCCAAAAGGTTTTTATATACTAATAAAATCTTTGAGGCGTTTTAAGATTAGTCGAAAACTTGATCTTTTTGTCTTAGTAGCCATGCTCTAGTTTATTATTTAGAAATTCAAAATAGCGAAAAACTTAATTTTCAAAAAAGAAAATAAAAATTATTGATAGAATACTCCATTTTTTTTCAATCGATGAATGTTAATTGAAAATTCTACCAAAATCTTTTATCTTTAGCTTAATCTTTAAATGATTTTTAAGAAATTTTTAGAATATCAAAAAATTCAATTATTTCAAAAAAATTGAGACTGTTTTTTTAATCGCTTCAAGGATTAAGAAAATTGAAAAATGTGTAAAAATGTTCTTTCTTTTTGAGTCAATACAAGACACTCGTAGATTGAAAGCTAATAATTATTATTTATTCTTTTGTTTTTTTATTTCTATAAAAAAATTGTTTATAAATATTTGTTGTCAACATGTGTTTTTTAAAAATTTAATTTGTTTAGAAATAAATATCAAGCTCTAGAATTATATTGATAAATCAAAACTAAAAAAATAGATTCTTTAAACCATTGAAATTTTTGTAAAAAATTATTTGAAGAAATTTTTCTATTTTAAAAGAATTAAATTTAACTTGTATATTTATAGGCTTTAAAATTTAAGAATTAATTAGGAAATTATCGAGTATTGGAATTATCATCATACTAATTAAAGAAGATAAAAAAACTTTGATTTCAATCTTTTAAAAAGATGAAATCTTTATTAGATGCAGAAAAATTAAGATAAGATATGAATAAGTAATTTTATATTCTGTAAGAAGTGGTGCTTACTAAGCAAAAGAACTTGGCATAACAACCTTTTAAGGCTTTTACAATAATAATTTTAAAAAGATAAATTTATCATCAAGTTTTTTAAAAATTATTTGGATAAAATTACTAAAAAATATATATTTACTTTTATGTGCGACGAAAAATTCTATTAGTTTCGAAATAACTATCAGTTCTAATTTGTTTCCTCCAAATTATGGTAAGATATTCTTTAATAGTTTTGTTATCAATAATTTCACACAATTTAATTTAAAAAAGTCAAAAATTGAATTAGTGTAAGCACTTTTTTTAGGAGCTAAATTGAAAAGTAAGTTATTTTTAGGAAATTAAATTTTGAATCAAATTTGAATTTTGAATTTTTACAAATCAGATTATCCTAGCCCTCAGAATTTAGGTGGCTATTGATTGAAGGATTAAACTTTATTTTAATCAAAATATCATTTTCAAGTAAAACTTAATTTATTGATCCTTGTGCAATTGCATCGAAGGGTATTGATATGAATTTGTTTGAATATTTACTTATTATTTTATCTATAGGGCTTAATTGCATTCTATTTACAATTATTATCAGGCATTTAATGCTTTTATTTCAAATCCAAAACGAAATCATGATATTAAATCAATAAATTTGTTATTAGGTAATTTTTGCCCGAGATAAAATATAGAAAAATATTTAATTTGTGTAAGTCACTTCGCAACGGTTTAATTGCTTCTTTTAATTTTAAAAATGCATTTTAAAGACCCATAAACAAAAAGCCATTTGAAAAAAATCGACTAAAAAATGTTTTTCAATTATTTTATTTATTTCAAATCTAAAAAATTGTTGTAATTTTAGTTTTATAAATAATTATTGAAACTTATGTGGATTACGTAATTTTCTTTAAATGGCAGAAATTTTTCAAAAATCACTTCAGGACTCTAAGTTTAAGAATTTAGTAATTCAAACAAGCTCTGACAATATTAATGAATTTATCATTTAGACTTACAAAATGTTTCTTAAAGAATATAAAAATAGAGAATCATAAAGAAAATAAATTTTAGTGTGCAAAGCAAAATCATCCATTTGGTTTTGATTAATTTCATAAACCCATATATTTAAAATATTATTTTAATAAAGGCGAAAATAATTGAACAGTAATTTATTTTGCATAAGTTTTAGTTTAAAATTGATTTTTGTGATAAATTTATATCAAAAATTTATTTAGAAATTGTGTAATTTTGTACAATAATCGGTGTTTTTAAAAGCAAAATTAAAATCCCATTGTATTTTTTTAAATAGAATTTAAAATTAATTAAAGGAAAGCTTGTTTAATTTCCCGGTAATATTATTTGGATATTTGTATCCATTTCCTAAACCGATGCAATCCTGCTTTTTAAAATTAGTCATTAAATAATTTTTTTAAGATTCTTCTAAACTTAACACGCAATATTTTGTGGGTAATAGTAAATTTGTAAGCTTTTCCTTTGATCAAAATTGTCAAATTCCTTTGATCAAAATCCATCAACTTTTCAGTTTTAATTAGTATTGAGCATAATTTTCAATCATACAATATTTACAAACTCTTAAATCTGATTTTTTGATTTAAGACTTGCAGTCAAAAGCTTCAATCATAAGATTTTACCAATTTTTAGCAAAAAACAAGACCTACAGTTTTGGTTTTTATTAGAAACACTTAATTTTTTATTTGATTCATTCTTTTTATTATTTTTTTATTTTCGGGTAAAACAAACTTATTGAAATAGATTTTTTTCGAAGAAAAGTTTAGCTTAGGTTATCTAGATTTTCTTCAAATGCATCTGTTGATTTAAATTTTAAAAAATTCATTTTATTTATTTATTCAAAAAAGCTTCTCAATACTTATTGTCTTTTTGAATGATTACAAAATTTCATTTTGTGAAAAATTAAGACAATATCTATATATTCAAATTTTATTATATTTAAATTTGCTTTTAAATCACCAAACATTCCAAATTTAAATTTATGAGTTTTATTTCACCAATTTTTTGTCAATAATTATAAGAAAAAAAAAATTAAAGAAGAAATTTCAAAACACAAGACGTTATTGTAAAGAAATAAATTTATTTGAAATTTTTTATATTTTTTTTTAATTTGTCCAGTCTAATTATTTCCAAATGTTTAAATATGAGAATCGACTTCCGTTTTGAGACATTTTTTGAGAGGCAATCTAAATAAAATCACGTTTCTAATTTATTTTAAGTAAGCTGATGACAAAAGCAATTAGTTTTTGCAAAGCGACATTTGCTTCAGAATTCTAATTAAAGATTAAGAGTTTTGATAACTCAAATTCTTCCGGATAAAAATTGAACGAATTTGAAATTCTGAACAGTAGTACATTATCGGTAAATCCGATTTGGCTTTTAATTCTCGATCGAATTGTTAAAGAGGTCTAATCCTTCAAGTGGTCTAATTCGAGTCCATTTTGGTTCTAAAAATCGATAGAGTATCGATAACCCAAGTCTATTTTATCGAATATTCAATTAGAAAATTACTTTAGAGACTTGAACTATGCAATTGATCGAGAACTGTAATTAAGACTACCTATTTAAATACTTAAAATTTTGTGAAGTGAAAAAATGAGTTTTAGTTTAATTTTGTCAGTTTATTTGACAAACCGTGTTCTTTCAGATCTTGTGCCTGAATTCGGTGTTTTTGTTATTTTTCCAACCGAGTAAATTGTTTTTTCAACACAACCAAAAAATATTTTTTTTAATTATTTTCAAAAAATTTATGCTTCAATGGATTTTGGCTAAGAAGCTCAGCCATATTTTTACAAAGTCAATAATAAAAAGAATAAATAATTGGATATTTTATTATATTTTTTTTATTTTTGCTTAAACAATAAAAGTTGCATGTCAATGTTCAAAGTTAAGATCATCAGACATTTTCAAAATGATTTATATTAAGATTTTTTAATTAAGGAATCGATTTTTTTGCCGTTTGTTGGGGCAGATTTATAAAATTCTCATGTCAAAAATTATTTATATCATTGTTAATGTTTCTAAGATCAATGTGGGTGGTAAAGTTTATTACTGAAATTTTTCAATTAGACCAAATTCCAACTTATTCAAATATCAATTTAAACAGCATGTAAAATTAATGAAGATCGGTTTTTTAAATCAATTTCCTTAACATTTTAAGTTTTCAATGTCATTTCCTAGGTTTGTTTTTTTTTTCTAAATTTGAATGATTCTTGTATGGTTTTAAATATAACCTCAATAAAAAAATACTATTTTTCCATGACCGAATATAGTAAATATAAAACAAGGTTTTCTTGATTTGTTTTTATAGCTATAATAAAATTTGTCTATAAAAGTAACAGTTTATTCTAGATTTGAAAAATTTATTCATTTTACTGTTCTAATTTGATGGAATTGTAGAATAAATGAAATTTTTAGATAGTCACATATATTTATAAAAGATTATGTAACTTAGTGTAACTTTCTGTTCTATGAATTTTTTAATCATTAGCCATTTATTTAGAAAATTTGAATCTTTAATAAATTCTTAATTTCTTTAGAAAAATTATTTTTGGATTTATTGTAAAAAGGTCTCAGAAAATTTAAATGGAATGAATTTAATTTTATTGATCATAACCCATATAAAATAAAAGATTTATTTTAAATTCATAGGAAAATAGAGTTACTAATTAAGAGAATGAAATTTTTTTAATCAATTTAGAAAAACAAACGATATTTTTAATTTAAAATAAATTTATTTTAAACAAATATTTTTTAAAGATAATTTTTTTACTAACATTTCAACTTAGCGATTTTCAATAATTACTTTTAAATTGAAAATTAATTTTCCCTATAGTATTTAAATTGTGATTTTTCTTGGCAATTAAATTTGTTCTTTGTGTTCTCGTTTTATTAGGGCATCAAGATTTTTGCATTACTTTTTAAATTTTACAACTAATTATTTAACTTATTTAATAAATTTACGTCTGTGGAAATTGAACCATTACGCCTCAAAAATAAACTATCTCCAATTATTTTGGATTGCTATAGAATTTTTCATAATTCATTTTTTTTATTTGTTTGTAAGTAAAGGCAATAAATTAAATTTATATCAATCCTAAATTTAAAAAAAGACAGTTTTTAATAATTTGGCGACATTTTATAAAAACAATTATAGTTACCCACTATATTTACGTAAATTGATTTTTTTTATTAAATAAAATATATTTATATCAGCAACATGTTTAGATTCCTTTAATCATAAAAAAGATAAATCGCTTTCAACTTAACAGTAATTACGTTATTGAAGATAAACTCTATGCAGGTTACCCCTTTTTACAGATGAACACACTACCCTATTGTCCTTTATTTAATTATTATTTATTTAAAAAATTACGCCGGATTCCACGATGACAAAAAAAAATTAAATATAAAATCTTAAAAAAAAAGTTAAATTTTTTTTTAATTTAAAAATAATTTTTTATATTAAAAATTGTTTTTTTGTACCGGTATTTTTTCCATTTCAAACCACACAGTATTTTTATCAAAATTAATAGACACATATTTGGTAAAATTGAAATTTAAGGAGTTGTGAAGTGAAGTTATCATTCCAATCATTTAAATTCAGACAAGCTTGAACAGCTTTTTTATTATGAGAAATAATTTAGTTCAGTAAAATTCTTGATTTTTAAATAAGCTTTGGTTAATCCGAAAATATATGTCTGTAAAATCTCTGTAAATTAATTGCAGAGTTGATTAGAATGATTCGATAACCATTCTAATAATTAGTTAAAATAAAATATGAATTAAACCGAGATTTTTACAGACTTATTTTACTGCATTAAGCAAATTTGCTTATAATTAAGCATTTAAAGAGCTAAATTATTTCTTTTAGGAAAAAAAATTATTAAAAATGTTCTGAACTGAAATGGCAATTTTAAGAAATTCTTGATGACCATACTCAAATATTATATCTAAAAAAATTTTTTTAAGATATTTTTTGTTTTCATTTTTCGAAGTAAACAAACAATCTTTAACTGAATTTTTTATATCTGCAAATTTCTGTAAAAATTCTATCCCAAGGTATGGTTTAACATTTTTTTATACAATTTTTGAGCACTATCAAGTCAATTTGATCATAAACTTCTATTTACCAACGAAACGTTCTTCACAAACCCGGAATTTAAAATTTTTGTCTAATCTTAAAATTCTAATGTACCATCCTTATTAGGTTGACTATTCCTCTCCTGACCATAAATATTTAGATTTTTTTTAATAAATTTAATAAAATTGAAATTGATGGAAAAAATGTTTATTTGAACTTAATAGACAAAATAAATTATCGTCAACACAAAGCATAATATTTAATTTAACACCGAATTTTATTTTTTTCAAATATCTAGTGTGAAATCTTTATACCATTCAAATTAAATGAATATATTACGGCCAGCTTAGGTTGAATGTGCTGTAGACAGTTAAAATCATGATTTCTAAAACTAGATTTAGTTTTTGAGAAAAACAATAGAAACATATCAGAATAACTCGTCGAAATTAACTTAAATAATAATTTGACATATATATTGTCATTGTTGAGTGCTGTTTTATTCATTCGACTGAATATTGTCAGTCGCCTATTCTTAAATACAAAGCCATTACTTTCAAAAATTGTAATTAATTGTGATATTGTTATAAATCATTCATTCTGATTAATCGATCCAACAATTAGACGAAAAAGATATGATGAGACACTGGATTTAAATCGTCTAAAACTAATAATAATTTAAAGAGCCAATTTGTTTGAAATAAATAAAAAAATCAAAAATTAAATTTTTCACTTGAGAATCATTATTTTAAAATAAAATCTTATGAAAATCTTAATTTTTAAGGTAAAAAGTAATTGATTGTTATTTTCGAATTGGAGATTTTTTTTCGAAAAATGGACAGTAATTAAATTTTTTAAAGCAAAAGTCTTTTGACAATATTTAAATTAGCATTTAGAAATGTTTAACTTAAGAAAAATTGATTTTTGACAGGAAAATTCTTTTATTTGTTTTATTTTGATTTAATAAAATTTCGGTGCAAATATATGAAAAGTTCTTTGTTTCGCTTTAATCAAAACCTCAAAGCTTCCTAGATTTGTTTAAGTTTTTATTTGGATAAAATGAGACTTAATATTAGATTTTAAATAAAATTTTTAATAATATTTATTTAAAGAAAAATTAGTTTAAGTAAATTAGCAAAATAAGCTCAAATTTTTAAAACAAATTCTGCGTATTATTATGCAATTGTTTTCGTATTAGCGATATTGAAAAAAATCATGTCTTGTAACTCCAATATTTGCTTGAGTAATCAATTTATGAGATAAATTCTTGATTTTTTCCAATAGGGAATAAAGTATGAATTATTTTATATTCAAATCAATCAGTTGAGAAAAAAATCAAAGAATTCTAAAAAATTTGCTTTACGAATTCAGATTTTGTCGCACACAAATCAACTCTCTCGGGAGTCGGTAATTTTTTTCTTAAGAATTAATGCTTTTTAAGACATTATAATTAATTTCGATTTTAATTTAAATTCAAAAAGTTAATTTACAGTTCATTGTTTTTATTTATACTAGCCTTCACATTTAAACAGATTTGAATATTTTCTTGACAAAATTCGAAAGGCAAAAATAGTTAAAATAGAAACAGCACAGGCGAAATATTTATAATCATTTATTGAAAAAAAATTCAAGGACTTGATAAATTTTTAATTACAAAGTTTCCGGGCACTCAGTGGTCACATATTTTTTTTAGATTAATATTAATTGTTCATTAAAACATGCTTGGTATTTGATAGCTTTTAAAAAGCCCTAACGGGCGCCTCAATATCTAAAAACCAGCATCATCTATTTAGGCTAAGTTAAGATGACAAACGATGATTTTTCCACATGGATAACTTAACCATTAATGTCATTTGTCTCTAATGAACTAAAGCAATACTCAAAAAAAGCCGAATATGCATTCATTTGTTGTCCAGGATCTTTCAACTATCACGTCCCACAAATCTCAAATAAAAGCACACAGATTTTGAACGTGACAAAGCTAGAAATCTTTTTCCAATTTACAAGGAAAATTTAATTCAAATCTAATAATAATCAAAGGTTTGGTCAAGCTATGCAAATATTTTAGCAGCCTTGTGTGTATATGTTTTTGCGTGCTTGTTTTCGGACCCGGCTATTTGAGGCAAATTAAGCGGAGAAAATATTTTTTTTTCCATTTTAATTTATTATTTCAATTTGTTTTAAGATTATATTTTTTATTTGTCAATTAATCCTTGAAATGTATCAGATAAGGCCTTAATGAGCCAATACATTATTGATTATTTCCTTGAACGTGACACGAAATCTTTTAAGCTACTTAATCAGATTAGATTCAGTTCATAAAGACCAGCATATATCGTTTGTGAGTACATGGACTGTACTAGTTTTGACCATGGGTATAATTAGCGAGAGAGCTTTTGATTGATTAGATTTTAGGGTTTCCGCTTTGGCTATTTGTGTGATTATCGATTGTAATCTAAAATATTAATCGATCAAAAGAGTACATCTCAATAAAAAGAAAAAATAATTTGAATGGAATGAAGTGATTGAATCACTAAGGCTTTAAAAGTAAATGAATCCTTGAGCTGCTAAAAAAATGTTCTTTTAAGGAAAACGAAATCTATGTTTTTCTGATAAATAAATGTTCGGGTATATGAGCAAAGTAATGCTTGAATCACAATTTAATAAAGATTTTTTTTTTAAATTTTATAATTTTATAAGAGATTGTCGACTTTAGGAAAAAAATTTAATTACTCGATTTTTTTCTTTACATTGAAAATCAGCTGATAAATTCAGCTTATTAGTTTAATCCAGCTTCTGAAGATATTCTGCATAAAGTGATTTTTGAATATTTAAATGTGTATGCATTATTTCGAATTTTTTGCAGACTCTGTAGTTAGGTGGCACATTGAATGTATCAGCTGAATCAATTTTAGAATTGTAGAAAAAAAATTGATTTTTTAAATTTTACTTTGAAATTCACAATGCCAGAAAATGAAATTGAAAATGTGATTTAAACTAATGTTTTTTAGATTGAACGACACTAAAAAAAATCTTTTAAGTTCAATTTTAAGAAATTTTGAGGCCTCATTTGTTTTTTATAACCCTAGAGATGTTTTTTTTTCTAATTTTTTCATAAGATTTAAGGTATAAAACAATATTTGCATTTTTTTCTTTTAATAAATTTATCTATCAGTTTAGATCGAACGACACTAAATCAAAATGTCAACTCAAATTTATTTTAATTTTATTTTAATAAATTTTTTTTTATATTACTCAAGAGGAGAAATTATTTTAAAAAAAAATTGGAAAGACCCCTGAACTTGTGGATGAGGATAATCTTTTTGTGTTCTGTGATAGATTAAGAAAAGTTTAAGTATGTTGGTAAAATCAAGTAAATCATTTGTAAGTACATGAACTGTACTAGTTTTGACCATGAGTATAATTAGCGAGAGAGTTTTTGATTGATTAGATTTTAGGGTTTCCGCTTTGGCTATTTGTGTGATTATCGATTGAAATTGAAAGAATTTATCGATCAAAAGAGTACATCTTGAGGGCTTTTGTTTTAAGTGTCAACCAGCAAGAGACAAATCGATAATTGAGCTTTCACTACAAAACGCACGTGCACATTTTAGGCTTTGATTTTTTAGAGTAAACACCATGTCACTTGATTTTGCCTCTGAGCGGACCAATGTCTCATTTTCTCATAATCTAAGCAAGCTTTCAAAATTCTTCAAAATTAAAATTTTTTTTTTTCAATCACAGGACTGAAAGTGAAATCTACAAATGGGACATCCCAAAAATTATTTAAAAAAGAATCTTCCAATTCTTTCAAGAAACTTTCAAATTTAATTTTTTTTTCAAATTCTTTATTTAAAACTGAATTAAATTTTTTATTGAATCTATTTTTTTAATCACAGGATTGAAAGTGAAATCTATGATCAGGACATCCTAAAATTAATTTAAAATGTTCAATCCATGCAAACCAATTTTTTAGGTGTTTTTATTTACCAATATCAATTTTCATTTTTTTTTTCAATTAGCAAAAAATATTCAATTAATAGTCATTTGATAGATTCGGAATATGCTCGAGTTGGGGCATATTCCGCTTGTGCTAGGTTGTTGCCTATCCGTCTAGCTTAATTAATCGAAAGCCGATACATACTGTGAACAACTGGAGTTTAAACAAGATCGAATTTAATTGTATCAAATGGCCACGTTTTTGTTTATAAAAATTAGAAAATTTCCTCTTTAGTAATCACTGTCGAAAAATTGGGTTTCGTAAGAGTCGGCAAAAAGCGTCTTTGCGAGCTATTTTTCTAGCATAAAAGCGCTCCAAGTCTCGCTACAAAGAACACAATGATCCCTTTGGGTCTTAATTTTAATTAAAAATAAATAATGATCACGTAACTTTTTATTTAACTCGTTAAAAAAAAAAACTTAAAAATAGAATTTTATTTCGCACGAAGCCTATTTGATCTAAGTGCTGACACAAAAATATTAGTTTTAATTTATTTTAGGATTTAATTAAAATTAAGAGGTTACTGGCCGACAATTTTTAAAATGACATTTTAGCAAGGATTTAAATTGATTGATTTATAATTAAAACAACAACAACAATTACAAGAAATTTTTTTTTATCAAAGTAGTTATGTCAGAAGAAAATAGTGAAGATGGAAAAAATGGTAGCTTATTTTAGAATTTAATGGTCGCAATGAGGACACCATGTGTTCAAGTTCTAGAATCAACTCATTTAGAATTGTTTTGTTTTAATTTCTTTTGAGAAAATTAAAAAGAAATTGCCATTGTCACACAGAGATTGTTTATTAATTAAATTTTAGTTTAAAAAAATAAAATTATTCAAGGGCCACTTAAAACTGGCATGGTAGTAAAATATTGCTAGAAGAAATGATGGCTAGCAATGACCAAATCATTTATTTTACTCTATTTAATAGAAAATTAGCTTTTAAAAATTATTTTTCATCTAAAAGCCGGACTAGGCTAACTATTTTACAGATAATTTAAAATTATTTCCATTTGATATATTTTTTTTATTTTTTGCTCAACTAAAAAAACATTATTTTTGTTGTAACTTGCGCTCTTATAGATAACATAAAAATATCTGCTATTTAAGGATACTGAGAGTTCTAGTGGAGTTTTTAGCAAGCCGAGTGTTCATAGTGGCTTTCTAAATTTCGCATGCTGTTATTAAACTATTTTTATTATCATCATCATCGATGTTTATAGTAACTAATCTCCAATTTATAAACAAACTAGAAATTTCAATAATTTTGTGTTTTTAATTAACTTTTTGTACAGGTTGAACAAAATAATTAGCCTCAAAGTATGTTTAATGATAGCGGATTAAATCAACAATGATAAGTCATCTTATTACTTTTATTTATTTATTTATTTTCAAAATTTTGGTAATGATAGAACAGAAAATAATTTGGCGAAATTGACGCTTTATTTGCCCGATCTAGCATTCAATGTTTACACTGGTTAAAAATTAGGTGAAGCCAGGTCGAAGTATAATTTCAAAATTGTTTTTATTTTTACGAAAAATTAAGAAGCTGACAAAAATAAACCAAAATTTAATAACAACAAAAAAATACTAAAGATAAGAAGAGTACTTTACCGTTATTATATTTTAAAAATATTTTATTTTAATAAAATTTTTAAGTTTTTGAAATCCTATGGCTAAATAGGTGAAAACAATACAATATTTTCTTAGTAGAGCATTCAATTAAAAGTCTATTTAAAATGATTTAAAGCTGTTGTAGTTTTAAGTTGAGGCAACAATTTTTCATAGCCCTAAGTGGCTTATCTTTTGTGTTGAATTTTTATTTTAGATTTCAAAAAAAATAATTAAATAAAATTTTAAAACCGTTTATGCTTTCGGTCTTAAGTAGACTAGATTAACTAAGACCTACTCGAGAGAGCAAAATCCTCATTTGAAAGGAAAACAATTTTGACACAAGACTAAAGCGGACTACCATGATATTAAATCTTGGTATAAAGTCTTCGTGGCTATTTGGTTTCTTATTTATCTTCAAAATTAGTTGCAACTTTCGATTTGTTTTTAATACACTAGACTCAATCTAATTCAATAATGATAATTAAAAAAGGTATTTTATTTGTAAGCTTTTATTCTCCTATTTTTATTTATCTAAATTTGTTAAACTCTTTCTTTGAACGTACACGCCAAGCGAAGAAATATAAACATCTTTCGAGTCCACTTTTGTTTACCACTAAACCACTTTGTTTGGACTCGATTACAATTCATTTTTGTTTTAAATGTAAATCTCTCAGTTTTTTTTTTGTTGACCACTTGCGCGTCTTTTGAACCGAAAAATTGGACACTATTTTTCGGATAGTTAGTCTAAGTGTTGAGGCCAGTGCCGGCATACTCGGCACGGATGCTGTGTTATACAAATTAGACCAGGGATATTTATTCCCTAGGCAGTGAACAAAAGCCAGACGAATCTTAAGTTTATCAAAAAAAAATTTAAATCAATTACTCAAATTGTTTTAACATAGATAAATAGTTTATTTAAAATGATTGGCAAATAAAATTAGATAAAATTTTGTAATTCTCAACGGTATTCTGTGTATATTTTTGAAAATAGAACGCCTCTCAGAGCTATAAACAAACTTTTAGGCGGCTAATTTCGATATTTTTCTTCATAATTGAGTAATCGATTGTTTTCACAGAATATAGATAACCACTATAAATAATTTGCTATAAACAATCGATTCAGTGCATTTTGATACGGAACTATCTTAGATAGAAAAATTAATTTTTCATAGAATAATTTTTTTTTTAGTATAAGATAGTTGAGTTTCAAATTGAAAAAATATTTTTAGCTATGATTTAAATTTTTGGTAAATTATTTTTTTAATTTTATTTTAAATTTAATTTTGGGAAATACACCGGCAGGTTGGAATGAAGCTTAGGCTTTCTTTTCAGTCAAATGTTAAAGAGCTTTTTATTCTTTTTTCATTCAAGTAAAAGTGGAAGATAAAATTTTCTAAAAATATTTGAAAAAAAAAGACAATTTTTCTTAAGAGTTCAAATCAGTTTTTTAAAGATATCACAAAATGTTGTAGATTTGTTTCATTAATTAGTATTTTATGTATTATTTTGACTTCTGGATAGTATGAATTTTTCCGCTATGCATATCTTTCAACATTTGTTTAATTTCATATTTATTGATTAAAAATTGCAATCGTGGATTATTTTTATCTGTTAGTAGTTGCAGTAAACGCTGCAACTGGAAACTGCAGCGAGTTTGGTGTCATGCACACTATGACAGCAAATGTAATTAAAATGTATTCTTTAAAATTGTTAGCTCAATGTGCTTCAAACAAATTCTTTTGGAAGAGAGAATACCATAAATTGAATTTGTTCCTTTTTTCCTGAAACCTGAACTATGTAAACATTTGCCGCATGTAACAATCTATATCTTCTAAACTTTCATTTTTTTTAGCTTATTTACTTTATTTTGATTTTTTTTTTATCTCATTTTATTAACTTTAATTTGATTTTTTAATTTTATTTTGATTTTTTTTAATTTATTCTGAAGGAGCCCTAGCTCGGTAAGAAAACAAATAAATAAATAATTAGACTCAAATAACACTTGAATAAGTTCTTCTTCGTTTTTCCATGAGTGAAGTCAGATCCTGAACTTGTTAACTTCGTGTGGAAGACTACTATGGTGTATTCTTCCAATAGCCTCTGGTTCTCTAATTTAACAAAATTATAAAAGATATTAAAAAAAATTAAAATTTTATTCGAATTTATTCTATTTAGATTTATTAGTGTGTGTCATTTTGAATGAATTTTTAAAAAAATTTTGAAAAAATTTGCTTTTATTTGTTCAATTGGCACCATCGTGAGCCGTTTTAGTCCAAGTCTGAACATAAAATACAAAGTAAAATAATTTAATAGATATTATAGAATAATAATTTTTAAATAGAATAAATTTTTTGGAAAAAATTCTGTTTATCTCAACATAAATACAAAAAGTTTTAAAAAAAAATGATGTCGCCAGAATTTTAATGAGAAAATAATAAATTAATCAAAAAATAATTTTAGTAAGATCACGACTAAGAATTAAAAATAACTGTGAATTTTCATATTGTATCATATTGATTACAATTATTATTTCCGACTAGCTTGTGCACTGTTAAAACAATTTCATATGATTAAGTCGGATTGGATATGTTTTTGGTTAGCAAATGGTATCTATAAGTGTCAGAATGATTTGATTAGAATATACTTAGAGCAGTAAAATTGTGAAAAAACAACTATTGAATGGATTATGATATGCATCAAGTTATTAGGTGTCTAAAATTACAGTTTAGCTCTAGTTCAATCACATGTCATGCAAATATATTAATAAAGTGTTAAATTTTAATACAAATGTTTGCATATTAATCCGAACTGTTTCAAATGAGATTAAGATTGCGTAAAAATATTTTACTAAACGATTATCTTGAATAAGAAATTTAAAGAATTTTAAATATTTCGATTGAATGGCTCAGAGCGAATTCTTTGATTAAATTTTTTTGCTAAGAGTTCATTCATACAAGGCTTCTGAGTCCTGCTAAAAAAGACTCGATTTCAATATCCAGGCTAATTAATCTAATCATCACTCGAAGGAATAGCTGCATTTCGGATCTAAAAATCGATAGAGCAGCCCGAGACATAAACAAACGCCATTCTTTAGTTGAAAGATATGAATGTTATTTATTTTAGATAAAATTTAAATATTGCTATCCTGGCTGGGGCTTGTGCATTGAATAGATCGTATCTTGACAAGTCTGTTTTATTTCGCCAAGTGATGGCCAGCCAACATTCAATCTTTATCGTGGCCCGTGGGGCTTAAGTGTAAAAAGATGTATTTATCTGTGCTTAGATTTAGCTCCAGGTCCAATTAATGTTCCATTTATTCTATGCATATATTTTAACTAATTTCAATTTAGAACCCTAATTAATAAAGATAAACTGACAAATTTTTTTTTTTAATTTTTATTATCTTCATTTTAGACTAATAAAAAGTTAATAAATAATCAGCATATGCTTGAAAGAAAAACAAGTGTATTTTAAATTGGCTTTGTTGGATGTACCATTTTAAATGCCATAATGAAATCGTTGATATCCAACTATTTAAACAGTAGACGTTCAATTAAACTGGACGAGTCAAATGAGGCCAAAGAAAGCGATGAAAATACGCAGAACGGTGTAGAACAAGCCGATAATGATGATTGCACACAGAACAGCCTGGAAGATAGCATTTTAAATTTAAATCTCAAATATATAGATGATAACGATTCGGACTCGGCATCAAATACCGAGTCGAACAGTATTTTAAATGTTTTAAATGTTTCAAGTCAAGTTGATTCACAGTACAAGGCCAAGACGTGTCAATACTGTAAGTATTTGTTTTAAAATCAAAGTTTAGATTTACACAGAATCACGAATACTTTTATTTTTTAACTCTTTTAAAAAAATTTTTTAATTGCACTAAAAAAAATTTGATCCTTTGACAAAATAGAACTGATAACCTACTAATTTTTCTTATTGACTCACTCAAACATATTCTACCTAGTTTTGACTAAACAAGGTCGAAATTAGCCCAGTTTTACATTAACTGAAGGAAATTCAATCGCTCAAGATTGAATTAGCTGCCATTATCTTATTAGATTTCACCAAAGATGACAAGCTGTATCAGATTACACTACCTGACTTTAAATTTCGGCAATGAATTATTAACTTTGCAGTATTAAATATCTTGACACCAAATTCCGAGTGTTGTATAAGCTTAAATGTGATTTAAAGCGGCCTCTTTTTGTTGAATAGGTTTAAGAATTTCTTTTTGTTTTTCTTGAAGAATCTTAACAATTAAAAGTGGATTATCTAATAGAATGTTTTCTTTAAGTTAACCTCGTAGCCTAAAGTAACCAAAATTTTGTCGAATACAAATCTACCAGATTAAGGCCTAGAAATTGTGTAAATCGATTTATTAGTGTTGCGAATCGCTGGATCTAGACAATTGTCCTAAGCCTTTAAAAATGTTAAGCACTTAATTGGACTCTTTGAATTAGTTAAATAATAGACAAAACATAAATTTTTATCTAAATGTTTATCTTAGACAAGAATAGTTTAAAAAAACAATCGAAAAAATTCAATATGTGAAGTATTTTGAAAAAACATAATTTTCTATCTTTTAAATAAATGTATTATGTAATTATTCTAAAGAATAAATTTTAGAAAAACATTTTAAGAGATTAGCTGAATTCGACAATAGAAAAACTCTCCAATTGAAGAGAGCAATCAGTGGAATTTAACTTAAAGTTCAACAATTGAATAGCTTTCAATGTTAACAAGCTAATTCAACATCACTATTTTCTTTACTTGAACACTTTTTGCATTCACTTTAGTAGAATTTTTGTTCTATATATTGAATCTTTTTTTGTAATAATTAAATTAGAGTTGAATTTCCCGCTAAAATTTTCCCCTTTAAGTATTGGAATCGTTGAATAAGCTGAATATTCACATAGAACATCTACTCGATCAGCAATATCAGTCGGTGGAGAACCAAAAAAATAGCAACAAGGTAGACCGATCTTACATTAAGAAACAAAATCTGATACTTGATCACAAAATTCCGCAAACCAAAAGAGTTGTAGTTGACCAAATAAAGTCATGTTTGTTTTATGTTGATCATTTTTTGACAGGAGATAAAAGGTGAGTAGAAAATTTGAAGAATTGGTCAAAATAATTTTTTTTTGGTGACAGAAATTCAGAAATGAGTCAGACTGATTGTTTACTGAATCAAAATCCGTATTTACTCTCGGAAAATAGACTTTTGAAAGAAAAAATTCGAAGCCTCGAAGAAGTAAATAAAGATTTTAATATTTTTTTCGAAAAAAAAATTCACTAAACAATTCAATTTTTCAAGAAGTTGAAACAACAATGCGACCAAGACACAAATCAGCTGAAGGAAACAATTGAATCCATGAGATTAGAACGAAAAAAGCTGAAAGTTGAAAAAGTTGAAATTCTAAATCGGACCAAACAATTGTACAAAGTTATCGAAACAAAAGAAAATCAAATAAAATCAATTTTAAAAACTTTCGAGTCCAGAACCAAAGAAACTTGCTCGATTGTTAAAAAAGTAAAGAAATAATTTTTGAATATTTTTTTTTAACTAACAAAATTAATTTAATAAAAAAATAATAAAATAAAAAAAAATAATTATCATGTTTTTTTCAGCTAATAGAAAGTAAAAGCGAAATTGAAGAAGAAAAATGCTACCTGGAAGCGTATGTCGAGGAACTGGTGGCGGAAAACAGCGAACTAAAGCTGGTGGTCGAAAGCAAAAACGCCAGTCTAAATAAACTTCAAAGACAGTTGTATGATCTCAAGTCAAAATCACCAAGATACAGCATTGGCAAGGAATCAGATCATGGCTATTCAAGTAGCAAATCAAGGGACACACTTTCTTCGAGTTTGATTGATAACAATGGACCATCAAATCCAAAAGTAGAGTCCAAAATGAATAAATCAAACTCAAAATTTAAAACAAAAAAGGAAGAACGAAGCCAAAAGTGTAAATCAAATGACTCGTATTTGTACATAAAAAATAATCAATTGACCGAGGCCTCATTTAGCTTGCCTCATTCGGCAAATTCAAGATCAACTAAAATTAAAAACAAATTTCGGCTAAACAAATTGTCCACCTCAGCCTCTTACCATAGCAATATAGACAACGCCAAAAGCGCGCCAACTTCCAAGTCCAACAATAACTTAAGTTTTATCATGAGCTCGAGTGATTACGAGGAAACCGACTTGAATAAAGTGCTTGACTCGGACGAGTTTATCGACCTGGACGAGAATGACAAAAATTCCACTAAAAGTGACAAAAAAGACAATTTGATTGTTTCGACCACTTCTGCGTCTTCGTCGTCCTCGGCATCGTTCACTACCAATTCTAGTCTCAAACATCTTGAAATATCTTCATCGAACACAATGGCCAGTGTGTCGCCCAGTGTTTCTTTGACCTCATCATCGGCCAGCTCATACAAAAATGATCCAACTGGCTCAAAAAATACTGATCTAAATAAACCACTGGCTTTGAATATTTCAGCCGAGTCCGAGACAAGCTCATCGGATCTCTCGCCTCTGGTTATGAGCCAATCTATCACCCTGTGCGAAGAAGACAACCTGAACAAGACCTTGAATGATTTTAGCAACACCAGTCGCTATTCTATCAAGCAACCATTGAGCATGTCAATGAATGTACAAACTCCAAATTCGAATGTTAAATCTCGCTCGTCACGCTTAATCAACACCATCATCCGCATGTCCACCATTGGCTCTTCCATCTCAAATCCATCTAATAGATCATCAGCTCTGGTAGAAACCAAGCAAATACCAACTTCTTTCTCGACCACTCTTTCGTCCAAGGCCAAAAATCGGCACTCGCATTACTCGACATTTGTGTCGTCCAAGTCGAGCTATTGTGTCCGCGATACCGAGGACGACGATTGCGAAACAAAAAATTTGCTTGACAAATCTTTTAAGATACTGGAGGAAGAGCACCAAAATTTGATAATAAGTGACTGGAGTCAGCAAGATATCAAAATTTGGCTGGAAAAACTCGGACTACCTTCGATCTATGTCAAAAATGGACTGAGACATTTGACCAGTGGAAAAATGCTCATCAATCTGAATGAAACAGACTTGGAAAAATTGTTCCAAATGGCTAATATAATGCACAAGCGAAAGCTTAAATTGGCTCTCGATGACCTCAGGTATCCGGACAAGTGCAAATACACCAAACTGGGTGAGATAACCAACGAGTGGTTGGTGAACAAATGGCTCAAGGATATCGGTCTTGTGTATTTGCAGGGCATCTTCAGACTCAATTTGGTCGATGGCCGTGTATTGGCCAGTCTTCACAAAAAAGACTTGGAAAAATATTTCGGTGTAACTAGAAAAATTCACCAAAACAGTCTTCTTTTGGCCATCGAATTACTAAGAAAACACGATTTCGATGTCCACAAGGTCAATAGTCAACGAGAACTTAGCCAAAAAGAAAATCAAACATTGGATATATCTCTTTGGACAAATGAAAATTTTATCGATTGGCTTAAACTAGTCAATTTACATGAGCATGTTGATAAATTACCAGAATCCGGTATGCATGGTGCTCTAGTAGGTGACAGCTCGTTTAACACAGAGTGTTTGTTCCATTGTCTGCAGATACAGGATGAGTCTAAATATGGCAATATTAGAAAAATATTGGACGATGAAATTAAGCTGCTAAAAAAAACTAAAAAGTAGGAAAAGAAATTTTTTTTTTTTTTCAAATTTTATTTTAATATATTTATTTTTAGCAATATGAAAATGGATTCGGCGTTTAGCAGACCATTGAGCTCGTTTAGAAACGATAAGCAGCGTATTTTCACCTTCAGAGGCTCGCTTGGTCGAGCTCTGGGCAAAAAAGTCAAACGAGACATTTCGTCGCCATTGATCGATGACGAAACTTTGAAAAAAATTGAATTCAGTCATAAGATAATTGACATGAAAGCAACCAACAACAGTTTGGCTTAATTTAAAATTTTGATTAATTTAAATCGCTAAATGATCGAATCGATTTTAACAGGAAACTTATGTAAATTAGTAGAAACGAATATACCTCAGCTAAAGTCCTTACCAAACGAACCCTAGTCTCGGTTTAAATGGTTCGGCAGATGCTTTTTGTGTAATAGTATAATTGTTTTGTATTATTTGTATTTTTCTCATTTTTAAAGCCTTTATAATTTAATTTTTTTGTCTCTAAATTGTTTGAATGATTTGGAAAACAGCACGAGAGGAAAAGGCGGCTAAATTAGATTTTCTTTTCCTCTTGAGTAAAGTATTCATGAATTCTATAATTGATTTTCGATGTGCAGCAATTGTATTCGATTCTCATTTTGTAACCATGTAAAACAAATTTTATTTTTTTTTTACATTTTTTTTTTAATTTTAAAAAAAATTTTGAATCTTTCACTTTTCAGTTTGTTTAATGATTCCTGAACAATATAATCGATTTATATTATTTGTCGTTGTTTTTACTCCTCACATTTTTCTCAATTCTTATTTCTCTAAAAAAAGACAGAGGCTAAAATTTAAAAGTTGAATTTTAGCAATTTTGAATAAATTCCAAAAATTTTACTTTATACAATTTTAATTTAAAAAAAAATAAAATATTTTTTGATTTAAAAATTATTTCTAAAACTAAATTTAACTTTATTTGTTTGATAGCCTTAAAAAAAACTATGAATTATGCATTTTATTATTTTAAACTAAATGCTCATCCATAAAAACTTGAGAGTCTAAAAATTTTAAGACAAATTTAAATTATATGTTCAAAAATTTTACATGAATGTATTTACATTCACAAAACTTTATTATTCAGCTATAAATGTATGCAACAAAATACAAGCAAAATTCTTTTAAATTTTTTTTCTTTTTTATCTTAAAAAAAATAACCAAAACAATATTATTAAACTTTTTGGAATCAAATTATTTTCAAAATGAACTTTCAGAAACTGCTAGGAAGATATACAAAAACCTTTCCAATAACACTTTTTAGACTCCAAGCTAGACCAGAAGTTAAATTAAGAGAATTTATTCGTCAGCAGCAAAAAAACTTGCCATCTTTTGATTTTAGACTAATGAATGATGGCTTAATTCATCCTATGACTACAGACCAATTTATTCTACCGAATGGAATGTCATTGAGACCCACTGGAAATACACTTGAAACGCTTTTGAAATCATTTCGAGGAAAGTATATTTATATGGTCAAGGAAGGAACAGCGATTCCAGATAATTTGGTGCTTTTGCACGAACACTCAGATCATTATTCACTTCAAACTTCGGTTCCATGCAGTGAAAAGGATTTAAATGAAAAGTTAACGAAGTTTCTGCAAGAAAATGCTTCACTTTTGTCAAAAGAACAATGCTTAAGCTTTATTAAAGAAGCAAAACTTAAATAAATTAGTTTAAAAAAATAATTAAATTGGTTTAGAAATGTTTTTTGTTTTTTAAAAATTTACTTTAATCTCAAAATAAATATGAAAATTTACCTAAAATTTATTTTTTAAATTTTTTATCAATTAATTCTTTAGATATTAAAATGAAAAAAGAAATTTTTTACCTTTCTTATTTATCTTTCATTAAAAAAATTTTAAAATGCCAATTCCTCGTAATATTTCTGATCAATTTTGATCCATAAAGTTCGATTTCCATAAAATTATTTTATATTTATCTTATTTTTAGATTATTCGTTTTTTAAATAATATAATTCTTAATAAAGTCAAAAGTAAAATTGTATTTAAAAACTGGTTGTGTATTTAATCATTTTTTTCGAATATTTAATACATAAAGTCATACAAAATGACATTAAAATATAGCCAGTTCAAGTTCTCTGAAATGTCGGGTTTTGAACTCAAGACACAAAAATATTTCGGTTTTTAAATGAATCATTTAGAAGAAAGGATACGGGACAATTAGAAAAAAAAATAGCTCAGCAGTTAAATCTATTTATTTTTAGGGGTATTCTTATAGAACTCGGTGCGCTGATTAAGAATAAATGTAAAATTTTGCTTATCACTTTATTTTTTGATATTTTAAGGACAGTCAAAGTTAGAACCTACAATAGAGGGTAGAATTCTTGTTTGATGATTGAAAGGTTGCTAAATTTTATTTTTTTTTAGGAAAAAATGTCCCTAGCCCAAAATTCTTTCAAGATTTCGAAAACGATATTAGTTTTTTTTTATCACTTTTCCTTTTTTACAAAAATAAAGAAAAACCTAAAAAATATGATTTTTCTCTTTCAAAGCGTCAGGTGCAAAGACATTAAGACAAAATTTTCTGAGAAACATCTTTTTACGAAATTTTAGGCCACTAGTAACATTTTAAAAAAGCTAAGATTGGAAAACTTGGCTTCCTCCGTTTTTTAAATAACTGTTAAAAAGGAAATAACTTTTTTTTTGCTAAAATTAAATGAAATATGTTAAAATGATAGAAGCATTATTTTTTAGGCCAAAATATTAATTTGCATGTACGAAAACCCAAAAAAATGCTTTTTACAATAGTTTTTTGTAAATTTATTTGATTTTTTTTAGCTTTTTTTTCAAGCACTGAATATTCTAATTAGCTCAATTTTGCTTCCTAATTCTTAATTAATTTTTCTTTCCTATGATTTAAGATATTTATCAATCGTATAATTTAAATATAATAATTATTATGTATACTCACAATAAGAAAGAAATTTTTTCAAAAATTTTATTTTTTAAATAAAAAAATTTTATTTAATTTAACACAAAATTAATATTTTAATTAATCATTATCATTATTATTTTTTGTAAAAATATCAAGAGAAAAAATTATTTTTTTTTATGAAAAAGAATAAATTTAAAAAAAAATAGAGGACTGATACAAAATAAAAAAAAGTTCATTTAATATGCTGTTGTGTCACAAATTAAAACAGCTTCTAAATTAAATTTGGCAAGTCTTTCAAAATTTTGAAAAAAAAAAACGTAAAAACAGAACAAAATGAGGAAAAGACAATAAAGAAGTCAAAATTAAAAGAAATGACAAAATAAAACTATTTATACATCATAAAAGAATATGTATAAATTGTAAATATTGTGGTCATGGCATCTCTGGTCTGACTCACGACTGCCTCAACCATAACTCGTCAAAATCTTAAAAATAATGTCTATATTTCAAAACTAGAGATAATAAAAATTATAAAAACTTCTTTCATTTTTTAATTTTTTTGATTTTTTGTAAATAGGAAAAAATATTTAAAAAAAAAGAACGGCTACTAGATTTGATTTACCTGTTTTCTATAAATTAAACTAATCATTCTTGGTAGTATACTGAGAATACTTGACAAAAAATAAATAGAAACACAAACAAAATAAATGGAAAAATTAAAGAGTTCTTAAATTTTCACTTTAAAAAAAAGACACACTCACAATAATCAAAAACTTAATTAAATTACAAAAAAGGCTATAAAATGGAATTCTATTGTTCAGATAAATAAAGAAATCTCTATTACAAACTAAATTTTGACATCATCCAAAATAAGAACAAAAAAACGAAAAAAAATAAAAGCACTTGTTTATACTTAATATTTTTATCCTTCATAAGGACCTTAAGAAATTTTAAGATAACTGATTATCATTTTTATCAAAAAAATAGAAAAAAAAAAGAAAAACAAAAAAAAAACACAAACAATATTTTAACTCAATTTGAAAATATTTGTGAAAAAATTTTCAAATTTTTTTTTTACTCTAGACCAAAAATTGAATAAAATTCCGAAAGAAAAAAAAACAAAACAAGGATTTTTTGTAATTAATAAATCCCAACAAAAATAAAGTCCCTGATTATCAATTAATAAAAAAAACAATTTTCTGTTAAAATTAAAAAAAAGGAAAGAAAGAAGGAAGAGTTATATTAAGCTAATATAAAAAAAGAGTAGTGCACTGGGTCTTATGAAACGTAAAGAGTATCGAGAACTAAAACGTGGTGATTATTCTTGGCCAAGGTGACCACGTATCCTTCACTTGTTAATTTTAGACCGCAGCAACGTGAAACTTTCACATAAGGGCACTCAAATTCGCTGATCATGGTGCCATCGCGCGAAAACACGGCCACATGAAACCTATTGCCATGACTGTCTCCTATGAGCACGTCCCCAGCATCGCTAACATCGATACCGTTCGGAAAGTTAGTGATGTTCTCTCCGCCAATTCGGCGCACAAAAGTTCCCTCATCGTCAAAAACAGCCACACAATGTCCCTTAAAATCGCACACATAATACTCGTTGCCATAAATAGCTATGTCGCTGGGCTCGCGCATATACTCCGAACAATCGAACCACTTTTTGAGCTCACCATTTTCGTTCAGTCTGAACACAGTCGGCGACACACTGTCCACTGCCACTATGTCCCCATTTTGAGTCACTGCCAGACCGGCCACTATGTCTATGTAGCGGATGGATATCTTTTTCAAAAAGTGACCATTTTTGCTAAATATTTGCATTCGGGAGCGCTCGTTGCCTCGATCGCACACCACAAACTTGCCGCTGTCTCTCATCACGGTCACTTTTCTCGGGTACCACAGCTGTCCTTCTTCGCGTCCCGGCGAGCCGAACGCGTGCTTAAACTCGCCGTCTTTGTCAAACACTTGAATGCGGTGATTGTTTGTGTCAGCCACAATTATTTCCTCGTCAATGCCGAGACAAAAGCCGTGCGGAGAGTTGAACTGTGTCTTGCCGGAGCCGAGTACACCAAATTTGTTTCTTATTTGCATGTTGGCCATCTTTCCATTTTGTCTCACCGGCGGGTTTAGGTTGCCGTTGCCAGAAAATGTCGCTTGACTAGAGGACGAGTTGTTCAAGGCGGACATTACCATTCCGCTGCCGATGGTTCCTATTGGCGCGCCATTGTTCAGCATTGGCGGAGACTGGGACGCATTCGAATTGGCCTCATACTTGTTTAGACCAAGGCCGGCACTCAGCGCCATTTCGTTCAAGTTGTTCAGTGTGTTCAGGTCGTTTAGGTTGTTGAGGACCGGGTTTTGGTTAGGGCTGATGAATTTTGACAAATGGTTGAGATTTTGAGCCATGTTGGAGTTCAAGCAGGAGTTCTGGAAGGGCAGGTACTCGTCAAGAGCGTTTATGACATTGTTGTTGTTGTTCATGTTTATGTTGGAGCTGGCCGTGCTGCTGCCTAGACTGCTACCACTGCCAATTGAGTTCAAGCCATTCAGCTGGGCCATCTCGGGCGTCTGCTTGAATGAAACAACTGTTGCTGGCGTGTGACTGCGTGACGACGACTGATTGACCATATTCAAGGCCAAACCATTGTCATATGGGTTTGTGTCGCGCAAGCCGAGACCATTTAGAAGCATTTGCTGCTGCTTGCAGCTCATTCCGGCTATTTGGTTGAGAGTTTTTGGCGACAAGCCTTCCAAGTTCATGATTAGCTGCTGCTTTTGAAATTGGTTCAACTCGTCCAGCGGGGCTTTGGGCGCCAACCATTCCTCATTGGGAGACAACGGCACACCGTGTGGTACATTCAATGAACTGATTTGGTTTAAATTTTTCATTATGGTGTCATCGAATTGGACCGATTTGAGCTGATTTTGCAGTTGATCAATTTGGTTGTTGTACCATGGGTCCTCGGCGTACTTGGCCTTTGCGTCCATTGGGCTCACTGCCGCGCCACTTTGCAGACTGTTGAAATAGTTTTGTTTGAGCTCTTTGTGAGAGAAAAAGCGTCCGAACGATTCGCACACGGACTTTTCGAATTGTTGCTCGTCAGTGACAAATTTGAGGCTCAAGTCAGGGCCGTCCATCTGCGGCATTGTGGTCGTCAAGTACTTGATTTGATTTACGATTGATTTTTTGAGCAGCAAAATCTCGAAAGTGTTGCCATTTCTCAGAATTCTGTCGCTGAATTTGATCACATCAAGAAATTTGTTTATGGACTGATCGATGGCCGAATGAAGTTCCATTAGAAAGAGCTGCTTGTTGCTGTGCTTGTCCTCCAGTTCTTTGATTAGCTGGTCTTTTCTCTTTTCCAAAATTACCTTGTAAGCCTTGAATGTTTCCTCGATCAGTATTTTGCTTGACTCGGACTGCTCGTTCAGCTCGTTCAAGTACTGGTCCAGTGTTTGGTACTCGCTTTGGCAATAGTTTATATTTTCCCTAGCTTTTTTGATGTAAGAGTCCAGCTCTTCCAGGTGGCGGCTCTCGACATCGCTAATGCGCTCATAGCAATGCACCGGCTGCTGATGACTCGTTACCACACAATCGCTGCAAATTGGAATTTGGCAAGTGATGCAGAAAAATTTGAGACTTTCGCGCGGATGCTGCTTGCAAAAAATAGGCTTGTGAATGGGCACGCCGCAGTCAATGAGGAATTTAGAGGGCCTTTTGTCCAAATCGTGGTCGTCGTTCATTTTGGACGAAGATGAGGAAGCCGACGAGCTGGATTTGGAGGAGCGCGGCGACGAGCTCGATGGCGATTTGCTGCTATCGTCATGAACAAGCGTTACCAATCGATTCAGATTCGATTGGTACAAGTTTTTTATGTCCTCAAATTTGACCACTCTGTGGCTCTCAAAGCAGCGCATGTATTGATGAGCGCTCACACAATTTGGACACAAAAAATGCGCACAGTCCGAACAGCGGGCCACCGACTTCTCGTCGCTCTTACAACTCGTGCACCCCAGCATCCTCTCCTCTATGGCCAGCATGTCCAGTATGTTGTTCATCACATAATCGTCCTCCAAGCCGTCCACTCCTGCCAATGGATTTATCTGAAAAAAATTAATTTATTTGAAAAATTGAAAAAAAAAATTTTTTTTTAAATTTTTATTAACCATTGTTTCTTGTTTGCATTGAGAGCATTTGATGATGTTCGGGTCCGGATTCGACTGGGCCGCCAAGCACATCTTACAAAACACATGCAAACAATTGAGCAGCTTTGGCTCTCTTAGCCTATTCTTGCACAATCTGCACACTATTGACTCATGGTGATTGGTGGAGTGCAGGCTCTTGTGGTCCATTGTTTTGGTATAGATGCGGTTGCATAAGGAGGAAGCGTTTGAGGACAGCGATTTGCTGGACTCGGACAAAGCTCCGATTAGGTTTGTTTGTCCGCTGAATTTGAGCGCGTCGACAAAATTGTCCTCGAGTGTATCTCTCGACATTTTGTATAATTTTTTAAAATTCAAATTGCGTACAAAAAACGATCAGATCTATCTAAAATTCCCTTTTGGAAAAAAAAATGAAATTTTCAATTTTTTTTATAAGCCTAAATTTATTAATTTAATTTTGGCGCTCTATAAACTGCACGTTGAGCCGAGCGCTTTTTATTCTTCATTTTTTTTCTCTTGCTGAATTCTGACAATGACCCAATTTAGCTAAGACTTGCCTCGCGCTGCTAATCATTTCAAAGCTGCATATTAATTTAACAGCTTTTACAGTGTAATCGAAGCATTCGCTCAAGGTTCAGAAACAATTCACTCTAAAAGTTAGTGACTAAATTAATTGAGGGAAAAATGGCAAAAATTTTTCTTTTTATAAAGAGACTTGATCAAAAATTTCATATTGTGTGTATCGAATGCTTTTTGAATAGAAAAAAAAAAGAAGCTTGATCATCTACATTGACACTCTCTCTCTCTTTCTCTTTTTTCTCTAAGAATATGGTAAAAGCGATGAAGCTAACTAAGAAAATAAAATTTGTGTTCCAAATTGTCTTTGAAAAAAAAAAATTAAGTTTTTGATCGAGCAAATATAAAGGCTTCAATCGCAGAGGATTATCGGTTCGGGGCTTCAATACCCGCTTGGTGTGTAGGCTATTTTTGTAACAAAAATTTGGTTGTAAAAACGTGGTTATTAAAAATATCTCTTGCTATGAAACCATGTCCTTTAACAAGGTTAATGTTGGCCATAGCCTAATGCTATTTTTGTGGAATATTCAAAATTGTTTTATCTAAAAGGAGTTTTAAATAAAGAATGAATGTCAGCCTAAACTTAGCTTTGGTTTGAATAAAATGATAGCTAAATATTCAAGTTTAGGTTTTGTTAGTTGAAATGTCCTAGTTTACCGATACTAGAATAATGTTATGCACAATAGTTTGACCATGTTCTATCGTTGAACCATAGAACTTTTTAACCTTTAAAAACCTTCAAATTAAGCTTAGACTAAATTTAGCCTCGGACGCAAAATTATGTTTATGTCTTATTTTTTTCTATAAAATAAAAGTCTCAAGAACCTTTCAACTATCTAAAATAAATTTAAACTAAACAAGCTTTTTTAATTAGAATTTTTTTGAAGAGTTTTTAAAATATTCCTAGTTAAGTTCGTCTAAAAATGAACTTAATTTTAATGGACAATTTATAAATATTTAATGGTGCTTTCTTTTAATTTTGTTCCATTTAATTTAAAAGATAACTAATGCTAACGCGGCCTTACATTTCGCCAGGACTGCAAGTTCGTTTTTATTATGGGATTTTTTATAAATAAATATCAACAACAGATTAAAAATAAAATAATAAATGCTCTTGTTTTTAATTTTCTTTATTGACATAAATAAAAATTAAGCTATCTATTTTGCTGTCTAATTTTTATTGAAAATTTTTTGAATTTCAAAATGAACCGAGATTTATAAATATATTTTAGCTTCAACAAAATCAAGAAAATGTCCACAAAAAATTTATTCTATACCTGATACTTAACACTATTTATTAATTTTTTCAGAAGCCTAATTTAATTTTCCCTACGTAAATGTAAAAACATTTTCCACTTTATTTTGATAGGAAAAATATTTCGGAATCTTTTGGGTATAAATAGTGTTGGGAAACGGAGTGAAAGTAGCATTTGCCGAGTCATTTCTTTTAGCTTTTTAATTTAAAAGGATTCATATCGATTTACAACATACTTAAAAAAGTAATTACAAATGAATGAAAATTAATTTTTTGTAAGTAATGAAGAAAGGTTAAGAATTTAGATGATGACACCACCATCTCGTTTGTCAATAGTAGGTCTGAGATAATTTTTGATTTAGAATACCATACTTAATAATTTCAATAGAAGCTTTAAAATATTTAAAATATTAAATAAAATTCATTTAACTTAAACAAAACCTGCTACCATAAATTTTGTTTAAAAAGAATTAAATTTTTTTATAATTTAAAAGAAATAATTCCAAAAAAAAACTCTCTAAATTTTTCAATAATTAGACATAGTTTTTACTATATCAAGTTTTGTTTAGCTTTTTTTACTAATTAATTATAGATCATTTGGGAAAATGTTTAAATAAAACAGAAATTACGTTAATTATGCAATTTAATCAAAAAAAAATTTCAATCAAATGCTAAAACTTGCATAGAAAATTAGAAATAAATTCTCAGAATTTTTTAGAAACAAAAAAGAAATTTAAAAAATTTTTATAAAAATAAATTTATTAGATATTTCGGAAATTCTTGCTAAAAAAACGCTTCCAAAATGAATATGAACAATTTGTTAAATGAAGAAAACGAAGGATACATTTGGGAGGGGGATTATGAACAAACTTGGTATTTGGTTATCAAATATTTAGCCAATTTTTAATTTAACAAAAACAATTAAGGAAAGATATACAAGAAGATGAGACCGGAACTTTAAGAACAGCAACTGATAATGTTTCTTATCAAGCTAGAAAACGTCAATTATTGGAAAAACAATCTCATATTAGACTATCGATGGTTTGTTTATTTTTGGTAATTTGGCATTATTCAAGATAAAAATTCAATTGATTAAGATCAGATGAGACACATGTTTGTTGTTATTGATGCTTCATCATGCATGAACGACAAAGATCTAAAACCAAATCGGTTAATATGTGTCCAAAGAGTAAGAAATAATAATAAAGAAATTCTCCTAATTGACAAATTTTAGCAAGTAGAAAAATTTGCTTATAGTTTTTTTGACCAAAACCCCATCAGTCAATTGGGTCTGATCGTAACTCGGAATAAATCAGCTGAAAAGGTTTCCGATTTAGTCGGACATCCGAAAAAGTTTGTGGATAAAATACAAGGCTTGAAAGAAAAAGGGTGTCAAGGTGAACCATCAATTCAAAATTCTCTCGAACTTTCATTAGCTTCTCTGAAGTAAAAAAAAATATTTAAAAAAAAAAATTATTTATTTTTTTTAATTTTTAAGACATGTTAAAAGTCACTCTAGCAGAGAAATTTTGATAATAATGGGAAGCATGACCACTTGTGATCCCGGTGATATATTCGCCGCAATTAATGAATGTAAAAAATATAAAATTAGATGCTCAATTATTGGTCTGTCTGCCGAAATTCATATTTGTAAAAGAATTTGTTGTGAGCTCGAGGGAATTTATTCAGTTATTCTAGATGAGCTTCATTTAAATGATCTATTTCAACGCGTTGCTTTCCCGTTACCGAATAGTGTAAGAATATTTGCATGAAAAAAAAAGAAAAATAATTTCCATTTAAGGATAATGGAGCACAAACTTTAATGAGAATGGGCTTTCCTCAGCATAAAATTCTCAAACCAGAAGAAGTTTCCATGTGTCTTTGGTAGCTAAATTTTGATCAATAATTTATTTACTAATTGATTGATTTTTGAAGTCACATGGAAACAAATGAAACGCGTTTTTCCAATGGTGGCTATTTCTGTCCCATTTGTGATTCCAAATACTGTGAACTTCCGGTTGAATGTAAAATCTGTGGTAAATAAAATGACAAAAAGATTTTTTAAAAAGTTTTTACATATTTTGTACAAGGTCTGACTTTAGTGATGGCGCCTCATTTGGCAAGAAGTTATCATCATTTATTTCCTTTAGACCCTTTCGTTGAAGTTAATTTTGAAAAACTAGATGAAAATTCTGAATCGACTGTTAAACCTGAGTATTTTTTGGCTATAATTTTATTTATTTATCTTGTTAATTTTTTTTAAAGAAATTGCACTGGTTGTCAATTTTTTATGAATAAAAATGGTTTTCAATGTAACTTTTGCAAAAAATCCTATTGTATCGAGTGTGATATTTTTATACATGAAACTCTTCATTCATGTCCCAGTTGTACAAATCCAATCAATTAGAAAATTTTAAACTAAATTTAAAATTTAATTTACTAGATATTTAGCTCTTTATAATAATAAATTGTTTATTAAAATAGAAAATTTGTAAAATAATATTTTTGATAATTTTTTCCTATTTGAAAAAATTATTTGTTTATAAGTTTGTTTGCCAGTACAGAACTTGAGCTCCTTCGGATTGAAAAATGATGCAACTTCAAAGTTTCATCATGCCGCATTACAGAACTTATTTTAAAAATCTTTAGAAAAAGAGTTTGTTATTTTTTTACATTTTGTTCTGATCTGTTTATCATTTTGTAGTGAATTTCACAAATCTATTGATATTCATTTAGTAACCCCACAACTAATGGAACAGAATTGCTCAGTTTTTACCTAACATATCTCTCACTCAAAAAATCTATTCGAGACTGCTAATAATTTAAAAGTCTGATAAAGTAGAATGTTAGAGGGAGTATCATATTTTAGTTTGAGAAAGGATTTTACTGACGCAATTTTTTTGTAAAAGTCTTAACTATTTCAAAAAAATTTTATTTAATTAATTTAAAAATTTTAATTAATCATTTTTTACCATTTTTTACTATCTTTTACCATTAAATTGATTACATTTTACCAAAATTTACGTAAATTATGGTAAATTTTTTTTTTCATAATTTTGGATATAAATATTTAAGGATAACAAAAATTTATTTTTTTTTTAAAGTGCCAAATTATTTCAATTTTTGGATATTTTTTTTTTCATAAATTTACGTAAAATGATCGAAATTTACCAAATTTTACGTAAAATCTAGTAAATTTACGTTTTATACTTTTGTAAACTTCGGTAAATTTACTATTTTTTACGTAAATTATCGTAAATTACTAAATCCGGAACACCACTGTAATTACGATAAACTTAAATAAAAATTGTCTAGGATTTCGAATTTAGGTGATCAAATTGCTTTATTAAATGATGGTGAATAGTACAACCATTTAGAATATTAAATTAACTTTAGAAATTCTAACAGTGATAATCTCATGTTTTCAATATACTACAAAATTTTCTATAAATCCAAAACAACTAAATTTAATAATTTTTTACTATTTACTCTCATATTTATAAAAAGGAAAAATTTATTTCTCACAAAGTGTGATTCTTGAAATTGACTCGCAAAAATCGCCATCTATTAATTAAAAATAGGAAGTATTTATGATAAAATTTTTAGTGAAAAAAGTTTAAAAACTTTTTAAGTTTTAAATATTGCGAATTTTTTGCTTAGAAATATATTCTTGTCAAATGGTACTATTTGATAATAAAAATTATCTATTTACTAAAAATGGGTTTTGTGTCACTGCTCGCGTATTTTTTTAAAATAACAAAAAAATTGTCAGATAATTTTTTATAAAACAAAAATTTTTTTAAGACAAAATTTAAGAACTCTTCTGGAGGGTTAAATTTTTATCATGACAACAATCCAGACCATTGAATGTACAGTCATTCTTAGCAACCAGAAAAGACAAAAAAATTCAAAAACTAAATCTTTGATATTAAGGTGAACATTTTTTAAGGTCGAAGTAAATGGAAATTGGTTAGAAATTAAAAAAATGAATAACTTCGACGACATATCTAAAAGTGAGCTTTTTGACTTGACAGCAGGCTTTGCTTATGATTCTTCCCAAATTGATGACGACAGCTCTTTGGATTTGTCAAATTTCGATTTTGGTGTAATAATTCTAAAATTTAAATTTTATCTTTAAAAAGTAAACTTTTCCAATTAAGAGTGACTTAGAGCCTAAGAAGATTAAATCGAAACAAAATAGGCGCCAAAACCTTGAAATAAAGCAATTACAGCATGACTTTCAATTAGCTAAAATTGAACTAGCTCAACGAGATTTCCAGCTCAACAATATAAAGCTCGAATATTCGAATCAGTGCGAAGGGCTACAAGAAAAATGTGATGATCTAGCTCATCAAAACCAAATTCTCAGAGCTCGTCTAGAAAGCATTAATGCAGTAAAGTTTAGCTAAAAAAATTAAATTTTGAATATTTTTTTAAACTTTTGAAAAAAGATACATCAAGAGGAAGACAAGCAAAAACAAGAGCAAATAAGGGTTGAGCTAAATCGCATTTTAGTGAGACAAAAAGAGCTCGAAGAGAATAATGAAAGATTCATGAAAAACGAGAAAGACATTAAAAGAGAAATTAACAGCATTGATGCTTTAGGTTGGACTCCAGAAGAGCATGATTTTATGTCCAGACGTGATCCAGAAGTTTTGACAATCAAAGAATATGCGGCTGTATGCTTGTTTTTTTATTTATTTTATAAAGAAATGATCTAAATTAAATTTTTAATTTTAGCTAAAGCTTTATAATGTAACTCGACCATTAAAATCAAAGCTAGAAGATTGTCAAAAAAGAATAATGGAACTAGATGAACAGGCTAAATATGACAAGGCTGAAATACAAAAACTTAAACAAGTATAAGAAGTTTAAATTAATTATGAAAAAAGTTAAAAAAAAATTTAAAAGAAATTTTTAGCGGCTATTTTTTTCACTTTAAATTAATTGTGATAAAAAACTTCTCATTAAATAGGCAGAACATTGTTTCTCACCAAAATTAATGATTTTTCAATTTTTACACAGCGGTAAAGTTTTGAGCAAAATTGCTGCAAAATTAGTTTCATTAAATTGAACCCCAATTGATAGAAAAAGTACTAAATGTTTGTTTTTTTTTGGGCATTTTTTCGAATTTATTAAGCTTTTTTTTTGATTCTTGTTGTGAAAATATTCAAAATTGTCATTTTGTTTTTTAATCTAAAAACAATTTTTTACTTTGCTTTAACTTTTTTGCTCCAAACTTCTCCTCCGCATTATTCAATAAATAAGATTAATAGAATTAAAAATTATCAACCATTGTAAAGTAGTAGTAGTAGTATCTGCAGTATAGATATTTATATCAATACTAACGCTTGAAAGCGTTTAGTCTTATAAACTAAGGCTTTGGCAGACAAATTATTTAGTAAAAGAAATTATTTATAAATAAAAATTTTATTCCTAAATATATAAATGATTATTTTAATTAAAAAACAATCTACTTTATTTAACAATGTAGAGTGGACTTTTTTCATTCTTTAAAACTCTGAATTTAAACTTATAAAACTATATTTATACAGGCTGATCCAGTAAATAACATTAGTAACGCTTTTTAAGAATAAGTTTATTAAATCTTAGAACATCAGCACCAATAATAGATAAAGATTCTTTCAACTTCATTCTAATTCCAAGATTCATTAATAAACAAAGAAAACAAAGATTTGAAATCTTTGAAAAAATTTTAAAAATTTAAAATTAATGATTATTTTGATAAAAAATTTATTTAATAAGCATAAATTGGACTGATCCTATTAAAGGTGAAAACAAGTTTTATTTTCATTTAAAAAATTTATCACATTATTGTAGAAGTTCAAATTTTTTATAAGAAAATAAGGGTAGAAAAATTTGAACCAAAAAAATTTTAGGTAGCCAAAATTTTACCGCGTAAAAAATTAATCTACATGCCTCAACAATTTAAAAAACCCAATTTTTTTCGGAAAATTTTTGGACAAAAATTTATGGATTTATTAGCTCTTATCAATTGAAAAGAAATCAAATAAATTTTGATTTATTAATTTAAAGATTTATGATGAAGACATGAAGAAACTCAATTCAAATTCAATCGACAGTCAAAAGTTGTATTACGAATTGGCTGATACCAAATCCCAGCTTCAACAAGCTAATTTCAAAAAAGATAATTATGACCGGATCAAATTGTAACATTCAATTCAAATGTTTAATTTTAAATTAAGTCTTTTTTAAAGTGAAAGAGATGACTTTGAAAAAAAATTAGCCGATTCCGAAATAAAAAATTCAAAAAATTTAGCTTCACTTCAGGTTTTGACCAAGGAAAGAGATGATCTTAGCAAAGAGGTATTTTTTTAAAAAAATTTGAAGACTTCTTTACAAAATAATTCGACTTAGGTCTATCAATTGAAACAGGAAATATCTTTATTAAGACAGGATAAGGATTATCTTCACAAACAATTTGTTGAGACCCAGGCTAAGTGCCAAACTGTTGAAAACAAGTTAGAACAAACTCAGAAACTTTATGAAGATGCCAAAATTTCCAAAGAGGAGCTGTATGAAAAGTATATGAGTGCTCGAGACGGATACAAAAATGAGTATGAGCTAAAATTTAACCAAGAACTTGGTGATTTAAAGCTTAAAACTAACCAGGAAATCGAAAAGTTGAGAGAAAGTACCAAAGAATTTTACGAACGAGAAATTCGAAATTTACGCGAATCTAAAGAAGTCCTGGTACAGGAAAGAGAAAAAAATGAACTTAATTATAAAGAAATAAGCATTAAATACCAAGAAGCTGTAAATGAGTTAAGACTGGTACAAGTTAGTTGTGAAAACAAAGTCTCAGAATTAAAATCGGAATTAAAAATGAAATCATTTGAGCTTGAACGGGCTCAAATGCTGAATGAAGAACACGTCAATAATCATCAAAAGGTTTTGATTGAAAATGAAAAGCTTCAAAAAAAAATTGAAGTAAGAAAATAAGTTAAATTAATGCTGATATAAAATTTCTGGATTAGGTAATACAAAATGAATTTTACGGGCTTCAATTACAAAATGATAAACGGTTCCTTGAATTGGAAAATGATCTTAATGAGAAAAAGAGCAGGTTGGAAAATTATGAAAAAGTCGAGAACGAAATGGATGCTGTGATTAAACAAGTGGCCGAATCAAGTTTACTTTTATTCCAAAAATAAAACAAAATTAATTTTAAATAATATTTTTTTAGGTGAGAATGGAGATGTTAATGAAGCAGATGCGGAAAAAATTTTATTATCTTACGGATATGGAACAAATTTAATGATGAATTCGAAAAGAAGAATTCAGCAAAATGTTCACTTGACTAAAAGAGTGTTGCATCTTGAACAACTGAATACTTCTCTAAGAATTGAATTGAACAAAGAAAGGGCCAGTTCAAAAGAAATTCAAGATCAAGTAGAAAAAAAAATTAAAATTTTTACAAGAACTTTATTTATTCTTTTAAGCTTGAAGTTGCTAGAAATGTCATTGATAACACTAAGCAGCCTCATGAATTTTTAGTTCGATCAATACAAGCTAAAGAAACACAACTCAAAAGACAACAAAGCACCATTGAAGCATTAAAAACAAAAATAGAGTAATTTTAATGATATTTTTAGAATTTTTTTTTAAATTTTTTAGTGAGATTTCGTCAGAAAAAGAATCTTTGATTAAGAAACAAAATGAAATGACAGCTGACATTGAAAAGTTGATTCGTCACAATGAAGTAATTCAAAATAAAAAATGAATTTAAATAATAATTTAAATTTTTTAGGAACTGATTTATATTCAGGACGAATTAAGAAGAAATGGTTTATTAAGCAAAAATTTTCAATTAGGTTCTAAAAATCATTCGAAATCAAGTCATAATATTGACATTAATAATCCGAGACCTCTTATGTTTGTAAGTTAAAAAAAATTAAATTTTTTATAATTAAGAATTTCAATTTTTTTTTCTTAAGACTTCGAGAGTAAATCGGCAAAATAATCACATTTCTCCAAATAGAGCTTATCGTATTGATAAATCACCAAACCAGAAAAGAGTCTATACCATTGATAGAAGTTAACCATCTATATTCATTTTATTAATTTTGATTTGACTTTTTTAAATAAATATTTCAGATACAAATTAAGTCTTTTATTAAATCTATAATTAATGAAAATCAAGTTTAATAAAAAAATTGAAACCAGTTATTATTCAAATAATTCTATTTTTTGACTATGACTTGTTCGGGATCATTTTTCGAATTCTAATTTTTTCGCATTATTTCAGATGTTTAAAAATAAATTTTTCACAGAATTTATTCTCTAAATTATCATCAAATTTAATGCTTAACTAATTAATTTTATCATAGACCTGTTTTTAAGTTTCAAGGTTAATCAACAGGCTGATTAAAAGACAACACCATCAACAGTGGTTCAACTTATACTAGCATGAACTTCTAAACATAAAATTTTTGGATTTTTCGTATAATCAAAGCCCATTTATTTTCCTTTAATAATTTTCTCTTCCAAGCTTGATTTAGCCACGACTCTTTTGTACCATATACAGTGCTGATTTGATACTAGGGTTTTTGGTAAAATTTTTTTTTTCTACTCAAATGTTTTTTTTAAAAACATTTAAATCAGTATCTTATCTTATCTATTAAAATTTAAAAATACGGAAAAATTTTTAAGTTAAATAAATCCAATTTTAAAAAACGATTTTGTTTTCTTAATAAAATAGATAAAAATTTAATAATTATGATATATAATTATCACTTTTAATTCAGATTATAAACCAAATTTTTACTCATTTTTACCAAAATTTGATTGAAGCAAAGCTAATTTTATATAAAGAGATATTAAATAATATTAATAAATTATTTATTGGCTGGTCTCTGAAATTAAGACTTTTAAATTTTTAAAATGTCTGGTTTTTCGCACTTAATAAAAGTTAATTACGTCTCTAAAAAAGGTTAGAATATTTCGAGAAATTGCTATGTAATGTAAGCGATAAGCAATGCAAGCGGAAGAAATGAAAGATCTAGAAGATCAGTGAACTTGGACCCGAATGCTCTATATATAAAAGACTGTTTAGACCTCAAGCTTAGTTTTCACAGATTACGAGGTGACGCTAATGACAGTTTTGAGTCTTATAATTGCTTGTAATTGTAATGAGAAATAGATTTTTTTGGAGATATTTACAACAGAAATCAAGGATAACCCCTATATAACCAACTTAAAATTTTTCATTAAAATAGAATGTTATATCTGGTGTTATTTTCAATGGGTTACACTTTGAATTTATTTGAGCTTATCGCTATAAATACAGAGCTCTATTGTTAAGAAGAAACGAATATATGATCTATTTAAAGAAAAATGGCGCTAAAGTTTGGAGCAAAAAAATTAAAGCAAAGCAAAATATTTTAAAAATTTAAAAAATAAATTTTAAATTTTAAATATTTCTAGCATTAAAATCAAAAAAAATTTCAGAAAAAAAGTCAAAAAACTTTATATTTAGTACTGTTTCTATCAATATTCAATCTATTCTCTAAATATAAAAATTTAAATATTTTATTGCTTTTGTTTACGTTAAAAAAATTTTGTTTAAAAATAAACAGAAATTTTTTTAAAAAATTGCCAATAATTGAAATGAAACTGGGATTTGATTTAATAAATTAGGCTCCAAGCTTTACCACAGCCTTGCTGATAGATGACTAAAGATCATAAAGCATTATGGTTTATATTTTTAGATTAGATAATTTTCATTTTTTTTGAATAAACCTAATATTTTTAAATTCATCCTAATATTATAAATTTTCAATATATAGTTTTAAAATGCGGCATAAAATTGAAAATGAAAAAAGTCAAAAAACGAATTTGATTAATCATAAAAGATGGAAAATAAAAGAATTTCTTAGATACTCGAACTTAAAAAATAATTATCTAGGTTTTAAAATGATGTTCCTTTTGGGCTATTAAAAAAATTGCTATTGCTGTTTTTTGGAACATTTTTTAATAAAAAAATTAATTAAATATTGATGTAACTAATATTAAAAATTTTACAAATAATTTTAAATTTTTCCCTTGTAAAATTTATCAACAAATTATGATAAAAAACTAAAAATAATAAAAGCTCTAATGGTTAAAATTCAGTCTTTTTTTAACATAAAATTATAATTCTTATTTCATTTTACTTATTTCAATTTCTTTTTAAGATTATCTTCTTAAGATAGTTTCAAATATTATCTTCAGACACGGGAATGAAATTTACAAAAATAAACAGATGCAAAAACTTAAACAAAAATTTTTAAAAATTTTCAGCTTATTTCTCAATTCATATATTTTTGCAAAATTTTAATTAAACTTTTTTTAATCCAAATTTAAAATAGAGAATTTTAGGTTAAGAATAAAAATTCATCATGGGAGCAAATGAGTCAAAAATTACCGATTTTAGTGGTAAATTTAATGATTCGAATTTAAAACTTATTATTTACTAACTTAAAAGCATAGAAGAAAACCATTTACCAAGTACGCAAGCAGCTTTTTTGGTTGAAACCAACTATACTGACTCTGAGACTGAAAATGAAGTGAAAAATGCCGATGAAATCGAACAAACTATTCGGTTTCACCAAGTTTATGGCAAAAATATTATTCTATCAAAAAACAGCCGGCATGCAAAGCGAGTTGAGCGCAGCTTTTGTGATGCCATTGTTTTCAGCGATCGACCCATTCAATTAAATGAAAAAATATTTGTGAAAATTAACTGCTTGAGTACCCTATGGAATGGCATGCTCCGGTTTGGTCTGACAGATGTAAATCCCGACACTCATCGAAAGTGCTTCAGCAAGAAAATATCCAATTTTATATCTGACAACATTGAAGACGATTATCTTTACGATTTGCCAAAATATGTCTACCCTGATTTGACCAACAGAAGAGGATACTGGGCCGGAGCTGTGCCCCAAAATTGCGTGAAAGAGAAGGATATTTTGTACTTTTTTGTTAATGCCAAAGGAGAAGTTCACTACGGCATAAATAACAGCTACAAAGGGCATTTTTTTGACGGAGTTGAAGTATTCACTTCATCAAAAGAGACAAAACCCTTGTGGGCTATGTTTGACATTTACGGAAATACCCTAGCAATAGAAATTCTAAATTTTTCAAATAAAAAAAATAGTTTTCAGAAAACAGATTGTAATGAAAGCACTTTTGAGAGCATATCTTCGATATCAAATAATTTTAGGACTCTAAATTTAGATGCATCTTCAGCTTCTAGTTCCATGAACTCTTCCATTGATTTGATAACCATTATACCACAAAATGGCGTAACGATGAGACAAAAAAAAGATAATTTTAGCAACATGCTGATAAGTCATCGTCGATTGTGTGTAGATAATCATCTAAATGAGACCCTTAGCGATTCCATAGTGGACAATAGGCAAACAAGAGCTGTCAATGAACTAAAAACGAAAATAAAAAATTTCTATGAATCAATACCAGTCCTGATCCACGAAAAATTGAATGCAACTGATGCTCAATATTTTAAATTTTTAGATAAAATTCATGGCAAAAATGTAAATATCTGTGAACCAGACTGTTCAATAGCCTATCGTGAGTCGTCATTCAAGCAATTCGATGGTTCTGTAGCTAGTGTGGATAGAAAAAGACCGACTCAAAACGCTTATGCATTTTTCAATAAAATAGTGGACATCGGAGAGCCTTTCTGTATTCAAATAGTGGGAATTGACCAAAATTTAGGTGAATCGCAGATGTCTCTGGGCATAGGATGCACAACTTGTGATCCAAATGGACTCGACCCTGTTACTGACTTGCCTGATGATGCTGATTGTTTGTTGGACAGACCCGAGTACTGGATAGTGTTTCAGAACTTGTTTAATTCTGATTTAGTCTCAAAAAAACATAATGTGTCTCTGGCCGACGAGCTTTGTTTTATAATCAATGAAAAAAGTGGAAATTTAGAATTTTATATTAATGGAAATGAAATTACGAAATGTTTATTTAATGTCGATATAACCCAAAGGTTGTGGTTTTTTTTCAATTTATGTGGAAGGATAAATGCAGTAAGAATTATAAAACCATGTGAAAAGTGGACCCAGGTTAAAAAAAACACGAAAAAACAAAGACCGAACTCGGCACTGATTGACTATTTTGAAAGTCAATTAATACCTAGTTTCGGAAATGAATCGGATAAGAATATTTTGAAAACCAGGAAAAACTCAAGTCACGAAAAGCGCAAATCTGGTTTGGATGAGTGTAAAATTTGCCTTGACGCCCCGATTGAATGTGTTTTTTATTCATGCGGTCACATGTGTTTATGCTGGAATTGGTAAATTTAAAAGCTAAAAGTATTTTTTTTTAATTTTTGAGATTTTTAGTGCTAAAGCTTTGAAGGAAAAAGCGGTTAACGACTCAAACCAAAATAAAACTTCGAAAAATCCGGCTTGCCCAATTTGTAGAGTGGAGATATTAGATATAATTAGATTCTTCAAATCTTAGATCTAAAATAAAATTTTGATTAAAACACCAACTTTGTAAGTTTATAAAATATTTAAGTATTGATTTTGTTTCTAAACAATATTTGTATTTTTTTGCCAGAAGTATTTTTCATGCAATTAATAAAGTTTACTAAAAAAAATAAATTCAAACAAGAAATTTAATTATTGATTTTTGATTATTAAATATTAAAAATTAAAATTGATTTCGGTTGTCTTAAGAAGTCTTATTCAGAGTTAATTAAAAGTCCCAACTCTCATAAAAAAAAATAAAAAAAAAAAATTTAAATTTTTTTTTTTTGAAAAGTGCGAGCCAAAGCCTTTTATTATGATTATTTTAAAAACGATAGATAATTTTTTTTTTAAAATCAAACTGAGTTAAATAAATAGCATCGGCAATCCATCACGGACAAATTAAATTTTGTAGCTTATCGTTTTTTTTAAATCATGATTATTAAATTTAAATAAAATTTTAAATAGAGACTTTGAAATTAGAAAATATTTAATTGTCTATTATTTTATAGATTTTGAAAAGGTTAGCTAGATTGCGTCTCTTCAATATACTTGAATCAAAATGCCTAATTCTATATGAACATATTTTTCCCAGAGTTTTTCGCAAAGTTTCGTGTTATTTCATCATTTTTAACACGAAAACTAAAAACTGAAATCACTCATCAAAAAATTAAAATTTTTAACTACATTTAGCGTTATTTATACTTTATTTGCTCATACACTAAAATTGGCCACATAATAAATGTTAAGGTAAACATTCAGGGAAAATTTGGCAAAAATCTTTATTCCAAACGATAAATTAGTGATTTGTTTGCGTTTTTACTCCGGAATCACCTGCTTCAGAAAAATTAATGCCATTTTCATTAGCTATTAATTTATTTTTAATAAACCGATGTGACAAAAGTTGGGAAATTTTTTTTAAACTTTTAAAAATAAAATAAAGAAAACTTTTTTGGTCGAATTTCACCTAATTTTTTGTCTAAAAAAAATTCGGTTTAGATTACTAATATTTTAGCAGTAGTTTTTGGCGGGGGTGTAGTTTGGAACAAAAATTGTTGCAAAATTTATTTCATAAAATTGAAAAATAATTTTATTTCAATTATTTACAATCTTGTTAAAAATAAGTGTTTACATAGACATTATCTGTTTAATGTAAACAAAATCAAAGAAATAAATAGATCTTTATATTCAGAAGGGTAAACCGAATATCGATAGAAACAGTGCTAAATGTTTTTCTTTTCACTTTTCTTACTTTTTCTGATTTAATAATACTTTTTTTTGATTTTAATGCTAAAGTATTTCAAAATAATCAATTTATTTTAAATTTTTTTAATAGTTAGCTTTGCTTTAATTTCATCCAAACTTTACCAGAGAGTTCTTATGAATTTTAATACGAAATATTTTTCCGAATTCCTAGAAGGATTTTTAACGAGATATCAGATTTTAGAGGGTTTGGGTTGGTTTCATGAGATTTAATATCGGGTGTTACTGTTCTAGTTCTAACTTAATTAGAAAAACTAAAAAAAAGATCTGTTTCACAAAATTTTATTTAAAAATCATAATACTATTTTTAATTTTATGAGCTTATTTTTAAATAAAAAGTCCAATAAATAATATGAAAAGTCAAAAAAGCTGTGGGAAATATAATTCTTGAATAATTGTCAATAGTGCTAGCTTTTACTCTTAGTTTTTTTTTCTTTTTCTCAAGTGATTTCACTAAAATCGATTGCTCTGGTCGTTTGACATTTATAATGTTTGGTGTCAAATTAGTTCTTGGTTCTATCATTTCATCTAATTCAAAATTTTTTTTCTAAAAATTTATAGTTAATTTTAAAACGATTGCTCAAATGAAAAATTTAATATAATTTACTTTATATTTTTTTTTATTTTTATTAGATGAGAATGATCTAGAAAACTTTACTTCATTCGAACCAAAATCTTTGACCGGGTGTTCATAGGAATTTTTTTTAAAATGATTATCGTCCTTTTTGCTAGATGGAGGATGAAATTCCATCAAATTGGTATCTACTTGTCGGGAAGACAATTGATGCAAATTACAGGTACACTTCATATAATTTTGTTTCTGAATCGGAAGAACAGAAAACACTTCTCCATCATTTTCTCTTAGATCAATAATAGACCCTCTATAATTTTCAATTGGTAAATTATTTTTGCGTTGTTTATAACTTTTATTTAAAATATTGAAATTAGGCGAATTTTCAGCCATATCTCTTTACAAAAATATTAAATAAAATAAAAAGCAAATTTTTATTTATTTTACTTTAAATTTGGATGACTAGCAAAATTACTGTTCAGTAGAGCAATTTGCCGATTGGCATTATTTAACAAATGAACTCTTTTTGATAATCTTCGTTTGCGGCGTTCATTTCTGTGGTGAACATATGATACCATCGCATACTCGATTACTGAAGCAAAAGTCATGAAGAAACAACAAACCAGATACACATCAATGCCTTTAATGTATGATATTTTTGGTAAGCTAGCATTTGTGCTCCAAATAAAAGTAACCATTGTCAAAACGGTTGTGATGCCAAGTGAAACCCTTGCCGGTGCTGCTGTCCTATCAAGCCAAAAGGAAACCCATGAAAGTGCTACTATTAGAGTTGAGGGAATATAAATTTGAGTGATAAAGTAGCCCAAACTTCGACTGAAAAATAATTTCATTGTAAGTCTTGAATACAACCCTAGGTTTATAGTTAAAGGTCTAAATAATGCTATTCCTACTGATGAGATAATTTACCTGTCGAAAGACGAAACTGTCTCTCAATAAGTTTATATTCTTTATATTTTAATTGGGGTAGTTCTATATTTGGTGCAACGTCAACAGCTGATGAATTTAAACCTGCTGCCCACTTGTATTTTATGTCTTCCATCCGGAAACCGTCTGAGATAAATTAATTTATTTAAAAAATTAAATTTAAATGTGTTTTTTCTTACAGCTTTCGATTTCCAGATCGCATTCTTGGTGATCCTAGTAAATACCAAAAAACAAAAAATAAAGTTATTTTATTTTGCCTTTTACATTAGAATTACAAATTGATACAAATGGATTCAAAGAAAAAAAATAAATAATTCAGTTATATGGAATATATTATATTATTCTTATGAAAAAAGCGACAACATCTTCAGAATTAAAAAAGAGAAAATTTTAATAAGTATTTTAATAATTTAATACAATAAATAATTTTAAATATTTAAAATGGAAAAAACTTGCAGTTTTGAAAATATGCAGTCTTTCTAACCAGTTTTTCTGAATCTTTAATAGAAGTTTAGTAAAAAGATTTTTCTCTAAAAGTAACATAGTTAAAAAAGATTTTATTCAATACAAATAGTTTGGGATTTTTCTCTTGATTTTTTAAAATAGACATTAAATTCCCCAAAATAATGCATTAGTTCGGATTAAATGCCTCTGAAATGGCATTTAATCCGTAAATATGTTTTCCTATCATTATATTAAAATTAAAGAAATAAAATTAATTTCTTTATATTTTCTAATTAAACATAATCGACTTATAATACATTATAAATGAAAAAAGAATTCGAAAAATTCAAATTAAAAAATTAAAAAAAGTTTGAAAAATTATAATTTTCAATTTGCCCAATTTTTTGAGAAGATAAAGCTCTGCTAACTGTTTATTTTTTCATTTTGAATCCTTTACTTTAAAATTTTAATAGTGTAAGCCATTTGGGCAAGAAAAAATTGATCATGATGTCTACAAAATGGTTCAAAAAAAAGTTAAAATTTTTTTAATTCAAAACACTAAAATGATGGATAAATTTTGGCTTTGATAAAATTGTAAATTGTCAATTTAAATTTTTTAATCGACCAAAAGTTAACTGATAAGTTGTTCAATCAACAAAAAATACGCATAAAAGAATTCTTGCAATATCACATCTAGTGACATTTATGTATAAATATAAATAATGACTAAGTAAAGATTTTGGTCAATATTGTAATATTTTTAGATTAATTTTGGGTCAAAAAATTCTAGTTTAACCAAAATTGGAATTTTTAATATTTAAACTTACTGATCAATCGTAAATTAAAAGAAAACTTAAATTGATTAATACTATGATATAAGGCCCTGAGGTAAAATTACGCAAATTTACTAATTTTTACGTGAAAATTTGTGAAACCAAAAATGGTCTCAAAAGGATCATTTTTTTCGTTATTTAAAAAAATTTTTAAAAAAAAATTTTTTCTTATTTTACAAAATATAAAAAAATAATTTTCGGAAAAAAAATGGTTTAAAAACGTAATTTATCACAAAACTAATTTTAAAAATACAAAAAAAATACTCAATTTTTAATTATTTTCTTCTGTTATTTTGTATTGAAAAAATATAAACCAAATAATTAAGATTAAAATTGAATTTGAAATAAAAGAAATAAAAAAATTTAACTGTTTTTAACGATTTTTTGCCTCAAAAAATTTTTTTAGAATTTTTATTAAAAAAAGAAAAAAATGATCTTTTTGTGACTTTTTTCGGTTTAGAAAATTTTTACGTAATAACTGGTAAATTTACGTAATTGTCAAAAAGAAATTTTACCTTAAATATAGTAAAATTACATTTTTTGCATAAAATCTCTTGAATTAAGGTAAAATTACGTAATTTTAACTCAGAACCTCGTAACATAGTATCAATGTACAAACGATTTCTTAATTTTTCCTATAAATACTATTAATAATTGAATTAAAATTTAAAATTAAATTATTTTCTTTAGCATTGTAGCTTTTAAATTTTTGGTTAAAATTTCAAAGACTCGAGTTCATAGATTCACAATACGATTACGATTACGCTTAACTTCATTTTTCTCTAAAGCAAAATCTAATATTTTATAAAAATTCAAATATATTCAAGACTAAATGAAAAGGAAATTTGCTTTCTCGACGAAGGAAATCGACTTCCAAAATTTTCTAATAATTAGATGTTTTTCTCTTTTTATTAAGAATATTATACAATTAATAATTTTAAAATAAATTTACGTATTATTCTTTTTTAGTTCGTTGCCTCTTCAACTTATTGTCCCAATTAAATAAGTATTTAAAAGCTTAAATTTTCCAATTAAACATAATTATTTATCCTAAGTATAAATTGTCTCTTGAGCAATAATTAATATTCTTTTTTACACTTATTTATAGAATCTTTCATTATATTTAACTCGATTGCTAATGACAAGAAACAAAAATGAAAAAGCTAATTAAAAATAAATTACCATTGGAAAATAGCGAAAATCCATTCTAAAGAAAAAAATTTGAATATTTTTTAATCACCTTTTCATAAAAAAAACTTACGGACAGGCGGCTGTTACTGTCATTCTTAAATTGAAAAAGGTAGTTAAATTTTAGCCATAAAATTCAATCTTACCTCATACTATACAATACTTGACCATCAGGATTGATGCGAATAAATTTATTCTTTACAGTTGCTTTATGAAAATATGTTTTCCTATCATTAGCTAATATTTAAAAACTCAATTTAACTTCTATAAACTATAGTTAATTGAATTTACCAATGTAAGTGTCTGGCACCCATATTCTATGCAGCATGTCTGATCCTATTACTAATTCGCTTACCCCGTCAAATGATAAACGTCTATCGGTCCACATTTGGCGAAAAAACATATCCATTGTATAGTCCTTTGATTTAATATCAAAAAAAATATTTAAAATAGTTTTTAATTAAATACCATATTAACTTCAGAGACGGAATTGATGTTGTTTATGTTAACTTAATTGTAAAGATTAATTAATGCCTGAAAAAGTCAACTAATAAATTACTTGTTATTCCTACTTCAACCGGAGGACCTGAAAATTTTATTTTGAATTCTTACTATAATTTGATTCTTTTAAATTACCGGCATAATTTGGGCGTAATCGCTTATCATATCCCTTTAGAAGCTTGTCCAAAATCATTGATACATTTCTACTAATTGCTAAACTTTTGTAAAATTCGATATCCTTTGAGTTGTGCAATGGTACTGCGGTTTTTAAGTGTTGGCAATAGAAGCTAATACTATAAGACTAGAAAATTTCCATGGAAAAAATGCTGATAATTACTTCATTGGCAAGCATATAAATGTAATACAAAGCACCTTGATATGATAATGAAAATTGCTCATTTCCTACTTATTCGATATATCAAATAAGCATGAACAAACATTCAATGGAACATTTTGTTATAAACACTATGACTTGGTTTTGATTTATAATTATCTAGATTAATCGCAATAGCAAAAAAAATCTAAAGATTCAAATTAATGACTATTTGTAGTGTTTGAATTTGATTAAAATATATAGAAATTTATTCAGTTAACAATCAAACTTTAATTTTTTTCTAAAATTTTCTTAATTCAAATCAATGTTTCAATTAAAAATTGAATGAAAAGTTGTTAAGGTTCGTACTGAACAAAAGAAAATTAATCACAAGAGCATTAAGAAAGAAAATAAAGCTTGTTCGAAGGTAATGTATGAAAAATATTTTTGATACTTGAGGGTTTAATAATGGATGCATTGTCTGAAAACGAAACTATTTTCAACATTATTGAGAAAAGAATTTATTTTAAGAGTCAAATCAGGTTAAGAAGAATTTCATCACGAAGAGTTATCATTACGGAATAGGCAATTATTTCAAGGGTACAGTATCCAAAAAAAATTTTCTTCACTTCCTCGAGCTGCGAAGTTAGCTTAAATTTTTAAAAATTAATAAATGCATTAAATATTAAAACTAATCTCGAATGATTAATTTTAATCATAGAAGAGGTGCAAAATTATTTTGCTAAAGAATAATCATCAATTTTTAATTGAGTTTTTGTGTTCAATTTTCGCTAGAATTATTCAGATAGTATAGATGAGAATATATCATTTTACACAATAACCAACAAAAAGTCAATCTAATTTAATATATTTTTATAAATTTGTATACTTATTGTAACTCAATCATTTTGAATTTGTATAATATTAGTCATCTTGTTATACAAACTTAATTTAACAAAATTGATTGTAAATTTCACCCGACCACTAGTGAATAAAAAATGTATTTTATTAATCACTATCTAAATTAAATAAAAAAGAAATAACAATTTTAAGTATTTAATAGTTTTGAAAGAGCTTCGTATTTTCCTTATCAAAAATTTTACTTGATTGTTGAAAATTCTAAAGAATATTTAGAGTACTAAGATCTCATAATTAAGTAACAAAGCTTCTTAAACTAGAGGAAGTTTTGTACATAAAAATCATATAAATTTCTGATGACAAGGCTTTCAATTTTCAAAAGGCAATTCTATTTCCTATATAAATTTAAATACTGAAACTTTAAATATTGTCACATGAAATAAGATTGAATTTTTAAAATTCTGAATCAAATTTAGCTTCAACAGAAAGCGTCAGCAATTAATATTTGACGCAAATAAATTTTACATATACCTAGTGATAAATCTTTTTGTAAAATTAGTGGAAATTATACTCGTTGTCATCTTTTTCCTGCAGCGAAACTTGATTGATTAAAATTTTATGCTTAATAAATTATATAGTTATTTTAATTAATACTTTTGCAGGCGATCAGCAATATTTTTATAGATTAGTTAAACGATCTATACCTGACAGTCTTGAACAAGGTTTTATTCACATTTGCAAATTTTCTAATCCAAGCCATAAAATTACTACAAATCAAACAAATAAAATCAATTTTAGTTAATAATTTAAACTTTAAAATTATGAATCATTCTCATTTAATTTTGTTTTTATTCTTTAGTTTTTTTTTACAATTTCCTATGAGGCTTAATAAAAATAATAATAATAATAATAATAATAAGTAACAATAGATTTTCATTATTCGAGTCTGAAAAAAATTGAATTAAAAAATAAATTAGAATTTCAACACAATAAAAAACTTTTCTGATTAACAATTTGTTAACATTATCAAATTTTTACTTTAATTGAAAACATATTTATAAAAAAGGGAAGATTTCTTTTCGAAAAATTACGAAATGCATTATTTACAAACGACAAAAATATTTCCTTTTAAATAAAATATTAAAAAAAATTCATCTTTTAATTAAAAAAAAAAACGAGCGTCAAATTGTAATAATAACAATATCTAAAAAACTAAGTTCAAAGTAAAGATCTTTAAAATTTTAAGTCTAAAAATTTATGAAAAGACATCACAAGATTATCTTGTGACATCGTCTTACAAAATCTATCTCTTTTTGCGAATTTAAAGCTCACACCAGCACTATAAATATTTGGAAGTATATATTTAATTTAAATAATAAAAATGACAAATAGTGAAAAAGAAAAAAATTCTGATGATAACCAGGATCAGATATTAAATAAGAATCGTAATCGAAAATTCAAACAAACAAGATACAATGCTTGGTCTTCATCGAAAATTCTTTTATTTTCTTTTCTACAGTTAACATTTTTGTTAATTTTTGGATTTATTTTAAAAAATTATAATGGTTCTAAATTAAATGCTGATCTAAGATTTGATAAGATTAGTAACAAAGTTCTTATAATTAAAAATGAGGAAAAAATTGACTTAAATCACAAAAAGATTAGACAAGATTCATGCGGTAATTCATTTTACGCCAATAATTTGAAATCGCTTAAAATTATAAATGGTTTCGAAGCTACTGCACACAGTCAACCATGGATTATTTCACTAAGATCAATTACTGAGCCAGGTTTTTTGTCTGGCCACATTTGTGGAGGGTCACTAATTACAAATCAACATGTCTTAACCGCAGCTCACTGCGTCACTAGTCTTAAAGAAAAGTCTACAGCAATACTTGCCGGAATTCATGATTTAAATGAAATAAATAGTGAAAATATCTATTTTGCTGAAAGTATCCAGATTCATGAAAATTATACCGGTGATAGTGGAAATTATATTGCTGATGATTTGGCAGTTATTAAACTATCTACACCTATTATTCGAACAGATAAAATTCAAACTATTTGCCTGCCAGAAAATGATGAAAATGTGGCTGGCCAAGATTTGGTCGCCTCTGGATGGGGAAATATTTATGATGGCTTTGAAAGCCAAGTTCCAGATAAACTTCAATCGGCTTCATTGCGAGTAATAAATGGTGATCCAAAATGTGACTCTAATGGTTTATGGGACTCGAGTGGTCTGTTATGTGTTCTTGAATCGGAAGAAATTCCTGATACCAATGTCTGTTTTGGTAATTATCATTTTAGAAAGATTTTTAATCCAAAAATTTAATTTTTAACTAGGTGATTCTGGTGGGCCTTTGGCTGCGAGAAAAAATGGTAAATGGACATTATACGGAGTTACTTCTTATGTTTTAGTTAACACAGATATTTACGGAAGATACAAATGTATAACTAGCAAGCCATCTTACTTTGTAAATGTTTCTAAATATTTGGATTGGATAAATTTAAAAATAAGCTATTGAAATTTTATATTTAAAAACTTTAAATATCATTTAATGAAATAAATTATTTGGTTTTTTGTTGAAATAATATTTTTGAATATTTTTTTTAATGCGTTGAATAAAAATTAAAAATTAGGCGACTTGGAAAAATTCTTAAATCGATTAGTAGATAGCCATATCATTTTGCAATTAAAAGTTTTTTTAACATTTTTTGGTTAACTAGCAAAGCGTTGTTCTAAAGTATTGTTAAATATTATTAAAGATAGTTACTTGAATTGGAAAACAAGAATTAAATTAGCAACCTCTTAGAAGACTAGATAAAGAATTTACATCATTCTTTGTTTAAAATTAAGCACATCTATTTTTAGATAATAATAATATTAAATAAGAATCTTCGTTGAATATTATCTTTGAATTAAATAATAAATAACAACCAAAGATTTTATTTAAAAACAATAAATAAAAATTAGATGATGTGTAAAATAATTTCTAATTATTTTTGTTCAATTAGTTTAAGAAAATTTAAAAATTTAAACGAATTTAATTTTAATTCACTTGGTTGCTCTTAACCATAAAAATAAATAAAGTTAATTTCTTTATTTAACAAAAATACTTGGATGGAATAATCAAATAAAAACTCAATTATTTTCTTTCCCAATTTCTGGGGAACTGAGCAAGAACTTAATTGAATACTAAATTGTAAAACTAATATTTATCTTAAAAAGTCTGGTTGAAAAATAATTATTTTATAAATTTTTAGGTTTAATCCAAACGATAAAATTAATCTAGGATTAAATGCACTTAAAAATTAAAGATTGATTGAATTTAATATTGATTCAGAAAATATTTTTCCTTAAAATATAGTCATAAAACATCAAGTTTTGATTATTTGTTTTTTAAATTTTTAGAAAATCTTTTTGCTTTATTTCTTCAAAAAATTCAAAAAAAGACTTTTAATTAAAAATTCTTGTGATCAGATCAGATTACGAGCATTTAATAGACACCATTTGATATCTGAATTCTCAAATGTCAAAAAAAAATATTAATAAAAAAATTAAATCGATTAAATCTAAAAATTGCAAAAAAATTTTGGAATTAATTAAATAAAATTTAGCATTTTTTTGTAGCATATTACTAATGATGAAATTAATTGGAAAATTAAAGATTACTTAAATTTATAACTTGATGAAAAAAAAATATCTAAATTATATTTATTTTAATTGAAATAATATAACTTTTTTTGATGAAAAGACAACAATTTAATTATTTCAATTATTAATTATAAAATTAAAATCAAACAAAAAAAATCACATAATGCTTATAACAGATGTATAGAGTCAGTATAATTATATCTTGATTGATTCTTTTAACTTGTTTTATTAATTAACAATTAATAAAAACCACTGAATTTCATCATTCCAAATGAAAAAAATTATCTTAAAGACTTTCAGAAATAAAAAAAATGGTTTTTATTTTTCCTTTTTTTTACAATTATTGAGGCATTTAAAAATTAAAATTTTAATCTAATACAGTAGTGTATTTCATTAAGTTTATAATAAATTTTGCTTATATTGAGGTGTGAAAATTTTTATTTATTTCCGATAATGCTCATATTATTTATAATTCCTTTTATTGTGCTAGTGAAAAACATTTTTTCCAAAAGGAAACTCCAAAAATTATAAAAATTGTTCTAGGAAAAATGACAGTTATTGACATGTGTCTTTTGGAATTTCTTGATTTAATTCCATTTCCAATTGAGTTTTGCATTTATTTTAAAAAAAAATAAATGTATTTAAATATTCCCTAAGTAAAGTATACTCGCCGGATTTGATAGTAATAGTAGTACTCGCGCGAGTGCAGTATAAATTTTTCAATACTATACGAATTGAATGGAGACTTAATGGCTTTCTAAAATAAATTTAAAAGGATCTAAATCTTAATGATTTAAATGTTTTGAAATTATTGTGGATTTTTTTAATCAATTTTAAAGGAAATTTTTTTTGCGTTTTTTTGATCCAGGACTTTTTTTTCAATGCTTTTGTTGATAATTTATTCAACTCTTTTTGTAAAATCAAATTAATATTGACTTTTTTATTGATTTCTTTCAAAAAATCCTTCTCATAAACAAAAAACCTTTTAAATTTTTATAAACACTAATAGGTTCAATTTAAAATTTAAAATTTTGTCAAATATAACCGTGCCATACATATATAAACATTCACGACTTCAGATCCTTCTAAACGTTTGTTTAAAGTCCATTCTCACTCTTTCAGACATCTTTGGAATGTTTCTTTACCAATTTAAACTATTGAATTTAGATTAAAAAATCGTTTTCTGTATTCAAAAACAATAACAAGTCTGGTAAAAGACTAACGAATGATTACTAAGTTTTTCACTTAGTTTCTTTCAACACAGCTTTTTCATTTTGAAAAAATTAAATTATTACAGACTAACTTCAGCAGCTCTCGTTTTCTAAAATCATCATTGGAAAATTCAACGATGTTACCATGTAGAAAAGAGTAACAACTCTGTAAACTTACCTGAATCAAGACTGGATTTTCAGTTAACATTGGAAGAAAAAGCATAGGAGAAGTGATACAATTACAATAAGTTTAAAAAGTAAATTCTTTAAAAAAATCGTAATTTAATCGTATAAATTCGTAATTTATAAATATTTTTTCATAGAATTAGGAGTTCATAGAAAAAAAAACATTGAATAGGAAAATTTTGTAAACAAAAATATTTTTTTAATTGAATACCAATTCTGACAGCTTAATCATTCACAAAAATATAATTTTCAAAATTTAAATTTATGTATCTTAGACACAAAATTAGTCTTTATTTTATCCAGCTCAAATAGAATTGGAGATTTTCTAGGTCTATAAAATCTGAAACCTTTATACGAATTGAATGGAGAACAATAAATCTTTCTATTAAAAGAAACTTTATTTACCAAATTTTATCAAAAATTGTATAATTTAACGATAAATTAAACTAAAAAAAACGGTAAGAAATTTTGAAATATTCCGTAGCTTACGTAATTTTACCAATTCTGGACTTTTTGTAGAGCCACTATAATATAAATGGTTTATTTATTTATTTATTTATTCAATTAACGCCAATTCTGGCGATGCAATTTAAATTGTAAAAAAAAAAAAAAAAATTATAAAATTAAATGTATAAAATCTTTTGTTACTTTGTTTTCGCACAAGCGAAATTCATAAATGGTTTATATTAGTAAAAAATTTTATGCTTTTTCGAGAGAAACAAAAATTTTTGATTAAGAAAAACACAAACATTATGAAATTTTTAAACCTCTTATTAAGATCAAAATTAAAAATATTTCAAATATTTATTGTTATTCGTTTTTAAAATGTTTCTACTTTAATCCATTCGATAAACATTTTAATAAATGATTACTAATAATTCAATTTTAGAACAAAAAATCCTTCATGAAAGTTATCCAAGGTTAAACATGGTAAGAAGAAATGATGAAATTTAAAAAAGATAATATGTTATTTTGATAATATGTTTATTGAAATCGCTTGATCTAAGTTTCGATTTTTTTAAATAAATTAATAATAAATAAAAACTGTACTATTTGTATTGAGGTCCAAAAACTCAACTTTAAATGTTCTACTTCAATCAAATTAAGATAAATTTTGTGTATAGTTAATAAAATTTAAAATTTATAAAATTATAAAATTTTTCAGTCAAATCTCTACCAATCTTTAATCATCTGAATAAAGCAGCATCTATCAACCTTTCTTTATTTGATTTCTTTATTTTGCTTTTTACTGAGACTTTTCAATAATTATGATGTCAGTTTTTTATATTGAATACTGCATTCTGACTGCAAATTAGATATTACTAAAGAAATTAACGAGGTAGCAATAATTCTCTAATTGATGCATGAACACTGCACTTATAATTCTACCTACACATCATTCTTTTTCATTGATCTTTCTCGATTAAAGTTTCATTTTAACTCAATTCTTTTTCAAATAATTCATATGGTATTTACATTTATGCTAAAAATTAGTTAAGTATGTAATTTGTTTATTTTAAACACCTTATTTGATTAGAGGTGGTGGTTTAGTAAGAAAATCAGCAGCTAATTGCAATTGAGGGTTTTATCTCAGATTCCAATCAGGCCAAACGATTCTAGAGACGAGATAAGAATAGTAATCATCTTTCTTTTGGCGACTAAAAATAATGGCGTTGAAATACTTAAGTAATGAGTGTAATTTCTATTATAAATATGCTTCCGCAATCTGATATAACCTTTGTTGCCAAACAAGGGATTAGACTCGCTGCAGAAAGCACGCTACCACTCATAATGAAGTATAATTTCAAATAAGTATTTGATCTTTTAAAATGGTATGAAAAAATAATTAAAAAGTGAAATTGTAAGAGTATACCCTTAAAGGTTTCTTTGTGGTTTTTATCTTGACATCGTGTTGAAACAATTTTGAGTTGTTGTATTAACAAATATAGCAATGCGTAATAGTTAAGAATTTAATAGTTAAGAAGAAAATTTTTAGATATCAAAAGCTTTTCAAACAAAAAGGTGAAACGATATAGAACAAAGATTTGGATTTTAATTAAAAATTCGATTTCGACTTAATAACATGGGCATTGTGAATTTTAGTACAAAAAATAATCGCACTGATCAGAACATGTTCTGTAGATTGAAGCAACTGTTACATTTTCAGTACCATCGCTTAAAATCAAATTGGAATTTTAATAATATTATATAATATCCCAAATTCACAAAAGACTGAAGTTTGAAATTTTTTTGCATCTTTGCGTATTCAGATATTGATGGTACGGAGGATTAATCAGTTTCCACAATTTACTGTATATGTTTTAGTCTGTCAGAATTTAAGATTTGTCATTTAATATTTTGTTTTTGTTTTTTGTACCAAAATTCACTATGCCATATAATGTGCTGCATAGATCTTAATTTGAGTTGTTCATTAAAGCCAAGTCTTTTGACTTGACTTTAAAAAAAATAATCTAATTAATTTGAAAAATTAAAGTTTTAATAATTAAAAATGACTAATAAATATTCTCAACTTCAAATATTCAAGTAAAGTAAAATGGTTTAAAGGTTTAATTACAGAAAAAAATATTCTCAATTTAATAAAAAAATGGTCAAAAACAAACGCTTAATCACGAGTGAGTTGGCAAAGGGTAACAGTGTAGATGAAATACTATTAGACTTTTCAAAAGCTTTTTATACTGTGCCGCATCAACGCCTCCTACATAAACTGCGTGGTTATGGTCTAGGCGAGAAAATGTTTAGGTGGATAAAAGGCTTTTTGAGTGAGAGAACACAGCGAGTTATCCTTGGCAATGGAGTTTCGAAATGGTCTGAGGTATTGAGTGGAATTCCGCAGGGATCCTTACTTGTACCCCTGCTGTTTGTTCTATACATAAATGACCTTCCTGATTGTGTTTCAAATAAAATGGAATTGTATGCAGACGACTCAAAAATACTTGGCATAGCAAATAAAGTTTATGAAAAAGCAATGTTACAGAAAGATTTGGATGCAAATATTATACTTACAACGATAGAGTGTGAGAAGGATCTGAGAGTGATGGTCTCATCAGATTTAAAGTGGACATCCCAAGTTAAAATTTCGAGTGAGAAAGCGACTAGAGTGCTTGTAATAGTAAAGTGAACGTTTACAAGTAGAGAGGAGAAGTTAAGATTGTATATATCCATGGTGAGATCTCACTTAGACTACGCAGTGCAAAAGTGGAATCGAAATTTGAAAAGGATGTGAATACGTTTTAGAAGGTCCAAGAGCGGGCAACAAAGAAACCGGTATCATATGACATGAGGTTGGCTAGAATAGGACTGATAAGATTTAGCGAAAGAAGAGTGAGAGGGGACTTTATTGGGATGTACAAATTATTGAATGGGCTAGAAAAGATGAACCTGGTTAGAGATATAGTGAATAGATCTGAAAACAAGTGTCTCTCCGCAACGCTAAGAGGGAAAAGCTTCAGAGTCCATAGAGAAAGTTCCATATTCAAATAAGGAACGATTTTGCTGCAACGGTGAGCTCAAGACATGCTTTTTTCTCAAAAAGGGAAGTGCCGCATTGGAAATGTGGTAATATCACAGTCAACAGTTAGTTTTTAAGCTATCTTGGATAGATTTAATGGAATCGACTGCTACAGCTCTACACTGCCAAATGCTGGTGATGGGCTCAGACATTCTACATATTAAAAAGTGCAGCAAGAACTACTACCACTTCTACTATTACTACATCAAATTTTTTTCGCAAAAAGGAAACGAGTGAATACTTAATTTCTATTTCATAATCATTTTTAGCTGTTTAATTACAACAATTTTTTAGTAATTATAATTGTTGCAAACCAATAAAGGAATAAAAGAAAAAACGTTATAAAATTTCAATTTACAATTCATATTAATGTAAAAGATATATATCGATTCTAAACTTTTTGAAAAATCAAGGTGGGAAGTTGATTGAATCATCAGTAAGAGTGGAGGTCTTTTATTCTCATAGAACAATAAAAGAATTTCTTATTTATTTTATAAATAATCAAGTTAAATATATTTTAAATTTTAACAATAATTCAAATTAATTTAAATCATCAGTTTTTAAAATAATTAGCTTTGTGTGATTAAGATGTTCATTAAACAAGAGATGCTGAAATGAATAATTCTTTATTTGATATTAAATATTTGTAAATTAAAAAAAAATTCATGGGTTTAATATTAGCAGGCCACTTAAATTATGAGTTAGTGTAGGATCAGTCATTTGTTCGAGAAGTAATCTAAACATCTGAACTTGCAGATAAGTCTATTAGGATTTTAAATTCAAACTTTCTGACACAACTTTTCAGAAAGAACATCATGAACTGTTGTACATGACTAACAGTTTATATCTGGTAATTACAGATCAAAGTGATAGAATTTTTGAAATGGAGCACTTGGCATATGAAGTTTAACCAAAAGAAATGTAAAATTATGCGATTTGGATCAAAAGGCACCCTTCAAATACCTTTCACCATGAAAATAGATGCTTCACACAGTCATGTATTAGAACAGACGTCTGTGGAAAGAGATTTAGGTATCATGATAAATAATAAGCTTAAATGGACTGAGCAGATAGACAAGGCAATCCAGATGGCTAATGGAGTCCTTGCTCAACTCAAAAATGCCTTTAAATTTTGGACAACGGACAACTTTAGAAGACTCTTCACTGCGTTTGTAAGACCACATCTTGAATACTGTACAGCAGCCTGGAATCCTTTGCAAAAGAAAGACATTAAAAGGCTGGAAAAGGTCCAACGTAGAGCTACCAAACTAGTGCCTGGTCTCAGAAATCTCAATTATTTCTCAAGATTAGCAAAAATTGGTATCGCTACGCTTGAAAGTAGAAGGAAAAGAGGTGATGCAATCCAACTATTCAAAATTGTCAGTAAACAGAGCACTGTTCACCTGCATGCCTTCGCAGATTCAAGCCAAACTCCTAAAATCAATCACTCATCGATGAATCTACGTAAAAAACCAAGACTCAGGAAGCAACTTTGCTTGTCAAAACCTAGAGAAAACTTCTTCACGAACAGAGTAGCTTCGTTATGGAACGAGCTACCGGACACTGTAGTTTCTGCAAAATCAACAAATGCATTCAAAGACAAGTTTGACAAATTCAGATCCCAGCAATTGGCGGCTAATGATACTACTATAGTGGAATAACCCATTGGTTATTCTTCTTCATCTGATTCTAATATCAGATTGTAGTCTCTCCTTCATATTCACATTCAACTTGCAGATAAGTCTATTAGGATTTTAAATTCAAACTTTCTGACACAACTTTTCAGAAAGAACATCATGAACTGTTGTACATGACTAACAGTTTATATCTGGTAATTACAGATCAAAGTGATAGAATTTTTGAAATGGAGCAGGGGAGAATATTTGGAGATGTAGAGAGTGGCCATGAGAGCATATGCTAGAACTATTAACTGTCAACGGTACTAAATTAGGTAAATAAGCAAACAGAGTTTAATAGAATTAAATAAATTATTATAAAGGAAAAAACATGGGCATGAGGGCGTACTTGAAGGAAATAGACTTGAAAAATCGCTAACAGGAACTACTTTACAAGAGCATTAAAATATATTTATAAAGGTATATGAAAATGTTTGCGGTAAATTCTTAAAGAAAGTTACCGTAGTTGAAAAAATGAAGAAGAGACAGCCTTAGATGAGTAAGGAACTAAGAGTGCTAGTTACAGAAAGGAGGAAAATAGCTAATTTATTGGACAATCAGTACAATTTTGTGTTTACAGTCGATGATGAAGATGAGGTGCCAGAGTTTAGGACAATAACAAATACGATATTTAATAGGGATATTGTAAAAATGTTTGATAGGAGTGAGATCGATAAAGATTAGAGAAATTGGATTGGAAAAAATCTATGGAAAGACACAATGTGTCACCGATGTTTCTAAAAAATTTACTGATGAATAAACATACAATGAGAGTATTGTGCTTAGTGAATAGGGTTTGGCTTACATTACCCCGATATTCAAAGCAGGAGATAAGTTAAATGCGGAAAACTACAAATTTTTGTCTTTGATGTCAGTGTGATGTAAAATTATGGAATTAATAATTAGAGATGAGATGATAAGATTTTTTTATAAGAATACTTTGATTTCGAAGCACTAACATGGGTTCGTAGGGAAAAGGGCCTGTGTAACTAATTTAATGGAATGGCAGAATCTAATACAAAAAAAAATAAAAGGTTATAGCGGTTAACAAGTGTTGGGTTCAGGATAAACGAGGATATATAGAATTGAGTCGAATGGAGTAGAAATTGGTAATAAACCGTACAAAAGTAAATTGAAAGCTTTGAATATTTTTGGTGAAAAGAAGAAAAAAGAGGTGTAAAATTAATTTAAAATAAATTTCGAATTTTTCAATTTTTAATTTAAAAAAAAAAAATTAATTGTTTCTTTCAACTTGCCATATTTAATGCTAGGGTCTATCTCTCCCTGACAAAGTCTGCAATTTTCCTTAGGGACAATATGCTGCGCAAATCTTCTGTTAATCTCGTGTCGCAACGCGGGTAACTAAATAAAGGGCCAACTGACGGGCAAAAAGTTAGTAATACGACGTAAAGGACGCTTCTTCTATTTTCTTTATTCTTCTCTACAGTTTTGCATATTTATGTCTGGCAAACCATTAATTGTACGCTGTAATTATCTACTTGGTATACATTCCGTTGCATAACCTTACGTAATAAATAGCTCATCCAAATTTTCTTCGAAAGACTTCAATTTGTCTTGATTCGCGCATGTCCTTTCATGTTACTTTACAAGTCCAAACTTTGCTCATATCTACCTCTTGTTTACAAATGGTGCACTTATTTTCACTGACCACCATTTCTTGGGCGAACTTCCGTATTAATTGATTGAACAATGTTATTTCCTAAACTCTCTTCAAACAGTCATTTCCACCAAAACCATTCTTCTTTCCTTTTCGCCCCATCATTGGTAACATGCCAACCACTTGATGACCATCCTTGATGACTCCTAACATACTGGACTTCATGCCCCATTACTTCTTTCACTAGGATAATTATTTCCATAGTGAAAATGATTTCATACATTTCATACTTCTCCAGCAATTTTTCACCATATTTCCATGTCTTTTTCTTTAGATTTTTTTTTTCAATTTTTATCAGGCACATTGAAAATAGTATTTTTTACAGATTATTTATTTGGTGACTTGACTTGAAAAGATAATTTTGGCTCCACTTCTAATTACAGAAGACAGTTCATATTATCCTTTATTTGTCACTAAATGGATCAAATTGTTCAGCTTAAAATATTAGATGCTAATGAGGCTGCCAAGTGCTTTATTAAATAGTTTGTCGACATGATGTACCAGATGTACATAAGCAAACTGTAACTTACATTAAAATTTAATTTAATGTAAGTTACAGTTTGCAGACTCGGAGAAAAGGGCAGTGATTCTTGCTGACCTTAACAATATAAATCTGTATACAGAAAAGATGAAACGAGGAAGAGCTGTTGCAATAATAATTATCCAAGTAGAAGACAGCCATCAAGATAATTGTAAAAGGAATTTTCAAAGCTAAGTAATCACGTTGAAATTAAAGAAATTTAATTTCAAGATCAGAGTTGTTCAAAAGTCATAAAGTCAAGTCATTTGACTTGTAATTTTTTTTTAAACAAGTAAGCTGATTAAAGTTTTTTTAATTGTTTTCTTTTTAAAATTTCAAATTTTTAAAAAAAGAAATTTAAATATCTATATCTTAATCGTTTCAATAATTACATATATAATAATAATACAATTACTTTTTGCTAAATTTTGATAATTCTAATGATTGTAAAATGTATTTTATTTGATGTTTGGTTTTTTTAGTTTTTTCAATAAAGTTGTGAAGAAATTAAAATTCTTTTATTTAGAAGCGCCACGCTATTAAATTGGTGATAGCGGTAAAAATTTTATCTATTACGAGATAAGCCAAAATTTTAAAAAACTACCACGTGTGTTAGTTTAAAGTGTTGTTTTTTTAAATAAAAAATTAGGAGTATGCAAATTTTTGAAGGGTTCCGCCCCGTATTTTTGATAAGAAGTGGCGTGTAAGTTTAGGACTATGGATGTTGTTTGATAAGTATGGTATGGATGTAGTGGCGAAGAGTCCTGGAGGCTTAGGTTTTCAGGTAATGGGCTCTTTTGTGATTTCTTATCCAGCGAATGTGTTGGAAAAGAAGGAGAAAATGGATGGCGAGGCTGAAGCTTTTTGTAGCGGACCTAAACCGACTCCGAATGATGTAAAGCTTGTTTAACTTGCATTTGTTGGTAAAATGGTGACACCAGAATGTATTGAAGAATTGAAGCAGCCCAGTTTTGGAACGCTTTGGGGTGATGAAAAGGGATATAGATTCGGAAACAGGGAATCGATGCGAGCATTTGAGAGGGGTTTTGTTGATTTTAACGAGAGTGAAGCGCCAACGAGTACACTTGATGATGTTAAGCCAAATGTTACACGTGCCGAGGTTAATCCGATGATAACACGTGTTAATGAAAAGCATGCAAACACGATGTTTAAACCAAAAGGGAAACGTATATGATAGTTATACAAGTAGGGAGTCGACTACTAGCGTGTATGGAGTGAAGGAAAGGATCATGTCAAAGAAGAGGTGCAGAACATTCTGGCTTACCTTATTTAAGCTCAATCAAAACTGCACCTGCCTCAGAAATGTACATGAAAGACTCGGTCTTCAAACCAGCCCAGTCTAATTGAAGAACAGATTTGGAAACCTGGTGGAAACGTTTAGAATTATATATTAGCCCTACGAAAAATCCGTCGGCTAATTTTCGCAATACACTCCTAATCGGCACTGGAACACAATTTCAAAGGTGAAGTTGAGGTGATTGTGGTTAAGAAACTAATCTATGACTGCTTGTTAGGATTCAATGCCAACGCCAAGTAAAATCTCATAATTTAAAATTACTAATTAGAAACTTATATGTTCATTATAAAAATGAAAGTTTATTTTCAAATTTTTTTTTCACATTTAGATTTAAGTTTTTTTTCAGTGCGGCTAATAAGATCACAAACTCACAGGTTTGCTCTAAAAAAAGTAAGATTCAAATGAAAAAATTAGAATGGTTTGTAAGTTATTTTATTTTGTTTTTTAAAATTAATAAAATTTTAACAAGATTTTTTAATAACTCAATATTGCTTTGTAAAAGTGTTGTTGATTACAAATTTTTGGCAGTTGTTGTTGTTCTGTGTGGATAATCAAGTCATCGATTTCTCGTTTGAAAAATAAATGTACATCTTATTCTGTGTATTTAGATTCTTATTTTTTCATAAAAGAGTAAAATTTTCCCCGTTATTTTGTTAATTTAAAAGACTTTCATTTACATCTTACCCTGAATATCATTAGTAACATATTCAAAAGGTTCAAATATTTTAACATTTTCAGTTAGTTAAAAAAATTCGTTTTGGTTAAGTTTTAATCTGTTATCGTCGATTTGATCAACTGCATCGTTTAAAGCATATAATTTAATGTTTGTTATTCTTTTCAAGAATTTTATCTAACTTTTCCATCTATATTTGATAAATTAAGTAAATGCGTTTTAATTTTTATCGCGTAAATAATTTGAAAAATCTTTCTCTAACCCATATTATGCTGCAATTTTAGTACATCTAGCTGGTGTACGTTTTTTTCTGACTTAAGGCTTTTTTTACAAAAAGTTGAATTAAATGAGCAAAGCTGCGCAAATATGTATTCTGAGTAATTGATTGTAGGTCAAAAGTAATCGTTTCATTGTCTGAACATGAAATTTCACTATCCTCTTCTGAATCTGTATTCATATTAAATTTTCACAATCGTCAATGTCAAATTCGCCAACTTAAATCAATCGAAATAATTAAATTCTTAAAATTTAATCTTTTGAAATACCTAAATTAATCAAAAGTCCCATTTTTAGAGTAAATGATCCATTATAAATTTTCATCAATTAAATGAGCAGTTAAACTGAGAAACGATAGTAATCTACGATCAGTTCAAATTTCAAGTGTCAAAAAAACGAATTTTGACGAAAATTAATGATAATCTTAGGCTCTCATTTATTGATGTCTTTGCATTCTTAAATTTGAAGTTCTTGTATTCAGAACCAATTGATACCATAACAGACTCAAAAAATTTCAGAACGTTAAATAATATTTTAGAATTAGATTTTGAATATTAGAAAAATATGCAATTAAATGACTGGAGAAATAAAAATAATGAATTGTAAATTAAAATCAAAAATCTTGTTCTATAATTAAAGGAGGAAAGGGACCATTCGGATCTTTCCAGAAAAGAGGGCTTTAACCTGACTTTTAAGAAATAAAGAATTTCTCCTATCACACACCTCAATATAATCGATTTACGCTCTGAGTCTGTAATATACAGCCAATTGAAGATATTGACTAAAGGATAGCTAAAGGATATTGGCTAAAAATTTTGTTCGAATGTACAAAAAAAATTATAGAAAGATTACAAATACTTTTGAAAGAGATTATTAGTAGACACTAGTCTGAAAATTTTATTCGAAAAGTAAAAATAAATAGATATTTAGTGGTTCCAGTTTAACTTTACTTGTGTATTTTTTTAATTTTCTGAGATTTTGTAGTAATTTAGACCGAATTGTTAGTTTTTGGTATTAGGAAATATCTTAATTAAATTTAGACTTGTATTTCAACGTTATTTAATAAACACTTCTAATAAAGCAAAAAATATTGAGTGAAAACTCAGATTTTTATTGTAAAACATGTTTATTTTTTATTTGGCTGTTAAAATTGCAATATTTAAAAGGAATAAATTATGCTTATTATTTTTATTTAAGAAAATATATTGAATTTCTAAATGCTTTGAAAAAGGATAAAAAATAAAAAATAAAAAAAATTCAATTTATAACATTACCAGAATATTTCTCTCAAAAAATTAATGCGGCATTGTTTTTGTAGAATTTGTATTAAAAAAAATTTTCTTCGGTTTGAGAATCTAAAATAATATTGAGTCTTAAAATCATTAAAATTTTCTAAGCCTTGTTGATTTAAGTATTTGACATTCAAACCATCTATGAAAAATTCGTACAAGGAATTATCAAATGCGTGCAAATATGGTGTAACATCACTTAGATGATAAACAGATAAAAAGAACTGTAAATAGTTTTCTGTTTATGTTTTTATTTCAAGCCAAGTTCACGATTCCTCCACAAATTAATCCACAAATAAAGATCATAAAACTCTTTCAAAAATTCTGTTTTTATATCATCAGATTCCAATTTATCTTTGCACAATTGTTTACTAAAAATACTTAATAAGTCAGATTATTCTGAGATTGAAAAAAATACTTTTAAATTAAAAATTAATGGGTCAAAGCTTTTCATAATTTTAGACAAAAATTTAGAAGAAATATTTTTAGAATCATGTGCAGAAATCATAATAATGTTTCATGTAAAAAAAATAAATTATGCTAATTTTTAATAAAATTGTATCTGTTTTCGAGCAATTTGGAATTAATTATGTTTGTACTAAAAATCTTATTTTTTTATTCGAAAAAGAAAAAAATCTTATTTTGTTATTGGATAAAGAAAAAATTTCAATTTAACACAAAAAACCGGCACTGATTATACTGAGTTTACGGTATACTAATCTTTATTGAAAAAAAAAAATTGAGTTCTTTTTAGAAAAAAAAGTATGATGACTCCAAAAAAATCTCTTAATTTTGCCACAAAATTCTTAAAGATTCTTTAAAATTTTGTTGTCTGGAAATTTCCTTAGCTCTGAAAACACATGCAGTAATTTTGTATTTATCACAAATCACTAATGTGATTGTTCCCATCACTTTTCTTTAACGTCGTAGAGCTCAGAATAATTTAGCCAAATTAGAAGATTGAAGTCTTGCAATTTTCAATGTTTTGGAGATTTTACCTCCTCAAAAATTAATATTAGAAAAGTAGGATTTTAAATTTGTAAAAAATAAAAATCTCAAAATATTTTAGTCTATTTAAATGATCATCATATTACTTATCTAAAATTACATGCCCTACCACACTTTTTTTGAATAGGAACTGCTGAAATCCTAACCCTAAACCCTAACCCATTCTTATAAATAGTATTTAAAGAACTTCCCTAAGAATTACTAATAACTAAACCATTTGAAATAATCTGTTGATTGTTTTCAATTTGAGGTTTTCGTCCGATTCTACATTTCCACTTTCGCCTTCAATTGATTCAATCGTAGATTGTACAATCCATTCATCATTCATTATTTGATAACCTGAGTCACTGTTGTGATTTCAAGCCAGTCTTAGAGAGAAACATTGCTTAAATTCAAACCGAAGGCATTTGAGTCGGATCGATTTTACATAAATCGATTTCATTGAATATTTATAATACTAATTTATACATATTTTTTTTAAGGTGTAATTTAAAGGTTTTTTAATTTTCGAGGAACGAGCGGTCGCGTGACGAGCATATTAAGTAGACGTGAGCATGCGTACAGAATATAACGTACTTTTTAAAAAGAATTCTTGACGAAACTAAGATTAGTATATAAAATAAAAATACATGTTATTTTTAAAAGAACACAGTATTTTATATTTATGCAAATAAAACCTAACATTTTTATAAATTAATTAATTAACGTCTTGTTACTCGCAATAAAAAGCCCAGCTTTTTTATCTTATTTTAAATAAAAAGAAGATAAAAGATATTAATTAGTTGTCAATTGTTTATTTCCGGAAATAAATTTAAAATCTTATCAAGCCGAAAAAAAAACTAAGACAACAATTAATTGTGTTTGTAAATTTTTTTCAAAATTGAAAAATCTAAAAATTCTATGACCGAATATTTATTGTACTTGGTAGACCTTTTGCGTACTCTTTATTACAGTCAGGAGTTTATTCGAAAAGCCAATTTTCGCTTAAATACACTACAAATAAGTTTCTTTGTTTGAACTCGAATCTTGACCGATCGAGCCATTTATTTTTGAATAATTGTTGAATAATTGTAATATTGTCAAAATGCTGTGATGTTGTTGGATTTTGAATAAAAACAAAAATTTTATCTCTTTTTTTGTCTTTTTAAAATTTCGAAGTGTTTTCAGCAAACGACTCTTTTTTCTACGAACCAGAACACTGAAATAAAATCATTTGTTTTGTCTTTGAGGCATCAGCAACTAAATTGTGCAGATCAAAATCTTAATCAAAATCAATATCTTGACCATAAGTTGCTTGAAAAACTGGAAGAAGCATAAAAGTAGCTGTCTCACTTTCGCTCATTATTTAAGTTTTTAAATTTTTTTGTTAGGAGAAAATTTTTTAACAAAAAAGAAATTTTTAATGTTAATTAATATTAAATTATAAATGAGAATTAATTAAGTATAAAAATAAATAAGTATCTTTTATTAGTTAATTTATCAGGAAATCATTTTTAAAGATTATTAATAATATAAATGAGAAATTAATAAAATAAGTTTCTTTTGATATACTTTGCATATAAAAAAATTAAATAACGTACAAAAAATTTTTTAAAGATATTCGAATAAATTATATTATATATTAAATATATTAGATTTTTTTACAATTAAAATTAGATACAAAAATTCATTTATTTAGAAACTGTATTAATTAGCACCCTTTAATAATTTTTTACGTAGATCTTTTTAAGTTTTGGATAGAAGTTGCTATGTAAGGTGCATATGCCAGAAAAAAGGATAAATTTAAAATTTTAAATTTTATTTTATTAATGTAAAAATTTATTGATTATTTTGGGATTACAAAATTTCTGGTATATGGTAAATAGTGATTTCATCTAATTTGAAGTCACCTAGATTTACTATTTGCAAAAGCGGTTAAAGTCTGTAGAGCCATTTTTGCATTAGAAAATCATTAAAATTTACTTTCAGAGATTTTCAGAGAATTTTGGTGACAAAAAGTTTGTATTAGCTGATTTATTTTGCAGATCAATTTTTAGATCAAAAAAAAAGTATTTCGAATTTAAATTTTTGTTTTTGTTCTTTGTTCCAAAGTTTATGACGCAATAATAATCCTTGAATTCAATTAACTTAGATGAATTAATTGATTTTTAATACTTTATTTTTTTTTCATAATATTGAAACTTATGATTTGATCCCCAACAAATTTTAAAACAAGTTCATTTATTTGTTTTAAATACTCTTGAACATCATAGTATCATGTATATTTGCTTATAAAAAATACTAGAGAAAAAGTGTAAAAAATGAGTTAATTTATAAAATTTAAGAGACAAAAGCACTATCATAATCCGCTGTTTGTCAATCTGGATAAAATTTCAAAATGAACAAAATAGAATAAATTTTGCAAAAGTCTAATAGAACTTTCTCAAATTTATTTCTTATAAGTAACATGAAATTTAACAAAATCATTTAAAAATAAACTAAATCATTTTTTCGATTAATCAATTACAAAATCAGTGACAAACATTAATTTAACTCATCTGCAAAAAGAACGCGTCTTGTCTGTTTGGTAAATTTATTTGGTGAATTATTGATAGAATGAGATCTGATATGGCTAGTTTGCTGAGAATTCTTGATGGGAAGAAAAGTTGATAAACACTGTCTATTATTATGATTGAAATGTGTCACAGACTTTTCAAAATCTATACTCGATTCAATATTTTTCTCATCCGATTCGCCCACAGACCCACTAGCTTTCTCAAAATTGTTCTTGTCATCACCGATCGATTCTTCAGATTTTTTTTTATTTAAATTATTTAAATGAAAATAAAATTTGTTATAATATGAGCTTATATTTTTACCATTTTTACCATTGTCAATCGAGTGGTCAAACTTTCTATCACTTTTAGCAAAATTTCTGCGCAAACTCTCCTGATACAAATCGACATCTTTCCTTTTACAAAACCCCAAAGACTCATTTTTAATTGAATAATCCTGACGTGATGAAGGAGAACAAGAATCTCTACATCGACCATGTGAATTGTTACTAGAAAAACTTCTAAAAGTAGTTGAATTAGATCTAATAAAATTTTTGTTCAAAATATCATTTTTGTTCCTATGTGTCCAAACTGAATCTTCTGAATCCGAACAAGCATAGTCTCGGTGCAAATTGTTCAAGTTTCTATTTATTTTTTTGAAAGATGACCGTCTCTGAAAAACATCATTGGTAAAATCTGTGATCTTCTCCGCTTGAGGTCTAATTATTTCCTGTTTTAAATTGGGTGGCATCGAAAAAGATCGACTTGGATTGGATCTATTCAAGCTATTAAAATAAGACTTAAACTTTTCCAAATCAAAAATACAATCACCATTTCGGTCTTCTTTCTGATTTAGTTCTTCTTTAGCAATTGGTTTAAAATTACAATATGGAACCCGATTGCCTATTTTGACCGGGTTGGGTTTAATAGAAGAATACTGCTGATTTAGGTTTTCGTGTTGATGGTGAATTTCTTTTCTAACAAAACTGCTTTTATTTGATTCACTATTTGGTTCCGTACTTCTTGTTCTTCCAGTTATTTTGACGATTATTTTTTTGGGCTTTTTTGAAGCCGTCTCTAAAGAGTTGACCGCATTCAATATTTCCAAAACTATTTCGGTACTTTGCACTGGTTCAGTTAAATTATTCGAGTTTGACTTGGACTTTTCAATTTTTATGGGCAGTTCTTTTGAGTGTACCTTTTCTTTTTGCCATGATGGTGAATCAAAAGAATGAGAGGAACTCATTGAAATATTCTGTCCGCTTTTTCGGCTTAGTGAATTGAACATGGTCTCAGTATGGTTCGTAACAGTAAATTCATTGCATGGTTCAATTAAGTTATTTGCATCCGAGTCTACCAAATCGTTTATTTCGATTATTTCCGTGATTTTGATGAATCGGCGAGGGTCCTTTTCACAATTTTTGTTAAATGTTAATTTTTTAATTAGTTCCTCAGATGAACGATCTTTATTTGAAAAGTCCACTTTGACATTTTCGGCATTTGATTGCTTTGTGTTGTTGTCCATTTGAGAACACTTCATTTGATTTGGGGCTTTAAATGGGTTCTTTAGAATTGAGTTATCAGAGGCGATCTCGTCTCTATCGGACGAGTTCGAGCTTGAATCGGGATTTTTGCTCATTTAGATAATAAGAAATGTTTTTTGATTTTGATTTGTATTTTCATGTTCCTATCGAACAATTTAGATCGATTCTTTCCGCTCTCTAAGCTTGGAAATATTCAATATCATGCTTGTTTTTGCTGCTAGAAGCAATCAATTCTATTGTTCTTTAATTGCTTCTTTTTTTTGGTAGATTTCTATTTAAAAAAATTAATTTACAATATTTTAAATTAATTCTAATAACCAAGGCCTAATAATTGATTGTATTTCCTCATAAAATAAAAATTTATTTTCATAGTCTGTATAAAATTTTACAAGATTTTAAAATAATTCAAGCATTTGATTATATTGTCTTAAAGATGAATTTTAAGATCATCAGCCCTTTAAAAAAGGTGATAGAATCTATTTTTTTTAATATTAAATTTAAAAAAAAAATGATTTTTAAAAGAAAAATTAAAATGTCATGACTATTTTTTTTAATAATTTTTGTCGTATTTTTTGAAGGATGAGCTTGAAAAAATTCACTTTTTTGTTTTACCAAGTCGATTAGTAAATTTCTTAAAATTTAAAATTTTATTGCTTATTTTTAAACTCTTCGTTTTTTTGATTATAATATTTCTTATTTTATTATACTTTAGAACATTTGTTATAATTGATTTAAAAACAAAAAAAAATAAAGTTCTTTGAGTGCTATTGTTATTTTTAAACTGTGGAAAATTGTATAAATTACTAGATATTACTTACATAACTTGCTTATTAAAAATTTTATTTCAACAAAAAAATTTCTCATTAATAATCTTAGCAAAAATTAGGTAAATTTTTATATCCCTTGTTTTAAATATTTTTTTTCTAAATATATAAAACCTAATAAATTATTAATTTTTTATTTTTGCTTCTTAAAATCCAAATATTAGTGCATAATTATTTTAATAATTTTGGATTATTTACAAGGATCTAAGTATTTCGAGATTTTACCTTAACTGTCTTGAATGGGCTGACTCTCCTCTTTGTCAGGATTAAGATTAAAAAGGTCTTTTAAAAATAAAGTCAGCATTGAGACTTCAAAATTATAATTTTTAAAAGTTTTGAATTTTTAAAGAACATTTAATTCGAAACTACCATAAATAAAGAGAACTTAAAAAATCTTCTTAAAAATCAATTTTATTCAAATTCAATCATTTGAGTTATTCAAAGATTTTTTGGTGGAAAATTTTATGAATAAAGATTTTATTATTTTGTTTTTGATAGAATTAAACAAAAAATTTCTTTTAGTTTGCCTTTTTATAATTAAATTTAAAGACAAAATTTCAAAATATATGTTTTAAAATAATTAGACCATAAAATACACAGAAATATATGAAAATATTCTAAGTTTTTAAAAGCTGATTGAAACGAAATTCTTTATCTTAATTGCACCTCGTCTTAAAAGCAAAATTTTTCGAAATAAATGTCCCTTTAAACTTATTTTTCATTTTTACAGATTACAGAATTAAAAATGGCAAGAAATTTTCCCTCTAAAATTTATTTAACTGAATTTTTAATTTAAGTTAAAAGAAAAAAGTTATTTAAATTCTCCGTTGATTTAAGTGGTACTTACGCTTCTAATTTTAATAATAGATTCTTCGATGATTTTTTAAATTATTATTTTTTTTATCTTAGTTGGGTTAAATTTAATTTTTCTGAAATCAGGATCACTTGAGAGTTTATATTTATAATAATTGCTGTTCTTATTTTAGTTTTGAATGAGTGTTTGAAATTTTTTTGGATTGTCATCGAAATCTATGAGCCTTATTTGTTTTGTTATTTGTTATAATTGAAAATTTCTTTCATTCACTCATTGTATTTAATTATTAGATAGTTCATTTTGGTTCTTTTAAAAAGTTGATTTATTTTTGATTGTGATACTTGTCTGATTATGATTACAGAATTCGAATGAAATAGTGTTTAAAACATTTTAAGCTACTAAGGTTTAAAATAAATCAAAAAAGGGCAGAAAAAAAGGGCAGAAAAAAAGGGATCAAAAAGTGTTTAAATTCAGATGCCAGTGAAAAATCTTAAAATTAGAAATTGAAGACTTTATTGAATATTTTGAAGAATTTCAAGATTTGAAATTCAAATTTTACAATTAAATATTCCTCTTTTTTATTTACATTCTAAAAATCGATATAAGATCTCCCAAAAGGATCAAAGGTTTAGTTTTTATAATAAAATGTTCTTTCAGATTTGATTCAAAGTTGCTATCAAAAAAAAAATAGTTTAAAAGATAAAACAGACTTGAGTGACAAAAATTTAAAATTATTTCCCAAATTTTTCATAAAAAGATAACAATAATTCAAGTGAAATTAATATTTCATAAAATTAAATAAAAATCTTGATCGATTAAAACAAATTATAAAAATTTAATTCCTATGAATTAAATTTACATTAGAATTTTAACTATTGGACTTCTTGAAGAACTGCACGAGGAGATTGTTTATGCATTGTACGCCGAAAATCAGCTTTAAAAATTAGAATAAATTAGAAAAATATTATTTAGCAAAAAAAATAAGATTTACCCATTAAGTTATGATCACGTCGTATTGGTCTTCTACGACCTGGACCATTGGTATTCGGATTCGTAGCTTCGAAAATTTTACCACTTTGAAGTGCTTCTAACAAATTGTCCATAACACCGGTATCGCCATCACCTCCATTAGCACCCGACTTTATAAATTTCTCTTTCTGAGCCTTTCTAACTTGTTTTTCTTTTTCTCTAATTTTTCGTTCTTCTTCAGCTCGGCGAATTTTTCTTCTGTTTCTCTGAATTTAAGGTTGTCACTCAAACACTGCTCAAACTGGTGACAAAAAGTTCTCAAATCGGTAAAAAACTCGCCCAGCGGGTACTTTGAACAGTCAAATGTGTAAAATTCTGCCAATTCCTTGTAACAGTCATTCATTTTGTTGAACATACAATCTAGAGTTTCGTATCTAGTACGAGCATCACTCGAAAAAGTCTCCATTACTTCCAAATACTTGTCTGTTGGATCGAGTCTATTTTTGAAATTTTTTATGTCCAATTCAAGGTTGTTTATACTTGTTTTCATTTCGTTTAGACTTTTCTGAATAATTGGTCCATCGACTTAAAATATGAAAATTAAGTAAAATAAAAATTTTAATTTTTCCTTTTACTTTTAGATGCTTGTTCTAGGAATGCATTAAAATCATCGTAAAAATTTTCAATATGTGGATGTTTTTCAGTGATTATTTGAGAGACTAAATGTAACAGTGTTCGTTTGTTATCATTTGCTTTGGTACCAAAAAACTTTAAAAAATAATTCATTTGTTTTAATAGTTGATTTTTTTTATTAACTGATTGATTAAAAAATATAAAAATATAACTTAACTACAGCTTATACAAATAAATCTATATAGAAGAGTGCTTAATTGTAAAATATTTACACAATTCTTTCAAGTTTTTTTAATCTGTTTCTTTTAACTGGACAGTTACCGTAAACCCTTTCGAGATAGTGCCAATTTACAGAACGTGATCTGGTCCTTCTGCACTTAAAATTTGATATTATTAATGTTTTTTCTTTGTTTTTTGTACCAAAATTCACAATTATTTTTTTTAATACTACATATTTTAATTTAATTTTAAATTTTACAAGCATGGTCATGTGAGCATTTTCGATGTTTGACCTAGCATTTTTACAGGCTTATTTAATTCTAACGCCACGTCAAAACATGATAAGCGTTTTTTATGCACGCATCAAAAGAGGGCGGATTTTAATTTAGTGTCGATGGTCACTAATGCACAAAAACCAAAAAATCAAAAGTTATCCCATGCAGTATCTCAAAAGGGTTAACGGTAAATGAAATTCTGTTTCACTTCCAAGCTTATAATAAAAATATAATCTTTAATCCTTACTTTTATTTGGAATTTATATTTTTTAATGGAATATTTGAATGAAAATTCAGAATACCTAAATATTATGAAAGCTTTAATATTCTTATTAATGAATCATGACATCATATTTTTTAAAAGAAAATTTTCATAAAGCTCTGTTTCTTTTCTTGCTAATAGCTTTTAAATTTTTTAGCTAGTTAAATTTTCTTAAATCAAGAATTTTAGGAGAAAAAAAATTCTAAATTAAATTTAAAAGTGAAGACGAAGTAAAAAAATCGAACCTTTGGAAGATACTTCATGTCGAAGCCAATTGATCCCTCTAAGCTGCTACTTCCACTATTGAGAAAATTTCCCACAAGTAAAAATACTTCCAGCAATTTTTGGAATTTTTCGCTATTTTTAACATCGATACAAGCTTGAGTTCCAGCAACCAAGTCAACTCGAATCTCATCTTGTTGTTCGTGAAATTTACATTTGAATATCAGACTTTTAATACGTTTTCTCAAGCCTTTTATTTGAGAAATCTAAAATAAACATTTAATTAAAAACATGGAAATTTTAACTAATTTAAAAATAATCAATAAAATAATAAAATAAAACTTACTATGACCAAAAATTTCTCCGATGAGTCTAAATCGTCAATATTCTCTTTCAATTCTTGATATTTAGCTAAAGTCTTGTCTTCTGGCAGAAATTTTTCTAGCTGCTCGAGAGAACTCTGTGACAGCTTGTTCAAGTCACATTTCATGAGCCATTCGAAAATTTCTTTCGGCTCGGCTTTGAATGATTTTAATAAAATCGCTAAAAAATGTTTATTAAAAAAATTATTTTGTTTAACAAATTTCTAAATTAATTACATAAATTTTGTGCTTGTTTATCATCTAGATATTTTAGTTCCTTTGCAGTTTGTTTTCTTTTCAAAGTTAGTTCTTCATTACCTTTTGCCTCGACCAATTCTTCAAATCAAAAATTTTAATTAAACAGATAGTTCCAATGTTCTTTTTGTTTTAATAATACTGGCTAACACAGACAGCAGTGAAAGACGTAATCAGTTTTTAATAAGATATAATTTCAGGAATGATGGGAGCAAGTGGTATAATTTTTTAAATAATAAAGTTTCAAGAATTTAAATGATATTTTATGGAAAAAAAATATTTTTTGTTACTACTCTTCGAAAATTATATTTAAATGATAGAAATTAAAAAAAATTGCTACTTGATTTAGCTGGTTTTGTAGAAAAATTTTCGGTCAAAACTTTAAAGATATCATCGCTGGCAAATTTTTCTTCATTCACTTTGACCCAAAAAGAATTCTCTTTCAAACGATTAGTTTGAATTTTATTCCAATTAATCCTCTTCAAAGGTTGATCAACGCAAAATTTTTTTTTTTCCTTCATTCCGAAAGGAAGAGAATTCACTAAATATTTAAATTATAAATAATAATAAAAATAATAATATAAGACTAAAAATTACTTGGAGGAGGAGGTGGACCCCTTTGAATCAACAGAGGTGGTGGTGGTGGACCACCTAGCATTGGAGGAGGCGGCGGTGGAGCTGGTGGTCCTCCAGAAAACCCTGGTAAAGGTGGGGGTGGCGGGGGTGGCGGGGGTGGTGGTCCTCCAGTAAACCCTGGTAATGGTGGTGGAGGCGGAGGAGGACCACCAGTAGGAGTTAGCAATGGAGGAGGTGGAGGTGGCGGCGGCGTCGGTATTGGCGCCATAGCCAACTGGTCTGAATCTTGTGAAGCTAATTCTGCACTCAATCTCTTGTTCAGCAAAGTTTCGATTTCACCAGCAACATCATCAGGAATCTTTTGCTTCAGCTGGTTCAATACATCTTCTGTGCATTTCAACTTGATATTTAGTGTATGACACTTAGCTTCCAGTTCTTGTTTTTCGGAAACTGCAGTCTCAAGTCTTTTTGAATTAACTACAGACATTTTTCCACTATGGTCAGATATTTCATTTTGAGCTGACTCTTTAAGTGCTCCTATTGATCAAAAATAAAATATAAGAATACAAGTTTTATTTGGTTTTGGTAAAATTTTTAAAAATATAAAACATTATTACTCAGCATTGAGTCAATATCGAAATCCAATTTTGGACCATAATTAAAATCGGGATCACGTCCATCTTTGTGTAGAGCTATTCGAGCCACACATTCTTCAATCAATCTAAAATAAGAATAGCGAATGTGAATATCATCTCTGATTAGCAACAGATGCTGCAAAATCGACAATAGACAACATTCGGATGGCGAATCTTTTACCGAGTTGAACAAATATTCAAAGCATGTTTTTGGATCTAAATTTTTCAATTTTGATTTTAATAAAAAATAACCTAGACTAAAAAATCATTTTTGTTCCCACCTTCCCAAAAACCAACTATATTATCAAAATAGTTGTCCATTTTTTCAAAGTTGTCTTGTGCATGGCTTTCAAATATTGCTATTTGCTTCATCAATTTATCCGATTCTTTTTCCATAGAATCATCAAGTGATCCATATTTTTGTTTTAGACTCTTTTAATTAGAGTTGAATTAATTTGTTTTTTTTTTTACCAAAGGTTACATCTATGGCTAAAGCGAGACCACATCGATTAAAATCGCTTCTTAAGTGTATTTTAAAATCCAAACTGTCCGCATTACAAATCAAAGCATTTATTAAAATCATTGAGCTTATCTTTTTTTAAATTTCCAATATTAAATAAAATCAAATTTTATTAAAAAACAAATTACTTTTAATTCTTTGTCGTCATTTATAGTTAGGCCTTTAACAATCGAATAAAATCGATGATTTCCGGTGAATTTTGCTGATTCTGCAATCGCTGTCAAAACTTTTTCTTGACTAAAATTAAAAATCAGTTAAAGATTTTTTAAATTTATTAAAAGAAAAGGGATTTTTTAATTATTTTTTCCGCAATAGAACCTCGAAATCAAAAGCAATAATAAAGCAGTTCAATGAGAAAAAAATACAATACACTAGAGAAAATTTGTAATCTAAAAAACCACCTGATCATGACAGCATTGATATATTTAGTATCACGAATGCATTTAATTAAGAGATCATAAAAAAAACGAAACAAACCGAAAAAAAGAATCTAAAGCTTAGTCTTCGAAGTGATAGCTCTACCAGCAAGAAATAGATATTTAATTTTCATTTATCTTTGATTTTTATTATTTGCTAAACATTTTGAAAATTAATAATCTAAATTGCTATTCTTCAAGAATAATAATTCTTTAGAAACTTATAAAAAAATTAAATAATTTGTTTCACTTACTCTAATACAGCCAAAACAGCTAATAATGTACAAGCAACATTCATTGTCGGTGTATCATTGCAGTCGATGCAAGTAGCAATAGCCATTAGTGTAGGCTTACTATCAAGAACAACAGAAATTCCGTACTAAATAGGAAAAATACAAAATTTGTTTTTTTTAAATCCGAATCGGATTTAATTATTCTATTTAACTATTTTATTGGAAAACATTCTTACCGAAGTATTAATAAATGATTTTAAAGTTTTTATGCACTCAAATCGGATTTCTTTACTCAATTGGGTGTCTTTATCTTTAAATTCATTGTTGTTATAGCCAGACTGGTTAGATAATAAAGTGCCAGTTAGGAAATTGGAATTGTAATATTGGTTTCCAGTGTTGTTATTGTACAATATTGAATATTTTGTTTTATAGTCTGTTATTATTTCCTGTAGTGCTTGGAATCCGCTTGCCTGGCTGAATTCTTCAAGCCAACTTCACAAATTTATTTAAGAAAATTTAAAAAAAATAAAAAATTATTGCATATACACTTACCTTACTGGTTTTGAAGCAATACATACACTAATTCGTTTAATGGCTTTATAAAGAGGTTTTAGATTTTCTTTTAAATTTTTGGAATTTCGAACGGCCTCTCTCAAGTAATTTGCCATATTTGTTGGCTTGTCGTCCATTTCATTTTCGTTTTTTCTCATATTTATCAAAAGACTTTTTTTTGATTCCAATGGCAAGCTTCTCATCTTTTCAATGTCTTTATCTGATTTAAGATTAAGACCACTCTTTAAAAGTTGTTTTAATTTAAATAGATAAAAATTTTTGCTAAATATTTACCAAGATATTTTTTTCAAATTCTTCGTTTATTTGTTCAGGGTTCATTTGATCATAAATGTTGAGATTAGGGAGATGACTTGCAGCCAATGCTTGTACCGAGGACCTTTGAAAAATTGTTCAAAACAGTTGTTTTTTTTTAATTTATTTAACAACCTGAATGAAACATTATTTGCACTTGAAAAAGATTTCGATGTGGTGTCCAAGTCTGAGTCATGTATTGAACTCGAATTTTCATCAGGTTTGAACATATTTTCATCATTTATATCCGAGAATCTAAGGTCAGACGCAGATGGTCGTTGATTTTGTAAATTTTTTTTGCTACGGAAAGTTCCGACTTTGTTTATGAATGATTTAAATGGTTCTTTACTCATATTTTCACCATCTAATTTATCATTTCAATCCTAATCTAGACAAAGAAAATAATAATAAATAATTTTAAATTTCACCTTTTTAATTTTCATAATCTTGATTATTTTAAATTTAAAAAAATTGAATCAAATCTTATGGAAAAGTCACGCGTGAAACCAAGTATACATATGCAAACTGAATTAAAATCAACTCACGAACCAAAATTATTTTAAAAACTTTTAAAAAAGCTTGAATTAATTTAAATTGTATTAATGTTTTGGCAAAAAAAAAACAAAAGTAATCATAAGTTGTCTATTAGTAAACCAAAAAAGACATCTCTAAGTAATGTGATACTTTTCTCTTAGCTTTTTAATTTAACTATTTGTCATAATATTTCATTAAAAAATGCTGAGTTATATAACAGAAAGTTTATCTCATTATGGTTTGTTAAGAACTTTCAGATTCTATAATATTTCTTGAATAGTCTGTTCTTACTTTTTAATTGCGAAAAAAACAACTTTTTACTGATTATTCTCGAAAATTAAAATTTGTTTTAATTGTATTTTTCTAACCAGAATTTAAAAAAAATTATGAATTTTATTTTATTTTTAAGTTAAATTGAGCTTGATATTTCGATGCTAATTTTTTTTATCTTAACAAAGCCTAGTTAAATTACTTCCTAAATATTTCAAAAGAACATATTTTTAAAACTATTTTTAGTATAATATCATCCAAACTTTTGCCCAATTTTAAAAGGCAAATTAATGCTGCCAGTTTAAAAACTAACAATTCAAATTAAATCTGATTGCAAATAATTAAATAAGCTTAGATAAACTTAAATAAATCTTGTCTTTTGAGGGTTACCTTAGATTTTTGCTTAAATTTTGATGATTTTACTTTAAGTATTAATAAAAAAATCACACCTCTGAGTCATTGTTTTTTTTTTATCATCTTGCAATAATTTCTTAAATTACTAGATAAAATTTACATTCCATATGTTTTTATTTTTATTTATCTAATGCAACAAAAGCCAAAAAACAAAAAAAAATTAAGATGAACACTTGTTTAAATAAACCAAGAATTTAATTACTTAAAAAAAATTAAAATATATTTTATCAATAACTTTCAAAATCAGATAGTAAAAAAATTGGATTCAATTTAAAATTATATTTGATTAAAATTAAAATTTTAAAATTTCTTTAATTTTTGATTCTAATTCATTTGGTTTAAAAACACCAAATTCGGTGACTAGTCCACCTGTAATTAAATCGGCTGGAGTAACATCGAAGCACGGATTCCAGCAATTAATACCTTCAGCAGCTATTCTGACATTATTCACATGTGTCATTTCCTTTGAAGGTCGTTCTTCAATAACTATTTCAGATCCATCTTTTTTACTCAAATCAATTGTAGTTGATGGAACCGCTACGTAAAAGGGAACATTATGATATTTGGCTAGGATGGCTAGTTGGTAAGTACCAATCTTATTAGCAGTATCTCCATTGGCTACAACCCTATCTGCACCTACAACTATAGCCGAAATTTTTTTTCTAGCTAGTAATAATCCAACCATACTGTCACAAATTAATGTTGAGGGTATTTTTTCAAATACCAATTCGTAAGCTGTTAACCTTGAACCCTGATTGTACGGTCTTGTTTCGGTGCAAAAACAATGCTCTAATTTTTCCATTTCCTTCAAACTACGAATTACACCAAGAGCAGTTCCATAGCCACCAGTAGCCAAAGAGCCTGTATTACAATGAGTTAGGATGCAAGCTTTCTCTTGATCGTCTAGTCTTTTCAAAATGTCCACAGCACCAAACCTCCCCATTGATTTATTAGTCGCTACGTCTTCATCCAACATTGATTTCATTTTTTCAATTAGTCTTGTCGTAATTTAAGTCTTTTTTTATCAAAAAAATTACAAAAGAATACCCTTTTTTAAATTCATTTTTATCAGAGGTCTTTTTTCCTAAAATCAAGCAAAAATCTTTTGTTTTCTGAGCAGCATCAGCCATATTCACTGCTGTAGGTCTTGATGTGACTAAATAATCCAGACTTAAAATTTTAAGTTTTATAAATTTTAAATTTTTTTTCCAGAATAAAAAACTACCTCTCAAAAGTAAACTTTTTTATTTGATCGATTGAGTCAAAACTTCTTCTGTAAAGTTCGACTGCAATTGTTAGAACACCAGAAATTGCGATTGCTGGAGCACCACGCACCTTCATTTTATTTATGGCTTCCCATCCATCTTGAATGGTTTCAATATCAATATAGCTTGTTGTAAATGGTAACTGAAGTTGATCCAGCAATTTTAGTTTACCATTTTCAAACTTTATTGCTTCGAGAGTCATTTCAAAAAAAAATTATAAATAAAACTTGTTTAAACGATTACAAAATCTAAGATAAACGATATTTTATGTAATTGCAATTTGATTCTAATCTTTTTAATAAAATTTTGAAAATTTCACAAATAAATAATTTTTTTATCTTTCAAAATAAAAGTTGCAAAAATTCAAAAATCAAATTAATAAAAGTTTTAAATTTCTTTTTTTTTTTAGTATTAAAATTATAAAAATAAAGTAAAAAATTTTATAAGACTTTAAAAATAGTAATTTTACGAAATCGTACTACATATCCACTTTTTGTAAAGAAAAACTGCTAAATAAAATAAATAAATAAATAAACTGTTAATCTAAGGAGACATTATTATTATATTTAGATTAGATTATAGAAATATTTAATAATTTTTGTGTACCAACTAAATTGATAATTTTTCACGCTTCTCCTTAGCAAAAGAATAATAAAAAAATTTTCGAATTTTCTTATTTTTTCTCTTGATAATAATAATCGTTAGAAATCTCTTTAAAAAAAATGTCGAGTTTATTTTATTTCCTTTAAATGATTGAAATTTTCTTTTACTTGTACGAAAAGTAAGATGAATAATTGGGAATGAAACTAAAGAAAAGACAGAGTCATCAATAGAAAAGCAACCATATTTTATAACTGTTAAATCTGCAGGATTCACCAAATATCCCAAATGCAAACAATTTCCACAATGCCATTGAAATCTTTAAATGCAGCAAAACAGCAACTGTTAATAATTAACCAAAATAAAACCCAAAAGACACACTTAGAGTATGTACACTTTTTTTTAAGAACTTAATAGGAACTTTTCTACGAAAACGACCTTACAAATCAATTTGATTCTAAACAAGTGAAGGAAATACTAAATTAAACTCGTAACTTTTTGATATTATTTTCTGAAAATGAATTCAAGCAAGGAAACGAATAGTCTAGAATTGAACCAACTAAAGATTTATAAAGACTTCCCAACGTTTTTTGATTAAGACCTTATTTTTTGTTTGACAGAATCTTAATTAAATTTAGCCTTGTATTGCAACGTTCTTTTATTTCGTCAACCAGTATATTAAAATTTAATTTAGAATCAAATTTAATACCTAGAAACTTAATTTCTTTTTGGCTTTTTATTCTATTTCCATAAATTTTTAAGTTAAGATTATCACTTTCTTTCTTGTACTTAGAGAATACTACTGAACACGACTTTTCAACTGACATCTTCATTTTCCACTTTAATTAGCCATTTTCCTAGCTCGTTGGTGTATTTTTTTATCTTATTTTAAAGATTCCCCTTTTTGTTGTAAATGAAAAAAGTAACTAGATCATCTGTAAAAAGAAGAGAGTATTCATTATTTGTTTTGTTTCTTTTAGGGATATCATTAATATAAATGCTAAATAAAAGAGGACTAATAACTGAGCCCTGAGGAACACCTGCAGTTATTTGATATTCGTCGCTCAAGTGGTCATTCACATTCACCCTAAATGTCCTTGAGTCTAAGAAGGATCTAATCCAGTTAATTAAGTATTGTGGTGGATTTATTTTTATTAATTTATAAATTAAAATTTCGTGCCAAACCCTGTCAAAGGCTTTAGAAATATCAAAGAAAAGGGAACAAACTCTTTTCTTTCTATTAAAAAATCTGATTTTACTGGAATTTACAATAAAATTTAATTTATTTTAATTTATTGATAGAAAATAAAAAGCTTTTAATTGCTCAATTAAAGTGTCAACTTACCGATAACACCTAAAACAAGATAACACCTAGAACAGAATCTAAGCTATCATTTAACGAACACTCAAACTTTAAACAAGCAAATCGTCTCCCAGCAATCCGTCTGAGGAAAAAACTTTGGCCGAGTTATTTAAAAATCATATTGCTTTGTCAAAAGAAATAGTTCGATGTAAACAATAGAACTAAGTCTGCTTCTCTAAAGTACAAAGATATACAATCTTGTCATTAAATCAGTTTACTTAAATAATGGCCAGACCAATGCTTTAATGCCAAAAGTTCGTACACTCATTTTTGACTGAAGAAACCAAAAAGTCTGGCCTAAATGTGGAGACAAACATCACTTTAAAGAATATCTGAACGAAGATACAAAATGTCCTAATTGCTGTGAAACTCATTACGCTCATCTCTAGGTCCTGTGTATATCAAAATCAAGCTAAAGAAAGTCAAATTTAGTCCAAAAACACACGTCCTTCAGAGCCGTGGTCACCAAAAACTTGCCTCCAAGCTAAACTTAATGAAATGATCAAAAATATTGTAAACAAAATAATTGAATCATAATTGGAAAATCGTGACTACAATAAGCCATAAAATTTTTTTTTAAAACTTAGTCAATTAGTACAACTCGTTGAAGATTTTATTGCCATAACAGTATCCGGTTAAACCAGCATACAAATTTTAATGGAAAATAATCGAAGAATTTAAGTTTGCTAAAAAATTTTATTTATTGACAAAGATAATCCTACACATGAACCACTTAAACGATCAGACTATAAAGCAAAAAAAATAACCAAACTCCAAACTCCAATCTGTATATTAAAATAAGGTTTAATCAACAAATAGTCAAATTGAAAGTGCTATCAAAGACTTTAAGAGCAAAAATTGAAAAGGTTTTTATTCCGGCTTAGATGGATACCACACTTCGGATAGCAAACTTTGGAAAATATTGAATATTATTGAGGAGCAATTATATGAAAAAAAGGAGGGAAAAAGCACTCTTTTAATGTGCCCGACTAGTTTAAAAAATATGAATCAAACCACAGAATCATTTGCAACATTTTCGCAAGTGATCTAGCTTTAAAAAGCAAAACCGTTAAGATTTTGATGACCTCGCCTAATTAAAAACCTTTCTGAAACTTTCTTGAAAAAATTAACATTGGAAAATTTTAAGGATTTTCATGTTACCAAAAAAAGAGAACATCTAATGATCCATCTAAGTACCGCCCAATAAGCGTTACTAGTTGTCTAGGCAAGATCTTAGAACGTATAATAAGAAATAGGTTATATAAGGTCCAGGAAATGCAAAACGTCCACGCTTTCTTAGGATTCAATTTTCGACCTCAAATTCGTAATCTGCATATGTAGAAACCCCATAAAACCAATTTTTAGGCGGGGTTGAAAAAAAAAATTTTTCCGCTACAGGGGCTCAAAGAATTTTTTAATAATAAAAAGTATGCTTCCGTCCGATGAGAACCGAAGAATTCTGAACAAATTGTAGGTTTTTCTTTTTTCTTTACTCTTTTATTTCTCTTAAAAAAAGTGTTCAAAATGAGGCATTTTGAAAAAATTGAAAAAATAAGGTTTTTAATATAAATGCGTTTATGTATACAGTAATGCTATGATAAACTGTTTTCACGAAATTTTACGTGATTTTTCGTAAATTTACGTAAAATTACAAAAGTAAAAAAAAAGTAAATCTCCTAAAAATTACGACATTTTAAGTAATTTTATGAAAATTTTAGTAAATATAAACTGAAAAAATGGCGATTTTTAGGAATTTTCCTCTTCTTTTAGAAAATTAAAATGAAAATTGAAAAAAAAAATTACGAAATTTTACCTAATTTTACGTAAATTTTTATTATAAAAAACGGGAAATGGTAAATTTTAGTAAAAAAATGGGAGAAAAAAAATTCTTGTAATAAAGTTTTTGTAAAAAAAAAAATTGTCTTATCCACTTATGATCCAATTACAGATATTAGAGAATTTGAAAAAACAGTTACGCCATTAAAATGTAAAAGTTATATTGATCACTTAAAAAAGGTATTATTTAATAAAAAGATATTCATTCCTTTAAAAATTTTTAATTCTTAAGTAATTAAAATTTTCATTGAGAAAAATGGTGACTGGTCGAATAATTGCATTGGAGTTGTGTTTTTTTGAAATTTTTTTTTCTCGTTTTTTTACTAAAATTTACCATTTTTTGCGATTTTTATAAAATAAAAATTTATGTAAAATTAGGTAAAATTTCGTAATTCTTTATTTTCAGTTTTCATTTTAATTTTCTAAGAAAAGAGGAAAATTCCAAAAAATCGACATTTTTTAAGTTTTTTTGGCCCTTTTTATATTTTCTAAAATTTTCGTAAAATTTCGTAATTTTCTGGAAGTTCTAAAAAATAAAAAAATAGGCTCAATATTTATCTTCTCTAAATTTACCATTTAGTGATTCTTTGAAATCAAGGATGTTGACAGATATCATTTTGAATATATCAATACAATTTAAGTTGCTTTCAAGAATCTCTAGAGCTATTTTTATAAATTTGAAGCTTTTTCTATTATTGGGTGTTAAGTGTATTTCTACTTGTCTTAAATTTAATTTTTCTAACTGTAAGCAAGCGTCGTGAAACTCAGTAATTATTTTTCTCGTCTTATGGCATAAATCTGTTGCTTTTACTTTTTTTCCCAGGAAGCACAATACTTTTATTGAAATTATAAAACATACATCTACTGAAACCATTTTACCCAATTTTTTTTTTCATTTTCAAATTATCAAGGTATTAGTGATTGACTGATAAAATTCAATTTCTAATTCAATTTCATATCTAGCTAAAACCATGCGGTTTTAATTAAAAATATCAATAATTCATGAGCCTGTAGAACTGTCTTAGACGAGATTATAGTAATGTCAACAACTTTATTTTTCAAGACAGAGTCAACATTTTCAATAAATTCGTTTGTTTAATCTTTTTTGTTACACTCTAAAATTTGTTTATTTTTTAAAAACATTATTGACTCTTGAAAAACATGTAAAATGCCACATAGTCTTAAAAGATGAGTTGCTGCTTTACCAAACATTGCACTATTAAATAATTAATACAATAATTTGCTTAAAACTATTAATTAATTTAAAAAATTTACCTTAAAAACGAATCAAAATTGTAAGCTTTTTAATTTTTCTAAAGGTATCATAAATTGAATCATAAGTAACTTCAGCTTCTTTATCGAAGCTTAAGACTAAAGATTTTTCATTAAACATATGTACGATGTACAAAATTGCCGTCATACTTGTTACTGTTGGCGTACTTTTTCTGATGTCTTTTAGAGAATTCAAAAGAGGCTTCGGAGCACACATTAAAAATCGCTGAAAAAGACCATCGTCAAAATTATCAATTGCATCTTTAATAAGTCTTATAAAAGAACAGGGATGTTCAAGCATACAAATATTAATTTTAGGATTTTTTAATCGTGTTCTTCCACCTTTTAAGTCTCTATTAATTGTGGTTCCATTGAAAATTTGTAAAAATACTGAACGATCATAGCTCTTTCCACCATTATTGTAGCGTCCTAAAGCTCCAATAAATTTACTCCTCTCATCATAAAGTGACAAGATTTGTCCAAAATATTTTAAAAGTTCAATAATTGCTTCAACAGTTGCTCCTAATTTTGAATTATTAAATAAGAACTTTAAAAGAAAATTTATTACCATTAGCAAGCATGGACTTGGCTTCCTCAATACCAATTTTGTATTCTATTTCTTCTGGAGCTTGGGAAAAAATTTTCATAGCAGGACTTTTACCAGTTGAAGCAATTGCTAAAAGTGCTGTATAAACAATAAAGGATTCTGAATGAGATAATGTCATTCTTATCCTTGATTTGTTCATAAAATGAGAAACTTTGCAATTTCTGTAATTTCATTAGTATCCCCGCAAGAAAGCATATTTCTAGTTATAAAAATTTTTTTTCGTAAGCTTAATTTTTGTTTTGAACTATATTCAGGAAAGAATTTTATATCTGTTTAAAAATTTTATGAGTGCAGAATTTTAATTTATTCTAATTATAAGAACATGAAAAATGAAAATGCTAGGTGATAATTTTTTTATTCTATATATTAGTGCTGTTTATCAAATAAACCAAATTAATTTATTTTTTGTTATGAAAAAAATTACATATTGTAAATATGAATCCTGAAACAATATCTCAAAATTACTTAGCTTTGGACGAAATAATAGACAATGCTATAAACAGACAAGGTGATTTAATTTTCGAAAATTATTTCCAGTTTTTCATTAGAGAAGAAGCATTATATTTGACAAAAATTTTCATTAGTCATGAGAGTGAAAACGGCAAAAATTCAAACAATGATGAAGAATATGAAAACTTTTTATTGTTAAAATTGGAGAAATGTAATAGTTCAAAATTTTAATATAATTTTCTCAATAAAAATTTTTTTAAATAATCTTTTTCTGTAATTTTTGACAATTTTTAAAATAAAATAATACAAAAGATAAAAAAAATCTCAAAAAACTCAAGAAACTGAAAAAACTGAACAAAATGATTTAAATGATTAAAACAAGATATTCAATTAAATGAAATCATTTTAAAAAAAAGCAAAATTCAGTTTGTCGGATTTTTTCAGATCGTCAATACATAAAAATTTGATTTTTTGATTAAAGGAAAGGAAAGAGCTTAATGTGCTTAGGTTTTTTGATTTCTCACCCTGCTTTACCTTTTTTACTCTTTCTGGAAATGAATGAAAAGAAGCAGTTAAAAAATATCCTTCGCCTTTTGGGATAGATAATTTAGAAAGATCATTTGTAGGAACAATTTTTCCTGGTAAAAATATTTTTTTGATAGCGAAACAGTGTTGTCAAAAACTTATAATTTTTTTTTAAAGTAAGACTTATACATCAGAATTTGATCAGACTTTCATAATTTGAGACGTCTCCTTAAGGTCCTCTGTAATTCGAAGATGACTTTCTGCATTACATGAAAGGAGACTTGTCGGTTTTTATTTATTACACTCTTCATCGATTTTAAAGTTTTCAAAATGGAACGAAGTTATTTCTTCTTGCTGGACTGCTTACATAATGCATTTTTTAAGTCTATTCATGTTAATAGCAACTTCTTTTCTCCGTTTATCTGTCTTTTTTTGTAGGTTTTTATCCAATCGTGGTATTGGGTAGCTTTTATTTGTTCCTTTATTTTATTACCTGAATACAACAACAAATACAACAGTCAGATCTATCATTAAGTTAAAATATGATACTCCCTCCAACATTGTGCATCACGAGACTTTTAACAAACTTAAATTACAAGCGGTCTCGAATTGACTTTTTAAGTTGAGTGAGAAATATGCCATTCTGAGTCATTCTATTTCATTAGTTGTTAGACTGGTGGAGTAATAACAAGTGGGTTTTGAATCAAGATATATTAAATACCCAACTCCATTGTGTAATTGCTACTTTACTATTTCCTTTTTTTTCCTGAAGCTTCAATTATGTCACATGTAACACGCTTTTTCAATAAATATTTTTTTTCTTTCTTTTCAGTTTTTATAGCTTTTATTACTTTATTTTGATTTTATTTTATAATTTATTCTGAAGGAGCTCTAGCTCGGTAAGAAAAAAAAATAAAAAAATAATGACCAATACAGCGAGTAAGTTGATAATCATCAACCAAATCAAAGCTAATTTGTCTTCTTCTTGCGACAACTTTTAACAACAAATAATGAAATCATCTTAAGTCTAAGAACTAAAGCAAATATATTGCGTAAATTAAATCAAAATTTTGGTTGTAGATGCATCAGTCCTTTAAAAATAATTGACCATCTATTCACTACTCAAATATGAATAGTCTATGTGGCCAGATCGAAATATCCAAATAAATGTTGAAGTAAAGCTTTAACTAAACAAGAAAAGTTAGACTTTTGAATCTCTCTAACGATTGCTCTACATCTTTATTCTATCTGCTAATGGCGGGTTGTTGAATTATGGTGAGCTGTTTTCTGACTTTAGGACAGGGAAGCTCCATTGCTAAAATACTTTGAAAACTTGTTTCTAAAGTTTGATTTCGAAATTAGTGGTGAGGTCTAATAGATCAGAACTGTATACTTATACAAAGACATCGGACCCAATAGTCTGAACTGCTAGTCCGTTCGCTTCCGCATTCCTCTCATTTTTGACCCTTACTTGATGTGTATTTTTTTGATCCTACTGTTTGGCATCAAATGTTGGCAGAGCAATATCTTGCCTTGAAGAGCATATGCTGAGTTCTCTTTTGGTCATAGTTAATAATGCTCAAAGACTGATTTGAAATTAAATATTTATTATAAAGAAAAACAACCACACATACGTTTATAGAAATTTCAATAAAAGTCTGTACTTGGACTTTGATTTGCGACTTTAAAACAACTCTGATTAAAGTCACTGTGAATTTTAAAATTTTTTATAAAAGCTTAAAAAAGCTGCATTAATAATCAGACTCGTCACTAAAAATAAAGATATATTCCAGTATAGCTCGGATGGGTCTATACTGTAATCTTGGATAAGACGGGCTAGTTACCTGTCTTTCGGAAGCGGCTTTTTTTGGATTACGATTTTATTAGAACCCCTGTAGATGATTGTGAATTTTTAAGCTAGAGTATCAAAAAATCAAAGGGAACTAATTAAGGTTGAGGAAAGAGTGTCAATAAATTATCGGGTAAATTTAATAAAAATATAAAAATAATTTATTTGGAATGTTTATATTTTATTAAAATCGAATAAGCCTTCAATTTTGATCTTTTTTCATGGTACGTCTAAAATCGTCTAAAAAATTTAAAAAAAGGTTGTTATTCAAAAATTTTAATTTTGATATTTAAATAAAAATAAGAATTAAACTTTTGTCAATAAAATCATTAAAATCTATTTTTTTTCTTTTTTCCATTTAAAAAAATGATTAAATATTACATAAGCTGAGTAAGTAATTTTAAAAATAAAAAAATTAAACTGTTTTTAGTATCTGGAGTCTCGAGAGAAGACCCGGTATAGAGAACTGAGTTCTTGAAAGGAAAAGAGATTTTTATTAATTTTGGTTCTTAGAATTCATTTCAGTTTTATTGAAATATGAATTAAAGAAAAAAAATTAGAATAGAAATTAGAAATGTCAATGACTATTTTTATCGGCAAAATTTTAGCATTTGTATATATCTAAAATAATTCATTCAAATGATTTATTAAAAAAATAATACTCGGAAACCAACTACTTTCGAATATAAGTGAAAAAAGTACAATAGTGAGAGAAATATTTTGAATCTTAAAAAGGTATAATTAAAAGCAAATTCTAAAGAAAGACTTTTTTTGAGTCGAAATTTTTTTCTAGTCTTTTCATTGACAAAAGATCAAAAATTTTATAATAGATTTGAATTTTTAATTAAATTCTTTTGAAATTCAACTACTTTTTAATGTATGGCTTAAAAACGATTACCCATAAAATTAGGATTCCTGCGCATTGGTCTTCTACGACCTGGACCATTGGTATTCGGATTCGTAGCTTCGAAAATTTTACCACTTTGAAGTGCTTCTAACAAATTGTCCATAACACCGGTATCGCCATCACCTCCATTAGCACCCGACTTTATAAATTTCTCTTTCTGAGCCTTTCTAACTTGTTTTTCTTTTTCTCTAATTTTTCGTTCTTCTTCAGCTCGGCGAATTTTTTCTTCTGTTTCTCTGAATTTAAGGTTGTCACTCAAACACTGCTCAAACTGGTGACAAAAAGTTCTCAAATCGGTAAAAAACTCGCCCAGCGGGTACTTTGAACAGTCAAATGTGTAAAATTCTGCCAATTCCTTGTAACAGTCATTCATTTTGTTGAAAATACAATCTAGAGTTTCGTATCTAGTACGAGCATCACTTGAAAAAGTCTCCATTACTTCCAAATACTTGTCTGTTGGATCGAGTCTATTTTTGAAATTTTTTATGTCCAATTCAAGGTTGTTTATACTTGTTTTCATTTCGTTTAGACTTTTCTGAATAATTGGTCCATCGACTTAAAATATGAGAATTAAGTAAAATAAAAATTTTAATTTTTTCCTTTTACTTTTAGATGCTTGTTCAAGGAATGCATTAAAATCATCGTAAAAATTTTCAATATGTGGATGTTTTTCAGTGATTATTTGAGAGACTAAATGTAACAGTGTTCGTTTGTTATCATTTGCTTTGGTACCAAAAAACTTTTAAAAATAATTCATTTGTTTAAATAGTAGATTTTTTTTATTAACTGATTCATTAAAAAATATAAAAATATAACTTAACTACAGCTTATACAAATAAATCTATATATATAGAAGAGTGCTTAATTGTAAAATATTTACACAATTCTTTCAAGTTTTTTTAATCTGTTTCTTTTAACTGGACAGTTACCGTAAACCCTTTCGAGATAGTGCCAATTTACAGAACGTGATCTGGTGCTTCTGCACTTAAAATTTGATATTATTAATGTTTTTTCTTTGTTTTTTGTACCAAAATTCACAATTATTTTTTTTAATACTACATATTTTAATTTAATTTTAAATTTTACAAGCATGGTCATGTGAGCATTTTCGATGTTTGACCTAGCATTTTTACAGGCTTATTTAATTCTAACGCCACGTCAAAACATGATAAGCGTTTTTTATGCACGCATCAAAAGGGGGCCGATTTTAATTTAGTGTCGATGGTCACTAATGCACAAAAACCAAAAAATCAAAAGTTATCCCATGCAGTATCTCAAAAGGGTTAACGGTAAATGAAATTCTGTTTCACTTCCAAGCTTATAATAAAAATATAATCTTTAATCCTTACTTTTATTTGGAATTTATATTTTTTAATGGAATATTTGAATGAAAATTCAGAATACCTAAATATTATGAAAGCTTTAATATTCTTATTAATGAATCATGACATCATATTTTTTAAAAGAAAATTTTCATAAAGCTCTGTTTCTTTTCTTGCTAATAGCTTTTAAATTTTTTTAGCTAGTTAAATTTTCTTAAATCAAGAATTTTAGGAGAAAAAAAAATTCTAAATTAAATTTAAAAGTGAAGACGAAGTAAAAAAATCGAACCTTTGGAAGATACTTCATGTCGAAGCCAATTGATCCCTCTAAGCTGCTACTTCCACTATTGAGAAAATTTCCCACAAGTAAAAATACTTCCAGCAATTTTTGGAATTTTTCGCTATTTTTAACATCGATACAAGCTTGAGTTCCAGCAACCAAGTCAACTCGAATCTCATCTTGTTGTTCGTGAAATTTACATTTGAATATCAGACTTTTAATACGTTTTCTCAAGCCTTTTATTTGAGAAATCTAAAATAAACATTTAATTAAAAACATGGAAATTTTAACTAATTTAAAAAAAAAATCAATAAAATAATAAAATAAAACTTACTATGACCAAAAATTTCTCCGATGAGTCTAAATCGTCAATATTCTCTTTCAATTCTTGATATTTAGCTAAAGTCTTGTCTTCTGGCAGAAATTTTTCTAGCTGCTCGAGAGAACTCTGTGACAGCTTGTTCAAGTCACATTTCATGAGCCATTCGAAAATTTCTTTCGGCTCGGCTTTGAATGATTTTAATAAAATCGCTAAAAAATGTTTAGTAAAAAAATTATTTTGTTTAACAAATTTCTAAATTAATTACATAAATTTTGTGCTTGTTTATCATCTAGATATTTTAGTTCCTTTGCAGTTTGTTTCTTTTTTAGCATTTTTTCTTCGTTATCATCATTTTTTATGCCTTAATAAATTTTAATTGACTTAATTTTCTGATTTTTTATTAGGTTATATTAGTTCAATGAAAGAATTTTTTTAAAAATATGGGAGTATTACAAAATACCAAGACAATAAATAGAATAATTAAAATAGTGTGAACAAATAAGCAAAAATAAAATAGCTGCTTAATTGATCACTTTTTTAATAACTTATAATAGCGTTTTGTCCGTCAGAAAATGTAAAAAAACTATTTAATTTCATGATGAAATTAAATAGTTTCATCATGAAATTTTTAAGGCTGTTTAAATAAATTGAAAGTGTTTTTTAATGGTTCTAAGCGACACGCTATTTTAGATAATGCTGTAAAAAATAGCGAAACTTTAAAAAATAATCAAAAAAAGAGACGTCTTCAAAAATTTTGTGAAACAAGATGGCACAGTCACTATACTGTAATCGAGTCATTTTTAGTTCTTTATGAACCTGTTTTATTTTCGCTTGAAACATTGGGTGATCATGGAATATTTGATACTAAAACAACAACAGAGGCTTCTGGACTTTTAAAGTATCTGATTTCATTTGAATGCCTAATTACATGTGAAATTATTTTTAAAATTCTTTCGTTTACGAAAACCTATTGTGATTTTTTACAGACAAAAAACTTAAATTTATCTCAATTCGACAAAATGACTCGTGTATTGTTTGACGTTTTAAGGTCCATTAATACGTCAAAATATTTTGATTCGGTTTACTCAATAGCTTTAGATAAAGCTAAGAAGTTAAATATTATGGTACCAAACGAATTTAGACTATCTAGAAGGTCTAAACCAGAAGATACAAAAGAATTTTTCAAAAAATCATGTTTATGTTCCGTGTCTTGAGTATTTGACTAAAAATATTAAAGAAAGAGTAATTGAGAATTTCTCAGAGCTGATTTCAGCATTCGGTATTTTTCAAAAGAATTTTTTGATTAAACCGGAAACTGCTAAAGAAAATTTAGAGATTTTGGTAAATTTTTATTCAGGAGATATTGAAGATGACTTAAATGTGGTATTTAATGAATACCAATATTTTTCTGAATGGATTTTAAATCAGGAGTTAGTTGAATCTGTTAAGGAAGTAGAGATTGGAGAATTAGGTCTAGAAGATATCTTAATTGAATTAGAAAAAGCTAGATTTGAATATTATTTTAATGACATTAATGTTTTATATTTAACAATCGTGAAAGAAAGAATGAACAATTCTTTTCCAAACATTTTTTGTTTGCTAAAAATTTTATCTTCTTTCGCATTAACTTCAAATTCAGCTGAACGTTCATTTAGTCAATTAAAATTTATTAAAAATAATTATCGATCTAGTATGGCCAAGATCGTTTATGTAATCTAGCAATAATTCGTTTAAATAAGGATTTGAATGTAAATACCGATTACATAATAGATGAATTTGCTCGTAAACGAGAAAGAAGATTAGAATTCATTTTAGACGAAAAATAGCCATATTTTGTTATTACTTGTTTTTTTATAAAACTTTAGTTTAAAAATCAATTGTAAATAAATCCTTTTAAATATATTTAGTTGACTTTAATAAGACCACATACCCCCCCCCTGACACCCTCGCCACAAAGAGAATTTTTTTCTCGCGCCGGCCCTGATTTCATCAAAAATAAACTAGATCCAAGTGAAAATAAAATTATGAAATTTTAATAACACTTTGAGAAGACTTATATTGGCACCATATATTGACTATTATCGAGTTTGAAAAGAACAGTTCAAGATGCAATGCTAGAGCTGTAAAATAGATAAAAGACCCAGTTGTTGAAATTAAATTTTGGAATAATTTTGATAAAATAGAAGAAGGCATTCCTCGCACAAACAATTGCGTTGAACCTTGGCATAATGTTTTTTCGAAAATGTTAAAATGTCATCCATCAAAATATAATCTAAATGATTGATTACGTTTAGATTAAAATTTGACAAAAGATAAGAATATTCAAGCTAAAATTAAGCTTTTGATTTATTAATTAATTGAGTTTTTTTGATTAATATTAAAATTTTAATTTGCTATTTTAATACTTTTATTAATTTAATTATTCTGTTTTTCTACAGGTAAGATTAAACAACAAGATATTGCTAGTTTATAATTTTAATTAATTTCCTTAAAAAAATAAAAGAATTAGATTTACAGTTAACTAATTAATTCATCAGACATTTAAAAAAAAAAAATTTAAATATTATAATACATTTAAATAGAAATTAATAAAAAAATTCATAGAGGTAGAAAATTCATAGAGGAGAACATAGAGGTAGAAAAGACGTTTCAAAATATTGATGAGAAATTAACACAAGGAAAAAAATTCTGAAATTTAAAATCAGCTTTTATATAATTTATTAATATTTTAAATATAAAATTTATATCGTATTAAAATTAAATTTATCATTTAATACTTTAATAATAATTCTTTATATATCTATTTAAATTAGATCCTAAAATAAGCTTTTTAGGTCCTATGACCGCTTATTTGTGATCTATTTTAAATATGTTTATCAATTTCAAGTTTCAAACTTAAAAACAATTTGCATTTACATAGAACAATTCTATTTATCAGCAGGCGCTTATCCTAAGGTTAAACATTGAAATTCGTTAAATAACGAACCAAGCGTTTAGCCAAAATCTGTTTTTTTTTCAAGATACTTGCTTTTATCTGTGGAAAAATTTTCGGTCAAAATTTGAAAAATTTCATCACTGGCAAATTTTTCTTCGTTTGCTTTTACCCAAAAAGAATTCTCATTCAAACTATTTGTCTGAATTTTTTTCCAATTAATCCGTTTTAAGGGCGTATTGATATTGAATTTTATTTTCTCTTTCATTCCGAAAGGAAGGCTTTTGACTGATTTTTTAAATTTAATTATATATATAAAAAAAAATAAATTTTAAATTATTTTATACCTAAAAGAGGTGGTGGACCACCTAGCATTGGAGGAGGCGGCGGTGGAGCTGGTGGTCCTCCAGAAAACCCTGGTAAAGGTGGGGGTGGCGGGGGTGGTGGTCCTCCAGTAAACCCTGGTAATGGTGGTGGAGGCGGAGGAGGACCACCAGTAGGAGTTAGCAATGGAGGAGGTGGAGGTGGCGGCGGCGTCGGTATTGGTGCCATAGCCAACTGGTCTGAATCTTGTGAAGCTAATTCTGCACTCAATCTCTTGTTCAGCAAAGTTTCGATTTCACCAGCAACATCATCAGGAATCTTTTGCTTCAGCTGGTTCAATACATCTTCTGTGCATTTCAACTTGATATTTAGTGTATGACACTTAGCTTCCAGTTCTTGTTTTTCGGAAACTGCAGTCTCAAGTCTTTTTGAATTAACTACAGACATTTTTCCACTATGGTCAGATATTTCATTTTGAGCTGACTCTTTAAGTGCTCCTATTGATCAAAAATAAAATATAAGAATACAAGTTTTATTTGGTCTTGGTAAAATTTTTAAAATATAAAACATTATTACTCAGCATTGAGTCAATATCGAAATCCAATTTTGGACCATAATTAAAATCGGGATCACGTCCATCTTTGTGTAGAGCTATTCGAGCCACACATTCTTCAATCAATCTAAAATAAGAATAGCGAATGTGAATATCATCTCTGATTAGCAACAGATGCTGCAAAATCGACAATAGACAACATTCGGATGGCGAATCTTTTACCGAGTTGAACAAATATTCAAAGCATGTTTTTGGATCTAAATTTTTCAATTTTGATTTTAATAAAAAATAACCTAGACTAAAAAAAATCATTTTTGTTCCCACCTTCCCAAAAACCAACTATATTATCAAAATAGTTGTCCATTTTTTCAAAGTTGTCTTGTGCATGGCTTTCAAATATTGCTATTTGCTTCATCAATTTATCCGATTCTTTTTCCATAGAATCATCAAGTGATCCATATTTTTGTTTTAGACTCTTTTAATTAGAGTTGAATTAATTTATTTTTTTTTTACCAAAGGTTACATCTATGGCTAAAGCGAGACCACATCGATTAAAATCGCTTCTTAAGTGTATTTTAAAATCCAAACTGTCCGCATTACAAATCAAAGCATTTATCAAAATCATAGAGCTTATCTTTTTTATTAGAATTTTAAATCTTTTTCTGACTTGTATTAATTTTTCAAATCGTTACTTTTAAATCTTGATCATCATCTATTGTTAAAGCCTTCACGATTTGGGAAAAGTAATTATTTGTTCCTGTAAATCTTGCTGTTTCTGTTATACCATTCAAAACAACTTCTTGACTTTATTTTAATAAAAATTTATTTTTTTTTATTTTAAATTCAAAAATATATATATATACTCCAAGACCGCCAAGACAGCTAGTAATTTACAAACTACAGTCATTGAAGCCGTGTCATAACAGTCAATACATGTTGCAATAGCCATTGGCATAGATTTACTTTCCAATATTACATATATACCATACTAATAAAAAGTAAAAAATCAAATATTTGTGTAAAAAAATATTTATTTACATATCTATTTACTTTTGTATTTGCAAATGATGTTAAAATTTTAGTAGATTCCAATCTAATGTTCTTTCTGAGGTTATTATCTTTCTCCTTAGAATCGTATTTGTCTGATATTGACGAATTTGTTCTGACGGTAGTATTCAAAAATTTATTCGGTGAATTATTTCCAAATTTTGTTTTATAATTTATTAGAATATCTTCTAATATAGTTAATCCACCTGATAAATTAAATTCATCCAGCCAACTTTTAATCAAAAGTTTCTAGTTTAATTTTTTATCTTTTAGTATTTTATTACCTGACAGGTTTCGACGCTATGCAAATACTTATTCGCTTTAGTATTTTTAATAATTGTTTGAGGTTTTCTTTTAAATTCTTTGAATTTCGCAGCGCATCTTTCAAAACATTAACCATATTAGCTGCCTTATCATCTATAAAAAACTCATTTTTCCTCATATTTATTAAAAGTTTTTTTTTTGATTCCAGTGGTAGACTTTTCATTTTTTCAATGTCTTTATCCAATTTAAGATTTACATCATTCTTTATTTAGAATAAAAGTAATAATAAAACTCATTTAAAAACCTTAATACCAAAACATGTTTTTCAAATTCTTCATCTATTTGATCAGGTGTCATTTGGTCAAAGATTTGATCTTCAGTAAAATATGTTACATTAAAAGGTTGAGCTAATGATCTTTGGGATAAATTGAAAATTTGAGCATTTTTTTATAAACTCTACCTAATGGTCTCATTATTTGAAAATGAACTTATTCTGCTTTCCGACTCAGCTTCTTGTTGACAATTCGAATTTTCATTAGTTTTTTTAGATGAATCATCATTTGAATCATAAAATTTGAAATCTGAAATAGATTGTCTTTGTTTGGTGGCATTTTTTTTGCTTCGGAATGTTCCAACTTTGTGAATAAATGCTTTGAATGGCTCTTTATTCATTTTTAAAGAATTCAATTAATCATTTGTTAACTAGTAATATAATGATAATTTCGGCTTTTTACTTTTTACATAATTTAGCAAAATTAAACTTGATGATAAGATATTTTACTGAAATAAACGACATTGAGCAAATAGTTTTATCTTTTTATTTTTTAAATATTATGAACGTACAATTAACTTGAAATTTTTGAAAAATATTTTAAAAATTGCTCTTAGAATTTCAAGCCTAAATTTTTAATTATTAGTTAATAAATTAGTATTATGATATTTTATATTTAATTTTTTTATTTTTTTATTTTTCATTTTAGTTTTACTAAGTTCATCCAAATTTCGAAATAAACTAGAAATAAATTATCCAGTTTTTCTTGATTTTTTAATTTGTTAAATCTAAATTCAGCCTGTACAAAAACACTGCAAACTAATTACATTTTTTTTTGCGTTTTATTGCGGCGTGCATATTTCAGAAAAAATGCAGATTTTTTGCACAGACTGAATTTAGATTAAATTTTTTTTTTCATTGTAAACAACTTAAACTTTTTTAATAGCACATTCATAAAAAGTTTTATTACCATCTTACTACTTGCTCCCAATTAATTTAACTTAACTTCACTTACCCAGTTTTTTTAACCTTTTGGCGAGATTTAACTTTAAAATTAATAAACAATATGTATTAACATTAAAATTAAAATATACTTTCTAAATCAGTTTTTTCATGAAATTTAAAATTTTAAAACTTAAGAATAAAAAAATATTCAATTAGGCAATTAGGTAGCTAAGGTATCTTATTGTTTCCCTTTCTTACAGAGAAAAACGATAAATGGTCGGGTTTTATGAAATTCTTTACATAATTTTAGTATCAAACAAAAAAAATCTTTTAGTTATTCACAACTTTTCTTTTTTTTAATTTTTTTCAAGGAGTTAAAAAATTGGTTTCTAGAAATCAACAAAAAATTTGCATCGATTGTAAGAGTCTGCTAATCTTGTGCCAAATCTAAACAAATACACTAGGCAAAAGTAAAAAAAAATTAGATTTCTTTTAAACGATACTGGACATATAGATAAAAAATGGATTTTAATCAAAATCTCTCCTTTTTATTCAATATTCTTTTAAAATTTATAGGCTGATTAAGAATATGTTTTTTTTTAATTTTTTTACAGGTTTTAAGTTATTTTATCAATAAACAATTACTTTAATTATTAATTTTTCTTACATAAAAAAATATTTACTTGCGATAAATTAAATTAAGGTAAAGCAATTTAAATAAGTTAATTTGATATAAATTCGAATGCTGAATAAAATTTCAAAAAATCTTACAGTGCTGGAAATCATGGTCTTATGCCAAGGTACCATTCTTAACTTCCTGGTTTATTACAAAAGAGAATTTTACCCATGTATAATGAACAAGTTTTGAGACAAATCTTTAGCGAATTTTTACCCGAATAACATCATTTTAATTTATTTATAATTAACCTCCTTTAAGGAGAAGTAAAAAATTAAAGATACCAAATACAAAAAAAAAAATAAAAGAAAAAATATCAGAAAAAAAGATTCTTCAAAGTATGCTAAATCATGCACAGAGGACCAAAAAGAAACAAACCAAGTATTTAAAAATTCTGAAATCCAATATGATATCATAGATTGCTGATAAATATATTTAAGATTGCTGATAAAAGAGAGTTTAGAAAAGCATAAAGTTGCTCAAAGTTGAAAATTTTCAAAATCTTGAGAATATTAGAGATGTGACAACTTAAGTTCAAGCCTAACATGGTTCTAATTAGGTTGTTCTGTGAGGTATTTACGAATTTTAAAGTTTCTACTTTTAGAGTTGAGATGCCTAGCCCATAAGTAAATTTAGAAAGACAGTAGGTTTTATAAATAAAAGATTTAAGATCTGGGCTTATAATATTTTGCTCCATACCTAGGTAGAAAATAGAAAAGAGTTTTTTTTGAACTTTTTTGAACTTTTCTGTAGCTATAACATCGAATTTGAGACTAGAGCTGATTGTAACCCCAAGGTAGTCTTTGCTATCCACCTTTTTCGACTCTTGATTATTAATGAAAAATTCTGTTTCGAGTTGTTGATTACCGAATTCAACTATATTGGAGTTTAGAGGGTTAAATTTCAGCCTCCACTTTGACCCAAAGTAAGATCATTGAATTAGTAAAACATCAAATATTTGTATTCTTAATCAGCGCATCGAATTCTTAATAAATGTTCAATAATAGTTCAATATCATCTATTTTTAAGAGCTAATAGCCCAATATCATTGGTTTTTTATTTTCAGAATATCAAAAATAATTCAATAATGCTCATTGAACCAAACTAAATTAAAAGTAAAAATGTAAATTTCAGAAACAAGTCTTATATTAATTCTGACATTTTATTTGTATTTAATAATAATAAAATAGCAAACATCATAAAAGTGAATGATAAAAATTTTACACAAAATCAATTTAAAGTATGTTCAAAAGAAAAAATTTATTTAAAAAATATTAAAAAGTTGTTAACTTTTTAAAATTTCCTCATTTTAAAATCATATTTTAGAATTATTTTAAAAAATTTCATAATTTTAAAAGCTTAAGTGAAAAAAAATGCTTTTTTGTTCTTAACCTTTTTGTAAATAAATTTTGATTGTAGCTATACTTAAATCGACCAAAAATAATTAAAATTAAAGCTTTGTTTAAATTGAAAAAATGGCAATAGTATTTAATATTTAGTACATAAGCTAAATAAATAGCTTGGTTCTAAAGGCAGAACTTCAGGTCCTAGATTAATTTTGAATGCTTTTTTTTGTAAATTATCATTAGAACAAACAGTATTTTAGATTTAATAATAGTTTATAATGCTTTTCAATGCTTGAACACACAACCAGCACATCTTAGCTTCAAATCTATTGCTAGAATACTAAAATCTTTTAATTAATACCCAAGTAGTTATTTATTGAATGATTGATATATTTAGGCTACATTTTTTTAGGCTAAAAAATCATTTTTTAGGCAAAGTATCAATTTTAATAATTTTTTTTCAAAATTTAGCGGAATTAAGAGATAAAGTCGATGGCCATATATTTTTTAAAAATCAAGATTATTTTAAACAATGCATGCATAAAATAATTTGTTGTCATAGAAACATTTTTTAAATTCTTTTAATAATTAGAGTAATTTTTAAAAAAAATTCTCCAAATTTACCTGACACACAAAAAATTGTAGGTTAAACATCCAAGCAAATCGAAACAAAACGCAGTTAAAGAGACGAAGGGATTTGTGGAAAAACTCGGTTGATAAATGAGTTAAAGAACAACAAAAAAACCATAGGAAAATTTAAAAGAATTATAATTAAAAGCTTTTAAGTATTTTTTTATGCATACCAGTGTTAGTTTGTTATCATTTTTGCTTTAGATAAATTAAATTAATTAATAAAACCTACGACGCAGTCTTATTTTTTTTTCTAATGAAACTTTGAGCAAAATATAAATTATTTGAGCATGTCTAGCGACCAAATAATAATCGAATATGACGAAAATATTCAGCCAACTGAAGAGGATATAGTCGAGTATGCCAAATATATCGGAATCGAACCCGATCAGGTAACAGACCCTTTAAGAAAATAAATTTTAATTAAACAAATTTTGATCTTTTTTAATTTATAAAAAAAGGAGCCAGAACTGATGTGGATAGCCCGCCAGGGTGTCAAAGCCCCGCTGCCTAAAGGCTGGAAAGCTGTGCACGATCCGCTGCAAGAAGAATTGTACTATTTTAATTTCGAAACTGGCGAGTCCATTTGGGATCATCCATGCGACAAAGACTACAAAAACCTAGTTATTAATGAGCGTAAAATAGTCAAATTAAATGGAAAAGCAAACTATCGCCCATCGGAATCAAAAGTTCCAAGTCCTTTTGCAACCATAAAGAGTGGCACAAGCAAAAGCACATCTACCCTCAGCGATGTATTGAACAATGCCAATAGGAATAAATTAAAAAATGACTTTATTTTCGCCAATGACTATGGCATCGAGTTTGAAGAAGAACTAAAAAGAGACATGGAAGAGGATTCAGAAGCTAGTTGGAAGAAAAAATCCGAATCGGACGACTCGGATGATTTCCGTAAACCTGTTGATTTTGGTATAGACAAGGAAACGTCCATTAAATTAGACAAGCTGAACGTAGTTTTGATGGTCGGAAAAGATAAAGAAAACAACTTGAGCACTAACAATGGCGATTCTGCTCCGACCACGTCCCGAGATGTCTTGGATAGTCCAACTAGAAATTACATAAAGTCAGTTTTAGGAGCTAGTAGAGACGAAGAGGCTCGAAAATCTGCCAAATTGGACTCACTTGTCGAAGAAAGTGAAATAGAGCCCAAGCCTGAATTTAAAAACAAAGATGAAGAGCTTAAAATTTTGGGACAAAACCTTGATAGAGAGTTTGATCAGCGTAGACTAGAACTTTTAGAAGAGAAAGAAGCCAAAATTAAAAAATTAAAACTTGAAATCGAGTCTGATGTAAACAAAGCTATTGAAATGGAAAAGAAAAAGATGCAACAAGATCAAAACGAAAAATTAAACTCACTTAAAAATAGGCTAAATTTTGACTTTGAAAATGAAAAAGAATTGATGACCAAAAAGCATTTGGATATTTTAAACTCAATGCAAAAAGAGTACGATGATGAAAAACAGCTTAAAAAGCAAAAGTTTAGCATGCAATTATCCAAGTATATTAAAAGTGGAAAAAGTTTTGACGAACTCGATGAAAATGAAGAAAAACGAGAGATTGAGGTAAAATTGAAAATTTATTTTTGATTCTTTGTTATAGTGGTTTTGTAGATTTATTTTGACCATATCGAAAAAAAATATAGTGACAAGCTGGACGAGAGGAAGAAAGAACTTCAGTTGAGATATGAGAAAAAAATGAAAGATTTGGAAGAAGAATTGGCTCAATTGCACGAAAAAGAGACTGAATTGAAAGAAAATCAAATGCGGCAAATAAAGGAAGATAATTTGCGATTAGAAAACTTCGAAAGACAAGTAAATCATATTTATAAGCGTTCAAAATTTAAATTTAATTTTTTTTATGAAACTCACATTTAAATAATTTAAGAACAAATTTTTTAAAAATTGGATAAAAAAAAAATTGCAATGAAATTATTTGGCAAATACGCATTCAAATTTTTTAAGATTATAACACCAAATATCGTCAGTTTTATTTTTAGAAGCAAATAGTTTTTTTAATCGGAGGTTTAAATTAAAATCAGTAAAGGAACTGAATGTGAAACAAAATTTTATTTTCTAAGATAATTGTGCAGCTTATTTTAAGGCAAATTTAATCATCATGAAAAGTTTTAAAAGGTCAAAACAAGAATTAATTTTTAAAAGAATAATGATAAAACAATTCTGCAAAATATCAACTTAAAAAAAATTTGTCAAAAAAGTCATTTTGATAAAATATTTTTTTTAGTTCTTGATTTTTTTGGGGTCAATTTTAATACAAGCCAATTTTTTATAACAAATCATTTGCTCAATAAATACAAGGATAAATTTTAATTATAGAAAGAATTTTTTTTTTCAATTTCTCTACTGATAATTAACAAAGGATAATAAATATTTTATATTTATCAATCGAATAATTCATAAGCTAATTTAATTAACCTCTTTTTAAATAGTTGGTTTGAAAAAATTTTATTCTTTAAACTTAGATTATTTATGCTTTCTAATTTTTAATTAATGATTTAATTTAATTTTCTAAAAAAAAAAATAAATGCTTTGGGCGGTTATGGCTTATTGCAGTTAAAAATCATTTAAATTAAAATTCACTTTTTTTAACTCATTGAATCTTTTCCCCATGTTACAATTTATTCTAGCAAGTTTTAAAATGAATTACTTAAAAATAAAAAAAATTGAAAATAAAATAAATAAATAAAAATGCTAAAATTTTAATTTAAGATGGAGAAAATTTTGGCCGAAAAAGTTAAACAATTCAAAGATAAAGAAAGTAATGAACTGAGTCAACTAAAAGAAGATTACGACATAAAAATAAAAACATTCAAAGAAAAATATAAGCAATTAGAAGAAAATGAATTTAAATTTTTTGAGAGCGAATACAATAAAGTTAAAGAACGACTTCAAATGGAATTCAAAGCTAAAGTGTTAGCTTTTGAGACCAAATTAGAAAATGACCGTGCAAGTCTTCAGAAACAAGAGGAAGATGTGAGGAAAAAATTTGAAATAATCTCTACAAGAAGAAAGGAACTGGAGACTGAATGGGCCAAGCTAAATGAACAAGAACAGCAAATCGAGTCTAAAAAAGAAGAGATGAATAGTAAAATTTTGGAAAAGACCGAATCTGAGGACAAACTAAAATTCGAAATTGAAAAACTGCGTCTCGAGAATCAAGACTTGAACTTAAAGTTAAGTTCCATGCAAAAAGTATTGGACAAATACTATACTTTCGAAGACACACAGCTAGATCAACAAAGGGAACAGGTTAACGATCTGAATGAAGAGGAATCGATTCGTTTGAGCGAAAAAATAAATAAGATAAATACAAGATTAAGTCAGGAATATGAGGATGATGATGATATAGAGAATACAAATGATGATACGGATATCAAAAGCCTAATAAAACATGCCAAGATTAAACTTAAACTTAAATATTCCAACGATTTAGAGCTAAATTCATCCAAAAGCCAGGACGAGCTAGAGTCCTCGATTGAGGAATTTGCGGATGCTCATCTGACCGAATCGAAGCGTGCTATGATTCACTATTTAAACAGAGAAAAAGACTCGTTGAATGTATTCAATGAAATGCTGGATCAGTATAAAATAATTCTTGGCAAACGCAAACAAGATTTGAACAGATCAAAAAATGAATTAAAAAATTATGAAGCTCAATGCAAAAATTTGAAACAAAGCGAAAAATTCAAGATCACTTTAGTACTTGACGAGAAAAATATAAATTTAGAAAAAGAGTCCTTGGATTTGGAACAGCTCGAGCTAAATATTAAAACAGCGCGTAGATTAATCAAACAAAAAAAACAACTGCTTATTCAATTGGAAAATTATTTGCTTGGTAACATGGTCAATCTGATAAGTTCAGACACATCACAAGAAGAAACTGATTTGGACGAGAGTCGTTTGTCAACGATTGACCATGAGTTTAAATTTACAGATAAGAATTTAACTGAATTTGTGAGCCAAATGAAAAAGGCTCATTTAAATGGCGACATAACAGATTATAATTTGTCTTACATTCAATCAATCTTGAAAAAAATGCCCAAGCTAAATTCAAGGTTGGACACCACACTCGAGAGTATTAAAGAGTCTAATTTTCATGTGGAGGAAAAGCCGCCCAAGATTGATTCTGAACAAATTGAAAAAAAATGGAAGAGCTATTTGAATAATAAAAAATATGAGAGTATAAATGAATCATCGAAAATGGTCAAAACAGTTGGACCTCATATACAACCATGGCAAGCTAATCCTGCCTATTGTCGTCTGACTTATGAACAAGGAACAAAAATGTTAAATGACAAATGGAATCAGTACATTGGTTTTGATTCTATGATTAGGAAAATAGACCAAAGTCAATTTGTAACAAATCTAAATAACACAACACATGGTCTGAGCTATTTCCCGGGTCAAGTGACAATTCCTTTGTCTACTCAGAATAGATTGAATCATCACCGAGAGTGGATTAGACAATTTAAAGCATCTGGTGCAAATATAAATTAAAAGCTTTAATTTTTTTTATTTCTATATTTTGATTAAAGATAGTTTAATTTGTTTTGCTTACTCACTACAGTCATTTATTTACGTAAAAGTCTAAAAATCACGATTAATAAATGTGATTTTTACTTAAAAGATTTTTATATTACAAAAAATTTAAATTTTTTAAATTTTTTTCGATAAATGTTTCGTTATTTAATAAAATATATAATTTTTTTTCAGTTTTTATGTAAATAAGCTTTTAGATATTCTTTAAAAACAAATTCATTCCAAATTCTGAATAAAAATCTATGGGTGTAAAGATAATTAATAAAAGACATAGACCAAAACATTAATTTTGCCGAAAAAAACAGATTGATTCTCATGCTCATTCAATAATACCATCAGCTTTTGGTTATTTCTTAAAGGCTTTTCTTTTTTTATCTTTCAAAAGTTTAATGCCAAGATACTTTTTTACTCACGAAAAAGGGTCATAATATTCAACCCTCTAGAAATCAACTTAGCGAAAATATGACATATTTTAATTATTAACATCCATAATTTTTTCCCATTCTAACTAATTTTGATTAAATAGACAAAGTGGGTGATAGTATAAAATTGTAGTAAAAAAATATTAAAAAATATGATTTTAGGTTTACATTCTTATTTATCAGGTTATATTATTTATGAAACCAATTTTCGACTCTTTAAAGTGGTGCTAAAATCTGACTTTTCTTGATAATTTTCGAATAAAGACGAATTTAATGAGTTAAAAAAATGTAAAAAAAAAAGCAAATAAACTGAATAATTAAGAAAAAGAGCTAATATTTTATTTTCATATAATTTAATCTCTTTTAAAGACATAAAAATAAAATTTTTAGATGTTGAATGCAATTTTAAGTATGAAAATTCCGATTTTTTGTTGTTGTTTAGGATCTTCTTTTCGAATTACATTAGTATAATGATTCTAAAATTCTTTTACATAATTTTTCCATTTTTCTTTTTACTTAAAATTTGTTAAAATACAGTTAAAATTTTTTTCCCCAAATTTGCTTTTTTGGCATTTTTTGCGTAAAACCACGCATTATTAGCACGAATTATTGAGACAAATTACGCCAAAAATCCAAATTTTAGGTAAAATTATGTTAATAGGACAATAATACGCATTTTTACGTATAATTTTTGCGTTAAATTACCAAGAAATATCAGATTTTAGCACTCCTGTTAAATAAGAATCAATCTGTTATCATTTTTGTACAGCATTTTTATTCTGTAACTCACTATTACAAGTGTTTTGCGTTTATATTTTGAAATAAATGGGGCTTCCTTTCTTTGGAACCGATAAAATTATGTTTGTTGTTTATACTTCATGGATTGTAATACTAATTATAAAATCTAGCTTTTAACAAAAAAAAACAATAATATTTATTACCAATAAAGCTATTTTTGACTTGGTTTTTCGCATGTTAGATCAAAACTTGCTTGTTTATTTGAATTTAAGTCATTGACTTAAAATTTTATGACTTTGCCTTAATAATTTTTTTCGATAATGCAAGTTCTTGGGATTCAGCATTTTTTTAATAACAATATTTTCGTATTTAAAAAGACAAGGATACAAGTTACAAAATCAATTTTAGTCAAATGGAAATAAAATTCATCGAGATTTTAGTGTTATGAAATTCATAATTTCAGATTTCTTAATTTAGGAAACTCTAATAATAAGCAAACCTGAATCTAATGATTAATTTAAAAAAAAGCTATTTTTAAAAATTAATATTGAAGAAATAGCAATTTTAGTTTGAATGAATTTTGATAAAAATAAAATTTTGCTAAAATTTTGATAAAATTAATATAATAAAATTCTATATTAAATTTTGAAAATTTGAAACGATGTAAAGATTTTAACTATTTTTTTATAAATGATAATCTTCTTTTTTTTTTAATTATTTTAGTCTGCATGTCAAAACCACAGGAATGATCAATACCCTGACCAGTCCTTAGTGTTTATTAGGTTCTAAATACTATTTCGATAAATCTATTTTTTTAAAGAGAATTTTTTCCTGATTAAAATGAGCTATTAATTATTTTATTCTAAAAATTTTTGCATAAGTTATGTAGAAAAAACCTTAAAAACTTACAGTTTTCGTAAAAAAATTGAAAATTTAAAAATTCTTATTTTCCAAACATTTTTTGATCAAGTTTTTTGAAATTTTTCACACTTATAAATTAGTGACATTTTGAAAATTTAAATAAAAATTTTACAGGTGCTTTTCAAAATATTTAATTTTTGGATGAACTTTTTTTAAAGAAAAAATTTAGACGAATTTTGTTATCATACTAATTTGTTATGTTATCAAAAAGAATATCATTCAAAACCTAATACAGAATATTTGTTAGTTGTACATGGTCTGTTTAAGTTCATTTACTGTCGAATTTTTGTTATCTGTTGACTCTTTTAAAAATTTTATAAGTTTTTCTTCTTTGCTTCTTCAATTGATTCTATAATGCTTCTAAACTTGTTTGGTCGCATTTTTTGCTATGCACCCTTATCTTCTAAAATAATCACATAGTTTAAATGATTAAGAGTCTTCCAACAATGTTAAGTTTTACCCTTTAAACATAATCTTCCAAAAAAAACCAATTTTAACTCATTTTAAGCAGGATAAAATTTTCTAAAAAAATACATCAAACTAGCATTCGAACTTTCATTTTCACTGATGACAAGAAGGCGTTAGGCTATGGTTCATTCACGAGTGTAGGTCATGCCAAAAAATTGAGATCACAACTTTTTTTTTTGAAATTTCGGATAACCATTTTTGACCACCCATTACTATTTTATTTTTAAACGCCTCTGTTATTAACTATGCTACACTATGGTTTTCACATTAATACATTTAAGTATTAAACCTAAATTTAGAATATGTTTTGCGTCTTTTAGCTTATCTTTGATGAAAACAAAATTATTTTTTTACAATTGTTAAATATTTGAATTAAGTTCAAATTCAAATCGAGAAAAAAGAAAAATTAACCATTGAAATTTGTACTTTTATATTAAATTACAATAATTTAATTATTTTGATTGAAGTTACGACCAAGTTTTATTGAACGAAATAAATATATTTAACTAATATAATTTATCCTCAAAATATTTTCAAATTATAAAAAATAAAAAATTTCAATTATAGATAGACTTTCAAAATCTAAGATTTTCTTCAGGACATGAAAGTTAATAGTTTTAAATGGTTTTATTCGTTTACTTCGGATAATAATAAAAATGATTTAATATTATTACAAAATACATCATTTTTTTATAAACCCGCAACTTTATTTAATCTTTTGAATTTTTCTCGAACCAAGAATCAATAAAAAATTGTATAAACAACGACATTAACCAAGTAAATGGGCACAATTTGTATAAATATACTTTTTTTCAATTTAAATTGCATATGTAAATCAAGTCACTTGACTTTTGTGACATAATCAAATTTTATGCTCAATTAACTTTTTTAAAAAAATATTTTTGCTTCAATCTTTTTTAACTTTTTGCCTAAATTACTTTTAAATGGTATGAGAAAACAATCTTTGTTGCATCAAGTTTTACAAAGCTTGTTTCGTTATTTTGCTAATTTGCTCCAAAATTTATTTTAAAAAATAAGCAACCACGTAAATTGAGAAACTTTAAAGTTACTAAATTATTTAAGAGAAAGAAAAATCTATTATTAAAATAGAGTCTAAAAATACAATATTTCAGGAGCTTTCTTTTATAGCAATTTATTTGAGGTGTTTTGCTTTTAAGTTTGCTAAATGTTCTTTTACATTGCATTTTTCTTTTGTAAACAAATTAAAATTGAATTTATCTTTGTGAGAACTAGAATATCCAGACAAAATAATTTCATTCACCCGTAAATCAAATCAAATGATTTTTTTATATTCCCTTAAAAAATATATTTGACTAGATAATTCGATTTTTGTTAATTATAATATCAAACTTTTCGACCTAATTTTAATTAGGCTTTTTCAGTTTAAATTCTATTTTTTAACATTTTATTCAGATTAAATCAATTAATTTAAATTATTTCGATCAAAAAAAAATGTTTTTTTTTTTCAGCAATAATTAGTTTTTCTCGAACAAATTTTAAAAATGAGCAAATCTAGGAATTAATTCAGCTAAATTTAATTTGGAATAAATTAGAATCCTTGATTGAGTTAAAATATCATAAAACTTGAATTCGAGTAGTTAGATGCCTAACAAAAAAAAGTTTGTTTTTTCGTACACGTGATTTTAAAGAGAGCAAGCTTGCCAATTTTAAACAGCAAGAAATATTTAAATTTCAAAACAAAATAAAAATTATTACATAACTTAAATCTAAAACCTTAGCTTTCTTAATTTAAATTTTGTAAAATTTTTTGAGCCATAATTTTAAATTAATCTAAGCATGCTCTGTTAAGATTAGAACAATAGCGCCAAATACCATTTCCAACTAAAGGATTGATTCAAGTAAAAAGCCCTGAATTGTTTTGCTTGCTAAAAGTTCTTTCAAATTTTTAAAGTTAGAAAAGATCTTTAATTGTTTTTCCTTGTGAAATATAACATTAAATAAGGATAACATTTGAAATTTAAATTTATCGTTTATTTATTCTAAACCGTAAATATTTAAAAAATTAAATATTTGTCAAATTGTTCTTCATTTTATTTACGCAAAATTTTTGTGAATATCTAGAAGTTGAGATTTTTGTGAAAAAATTTAATTTTGTATTAATTCAATCAAATTTTCAAGTTATTGTGTACTTTAAAAGATATGCACTTTTGTATTCCAAAGTTTAAAATCATGCACTTCAGTATTCGCCTCTAAAATCTACAATACGGATGATTAAATATTTATTTTTTATCTAAGATGAATCATTGAAAAGTTCACTTTGTTAAATGGCTACTGCTTTAAGTAAATTATATTAGCAATGGTTTTCATCACTCCAGTTTATGAAGCGTCTTTCTATGAATAATCTTTATAGACATTTGTCGTGCTTCTAGAAATGGCTGATACAAGTTTTTATTGGATTAATTCAAAATGTCAAAATTTTATTTTAAAAAAATTCAATAAATTTTTTATAATTAATTTTAAATTTATTCACAAAAAAATTATTTTTGAGCAAGCTGTCAAAAGTATTAGAAATACAAAATTGAAGCTTTTACCTTAGAGTAATTAGTTGCCATGTTTTCCAAAGCGTATTTTGTCACTTTTTTGTCAAAATTAAATATAATTAATTTAAATTTTTTTAGATAAATATTTTCTTATTTAATCTTTTAATAAAAAAAAATAAAAGAGAAACCAATTTTTTGTTACTTAAAGCCAGATAAATCCATGACGCTTCATGATTCTGTTCACGACCATTCAACCACCTTTGACTCTTCTTTTAAATCAGATAAAGCTAGCGCTCATATAGACCAGGCTCTCCATTATAAATTTTCATTCAAAAAAATCGAATCTATGTTCGAAAATGGCAAATTATGTGATGTTAAACTTTTGTGCAACAATAGAACAATGGAAATAAGAGCTCATAGAGTGATACTTAGCTCTATAAGCGACTATTTCTATGCCATGTTTACCAATAACCTTGCCGAGTCGTTTAAAACCGACATAGAAATTAGTGACATAGACGGCGAGTCCCTCAAAGTCTTGGTCGATTATATTTACACTGGAAAAATCGAACTCAATGATTCCAACATTTTTCCTATTTTAAATGCGGCTAATTTTTTACAGCTAGAAAACGTGGTAAAATTTGGCTGTGATTTTCTATCCAAAAATTTAAGCATTTCCAACTGTGTGTCCATATATAGATTCAGTGAGCAGCAGTCACTAAAAAATCTAAAGGATACATCTTACAAGTACTTGTTGGAAAACTTTGAAAAATTGTCTCTAAATCTAGCGCTTTTGAACGAGCTAGAGGACGAAGAACTGGCTCAACTGTTCGATGACGAGTACCTGAACATATCTGCTGAGGAATTTGTGTACGAAACACTTTTCAGATGGGTGGAAATGAACAAGGAAGAGAGACAAGATTCCATAGGAGGACTTTTGGCAAAAGTCAAACTTCCTTTGCTTAAAACAAATTTTCTGGCCAAACAAATTGAAATCAATGAGTTTCTGGCAAATAATTGTAGATGCCAGTCTTTGATGCTCGAGGCAATGGCTTATCACCTCATTCCGGAAAAGTTCATTACCTCACCAAATATTCGAACTACTCCGAGAAAATCGACAGTAAGAATTTTATTATTTTTTTACTCATAAGAAATTTATGAAATCTAAGGTAGGCTATCTTCTGTGCGTCGGTGGCATTGACACCACCCGGACTACGCCAGCTCCTAGTTTCATAGAAAAATATGATTGTAGAATAGATAAGTGGACATCATTCAAGCCGAGCATAAATTGCATTACTAGCTCACAATCGACCGGGTCTAGTGCAAACGGAAACAACCCCAACAGCACCCACACGAACACAAACGCCTTGAAGAGACTTCAATTCGGAATTGCTATTCTTAACTCGGAATTTTTGTATATTGTTGGAGGCCGTGACGGCCTAAAAACTCTGAACACTGTAGACTGCTTTAATATATTGAAAGAAACATGGTCTTCATCAACTCCGATGATCACACATAGACATGGTCTACAATCAACGTTCATTGGTACTGAACCGTCTATTTTGTATGCTGTGGGCGGTCATGACGGTTGGTCTTTTTTGAGCACGGTTGAGCGGTTCGATCTAGACAGCAAGACTTGGAGCTATGTGGCTTCAATGAGCAATGCACGTAGCACCCTAGGCATTGCCGTAATAGGCAATTTGTTGTATGCTGTGGGTGGCCGGGACGCAAATGTGTGCTTAAATTCAGTGGAACAATTCAATCCATTGACAAATCGATGGACAGTTTGTGCATCGATGTACAAGCGGCGCGGAGCAGTGGCCGTCACTTCTTTGAATGGTTTTATCTATGCAATTGGCGGACACGAGAATACAAGTACATTGGCAAATAATAGTAGACATGATTGCGGAGAAAGATATGATCCCAAGAATGACCAATGGACTATGATTACGAATATTATGAGGGCCAGAGAGGCTATATCGGCCTCGAATCTAGGATCCAATTATATCTTTATTGCTGGTGGTTTCGATTTGAATTCTCATTTTAGAAACGAATGTGAGAGGTTCGATCCCATCAAAAATGAGTGGACTAAAGTTGGTTTTCTAAGATCAAGCAAAAGATGAGTTTAATTTTTTTTAATTTAGATTCAATCTTTGAATACCCCGAGAGCTGGAGCTTGTTTAGTTTATGTTCCACCGATTAATGATCACAGATACTTGAATAGCTTTAAACAAAGAGTTCAATTCGATAGAAAAGTTGCAGATGAAGTTCAAAACGATTCGATTAATATGGAAGATTGAGTGGTTTTTTGAAATAAATTATTTAAATTGTAAAATAAATTGAAAAATAATAAATTTGGTTTTGATCTATTTTTGTCTTGTTTAAATAATATTGTAATAATTAAAGAATATTGAAATTTATAGGCATTAATGATCTAGATTAAGGCTTGGATACGATTCAATTATTTTATAGAAATTTTGTAGAGATGTTTTATTTAAGAATAATTTTACAATGGTATTTTTTCACAAGAGACCTTTTTTTAAATCCAGTCAAAATTTTGAAAATGTTCTTTTAATATTTTTTAAAAGGTTCTAGGACTTTTTTTCTTCATAGATTCTTTTAAGTATAATTTTTTAAAAGAAGCATCATACATAATTAATAATTTTTTCATTTTTTGAATCAAAGATTTGAACCAAAGATCTCTAATTATTAAATCTAGAAATATTTAAAAAAGCTTTGTCAATCGATTCTAAAATTAGCGAAATCTTCTCTTTGGAATTTTTCGAATTTTTTTTTAATCTCACTTAATAATTAAATTTTTTATCTTTATTTTCTTTTTTTTTTTAAACTTTTAAATTTACTTCTCCTAAAAAGAAGGTTAATTCAATTAATAAATAAATAAAAAAATTGTAAGTAAAAATTACATTTTAAGTAAAATAAAATAAAATATTAAGAACAAAAAAATTTAAATTTGGAACAAATTTTTCCATTTTTTGAAGAATAACTCTATAGCAAAATAAAATAATTTACGAGTTGACGATAACTTAATAAACTCAATTTCTAACATAAACCGATATTCCAAATGGGTGAAAAACTCTATCCTTATCAGTGCCTACTATAAGAACAGGAAATCTCTGCCATATTAACTTATAAGCAACATCATCATGAAGATGATTTGTTTCAAATTAAAATTACTTAACAAATGCTTGGATGAAAGAAAAAAAGAAAACTTTAAATCCTTATCTGCATCCTCTTTTTTATTACTATTTATAAAATAATCAACAACAAATGCCTCGCTTTCATCGGATGGAATATTTGAATGATTTTTACACCATTCTTCTTACTCACCAAGACTTATTTCCCATATATAGTAATTTCTTTTTTTCCACTGAGCTATATTTTTCCACTAACTGCAATTTTATGGAAATCCTTGCATTTTTTTTCCTAAAATATCTAAAATGACCTAATACTTAACTATGTGATCATTTAAACCCAGTCAACCAAAATTTGATGATTCTTTAAAGATTTCATGAGGAAAATTTGTAATGATTCTTTAAAGATATTGGACTAAATTTCATTAAAAAATCATCACATTATCATCAAGTGAATTTTTTTAATTTATTTTATTAAAAAAAAATATTTAATAAATAAAAATTATAAAATTAGTCAATTAATTAAGAAAAATTATTTTTTTTTAAATGTTATTTTTTACCATAATTCCATTTTCTGAAATTTTTTTTTTGGAGTCTTGAATGATCTGATTGATGCGCCCTTTAGCCAAACCAAGATCAAAGGTGCGATCTTTTACCTTGACTAACTCTAAAAAAAAAGGTTTAAAATTAAATATTTAGATTAAGAAAAATTAAAATTACCAAAAGTGACATTGATTTGATCTGAAAAATCGATCATTAGCTCGGTCATTGTACGACTAACCCATTATTTTCTGTCAGGGACTAGAATGAGAATTACTTTTCTGAATGTCCATGATCCTTGTTTTCCCCCACATTTATGTATTTCATTGTCAATTTTGATTTAATCTGATCGAGATACCAATATTTGAGGAAATTCTTCACTCAACACTACTTTTCTATTCAAATTGCTTTCATCATTTGAACCATATATATCAATAAAATTTCTTGACATTTTCATGATATTTGTGAATTCATCCGGAGCTATTAAAAAAATAATTTAATAATAAAAATTTTTATTACTAAATGTCTTTTTTGAAATTTGATTTTTTCTTCAGTCTTTGATAATTTAATCTTCATATCATGAATAATTTGATACTTTTTTTTAAACAAATCTGCCATGTCAATTAATTTTTGTTTCAGCCGAACATTTTCAAAATCAAGGACCTGATTTTTTTGAATATTTTGTTTGATTGAAGTCCTTGGAGTATCAACAAAACTATCAACAGAACTAAAATCATCATCTTCATACAATTTAGTTCGTAAAACTTCCTGGCATTTTTTTTGACCCTAAATTGAATAAAATAAAATAGACAAATTCTCACAAAAAATAAGTTCATACCTATAATCTTGACATAGGCTAACTGCTTACTATTACCAAATGAAGTTTCATAATTTTGACCAACTTGGAAAATCTGATCTCGATCAGTGTGAATTTGACAAAGAGAAACTAAAGAAAATTTAGAGTCACTAATCCAAAAAACAACCGCATAATCAAATTCATTTTGTAATTTTGTAATTAATACTAGATTTAATTGGAATAAGTATTAGGAGGTTCGACTTTTGATGTTCGTTGAAGGCTCAGTAACAGACTTACTTAATCTTGATCAAAATTGACAGTTTTGACACATTAAAGTTGATTGATACTAACCTTGGTATTTTCATCAGTATGATCGTGTTCAACTGTTTTTTTAAACACGGTCACGTATTGGCTATCGCATAGAAGGCTCATTTTGCAAAGCACTGCCTACCTCGTTTGGAGTAGTTTGCTAAACTTATTTGAATTCAAAAACTTTAAACTGAGTAGAGAAAATATAAAAACGCTATTAGTCAATTTATAACTTGAACGACCTCTTCAAGAAACTACTGCTTTTGTTATTTACAATATTCCATTTAAAAAAAAATGCTGAAGACATCTGAACAGAGTTGGGTCTCGCTTACTCGGAACAATTGGTTTTTAGAAATATTTTGAAAAAATGTCAAATATTGAAGGTTTTTTAAATTCAAAGTTAGAAACAATTTGACTTTAGGGAAAGTCGATTTTGGTTTTGACTTTTGACCATCTCTGCATTAAAACAATATAGTTTTATATTAAAACAATAAAATAATAAACTTGATTTGCTTTAACGTTAGTGACGCGGCCCTAAGTGATACCAGGAGTGAACAAGTGTGGTGCAACATCAAAGTCAATGACGAGTCGATCATAGTTGGATGCATCTATAGGCCCCCCTTCGCCGACTGTGAAATCAACTCAGAAATTAACAGATCCATTGGCAATGCGAGTCATCTTTGCAGCTCTTCTTCGTCCAAGAGCTTATTAGTGGCTGGTGATTTCAACTTTCCAGACATCAGCTGGAGTCAAGACGGCGGTTTCTGCACCAACAAAGGTCGCCCCTCCAGCCTTGAATTCTTGAACATTCTAGGCAAGAATTTCCTCACTCAGCACATCCTAGAGCCTACGTTCAAGAGTAATATTCTTGACCTCGTAATCACGAACGACCTCTCCAGGGTATTTAGAGTTTCCCACGGACCCTTTCTCGTCTCCACGGAAAAAGATTGTCTTCACGCAACGCTATCATGGTGCTACGAACTGCGCTCTCAATCTTTCGCTCACACTGACTCGGCTCCTCGCCAGATTCTCTCTCTAGGTAACTACGAGCTTTTCAGAGAACGTATCCAAGACAGTGCGAATCTCTTGGAGAATGATGTCAACACTGCATACAACCAACTTGTCAAGTCTTACTGCGAAGCCTCTTCTATCGCCATACCAACTCGACTTCACCATGCCCATTTGCGTCATAGTCCGAAGTGGTTAAATGCCAACATCAAGAAACTAACCAAGAGGAAATATAAGCTTCATGTCAAATACGTTCGGCCCCCCACAACCTAGAGCTCAGAGCTTCATATGCCTTGGCGTGAAAACGAGTCAAGTCCGCGGTCAGACATTCAATTTGTAAGTTCAAAGCTTCGATTGTCCGGGTCTGTAAGCGTCAGCCCAAACTGCTTTTTAATTATATCAACAGCCAGAAGCAATGCAAGGAAACCATCAAAGGCTTGGTAGACAGAGAAGGTGTCTTCCATACAGACGGTGTTACGATAGCTCACCTCCTTAACGCCCAGTTCGGAAGCGTCTTCATACCATCTTTGACCCATGCGCCGACTGTAGTTTCCAAGTATTCGTCGCAACTAATACTTGGAAACTTCGTCGTCAAGACCTGTTCTGTTGCTTTTTCTGAGGCCTTGAGTGTGATTTTCAGCCGTTCCGTTGTTTCTAATCTTTTAGAAACTATCGATCGCATAAGTGACGGACTAGACAAAGGCCTGCATGTGCTCGTAGTATTCCTAGACTTCGCTAAGGCCTTCGATAGAGTCTGTCACTCGTCCCTCAAGACCAAAATGATCGCTTGCGGCTTTTGCGACAGTATTGTCAACTGGGTCAGTGATTTCTTATCCAAACGGTAGCAACGATTGGTAATCGGGCAACATAAAGCGGAAAGGATTGACGTATCAAGCGGCGTCCCGCAAGGCAGCGTCCTCGGTCCGTTCGTCAGCGAATGTTCGTAATTTACATTAACAGCATGCCTTCAGTTGTCAACCACATTGCTAAGCTATTCGAAGATGACAGGAAACTAATCGCTACCATTTTTAGCGATAATGACCTCACATCACTGCAGCAGGACTTCGATGCACTTATGGAGTGGTCTAACACGTGGCGCATGCTCTTTCACATCGACAAGTGCAAGGTAATGGAGTTTAGCAGGTCTGGTAAGAGCAAATTAACCAACACGGAGTTATTCATGAGCGAGTCCGACGCACCACACATTCTCAAATCTATAGAATATGAAAAGGACTTCGGAGTCACTTTCGACCGTAATTTAAAGTTTTCTAGTCATATCAGGATTCAGGCCAACAAAACTAACCGTATTCTTGGGCAGCTGAAGAAAAGGTTCAGGTTAGACCATCGACACCTGCAAGACCCTCTACTGGGCATATGTGAGGCCCATTTTGGAATACGCCTCATCAGTTTTGTCACCATCCAGTAAGCGAGACATCAGAGCATTAGAGACCGTTCAGAGGAGAGCTACCAAGCTGGTGCCTAGAATCAGAAACTGCAGCTATGAAGACCGTCTCACTGTATTAGGACTGACGCCACTTTATGAACGCAGAATTAGAGGGGATTTGATCCAGCTATTCAACAATTTCAAGTTCAACAATGGCTTCAACGAAGTTTCCTGGGTAAATCCTCTGGTGCAATGTAGTTCTCTCACACAGACTGATTCAGCAAGGGGAATAAGAGGACATTAGAGAAGACTCTCCGGGCAGCCCTCAATTAAATATATGCAGAGGTCCAACTTCTTTACGAACAGAGTTGTTAACCATTGGAATGCCCTCCCAGCCGAAGTTACCGACTCTCAATCAATCAACCAGTTCAAGAATAAGTACGACGCCTTCAAGTCTAGCATATGATTTCACTAACGCGCACTAGTTCCTTCCACCTGTTTTTATTGTTTACTTCTTCTATTTTAATTTTATCATTGTAATTCTATTTAAATTGTAATTTTATTTGATTTGTAATGGTTTTTAAACTGTAACTTTTTATTATGTAATTCTATTTCTGTATTCTTGCATATTTTTCCTTTGTAAAATTCTTGTTCATAATACTTACTTAATTCCACACAATACTTTCTTAGATTAAATTAAACAATGACTCTTACTGAACCAAAAATAACAAAAATAATTTATTTGTCTGTTATTTTCCATCTTTTCTGCGCAATTTCGGCTGCCATAGATGTCCTCCTAGTAGGTCAACTCCGCAAGCTTGCTTGCTGTAGCTTATTTATTTATCTTTTATCTTGCTGTAGCTTATTCTTATTATCTAGTAGCTTAAATAATATAACAGCAATAAAATAGCATGACAATGACTTAAAACGATGACTACTAAAGAAGTAATCATTGTAGATTTATTTTAAAAATATAGAATAGTAAAAAATTTGTATTTGACGATTATTGATTTCAAATCAATTTTTTTAAAGATAGCAATTCATTCATATTTAATGAGTCCATTAGCTGAAAAGAAATTAAACTTTCAAATAACTTAAAGGAAGGCAGCATCCTAACTTGATGTAAAAGAATTTCCAAAAGGTTCTCTTAATGATTTATTGTATCGTTTTAGGAAAGAGCTTCCCAAGTATGGAGATCGATACCAAAGAGCAGTTAAATTTGAAAAATTTAACTGCTCTTTGGTAATGATTTTGTCATGTTTATTTAATTTTAATAAAATGAATTTTAAAAATATAAACAAATAAAAGAATTTTATGAGTTGAAACAATGGCTTTGTAAGTGAAAAATGAAAAAATCAGAAGAAAAGTCTTGTCATATGTTTTTACTAAAAAATTTATCTTTTATCTCAAAATCTACGGAAATAAACCTGAAAGTCAGAAATGAATCAGGTTTTTAGCGATTGAGTTTGACTCTAACTTTGTGTTTAGTCCTAAGATTGACTTAATAAGCGAACATTGTAACTCAATGATTAGTTTTATAAAACGATACATAAAAATTCTTACTACCAAAAGCAGAAACTAAATGTTAAAGAATTAAAAAATTTTTAAACAGGTTTAATGGGATCAATTCTAGATTATTATATTCACTGTATTTTCTAATTTTTTTTTCCTTCGATAAGTTTATTCTATTTTATTTTAAATTTTTTGAAAAATAATCTAAAGGAGCTACAGTTGGGTACTATTTAAAAAAAAAACAAAAAAAAATAAATAAACCTGACTGGTGTTAATGAAAAATTACAATTTTTCAATTAAAGTTTTTTTTTTGGTAAAGACAAAATTTTTCACTCGTTTCAAATGAATTTTTTTTTAAATTCGAAAAAAATTTAACTTAAAATTTTCTTTTATTCAAAATGTCAACTCATATTCCTATGCAAAACCCAATGCAGCGACAAGGACCAGTAAACATAATGCCTGTTCAGCAGGCTGCTGGCTTCGCAAATCAATCAGCATCGCAGCAACAATCCGCCGCTTCAACATCATCGCATCATTCGAGTCAGCCAGTCATAGATCCAGAGCTTAAAAAAATTCAAGATATGTGTGAAGCAATTAATCTTGTAGCAAATATTAAACAAGATATTCATTCCATTTTGGAAAATGTTGGTAAGGCGAACTCAGCCAATAACTATGCCAACATTCTAAATATGAGCAAAAATATTGGTGATATTCAAGAAGTACCTAAAACAGCACCAGTTGTGGCGGCTGTACAAACAGGCTCGATTGGAACACCTTTAAGTGTGACTAATGCTTACAATCAAAACACTACAGCCAATATTCAAGTTGAGACTGAACAATCTAGTTCTAATGAGAACTGCGAAAAAAATCAAAATTTGAATGAGGATGAGGCCGAGTTCTTTGAAAAAACTGACAATAAATTCATGCAGTCGAAAATTATTGACATCACTAAATCAATAAAGTAATTTTAATTTTTGTTTTATATTTAAATAATTTTTTCAGTGATTTAGATAAAATAATTAAAGACCTGCAGCCAATTACCATGTTTATTCCGTTTCAAAGCATGGCTCCGGTCCAAATGTGGCAGGCTGATTTTTTTTCAGTTTTATTAGACCAACAATTTGAAGAAAAAACTTCGGCAAATTCAAGCAAACTTTTGAACAAATATCGATATTTAAGCAAAGTAAAATTAAAATATAAAATTTCTTTATTTTAAAGTTTACAACGTATAAATGATTGAGCTTTAATTTGAAAATTTTTTTATCAAAAAAATTAATTTTTATTTTCAAAGCTTCAAGACAACTTCAATTTAACTAGTTTGGGTGTTTATAAGCGATTTCAACAGTCGTATTCTGAATTAAAATCAGCCAAACCAAAACCTCTTAATAGAGTTTTTAAAAAAGAGTAATTTCTTTTTTTTATTTAAAAGAAAAATTAATTAAAACAATTTAAAAAGAGAATTAGAAAAAATAATTTCAAACCTATTGGGAAGTCCTGAATTTAAAGTTGTTGCTGCTCAAAAATCTGAACATCAATTTGTTTTAGACGTATTTCATTTTTTACTTTAAGTTTAATTTTTTTAAATCATTTGCTAAAGATAATCATGCCGCAAAATTTTAAATTTGTTTTTTTATTTTTTGATGCCAATGTTGAAAAACTTCAAGTAAGACCATTAGATAGTCGCATACTGAAAATTTATGCCAATAACAAGCCATCAGACGAAATATGTTTTTATGTATGTAAACTTGAAAATGGCTAATTCTTATTTTATTTTTTGCTCCTAAGGACTTTGATCACAAGAATAAGTCTTTAGTTTTTGAAAGACTCGAAAAAAATTGTATCATTGCATGGACTTTTTTTAAAACTGAATTTGGAATGAACCATTTAAAAAATTTAATGGTAAGTAAATTTTTAAACTTGGTTACAAAATTAGATAAATTGAATCAAGAAATGGGTCAAAAATTTCAAAGATTTGTTCAATGCTAAATGTACACGATGTGAAAAACATTTATTGAACGGACTGCCTCCGACATGGCGTGATTTAAAAACCTATCAGCCTTATCATGACGAATGTCGAATTTTTTAAAATTATTTTTATTGTATCATCATTAAATTTATTGAAAAAAAACAAAGTTTTTTTTTAAAAATTATTTGAAAGTTAATTGCTAATAAAAATTATTCTTCATTTTTGAAATTCTAGGGCTATGATTTTGTTTTATTTGAAAATAAAATGACCTATTAAAAAGTTGTTAGTCAATACGATTCAAACTTTAGAAAATAATTAAAAAAGCGATCGATTTATCTTATTCAATTTTGTAATTCCATAAAAAGTGTTTTCTAATTTAGGCACAACCTTAAGTTTTTAAAAAAATATTGAAAATGGTTGGAAATCTATATCTAGCATAGCGAATCCCTTCATTCAGTCGGAATTTTTTATAATAATAATAAAAATGAGCTACGGTGGTATGTCCCACCAAACGAAAACCCATATAGGGAACGCTATAGTAGCTTTCAGACAGTGCTGAATATTCCTTTAACTATCGCGACGTATTGATTTCGTCAACCATTTTCTTAAACAAATTCTTTGAACTTGCTTTGTTTTAAAATATTTTATTTTCTGAGTGATAATTTGAAAAGGATTAATTTAAGCAATAGATGGTATTTTTAGAAAATTGCATTGATCAGATATCATCAAAAAACATTAAAAAATAATCTATCCTTAAGTGTTTTTAATGAAAAAAAAATGAGCAGTATTTAAAAAATTAAAAAAAAGATAACTGTTCTTGTTTTATTAGAAATTTATAAAATTTTAGAATGGATTATTTAATTCACACATATTTCATTATTAATTTAAAAATAATTCTTATGAATTTAGCCTTGCTTTTATAAAGTTAGATATTTTTTTTTAAATAAGAATTAATTAAAAAAAAAAATTGTAATAGAATAGATGATGTTGTTAAAAATTTGTCAATGAATTGTCTAAGTCTTTTAATTTAATTTTTTTTAACTAGCTTTACTGTGGCTCTGGTCACATTAAATGGAATTTCAGACTTCGCCCTAATAACTTCCCAGAATTATTATTATTATTATATTATTAAATTTTTTATAGCTAAAACAGACTTAAAATATAACTAGATTGATAGTAAAGTAAGTTCTTCAACAATTCAACTTAACTTACTCAAGTAATACACATTTAAGCACATGCTTTGTAGATTCAAACAAATTCAAGATTTTTTAAAAATAAAATCTTTTTCATAATTTATTTTAAAAAAAATAAAAATTAATTAAAAATATTAGATCCTTTTATTAGGAATGAAGTTTAATTTCAGAGTAAAATACTTTTAAAATCTCTTACTCACTTATCTAAAATCGTTTCTTAAGTTCTCCAATTTACTTGGAACAGTTTATTCAAAAGGAAATTTGACTTTTACACCGGATGGCGATTCAATTCTTAGTCCAGTGGGAAACAGAGTTACAATTTTCGATTTAAAAAAGTATAAATTCAACAAATTAATTTGAGTAATTTTGAAAAAATTATAAAAAAATTTTATAATTTTTCAGCAATAAATCCGAAACCTTGCCTGTCGAAAGTCCATTTAACATTACGGTAACAGAAATATCTCCTGATGGCTGGCTCATTTTACTGGTCAATGAAGAAGGCGAATGCTTGCTGTGCAATACTAAGAGCAAATCGGTAATTCATCGATTCAATTTTGCTCGAAAAGTTCACGCAGTCAAGTTCAGTCCTGATGGAAAGTATGAAAATTTTTTTAACTTTTTTTTATATTTTATTTATTTTTTTTAAAGAAAATTTGCTGTATGCAAAGAAAATAAAGTGTTGCTGTACCATGCTCCTGGAAAAAATAAAGAATTTAATCCTTTTGTCTTAATTCGTACTTTTTATGGTGCTTATGATGACAATATTTGTCTTGATTGGACCAGTGATTCTAGAGTCCTTATAGTTGGCTCTAAAGACATGAGTTCTCGAGTTTTTGCCGCAGAGGGATTTAGAAATTTGAACTGCTACGTCTTGGGTGGTCACAGTGAATCTATAGTTGGTTGTTTTTTTGAAAAGAACTCTTTGAACGCTTATACCATTGGCAAAAATGGTCGTCTTAATGTATGGGAGTCTGACACCGAACTAAAAAATTTGATTCCCAAACCAAACGATCTAATTGAAGGAATCGGTCCAGACACAGATGAACTTTCAGTGCACAAACCGGGCGAAATAGAAGACAATCTTGAAATAAATGAAAATGACAAATTGAAAGATGATGACTATGAAAAAAAAGTTCAATACAAAAAAAAATCCAAGTATTTATTATCAATAGTCAAAAAATGAATAATTCTATACTTTAATTTTTTTAGATTCGGTATCCGTGATGCACTCGAAGCTAATGCTCCAGTAGCTTTGCTCAGTTGTGACTTCCACAAAGGCAACTCTATTCTTGTGAGCGGCTTCTCAAATGGTTCGTTTCTTCTTCATGAACTTCCCAACTTTAATCTAATCCATTCTTTAAAGTATAGATTGTTTAAGTTGTTTATTTTTTTAAACTTATTTAACACTCACTTATTTAGTATATCTCAGCATCCAGTTACTTCTTGTCTTTTCAACAAAACCGGCGATTGGATTGCCATTGCCTGTCAAGGTCTTGGTCAACTTTTAGTCTGGGAATGGCAATCAGAGACCTATGTAATGAAGCAACAGGGTCACTTTAATAACATGTCTCAGGTGGCTTACTCGCCATCAGGAATGTATTTAGCGTCTGGTGGGGAAGATGGAAAAATTAAAATCTGGAATACTCTAAATGGCCAATGTTTTGTTACATTCAATGAGCATAATGCACCAATTACCGGTATTCAATTTAAATCGAATGGTCAAGTAGTATGCTCGGCTTCTCTGGACGGAACTGTTCGAGCTTTTGATTTGAATCGCTATAGAAATTTTCGAACTTTTACAACACCACAGCCGGTTCAATTCTCTTGTTTGTCGATTGACCATAGCGGAGAGTTGATAGCTGCTGGAGGCTTTGATGTCTTTGAAATATTTGTATGGTCAATGCAAACTGGTCATTTATTGCAGACCTTGTGCGGACACGAGGGGCCTATAAGTGGAGTTGCTTTCAGTCCGTCAGTGCATCCGATATTGGCAAGTACGTCATGGGACAGGACCTGCCGGACATGGGATGTTTTTGAGGGCAAAGGAAGCCGAGAAATGTATACACTGACCTCAGATGCTTTGACTGTTTGTTTCAAGCCAGACGGAAAGCATGTTGCTGTATCGACTTTGGATGCTCAAATAGTTACCATTAATATAAATGAGGTTGACCAGCAAGCAATTGTTAATACCATTGAATGCAGGCATGATCTTGGGTACTCAAGAAAAGAAACTGATAAAGTGACAGCTAAAAAAATGCATTTTGGAAAGTACTCTTTATAAAAACTAAAAAAATTAAAAAAAAATTTTTTTTTTTTTAAATAGATCTTTTAAATCATTGTGTTACACAATGGATGGCGAATATTTAATTGCCGGTGGTAAATCAAAATATATTTGTATTTATAATGTCAAAGAGGAAATGCTTGTTCGTCGATTCGAAATTTCTCAAAATAAAAGTTTTGATGGCATTGATGTAAAATTTTAGAAAAAAAAAAAGAAAATTATTTCCTTAATTCATTAAATTATAAAGGAATTTCTTGACAGACGTAAGATGACCGAATGGGGTAATTTGGACTTGGTGGAGAAAAATCCAGACAACGAATTGGACAATAACAAAATAAGTCTTCCTGGCGTGGTAAAAGGTGATTATAGCTCTCGAGTTTTTAAACCTGAGATTCAAGTGTCTTGTGTGCGGTTCTCCCCCACTGCTCGCTCATGGTCAGCATGTACAACGGAGGGTTTGCTGATCTTTTCTTTGGATACTAATCTGATATTCGATCCGTTTGATCTTGACATGGACATCACGCCCAAAACAATAAAAAGCACCTTACATAATCAGGACTACTCGCTGGCATTGATGCAAGCGCTTAGACTCAATGAAGATGCACTCATTACTCAAGTATTGGAAAAAACACCTCACATGACCATTGACATTGTGGTTGATTCGTTGTCTGATGTTTATGTTGATAAATTGCTAGCATTTGTTGCTAATCAAATCGAAAAATCAGCTCATTTAGAGTTCTATTTAATTTGGTCTCAAACTGTTTTGTATAAACATGGTAATAGAATAAAACAAAGAGCTGCATCAAGGCTTTCTATTTTGTGCAATTTGGAAAAGGCGCTCACAAAAAAAGCCGAGGACTTAGGGAAAATGTAAGTGAAAGAAAATTTTCAAACAATTTAATTTTGGAAAATTTTTTCAAAATTATTTTAATTATTGAAAAAATTCGTCAAATAAAGAGATCATCACTTTGACTTAAAAATTTATAGGCTTGTTAAATATTAGTCTGGAAAATTTAAGCTTAGTCAGTTTTTTGACCAAATATTTTTTTAAAGTTTATTTAATTTTCAAAATAGCTTTAAGAATTAAGACTCTTTTAGAAAAAAAAAATATCTTGAAATATTTTAGACAATTGTATCAGCTTAAAATTTTAGAATGAGAAAAAAAAATAAATCTAGAAAAATTAGATTATTATGCTTTCTACTGAATTTTATTTCATAAAAAAGAATTTTATTTTTATAATAAGTAAGTCATAGGTAATATTTTAGCAGAGTTGTTTAAAGGCACATTTCTCAAGTCAAGTCCAAGTCAGGACTTTTTTTTTAAAAGTCAGAGCCAAAGACTTGTATTTATTTTTAAGTCCGAACTTGGATTTTAATTTTAGTTACTTTAACTCTAATTAAGCTGCCACAATAACTACCTGGAACGAAAAAAAATTCGAGTTGTTCGGCCTTATTTTAAAAAAATTAGAATTTTTTGTCTCTGACTTTTTTTTAATGACTTGGACTTAAACTTGTGACTTTTAAAAAATTCTGTAGTTTAGTGAAAAGTTTAACTTCTAAATTTAGATTTAATAAATTTAAAAATTTTAACAAAAAATATAGATTCTTTATGAGCATTCATATTTTTCTAGGACCATTTCATTTATTAGTCTTTTTTCTAGTAGAATTAAAAAATAGCATTATAGTTAATATTTTTAGATTATAAAATTAAATAAAAAAATAACCTCATTTTTAATTTTTTTTGGGTAAATAATTATTTTCAACAATCATAGACAATCATTAAATTAATTTAACCCAATATTTTTTGCAATCTTTTAAATTTACTGAATAAAAAATTATCAGTTAGTTATTGAGTCATATTTAATCTATTACAAATTAAGTTAAATGCGAATTTTTAAAAATATTTGAAATTAATTTCAATTTTAAATGCACAGTGAAGAAGTTATTAATAAAAAAATCTTTTATCTAATAAATTTGATTTTACAAACACTTATAGCTAAAATTCTAATTTTTTAGATGTGATTCAAACATGTATTCAATTGATTTTGTTCTATCATTAAACAAACTAAAAAACAAGAGAAAACTTGAGAACGAAAACCAGAATGGTGTATATAGTGATCTTGATGATGAAGAAATGCAGCCCGAATCTGACCAAGAAGAAAAATTAAATTCTCTCAAAACGATTAAAAATAAACAATTAGCTAAATAAAGATTACAAAAAAAATACAAAATTTTATTAAAAGATAAAAACAATATAATTAGAATGATCTAATCCTCTCCCACCGGTATTGCATCTTGAATAATTTCAACGAATTTGACCCTAATTTCTGTATATGTGCTGTCTCCTTTATTCTGATCTGTTTTAAGGGTGCACTCAACTTTTAATTGAACCATTTCAAGAGCGCCTCTTATAGCACCACAAATTACTTGTGAGTAATTTAATTTATCAAATTTTCCATGGTCTGGAAATTCAACAAATTCAGTTAAAGGATTCGGATCGATAATTAGAGAAAATTCATCAAAAGAATTGTTCCAGTTGGTTACTTGAGGCTGAATGCCGAGGAACATTTTAAAAGCTTGTTTGGAAAGAACTTCGGCTGTCTCCCTAAAATCAGAACATCGGCTGATATGAGGATTTCGGGCCAGAAAATCTTCAATCATTCGATTTCCCATGTTGTAGCCGATTGTGTCCAATTGCTTATTTACCTCATCTACATCTTCATAATCTTTGATTAATTGCATAACAAATGATCCGTAAGTTAGAGTGAATAGTTCGTATGAAATTTTTCTAGGATCAGTAACATTGTATTTGCCGCTTGTTTTGCTCATACTGTAACTCTAAGCTTGACAAAAAAATAAATCAATTTTAAATTTAGTTCTATCCGACAAGTTACTCTTTGAATAATTTTGAAAATTTCTCCAGAGTTTTAAAAATGCATTTAATTTTGAAATGCAATGAAAATTTAATTATAAAAACTAAAAACATGTGATCTAGAAAGCTTTTAAATTTAAGACAAAATATTTCTAATTGTGAATGCCACCATTTATCAAGAGCAAGATACAAAAAAATTTACGCTTAATTATTTTTCTAAAGGACTCGTAGTTCCAAGTAGTTTTAAGTAATTTTGAGTTGATGGTTGTGTAAAGTTTGTTTAGCTTTGGCGCTTTGTTTTTCAAGTTTTAATTAGAAAATTTTGTTTAATTGCTTATTTAATCTTAGTTTAAATAAGTTTATCGAAATAATAGATTTTAGCATGAAACACAGAGAATTTAAATATTTTCGTATGCAAATTTAAGTGTGATATATTATAAGCGGGAAAGTTTCATTCATTTAGCAAGGGAAATAAACAAAATTTAAAATTTTATCTTTATTTGTGTCATTTATGCATTGAAATTTAAAAATGATATTCCATTTATGACTTGGTTATATCTTAAAACCTGAAAATTTTATTTAATTCATTTAACTTTTATCTTTTTATTTAACTAAATATCTAACATATTAATTTCCGTTGACTTAAACGCGATATGAAAATTTCTATTTGTCTTATTTGGTTTGACGGCAAAATTTTATCAAAATGATAAAAACTTGAAAAATAAATTGCACTAAAATTCTCTTGATTTTAGAAAAATTGGTTAGATTAAATTTCAGAGATTTATATTTCATTCAAGAGAATTTACCGATGTTAATTTAATCATATATTTAAATTTTACTACACTCTAATTAAAGTTTGTAAATTAAAAAAAATTAATAGAAGAGATGCCTTGAGACAATCCAAAATATAAAGTTATGATAAAAATTTAAAAAAAATAATCCATTCTCTTTTAAATGTTTAGATATTAACTAATCTTAAAATAGGTCTTTAATGTTCGATGCATAATTAAAGATATCTTATGTCTTTATACCAGATTAATCAAATTTTTTGATTAATTTGCTTTTAATTTTTCAAGTTAAAACAGAAAATTCCAATATTGATTATTCATACAAATTAAATAAAGTTGTATAGAGTAAAAATTTGAAAAAAAAATAATAGAATAAATTATTAATTTCCGTTCTTTTCTTTTTCTGAGACAATCTTTAATCGCAAAATTAAAGATCCAAAATTCCTCTATCTTGAAACAGAATGAAAAGCAAACATTCAAGTCAAGTTAAATTAAACAAAAAATTGTTTTAATTCTGAATGTAATCAGAGTGAACATTATTTTCATTATTTAGGGCTAAATTTCCTTCCAAAGACTTGATTAAAAAATCAGTTAGTTTTTTTTAAATATTTTTTTTACACCATACATAATAAATAATTCACAAAGTCACAAAATTTTACAGTCATGTTATTTTATCATTAAATCATGCTTTTAAATGCTTTTGGGCTTTAAATAGCAGGCAATGGAGCTAATAAAAATGAGACTTGATTTCTTTAAGTGTATTATTTCAAAATATAAATAAAAAAATGATAATTATAATGTTTTGTCAGTGAAAGTTGAATTGTTTTTGTTCGAGTATTTGAATGACAAGCGAAAGATAAAAAATAATAGTTTTTGTTCGTGTTTTTTTTTTAAATTGCTTGTTTTCTCAAAAATAAAAAGGCATTAAAAAATTTATTCTTGCAAATCGATATTTTTAGATAAAATAAAAAGCTTTTTAAGATTGCATAGAATTCTAAATTTCCAAAAAAACATCCTCTTTGCTTGAATTTTGATCGCAATTTAAACACTTAACAAAAAACATGATCAAATTATCAAGTTAGTTTTAAGTTATTTTAGTTTTTTTTATTTTTCAACAAGAAAAAATTATAAAAAATTAAAAGACTTGTTCATTTAAGGCTGTTCGATCTCGTCACAATACTAAATGTCTAAATCAGATGGATAATTTAAATTTAGAAAAGGAGCACATGAATAAGGATTTTTTAAAGCATACTGTGAAAAACATTTTGCCAAGATCGGGATCTTATAATTTGAAAGATGAGCAGTTGTCGGACATGAAAATTTTGAACAACGAGATCGAGTTGAATTCTGCCGAGCCCATAGGTCATGAATCAGTCAAAAAACAAGACAATGCCGAATTTTCTTCATTGCTTAATCGGACTAATGGAACCACTTTTAACACCACTGATTCAAAATCCAAAGTGTCTATGCTTGAGAGTTTCGATTCGATCAAAATTCCCAAAAAAAAAACTGTCCTCGGCTATCCTCTTTTGTGCTGCACCTATGTCGCTTCTATATACTCTTTGGTAACTATCAATTTAAGGACTTTTTATTCAAAATAAAATTTAAAAATAAAACCAAAGATTAAATAGCTTTTTTTTCAAAAATTTAAGTTTGCCTACGGTGGTTCCTCTTTGTTCTCCATAGTTCAATTAATGACATACAACTGTAAGTAAAATTTTAACTTTAGAAAAAAAGCTAATTTTCACATTTCAAATAGCACCGAAATTTTTTCCACTTTATCTCTTGTTAGCCGGCTATCTGCTGATGACTTTGATGTCATTTTTATTAATTGTAGCCATTCAAAAAGTAAATTTTGAATATTTTTATTCAAATTTTTTCAAAATAAATTATCATTTAAAAGGAAAATCTTAATTTGATTTTATTTTGGATTATTTCGCTGAGTGTCTTCATACTGCCTGAAATAGGTCTGAACATTGTTTTGGCCGAAAACTCATTTGTAAGCTTGGAGAGTTAATTTTGAATATTTTTTACGGCTTATTATTAAGAACTGGTTAAATACCTCGGAGGGATTTTATACGCTGATTGCCCTTGTGGTCAGAGTGACAATTGACTTGCCATGCATCGCAATAGTTCTAGCTTATCACGTTAACCGCACTAGGCGGAACAACTTTTTGCAAAAAATGATCAAACCATTAAAACGAGACATAATGAATGGAAAAGTTTTAAAAAGTTACAACAATTTAGACCTAAACCCCAAGTATCCAGTGGTAGACATAATGCCGAAGCCAGATGTGGCGAGTCCAGTCGAGCATCAAGACGTTTCCATTAGGTCCAGAAATTTATCCTATCCAGACGACATTGGCTTTAATGTCCTGCAATCAAGTCCTGAGCAATCTTTTGACAGCAAATCAACTAATTCCAGTAGTTCGAAGGCAGTGCAGAATTCTATCCAATACAGATTTTATCCACGTAGCAACTACGAAATTTTAGTTCGGCCATCACAAGATGGCAAGTTCACACAGCGCTTGGTAAATGTACATGACATCCAGTTTTATCAACGACCTGAGCTAAAAAGTGGCTCGAAAGAAAAAAAGAGAAATCTTTCTCTGGACCATGAGAAACCAAATTCACGTAGATCAGAGGAAATTTATTCCAAAAATAGTTTAAAGTCTAAGCATACGGAAGGAAGACTATCTAGGTATGCATTGAGTTCTCAAACGAAGCCTGAATATGCCTCGATTGAAAGAAGCATGAATTTTTCTGATGAGACTGTGATTCCAATCGAATTCGAATCAATGGAAAGACCGTTTGGTAAAGAGAAAAAAAGAAAAGTATTCAATTTTAGCAATACTTTGCCATTCACGGCCGAAAAAGACATAAGAAAAAAATACGAAAGTTTGATACTCAGTGGTCAAAAGTTAAATTTGACAAGCCACCAAATTTATTTGCCACCTCCATCTAGTCTAGGCGGACTGCCGTATGAAAAGAAAAATTCGCTCAGAATGCATGAATATAAACAGTTTGATGAGGATAAAACCACTAGTTATATGAAAAGTCCAGAGTGTAATTGTGTTAATATAGCAGCTTGTGATAAAGATAAATTAAGCGAATTTTTGCATTCAAACGACTGCATTTTGTTCAAGAATTCATTTGATAAAACAATTTCTCAAACAACAATGTATCTATCGAATATAGAGTTATTTAATCAACGAAACAATTTTTAAAATAATTAGTCAAGGGTGCTTTTTGCTCCATATAGATTTTTAGTATTTTTTTTTCTCTGCGAGACAAAAATGATTAACCCTTTTTTATATTTTTATTATAAAAGATAATTCTGCCAGATATTTTTATTTGCGCTTTGTAATATTTTTAAATTTCTATTTAATGCCTTTTAAATCGATCTCATTTAATTAGATTTAATAAAAAAATTTTAAAATCATCATTGATTTTATGTCAGTTTTTATTTGAAACAATGCGTAGAACGGAAATAAATATTTACTTAAGAAATTTATTTTGATGAAATCGTTGCCCGGAAAATAAACTGCTAAATTTATTGAATTAAATAAATTTTAAGTGCCTTGAAAACAATTTATCAAACATGACATTAGTTTCACATTTTAAATTTTGACTATAGTCTTTCAAAGATACTAAAAATGGATTGTTTCCTTCAAAATAAGCCAAATTAAATAGAAAATAATTTTATAGTAAATTGACGTCTTTCTTTTAAAGAAAAAATTGATTTGAATTATATTTATTTTGAAAGATTTTATCAAACAGTGATTTAAAATTATTCTCTGATTGCATTTGGACCTTGTCTCATTGAAAAATAAAGCTAATTTAAAAATTAAAAAGAATTTAGAAATCCACTTTGTTTTTAAAATTTCTAAACAAACTGGTTCATTTGAAATAGGTCATAAAAAAATCTTCGGCAATAAAAATTCGAATTTAATAATGCATAGAACAAAATATCAAAATAATAAACAAAACCTGAGCTAGCACAATTTTTATTACCTTTTATTTAACGATCGTTACAAGCTTTGTTGATTTTTATTTTTTTCACGCCTTTTTTAATTTAAAATAAAATCAAGAATGAAAAAATAAAATCAAAGAATTGTTTTAAAAAAACTAGATTTTTTTAATAATTAATATTTTTTACTAGAATGAGATGACCCGCCAAACCGAGTATCAATGAACTTTGCTATGGCAGATCTAATATATTTGATCCCTTCTTTATCAGTGATCAGACATATTAATTTCGAGTCTAATAACCTCCGTCAGATTCTACAATTCGAATGATTCAGTTAAATAAATTTAAAATTAATAAATTAAATTTAGAGATTTTTTATCATTCTTTTTTAATAAATTTTTTTGGTTAAATTTAACTTTTTAAGATTGAAATTTTTTAGAAATTTTAAATATTTTTAATTAGCCGAATTTTATGTGTTTTTTGTTCTAAAAAGTTTAATCTCTATCAAAATTTTGTAATTAAACTATCAGTAGAGAAATTAAATTTAAGTTTTATGATGAAAAAAAATTTAATTGAACTAATGCATAAGTTTTGTTTTTTCATAGATTCTGCGAAGACTTCACATGCTATTAGACTTGAATGTTTGCTTGAACAGCAAGCTTAGCTATCTGGAATGATGATATTAGTGTTACATACTTCTCTTTATATCAGTCTTTTATTTTTGATCATAAATTTATTTATGGACATTTTTATTATTCTTGTGATTAAATTTTTCCCATTCAGGGCATGGTTAAAAAATAAATTTTTGATAAAATAAGAACCTGATCACAAAACCGACATATTTTTAATAAATCAAATTTATCTAATGCACTGAATTCTAATTTTGGGAAATGCTACTATAAGGTTTGAAAAAATTAAAGTAAAGGTAAAGGAAAAATGCACACATAATAGTTTAAATTGATATTGTAATAAAATTTAATTTAATTATTCGAGCTTGATATAAAATCAATAAGATACTTGAATTCCCAATTTTATTATTTCTAAATTTTTTGAGTCAAGATTGATATTCGAACAAAATAAAAACATAAAAACCTATTAGAAAAAAAACCATATTAAACAAAAATTTTTGTTCAAATTTTTGTCAAAATATTATTTCACTTTTAATAAAATCGACAATTAATAAATACTTGTTGAAACAAAAAAAATAAATAAAATAATAATTTAATCTATGCTGTTCTAATTTGATAGTCTCCATTTTGAGTTATATATCTAACCCAAGGTAATGCTTGATATCCACTCTTTTCAATAATTTTCAAATATCGAACCTAAAAAACAAGTTTGTTTAAAATTGAGAGTTAAAAGTGGACTTGACTAGAATGAATTCTACCTGAATTCCGGATGTTGTAAAATACGGAATTTCAAATTTCACCTGTATAGGAGGCTTGCCTTCAGTTTCTTCAGCTTGAACACTTGGCAAATTAAAATGAGCTCTCATCAAATATTCTTTTCCTCCTGGAAATGACTTTAAGTTCCAAACTACACAATTTCTCTCTGGCACATATTTACAATAGCCATTTGATGTTTTGAATTTGGCTCCGTCAGCATCCGAAGGTACCGGAATTATTATTTCTACATTGTTAGCTGTGCTTCGTTTTTTGAATTGACTTTTTGCTTTGACCATGTATTCCACTCGCGAATGGCTATATCTTTCGATCACTGGCTCAATCCAAAACAATGGTTTCACCTGAGTATTTAATCTGTAAGACATTAGTTCAAAGTCTCCATCAGGCGGAATAAAAGAAATAGTACGATCGTTTTCGAAGCGTGACAAACGCACACATTGATGAAATTTTACATCTTCTAATTCAACTGCCTTGTTTTTTCCTCCTTAATATAAGTAATTTATTTAAGACTTGTTTTTAACTCACAAGTCCAAGTAAAAGTCAGGACTTGAAATTTTTTTTAAGTAAAAATAAGTATTGCAGTTATATGAAGAAAAAAAATTTAAAGTGATTGACTTGACTTGACTTGAAACTTGTGACTTTGAAATAACTCTGATTTATTTTATTTAAATAAAATATTAAATTAAATTTACTGCCGATATTCTCGAATAAAATTTTATCATTTAGACCAAGGCGAAGTTCGGGCATACCGCTCAAGTAAACCCTCATTTTGATGGCTCCAACAATTTCACTTCTCAATACATTTCCGGATGCACTTACTAAAATATTTACAGACTCAATTACATCTAGAAAAACTTCATTCTTTCGGTATTTTATATTCTCGGCTCTCCATGACACAGCATTGGTCACTGCCGGAGGTAGTTTAGTTTGATTGATTTGGTGTCCTTCTTGGGTGATGTATTCTTGCAATATTTTACAGTCAGTGGTCTGAGGGTATCCAAAGTCCATAAACTCATCCAATAGTTCATAAATGATTACAAAATTGTCACGAATACTTTCTTCTTCTAATTCATTGAAGTATTCACAAAAAACTTTGATAATTTTGTAAAGAAACGACAGCACCAAGGTGGCATTCGTATTTACTTTGGTAACAGCCACAACTAAATAAGGAAATGGTTTATTTTTGTCTAATTTCAGACTAAATTTCTACTAACGATAGACATTTGTGTGTTTTACATAAATAAATGCCACATCGCCATGCTGAATTATTGGATTCAAGTTGCTCTCGTCCTCTTGCTCAAGCAAAAGCTGCATAAATCTTTCAATGATATTCATTTCTACATCGCCCCTGTAGTTCCGCGATATCAACACCTAAAAAAATTTAGTAATACAAAGGCATGGAAATTTCATAGAAGAAAGATTACTTTTCCTTTCGAATCTAGGATGTAAATAGCCGATAAGGACATGATCTTAGGAGAAATTGTCTTCGAGGAGAATTAGTTTTAAGCAAGTCTTGTTATTAAAAAAAATAAATCAAGGTGATATTCACGTGTAGTATTAGATAAAGATCTTGGAATTTGGAGAATATTTTTTTTCCTAATTAAGTCAGAAAATTTTATTCTGTGATAAATTTATGATTCAAATGTTGAGTCGTATGAATGTGTTCAGATTGTTTTTAAAATTAAATATTAATCTTTATTTTAATTTGCCACATAGCTCTTCAAATAGCTCTAAAGTGCAAAATTAAACTTACTTTTTTAAGGTATGTTTATCTGAAGTTTACCTTATTTCCAATGTAAGCTTTTCAATTTTCAATCACATGGCAATCAATCACAATGCCAAAAATAAATTGTCTGTTCAAAACAAACTTTTTTAAGAATAAATTATTTTTAAAATCGTTTTCTGATTTAATTTCCAGTCATTCTCAATCACTAAAAATTTAGAAGGTTTTTGGAAATATTTTTACAGATTTTTTTAAAGATTTTTTATTGAGGTGAAGTTTAAACAGGAATGAACAAAATAATGAGCTAATGAAAAAATTAACTCTTTTTTCTAGTCATTTATTCAACTCATTTTTTAAAATAAATTTTTTGCAAAAAATGATAAAACATTAGAAAAAAAATAAATTTTTCATTAAACGAATTTAAATTATAATTTTCAACAGTGTCTATTTTAATTTGAGTATTTTGAAACAATTAACTATTGTTTTCTTGGTAATTTGATTGATGAAAACTGGAACAAATTTTCGAGCTAGAGGCTGAAGATATCCTTGAGTAATTGGTAACTCGAGTTTCAACTTTTTTCTCATCCTTTTCAACATCATCATTAATATCTTCCTCATAACTCTCTGTTCTCTGTGATCAACAATTTTTTTATTTTCAAAGATTTTAATGATAAATCAAGATATAATATTTTTTATCTAGAAACTTTTTTATTAACATTCCTTAGTTTATTTGCCAATAATTAAATATTTGGATACAAAAATGAAAATAATAATAATAAGCTAGCAGGCTTGCGGAGACGACTTACTAAGGAAGCCGTCTATGGTAGCTGCTTTACGGAGACCTTAGAAAATGTGGCTGTCTTAGACACTCGGAGTGGAGACGGCGCTGTTGTCCCGGATGTCGTTGATTAAAGATGCCTAGTTACACAGGGGCTCCAGGAACCAATATCCGCTGGAATACTTACGAAAGTTTGTTTGCCCTTCTTTGTATTTTCTCAAGAATTTTGCTGTCCTTAGCAGTGTAGGGGGACCAAACCACTGTTGCATACTCCAAATGGGGCTGATTGAAATTTCAAAGTTTTAAAGTTGTAGAAGTTCTATGGTGACCCATCAGAATCGATATGGAAGACTAATGCAAATCATTACTTCTTTTTATACGTCGTAATTCAAAATACTATATATAATCAGCTTCTATTGTTGTCAAATCAAGTTAATATGTTAAATTGTTGCGATCCCTAGTGACTCACATAACAATTTTGGACCAATTTATTATTTTTAGTTTCAAGAAATTAATCCTGTTTGTAAAAAATAAAAGAAAAAGACTTAAGTGCTAAATTTTACATGGTTATTAAATACTAATTTTATAATTGATTTGTAAGTAGTCTAATTTTTTCATGTTTACAGTTAATGATTACATACATTTTATTTTTGTCAAATTTTATTTTTTTTTGAAAAAATATAGTTGATCATCATAATAAGCGTGATGAGGAAATAAAATCGAAAATCCGGCATGATCCGGCTAATCCAAAATTTAATAAATTTTCACATGAAATATTTTTTACCATTTTTGTTTTTAAATTCGTTTCAAAAATAAATTTATTATAAACATTTATCAATCATCTAATTTTTTATATTTTATATTTCAGATTTTTAAAATTTAGATATAATGTTAAAAAACAATCAGCAAAAAATTTTCATTTTCAATGACTCTTAATATCTTTATAGATTTGATTGATAAAAATTATTAAGATTATTTAAAATTTTTGTGTTTTATACTTCTTTATGTAATTTTCCTATTTTTTGTCTCTTAATTAAAATTTTGAATAAATCGACATTTAAAAACAAATTTTTATTTGTTAGGCTAAAATAAAGGTCTCAATTCATTCTAAAAAGATTGAGAAACTCCGTCAAAATAAATTATAAACAAATGCAATATTTAAAATTAATAAATTTTTGGCATTGTGAATTTTCATTTAAACCTTTCAAAAATTACAAAAATAAATTATATTTCATTAATTTTAATTGACAATATTTAACTTTTTAAAGCTTCTTTGATGAGATAACATGAAACAAAATATGTTTCACTAAATTCAACAACAGGGAAATATTAATGATCAAATAAAGTATCAAAATTTTGAGATTTCTTTTTGATTTTGTCTGCATGATCTATTTTAATTTGATTTTTTTTTAAATTTGTAAATTTATTCTTTTAAATGTTAAAATTATGTCATGGCTACTCAAATATTTTTAAATTAGGTGGTTATATTTGCATAAATTTCACTTTTTTATTCTAAACTTACATACAATTTGGTTAAAAATAATCAATTTATTGGCAAATATCTCTTTAAATTTTTTCTTAAAATGGACAGTTTAATGAACCATTGTTTGTTTCAGCTTTTAAAACTTACGGTAAAATCTGTAGTACAAAATCAATATTTTTTATTTAGAATTAAAATTTTGTACGAAAATCCACAATGCCTAAATTTTTCGATTTTAATGAAACTTTTTACGGATAAAAAGTCATTCTTTCTTAGAGTGATGTCTAATTAAGATAATATGTAAAAAGAATCCCTTATCGGTAAGTATGTCACGACTCAGAGAAGTAGTTGGCTTCTAGATGCCTACATAGCAATAAACTCTAAGCTATTGCCCATGTTTGATGTGAAAAAATATATTTCCCTTATCATCAATGCTTTTATATTTATATTAATAAGGTAATCAAATACCAAACCTGGGTTACATATTTTTCTGATGGGAAAAAAATTATTCTGATGGAAAAAAGGCGTTCAAAAGCGTTTTTGAATTTTATATCTTATTAGTGTGCGTTATGAGTTTGATTATCTTACTTTAACAAAAAAATGCAAAAATGATATTAATCTTTTTTTTTAATAGAAATTAGAGAGGGATTTTGTTTAATCTATCTTTTCAAATAAAATTGAAAAAAGCCTAGATATTTTCAAAAAAAAAATGCGCAAACCAAATTTAAAATCGATTTTTGAACAAGGATTTACGGTATGACATAACGATGAATTTAAAAAAATTTCAATCATTACCAAAGAAAATTATTTACTAAAAATAAACAAACAAAGATTAGAGTAAATTTGAAACATTTTTTATTTGGCTCTAATTTTTGTACAGATTATTTTCGTATTTAAAATAAATAATTTAGGTCTAAGTAATATATTTAATCATATATTTTAAGACATTTCAATGATCGAAAAGATCAATTAAAATATTTCAATTATTTAATATAAATTTATAATTGCCTCTTGAATCAATAAAAGCAATAGAAAAAAGGGAAATTTTATTAATTGATTCTGAGTTTTAAGAGAGCATGACTGGAAAGCATAATTTGTCTTAAGAACAAGCGCCCGATGAAAACCAAGTATTGATTGATAATTTAAGGAGCCTAAATCAAGATTAACTCAGTACTTGCACTTACGAAAATTTAATTTGCCATTTATTAATTGAAATTTTCATGATTTCGTAAAATTGCTCAAAAATATTGAAATATATCATCAGTATTAGTGTTTTTTTAAGAGTCTAAAAGCAGTTCAATCAAGTCTGGCTAGTGTTTAATTTGAACAATAAATATAAAAGTCTTCTAACTAAATTCTAAATGCTAAAATCGATAAGCACAAAGAAAAACAACTAAAATATCCACAGAGGTGAATTTAGTTAGAAAAGTTTTTAATCAAAATTTAATTAAAAACCAACCTATTCAAAGTTAAAAATTAGACCAGAGCTTAATTAATTTTCCGAAACGATTGATTTTTAATTTTTCATTCAAATTTTTTTTAAGTGTTTGAATTTCAAATTTTTAATTATTTTTTAATTAGATTGTCTGATATTATATTTGTTTTGACTACAGATTTAAGCGATAAAGATATTTAAATAGAATGCAAAATTGAAATTTTTAATCTGCTTTTTTAAAAATTAATTTCAACTAAATTAACTTATTAATTTATAAGTTACTTTAAAAATACTTATTCAACTCACAGAACATTTTTAATCTAAAATTTAATGTTTATGAATTCAAGTTTTCGATATTTATTGACTTAAAGCTTTTAAAAAAATTTTAAATCAATCTTTAGTATATAGGTTATCTTTTATATAGTTAATTAACATCAATTTTAACTTAATTTTCATAGATCGATTGATTTCTAATAGCGTAGCAGCCCAAATGTATTACAATAATTTTTTATTTGAGTTAAAAAGATATAAACAGAATTGTAGCTCTTTGTGATTTAAATTGCGAATTTAAAAAAAAAATCTTTTTTTATTTTTTCTAAAAAAAATCATTAGGATAAAATAAATAGCTGAGCTAGTTAACAATCAAAATATTTGAAATTCATTAGTTTACCCAGAGATCAAATAACGCCAAAGGAACGCCTGTTAAACAACCGTTCTACAGTGACACTCTTTTATAAAATTAAATATGTTAAAAAAACTTTAAGTTTTTACTCTTAAGAGAGTTATCTTGCTTTTTTACTTTTAAATCAAAAATAAATTTTACGATTCGTAAGTTAATTAATTTATTAAATAGTGAATTACTAATAAATTATTTAATAACAAGTTTAATTTTTTATCATGTTCAGTATATAAACATTAAATTTTTATTTTATTTAATATTTTGATAACTTATTTTGAAAATAATAACATCAGTTTTATCTTAAGAACCCAAATTATTTTAACGAGTTTTTAATTATATGTAATAATAAAATTTACTGAAATTGAATTTTATTTATTTCAGATTTATTGAAATTTTAATGATATGTAAAATGTATTTATTTTGTAGGAAAAAAATCTGGGTTATGATTTCCATCAACTACCATTAATCCATTTATCTAACATCACTTTGAAACTATTAATATTCTTAAGTAAAACAATACTATTTGGAAGTGTTTTCCATATTGGTACTTTTCGATTTCTAAAAAAGAATTTCCAGCTTGATAATTTGTGTGTTCATGAATTACTTTCAAATAATTTTCTTTTTAATGTAATAACTCTTTGCACAGTTTTTTTCCCAAATTTATATTTTCACATTTATTGATCATTTTGTAAAATTAAATCAAGTCACCTCGAATTATAATGATTGAGATAAAGATAGTTCTTTAAATCTCTGTTGAAAATTCGTGACATTTTAGAATTTCTTTCTTGTATTTTTTCAATCATAGTTATTTAAGGACTCTCTCAAAAGATCCAAAGAGTCAAGTATATTTTATGTACAACATCTATTTGGTACAAAATCACTTACAAAATTTTGAATATTGAGTGACAAAAAAAATTATTAATAGTTTATTAAAAGAAAATAACAATAATTTTGCTTATTAATACAAAATATGGCATTTGAAATTTAGATTATATTTTATTAAATTTAGCTAATATTTTACTTAAGTCGGCTCATTATTTCGGATTTATTAAAATCAATAATTGTTTAGTATGGTGACATGATCAAACTATAAATATAACTTGTTACTTAAATAAAAATTTTAAATAAAGTGTTTAACCTAATACCAAGCTTATTATTCACACATTCTGCCTATACTACAATTGTTTAAAAAATTATCTTTTTTTTTTGTATTTTATAGTTTCAATAATCTATTCCATAACTAAAAAGGTATGAGCTTTTTGCTAGCGGATAAACGACAAAGAAATAATTTAAATCAGCTATTCTTTTTCATTTTTGGAAACAAAATTTTAATGAAAATATTAGTTTATCACTAAAAATTATTTTTATATTCTGTTTAATTTTGAAATTTTTTTAAACCTTTTAAGCAATATTTTAAAAAAGATTCATTTCTTTCTAAAATTCAAATTTTGATAGCTTTATAAAATAAATTTAATACTGTTTGTTTACTTATCACTTTCTTCTTCAACTAAATGATGAAATTTATAATATTTTGAAACTGTTTTAGTTTTTTGTTTTTCCTAGGCTCGTACAGAAACAGAAATAAATAAATAAAAGATACTAATTGAGATTTTTTTCTAAAATTTTGAAAAGTAGCCTTAATTTTCGAAAAAATTTTATTCTTTTACTCTTCTCCGTACTTTTGACTTAAATAATTAAATTTGTCATCGAATGTAAATTTTTCAATTTCAGTTGGTTTTAAAATTTCCAGAACAAGATGAGTATCAATCATTTCCATTAGTGGTTTCGAATCTTTCTATTTATGTAGCTTTCACCTCAAATTTCTCTGAATTAATGAAGCATCTGTATAGTTGTATATAGCTTTAATTTTATCTAATTAATTTTTATTAATTAGATTCCCCCCGGACTCCTAAGTCCTGAATGTATGAATTTGGCCGAATTTTGATTGTTTTGATAATTAAGATTGAATGAATGATTTCCTAAGATTCGAAAGATAACCAGCAAGACGATATTAGCAAATCTTTCATCTCTATCGAAATTTCATTTATTTAAAGATTTTTGTTTTGTATATTTGCATTTAAAGACCAGTGGTAATTATAAATTAGTTGAAATTTTAAAACAACCAAATCAAACAAAAGTTAATTGAACGAACACTCCAATAAAAATCCCACTTATTGCTAGGGATCACTTTTAACCTAAAGCTTGTTTTACTCAAAAGATTTATTGCATAAAGTTGATTAATTTTTATGACACAAAAAACTATTTCAAATATTTCATATAATTGAAAATTTACAAGCTTGTCGAAAAGCTCATTTGAGGGTGCCTTATAGCACTCGACTAATGGCTTGTGAAAAATCTACAGAAAAGATTTAAATCACGTAAAATTTGTTAGTTTTGAAAATTTTCATGCTTAAGTAATTAGACAACGCGACGAAAAACTTTTAAACTTGTCCAGCATTTGCATTAAAGTGAATGTGTATTTTTTTCATGGCTCAAATTTGATAAAAATTTTAACCCAATTTATCGAATAATGCTCTAAATGCCTAAAATGGTCGTTTATTTGCAATCCATTAGTGGCAATTACATTCATAAATTATTTCAAGACACTTTTACAATTCTTTTAATTTGTATTTGATTTAAACATGATTCAAACAATGTAATAAATCTCGAGGACTTTGGCAAATTGTTCATTAAAAGTCAAATTTAATCATTCAACTAGAACCTTGATGTCTTTTTATTTAGCTTTTGTAGCTATTTTTTTAAATCATTTTAAATTTTCTCTAGCGTTCTTAAAGATTTTTCAAGATTTATAAGAACAGGTTTGAATTTTACAAAAAATTTGTTTTTCAGCTTAATTTAGCTTGATTTAGGCATGAAATGGATAATTTAAGGTAATAGATTTATTTTAATGATCAATGCAGATTTTTTTTTAAATTGACTTGAAGATAAGATATTAAATTTTATCTAAGAAAAATCATTATGTGTATGGCTATTGCATCACTTTTTGTTAAATAAGCTTTAAATCACTCAAAATAAATTTGCTAATTAGCCAAAAATTATGGAATAGGTCTAGAAAAACAAGGAGAATTATTGCTAAAACAATTTTTCAATTTTCTAATGAAAAATATTAGAAAAAAAATTAACTTTCATTTTTTTTCATCAATATTTCAGCCTCCATACAAAAGATCTAGAAATTTCTATTTTTTTTTTAATGTTTTTTTTTAATCAAAAACTTCTAAAATGAAATTAATTTCTCAGAAATAAGCTATTTATAATTAATTTTATTATAAAAACCTAATTTTTTTACTCAAGAAAAAAAAATTCTGTGCTTTTATTTGTAATACTAGCAAGAAATAAAACAATTTGTATATGTTATTTAAAATGACATCTCGTTGTGTATACAGATTTAGACATCTAAGAGATTTTACAATACTAATAGTTAAATTTTTTTTAAATGTTAAGAATGATAAACTTTTATCTGAAAATTAATATAAAAAAGATGTCAAAAACTGAATTGCATTTTCACCCTTAAGAGATTAAATAATAGTTAGTCCTCTTTTAAGTAGTTGACTATATCCGGCAATTTATGGCTACTTATCAAATGACTTGAGATTTGAGAGATTGAAGATTCTTTTTTAATTCTTTATCAAATTCGTTTGTTTTATTCAATTAAATAATCAATTATTATTATTATTATTATTATTTTATTCAATTAATTTCAATTCTGGTGATGTATAAAGTTAAAATAAAAAATATAATAAGAAAAAGATCAAGTTAAAACAAATTTATAATTGCGATTTTTTGTTGATTTTTTTATATCATCAATAATAAAAATGAAAGAAAATTTAATGTGAATAAATTAGTAAATAAAATTTTCATATTCTTTGGCAATCTCTTTAAATGGTAAATAATGACAGGTCATCCATTTAACGAATATTTGGGATCAGATAGTTATTTCAATATTTCAATTTATGTTATATACCATTCTACTTGGTTCTAAATTAAAAGAGAACACATATTTTTAGGTAGATTTAACTGGACAATCATTAAATAAATTTAGATCCCAGGTCACGTAATTTGAATTTTTATTTAATGCTTTAGCAAAATATCCGATCTTTTTCAATCCACAAATTTTTTTTTGTTATTCGTAATGAAATACTTTATCTGGTCGTAAATTAAAAGTGAAAAATCAACACTTTAAACTGTAAAAATTCAATCAGAACAGAATTTTTATAAATTTCAACAAAAAGGTCATTTGATTTTTAGAATTAAATGATTATAATTTTTTATCATACTCTTGAAATTCTAAATATCATTTTAAGATTAGAATGATCAGAATAAAACATAAGCGCTGGTATATTATCAAAATTTGACTGTTCTATTCATGACAAAAGTGGCTCCAGGCTGTTAATTTCTCATTTAAACTCGGCCTTATCAAACTTTAGTAAAACTAAGTGGATTTTCTAGTATTAATATATCATGTATTGGACATTATTGAACCAAACAACAAACTAGACAGCTGAAACAATAAGAACGAGAGAATTTGATTACAATTTTTTTCGCTCTGAAATTTATTAAAAATGGTCTCATTTTGAGCTTCAAAATTAAAAAAAAATTCTTTTATTTATCGAGTAAACTATTTTCTAGGAAACAAAAGATCAATTAGGAGTTAGACTGGGATATTAAAATATGAAATTAGAAACTTTATATCCTGTCTGAATTTTTTTTACTCGTTCATGCGCTTACCAGACTTATTTGTCATACAATTTTGCTGTCAAATGTCAAAATAAATCTCCAATAAAGTGGCATCAAATAATTGAATTTTTTTTCTAAATTATCTGAGTCAAAAACGTGAAATTTTCTTAAATATTTATCTTTTATTTAAATTTTTTTCATTTCTTTCTAACGATTCATACAATTTCTTAAAATCAAGAAATTAGATTAAAATATTTATTTATTTTAAAATAATAAAGTCAGCCGCTTCAGGTAGTTGAGAACATTATTACAATTTTTTTTAGAATTTTTTAGGTCTTAATTTAGTCTACTGGTAAAAATTAAAAATTATTTACTGCTCACTAAACTCAAAGTATTGGGCATATAGACAAGACTGAATTAATGTTCTAGATCAAAATTTTAGAAATTTAAATTTTAACGGCTTCATTAGAATATATTTTAATTAGTTTTTATAAATTTTGAGTTCTAGCCAAAAATTTGATACTTAAAATGAACTAAAAAGTTATATTTTTTTAAAAATCAGGTTTAAAATTTCTCAGAATTTTTTTAAATTATGAAATGAATATTTTAGTTTAGATAAACAAAGGTATTTTTATAAATTATGAAAAAACAGCATGAAATAGATAAAAATCGATTTCATAAGATACAGTTAAAATTAAGTAATCATTAAAAATGGAACGTGAGATTTTTTTAAAATAAGATATCGGAAATTTGTCAAAAAAATGTAATCAAATATTTCGATCTAAGATAATTGGTCTTAATCGACAATAAAGAATGTTTTTTTAATTTTTTTAAAAATTCCTTTGAAATTCAAAGCTTAAAAATTTCATTATGCTTGTCTCATGGTCAATAAAGTTAATCATAAAACCAAGCTATTTTGATTGATATGCATTGAACACTTGAACTTTCTTAAAGTATTTATGTTTCAAATGTTTTAATTATTTCTGGTGTTAAATTTTAATGTTGGTCTAATTTTTGTATTGACGGCGAGGTAGAAAAAATTGCTCTCGTTTTCCCTAAGACTTCGGCAAGTCTTATGAAGCCTAATTTGGAGCACTTGAGCATTAGAAGTCATAAGAAATTTAGTTCATCTATTCAAAAGAGTTAAAAATCGTCGAAATACCTTCATAAAAATTTAAAAATTTTAATGTAGTTGTCAAAAAAATCTCAAGTTTATTGGAAATAAGGCTCATCCTAACCTGATTTCTAATGCTGATTTTAGTGATTTTGGTAATTAATTTAAATATTTATAAAGATTCATTATATAACAGAAGATATTTTAATTTTTTGGCCTTTTTGTTCTTTTATAATTTTTAGTTGTAAAGATTTGCAGTGGCAGAAATGATATTGCCGCTTAGGCATTTTTTTGGCTTTTTAAAATCATTTATAAAGTTCATTGTACAAAGATATTTTATTTTTATTTAGATAACAAAAATTACTTAATTTTAAATTAATGCATATTCATTAATAATTTATAAAAAATAAATATGCTATCTATGTGGATCAAAACTTATAAAAGAAATTCTAGCATATTTTTAGATTAAGTGAAGGAACGTGATAAAACTGTTTCAAAAACTCTAATTTAAATATAACATAATTATCTGGCTCTTTAATTATTTTTTTTTAATTTGGTGACTTAATATGAAATTGTACTGACATTGATAAACTTTTTTTTTCAACTTTTATTTTAAAGCGATTAAATTTTTTGCAGTCCAATATTTTCAAATTCGAAGCTAATTAAACCAAAATAAATATTTTATTAAGATTTATAATTTATTCAGTAAAACGTTTGTGAATAAAATAAAATTGGATATTTAGCACTATCCTCTTTTTGGTATCTATTATTCCAAGGTTTATTAAAAAGTTTCAAAAGCAATTGTCATAAAATAAAGTGTTAATTGCATTTTAACTACTAGTAAAATTTAAATTTCAAATTTTTGTAGCAGTGAATTTGGGAGCATTCAAAATTGAGCAAATATTTTTTGAAGATTGTCCTTTTCTATAATTTTTTTTTTGTTTTATTAAACAAAAAAATCAAAAAGAATCTAGAGAGAGATTAAAAAGATTGAAAAATTTATTTCGATTTTCTAAAAATACGGAAATTGTCCCATATTTTTTGAACACTTTATTTACACTTGGCTTGTAGCATATAAAAAGCTAAATTGATAAATTATTCCATAATCCAGCGAGTTTTTCTGTTATATATATATTAAGTTTTGTCAAGAACAAATTGTTTTTGGCGAGAGGTAAAAACAATTCGTATCAATTGGCTTCAATTGACAAAGCTTTTAAAAGACATGCAAGAAAAAATTATTCTTTTATTCAAAATCTTCATTTATCTTCGGGGCTAGAAATTTTAAGGAGGCTAAATTTTCGAATATCAAGCTGATAAAGCTATCATTCAAATTTTATTGATTAGAAACTGATTATTTGTGCTAAGGGATTAGAAAAGGTCTGGGAAAATTATCATGGTACTAGTTGAGAAATTCTCGTCATTAAAATTTAAAATTGATTAATACGATTTTTTTTAGCAATTCTTAAAATAAAATTATTCCCAGTTGTTCGCACATTTGTGTTCATAAAATTCTTATTTATCATATTTATTGTTTATTTTTACAAAAAAATCAGGATACGTCCATCAATTTTTGCTAACAAATTTCATTTAAATCGATAAAACTGATGCAAATCTAAATATTTTTGTATCATAAATTCCATCAAGATCTACGGGTGTTGAATTGCTGCTGTTATAAAAAATCAAAATCAAGCGACCAGTTTATTATTAGACAAAAGCTAAATTTAAATAATAAATCAAATATTTCAACATTTGATTTTGTAATTAATACCTAGACGACCAACAGGAATAAGACTAATTGAGCACTTGAGATAAGCTCGCCTGGAGCATAGCGAGCCCTTTCACCAATAATCAATCAATAGGTTTTACTCTCTCATTTATCTAACAAAGCCCTAAATTTGTTTAAAATTTAGTACGAAGTATATCTCGGGGTTTTGTTTGTTCACTAATGAATGATAAGCTAGATTTTAAAACAAACCATAAACATCTAAGGCATCTTAGTGTCTAGATCAAAAGCTAGTTTATATTTTTTTACTAAAATTATTCAGAAGACAGCGTAAAATTTTTATTGTCCAAGTTTGCCAAAAAATATTAATAAACTTATCAAGGTTGGCTAAAAACAAACTTTTTTGGCAAACAAAATTTTCAATAGTAGGCCAACTGAGTGTGTGTGTGTAATTAATAAGCTTGGTGTTAATGTAAACATGACCAAAGATTTTAACTTATAAAAATAAATTGTTTATTTAATGATAAAAATAGTGAAAAGTAGAACAGGTTTTTAATGACCACAAAAGAAATACCAAGCACGCTTGTGTTTATAAACATTTTTTAAATGTATTTATTTTCTTTCCCGAGAGATATGGTCTTAATGGAGAATGCTATTAATAATAAGATAAATTCCTTTAAGCGTTGAATTCCGAGAATCAGGAATAGATTTTATCTTGATATCTGATGATAAGAGCTTCCCTCGGGTCATTTAAGTATCTTTCAACAATTACATTTAGTTCATGCGCAACACTTTTAAAACCACATGTTTTTCTTGGCTGAAATATTTGAAGAATTGCGTAAAACTATTGATCCTAGCCAGGATAATCTCTAGTTTTAATTCTAACAAATTTTGATTAAGTTTTGGATTACAATTTAATTAACTGAACGCATCGCAAAAGTGGTGGAGATCTTCAGTTGGTAAGTAAATCATTTAAGCCTAATAATTCCTAAAATATAATCATAGCTGCATGTAGGAAAATACTTTTTTTATATTCATAGTAGAAATTTTCTCAGCTTCACTACGTTTTAATTATATTTTGCCAATTATTTTGCTCTATTTATAAAGAAAATTGATTTATGTTTTAGTTAATCATAGGGGAAACAATTTTCGAAGTTATGGCACAAATAATAAGGTACCAATTTATCATACTAACTTGTCCAAGTCTTAAAATCTAAAATAAATATTCTTTAGTTTATTTATTTTTTAATTTTTCGCTGACCGGTGGATGACCACGAGTCAGTCACTTTTAATTAGGCAAAATTTTCGAAAGATATTGGTGCCAATACGGTAATAGTTAAACACAAAATTTTAAGCCTAAAAAAAATAATTTTTAACTAAATTTTTTTTTTGCTGACGTAATTTTTTTGTTGCATAATATTTTGTAATAAATTTTTTTTCTTCAAGGATTTTAGTTATTTCAGCAAATCGATTTAGTCAAAAAGGAAGAATGAAAAACAAATCGAGTCTCATTTATGATTCATGCTGTATTTACAAGAGTATTATGAATTCTGGAAAATAAAATCATTCAAAAGCATTTAAACAAGATACTTTTTTAAATATTATATTTAAATATTAAGACATAATCAAACAACAATCTGTGTTTTGTTAATAGTGGTTTAAACACCCAATGTTTTTTAGGCGAGATATCAAAAATAATCTTTTATTGACCAACAATAAGATAAATTTTTTATTTTTTTTGATATATCTACTAATTGCTAGCTAAATAAAATCATTTTATTTCAAAGTTCTAGTTTAAGTATTTTTAATGATTTAATTATTTGAACGACTTGAAAAAAAGAGTTCAAAGAACAAATTATGATTTTTGATGGTTTGACTCAGATTTCCATCATTTAAGATTAGAATTTTAATCGATAAGCTTGGTGTAGTGCTCAAGTTTCTCAAAAGATTTGGGTTATTAGATTATGGATTCAGTTATTAAAGCTTGACTTGGCCAGACAATTATCTTAAATTAAAAAGCAGTTAAGGCGGTCAGATTACAAGGCTGCTTTAAGTGCTCAAGTTCAGAAACACTTTGAAGTCATTTGAAAAATAATTCTGTTGAAGATTAAATTAAATTAAAAATCATTATTTTCTCATTAGGGCTGTTCAAGCTGAATAGAATAATATACAAAATTTTTTTACAGATTGGTCAAATTTCTGATAGAAGCCAACGAGCCAAAACTTGCACTCAATCGAGCATCAATTTTGTATTGTTTACAAACACTTAAGATAAAAGTTCATCTAAAATGTTAAATGATCAAAACAAAATAGTGCGTTAATCTTTTTTTAAATAAAAAACTGAGTATTTATGATTTTTGTAATTTTTGTTATATCAAAATTTAAAGGATTTAACACTAAAACTCGAAACGAAAATTTTTTTAAGCCTCCAAAATAGCACATACGCACTCTTTGTCAATAATAAAAGTCTCCTATTTTTTTTAATCATGTGCATTTAGAATCTAAATTTTAATTTTTAAAAAATATTTTTGTGACCAGACTACTTGTAGATAAATAAAATAGTTAATCATTCTTAGTGCAGTTTTTTTTGCTCATATGACACATAATATGATACTTCAGCTCATTTCAGACAACCCGGTCCAGACTGTCAAAATTTAATTATCATTCTATCTTTTTCATGAAATTAAACATTAATATCAATGTCTCGATTAAATTACTATATTTAATTTAAACATTAATTACTAGGATCTAATATACAATTTAATTTAATTTTTCTTGTTTATTTTAGGAGAGCAATTATGAATAAAGTAATTTTCAATTTTTTCTATTTCGGAAGTTTCGATGTGATACTAAAATTATACAAGAAATCTTCATACTTTTTAGTTATATTTTCTTTTTTTGTAGTATTCTTGTTCCAAATACTTAAAAATTAAGTTTTTTTTTAATTCATAAAATATTCTTTAAAAGCGTCCACAATTACAAGTAATTTGATAAATTTCAAAATTATATAGAAAAAAAACTATTCAAAAAAAAAATTTGTTGTTGACCTTTTTTCGTTTATTTTAATAAAAACAAAATAGTGTGTAAAAAATGATTATTCTAAACTCATAGGAAAAAAACGCCATTATTATGTACTTGGCTAATTTGGTTCAGTTAATTTTTTTCAAGTCTTTCAGTGATTTGCTTCAGATTTGATAGAGAGTTTATTTTAAATAGAGTCGATAGTTTATTAATTTAAATTTCAGAGTAAATATTTAGATTAGGCAAAAGTTTATTAAATTAGGAGAATTAAATTTTAAACCTTAGTAGTAGTAGTAGTAGTAAAATACTGCGACCCTTTCGGGTTAAGCTTCTTCGAAGCTATGGCAGTAAATTAGACTGTTTCTTTAGCCATTTGTCCAGGTTAATTTTGAAGTTGTTAATTGACGATATACTGAGGTAGACTATTCCAAATATAAACTACTCGATTTATTAAGAAATGATATCGTTGCATTTAGCTTTTCACGTCTTCTTTAACAGCACATTTGATGTGACTTTTTAAGTTGTAAGGCTGATTTGGAGAAAAATTTAAAGCATTTTCAAAATATTAAAAAAAAAAAAAAAAGTTGGATTAAGCCCCGTCTCATCCAACTTATTTTGAGATTAGTTAAATTAAAAATTTCAGTCTTTTTGAGTAGTCATATTTTCGAAGTGAAGGGATTATTCTTGTCGCTCTTCTTTGGACCTTCTCGATTGCAGAAATGTCTTTTACAAGAAATGGACACCATGAACTTATGGCAAAGTCTAGATGAGGTCAAACCAGTGATGAGTAAAGCGTTTTCAATGTATCAATGTTTAGATTCCTGAAACTTTTAGCATTCATACCCAAAGTACGATTTCAACGACTGGTGCAATATTTTATGCTTCAGTTCGGACAACCCGGCATAGACAAATTATTATTGATTATTTTAAAATAATAAAGTAATCGATAACAATTTGTATTTCCTAAAAATTGTATAATTAAACAAAGGATTTTTTGAGCCAGCATGCATTACATCGCATTTTTCGATATTTAAATCCTAAGACAAGTAAGTGACCAGCCAGAAATAAAATCCATATCTTTTTGAAGTACAAGATTCTCTTGTGAACTCTTAATTACAGGCAAAAGTTTAGTATCATCGGCATATTTCTCACATTTATTAGCTAAGCGAGTCGAGAGATCATTTATAAATATTGAAAAAAAAAGAGGTCCCAATACTGAACCTTGAGGTTCTCAGATGCTTACATCCAACCATTTAGACTTGGATGAACCCAAACTAACTCTTTGTTTCCTCTCGAGGAGATCATACCAGTAAAACCATATTACTTGATTAATTTGAATTAATAGACCGAAAAAATTTAATAGACAAAATTTAAATTTGTTGAAATGTTCTCAATTTTGCTGAGTGTTGAAATAAACAGTAAACAACAAAATTTTCCATTTACAATTCCCGTTTGAACAGAGCTAGACTCAACATTTATTTGAATACTTTATTTTCTAGTTTTGATCAAATTGTCCAAGGTTTGTAATTTTTTAATTTTTTTTTTAGATTTAAATTAGAATTAGAATAAATGAAAAACAAAACAAAAAGTCTTTTGGGTGAATGGCAGTGGTGTCAATCAATGTTTAATAGATTTAATGTTAAAGAGTAATTAAGACTCAATTGTTCAGTTCTGAGATTTCTTCTTTCATAAGGGTTAGCGAGAAATAATTTGATGGCTTCGAATCGAGAACAAACTCGTTTCGAGTCATTCGAAAGTCGCATACAAAAATAAAGCTGAGATATTAATTAATTTTTTGTATGTGAGTGGGTCGTTCCGGGGCTACAAAATGAATTGAATTGAATCGAATTTTGTTTGTATTTATTTGAATCGATTGACATTTTTATTCATTTATTCTTTCTCTCCGAGTCGCTCTTTTTGCCTTAGTTTTATGTTTTATATTTAAAACAATTGATTTTTTGGCTAATGTCTGTCTGGTTTGATATTGATCGCCGAGGCCCCCGATGCATGATTCTAAATAGAAAAACCAATATAATTAAGTTTAATACCGTTTTAATATCAAACATAAATTTGGCTCGATGCATCGTGAAACTAATTACAAATTCATGCCAAATTTCTACTTGATGAATCAATAAACTAATTTGGTACGCATTGTATATCTTATCAGACCGCTTCAGTCCAGCTCTTATGTTTTGAATTACGTCTTTGCGTTCAAATCTAATCGAATTAGATTTTTCAGATGCACATATCAGGCGTCTTGATTCCAAGTTAGTTTTTCATTCTAAATTAGGCCAGCAAAAATTTAATTAAATTAGATACACTGATTTAGCTAATTTTGCATACCATGCTTTTGATAATAGTGTCTAAATTTTATTTGATCAATCATGCTAAAAACACAATGCGAATGAGCTACTAGGTGGAATTTGCGAATTAAGACAAATTAAATGGCACTGCGAATAAATAAACTGACAGTTAGAAGTATACCATATGCGTTCGACTTGTTATCTCAGCTTATGATTCCATTCTAATCCAATTTTTTTACTATCGAAAATATCTGTTGAATCATCGCCTTTGCCAAAATTTATTTCACATTATTTTTCTCAATATTTTGCATAATATCATTTTTTTTCTAAAGATTTAGGGGCTCATTTTTTATATTTAAAAAAAAATACAAAATAATTTTTTGTATATTGATTATTGCTTGGAGTTAAAAGCTTAAGGTTAATTAATCAAGTAACTTCTTTTTAGCTTAGTTACAGAATCCAAGGCAAAACGAGCTATTTAGATATAGAAATAATTACCAAATAAATCATTTTCAATTTTATGTAAATTAGTTTTTTTCCAAGGTGTCGTATTAATGGCTTCTTTTTTCTTTTTTAAATAAAAAGTAATATGTCCTCAGAAGGTATATTTGTCATGAAAAATATTAGAAAGATCGAGTCAACAAATATTAATCAAAAGAATAAAATAATCAAACAAAATGATTGCTTATGAAATAAATCGATTTCTAAAATTATTCATTTGTTTTCTTTTAGTGGCCGATAAAAATTATTCATCAAATATTAAATTAATCCTTTTTTGTATATTTCACGACAATCTTTTATCTTTTCATGGCTCAAGTTAAAATCAAATTATTAATCGATATTTTATTTAATTAATTCCAAGTTAGATTTGAAAACAATGTTTTTTTCGGTTAATTTTTGTGTTCTATATAATTTAAATTATTTTTTTCTTCCTTTCATTTTTTTCATGATTAAATTTTGAACCTAAAAACAAAAAGAGAAAAAAAAAATCCCAAATACGATAAATCAGTTTGAATTAATTCTACATAAATGAACATAATTTTACTTAGATAATTTTTCAAGTAATAGACTATTTTTGTTTTAATCGAATATTGAGGGTTCAAAAATAATCCATAAGAAACATTTTTCAACATTTCTTTAATTTTCGCCTAAAATTTAAATAACTGTTTAAATAAATTAGCTAAATAATTTATTTGTTTTTAATTTAAAAATTAAATATCAAATGTTTGAATAAAGAGTTCTAATTAAAAAAAATTATAATCCGTGTGAATTTGAGTTGAGAAAGGGAAAAATTTATTAAAAATAGGTTAATAATTTTCAAATAAATAAGAGATGTTATTTTTAAAAATAGATTTTTGTTGTTGTTTGAGAAATCTAATAAGAATTCTGTAGATGTATCGCTATAATTTTTTTTTTCGAGTGGTTGGATTTAGTTATTTGAGAGCAATGGTGTTAAATTTGTCTAAATCCGCGGGATATATAAAACCGATTGTTATACATGCTTGGACAATTATTAAATGCAAATCGCTTAATAGATTATATCACTTAAATCAAAACAACTGCATAATTTTATGGTTTGAAGCTAAATTTTAAATTAAATTGTTAACAAGCTAATTTAGCATAAAACAATTGCTAAAGCCCGCTGTCCTCTTTTTTTTTTAAAAAGAATCATAAGGCTTTTATATAAAGCCCGCTAAAAATACTAAAATCTTGTGATAAAATTAAGAAAATATTTAAAATTTAGAATTCTAGTTTTGAAATTATAAAAATGAATTAAAAATTTTAATTCAACCGAGCGTTTTTGTGCGACGATTAACCACACTAGCACCAACAAGTTAAAACAAGGAATAGTTTAGCTTTAAAATAAATGATTAATTAAAATATTGAATTTATTTTTACTTTTTATGAGTGGATTTTTCTTGGTAGTATCTAGATTCAAATATTTGTATTTTTTTAAATTCAATCTTAAAAACGACGAATTAATTAAAGAAAATAATTCTAGATTGTATTTTATTTAAATAAAAATTTAATTTTTTTAGGCTCAATTAGAAAAGACTTAAAACGATTTGCCTTCATTTGTTTATATTAATTTACAAGAATATATTAATGTTAACATATGAAGGTTGCTTAAAAATTAATTTTACCGCAAATGATGTAAAGATAAATAAAAAATACCTCAAATTTTGTTGTGACAAATACAATTTCATAAATTTTCTTAACTCCTCTCATAAGATATTTTTAAGAAGAGATTTTATTAAATTAAAAATATCAATTGTTCAAATTTAAATCTTTTATCCTTTATTAAATTAAATTTAATCATTAATTGCCATTTAGTCTTATTGTTTTCAAAAAATATTCGAATATTTCTTTTTTATTTATTTTTAATTATGTTAGCTATCTCGAACCAAGTTAATAGAAGAAAGGATGTTACTAATATACAAAAATAAGGTGAACTCTTACGGCAGTTTTTTATAGAATTTCTACAATACTTCACATCATTGCTCTAAAATTTAACCTAAAACACTTATGTTTTCGATTAAAAAAAGTGAAATATTCGAATGATTCTTCTTACTTGGTGGGGTAAAAGGGTTACCATATTGTTAGAATTAAAATGACATTAATGAATTTTTGGTGTCGTTATTTTTAATTTTTTGCCAAGATATATTTTAAAATAAAATTTCAAGTATCAGAAATATCAATTTACATGAGCCTTTTTTACTAATTAAATTATTACTCTGTTAATTGTATTTTAAATACTTTTTTTTTTTAAAAGTCTCTTATTTAATGAAAACATTTAAAATAATTAAATTTTAATATTTTTTATTTTGATAAAAAAACAAGTTTTTTAGTTATAAATAAAAAATAATTGATTGTGAGTGGATTGAGCGATGTTCAAGCCTCGCGCGGTGCATCTTGATTAATTTCTAACCTTTCTGGTCTTTAATATTCTGTCGCAATCTTTTATCATTTGAATAGTACTCCGATTTCTATTTTGTTCTGTATTCTAGCCCACCTTTTGCATAACAATTTCCGAACTCAAATATATTCAAGATCATATGAACCTAACGGTCACTATTTAACATTTATTTATACAAACGATCAAAGAGATAGGCATGAGAATGAAAGATTTATTGTTTACAAACAATGAGCATTGTATCAAGAGCAGAATAAGCGCTATAAATTGAGCATATTGTTTTTTGATTTCTACAGACTAACAAATTTGTTAAATCAAGACTTAATTACTATTCCCTCGTTGACACCATTCAACTAGACACTTTGTATTTATTTATTTTTTGTATTATATCACATCGATTACTTAAATTAATTTTTTTTACTATAGCAAATGTTTTTACATGCTTGGCTAAGTAAGTATTTAAAAAGCAACAATTGTCAGACGGGCGTTCTCAATTGATTTGACTATTGTAAATCTTTGAGAAATTAAAATTGATATTTTTTTGTTGTTTGAGCTCTTCGAGATTTAAATTTAAAAGTCAATATTGCTCAAAGGCCCAAGCTAATTTTCTACACCGACATTATCTGGTCGCCAAAATTTAAAAAGCTTATTTTTCTAATTTTAGATAATTTAAGTAATTGTGTCGTTTCAATAACAGATACGATTGTATTTAAGCTAGACGCAAAATAATTTATTTTTATAATTTTTTTACAAATTTTCTAATTGTCCGAGATTTTATCTTTAGTTAAAAAAAATTAATTCCAACGCTAAACTGCATAAATTAACTGTCTAAGAATTTCTTTTTACATTTTGCATATTTTGTATAGTGCCTTGTATGAGAGCTCCGATAAGTCAATTCATACATTCGCACTTGTAACTAAATTTTTTTTTTCTAGAATAAAATTTTAGATATACCTCATTAAATATCGACAAAATTAATAAACATAAACATTTTTTGTGTTTTGTGCGATGGATTTGTAAGAAACATTCAAAATTGAACTCGACAGCAACAACCAAAAATGACAATAAAAAATGTATTTTTATTTTGCCTGATTCAATTGATCAGCGCTGCTTCGATATCCCAAATAAAACAAGTCGATCGATCACTGCTGCATCCAGAATTCATGCCCAAAAACAGCAACTCCACCAAGATCAATGAATTCGACGACTACTATGACTATGACCAATACTACGAAGACTATGACCCAACCAAGTTTACCGACTACTACCCGGAAAACTACGAATACTACGAAGAGGATCAGGACTTGCTTAAAATAAAGCCTAAAATTGACACAAACATACCCATCGCCAATTCTATACAACCCCGGAATAAATCATCCACCAGCGTCAAAGGCATAGACTACGACTACTATGAAGGCAATGGAGAAGAGGACTATTATCAATTGTCCAATTCTAAACCAGTTTCTACCACTGCTTTGTCTACGCCGGCCACAGCATCCACTAAATCATCGATCTCAATCTTAAGCTTTTTGTTCGTCAATTCAACTTCTAAGCCAGTCGAAAATAAGCCATCTTTTCCTCAAATAATTAATATTCCAGAAATTCCACAAATGTCAAATATATCAGACAATTTAATTCTGAAGACTTTGTTCTCAGAAAGTCGTGATCTATTCACAAATAATGATGTCAATGTTGAAAAAGAATTTAAGGCCAAAGAAAATTTTTTAATCGATAGGCTTAGTACAACAGTGCCCGCTATTGCGACCACAGTACAAACAACTAATTTATTTTCAGAAGAAGAATACGGCAACTATACTGACATGTACTACTATGATGATTTTTACGATTTGGAAGACTATTACGACGACGACTTCTTTAGCTACAATGACGACTCTATGGGTCACGTGACTGAAGTTAGGACAACTTCAACCAGCACCAATCGAATGCCCAATTTGAATATCATCAATGTGATAGCTACAGTGTCTTACAACACAACCAATTTGGCACCATTGGCTACAGAAACTATCCCAACTTCATCCAAAAATGTTACTACAACCCAATCTACAATTTCAACTCACACCGCAGCCTTTTCTACGCCAAGCTTGTATGACAACTTTGGCATCAACAGAGGAGATTTGTTTAACAACCAAGAGTACGATTATTACGAAAATTATTTTGAGAATTCAGATGAGCTCTTAGATGAAAAAGAAGACATTCAAATAAGTGATAGCAAACATCCAGAGATAAAAACCCCACTTAATACCACATTGATAGGTCTTACCATTAAAGAATTGCTTAAGAGTCCGGCTCTGATAGCCGGGATATGCGGAGGGCTTCTGGTTGGTGTTATCACCGCCCTTGTCCTCCTTTTTTTTATTATCTACAGAATGAGGCGCAACAAACTAGATGATTCGCCTTATGTTGTTAGTTCAAAAAATTCGCCAATATATGGAAATTTTAAGACTAAAGGCCAAAATGTAACACTCATGTCCTCGTCTTCGGTGTCTCCAAATACCAACCTGAGCACTGGTTCGACGAGTTCAGCCACAACAGGACTTTTGAATGGCAATGCTTTGAACAACAGTAGATTGCTGAAATACGCCAACCATACGACAAGCTTGAAAAAGAGCTGTAGTATTTTGAGCAGTGATTCATCTACATCATCACCTAATCATGACGGTTCGTTCAATTACGCTTACATTAAAGCTCCGACAAAAGAATTTTACGCATAGAAACGCGCTTAAGTATTAGATATTTTATTAATAAAGCGTTTATTTTGTTTTTTTTTTTTGAATTTCGGGATTTTACTTAGAGTTTTCTTTTTTTTTTTTAATTTTGTTAATAGATTTTTTTGTTAAGAATATTCAAAATTCCGAAATTTAATTTATTGTCTATTTAAAATTGTAAAAAGTTCTAGCGAAATTTGTCTTTTTCTACCTCCAAAGTGATATTTTTTTTAATTAAAAATAAATAATTTCATCATAATGTTTAATTTAGTATTGAAAATTCAACCTTAAAAAAATTTTTTCTTCAAGATAAACATGAAAAAAATTACTTTGTTTAACTTATATGAAATAAAAATTTTCAAAACTTTAATTTTAAAAAATTTATTTAGTTTTATTTTAACCTGATTTTATTCATCTCACAAGGTCTAGACGCACTAATTCTGTGATAATTAAAAATTAAATTAGAATTGAATATAAATTAAAGCGAATATGAATAAATTGAAACTTAAATTAAAATTAAAAAAGACTTTTTTAAATTGAATGTTAGTAATCAAAATCTATACAGATTAAAACATCGAATATTGAAGTTCACGGTTGAACTTAATAAAAATATTGTCAAACAAAAAATGGGATGTTAATTATTACACACTAGGAAACCATAATAAATCTTTAATCGGATCTATAATTGATAACTCTTATCGGTGTTTAAATTCATTTCGGAGACAAACATTTAAAAAATTCAAGGCTTAGAAAACTCAGCAGTTCGTTTTATACTTAAATTAAAATATGATTCTCCTTCAAATATTTTGCATCATGAAGCCTTTAATAAACTTAAATTCTTAACTGTATCGAATCGACTTTTTGAATTGAGCGAAAGATACGTAGCGGGAGGACTGCGTCATTCTGTTCCATTGGCTATCAAGCTGGTAGATGAATATAAAGCGGGTTTTGAATCAAGGTATGTTGAATACCCAACTCCATTGTGTAATTGCTATCTTACTATTTCTTTTTTCTTTCCTGAACTGTTCAATACTTAAATACTTTGCACATGTCACCTCTTACAATTTATCAATTTTTAATTGGCTTTTTATGTACATTTTAAATAATTAAAATAATATTTTAGAGCTTAGTCTTTACTTAATTTAATAGGAGTTTATTAATAGCTCATTTTAAAAAGATTCAAGCTTATTAAAACAAAATCTTTACAAGTCAAAAATTAAGTTAAAATTAAAACAATTTATAGAGTATATTTTGTTTAATTTTCTTTTCAAAGAAATGATAAAATATTAATATTTGTGAACATTAATTTAAGTTAAACCTTAATTTAATTGAAAGATGTTTATCTTGAAATCGTTTTAAGTATCGTAGATGATATCTTTGGTTTTTTTAATTTTCTTTTAACTACAGTACATTTTAATTTTGCGCTTTTTTTTAGTTAAAACAAAATTATGATTAAACAAACATCACTTATTTCAAAAATCAAAGTTGTTAATCGAATTTATATTTATAACTATCTTTTCTTATTAACGATAATTAAACATAATAACTAAATACACAAAAATGATTCTAAAATTCAAAAAGCAAATAAATAAATTTTTCTGCTTTTAAATATTAAATTGAATATTTTTTCAAATCAGCTCGTTATAGATACACGAATAAAAAAAAATTCAGAAGATATCAATAAGATTATATGTGATTCAAATTCATTCTTTAAATGCTTGGTAATTTTTCAAGTAAAATTGTCTTTTTTCAGATTTAAGTTTTTTATAATTAATTGAGTATTCTTTTATCTTGTTTCAAAAACTTTAAATTTTGTATCTTTTCTTTCTTCTGGCTTTCTACATATTGAGAATAAAGTGTTTCATCATACTTTTCTATCTTACAAAGCTTTTTCTGCTAGACTCAATAAAAATTTAATTTCTTTTTGCTTCTTCCCTTTCAACTGCTGGTTTCATTCAAATCAATGCGTCTCAAAGTGATTCTTGCCATGCCGTCTTCTGCGTTTTGTAATTTGTATCCTTTGAGTTATTGCTTTGTGGTATATCTCTTCGTTTGACATTAAATCAAATTCCTATCGTAGCAGTGATTTAACTAGACTCCTTTAAATTTTGTTACCAAATTGTGATATAACAATTTCTAAGAAGCTTAACCAATATTTCAGTTGATTGTGTATCCCTGAAATGTAAAGCTGCCAACACAAGGGGTTTTAATTGAATTGAATTCTCTAAATTTTCACGTTTTAAAAATAAATACTGAAATAAATACTTTTTAAAATTTATTTGAAGAATGATGTTGGCTATTTAAGTCTAAGATCCAAGTCTGAGTTAGATTTTGAAAAAGAATAGAAATTTTCTTTTTAAAAAAATATTCTAACTAAATCGATAATTATGAGAGATTGCAAAACTCTAGTGTTTGAAATTAGCTTGTATCGATAAAAACAAATTTAAACTTTCAAATAGAATAAACTGATTTTTGTTTTTTTGTCTACGATCAAAAATAAAAAAGCCAGACTTCTGATGAACAATTTATTTTTTTTGATTAGATTTTCATTCATTTTTGTATTTCCGTTAGTGATTAAGCCGATTTGCTTTATTATGATGCTTATTCTTTATTTTATTAGTTATAATCATAATTTTTTTAAATTGACAGACCCAGTATCAGAATAAATTATTTGTTGCACTCGATTTCGCTTAAAATTAATAAGCATTATTATTAAATTTTTCTTTTTCAAGATGAACTACATTTTAGTTCGGAAAATAAGAGTTTTGCAATATGTTGTTTTTGAGTGAAATCCTGAATTTAATGATGACATTCGTTGGTTACTAATTTCACAATGCATTCGATTACAAAGAAATTTTAAGTTGAAAAACGTGCTTTTTAAATTAAAATACTAATATTTTATTAATAAATTATACATTAGTATATGTTGATATTAGAAATTTTTCGAAAGTTGTATTTCAGAATTTACCTCACAATTGTTTATCAATATATGTTTGAATCAGACAAAACAAATAGTTAAAAAAAAAACAAAATGCAATGTGTGTGAGCAGAATTTTAAAATCAGTTTCTGAATGCTAAAACCACAAAACTGATTTGAAAATGTTCATGTTCCTATTTGAATTATGAAATTTATATAGACCGCGTGATAGCGCCCATAACCAATCAAATTTAAGTTTAGCCTAAATTCGGCCGTGTACAAAACGAACCCTTTTTGAAATACTCGTGTTATTTCATATATTGAATATAAATTGAGGAAAAGTGAAGCTTAGGCAAGCCATTTTTTTCTTAAACTCTCGAAAAATTCATTTTAGAATTTTGTGTACTTCACCTATTATCTGACCAAAAAACCATGTAGGAAATATAGGCTCAAATACACTTGAATACTTATCGCTTCAATTTATTACCATTTGAATTTGTCTACTAAGTATTTTTTTCAAGCATTGTAATTCAATGCTAACTACTACTATTCTCTTATGATTCTTTGTTAAGTCAAAAAATATGCATGAACAGCCAAAAGCACTGTTTGCAGTTTTAAAATTAAATTTTAATTCTTTTTAAATAAATCAATTATTTCTTGTCTAGATTTGCCCTCTGTTAAATAGTTACATAAAGAATTTAAAATGCCAAAGGAAAAGACCCATATTAACATTGTCGTGATTGGTCACGTAGACTCTGGTAAGTCAACATCAACTGGTCACTTGATCTACAAATGCGGTGGTATTGACAAGAGAACCATCGAAAAATTCGAGAAAGAAGCGGCCGAATTGGGCAAAGGCTCATTCAAATACGCTTGGGTATTGGACAAACTTAAAGCCGAGAGAGAACGTGGTATTACCATTGATATTTCATTGTGGAAATTTGAAACATCAAAATTCTATGTAACCATTATTGATGCTCCAGGTCACAGAGATTTCATCAAGAACATGATCACTGGTACATCACAAGCCGATTGTGCCGTATTGATCGTAGCTGCTGGTGTCGGTGAATTTGAAGCCGGTATCTCAAAGAACGGTCAAACAAGAGAACACGCTTTGTTGGCCTACACTTTGGGTGTCAAGCAAATGATTGTGGCCGTAAACAAGATGGACTCAACTGAGCCACCATACAGCGAGAAACGTTTCGAGGAAATCAAATCCGAAGTGAGCGCTTTCATCAAGAAAATCGGTTGGAATCCAGTACAAATTCCATTCGTACCAATCTCTGGTTGGAACGGTGACAACATTTTGGAAGCATCGCCAAACATGACATGGTACAAAGGATGGACTTCGGAAAAGAAAGAGGGTAACTTCAGCGGCAAGACCTTGTTGGAAGCTTTGGACGCCATTGTTCCACCATCAAGACCAACTGACAAGCCATTGAGATTGCCATTGCAAGACGTGTACAAGATTGGCGGTATTGGTACAGTGCCAGTCGGTAGAGTCGAAACTGGTGTCATCAAGCCAGGTATGGTTGTCACTTTTGCTCCAGCCAACTTGAGCACTGAAGTAAAATCAGTGGAAATGCACCACGAAGCTTTGACCGAAGCCGTGCCAGGTGACAATGTCGGTTTCAACGTTAAAAACGTTTCAGTCAAAGATTTGAGAAGAGGTTTTGTTGCCTCAGACAGCAAGAACGATCCAGCTCTAGAGACAGCTAATTTCACTGCTCAAGTAATTGTATTGAACCATCCAGGTGAGATCAGCGCTGGTTACACTCCAGTTTTGGATTGTCACACTGCTCACATTGCTTGCAAATTTTCCGAATTGTTAGAAAAAGTCGATCGTCGTTCTGGTAAACAATTGGAACTTAATCCAAAAACTTTGAAATCACAAGAGGCCGCCATCATCAAATTGATCCCAACTAAACCAATGTGTGTTGAGAAATTCTCTGAATACGCTCCATTGGGTCGTTTCGCTGTCCGTGATATGAGACAAACTGTTGCTGTCGGTGTCATCAAGGAGGTCGAAAAGAAGACTACCCAAGGTACCAAGACCAAAGCTGCTGAAAAAGCCGAAAAAGCCACCAAAAAGAAATAGAAAAAAATTTGATGAAAATTTTAAAAATTTACCAATTTTTTCTAGACTGATTTATTTTTCTAACCTTGTTTCACTTTAAATGACATTTCTACTTTTTGACTGCTTATTTATATAAAACTTTAATAGCTTATTAAATAGTCTTTTTGTTAAAAAAAATTTATGTTTCACTTTTATTTGAAGTCAATTCTTAGTATTGTTTATAAAACATCATCATCTAGAAATATGGTAATTTTTAATCGAACAATAAAAAATTTTTAAAAAAATTAAGATTTTTATTTTTTTGTTACAAAATAAAACGAATTAGATCACTTATTTTAATTTAAACAAACTAGAAAATTAAAATACTGTTCAATATTAGAGTGTTTATTTAAATAATTAGAATTAATTAAATTTTCAAAGAATGAATAAATTAAAATGTATTTTTTCTGTAATTTTTTTTTACTCTTTTGAATCAAAATAATTTGAAAAACAAAATCGGAAGACTTTTTTTTTAATAAAATAATCAAAATATTATCTAAATTAAATATGATTCTTATAAAAATTCGCTTTAAAGTAAATTTTCTATATTAAGTTAAATCTTTGAGCATTCTAAAAAAGAAAAAAAAAGTTTTAAAGTCATTTTTAAATCGAAAAATAATTCTACTAAATAAATCTAAAGAGAAACGTTTTCCATTTTAGTAATAAATAAAATTACAATGTTTAAAAATAATTTGCTAAGAAAGAAATAAAACTTAGAAAATTTATTTATGAAATTAGTTTAACACAAATCAATTAGAATTAAAAAAAAACAAAATTTTTAAATAATTTTTTTTATTAAATTGAATCTTTTAGCTTTGAAATTACATTAATCCATGTTTGAAATTATTGTTTTAAGTTAACTTTTACATGTTAGTTTTGATTGGCATACTTTGCCAATTTATCAAGCTCAAATCCTTTGTTGTTTTCATTGAATTCTTTTATTCTGCGTTCAAGTTCTGGTCTAAAGTGTCTGATTAAACCTTGAACTGGCCATGCAGCCGCATCACCCAAGGCACAAATTGTGTGACCTTCAATTTGTTTTGAAAGCTCCCAAATCATATCAATCTCATCATTTCTAGCTCTTCCTTCTACAAATCTGTCCATCATTTTGGTCAACCAAACAGTACCTTCTCGACAAGGTGTGCACTAATAAAAAAGATAAAAAAAAAACAAATAAAAATTAATCGCTTTTTACTTGACCGCAGCTCTCGTGTTTATAGAACAAAGACAAACGAGCAATAGCCTTGACTACATCAGTTTGTTTGTTCATTACAATTACTGCAGCTGTTCCCAAGCCACTCTGAGCTTGAACTAAAGAATCAAAGTCCATGAGTACCTCTTCACAAATTCTTTTTTAAAAATTTCTCCATTTTTATTTTATTATTTTGATATTTTTTAATAAAAATTACTTTTTCGGAATTAGTGGTACAGAACTTCCTCCTGGGATAATTGCTAACAAATTGTCCCAACCACCAATAACACCTCCAGCATGACGTTCAATCAATTCTTTTAAAGGAACTGACATTTCTTCTTCAACAGTACAAGGATTATTAACATGACCGCTAATGTTAAATAACTAAAAAAAAATATTTTTATTTTTAATGTTTCAATAAAATTTCAAATTTTTTCAAATACTTTTGTTCCTGAGTTTCGCTCACGTCCAAATGATGCAAACCAGGAACCACCTCTGCGACAAATTGAAGGCGCAACAGCAACTGTCTCAACATTTGTTACAGTGGTCGGGCAACCAAATAAACCAATATCGGCTGGAAATGGAGGTTTTAGACGAGGTTTACCTTGCTTGCCTTCGAGAGACTCAATCAACGCCTTTTCGTATAAAAAAAATAATAAAAATTTTCTTTTTTTGCTATTTAGTTTACCGTCTCCTCACCGCAAATGTAAGCTCCAGCACCTCGATGCATAAAAATATCAAAATCATAGCCACTACCACAAGCATTTTTGCCAATTAAACCAGCTTTATAAGCTTCATTTATAGCAGCCTGCATATTTGAAGATTCATTGTAAAATTCTCCTCTGATGTAAATATAAGCCGCTCTGGCTCCCATGGCACGTCCAGCAATCAGACAACCTTCCACCAATTTATGAGGATCGTGTCTCATTATCTCTCTGTCTTTGCAAGTACCCGGTTCTCCTTCGTCAGCATTAATGACTAAATATTTTGGTCTGCCATCAGATGGTTTATTCATAAAGCTCCATTTGAGACCAGAAGGAAAACCAGCCCCGCCTCTGCCTCTCAAACCCGAAATTTTAACTTCATTTATGATCCATTCTGAGCCTTTTAATAAAATTTCTTTGGTTTTATACCAATCACCCTTGAAAAAAACTTGAAATAATTTAACAAAAAAAAGCTTAAAATTTACTCTTGACAAAGCTCCTTTTAGTTTCCAATCATGTCTACCATATAAATTTGTAAAAATACGATCCTCATCTTTTAAACCCCCAAAAGTTGTTTTTGTTTGTTTTGGCGGAACAGCTGCAGCGGCCGACTGAAAGCGCACAATTTGAGATCCGACTAAAAATAAAAAGTTATAAAAAAATTTAATTCGCAATTTATTAATAAATAGATACCTAATGAAGAATTTTTAACAAATGGTAAAATTTTGTTGATCGAATTATTAATCATCCTTTTTGTTCGGAAAATCTAAAAAATTCCAAAATGTTTAAAACCAGCTCTATTAAATAATTTTTGTTATGTAATTGATTATTTGAACATTATTTCTCTTACCTAACTATCAAGTTATACAATCTTTAAAATTCTAGTCATTTAGTATGCTTTCAAAACTATAATTTAACTCTGTACATATTTTAATGCAAAGTTTGTTTATGCTCACAAATCGAGCCAATTTTGGTGGCGTGAGGCTTATTGAAAAAGTCTGCTAAATTTTTGGCAACTTAGAAGCGAACAATTACTCAGCAATTTTTTTTATCTTCAATGAAAATTTTACTAAGTCATGAGACTATCTCTTTCTCTATAAATATAAAATTTAAAAAAGTTTTATTTAAATAATTTTAGTTATTCGGCGTCTAAAATGACGGGCGTCGATTTAAAAATACCATTGCTTGAAGAAAATTTCTCCAAGCTTCAAACTGTACTGGACGAAGCAAGGCAAGACTTGAGCAAAGATGTAGAATCATTTTGCAAAACACGGATATTTAAAATGGGCCGGTTTATTCGTTTCTACGCAGACTTAATGAAACAAATGAATACCAAGCTAAACGAAGATTTTGTAGAGGAATTGGATAATGTTGATTTTGAGTTAAATTTAGAAGAAAAAGAAGGCTACTCGGAAAAAATGAGGACTTTTTTGATGGAATGGAATGATTTTTTGAAAGAGATTGAATCAAAAGAAACTGTTAATTTAGATCAAAGCTTTCAATGTGAAGACTTGCTGCCAGAAAATATTAAAAATGAGTTTTTTTTGTCACAGATTATGGAAGATAAGCCTGAACAATTTGACAAAACTTGTGCTAACAATCTTCATTTGAATTTTAGAAAAAAGCTGAATTCAGTTTCGGATAAAAGTTTTATTATGATGGTTATGCTGCGGCATTTTGCATGATTGCCTTGACGCGAGCATGTTAAAGAATTACAGAAAAAAGCATCCGATTTTCTGAAGTTAAATTGCCAAGTTGTTTTGGTAAGTTTTGGTGAACCGAAAGGAGCATACAGATGGTTTATGGAAAATCATGCTAGTTTCTCGGATCAACAGTTTGACATGGTTAGCGATCAAGATCGTCGTTTGTACAAACTTTTCGGTTTGCCAAATTCATATGTAAAAGTTTGGAATTCAGAAACTTTAATTTATTACGCTGAGCAGTTAATTAGGTTAGGGACTTTGCCAGGTTCCTATCAAGATGTGGAGGATGATCCGCACCAAATGGGCGGTAATTTTATTTTGCAATATTCAAACGATTCGAATTTTAGACTCATTTATTCGTATAAGAGTAAAACTCCTCCGGACCGGCCATCAGCTCAAACTTTATTGAAATTTTTAGAATCCAAATTTTAGTATTCTTTTCATTTCTTAATATTATGTTTCTATCATGAAGCAGATAGCTCAAATTTGTGATAAATCAAAAGGTTATCTATGGAATTAATATTTTCTGAAATATTCTATTTAGAAATAAGAATGCTTACTTTTTTTTAAATTTTATTGAAAAAAAATAAAAAATTTATTTCGATTTTTTCTTTTTAATAATAATTCACAATTTTTTGCCAGAGCAAATGGCTATATGTGGAACAATTTTTAGGAAAATATTCTGATTGAGAAAAAAAAATATTTACTTGTAGGCTTTTTTTTTAATTTATTGAAAAAAATAAGAATTAATTTCTGATATTGTTTTTTTTAATTTTGTTTTAGCAAAAATAACAAGAAATTTTTATAGAAAAAACAACTAATATATTTTGTTACGTCTAGTCAACGTGCTTTCCTTACTGTAAAACAAATTTAACTCTCATTAAAGACTGTAAAAGCAATTTAAATTCTGAAATATTTTTCAACAATTTCGGGTTTGTCAAATTTGACTACATTTACATTTTCACACTAAGGCTCATTTTGTTTTTAGTAGATTGTTGAAAACTTTGTTTTTGTGAATAAAAAAGACTCTTTAAATTTTATTTTTTTTATTTTAAATTAACTCATTTTCAAAAATAAAAATTCAATTAAAAAAAGGAGTTAAATTATAATTTTGAAGTTTATTCATGAAATTAAATTATTTAAGTCCAACGTTATTCATATCTCAATAATATTTGCATTAAATCAAAAAGTGTTAAAATTTTATATCAATAAAAATTAATTAGCCAAATATTAGCAAAGCAGTTTTGTAATAAAAATTGAATCTAGGTCCAATAAAGCAAAATTACTTTTAATTTTCACCTATGATATATTTTCTAATTCTTAGTCTAATCAAAAAGGTCAGCTTAATAAATACAGTTAATAAAATGTATTTAAACAAAAGTCCTCGTTATTATCCTTTCATTAATAGATGAAAAATAACTTTCTTAAAATTTAAAATATTTCAAAATAATTTAAAACTGCTTTAATTATTTTATCTTATTTTGATTTTTTTTTTATCAGAAGGAGCTTATGCTCGAACAGAAAAACTAATAAACAAATAAAACTATTAGCCTTATAATGGATATCATTATCTTTAATAATAAGACTAGGATAAAGTTGAAAAAAATTTTAGAAATTGATGTTTTTAGAAAAAAATTCAAAAAGTTAATTTTTCGAATTTTTTATAGTTTCATTTTAAAATAGATTTAATTCAAGATGTAAATTATTTTGAATTTTTTTATTGTCATGAAACTCATCTAAACAAATTTTTCTACTTGAGTTTAAGATTGTTTCTAGGCATCGAGGAAGAGCTTGAAGCTTGAGACTGTCTTTTTAAATGTCATAATAAAAGTTGGAATATTCGCAAAATATTATTAAGTTTGAGCAAATCGATCATATTTCAAATCTTATTCAAATTAGACCGATAGAAAGAAAAACAAGCAAATTGTCTAGCGGTCAATCGTACGCTTTTCGCTTTGATTAGCGCTAAGTAAATAGGATTTAGTTTATTCGTGCAATTTTTTTGTGCCTAGTTTGCCTCGAATATTTCACTATTAATTAGAATTAATTACAATAAAAATAAAAATTAAAATAAACTGTATTCTTTAAGAAAAAATATTTATTTATAGGCATCTATGCGCAAAAAAGCATCCTTTGGCCAACTTCAATATTTAAACAGGTAATTAATCTTGTTTTTATTTCAAGAATTCTCGTCCATGTCGCACTTGATCCATTTCTCGAGATTAACATTGTAAAAAATTTTAAAACAAACAAAAAGTTTGGGACGGAATAAACTGCTTACCGCTATTCCACATTAAAATTCATTTACTCATTAATTCAAGCCTTTAATTGATTTAGCTCAATAGAAATTCATCAAAATTCTCATTTAAAAGTTTTTTTTTTCTCTCAGAATTAATCATGCAAACAACCTATTTTTTTGTTGTCTAAATATTCGTTTTTTTATTTTAATGCTTGCCAAAATTGACAATTCCATTCAAATTCTGTGAAAGTTTATAGACTTGATAGTTAATGTGGTCAAATATTCAATATTTATATGGATTTGTTTTGTTTTCTAGAACGAGACTTAAATTTTTTAGCGTTCGTAGAAAAAAATTCTCAGACTATTACCTCGAGAATCGGACTTTTTCCATCCATCAAACAAGCATGTCTTTGTGCCAATACTTGTCTTATTTAAAAGCAATCCTCTCTTCTAAGCACTCACTTATTTAAAACTAAAACGAAGAGTAACATTTATTTTTATTTTCATCTCTAAACAATTTTTCAAAGTTAAAATATTTTAATCGTCAAATTTTAAAGTTAGAAAATTAAGAACGATCCCTTAAGCCTAATTAATTCTGGATACTTATTGTGCATAGACTCACAGCATAATTTTTATACAATTTTTTTAAATCTAATTTACACAAATTTAAAATTTAAGATTGTCATCTTTGTATTAAGTATACAATTAAATAAAAAAAATCGCAATAGTAAAAACTTACCTTTTATTTGATTTCATAATTAAGTAACTTTGGGTTTTTAATAAAAAAAATTAATAATTTCAATATTTTGTTAGGTTGCGTAATGCTCAGAAAAGAAACCTAAAAATCGACATTTATACCAAATCGTTTGGAAAAGAGAGAACCAGTGATTCGAAAAGCATCAAAAATTAAAGATATTCTCTCAAAAGAGATTAAAATTAGTTTTTTGGTTGTTGGGACAAATAGTTATTTATTAACTATTTTCAGTTTCCGTTTTGGTTTATTTAAGCGATAGGAAATTGTTCAAACCCGGTATAGGGCAACAAAGACATTTTGATTTATTTTATCGTAGACAAATTTTTTCTAATTGACTATTTGGCTAAATTACTAGTTCCCAAAAGAATTTCAAAGAGTTTGATTAAATCTGGCGTTTTATTTTTCGACTAAGATTGACCATTAAATTTTTTATTTTAGTGTACAACTAGAACTTGCTAATAAATTGTTTATCAAAAAATCCATGATATTTACGCCGAAAACTACAATCAAACATACTGAGTTAATTTTATTAAATACTTTCTTTTTTTGACTCAATAAGAGCTTAAGGCTATAAAAATATTTTTTTCCTTTTTCATAAACTTAATTTCTTTTCAATAAATTGGTTAGTTTTTTTCATAACATACTCAATGTTTATCGTTCATTGTAGAGACAAACATTTATAATAATCCTTTAATAAACACTAAAATTATACTCTAAAATAATTAATAAAATTTTGTTTATAAATTTAGGTTTGATCGATTTAATCAATTTGCCATTGTTTGTAAAGCACTATCAATTTGGACAGTTCAATTGAAAGATTGTAAAATTTAAGAGATTAAGAGATTTAATTTACCTTTTTATTTTATTAAATCTAAAGAATTTTTTTTAGCAATCACTAAAAACGCTATTTATTTTTGAGAATTTCCAGGCAAAAGTTCTTAAATTTTTAATGCAACCGAATAAGTTCAATTTCAAGCATTTATCAAATTTTAGCTTTAAACAAGTAAATTAGCTGGAGATATTAAGAAACTAAAATAAATATTGTGATAGTTAGGTAATCAAGTTTTATTTGAAAAAAATCCTTTTCTTTGACTTTTGGATTACATCACCCAATGTATCCATGTCAATTTAGAAAGGATTCTATTGATTTTTTGAGACATTAGCCAATATTGAAAGGATCAAGGCAAAAACGCCTTACAATTAAAATAGAATGTCAACATTAGTTAGGAACTAAGCGGCTAGCGAATCTCGCAACGAAACTATGGTCTATGTAAATTGAGAAAAAATTGAATAGAATGTTGATTTTATAATAAAAGCCAAGTTAACTACGGATTCTTTATTTAAAGTTATTTTGAAAAATCTGATTTTAATTTAAATTTTTTTTTAAAGATAGTACTAAATATTGTTTAAATATTTAAATATTTAAGTTTTTTTACGCATTAAATCAAACGCATTTTTGGTATTCAGAAGTTAAACTAGATGAAATTATTCTTTTCTTTCGGTTGTGTTGAAGGTGAATATTTAAAATTTAACAATAAAATTCTATTCAATAATGAATATTTATTTTTGTTATAAAACTTTTCAACTATTTTGAAAGAAAAATCCAAATTCGACTATGAAAAATAAAAAAGTTAAATTACTATTTCTAAAAAGGTGAGACATTCTTATATTGTTTTATTTCTAAACTAATTACACTCTAAAGCTTCTCTATTTTTAATAATTCTTTTTATTAAAATTCCAAAATTTTAAGTCTTCCCAAAGGATATTCTTACAAAATTTCGAGTTCATAACCAACCACTTAAGCAACTAAGCCAATATGCGACAATGTGATTTGGATGTCTTTTGGTTGAACGCAATTTTTGTTTCCCAGAAAAGAAACTTTTAGAGCGACCACAAAATTTAATTGACAGAAAATTATGCATCTAATTTCAATTAGTTTTTAGAAAAAAAATTCAAGTCATTTAAATTAAATTATTTCGAAAAGTTTTTATGAGTGACAATTTGAGATAAGCATTTACGATGGATCAAATAAAATTGACTTTTATTTTAGGTCGGCAAATCTCACGCGTTTCCTATAGATACAATTGCTCTTGCTATTTGGTCAAAGATTACACGGAGCATTGGTTGAGCATTAAAGTCTAAATCTTGAGATTAGATATTTTGCTCAAAGGAGATATTTTTTGCTAAGAATTCAAAAATTCAAATTAAATTAAACAAATTTTAGTTAATTAACTGGCTCATTATCGAGGTGTATCTTAAAAAAACAAGTTACAAAAGCTTCTAAATTTGCTATTTTCTCTCTAAGCATTTAAAACTTGTTCAAGATCTTGTCAATTAAAATTGAGCCGGTCTGACTGGGTAAAAAATTGTGGCTACGAGTGGTTTTGGGCACTAAGAAATTGACAAAAAAAACAAAGTTAGATTTGTGAATAACTAAGATTTAATTTAAAGAAAAAAAAACAATTTTTTTAGAAACACAATTAAATAAACGTTTACATACTAAAATTCAAAATTTTCTTTGTTTTAAATATTTTTTGATAATTTCAAGAGTTTGTTCGCCAATTTTTAAAAATTAAATCTTGTTACTTTTTTTAATTTTATTGAAAACTAATTTTGACTTAAATGGCACCTTCAGTTAGCAATTAAATACCTGAATTTTTTTAGACTATAATTAGACAATTTTTAAATGATTCTTAAATTAATCTAAAATGTCAGCTACTCCGACCAGTTCATCAGTGCCGAATTCGGCAATAAAATCAATCAGATCCACATCGAACACTTTGCCGCCACCCAAGGCTTCCAACATTCAACCAACATCAAATAATGAAGAATACTTGAACAAAAAAATCAATTTCATCCAGAACCACATCAATAATCTGGTCATCGAGATTACCAATTTACCCGAGCCCTGGACTTATGCAGTAACCGAGGACGGTCGAGTATTTTTCATCAAGTAATCAATTTAAATATAGCCTTAAAACGACTCTCGACTACGTCTGGGACACGTCTAAAATTCAAGTCTATCATTAATATTCATTAACTTGTTATTTACATTAAAATGTCAAAGAGTAACCTATTTATCGACCAGTAGTCGAGATCAAAGTCAGCTGACTAATGATTTCATTTCCTCTTTATCTATTAATCATTGCCTATCGATCCACTTAATCTTTGTTATTTAAGCGAAGACGAACAGCGAACTACCTGGCTACATCCCAAGACTGGTCAACCGGTCTCGCTAATGATCATACCCCCACTCGAAGGTAAATTGCAGAGGAAATAGCTCGAAAATGACAAATATTTGCACTGAATAGTAAATAGAAGATAATTAGTTTGAAGATAATTTTTTAATACGTGATTTTTGATTCTTTTCAAATAGATAAATTACCCAGTGCAAATAAAAGATCTTAATCGTGGGCTAAATTTAAATTTAAATTTAATTTTAAGATCTTCCAAACGGTTGGCAAAAGGATTACATTCTTGGCTTACCCTATTTGATCGAGTAAGTTGTTTTTGGCTAATTTTTTTTTTCAGAAGCGGTCACTACTTTTTGGTCTAGAATTTTAAGGAAACAAACTCCAAATATTTTTGCATGGTTAATGACCAGCTTGAATTTAGGGCAAGTATTTAAGCTTTATCCGAATAGGAGCGAGTGTTCTATGACATTTTTTCTCTTCACTTTTAAATTTTTTTATTAGGAATAATAATTTTTGTTTCCTAGCAATTTAATAAAAAATAAAAAACAAAACCAGTAATTAAGTGTTCAAAAAACTTGAGTCGCTATTTTGATAAGTAAGATTGTTAATAATTATCTTTGTGAAAATTTTTAATAATCGAAAAAATGGCTTAAAGAAAAAAAATTTAATCTATTGATTTTAATTAATTGAATTTTAGCACAGAAACACCAATTATACTTGGAAAAAAATCACTTTATTTTTAATATTAAAATTCTATGCTCTATTAAAGATTAGATTTAATTTTTGTTTCAAACAAAATAAGCTCGTGCCATTGATCTATTTTAATTAGTAAAAAAACTAATCGGAGATAGTGTGGAATTTAATTTTATTATTGAATACGAAGGTATTTTCGACAGTTTATTTTTAGCCTAGTTTATCTTTTTTTTTTTGAATAAGCAAAATACAAACAAAAATTAAATTTTTTTTTATCTTTTTTAATTGCTTGTTTTTTGAATAAATAACTAAAGAATGGTTTCATCATAATTGGGGCATTTTGAGAATAAACGACTTAAAAAAAATAATGAAAAAAAACCAAATTATTGACGAAGCCAGTGTGAAAATATTTTTGAAATAGTTGAACTGCTAATCAGGTAAGTTCGACTCTGAACTATTGCAAAAGTTTTAATTTAAATTTTATTACTGACACTTAATTGATGTTTAAATTTTGGAATTGCTTTTGGCTTGCCGATGAATTTTTCAATTTTTTTTTCACAAATTTTCTCAATAAGTGAGATCTCAAGAATCTATTACTGGCACCGAAAATCCGCATTTTGAGTAAATAATGCATGCCTTAAGCCGAGATAAAACAAATTCACAGTTTTATTTAGGACAAGTTGTTGAAGTATTCACGGGCCTCTATTTACAAATGCTCTTATTCGCTTTTCTCTTTAGTTTTACATGCTAAAAATTGTTTTGACATATAAAAGAAAGCTGAATTTACATTCAGAGTCAAGCAATTTAATTCTAAGTTCCACAGAAAACTTTAAGTAATAGGAGAAAAAATCAACTTAATTTTCAGACTTGGTCGAGAAGACCAAAAAGTTCCGAGTTTATTTGCGTTTCTCATTTATTTGGCCGATATTTAGGTCTTAAAAGTCTAATTCTAATTTTTTAAAGTCATAACTCAAAAAGAAATTATCCAACAAGCTATTTGAATAGTCTGGCACCGACAGAATCCAGCTCATCAAATGCAATGAGCAATTCATTTGAATCAAAAAAATCAAATTATATGGAGCGCACTAAAATGAAAAGTTCTCCTAGCAAAAGTGTCCAGCTAGCCGAGGATACATGCCAAAACGACTTGCAAAACGATAACATGATCTCTGGCTTGTCAGCTCTATCTTCGTCATCGGCATCATCTGCATCGTCAAACAACTCATCTCAGCAATCGAACGGAAATATAATTCAAGCAAACACGATCCAAGTCAACACTGCCATTGACTCTGCTCTTCGCAAATACGGCTGGTTGTACAAGCTAAGCCAAAATGGACTAAAACTGTGGCGCAAACGCTATTTTGTATTGACTGATTACATTTTGGACTACTATTCCGACTCAACTATGACCAAACATTGCGGAACAATTTTTCTCAATGACACACACTCAAGAGCCACAGTCAAAAAAGACGGAAGTTCTGCTCACAACAAAAAACACTCGTTTAAAGTAATTTATTTATTTTTTTGACTAAATTGGTTTGAGCCTCATAGAAAGAACAAAAAACATTACAATATAATAATTTGAAATTTATTAAAATAATTAAATTAAATTTTGAAAATTAACAGAGTAAACATTAAAAATCTAAGTGATATGAATGTGACTTTTTTTCTAATTAAAATTTTTTAAAATTTTGTTCAATTTTTAAATCTTGTAATAGAAAAAAAAATTAATCACTTATTAGGCTTGCTATAATTTGGTAAAAAATTCGTATTCAAAGAACACTTAATTTGTAATTTAAAAATAAGGATTAATGAGTTCGATAACAAGTTTATGATTTTTTTATTTTAAAATTTCGAAGTGAACCTCAGGCTTCTCACAATGGATCAAAGCTTACTCTGCTAACAAAGTTATTTTTTACAGTTGAAGTTTATTTCATTGAAAATCAAGAGAATAATTTTGTCTATTTTTTCGTAGTCTTCTTTCATTAAAAGCACAATACACAATATTAAAGTAATGAATTAGCTTGTAAAAATTTTCAATTTTTTTTTAATTTTTTTAATATCCATAAAAATATTTAAATGAGTTTCTTTGATGGTTTCATTATTTAACCATACTAATTTTATAATTAATTGCTAACCACTTGTTAAGAAATTATTTTTAAATTAAAAAAATTCGGAATCAAACCAAGATCACATCAAAATTTTAAAGAATTCGCAAAAGCTTGAAAAAAAAAAAAGTTTGATAGAAATTTTATTAAAAAAAAGATTGTTTTCCTCTCTCTGGTAGTTTGTATTTGTCTCTAAATCCTTCCTGTCATTTCCATTATAAAAACACAAAAACAAACCAAGTTCAAATTAAATTTTAGGTGGAACTGGTTAATTCGAATGACACCAATTCAGAAAATAATTCAGATATGTTTGTGTTCTTGGCTGCCGAATCGTCCGCATCAATGAATGAATGGATCAACAAGTTTAATTTTGTATCCCAGTTAAAGTATTTAAATTAAAAAAATAAATTATTAAAAAAATAATTAAAGCTTTTAATTTTTTAGAAACAACAGTCAGAGCCGAGTAATGAGCGAGAAGCGAACCTCTAATCGAAGTTGTTCGAACATTTCCCTCCGCGGAAACAACTCGAACTATTTCATAGTGAAACACGACACATCAAGCTCGAAACGCTCGTCCAAATCGAGCTCGGCACCTAACAGTCCTGGAGCTACCCATCGAAACATTTTCAATGGAAAAAAACTTCGCTCATCTCTATCTTCAAACAAAATCGAGGACAAAAATAATCCAGAAAGAAAAAATATCAAAAAAAAATTAGCTTTTAGTGACGATGAAATTTTAAATGACCGACCGTCAAAAAATAAAAAAAATAAAAAAAAAGAAGTGGTCAACAGCGACGCTGAAACCGACAACGAAATCAATGAGCGTCTCAACAACTCATATAATCAAAAGTATTTGAACGAAAGCTTCGACAATGATCCAAAATCGAAGCACAAACGCAGCTCTAGTTTGACCAAGTCGTCTGCAAAGCCGAACCAAGTAAATTCATCATCATCATCAAAAAAAAATAACAAATACAGTTCTACTAACCACATTTATGACTATAAATCTATTTATGACGCTTTTGAGAAGCCTATTGTGGACATGACTAGAATGACCCAGAGTATGATAAATAATGACAATGGCCAGGACATGGTCGAGGCTAAAAATGAAAAAAATTACAAAGCTATCCAAAATTTGGTCAACAACTCGGCTAAAAAAATTGATTCAAATGAAACATATAGCAATGGCAAGGGATCAAATCAACGCTGTGGGGATTACATTGACCGGGAAAAAATTGCGGCCGCTGCCCAAGCCGCTGCTGCTGCATCAGCTGCTCTTGAAAAAGAAAAAAATTTCAAATCATTTTCCGAGCACTCGTCACCAAAAACAAATTCAAAATCTATCTCTAATTTTTACAATATTAGCAAAAATCAATTGGAATTGCTGCAAAAAAATGAGCTCGAAATGATCATAAGACAATTGAGGCGAAATTTTGTGCTGTTAAATCATTCACAGCAGAGATTTTCGACATTACAAAAATTGTACGAACCATACGAGCTAATGTTCCAACACAGACAGAATCAATTGTAAGTTTATTGCCATTTTTGAGCTAGGAATTAGATTGCTTTTTTAACAATTAATATTTTTAATAAAAATTTTTATTTCTTTTTTAAATTTTCTTAAATTTAAGAAATAGTTCAAAAATAGACGAAAGTGTAAATGTCAATGATCTGACTTTGAGTTTGCATGACTCTTTTCAAACAATAAAGGATAGAATCAAAAAAATTGAAGCAAAGGTAATTTTATTTTTTTTTGATTTTTTTTAAATTTTTTAAAATTTTTTGTCAAGATGGACTCAATTGAGAACAATCTAAAATTGGCACAGAGTATTGAGAACACAAATGGCTATCAGAAAATTTACGAGGATATGTCCAATCTTGATCAAATAAATCTGAACAAGTTTTCCAATATTTTGAGATTGTATGAGTACCAAATAGTTGAAATGCAGCACGAAAATGAGCTTTTATTGGAAGATAAGGTAAATAATGTTTTTTTTTATTTAAATAGATCAAAAAATTTATTATCTTTTTCGTATCTCTTATTGAAATAGATATCATTTTGAAAATAAATTTTTAAAAAAATGCTGATAAAATTTAAAGGTTTATTCAAAGCTAAGATGAATAAGTGGAAAAATATTTAAAATAAATACATTTTTCTTTTAAAGCTTGTTTTTGAATTTTTAAATAAAAAAAAGCTTAAGTTCTAAAGTTGAAAAATAAAATTTTATAATTATTCTAATTACTTCATTTATTTAAATTCACTATAAAAGTATTAATTTCAAATTTTAAATAAGAATTAAAGTTTTAATTAAAAAATTAATTTAAAGTATTTAACAGCACGATATTCAAGTTTAAAATTCAAAGTTAACTTTGGTATTGTGAATTGTGAAACAATTCAACTTTTAAAAAATGAAAAAATTCAATATTCAATTTTTTCCAAAATCCGTTCTGTATATTTAACCGGCTATTCTAATTTTTTCTTTAATTTCCATCCTTATTTGGTTATTAATTTTTTGCAGTAAAAAAAAAAACTTTCTTGAAAACAACGAAAATTTAAAAATGATTGTTTTTAGCATTTTATTAATTTTTTTTTATAAGATAATTGTTGAGAAATTGATAGATAACCAGATGAGTATCTTTTCACGCTATCAAAATCTGTCATCAGAAAAATCTCTAACTCAACAATTCAATGCATTAAATCAAGAAATGGACCTACTTAAAATGCAGCTAAGCAAAGTGAACCAACTACTAAATGACACGATAACAGACAAATGTAAACACGAACTAGTCTATCATCAACAAGTACAAAACACGCTTAACAAATCCCAGTCAAGTCAGCCATCAGGGGATACTCCAAACTTGTTTCGGGCATCCTTAATTCCCATCAGTTCCGAATCAAAATCGAAGTTCGGTTCGCCTAGTCTTGCTAACAAACAAGTATTTAATAATTCAAACAATCAATTTAACTCGAGTGAAAATTTATTAAATCATTCTGGTTCCAAACAAAACTTTTCCAAAAGTATATACCAAGCACACCATCATCAATATTTGCTTAATTCCAGTAAAATAAATGACAACAAAATTATGTCGAAATCAATCGATTCCGTATGTTCACCTGCGAGTTCTTCCGAAAGCTCTAATAAAGCAAACTCATCCTCAAATAATGTTTTTAGCGCGTTCAATTCAATCAATGGTAAAAAGCTGACTATTCATCATCAGGACTCTGGCGATGAACACAATAAATCCGACACGTTCCAGCCTGTTAATTTTACGAGCTCAAGACCAAGACAACTTCACATAAATGTTCAACAGCCTAACCAGAATGCTGCCTTTTTACCTGCTAAAAGCCAAAATTCAAAACGCGAAATTATATCTGAAAAAAAACGCTCGTCAATCGGAAAATTTCCCCAAAATTATTACGTAAGGAAAACACTTGTCTAAAATAATTTAATCATTTATTCTCATTTAAAATTTAAATATTTTAATAATTTAAATATTTCAAATATTGTTACATTTTTACAATTTTAGCCTCGAGATTATTTCCAACCTATTCAAAACAATCAAGTAACAGCAAGAGAAAGGCTATTTGGAAATACTAGCGTGAATATTCAGCAAAATATTGTTGACACTGAACCGGCTAGCCGCAAGATCGCTCTAGTCAAGCCAGAGCTAAGGGGTGCTTGTGACAGGTAAATAAATACTTACTTTAAACTTACTCAAATGATTATTTTTTTTCTATTTTCAAGTGAACTTATAAATAGATTTACTCAACAAAATCAAATGGAGTACTTTGACGCTGATTATTCAGAAGAAATAGTAAAAAATGTAAGTCTGATTTATTAAAAAGAAAATAATTAAAAATGATTTTAAAGTTAGAAAAACCGGATATTTATTCGATACCAAGGGGAAATTTGGACTTGGAACCGGAGATCGATTTGAACGATGACGAAAGATTGATCAAAGAAAAGCGAATAATGGAAATAAAAAAAATGATAGCTCTGCAAACACTTCAGCAAATGAATCTGGACGACTCTAATCAGAGACAAAACAAGAAAAATGTATATTTAAATCCGTCAGATTCAAGGGATTATGAGATAGAAGTTAGTTACGAAAAAGAAAAGAAGGCCAGAGAGCATGTAAAGTTTTATGACCAATCTTCATTCGATCTAGACATATATCTTATTAAAAATTTTAGCTGCTCGAATTGCGACAAGAGCTGGCTGAGCAAATAAAAGAAAAAAGCCGTCAGATTGCACTCAATTCTTCAGTGTCAAAAGCCACTAAATCATTGTCTAATAATTCCATAGACATTCTGGACAATGGTAAATATAAAGATATATCTATAGCTTCTATAAACACTTTAAAGCTTTAGTTAAATGCAATTAATCTAGAAAATTTTTTTTATAATTTTATGTGCCTTTTTAGCAATGTTTCGTTTATTTAACACACTTTTATTTTTTTAACACTTAAAATTTGGTTGTAAATTTAAAAAAAAATTATTATTTTTATTTTACTAACATTTATTTTATTTTATTATTATTTTTTAATTGTTAAATAAATTTAATCAAGTTTTATTAATGACTTTATGATTTCAAATTTTGGCGATCAATTATTGCTCTTGGCATTTATTTCCCTTTGCTTATTGCTAAATATGAAACAATCGCGTCTAACGATCACTAGATTGATGCAACGAAAAAGATAAATATTGAATTTATACAAAAACGATTTTTAAGATAACTTCGATCATTAAAATCATCTATTCAAAACTATTAATAGTTTAATATACTTTTTCAAATAATTAAATAAATTTTTAAAATCAATTAGTAAATAAAGTTCTTCATTAAGGGAAATTTGATTCAAATTGCACATATTTTTTCATTTATCATTTTATAATTTTTTACTTTTCAATTTAATAAAGAGCATTTTTTTCAAAATAAAACTAAAAAGTTAATTTACTTTCAAAAACTTGTATTTGTTTATCGAGCAGTAACTTTTTCAAGTTAATAAATTGAAAAAAATTTCAAGACAGAATAAAATTAAAACATTTCTAAGAATGAATATGGATAAAGAAAAGAATTATGTGGTTTTAAGTTTTCAATTATTAAAGAGCATATTTTTTATTAAGTTAACTTTTGAGTTAAAAAATTCTTTTGTCTCATCTACCATCAGGGAAAATTGAAGTTTATGTTCAAAGATTAATTATCATGCTCAAAAATAATTTAAAAAAAATATTTATTAATGCATAGACATATTTTCATGTGAAGGATACCATGTTATACCATAACCAAGTATTATGCATTATTCTGCATGCAATAAATCGTTGAAGAGATCTGCAGTTATGAAAAATTCTGTTTAACACTGAATTTTTACTTTGAAAATGTGCTACAGCAAAAAAATTTTAAATCAAAGATTCCTTGAAAACCTTTTTTTAATGATATTTTTTGAGCATGATCTTTTCTTCAATTTTTCAGTATGTCAAGATTAGCGATTAAACATTCCCTCTTGAAAATAATTTAGACTATTAATTAAGATAATTAAAAAAAAATTAGAGTTTTTAAGTCAAGATAAATCAATTTATGAAAGTTTTCTCAAATTAATGATAATCATTACTTTTTAAAAAAAAATTATTTTATCATTGTAATTAAATTTATTGATTTAAGGAACTATTTTGAATACAAGAATTCTTTAAAAAATATAGATAAATTAAATAAAAATTTAATTTAACTTATAAAATTAAATTAAATTTTATTGGGCTTATAAAATTTTTTTTTAAAATTATTATTTATCAAGATTAATTCTTGTGCACAGACTTTTAAAAAAAAATTAAAAAAAGTCGTGATTTGAGACTTGTGAATTTTAAAAAACTTTGGATTTGTCACAATTTTTTGATCAACGATTTAACTGAGCGTAATTAGAATATTTCTGAAATGAATAAATCTGATTTATTTTAATTTTGGTCGTTTTTTATGAAAAAAACTTAAATAATTTTTTTAAAATAAAAAAACTTTTTATTTTAATTTACTTTAAGTTTCTTAAATATCAAAATGAAAGATAAGACAAATACAAATATTGTAGAGTAAGATTAGTTAAATTTTGCATGTCACCATAAGTATTCTAATAATGTATTGTTACTATGCAGAGATTATGCAGGCATTCTTTTGTTTGTAAAAATATTCCTCAGAAAGCAAAAAATTATTTATTTCAATTGTCCCCAATATGCTGATGTAAATAGAAAAGAAAATAGATAAATTCTTTTAAAATTGTAGAACAATAAATTCTAAATGAATCAGTTATTTATTAAAATTTTTAATTTAATTATACTATCTCTCTACTTTTTCTTTTCTAAAAATAAGAATAGAAAAAAAAATAATAATTTTTGATTTGCATGCCCAATTAATTAATATTAATTAATAGTTGATTTTTTATTTTATTTTTTGTTTAAAAGAATAAGCCGAGTATGATTTTATTTTTTCATTAAAAAAATTAATAAATTTTCAATAGATAGTTTAATTTTTACATACCATTTTCATCTTTAAGTAAAATAAAACAAACTGCAAATTTGAGGGAAAACTAATAGTATAATTGATTTGATATAATCATTCAATATTTTAATGAAAATTCGAAATAGTCGTATTTTATCAATTTTTATAAAAATAATCTTTAAAAAAATTTTAAATTTATTTGAATTTAATTTTAGCATTAATTATTATTTTAAATTGCTTCACTAAATATTAAAAATTAATCAATATTAAAGCAATTTTTGGAATAATTAGACATTTAGGGCTTTAATAAATCTGTCGCTTCAAATAGCTTGAGCTTTTTGGCGCAAAGTTGCTGATCGAATAAAATTCAAAATTTTATTAAATAGAAAACCACATTCACAAGCCTAAAAACAGCACCAAAATGGCTAGAAATTACAATAGATTACATTCGAACAATGCTAACAGAAACAGTTTCTATTCTTTATATAATTTCAACATAAATTCTCAAAACGACTAATCGAATTTTGTTTAATTTTGAATTATTTTTTCTAATCATAAAATTTAAAGACACATCGCGTCAAATTGAAATCATGCAAACGCCAAAATCCAAGGATTTCTACAATGTTGAGAACTATTACGAATATTTTGAAGAAGACCAAGAGAAAAAAAATTATGATCATAAAACATACTATTCAGTTGAATCTATATACAAAAATGAATTGATAAACTCGACTCCAACGATGCCACCCCAGCTTAGTCAATACATGTCCTCGGATTCGATTTTAAATGCCAAAAATTATTAAACTGTAAAGTTTTGTGTCTAATTAAGCTGTACATACTTATTCGATTCTGTTTGTCGATTTTAACAATTTATTTATTGGTTTAATATTTTTTTTAAAGTTTACTTAAAGTTTATATTTATTGTGATTTACTCGTTTGTTCTTATTCGAAATGAATAATGACGAAAAAAAAAGTTTAGAAACACATTTTTTTTGGAATAAATTTTGTTTTTTAAATAAATTTTTCAATCAAAAGAAATAGAAAAAAGTATAGTATAGTATGGAATTTTAATTAATAAACCAAACAAGACCAACCGAAAATTAGTCTCTCAAAAAAATAAAACTAATAGTCAAAATTTAAAGTCGACTTACCTTGGCTGGTCTACCGGATCTTTTTTAACGTGAATCTTCTGACAACATATATCACCCTCTTCAACATGGCTTTTAAGAAGCAAAATTTTCAGTTATCTCAATTCCTTAATCAACATCATTTTCATTTATAAATACTTTACCTTAACCCATTCATACTTATTGTTTTTTGATGCAAGGTTAAACACAAAAGTTATCTAAGAAATAATAATCAGTGATAATAATTTTTGGAGAAATTTTTTAAAATTTTTATAATTCAAAAGCCAATTTTGAAATTCAAAAGTGATAAGAAAATCATTTAGCATTTGTCAAGGTTCTTTTCAATTGACTCGGTTCAAAAAATACTAAATTTCTTTTTAAAATGATCAACTCGCTAAAATGCTACTTAGTAAAATTTTTTCTAAATTAAAATCTCATTACCCTGCACAGTTTTCCTGAATTGAATTGAGTCAATCGAAAAAAATTAATAATCTTAGCTTTTCAAGTCAATATCAAAGATCCTACATTCCAAATTTGGTGGGTCGGTTAAACTACGATCTACGTCTGGAATTGGCAAAATAACGAAATCACCAATATTTCATTTTATATTTCAAAATTATTTAAGATTTCAATGCCAATGCTTCTTCCATTTTTTGTGCTTCAAGTACCTCGAAAAATTTGATTAATGAACTCGAGTTTGTTCAATTTTTTTTTTAAATCAGATTCTATATTTTCGGATTGTGACATATTAACTAATTAACTAAGAAAATTTAAATTCAAATTTTATTTTTAAATTTCAAAATTGATCGGATAATTAGCTTTTAAATAAAATTAATAAATTTTTGATTTAAATATTTATTAAATCAATTTAGTATTTTACTGAAATATAAATTAGTAAGGCTTTGGCAGACTTTGCTTTTCAATATTCCAAAGACTTCATTGTCAATGACCACTTTGAAGTTTTTTATTGTTTTCGCATTAACAACATTCAATGATAAACTGTTCCATAATTTTACGCACCGATTTGTTAAGAAATTGTATCTAAAAGAGCCTCCGCGATTTATTTCTCGGACCAATCTATTGTCATGTGGTCTTCTTAGGCTTTTTACACAAGCGATATTGATGCCAATTGTTAACGATACTTTTTCAAAACCTTTTAAAATTTTGTATATTTGAATTAAATCTCCTCTTAAACGACGATTTTCAAGTTTCATAAGATTTAAGTATTTCAATCTGTCTTCATAAGACTTGGTTCTGGTATAATCAATCAGTTTTTTAGCTCTTCTTTTCACTTTTTCAAGAATAATAATGTCTTTTTTTAAATACAGATTCCAGGTTGAGACCCCATATGTTCCTACTACATACTCCAAATGGGGTCTCACAAGTGATGTATAGAGAAGTCCTAATGATTCTCGGCTAACGTTTTTGAAAGAATTTTTTATTTGACCCAGTATTCGGTTAGCTTTCATAGCTGCTTCAGGACATTGTTTATTCCATTTCAAATCATTTGTAATAAAAACACCCAAATCCTTTTCTTCTGTTTTCTCTTCTATCAAATGAGATATATTTTGATTTGATAATAAGTTTTTGGCTTTTTCTTTTCTCTTCCCTAAATAAGTATTTGCCTTACATTTGTTCAGATTTAGATTTTTTGACCAGTTTTCCGTCCATTTCATTAGGAGATCGAGGTCTTTCTGAAGTTCTAACGATCCTACGTTCGAGAATTCGGAGAAACCAATTAATTTTAAGTCATCAGCATATCCAAGACAAAAACTGTTGAAGCTCTCAAGGAGATCATTGATATAAATTATAAATAGGATTGGACCAAGTACGGATCCTTGTGGTACTCCGCTTGTAACTACCTCCCAATTTGATACATCATTACCTAAGACAACTCTTTGTACCCGCCCAATCAAAAACGACTCAATCCAGCTTAGAAGTTTACCATTTATACCATATGATTCAAGTTTTATTATCAATTTTCCATGCGGAACTTTATCAAAAGCTTTTGAGAAGTCAGTATACACAATGTCAACATTTTTGCCTTTTTCATATTGATAAGTTGCTTTATTAATGAACTCTAATAGGTTTGTTGCACATGGTCTGTAAGGAAGAAACCCGTGCTGTTTATTAGATATTAAATTGTATTCTAGTAAATAGTTCATTATATAAAATTATAAATTTATAATTTTGAATTATAAATCCGCAGCGGAATTTCCGCTTTCCGCTATTTTGGGACAACCTAAAACCTCGTCACTAATTAATCCCCTGTGCATAATTCAATGATTATTAACTTATTCAATGATTATTTAAAACATGATAAAAAATGATCTATACTATAACTATTGTTTGATGATTAGGAGAGATAAAAATGTTATGTATCCTCCTTAAAATTGCTTCTGGTACCACATTTTCATCATCTAAATTATTTTTCTATTTTTTTTAAATTGTTTACAAAAATCATTAATTTTTATTTTTATTCTTTTTAAAAAATCAAATTTAAAAATTATTCCTTAGAGAGGAAAAGAGTGAATTACTCAATTCATTTTAATTAAAAAAAGTTTAAAATTTTTTTTGACCAATTTTTCGCTATATTTTGTGTTTATAAACTATTCTAAACGTAAATTTCCTATTTCTACTTAAATTGATGATCATTAAGGTTTTTGACGAACAAAAAAATTTAAATATAAATTTATTGAATGAATTTCTTTAGTTCTACTGAAAATTTGTGAGCTGGAAAACCTTGAACATTAAAAAAATCACCATTAATTGATTTGACTAAACTGGCTCCCAGTGATTGAATTCCATAACCTCCGGCTTTATCGAATGGATCTCCAGATTCAATGTATGAATTTATCACATTGTCATCCAGACAGGCAAAATTCACACTAGTTTGTTCGTAAAATGAATGAATCTTAATATTTTGATCGTTTGCTTCATTTGATTCTCTTTTGATTAAAGTAACACCAGTTAAAACTCTATGTGTATTATTACTCAAGCTAGATAGACAATAAATACTTTGTTTGGATAAAATTTTGAATTCCCTACGATTTCAAAATTCTAAATGCATCGTCTTTGTCTAGAGGTTTTTCATATATGTTATTTTCCATTTCTACAACAGTATCAGAACCAATAATTAAAAACCATTCTTTTTCCTTTTAAAACAAAAAACATGAACTTATAAATTGAACAAAAAAGCCTACTTTCAGCATCTCTGCAACATTCAAAGCTTTTAGACGTGAATTTTCTACAACATAGCTCACTGGATCATATTCAGCTTTATCCAAATTTTCTGGAAATGTTGATGGAATTATTTTTATATTCAGGCCCTTAATCAAAAAAATAAAATTTAGAAAATGCATTTTCCAAAAAAAATTTACGAAATTAATATCAGAGTTGTTTAAAAGTCCAAATTTGGCTTGAACTTTTTTAAGTGACTTAGTGAACCTTAATTTGGGACTTGTAAAATACTTTGATTAAAATGAAAAATTATTCTCCTTTCCTAACCCCTTTAATTAATTGATATCAAAAGGAAGTGATTTAAAAAATACGAACTTAAGATTTTAATTGATTAAATGATTGACTAAAATGGTTTGATATGAAATAGGTGGTTTAATCGATTTGAAAATTTAAGTTAATAATTTTCTAAATTAATAATATTAATTGAAAATTAACAATTAAAATTGAATATCGATCAAATTTCTAAAGAGCTCTTAAAATAAAAATAGATTTTAATTGTTTTTCAAAGATTAAATGAACGTCTAAATTGATGTAAAAATCAAAAGACTTCAATTTTTTTTAAATTGGGCAAATTTCTTAGTAGATTTTAGTTTTTGCTGACTTTTGAGTCGACATCTAATAATCGATAAGCAACACTAATTTTTAGAAAGTTGTATTTAGACTGTGGGAATAATTTGAGAATTAAATTTAGAGCTAAATTTTTTTAATTTCTGTATCTTTTGAAAAAAATTTTAAAATATTAATTTTTTAACATTTTTGTTACAAAAAAATGCAATGTGAAAACTTAGAAAAAAAATTTAAATCGAAATATAAGTTATCACGAATTTTTATTAAATTTTTTTGTTGAATTTGAAAGAAAAACTTTAAAGAATTAAAATGTGTTAAAAGAAAAAAATATCAGATTTATTTCTATTCACCATTTTGGCTTTGCGAAGTTCATTTCAACTGATTCAAATTCTTTATAATAACATAATAACTTTTGAACGGAAAGTGATAGAATTATTTTGTAAAATGTTACATATTGTAACAATTTTGCTACTCCTAAATAAACGGATCTGCAAAAACAATGCACAGTGGATCGGGATCTTTTTTTAGTGGTGCGCAAATTTTGCACAGTTACAGAGTTATTGCGGGCCATTATTTTAGGTGTAATCAAATTGTTACAATATATAGCCTTTTGCAGAATAATTTTATCACTTCCCGTTTAAAAGTTGTTATAGTTTGCAGGTTTTGTGAAATTCAGTACAAAATGATAAAAAGAACAGAAAAAAATTTAAAAAAATTGAATAACTATTTTTTTTAAAGGCTAAACTTAGTTCTGCAAATGCAACATAGTGCAATATTCAAAGTTGCGTCAAATATCAAGGTCTGCTAAATTTGTAGAGTTAAGCAGAAATTAAATTTCAATATAATCGAGTGCAATGCATTTTGCAGAGACTTTGCACATCTTTAGCAGACTTGTACAAGTGATGCAACTTTGAATGTTGCACCATGATGCATTCTCAGAACTAATTTAAAACTTTTTGGAAAAAATTTTTTTAATTTTGGAAAAATGTATTTGACGCATAAAAAAAAAATTTTAGCACATAAACACAAAAAAATTAAGTAAAGTATAAAGATTTAGTTATTACAGCATATAAAAATTAGTCTCGCATATAATCAAATAAGTTAACTATAAAAAAAAACTATAGCATCAAAAAAACATAACTTAATCAATATTCAAAGCTGACTTGGCTTTTGGTGGTCGACCACCTCTTTTTTTCAACTTGAGTTTCTTTAGTATTACTTAGTTCAACCACTTCAGATACTTGAGCTCCTATAGAAAAGTTTTGATAAAAGGTCTTCCTTTAAAAAAAATATGCGATTAAGAAAAAAAGTAAAATAATCTTAACTTTTTATTATTTTGCGATGGTTTAATTTTTTATGCGTCAAAACGCCTCATCTTTTAATATTTTTACACTTTGTTCTGTTTTTTTTAACTGAATTTCAAAAAACCGAAATTGCATGAATTGAAATGAGTGAATTGAAATCAACTTCACAAAGCCCATTATTTTTCGATATTATTAATTTTCAATAAATGCTCTAAGCTTTCACTTTGCCAAATAAGATACCATTTTGAATATTTCCTTGACATTCATTTAAACTTTTTGTAAATTAATTTTAATTATTTCTGTTTAAAAAAAAAACAAAAAAAGAGCTTTAAATACAATTTAAATTATTCAAAAAGTTCTGAGGTACCAAAGCCAAAAATCGGATATCGTTTAATTCCAAAAAATTTCTAATCAAAATTCATACCAAATTTTTCTCTAAGATTTCCTTACGTCGCGCGCTTCCACTAGCCAAAATGATACTTTTATTTTCAAGCAAATTCTTAATTGGTCCCAGCATTTCTAAATGAATACTACATAATGAAGATTTGATCGAAATTGATTAAATTTTAGAAAAAAAATAAAAAAGCATAGCATTGACGAATTTATTCGAGAAAAAAATTAATATTAAAAGTTATAATTAATCAATAGGTAAACCACTACCTGTACAAAAAAAAACCAATTAAAGAATTATATATTTCAAATTTTATTTTAGCCTGTAAAATCTAACAGTCTGAAAAATTAAATACAAATTCAAATGTACATTTTAATACTCAATTTTTGACGAAAACATAGCAAAAAAAATAAACAAATAAACAAAATTTAAAATTTTTTCTTTTAAAAGAAACCATTTATTATAATTTTAATTCTTAGTGCTAATCAAAAATAACAATTATCCAGGTCCATCAAAGTTAGTCTTGTTTAACATCGGAACTTTCCTGATTTTGACTAGTATTATTCGAAGATTCTCGATCATTGCTGTCTCGGTCTTTCCGAGACGACTTTTTTGAGCGTTTGTGCGATTTCGAAGACGAACGATAGTCATCATCATCAGACCTATGACGACTTGAAAAAATTTTATTTATTTTTTCTTATTTTTAATTAATAAATAAATTTACCTTCTTTTATATTTGTCATCTCTGTCTCTTGATCGAGATCTATCTCTAGATCGCTCTCTGGATTTTTCCTTAGATTTCCCTCTGTCTCTATCACGATCGCGGTCTCTATCTCGATCCCTGCGGTCGTAATCTCTGCGATCGTGATCGCGTCTATGCCTTCGGGAAGGACTTGGCGATCTTCTGTGCTCTTTGTCATAATCACGATTCGGGTAGTCTCTAAAAAATGTTTTTTTTTCTTTAAATTCACTTCAATTTTTCCTCAATTTACCTTGATTTATATTTTTCTGTATCCTTGGTGTAGCGATCAGTTTGCACCTGTTGGTTTGGCGATTTTAGCGGGGATTTTCGACCCGGAGTAGGACTCCTGGATGGACGGTGCTGGCCCTCAGAACTTAAAAATATCTAGTTGAATTTTTTTTTTTTTCGTCAAAGTTACCCTTTTTCCCATTGAGATCCTTGTTGCATCATTTGTCCTGAACCTCTATTAAATTGAGGATAAAAGTGTGGCGGCATGCCCGGTGGGGGTCTTTCGTGCATTGAGTGTTGTGGGCCATATTGAAATGGTGCATTGAACGGCTGCTGCTGACCGCCCATAGACATGTTAGGCATTCGCTGTGACTGCATTTGAGCCATTCTAGGCATCATTCCTTGCTGTCCACTCGGACCTCCTGTCGGATTCCAGCCTGGAGGAGGCGCACTAAAGTCCGGTATGTGAGGCGGAGGCATATTGCTTTTGAAAAAATTATTAGAAAAATTTTTAAAAAAATTCTTCCAACTCTTACTATTGATCTCCCATTCTTTGCTGAAATGGCTGGGGTCCGGATTGACCGACTGGAGGCGGAAAGCGAGGATGAAACTGCGGTGGCTTTGTAAAGTTAATTTGTTGTGGAGGAGGCATCATGTTTGGATTGAAATTCGGCTGATTAGCTGTAGGCTGTCCTGTACCACTGACTACCTGGTTGATCGTATTATGGGTGTTAATGGCTATTAAGGACGATCCGTTGATATTTGGTCCATTTACTGTGCCTCCCATAACTCCACTCTGATTCGGCATCATTGGAATGCTTGTTTTTAAGATGTTGTTTTCGCTTCGGAGACGTTTTTGCTTTAAGCAATAGGCAATCCAAGTCTCTTCGGTGAATCCGTAATTAAAATAATCGGTAATGTCTGCTCCGGGCTGCAGCCACGGCTTTTCTGCGTCATTTAAACCTTGAATGTTATCAAAATACTCATCAGTAGAAACGGTTCCACTCGGAACAGTTATTAGGCCAGGCACTTCAAGCTCTACTCCTTTGGTTTGAACAGGAGCTGTGGGCTTTGTGGTTTGCATTCCTGTTGTCGGTATTATGGTCGCCGAGCCAGTGACTGATTTAGTGCGATTTAAGGCTTGTAAACCAGTTGTGGCTTGTGTAGTTATGTTTTTTATATCAGAAATGACAATATTTACGCCATCGTCATCTTCATCCGATTCCTCGTCCTCGTCTTTGTCCTCGTCTTCGTCCTCGTTTGTTTCATTTTTAATCTCATTTTCAGGGACTTCGCCATTCTGGGCTTCAGAGTCAGAAATTTTGGAAATTTCACCATTCTGGTCTTCGGGGTCACCAATATTGGGCTCTTCTTCTTGCTGGACATCTTCGGCATCATTTTTGGCTGTCATTTCTACTTCATTGGACTTAAATGATTTAAAGTAATCGAGTTTAAACTAGCAATTTTTTTTTTACCACCTGTTCCTCAGCTATTTCGCCCAGTTCATCACTTGAATTATTTTTTTTAAAGAAAATTTAAAAAAATAAAATAAATAATTTTTTTTGTTCAAATTCACTTCTTTTGAATTTTATGATTGTTTTCGCCGTACAACCAGGCCTCATCTTCGTCTTCATTGAAGTCGTGTTCATTTGATATCTCAACTGACATAACTTAAAAATTTACTTTATTTAGTTTATTGCGGGAGAGTTGAATTTAAAAAAAAATTATAAAATAAAAAAATATTTTTGCTATTGAGTTTTTTTTGCGTCTAAAGCATTCGAGTATACACAAGCCGAAAAATTAATTTCAAAATATCATTTCATTGACTAAAGAGCTTTAATTGTCTCAAGTTAAGTTAAAAATGAATTTTTAAATTTGATGAAAAATTTTGAAAATATTTAAATTTGTTTTTCTAGTTATTTTGTTCAAATGATCAGCAAAGAGGAAAAATTATGTACATTTTAAATGAGCGTAAAAAAATGGATCAAAATAAATACTTTGAACTTTGGAGAAAATCAAGTGAACGAAAGATTGGTTCGAAACGAAAACTGACCAACATGAGTAAGAATTTTTTCCATAGACATTTTAATTGATGATTTTCAGATTTCTAGTTTTAAACTAATAAATTAACTAAAAAAATTAGAAAAAGCTGTAGCAGATTTAAACAAAATCTCTTAAAAATTACTATACCAGTTTTCAGTGAGTGAACAGTTAAGTGGATGAATGAGTCTATTATTAGAGTTATCCATCAAAAAGAGCCAACGTTTGCTAGCTTTCAAGTTGGTTGCTGGATAATCAATTGAGAATAAATACCTGATTTATTTGCATTGAAAATACTCAAATTACTGGTAGAATCCAATGCTATTAATTTTGTTAAAATTTATGCCATTAACAGTCAATACTTCCATCATCTTTATTAATAATTCTATGTTTTAGTGTTTAAATGCTTAAATTGTTCTGTCAAGTACAAAATTTACCTTTTTTTGCTGTCTTTGGAATGTCTTTATTAGAAAAAATATTTTATTCATAGTACTTAAATTTCCTACGAAGAACATTTTTTCAGATTTTACCAAGTCAACGGAAACATAGATATTGAGTTTTTAAATGCAAAAGTAAAAATTAAAATTATTTTGTATTTTTAATTAAATTTGAATTAAAAAAATGAAATTATTATATAATTAATTAGTAATGGATATTTTTATTAAATTTTTTCCTAGTCTCAAAATTAAAAGCAGAAAAAAGAATTTTATATTCGGAATTCAATGCTGAATTTCCAAGTGTAACAAAGTTTCATGCATTAATGTGCATGAAATCGAATGGTCTCATTTTCTCTTAGTTTAAAATATTAAAAAAATTTCTCATTTTCATTCACTATAATAAATAATTTTTCTTAAAAATTAATATTTAAATTAATTTTTAAAAAAATAAAAATAAAGCATCTATTTTTAGTGATTAAAAAAAATATCTAGTAAATCAAACATCTTAACAAAATTATTTCAGCTATCTATAATATTTCTAAATTTTAATTTTTTTTCTGTTTCTTGTTACAATGGTGATTCGCTACATGGATTTTACCAAATTTTACGTAAAATTATTTTATAATTTTATATTTTAGCTTTATTTTTATTTGGTATTTTTGTTTATTTTAATTTATTTTAGTTTAATTTTGTTTTTCCATTTTAAGACAATTTTGTGCTTTGTTCCAAGCTTCTTTATAAATAGAATTCTTCGGCACAAAGTCAGCCAATTTTACTTTAAAAAGAATTTTCAATAAACTGGTTAATTGTTCAATTTTTTCTACTTATCTCTAACATTATTTTAGGGTAAGCTTTTTGATAATGACCTAATGTTTCACCTCGATCGTCTTTAAAATGTTTCTCAATTTGAGACCTTAGGTAATTAGTGAACTCCTTATTATTGACTAAAAAGAGATTAAGTAAATTGGTATATAGAAAAATAATTTTTAAATAAAAGTAATATAAGATGGGTAAATTTTATTTTTAATTTTTTTGCTTCTAAGTAGAGAGTTAGCTAATAATATTTTAAAACTAAATCTCCATCCAAATCGCCAGACTTGAATCCGATTGAAATATTTTGGAACGATCTTAAAAATTTTGTTTGGAAAAAGGAGATTTCAAATGATGACGATGCTATTGCTGCTATCCGGGAATTTGATTTTCGTTTTTTTACTATAAAAAAAAAATAAACAATTGATATCTTTTTTTACGTAAATTTACGTGAAAAAAAGGAAATTTAAAAATGCCTATTTTTGAATCTTTTCAAAAGCAAAAATGAAAAAATTGCATTTATTTATAATTTTTTGGCCTTTTTTTGTATTACAAATATTTACAATATTCTAGGTAATTTCACGTAAAATTTGGTAAATCCATGTAGCGAATCACCACTGTAATTTCCGTTTCAAATTTTAAATTCTCTTGAACGGATTAAAAATATGAGGTTTATAAAGCTTGGAGCATTGTTGGTAGAAAATAAAAGTATTTTAATCTAGACATCCCCTTTAGTTTTTGTCTCAGTTTAAAAAAGACACTTTTATATCAAAAATATTTTGAATTTAGTTTAAATTCTCTGAAAAAAAGTATTTTTTAAATGATCTAAAAATTTTAGTTTAATTGATAAAATTTTATTCAAAAAAAAAATCTAAATTTAATTTAAAATATTTTGAAAATTATGATTTAAAAGTAATGGATGATATTGACACGGATAATTTTTCTCCAATTCCTAAAAGCCGCGTCAAAACTCCCGTTGAGTCTATTTTTGAGAGCCAAAGTCAACCAGATTCTGTTGAAGAACCTACTTATTTTAATAAGATCAAAACGATTCACACTCAGTCGGTAATTGCGAAACGAAGTAAAATTTCGATAGATATGCTTTTTGATGAAGCAGTCCCGGTTTATAATGAAAAAATTCAGCTGCATTCAGATGATGACATTACAATTGAAGAAAGTGATGAAATATTTAAAAAAGGCTTCGTAAAAGAAAAAAACTCAAAATATGACATAGATGATATTTTAACCGAGGAGAATTCACACGAGAAAAATGCAAAACCAAATAGTGAGAAAATATCAAGCAAAAAATTGAATGAAAATGAATATGTTATTCAACAAGTTTCGCAAAATTTTGAATTTAATAAAAATCTGAAAAAAAAATTTAATAGTAATATTGAAAATTTGGATGAGCTTATTGGGGATACTTGTCCTCTAACCAAAAAAAAAATTATAAATACAACATCAAGCAAATATGTGGATGAGATCCAAGATGATTTTCTAGATTCATATAAATCAAAACAATTTAAAGCAAAATATAAAAGACAAGCTAATATTGATGATATTTTAGAAAATGACAAAGAATTCCAACTTCCAATAAAAGATGAAAAACAAGTTGATTATTTATCTGTGGCGAGCAATTATTTAACCTTGGAAGAAATGGAAGCACATTTGAGCAACAAAACATCGATTACAGATCCAAATTTAAGCTCGCAGGAAAAATATTCTCAGCATCAATTCGATATTAAGGATGATCTCAATTTTAATTCTCAAGTTCAACAAAATAAACAAGTTGATAAAAAAGCTAATTGGATGCAAGAAATTAACTTAAAACTCAATGAATCATCAGTATTTATTAGCGGAAATGAATCAAATATTTTGGCTAATGCATCGGGTTTCTTAAGCCAAATAGAAAATAAGAAGAAAAAAATAAAGTTTATTAAGTAAGTAAAATAAATTGGTATACAGTAAATTTTGTCAAATGAATTTGATTTAAAAAAAAATAATTGTCAAAAATTTAGTTGTTAAATGATTCTACAGTCAAAAATCAAATATGCATATTAATGTTATATTATTTAATGTCAATAGGAATCTAAAGTCAAAATTTTTTTATGTTAAAAGTTATATTTTTTTATTTTTATTTTAAGCCTAAAGCAAAGGCCGCTGCGCGACCACTTTCCAGTTCACTGTGAAATAAAGCGTACTGCATTTTGTTTACAAATTTAAAATTAAAGTTAATAATTCCGTATAAAAATTGTTTCATATTTACATATCAGTTTATGGCCTAAAAAAATAAAAAAATTTAGTAAAGGATCACAAGATTACAAAAATAAAAGCAAAGCAAATGAGTAGTCGTGTAAAAAGAGTTCTAGAATCTGACTATTTCAAAAAGTTTTCTTGATAGTTCTTGCTTGTTTTGCATGTTGATTATTTTGCGTATAGCGTCAACTTTTTGATTATTTGATGACATTGCTTTCATGTCAGTTTAAATGTGATATTTAATTATTTGGCATAGGTTTGTCGTGTCAGCTTCGTTTTCTATGCCATAGTTGTTCTTGATATCATTTATTTCAGACTGGATGCATTTATTTGGATGCATGTGTCTTAGTCTCGGTTATTGTATTTGTGTAGCTATTTGTAGTCAGTCGAAGATAAAAGTCCCATTTAGTTCTATCTATACGCTTTAAAGTTGGTTCTATATTCAAGGCTAGGAAAAGGTCTGTTGTTCGGCACCTAGTAGGAAGGCCTATCATCATTTTAACAATGTTGCCTTTAATTCTTTTTAATTTTAGTTTTTCTAATTTGTTTATTGAAAGATTTTCTAGTCCGTAGAATAAGACCGGTCTAATGTATGTGTTGAATAGGTGACCTTTCATGTTCGGATGGCTCTCGTTTGTGAGAAGTGATAGGTCTTTTAGTCTATTAAACGCTTTAAGTGCCGATTTTTTACATTTGTCAATGTGTGCTGCATTCTTATCATCGTCTGTTAGTATCATACCTAGGTATTTCATTTTTGATACTCGTTTAATTACATCTCCATTTAGTACTAGATCCCCTTAAAAGTTATATTATTTCTATTTTATCCGAGTTTTTTTAGAGCAAATTTGAAAAGTCTCTGTGATGTCGTTAGTTACCTGTTTTTAAAAATTTTAATAAAAACTTCTCTTTTAAAATCCCGGGAAGCTTAAAATAAAGCTGCTTCTACGAAAGTAATCGGACCGTAATATGCTTAGTAGTAGTAGTAGTTCTTGCTGCGAAATCCTAACAAGTAAGAAATCTAAGCTCATCACCGCTTAAAGGCGTATTAAGCTTTAACAGCCAATTCTGTTAAACCTATCTAATGCTTCTTTGAAGCCATTAACTGTCTTAGCTTTAACCACCTCCTCAGGAAGTCTATTCCAGTGCGGAGCTACTCTGTTCGAGAACGTGTCTAGCACTCACTGCGGCAGAAAAATCATTTCTTTTTTGTGCTGGAAAACTATCTCTGTGAACTTTTGCGCTGTTTCCTCTTAACCTCATTATCGGTCCATTCCTGCCAACAGGATCCAGAAGTTCTCTGGTAAACGACACTTTTTCATGACCGTTAATCACTTTAAAAACCTCAATCAAATCACCTCTCACCCTTCTCTCACTAAGTTTTGTTAAACCCAATCTGGCAAGCCTTTCCTTGTATGAAATTTCTCTTAGTGACCAAGGAATTTTCGTTGCACGCTCTTGTACTTTTTCCAACGCTTTTACGTCACCTTTTTTGCTCGGATTTCTAACTTGAACTGCATAGTCGAGGTGAGGTCTAACCAAAGACATATAAAGCTTCAACCAAAGAGTTTCTTCTCTTCTTAAAAATGTTCTTTTAAGAATTCCGAGTACTTTATTTGCTTACGCGCACGCGTATTTTACTTGACATGTCCATTTAAGGTCTGAAGACACCATAACGCCTAGATCTTTTTCACACTCAGTGGTACACAGTTGATTTTTATCCAACCCCTCTTTTCTCGATGTTTCATACGAAAATCTAGCATTTAGCCATCCAAAATGCATAATCTTACATTTTTGAGCACAGAGGCCTATTCTCCATACATCAATCCATTCACATAGAGCATCTAGGTCTTTCTGCATATTTGCCCTATCACACAAGTTGTTAATTACTCCAAGAATCTTCGAGTCATCGGCATAAATTTCTATTTTTTTTGAAATGATGTCAGGTAGGTCGTTTATATATATAACAAAAAGCAAAGGGCCAAGCTTACCTCGCTTTTTTATAACTTTCTTGTCTGTGACTCGAATGATCTAATAAAATTTACTGAAAACAAATCACACAGACAAGTCCTGATTTGTTTTCTCCTCAAAAAGCGGAAGTTTTGGGTTTAGCCGAAATTAGGCAATAAAATTGCAAATTGTCTAAGGAATATGTTGGTACGCTTGGCTTTAAAAAATTTTGAGTATTTGTCTTGATGGCATGATGATTAAATAGTTTTTGGCTGCAGGTGATTTTTTTCTTAAACCATTTTGGTTTTGAATAGATTACATAATAATAGCCAAAGCTAATATCAATTGATATCAGCTAATATTAGTTAAATTTTTTTTTAAGAAATTAATTTTAAAATTTAAATTTATGCTGATATTTAAAATTAAAATATTGATTTTTTTCACAAATATAAACATATATGTATTTTACAGTAAAAATACAAATTATTGAAGTCAATCGATTTATTGGATATTTTTCCAATCATTTCATTTATTCGACAAATCACCCCTTTATTCTATTATAACTGGTATAACCTTAACAAAATTATTTCATATGTAAATTTTTTTGCTTTAAAATATTGAGTATAATTTTATTTTTAAGAAAGAAATGGTGATCAATTTTTTTGAATTTTCTGACTCCCATTTTTCTTGAAGAGAATTTAATGAGATTCCTAAAAATGTGTTTTTGCTCATTTATTTGAGATACTTAGCTAAAAATAAAAGACCTTAATTATTTGAAGAACCTTAATATATTCTCAAATATATTTTAATTTTATAGAAAAAGAGAACATTTAAAACTAAATGATACATTACAACTTTTAAAATTATTTATTCTTTGAAAAAAAATTAGTGGTCAGTGTTTTTTGTAGGACCCGATAGAAAGCCATAATCAGAGTTGGTCTCGTGCGCTCATCTACTTTTCCGGTATCTTTTTTAGCAACGGCTCCGATCTGACACAGAGGTTTCTGCATTGAGTTTAACATCTAACTGCTATTATTACCTAGTCGAAACCAGTACTCGTTTTTTTTGATGCCAGAAGTTTAAACATTCGCCCCGTACTGCAACGAAATTTTGAATATAGTTTCAACATTTTCATAAAAAAGTAGTTTCTTAAAAATACTTTTACTCAATAACCTAAAACTAAAATTTTCTTTCAAAAATTTTTTATTTAAAAAAATTCAAAACAAAAATTTAATCAAATGGCCAATTTATTAATATTTTATTTTTAATGAGGAAATTGAATTTTGTTATCTCATTGTAAAATTTTCATTTAAATAAAGCATAGATAGGTACAATGTAAATTGAAAAAGCTTGTTTAATAAAAAATAATCAAAAATTTCAATAATAGCCTAAAATCTTGAAAAATTAATTATTTATATATTTTTAGGAATGGATACGCAGATAGACTACAAAAATTACTTTTACGTCAAAAGTCAAGCATCAACTTCATTAAACATCATCTAAATAAAAAACCAGCTGCAGATAGACTTACTCAAAAATGTATTTTTAAAATATTTTTGTTATTTACTTTTACAACAAATTTTTTTTAATTTTTTAAGCCGAAAATTTGACAAATGTTGTAAAATTGATACCATTTTTTAGACAAAATTTTCTTACCACAAAATTTACTCTTATTCATGCATTCAGTGTAAACAATTTTGAGAACAAGGAATTCGATATCTCACTTGATAATGTTTGCTACATACTTTTATCAAATGATATAGTTGACTATTCATCATATTTTGAAACAGATGTTATACAATCAAAATATTTGATAAATATTTATCCTCCATGGTAAGTAGATCAAATTAAATACTGAAATCTTAACTTTGATGAAATTAAAGGAGAAAATTCCTGATGAAAAACACGAATAAGTTAATTTATTTTAGTACAAATATAATTGAAATATTTCCAGTCGATCATCAGAGTTTTTACTATGAAAAGTTTAATGTGTCACTGGAAGATCAAGTTGGTATCACTTTAAATACCTTACAATGTCCAAGCTGTGTAGATTCGAACGAGTGTTCATTGAATCTGTTTGATTCCAATAATTATCAGATTTTGTTGATAAAAAAATTATCAAACATTAAAAATTTAGTTCAAAGTCAAAAAAATATTTTTTTTACTCAGTCGGCATCCGATTTTTTCACTGAAAATATCACAAATAATACTCAGTTTTTGAGAACCAATTCGATCCTTGATGCCTTAGAAAATATCGGGTACTACGGATTTGCTAACTTCAAGGCAACGGTACAAAGAATTGGCTTGGTAAAAAATAATAAAATATCGCTTTATCATACACAGCGAACTCAAACACAACATGATGACAATCATTACAAGTTATTTTATTTTTATCAAAATATTTAATTTAATTTTACATTTATAGACGGCAAATTATTGTAAGTGACAAAGTTGGTCTGTTCGCATTGATTGTTTTTCCTCTTAATGTTGATTCATGTTTTATTAACGAGGCTGATGAATATGAATTTAATTCTATTAAATTTGTTGAAAAGCAAACTTTTAGCAACAAGTAATTTATAAAAAATCTGGTTAATTTTGTGCCAAAAAATGACGAGACCGCATTCAGTTTAAAAAAAATAATTTTAAATCTCAACATATTATCTTGGTAAAAGACAGGCAAAGGCTTCTGCCTTTAAATACTGCTTTACATTTCATTAATTTTAATTATTCTACTAAAAATCTATTAAATTAAGAAAATTTATTGAATGAAAAACAGAAGATAAATAGAAAGATTAAGAGGAACGAAAGAAGAATAATAGATTTTTAGATTGTTTTAATTTGTACTTTAAGATTCAAATTTAATTTTTGGTAAAAGTCTTTACAAATTTTTTTAAAAAACTAAAATCAATTTTAAAGTCAGAATTTATTTTGCCGTTCTCAAATGGGAGGATTACGGCAAATAGAAATTTTGTTGTTTCCAAGCGGACATGGTAGTGGCGACATAATATTTAAACTATCCGAAAAAAAAATAAATTAAAATTGAGAATTGTTTTTAAAAAAATCAGTAAATAATTGAGTGATTTACTTGACTTATGCTTTAAAAACAATTCTCCCTAAAATTTTTACCAGTACTAAGTAGTTTATTCATATGTAGCCCGTATAGCCGAATGGTTTGCATGTTAGTCAAGCAGAGGATCGAGGGTTCGAAACCCGCTGAGGGTGAAAAAATCTTCATCTTAATAATTGCGATGTAGATGATCAACTCGACGCAGTTACCTCTGTGTCAGACTGGAGCTGTTGCTCAAAAAGGTAAAAGGAGATGAGCGCCTCCCCATTATCCACTAGGATAGAATAGGGACTAAATAAATAAATAAGGTTTTGTTCAAAAAAAGATAAAATTTTTTAAAGTTGTAATACAAATTTTTTTTAGTTTCTTAAAAAAAAATATTCAAATTAACTTGAGTCAAAAAATTAAATTAAACACTTTTTTAAATAAAATAAGCTTAATGAAATTGTACTTGAGTATTTCATAAATTAACAAAGAATCCCAAAGCCTGAGAGAACATCATCTAACGACACTTTTTCAGCTGCCAAAAAGGTTTTATTTTCTCTTTGAAATTCACGATTTACTTTTAGTTAATCATTTTTTTACATATATAGTTAAATAAAATTTATCTATAAGTCCATATAAAGATTCAAATCTTTGTCCGAATGTACACAGAAAGAATACATTTTTGCTGTCAGCTTTTTATTAAAAATTCCAATGTGCTAATTTAATTAATTAAAGCATATTTTTTTTCAAAACAAACATTTGATATTATTAAATTTTTTTAAAACTGGAAACTATATAAAGAAATTGATTTTTCATAATACGAATGATTTGAATTATTTGTTTAAGGGAAAACTTCGATTTAAATGATCAAATAACGTTCTTATGCAAAAAAATGAATAAAAAATGGGAAAATAAAACAAAACAGAGTCGGAAATCAATCCAAAAATTTATTTACATCTTCGAATTTATCAGTGCAAATCGAAGCTTTTTAAAAGAACTAGGAAACTCAAAAGAATTTTTACAAACAGATTCGTTCTTTAGCCTTAGAGTAATTTTAAAATGAAAATTAATACTTTTTTTTTTAATAACCAAATAAATTTAAAAGGATCTGAAATCAGCAAATTTTGAATCAACTTGGTTCAATCTTTATGATATAATTTTAATTAAAATGCATTTAGATGCAGTCAAAAATGAATATATAGTATTTTTTGTTGAAAAATCAGAATTTTTATCTGATAATGATTTTAGAATTAAAAAATTCACAATGCAATCAACTTTCCATATAAAAGATAAATCCATTTTATCAAAATTACAAGAAAATTACATTCTTTTTGAGAGCCATTTTGAGTGTCAAAGCTCGGTAATATGTCTGAAAAATGTAGGCTTAGATAATTCAAATATCCGTAAGCTTATTATCAAAATCCTTAATAAAATATTTTTGTTTTCTTTTATTTAGAAAATTCTGTTTTGTTTGGTTCTTTCTCTTCAATAGAAACTGTTGATCCTTCTCAATTCAATTCTTTATTAAAACATAATAAAGATATAAATTTCACAAAAACAATATTCGAAAACAAGGTGTCTTTGTGGGAAAATGATTCTAGCTTAAAATTTCATGATTTAGGTTTAGTGAAAGGAAATATAATAAGTGTTTGTGAAGAAAATTGTTGTTTTGATTTTTATTGTCAAATTTGTCAAAATGATCAAATTAATTCGGAATTTTTACACCAATCTCAATTGGATTTTGACCGAAGCATTAAGTGATTTTTTAAAATTAAAAATAATTGTTATTTACAGACAATTTCAGGTCATGGATATGTAATGTATGCGGAAATGTAAGTGAAACCCCATTGATAAAAATTCAAATACAGGTTACTCTGAACTGTGTGGGGATATCCCGAAAACTTAACTTGAAAATTCACGAATTAACAATAAAAAAATTTCTAAATGTTGATTGCCTAATTAAGCAATTTACTGAAGATAATGAGAATGGCTTCAATATTTCTTCTCTTATTGATAAACATGTCGGACCAACATCATGTTTTATTACTAACATAAATGAAACTGAAATATTTGCTGAAGAAATTCTGCTTGACAATTCACAAGAAAATAAGTTATTAAAATAAATTGTTTAATAAATCCCGTGATTCTTAAATAAAGTTAAAAATAATTTCTAAATTTTTATCACATTTTTTATTTCGTCAAAATATTTTTTCTTGAAAATAAGTTAGAAAGTCTAATGAAAAATAATTTGATTTATAAGATTCCAATTTATAAATTCTAATATTGTTCCAATTAATTCCAATTTAATTCCAATTTTGTTTAAAATAAAATGAAATTCATAAACTTATTTTATATAAAAAAAATTTCAAAAAAATAATAATAAATTTTATTAAAAATTCTTTTATAAAAAAAATCCTAGAAACCAAAGAACGCTAGTAATGTGTGAACATGTCCCTATCACTCTTGCACCATTTTTGCATGTAGAGTACCAGCCTTTTATTGGATCATTATCACTCAAATCACATTTGTAATTTATAATTACGTTATAAACTTTACTATTTGAATGTCTCGATTTAAGCTTTATTCTTATAAAATTAGGCTCCTCTATAGAATGTTCTGACATGAAGCCTATATGATATAATATAGACCCCCTAGAACTGTTTCCATTTTGATTTGAGTGATAATGATCCAATAAAAGGCTGGTACTGTACATGCAAAAATGGTGCGAGAGTGATAGGGACATGTTCACACATTACAAGCGTTCTTTGGTTTCTAGGATATGCCAGAAACAATCCTAAAGAATTGGAACGAACTGAAAGCGACTTGTTTTTTGATTATTGCTATTATGCATCGCAAAGATGATCAGAAGAACCAGAGAGGATTACAGATGATGAAGAAATAAATGATTGATAGAAAATAAATTTATTTTATAAAAAAAAATTGACTATTGTCTTAAATAATTATGAATAAATTTTTTAAATTCTAAAAAGCTTAGTATTTATATGATTTTTTAGTTTTTCCTATTCAATTTTTAATTTTGAGTTTCAAACGTTTTATTGATTTGAGAATTAAATCTAATTGTACAATAATCTTAATATTTAAAACCCAAATGTGTGAAAAAAAGTAAAATTTTCATGCATATACTTTCGATAACTAACTTTGAAAAAAAGTGAAATGTTCATACATATACTAACGATAACTAACTTTAATATTTAATTATATACTGCTTTAAAAATTGTCTTATTCTAGATTTAATTTAACATAATTTTATGCTGCTTTAAAAATTGTCTTATTCTGGATTATCTTTAACATAATCTAAATATTTAAAACCCAAATGTGTGAAAAAAGTAAAATGTTCATGCATATCCTTTCGATAGCTTTTTTTAATATTTGAATATAGTGCCTTTAAAATTGTCTTAATCCATTTTTTTAGATTACATAATATATTTTAATTTTTTTCAATCTAAAATTAGATTTTAATTAAAAAATTAAGAAAAGAAAAAAACATTCAAATTCATTGAAATTCATTCATTCAAGTTTATCTTACAAGAAATGTTGTTTGTACAGTATGCCACAAAAGGTTAGAATCAAGTTGAAAAAAATAAAAATTTTGTTTTTTTGCAATTAAAAAAATAGTTAACTATTAATTTTTTCAAATAATAGCTTTTTTAAAGTAAGTCTACCAAAAAATCTAACAAAATAGGGTAAAAATAAAATAACTGATCAACAGAGATGGCAAATTGCGTTTTTTGATAAATCAGACTGAAAGAGAAATAGCCGAGTTAATGAAATAATGAACAAACAAACAATCAGATTAAAAAAAAAGTTTGACTCTAACTTTTTGCGACATACTGTACAGAAATATTCATTAAATCATTTAATCAACACTTAAGAAAAAAAAATTTTAAAATCAATTTTTAATAAGAATTTTTCAATATAATAAATAAAATAAATCAATCAATTAAATAATCAATACTAATTTATTTTTCATTTAATTTAATTATTCTGGCAGCGGAGCAACAGGTTAAACCTTGTTGTTATTAAATAATAAAGTAAGAATTGTCAGACATATCGTAAATTGCTACAAAAATATAAATTATAAATTATAAACTAGTTATATGATTAAACAAGATAGAGACTAGCTCTCGCATTTTGGCTGTTCGAATCGTTGCGAAGTTTTCGAAGGAACTTCTGTAAGAAGCTGTTGTGATAAGCAGCCTTGTTTGCTTTTCTTGTTTGGAAAGGGAAGCGTGCGTTCAAGCGAATGTTGCGTGGTTGACATGACGTGATGGGATGGTTTGGGTCAGCCAGAATTCTATTGAGTGTTTGTTCGCAGACATGGTCTCTAAACTCGGCGATTGGGAGGAGTTTGTAAGAGCCTGCAGTCTGATCATCAATTCCCATGATTCGCCAAAAACGGGAGTTGAAAGCGTTCATCTCACACTTAGCAGCAGTAGAGGTTGAAGTAAGCATTACGGCGCTGTACGTAAAGTGGCTTAGACAATATGCTCGGTATACACAAATGAGCATCGGCGTAGACCAGCCATTGAGTTTAAGCTGCTTGAGCAAGAACTCGACAGGGCTGACAATTGAGCGTACACGTCTCCATTGGAGATCAAGGTCGAGCGAGCCAGAAAGCTCAAAGCCGAGATACTTATAGGACTTGACTGTCTCAAGCATTTGGCCGAGCAAATAAACAGGAGGGACTCTTGAGCCGAGTACGCGCGGGGGATTAATGAAGATCACTTTGCACTTGCCCACGTTTAAGCGCATCTTATTATCAACACACCAGCGTTGAACGGCATCAACTATCTCTTGAGGGATGTTGCCAAATGTGTTTCCTACAATGTAAGCTAGGATGTCGTCGGCGTACTTAAGTAACTCAAATCCAAGGGGCAGGTACTCATTGATGTCGAGTATGAAGAGGAGGAATAGGATAGGTCCAAGGACACTGCCCTGAATAACACCAGCACGTACATCTCGCCATTTTGTTGCCTAACCTCTGTAGACAACTCGTTGCTTACGATGTGACACCCAAGTTGCAATCCAAGTGATTAGCCATTGAGAAAGCATAGATTCGATCTTGATAATGAGTCGCTCATGGTCAACTAAGTCGAATGCCTTGGCGAAGTTGAAGAAAATTCCTATCACCTTCTGGTCTCCACTGTTTATAGCTTTTCCCCATTCATCTAATACCATAATCAATGCATCGGTGGTGCTTCTACCAGTTAAGAAGCCAAATTGCTTGTTCGTGAGAAGCCTTACACGAACAAGGCGCAGTATCTGCTTGGTGATAATGCGATCCATGATCTTACATGGCGTCGAAGTGATGGCAATTGGTCGCATGTCGCTAGGTGTAGCTGTATTCTGCACTTTCGGGATTGGCGTGATGTTACCAAGTCACCATTCGTCAATGACAATACCTTTGTTTACGCAATGGTTAAAGATGGTAACTAAAGGTGAAACTAATTCGAGTCTTGCTGAGTAAAGTAGCTTTCCTGAGATGCCATCTGGGCCAGCCGAGGTTGACTTCACGTTGCGAAGTTGTTCGCCTACGTTGGTAAAGTTGAAAACCGGAACGACGGGTGGCAAGGCATCGCGACAAATAAAGCGTGATATGTTAGCTTGAGTCACTCCTTGCCAAACAGTATCCGAGAACTGCTCGTTTAGTCATTCGCCATAATCAGGATCAGGTGGGAGAGTGGTTGGTGGCTTGCGCAACTTGTTTGCATGTTCCCATATGCCGGCTTTACTCCTCGTATACTTCTCGCGGTAGAAGGTAGCTTTGCGGGTGGCGATTAAACCTACAATGCGAAGAGCGAGTTGATCACTTAGGTTGTGTTCACCTGCAGAGTGTAGACGCTGGCGTTCGCGGATCAGCTGCTTGATTTCGATATTCATCCACTCTTGGTCACCCTTAGTCTTAACGATTCGCAATGGCTGGTGAAGGTCTTGTGCGTTACGAATGGCTTGCATGAATCGGTTGATGGAGCTGTGCGGGTCTGTTTCAATGTCAACGAGAAGGGCATTGGTGTCAAGCTGTCGTATTGCAGCAACTGCGTCGCGAAGTTGACCTGATCGGACTAAAATTTTTCGTTCGGAAGGTCTGGTTGCCGAATAAAGGTGTTTTGGGGCAACGGCCAGGACGATTCGGTGATCGCTGCAGCTCAGTTCGTTGTTTTCCGAGTTTGTACTAGCCTCGTCAGGTAAGTTGAAATACTGGGGAGAGCTGGTTGGTGGACCGAGTGGGTTACGTGTCTCTGAGATGTAGCAGTCTGGGGCATTGGTGAGAATTATGTCGAGGCATTTTGCAGCTCTAGTTGGTTCATGATATTAATATCAAATATAGATGTTATGTGCGGTTTTTATGTTCCAAATGTTACAAAATGTTTTCAAATTTTAAAGACGCTCAGAATTTTAACCCTATTCCTATTACGATATTATATTTTCAGAATGGAATATTTATCTAAAGATCGTAATAAATCTTGATGTCACAATTAATATTTATTAAGTTAACCAGGACATCTAAAACTTCGAAAAGATAATTCAAACTACTCTCACCCCTTTTTAAGTAAATTAATATAAATAAAAGTTTTTGATTAAATTTTTTTTCTTTTATTTTTTAATATTTGAAGAATAAAAGTACAAGCCTTCGATTTATTGAAAAAATACAAAAAATATAATAAGGCTTTGTTAAAGTTAATATTTAAATAGTTAAATTTGACTATAGATTTAAAAAATTTAGAACGGATCGCACGGTGTTGGACAATATTGAATATAAGTTTCTAATCTTCCAGTTTTAGGTTCAATCAAAGCTGAATAAACAGTAAGCTTTAATTAATCCAAAGATTAATAGAATATTTTTCAATTTCTGTCAAGAAATACCTTATTTAGAACAGGTTTGGATGAAAGCACATTGAATAAGCCCTCAAATGACATTTTCTAAAAAAAATTTTAAAAGATGTTTTTTAAATTAAGAATAAAACAAGACATTGAAGTTTATGATAAAATTTTAACTAAAATGATAAATTATTAGTTAAAATTAGGGTCATAATCGACAGAATTCGACCACAAACTTCAAAGTGCTAAAAAACCTCTTTTCCAAGTTTATTCATGCATCGATTACACGGTGTAATTCTGTCATCAATTATTAAAGGTTTTTTCCAGTGATCATAATTGGTTTCGGCAATGAACCAAGTATTATTTGTACCCAATAGCCATACATCAACAGCTTTAGCTCTATCTCGAGTAACTACAGCACCCTTTTTACCATTAATTTATTATTCAAAATAAATTTAGAGCTCTTTTTTAAAAATAAACCTGCTGTTTTTCGGGACCTGCAATTATATAATAAACTGGTGCAATTAATGGAGTATTGGCCAATGTCTTGACGACATGATTAAAATCCATTTCGTCGTTTTCGAAACAATCTCTTGCCACTAACGTTGTCCAAGCTTGTTTTCGGTCAATGTTCAAAAGCCACTCGAAAAGACCAATAAAGCCTCCATTTACATTAAATCGTTCATTAACGCTTACACTAAACGCATTCTGAATTAAAAAAAATACAATTTAATTTAATTTTTTTTACAAAGCTGTAAAATTAACAAACCGGTTTTACTCCTGTTATCAGACCAACAAATCCAAAAAATGTAACTGTTTTATACTTGAGCTCGCCTCCTTTTGTGTAATTAATGTTCATTATTAATGGACGCAACAATTCACTGATAATCCAAGTCTAGGTTTTTATCAATAAATATAATTTAAAATTCAAAACATTCTTTTACTTACGTCATTTTTAATATCCCAACCAAGAAATAGACCAAAATCTAGATTTCTAGCATGGTACATTTTTCCATTGCTATCTTCACCAACTATGGAGGTGCATAAAGTGAAAACTTCATAAAAAATATTGTAAAGAACAAGCTCTCCGAGCTCAATATTGGTAGCATTAGCTATTCCTTTTATTTCTTCACCATATGGTTCAGGTAAAGAATCAGCAACCAAGCCCTAAATAGCCAACTTAAAATAAATTAATCTTTTTTCTTAACAAGAACACTAACTAATTTATTATCTATCAAGTCAATTAATTTTTGTAATTTTGGGCTGAACTCAAGAACAAATTTCTTAATGTAAGTAACAATATTGCTTAGCTAATTTAATAAAATTAATGGAATTAATTTTATTTAAACTTTGGATCAATTTTACAGGTTTTTGGTATTTGCGGCTGAGCTCCAGCCATCTTTGACTCGGTGGTATATCTAAATTAACCACGTAAGTTGGTACGAAAGAAATTGAAGGATCAGGCGGATATTTTCCATTTTCACAAACTTGTTCAGGCTTCAAATTGAATTTAGAGAACTTTTTCAAACTAAAATTTTAATTACCTCGGTTCGGACGAGTAAGGTCACGCTGAGAACTAATAAAATAACTAAAAATTTCATTTTGAAAAAATATTAAGAACTAAAAATAATTTTGTTTTTCAAATATTTTAAAATTATCATAAAAAAATTCTAATTATTCTTATACTCCCTGTTCATGTGATTTTTTTCGAATATTTGATAAAACATGTTGGATTAAAAATTTTACTTATTGATAGCAATGTTTTTTTTTTCTAAAATTTATCACATGAAAGATTATTTTACCAGATTTTAATTTAAAATTTTTTATTTTAGGGCAAATATTTTGTGAGTACATTAATTTTTAATTTACTTGAATAGAAAAGCAATTCAAATTGTCAATTTTCAAGTTTGCTTTGTGAGATTGAATCGTTGAATCAGAATCTTAGAAAGTAACATTCATGCCAAACTAAATCGTTTTTAAATAATTTAAATAAATGACTTAAAATTAAAAAATAAAGGCCCTCTTTAAGCTTATCCACTAAATAAAAATAAGAAAAAAATCAATTCATTACACACTATATGATAAAAACAACAGCATTTTGATTTTTTGTAAAAAATTAGCAGTGAATATAACAAGTTTGATGTAAATTGAAATTTTTAACCTTTTTTTGGAATAAATTGATTTAAAATATAAAAATGATTAGGAATGAAATTGATTTAATACAAAATTTTTTATTTTGTTAATGTTGAGACATTTGATTTTCAATTATATATTTGGATCTCACCTGTTTCATGATCAGTTGGTCACAAAATTTGTGGCCAAGAAAAAAAATGGTGATCAGGAAAAAAATTGAGTGACCAGAATTTTTTTGTTGTAATTATTAAAATCTTAATAAACATTTGAATTCTTTAAGATTAAATTTTAATGACCGAATTTAAAAAAAAATAAAAAATATGAACATCATTTATTTTTATGAACCCTTGACTGATGCATTTTCAGAACTTTTTCGCTCTCAAAAGATCGACCACAATCAGAACATTCAACTGGATTTTTTTCCCACTTAAAACTTTCTTTACTTCGATCTGTACGTCTTCGGAGGCCTCAGATATCTCTTGTGATTTTTTTCGTAATAATTTGATTTCGATTTTGAATCAAGTAAAGTAACATTTTTGAACTTGTTAGTTAAGGTCTGTAAATTTATGTTTCTACAGATCGCTATCATCCTTTAAATAAGGGTCCAATAGACGGGCGGTTACTCGCGGTCGTTGGCCCGTTTATTTAAGTGGGCTAATTTTTTGGCCCGTTTAGCAACCGTTTAAATTTAAATAAAATACATTTTTAAATATTATTCAAATATTCAAATTATATATTTGACTAATAGTAAAAAATAATTATCAAGTCCGTTTTTTGAAAAATATTTAAAAATTTATTTATAATTTATTATTTAAGAAAAGCATTTTTTTTAAATTACAAACCCGCCCGCCAAAATTCGAACTTTTTCCGCCCGTTTAAAAATTAAACGTTTGCCAAACGGGCCAAAAAGTATCCCGCCAAAATTGGGACGGTTTCTTAGACCGCCCGTTTAAATTTGAACGGTTGCTAAACGGGCCATCAATAGAAATTCTTAATGATAAACTTTTTAAAAAATAAATCATTTTTTATAATTTAACCTAAAATTTACTTTTTACCCGGTTGATAATATCTTGAAATTTTTGACAAGATTAAATTATAAGTTTGAACACGATCAGTGGTAACTTGGTAATTATAGCGCCACATGAATTCATCGATATAAGATTGAATCTTGTTACGTTTACAACCATAAATAACTTAAAATTTATGCTTGCATGCTCGTCATAGGCTCTCAATTCGGTTTGTATAATAAAAATAATAATAAAATAAATTTTTTAAAAATTTTTTATTTAAATTGGTTTACTTGTCATTGGCTCTACAAAGTTAAAACTGTGATTAACAGATTGATGCTTGAAGTTTTTTTTACTCGAAATTTTAGAGTATGATGATTCATCTATCTCAACAAGATAACTCATCCAAGTTTTATATTACTTTTTTCGAGACTTAGTGTACAAAGTTGTCGCATCTTATAAAACAAACAGCTGGTCATGTCATTTCCAACATTTTCGTTAAACTGTAACTGAATAAGTTGGCATGTTTTTGATATTGCATTTGGTCAGCCCAACATTTTATTATTACAATTATAATTTCAGGTGTTTTTTTAAACAATGAAAAAAATGAATTCTCATAGACAGATTTGTAAGTTGTACAGCTATTAGAGCGCCAAGTTAGGAGTTTTTTTTCATCCATCTTGTTTCTCTTTCTAAGATTTAGAACCATCTTATTACCTTTTTTTACAGTTTAAATTCGAACATTCTTGAATAGGTAAAACTTGAATAGTCCAAAGTCTCGAAGTTTAATAAACAATTTATATTGTTCATCATTTTCTTAATTTTGAATGCTTATCTTGGCTTATCCAAAGTGAAATAGATTTTCAAAATAAACATAGTATGAAAAAGTTTTTTAATGTATATAAAAAAAATTTTAATGTTTTTAAATGCAAGTATTTGATTTATAATGAATTATTTTATTGTACAAAAATTTACTTGAAATAAATTTTAAAATTGATTAATATTTTATTAACAATATTTAAGAAATCAAAATAAAATTTATTCAATGTGACCAGCATTTTTTTTTATTACCAGGAATTTTTCTTTGTGACCAGTAATTTTTTATAGTGACCAAAAAACTGGTCACAAAAAACCTGGTAAAAAACTTTTATGACCAGAGTGGTCACCAACCGGTACCGACTAACTTGGTCGCAAATTTTGTGACAAACTGGTCATGAAACAGGTAAGACCCATTTATTTTTGGACTTTACAATTTTATTTATTTGTTTATTTGTATCTAGCTAGGGCTCCTTCAGATTAAAAAAAAACAAAAATTAAAAAGGCCTATACTTCTTTATCGCTGTTTTTACTTCACCTTTATAAAATTACTATTTATAAATCTACATAAAATAAATTTCTCAAAATGACACATTAACTCCAAAATATTCGACGCCTTTCTCTTTACTTTTGTTATTTATCTTTATTTAGCTATTGCTTGAGTGTTTAAGTGTTCATTCTTTAAACAAAACTACTATAAGATTCACTTCCAAAGTTAAGCATTTGAAAATAATTCTCATGTCAAAAAAGTTTATTCAAATGAAAAAATTTTTTTTAAATGAAGAAAGTTGTTCATTTAAGAAATGTTAGGTATAATTTTTATAAAGTAATTTGTTTTAGTGTTAAAAAAAGTAATTTTAGTTACAAAAACAATTCCGAGCCTTTGTTTTTTAAGTGTTGACAGATTTCTAATTGATTACAAATAAGTCGCATTTAAATTTTAAAATTGGCTTTTTGCTCGAAAAAATATGTATTCATAACTCTTTATCTCAATATATCTAATTTTTAATTTTACTTTTTCTGTATTTTTAAACTTTTTTTATTTTTACTGTATATTTTTTATTCCTAATCTGAAGGAGCTTTAGCTCGGTAAAATATCCATTGGAAGCATTCTTTGGGGCCCGTGCGAGAATACACGAGAAGATGACGAAACAAATACAAATATTTATCTGTGTTTTTTTTAAATTAATTGTTCAATTTAAAAAAATAACTTTTCTATTAAATTAGAGATGAATTCTTTCATTTTGGATTGGTTCTATTCTATTGATTATGTTAATCTTTATTGTCATAATTTATTTGTTTTTTTTTAATTAAATTAGTAATTGAAAAATATTAAGTGTCAAAATTAAATAAAAAAGTTTAATTAAAACTCAAAAGCCGGTTTTTTTGGTACATTAAGAACTAAAGGGGTAAAAATACCTTTAATTATATATGATTTTTAGATAAAGTAAATATAATTTAAAAAAGGGACAATTTCTTTTTACTACTAATTTGTCTTTTTTTTTCACTAAAAAAATTTATTTTTCCAAATAAAAACATGCTTCCGAAAAATACTTTTGTGCCTAAAAAATATTTTTCAATACAAGATTTATTGAATAATCTAAAAAGTCTTAAAAATGATAAACATTCAAAGTGATGATGATTTTTACACTGATTTAGTTCTAAACATATTGTTCTAGAATCCGACGAACAGCTTTATTAACAACTTGGTAAAATAAAAAGAAGGCGAGTATATTGGGAGTTTTTGTCAGCATTAGATGATTATCAAGAAGCACTCAATACAATTAAAAACAAATGGATTCGTACCAAATCTTGCAAGACGAAAAAAGGTTTTAAAGAATACAACAAGTGTGCCATTAACGAAAATTGTGAAAATTAAATTGAGACAAGACTTTTTATTTTTTTATTACTCATTGATTACAAAAACATAATTACAGTTACAGTACGTTTCTGAAATAAGTTGACAGCTTGCTTAAGCACATGCTCCAAGGCTGCGCTAGAACAAAAAAAAATGTTCTAGAGCATGTTCAAGTATCCACTATTTGTATACATTTTTTTATCAAATGGCAATAGGGGATGTTCTATGAAATTTAATTAATTAAGTTTTCCTGAATTGAAATGATCGATTTGAAACGAACTTCTTAATCCCTTTTTTTGGTTCTAGATGTTAAAATGTCTAAATTTCAACATCTGATTTTGAAGCCTTCACAAAAATTTTAATTGTTTACTAATTTGAAAAGTTTATTCTGTAGCTGTTTGAGGAATTTCAAATTTTCAAAGGTTTCTAGCAAATTATTTAAAAATAAAATTAATGATATAATGAATTTCATTATATTTTATTTTTTTTTATTTTTTTTTAAATGCTTGCTGCTTAAACAATTTCTAACCTATTTAATTTTTTTTCAAATAAAAGCAGTCTTTTAATTAAAAATACCTAAAATTCAAGCTTTTTTAATTTCGTAACTCGGAAGCCAAGAATTAAATTTCAAAAAAAACTTATTGTTAAAAATTAAACAAAAATAAAGCTTACATACTTCGATACTTGAAAATCTATCAAATGTAAATTCTAAAACGTTTCCATTACATAAATCAGACTTTTGTCTAGCATTTCTTATTTAGCATTTTCGACTCTTATAAATAGATGCTGAAAATTTTTTTAGTTATATGAACAAAAACTTTTGCTTAAAATGACATTTTTACTTTTATTGGCTTTTTTGGTACTAAAATGTAATCATTATAAAATGTAATTCGATTTTTAAATTAATAAATATTTAATAGTCACACTCTCCACTGGATGGAGCTATCAGGGACAAGGTATGGATTATTGGATAGAGAAGTATCCTAGTTGTGCAGGAGTATTGCAATCACCTATTAATTTACAGGAGGAAAAAGCAATTTACAACTCTAAGCTTAACCCTATTAAATTTCACAATTACGACTGGCTCCTTACATGGAATGTATCCTTCAATGGATATACTAGTAGAATATTAATTAATTGAGTTAAAAAAACCTAATTATTCTAATAAAAGTTACTGCAAATCAATTATATAACAAAACTTTGACCCCTTACATTACAGGTAGTGATTTTAAACCAGAAAATAAATACTACCTTAAAGAGTTTCACTTCCATTGGGGATTTAATATTTATCAGGGAAGTGAGCATCACTTGGATAGCGAAAAATTCCCTCTTGAGGTATTAATTAAAACATACTTTTATGACTCTAATTCCTTTCCTTAAGATTCATTTAGTTCATGTCTCCGATTTAGACGAAATAGCCGTAATTGGATTTTTATTTCAAGTATAAATTCAATCAAAATTGATTAAAAAAAAACTCAGCTATTTTCACATACTTTAATAAAGATTGACAATAAAGATAATGATATGATTGAAGCTTTGGTGACCCAAGTTGGCAAAGATCAGACTTTATCAAGTATATTTGTTGACTTTTGTTTCACAAAAAGCTAAGTGAATACAATTTTAGATCTAAGTTTGATTAACTTTTCACTAAATTCGTTTATTCCGGATGAAAATTCAAGATATAAACTTGGATATTTTAGATACCTAGGTAGTTTAACTACTCCGCCATGCACAGAAGGAATAATATGGACTATTTATAGAGCAAAAATAAACATATCAGAGGCTCAAGTAAGAAAAATAAAAAATTTTATCGATATTATTTTTATATATCAAGATGGAACAATTTTATAAAAATGAAATTGATTTTAACAATCGAGAAATTCAGGAACTAAACGATCGTAAATTATTTACAAGTATCCAGAATAGAGTTCCAGTTAGAGAAAATGACGAATCTCAAAACTTTTTCCTCATTGTGATACGGTTTTTGTATAATCTATTAATTCAATTTTTAGCTTTGATAATATAAAAAGAATGATTTAAGTCCATTAAGGACATACTATTTTCGTTTTTAAATAAAATTGTCAATTTTTAATTCAAGTTCAATTATCTGAAAAAACAAATAATTTTCATTAAAAAGTTTTTGTATTTTAGAGATTTAGATTTTGATGGCTATGTTTTATTAAATATTCTAGCTTTTTTCAAATAAACTATTTAATAATTTTTTTTTAAATTCCTGCTTTATTTATTTTACCGTTTGGAAATTGAAAGAGAACGAAACATAACTTAATGTGAGTCTTTTACTGCCAATTAACGTATCCATTACATTAGTTTATACATTTTAAGGGTTTATTGAATAATTTAATTTTTTTCATTAAAAACAATTTTGACATGTTCCAATATCAAATATCACACTATTACTTGAAAATTTTTAAAAAACCCTTTTTTTTCAATTTGATAAGTGAATTATAAATTACTTTAAAATTTAAAATAATTAAAAATTTTTTTTTTACTTTTTTCTCAATTAAATCAAATTGAAAAATGATTTTGAATCTCAAAAAAAAAAAATTTTTTAAAAAATTCAAAATTTAATTCCAGAATATATTTAATCCTGCTATCCTCGGATTTTTTAACTCAAGTAGTTTTTTTAACTAAGAGTGAACCAATCTTTCTTAATTGATTTTAAGATTTTCATTTAGTTTTTAAATATTTTAAAAATAAAAAAATTAGATTATTTTTCATTGTTTTTTTAAACAACTGATCTTTGTCTAAAAACGATCATATTTCAATTTGATTTAATTGAGAAAAAAGTAAAAAAAAACATTTTTCATAATTTAAATTTTAAAGTAATTTATAATTCACTTATCAAATTGATAAAAAAGGGTCTTTTAAATTTTTCAGTAATGGTGTGATATTTGATATTGGAGCATGTCAAAATTGTGAAAAAAACTCTATTGTTTTTAATGGAAAAAACATTAGCAAAAAAATTATTTTCTGAGCAACAATGCTCTCAATGTTTGATACTTTAAAATTATTTTGAAAAAATTCCAATTTTTTTGAGCAAAAAAATAATTTAAAGCAAATTCAAATTCTTGAATTTTGCTTAAGAAAAGCTTATGGTTTTTAAATGCCAATTCTTAAACAAATATACCTCCAATTTTGAATACACGAATAAAATTTTTTGAAGCTAGCAAAAGTACTAAGCTCACTAAAATAAAATTTGCATTAATAATTATTTTCTTTTTCTATCTTCATCATCGATTAATCGAAGCATAGATTTTGATAAATTACGAAAAATATGCACCCAGCAATTTCAATCGGATTTTTAAAAAATGTCATAATCAATTATTACGAACAGTTAATAAATGCCATAGATATTGATATTGAAAAAAACATTCAAGAGAATCATTTTAATGACATCCAAAGTCAAGAAATCGAAGAAAAGAGAAAAAAATGGATTAGAAAAATTGAATCAACAAGAAATGATAATTTACTAAATCTGGAAACAAATCAAAATATTGAAAAATTCATCTCACTTGATAATAACTCTGAATTACTTAACTATGAATTATTCAAAGATGGATTTGTATTTTTTACCAAGCAGAAAATTAATGATAACCCAGAAGTTCAATTTATTGGAAAATTAATATTTAGAAATGGTTATGTCAGCGAATTTAGTAGAAAAAAATTCAAGTAAACTTCTAATTTAATTGGAAAAATTATTATTTCATAAAATTTTTAAGCGAATTTTTGAGCTCAATTGACATTGAGAATACAGAGTTTGAGACGATTGATTTTTTGAACAGGGTAAGATTTGAATTTTTTTTAATATTGATAATTTTTTTAAAACTTAAGGAAGTAGTTGATTATTGCGTTATTAAGTCTTTTTACATTCAATCAGCCAACGAAGAATGCTCGGATATTCTAAATTTGACTCAAGAATTTTTTGAAAATTTATCTCATTTAACCATACAATATGTGCATATAAAAACAATGGAAAGTCCTATTAAGATTATATTTGAAGAACTTGGTCTAAAAAATTTAACTAGTCTTGAATTCGATCATTTGGGTATAGAAAAATTTAGCTGTAAAGCTTTTGAAGGTTTGATAAATTTAGAAGATTTAGTGATTGACCATAATCTATTCACTTATGTCGAAGGAAATTCGTTTAAAGATTTGAAGATTCTTAAAAAATTGGAGCTTTCAGCGAACAAATTAGAAAATTTAGAGTCAGATGTCTTCAATGGTTTGGAACATCTTGAAAATTTGTATCTAAATCTTAATTGCTTTAAAGAAATAAAGAAAAATGTTTTCGGAAATTTAAAAAATTTAAAGTGTCTAAATTTATGCCGAAATGATTTAGGTTACTTGGGTTCGAACATTTTCTGTGGACTCAAGGAGCTAAGAGAAATTGATCTTAGTTACAATTTGATTGAGTCCATTGAGCCAGAGACTTTTAATAATTTAAATAATTTATTGTTTTTGAATTTTTTAAGAAATGATTTATCAAAGATAAATAGATACACCTTCAAAGGTTTAATCAGTCTTGAAAAATTGTTCATTCCATCAAATTATTTGAATTTTATTGATAAACATGCGTTTGAGCACGTACCAAATCTTAATATGTTGGATCTTTGGGGAAATAAATTAGAAATGATAGAAGATGGTACTTTTAATTGCCTGAGTAGTCTTGAATATTTGAACATAAGTTGGAATAAATTAGTTAAAATATATGACAGAAGCTTATTAGGGTTAAAAAATTTAAAAGAACTAAATTTGAAGTGTAATTCTATTGAAAATTTAAGTCAAAAATTGTTTATTAATCTAAAAAGTTTGACAATTTTGAATCTCAGCTTTAACAAACTAGAAAAATTAGAGCATAAAACTTTTTCCAATTTAAACCAACTACAGCTACTTGATTTAAGCTCAAATTTATTTGTTAATATTGAAAAAAAGTATTTTATAGGCTTAGAAAAATTAAAAAAATTATTTCTTAGTAGTTGTCTTATTACGGATATCGAGACGAATAGTTTTGAAATGCTTCGATCATTAGAATATTTAGATATATCTGAAAATCTAGTTCATTTTTCTGGTTCAATCGAATTCCGAAGATTGGTAAAATTACAAGATCAAGTTGAAATAAATATTTAATTTTTTATCAAATTTAAATATATCTTTGCTAAAAATTATTTTTAATATCAATTGTTATTTTCAAAAAATGTTTAATTGAAAGAGTAACAATTTTTTTTTCCAATTCAAGCTTTGTAAAATTTTATTCAATAAATATAACTTTAATTTGGAAAGTGACGAATGTGACACCCCTTTTTAAGAAAGGGAATAGGCTTAGTGGAAGTAATTCTCGTCACGTTTCTTAAAGAGTTTGCTTAAAGATCAAATGTTGGCTTTTCTTTTAAATCATAATCTATTATCTGATTCACAACACGGCTTCATGCCAAAAAGATCACGTTCAACAAATTTATTAGAATCGCTGGGTTTTATCACGTCAGCTCTCAACAGAGGTTTATCTTTCGATATTATATACACTGATTTTTCGAAAGCATTTGATTAGATGAGTTTGATTTCTTTTGGGTGATATCTTTATCCAAACAACTCTCATTTACGATTGCATTATGTGGGATTATTAATGAATTAATAATTAAATTTTATTGAAAATAAATGATTAAGAAAAATAGAATCAACAAAAAATGATTCAAATTTTCAAAAAATTTTCTAGTATTATCAAAATTTTGTTTTTAAATTTTAAAAAGATCAACAAAAAACTCGACCATCTATATGGAAAAACCTTAAATGTTTTTCTGGAGATAACATAAATAGCAAATTATATCGTCTAGTAAAAGATTGCTTAAAGATAACTTATTAACTTATTGTTATTATTAAAAAAAATTGACTAATAATCAAATCACCAAAATTTCTAATTACCAATTTTAATAGTATTGGGATCCGTACAAGCGTACACTTAGACGGCAAAAATTTTACAGTCGACCACATTTAATGCAAGTTTTTTTTGAAAAAAATCTTTTAAATTATAAAAAAAATATTTATATTTATTTTTTTTATTAATATTTATTTTATTTTTTTTAAAGGGTCATTTAATTCGGGCTCATTCAGTTACTAAAATGGGCTCAAATAGTAATAATCAATAATGATGTTGGTTATGAACTGCTTGGTTAACCAATATTTTAAATTTTGATTAAACAATGTTCGGTTAGCCAAAATTTGGTTAACCAAAAAATCTGGTTAGCCAAAAATTAAGTTAAAATTTATATTTGTAAATTTTAGTTTCGGTTTAAGTTATTAAAATAAATTCTTATTTAATAAAAAAATAATTCATTTAAATGATTTATTGAAAAGGATTCCTTATACTTTTAAAAAAATAAAATTAAAATTTAGCCGATAAAGTTAAGAAAAAAAGGCCCGCAATACAATTCTGCTATATGTTTTTTATACAATAGCCAAAATCAAGCAGTTATAATGTTCAAATCCACTAATGAACACAATCATGATGAGATCAATCAAAATTCTAGCAAAAAAGAGCATCAATGAATCAACTAAACACGAAATATAATTTTTTTATTTTTCTCAAAAAACTACTTTATAAATTTAAAAATAATATTTTTTTATTTCATTTAAAAATAAATAAATATTAAAATAGAACTTTTATTATAAATGAATTGTTACCGTTTAAGGCATTTCGTAGCTCTTATTTAGTAATTTTAGAGGCCGAAAATAATAAATTGATGAGTCCAAAATAATTTCGAGCCCTTCTCAGTAAAAGAATGAGCCCATTTAAATTATTCCTCTTTTAAATAGTTTTTTTTTTTTTTTTTTAATTTTCTGAAAGTTCAAGTGACCGCTATTCATTGAAGTTTTTTTTGGCGGAAGTTCAAGTGACCGCCAAAAACCGTCCTTGTATTAGACCAGTTTGTCTTGACCGTATCCAAGGGATCAATTATGACCAATCAATTAAAACCATAGAATTGTTCAGAATTTTTTCTAGATTTAAAAAATTTAAAAAAAATCGGGTCATAATTGATCCCTCGAAGGAGAAACGATTTAAACCAGAAAAAACACATTTTTTTCCTTTTTTAGCCAACAAAAACCGCCACACTTTTTTTTTCTAAATTACATTAGCATGTAGGGAATTTTATGCTCTTTCAGAATATATATACTTTTTTAGTATATTTAAGTTTTATCTTTGAGATTTTGAGTCTTAAAGAACAACAATTTTTAAACGATTTGCTATTTTTGGAACCCTGGGTGTAAAAATTTTTTTTTGGCCCCCTTCAAAAAAATTTTTACACCTAGGGTTAAAAATTGTTGTTCTTTAAGTTTTATCGCAAATTATTGAAAATTAATTTGCGATAAAAAAAACAGATACAAATTAGATAGAATTGTTAATAAACAAAGGGAGTGTAAAAAGTTTAAGGAGCTTCATCACAAAATCTATTCAATTTTTAAAAGAGAGCTTTATTGGTTTATTTTGATCAACGAGCCTTTTCCTAGACTCATTTTTCAAATCTCTTTAGTTTTAGTTTCAATAAAAATCAACTTTTAGACCAAAATCGTCTAAAAATTACCAGATGTGTTCGACTGGATTTAATATGAATAACTAAAAATTACATCAAAAAACGAATTTTTGGTTTACCAAATGTAAAGAACACATAATCAAATGATCTTTGATATACCTTGAACTTAAATTTACAGAAATAACCCTAGTTTTTGATTTTATTACTAAAATACATTTTTAATAAACAGGATAACAAAACAAAATAATAAAACTCAAATATCTTGTTTCCTAGAATTAAAAAGTTAAATCTGTAAATAATGAAAGAACAAGAGTTGCTCTTTCAAATGATGTACAACATTGCATAAAAAAGTTTAATCTTTGATGAGATTTTTTCATTCAAAAATCGACGAAAAAACTTATTAAACAACCTAATAGTTGGAGAAAAAGTTTTATTTGATTTTTCAAGATCGTTCTGTTCTTTTTTGCTGAATTCCACAAAACCGATTTTAAATACTTGCTTTTCAACAATCCACAAATGCTTTCTTTACTTTAATAATATTATACTTTCAAGTTAAAAATAAATTTTAAAATGGAAATATTTAAAAATTAAAAAGTAACTAAAAACTAAACAATTAAAACAAATAATTGATAAACTCTTTTTAGCTACCATAGCGAAGCCTTCGGGTCTTGCTCTACAGGAACCCCCGTTGTAGCTTATTATTATTATTATTATTATTATCAACTAGGATAAGATTATTTTAAATTATGAAAAATAATTAAAATTAAAAACAATCAAAATTTATTTTATTCAATCTATTTAATTATTAAATTAAAAAAAATATTTACACTTTATTTTGCAAAACTAAAATTATTTGATGGATTCAGATTTACTGAAGGTATTGCCAGTGATACGCTCATCGGTAATTTGTTCAACATTAGGCTTTTTGGTATAAGTCTTTAGAGGCATAAAGCGCTTCATCCTTATTCTAGTCGCATCTATTTTTATTTTCTCATTTGCAATAAAAGAATCACTTGTTTCAATTTTAGGAGCTGGTAAAAATCCCAAGTGTGGATAAGACCTTGAATTATAGTCCTCAACAGGTTCCAAATTATTCTTTGTATTTAAAGGCGGATATTTTCGGAAATTTTTCGGGGGTAAAATATTTCCATCATAGTCCAATGGGGGGTTTCTCATTTCGGATTTAAGTCTCAAATACTTCATTAAAGTAGCTTCTTTATCAACTTTATCCATGGCCTGTTTGAATGCCTCTTCCGACTTGAAGATGCTTTTATTCTGCTCGTAATATCGCTTTAAAGAATTGGAGCCTATTTGAGACGGTGGTGGTATGTTAACGGGATACAAGGAAGCAATTGATTCACTTACTCCACTTTTTTTTTCTTCATATAAACCCGCAGAGCTTCGATAATTCCTCCAAATGTTAGAATTGAAACTCAGGTTCTCATTTGAATTGATGGATTTAATTAGAGACTTGTCCATTTTGCCTGCTTCAAGCCATAATTGATACTCTAACAAAGGATTTATTTCTCTTATGTTCTTTTTTATGTCTCTTTTTACATGATTTGTCTCAATGGTTAAAATATTAGGCTGAAGTCGAGTGCTAGCCAAGCGGTTAATGGGTTTTTCGGTGAAGCCTGTTAAAGGAATTCGAGGAGTAGGACCAATAAGTTCTTTATTGTTAACGGTTGTCATGTTTATAATTTAATTACCAAGTTTGGTAAACAGATTTTGAGCAAAGAGTTTCAGGATTGTTTTGGCAGCGATGTGAGAGTAAATCAATATTTACCTTAAATAATATAGATGTAATCTAACAATTTGAAAATAAGCTTTTCTTGACAAAGCCTTCGAATTTTGATTTTTTTCTTAAAAGAAAGTTTTTAATTTCTAAATGGTTGTCATATAATTACTGACTAATTTTTTTTTCGACAATATTTCATTAAAATAAATAGTTACCATAACAGCTTGATTTTTCACCGAGCTAAAAAATTTCCAAATTAACTATAATTAAGCTTAAAACACTTTTTATAACCTTTACCTATCTTTTATTTCTTATGTTTATGCAATATAAAATTTTAATGTGCCCATGTTTCAAACTTTTCTTAAATTTCATTTTGTTCTAATAAGCTCTAGTATAATTCGCACTGCAAACAAAAAATTAAGCAAATTTTTTCCAAATGCCTTTTCAAAATCTTAAGTCAAAATTCTAATTTTTCAAAAATTTATTCAAATTTTATGAATTGTAAGAGGTAATTAAAATGTTTATCTAACTTTGGATAAAAATTACTTGTTTCAGTCCTAAAATGTTTTAGAAAATGAAATTTTAGCTAAAAAAAATTAACTTTAAACTATTTCAATCTATTATTTTAGGAGCAATGCGGCTTTTTTCAATTCGAAATTTAGTCTAATAACGATAATAAAAACAGCATTTGTACAGGTTAAGCTTTCTCTCTGGATAGGAAATAATTTTCTTTCTTTATAAAAATAATAATAATAGTTTATATTCTATGGTCAATTTAGTTTAACTAAATTAACGACTGACGTAGTACCGCTATAGTAGACTTTTAATACTTTTAGTTTATTTCTACCGACGTATTTGATTTGGTTTATCTTCTTTATTGGATGTTACCGTTACACAATAATATGCCTCTTTTTCACAAAACTAATAATTATGCTTCTTTACTTTTAAATGTATAGACCATTGACTTTTCACTTTTTTTATTGTTTTTTTCTGTGTCTACCGACATTATCTAGTCTGTTTTTGAACTAGTTGATCGAACTTGGTGTTACAACCGACGTTGGTGAGGCATTCCATTTATTAACTATTCTGTTAGATAGGAAGTTTCGCCTTACTTCACATTTTGTTATCTGCGAGCGAATTCGATGCTTCGCTCGCCTAACACCTCCACTTGAATCATCATTATTCACTGAAGCACTTAACTCTGCATTATAATACCAATTGATTTTATTAAATTTGTTTTGGATTTATAAAATTGTATCATATCTCCTCGCTGTCGCCTTTCTTTTAGAGTTTCTAATTCCAGATTAGCTAGCCTTGACTCATAATTCAAATTTCTAATTTGTAGAACTAATTTCGTTGCTCGTCTTTGAACTTTTTCTAGTTTAAATATATCATTTTTTAAGTAAGGATTCCAGACAGACACACAGTATTCTAGATGCGGTCTAACATATGTTTTGTAAAGTTGCAAGAATGATTGGGCGTCCCAATACACAAATGATTTTCTTGTTAAAAACAATCTTGGGAAAACCTCGGTGTTGTCTGAATGGCAATATTCTTCGTCTTATTTTTGCGTTACATTGATTCTTTAGAAATTAAATAAAAGAATAAAATCACTGTTAATAAATAGAAAAAAAATAAATTAAATAATTGAATATATCTATATGATAAAGCGTATGAAACGATTTTATTAAAATAAAGATATTTTTTTATCAACAAAAGTCTTTTTCAATATAAAATACTATATATTTTAGTTCGAAAAACATATTTAATATCTTAAAATGACCTCTAAACTCCAAAATATTTAGCACCTTTTTCTTTCTTTTCGGTCTTTATCTTTATCTAGTAATTACTCGAGCGTCCAATCTTTCAATAAAATTACTAGCAGATTTACTTCCCAAATCAAGCATTTTATAATTTGGAAATAATTCTAAGGTCAAAAAAGGTTTTTAAATGAGAATATTTTTTTTTCAACCAAAAATGTTGTTTATTAATCAAAGTCTATTTCAAATGCATGTAGCATTTTTATAAAATAAATTAATTTTTTAAATTAGTTCTTATAAGCCTTAATCTTATATTTTATTTTTCGGACCTGGTAGTTCGCGGTTATAACACAATATTAAGTAATTAATTTAATAATAACCTTATTAATAAAAGACCATTTTTAGCCTAGACAAATAATAAAGAAGATAAAAAATAGGTATAAGAAGAGAAAACAAATTATAAATCCAAATGACTAATGCTTTATACAGTGTTAAATGTTAACATTGATTAACGACTTGCTAGACGCATCAGATTATAGTATTGCACTGTGAAACTACAGTCATTTAAGTTGGCTAGAGTCAGTGTTGTAGTTATTGAGAGAATAACAACATTAGTAGTAGTAGTAGTTCTTGCTGCAAAATCCTAACAAGTAGGAAATCTGAGCTCATCACCTCTTAAAGGCGTATGAAGCTTTAGCAGCCAATTCTGTTAAACATATATAATGCTTCTTTGAAGCCATTAACTGTCTTAGCTTTAACCACCTCCTCAGAGAGTCTATTCCAGTGCGGAGCTACTCTGTTCGTGAAAAAAACGTGTCTAGCACTCACTGCGGCAGAAAAATCATTTCTTTTTTGTGCTGATTAAAAAACTATCTCTTTGAACTTTTGCGCTGTTTCCTCTTAACCTCGGTATCGGTCCATTCCTGCCAAAAGGATCCAGAAGTTCTCTGGTAAACGACACTATTTCATGACCGTTAATCACTTTAAAAACCTCAATCAAATCACCTCTCACTCTTCTCTCACTAAGTTTTGTTAAACCCAATTTGGTAAGCCTTTCCTCTTATGAAATTTCTCTTAATGACCAAGAAATTTTCGTTGCACACTCTTGTCCTTTTTCCAACGCTTTTACGTCACCTTTTTTGCTCGGATATTGTGATAAAAAAATAATTTTAGCTACAAAAACAATTTCAATTTCTTGGTTAAAATTAAAATTGGACAAAAATAAATATTCACGTGTCTTTATTTACCAATATATTGAAAAATTCAGAGGAACAAAAACATTTTTATAACGCAATTATCCGAATTTAGTGACATGTTACTAAATCAAAAAATGACATGTCACTAAAAATGAGCACTGGTTTAAAAAAAGAGTAATGTTCAATTTTAATGACATGTCTTAAAAAATGAATAAATTTGACCCATGTTAAAAAAAAAAACATCCAACTTAAACATAGTTAATTCAATTTTCATTTTTTAAAGAATTTTATATAAGCTTTAACAATTGTTAATAGTTTTAAAATGTGTTCACTTTATTACGTATCACTAAAATTGATTTTTTTTTTAAACAGTGCTCAATTTTGGATAACATGTCATTAAAATATCGTTTAATCGAAATTTCAGTGAAAAAGATGGGAATTTTTTTAACTGTCGGTTTATTTAGAATTGTTTAAAATTAATAAAAAAGTAATGATTTTCTAAGGAAGACTTCTTTGATGACTTTTTTGCCCAATATTTCATCATGAAATCTTTAAATTTTCAATGTTTTTCTAATGACTCTCTGAAGAGTCATTGATTTTTAATTTTTGACTTTTGGGTTGAGTTCGCAACATTAAAGTAGACAACAAAAAAATCTGAATTTAGATAAGATGGATTCCGTCCGATAGTTTAATCAATAATTTAGAATTAAACGAACCAAGCAAGGAAGTGGTTCTATTGAAATTTGATGGTGAATGAGCGATGAATTTTTTCTATTTTTGACGAAAGGCTTAATTCTAAGAGAAATGTTTATATTTTAGAAGAATCAGACTAATAGAAAATAAATACACCAAAAATTTACTCTCAGAAAATCTTGAAAGTGATAGAATAAAAGTATATGGGCTAGCACAACACATATTTCTAAAGAAGACTCTAAAACTCTTGTAAAATCGCCATTTATTATGATTAAATAACTGATTATGAATTTTAGAAAAAAACTTGCTTCCATCATTCAATACTCTAAAAGAAGATCATATCAAAATTTTTGTATGGAAATCGATTTAGAACTGACACTGTTCTGTGACAGGTTATTCTATTTTGACACTACTCGATTTGTAAGGAAATTGTATCTGTGTGAGCCGCGTTTAGTCAATTCTCTTTTAAGCCTCATATTATTTTTCCTTCTTAAATTTAGTGCCAAACTTTTAGCAGAATTTATGCCATTCACTAGATTAATTTTCTCTAGACCATTGATTATTTTGTACATTTGAATGAGATCTCCTCTAGTTCTACAATCTTCTAGACTTGTAAGTCTCAAAGTAGTAGTAGTAGTAGTAGTAATTTAACTGTGTGCCATGGGTATCCTTAGATCCCTAACATTTCTCGTCTATATCTTCGCCTGTGATTTGCTCTGGGCTCAACGCTTAATGGTGAAATGTGCCAATCAATTACTTCGAGTCTCTTTTCTTTTTTAAATTTTGTAATGAGATCGCCGCGGATACGCCTATCGCTAAGAAGAGTGAGTCCAAGTATTTCTCGTCTTTTTTCGTAGCTCAGGTGACAAAGGTTATTGGCAACTTTAGTGGCTCTACGTTGTACTTTTTCGAGCTTGTTAATGTCCGCTTTTAGATAGGGACTCTATACAGGGACTGAAAACTCTAGTTGTGGTCTAATGTACGTTGTGTACAAGTTTTTCCACAGTTTAGAATCTCGGGAAATAAAAGTGTTCTTAAGAATTGCCAACATACGATTACCTTTGGCTGCTGCAAAATCGACTTGAGGTTTCCATCTTAAGTCGGCCGAGATTTATACACCCAAATCTTTCTCAAGGTCAGTTGTGTTCAGCACATGGGCTTCTCCCGAAGTTAAGGCCGTTAGTTTTACTCAATTTTGGGGTTTGCTTTTCCGATGTGCATAATTTTACACTTATCGTAATTGAGCTGCATCATCCACTCCTTAGACCAAGATTCTACATTGTCCAGGTCCATTTGTAATGAATCCAGGTCGTTTTGTAAAGTATTTAGTCTATCCTCATATGAAACGTTTCTCAACCATTTGACTAATTTTGTTGCCCTTTTTTGCACCCTTTCTTTATCTGAATTTAATATTTCGGACTTTGTAGCAGGACTCCATATACTCACTGCGTATTCAAGATGTGGTCTTACTAGACTAGTGTATAAAAGTTTCAGCGTAGTCTGATCTAGGCATAAAAATAGTTCTGGATTTGTCCAAGAATCCTATTTTCTCTTGCCACTGCCGCCCTACATGGCTTGTTCCATTTGAGATCATTAGATACGAATACAGATCTTTTTCAATCAGTGTTTCTATTTACGTAACTTTTTTTCCTTCATTCAATAAAATATATTCCATTTTCTCTCTGTTTTTTCCAATATATATTGTTTTACATTTTAAAACATTAATTTTCGTCGACCATCTATTGACCATTCATTCAATATGTCTAAATCTTCCTGTAATTGCTTTGAAATCTTTTCGGCTTTGTTATTTATGACTCCAATCATTTTAAGATCATCTGCATAACCCAGGCATGGGCTACGAATATTCATCTATTCCATTTCTAGGTATTTTCACCACACCATTTTTATCTTCTGACGGCGCCACTGAATAGAAAACCAAATAACATACCTCACACCAACAACAAGCGACACTACTCTTAAAAAGTGTAAACAGATGAAACACCATTCCACATTAGAATAAGTCCAGTCCCACGCTAAGAAAGAAGGATTCAGAAAGCTAACAAATGAAATGTTGTACGCAAATCTCATAAGCCCAGCAAAATCATCTTTCAATTTACAAAAACATTTGGTCAAAAACCATACGTGGGGATTTGAATGACAATAGACTACGAAAAATTAACCGTTAGAAGCATTAAAGACAATCACCCTTTCCACAAAAGACATCACTCATCACTTTGCCTCAAAAAGGCAAAGGTTTTCTCAAATCACCTTTCATTCGGGGTTTATTCAAATCCTGATTGACCAACCTAGTCAACAATTCACAGCATTTAATTGTGAATATGTCCTGTTCGAATTCAACGTGATGCCAATGTGTCTCAAAAATTCAGAAGCAACTTTCCAAAGATTTATGAACAGTATTTTTGAAGAATTTCACGAAAAATTCTTGATAATTTACATTGATAGCAATTAATAAAAATTATATTTTCCGAGACAATCGTGGAACATTTTCTCCACTTTTTTAATTGTTTTCTGTACCGAGCTAGAGCTCCTTCAGAATAAAGTATAAAAAAAATAAAATTAAAAATTAAGAAATTTAATAAATTTAAGACAAAATTTCTTTTAAAAGAAGAAGAAATGTTGTCCTTCATAAGTATGGCTTCACATTATCGAAAATTTATTAAATAATTTGGAAACATAGTCTTCCGCTGCATGATATTAAAGCTGGTCTTAATTTCGACAAAACATTCGAGAAAATAAAAAACATGTTTTTTGGATAATAGCACACTCGGACAGAAAAATCTTCATTAATCAGCGCATTTTATCTCAGAGAATGTCCTATCCAAAAAGTTCTCTTAAATACCCCTAAACCACTCAGGCTAAGTCATCCCCTAGAAATAGTCACCACTGAAATCCTTGCACCCCTAAAAGCTAGAAAATTCGGTATAAAGTAGATATTGGTATTTCCGTTCATTTTACAAAATCGATTGTCCTTATTACCCTAAAAAACATTGACGCCCAAGCAACAGCACATCATTTATATAGGTTTATTTATTTATTTAGTGTCTTTGAGGCTTTTTTGTCAGACCAAGGTAAAAATTATCAAGCTCAACTTAAGTACAAAAGCTGTGGGAATTTTTTCATATGAGATGTCTCCGAACCAGCCCATTTCACTCACAATGCGAATGTGTGATTGTTTGTAACAAGGGAATACGGTGATCAATTTTTTTTATTTTATTTTCAACTTTTTTTTTTCAAGGAAGCTAATAAAATATAATAATAAATAGCTAACCTAAATATTAAACTAATTTTTACTTAACTGAAAATAGAAAAAAGAAAAAAAATTTTACGTAGCTTGATGCCTTTGAATTCCAATTATTTTTTCTATAACAAAAAACTAAATTTTATTATTAAAATTAAAAAAATGTGATTGCTTTACTAAACTGACTTATGCGTTTTCCTATAGTCATTAATTTTCCCTATTGAATAATCAAAATATATTTTTTTAATGCTTCTTCAAATTAGCATTTATCAGTACATGATGATGATAAGATTAGTTCTTGTCTTCAGAAATTAAAATTCAATAAGCACATTAAATCTCGAGTCAAATAAGCGAATTTTAGCCTCGATTAAAAATAAATCATTCCAAACCAGTTCTGTTATTTTACAATTCTACAAAATTTATTTATTGATGAATAAATCCAATTGTAAAATAATATCATTTAAGATTACTCTTAAAAACAACACATATCAATAAAAATAAATAAATAAATAAATAATTATTTAATTAAAACTTGATTCATCAGTTCTAAATTTAATTCGTAGATACTTTTCTAAAATTAAAAATACTTTGGTTTAGGATGATTTTTGTTGAATAGTTTTAAAAAAGATGCGACTATAAGATAATGAAGATATTTTTAAAACTTGATATTTCATGATAAAATGAAAAACTTTGGCAATTATCTAATTGTTTCAAATAGATCGAATTGCAATCAAATAAAAGCTTATTTAAAATAAAATAAGTTCAAATTTTGTATTCTTTTGCACTTAATACAACAAAAAGGGCTGTAAAAAATTCTATCTTTGAAATAAAATTACCCGTTTTTCACAAATATATCTTTCTATTTAATAAAATAAAACTAATAAAATTGGTAATATTAGGCTTCTTCAAATAATTTATTTAATACTTTTATATTATTTTATTAAATCAAACAAAATTATTTTATCGATTATTTTGAGAAGCCATTTGTTACTGATCATAATCTGGTATTTATTTGAAGAAAAATGTTCTCTTGTAATTTGAATCTTTAAATTTTTCTAGAACAATATGTAAGCAAATTATCTAATGTTAAAAATTGTTTTGATCGATTAAAAAAAATTATTTAATCTTACCCAAAAAAAATGAAAATTCGTCGTCTTTATTTCTGTCTACAGTATCAAATTATTCTTGATTATTTTGATAAGTAAATTGACAACTCATAAACCATAGTATTTAAAATAAAAAAAATTATTTAAAATTTTCTAAGAGACTTTGAATTTAAATGATTAATTAATTATTAATTTCATTTTAAAATATGCCGAAAAGTTAAGTATTAAATTTAGGCTTTATTTAGAAAATCTAATTTAAATTATTTTTATTCAACTAATTTCTATCTTTGTGACAGGCTTAATTTGTATTTATTTTTTAAATTAAACACGCCTTTTTGCCTGTCTTTCCTAATAAGAAGAAAATTTGTTTTTCCGGGATGTTATTTTTTAATAGCTTTTAATCATGAATAAAATATTTGCTTTATGATTATAATCAACATTCAGTCACAATTGATTCGAATAATAAATTTTAACTTTTGAATTTAAATTAATATTTTAGGGTCGATTAAATTTTGAGAATGAAAGAAGAATTAGAAGCATAGGATACAGTTTGATAGCTTGGGTTCACTCGAAAAAGCTTAAAATTATCGTTGCCTTCAAGATGAGATTTTAAATTATACAATTTTTTTTTATTTCGTCTGTAAGTCACTTGATTTAAATAATTTCGGATGTTTGACAACCTGCAGCCTTAAAATCAGACAAAGCTATAAGACTGGCTGCATCCAACCATGGTATAGGCTTGGGCTTATTTTTTAACCATTTATATCTCAATTTCATCTAGATAAATTCATTGATTTTTGTTAATTTTTTTATTACAAATTCCGATTCTACAAATGAATTCATAAAGTTAATTTGTGCACAAGCCGATAGCTGAGAATTTCAAATTATCAAAGGAAATAAAATGCAAATATGTTTGATTATTTCTTCTTCCTTTCAAAAATATGATAAATCTATCTATTTAATTTCAATTTATGATAAAAAATTTACATGATTAAAGCTCTTGAGAGAAAAAAATAGATACGAACTGGTGGTATATGCTATTATTAATTCATAAAAGTTAAATATTATCAAACAAGAAGCTCTTTTGACGTCATGCAAAGATTGTTTTAAGAATTAATTTAAATGCAAATCAGAGGGCCGTATTTATTGTAATTAAAAAAATCTCAGAGATAGATAATATTTAGGCTGCATTATTCTCATCTATACCACAATGCTAAAGATTAAATATCATTTTTTCTCTGAGTATTAATCGTAATGTTCATTTAGAAAACTCTTGAAATATTTTCATTATTTTGTAATGTATTTTGGTCTTTTTTAACAAACAAATATGCCTACATCATTAAAAAAAAGAACATCAAAATAATTAGCTATTTAATTTTAAGTTGTTTCAATTTGTCTAGTTAGAATTAAAAATTGCTTTTTAAATTTGAATTTTATTTTTGAGTCAATTATTTTGAAATTAATCTAAAATTTCTACATAGTGATTATTTTAAGAAATTTTTTGTACTTCTTGTATCTGCTTCTCATTTATTTAAACTGAATAGTCTTCATTCCAAAATGTATGCCTTCTAATCTAAATTTTATAAAATTTTTGCAGATCACGCCAGATAGATTAGATTTACTTGTTTTCAATTAAATTAAATTATATAATTACAAGTTACTAAAAATAAGTACATATATTTTTTAATGTAGATCAAAATTTTTTTTAAGACAAATTCAAAAAGCTTCTTTGAGATATATTTTGCCTATTTTGATCTCAGAGGCTTTGATTAGAATGTGAGATAAATGTATTTATAAACAAATTTATTTTATTTTGCAGATTAAAAAAAAAACAAAAAAGCAATTAATAAATCAAAGATAAGTAAGCTTATGAGCAATACTGACCATTAAGTAAATGGGATTGTCTTTATAGCTAAAATTTTATGAATTATTTTAATAATGCGTATTTTTTTAAATAATAAAATCTGTTATATCCTTTTTGATTTTTGTGAAATTTTAGATTCGGCTAATAAAATTGCCGAGCTAGTTTTAGTTTTAGGATTTTAAAAGTATCTGAAACAATATTTTTGTAGTGTTAAATCAACTAAGATTCAGAATCAATTGATAATCGCCGAGTAGAGGCGTTTATTAGAATTTATAAATTTTCGCATCAAAATTTCCTTTAATCATTAAAGTTTTCATTAGACTTTTTAGCTGTCACAAATAGTTAAACCTTAGAAAAAAATATTAGAAAATGAGAAAATAAATAAATTCAGCATTTTTAGTTTAAAAAATTTTGATGATTTGCTCAACTCATTTTTTTTTGAACGTATAATAAAATTAGGAATATAAAATTTTTTTAAAATAATTATCTGTTCTATGAAGCCTTAGCATACTATTTTAATGTACAAATTTTAGTATGATAACAATCTGATAGAAAAAGAAATGAAAAGATAATTCAGAATAATTTTTTCGATGGATGAGAATATTTCTAATTGTTTATGATTTTTTTTTTTATCAAAATCGATTGAACATGAAAATTTAGAATGAAAAGTTTGCTAACAAAAACCTTAGGCTATGTTTAAGAAGGTTTTAAATGAAGAATTGAGTCTTCAACAATCAGCTTTAGAATTTCTCATAAACCAACAATTTCAAACAAATAAAAAATTAATTCAATATGAATCTAGAACAAAGTTTTAATTAGAATTTCTGATTAATCATAATTTGTAATCACTAGACAATACAACTACGAAGCCAACAAAAAATAATAAATCCCATTTGAAATCAATCGGTAAATTGAACACAAAATTCAATCAGAAAAACAAAATATATTAGTTGGTTTAAAAATTTATTTTACTCTGCTGAAATCCATGAAATACCTCGGAGAATTGTTTCAAGATAAATTCTAAATCAAATTCAAGCATTTCAGATGTTATCTTTGAGCAACAAATATTTTTAATTTTTAATTCATAAGAAACTATCTTTTTTTAATCGATCTTTGGATAAGTGATAACGTTAAAGCTTGGATAAATTCAAATCAATAATCTAGAAAATAAAAGTGATTTTATTAAATTTTTTTATTGAATTAAGGGCTTGAGTTAAAAAAGCTCAATAAAAAGCTTTAAAAGGCTAAAGAAATTGATTATTCGGCTTATAACACTAAGAGTAGAATATTTTAATAACTTAAAAAATGGTCCTTAATTAATGAATATTAAAAAATCGACATTTAAGATTTCTTTGATTCCAATTAACAGAACTTTAAAGGTTATTAGAAATACTCAATCTAAATAAACTCATAAGTTTTCACTTACCAAAGCTTAAAACATGTGATACTCAAGCGGAAATTTTTTTTCATATTCTTTTAATAATCCGAAAATAATTCTAATTCAAAATTTACAGGTTTAAAAAAACGAAAACTGTCACAAATTTTTCACAATTCAAACAAAACATGTTAGATCAAGTGTAAAATCTGACGCTATATTTTCTTTTTTACGCCCTGGTGGTTAAATTTTTTTAAAAAAATTTTTTTTTATTTGTTTAGATATCAGACTTTAGATCAAGCACTGCATTTTGTGGTAACAAGATAATTTAATAAGAAATCTTTTTAATCAGGTTTAATAAAATGAATATGAAATATTAAGATTTCATAAAAACTAAAAAATCAGTCAGCAATTTTTTTTATTAAATACAGATAATTTTTGTAATTTCTGCTATAAAATTTTTAAAAAACTCCTTTTATCCGACATTTTTAAATTCTGGCTTTATTCAGTAATACCAAATGATGCAACAAAATGAGTCTTATCATGAAGGTTGAAATAAATAAAATTTTGAATTAAAAATAATAATTTAACTAATGTCATAATTCGATTGTGAGAAATAAAATATTTTACTGCGAGTAAATCAAATTTAACTTAATAAACAATCTAAACAAGTGTTTAAGTTTCACGTCGTAAAAAAAATGTATATTCGAGAGAAATTTGTTTAAAATTCAAATTTAAAATCCTTTAAGTAAAAATCAATAAACGTTTGAAAAATGATAATTCAAGTTTATAAATATTTGTTAAAGTATACTTTCATAATTTGTAGAGCACGTTTATTTTTTAAATGTTCTTAAATATTCAAGATCTAAGTGAATCTAATTAAAAATATCGAAAAAAAAAAATTTGTCAAAAATAAAAAAAAGAACATCTAAATGTAGATTTTTTTTCCTAGATATTTAAAAAATTAATCGGATAAGTAATGCACTCTGCAAATTTAAAATTCTTTTTTTTTTACTTTTTAAAAAAAAATAGCCATTTTGTTTATTTAACTTTTACTTTTTTTATAGAAAAATTCATGTCTAAGATACAAGATATTCCTTAAATAATTGATAATGTCAACTCTTGTAGTATCAATGGATGCTTTAAGAAGTTTAATAGTATATTTTTGTTTTTCGATTAGCAATCTGTTCAAATTACTTTTGAGTGATAAGAAAAATTATGATTTTTACAGGCTTTTGTTTATCAGTGCTCTGAACTATGATAATTTCACAAAACTTGACAATATGGTTGTTTATCATTTAGTAAAATTTTTACTTTATTTTATTTTTATTCATTTTATTTTAAGTTTTAATAAATAAATTTAAGATTCAAAAGAAAAGGTATCCCAAAACATTTATTAAGATGCATTTTTAGTATATTCAATGTTTAAAGTATTTTTAAAAGTATTTTCTAAAAGAATACACTTTTCATTTTTTAAATTTCCCCATGCTTTTTTTATTAAATTGCACGACAAAAATTTATAAAAATATAATTTTACCCATTAGAACTGAAATCAGTAAAAATCGCTCATTGAAGCAAAAATTAATCTAGTTAATGAATTTTTTTTTTCATATTTATAAATTGCCATTCTTCGATGTATTATAAGCATTTACTAATATTCTAATTGATAGTAAAAAAAAATGTATCTTCAAAAAGATTCAGATCTCTCTCTCAATGTATGTTTCGTAAAGTATTCTCTAAATTTTGGCTCTTAATTTGATTGTTTACAGAAAACCAAAAAAAATAGTTTTTAAAATTATTAAACATTAACTCGAAAAATCTAAATTGGTTGCTTCTAGTTCGGATAACAAGTATTTGAATTTTTTTATATTTTCATTTTTGATTTATTCTACACAAATTCTCCTTTGTTTTATCATGACATAAAGATGTCTTCAATAAGTTCCAATAGAGAATATTCCATCATTCATCCATTCGATTTGAGACATCGATAGTGAGTAAATTTTTATGATAAGAGTTAATTTTTTGATCGGAAAGCACGTGATTAATAACATTTAAATTTTGATTGAAAGCATAATTTCTAAAATAGCATAAAATTATTAAATAAATCTACTATAAAATTATTCAAAATTTTTAAAAAAAATTAAATTTTGAAAAAGATTAATATTATGATTCAAGAATAGAATTTCAATTTTTGTTGTGCTTTGTTTTTTGTTAGGTTTTGTCTTTAGCAACCGAAAACTGATTAATCACAAAACAAAGGAAAAAAGTAAAAGATCAAGCTTTTTTCCATCATTTTTTTAAAATTAAATTTGCCTGTACCTGAAAGTTTGTTCAAATTATGCTAATGTTCAAAAGAGATTGCAGAGCTTAAACCGGACAAAAATTCTACTATGGTTTCATTTACCGAATGTTTTGGGGGCCTTTTTTCCAAGTAAATAATTCAATTTCAATTTCAATCTTGACTTCATTAACTTAAAAAGATTTAGACGCTCTCCGCCAAAACAAATTGAGCCTGACTCTGCAATCGGAGGTTTACTACATAGCTACCCAGCCAATCCCGTACAGCATCCGGAGCTAAATCCAGAGCTGAGCAAAATAGCCTCGAATCTCGAAACAATAATTGCTTTTGTTAATCCGAAAAGTGGTGGCCAAAAAGGACGAATTGTGTTCGAACGGCTAAAAAATTATCTAAATAGAGAAAACATATTTGACTTGACCAAAGGGGGGCCCAAACCTGGGTAAGTAAATTGGATAAAACTAACAAAAATAATTTTTTTAGATTTTTTATTGACCAGAATCGAAAAGCACCTGAATAAAAAAGATCTGCGTATAATTGCATGTGGTGGTGACGGGACAGTAGGATGGTAAACATTGAAACTTTTGCATTTTCTTCTGCTAATTTTTTTCTCAAGGATCTTGTCTGTTTTGGACGAGATGCAACTTGAAAATCAGCCCTCTGTTGCTATTCTACCATTAGGTACCGGCAACGATTTGGCCCGAACTTTGGGATGGGGCGGTGGTTACAACAACGAATCAATGGAAATTTTTATTAAAAGAGTCATTTTTGGTAAAATTGTAAAACTGGACAGATGGAGCATTATAACTAATTTGGTGAATTCTAACGAAAGCGAACTGGAAATTAGACCGTCAAGTGATGCAAAAGATATACTTCCCTTAAATGTTATCAACAACTATTTTAGTATCGGGGCTGATGCTAAAATAGCCCTTGATTTTCATTCAGCTAGAGGTAATTTGGCCTTTTGTATAATTTAAAATCCAAGGCAACTCTCAGCTAGGTGTTTGTCTAAATTAAAAAATTAGACTTTGGATTTGATAAATTTTAAATATTTAGCAAAAATGTGTTTTCAAAAAGTTAAATTTAATTTTTGAATTCATTAATTACTCAATAATAATGACTAAATCAATTAGTGATTACTTTTTTAGAAATTTATTAGAAACTTTAGGTAATTCAAGATTTGGAGTAAAATTGATTTTTTAATTTTAATTTTATTAAACGGTTTTAGGTTAATTTTCCTACTGTATGGATTCAATGTTATCCTTCTTTTCAGTCCAGAGTTAGAACTCTTTAAAAAGAAATCTAAGGCAAACCTGGCATATTTTTTAATATAAAAATAATGACTCCTATTTTTCAAGTTATTAAATATATTTTTAGGGATCTTTTTTTTTTACTTATTGGTAAGAGACTTAGTTTTCAAAAAAAATAAACAATCATGCTTGATTAAAAATATGTTAATATATTTTAAGTAAAAATCGTGCTCTCTCTTCTCCTTCTTCATCAAAAGTTTCTGTAATAGTTTCATTAGGTTGATTTGACAATGCGTTTTTTGTGTTTGCAGGTCTGCCTTTTTTTCTGTTTTCCCTTAGGCATATCTTTAGCATTTGAATGCCATTCCAGGTCTTTATCACAACATGCTAATGCAACAATATGTTTGCAAATATAATTAAAAAAAAAAAAAAACATAATTATTTAATCAATATCTGTCAATATTTTTTATTGTTTTTAATTTATTTTACTCAATTTTGTACTTTTTTATATTTATTTTTTCAATAGCTAAGCTGAAAAGAAGGATTTGGTTCCATTCTACGCGGCCTGAGGTTTACCTCAAATTATTTAATAAATAAATGAATAATTTTTTCACCACCATGAACATGTGCATGAGCTTTTATAAAATTTTCATGTGAAAATGTGAAATTTGGATTCTAATATTATTTATCTATTTTTTTGTTTATATGTCCTGAGAATTAATTTTTTTTATATTTGTTTATCTATACCGAGCTAATGCTCTTTCAGAATAAAGAAAAAAGGGATAAATAAGTTAAAAAGAAAATTAAAAATGTTAAGTTGAAAAAGCTAGAGGTTAGACATGTTTAAATATTTGAAAGTTCAGGAAAAAAAGAAGAAATTGTTAGGTTAGCAATTACACAAAGGAGTTGGATATTCGATATATCTTGATTCAAAACCTTCTCTATATTCTTGCACCAGTCTGACGACCAGTGGAACAGAATGACTCAATCCTGCCCTGATACATCTCTCACTCAACTCAAAAATTCGATTTGAAACTGTTGGTAGATTAATTTTATTGAAGGCCTCTTGATGTATAATATTTGAGGGGGTATCATATTTCAGCTTCAAAATAGATCGAACTGCTGAATTTTGAATAACTTGTATTTTTTTGATGTTAGTTTCTGAGAAAGAATTTAAACAAGGAAAAGAATAATCCAAGATTAATCATTTTAAAAAATTTGTAAAGATTACCAAATGTTTTTGGTTTTAGATCATATTTTTTATTTGAGAGATATTTTATCAAGTTGTGTCTTGAATTACAGCGCTTTTTTAATTCATCCACCATTGGACTAAATGTAAGTTTTTAGTCTAATGTGATGCCTCTTTATTTAAATTGCTATCATTAATTTTAAGGTTAAAATTGACTTTAATTTTTGTTTATTCTCAAAGATCATGTAGCATGACTTTTCAATAGAAATTTTCATTTTCCATTGGAAAATTTGAAAGCCATTTTTTCAATTTCTTTTAGGTACTAATTTATCATGTTCTCAAGATTCAATCTTGAAAATAAAAAAGCCAAATCATCTACAAAAAGAAGAGAGTGTTGGCAGTTTTTTTTGTTTTATTTTGGTATGTCATTTATGAAAATGCTAAATATAAGTGGACTAATTACTGACTCTAGTGGAACTTCTGCCTTAATAGGGTAATTATCACTTAGATGATCATTTATTTTTACTTTAAAAGTTCTTAAACAATAAATAAGATATGGGGGTAGATTAATTCTTATAAGCCTTTAAATTATTCCATCATGCCAAACTCTATCAAAAGCTTTAGAAATGTCAAAATGGAGGCAATAATAATAATAATAATAATAATAATAACAATAATAATAATAATAATAATAATAATAATAATAATAATATATTAAAAATAATATATAAAGCTACGACAAGCAAGCTTGCGGAGGCAACCTACTAGGAGCTAGCCTATGGTAGCACATTGCGCTATTATACAAGGAAAATTACAAAAATACAAGAACTTATAAGTTTTTAGAGTCAACAGACATTATTTACAGAATGAGGTAAGAAAAAAATTATAAGGAACTGAAAGGGGTTTATAAAAGATATTGTTAGATAAAATTAAATTAAAATTAAAACTGTCTTGTGGTAAATACTTACTGACCAGTCACGAATGCATCGTAGTGATTCGTGAATTGATTGACTGAGTCGGAGTCTGTGACTTCGGCGGGCACAGCATTCCACTCATTGACCCTGTTTAGTAAAGAAGTTGGCTCTCTGCATTCATTTGGTTGTGGCCTGACTGAACGGTCTCTTCGTGTGTCCCCTGATTCCTTTGGCCGGCCCGATCTAGGTGAGTGAGCTGTTGTGGACCTGTGGATCCAATTAACTTTGTTGATGCCGTCTAACAGTTTAAACTGTTGGATCATGCTGCCTCGTGCACGGCGCTCATGAAGGGATGTCAGATTGAGAATGGCAAGGCGGTCCTCATAAGTCCAGTTCCTAATTCTCCGAACTAGTTGGGTAGCTCTACTTTGTTTTCAATAGCTTAATGTCTTTCTTGCTGGAGATAACACACTTTTTTCATTAAAGGACTTCTGAATAAGGAAGAAGAGGCTATCTCTTTATTTTCTAAATCCTGATTATTCATGAATAAGTAGACTTTTGTTCTCAAGAAAACTTTATATTCTATTGAAGATGTCCAAGTAACTTTCCAAGGCAACTTGTCTTAATAGCTGGACAATAGTTGTTAGGGTCTTGAGTGGGAGATCTTTTTTGGGGATTATGGGTATACTTGCTATTTTCCAGGATTTTGGCACTTGGCCTAGTTCTAAACTCATGTTTAAAAGTTGACTTCTTTCTAATAAAGTCTCTTTACGTAAATTTTTTAACTTTAACTTGTTTAGTAGCTAAAAGATCACCAAAGATTTTTCCTTTATCTGTGTCTGAATTATATTATTTGCCATCTTAAAAGGATGATGATTCTTGTAAGTTTTTTTGACCTGAACTTATTTATTTTCCTCCAAAAAGGTCTACTAGACAGGGGATTTTTTCTTAGTTTATTCATAAACTCGAGCCAGTTTCGGTTCCAAAATTCCTTTAAATTAAAGTATTTTTTGTAAAATTCGTGATTTTTTTTTATACCAACTGCTAATTTAATTTAATACCTAATTAAAATATTTTGGTGCCAATTATCAAAAATTCAGTTTATTTTCTTTTTAACTAATAAAAAAAATTTGACACCATTGAAAAATATAAGCCTAAAATAATACAACTAATTTAATTTATTAATAAAATTAATTATACGATTTAATACTTTAAATTAATTTTTTTTAATATATTATTTAATTATTGAAAGAGAAAAATCCTGAACTATTTACCAGCCAGGCTTTTAACAAAATCGAATATGCTAAAGTAAGCTATTAATAGAAATACAAGAAAAAATTAAAAACAAATTTTTTTTAAGAATTATAGCAAAGATTTATTAAATCGGTCATGCAAAGACATGCTTCAGGACATAAAAATTTTTGAGGTAATAAATTATTTCTATGCTTAAATAAATTTATTTAATTTTTAAGTGTGATGGAATAAGTTACTTGGATAAACTCAAAACTCTCAACTCACATTCAATTGTGTTTTTAAATATTCCAAGGTACTTTAAAAATTATTTTAATTAAATCAACTTGATTTTTAATTCAAATTGAAAAGTCTTAAAAAGTCTTTTGAAAAAGAATTCCTATTTTAAAAAAAATAAAGCCCACTTTTAAGGAAATAATCTTTTTAAACCTATAAAGTTATGCAAGCGGGAAAAAACCCTGGAAAAATGAAGATGGATTCGAACCACAAAGTTATTCTGATGGCAAAATTGAAATAGTCAGCTTTCAAACGGCCGATTTTGTAATTAAAATTGCATTTAACCATTTCAATTAGTCTTAAGTTTGGTTATTTAGATGTTACTTCAAATTGGAGTGCATGGTGATCACATAACTCAAGCAAAAAAAATACGAATTGTGACCGCATCCCCTCTTCCAATGCAAATTGATGGAGAGCCATGTCTTCTTCAGCCATCTGAGATTATTATAGAATTGAAAAATCAGGCATCGATGATTGCTGCATCCGAAGAGAACGCAGTTATTTCTGCATGTCTTCAAACAGCTTGTTCTTGTTAGGCTAATTTATAATTAAAACTTATTTATTAATATTTATTAAAAAAGCAAAATTGGTTGTAAATTTTTCCCAAAAAATTTATACATAAAAAAAAATTTACGACTGACATGGCTGTGGAAGTTAAAAACCTTAAAAAAAATTCTGATCATTATTATTTTTTAATTTAATCTGATATTTTTTTTATTATTTATTATTTTGTTATTTAGTTTATAAAAAAATGTTTGTTGTTTAATTTATCAACCTATTCAAAGCTTTAGACTTTGATTTTTATTTTTTGTGAAAATTAGATTCGGTCAGACGAATGAAAAATTAAACAACATTTAAATTTTTAACTTCCGATTATAACAATTAAAATAAAAAAGCTATAAAACTAATATTTTAATTAGTTAATCTAAATACTAATCTTACTTTGAAATTTAATTGATATTGACTAGGTTTTTGTTGTTCCATTACTGACACTGACGATGAGGTAGCAAGCGAAACAGAAGACGAAGATTTATTTGACGTTTTTTAAAAAGATTTGTAAGTGATAATAAATTTTGACTTTTAATTTATTTAAAGAGTTAAATATTCAAAATTCTTTCCACAATTTCGGTTTTTTTAAAATCATTTACAAAAATTGGTTTAGAACTTTGGAACAAAAAATTAGGTTAGAACTACAAATAAGCAGTTCTTAAATATTCTAAACTATTTTTACCGATTTTAAGGAAAGAAAATGTATTAGCTTAATTTTATAAAATTTGTTTTAAGATATGATACATTCCAAATATCATTTGAAAACTGCTCTTAGATCAACAACGAAAATTTTTGAATCTCAATTTTTATTTTTAAAAATTTGAAAAAATTAAAATATTTTTTATGACCCTCAAATTATTCAGCTTTAAAAAATCGGGATTAAATTTTAAAACTTTTAATTTTCAATTTTTTAACTTTACAAAATAATAAAACGAACTCACTTGAATATCTCCATTTTTATTTAAATTTTTTGTTTGAAATCGATTTTTTTTCCTACATGAGGTATTTTTTTAATGATCAATGGATTTTCTTCAGAATGAGTCACGATTTAACATCATCAATTTGGAGATAATGACCACTGTTCCGTACAGACGACGCTTTGTTAATTCTTTTTACAGTTTGCCAAAATTATCTAAAAACATTTTTAAACAAAATGCGATCAATCTTTAAATAATTATTTGTTTAGCTTTTATTTTGATCACATTATTCTGATTAATGATGGATAATAATGGTAACAAATTTAAAAATAATTCGTTTTTTCAAATTCGTTAAAATCTACTGACAAAAAACTACATATGATGACAAATAAATTAATTGACTGATAAAATAATTATTTGAGTGACAAAAATACTTTTTAGACTAATTAATGATTTTGAGGTCACAATAAAAATCAAAATCTTGAAATATAGCACCAAAATCAGAAGGAAGCTCCAGACTATTATGACAAACCGTTTTGTCCAAATCTCATCATCAAACTATAGTCAACTATGAGAAAACGTCACAATTTAAGTTCATTCCTTACAATCTTAGAGAATTAAATTACTAAATAGCTTTTCTTTTTTTTTCCTTATTCACTCCTTGTGAAGCATTGGGTGATTAATTTTGATTTCCACTCAAGTCGAATTAAATAGCTTAATTAGAACTAAAATAAAATAAAATAAAAATGAATAAAATTTTGTCAGTGCAAAATTATTAAATAGTCATCTCAATATATACATTTGTCAGTCGTATAGTTTTTTTGTCAGAATAATTAGTTTTTTATTGTCAGCTAAAATAGATTAAATTAGTCACCACTTTTAGTTATTTTTGTCATCTTGATAAAATTAGATTTGTCACTCCCAAAAAATTTAAGCCTTAAAAATTTTATTAAAAATCAGATTTTGTTCACTAAAAAATTTTATCAATGAACTCTTATTTTTAATGTAAAAAATAAAAATTATTATTTTTTTTAAACTATTTGAAATGACCAAACTGAGAAAATTGAACAGACTTAATATACCAAGTCAACCTAAACTTAATGAAAAATCAATGATTATTTAATGAATCATTAGAAAATCATTGAAAATTTAATGATTTCATGATGAAATCTTGAGGAAAAAAATTAAAAGAGATATTTTTCTTAGAAGATAAATATGTTGATCCAAGATTCAATTAAATAATTAAAAAAAACAAAAAACTTAGACTTTTTGAATCACAACTAGAGAAACTTAAATAGAAAGTTTCGAAAAGAATGATAAAAAAATAAAATTTTTTGTTTAAATGTGATATTAAAGAGTAAAGCATAATGGATACAGTATTCTAAATAATATTCAATGACGAAATTAAATTTGAAAAACAAAATAGAAAAATCACGTTCATACAAGAAGGATTCCATCAGAAGTGTAGTATGAAAAATTTAAAAATGATTATCAGAAAGTCTAATCTAAAAATCCATTAAACAAATAATTGAATTGAAATTAGTCTGGTTTCGTTTGTGTTTAAGTAACTATGTTTATGGTGCCAACAGAGATCTAACCAGGAATTTAAGGAGAGAATTAAAAATTGAGCTACCTTTATTAGAAGCTGCATTGGCTTGGTTGGAGTCGGTCGCTTTTATGTGTCTGGTTCTTTTTAGATCGGCTGTGAGTTAGAATTTGGAATTTTGAATTTAAAATGATATGGACTGATCTACTGTATGATTAATTTGGACTGATTTTAAAATAAGTTTTGATTAATTATAAATCATTTTTATTTAGATTGTTTTATTTTATTTTTTTATCTTACATAGGAGCCTTATGTTAAGTTTGTATGTACAATGTAAAAGGCTAACATAGAAGTCTTCTTTTTAAAACTTTTCCGCAAGTTTCTTGCATTAGCTAATTATTATCATTACTAAACGAAAAAAAAAAGGAAGTGGCTCAATTGGAGTTTGTTGCTGTATGAGCTTTTATCGAATTTGTTCTTTATTTGACAGAAGGCTTAGTTCTAACATCATTGTTTTTATTTTATGAAATTGCTTCCTTCCTTAGATGAATCTGCTTCGAAACCATTCTTATTTCAACAAGACAAAGCGGCGTAACAAGAGTTAAGAAAATTTTTTTTCGGTTTTAACATACTTTCTTTGAGTTTTTATTTTTCGAAAATTATTTTAATTTTTTTTAACATTTAATAATTTATTTTAAAAGGATGAATGATGAGTTTTAAAAACCTCTAATAAAACTAGTTCTATAAATTATTATTATTATAATTATTAATAAATATTAAGGCGTTCTTAACATATAGAAGACAAAGAGTAGTTCTTGGAAAAGTCAGCTCATCGTGGAAAGATGTCATTAGTGGAGTTCCACAAGGCTCGGTATTGGGTCCGATACTTTTTGTCATTTTTATAAACAATTTACCGGATAATGTCCAAAACATATGCAAATTGTTTGCAGACGACACAAAGGTGGCAAGTGTGGTTGAAAGCGAAATACAAACTTCACTATTGCAAAAAGACATTGATAATTTGTACAAGTGGTCACAAGAATGGCTAATGGAATTTAATGAGGACAAGTGTGTTGTGATACACTATGGTCCAAATAATCAAAAATATGAATATTTGCTGGGCTCAGCTGAAAACAGTCACAAGTTAACTGAATCATTTCAAGAACGCGATTTAGGAGTTGTCTTTAGTAATGACTTGAGTAACTCAGCACACATAGGAGTAGCTATTAAAAAAGCGAACAAGGTTCTAGGATTGATAAAACGCTCGTTCAAGTATCGTGATAAAAACACCATAAAGAAACTTTATACAAGCTTAGTAAGACCTCAGTTAGAATACGCGGTTCAAATCTGGAACCCGTACTTTAGAAAAGATATATCAAGCATTGAAGGTGTTCAAAGAAGAGCAACTTAAATTATTGGTGAAATACGTAATTTGAGTTACGAAGATAGATTAGAAAAGTTAAATCTTACATCTCTGGAGGATAGAAGAATGAGAGGTGACTTAATTGAACAATTTAAAGTAGCTAAAAATTTTGACAGGGTTGATTGGCATTTTCCGTTGAACCAAACATCAAAACATTATGGGACAAGAAGTCACAATCAAGGTTTTGAGAAACAACTGGTTCGAAATTGCAACCAAAGATTCAATTTTTTCAGCAACCGTGTTGCAAACGCTTGGAACAATTTGCCAAGGGATGTTGTCGAACAAACAACAATATATGGTTTTAAAAACAAACTTGACGCACATTTTAAAAAAAAATATTAGCAAAAATTAACAGGCTAATATAGTGCAACTAATCCTTGCGTTCCGTTTAAGGATGATGTAAAGTCATCCTTTTCCTATAGCCTTATATATTATTATATTATTATATTATTATATTATTATTATTAAATATTTTGTCTGAACCGATATTACTGAATCATTATTTATTTTAATTTGGTCCTATTTAAGGTTATTTAAAAACAAAATCTTTTTATTATCAAATCTAATCTTATATTTTTGTAATTTCTTTTTTATGAAGATATCAATTTGAATTTTAAATTAGTTTTAAAATTTGAAGAAACTGAATCAAAATGTTAATTTAATTTTGTAGAAGGAATTCAAAATTGGTTTCCATTCGAAACAAAAAAATATATGCGCTAGTGGAAGATTAGTTTTGAATTAAATTTTTGAATTAAGCATGCAAATAGTAAATGAAATAAATTTTTTTGAATATTATTCCAAAAATATTCTTTAGTTGAATTTTTTTTACCTTTTGAATTAATTTTAGACCGTAATATAGACCGCACAATGTCCTTGGAAGGCGATAAAACCGGAAATTCGCTTGGAATTCCAAAAGCCATATTTTTGGAAGATGTAGAAAAGTTTATGAAAGATGGCAACAAAACTGCCGAAGAAGTTTTGAGAAAATTGGAAGAGTTGTTTCAAAAATACCGTGTGATGGAAGTCAGCTTGCTACAAAAGAAAGAAAAGTTAAAAGTACAAATTCCTGACATCAAACAATCTCTAGGTAAATTTCAAACAAGAAAGCTTTCCTAAAAAATTAAACATCGTTCAAAGACATGATCCAGCTTTTGAAACGAAATAAAGCAAATGAAAAAACTATTGAAACTGATTTTATTTTGTCGCACAACCTCTACGCCCGCGCCGAAGTCCCACCAACAGAAAAAGTAAATTGGAAGATTTTTTTAATAAAGATAAAGTCTGTTTGAAAGGTTGGTTTATGGTTGGGAGCAAATGTGATGTTAGAATACTCTCTTGAACAAGCAGATGAGTTGTTGAGCAAAAATTTAAAACAAGCAAATCAGTCAATGGAACAGACAGATGATGATTTGGACTTTTTAAAGTATTTTTTTGAGTTAAAATAGAAAATTAAAATTAGCTGATTGTTTTCTAAGAGACCAAATTACAACAACAGAGGTAAACATGGCCAGAGTCTATAATTGGGATGTTAAACGAAGACAATCATTAAAACCTTCAGCCTAAATCATTAAGTAGTTTATTTAAAAGCGTTCAAAATTAGAAGTAAAATCGAATAAATTTTATTTCTTTTAAATTATTTATAATATTTTAAACCACACAAAAGTTTCTCTTGAGTTGATTATCTGTTTCGAGATTTTTTATTTTAAATAAAAATTTAACATCATTTGAGTAGATTATTTTTGCTTTTGTTTTTTTCCTGCAATTGGAACCAATTTTGACGGTTTGTTTCGATACGTGACAAATGTTCTTTGAATGATTTACAAATAAAGGATATATTCTTTAAAAAAAATTAAAATTTTGTTTAAACTAGGCAAAATTTAGTGCATTCTTGTAATTATCTATTATATAATTTTTTATTATAAAAATAGATTCATTTATCTTCTTTTTAAAAAAGAAATCAATTGGACATTTAGATCAATCTTTAAATTGCTAAAAAGTTAATTGATTACTCTATGAAATAAATTATTTATTATTTAGACTTTTTTCAATTTTGGACTTAACCAAAATTTTCACAATTCTGAGAAAAAGGTCATACTTCTAAAAAATAAAATTACTTTAAAAATATTATTTCTAATTAATTTAACTTTAAATTTAAACATCCTTGCCGTTTCAATTAATTTGTACTATATTGAATTTTGAATCACATCCCCAGGGCAAAATGAATTTTTGAGAGCGTATGTTAATGAAACTTCTATGGCAATGAATATATCTTTGATTGAAACTTCTATTTATTCTCGTTACATCCTTTGTTCATAATTTTTTTTATGTTATGATCTCTAAATAAAATTGGGTGCTTTGTAAAAGACTCTTTATTGTCATGATGTTAATCCTGCTAAAAAAATGCTTAAATGAGTAACTATTGAAAATGCATTATAAGAAATATCCTAGTTAAAAAAATGTGTAAGACTGGGAAAATACGGAAAAAAACTCGATTTAATATAATTTTTTTTGATGATTGCAAAATTATATTTTTTCTACTTAATAAAAAAATTTTGTATTTCTAATTTTTGAGTCATCGGTAAGGATTAAAAATTCTGTTTAAAACTAAAATTACTTTTTTACCACTAAATAAATTTACTCTTTAAAAATACTATAGGTATTTAAAATAACTTTTTAAAAAATAAACATATTTTTGATCCAATAATTATCTCCAAAATTATAACATAATTTTTGACCAAATTCTTGATTTGGAAAGTTAATCCGACAGTAGTTTTATTGAAAGAATGGACACTCAAACAATTTCTAAATTAAAATAATGACCAGAAAGAAAGAAGAAATTTTGGAAAATTTAATGAAAAATTTTACTCTTCCAAGATTTTATCGTCAATTTAATTAATTATTAAAAAATTAAGGTTCAGTTCGCATCTGGAAAAAAAAAAGTTGGAAAAAATATCATTTTCAAGTCAGTCACTCGATTTCTAAAAATGTTGACGTATTTTTGAAGTTGAGAATAATTTTAATCTAATATAGAAAGCCTTTAAACTGTAATTTTTTAAGATATATTAGTTAAATTTTGAATTTGTGATGACCAAAAACTTTTAATCTTTTACAGTGGTGCTACGATAACTGTATTTTACCTAATTTCACTTAATTTTATGAAAATTTACGTAATCGCCAATAGTAAAAATCGATTGTTGGGAATTTTTCAGTTTTTTTATTAATTTCTTCGTAAGTAAATAAATTAATTAATTAAAGTCACAGACTCCAAATCAGTCAATCAATTCAGAAATCGCTACGATGCTTTCGTGACCGGTCACCAAGTTTTTACCACATAAAAACTTTAATTTTAATTTAATTTAATCTAACAGTATCTTTTATAAACCCCTTTCAGTTACTTGAAATTTCTTTCTTACCTCATTCTGTAAATAGTGTCTGTTGACTCAAAAATAGAGGAGAAATTAAAAAAAATGTAAAAAGAATTCTCTCAAATAAAAAAAAATTCTCAGCAATCAATTTGAATTTTTGACCTAAATCATTAAACGTAAATTTTGGTAAATTTACTCGAATTTACATTAAATTACGTAAAATTACCAAAATTTCAAATCAAAATTTTTGTTGATAGTAGTATTCAAACCGATATCCTTATACACAATAAGCTGTTGTCTTATCTCCTACACCACCACCTCCCAGATAATTGTTACTTTCGAGTCTTCAGAATGAAAAAATGGTGCCTTTTTATTAATCCGTAGCTTTTTGAACTGCACTTTTTTCCTGTGATTTTAGAATTTAAATTTCAAGTCAAAAATAAAAATTTATATATTATAAGTATTTTGCTTTGTCATAACCTAAATTGATGGGTTAGAACAAAATAAATTTTCTACTTCTTCAATTTTTTTTCACGACTTTAAATTTTTTTTAAAAGTCAAATTGGTTCAAGTCAAAAACAATTTCAATCAAAGAGGTTAAATTTAAAGAAAAAAATTTATTTGAGTAACTAAGAGAACTTTTTGTATAGGAAAAGATAGTTTATCGAGATGAATTTTAGACATTAGGAGCCTAAATTTTGCCATTTATAAATGGAAAAAATTCTCACCATATAAAGCGGCATACAGACATTATCTATCCAACCAACCTGAAGCCTAGGCAATTCATGAGATCGCCTAATATCCATCATTTCCTAAAAAAAATATCTCAATTGACGCAATTTTAAAGATTTAAGATTACATTCGGCTCTTTTTTAAGTTCAAAGCGTTCTCGGTTACCTTGAGCAAAAAATTCTTTTGTAACCAAATCAACAACTCTTTTATGAGTTTCCCAGGGTTTTGCGACCGCGGCAAGATCACAACCTGTTATTTAAATTTTATTAACAATTAAATTTTATGCAAAAAAAAAAATTTTTACAAGTCATTAATATTTTTCTTAACAAATTCGAATAAGGCTCTTCAAACCAACAAATACCGTTTGTTTTGGCTGCTTTTTCAAAATCTTTCCTTATTCTGCACAACAAATTAAAGAAAACTAAATTAATTTAATTTTAAATTTACATAAAATGTTCGGCAAGATCTGTGGCCAAAATTGCTTCTTTTATGTGACATATTAGCAGTTCATATGTTCTTGGCTTGACATGTGCAAATATGTCATGGCCAGGTGTATTCAGAATCATTATACAGTGATTAAAATGATGTTTTTCCATAGTTGCATCAGTGCCATACAATTGGGACAGTGCTGAATGACTCCTTGGATATTTTCAAGCATCATTAAAGACTAACAAAAAATTACTAAATTTACTCGACTTGGAACATGTTATTTGTTCCTCGGTGGTCAAGATCGTGACAAAGACAGCCAACAATAAGTGCTAATTTTTCTACATCTTGTAGGTAATTTGATACAGTAGAATTTTGAAAAATAGCGAACATAGACTGACACACATTAAATGCATGCGACCAGTTGTGGTACTCAACATCGCGGTAATTTTTTCGAACAGTTAAAAGCCATTGCATCAAAGTCTTAAGATAAGCTTTTTTATTTAAGAATAAAACAAAGACACTTTATCCTTTCGTTTATCTTATTTTCTAGAATTCATTTTTTCTTAAAAATGTAGAATATAACCAAGTAGTCTGAAAAAGAAGAGATTATTCACAATTTGTTTTATGTCTTTTAGGTATTTCATAGATAAAAAATACTAAATAGAAATGTACTAATTTTGAGCCTTGAGAAGCACCTGCAGTAACATGGTATTCATCACTCATATGACCATCCACAGAATATAGAAAGCTATTTCCTATTTTCAATAACCTTGCTTTTTCTTCTTTGATGAGATTTAGCTCGGCACAAATAAATAAACAAATAAACAAGTATATAATCAAGCAAATAAATAGAAATAAATAACGCTCCGACATTTTTTTTTTATTTTCAAAAGACAATTTTTTTAAATTCTTTGCTTGGTCTTAGTTTTTTTTCCGCTGTAATTGCCAAAGTTGATGGCTTCAATGTCTTAGATCACCAGCATATGAACACGTTCACCATTTTCAAATTGATTAAGTCATATCTTTAAATTACTCACTAACAAACATAAATTCATTAAAAAAATTAGATTTCAAAAAAGCTGATCAATTCTAAATTTAGAGAAATTATGGATTGAAAGTCTAAATGATACAATTACCAAAAAATTTAACAAATAAAAGCATCCCAAATCAGTTCCAAATTATTTTCACTACAAGTCTTCCACATGAAATTGTAGATCTAATTAAGGAACGTATAAAAATTAGGAGAATCTGCCGAAAAACTCGTTGTCGAGTGATTAAAACACATTTAATAAGTTGTCCATTAAATTTTTTGAAAAACTGCAAACATATCTATGATACCTAAAAAATCAACGGAATTACAATATCTATCTAACTAAAGACCAATTAGTATGAAAAGCTCTCTTGGAAAGCTTTTGATAAAGTCTGGCATGATGTTCTAATATATAAGATAATTAAATATCTCTCAAATAGAAATCAAAAACAAAAACATTAGGTAATCTTTACAAATTTTTAAAATGATTAATCTAGGATTATTCTTTTCCTTGTTTAAATTCATTCTCAGAAACTAACATCAAAAAAATACAAGTTAATCAAAATTCAGCAGTTCGATCTATTTTGAAGCTGAAATATGATACCCCCTCCAATATTATACACCAAGAGGCCTTCAATAAAATTAATCTACCAACAGTTTCAAATCGAATTTTTGAGTTGAGTGAGAGATGTATCAGGGCAGGATTGAGTCATTCTGTTGCACTGGTCGTCAGACTGGTGCAAGAATATAGAGAAGGTTTTGAATCAAGATATATCGAATATCCAACTCCTTTGTGTAATTGCTAACCTAACAATTTCTTCTTTTTCTTCTGAACTTTCAAATATTTAAACATGTCTAGCTATTTCAACTTAAAATTTTTATTTTTATTTTTAACTTATTTATCACTTTTTTTTTTATTTCATTTATTTTATATATTTTTATTCTGAGTGAGCATAAGCTCGGTACAAATCAATTAAAAAAAAAATAAATAAAATACCTCATTACTTAATTTACTGAATAGAATCTTTTCTTGACTCAAAAATATTTTGGTATATGTTATCTTAAGGAATAAAATGCTTGGTAAATAAATTAAATTTAATTAATAAATATAAAGATAAATTATAAAATTATTCATTTATTTTACAATTTTTATCAATCAATATTGACAAAAATTTTTAAACTTATTAAATTTTTGAACTTTTTAAAAGGTTTATATATTAAAGATTTCGAATTGACTGATACATAAAATTTTAGACTAAATTCTGCTGCAGCTAGCCTAGTATAAGTTAATTTCAGTAAATAATTTTAATTTCTTTCTGCGTTAGCTGATAAAACATGCAGATTAAGAGTTTAAAAAAATATCAATTATTTTCCTTTTTTTGGTTTCTTTTTTAAATACCAGATTTTAGAAATAAAGAAGACAAAAAGTGTTTTTTTTTAAATCTTTTTAAATTTTCGATAACCTCAAATTCTGAGTGCCAAATTAGCACCGTATTCCAATATTATTCCTTATTAATCTTGGGACGTGAAATCTCAAAAAAAAACAAAATTTTTAAATGCCAAAATGACAAAGCGCCAAATAAGGAAAAAAAATTATAAAAACTTTTTTGTCTATTTGGAATGTTTTCATTAGACCTGATTGCTTAAACATTTCAAAGGCTGCCAAGACCATTTGATCGACATTTAGAGAAAAGTCGTTGAATACATAAGCTTTGAGGTTTACTTTTGTGTAATTAATAATTTCACTGGAAAATCTTTCAATGAAAGAATTGACTTCGTTTTTGGAACAAGTGGCATGATAGGACAAAACTTCCAAAGCAACTGATTTTTCAGCCATACTTCTTTCTAGTTCATGATAGATTAGAGTGTTATGGATAGCAAGGCCACAAAAAATTCCGAACGCTTCAAAAAGTTGCTCATCATTTTCGTCAAACGCTAGGTTATCCACTCGGTTCGAAACCTGGGCACAGCCAATTACACAACCATCTCGGTTAAATATTGGCATGCAAAGAAGACCTTTGGTTTTTTGTCGCCAGACACTATCAACTATGGGATCAAATCTCGGGTCCAAATAAGCGTCTTCTAAATTCACTTTTTTACCGGTTTTGATCACATGTTCAGCCAAAAATCTCGATATTTTTGTTCCATCGTCATCCTCCACACTTTGCCGCCGCTGATCCGGATCATCGCCATTTTTAAACAAATCGAACGCCTTGCGGTCAACAGTGTCACTCTGATCATCATTTTCGACTAAAACTTTTTTAAAAAATTAAAAAAATAGCTTTTTTTTTCATATGGTACCTAGTATTGAGCAGCGTTTACATTTCAAAAGTTCTTGGGCTTTTTGCATTATACGAAATAGAATTACATCGAAATTTGTTTGCTGTTGAAAGATTTCGTGCAAAACTTCCAATAAAGATCTGTTACGTTCATATTCGCTTGAGTAAAGCTCAAATAGCTGTGCATGTGCAATTGATATTCCGCAAAATTTTAGATATTCACTCAAGAGCTAGAAAAAAATAAATTTAATTAACTAAAAACAATTTTTCTATAGAAATTTGATTAAGATTTTTTCTTGTAACTTTTTCTCCGAGTAAAAGGAAGTTTTTGATTAAAACTTAAGGCGAAATGAGCTTTTTAAATAATCTGGATTAATTAATCTCTAGTAATTATTTATTTAAATAAATTGATTATTTTTAATATTTGCGTTGATTCTGTTTTAGCTGTAAAAAAAAATTATTATTTGAGAAGTTCATTGTTATTTAAAATAATCTTTAATCATAAGCTTCTCTGAAAATTAGTGATTTAACACTTTTAAATTTTAAATGGTTTATATTTTATAATAGTAATTTTTTTTTCAATCTTAATTATATTTTTATAAATGATTGATTTTTACTAAAGCAAATTTTAATACAGTCATCTCACATTTGTGTCCCCTTTCGTTTTAATCCTCAAAAATTTAGAGAATAGATTTCTTTCATTGAATTATTGCTAAGTTTATTTTGGTTAAATCTCAAAGAATAGTCCCTACTTTTATTTAAGAATAGTCCCCATTTTTTTAGCCTAAAAAATGTCTAAAAGAAAAATAATTACAAATGAAACAAAATAGCCATTATAAATGTCAAGTTAACAACAGCCAAATCAGACGAGTGTTTTAAAATTTGCGAATTAGAAACTTTAAAAGTCTAAACAAGCTGAGATTTTAAACTATTATAAACCAAAAAATTAATTTTCAACTCGTGTTGTATTTTTTTTTATTTCGTTATGTATAATTAATAAGTTAAAGTTTATATTGAATTTAAAATAAATTTTTTTGTAAATAAAACTTATTTTTTATTTGTGTCCCCTTTTGAATATGTCCCCATTTTCTGAGAATGGAAGGTGGGGCATAAATGCGAAATCACTGTATTTCATCATAGATTACTGATAATGGTCAGAAACACAAAGAATTGCCTTAAGGAATATTTTAGTTTTTATAGGGAGAACAATAATCCGTTTAAAAAAAATCACAAAAAATAGGAATCAATTTTCACACAAATGCTTTATACTTCTTTTACATATTAAAGATCCTATAAAAGTATAATTTTTCCAGAAATTGTATTATTAGTCATAAAGATAAATTAATTGTCTTTTAATTAATTTATTGTCACATTAAAATATTAATTATTTGAGATAGATATGATCATATTCAAAAACGTTTAAACTTACAATAAAATTAGCACTTTTGGAAAACAAAATCATAAAAAAGTATAATCAATTCCTAAAATTAAAAAATACAATGAACCCACAGCAAGCAATTAAAAATTACGATTTTGACTCAAATTCTCAGTCTAGTTCCTCAATTTTACCTTTTAGGTAAAAAATCCATACCGAATAAATGAATCAAGATCATAAAGACGCTGAATTAACAGAAAGTGATGTAGAAGATTTTGAAACTACCATCAAAAAAAAAACAAGACTTATTCGCAATGAATATCGAGAATGCAAGGATCTGGAGAAGGCAGAAGCATTACTAAAAGCTAATGAAATCGATGAATGCCGATGAGCAAAGCAGAACAAGAATTTGTCTGATAATTTGACAATAAGAACATATTACTGCGACCAGAGTGGCAGACTCAAATGTTCCAATAAAATTGTAAAGATGCAAGAAAACGACTCTGTGGCTATTTCTGACATTTAATTTTATTATTTATTACTATTAATTTCAAAAATTACGCCAGATTTGGCGACGATAAAAAAATTAATATAAAAGAGAAATATAAAAAAGGGAAATTTTATAAAAATAAATGCCATTTTTTTGTCTCTTTTTAGAATTCAAGAATACATGCTTAAAATAAAAATAAAAAATATTTTTACAATTAAAAATAATTTCTTTTTCAACTTATTATATTTTTTTTTTTTTTCTTTTAGAGACATCAAATTTCAGGTCGCCATTAAGAGGTCGTCGTTAAAGGAGAGAGGTCCGCTGTACCCATTCCAGCACCTCTTAAGTGTGATAAACAATTCTCAAGTCGGCTCTGAGAGGATACCAATCCGACATTTAACTTTATATAATTGTTATTATTTTTTGTGACATGTTATATTTTATTGAACTACTTAAATATTTTATAAATTCTTAAATTCTTGTTTTTTATATCTTTTTGGATTTGACGATATATTATATTAATTGAAAAAATAAAGAAAAAAATTCCAATAAAATATAAACTTCCAAAAAAATAAATAAAGATGAATCAATGATTAAATTAGAATAAAGAACACTTATCATTATTTGTAAAAATTTAATTGAAAAATTTTTTAATAAATAAATTTTTACCATAACTTGCTTTTTTTGCGTTAAAATAGCTGTTTTTCGTAAAATTCAAAAATCTGAATTTCAACCAAAAAAGATATTTTCTTTCAAAAAATTTCATGGATAGATAAGGAATTTAATAAAATTACAATCGTTCTAATACTTTTTGATATTTATTTAATTAGATATAGACTCGTATCTACTTTGAAATTGTGATCTTTTTTTAGAAAAAAGGAGTTATGAAGACATTGTCACAAAGTAAAAAAAGTTACCGCAAAAATTTAAGCAGTTTTTATTATTTGCTAAAATTTACGAAAAATAACTTAAAGTTACACTTATGTTGGAAAATTTCTGTTAATTCTTGAATTTTTCAATTTTGTGCAAATTACAGAAATTTACATTTTATTTATTTTTTACTTTTTTAAAACTTTATGTTTTTATTTTTTTGTCCATAATTTATAGTTAAATTCAGAAAGAATGAAACAACTCTAATTTTTTTTTTGGAAATTTTTTTTTTTTCTGATAATTATTTAAATAAATTTTAATTACCTGAACATCATAGTCAGTAAATTGTGATATTTCTGTAGAATTTGTGTTAATTCGATTGACTAATTTTACCACGGCGTTTACTTCATTATTGGAATTTTTGATTGGCATACAAAGCAATGATCTGATCGTGATTCCATTCTGGCGCATAAAACGTGAATCCTAAATCAATTTAAAAATAATTCTGCGCTTTCAACAAGCCAGATTAGAAACTTGCTTGATTTACATCAGGTACATTCACATAATTACCGCTTTGAGCTACATACTCGATCAGACTGGAATAAACCTGAAATTCCTCTTGGTTATCAGGCACAAAATGCTCCTTGAATATTCTATTTCTCTCTTTTATTTCATTACACAAAAAACTATTCGAACGAATGGACACCAAACTTTCTCTGTTTTTGTTAATCAAATACAAATAGCTTTTTTCACAATTTACCAAAATCTTGACATTATTCGTTATTCTCTCCTTTAATGAATTTAAATTAAAGTCGCTTAGGGTATCTTTGACTATATCTAAGAGAAAGTCGAAGTCATTGTTTTTCTCTCGGCGAAGTTTGAGCTTTTCAGCATCGCTTGTTTTGTAGAAGCACGAAGGCAGCTTTATTTTTGACTTGATAAGCAATTTTAGAAGATTGGACGTGGTTGCTGAGTCGTAAGAATGAGCCGAGGCGTATTTTTGAAAAAAATCAGGCCTCTTGGGAAAAAAATTGTTTGTTAAAAAGTCCAAAGTATTCGGAGAGCAGTGCAGTTTTTCACCAACTGCTGGATCATAGCTGGGCTTTTGATTTTCATCTAGTTTTATTCCAGTCTTTTTATCTAAATTTGACTCGAGGCTCATTTCAAGATTGAGCTCGCTAGATTGGTTTAAGACTATGCCACTGGGAAGGATTTTACGATTACGTAGAAGACTGCTGGAAGATGTGGAACGAGAAAAATAGTCATTTTTTGTTACTATATTGGAGAAGCGTCTATTGGGACAATTTTCTTTCAGAGGAACACGAATTGCTGAACAAATGGAGCTTTTTTTGTACAATTTACTAAAATCTTTATTCTGACTGACTATGGAACAATTTAGAAGAAGAGAAGTTGGAATCGAGTTTCGCTTGGAGTACAGGTATCTTCTATCGGAAGGTTCCTCATTACATCGGCATATTCTTAGGCCGTTTATTGCAAGCCATTTTTCGACAGTGAATCTGTCCAGTTTTTCCATAGCATACGAGACAAACCAGTCTCTGTGTCCATCCAGCCAACTTTCGATGGAAGCTTCTATTTTTGCTGAATTAAAGTAACTATTGTCATTGGCATTTTTCATTTTTAGACTTTATATCATCGGATTTATATTTTGTCTTAAATAAAAACAGATAATTTAATATTTATCATCTAAAATGCATGGTTGTATTTATTACTTGATTTTTTAAAATATTCTAACAGTCAATTATAATTTTTACAACAAATTTTTTTAATAAAATAAAAAAAACTTGAATATTTCTTATTCTTTTGGAATTTTTCTCAGAAAATAAAGATTTGCTTTTACGTTTTTTAAGTCAAAATTTCATTTGATTTTTTTAAAATAAATTGAGCTCTTTATGGAAATAAAAATAATCTCCTGAAACAAAATTAGCGGAGAAATACTATTCGGAATGTTTTTCTATAAATTATTTCGATTCTATACATGAATAAAGACAATTATTATCTGCTTTTTATATATTTTCTGATTATCTTTTTCTATAAAACACATTTTGACAGAAAAATATTTAATGTATTCTAAAATTGAAAAGTACCAAAAGCTATTTTGTGTAAGTTATCTTGTGATTTATTTTAATAAATAATTTTTAAAAATAGAAAAAAATCAGGATAAATAAATCAAAAATCAAATAAATAAATTTTTTGATTTTATTAATAATTTACTTCATAAACTCTTAAAAATTTTCATCTTGATAATTTACTGATGAAAAGTATTACATCCAATACAAGTAACAGAAATTAAAAAAAAATCGAAGAATAATTAATTTTTTTAAAAAATTATTTGACTAAAATTTAATAAGAAAAAATAAATAGCCAAGATTCAAGAAAAAATCTGTAAATTGATATTGATAATTGGAAGAAATCTAATTTAATTTCAGTACTTGCGTGTTAAAAGTCTTTTTAACATAAGAGTTGAGTCTGCTTCCTCTTCTTTTTTTATCTTCAAATCTTCAACATCGTTCTGAAAATAGATTTCTATCCAATGCTAATAAAAATTTAGTTGACGTGTACAAATATTTTCTATACTTAGACTAATTGATCTATCAGGAAAAGGCTCAAGCTTGGCATAATACAAATCCACTTGATCAAATTAGATGTAAATTTTAGAAATCAAATGCTTTTATTCTAAAGCCTAATCTAAATTATTAATAAATGATGAAGGCTCTCTCCAGGCTCTCTAAGTAAATCAGAATCAAGTTATCTTGTGAAAAAAATAAATTAATAATAATTAATAACTTATTCTTGATCTCTTTCCATATTATCTTGTCTCCAGTACAAATAATAGATTTAATTTAAATTTATTTGAAATAATTATCTCTATAAAAATAGCAAGATTTAATTCCGTCACATTAAATTAAGCTTTAAATTATGGTTTAACATCATTAATAATTTAAAATCCTACTTTTAAAAATCAAGAAAAATGCTGTTCGAAATTAAGTTAAAATCCGATTAAAATTATTAAATAAAGCAAATGTAATTGTAAATTTGCAATCGAAGTAATTACTTTTAAGTGCCTTAACAAGTAGGTGATTTTAAATTAATTATTTAATAATTAATGCATTCAAGCTGACAGGCACTTAAACCTTTAATGAAAAAAATGCTACGTTTTTACCAGTGCTTTGAATTCAAACCAAATTTCGAATTATTTTTTTTTAAATTATTTTTAAAAATTAATATTTGACGCGAAAATGATAAAAATAGATTAGCTAAATGCAAAATGAGACTAAGTGATACTTGATTCAGCAAGCACCTACATAAACTAATAATGGAAAGCATTCTGGTATTAACATCGGCTAAAATGCAAATGAAATAAAGAGTAATTCATTAATTTTGAAAAATTCAAGCAACCAGCTTCTGTTGTTGATAAAAATTAAAACGGATTTATTGAGTCTCGTAAATCTAAAAGAGAATTATGAGTTTTCCTCTCAGAAATCAGAATGGAAAATTTTAAATTAACTATTAAAAAGTAATTAAATTTAAGAACCCAAGGGATTTACAAACAAAACACTCATTTAAAAACTATTTTTAGAATTGAAAGAAATTAGCTCTTACAGTCTCACAGTTCCTTTTAAGGAGCATAACCTTAAAATATTGAATACGGAACAAATAATAATAATAATATTAATAATTGGTTACAATGTCACTTCCGAAACCAAATTCCGCTAATAAAATTTAATTTTTAATGTTTGAAAAATTCACATTCCCAAAGGATTTCCTTGTAAAAACATATAAAAAATTTAACCTTGTCATACTCGTATCTAAATGACGTAAGTATTTAGCTGATACACGAATTTAAACATTTATTTATAAAAAAATTTTTTAATCAAAAAAGCAGAAAATTATTTATTCAAATTAAACTTAAAATACAATTATTTCTAGCAGCAATTATTTTCTTAGCTGCCATGAAAATTCTTCTCATTGCTGAAAAAAGGATCATTCGAACATAAAATATGTTATCTGAAAGAAAAATGAGTCTTGTAAATTAGTTTTTTTAAATAATTAACTTTTATCAGAATTACAATGATTTAAAGCCATCTAATTTCTATTTTTCCAGTATTTGTCAAGTCATTTAATGATGAATTATTCCATAAATTTTTTAAAAATTTTTTTGTTAAAACTCTTTCTGAACAAATTGAGTGTAAATTTGACAAGATGAAAAATATTTACAGCTTAGGGTCTAATTTGCAGTTCTAGTTGAAGAAAAGCTTGTTATCAATAACAATATTTTTGTTTTAGTTTTCTGCTAGAAGCACTTTCAAATTTACAACTCACAAGACTCTTTAATTCTGCGTAGATCCTAAGAGGCTTATAAATGTTACTTAAACATGATTATCTTTTTTAATGAATTGGAAATTCAAAAACAAAATTAAAATTTTAGAGACAAAGAATCCTCGTGAATCAATAAATCAGTTTTTTTTTTAATTTAGTTCTCCAGCTTATTAGATCTAAATTATAATTGAATTTTTTTTCAAGTAAAAAAACACCAAAAAAAGTCGATGATTGAATAGTAATTTATTAAAAAATATAATTAAAAGAAATAATACATGATAGAGATCTAATTTTAGGGAATTTCCTCAAAATTTTCAGACAGATTCTTAGGCGTTGAAATTTCTTTTCTCAAATCAATAGTCTGAAACAAACTCAATGGAAAAAAACTTGAATTTTATCGGCTTCTATTTAATAATTTTTTAATTGCGAAAACAAATTTCACTTGCAAAAGTTGAAAAGATGGTTTTAAAACCTCGAAATGAATTTCTTCGATCAAACGATTCCTGATGTGCTTATTAAAAATTTTTAAATTTCCTTGATTGATTAAAAATTATCAGTAAAAAAAGAATTTACGCTAGTCTTAACATTTTTTCTCCTTAAGTAACATTTAGATTATTTAGGAATGATATTATTTTCATGACTGGTAAGATATTTTTGGAGTTAACGCAATAGAATTATAAAATCTGATTATTTCCTCAAAAAATTTGAATTCACGAAACAGTGAAATTGTTCGAAATATGGAAATTTTCGAAGAGCCAAATCGATTATTGTGACGCATTATTAGAAATTAATCAGATGCAAAATACTTTTTTTTTTGCTTTTCTAATTTTGTTAAGGTTTTTTTGTTAGAGATAATTTGCGATAGAGTTTTTAATTTTTTATTTAAACATGACGGAAAACTAAACCTTTTTTAATTTTTAAAGAAAAATTTTGTTTTTAAACACAGAGATAATTTGCATTCAGAAAATAAATTCTTATTGATTTCTTGAATCTTTAGAATAATGCTAATTAAATTCGCATTGAACTCAACAAGATGTTACGACATGAATTGCTCTTCTAATTTAATTTAAATTTTAGATAGATGAATAATTTAGTTTAAATATTTCAAAATTCTGAATTTTTTTGAAAGAAATTTTTTTTTTCTACCAAATTTCAAAATTAAAATTTTTTATCAATCTTCTTGGCAAGTTTTTTAATTTTAATAACTTTTTTCTTGATCATCATTTATTAAAATTAAATTTATCTCATTGGGTTTTTTTTTAAAGATTCGAATTAAAAAAAAAACAATTTTAATTTATAAAAAATAATTTTCTAATATCAAAAAAATCAAAATTTAATAATAACTTTAAATGTTGATAGTCTTTTAAATAACAATATAAAATTGCACAAAAAAATTTGAAATTTTTTTTGAATTTATGAAATATATTCTTTTAAATAGTTTTTATTATAGAAAAATTCAAAAAATTTAATTAGATGCTTTATTTAATCAATTCATTAGAATATTATTAACTAGAAACCAAATCTCTATGATCAAAAATGATCAAATCCCAAAATATTATCATCTCCAAAATATATTAAATTTTTAATTCCATTTGATTTAAAGAAAATAAATGTCTCTCTTAATCCAAATACAAAACAAATGTTCAAGTTTTTGAAATTCAAAATGTAATTATTAATTTAAAATTTTTTGAACATTTTTGAAATTTCTATATTTTAAATTTCTTCTAAATAATCTTCATAAAAAATGACTTTTTAGTATCCAATCAAGTATAATAAATTGGATGTAAATTAAAAAAACTTATTAATATACCATAAAACTGCATTTTAACTTTTGGTAGAAAAATAAGAGATTCTTTCCTTATAATAAAAAGGATTTCATGGTAAATTAGATTTTATTAACAGCAAACTTTAAATTATTTTAGATAAAATTTTCGAAGTCTCAGCAACTGGTGATTATTGGGAATTATAAAATATTAAAGAGTTTTAAGTATTTATTTATAACAAAAATTTAATGGTTTAAATAGGAAAAAAATTAAAGTTTCGATTAAAATTAATCTATAACTAATTTAGAATCAGAGAACAAAATGTGATGTTAAGACTTGGATCTTAAAAATATAATAACATTAAGAACAATGTTTTTTCTAAATTAAGAATTTTTAAGCCTTTGTAGATCACCAGAAAAATTGAGATTTAAAAAAAAATTCATTAGAGATATTTTAAATTATAGCTTTTTAATTATTTTTTTGCTTAAGAAATATAAAAATTGTTAAAAACTTAATTTATGGAGCAAAATTTAATGATTTTTCATCAAGAGTTAAATAAGTAAAATAGTAAAATTTTGGGAAAAATATAGCAATTTGTTTTCAAAACAGAAATGATATTCATTAAAATTAAACCTATCTAAATAATGTACTTAAAACAATTTTCAAATAAAAAGTTAAAATGATATCTGAACTTTATTCTCATAAAATCATCATCCAGCTTGCATATTAAGTCCAAACTCGATTCGGTTTAGTTTTCAAAATGGTTCATATTTAAATAGGAAATAATTATATGTTGATATCAATATGAGAAAAATTTTTCAGCATTTGGAAAGGCCAAAAATAATAATAAATGGAATTTTTTGGCTATTATTTAGTTAAATTGAAGTTAGAACTTTTTTAAGTCTATTTTTATTAGTTAAATAAATATTTTTGATTATTTTTTATTAGATAATTTTTTGAAAATAATTTTTGTTCCTGGGTATTGTTTCTTCGTGTATAGTTATCACGTTCAGATATTTATAAGAAGAATACATTCGCTCAGTGACTATTTTAATTTTTTTGAACCTAATAAGTCTTGAAGTGTTGTTTTTTTTACGCGAAAAATAATTATTTAAAGCAAATTTTAGGAAAATAGACAATAATAGATATGTAGTAGTCAAAATACTTTTTAGAACAATCAAAAATCTGTTAAGTATGCTGAATTTTTGAAATAAATATAAAATTTTACATAATAAATATATTAAATTTAAGAAAATTTAAGTAAATGCTTAAAGAAAAATAATTTAAATTTTTTATCGATGCACTCTCTCATTTTTTCAGACCAACAAGCTTGGGTTTGTTCATAAAACTTTTAGACTCTTGTAATTTTCTTATTATCCACAAATTACTACCACATATTTTAGATTAAAAAAATTTTTTAAATGCGAGTTAAAGATAAATTTTAATCTCGTTTCCAGCTTTAAAACTTATTATCTTCAAAATGGGAATATTCCCATTTTGAATGCTCTTTGGCGAACTGTTTACACTTGCTGCCGAGATGATTCAAGTTAAAATTTGGGAAGCCCCTCCATTCTTGTTAATCAGACAATAGTATGTTATTAAGGTGTTTGGTATGTTAAAAATGCAAGTATGGTGGGATGAATATAAGGTATGTCATGCTGAAAAGTATAGCCGTATAGCCGAATGGTTTGCTTGTTAGTCATGCAAGCAGAGGATCGAGGGTTCAAAACCCGCTGAGGGTGGAAAAAATCTTCAAAATATCTCTGCAATACGGGTTGAGAGTTTAAACCTCTATCATCATAAAAATAGGGGGACCAGTTTCGACTGGGTAATAATTGCGGTGTAGATGATCATCTCGATGCAAACTTCTAACCCTGAGCCTCTGTTTCAGATCGGAGCCGTTGCTCAAAGAGGTACATGAAAAGGAGATGAGCGCCTCCCCATTATCCACAAGGATAGAATAAGAACAAAAATGCTAATTATGAGAAGTATTATTTATTTTATTCAAAAATACAATTTAACCATTACCAAACAAGTTTAATTAGCAATTTTATTACTTCAGAAAAAAAAAACACAACTTAGAGATATATAAATTAGAGAATATAAATGGAAAGTTTTTATTCTATTTAGCTTTTTTGGAATTTTGAAATTATGTTGTTTCTTTGCCATGAACTACTGAATTTTTTTTTTTGTTCAGATAGTCAAATTAATAAGGATAAAAAATTGATTATTAATTTTTTTCAAATCTTAGACAAATAATAGTCTTTTCTGATGTGCAAGATCCAAAAGTATACAGCTTACACATGGAACATGCATTACTTGCTCTTGCTCTTATTTCCATTACACATTCTTATCTGGCACTGTTTACGAATCCTTGAATCTGAATTCGACCTTTTTTATTGTGGAGTAGTATCTTGAGCTGGTGCTCTTCTCTTTATTGAAGGAGATTTGACTAAAGTGATAATTTACGTTCGTTTGAGTGATAAACAAAAACTCAATTTATATAAAATGGAAAACAGAGCCTAGATAGTTTTTTAAACTACAAATATTATCTTAAGGATCATCATATCACAATTTTAAAGTCAAAATTTATGAAAATAAAACAAGATTTTCCATTCCATTCCTGCAATATTAACTTAATTATTATTTAATATTGCAGGAATGGAATGGAAAATCTTGTAACAAGATTATTTTTTGTTTATTATTATTAAACAAAAAAAATAATTGAATTATTTTTTTTTATTTGAGACTGAAAAAAATATTTGAAACATCTCACTTTTTCAATGTAATTTCAACATTGGATACATTTTGAAATTCAAACACAGAAAATTAAACCATTTTTAAGACCATTTAAAAAATTCTGAAGTTTCTTGATTGGAAATCAATTAGACATTTGAAACAAGAAATCTTGCTAAGTGAATTTTTGCAAGCTTTACCAAATTCAAAAATGAAATCCAAAAGTATGGTTAAATTCCCAAATTTCCAAAATGGAGCAAGTATATAGAAAATGTACATCGAAGTATTGCGAAAATCGTAATGTCCAATACAAGATAAAAAGTTGCTTTAATGAGTTATCCTTTATAATTTTCAATATGAAAATGGCATTCTTATTTCTGGAGTCAATCAGTAATATTCATGCTTTAAACTAGGTTCTGATTCCGATGAAGATCATTATCTTTTGGGTCTTACTATCTAAAAATTGCTACAAAAGTTGATCGATGATAAAATATTCTACATTATTAAAAAAATTATTAAATTATGTTATGTTTAATTATTATTAAACATTGAAAATATTTAAATACTGTTACCCACTAATTAATTTAGGATTCACTGATTTAGCTAGAAAACGTCATCTCATTGCATTTATAATCACCTCGCATGAAACAGAAAAGGTTGTCTTTACTTTTTAGATCAATTGGTGCTATTGCTTCAAAAAACACTACCTCCTTCGACGCAAAGCTTATGGGTCATGATAGGTCGTTTTATTCGATACTAAATTCCGTTGAGAATTCTTTAACCAGTCTATAATGTGCTTTTTTCACTTGATGCAGAATGTAAGAAAAAAATGACTTGAATTTAGATGAAATAACAAACAAATTAATAAAAAAAAATAACTATTGCATAAATAAATTAATAAACATTTTACACAAAAAAATGCTTGTTCCAGAATATTACAGCAGCCAGGAGGAAACCGATGCTGAGAAGAAGAAAACAGTATGATAAGTTTTGCATTCTTTCAGATAATTTTAATAAGATTCCTGATTCTGAGTTTAAGCATTACCGATCTGGAAAATAAACGACTTTTGATCATTTTGCAAAGTCATTTAATATATGGTGTCTTGATAAGGCGAATTTTCAAGATTGGAAACAGGCTAAATGTGCTTGTCCTAGCTTTCTAAAAGAATCATATGCAAGCATGTAGTTGGTATGGCTCTTAGATTAAAAGAAGTCAATTCTCCATTAATAGCTAAATCAGTTTCCCTCGGACACGAAAGAAAGAGAGGCGAACCTACCTTAGCAAAAAAAGCATTAATTAGAGAAGAATTTTAAAATTATTTTTCAAATAATCAATAATAATTTTATGTACTCATTTTTAATTTCTTTTCCAAATAATTGATATAAATACCCATTTAATAAAAATCCGAAAAAATAATATTAGATTATTACCAAACAAAGCTATGAAATGAGAAATGAAATTACAACCTTAACTGAACCAGAAGATGCAATGAGTAATTCACCAACTGAAAGCTATTATCACATTATCAAAGACTCTTTTACTGATCTTATTATTATGTGTTAGTCAAGCAAAAAAAAAATTTTTGTGTTTGTGAAATGAGTTTTGGTGTTTGGTGACACGAAATTCCCTAAAATAAACAATTTTTGAAACTAAATTCCTTAGAAAAGTATAATCAATTCCAGAGTTGTTTAAAAGTCACAAGTCTCAAGTCAAGTCCAAGTTCGGACTATTTTTTAAAAAATTTTTTCAATAGTTTTTTTGTTTGAAAAATCTGAAGTATGACAAATCAATATGCATTAGACAACCCAAGAGTATAAATTTTTTGATATATAGCCTGATCTAGCAAATTAAAAAAAATTCCTGACTTGGAATTTTTTTTATGACTTGGACTTTAATTGGAGACTTTTAAACAACTCTGATCAATTCCTAAAATTAAAAAATCAATTTTCTCATAAATGCTTTATGCTTCTTTTACATATTAAAGATCCTATAAAAGTATAATTTTTCCAGAAATTGTATTATTAGTCATAAAGATAAATTAATTGTCTTTTAATTAATTTATTGTCACATTAAAATATTAATTATTTGAGATAGATATGATCATATTCAAAAACGTTTAAACTTACAATAAAATTAGCACTTTTGGAAAACAAAATCATAAAAAAGTATAATCAATTCCTAAAATTAAAAAATACAATGAACCCACAGCAAGCAATTAAAAATTACGATTTTGACTCAAATTCTCAGTCTAGTTCCTCAATTTTACCCTTTAGAAATAAAAAATCCAAAGCGAATAAATGAATCAAGATCATAAAGACGCTGAATTAACAGAAAGTGATGTAGAAGATTTTGAAACTACCATCAAAAAAAAAACAAGACTTATTCGCAATGAATATCGAGAATGCAAGGATCTGGGGAAGGCAGAAGCATTACTAAAAGCTAATGAAATCGATGAATGCCGATGAGCAAAGCAGAACAAGAATTTGTCTGATAATTTGACAATAAGAACATATTACTGCGACCAGAGTGGCAGACTCAAATGTTCCAAAATCTATATTAACTTGCCAGAAAAAAACTCTGTGACTTTTTCTGACGTTTAATTTTATGTGATAATTAATATTTTGAAATATCTTAATATTTTTTAATAAAAATCATTTTTTATTTCCAAATTTATTTTTGAATATTTTTTTACCTGGTAAAAGAAAAAGTTAATTCCAGCTTAAAATTAATTTTGAATTATCATTTGGTAAGTTCGTTCCATAATCCTGAGTCTGTAGAAAAAAATCAAAATGAAACTGGAACTAAAGTTCATGTTATGGTGGAGGACAATCGCGAGTTTCACTCGATAATTCCAGAATAGTTTTTGGGAGATCATATCGTAAATAAGGTTGAATTTTTATAAATTTGTTTTATCCATAGAAAAAAATAACTGGCCTCATTTAATTCTGGTCAATACCCAAAGTATCAATCTTTATCTTGGTCATATTTTCTCTTAACTGAGTTAGTTTTTTATTAGGTTCTTTTTTGTTCTCCATTAACAGTCTCATAATAAATCAGACAGATATTCGAATTTTAAATAAAAATTTAAACAAATTGAGTAAAGATTATTGCTAAATTCTGAGAATTTTTACAAAGTTTACAGCATCAAGGCAAAAAAAGAGTCTTTGTGAAAAAAATTTTAAATTTTTTTTTGCAATAATTTTTGAAATAAAAATAAAAAATAATTTTTAGCATAATTTTTTTATGGCAACAATTGAATGCAGTAAAAATGAATACTAATATCGCTAGTGTGCTTATAGAAATGGGGCTAAGCCTTATGATGTCTAAAATTTAGTGATAGCTCTAGTGTTCCTTATTTGGAATTAGTCCATAGAAAATTAATATACATTTATCATTGAACAATTTAAATAATTTATTATAAAAATAAATATGTATTATTTATTTCAAAAATATATCAGCTGTTTAGAAATTAAAATATTATTATAAAAAATGAATATAGAAAAAAACGAAATTTAAAGCATCCACTTGCATATTTTGTTCATTTTTTTTTTAAATTTTTACACAAATCCCAACTAACAATCAAAGTATTCCATAAATTAATAAAATCAATTTGAAAAATTATGACCGAATTGATTTTATAAGTTTTTTTGTGAACAATTCGAGATGGCCGACGCAAAATTATTCGACAAACTCACCGAAATTAAAAAAAAACTTGACAAATATTCTCAAACCAGAGATACCTTAAAAGTAATTAGGCTAATTTCAAAGACTGATTTAGACTTAAACTAGGTCTGATCAGTCTCTGTGTTAAATAACATATGACCATATTTTCCCGCAGATTAAAGGCTACCTGAATGAATTAAATTGCATAGAAAATGTGAACTTGGAAGTTCTGAAGGTGAGAAGTTTTTTTTTCTTTCTCAAATAGCAAGCTAAAAAATATTTTAAACTCAAGAGAAGTGAAATCGTAGAATGCCTGAAGAGTCTGAAGAAAAAAGACGATCCGGATTTTAGTCCCAGGGCCGAGAAAATAATCAAAAAATGGAAGAGCATAGTGACCTCGTTGGCCGAAAAAGTCAATGAGGAAAATTCAAAATCCAGTGCCAAAGAGGAAAAGAGAGAGAGTGGCGAGAAAAAAAGGCCATTTGTGGAAGCAACCGAAATAGCCGCGAAAAAACCAAAGCTTAATGGAACTTCAACTATACAGGCTTTTAGTGAAAAAAATTTAGTCAATCCCAGCAAAAATGAATCGGAAAAATCAGCAATTGTGCCAATGCCAACTGCTCGCTTAGAAGACATAGTCTCTGCAGAAGCACTTCCGTCAAATGATCTTGCACCAAAATTAAGATTTATTCCCAACGCGTCCAAAACTTCCAACTCAAATCTAAATACCGACAATCTAAACCCATTGAATCAAGTCGATGATGACGAAGCCTTAGCCAAAATATTGAAGAATAAACACAGCAAGAGAACGTTGTACACTGGGCGTAAAACGAATCCGACAGGCTCTCTGCTCCAACCGACAAAACTTTTCGATTTAGCATCAAAAATTTTAATTGATAATCTAGATGAATTACATCTGAGAATTTCAATATACAGTAAATAATATAAAAAAGTTATATAAGATAAAAATTTTAAAAATTTATTTAAAAAAAAAGACACTCAAAGCATGTTTCCGGTGCCATTTGACTTGATTAAAAGAATTTTGGAAAGAGCTTCTGCTAAACAACTTCAATCAATCGAATATTATAATCCAGTTTGTTTAGAATTAATTTTTTTTTATGTCTTACAACTTTATTTTTAATCTAATTTTAATAGTGAATTTTTTATAGAATTTGCTTTCGGATACTGATGAATTGTGGAAGAAATTGTGTGAACAAGAATTCAAAAAAGTCGAAGTTCTAGATGAGGATGATTCGTGGCGAGAGCTTTATTATGTAATTTTTAAGCTTGTAGCTTTTTAGGAATTAAATTAATTCTTTTTGTCAACTTTAGAGAAAAGTAGACGAACGTGAAGAAAAATTTCGTCGCGCCCGAGACCTGATCTCAAAAAAACAGGCCGAAAAGCCCAAAGAAAGACAAACAAAAGAAGCTACTGTTAAATTTGTGGCAACAACCGCAAGAAGTTCGTCAACAATTTTATCTCAATCAGCAGCGGCATCAAAACTTAAATCTATCACTTCGTCAAGCGGCGGGCCCGTCAGACAAATAGTTCATGATTCATCTGATAGAAGAGGTAATCATGATGTTTGTTTGTATTTTTTGAGAATACTTTTTAAAATTTTGGTCAAGGTGGCAGCGCAAATGGACCCCGAAAACCGGCGATTTCGAACCCAGCAATGTCTCAAGGAATGAGAGCCACAATGAAGCTGATTAAAAAAACAACAAGTAGAAGATAAATTTAGATGCAAGCACATCACTTTCATCTTTTAAAGTAGCAATATTTATTAAATAAACAAGTTTATTTGTCTTAAACTGATTAAAAAATTTAAATCATTACTTAAAACTCTTGTATTCCAGCAATTCTTCAATTCGGGGACCCAGTGCTTTGAAATAAGTGAATGAACTCATTGTATTTTAAACGAAAAATATTTATCTATTTTTTGAATGTTGAATTTTTCCAAAAATCTCTAATACTTATGTTTGGGAAATTGGCAAATAAAGCAATTATTTGGCTAACAATTTACATTTGTAATTATCAGTGATTAATTAGTAATTGGCATTAGTTAAGAGAAAATAATGTTTATTTAAATAATCAAAGTTGTTTGACTTGAAAGTTTTAGAGATTTTAAAAAAATATTTTTTCTATGTTTTGAAATTTTTTTTACAAATTAATAAATTTTAATTTAAAAAATAATATTTTTAAGAAATAATTTTACAAATTAATTTCATCAAAATTTTTGTAATTAGCAATATTTTTCTGCGCAATCGAAGCATTTTAAGTAGAAAAATTTTGCTATTTTTAATTTCATAGTGTATATCAACACAAGCTCATTAATATTTCTTTAGTATTAACCTAACTAAGTCACCTGTCGATATTTTCTATTATAAAAAGAGTTGAAAAAAATCGATAAAATATAGCATCTAAAAAAAATGAATTAATGTCTGTTTTTGGATTTATTTATTGAATATTTAAAAAAGGCCTAATTGCATTCATTTAAAAGCATCTTGGAATTTATTAATAAAAAAAATAAAAAAATGGGCAAAGCAATAATCGCTGCTAATTTCAAATTTCTAAAATCAAATAATTCTAAATATAACTTTTAATTATAATTTTGAAATCTAAGAAAATTGAAATTAAAATTAAGCTAAAAAAATAGAAACATTCATACTTTTATTAAAACGAAGAATACAGCCCTCAATTTTTTAACTTAAAAAAATCCTAAAATCAAGAATTGTTCTAAATTATTAAAAACAATTTTTTTTAGAAATTATTTTTCATCAATATGATGAATTGCCTCTTTTTTAAACCATCATTTATCAAATTTAAAAACAAATATCTAAGTTTCTTATCTTTGTTTGACTAGTAATCATTTTATTAATCATATAATTGACCTCAACAAAAAAATCAATTGTTAATAGTTGTAATATTTAGTGCTTTAACTTACTTATAAACAAATCATGTCTAAATATAGCGCTTATTATAAATCATATCAATTCAGTATCTGTCATTTACTCTAAAGGTCTAAAATAGCCTTTTTAACAATAATTTAGAAAAATACGGCAAATTAAAATAAGTTCTGCAATTAGAAAATAAATAATAAATAAAAGAATTGCACATTTTAAGTTTTGCAAAATTCAAAACAATATGAATACAATTTAACAAAATAGTATATTGAATAGATCTTTAAAGCTTACTCCAAAGGGCCATTTTTCAAGAACAAAAAAAATCAAATGCAAAAATTTACAAATGTTAACTTTGCCTTTGGATTGTGATTCTGATAGAAAATAGAAAGAAATACCAGCTTTTTATTGGTGCCATTTGCAGTCAAATTGATCATTAACTAAGGTCGCTAGGAACTTTTGAAGATCTTAATTCATTTTAAATTTAATAATTTTAAAAATTAGTTAAAAAAATTAATCAAATTAAATTAAATTAATTAATTTTGGGAAGACTTGCTTATAATCATTAAGGGATTGTTGTTTTAGCATACCGACAAAACTTATTAACATACTAGCAAAACTTTTCAGCATGACATACCTAATATTCATCCCACCATACTTGCATTTTTAACATACCAAACACCTTAATAACATACTATTGTCTGATTAACAAGAATGGAGGGGCTTCCCAAATTTTAACTTGAATCATCTCGGCAGCAAGTGTAAACAGTTCGCCAAAGAGCATTCAAAATGAGAATATTCCCATTTTGAAGATAATAAGTTTTAAAGCTGGAAACGAGATTAAAATTTATCTTTAACTCGCAATTTAAAAATTTTTTTAATCTAAAATATGTGGTAGTAATTTGTGGATAATAAGAAAATTACAAGAGTCTAAAAGTTTTATGAACAAACCCAAGCTTGGTGGTCTGAAAAAATGAGAGAGTGCATCGATAAAAAATTTAAATCATTTTTCTTTAAGCATTTACTCAAATTCAGACTTGTTTTTAAGTCACATTTTAAAGCCTAAGACACAAAAATTTAAGTCAAAGTCATGAAAAAAAAAAAAACTTGACTTAAAAAAAAAAAAAAAAAAATTTAAGTCATTGACTTGACTTGACTTAAGACTTGTGACTTAAAAACAACTCTGCTTAAATTTAATATATTTTTTATGTAAAATTTTATATTTATTTCAAAAATTCAGCATACAGTTTTTTCATTGTTTTAAAAAGGCAAGTATTTTTTTCAGCAAAAAGTGTGCTAATAATTGATTAATGCTGGGATGAAAAACAGGTATGCTGAAAAGTTTCGTCTTTTGGTCAAGTAGACCAAAAATAATTTAATTTTAAATCTTGAATAACATTTTTAATGATTTCGGTTTTTTTGCACAATATAAAATAAAAGCTTTTTTATTTAAGTTAAAAAGACTTCTAGCGTTTAAGTATTAGTAAGATTTAATATCATTTTACGTCGAATATTTATCACTTATTTATCACTGATTGACAATGTGTTCTGGTAGACTACCATGATCATTTTGGAAGACTTGAGTTCTAACCTTTTTGAAAATTACTCTAATACTTTAAATTGACCTTTTTCATTTTGATTTTGATTTAAAAAATTTTAAAATATAATTTGAAATTATGAATCAAATCTCAAACTTTATTTGAAATTGTTTTTACTATTTTTATGTTCAAACAAATTTAATGCATTAAGTTGCATCAGATATCAAGGTCTGATAAACTCTGCAAATTTAGCAGAAATTAAATTGAAATAAAACTGATCGTAGTGTATTTTGCAGAGATTTTGCACATCATAAGCAGACTTTCACATTTGATGCAACTTTGAATTTTGCATTATGTTACATTCACGGAACTAATTTTAAATAAAATATTCCAAGTTTATTATAATTATTCCAAAATTTTATTATGTGACCAAAAAAAGGATAATTAATATTCTGAACAAAAAAGCACCAAACTAATAAAAAAAACTTTTTTAATAAAAAAAAGAAAAATTTTTTTATTAACCAAAGTACTTTATTTTTGTCTCATTTATTAGAACAGACCCAAAATCTTCTTTTGATCATCTTTACACCACATTTTTCCCAAATTCTTTCGATTTGGCCGAATCTTTGTCTTTTTGAAGCTGACGCCGCTTTCATCATCTGAGCCTATACCTTTTGGAATTGTGTTTGAAACTTGAATTTTTTTTGTCACTTATTCCAGTGAACCCATTGTTGTTTTAAGTTGATGCTTTTTTCATTTATTGAATTGGAATATCCCTACCTACTGAATCAAAACTTAATTTTTTCTTACGAGCAGCAATTGAAATCACATGATGACACTTGTAATGTTTTAACCAGTTACTCAATGTCCAATTTTTTTCAACATATTTAACTCGTATTAAACTAAAGATACTTTCGAAATTTTGCTAAGATTTTGATTTGAAATTTTACTTTCTTCTTTTGTAATTTCGTTTTTGTCACAAGTTTGGAGATAGTAGCACTTGCCTTCTTAGTAATGTAAGATTATTTTGTTGAGTGAATTCTACATGTAAGCGACAGCTAAGTCTGTTATAATTATAATGGGATAATCATGAACAAGAATAAAGAATCGGAGGACGTTCGATTGACCACTTCTTCAATATATTATCGTGGCACTCATTTACAAATGGAATTATTCCAAGTCTTTTTCAAAAATGCACCAAAAAATAATTTAATTTACATAATCAAAATTGATAATGGGAAAACCGTGTTATTGTAAAAGTAGGGGTAAAAACAATCAATGATAAATTAAATAAGAGATTTTTAAACTATTTGATAATTTTTTTACATAAACACATATGATATTCTTGTTCCTTAAGAGTCTAAACTAAAATAAAAAAAAATCGTAAAATCTTTTAAGCTGATCTTTTATTTTTAAATATTCTGTTAAGCTGATTGGTATCAACATGTTCAACGGTATTAATCTAGAAAAATAATGCAATAATGCAAATTGATAAATAATAAAAATCAATAAACTTTTAATTTTTCACAATTTATTTTAAATTTTATTTAGAAAAAAAAACTCGAAATATTTAAAATTCTAAAAAATAAAATTAATATCTAATTAAATTTAGCGTTACAATTTAAATATAAATAGTTCTCATTAAAAATGAGAAAAAAGTCAATTTTAATGTGGACATATTTTATTTTAGAATAAAAAAATTTAAAAAAATTAAAATCAAGTACATATTAATTAAAGACTGTAAATAATTAGTCCAATTTTTATACATTAAACAACTAGACTTGATTCGGAAATAATATGTTCAAATGTTGTAAACTAATCGGCTTTTTGTTTTACATTCGAATCACTTTGGCTCATTAGCTTATCGTTTCGTAAAAAACTGTCACTAGATTCGGCAACTCTTCCGTTAACATACTGGCTCTCAGACATTTTAAACTTCTTATAGAGATGATAATTCTCATTTTTGTGGTCAGTTAATTCACTATCTGACACAGAAGATTTAACATTTGATAAATTATTACTACTTGCCAAATTTGCCGACTCTTCACCATACATATTCTCTTTTAAAACCGAATTTTCACAATCTGTTTCCTCATTCTTAATGTCGCCCTTAATCAAATCATTCGGAGCACTTTTCTGCTCGTACATACATTCTAATGAACTTTTGCTCTCGCCAATATTTCTTACTTCAGGTTCACTTTTTTCAGCCTTCAAAAGACTATTTGGATCATATTTGTTCTCATTTGGTTCATTTTTTTCAATCCTTTGACCGCTGAAATAGCTTCCATTTTCCATTTTCATGCTGTCATGCAGCGAGTCGTTTATCATCTGAGACGGATTTGTTTCCAAATGATTGGAAATGACCATTTGGTGTTTGGACAAGTACAAAGACTCGACCATACTGGACGAGCACTGGTCCGACTTCAAATTTTCGCCATACTGGTTCATGACATAATTTTGGCTCATGTCAGACGGCTGCACGGTTCTATCATTGATCAAAACAGTTGGGATCATCACATGATTTTCATAGTTATTTGACTGGTATTCATCGTTTTGGCTCATTGGGTTGAAAAAACTTGTCTGTCCCATTGAAATCATGGTTCCGGGAAACATTTGATTTGTCAATTGTGGCGAATTTTGAACTGCTGTTGGCGAACTGGCTTTAGATTTTTTCAGCTTTTGCGACTTGTTTTTTGAGGAATCATTCGAACTTGATGTGTTTGGCTGACTGGTGGAGTTTTTTTTTCTTTTCCGGGTCTGAATGCCGTCTTTTTTCATGGTTATGGGTCGGTTCACACTATGAAGCTTGTAGTATAAACCGCATGCGTTGCACACTGGATCTCCGTCGTTGTTACGACGCCACAAGGTCGTAATGGCTGTGTGACAATTCGCACACTCTAGACCGCTTCGGGTCCTAGTAGCAGACTAATAAATATTAAGAAATTTCATTCAAATAATTATTGATTTTTATTTTTAAACTTACAACTCTTCTGGGTTGCTTTACGGGCCGATTGGAGCCGTTCATCTTGCTGTAAAGCCCGCAGGCATTGCACAAATAGTGACCGGTGCCGTCCCGTCTCCACAACGGAGTCGACACTGCGCCACAGTTAACACACTCACGTCCTTCTGTGTAATCAGCAATAAAACCATCTAAAATTTAATAATTAAAAAAAAACTCAAAAAAAATGTTAAAATGCTCAACTACCATTGTTGCCAAGTTCCATCTGTTCGGACACATTTGCCTGGCTCTCTTGCAAAAAATTAGGCGGAATGTTTTTTGGAGACCAAGAATTTCTGTGTGCCGATGACTCTGCATTATTTTTCATGCTGCTAATAGACTTGTTATTATGGAAGCTAGAATTCATCGGTTTGTTCGTAACAGAATCGTTAGTGCTTAAATTTATGCTGTTTAGGTCGTTTCTTTCGTCTATGTGGTGGTAGGCAGGGTGCAAATTGTGACCTAGACGCGCAGCTAGAGGAAAATTCGTTTGCTCACCGCCAGAAGAAGAGCTGTTTTGATTAGAGGAATTTTGATATGCTGAAATGTGACTTGATTGAATGTCTACCAAATTCGGCGGCATAAATGAATAGCCAAACGAGTTTGGCTGTGGATTTAAACTCAGACTAAACTGTTGGTTTGATTGGTTTTGGTTAAGAATAAGCTGAGGAATTGTGGACGATGGATAAGAGCTTGAATGTGCCTGAGACAAATGATGGTGCTGGTAGTTGTCGTTCTTGTTAGCGTAGATGAACGCTGGCACTGAGCTATTTGGATTGTTTGACGGAGTGTTGTTCTCGGGCTCGTTAGTTCTCAAATGATATCTTTGTATTTGGTTAACGCCTGATAGTTGTATCTGGCCATTTCCAGGCTGTATATTGTAATTCTCTTCATCGTAAGCTATGTCTGAAAATGGTATCAGTTGATGGTGGTGAGGATTGTATGCATGACTAGAATTCGAAAATGGCACTCTGTAGTTTGTCAATGGAGTATAATCTTTAAAAAATAAATTTGTTGAAATCAAACAAAAATTTTGTAAAATGAATGAGGATAAATTAATTTTTTTAAAGTCATTCAGATAGAAATATTTTTAAAGAGAAAAGAAAATTTATCATTTTCGTAATACGGTTGATTTAGTAACAAATGGATTTAAAAAGTGTTTTTTTATTCAATTCAATCTTCCAGATTATAAAAAAAAAGATAAATGTAATTTAGTTATTGATCTTTTAGATAGTAAAATTTTATAGTACAAAAAAATAAATTCTAATAATAATTTTAATAAAGAATGAAAAGATAAAAACACACATAGAGAAATCTAAAATGTTTTTTGATGTGTCGATCAAACTTTTTTCAATCCTTAATCAAAAAATTTTGTAAAATTGTTCATAAATATTGCTTTCGAATAAAAAATAATTTTCATTTTATAAATAGAATAAAAATTATAAATTATCCAAGATTCAGTCATTGTGTGACTGTTTTTAAAATCAGCTTGAATTAAGATGACTATCAAGCAATTTCATAATTTCCACTATGAATTTAATGTAAAAAGTTTAAAACTGATTGTGAAGATTTTTTTTTTACTTTAATGATTTGAAATTCATAAAGTTTTAAAAAAACAAAATTTAATTTGCAAAATTAGTTTTAAAATTGTAAAATTGTTTTTTCCTTTTGCATTAGAGTTCACAGTGTCAATTCGTTTGCGATTTATGCTAAAATCAATCATAGAATTTGCAAATTACTGGATTGAAAAAAAGTGAAAAATTTTTAAAAAATTTGAATCAAAGATAAAAAAGTTAAATTTTCCGTAAGAAATACTCTATTAAAATTGTGAAATTTTCATTAGATCTGAGCCTTGCGATTTAACATTCATCTTGAACAAAAAAATATTTGTAATATGGATTAGGTACCTCGAATTAGATATTTTATTAGAGAAAAACTTTTTTAAGGAAAACTTCTATTTTATTATAAAAATTAAATAAACAAGGTTCTATGGTTCGTGGAATTACGAATTTGAAAATAATTAAGAAGTAGAATACTCTGGGGAATATTAAATTTTGATTAAAAAATAGTCTAGATAATGTGGATTATGGTCCCTAAAATATAAAAATAGTTTATTAATAAGATTATTAAAGGAAATATTGATTTTAAATGAAAAAAATTTAAAAGAATTAAAAATTCGACAAGGCTCTATAAATTGTGGTACCTTAAATTGAAAAAAAAATATTTTTTAAAGAAAATTAAAACCGTATTTCCTTGTACGATATTGCAGCTTCATAATTCGAAATACAACTTTAGCACATTCAATAAATACCATCTCGCTAATGTTAAAAAATTCTCAACTGGAGCTTCCTGTGCCAAAGTCGTGTTTTTAATTTAAGAGGGCGGTAAAAGTCAAGTTTTTTTAATAATATGCATGGTAAATTGCAGCTTGAGTTTCAAAGGAATAACGCATTTGATGCTGCACCGTAAATTGAGCAGAAAAGAGATTCGAAAAACTGATATTATTTTTCAGTTCTTTTAAGAAATTTTCTATCACTAGCGCAGTTTTGAATCTGTGAAATTTTGGACTTTACTTTTACCACCCTCTTAAATTAAAACACGACTTTGGCACAGGAAGCTCTAGTTAAGAATGCTTTAACATTCGCGAGATGGTATTGTTGCCTGCGTCAAAGTTGTATTATGAATTATGATGCTGCAACATCAATCAAGGAAACGCGGTAAATGATTCCTTCATTTAAAATATTTTATTAAATATCGTTAAAAGAAGAATTATTTTTAATGATAAAAAAAAATAAAACAAAAAAAAATAGAAAGGTTCTAAAGATTGTGGTACCTTAATGTAAAAAATTAATTTCATCAAAGAAGATTACTTAAGGAATTCTTAATTTTAAATTAAAAAAATTTAAAAGAAGAATACACAGGGTAAAACTAAATTTAATAAAAATAGACTAGGCTCTATAGATTGTAGCACTTTTAATTCAAATAAAAAAGAGAGAAAAAAAATTACTGTTAGAACTTTTGAATCGGTTTCGATCGTCATCCGACTCATCACTATTGATCTCATTATTAGCATTGGCAAAGTTGATCTGAGACGGTTGATGAAACTGGTTGGCAAAATGTTGCGACTGATTTTGAGAGTAGGAGAAATGAGCTGAATTTTGATGTAGATTGTGAACACCTGAAGCCTGTGAATTAGGGTACAAATCGGCTACATTGTTGGTCATTTGATAAGCCTGGTTCGAATTGGTGATCAAACTTTGCAGGCCATATTGCTTCAAAATGTTGCCGTTGACAGTGGCCAGTGACTCGTCTGAAAAGTACTGACCGGGATGAACGGGCTTGGGGTTTTTGATTGCCTGAGTGGTGGGCGACTGGTTTTGGGGCGATTTGTGATCGGTTTCGGACGGCCGATTCGAAGGCGACAGTCTCGATTGCTTGTCCATTTTATCCCCCAACGAGGACTCAAACGATGTGCTTGAAAACTGTGACGAAGGCGACAATGAAGATGGCAGGGATGGATTCGAATCTGAATAGCACTTGGTCGAACTCAACTTGTACCATGAACTCTCGATTTCCATTAGAAAACAACCGCTTTGGCTCCGGCTTCTCTCTCGGTTGGTTCCAAGACTTGTTCTATTCAAAGCAAAAATGAAAAGTTTATTAGGACTAATTACTCAAAAAAGGATGTAGATTAGTAGAGATTTTAATTTTGTTCTTGTTGTTGGTTTATCTCGACTAAGATTTATCTACGAACCAATTTAATTGCCAAAATGAACCCTAAATTTTGATAAATTTGAATTTATAGATTAGATATTGTGCCAAATAGTTAGCATATATCAACAGTGTATGTGCCTAATTAAATTGCAATTTAGACCTTTAATTTTCTGACTTTGACTAATCGATGGATGGCTCTATTTTGAAATTAATTGAAATATTCATTTAGGCAAAATTTTGAAATTTTAGAGATAATAATCCGAGCTTCTTGCAAAGTGGTATTAGTTTTTTCTCTTTCTTAAATTTGAACAATTTTTGTCACAAGATAAAAGAATGGAAAATTTTATTATCTTCGACTCCAAATTGGCTCAAATAGAATTTCTTGTTCAAATAAAGCTTTATCACAATAGAGTAACATTAAATTTAGAATTGTCATATTTTTTCGCTCGCTCGCTCTTATCTCTTATCTTTAGTCGAAACAAAAAAAAAGGTGCATGGAAAAATTCTCATTTTTTTTCTTTATTTAGTTATTAAATAATAAATTTTTTCAAAATAATAAAATGTTTATTTTTTAATTGTTTGTTGACTTAGTGATAAGAGCGAGCGAGAGAGAGAGAAAAAAAATGTTGAATTTTCATACACATACAAAAATAGAGCTCTACCTTTTCGAAGTATCGATCTACGAGCTAGTTTTTAAATGAAATAAAAAAAGATAAAATTCGAAGACCATAAAATGAAATGCTTGACGAAGACAAGTTGAATTTTTTTTTTTTTGAAAAAAAAACGTTTCAAGTTTTTTAGTGCTCTCATTAATCAAAAAAAAACTTAAATTCTAGGTTTTAAAATAAATAAACAATTTTTCAAAACCAATTTTTTTTCAAGTTCGACTGTGTTTATTAAATTTTCAAGTGTTTCGAGATAAAAAAAGATAGATAAGAACAGTTTGATTTGGTTTCAAAATGTCTTTTTCGGCCAAAAAGTCCGAACAACATAAATGTACCTGCTCTCTTAGGCCTTTGATTTTAAAATGAAAAAACAGACAAATATTTAGCTCTAACGATTTGTAAAAAATTAAATAAAATTTTTGAAAGAATTATTCTCTTTTTTGTTGAAATTAAAAAAAATCAAAATGAAAAAACAGACAAATATTTAGCTCTTACAATTTGTAAAAAATTAAATAAAATTTTTGAAAGAATTATTCTCTTTTTTGTTGAAATTAAAAAAAATCAAAATGAAAAAAATACTGTCCACGACCCTATGCTACAAACATTTGCCAACTATCTTCTAAATTTGAACGTAACATTTAATGTTAGACATGATTAAGAGAACAATTTAATATTCCATAGATGGCTTGACTTACGTAGCGAATTTGATTAAAAAAGCTCTTATTTCAAATTCAAATTCAAATTCAAATTAAATTTAAATCCCGGTCTCAAAATTGTTGATTTGATGTTTCTCTTGTTTTTGTCGAGTTGAGTTTGAAGCGTTTTCTAAGCCAATGAAAAAAATAATTTCATAAATTTTAGCTCGATCAAATAACCAATAAGAAACTCATTATAAATTATACTCGACTCAATTTAACAAAATTATTTACTTTTTTTTTTATTTTTTCATTTTTTGTTTTGCTGCACTCGACAAACGAGTAAGAAACAAAGCCGGGTGATTTATTGCTAATTTTCAATAAAAAAAAAAAGAAAAAAATTTAAATATAAAAATTCAAATAATTTTTTCAATAAACTAATAAAATTACAACTATAATAAATTTTATTATTAATAAAACCCAAAATGAAAGAGAAAAAAGAAGAAGAAGAAATTTGTGTGCGTGTGTGTGTGTGTTGGGGTCATTTCGGAAAGAGATGAGAAAAAAAGTAGAATGACAATGCGGTGGTTATCTGCGGAAAAGTCGCCTAGAAAAACTCGGCATTAATCATAAATCTAAATTTAGTATAGCATTCAATGTTTGCTCTCATAACAAAAGGTATGCTCAATTTAGATAAGAAAATTGACAAGCTTGATTTAAATATACGTTTAATGGCACATTGTGTCTGAATAAAAATCCCAAAATTATAAATAAATAAATCAATACACAATTTAGAAAATAAATATTGGAGATCAGTTTTGTTTTAATTAATAGACTTTGATAAGAGCAGAGCAAACTTAGAGCCAAGTTTTGATCGAGTACGCACAAGGAAACAGGTTAATGATGCTGCAAGGGCTTTAGAAACACGACAAAAGCTCTATGTCAACAAACAATTGTTTTGATACTTTTTAAACTGATTAAAGTCTAAAATTGCATAAATTTGACTCTATTTGGCTAATGACAAGTGCAAACGAGCTCTAAGCACCATGAAAAAATATATTTTTCATGTTGACTATTTAAAGTGTTGAGGAGAGGAAAAAAATTAGACTCCAAACACTTGTATCATATTCGCGATGATATTAAAATTTATGAAGTTTGCTTCAAAAATAGAATTAAAATTTAATGCTATCAACATTTAAAATTAAGAAAAAAGAATAGTTAGAGAGAGAGAGAGAGAGAAAGAGAGAGTTGAAATTTAGTATTTGAATAAAATATTTTTTGAATTAAATTTTAAAAGCCTTCGAAAGCCAATGGGCCAACAACTTATTAAATTAAATTCTTAAATATTTACTCTTAAATTTTAGAAACAAAGCAAAACACACACTCGCCTAGTTTAGCTTAATGATACTTGCTCTATTATGCGGTCAAAATACCGAGAAAAAAATCTACAAAAAAAAAGCCATAAATAAACACTCAATTATACGGATTATTGCTTAGGGGTCGACTCTGCCAGCCTCTTGAGCCTAGTCACTTTAAAATTTAATTTTAGTCCATCTTTTCTGTTCTTTAAATAAGTAAAAAAATTTTTCAATATGACAGAAAATAAAATTTAAATGTCCAGTCATCACTTGTTTTTTTTTTTATTAATTAAAAATAATAAAATTTAGCTCTTACCCATTTTGAGCTGCTTTGTCCAACTGTTTGTTTCCGCACGTCCATTGTCAGTCCAAATTAAAAAATATTTGACTAAATTTTTTTTTTTTTCTAAATTTGATCCATGTTGGTACATTTGTAGCGCTTTTATATGAGCCCATGTAAATTTCTAATCTAAACACTAAAAATTTATCAGGAATAACAAAAAATTTAATAATTAAGCATTGTACGCTTTTGGATAAGATAAACGAACCAATAAATATCAAATTGATAAAAGTTTTTTATTTTATTTTAAAAAAATGCACTCTCCATTAGCACCCATGCACACACTCACCCATCTAGGTGAATTCCAAAGAACAACATTTGATCATTTGAATAGAATTTGAAAATCCAAAGACCGATTCTAAAATAAAATGGCAAGAACAGTTCTATTTTCCATCACAACTTTAATCTTTAGATTTATCTAATCATCGTTTGGCGAGAATAGAAGATAAGATAAAGTGAGCAGATATTGAAAAATTCAATAGTTATCCCCTAATTAAACATTTTGGATTTTTGTTTGCTTGTAAATGATCTTTGAAATTGTTATCTTAGAAAAAATTTGAAACAGATTTTGCATGAATAACTTTCATGGCTTTTAGATAAACAGCGTGAAGAATACATTTTTTGAAAGCGAACATTCTCGTTCTTCTCACTTTTTAGGAGAAACTAATGCTCAACAAAAAAGCCCGTATTTATAGTAATCATCCTAATCATATAATGATAAAATTTAAGAAAAGATTTAAATATATAAATTATAATTACTAATTTATCGTAATCTTTTTTAGATAAAGATATCACTTGATATCAAAGATAGATAAAGTGTAAAATAGTTTTTTGTTTTGGTACAAAAAAAACTTTTTTTTTCTTTTTTTCTTTTTGCAGCTATTTTTTGATTTGGAAATAAAAAATGGAATCAAATTGAAATTTTTAAATAAGACTTTTGGCTCGTGATGATGTCTGAGTTTGATATTAGAGTTTATTTTTGACGATAGTAAAGCTAATGTCAAATCGATTTGGATATTCTGCTTTTGAATTAAAGCCTTATCGTCCGACTTGTTTTAAATTCATTGAAATTTAACAACTGTTATCATTTTTACCTTTAAATTCAAGCTGTATCTAATTAACCTTTTGTTTAGAACAAATATAAGCCAATTTTTTTATGGCTAATAATCAAACTTAATAAAATATTCCTTAATTTTCAATTGTTTTGCTTCATTTACAGATTTGTTAATTTTTTAAATTTAGAGTGCTTAAGAAATTGATTTATCGCGATGAATGATATGCTACATTTAGAGCTTTAAGCAGGTGTTTATTAATGGAAACTTCAATATTTTGCCGTGTTTAGTAGTAGATAAAAGTTTGTTCTTTTTTGTTTGTTTTTTTTCAAAGTTTTTAAAAATCAAAAACTTCAATTAAAAATGCAAATTTTATTTATATTAGCATCATTTACAGCCAATACTAAAAAAAAATAAAATTATTCTGCTCTTTTCTTTTTTTTATTAATTCCTAATTTTATGGCTAAAATAAAATAAAACAAATTGATTTAATATGTGAATTTACAATTGATAATTTCTTCAGCTTGGTCAAAACAAATAGTTATTTATTCATCAGAACCTTAAATTTGATGACATATGTGGTAAAAAAGAAGCTTATAGTGCTAAAGGATGCGGATTCAAATCCAAATTGAATACAATTGTTAGTTTGGAAACAAATTTCTTGTCGGATTTTTTATTTAGCTCTATCATGCAGCTTATTATCGCATAAGAGCTTATGCAGTCCTCTCGCGCAATAGTGACTTTTTCAAAATTTGACATTTCAAAATAATAATATTTAATTAGTAATTTTTTTATCAAATTTAAATTGAAAAAATTTTAAAACAAAATTATATAAAAGTTAAGACTGTTTGATTGTGTAAATATCATTTAGTTTTCCTTTTCAAAGCTTTTGAAAATTTATCTTAAAATTTAATACCTGATAATACGTAATTAAATTGCTCCTAAAAATTAATAAACTAAGAAAAAAGAATTTTATTAAACAATTAACAATAAAAATGATTTAAAAAATAAAAATAAAATAAAAAATATACGCGAAATTTTATTTATTTATTTAAAAATTTTGAAAATCCAGCGTTCGTGAGAATGAGAAAAATTATTCTTTTAAACCCTCATGTTAGCGTTATTTTGATTTTACAATAATTTAATAATCTATAATTAAAAAAAGTATCAATTAAATTTTTGAAAATATTTTCTATTTTTATTTCTATGTGCCTACTGCAAAAAATCCGAAAATCTTTTTTGACTATAGCAAAATAAAGTTTAAATTTAAAAATTTAAAAATTGGTTGCATAAAATTTGTGTAAAAATTCTAGAAAAGGGCTTTTAACTTGTTGCATATTTTCTTCAATTTTACTCTTGAAAATAATGCTTTGTTAATTCCTACAGTAATAAAATGCAACTTATGCCAAAAAAAAATGACTCTTATGGATATGGTGATAATATTGTTGAGTTTTGGTTTGAATATTTTTAAAATGAGAATTAAGATTTAGAAAATTAAGAAAGACTGGAAAGGCAAAAAAGTTAAATAATTATTAAATCGAAGATTTAATTGTTTTTGATAATTTTTAAAATAGAGATCCACATCTAACAACACGAAAACCTAGCGTTTTTAGACAAAAAGGAAAATCAAACTAGAACCATAATTTTTTTTGAAATTGTACGCAAATTTACTTTAGTTGAAGTAAAATTTCTTTTGTCATTATATCTTTAAAATTATAAAAGAAATTTAATTTTTCATATTTTTTTTTACAAAAATTTAAACATAATTAAAGTTGTTTTGGCACTTTTTAGTTTTTTGTCAATTCACGTTTATTTATTTTAAATTTTAAATTACAAAAGAAAATCTCAATAACATTGATTTTTTCCTTTTTACGTAAATATACGTCTATTAGCATAAAATTACGTAAAACTACCAAAAATGCATTTATTACAGCAGCACTGTATCAAAATTAAGTATTGCAGGATTTGAAAACCTAAAATTAACTAATACCAGGTTAAAAAATAGCTTTAGGAATATTTGAAAGTTTGATTGAGTAGAAAATTGGTTGCCAAACGAGTTAACTCAAAATAGCATAATTCGATGATTCTATAACTTTAAGAACAAAAATAAACCATTATTTCAAAAAAAGATTTTCACAACCAAAAAAAAATTCCTGATCAGAAGTACTCAATTTTTGAAAATTGAATAAATTTATTTATAAATCAAATAAAAAATTATTTTTACACTAAAAAAAAAGGTAAAAACCTTTTGACAACAAAAAATCTGCTTTCTACACCCAAAAAATTTTTAAAAGCACCAAAACCATACTTGACTCGCATTTTGTGATTAACTGCTCGTTTACAAATTGTACAAGCTACCAGTTCTGATTTTGGGTACGAAATTGGGTTAGGATTTATATTCATTTTAATTAGAAAACTTAGAAATTAATTCGAATGAAAGAATTTTCGGCATAATTGTTCCTTTTTGAAATGCTTTTTTCCTAATAGTTTAAATATTTTAAAATTTAAAATGTTTTTTGCATGTATGAAAATAATGTAAAAATAAAATAATCGTAAAAATAAAGTTCTTTTGAAAAAGAGCAAAACACCCAAAAAAAAGACTATCACAACGGTTTGGTTGTGATAATCTTTTTTTTGGGTGTAGAAAGCAGATTTTTTTTGTGAAAACACGACATTCCTGAGTAACAAATTTACTCTTTTTATTTAAAAATTTTTTACCCAATTTTTCTCTTACATTTATAATAAGACAATATTAAAAAATACGTAAATTTAAAAAATTTTGAGCAAAAATTTATTTTACAACTAGAAATCTAAATTATCTTGAATAGTCATTTTTGATTTTAAATTAACAATCAATTACTTTGTTAATTTAAAATTTTTTGGTCGCATTAGCTTTTTTCTTGTTCTTCATTCATCGAGATCTTTAAAATTGAATGATTCAAACCATTTGCTATAATCAGAATTCTTAAAAACTTTGATTTTAGTTAAATGCCAATTTCTTGGGTACTTTCAATAATTTTATCATTTTTTCCAAAAGAAGATATTTTAGACGTTTTTTGGAACAATTTCATGATTTAAAATTAAAGTTTACTTTAATATGAGCAAAAACAAATATCTAGTGACTTTATAAAAATTTTTTGTTTAAATAGCCATGTGACTTTTTAAGAGATTAAAAAAAGCATCGGATCGCATAAGTGGTTAGTTATTTTCAAAAGGTTCCTCTCGTATTAGTTTCGATGAAACCACTCTACTAAGCCGACACAATATTATTTCACTTTGGAATTAAATTTAAATTAAATTTTTAAATCAATAAAATTTTTTGTTGTTGTGAAATTCTCTTTGTATATGACAGATTTTTGAAAAAGTTTTAATATTTAGCATAAAAAATAATTTGTTATTCAAATCACATGATCACATTTAAGTTTTTAAGAATTATGTGAATATTTTCAGAAATTAATGAAAAAATTTTAATATAGCATAAATCAAATTCTTAATTTGTGATTTTTTTTAATGAAAACTTTGTGACAAAACCAAAGTTAAAAAAATACGGGTCATAACAGGAGAAAAATTTTCTTACAAATGCAAAATTACTCTTAGACAGAAAGGATACTAAAAACACGCTTATAAAAGTAGATGATTTTCCCCGCATAGTTTTCAGTTACCAAAACTATGCGGGAAAAAACTGGTCTAATTCAGAGATGTTTAAAAGTCCCAAAAAAAAGTCCAAGTCCGGACTTAATTAATTAGACCAGAGTTGTTTAAAAGTCACAAGTCTTAAGTCAAGTCCAAATTATTTTTTTAATTTGCTAGATCAAGCTTCATTTCAAAAAATTTATATACTCTTGGGTTGTCTAATGCAATGGATTTGCCAAATATCAAAATTTTAAAGCCTGAAAGAAAATAAAAAAAAAAAGTCCGGACTTGGACTTGACTTGAGACTTGTGACTTTTAAACTGGTCTAATTCAAACTCATTCAAATGCTCAGACAACTACATCTTGTGCACTTGAGATTGAGAGGGAAATATAATAGGCCATGGTGAATATTTATTTGAAAGTAAATTCTCATACTTTTTTGAAAATTAAATAAAATAATAAAAATACCTTTCAATATAAAAAAGAATAATCAAATATATTCAAATGATTAAAACTAAACATACATAACCGACCTGAATCATATATTTTCTTTTTTGAATTTGTAAAGACATCGAAAATTTTGAGCAAGATAACTTGAATAACACACACGTGGACTCGTGGTCAAGCCACCGGTCAGCCAACCATAATCTTTTACTATTTAAAATTAAAAAATTGTAAAAATATAATATTTTTTATGAATATTTTTTTACAATATTTTTTTCATTATATCATCGTTCCTTAAAATCTTTTTTTGAGGAAATTAATTGATATCTTTAATTTTTTAAGTTTATTTATTTTCCTTTTTTAATTAAAAAAAATAATCTCTTTAATCGAAGTTATTAATTTCTCCAGGAGAATAATCAGTTTGATTTATTCTTTTTGTGAATAATACTTATCTATTTTATTTTCCTGATATGTGGTTTAGCGTGAATTTTTGTATCGTTCGGATAAGATTAATTCTGAAAAGCGGGAGACTTTTATAAAAAATCATAACCACATGAGTGATTTAGATTTTTAATTTTTTAATTCTGAATTGCTCATTGATAATTATTCTCCACTGGTTGATTATCAATGGGTGATTACAAATATTCAACTGATCATCTACTTCAATAAATTTTAAAAGGATCAAGAGTTTTGCAAATAGTAAAAAATTAAATTATTTTTTAATTTTATCTATTAAAAAATCTACAAATCATGAAACTTGAAAGGATCCAGAAACGATTAGTCTGGTTATCTAAATATTACATAATTTTGTAGTAAAAAAATGTTATTAGGGGGAAAAATTCAGTGAACATTCGATTAGAAAATTTACATAAAAAAATAATAGAAAAAAGATGATCTTAGAGCTCGTTCCGATTGCTTTCTTTTCAAACCATAATGTTTTTTTTGGTATTAAAGTTCACAAGAAAATTGCTAAAAAATAGATAATTCGAGTTAAAAATGAACTAAATTGGCTATTAAAATGAAAAATATATAAATAATAGAATAATTAGAAATTGGCATTGTGAAATTTAATACAAACATTTCCAAATTACAAAAATAATTTTCTTTTTCATTAATTTAATTTAAATTGACAAAACTGAGCTTTTCAAAATTTGATGACGAAACAACATGAAACAAAATATGTTTCACAAAATTCAACAAAAAAAGATAAATTTTAATGATATAAAAAATATCAATATTTTGGAATTTATTAATTTCTTGTCTCGATGATCTATTCAAATCAGATTTTTTTTTGCATTTTGTAAATTTTTTTTATTTAAATGTTAAAATTGTGTCATCGTTACAATTGTAAAAGTTTAGTTTTTCATTTTTAAGTTAACATACAATTTGATTAAAAAAAATCAATTTATTGGGAAACATTCATTTAAATTTTTTCTTAAATTGAACTGTTAAATGAAACATTGTTTTATTCACCTTTTAAAAATTACAGAAAAATCTTTAGTTCAAAAGCCATAATTTTATTTATTAAGAATTTAGATTTTGTTTCGAAATTTTTGTTTGTAAATTCACATTGCCTCATTTAGATTGATTTTGTAAATTTATTCACTTTTTTCTTTTATTCGGAAAATAATTTTGGGTCACTCCAGGGTTCATTCGAATAACATAAGCTCTTATTTTATCTTGGCTGGACATATAGTTTTGTTTTTTTTTACATGTTTTTGATATAGTAAATAATGCCATTATTTTAAAAAATCAATAAAGAATTGAATTTAAATAAAATGTTATTCAGAGTTATTTAAAAGTCACAAGTCAAGTCTAAGTCCGAACTTTTCTTTATTTTTCGAAAGTCCGTGTCAAAGACTTTTATTAAATTTTTTTTAAATTAAAGTCCGAATTTGGACTTTTTTTTAATGACTTGGACTCTAATTTGGGACTTTTAAACTACTCTGGTTTTATTACAAAAATAATGAATACAGGAATGACATAAAAATATTAATAATTTGATCATAATTCAAATTTAGTTCTTTAAAAAAAAAAAAACATTTAAAATAAATTGGTCATTTTAAAAATTAAAATACTTTAATTTATTATGGGAAATATAATTATTATTTTTTCGAATTTTATTTAAAAATTTATTTATCTAGAGAAAATGAACATTAATGCAAAAACAATTAAAAAAAGATTCTAATCCATCAAATTATTTTTATTATTTTGACAGCGTCAATTAAATTACACCTTATTTTGAATTTATTCAGTTTTTAGTTTTAAGTTTTTTAATTCGTTTTACTAAATAATTTCAATTTTTATTTTAATAATATTTTAGAAATAACATTTTTTGAATATACTGAGCTTAGAAATATCAAATGTACATATTCAATTGTTTTTAATTAAAAATTTTATATTTGAAAATAAATTACTATTAATTTTTTTTCTAAACAAAAATTTAAGATGATAATTTTTTTTTTTTTATATATTTTTTAAAGTATTTATTTTTTTTAGAAGTAAAAACAGATTTATTATAATGGTTTATTGATCACACAAATTTTGAATTATAAAAAAGTTAATTAAGTTTGTCTCTTAGAAGCTTGATTGATCTTCGATTTTGAAATATGAAATTCCGAAAATAACCAGAGAAAATAGAAATAATTTTAAAGTTTTTATCAATTTTTTTTTGGATATTTACAATTTATCTAAAATATGATTATATATTATTTTCTGTTGTTAATTTATTCAAAATATCCACATTTTTGATTGAAGCGCCCTTATTAGATAACGGAGTATTTGAAAATTTAATTGTTTTAATTAACTTTTCCATTTAATTACTGAAAAAAATTTAAATTCTTATTTTTTTCTGCAACCTTTTTGTACAATAAAAGCCTTTCTTTTTTAACATTTAAGGATCAAACTTAATACAAGCCCGTTCATTACCGGAACATAGTGGTTTTTATTTTTGTTTTTTATTTTTATTTTCTGTCTATCGTCGCCATCGAATTTAATTGAAATTTCGATCTGTAATTTTATATTTTTAATTTTATTATATCAATTGCTATTTTTTCAACTAATCATTACACTAGTAATGATTACTAAATTGGATGAATGAAACAAAATTCGAATACTTATTCTTTGAAATTTGATAGAAATTAATGCTCTGAGAATTTTTAAGTATGATTATAAAGGTCTATGACTGTGTTACATGATACTTAAAAAGATACAAGTTGTAGTAGTTTTTATTATGCTTTATTTTTCTTTATCTTTTCATTAGATGGTTTCATAAAATCGAAAATATCTAAAATTTTTTTGCCAAATAAACTTCTAATTATATTAAATTAGTATTTTTCACTAACAAAATATCTTTGAATCAGATAAAAAGAATCTCTAGCTTTTAATTGATTTCAAAACTAAGCCAAAGTTTTTTTTTAATTTAATTTAAATTGTGAATTTTCATAAGATTTAAAAGGTGGTGTAGGACAATTCCAAACCGTTTTTTAAAGATAAAAATAGAAATGAACAATTTTATTAAATAATTAAATACTAAAATATACAATATTTAAACCTAGATTTTGACCTGAGATAAAATTAAAAATTAAAACAAATAAAAAAATTAAAAATCAATATGATTGATTATGCACATGTGTTTTAAATATATTTAAGTGATAAAGTTTTCTAATTTCTCCTAATCTGCACTTGCTCTTAGTAATTCGTTGTAAACTGATACTTGATTTTGAAAATAGATAAGGCACGTCCAGTATTTTAAAACTAAATCCAAAGTGAATTGGGAAATTTAAATGCCATTTCAAATTTTGGCACAAATTTAGCCTCTCTCAGGACCATTAAAATTTATTTTATTCAAATTGATTGATTTAATAACAAATTTATTTTCTGATAATGACTAATCAACATTTGTTCGATAGATTTATATCATGATCTTTTCACCTTGCAACAACAAAAATATCTTTAGTTTATTTTCTTAAATTAAAAGATTTGAAGCGCTGAATAGCAGGCCAAACACTTTTGAAATTTTCCTGATTCGGCACCTCACAGTTTTTATCTAAATTTAAATTCTAAATTCAATAAAGCTATCTCAAGTGTTAATAAATGCTTTTCAACACGTTTTTATCATATTATAATAATCAATTTAATAATAAAAGTAAAAAAATCAAACAAGGAATAAATATTTAGATTTTCATTAATTAAATAAAATTCAAAAACAGCATTTCTTTTTTAATTAATAAAATAACTGATAGATACTCCTGACAAACACTGCATTTTGACACTAAAAACTCTGAGCATTTATCTTTAATTTTTAATTCTAAATAGCAGAAGTTAAAAAAAAATTTTGAAAAAAGTTCCTGAAAAAAGGGTTTAAAGAACTTTAAAAAGAAAAAGAAATTTTTAAAAAATAAAAAATTAATGTTATGATTTTATAAATCAGAATGTATATACCATTAATAAAATTTATCATTTTTTTTAATTTTTTTTACTTTGCATCGACTTCAGATTGAGATGAATATAACAAAAATGTTAAGGAGCAGCAAAATATATAACAAATCATGCAAAAGCTACAAAAAGCAATATTTGGATCCAATACCTTTCCGGATCTTTTAATATAGACCACATTTTCAAAATAAAAAATAAATGATTTTTTATCTCTTCTAATATTGTAAATGAGCAATTTCTTAAAATTCAATTCTGTATTTAAAATCATTTTAGTTAATCAAAAATGCTATTGATATTTGGGCGTACACTAGAATATCCCATAATTATTGATTTAAAAAGTAAAGAAACTGGCATTCATGTTCCATAGAAAAATTGTATTTTGTCTTTTCTATTGTTTAATCAAATTACAAAATTAAAATAAAAAAAAATATTTGTTTATTTATCCTCATAATTTTAAAAATAGTTTATTGGTTTAATGACACGGTAAAAGACATGTTTCATGATAAATAAATTTTAATAGAAGTTAAAAATTTAGCAAAAGGAATTTAAAATGGCTCTTGTTACTAAAGTATTACTGTCTTGACTTCAGAAATCTTACTGCATGTTGTACATCCTTCCTTGGTTGTTGGTCCGCTCTCTGTTTTATAGATAATTTCAAATCTTCCTTTTGGCTAATTTTGTTTACAAAAGATAAAATTAAAAAAGTACTCTATTATTTTATTTATTTACAAAAATATAACCGCTTGGTCAGCTGCTCGAAGATTAATCGCCCTTCTTTTGGAAATAAAAATAAAAATAATTAAATATTACAAACATATTTAGACTACAATTTCTTAATTATTTGAAATTTACCCTTTTTGATTAAATATTCTGAAAAAACATCAAAAAATCAATTAACAAATAAATAATATAAAATTGATCATCAATTTATTTAAAACTCTTTCAAAGTATAAACCATCAAAAAGTATCTGCTAAAAAAATCATTAAATTTTTAACTTTATTCTACTTGAATAAAATCACTTTCGAAGTAAATATTTTTTGAATATTTTTTTAAAAAAGACTGAAATTGTCTCAAATTTTCTAAATTACATAAATTTTGAAATTGGTCAATTGATAAATTAACAGTTGGTCCCCGAGCTGGAAATTGGTAATTAATTTCTGTCCTTTGCGACTTAAAAAATTTACATTTTTTTTCAAATAAACTGGTAAGCTAATTGATATCAATTTTTAATAAATTTGTGGTAACACAAAGCTTTATTTCTTCTTTTTTTGTATTCTTTTGAAAAGAGACTCTTTTTTGACTTTTAAATTATTTTTAAACTCAATATTTGAAACAAAGTAAAAATTAAAAGTGAGTTTTACATTTTCACAATTAAATTGGTGTAAGAGAGTCATTTGAGTTGTTCTACAAAAAGTCAAATCAAAACATCTTGTGAAACTGATTTTTCAAAAAAAGTTATTAACTTTTATTTTAGAGCAAAAAAAATTTTTTTTTGAATTATGCATTTAGTGCAGCACCATAAATAAAGGAAAAAATATTAGAATAACTGTATTTATTTTTTGTTTTTTAAATTAAGTCTTGATAAAAAAAGAAAAAAAAATGCTTCTTTTGTTCCGATGGCCATAAACTTGTTCTGCAGAAAAAGCATGGTGCGAAAGTCTGCAGAATTGTACGCTATTTGAAACAGTATTAAAATTAAAACGCAATTAATTGACACATATTATGCAAACTTCCACACTAGATACACAAAAAAATTTCTCTTTGTTTTATCTGCAGAATAAGTTTTTGGCAATTGGAACAAAATGGCTTGGGCATGTACTTAGAATGAAAGAAACACGGATACCAAAAAGAGCCCTTCAATGGACACCTCAAGGGCGACGTAAGGCAGGAATACCAGCAATCACGAAAAAGCTCATCGAAATGGGAATGACATGGGGAGAAGCAAGGGTAAAGGCAAAAGATCGACTTGAGTGAAAATCAAAAGCAATGACCCTAGGCTCCACAAGGAATGAATAAGGAAAAAAGTTGAAACAAAAGCAGTAAGAAAATTTCTTGTAGTCTTGGAAGCTTTGTATGAAATTTTGCAATGCTGATTAAAAATGTCATAGCGTGGGTGATATGTACTTGGGTGCATTAGGGTCAGGTTAGGCAACATGGCACTTTAAATATTTAGGATCAAAAATGGGACTCAAGATTCAAATTGTATTTTCGAATTTCACTTGGCGACAAAATTTCTGAAATTCTAATTAAGAAAAAAACTAGATGTTACATCATTCGATAGCAATTCTTAATCTTATCTATCGAAAGTGAAACGAAACGAAAAAAAAAAGAGAGAAGGAGAAAATGTTTTCAAAATTCTAAGAGTATTATTTTTATCTTTCTATTGACTATCTGAATTTTGTTTATCTCTTAGTGCGAGAACTATTTCTAGAAAAATATACAAAATTTGTCAATATATATAACAACAAAATCCAACTATTCTTTATCTCAAATCTAAAATTCAACTATTTCGGAACGATATCTGCAATTAATTAAAACGAGCTTTAATTGTTCAAATGAAGAGAATAGGGCTCCGCTTGGAAATTAAACAGGCCATCTAATTTAAGCAAATTTTTCAAAGAAAAAAAGATTAGTTTTTAATTACATTTATTATTTTGATTAAAATTAAAATCATTAAAAAAAAAAACAACTTGTAGTGTTATCTTTGAGCTTAATTTTAATAGACAAGTTTTCAATTTGTATCTTTGACTAAATGAATTAGTAGGCCTTTGCTTTAATTAGCCTCGACACTACCAGCAATTAATTCGATACCCCCTCTCTCTCCCTCTATTAATATTCAAACATTTGTTGCTCAAGTGTCAAAATTTGGCAGAAAATTAAAAAACAGGTACAACTTTTTTGTGTTCAATTTTTGTTATCTTCGAAGTGAATTTAAATCATGCGCTTAATTCCGTGGCCCATTTGTCTTATCTGGGCACTGCAACTACTAAAAATTATTTTTGTTGTGTTCGGAGAATTAGAATTTGCTGGTATCGGTGTAGATCTCATTTCGAATCAAATGCCACAAGCTTTGATCGGAGGGGAGTACCTGCAGCGCGCATATTTGTGCGCAATTTTGCAAATAGTTTGCAAACACTCAATTAATTCGGCAAGGTTAATTGCTAGTGGAAAAGAGAGCTAGTCAGTTGGGCATTGCTGGCTGCACAAATTTGAGAGCGCTGTGACACAAAGAGAGAAAGTAATTCAGAGGCTCAGGTTTACTTTCGATGTGAGCGTGTAATCTAAGCGCACAATTAAAACGCTCAATTTCCGTCTTTTATTTCAAACAAAAAAGAATTCTAATTTTTTTATCTTTAAGACGTGGAAACCTGAACATGTAGCTAGGAGACGCATCAAACAAAAATAGCAAACCTGTTCTGAGAGCTAGTCTTGCTCGAGCTGGAATACCATTCGAGTTTGTTTGCATTTTTGGCTCAGCTATAAAAGCCAATTGCCAATTTGAATAGCTGCAAAATAGATAAACTCGAATTGGAAGAGAGAGAGAGAAATGCAAGTGTTCATGTGTGTGTGTGTGTAGGCCAATGAATTTTTTTCTACTAATTAACTTGATTGGTTCATTAGGCTCTAGAATAAATTTCTCTATCTAGGCCAATTATTTTGCTTTGCTGCTTATTCTATTAAAACGCATGAGCATTAGAAATAGAGAGATTAGCTGCTTTTATTCGATGCAGCAAAATATTTTAGAGAAAAAAAAATCAGAAAAATTCCAATCGATTAGATATTTTTTCTTTTTCTTTTTTTTTTTTTTGTTATCACCTGAGAGTATGCAACCACTAGTGAAATTTAATAAATTAGCTTTTTTTTTCTCTTTTTATCAAATACCTGTCACTCTGTGATTGTGTTTCTGTAGTCATTGGAGTAATTGGCTTTTTGTGCTCATTTAGATTGAATTCAGTATGACAGAGTTGATGTATCAAACAAAGGCTGAGTTGTGGGAGAGCGGCGGCGGCATTGGCCAAAAGGAGAACACAAACCCAGTGCTGGAGCCAGTGAATTACCAGGCGATGAACTTGGACGCCGAGATGGCCGACGAGGACGAACACGACGAGCCGAGCTATTCGGACGCCGAGTTGAAAAAAGAGGACATGACGTTTGTGCCACACGGCGTCTACGCATGGCCAAACGAGTCCATGGACTTGAACAACAAGTCGTCGAGCTTTCACTCGTCCACATCGTCGCTGTCCTCGTCGTCCATGTCGTCCATTGCCAACCAGATGATGGGGTCGCCCAGCTCGGCCTATCCCATCGACGCCATCCTCAAGCCGGAGTCCAGGAGCGACCAGTTCTACTCGAGTCTGCCAGCCGACCACGCTCCCATCAATTCGGACATAAACAAGCAATGCGCCAATTGTGGCAATCTGCAGACGCCGCTTTGGCGCCGCGACAGCAGAGGATTCTATTTGTGCAATGCGTGCGGTATTTACAACCGGGCTAACAAGAATGGCAGCGCCGGTGGTGGTGGTGGTGCCGCCGGCAGCAAAGGACTCATGGACAAAGGCCTCAAAAAATCTGTAAATAAAATTTTTTAAAAAGCAATTTTTTTTTTATTTTAATTTTTTCCCTTTCTCTCTCTCTCTCTCTCTCAAAAAAAAGAGCAATGTAAAACGATTGAACACTTGCACCAATTGCAGGACTGTTGAGACAACTTTGTGGCGGCGCTGTCCCAACGGAAGTCCGGTATGCAATGCGTGTGGTCTTTACTTCAAGCTGCACAAGGTAAATCGGCCCATAGCCATGAAAAAAGAGGGCATACAGACCCGGAGGCGCAAGTCGAAAAAATCCAAATCGCCCAAAAAAGACGAGCTCATAGTCGCTCAGCAACTCGAGGAAAAAAGTAAATAGAAAAAAAAAAATTCCCCCCTTAATAAACTTAGATAAAGCGAAAAATGTTAATAAATTTTTTTTTTTAATAGATAACAATCAATTCAAAAGCTTAGATAGCAGCAAACTGGCGTCTAAATCAATGTCAACAAGTCAACTGTTGTTATCAGCCCCTTCAAATGCCAAGCTCAACAAGACAAGCAAACTAGACTTGAAGTCAAATGTGAACAAAAAGCCAAAAACCTCGGCGCCAAATCAACCAAATGGACACATGTCAAACAACTTTATGAGCTCATCAAACACCAACCTAACAACTAGCCAGCACAATGAGAAAGTACCAAGCATGCCGGTAAATTATGGCAGCAGCTATTTGGACGGCCCAACTCCGGCCTATCTAAACTCGTACCATCAATCGACTGATATGAACTACTACTCACAAAATGGCCTGGTCAATGGCCAGTATGGATACAGTACGGGCTACGGCCAGCAGCAACAGCAGCAGCCGCTTTACAGCATGCCGCATCAGAGCGCCAGCCAGAGCCAGTACTATTACTACCCGACCCCGGAATCGTCGCCGGACGTACAATTCCAGCTGCTGAATGATGCAGCGGTGCTTAACGCAGCCACCCAGCACTTGTTTGCCAACAACACCCAATTCTCGAATCCAATAAACTACTCAAAGCGGCCCGTAGCCAACACTGTCGCTCAGTCTTCTTCGTCATCGCCCTCCACCTCCACATCGCCTCTATCTCAACAAACATTCGTTTTGCCGACAAGCCAGAGTGTAACAAACAGACAAACAGGCCTCACATCGCCCAATTCTTATCCGGCCTCGTACAACAACTACGGCTATGCCAAAAATGAGTTCTACGAATGCGACAAAGCGACTGGAACTGGCGATGAGCCGAACAAAATAAACAGTTGGTATATGGCCGCGGCGGCCGCCGCTGCTGTCACCAATTTGCCAATTAGTTCATCTAGCTTTTTGTATTCGAATGAGGACACTGCAGTAGCACCGAGTAGTAGTAACAGTTATGGCTATCCAAAATTTTGAGGCCTCTTTTTTTCTGAAAATAAAAAAAAAAAACTAAAAAATATGAATAAAACAAGCATTTCAGATTTTATTTATTTAGTTTGTTTTTTGTTATTAATTTTGTAACTTAAATTTGTAAAATTGAATTTTTTTGTGATATTCTTTAAAATGAAGCTTTTTGTTGTTGGTGGTGTTGTCGCTGCGCTTTCGTTTAAAATGGAACACATGAAACACAAAGATCACTTCACTTCTCGATTCAAAGTCAGTCTCAAGTCTCTTTTTTTTTTTTAATTTTTTTCTTAATTTTCTCGCTTTTTTCTTTCTATTTTTACAAATTTAAAGTTTAATTTTTTATGTGAATTTAAATAAATTCTTTTTGTATTTGTAATGTTGTTGTTTTGTCTTTTTTTTCGTATATGGAATTAAGCATACCGAATTTTTGATTTTTGCTGGCTATTTTTAAGTCAATAAAATGTTCTAGTCTTATTTTATGAAATTTTATTTTTGAACCCAAATTCGAAGAACACTAACGCTCAAAGCGTTTAGCCTCATCATTCAAATGTAAGGCTTCGTCACTTTGCTACTTCCAAGACTTCTCTGTGAATTGATGGTCGCTTTGGAAATAATTATTGAACACTTGCAAAAAATTGTGAATTTTTTTTGACCATTTTTGGTCAAATTATTTAACTGGTTTATTTTTGAAGGTAAATTTTATGATCAACAAAAAAATATTCCCATTTAATAGTACTTATTCTTTTTATTAGTTTGAATGACAAAAATCAAACTTTAAATTTTAAGTTTTTTCTTAGTGGTTTAAAATTGAAAAATTCCAAAATTTTAATTTTCTGAACAGATTATTATTTTTGTTTCTTCATATAATTAACTAATAGATATAAAAAAATATCATTAATTGATCACCAAATTTACCAGTCCTCTGAATTTTATTATTGAATCTTAACGATGTTTTTTTGTATTAGAATTTATCTATTAAAATTCTTTTTAGATTTAATAATAATCTTTGGAACAGAGTTTAAAAAAATGCATCAGTTTACACAAAAATTTCATAAGATAAAAAGATTTCTATGTTTATTTCAAAATGACTTTGAGTAACATTCGAATTTTACAAAAATAATTTTTAATGAAACAAAATTAGAGTTTTTTATATTTTTAAATAAAAAAATATATATAAATTTGATTATTTTTATAGGTTTGGATACAAATTTTGTTCAAAAATAAAAAAAAAATAAAGGTTTAAAGAGAAAACCCCTTTGAAATTCATTCACTGATTTCATCCAGAATGTAATTGTATAGCTACGATAACAAAAGCATCAACATGGACCTTTACTAAATTTATTTCAAATTTTTTCCCAAAAATAAAACTACTTTCAATGTATCTTATAAAAAGTTTGTTAAGGCGACACTCTAATGATTCTTATTGTTATTCTTATCGACTTAAAAACAATCACATAAGCAAAAATCAAAATAAAATCATTTATTTTTGTAAATTAATTTATAATTGAAAAAAAAGTTTAAATAAAAACACATTAAAAGTGGTTTTTCGTAGATTTGATTTAATTTGCTTTTTTATTTTTTAAATTTCTTATTTTATGAATAAACTCATGTCAGCCTGCCTTAAACCGTTAAGCTTAAGCATTACAAATCAATAATGACCATAATTCCCACTCCATAATCCATATCATCTGTTGTATAATAAACTATTAATCATCAATCATTTAAAAGCAGTATGAAAATCAAAATTACTTAAGCATATCGATATACCATATCAGGTTTAAGATGTACAATGTACAAATGCTTTTAATTATGATTATTCAAATTTTACATGCAAAATTAATATTAATTTTATCGCTCACAGCATCAATTGAGTGCTTTTTTTTAATTAATCAAGGGACTAAAAATTAATTCTTATCTTTTTTTTTTAATTCAATTAGATTGTTTTAAATATTGCTCGAAACCTTGTCAAAGTTACGCAAATATTAAAGAATAAATATTGATTTTTTTGATATTTTAATCATTTTTAAATACAATAATGTCACTTAATAAAAACTCTTAACAAATATTAAATTTCAAATTTAGGTGCGTTGTCAATACTCAGCTAATCTAGAATCAACCAGCTCTCAAAAAAGAGAAACTCTAAATGGTAATGATTAAAAATGGAAGTGCCTAGATCAGATTTGAAATATATATTTTAGCATTAAAATAAATAAATTTTTTTTGAATAATTTAAAAAATCATAATTAAAAAGTTATGTTTTTATGTAATGATTTGATACAAGAATCAGAATAATTCAATTGAAAAATAAACTTTTCTAATAATTAGTTTAATAAATCAAAGAATTTGAAAGATTAATAAATATTGAAAATCAAAATTTGTAATTGGAAAAATGATCTAGAAAATAAGAAAAAATTGACAGACTGTTTGAACAAGTTCTAGCAATAGACATAGTTCCATTAAGAATACGGACTCAAAATAATTTTATATAATTAATAATTTATCTTTTAGAACCTATCATAAACCTATCATTTTTTTATTATTTTTTTAATTCTAGAAGAACAAAACTATTTACAATAGAAGAAATAGTCTTTGATTTTTTCTATATCAATTCATTTATTTTAATAAAAAATAAAATTTTTAAAAAACTATAATCATATACCTAATTTTAAATAAAAATTAACTATTTCTCAATTCTGTTCTTAAAATATAAAAATTTTTAATTTTGCCAAAAATTTAAATCACTTGGATGGTGTTTCTATGAACACTGTTCTACGCATTTTGCCCATTTTCATTTCGAAAATTACCATCAATGTCAATTAAAAAGCTGTATCCATTCATTTTAGTATTTTTTAATCATTTTCATTCAATTTAGTCCAAAAATACTTTTAATCATTGGATTATTGATGAAAAATCAAAAGGGTATTTATTTAGTATCTTTCAAGGGTCGACTATTAAGTGAAATGTCGGTTTTTATTCATTTTTGTAAACTTTTGAGTATTTAATTTAAAATTCTTATCATTTTTGTAAAATCGTTCATTTTGGTCTTATAATTTTATCGAAAAAATGTAATTGAATTTTTTTTTTTGTTAAATTTGAAATTATTTTGACAATAATTAAAATAATTTTTTGGCTGACAGTTTGCTTTGGTGATTAAAAGATGTTTAATAGATTAATTTAAATAAAATAATTTATGAAATTCTAAATTTATAATATAATCTATCTTCTAATAAAAATTTATTTTTAAAATAAGCATTTTTTAGATTATCTTAAATGAATTTTTAGTCTACAAAGGATTTAAAAAGCAGCCGGATTTAGGATCAAATTTTGAACAAGCTGATTCTCTTAGCTTGTACTCGTGAACTCTTCAGTAACCCAAGAGGTTTTTTAGTTATAGCCTGATGTTAATGCAAACATATTATTAAAAAATATTTTTAATTTAAATATATTTTATCACCGCAAGCTAACTTTAGCTTAGTTTCATGTAGCTTAAGAACCATTGTATGAAAGCTAACATTTTTATCTATTAATTCATGATTTTATCTAAAGCACGTAGACTATCGGCAGTTGTCGAAAGAGTGTTTCTTTAAGATTAAAAGGTTTAAAAAAATATTTTTGCTCAAAACTATCTTACTCTTCACCAATTAGCTTATAATTTAATTTAGTTTATCTCTTATACTTGAGAAAAAAGCCTCTTTATTAAGAGAATTTCTTATCTAAAAGTTGTGAAGAATAATTTGCCCAGATCGAGTGAGCTCATTAGCTCATATGCTTTCGTCAGAAATTTTAACCGGTTTTTGCTGATTTTCTTTTTGAAGATAAAATACATTGAGTTTTTTCTTTTTTTTTTGTTCAACTCGGTATAATTAAAATTCTTTTTTTTTCTATGTAAGGTTTTATTTTTATTTTTGAGAAAATTTGATTAGAATTAATTTTTTAATACCTCAGGCGCATTTTTCATATTTTCTCGATTGAGATAAGAATTTAGCAATTAAAAATATTTCAATGTCGATTTTTGATTAAAAAACGTTTTTTTTTTCCTAACAATACTCTTATCAACATCTTAATTTACAAATCTTCAAGTCGTCTAATGCTTTTATCAACAATATTCACATTCTTTTAAAGATTTGAAAGAGGTAAAATACTGAGAAGCTGAATCGCAAGTTTTTTTTAACGATTTAAGCATTTTTTACCATATTGATCAGTTTTTTATAATAAAATATCAAATTTTATATCAAGTTAGGGTTTTTAAAAAAAAAAAAAAAAGTTTTAAATTTTTTAAAAAGCAATATAAAATTTAAAATCGTCTAAAACCTTCATTGAATGTCCTTATACCTTAATAATTACCAGTAAGAAAGCTCCAAATTGAAGTAAAATTTGATATTTTATTCTAATCAATTCAATAAAAATAAGTAAGAGTGTTATCAAAATAAAAAATCTTACTAAATGTATTACTTTGCAGGCCTCACTTATTGAAATGTTTAATTAAAAAATTTTGGCTCAAAATACGACACTTTTTTTATTAAGTGGAATAAATTTAACAAAATTTTTTGTTTCATCAAGACTAGTTTGCAGAGAGAAAAATTTTAATAATACAATTGACATCGGCAAAGTTGGAGCCTCTAAAAAGTGAAAAAGTGAACTTTTTTAATTTTTTTGATTTTCTCTTACTTTTTTAAATTGGTTCAACATCGAATTAATCTTTTAACTAATTAGATTAAGTTGATTATTAAGCTAATTAGAAACTTTGGAAGTATAAATTATTTTAATGATAATAAAAATATTTTTGGTGAACATTTAGACTGGAACTTTTTCCTATTTTTACTTTTAAGTTTAAATTACTTAAGGATTTATTTGCTATCTATTTTAAAGTAATAAAATCATGATGCTTTATTTTAGAGCCGAATTCCTTACAATCAAAGAATTTTTTTAGAAAATTAATTTTCTACAAGCTTAATTGGCCGATGCGTCATCAATTCGCTTCTTCTCACCATTAGGTCTACTAGCCTTTGAAAATTTATTATCTCTACTCGCACTACCATTGTTTTGACTATTTACTTAAAAGATTTTAATGATACTTTAATGGGATTTATCTCCCAAACTCTCGTTAAACTATTTAAGTTTCCAAGGAATACTAATTCGTTTTCTCTCTTAATCTTTTCACAAAATCTTCTGACGATTTTTCGTCATATTGTTACAGGTCTCTGAATACATTCAACTTTAGGTTAAATTTTGGTAAAAAATGCTTCCTAATCTTTTCATTCATCGCCTTAATCGACATAAAACTCTCAAACCTTGGCACCCAATCTTTCCAACTCTCAACTCTTTTCTCTTCTTCATAAACATCAAACGTTTGCATAAATGGACTAGGTGTCTCTGGATATTGAGTATATATAAATGTTTACACCATTTAAATTTAAATAATCTTTATTACAAAAGTAAATTGAAAGTGGCCACACTAAGTAGCCAAAGATAGTAAAAATAATGAAATAGAAAAAAATAAGGTTTAGATGAGTCTTATTATTTTTAAGGCATGTATAATCGTATACAAGCTAACTGATATAATACAAAATTTGTATTCTAGTATACATATTTTAAAAATTATACATAGTTATACAAAAATATTAATTCTAAAGTTTTGTTTACGATTATACATGTCATGTATACGATAATAAACGATTATACACTTTATTTTGTTTAAAAAAATACAATTTTACATTTTATTTTTGCATTAACCAAAAACAGTATTTTTTATATATTTTTAATATCATTGAAAAAAAAATTTTAACAGAAAATTAACAGAACTGAAATTACCAAAATAAATTTAACAAATAAATGGAAAGTGAAAGTTTTTTTTTGAATTTTTTTAATATAATATACAAAAATAGGCTCAATTTTTAAATTAATTCATAAAAATCTAGTTTGGCTCATTTAATATGTCCAAAACTGTAGCAGCAATCAAAAACAGGCGTTCTTTTTCTCTTGTTGGCTCTCTTAATGCATCAGTCGATGTCAACGCTTTGTACGTTTCACTTATTGATATTCGCGATTTCACATTGTTGTTTGATAGGTCTATCAATTCTAAGATAGATTTAATATTACGCTTTCCCAAATCAATATTTGATTCTTGAGCTGTATCCATGTTTTCAGTATTAAACTAGTGATGTGTCATCATCTCTTGCCAATATTTTGGATTATTTACTTTATTGATATGGAATTGTCATCGCCACAGAGCAGCACGGCTTCGTCCTGAAAAATCTATTTTCAAGAACCTTCTGGAAACCGTGGATCAGATAAATGACGCTATAGACAAGTGATTCCATGTTTTTGTGGTCTTTCTCGATTTCGCTGTTAACATTTTGTTCACATAAACTATGGTCACATAAAAAAAATGTTCACCAAGTTATTGATTTAAAAAAGATTAATTAATTTAAAGACAAAAATTGAAAAATACAATTAAATAATGTTTAGAAAAATTTTACTTCTTAAAATAACAAAAAGTTTATACTGCATCATTTTATTTAAAGTTCAAAAAAAAATTTTAACTGAAAATTTAAAATAATGGATGAAAATATTTGCAATTTTGAGACAAGCTTCTGAAATTTTGTTAGATACAAGTCGTAAATGTGAAAATAAAAGTTGCAAAAACATCTTCAATGTTTTCGTTTTCGTTAAATTTTTTTTATTAAAAATGCCTTTTGATAAACTATCAACACGGTTTTGACCTATCCTCGAAGATGTAAAAAGAGCCTTCATAATTGGACCAAAAAAAGTATAAGAAAAATAAAAATATTGATTTAGCACATGAATTAACTAGATTTTATGTAACTCAAGAATAAGTTTGAAATATTATCGGTAAAAAGCATTATTGGAGATATTGCTATAGAAAAGTTAATACTAGCATTACCAATAAATTTAATTCGAATAATCAAGTCAAAGAGGAGTATAAATAATATTTCTGTATTTAGTAGTCGTATTTTCTTGACAAACGAAAAACTTTGGAAGGTAATAGAAATCGTGAACATCTAATATTAAGTTCTTTCAAAAAATTAAGCAATTTCTCTGCAATGACGGATGAATTTTGTCATAAATTACAGGTTTGAAAAAATCGAACTTTTTTCTTAAATTGACAAAATTTTTATCTATTAAGCATTTTTCAATGATACTTTAAGCAAAATAAACCCTGCTACGGTGATTTATATAAAGCATTATAAAAATATTAATTTTAAATAAGATGAATTTAATTGTAGTAGTTGTAGTAGTTTTGACTGTAGCTGGCTAGCCAGCGAGTGTGCTGATAAGGCACACTAAGACAGCTGACGTGATTGATTGCCGCTCATCCAGCAATCAATGCCTGCTTTAAAGCTGTTAACATTGGGGACTTCAACTAATTGATTTGGAAGAGAGTTCTATAAGCTAGCGGTTCTGTTGAAAAAAAAGTTATCTCTATGTTGGTGCCTCGAAATTTCTTGTGATATTTAAAGCAGTGACTTTTTCTTTGGTTTTTTGTGACATTAAAATTGTTGCTTTTTTCAACCAATTCTATTCCATGCTTTATTTGAATTTAACAATTTAATTAAACTTATGTTCACAAAAAAAAATTGGCCACCGAAAATTTTTTTTTTGTTTTTTATTTATTAAATTTGATAAACAAATATGTAATTAGAGATTATGTGAAAAAAAAGTTCAACAAAAAAAAAATAAAAAAAATTGAACAATTTGTTTGAGATTTTATAATAAACAACTCACACTCGAAATTTATATATAAGAGGATAAAAAATCGTCGTCAATAAAAAAAGACCTAATATTAAAATATCCATTTTTCAATTTTGATGTATTAATTGTCTTTTGTTTAATCGTTATCCTAAATTTGGGTTTTATTCTTATGGTTCAGATTTCAATTTTTCTGAGTATTTTGATTTTTTGAATTAAAAATTAACTATAAATAAAAAAAACATTGTTTTAATAAAAACAAATCTTATTAATATTTGTATTAATACTGTTAATACTTTCTAGCTATGGTAGCTAACCACATAATCTACCATAGCTAGGAGTCTACTGTCTCTTAACTTAGCAAATGACCAAACGTGGGTTATTTAATGTGGTTACTTTTTACTTTTATTAGTATTATTAATTCAAAAATTAAAAAAAGAAAATTAAAACAAAAAGACATTGAATTCAGCATTCAGTCCAATCTAGATGGTCAACTGGACGGCATATTTTTGGACAGACTTTAAATACACCAGTTTCATTACATTTTCCTACACGACCAACAAAGCAATTTCCTTTTCTCTGTGTTGGCCACGGTCTTGATTTGGGATATCGTTGGCACAAAAAGCTGTCATGAATTGTAGAATTATCTTTAATCTCGTTGTATACATGATGTGATAAAAAGTATTGATCATATCCTTTTCGACTATTTTTATTTGGATTAAACTGAGAACAAAATTTTTTGTCAATTATTTTTTCATGAATTCTTCTACCTAAATCTCTTGCTTTATCTACTTTTAAACTCCACATCCCACCAAGTATATGAGTTCCATGTGATGGGTTATCTTTAGATTTATTTATAAAAAAAAATAAAAATTGAAATGTTTAATCGTATACCTCTCATTATATGACCTATGTTATTAGATTTAAGCCATTCTTGTACCGAATCCACTTCTCGCTGTAGAATCTGAGAATCCAAGTCCCTACTCATGAACAAGTCAACAAAAGTGTCTCCAATTGGAAGGAAACGCCACATCATTGAATGAACATAATTAAGATTCCTTACTTTATTAAGGTCTGTTAAACTAAGGGGCATTTGATGAATGTTGCAAAATTCAACATGCGAATTCAAGCATTCATATTGACAGATAATTGATTTGTTTATAGAGTCGTCATGATATACGGGCATCACATGATCAGGATAGAATTCTTTTACTTTTGAAATTAAATCTTGTAATAGATTATAGTATCGTGGATTTTTTCCATAAAGAGAATATGCGATTATTTTCTGGTTTGGACCACGCTTAAGAGATTTGCTTAAGTCACACGTTAGGACTGTATTGGAATCAAAAGTATAAATTTTATCTCCTAGCGTAATGTAATTGTTCTTAAATATTTTTCTAACTTTAATTTTTACATCTTTGTGACATTCACATGGAAAATTTAGGCTTATGTCAAAAAATTTAAATTGTGAATTAAAAAGATAATTTTCGAAGATAAAGAAAACAATCAAAAATAAGGTAACTTTTATTAAAAAGTTCTTTTTAAGATACATTTATGAAAAAATTGAAATATTAGTGTCTTTTATTTTTAGAGAAGTAAAAATATTTTGAAATCAAATATTGAGCAAAGAACGATTTTGAATTATCTTATCGTGTTTTAAGTTTATAAAACAATAAAATTTAATGAGATAAAATTTATATTAAAATCACAATTTTTTAAAAATTGTCTTTTTACGTGGAAATGGATCTAATGGTATATCTCTATTATTAAGACGTAGTTCAGTTTATACTTTTTCTCATAATTCTTTCTATACCCGGCTGTAGTGAAGACTGAGTGGACTGTTTTTGAGCAATTAATATTAAGTCCCCAAGATTTACAAAAATTTTCAATAGAGTTTATGGCTTCTTGTAGGTTAGTTTCAATTTTCTTTAGATTTTTTTCTGTGAACCAAATTGTCAAATCGTCGGCAAATAGCGCTTTATGATAATTTTTTCGGTAGATTAGTAACGACGTCGCTGAAAAATATTGAGAATAATGTCGGAGAAAGACAGCTTCCTTGAGGGACCCCAGAAGTGATGTTAAAATCCTGTGATTTAAAATTTTTGTAGTATACGAAAAATTTACGGTCGCTAAGGAAGTTGTGGATCCAGTTGTAAAGACCTGAATTTAAATTAATTGATTTAAGTTTAAATAAGATCGCTTTGTGATTTATTTTGTCAAATGCTTTTTCGAGGTCAAAAAATACAACACCTGTCTTGGATTTATCATTAAAACCGTGAATGATTGAATTGTACAGCCTAAAAAAGTGGTCATGAGTGCTCATATTTTTTCTAAATCCTGATTGGCATGGTGGAAGGTGGTTTTTGATTTCTAGCCAGCTTAGTAGTTTGTTATTTACTATTTTTCCATCCATTTTGCAATACATGAAATAAGTGAGATCGGTCGATATGAGGAAGCTATTTCAGGTGGTTTGTCTTTTTTATAAATCATTTTGATTTTCGACATTTTCCATTCTTTAGGTAAGTATCCAATTTTAAGCGAGGCATTGAAGAGTTTGAAAATTCGTATTAAGGTAGGAGTTGGGCAGTTTTTGAGGACCTTATTGTTAATATTATCTATTCCAGGAGAAGCTTTTGTATTAAGATTTTTTAGGGCATCAATAAATTCATCTTTAGTTATTTGGTCATTTGATGACAAGTTAATTTGGTCTAGGTTTATTGAATTTAATTGGTTTAATTCATAATCCGGTGTAAAAATTTTTCTCAAATGATTTCCAAAAATTTCGACGATTTCTTCTCCGTCATTTGTAATCACATTTTGAGAATTTTTAAGCTTTATGTCTTCTTTATTTGTTTGTTCGTCATGTGATTCATCAAGTTTGTTAATGAGATTCCAATTTTTGGATTCGGATTGATTAAATGTCTGTAATTCTTGAAATTCTAGGTTGAATTTATTTTCTCTAAAAGTTTTTGTCTTAAATGATTTTGATTTTGTTGCGTAGTCTAAAGAGGATATAAGATCGTTTGTAAAGTTAGAGGCTTCTTTTTCAATGTCATCACTGTTTTCCAAGTATTGAGCGGGTTGTCTTCTGCAAATGTCCTCTCTAAACATATCCCAACTTATACGTTTAATAGTATAGCATCTCTTTTTAGGCTTGAGATTTTTGAAAATAGTTATTGTTGGTTGATGGTCGCTAATCATGTGGTTCAATACTTTATGTGATTGGAAATGTTGTAGCATAGAGCTCGATGTAATTGATAGGTCAATCATAGATTTCCTCGATTGTATGTATTGTATGTATTCGGCGATTTAGAGAGCGAAATAACGAAAACGATGATTTCAAGGAAATATGGACGTTTGAAAAAAATTTGAATTCTGAAAAGTATGCTTATGTTTCAATCGATTCCAATTTACCAGCAAGGGGTTCTTTATCAGATATCGAAATTATCAACTCAATTTCAAATGCTGAGAACAAAGATGACAGTGATTCTGAGGTCGAAGATATTACAAAAACAAAAAAATTAGTTTTTAGCTCAAAGGATGCAATCTAAAAAATTAATGATTCAAAAGATTTTTTCTAAATAAAAAAGAAAATATTTCCAACGTTGCTGACTTTTTGTTTAGTATTGAAAATTTTGTACTAGAAAAATTTAAAACCAAATAATCCAGTATTACAGATTTTGTAAAAAAAGCTTAATTTTTAGTTTTATTTATCTTTTTTTTTTAACTTTTTCAATTAAAGTTTTAATAAAAAAATGAAATTTGCCCATCCTTTTCAATGGAATTTCGATAAAACGAGTTTCGATTTAACGATAACGTGAACATTTTCGTCCAACTTGCTCGTTATACCGAGGAGCGACTGTATCAGATAAAGACTTTCTGAAAATTTATGTTAAACGAATAGTAAATGCTTCTGCACAGTTTTTTAGCAATGGCGGATGAAACTTGTTTACTACACATTATTAATATTGATTTAGGTCTTGTAATTATTAAAAAACTACTTCATTTCTAATATCATTTGGTTCAATGTCAATTTATACTGATCCGGTTTCATTAAATTCAACTACAAAAGGTGGAAGCTTTTTATCTTGTTAAATAACATTAAAATTTTGAAAACACTTATTTAGTGATATCTCTTTTTTTTCTTGCGTTAATTCATTGTTTGACTTTTTTAATGATTTGATTGATACTTTGATTACTTGATGATCATTTAGATATTTTGTATAATAATTTTGGATTCTTCTTAGCTTTTTCCACTAAATTTTGTTCATAAGTTAGTCTGGCTCTTTTTATTTCCGAAGAAACTTATTTACACATATGCTTGTAATCATTGTAAAGATTCATATCCTTCCAGTTTCGTGAACAATTCCTGAATTAAAGATTCTTTTTATTTCCTAATTAAGATTTGAGATCATCTTTTATCCAAGTTTTTGAAAAAATTTTATTTTTAGAGCCATTTGTCACTGCAATGAATCGATAACTACCTTTGCTGACATAGAAAATAAACTCATTGTTCATTTCCAGAATATTTAAATTCTCAAATAAGTGAATCTAATCATTATTTGATAAAAATACAGAAGTCAGCTTTAATACAAATGAACATTTACATGCTGAAGTAGAAAAGTGTCGCTTGGCGTCTCGCTGAATTCCCTTTTTAATTTTGAAGTTCTGGGTGGTGAAGTTCGTGTTAATTCGCTCAATTCAATTAGACTCTTTGTAAATTACTTTTGAACGTTATTAAATGATTTGGTTCTGCAAAATTTTCCTGCATGTAACAAATTTTTAACTCATGAGATCTTGGTCTGCAATAACTGTGCAAAGTATTAGCTCCCCCTATTCAAATCATTCAAATCATTAATTGAGTACAAAATGCAAAAGTTTGCATGTTATTTTGCATTCTCGATATTGAGGACATTTGTAAAATTTTTTTGATTTTTTGATTTACTTTAATTTACTGTGGCATTTTCATCACTAAAATCACTACCAGTGTCGCTAAAAAAAATTTTGAACATTCAAATTTTCAATTTTCAACATTGGAACTTTTTTATGCTATGCAAATTAAAATGATTTCGTAATTATATCGTTTAGTTATTGTGTTTACTATGAAATTCACGCAATTTGTAACACTAAGCAATCCTGATTCTTCCAAAAAATCAACGTTACTCTAATATAGCCCGAGTTCGAAATTGATTACCGACAAATTTTTTCGAATATTTAATTCGAACACTAATTCTTAAAAATCCCTAATACGTTAAATAATTTTGAATAAGTTTAGTAATTTAAAATTAAAGTATCGCATTAAATATATATTTAAATAGTCATTTTTCGCTTATTCCAAATGGGGACTTTTAAGCAAAGTATAAAGAGGAATCAATATCTTTTTATCAAGGTAAATAAAAAAACTTTTGATCTGTCCTTAGACTTTATTAGCTTTAGAAACTGCGATTATAGATTGTTTTCTCTATTTAAGATCATTGGGAATAATTATACCAAGATCTTTTTCTTCTAAGGACTCTTTTAGATAATGAGTTTCATTTTTCTTTTTCATAAAATAGATGGATTGGGGCACTTTTCTTTCTAAGTGGTTAGTTTTCTAAGTGCAACTTATTACTTATGTTTAAAGAAATCCTCCAAATTGTAATTAATAAATTTAAAAAATTTTTAAATTAAAATAATAATTTTTTTTGTCAAATGACTTAAGTTTTGAACCTGTAATCCTTGGGGTTAAAAAAAGGTATTAAAGGATTTGAGATGTCAAGTAGTTGTATTTTTGTTAGATAGCGGTCGTGGGCGTTTAAAAAACCGATCTTTTTCGAAAAAAAATGGGATTTAAGTATGGAATATATTCTATTATAATTTTTAAGAACAAATAAAAATTAATTATTTATGATTTTTTTCAATCTTTAAACTAAATTAAATTAAATTTTTTTTTAAATAAAAAAAATACTTTTTAAATAAAAAAATTAATCTTTTCATTAAATTTATTTACATAAAATATTTTTTTGAATTTTTTTAAAATAATAGAATAACTTTTGGTGATAAAAATAGGTTGCCAAAATGAAACAATCGATGCATTTTTTGAAATGTGTTACGAAAAGATCGAATGAGAATCAACAAATTGCCCACGTTACCGAAATCAATTTGATTTTAATCAGTATTTTACTTTGAATAATAGTATTAAAAAAAGTTAAGCTAAATAAAGCTGTTGTTTATTTAGTAAGTGTACGTATAAAGCTTATTTTAAAGATTATTTGTGTAAGCATATTGCTGCTTTAGCGGCTAAAACCAAGTAAGTCGAAATCAATTTTAGTTTCAAGACTAAAGGAATGAAGAGAAAACGTTGTAGAAAAGCAAAAGCAAAAGATTTGTTTTTGACAGATACAAAATAGATAAAAAGCAAATAATTCAATAAATTATTTTTTTGACACAAGAATATTATTTAAATTAAAGAATATTTTTTGGAGAAAAAAAAAGATTGTCAATATTGATTTGAGTTTATCTCAAATGATTCAACTATAAAATAACTTAATGACAATATATTACATCATGAAGAGAATCCAATATTGAACTTGAACAGAAGAAAAAAAGAAATCATTGTTGGTGATCTTGATTGAGACCTGCAACGAAGCAAAAAATTTGATATTTGAATAACAGCTTATCGAATTTTTGATTGATCGAGATCTATAAGTAAACGATACATAATCCAATAAAAAGTTTACTTTTCATTATGTCTATATAGAAAGAAGTCAAAAGTGGAGTTCCTCAAGGTTCTGTAACAGGACATATTTTATTCGAAATTTATTTAGATGATCTTTTGAAAAGTCTTAGATGTCCATGTTGGTATTACGCTGATGATCTTAAAAAAAGTTGGTGCAAATAGCCATGAATCTGCAAACTCTTTTTTAAATCAAGTCCTTGAATTACTAGTTGACTGGACTGAAAAATGGTTAACACAGCTAAACCTATCGAAATGCAAAGTAGTTTATTAAATCAGCGAAGAGAAGTTTATTCAAAGTTGATTCAAAGATTGGCTGATTGCTTGTTGAATTTGGTGGTCGATATATACATCCAAGCAATAGTATTTCATCATCAAGATTAGCCAAATACCAGACTTGCTCAAGTGATTTTTAGTCGAATTCAGGTTCGGATATATCAAATGATTTGATTATTTTATCGATGCATTTACATACACCGCCATGTGTTTTTGAAGTGCGATTAAAATTGAAAAGCTTGTAGCCATCAATCTGAAAGGTATTGATTTCTGTGAACCAAGTCTCAGAAATAAGAATGAATTTTGGGTTTATCTTTAATAATTCTACATTAAAATTTCTGGTATTTTGTTGACCAGCGATGTGGCATTAGTTTAAAAACACACTAATTCCTCTTTTAGCATAGATGAGCTATGCCTACATACTGTATGTTAGTGAAATTTTTATTGACTGTTAATCTCTGTTTGTTTCTGCGACCCGCCTCCCTTGAGGATCTCCAACATTAACCTTGAGACGACGAAGTTCTTTCTTAGAGGTAATCCATTTAAAACCTGAGTTTTTTTTGTTCTCCATGTTATTTAGCCGAATTTTTCATCTCTTAATTGCTTGTCCAGAACTCTTTCTGTCATTGATAAGTCTGGACAGATGTTACTAAATCCTGGATCTTTTTTATGAAGCTTTTTTGCTACGTTTAGAGCTTTTCTCACACGATTCGACAGAATCCATTTTAACTAAAATAGGAGGAATATTCGAGTTATCAGATGTTTTTTTTTATATCTGACGTTATTTTTGACTAATTTTTTCTCAACTTCAATTGAATCTAATACTTTTTCGCAATCTCTTGTCCTATTCATCTGGTCATTGCCGTTTACAATTTCATTACTAAAGTTGCAATTATTTTTTTCTAATGTTGATAAACGCTCAGTTAGATCCTTAACTGGAATTGAGAGTTCTCCAATCGCTTTTTTTGTGACTTGGTTTTCCGGTTCAATATTAATAAACTTCAGAGCGTATAAATATATGTTGTGTCTAAGCAAGTCAGCTGACGCTCATGCGTTCTTTGCGTGCGTGCTAATTCATGTTGTTAGAAGTTTTGTGAAAACAACTTTCAAGGATTAGTCCTAGTTTATATTTAAAACAATTAAGTTCTTAATCTTTCGAGAAGTTTATTTGATAAAAATTATTTAGGAAACAAGCTAAATTTTATTTTTCAAACATCGTTCTCTGTGAACATAAAATCTGGCGACGAGGAAGGTCACTAAAGAATGAGTGGCTTAAATAGTTTTTTTCAAATGTTTGATTGTGATCTGGAGGATACTGCTGTGGGTCCTAAGTGGAACGAATGGGTGAAAGGCCTCGACAACTATTTGAAGTGGGTAAATGTTGCAGATGATGAGCGTAAAAAGGCTGCTTTGCTTCACCATGCTGGGGTGGAAGTTAAGAGGATCTATGAAGCTCTTGAGAAGAATCCGAAAGAGAAAGAAGATGACCCAGATGTAGTTGATAGTTTTGAGCAAATGAAGAAGAAGCTAAGTGATCATTTTAACCCAAGAAAAAATCAGTTCTACGAAAGGCATGCTTTCAGACAGGCAAGACAAGAAGAAGGAGAGTCGATAGCCTCTTATGCGACAAGACTTAGAAATCTTGCTAAGTACTGCGCTTTTCATGACGTTGATCGTGAAATAAAAGGCCAGATAGTTGAAGGAAGTAATAGCAAGGACGTGATAAGCAAAATATTACGGTCAAGTAATGATTTGAAATTAGAGGAGCTTTTAGATTGGGGTAGTACAAGAGAAGTAGCGAATCACCAAATCAAAGACATCACTAAAGGAGCAGAAAACTATCAAGGGGTAAATAGAGTGAGTAGTAGTACCGGTAAAGTTGAAGCTGGCTATGCTCACCAGGCTAGACAGTGTTACAAATGTGAAATGAGGTACCCGCACGATGGAGATTGTCCAGGAAAGAACAAAAAATGAAATAGATGTAGTAAAAGTGGACACTTTGAGAAGCGTTGTAATGATGCAAATGAAACAGCTAGGTCTCAAAATAACTCAGTTAACAACGTTAATAGCATTATAGATAATAGTAACGAAGAGTACTTGTTTTCGATTGGAATCGGTCGTGGCTTACCCCGTACTGTAATTAATGTTGATTGTGAACCAATACTTTATTGTAGATACTGGTTCTACCATAACATAATTGATGAGATTTGTTTTGAAAAGCTGAAAAGAATCAAAACACTTAGACCATGTAATAAAAAATTCTTTCCATACAAATCTGAGGTTCCCTTGCCAATTTTAGGCGAGTTTGAAGCTTTGGCATCATACGAATCTGGAAAGACAAAAGCGGTATTTGCAGTGGTTGAGAAGTCAGCTGAGTGTCTAATTGGTTATGGAACAGCGGTTGAACTTGGACTGGTAAAATTTGTTAATCAAATTACCGACGATAACCAGCCTCAGTCTAAGTATCCAAATTTGTTTAGTCCGAAAATTGGTAAGCTGAAAAATTATCAACTTAAGTTCCATGTGGATGAGAGTGTTAAGCCTACTAAGCAATACCATAGAAGGATATCTTTCCATCTCCGGGAGCAGGTCATGGAGGAACTAGAGTCTTTGTTGGAGCAAGGTGTAATTGAGCGCGCCGAAGGCCCGACAAGCTGGATTTCTCCCATTCACGTTGTTCCAAAGAAGCAAAAAGGTAAAATACGCATAGTAGTAAATGCTAAGCAGGTAAACAAAGCCATAAAAAGGGAGCGCCACATTTGCCCGACCATTGACGATTTGGTCAATCTTATGAATGGCTCATCTTGGTTTTCTAAATTGGACTTTAATAGTGGGTATCGGCAAATTGAACTGCATCCTGAAAGTAGGCACATGACAACGTTCAGCACTCATTTAGGTCTCTTTAGGGATACAAGATTGAATTTTGGCTACTGCTCTGCTGCTGAAATGTTTCAATTTTTAATCAACAATGTCCTCGCTGGTTTGGAAGGTGTCACTAATGTCAGTGATGATATCATTATTTTTGGCAGAACTAAAGAGGAACATGACGAGAGGCTCCGTCGCGTTCTAGAGAAGCTTGATGCAAGTGGTCTCACTGCAAATGCAGAAAAGTGTGAGTTTGGTCGAGGTTCGATTGAATTTTTCGGTTTAATCTTTGGCGAAAACGGTGTGTCTCCTAGTCCAGAACGAGTTAAGGCGCTAAAGAGCCTGAAAGCACCAAGAAACACCAAAGAGCTTTCAAGTTTGCTTGGTTTAGCTACATTTTCAGCACGATTCATATCTAATTTTAGTACCTTAGTCGACCCACTTAGATAGTTAGCTCGTAAAAGTGATGGGAATAAACTATGTTGGACAGAATATCATGATGTTGTTTTGGAAAAACTTAAAACTTCTCTTTCAACAGATGCAATTGCGTACTTCAATCCACAATGGGATACAGAAGTAATATGTGATGGAGTCCAGTTGGAGTGGCTGCAGTGTTGTGTCAGGTAGACCCGTTCATTCCACAAAACAGGAGAGTTGTGGCCTATGCGAGTAGAACCCTAAGTGAGCTTGAACGAAAGTATGCCAAGGTAGAGAAAGAAGCGTTATCTTGCGTCTTTGTGGGTGCGAAAGGTTTTATATTTATCTCTTTGGAAGGCCTTTCAAGTTGGTCACTGACAATCTTGCAATACAGTTTATTTATAATGGAAGTAGAGGTAGATCACAGGCAAGAATAGAACGCTGGGGTCTTAGACTGTCCTCGTTTGACTTTGAGGTCGTTCATCGTCCTGGAAAGTCAAACATAGCGGATATACTCTCCAGGCATCCAGATCCCGAAGATGTCTCACCTGATGGTTGGCTAACAGATGAGTTTGTCAGCTTTGTAGCTGAGAATGCTATCCCTAAAATGATGACACGAGAACAAATTTTAAGTGAAATATTGAATAACCCGTTTTTGAGCGATCGTAGAATTGTGTTGCCTTACTCGCTGCACAAGGTTGCAGTTGAGATTGCGCATGAAGGGCACTTAGGAATTGTTAAGACCAAGGCTCTGCTTAGGTCTAAACTCTGGTTTGCTGGACTGAATCAACTAGTCGAAAACAAAGCGTCGAGTACTTAGCGATGATAGTTCGAGGTATAAAGCTGTAAAGATTGTGAGGTCAACAGGAACCGACTCCACCGTAGGAAGATTGGACGAAGTTAATACAGTTCTAGGTATACCAAGCGTAATTAGAACAGATAATGGTCCTCCTTTTAATGGTAGGGCATTTAGAAAATACTGCGACAGTCTTGGTATCAAACATCGGAAAATTACGCCATTGTGGCCAAGGGCTAATGGCAAGTGTGAACGGTTCATGCAGCAGTTAAGCAAGGTAGTGACAGGGTCACACATTGCCAAGAAGAACTGGCGTGAAGAACTTAATGTATTTTTAAGGTCATACAATTGTACACCACATAGCGTGACTGGGGTTGCCCCAGTTGAACTGATGTTCAATCGGACAAACTTTACAAAATTGCCTTCTTATGACCTAAAAAGTCAGGACTGGGATAACAATTTAAAGAAAGCGATGGATAACGAACTAAAATCAAATGAAATTGTCGAAAAACGATTTGGACCAAAGGTTTCACAAGAAATAAAGTTCAAGCTTGGTGATTGTGTTTTACTAAAACAGCAAAAGATCAACAAGCTAACTTCCAAGTATGAGTCGATACCGTATAAAGTGGTAGAAATTAAGGGGACTATGAAAACTGCAAAGAATGATGTCAAAGAAGTTACGAGAAATTATTCTTTTTTTAAAAAAGTTGTCGTAGGAAACAATGGTTTTGAGTCCCAAAGTGTTAAATCTGAGATTTGCGAAGATTTGCCTCCTTTAGCTTTAATTGAAGAATCGGATATGATATACGATAAGTTTACGGTGGGAGATTTAGAGGAAGCTAAGTTTAATGTTACTTTAGATGATGGTGCCGTAAACGATGGGACGCTTGGTGACAAGTTTCATTCGTTAGCGGAGGGAGATGTGAATAAATCGGACAGTCAATCAGGTAACCAATTAATTGATGATACCATGGTAACAACTGATGGTAGAGCAAATTTGCAAAGAAGATGTAAAAAGCAGACAAGTTACAGCGAAGCAAGAAATTTTTCAATATTTATTATAGCAATTAAATAAGAAGGGGTGGATGTTGTGTCTTAGCAAGTAAGCTGACGCTCATGCGTTCTTTGCGTGCGTGCTAATTCATGTTGTTAGAAGTTTTGTGAAAAGTTCTAACAACTTTCAAGGATTAGTCCTAGTTTATATTTAAAACAATTAAGTTCTTAATCTTTCGAGAAGTTTTTTTAATAAAAATTATTTAGGAAACAAGCTAAATTTTATTTTTCAAACATTGTTCTCTGTGAACATAAAAATATATATGTTTCAACCTCACAAATCGATGGAGAAATTTCAACTTCGTTTATCTGTCTGGATTTTTTGGTCAGCCTTGAAGTTTCCGAACCGATTAGCTGTGAATTGGTCACCGGGGTATGACGTGAATCAACAGGAATCATCAATAACCATCATAAATTATATTATTTCAAATTTAAATTTTTTAATTTTTTCAAATTTTTAATAATTGATAATTTATTTTGTCTTTTTGTCCCCAACTTTCTGTAAATATGCTTTAATTTTTTTTTTTAACTCAATTTTTTTTTCGATTTAGCAATTTTTCTGGTTACAGCAAAAAGAAGGGAGAATTCATTATTTGTTTTATTTTTTAAAAAAAAAAACCCTGAAAATACCCTGAATATGGGATATTTTCTAAAAATAAAGTCCAAATTTAACTTTTACTCTAACGAAAAAATTTTCTTTGCTCTCAAAAAAAAAATGAAAATCTTAAAAATTGTAGAGTTAATTAAAAAATAGAAAAAAAGTCAATTTTTTCATTTTTTTTTGAGAGCAAAGACAATTTTTTTGTTAGAGTAAAAGTTAAATTTGGACTTTATTTTTAGAAAATATCCCATATTCAGGGTATTTTCTTGCAAATTAAATTTTAATTGTTGTAACATAGAAACTATGTAATTAACTCTTAAAGAAAAAAGGTTGGATTTGGGCTTTACTCTTAGAGTCGTTAACACGAGTTTACCGTATTACCCTTGATTCAATAGCTGTAATAAGTTGGCCTTTAGATGGCTTTGGTGTTAATTCAATAATTTGACAGTAAGATAAATTTAAATATTTAAACACTTTGTTAATTCTTTAGAAAAGACCGATTTTTAGAAAAATTTGGCATATAATACATAATGATTGAAAAAATAAATATTTAAATATTCAAGTTAACAAGTATAAAAGATAACAGAGCGACTTTCGACACATAATTCGCCTCTTTCTATTTGATCACCTTATATTTACCTTTAGTCTAGTTGTCTATTAATCTGTTTTTATCTAAATTATCTTAGCATTATCAACCAAAGCATGTCCTTAAACGCAATCCTTTCAATTCGACTTAATCAAAACGATTTTATCAAATAAATTTAATTGAAATACTAAAAATCTTTTATGTTACGCTTATTTATCTTTTTAATCAACACATGTAGCATGATCTACTCACAAAAATCTCTTCTTTTTAGCCTAGCAAAATTTTAAGTATGCATGCATAAAGCATCAAAAAATATCAAATAAGATTTATTTTGAGTAAAAGAAAAATTTTTTTTTTTAAATTTTAAATTTTTTTATTAGTTTTAGATATTAAATTAAAAAATTAATTTAAAATGGAATCAATATTTGATGACATTTAATTAAATTAAAATCAACTCTAATTTAAAATAAATTTCCTTCTATGAAAATAAAAAATTAGATCTGAGTAAAACCGAATTAAAAGTTCAATTGAATAGTTAATTTTTAAGTCATTAAACACACTTCAAATCGAATAAATTATAAAAAAAACTTTCTATAAAAATTTCAAGTCTAATTAAGTAAAAATTTCTCACCGTTCATAGTTAATTTTTTTTAAAGAAAATCGTGGAAAAAAAGAAAAACTTATTTGAAGAATTAATTTTTTAAAAAATACAAGATAAAATTGATTTTCAATAAGACTAAAATATTGTGAAAACAAGAAATAAATTTTAAAAATAGCAAAACAAATATTGAAAATTGAATTGAATTAAAAAAAGTCTTATTTAATTTTGGTGGTTGATATCTAAATCCTCTTAAAGTGCTAAAATATTTAAAAACAGTTATTTTTACTAATATCTTTTTATTGAATTAGCAAAAATAATATTGAACTTTGAATAAAATAAATCGTCGTCACTACAGTTAAATACTTTATTAGAAAATTAAAAAAATAAGCACAATTGTAATTTACAAAATTTACAAAAATCACTAAATAAACATTTTATTTAAATAATTCAAATGGACTGATACTACTAAGCGTGTCTACACATAAATTGGCTTAGATACCTGATTGTTTTCGTACATTTTGGAATTTTTGTTCGTCAACAACTCTTGTTCTTTTGCTTGTTTTTTAAATTTTTTTAAATTATCAAAAATTTCGTTCACAGTGTATTCTCTTTTGAAAGATGGTTTCATTTGTTTTTCTTGGAAAAAATCTCCATTGTAATAATTATTTTCACCAAATTTTGAATTCTCATACAAATGACTTTTCGGGCTTTTTATCTTGGGAATTTGTTCCACAAAATTGGATATTTCCTCATAAATATTGTCATCTGGATCGCAACTATTCTCACTAATGCACTCATAAACAGAAAGAATGGATTCATTTTTTTTCTGAATTTTCTTTGATCTTTGGGTTTTAGTTTTTCCACAGCTATGAATTAACCGATCATAGACGTTTTCTGTGGAGTCAAAATCTCTTTTACGCTTTATGCCAGAAAAGTCAGCAACAAAAATGTTCTCATCCAAAGTGCCATTGTGCTCTATTTCGCTCAAATAGCTGAATTCATGCAACGAGTTGGTTAGACTGCTTGTTCCCGATGATGAATAGCCACTTGTCGACTTGTCCAAAAAATTTTTTTGCCTTTTGGTGCTTGAACCGGCAAAATTGAGCGACTTTTTGCTCGTACTTTTATCAATGCTTATTTTGAGATGAATTTTGTTGGTCGGAGTTGCGCTGAATGTTTCCTCGCAGTCCGAGTCCGAATCCTGAAAAGGCAAGTCAATTTGGAGTCTGATAGATTTGCGTTTCATGCCACTGTCCGAAGTTCTTTTTTGTTTGCTTTCCGAAGACATTTTAAATTTTTTTGTTTTTTTAAATCTAAATAAAAAAGGTGAAAAGATTAAAAAATTGTTAATTAGCTTCTAAAATAAGAACTTTTTAAATATGATAACGACGAGTAAAATAAATAACCTTAGCACATGACAAAACGCCTCTGAGCGTGTTTATGGAAATTTAAAGGCAAAACTTGAATTTAATGAGAAAACATTATCTAACCAGCGAACACTTGGCCAGAATGAACAACGAAACTAATCATTTCTAGACAGGTGATTTACGTTTTGAGAAAGGCTAATCAAGCTTTATCATGATAAAACTATGCTTGCCATGTGCACACACACGGATGTTATTTTTTTAATGTTTTCCTATTATATTTAATAAATAAAACGAAAAAAAGAATTTAATTATATCTTTAGATAAATATTAAGATCAATTTTGATACAGTTCAATAAGCATTTATACAGGTAAGAAATTATTGTCAAAAAAAATAGGCGTGTGCTTACTAAGCGATTATAGTTTGCCACATACTAAGATGTTTTTGTGTTTTGACAAAATTCTAAGTGGATTGAACGAAAAATTAAATTTGATTGAGCTCTTTTTGAGCTTGGTTTAGTTGACAGTTAAGTTGGACCTGCTGTGAATAAGCGTTGGAAAATGTCAAAATTTTGATAAATAGAGCACCTATAGATGATGCTCAAGATTAATCGAATTTTTCCTATCTATCGATCTAATGAGTTTTTAATGAGTTTTTTTTCAAATCAATTGAAATTCAAATTTGTTTCGAAGCGACCTCGCTTTGTTTTATGTGTTGCGTCACTTAAAAATTCATCTAACAACTTTCATTGCATCCTTCCTCAATTAGAATCCAACATTTATTGCATAACTGTTTGAATAATTCAAATTTCACTTTAAATGTTGTTGTTTCTTTTTTTTTTTATCTAAAATGGACTTCTAATAAAATAGAATTTAAAACTTCAAAAAAATTACACAGCTGAGAATGAACTTTTTTAAATTGAATTTTTTTATTAATTTTTAATAATTTTCAAGCTTCTTTTAAAATGACTTTATCTTAAAAGCATTATATTGCTCTTTTTTAGTACAAAAACGATCAAGAACAACTGGTATTTATAAATTTGATAAATTAAGAAAATAAAATTTTTTACACATCCTCGAAGAAAAGACAAAGCTTTACTAATCAATCAGTTTTATTCAGGACAAAATTTCCGATTTGATTAAATAAATATTCAGCTTATTGTAAATCAGCATTCCCATACAGTTTTAAGAGGAAGAAAAAGTAAATAGATAAAATATTTTCTAAAATATGCGCAGAGTTAATTGAAAAATTATTCTAGATCAGATAATGGCACCAACTGAACAAAGCCTTTATCTTAATTAATATTTTTTTTTCTTAAAAAAATAAATTGGATAGCTCCGGGGTTCTTAAAAAGAAACCTATCGTGACAAGCGAAATTTAAGCTTAAATTCCATAAAAATTTTTTTTATGTTTTATTTTGATTTTTAAAATTAAAGTGACATTTTTATAAAAAAAATTAATGTTTCTAAAAATGCTTTTTATTTGAACAGGTTTTAAATTATGTGATCATTTTTATTTTTTTGTTGGTATCCAAATTCTGTAAAGTTAATTAATCACATAACGCAATAGATCCTATTTTTTTAAAATCAGAAGCCGAAATAATTTAATTCTTTTCAAAAAATAAAACACTTATGGATCAGAAGAAAAAACATATAATTCAATTTTAATTTATTCAAAGTTTGTTTAAAATTTATTTAAAAATTAGTTTGGACGAAGCCTTGACTCGTTGAAATGGACACTTAGTCCTTCCTTTCGGTCACATGATTAAATTTTAAAACACTAAAATTTCTTAAAATTTTGAATAAGTTTGAATTGCGTTTTCTAATTTTTTTAACTGAATTTCGAAAAATATTTTATTATTTTTAATATTTTTTATAAATAAAATTAAAGCATTTAAGAAAAAATTCTTGAAAAATGCTCTATCTAATTTACGAAAATGATGTCAATATCTAAATAATTTAGGTATCGGTCTCAGAATGTTTGCTGAAGCTTCTTTAAAAGCAAGCATTTATATTTTTACTTTCGTGATATTGTGAATTGTCTCAAAAACTTAAGATTCAGAAAAATATAAAAAACTAAACCAACTTATTGAACCGCAATGAGATTAATCTCCCTTGGTCAAACAAACATTATCAATTTTAAATCATACTTCTTTTCTTTTTTTATTTATTGTTTTGTTAATTATTATTGTACATCTTCTGAAGAAGGTGGATTAATTTTAAATAAATTAATTTTAAAATTAAAAGGTCTGAAAAAAAATTGGAAAAGTTTTATAATTTTTGGATAGACGGGGGTTGTAAACAATAAGTAACTTTAACAAAAAAGCTTTAATTAAAAATTTTAATTTTTAAAATAACTTTAACCAAAAATTTTGATAAATTTTTATTTTTTAAAGAAGATGAGTTCAGATTAAAATTAAAAATTTACTTTTTCTTTCTTAATTCACAACAAATTCTAAAAATCTAAATCGAATCTATTTAATTTTTTCAAAAAAAAATTGATTTTTTAAATTCAATCATGTGAGCTAAGGCTCAGTCTTAATTAATTTTTAAAATTAAAAAATAAAACTAAGAAATGTCTCATAAATTACATGATTTAACAAATGTAAATTCTGTCTTAATCAGCTAATAAACCTGATTTATTTTATTGATACATTATGATTAGCAAATGTTGTCTCCGATGTGCTTAAAAATGACAAATTTTAGCCTCGAAAAATCAAATAATTAAGCAATTAAAACAAGGCAAAAAAGTAAAAATTACTTAATGATCGACTTGGCATCGCGAATAAATAAGGCCTGAGGTAAGCAAGTAATTAGGCAATTATTTATGGCCTAGCGAAGCTATTAAATCGTTATGTTATTAAGCTTGATCAAACGATGTCACCAACTAGAAGTGATAAAATATGAAATTCTAATGAGATGAGAAGACTCGTTTGAAAAGTATTTATAATCACTTAAAAGAGCTTGTAAATTCTTGCGACAAAAACCTCAGGAATAAATAATTTTACAAGAAATGTTTACTTAATCGATCTCAAATTAAGTAGCATTAATCTAAAATAGTAAAATAAAAGCACAAATTATTCTTCTGTGTTTCTCTTTATGTATACGATTACCAGTGTAATCGATACATCACTAATGAATTAAAGAAATAAGTACATTTAATCGTTTGATCGATTTTTATTTGATTTTAAACGGATTTGTCTATGAACATTATTTGCCCACAATTAACAGGTAGAAAATGCAATCGACTTTGATCTGATTCCAAGTTCAATTTACTTTTACACTTTTATATTTTTTTCTATTCATCAAATTTACTTACGGAAAATTGCTTATTTGACTTACAGCCCATACAGACTTACTTTGATTCCGTATCAAATTTTATTGTCTGTTTGTGGAATTCTTGGATCCATATTGACTTAAAAAATGCCGAATTTGATGTCTTTCATGAAATTATATCTTGAAAAATTTAGAAAAAAGTTCACCTCCACCCAATATCAATTGGAATTATTTAATTTAAAAATTTGAAAAATGAACAAACAAATTTATGTCTGGAATTTAAAGTCATCAAAGGTTTGTTGCGGAAATATTAAATTTTGACTTAAAATTTCTTCACGTTTTGAATAAATAAACTCTTTTATATTTTAATTTTTTTAATTAACTCAATAATAAAAAATATAATAAAATAACTTGTTTTTTATGAATGCAATCAAAACCTTCTCAGTGATATAAAATAATAAAATTTTTGTTTGCAGAATTTGTTTCAGCATTGTTTTCAGCAATAAAGCTTGAGATAAAATATCCAAGAATTTAAATCTTAATTTTTTCTTGGATTATCTACTGAATAAATTAATAGTTTTCTGAGCATTAACAGGATTCCAAACAAGTAATTAAAAAAAAATTTTATCTCATTTTTTTGCGATCATACTGATGCCACCCGTTGACTCGGTCACTCTCACTACATATAAACTATTCTGTTGACGTCAAGTGCTTAACAGTGCTTGCTGAGTCGGATCAGTGAATTATTTCCAAATTTGTCATTAATGAAAACACTTTATTAAAATTTTTAATTATGTTTTTATTTTTATTTTGTATTTTTATCATCCAAAGAACCTAATTATAAATAGTTTAGATATAACACGTTTATAATTTAATGTAAATCCCGAACGAAAAAAACATCATTATTTACTCATCTATGAAGCAAATAAATCTTTGGACTGAAAAAAAAACAACTAATCCGTAAAAATGTAATTATTTTCAGGTTAATCATCATTTGATTGATGAGATTGTAAACAAACAAGTCATCCTGTTGTATCGATGAGATATCCCAAGTGGAATTTCATCATATGTTACAAGAAGTCTTTTGACAATTGATAACTATGTGTAAAATTATTAAATCACGTGAAAAAAAAAATCTTTAATAAATTTTAAATATTGAAAAAATAAAGAGTTGAATAAATTAAAAAAAAAGTTTGGACTTTTTTTAAAATTAAATAGAAATGCACAATTTTTAACTAATTGGCAGTTAAATTTTTTTTTTTTATCCAAATTATCAGAATAATTGCCAGACTGATAAGAAGGACTCTGATCCATTCTGAGCTGCCTGGGGTATTCTCTAACACTCATAAATAAATAAAATAAAAATCAGAATAATTGCCTTGATTGTCTTTACAAAGATTCATCTGATCAATCTAGTTATGAAATGTATTTTGATACTTTTCTTTAGTAACATATCTTATTTTTTATGAGTCAATAATTCTTGATAAGCTTTAAAAATATTATCATTATTAAATATTTTAAATTCAATTTAAATTGGCTTGGAACAGTTAAAAAAAACATAAATAAGGAAAAGAAACATTGTGTTACCTATAACCATTGTGTTAGATAATATTTTAAGTGAAAATTATCCTATCGTTGACATCCTAGGTTATTTGAAAAAAAATTTAAAGTTAAATTGCTTAGAAAAAGGCTTTTATGATACTGGAAGGGTAACATAGCGAAATTTTTGATGAGTTGAAAATATTTTAGAGTTTACATATCCTGGATTTATAGAGGAAGAACACAAAATAGTAAAATATTTATCAAATTATTTTGACTTTTAATAAATTTTAAAATAATTTTTTAAATTCAGCTTAATAGCATAATTAAATTTGGAAAAAATATTCGAGATTTTGGTGACGTTTTGTTTAATAGATTGTATGATTATAAATTCTCGATTGGGTTGCGATCTGGCAAAGGGCACATCATTCAATATAAATTTTGGTTATATTCTTGCCTTTTGAAAAATTCATCCTCGGATACCAGCTGATTTTCCGCCCCTTGTAAACTTGGTGTACAGAATTTTGGATCAAACTTTTGGACTAAATATTTAAAACAACCAAAATAGTGAACTAAACAATTAAAAAATAATTAAATGTCTAGTTATTATTTTTAATTATACAACGAATTTTATTGAAAAAATATATATTTTATTACAAAAATAAAATAATAACACAGATTTTTTATTCTTTTATCAATGTTTTGGATGCATTTTTTGGTTTTTCTTTTGTTTTTCAAAAAATAAAATAATAATGAGAATAATAATGGCCTAAATAATTCCATATAAAGATTAATACAAATTAAATATGAACACATTAGATTTCTTTTTTTTTTAATTTTGTGCAAAATATTAACACATATTATGTACTTTCGTTTGTTTAATTATAATTTTTATTGATATTATTCATAAAAAGATCAAAGCTTTAATTTAGTGCAATTAAATTCTAGCCACTCTTTTTTTCTAAAAGTAAGTTTTCGAGGTCTCCCAGAACGAATTCGGTTAGAAACGTTCACTTTTGAACAGGCACACGATTTCCCATTTTAGGAGGCTAAAAAATTTGTGTTTTACTATACATTGGTAAATAAAGGACATTTATAGTTGGAGAGTTTGGTAAATAAGAATTTTAAAAGCACAATTTGTTAAAAATTAAAAGATTAGTATGAATTGAACAGGAATACTAGAAAAAAAGGTTTTAATTGAACAATCTTTTGTATTATCTAATTTCTAGTTATAGAAATTTATAATTCTAATTCATGTTTTTTTTACAATAAGTTTTTTAAGTATTAATATTTAAAGCATAATTTAATCTATTTGCCGGTTTTTTGTTTCGAAATCTCTCAGAAAAAACCAGAGACTAGTAGGGACCCGATATTTAGATTTCATTTTCCACCGGAGGATTTTAACAAGGAATTAATTCAGAGCTATTTCGATTCTATTAAAATCAATTATCTCAAAGTTGAAGAAATTTCTGAAGAAACAAATAGAGAAAGTTGTGTTATATATGGTGTAAAACGAGGAAAAGCTTCTTATCCGAAAGAATAAAGTCAGTTTGTCCGAAATTTTACATGTCCTACATTTTCATACAGATTTAATCGCGTTTTCTCAATTTCTAGTCAAAATTAAAACTACTTCTTCTTTAATGATGAAGGCGACAACATTTCAAAACATCCTGTTAGGAACCAAGTTTGCAAAAAATGAAATCATAATGAACACCTGATTCAGAAATCTTCGTTAGCGCAGAGACAAAAAGCAATTGAACGAGCTAAAATTGGCTACAGCGATCTACCTGTTCCAGAAGAAGAATTAAATTAACTTTCTCAAATTGAAATCAATATTTAAAGATAAAACCCAAAACCAAGGAGTTTCAAAAAAAAGAGTAAATAAGCCGATGAATCTCTTTTGTCCAGAAGTTGATCTTCGATAAATTTTGGAACAAATCATACGTGAAAAAGCTATAAACACAATCAAAAGTCCATTAAGATCATCTTTTACTCAGGTTCAAACAAGTATACAAATCAATTGTAAATCAGATTCCGAATCACAAGCACTTTTATTTGAAAAAACATAAATATCAAGATTATTAATAAATTTTAAAATAATTTAAAATTTATTAATAATCTAATAAATATCAAGAACATTTTAAACAAAATAATTTATTAGATAAATGATTTGCATGACATTTTTCTATCAAGATAATATTTAATAGCAAACAGTTTTTTTTTTTGAATCAGGAACTCTCTGGATGTTATACTTAGAGAAGAACAAGCAGGATTTAGACGAGGTAGAGGATGCATAGACCAGATATTTACACTTAGGAACATCATAGAACAAAGTCTGGAATGGAATAGCCCTGTGTATCTTAACTTCATTAACTTCAAGAAAGCCTTTGGTAGCATACACAGAGAAACCTTGTGGGCCATTTTAAGATCATATGGCCTGCCACAGAAGATAGTCAACTTGATAAAACTCTTCTATGAGAAATTCGAGTGTAACGTGATTCTGGAAAAAGGACAATCTGAGAGCTTCAAAGTCTGTACAGGAGTCAGACAAGGGTGCTTTACTTCTCCGACACTATTGCTAATACTGATTGACTATGTCATGAAGAAAACAACTGCCAGTGCGAGGGGTATACAATGGGGATTAACAGCATAGCTTGAAGACTTAGACTTTGCGGACGATCTGGTGCTAATATCTAATACAGAAGCAGACTGCCTTCGCTAGACTCAAACCAGTATGGAAGTCAACCAGCTACAGTAAGGAAACAAAAATTAAATTATACAACAATGTAGTAAAAGCAACAGTGATGTACGGAAGTGAATGTCGGAGGATGTGTAAATCTGATAGGAAAATTCTTAACACCTTCCACACGGGAAGCCTGCGGAGTATTCTCGGGATACACTGGCCTGAGACATTGTCCAATGCTGACCTATATAGAAGAACAAATTCAGAGCCATTAAGTCAATGCATTAAGAACAAAAGACTGCGATGGCTCGGGCATGTACTTAGAATCAAAGAAACACGAATACCAAAAAGAGCCCTTCAATGGACACCTCAAGGGCGACGTAAGGTAGGACGACCAGCAGTAACATGGAGGTCAACAATCACGAAAGAGCTCATTGAAATGGGAATGACATAGGGAGGAGCAAGGGTAAAGGCAAAAGATCGACTTGAGTGGTAATCAAAAGTAATGACCCTATGCTCCACAAGGACAGAATAAGGGAAAAAAAAAAATTTGTTTTTAGTTTTCATGTAGATGCCACTAAACTTCCAGTTTTTTATTCTAGCTTCTTTTTTAAGAATTTTTAATGTATATGAGAAAAGAGATTGAAATGATTTAAGAGGATGTCAGCAATTCTAACCTTTCTGTGATAAATGGCAAAATCCTAACATTCCCATTATAAGTATCAGAATTTCAAATATGCTCAAAAATTTTAAAATCCGTAATTTCATCATTTGCAAGATAACATGCGGCTATCCTCTTTTTTCAAATTTAAAAATATGGTTTTTGAAGCTTAAATAATTCTGAAATTTAGGTAATTTTTTTTATGCATCAAAAAGTTATAAAATTATTTTTTTTCAATTTTTTTTAGGAAATTTTATTAGGACCCTTAAAAAAATGTTTCTTTTTCTTATGTATTCACGAATTTTTACGTTAGAATAGGTTAATTTGCGTAATTTTAAAATAATCAAATTGTAGGTTAATTTAGTATTGAAAATTAATTAATTTTATTATAACCACCTAATTACAAATTATTGAAGTAAATTTAACATATCTTATGATTTACTTTTATTGTTTTAATTTGTTTTTAAACAGGACAAGCCTATTAGCTAAATAAAACTAAATAAGTGTTAGAAACAAAAATTAAATATAATGGTTTAGCGGGATGTTTCGACATCAAATCCATCCATACTTTTCTTTAACTGCTAAGCAAGTAAGGAGCAATGCTCCTGTGAATAAACCACAATACTCTGGTTAATTCAGTGAACCCTTTCGAATTAAACCTGAGGTATTCCAAGAAAGTTCTTCCAAGTGTTTAATCACTTGGTTGGCCTACAAACTAGTTATCCTTCTAACATCTATTACCGGGAATCATAGGAATAATGACTTCGTTTTGACCACCTCTTGGTGTCGAATATTAGCCATTGATTCCTAAGTTTTTTTGGAATAACTATTTGCGTGTTTCTGAGAATCAGGCCCTTCCCTGTGCCGCTAAGCTCGTCCGAAATTTGGACGTATTCGACTGGAACCTTGTTTTGTCCATTTTCCTTGTATAAACTCTCTCAGATTTTCATATTCTTGATCCCTTAGTGTTTCTTACTCCAATTCGTTCAAATTTACTGCATCTGAAAGTGCATTCATTACCAGCATGTTGACAAAAGGTGGACAGTAATTTCTCTCTTGAAACATCTCACGATCTAACTTATGACTGCCTTGACAGAACCAATATTAGTCTTTTCCGAAATGTGATCATTAGCAAAATCAAAGTCCATAGCTCTTAATGCCCATCTCAGAATCCTTGCTGGTATTTGGATTGTCTAAAATCAATTGAATGGTTCGCTTATCGGTCTTTAGCTTAAAAAGCTTTCCGAAAGGAAAAATCCTGAACTTATCGCATACATAAACGTTTGCCAGCTTCTTTCTTTACTTGACAGTACCTTCTATCAATACCTGGTAAGAACCTTGAGACAAATGCTTTTATTTTTACTTCTGTTTATTTATTGGAATTAACTTGCAACAGAACAGATCCTAAGCCCACATGACTGGCGTCCACAGCTAGCACTGTACCTTGAAAAAAAGGATAAATTATCCCTTTTTAAGTTTAATTATTTGAAATAATTTAAAAAAAATGCTATTATAGAAGAAACTCTAGGGATTTGAGCTAGATTTTAAACATGGGTTTAAATAAAATTAAAATGAAAAATTGATAAGAATAGAAAAAAATTTTTTTAATTATTTTGCTAGCCTTATTAAATATTTAGAAAAAAATTTCAGACAAAAAAACTTTTTCTTTTTAATTAAACTTAAAAAATAATAACTAATAATTCAAAAAAATAAAATTCTTGAATTTTTTTTATGTTAGCATTTATTCATAATATTTTGAATTTTGGATTTAAATGATTTATAAAATATTTAAAAAAAAAAAATTCTTCTAATATTTAAACAACGTGCCATTTTTACAATAATTATTTTCCATTTTTTATTTAAAAAATTTTAATTGCGCTCTTTAAATTAAATTTTTTACTTTATTTTTACATTTATTTTTGAATAAAATTGGATTTATAAAAATTCATCTTTACTAGAAAGAAAAAATCGATTTCATAATCACTAAGCATATTATGGTAGATAATAATTTATTTTTCTCACTAAATTTACTGATTCATTTATTTGTCTACAATAAACTTTAATTGGTGATATTGGCTAGTTAAAATTAATATTTAATTTTTTTTTTCTTTATTTTGTAGTAAAAAATTTTAATAAGTTTTTAAATTTTTTCTTTCTTTATTATTTATTTTTAATTAATTCAGTAATTTGCTTCGAATTCTTAATTCATCAGAAGCAAAGTTATTCAAAAGTAATAAAGTTAAAGCAAGTCAAGTCAAATTACCGTGATTAAATTTCGAACGTATTCAAATTTTTGAAATTAAATTCAATCATTTTTATTCCGTATTTCCTTGTTCCATATTGCAGCCTCATAAAGTGAATCCCAGCTTTGATGGGTTTACAATATGTTAAGAACATTTTTACATGGGCAACATACACCATTTCGCCAATGTTAAAATATTCTTAACTTACTCCGCATGCTCTAAATATGTGTTTTAAGCCTTGAGTCCGTGTTAAAATCAATTTAATGCGGCATTAAAGCTTGAGATTTTTTCAAAATTTTCAAAATAAAATAGTCATTTTCTAATTTTTCTTTGTTTTAATTTAAAGATCAAAAAAACTCTTAATTTTAAAAAATAAAATTTATTTTATTAAAAATTGAAAACGATATTCAAAAAAATTTTATTAAAATAAAAAGTTTTTTATGGCAGCATTTTTTCACTTTATCAACCAAAAGGCTAGAAAAAATACAAACAGTTTAAATTTTTTAAATGAGGAAACATGATATATAATTTAATATATTTTTTAATAGAAATCTTTTAAAGCCAACTATGTATCCATTCCACGATTTCTCAAATTAAATTCGATTAAAGAATTAATTTCAATTGTTCCTTTAAAAAAATTTAATTATTGATAATAAGATTACTCAGAGTGAAAATGTAACTTGAAGTTGAGACTTGAAGTTTAGTCCTTTAGAAAAAAAACATGTGTAAATATATTTTGAGTGTTATTTTTGTTACGTTTTTTAATTTCAAACTGTTTTTTTGCTCTCAAAAGCTAACAACTTACAACTACTTTTAAATAAATTATTTTTAACATTTTGATTAATTTTAAAATAGAGACAATTGAATGAAAGCAATTTATTATTCAAAAATTAATAGTTGATTTTAATATTGGTTAAATTTTAAAAAAATTAGCAATGCATTAGGTTTGCCATATGTTTCAAATAAAAAGGCTCTTTTTAAAGCCAACATATATGAAAAATTAAATTTTATTAAATTAATTTCCTAAAATTTGAGAAAATTACTTAATATTTTTTTAGAGAAAATTTGAGATAAAATATAATTTTATATTATAATATTAATTTTTGTTTAATTTTTTAAATCAAATTTTTATTTTTTCATTGATGTCACAAGCTGCTTTAATATAAAGGTAGAAAAAAAACTTTGATTATCTTTTATTTAAGGATAATTTTAAAAATGCTTTTTGACAAATTTAGTCAGCAGTTAAGAGATTAAAGCTTTTGAGTCTAGAAATTTTGTTTGAATTAAATTTAATTAAATAATTTAATTATAAAGTTAGCTTGATATTTTTAAAGTATTTTAGTCAGGCTAATAAATGGTGTCAGAATTTTTCAATAACCATCCTTAAATCTCTATTTTTTCTTTTAAATGTATAATGTGAGATCAAAATTTTTAAATTTAGAAAAAGAATAGAATAGATAATATTTGATTATTGAATTATGAAAAGATAACTTAAATTGTTAAATATATAAGAAAAACTCACTTCATTTTGCATGAATTAAAAAAAATTAAATCTCATCAAACCAAAATATACATTTAGATAATGAAATCAATTTTAAAATGATTTAGCTAAATAAAAAAAAGGATAATTTTGTGATAATTTAAATTCATGCTGAATTTTACTAAGTAAAAATTTTAATTATTTAGCTCAATAATAATAATAAGTTATTCCAGATCGAGGTAATCCTTATCAGTAGAAAATTGTTTCATTTTGAGCTTCTTGAGACTGATTCCAAGGTATTGAGTTGAGAGAGGCCACAAATGCTGCGGGCTGGTCCAGTTTGGAATGAGGCGTGTTTGGGTTCCACTGGCTCGAGCAAAATAGAAATATCAAAGCCTTTAATGATTTGGATAACTTAAAAGAAGTCACCTCAGTTTCGTAGGTCTTCGAGAAATTGGAGGTAGATTAATTAAAATAAAATAAAATCAATAAGTAATATCAGGTTGATATATTTAAATGAATTAAGCAAATTTTAAAGTTAGATAATTTCTAAGATGAAAAATTTCTTTTAATATAATATTTAATGTTTTAATTTTTCTTTTTTAAAATTAATGTAAATAATTCGTTTAGTTTAATTGATCATAAGAATAAGTCTGTTAAAAATAAACATTATTTTAATTGTCGAGCCATAAGTTGTTTTTGACTCTCTAATTTAACTTGAAAAAAAAATGACAATTATTTATTTTTCAAACTCAAAGTTTAGAAAAATTTTATGAACAATTTTGCTTTTTCATCTCAGAATAATCTATCAAAATAATTTTGGATAAATATTTTATTTACTCTAAATTTCAAAATTTGAGAGCAGCTTTAGTTTTATGAATAGACTAATTAAAGCATTATCTCAAATCGACTCTTAATATTTAGCAATCAAAAAATGATTACATGCATTAAGTAGTTTTAAGAATCATGATTTTTTTTAAATAAAAAAGGAACTAATTATTCAAAAATTCTCATTTGATAAACTTTTTAATTGGGTGTGTATGAAAATTTTTACTTTTCAAATCTAATTTATAATTTTTTTCTATTATTTGACCAAAAAGATTAAATTTTTTTGTATCAAAGAAACTAGTTTTAATTTAGAAAAAAATAATAATTAAATCCGGTAAGAAGATTTTAATTCCTTTCAAATTGATGTTTTAATAATTATTTCGATAAAAAAAAAAAAAAAAAATATCTTATCTTCTATTTTAAGTAATTGCCGGTCATTTACCACCAATTTATTATGAGAACAACAATTCCTACTAAGTTATGTGATCAGGACTGATCACCTATCACGTTAACAGTAAATATGTGATAAAAAATTAGATTAATAAAATTTAGAAGAAGAAAATTAAATTAAAAAAAATGTATTAAATTATGAGTCAAGGAAAAAATATGTGACCAGCTAAGGAATTATGTTACCAAAAAAAATTTAAATAAAAACTTTGAATTTATAAATTAAGACTGGATTTATTTTGCCACCCAAGTGCTTATTGAAATTTTGAAAAGTGATTTTATTTTTATTCATTTATTAATTTTGTTTTAAAAATTATAAGTTTTTTATTTCATTACAAGATTGTAAAAAAATTTAAAAAAAGCTTAATTTGTTGGAAAATTAAAAAAAAAATTTATCTGAGTATTGGATCAAAAAATCTAACAATTAGAGGATTGATTAAAAAGCTTAGGTCGATTTTAAAGTTATTTTTTATTTTATTTTCTAATTACCTTTTCAAATTATGAAAATATAAGAAAAATGAATTAATTTTAATGCATTTACCTGGTATTTTGTTTTTTGTAAAATTATTTTTAAAAAATTTCTAGATTATTAGAAAAAATTAACTAATTTTTGGAAAAAAGAGTCTTTTTTCCAAAAATTTTAATACAACTAACTTTTAATTTAGGTGACCAGTTTAAAATTTTGTTTAAACTTGAATTTTTTTATCACATATTTACTGTTCGCATAATATGCGATAAGTTTGGCAAATAATCATAAAAACTTAAAATCTTGGAACATTTAATAATTTTTAATTCTAATATTTTTTTATAAGCATTTCCAGGATTAATTCGAAACTTAGTTTAACATTTTGTATCAATAATTTAATAAAATCGATAAAATAAATTTAAATGATAATTTTTGTTGAGTTATTATAATTTGGTATATATAATTAGTGACGTGGTCAAATAAATTAGTTAACCTGTAATTTAAAATCAACGGGCATAGGAATAAATTAGTATGGTATAAAAAAATAATAAATGTGAGAATAGGTATTAGTGAATTAATCATAAAAAATATTTATTAAGAAGAATAAAATAAAAAAATTATCAATTAATGGTCCAGCTGGTGGAATCCGAGGACATCACAAAAGATTGACCAAACAAATGTCAAGGATCAAAGTGAGAGAGAACTTTCTAATAAATAGAGTGGTGAATGTGTGGAACGAGTTACCTATAGAGGTTGTAAATTCAAAATCTAAAAATGAATTCAAAAACAAATTGGATATCTTTTTGAAACAAAAATAATTAATTTTTTCCTATTAACTTAATCTTTTTAAGACATATTTTAAAATCTTTTTTTGACAGCTACCATAGCAAGGCTAGATATAGCATTGCTTCGCAGTTAGTCTGCTGTAGCTTTTTTTTATTATTATTATTATTATTATTTTTCTTATATTTCTTGTAATAATAGATCTTTTGCTTGTGGTTGGTGCATCTTCAACCACTGGTTGTTGTTCGTCTTCTAGCTGTTGTGCGACTGCTAGAAGACAAAGTCTACCTCTTTTTTTGTTACATTGTTAACCAATTTTTCTGTTTCTAATGTTGGTTTTGATTTCTTGCTGAGTGGCTACGGCAAAAAATTGTTCATCATAACTTGAGCTATCATCATCAGATAAATCATCTGATGCTATGTTTGCAATTGTGTCTTTTGGTTGACGTGTTAGTGCATGCTTTGTTTTAGCTAGCGTTTATGACCAAGTGGAACGGTTTTTGCTTCAATTGGTAAAGTTACAAGTTTGAGACGAGCAGCAATTCAAATCATGAGTTTGCATTTATGTTGTTTTAAAAAGGCTAAACATGTACATTTTGTTTATTTTAACGAGTTAGCTGTGTCTGTGTTGTCAAGAGTTGTTCTCCATTTACCAAGAATAACTAAGGCGTAATCATTATAATCTTAGAAATCTTGTTTAGATAATAGCTTTACATAATTTTCTGTATCTTTTGAGGTTAATACTTCATATTGTTCACACTTTTCTTATAATAAAAGTTAATGAGTCATTTTGTTTAACAAGCGTTGTTTTGTTTGATTTGTTCCATTGATAAGCATTTGTGAAATCACTTGTTGAAATAACTGGTTTTGTTGTCACAGTTTTGTAATTTATTGATGTTAATATTATTTTATTTATTTTTTTGTAAATCTGTACCGAGCTAATTCTCTTTCAGAATAAAAAATATAAGATAAAAAAATAAAATATAAAAATAAGATAAAATAAAAAATTTTTGGAAAAAAGAGTCTTTAAAATAAAAAAATAAATAAATAAAGGATTAAATAATGAAAAAAAATTAAAAACGTTAAGTTGAAATAGCTAGAGTTTAGACATGTTTAAATATTTGATAGTTCAGGAAAAAAGAAGAAATTGTTAGCTAGCAATTACACAAAGGAGTTGGATATTCGATATATCTTGATTCAAAATATTCTCTATTTTCTTCCACCAGTCTGACGACCAGTGCAACAGAATGACTCAATCCTGCCCTGATACATCTCTCACTCAACTCAAAAATTCGATTTGAAACTGTTGGTAGATTAAGTTTATTGAAGGCCTCTTGGTGTATAATATTGGAGGGGGTATCATATTTCAGCTTCAAAATAGATCGAACTGCTGAATTTTGAATAACTTGTATTTTTTTGATGTTAGTTTCTGAAAAGATTTTTTATTGTTAATATTGTTGAAAATAAATATCATTTTATAGTACTATGTAGTTAAATAATAATAAAAATACTAATTTATGAGTTTAATTTTATTAATTTACAAGATCAATGACTAAACTTCATGATAAGTAATGAATTTATAAATAAGCAACAGATTGTACTTATAATGAAATAGAAAACTATTAATAATTTTGTATTTGTAACTAGATTTCAATGTCTTTCTGGTAAGACATCTCCGCAAGCATGCTTGTCGTAGCTTATTATTTTTATTATTATAAGCTAACAACATTACTAAATTTAATTTTTTTAACTTAAGTCGAATATTTTATTAATATAACAATTTTTTATGACAAAGTCACTAATTTTTAATTTTTACATACGTTTAATTATAGCCCATTTTTTGTAAATAAGATTTATAATTTTTTAAAAATAAAACCAAAAATTCGATTTAACCAAACCAAAAAAAATCCTTAAAATAATCCTGGCAACAATTGCCAAATTAACTTTGCATCGAATATATCCAATTTTAATTTTCGTGTGGAATAATTAGAAAGCCTAATTACCGCATGGTTAAGAAAAAAAAATTATTAGCTCAACAAAATCATTTTAAAATAATTAAAAAATGAGTTTAATACTTTAATTTTTAACACAGCTTTTTTGTGTAATTTTCTTTGATTTTTCTATAGACGCTTCATAAAAGCAAGATAACCATTCTAAAATCGGCACGATATTGAGAATTTTTCTATTAATTATAAGAAAAATTCGCTTTAATGGTAATTTAGAATTTTAGAAGATAAAACTAAACAAAAATCTAAATATATATGTCTCAAGAAATCATTTATTTTGATTTAAATCTAAATTTTTTGCTAAATAAAGAGGATAAAAATAAGATTCTTTATTTGTTATACCTTCTAAAATTTTAGCATGATTTACTTATTTGGCTTTATGAATATTTTCTAGCTATTTTGAAAGGGTTGCCAATATTTCATAATTTTTCAATTTCTAGCTTTATTTGAAGGACTATTTAAAAAGACCATATCATTCATTTGAAGCCTTTAAAAAATTTTAAGTTTTCAAATAGATCACATCCTATAGTTCAAGTTTTTTCAAAATAAACATAAAAAAAACACTGAATATTCAATCTTCGCATTATTTTTAAATTAAATTTTTTTAAATTTTTTTCAAATTTTTAAAAGCGATTCAGTTTTAGTTCAATTATTTTTTTCGCATTCATTCTGCCTGAAACAGATTTATGATTTTTTTTAAATATTGCCTTTTGTTCATTTATAAAATTAAATCTTAATTTAGGATAAAGATTTCTATTTTTTTTGTAAAAAATAAATTGTCTATGAAGCAAAATTTGATTAACTAAATTTGTCCATAAAATGTGGCAATCAACACAGACAAATCACGTTCAAAAAGATGCTTATCTTGACAATTCAAAAATAACATTTAGAGTATTTAAAAGCAATATGAATGAAAACATCGATTAAAATAATCTTAAAGGAAAATTGCCTATAAATAAGTTTCTTGTTTCTTGTTTATAGAAGCAAAATTAATTTAGATATTTAGTTTTATTACTTTAAAGTTAGAGTACAAACCGTAAAATTTAGGAAAGAAAAAAACTAAAAGTATTTTCAAGACAAATTTAATAGCCTGACCTTTGAAATTATTCTCGAGCATACACTTATTCACATTAGTAGGCACGATATTGCGAAATATCTCGCTTATCATAATCACAATTTATAATTTATTAAAATTTTTTAAGTTTTCATATTTTTGGGAATTCATTTGACTTAGTTAATTGTGTTGAGTTTGTGTTTACAACCAGAATTATTTAATAAGTATTCATGAATTAATTTAGTCATTTAAAGACGCATTATTCATCAAGTCACTTTTAGACAAAGTGCTTTTATCAGATAGATAAGTCTTTTGAATCATGACGCTAGATGTATTACTAGAAATTACTGACTTGTTTGCTGTTATGATATTTCATTTATTTTCTTACATTAATTATGTTCGAAAATATTTTTATGTTTCTATGTTAATAATGTCTTCATGTTTTCAGTTTCGTGTTTTTTTTTCAAAATTTTAAACTTGACTAATTTAAATTTAGAATTTGGCTGATTTTCTAAAATATCACCAAGTTAAACGTGGCTTAGTCTTAATTTTTTTTTCATCTGAAAACAATTTTTTCCTTTTGTTAAAATTAATTCAAAAACCAAAATCTCGGTCAGGTCAAAGCTTTCTCAAATTAATCTTTTTTGTTGTTGTATAATTTCAACAGTTTTTTTTCTATTTTCTAAGTAAAAAAATCAATGGAAAAAATTAAGAAAAAATTTTTTTTTTGGGTCTTACTAAACCAATTTTAAAAGTTTGCTAATTTTGCTAGAATTTGAATCAATAAAAAAATCAAATTTGGGCTAGATCAATAGATTTTTTTTCTTACATTATTTCAACAGTTTTTTTTAAATTTTCTAAGTAAAAAAATCAATGGAAAAAATTAAGAAAAAATTTTTTTTTTGGGTCTTACTAAACCAATTTTAAAAGTTTGCTAATTTTGCTAGAATTTGAATCAATAAAAAAATCAAATTTGGGCTAGATCAATAGATTTTTTTTCTTACATTATTTCAACAGTTTTTTTTAAATTTTCTTAGTGAATAAATCAACCGAAAAAAAAAATAATTTTTTTAAGCATTACAAGACCACTTTTAAATTAAAATCTTTTTAGAATTTTTTAAATAAAACCAAAAATTCAAATTCAAATTTGGGTTAGATCAATAGACTGTTTTTTTCTTACATAATTTCAATATTTTTTTTAATTTTTCAAGTGAATTAATCATCTAAAAGAAAAAAAAAAAATTATTGAAAAATAAAATCGATCAATAGGTTATCGAATTTTTCTCTTACATAATTTCATCAGTTTTTTTTATTTTCTAATCAAGCGAAAAAATAAAAAAATTTAATTTATTTTTCAGTCTAACTAAAACCGATAACTTGATATCTACTCTGTATTCTTTTACAAAGAATCAAAAATATTCAGGGCTAGGAATAGTTCAATAGGTTCTCGAGATTTAATTTCGCATTGCATAATTTTTTATGATCGAACAAATCCATCGAAAATAATATTTTTTTGAAGGAAAAAATGCATATTTAGTTTTTAATCTATTTATTCAACAAGAATTAATTAAATTTCTAGACTCTATTCAAAAGTTGGCAATTAAAAAAGCCGACTTGTGATAAGAGTGTCCGTTTGAGTAATAAAATTGATTGGAAAATATTCTCTTTTGTCTTAGTTGTTTTAAGGATAACAAATAAACCCCAAGGCGCCTAAAACACTTAAATTTCGAGAAAGTCATAGCTTTTGTTAAACTAAAGAGGTAAAATAAAAATTTTAACAAACAAAAGTATCATGACTAATCAATTAATTAAGGGAAATTTTTGACAAAAAAATTTGTAAATTGGGCTATTTTGCGATTTGTACAATTGAATATTACAAACTAGGGGGTAAGAAAAAAATTTTTTTAAAAGTAAATCAAAGGTCTTAGCAACATTGAATTTTGGGTTAAATTTGAAATTTTAATTCGCAATCAAATTCGCAAAGTTATTTTTATTTTTTTTCCTACCGGGTTTTGAATCATTTCAAAATTTAAATTTAGAGTCAAAATTAGGACTTGGACGAGTTCAAGAGTGGGTTTGAATTTTTTAATTTAAATTTGACGCGCGTGCTTGAAATGTAGCCTCGTACCTTTGAATTAGAATGCTTTAAAATGAATGCATCGACAACAAATTTAGCCTCGTTTTAAAAAGATAAGATTTTCAAACACTTATTTAGTTCATTATCAAATTTCAAATCAGATAGATGTTGGACAGAGTTCAAAATTTTGTTTTATAAATCAAAAAAAATAATTGACAGATTTATTTGAAAATAAAAAGATTTGATCGTTTGACTCTAAGCTTTTTTTTGATTTCTTTTTTTTAAATCCAAATGTTAACTTAAAATCAAGAAAATAGTTTGACTTAGACTTAGCATATTCAATGATAAAATTTAACCCGTGTCCTAAAACTAAACTTGGCGGTGTCAAAGTTAGAAATATAAAACTTTTGTTTTCAGTAAAAAAAATAAAAAGTTCACCACAATTCTCATGTTTAAATTTAGATAATTAAAATTGATTTAATGAACACTTCCTGAAATAATGAACAAATCATCACAGACGTCCAATGTAGACGAAGATGATGACGGAGGCCATGTCGAGCTAAAGATCAGTGATCGCAAATCGATGAGCACCGAAAGAGTGGACTCGGTCACTTTTAAAACAAAGCAGCAAAAATCAGTGAGAAAAACATCGAGCAATAACCGAATGCAGCCGATCAATTCGCGGCTGCGTTCGGTGGTCGAAATTTTACGCAATCGCTTCAATCACACAAGCTCTTCGAAGCGCAATTCCAACATGCTAGGCCAAGTCCATTCGCCAAGTGAGCCAAAGTCAACAATGCCAAGAAAGGCGCCCAGCGAGCCCAAAAGTGAAGAGAGCGAGCTCACATGCCAACTGTGCTACTTGAAATTTGAAAAAAATGCGCCCCAAAACCAACCGGACAACTTCATGTACCCCATGCAAACATGTGACCATTCCTTTTGTACCGAGTGCCTCCGACAATATCTTAAATATCAAATAATTGAATCGCGAGTGTCAATTACATGTCCTGAATGCAACGAAAAGATGCACCCTAGCGACATCTACAAACTGCTCCGGTTGCACATCAACCAGCCGGAATCGGCGTCAAGTTCGCCCAAATCGAACAATTCATTGATAAAAGAAAATGGCCAAAACAAGGATGAATGGGTTCAATTGATATCCAAATACGAAGAGTTTATGGTGCGCAGAGTGTTGGTGTCCATACCGGACACCCGTTGGTGTCCGGCGCCTGACTGCACCTATGCAGTTATAGCGTCAGGATGTGCCAATTGTCCCCAGTTGTATTGCCAGAGACCCGATTGTAATACCTCGTTTTGTTACCACTGTAAACAGTATTGGCACCCCAATTTGACATGCGAGGATGCCGCACTCAAGAACCTAGAAACTAATCTTAAAAAATCGAACTCCACAGTGAAATTAAGAAACTTGTTGCAGCGATCCAACTCGCATACAAGTCAATCATCGTCGAATGGTGTCAACCAAAATTGGGCGAGTATCAGCGCTATTCAGTCTGTGAATAACAGAAATAGCGATTGGTGCAAGGAAGAGATAAAGCAGTGTCCCAAATGTCAAGCTTTGATTGTCAAAATGGACGATGGTTCTTGTAACCATATAACTTGTCCGGTGTGTGGGTGCGAGTTTTGTTGGCTGTGCATGAAGGAGATCAGTGATTTGCATTATTTGAGTCCTTCTGGTTGCACTTTTTGGGGCAAAAAGCCCTGGAGCAGAAAAAAGAAAATTATGTGGCAGCTAGGTAATGTTGATTGTATTATTTCTTTCTTTCTTTTTCTTTTTTTCAATGATTGATTGAGTTTTGTGGGCTTGAAGTTTTTCAAAAAGTCTTGAGGGTTTCGATTCTGAATGAAATGGAAATAAGTTGGGATTTCAAAATTTTGCTTTTCAGGATTAGAATTTAAAAAAAAAAGTAACAAATTTTTTTTTGTCCAAGAGCTATGAAAAAATATCAAGCAAAAATTACAAAAATTCTAAGTATATTTTTTTGAATCGTGAACTTTTATTTTATTTTTTTATTAGTTTAGATATTTAAAAAATAGATTTAAAATTAGAAAAATTTTTCAATTTATCGTCAAGTTGATAATTTTAAGATTTTTTTTTTGAATTTTCATTAATCCAGCCTATATGGAATACTTTAACACCATTTATTTAAATTTCTCATTTATTAATTGAAAAATCTTTAATTCTCAAATATCAATTTGATTCTTTAAAGAAATTATTAGAGATCTACCTGGATAATAGAAAATAATGCTGATTTTGTGCTAGATTAGTTTTGGTATTACATTTTTAAATAAATTTATTTTTGACTTAAGCATAAATAAATATATCAAATAAATTATTAGATGATTTTTAGGCTAGATATTTAAAAATCTAAAAACATGCTTAATTTAATCTCAAAATTCTGGTTTCAATCTTTGAATCATGATATCACATTTTTGAGACAGCATTTTTTTAATTAGGTTTTAATTTTTAAAAAATTTTTCAATAACAGATAATAAAAAAAATATCATGCACTATAAAACAAAATTGTTTCACCGTTTTTGAAAATTATCATTGAAAATAGCTTTTTTTTTAAATTTTAATCTTTAGTCTAATTTTCTAATTGAAAACCCTAATAAACGATTCGAAACAAATACCAACTTTATTAAAAAAATTAACACAATATTTTACTTTTGAACTTAATCTTGAAATCAAAATTTAAAAATAAGAAAAGATTAATTTAAATGATTTTAAATGAAGTTTTTATTATATTCTTTAATTTAAAAACTCTGACTTGCTTGAGGAATTTAGTCAACATTTAATTAAGCTGTGTTTAATTTATTATCTTAATGGTTTGTGTGGAAGTCATGCAAGCAGAGGATCGAGGATTCAAAACCCGCTGAGAGTGAAAAAATCTTTAAAATATCTCTGCAGTACGGGACGCATGTTTAAGCTGCTTACATAAAAAAAGGGAGACCGGTTTCGACTGGGTAATAATTGCGGTGTAGATGATCAACTGGATGCAGTAGTCTCGGTGTCAGATCGGAACCGTTACTCAAAAAGGTGCTGGAAAAGGAAATTAGTGTTTTCTCTATTGTCCATTAGGATAGAAAAGGGACAATTTGTATTTTTATTAGATTTTTTGACGAATTTGATTAATATTTATACAATTTCAATTAAAATTAAAAGTAAATCATTGATTTTTTTAGTTAAGATATTTATTATAATGGAATTTTTTTATTCGAATCAAAGAAATGAAAAAATTAAATTATTTAAGCAAAAGTTTATGTTCAATCTGGAAATAAAAAAATCTAAAAATAAAAACGAAAACTTATTTTATTCATTATTAGCTGGTTATTTCTAAAATAAAAGTCGAATAATTAGGTAAATAAAATACATTTAAATTTGCTTAAATTTGTAAAGTGAATGTTTTAATATTTTCTGGTTTAACATCTTCAAAACGATGTTGGCTATATACAAATTTTTTTTTTCAAAAATAATAATAGATATCTAAAAATAATAGCGGTAGTTTGCATAGAAAATTCTTAAAAGAATATAACACTTTGTAAATCAAAAGTCAACAAGATCTGTGCAATTTTATTAAATTAAAAAGAACTTGAATTTACCTTTTTCATAACTAGCAAGAAAAAATTAAAAAATTCACTTGAAAATTTTCAGCTAATTCAAAATTATTTCATTTATCATAAACATAAAAATCTATCAATTCAGGAATGAATTAATTTATTTAACTTTTAATTAATATTAATTCAAAAAGGTACACTGATTGGTGCTCCCGTAGGCATAGCACTAATAGCTGGTGTAGCCGTACCAGCTATTTTGATAGGTCTTCCAATATGGTCCGGTCGAAAGGTTTATATTCGCTACAAATCTATGAAAAAGCACAAAAGAAATTTGATAGTAGTGGGTACAGTATTTGGCACAATTTTGATAGCGCCTGTGGTCGCAGCATTGGCTGTGGGAATCGGTGTTCCAATTTTGTTGGCCTATGTTTACGGTGTAGTCCCCATTTCGCTGTGTCGTAGTGGTGGTTGTGGCGTGACCACTAATAATAATGGCGGAGTTCGCTTCGAATTCGAAGAAGAAAATACAGACAACAATCTAGGCCTCCTTAATTTGAACAACACAACAAATCAACCTATTTCTTCAAATACGGCCAGTTCGGTAACTGTTCCGATATCCGCGATAGAACCTAAACCAGACAGTGTAGTGGTGTCCACTCAATCGACTTCGACCTCAATAAAAACAAAAAAAAATTCGTCACAACAAACTCCTCTATACGTGACAATAACCATGGCCTCAAACTCGATCAACTCGAACAGTTCCAAGTCAAAATCTAAATCTCGAACAAGGTCTACGTCGAATCGTAGACGCAGTGCTCTCAAGCAGTGCAGCCAAAAAAAGCCTCAAACTTGTGCAAATACTTGCGGTTCGGTTGAAGTGTGCAAAAAGGACTCGAGGAGCCGCATAAATTCAAAAAAATCAGGGATCTATTTAACACCTATTTTAAGTGAAACCGGCACTGGAACCAGTGTATTGAATAAAATGTCCGATTCGAATTATTCAAGTGACTCTAGTTATCATTTGGCAGAAAATTTAGACGACACCAAGTCGGAAACGATGCAAACAGGACTTGAAACAACCAAGTCGTCGCAGTTCTCGACGCGGCATTCATCCGAATCGTCGAAGCGTTTGAATGAAACTTCGATAAAAAAGCTGATATCAACTAAAATAGTTAATAATCCAAGTATTAGTGAAATGTCAATTGGTTTGGCGAGCTTGAGTGCAACTAGCGCTTTTCAGTACAAAGAAGACGAAGAAGATGAGGACAGCTTATGCTCAAAGGCCGATTTTTGCGATAGGGAAAGTGCTAGTAATAAAGCAATCACTGGCGACTCAGTCAAAAAACTCAAAGTGTCCAAAAGTATTAAGTTTTCTGATTCTGTTGGAAACAGTATCCTTGATAATAAAAGCGATAAGCATCATTGTATAGAGATTAAGTCAAATTATACAATCAATAGTTTGGAAAACAAGATCAATGTGGACACAGAAAATTGTAGTATTTCTATTGAAAGCGAAAAATCAGCTAATCCGAGCACACTAGCTCTAATTGGGTCCATAAAGTAATTTTTAATTTCTGAAATTAAAAAAAAATTGGGTCTAGTCGGATATTCGGAACCACAGTTCACCTATTATGAGAACAAAGCTTGTTCTCGGGTTTAGTGAACAATTAATTTTTTGCTCACCAAAAGGTGAACCAAAAAAGGATTAGGTGAACTAAGTAGTATTAATAATTATAGTCAAATTTATTTTATTTACTGCTAATGCTCAATCAAAATTTATTTATAGTAAAAATTATTTTAAAGTTATAATGATCAGTTCAAATTATTTTTTTTGAGACCTCGAAAAATGTAGTTTTAAAATAGCCTCCACAGATTTTACATTTTGTAGAGTTTTTTTTTGCTCAAAACTTGCTCAACTTTATGTATTGATTCTTGAGGAACCGATGGTTTCTCTTCTACTAACTCTTTTATTAAATTTGATTTTTTCTTTGTCTCACTAATGCATGAATTCTTAAATCTGGTCTCGGCCGATCTTCTGGCAATGAATCAGTTTCCTCCAAACTAGCATTGCTTGTGTCATTGTATATATATTCAATTTTCATTTTAGGTGAACAAATTTTAGATCAAGTGAACTAATTGTTCACTAAACCCGAAAACAAGATTTTTTCCCATAATCTAGATCCAAAAAATTAATTGAGATTTAATTTTAATTTTTTTGCTCAAAAAGGCCAAAATATTATTTATAAAGATTGCTATTGTTTTTAGGCATTGTGAATTATGGAACAGAGAACAAAAACAAAAATTTTTAAATTAAACAATTTTTTTTACTATGAGTCTAAAAATTTTCCAGCAAAATGCATCAGCTGATACAAACTTTTTAGCAGCTAAATTAATAATAATAATATAAGTTACAACAAGCTAGCAAGCTAGACTTGCGAAGATGAGAAACAGTAGGATCCCATCTATGGTAACTGTTGTTTGTACACTGTGTTTAGAGCACAGTCACTTCCAGCTCTGCCTTCATCACACTGAAGATTGATTATTCCTTAGGTCACCATTCCCTCGTATCGATTCTACCGAGCCTCAGGACTTCATCCATGGTAGGTTTCTCCTTACGTCTGTACTTATCTAGTCTGTTCTTGAATTGGTTGACGGATATGGATTGTACGATCTCTTGGGGTAGGGCGTTCCATGGCATAGTCACTCTATAAGTGAAAAAGTGCTCTCTCAGTTGGCTGTTGGCTGCGACTGGTCGGACAAAGCTGTGCTGGTTGGAGCTTCTTCTTGTTCTACCGTTGACTTTGACAGACGGGGCTATGTGCCAGTTTACAATGTTGGTGCCTGTGTAACATTTATAGAATGAATTAGGTCCCTGAAAAAACTCTGCAAGTCTGCAAAGTACTAAATGTATTAGAAAATAGTTAAAATCAAAAGGTAGAGTTTATTCAGGGACCTAATTCAGGAGGTAAAAAGTTTGTATCAGCTGATACATTTTGCTGGACAATTTTTAGACTCATAGTAAAAAAAATTGTTTAATTTAAAAATTTTTGTTTTTGTTCTCTGTTCCAAAATTCACAATGCCTTGTATTTATTCAAATAAAAAATGATAATGATTATTTTTGTTTCTAGGGATGACGGTAGTGTACATCAGTTGTGAATGTTGAAAGTTTGAATGCAAACAAAATCGTTCTTTGTCACCCTAAATGCTCAGCCAAATAGAAATGCGACAAATCGAGTTAAATCAATGAGTTTTAATTGATAAAATTTTATTTTTCTAATTAATTTTCTTTGATTACTATTGAGTACTGATTATTATTTTCTAAAAACCTATTTCAGCTATTTTTGTTTAGCATATATATTTTTTTAAATTTTGTAATAATGTTAAAATCGATACTAAAATGTAATATTTTGATTATACACTTGATAAATTTGAGCATTGACTGTAATTTTGCCCTTCTAAACAGATCGTTTGACACATTTTTCATTAGGTTATTTATAATAACTAAACCGGTACAAAAACTTGTTTATTTTACAATTATATGTAAATAATAAACCTTGTCTAAAATATTAAAATGTTTATATTCTATAATCTTAAATTTAGTGAAACGATAATTTAAGTCGGCACCAAATCAGTTGATAATTTTTGGCAAGAAATATTTTTTAACGCACTGGGACCATAAAAATTAAATAATACAAATTTTTTTTAAATTTAATTGTTTTTTTTTATTTGTAAATTTTGATCACGACTAATAAAATCTTCCAGTTGTTGAAAACATTTTTAAAGCATAAATGATTGAATGCAGAATGTTTTTTTTTAACTTTTTAAACTATTCGGTAAAATTAAAAACAATTTTAAAATTTAAAAAAATTCGAAAATAAAAATATTTAAAAATTATTTCTTTTATTGAATTCGACGAGCACCCTCGCAAGGCTTGCAAACATAAAACGAAGCCGTTCCTTTATAGAGTTTCTAAAAAATAAAAAAATTAATCTTCTTAATTTTTAAAGATTAAAAAATTTAAATAAATTTTCAATCTTCAAACAAAATGTATTTTAATTTTTCTTAAATGTTTTTATTTTTAAATTTTAATTTCTTCTTAATCTAAAATTTAAAAAAATAAAGATTTACTTAACAAAAAAATTAAATTTTTTTCAGGAAAGTAAATCTTAATAGTGAACTACTCCTTAAAGTTGTTTTGTTGAAAACTTGAAAAAACACCAAATAAAAAAAAAATTTACCTTAACATTTTCTATTACTTCATTGACGTGTGAAGTCTTAACTAGTGTTACTGTGCAGCCTCCAAATCCTCCGCCAGTCATTCTGCTTCCCAAAACACCACCAGAAAATCTAGCAATCTCAACCAAGGAGTCTAGCTCGGCGCATGAAACATTAAAATCATCTCTGAAATAATTTATTAAAGCAGAAACAAAAAAAAACATAAAAAACCTTAATGAATCGTGACTTTGGTTCATTAGCTTTCCAAATGTAATTATATCATTAGTATCTAGAGCTTTTGAGGCTTGGATCGTGCGACTAATTTCAGTGATCGCATGTTTTGCTCTTCTAAATGATTCTTGATCTATTCTCTCCTTATTGTTTTCAAGATCTTGCATTGTGGCATCTCTGAGAGATTTTTTACCAATAATTCTAGAAACGTCTTCGCATTGCTTTCTTCTACTCGAATACTCACTGCCCTCTAGTTGGTGCTTTACATTTGAATTAATGACCAACACCGAAATATCAGGATCATCCAAAGCAAATAATTTGCTTTCATAGGATCTGCAATCAATTAATAGAGCATTATTTTCTTTCCCCATCGAGGATATAAACTGGTCCATTATTCCACATGGAACTGATGCGTATGCATGCTCTGCTTTTTGGCAACGCAAAGCCTTGTTTTCTTTGCTAGAAAACTCTTGAAAAAATATTTATTAAAAAAAAATTTAATTTAATTTTTAGTATAATTAACTAACGTTTAGTAAGATTTTCTAAAAAGGTGTACATGGCCACCTCAAGAGCAGCTGAACTGGACAGACCAGACCCAAGAGGTACATTTGATTTTATAACAGCATCAAATGGTTCAACAGTACCTTCAAAATTAGCTACTACACCAATGATATAATTAGTCCAATTTTGACTTTTATCTCTCTTGCGGAGATCGCTTAAATCAAATTCGATATAGTTTTTGTCTCCGAGAGACGCTTCCAAAGATTTCACCCGACACAAGGTATTTTTATTATTGTTGTCATCAAATGGATGTTCGGCACCGACAATCACAGTGTATAGCGGAATTGCCATTGGCAAAACAAAACCATCATTATAGTCAACATGCTCACCGATTAGATTAACACGCCCTTAAAGATTGAATTTTAAGGCCAAGTTTAATCAAATGGAATAAAATTTCAACCTGGAGCACAGACACCAATTTGTTCCGAGTGATTTTTGCCAAATGAAATGAGAAATTCATTTTTACAAGCGGACAAGTTTTGATTTAGTTCATCAGAATATTTGGATTGATTGTCGTAGAGTGCCGGGTAGTTTGAATCCATTTGTGAAGTGGTTTAAAATGTCAAATTTTAGTGAATTTTTTTTAGGTTTTAGTTTTTTTTTATGATTTTAAATTATGTTAAATTTAGCTGAATTTGCATGGAATATTTTAAAAGGGCGTTTACATAAAAAATATTTGACTATTAAGCGTAAAATCACAAGTTTAAATTGCAAATTTAATTTTAAAAATGAACAAGATTTACATCAAAAAATAAAATTCAAGATAAACAGCGTGCTTAGATAAATAACCAAGCTAGACAAAAAAGAAAAATTTTGAAAAATTTTGAATTAATTTAATTCAATTTTTGGGTTTGTTAACAACCCGAATTTAATTAGCTTAAAGCATAGTAAACAAATAGTAGCTAAAAAATGAGCTCTATCGCTTTGGCAACCATTAGGGGATTACACAAACCCTACCAACTGACTCGAAAAAAAACCTAATTACTGTTATTGGAAACAATTATAAAATCACAAGACATTTTCAAACAAAAGCTCAAATATATCATGATTATAATTTCTTAGAAACACTTAGAAAAAATGTATAAAATATTTTAAATTTGAGCCAAGCTTTAAATAATGAATAAAAAACACCACTTAGGCATTGGTACTATTTGTTTCTATTAATTCTCTTAGTTTATAAACTCTAATTTTTAATTTTAATAAAATTATAATTATAATAGACGCTAAAATCCTCACTATATATAACCGAACAGTTTTTGATTGTTTCTAAAGCTTTAGAAGACAAAAATTTATTTTAATTGCCAAATCGACAATTTTGAAAAATGTCTCACGGTAACAAAAAACCAAGTTTGACTGAAAAATACTTGCCAAAAGATTTGTGGAAATGGTTGTCCATCAAGACCAGCTTTGGCACCACCATCTATGATTGCATCAAATCAGCTTTGGAGAATCCAGACAGCAACGTTGGCTTGTACGCACCGGACCCGGAAGCTTATGACACCTTTGCCGACTTGTTTCACCCAGTTATTGCTGATTACCACAAAGTCGATGTGTCAAAACTGAAATCAGTCCATGATTTGGGTGATGCGTCAAAGTTGGAAGATTTGCCAGCCGAATACGCCGAGCAAATCGTTTCTACCCGTGTTCGTGTGGGCCGAACTGTCAAAGGCTTCCCAATGGCATCTAAATTGACCAGGGAACAGCGTTTGGACTTGGAGTCCAGAATCAGAGATGCCTTGAGCAAATTGGACGGCGATTTGGCTGGATCATATAAATCATTGACCGAAATGAGCTATGACGAACGAAACAAATTAATTGAAGAGCACATTTTGTACAATGATGCTGATGACAAATATTTGAGAAGTGCCGGCGGGTACAATGACTGGCCAGTACGCTTAAATAAAAATTAATCTAATTTAAAATTTATTTTATCAATTAAGATCGGTCGTGGTATATTTATGAACAAGGCTAAAAACTTCATTGTCTGGGTTAATGAGGAGGACCATATTAGAATTATCAGTATGCAAAAGGGAGCCAGTCTGAAGCAAGTATGGGGTAGACTAGTCAAAGCTATTCACGCCATGGAGACCAAACTCGAATTTGTCAGACATGACAAATTCGGTTACTTGACCTTCTGTCCGACCAACATTGGAACTGGTTTGAGAGCTAGTGTACATGTTAAAGTGCCTAAGATTGCCGATAGTGGTAAGCTTAAAGAAATATGTGAATCAATGGATCTGCAGCCAAGAGGTAAAAAAATTTGATTAAATTAAATGGGAAAAAATTTGAATATTATTTATTTAGGTGTCCATGGTGAGCACACTGAGTCTGTTGGTGGAGTTTATGACATTTCAAACAAGATTCGTATCGGTCGTACCGAATGGGATTTGATCAACACCATGTGGATCGGAGTCAGAAAATTGCTGGATTCAGAATTGAAAAAATAGATAGTTTTTTTATTATTAGTTTTAGACATGAATATTGTTCTAATTTAAAATATTTTTAAATCAAAAAGCAATATAATTTTTTTAAACTTATTCAGTATTTCGATTTTTAAATAAACATTTAAGTTCTATTTATATGTTTAGAATCCTCTTCTACTTAATCCATCAATTTAGTTTTATAAATTATTTTAAAAAGCAAATACCCTAGTAATTATCATTTATTCCTCTAAAATATTTCCATAAATGGTGATTTCAAAAATATAAACTACAAATAATTTATACTAATGATTCCTTTTTTTTAAGATAATGAAAGAATAATAAACAGATAATTTTTGATTTTATGAATTGAGATTCTATTCTACTCCTGGTATAAATTTTAAGTTGTTTTTATTTTGTTGGCTTCAAAAATGAAAGGGCTCTTGAAATGTTTTTCTTTGTTTAACAATCAATCTAATTCTAAACATCCTTTCAAATATTATTTTTTCGCTTGAACTTTAGAATAAACATTTTCAACATTTTAAGTCAATCGAAAGGTCGAACAAGGCTGTAAAAATATTTGATTTGGTCTAGTCGTGATCTATTGCTATGCAAATTAGGATTTTGTTTGATTAGATTAAAGTTGTAGATATAAAAGCAATTTATTCTAGTTAGATTAAAAAGATGCTTAGAGTTCAAGCTATTTATTTCCAATCTGTAAAATTTTTGGTACTGTTGAGTTTTTTTTTGATGAAAAATTTCAACTTATAAATTATGTAAAATCCAATTGATGTAAATGAAAAAAATTCAATTTTGAAAATTCTTTTAGCATCAGTGTTTATGATTAGTTTGTATGGAAATTAGAAGGGCTCAATTGAGCGCTATTGGTAGAGTGCGCCAATTGATTCAAGCCAAGTTGGCATGAACAACGAGAAAAGCAGTCATTAATTATTTTTGTTTTAATTTTTTGAAACACTTTTTATTGATTAATGATAGAATTTTTGACCAAAATTATTCATAGCTGTCTTAAATAAGGTTTTTGGATAAAGCACGCTCAAAGCGTCGCAGAGATAATGATGGGGAAAAGATTAAAATCAAATCGGAATGCGCTTTCGACATAAGCACCGCTGTAGCTTGCTGTTAAAAGCAATTATATTTGATTCAGCTGTACAAAAATTTTATATTTCTCTAGTATTGAAAAAAAAGCATCAGATTTTAATGGTTAAACTATATTAGAGAGTATGGAAAGCGTTTTGAATTGTTTATATTTCAGGGCTTAGAAAATTCTTAAACAATAAACTAGGAGCGTTACCTTTCACAAGTTCTAAGCGATATAAATTTCTCTGTTTTTTTTTTATAAATTTTTATTAAAGCTTTTCAGAATTTAAAACAACTTCTCATTCAAGCTAATGAATCTTAACACATAAGCTTAATTTCTGAATATTTTCTTTTAGATTTTTGGAAAAAAAAACAATGTCTCACGGCAGCAAGAAACCAAGTTTGACTGAAAAATACTTGCCAAAAGACTTGTGGAAATGGCTTTCGGTAAAAACCAGCTTTGGCACCACTGTTTACGATTGTGTAAAATCTGCTTTGGAGCATCCGGACAGCAATGTTGGTTTGTACGCACCAGATCCAGAGGCTTATGACACTTTTTCCGAATTATTTCACCCGGTCATTGCCGAATACCACAAAGTTGAAGTAGAGACTTTGAAATCAATTCATGATTTGGGCAGTGCTGATAATTTGGAGGATCTACCCCAAAATTATGCTGATCAAATCGTATCCACTCGTGTCCGTGTGGGACGAACTGTTAAAGGCTTCCCAATGGCTTCAAAATTGACCCGTGATGTAAAAATTTATAATCTTTTTTTAAAACATTTTAAATAATTACTAATAGACTCGTTTGGAATTGGAAAGCAAAATTAAAGAAGGTTTAAGTAAATTAGATGGTGAGCTAGCTGGTACATACAAATCGTTGACCGAAATGACTAAAGCAGAAAAAGATGCTTTAATCGAGGAGCATATTTTATTTAATGATGCTGATGACAAGTACTTGAGAGATGCTGGTGGCTATGATGACTGGCCAGTTGGCAGAGGTATATTCATGAATAATGATAAAAACTTCATTGTCTGGGTTAATGAGGAGGACCATATTAGAATTATCAGTATGCAAAAGGGAGCCAGTCTAAAGCAAGTATGGGGTAGACTAGTCAAAGCTATTCACGCTATGGAAACTGTAATGGAATTTGTTCGCCACGATAAATTCGGTTACTTGACCTTTTGTCCGACCAACATTGGAACTGGTTTGAGAGCTAGTGTTCACGTTAAAGTACCAAAAACTGCTGAGAGCGGAAAATTAAACGAAATCTGCAGTTCAATGGATTTGCAACCAAGAGGCATTCACGGAGAACATACTGAGTCTGTTGGTGGAGTTTATGACATTTCAAACAAGATTCGTATCGGTCGTACCGAATGGGATTTGATCAACACCATGTGGTAAAAAATTGCTTTTTTTTTTAATTTGTTCTAAATTTTTGAACTAGGGTTGGTGTCAAAAAATTGCTCGAAAATGAACTTGCTTAGAGTAGAAGATAATACAATTGCCCAAATATTCTTAAATTTTTTGGGTGTTTTAATTTAATTTTTAAACATTAATTTTTAATTTAAATTATTTGAATCGAAATTTTAAAATTCGTTAGTAAAAATTAGCATTTTAAAATAAAAGAATTCTAGAATTTTTTTTTTTTTTATTTTTAAAAATCTTATTAGAGAATTTTTAAATATATAAATTTAATTTTGGCTTTTTGAAAACATCAATAACTAACTTAATATTAAGAAATTTTGTAATTAAGTTTTTTTTTTTAACAATTAAAAACTTAGACTTTTGCAATTTTCTAAATTTAAAATTTTGCATTTAAAAGCTACATTCTTTAAAACTAAAAATTGTGATTAAAATATTGATTCTTATTAGAAAGAAAAGAGGTTTATAGCTCTTTTTCCAACAAAAAACTTAAATAAAAATTTTTGCAAAAAACATTTTCATTTTATTTTATTTATTGAAATTTTTTTTTTCTATTTTGAATTTAATTTATTTAAATGTATCTTGAAATATTAAATACCTAAATTATTTAGTTTAAAAAATTCTAATTCGAAAAGTCTTATTAAAATATTAATAAAAGAATTAATTATTTAAAATTTTTCTATCTCTCTCTTTCTGACATAATAATCAAATTAAGAAATAGATTTCTAGATCATTAGTTAAATACTGTACACTTATAATATAAGCAATTTTTCTAGAACAGCATTAGTTTAGTGTTAGGATTCTTGATAAGATCCTAATTAATATACATGGTTAAAAATAATGAAATTTTTTTCGTAAGTTTTGTTTAGAAATTCATAGAATAAAAAATGAATATAAAATTCTAATTAAAAAATATTTATTTAAATTATAAAAATAAGTTTTAAATGAGAAGAAGCTTCTCAAAATTTAAATGAAAAATAGCTGTCTAACATTTGAATTTTTAAAAAATTTAGAGGAACCAGTAGAAAAATATTTAAACAGAATTTACATAATTAATAATTTTGATTATTTACAACTGAGTAACTAGATGTATAGCCAAAACAAAATAGAAATGGAATTTTACAACAAAGAAAATAGCTTCAAATGAACAATCTTGACCCTAAGTCTCCCAAGTGAGTACATAGTTAACAAGATCTTCTTTACCAATATTAAATTCATCAGATATTGAACTATTTGAAATTTGATGATAGCTAGATGTATTGCCAGAAACACTTGATAATATCGAATTTCCGCTTGTAGTCATGTTATTAGGATTTTCAGAGATAAAATTTGTTCCGAGATTCGATGCATTGCTGTTGCTTAATGAAATGCCACTTCCTAATGTAGACACTGCTTTGTATTCTTCGAAACCTTCTCCTCCAGTTATGACTACTGTCTTGTACAATGAATTCGATTTATCCAAACTGGAATTTTCAAATTGTTCAGGATTTGGCTTATTTATTTGCTGTTGTTTGGATACTTCAGTGCTCGAAATAAATCGGACAGGACCAATATGACCTTGATTTAGACCTTGGATTTTTTTAAATTAATTAAATTTTATATCTAATTTTCCACTAAATTTACCGTTAATGTTTAGAATAGTGTTCAATTTTACGGTCGAATTGTTTATGTGAGGAATTTTTATATTAACTATGACACCAGCAGTTGTTCCAATCCAGAGTGTATCCTTGCATATATAGCAACATGTTATTTTCAAAGTATGTATTTTGTGTATTCGAATAATTTCGTCTATACCAGCCAGCTTTTGAACAACACACTGTTTTATATTAATATCTGCTAAAACAGTAAATTTTGTCACATGGTAGAGTTTCAGATCCAATGTGTTAAGACATGCAACCCAAACTGCCCATGTGCAGTTGCCTCCGGCGGCTAAATAAATTGATTTTTCGTTTTCAATTGTAATTTGATTCTGAGGTTAAATTTAATTTTTAAATAGGACAGATCTTCAATTCATTTTGACTTACTTCACAGTCCAATGTCTCCGGGTTGAGGATTTTTATAATGTTGTTGCTGGCACACCAAAGTTTTCCGGCAACTGCAATCATTTGACTAAATGGTGTATCACTCAATGCTTTGATAAAATAGCTATCGAAATTCCAAATTGCTGTTTGAAAAAGCAATTCAGTTTATTTTAACAAAATAGTTTTAAGATCTTACAGAATAATCTCTTGAAAACAATCAATTCACCATTTTTTAGCGAAACGATTACTTTATTGTCAATGTATGCTATTGAGTTAATTCCAGCGGCAAATTGTTTTGTTATTCGATTCTTTTTGGCAACTGTTCTGATAGTCGAATCATTGAATTGAAATATGTTAAGACTTAGAAAAAAAAGATTAATTAATTAAAATTAAGTATAAAAAATAAAGAAAAATTTGAATAAAATGATATCTATAAATATTTAAAATTTATTTATAAGATTGATCTATATTAAAAGTTATAAATAAAAATTTTGCTTGTCGCGTTATGAGATCACTTGTTCCCTAAAAAGAGGAGCACTTATAACTTTCTTAATTAAAAGATCACTAGTATGTGAATATTTGCCATGAAACACAACTAAATGCTTGTTATATAAAAAATTGAAAAAAAAAGAAAATTTGTCGAAATTAAAATTTTAAACTTTATTAAATAAAAAGTGATTTTAGAAAATAATGAAAAAAAAATTCTGTCCTTCGAATAAACATTCTTCAATTTTATTTTATTGGATCGGTTATAATAAATGATAAAGAATTTTTCGTAAAACTAATAATGTTTAGATAAAAATTGATATATTAGTACAGTTAATTAGGGAGATTTTTATGGGTTGTAATTTTGGTTTCCAAATTATCATATAATCAATATCAATTTTTTTTTAGACTAAATTTTTAAGTAGATGATACGAAATTTCTAAAAATAAATAAAAAATAAAATAAAAAGTTAATATAAAAAAGGTGTTCAAATCATATTCAAATTTTTATTGATCTAAGTAGTTTTATTTATTTTTTAATATTAAATTAAATCGCTTTACTTGATTAAAATATAAAAAAATTAAATCATGAACAACTTAAAGAATTTCAATTTTAAATCACACTTGATTAACTTTCAAGCTAATATGTGGAAGTGTGTAATTAATAAAGATAAAATTAGAGTTTATTTTTCCAAGACTTGGATACAAGATTTAATTGAGAAAAGAAAAATCTTCTAAATATGTTTTTTCGAATTTATATCTTTTATCTGAAAAATTTAATTCTGACTAGGATTTTGATTCAATTTTTATCCTTTTTATTGAGTTCATATTTTTGTATAATATGAAAAATGTAATTGCATCGTTTTGGTATCATTTTTCAATAATTTTTTAATTAAATTTCTATGATTTCAAAAATATTTCTAGTAATGTTTTTTTTTATACAGAAATTTGAAATTGGGCAAAATTTAAATTTTTTAATTCTGTTTTTAAATTTCTCACAAAATCTAGAATTTTTTAATCAGTAATTCTTACACTTTAACAAAATTTTATGAATTTCTTATTACAATAATTTTTCCATGAATTTAAATAAATAAAAAACAATACCTTCCATCTTCATTTCCAATCCACATAGTGCAATTTCTCGAGTCTTGAATTGACAATGAACCATGATTAGGAATGTTTTGACTTTGGTTTTGATTAGTTTGATTTTCTTTTCCCTCATTGCCGCTATCTTTATCTTCGTCATCTGAACTGTCATAGTCAATTAATGATTCTTCTTCTTAGAAAAATTAATATTTTTCTTATTTAATGATGATCAAGCCTAAATCTTACTGAAAAAAAATCCAGAATTTATCGAATGGCTACTGACTATGGTGGCTGAATCAAGTTTTGAATCCGTTGTATCAGTTGAATCAGTTTTGTGGCCCCTCATTAAATGTTTTCGCGATTTAGAACTACCCAGCCTTTTTATTTGATATGGTGGAACACATTGGATGCATGATATTTTCGAATTAGAAATTGTATTACACGATGTTACGGCAAGTTCTGGATTTGTATTCAAAATGCATATTTGGCTCATTTTACCATCTGTATTGCATATCCAAACGTCATATTGCTCATTACAGAATCTTGGAGAAGCGCAAATAAACTTTTAAAAAAACAAATAAAATTATTTTTTTCTCTTTTATTTAAAATTTTACATTAACTCCGCTTCTGTTACGCGGTATTGCAATTGCAGATAAAAATGATGCTGGCTTACGACTAAATGACTCATCTTTAAAATAATTTTACTAAGACAATTTAAAAAAAAAAATCTGGTAAATTAATTACAAAAAATTTTTTTGTTTTCGATAAAACACTTTTCCCAATTCCATTTGAGCTCTTGGCAATTGAAGATTAAAGTCATCATTTCCATTCTCTCCATGGTATTGATTGTAAGAACCAATTGATTTTGTTTTGACTCATTGGCATTGGTGTTCTCGTTAGAACTAATCTGTTGTGATGTATAAAATGAATTAGAAGAATTATGTACACCGCTTGATGAACTGCTGTTTAAAGAATTTGTTGCGGCACTAGTATCTGTCAATTGACGCTTTATACCAATGGACAAGTCTCTCAAACACTCATCCAATATCTTGAGAAAAAGCTGTATATTCAATGTTTTTTTTAAATCAAAATTTTGTCTTTCAAGTTACTTAACAATTCAACCAAAATTTGACACTTAGGTTAAAAGGACCACATACAAAAAAATACGTTTACTTCACAATTAATTTTTATTCTGTCAAACAATCAAGAAAAAAATCGAAAATTATTGAATTTTTTTAAACTTAAGGATTAATCAGAGTGATCTCAAAATAAAGCTAAAAACTTTCTCAGTAAAGAACCATAACTCTTTATTCTATAATAAAAAAAATAATAACCAAAATAAAGTATAGATCATGATAAATGATAATCATCATAAGCGATGTTACCGACAAGGGATAGCAAGTTTTTTCAAAATAATAAAATTTTCTGAAAAAAACTAAAAACTAAACTTTTAATTAAAGGAATTAAGCATTACTTCATTTTATACAAAAAGCAAAAAAAATAATTAAATATTTTTATTAATTTATGTTTTCTATAATCCTTATTTTTCAGTTCATCTTTTTAAATAAAAATGCTTCAAAATATGCATTTATTGGCTTTAAAAAATCTTCGCGAGTTGATAATTTTTGTGAACTCAAAAAAAGTCTGCAAATCTTGTGTTTAATTGAGAAAATAAACCAAAAATATTACAAAAACTTTAAGTGAATACGATTTCATATTTTTTCTATATTTTAATTAAATAAAATTTAATTTTTTCTTCATTAATTTCTAAATCGTCATTTTAAAAAAGACGCTATGTTTTCTAGTAAAAAACGTGTAAGAATAAAAATTGCATTTAGTAAAAAGGCCTATTAGTCTGTTAAAAACTTCTGAAAGTAGAATTTTTAGGTTTATTTATTTTTAATTTTTAATTTATAAATTTTTTTTTATGTTAGCTAAGTAGAATTTCATGACCTTGACTTAGATTTATGACTTAAAATAGAAAAAGCCTGATTTAGAAATTTTACTATTCTTAGGCAATATTGTGAATTTTTAAAATAAAAAATAAATAAAATTTAAAATTACTGATTTGAATGTCATAAATTATTTTCAAAAAAAGATAAAACTATCTATTAAATTAATTGATTTTCTATGTGTTTAATTTTTATCTGGTGAATTTTTTAAAGATTAGTTCTATCATAGATGGATTGAAAAAAACTTTTGAAAAATTAAAAAAAAATATTTATTAATTCTGAAAAACTAGTATTAGACTAAAAATAAAAAAGTCATTCATATTTTAATTTTTTTTTCTTTGTTCCAAATTTAACAATGCCATATTTTCTCATGAGAAAAAAGTTTCCACCAAGCATTACTGCTTTTTAGAGAATTTTAATATCAAAATTTTTAAAAAATTTTTGAAAATAAACTCACTTTTTATTATTCTGAATAGATTTTTATTTGGCTATTATGGCTCAATTGAGCCCTGCTTTACTTAAATTGCAGTTTATGTTACTAATACTAATACCATATATTTTTGTGAATAAGTTATAGATTAATTACAAATTAACTTTGAAATGTTATATTTAATATGCTAAAAGAATTCAAAATAAATAAAAGAGTTAACTCGAATGGAATTTTTTAATTTGATAGATAATTTTCATAGCTGGGAACTTTTTTATCAGAAAAGATTTCTCTTTTGAAGCTTTAAGCGTTTAATGTCAAAGATTAAACAAAAAAATCTAAAGTTTTTCGCTTCCAGGATATATTTTTTCGATTTGAATCAATGTTTTAATCAATTTATCGAAATATTTTATTTCACCTGCAATTGAATAAAATTGGAAACATTTTGATATCATACTTAATGTGCTTGTATGGTCTCCAATTCTTAAGTCCGACTGTGAGAATGCTGAAGGGATTCAACGCAGAGCTACGAAATTTGTTTCTTCAATTAGAAACAAACCGTTTGAAAGCAGATTGAAGGCTTAGAACATTACAAATCTTGTTGAAAGAAGAAAAAGAAGTTATCTAATTCAATTTTACAAGTTCATGCATGGAATAGAATTGGTTGAAAAAATCACCAATTTTAATGTCACAAAAAACCTAAGAAAAGGTCACCGCTTTAAATATCACAAGAAATTTCAAGACACCAGCAAAGAGATTCAACTTTTTATCAACAGAACCACTAGCATATGGAACTCGCTTCCAAATCAGTTAGTTGAAGTCCCCAATGTTAACAGCTTTAAAGCAGGCATTGATTGCTGGATGAACAGCAATCAATCACATCAGCTGTCTTAGTGTGCGTTATCAGCACACTCGCTGGTTAGCCAGCTACAGTCAAAATTACTACTAATATTACTACTACTTAATAATTAAGATTTTAATAATTTAAGAAATTTAATCTTTTTTATTCTGTGTAATAAATTTTTGAAATTAAAATCAAAATTTTGGCTTACCTGATGAGGATATGAGATATTCTTTGCAATTTCATTAATGCGATTAATTATATTTAAATCTTCTTCTAAAAAATCTTTCTCTATTGAAAGTTTTTTAGTTAATATATTATCTTAAATTTAAATAAATGATTAATAATCTCTTTTAAATCAAATAAAAAATTCTACTTGTTAAATCAATATCTTCTAGTTGAAATTTCATTATAAGCTTGTGTTTTGAATTTTCCAAGTATTGTTTGCCAATAGGAGAATTCCTGTTGAAATTTATTAAAAAGGTAATCTAAAGTTTTTAATAACTTACAAAATAATCGTATTAGGTTTTTTATTGATATTTCCACTCCTACGCTTGCAACTAGTTAAAATAACAAGATCTGAAAAAAGAAACAAACACCGATCTTTTTTCATTCCACTTGATGACACAATAGTCAGCATATCGTGTCTAATATAATAACGATAAGCAGTTACTAACTAATATTAATTATATTCAATTTAATATTCAATTTAAAATAATATTCAATTTTACATCATCTAAATTCTCAACCAAGTCCTGGATTATTTGAAGAACTGCCAAACTGTCCGATCCGTATGAATCATTAACTTCCTTGTGAACTTGGTCAATTTTTTCGGCCAAATTGTGCAGTTCGGTCTGAGCCTTGATCAAATATTGATGGTCCGGATGATTAGGTGGGGTACATTTCAAAAAATCTTTAATATAAAGCTCATAACGAGGTATTCTTTGAACCGGTTGAATAATCAAATCTTTAAGCGTGAGCTTGCCACGGTGGTCTCTGGTCTGTTGTTCAAGAAATTTACAAAAAATAGATGACTGCTCTTTGCTTATTCGAATAGCTTCTTGAGAAATTCGATAATTATTTACAAAACTTATATATGTTTCAATAACTGATTGCTTAGCAAACTTAGAAGAAAAAACAATCTTTGAAATAAAAACTTCAATCATTATCTTACAATATTAAACAAAATGTCACCAATGGTTTGATGACTGTCCCAAGTGTCGAACTTTGTCTTTAGCCAAGACAAAAACAGCTCGTGATGGACATGTATCTCCGGTATCTTGTAAAATATGTCATTAATCAAATTACGATCAACAATGTCTTTCTCTTTCAGCGGTAAATAATATTTCTAGTTAAATGTAAAAATTCAACAACAAAAATTAATTATTTATTTTTTTTGATATTGTAAAATTTGGTACAAGAAAAATAATAAGTTCTCTTGTTTTTTTAAAATGTGTAAAATTCAGTCTGCAAATATAGATAGAAATTGAAGGAAAAAATATAAATTTTTAAGTCAACTTTTTTATTTTCTTATTTAATGAAACAGAATTTTTCAAGCTCTGATTTAAAAAATCAAAGAGTCTCGGAATATTTAATCGAATATTAATAATTATTTCAAGAACTTATTATGAATCGGGATCTTCTGGATAGTTGACTTTTTAATTTAATAATAATAATAATAATAATAATAATAATAATAAATAAAGCTATGATGTGGAAAACCACACGAAATGGGTTTTTAAGACCCATTGGAATAGCTTTCTAAATCTAATTTATCTAGTTTATTTTTAAGTTGATAATTAGTATTTGAGTCAATTATCTCTTTTGGTAGACGATTCCAAACACTTGACACTCTGTTAACAAAAAAATTGTGACGTAGTTCGCAGTTTTTCACCAGCTGTCTTTCTATAATAAAATCATGAAATCTCAGCCCTTGTCTTAGTCCATTCGAAGAATCGTTTTTGAATATTATAGGATTGTACCAGTTGATCTTATCAAAACCCTTGACAATTTTAAACATTTGAATTAGGTCGCCTCTGGTTCTTCTTAGTTCGAGCGTTTGGAGATTAAGTTTTTCAAGTCTCTGAGTGTATCCTACATTTCTTAATTTCGGAATAAGCTTTGTAGCTCTTCGCTGGACAGATTCGACGTTGTTAATGTCTTTTTTTAGAATTGGCATCCACACTTGAACTCCATATTCGAGCTGTGGCCGAACGAACGTTTTGTATAGTTTTGATATTGTCACTGCGTTATGGTATTTGAATGTTCTTCTTATTAAACCGAGGGTAAAATTTGCCTTGCTAACGCAGGAGCTTATGTGAGTAGACCATTTTAGATTTTTGGAGATGAAAATAGCGTCTGATACTACTTTGTCCTTTAGAATGTAATTGTGACAAGAATTTTCACCACCAAAGTGGACTACTTTGCATTTATCTTCATTCAGTGCAATCTCCCAAAACTTTGTCCACTGGCTTATTTTGTCTAAGTTTTCTTGTAATTATTTTACTTGGGTGATCTAAAGCTTCTCCATATTTTGTGTCATCTGCAAAAAGTTCGCACGGACTTTTAATGTGGTCTACAAAATCATTTATATAGATTATAAACAATATCGGACCGAGGACAGAGCCCTGTGGGACGTCACTAGTTACATCTACCCAGTCTGACATACAGTTACCCATCACTACTCTTTGTTTTCTATCGGTTAAAAAAGCACTATTTGTCTTCATTTTGATACTTAGTTTTTATCTTAAATTGACCTTACTTTTTTAATTTCAGGTAAATAGTTGTTTGAGAAGTTACTATTTTACCAAAGTGGACTCGCGTATTAATTTATTTTTTATCCAAGAAAATTTAATTTGATGATTCTATCATAGAAAAGATGAGCAGAAAATATTTTTTAAACATTGAATTAAGTATTTATTAAATTCTTGATTGTCTGATAGACAGATCTGAGTCTACCAAAATTCTAAATTAAAAATAATACAAATAAGAATTTGATTTAAAATAATTATTATACTTGGCTTATATTTTTTTTCTGTGAAATAAAATGTGGAAAAATTCAAAATTTAAAATAAAGATAATTTAATATAGATGTTCATTTGCAGAACTAATTTTAGACAAAATGAAAAAAAAAATTTCCTAGTACCAAATTTAAAATACTTTATTTTTTTACATTAACTAATATTTTCAAGGCTTCTACATACGACTTTTCGGTATCATACATTTGCACCACAATTGCTTGTCTTTTAGCCTAAAGAGAGTAAAAATAAAAATAATAATAAAATAAAAATAAAGTAGGAATAAAATAAATTGGAGTGATGTTCAAATAGTGGGTTTAAATATGCTTGAGTTCTCAACTGACCTGAAGCCACTTGGCATCGGGCTGAGGCGCTGAATGATGCCTTCTGACTCCATAGCGTTTCAGACCCGAGCTATCATCAATGTATCTATTTGGCAAAGTATTTGTACTGTACAAAGTCAACTCGCTTTGTACAGTCTCAAGCGGATTTATCTTATCATGCCTAAAAGTATCGATAAAAACATCGCGCTTTTCCTCATATATATTGCGCCTATTATCGTCATAGTCGTCGTCGCCTTGAACAAAAAACAAATTTGTTTTTTTGTCATCAATGGCCTTGAGGATTTTTGACGGGTTCTCGACATAAGAGTCGGGCTTTCTAAAGAGCATTTCATCGTTAGATCCGGAATCGAAGCCCGAGCAGTATGTGCCACCAAGCGAGGACGAATTGGTCTCTTCAGCAATCAGACTTGACGCGTTTGAGACGCTCTGTGGCGAGTTATGCTGTGGAGAAGTGGACGTGGTTGTGTTGGATGGTGTGCAGCCGTCCGACGCGAACGGGTACCGAAACGGAAACGAGGACAACATTGAAAGTTTACTTTTGGGCGAGATTATACCAAACGGTTTTGAGCTATTTATACTAACACTTCGCTTTGTCTCTGTCGAAAACTTCCAACGAGATGTCATAATTTTAATGAGTGAATTTAGTTACTTTTTTTAGACATGGTTCTATTTGCCAAAGTTGACATGATCATGGCTCGAAAGAGAAACTCGAGTTAAGAAGAGAGAGTGTCGATCAAGATTGTCAATTATTTTGTTTTACTTTTTTTATTGCTTGGTACTCTTGTGTTTATCAATCAGTAAGTTCTACTTTTACCATTTATCTTAAAGGGATTCAGAGTTAGATTAGACTTGGAGCCTATGTCAATTAAGTGTTTATTTGTGAAAGAACAACTACAGAAGATTCTTAGCAAAACAACTCGAGAAAAGCAAAAAACTATTGACGTAAATGAGATAATTATCTTTTTTGGCAATCAAAAGATTAAGGTGCATTTGCAAATTTAGTGATAACTCTAGTCTATGCTATAAACAAAATTAGAGCTATTATAAACAAAAGAAAATAATTTAATCCGACTGATAAATTGAGAATTGTTTATCAAAATGTCCCTTCATTCTCTTGCTATAAACAATCATGTTGTGGCGCGGCTGCATAAACAGACAAGCTCCCTGCCTAATTTTGATTGTTTTTGTAAGATGGCAAATTTTAATGAGAGTTGGCAACAAATTTGTGAAAAAACTTAAATAAACATGGTTCTAGGCAACACTAATGGATAACTAGAATGGATCAACTAATTAATCTTTGCCAAAATAACACCTAGAAGAAAAACATTTCTATGATCCGAGGATTTCGAAATGCATGAAACTTAATTTGAATGCGAAGCTATCATCTCTAGCTTAGCGATTGCTTTTATTTCGCTATTTCTCTAAATTTTCTTTTACTGATTATTTAGTTGAAAGCTAAACTCAGTTGATTAGATTATAATAGATTTGCAAGAAAATTTTAAGTTATTTCAATTATCCAGACCCCGTATCTGATGTGTAGTACGGGATTAGTTTACAAAAATACATTTATATAAATAAAATTTCAAAAAATAAAAAGAAGCTAGTTGTGGTGTTAACACTGTGCGCCCTCGATTAATTCAGCAAAAATAATTAATTTTTTTCTGAATTAGTCTAGGGCAAATGTCGACTGACTTGAGATGTCTAAAATTTTCTAACAAAAAAATCCTAATCATCATTTTATAATTACATTCTAACTGCTTGCAAATGGTTTAGATCAAAGATCGATTTGGAAAAATATTTAAATTAGTTCAAGTTAAATTGAACAAATTTGCTCAGCAACTTTGAATTGAAGAAAAAAATTTGTTCATTAATTAAAAAAAAAAATTAAATTTCGGTCGGTTTTAACCCTAGGAAAAAATTTATCCGCTAGCTTCCCAATTTACATGAATTGAACAAAAAACCATATGCTTTTTGGCTCTAATCTACAAGCGATTGATAGCACTGCAAGGCGCCGCCAAGCACTGGGTTTAAAATTCCAAAAATTTCTTCTAGATAGCAAATCGAAGAAATTTTAGATAAATAGAAAATAATTATATCTGTTGTAAATAAACCATAAAATCACGAATCCATAACCTAACCTAAATAAATGTTTGTGCTTATGAGGAGAAAAATCGCTCACTGAAGCCAAAATAAATTTTTTTTTCAATACCTAGCCGAACTGGCCTAAATACAACGCATACTCGTGATTATTAAAAATTTCCGCTTTTTTGTTAATCTAAATTGCATAAATGGCCGATTTTATTAAACTAAAAAAATAATAAAATCTTATTCAGCTAAAATCAACACTTTTTTTTCTAAGACAGTAAGATTTTTTTAGGCAGAGCTCAATTTTGGAAAAAAATTCTGGCTTAACAGCTGGTATTATAAAAGTAATCTTTTGTGAATTCACTAGTAGAACAAATAAATGAGTTGGTGAACGCGTTCTCAAATATTTAACAAGCTTAATTTTCTATTAAAAAAAAAACTCATTAATTTATGAATAAAAGTTCAGTGTAAACGATGCAAGTCCAAAGATCAAACTATTTCCTTGATTCCAATCTGTTTCTAAATAAGTGAAATTTTCTTCAAGCTTTTCAACTCGATAAAAAAAAATTAATTAAAAAATAGCATTACAGATATCCTAATTCTATTCACTTTCCTGCTTTGAATAAAATAAGTTAACAGAATATTTTTCGAGCATGTTTACTAGTAAATCACATTAAACTATAATATTACTTATTCTTATTTATAAATTTTTAATTTATTTTAAAATATATGGATAAGAAAAAAAAATTGTTTAAATTATTTCTAGGAAGGTTATATTAAGAAATCAATGCTGTTAGATATAACATTCTAGAAAGACTAGTATTTGTTTATGAGAGCTTTATTAAATTAAATATTTAGATTCATCACTACTTTTAGTGTTCATCAATATCGAATATTTGTACTATACAAAGATTATCAATAAATCAATCACTTTTGAAAACAGTGCAAAGTGCCAAATTTTATTCAGTCTTTTTGCTTAAAAGTACCTAATTTATCTAACTAAGAAAGTCTAAAAAAATGAAGTCTTAATGCTTATCTAAACATTTATAATGAAAGTAATATTTTTAATTTCGATCTAAAATATCTGAAGGCGAATTCAATTTTATTTGTTAACTGAAAAAATAAATGGCGTAAATATTTTTTCTTAGTCGATTATTTAAATTTATTAATTAATATTTCTGATTCTAAAAGGTTACATTATATTTAGATAGATAATAAATCCAATTAATTTGAATTTAAAATATTCAGTTTACTTTAAAAAAAAAGTCATTTATTTCATAAATTTGAATTTTATCAAGTGTATCAAGTGTATTAATTTCGATTGAAAATTATAAAATTAAATTTTTATTACAATTCATTTTAGCATTTAGAGATTTTTAATAGATAAAAAAAATTTTAATATTTGTATAATTTTAACTTGACTTGATCTCTTGACAGACTTATGTTAATGTCTGTCTTTTGCCTTTCAAAAATTTTCTTATGTTGATCGCTTAAAACGCTTAAAAATACTTTCAGTCATTTAAATAAAACTATTTATTTATAAACTATATTCTGCAGTTAAAATATAGACAAAGAAAAATAATAACAATTAAAATCTAATTTTGATTGATATTTAAAAAGGTTAAATATAAGATAGAATTCCATAATTCTTTTATCTAAACTATTAACCTTAAACTTGGATTCCTAATTGTTGAATCATAAGATTACATAAAAAATTTGACTTGAGCTTTTACATTTTCAGTTAAAATAATAACTAGATTAAATTCACGTTAAGATAAACACAAATGATTAAAGTTAGGTGCTATGAAATTTTTGAAATAATTTTTTTTCTTTTTTATTCAAAAATTGGGATTGAATCTAATTAACTAAAAATATTTGTGATTAGTATAATTTTTGCTTCTTTAGCATTTTTGAGAAAAATTAGAAATAATTTAAATCATTTGAAGGCTTTCCCATTAAAACGGAAGCATACATTTTCTGAATATTTACTATTTATAAAAGCAGCCTGAATATTTTCTATCTAACACGTTTTTCCTATAGCTATTTTGATAGGGATTTTTTTAAATTTGATTTTTTGATTAAAATTTTCCTTAAGATCCCAGAGCTAGCTGTTTCTCCATGATGTCTTAAATCTAAAAAGCATTTATCTATTCTGTAATATTAAATCCGAAAAATTAATTATTCTCTTATAACGATTGCATTCAAGAGTTCGCGAACTTTACAAAATAACTTAATAAACTTTTTATTTTGAATGTCAGTATGATTCGTTAAAAGTGTTGTACCAATTTGGAATTTTTTGATAAGAAATAAAATATTTGAAAAAAAAATTGAGAAAAAAATTCTCAACTAATTTAAATTAAACTATTACAATCGTCCTTATCTTTATATCATTAATTAAGAAAAAAACATTAATAGATTATTTTTTTATAAATCAAACTTATTTCATTCAAAGACTTGAGCTAAAAAAAATTCAAAATTCGTATTAAATATTAATTGTTATTTTATATTCAGTTTAAATTCATTAGTAAAAAAATTTTGAATGAAAAAATTAAAAAAAATCTTGAACATTAAAGATTTTGATCGAATTAATTTTAGAATAAAAAATAACTAATATGCGATTATATTTTTTTTGATATTTTCTTTCTACCTTCATTAACCTTCATTAAACGGGTTTGAAAGCCATTTAGAGGAAACTAGGAACCATCCCCAAATTATATTATACTACTATTTTAAAATATAATTTCATAAAAATTATATTGAAAATGTCATAAAATCATTTTTAGAAACAGATACAATCATTCAATCTTAACATGTTAAGGGTCAAAGCAACAACAATTTATATTACAAAGATCAACAGTTTCAAATAAATAATTAACAAATGAAATTTAAAATGATTATGAACATTATTTCAAAGTTCTACAAAATTAACTTGACTTTGCGAAGTACTTACAAGGAAAATCTTTAATAAAATATTTTTTTAAAAATTAAAATTTATTTCCAATTTTTATTTCTCTATTTATGAATTAGATTTAAATACCGGTAAAAAAGACTGAAATTCGAAGAAAGCCTGTTAAATTCCAGTGCCTAGGGAAACTTAATTGGCTCAATAAAAAGTCTAGATCAAGCTTTCAAAAGGAATACATTTTAACCTAGAAGATTAGCTTAAAAAAAATTTAAAAACCAATAAGTTGTAATAGGTAAGAAAAATAAACTAAGAAAACAATTCTTAATAAAGCTGAAATTTTAAATTTTAAAAATATTCAAAATCTGCAACAAAAATACAGCTACTAATAATGGTTTATAAGTTACTTACTTAAGTGTAATTAATTTTCTATTTAAAAAAAAAATTATTGTAGGATTTTTTCTTACATGTATTAACAAACTATTCTGGTCTATAACTGAGCTTTATTAGCCTCCCAGGCCTTGTTTATTCCTTTGAGGTCCCAAAGTATCATTTTTTTTTCTTTTAGAAAACAAGTGCGAAAACAATTTATGAGTGTAATAGTGTTTATGCAATATAATAAAATAATTACAAAAAAGACAAAGGATGTTATTTTAAATTGGTGAAATCATTATTTTTTATCAAGCGAACTCAGCGAACAATTAAATAAAATTAATCTATTGCATATATTTGTATGAGAATACTTTTTACTTTATTAATTATTTATTATTTAATTAATCAATTTAGAAATTTTTCCATATAATTAAATATTAAAAAAGGAACAATATTTAAAAGGACGAAATTTTCAATTTATAAAAAAAATATACGTTTAACATTTGGAATTGTAGACATTTAACATTAGTTAGCTTTACTAAAAAAATTAACTTTTTTAAAATTAATAAGAAATAATTTAAAAATTAAAACTGCCTAAATACTTGACAAAAAAAATAATTATTAAAAGAAGTTGAAAACTCAAAAAAGTCTGTGAAAGTTCCAATTTGACAAAAAATTTGATTTCATGATTAAAAAATTTACAAAGTTTTGAAATGATAATTGTAAACCACTCTATATTAGTCCAGAAATTGAATTGAAATTTGAAAACACCAATTTTTTTTTAAATCCTAAATATTTAGAAATAAAATTTTTAATATTAAATTTAATTTATTCTCTGTAGATTATATCGAAGCGAATACTTAAAAAATACACATTGAAACAATCTCTAAACGAAGATTATTCAAATATGAGCACAATGCTTTTATTTTAATAGCCTTAATTTTTATCAGTTGCAGACTAGGCCCTAGATAACAGATAAATATTGCGCATAGTTTAAATACTTTGTAAAAATACCCAATTTTATTGAACATCACTAATTCGATTAGGGAATTTAGAAGAGAAAAAAAACTTACGCGTAAAAACTCCTCGTTATTTTGGTAAATTTCAAACTCATTGTGTAAAACACCGCTCAATGAAGACGTCGAGAAAGAATTTGGTAAATTAATTGACGATTTAGATTTAGAAATGGTAATTGTTTGGTCCTGAAAAGAGCCAAGCAACGAAATCAAATTTTTGTTGCTCTGATTCATTTTGATATTCGGTAGTTTATTTTGTGATATGGCGTTGTTCAATCTGCCAACAACCACGGCCGGATTAGCCCTGTCCGTATTCAGTCCAGAATAGTTCTTGGTCTCCATAGAATTTTTTACCACATTCTCTGTTTCTGACATGTCCAACGACTCATTTACACTAAACAATGCTTTTTTATTTTTACAAAGCTCGATTACTTTGCCAAAACTGTCCGAATCACTCACAGGCTTCTTGCACTTGTTTCCTTCCTCATAGATGTTACCAATGTTGTAGCTAAAACTTCTGATCACACTTCCTTTCTTTATTTGTCTAGCTGGTAAGCTATCTGTCAAATCGACAGTTGAAATCATGTCGCCACCACTACTTTCACTTAGCTTGATAAATTTAGCTTCTGGCTCCTCTTTTGTGAAATCAGAACAGTCGGTCAAATTGGAAAATGTGTCTGTCGATTTAGAACTTATCATTTTGGTCATTTCAGCCACCGGTGTAGCCGACAAACGCTTGTGTATGTTAACAACCGGCTTGAATTGACCGACAACCTTGGCTGGAATAATTTTCGTACTCGGTGCCGAACAATAATTGTTGTTCCAACATGGTGATATTTCGGCCTCATGGTCGCTACCAAGTCTAAAATTAGACACTGTTGCGTACCTATTTGAAGCGGATTTCTTCCTGTTATTCCTAGCTGGTCTAATTGGTATAGTTTGGCCCGGTTCATTTTGGTTCTCAACCTGTTGGCTCATTTTGGCCCTTAAATTCTGCTTGATCTCAAAATTTTTCAAACTAGACACAGACACTAGCTCGCCATTTGGCTTCAATTTTTTTTCCTCATTGACTTCAAAAGTCTTTATGTTATCTATTAAGTTTTCTAATTTTTTCTCAAAATTAGTTTTTTCTTCGTTGGTAAATATGGTCCTGGTGGTGGTTATTTGCTCATTGCTGAATGTATGCGATTTTACCATTGATTTCTTGATGTCCGTATCTTTTTTAAAAGACATTTGCAGCTGATTTGTCATGTTGATTATTTCGTCAATGTTTATGCCAGCTTGTTCGAGAGCATTCCTCACATTTTCTGGAATGTAGCCGTCATTGTTGGCCTCGGTTTCTTCCATTTTGGTTTTTTCGTCAAAATTTTTCTCCTGGTCATCGATTTTAAGAACGGGCCAGCTTGATTTCTTTTTTCCATTCATCATCGATACCATCATGTTGTCCAAATTGTCCGAAAGAGACGAATTGGAGTCTCTCATTGAACATTTGTCATTGCAAAAATTCCTGCTTCCTGAACTAAAATTGCACAATGAATTGCTCTTTTTTTTTCCTTGGAGAATATTTTTGAGAAATTTGTCGAAACTTGGCGATTTCTTGACAACTTCCTTGTCCAATTTGATCCGATTCGAGCTAAATGACCGCTTTAGAAGTAGATTTTTACATTTGTACATGTGAAAAAAGTCCTCGATTCGAATCGAACATAAACTTTGACTGCTCGACAATGGATCGTTATGCTTTTTAATTAGTTTATTAAACAAAATTTTAATTGTAGGCGAACTATTTAAAAAATATTTGTCACTCTTTGATTGCAATAGAAGAGACAAGCTTTTGTTGAGTCTTAAATTGGGTGGTTCGCTGAAGCAGCGCATGTCATGGCCAATATTACTTTGCAACAAGTCATCTGACTTGTCTACCTGATTAGTTTTGTGCGCCTCGGTAGTATTCTCCGAGTTGTTTGAGTCCAAGTGGACGCGTTTTTTTCCAATGAACACTTTACACGGTTCCTTCAGTTTGGGCTTGTTTTCCATTGTCAGGTCCAAGTCTTCGACAAAACCCTCCATGTTAAAAGAGTTAAAATCAAGCATGTTCGGCTTAAGAATTATTTTCTTCAGGTAATTTCGTTTCACAGGACTTTTAGTCTCATGGCTTGACACAAATTGATTTATTTTACTGTTTAGGTAGGATATGTTCTGATTGATTTTTAAATAAAGCAGTATGCTAGTCAAATGTTTCAGACACTGGGTGAACGTGCTAGAGTGAGCATTCGCTACGTCCGTGCCAACCGCTGACAAATTTTCACCTAGTGGATTACCTAAATTAATCAGAGACAGAGCGTATTGACAATTTTTTGCACCCGAAAGGGCTGTGCTTGTGAAAGTTTTTGAACAAATCGAGTAACTGCTTGAACCATTTATTGAAACATTATATAAAGTATCTAAATTTTGAAATTTTTTACTAAAATTGAACTTAATCGGTCTCAGACAAGTATTTTTTCGAGGAGAAAAGTTCGATTTACTGAAAATGATTTTGAGACGCTTTTGCAGTCTGAAATCGCTGCTAAATAGCTCTACGAAGTCTGACTTAAACTTATGGCGCTTGAGATGATCGAGTAATTGCTTTTGTCTTGGCTAAAAAATTTAAAATTAAATTATTTTAAATAAGTAAATATTATTAAATATTCTCTTTTTAATTATTCATATTAACATTTACAGGCTCATAATTTTTAACGCAGCATTTGGCGTTAATTTTTTCAAACATAAACAATTTTATCAGACTTTTTCAATATTCTGAATATTTAAGATAATAAAAATTTCAATGATTGTCTTAATTGAATCTTAACAATCTTGAACGATTGAATTGTTATTTTGATGGCATTCAATAAAAGCCTTTCATCATTAGAAATAAATTATCCAAAAAATAATAATCCTTGAAGATTTACTTTACTTTAAACAAAAACTTTATCAAATCATACAAACCTTGAGCATTGGAAGATTATTACTGCTGTTTATTTGAAAGTTTTATTAGATTACTCAATAAAGATATGCCAAAATTAAGATAAGAATTGTATAAATTAAAGCGAAAAATTACGGCTATCGGGAGGTTTATCACCAAAAAGTACGCTTATAAAAATATTAAGGTGCTTTGATATATCTTTAATTTTAATAAATTTCTTCATGTTAAAAAAATCTCTAATCTTATAATAAATTTTTTAAATTTTAATAATTTAAGGGTAGCAAAAAAACCCAGGCAGCTCAGAATGGATCAAAGTCCTTCTTTTTAGCCTAGCGATTGAATAAAATTCACACTTTCATTCAAGCTTTTCTTCTCATGATATTCTGTTGCAATTTCTTTAGATAATATTTTTTAAAATTAAATGTGGATCTAAAAAATATCAACATAAACTAAAATTTTTAATTTTTAATCTTAATTTTGAGATCGAGCTCGAATTGATGTTTTAATTGACTTTTTATCTTTGTTTTTTTTTTAGATTTGTACAAAAAAAGTTTATTTTTAATGAACATTTATGAAAAAACAAATTTATGTGTTTTGTTGCAGTTTAGAAAAATAAAATTGGGTTTATGTTTGATTCACTTTATATGCTTCTTTAATCCTCACCAATTTTGAAAGTATTAAATTATCAAATAAAAATATTAAAATAATATTATTTGAGTATTATATTTTTAACTTAGGAAAAGCGAGTTTTTGTTTTGAAAGAGATATTTTATGTTTTTTTTGATGATTACATTTTTTCACCAAAAGAGTTTCTATAAATTTATATTATTTACAAATAAATTTTTGGTAAAAAATAAAGACAAACTATAAAGCAGAGAAAGCTGATATTAAATGCCAAAAGCCTTGCGGAAAATTTAACTTTTAAAATTTATATCGACTTAGAATGCTTGAGATGTGCGATTTATTTTTAACAAAATTATTCCAGGCTAGATTGCACCTCGATTTATTACAAAAAGTAATAAACGATCGATACATTAAACAAGTCAAAATATTAGCGATTCAACTCAGACAAGGATCTAATTTATTATCTTAATTAAAAACTTATTAGCTATAAACTGTCTAGAAAACCGAGTTATGAGTTTAACATTTAGAATTGTATAATTGTGTAACTAAATATTGAATTTTATTTATTTTCTACTCATTTAAACGTTGCTCTCATAAATCAGACCTTGAGATAATTTCTATTACATAACATTGAAGAACCAATTTCATGCCAGCATACAGCTATAGATTGATATTGATTTTGTTTCATTCTAATCATAGTAGTTTTAAATTAAGTTACTCGAAACGATTTTCTGCTTCAGCCTAGAACCTGAATTAAGTAACAATGCCAATGTTCACCCATTGAGGAAAATTTATTACTCGACTAGTTGCTGCTTTTCAAATAAATCATAGTCTATAGGTTAGAATTTATCATTTTTTTACATAACATTCTTTTAAATCAAAATAAGATTTCTCTATCATCTCAATAACATTTTCTAGGTTATTTTTTAATTTTCAAATTTTTCAAGAAACAACTCTAGGCACCCAAAATATTTAAACACTTGATTAGGCCTCGGTTATCTTCATCAAACATAAAATTCACGTATAATCTACTTAATTAAGCACAATTTTTTTTCTTTTTTTTACAGATATTCATTTTTATTTTTTTACTTGAACTATCAAAATTGATGAAGCTGTTCAATAGTGATGAGGAATTCGAATAATTAATTTTTCCTAATAAAAATAAAACCTTACTTTGAAAAAAAAATTTTTCCTTGAAAATAAAGTGGATTATTATTATCTCATTTGATTAATTTTAAATATCTAAATAGAACCAAGAAATGAACCAATCTAGTATGTTTTACTCTTTTTATCTATCATAGTGGGACTTGGTGTCTTGCTCAACAGAAAAAAAACAGTCATTGAATAAAAATTTGAATTTATTTTTGCTTTTGCATTTGTTTTTTACCAATTCAATACAATTTGGTGAATAGGTGTCTAAAAAGTTAAATTCATCTTAAAAAAGATTTAAAATTAGGTATAAAAGTCCACTTATGTTATAATCTCGATTTTTTAGTAAAATAAAAATTTCACGATATTATTATTTTTTTTTATTGTTTATTATTTTATTAGTCAAATAAAGCAAATTTACTTAAATAAATAGTTATTCGATACTCAAATAATTATAACACAAAAAAATGCCTTTGCAAAAATGTTTTATCAATCACTAGCTGAAGCTATTTTGTTACTTCAAGTCATTTAAAAATTAAAAAAATCTAATTAAAATAAAGTAAAATGTACTGACACTAAATTTAAATTAATTTGATTGCTTATAATTTTTGAAATTAAATATAAAAATGAATCTGTAATAATTGATGATTTTATTTTGAACTTTAATAAAATTTAAAGAATAAAAAAAGAAAACTGACACTAATTGTAATAATTTTTATTAATTTTGGTATCGATTGAGTAGATCAAAAATTTTTTTTGTTTTTTAGTAATTTAATTATCATTAAAAAACTTATCGATTTTTTTATATTTACGACAAAGTATTTAATTATTTACTTTTTTAATTAAAGATTAAAAGATTTGATACACTCACTCATTAAGAAAAATAGTTTGGTTTTTTATATATTGCCTTATCAACTGAAGTGTCATAATATTTTATCTAAGACAGACATCAAAATTAATTTGAATAAAAATGCGATTGTAAAATCATTTCAGGGTTATAAATATTTAAAAAGTTTCTAATTATTTTTAATAAATTTCCGAAAAGTATTTTACGTTAAAGCTTGAATTTTAATGGAATATTTCAAATAAAAAAATTAATGTTTTATTTTTTATTTTTTCATCTTTTAATATTAAACCTTCAAAAAATTAAATCAATATTAAATGATGAAAAAATCTGTATTTATCTTCGTGAAATATGTTTGTAAAAAAATCAAAAATTGTCTTGTTATTAATTGTTTTTTAAACTTTTATTTGTCAATAAACCGATTTACATGTAACAATTTTTCATCTTGATTAAAACAATCTTATGTTACCTCTTAAATTGTAAAAAGAAGAAACTTGTCCATTCTTAAATTAGATTAGCAAAACAACAAACTAAAAAACTTAAAGGGTTCATTTAAAAAGAATATCTTCATTAAGTTTTTAACGATTTCTTTTGATTAAATGTATGCTAAATTATAATCCATTTAATATTCAACAAATTAATTTAAGAATTTATTATAAATTATGTGTTAAATCATTATTTTTATTCTTAAATTTAAAAAATTTAGAATATTATGTCTTTCAAAATCAAAATTCAAACCCCTGATATTTTATCTATGAAATTCAAATTGAATTTGAATAATCATTTAAAATTTAGTGTTGATTTATAGCTAAAAGTGCCTGTTTAAACAATGATAAAAAAAAAACTGCATTGCGAACTGTAGATCAGAAGCTCGGCTTTCAAAATGATTAAAATATTATAAAAATATCTCATATATTTATATTGGTAAAAAAAATTATACATTATTTTCTATTTTTTTAAAACTTCAAGGCTTTCCGAAAATTGTCTTTATTTTTTATCATCGCCAAATCTGGCGTAATTTTATAAATAAATAATAATTATTTTCTATTGTTAAATATGTTTCCTAATGTCTTTATTAATAAATAAATTGATAAACGAACCTGCTGTTTTTATTATTAAATTTATTCTATTCTTATCTCTTAATCGAAATTCATCAACTCCTACCCAACATAAAACTTCAACTCACAGTGCCTAATGGTTTCGGAATTAAATTAAAACCGAGCTCTTAAAATTATTAATTCAAGGTCTAGAAATTGATTAATCAAATGATGATGGCGCCTAAAAATAAAATAGGCCCTTTTTTAACAGCTTAATACAATTATTACGCAAATTTTTAAGAAAGAGAATTTGATATTAGTGAATGAAATTCGTTGATCTATCGGGAATCAATCGAACATTAAATTTTAAGGCAATAAAGAAAAGAAAATAAACACATTAAATCTTGAGAAGCTTTCAAGAATTATTAGGCACATAAGCAACGAAAATATGCATTTGATGTATTAAATGGTAAATATGTAAAACAAAAGGGAAAATAAATAGAAAAATTGAGCAATAAATTAATCTTATCCACATCTATAAAATTATTTTGCTTCTATTATCAAGATATATAATCGAATTAACTATTTCAATTAAATGAAATAATTAATAAAATTTTCCTCTCAAAATTCATACTTTTTGAAAGTTTATTTGTCTGATTTATTAAAAAAATAATTTAGGGGTAAATCCCAGGGAATGTCCGAATGGTTCAAAACCTTCTTTTTAGCCTTCATGAAAAAAAAGTTGATCTTAAAATAAATACTTAAATTAAATAAGAGCAAAAAAAAAATTAATTAGAGCTTAGTTAACCGAATGGAGTTGTAAACCTTTTTTCGATTAATATTCAAAACTTTTTGAGAAATTGCATGAAAAAATTGATAATCGTGTTCTTTAATATTAGAATTATAATTGAATTTTCAATTTAATTTAATAAATTAAAAAAAAAACAAAGTCAACATTATTATAATTTCTTTTGAAAAGATGTCGCATTTAAACCTTTTGAAATTCTTTTAAAAGGAAAAAATAAATTTTTAAGAATAAACCGATTATAGCAATTGAATAGAATAAAAGTTTTAGTATCAAGAATGTGAATTTTCTGGAAATGTAATAGAAATAGATCAAATAAATTTTTTAAGAATTCCTGGTTAAAAAAAAACCAAGGATAAATAAAATATAAAAATACAATTAATAGATTCTTTAAAAATAATTTAAATTTATTTTTTTTTTAAATTATCTGGTTTTTACTGGTTTATTTTTTTTATTTAAACTGTTTTTTAATGATTCTCTTTATATAAAATTTTGTTAGCGAATTAAAAAAAAATAAAAATATAAATGATATTCTTTATTTTTCGACTCAGAATAAGAATCTAGATAAATTTATCCTCATATATTAATTTTTTTTGATATGACACTGAAAAAAATAATTAAAAAGTTTAATGGAATTCATTTTAAATTTATTAAGCATCTTACGTAATTTTAAATCTAAAAATATTCATTAAAATCCTCTTAATTTCAAAGATCAAAAATACAATTAAAATAAAAATTCTAGATAAATTAATTTTAATGAGAAATTTCATTAGTGTTCCCTGTAATTTATCAAATTGCCTGTTGAAATGCTAATAAAAAATAATTCAAATAAAAAGTCTTTAAAACTAACACTTAAACAAGTTTAATTATTAATTTTTAAATCAAATTAAGCTTAATCTAAATTTGATCAGATAAGTGTTTATACTTAGTTATAAATTTCTAAAAAAAAAAAAAGAAAAGTTCGCAATAATTTAAAATAAAAAACAAAATTACGTTCTTTTAAAATTCTTAATTAGTCCTTGCTCAATCTTTTTAAAAAAATTCATCACTTAAAAACAAAGTTTAAATAAAAATTAAAGAAAAATTGTTTAAATTTAAAATTCCAATTTTTCTTATTTTCATAAAGGTTCAAACCAAGGTTTTGAACCATTCGGACGTGCCCTGGGGTTTCCCTCTAAATTATATTTCAAATAGAATAAAAAATTTTAACTATTACTCCAAATTTTAAATAGAGTCCCTTTACCAACACAGATTGAATTTCTGATGAGCACACAATTCAAAAAACACGTATAAAGTGTATTAACAAAAAAATTCTGATTTTATTAAATTTAATCTTACTTACTTGAAGACTGACAAATTCTCAAATCAAACGAAATTTTTTTTTCTTATTAATAGTTTTTTTATTTGTTTTAATTTTAAGTAGATTTTCAAATGATTTGATAAAATTTTTTAATTTAATTTTTATTTAATATTTTCGTATTGTGCGTCTGTTTCTCAGATTTATAACTATCTTTTTAAAAATTCTTAGCGATAATAGTTCTTTGAATGAATTATCTTATAAAAGTTTATCGTCTAGATGACATGCTAAAAATAATTTTTGAAGAATTGAATAGAATAGAATAGAATAGAAATTGAATATAATTGAATTGAATAGCATTTTCTAATTATAATGCGAAAATGCTAACAGTTATTAAGAATTTATCATTCAATTGCAACATTACGCATAAATGAATAAAAATTTTATTTAAATCATTAAATTTGAAATGTCAGTAACTTTTTAAATCATATTCTAAGCTAATTTCGTTGATTTTTTTTAATTTTAAGTCAATCTTTATCAATTTACGGACTATATTTCTTTTCTAAAGCTGAAAAAACAAAATCGTAGTTATTCTAAAAACTACAATGTTCTGGACTTAAATATTAAATATAAATTGAACATTCAATCCCATTTCTAGCATTTGGAACATTTATAAATTTAAGTCTAAAAGCTTCAATGATGGCATTCAAATTTTGAATAAAAAATTTAACAAAATGTTTAGCTTTGATAATTGATATTTGTTGATAGATTTTTTTCAAATTATATCCCATTGTGAATGTAGAAAATAAAGAAATAAATATTAAGGACAGTTAAAAAATTAATAGAGGAGCTTTTACCAATGTGATAGGTTTCATCAATTATTATACATGGAACTGATTTACAAACATTTAATTTTTTATTATCAAAAAGATGTATTATATTTATAATACTTTTGATTCATGAAGCTGAGTATTGCTAATTTTTGAATAAATTTAACAGAAAATTATTAAATTAATAATTAACAATTTTTTTCTTTAAAACTAATTAGAAGTTGTATAGATTGATGTAAGATAAACGTAAGTACAACCATGAAATGAAATAAATTCTATCGCACTTTTAAATAACGATGACTTTATATTTATCGTTCCCATTTGATTTAATTCGATTTTAGATTGAATCTTTTTTTAAAAAAATTTTGACTTTTCAACTTTTTGAATTTTAAATTAATGCATCTTCTAATTAAATAATTTAAACTTTATAGCAATCTAATTTTATTGATCTTTTTTCTCAAAATGATTCATCAAACACAAAGCATTTAATATGTACATTATGATAAAAAATAAATTGACTAATGTTAATAACATAAACTCTTTACCCAGTCGATAAATTGTGTTCAGCCAAAACTATTCTCAGATTTTTTTTTGATAAAAGTATAGTTAGCTTCCTAGCCAAAATTTTATTAGAATATTCTTATATTTATATTAATATCTTGAACAGAAGTCCGAAAAGTTAAATAATAAAAAAAAAAAGTATGTTTATCAAGATGTTCAACATTTTATCTAATTTTTTGATCAAAATTAAGATTTATTAATAAATATAATCTTTATTATTAATCTTTTTAATAAAGATCCTATCATCAACGCCATTCCTATTTAATCTAAAAAAATATTGTTATAAAATAAAATTAAAAAATTTAACCAAACATCCCACTCAAAAATTGAAATCAAGTCAGAAAACATTTTTCAAATTTTCTTTATTCATTTTTTGTAATATGTGAGTTATAAAGAGGGATATTGCCATCAATCCAAATTATTGGTAACAAAAAAATTAAAAATATATTTTATTATATTAAATATATTTATTTTACGAACAAAAATTTGGCGTAAAATTACACTAGGTCAAATCATCTCTAAATCAAATTCAACTTTAAACATTTAATTGTTAAACAAAAATAAAATGTTTGAAAAAGCTTCAGACATTGATTAAGTAATATATTTTAAAAAACAAATACACTCTTAAAGTTTTATCTCAGAAACAGAATTCGTACTTCAAAACTAGAATCGATTGTTTGGGTGTTGGGCAAAAACACATTATAATTTTAAAATCCATCATCGTTAATCAAAAAAAAAACTTAAAAAGCGTATAAACCAAATTGTAAACAAGCAATTTTATTTGGATTTCTTAACAACTAGTTTGATGTTTAATAAAACCAAATGTTTACAAAGTTAAAGAAGAGAATCTCATTCATAGGAAATGTTTAATTTATCGTCAAAATGATTTAATTAAATAAAAATAAAAAGAGAAAAATGATTACTAAAACAATGAAAAGAATCAATTTAATCTTACCATTGAGTAATGGTTGTTAAGTCGATTCGTTGAATGCATTTTTTTACGAAATCTTCGATTATTGATTGGTATCAATTTGAAATTTTGATTGTTTAAGTAATTTTTTTGGGTGAATTTTTTATTTCTTTTGATCGAACCAAGTGATAATGCAAATAAACTTGATGATAGCAGCTTTAGATCGATTTGTCTGATTTTAAGATCGCTGCCATTCTTTGAGCGCTTTTTTTTAACTTTGCCAAAATGATCCGTTTTTTTCATGATTTGTATCTAAAGCTCAAAATTTAAAAGCCGATTCTCTGTATCCTCGCATTTGAACGCAAAAAACTGAGACTTTATCTTGATAAACTTGAACAATCAATTCATTCTGCTAAGTACCAATAAAACTAACAATTAATTTTAAATTTTCATCAGTCTTGAACAAATAAAGGCAAACATAAAAAGTATACAATTATTTTTACAATTACTTCTAATAAGCTTTTTGTTTTATTAACATTCAGCACGAGCTATTGTATATATAAAACCTCTTGTTGGTTTTATTTGTTTATATTTCGGAACCCTCAATTAATTTTCTGCGTCTGCATAATCCAATATGGAGTAAAATTTTGGAAATTTTGGTAAAATAAACCAATGAACTAATTAAATAGATGGATTTTGGTTTTTGAAAACAGTTAAGCAAGAATATTTTATATCTTAATTAATTGCATTTGGCTAAAAAAGAGCTATGAACATTCAAAATTATATATTACATCATTTTATTTTTAGCTAGATAATTTTTTTTAATCAGTAAATATTTTACTAAAAAAATAAATAGTTAAATTTTTAATGCTTTTAGCTTTGATTAGAAACTATCGAATTTCAGTCAGAAATAAACTTTTAGATGCAATTTTCCTCCGGGTATTTCATAATCGCATCCAAATTTTGCTTTAATGAAAAGCTATTTTAAGCCAAGTTTTGCCAGATCAAATTCGAACAAACAATATAATTTTTTTTTCAAATTAAAAATTTTATCACATTACCAAAATTTAAACAAGAATATTACAATCTAAATTATTTTGAATCAAAAATTGAGATTAAAATCTTGAATTCATTTTTTTATTAAAGAAAGCTAGGCTCTTCTGACTCAAATTTTTGATTGAATACAAATAAATTACTTTTTTCTTGTATTTTTTTTTCTTTTTGGTAATTAATGTTTTTAGAAAAAAAATATTTGAAAAGTTGGCTGAATAGGAAAAAAAATTATATTTTGAACAATTTGGCACAATTAATGATAATGATTCGACTTCATTAAGAAAATTTTGATCATTGGCTTCCTAGGTAAGCTCTCTAAAATTGCCATAATACGATTTTAAACTCTAACTAACGTAGCATTCCTGGTGAGAAGGTAATTTCTAAAACAAGCTTAGGAAGATCGTGATTAGGTTTCGCATTATGACGTCTTCTTTCCTGACCTGAATGCCTTGGTAAGTAGCAGACTTGTTTTTAAGTCCCAAGTCTCAAGTCAAGTCAAGTCAATCACTTAAATTTTTTTTTAAGTCAAGTCACAACTTTGATATACACAAACACACCTAGGAATAGCCTGGTTGAAGAGCCGTGTTCAATGTCCTTAAATGTTACCTTACGGTATTAAAGACAGGAAAAGAGTAAAAAGAGATTGATAATTTTTAAATTAAAATGAAGTAGAGCACGAATAGCTCCCTCAACAAGAACTGAACAAATGGAGAATAGGTTTGGATAGCTTATGTTCAAGGAGAATTGAAAGTTAGAGAAGAGAAAAAAAGTACAATAATCGCAATTATAGTCAAAATAGAACCATTAAAATAATTTTATGATTTTCTTTTAATTTTTGAATAGCTCGGTCAAGATGGCTGCCTGTTTTAGAAGTTTTCTAATGCATTAAAAATTAAATTCCAGAATGGAAATCATACAGATTCGTTAAATTTTCAAACTGATTTAATTCATATGGTTTAATTTTTTGTGTTTGAATTACAAAATGTATCCAATGTTGAAATAACATTGAAAAAGTGCGATCTTTCAAATATTTTTTTCAATTTCAAAAGAAAAATAATTTAAAGTTATTATTGCAAGTATTTTCATATTGGAAATTAAACTCTTTGGTGAAATAGAATGTGTTTAATTTTTGTTTGGAAATTTGAAAAAAAATTTGAAAGTTATTTTTTACCTTTTAAACAATTCATTCATTTGTTTTTACAGAGCAAATGCTCTTTCAGGATAAAAATACATGAAAAAACTAAAAATAAAGTTAAATAATATAAAAAATGAATACAAAAAAAAAAGATAAATAATTCACTTGGAATAAAGTTTTTATTCAATTGTTGAAAAACTGGGTCTAGTCGGTTAGGTAAACCATAGTTCACTTATATCCAAAAAATTCTTGTTCTCAGGCTTTGTGAACTATTGGTTCATCCAAATTTTTCGTTCAAAATATAATCAGGGTGAACCAAAATAGAATTAAGTGAACAAATTGAATAAAGCTATTTAAAAGAATTCTTAATTCTCGAAACTGATTAAAAAATTAGTTTATAATTTTTTTTTTTTAATTTGAAGGAGCTTTAAAAATAGCTTAGCATTTGCTCTGAGCCGGTTGACTTGGCATTACCCTTTCAACAATCTCAAATACCCAAATGCAATCAAAAATCTTTGCCTTACAGCATAAAATAACAAAAATTAAAGAAAATTAAATTAAATTTTTCACCCTTTGTGTTTGACTTTGGAGAACATAGATTCATCTAGTTCCCATTATTACATTAACTATACAAGCATTACAAAATTCGATTGGCGAATTTGTAGCTACGTAGTCTGGTGGAGAATTGTAAACTTTCCATTAAGTGAAATGTATTTTTATTTTAAAAATAAATAAATAAAAAAAGATCTTTATAAATTATAAATTTAATAAATTACTCGAAAGCCAACTTTTAAATCACGTAATCATCCGAATTGTGTGACATGTCTTTAAAATAGAGTACTCTATTTTAGTGACACTCTGTTATAACATATAAACGATTCTATAGTGACATGTCACTAGAAAATTTAATGACATGTCACTAAATTCGGATAATTACGTTAAATATTTAATGAACTCTCAACAAATTTATTTTATAAAGTTTTGCATTCTGTGTTTAACAGTTTTAGAATTGCAAATTTTTTTGTCTTTAAAAGTTTTTTAATGATTTTTAATTTTTGGTGTTGAAAAGTTTTTGTGTGTGGGTAACAGTTTTTTTATTGTGGATAATAGATTTTTATTTTTGGGTACTAGGTAGACCCTGCAATCTGAAATTCCAACCATCAAAATGCTTAAAATTAATAATTCAATTCAATCGAAGAGACTAGTGTCAAGCCCTGTAAGGGTCGATTGAACTCATTTATTGTTTTAAAAAAAAAAATTAAAAAAATGAAAGATGATTTTATTTCATTGATAATAAAACAATCTAATATTTCAATATATATTATTGATATTAACAACTTTGTCACATAAAACCTTGTTAATTTTTTTATCCCAACCATTAATAAGTTGTTTTAAAAGTTAAGAATTTTTTGATTAAAAGATTTATTTAAAGAAAAATTTTTACTCGATGGCAATGGATATTGAGGTAAAACGGCTAATGGATAGTCTGATATGCTATCACCTAGAACAACTCTTCGCTTCTTGCTACTCAGAAACATCTCAATCCAAAATAAAAATGCACCATATCTCCCTTAAAAATCATAAAATCAAGTGACTCTAAAATGACTTTAGGTGCTCGACCAGAACTTTAACACTCGAAACTTTTGCACACGGTCGATGTGAGCAACGATGCATTCGTTTGCCTTAATATTTATTTGCTCATTATCAAAACTTATATATTGTATAGTTTTTTATTAATTAAAGTACCTATTTAAACTAACTTGAACGTTTTTTTTCTTTTCTTTTACCTTTCCTCTTCAAAAAGAAAGAGAAAAGGATGAAAACGTTGAATTTAGTTCTAAAATGACCTGTAATTAATAAATAAAAAATTCCCATCAAATTTGTTGACAACACATCAGCTAGGATAAACACTATATTTTTATTTAATTTAAAAAAAATATTTATTTTAATAATCTATTTTAAAATCCGACTATAAATAAAATGAAAAATAGGAAAAAATATTTTAAATTTTTCTAGTAATTGACAAAATGAATTAATTTTGGTATTTATCGTAAGTTGATCAAGCCACAAAAAACTAGAGTTAAATTTAATCTTCAAGTAAATCAGAACTATAGAATTGAACATGACTTGAATTCACTTGTTGCCCATAGAGCCTGGTTAGTTTTCGATTCAGAATAAGGCGGATAGCGAAAACTAAAATTAAATTTTTCTTTATTAAAATTTCTTTGTTTTGGAAGTTTACCCAGCAAGAGAATCTCCAAAAAACGAGCTCTTCAAAACTGCTCTTTTATGACTAAAAGTTTCAATTGAAAATCGTCCATGATAATTTCCCATTCCTGATTCACCCACTCCACCAAAAGGTAAGCATTCAACTTTTAAAAAAAAATAATCTAAAGAGAAATCGACCAAATATTTTCTTTACATCCGCATTGGACTAAAACTTCATTGTAACCATATGAACCACTGGTTGTATTATTTTGGAAATCTTCAAAAACAGTGTCATTATTGGCAAATACATACAAAGCCAAAGGTTTATCTCTGAAAAAAATTAATCTATCAAGAAACTAAAAAAAAAGATATGGGAAGAAAATACCTTCCATTTATAAAATCAATTGCTTCTTGTCGATTTTTAACTGTCACAAAAGGCAAAATAGGTCCAAATATTTCCTGACCCATTATTTTGTCTTCACCAGTCACATTGAACATTACAGTAGGACTGATATATTTAGTTTCTTTATCAGTCTCGCCACCAATTACCACTTTTGAGTTATCAATCAAATTTGATAAACGACTAAGGTTAATAAATTTTTAAGCTTAAAAATTTATTGTCTATTAATTTTACTCAAAATGTCGCTCGTTAACTATTCTGGCAAACGATTCTGATGATTTTGGTGATTCACCATAGAATTCTTTTAATACTTGTTTAACTATAGGCAACAATTTTTCCTACAGATTTCGAATTAAATAAACATTTATAAAAAAATGTCTTTTACTTGAATTTCTTTAGTACAAATGACGTAATCAGGACAAATGCAGGTTTGCCCGGCATTTGCGAACTTACCCCACAATATTCTCTTAGCAGTTACGGTCAAATCTGCTGTTTCATCAATAAAAGCTGGTGATTTTCCGCCGCATTCAAGTACTACAGGAGTCATATGTTTTGCAGCAGCTTCCATGACAATTCTTCCGACAGTGCCATTTCCTGTATAAAAAATATGATCGAACCTAAAAAAATTCAAAAAAAATTAAATTCAAATAATTAACAAAAAAGAACAAAAAAATTTTAATACTTTTGTTTTAATAATTCAGTAGTTTCAGGCACTCCTCCATTTACTACTTTAATGAAATTTTCATCTAAATATTTTGGTAAAAGATCCTCTAACAATTTTGCCACAGACGGGGCTAGCTCACTCGGTTTAAGAATTACGCAATTTCCAGATGCAATTGCTCCAACTATTGGTACCAAACTAAGCATAAGTGGATAATTCCACGCACCGATTATCAAACAAACACCTAATGGCTGGTATTGAATATATGTCGAGTAAAGGGCTCTTGCTTGCACTATGGGGCTCACTTTTTGCGGCTTAACCCATGAACTTAAATTTTTCAAGCAATAAACAATTGAATTCTTTATAAGACCTAATTCTAAAGTAACAGTTTCTTGCGCAGGCTTATTCAAGTCTTGCTTTAGTGAATTTATTAGTTCGTTCTTGTTTTCATCTAAAAGTTTTTCAATTGCTTGTAACTGTACGTATCGCCATTCCAATGTTTTGGTAACATTAGTGTTAAACGATTTTCTAAGTGAATTAACAATTGCCTCCATTTTGAAATATTTTTTTTTTCACTTGATTATCTAAAATTATTTTTTTGACGTATTTATAGATCTCAAAAAAAAAATGCAAAACTTTATATATTTTTAAGTGCTTTTTCAAAATTAAATACGTACTTTGATTTAACTAAAAAATCAGCGCTAATTTTATTTTTTTCTTATTTTAATTTGATATCTAGGATTCTAAATTGACTGTATGTTTTTTTTATCAATTCTGTTTATAAATTATTAAAATTAACAATAGATCACGGGATTTTATAATTTTTCAAAGATTTTGAATTAACATTAGATAAGTTCTAAATGGGGTTGAGAAGTTCATTTCAATTCGATCTTTTCAAATCAGTAAACTTGAATAACTTTTTGACAAAATTAATTTAGTTCTGTGAAATGCTTAATGGTTAAGCAACTTTGCTTAATCCAAAAATATATGTCTGCAAAAACTCTGCAATGTAATTTTAATCTTGATTAGAATATTTTTTAATGGCGTGCAAAATGCAGAAAATTGCAGAGTATTTTGCAGACTTATTTTACTGCATTAAGCAAATTTGCCTACAATTAAGCATTTTACAGAACTAAATTATCTCTTTTAGTAAAAAAAGTTATTCAAATTCTTCTGAATTGAAAAGATCGAACTGAAAAGAACTTCACAACCCCGCTCTAAATATTCAATCTACATTAGAGTTGCCAAAAAAGAGAATAAAACGTTGTCTTTTTTAATAAAAAAATTCAGTATTTTAACTATTGGTATTACTCTGGTAATACGTAATATCTGATTAATCACATTTTTTTTGCATTAAAATGAGGCTTTTTAGTTAAAAAAATCGAACTATTAAATGTTATTGAAGATCTTTACCATAGTTGAGTATTATTTCTAAATTATTGATCTGTCTACAGTTAGGCTAGTTTTTCTGATCAAGGTGCTCATAGGAATTGAATTGACATATACATAAAAAATTTTGTTTGACTTTTTACATGTTTTCAGGAAATTTAATTAATTTTTTCTACTAAAATTGTTTTTTTTATCTAAATCTCGTAAATTTCCTGGTATAGAAGTATTGATTGAAAGAATTGAAAAAGAATTTTTTTTAGTAAAATCAATTGCTAATCAATCCCATCACCAATTTGAAAATTTTAGTTTTCTTTTTTCTCAGAAAAAGAATTTTTCAGAAAGTTTAATTTCAAGCAAAGGTGATCTTCTGTTAATATAAAAACGCACCATTGAATATTTCTTTTTCTCTTGATTTTTTCTTTTTTTGAGAAATAAAATTTTTGAATAATGAGTTGTTCGAAAATTTTTTTAAATTTTATCATGTCGCTTATTTAATATATTGAAAGATATCAAATACTCGTAAAAGATTCGCATGATCTATGGTATTGTGAATTTTTATACAAATTAACCAAAAATTACAAAATCAAAATTCTTTTTCATTAATTTAAATTGATAAATTTGAGCTTTTTAAACTATGAAGAAGAAACAACATGAAACAAAATATGTTTCACTTAATTAAAATTAATTTTAATTAACAAGAAAATATAAATAGAATATAAAAAAAGAATATAAAAATTTTAAGATTTATTTATTTTTTGTCTTTATGGTCTATTCTAAATAGTATTTTTTTTTGCATTAAGTTAATTTATTTTATTTAAATGTTAAAATTCTGTAATTGCTACTTAAATAATTTTGAATTAGGTGATAATAATTATTAAAATTTATTTTTCAATTCTAAATCAACATACTGATAAAGATCGATAAATTTATTGGCAAATATTTCAAATAAAGTTTTTTTTTAAACTGGTCTGTTAAATGAAACATTGTTTATTTCAGCTTCTAAAACTTATAAAAAATTTTTAGTACAAAATCCAAATTTTTATTAAGAATTTAAATTTTGTATGAAAATTCACAATGCAAATATTAATTAGTGAATTGATATACCATCAATGTATTGATTTTGGTTCTAAAAAAGCTGAAGAATGATGCAGCATCAGGACCTGATCAAATTTAAAAAAATTAATTTCTAAAAATTAATCTTTATAATCTAAAGTAGGATTCTCAAAGAATAAAAAACTGCAAACATAATTATAATACCTAAAAGTCATTCCAAATCCAAGATCTATAATAATAGATAATTATGGACCAATTAGTATGTTTGACTGTCTTCCAACGCATTGTCTATCTAGACTTTATAGTTTTTTAGAGCATAATTCTTTGCCAATTCAGGAACAGTTGGGTTTAAAATTTATTAAATCATTTAATAGGTTCAGCGCTTTGTTTTTTGACACTTCGAAAACTTTTGACAGGGCCTGACATGCCAGTATAATACATGTATAAGCTCATTCAAATGAACCTCAAACACTATCTAATTTATTGAATAAAATCTTTCCTCTGATAAATTAAGAGAAACCGTAAATGATCATTTTAGCGTTGAATTTTCAAAAAAAGCAGGTGTACCTAACGGCTCAATTATTAGTTCATTAGAGTTCAATAATTCCTTCTTGAAAACTCTATTTGTTTTTAAATATTAATTTTACTTATTATTTATATCTTTTTTGATAATTGTTATTTAAGGATCTAAGTTCGGAGTTTTTGGAGTGTTTTTCAAAGCGAAAATTTTGTGAAAAAAATAAGCATTATTTTAGCTTGAAAAAATGTAAAGATATTCTTTAATTTAGAAAAACAGTAATTTTTTAGGTTTACATGATTTTCGACTTAAAATAAAGGTTTTTTAGTAATAAATAGGCACAATCTTGTTAAATCAAAAGGTAGAACTGAAGCGAACAATTAAAAAGAATTTGTTTTTTCAAAAATTGTTTATTATCTAAATAAAAAATTCTCAAAAAAAGTTTTAAGATGAAAATTTTACAAAAGAATAAAAAAGGTGACTATTTAAAAAAGAAATTTTTAAAAATCTTAGTAAGAAAAAATCTAAAATGCTTGATACTAAGAATTTCTCACCTGGCAGTACACTGTGTTGTTTTAAAAGCAAAAAATGGCAAAACATTATATAAACAGAGAACAAATTTGTTTCTTTTAATTTTTGTTTAAAAAAACAAAATAAATGTTGGTTTTTATAAAAAGCTTTTTTGTTTTATAAAATTGAACAAAAAACATTTTGTAAGATTTAAATTTAAAAAAATGGGCAAAATTCAATCTAAAAAACTCAAAACTGAAAAATTTATCGCAATTTTTGAACACCATAAAGAAACTAAGGATGAATTAGCTTTTTTTAAAGGGGACGAACTTATCAAAATAAACAGAATGTAAATTTTTTTAATGAAATTTATCAGATTTTTAAGTTTTTAATCTACAAGAGATGAGAAAAGTATTTTAGCCAAAAATTTAAGTAACAATCGAACTGGGATTGTAAATATTGATCATGTACTTCCAGCCGATTGCTATGAATTGCAACCGTAAGCAATCTTTTTTTTAGGTCTTAGTTTAAAAAATTAAAAATTCAATTTTATTAATAACTGAAGATGGTTCTTTGGACGATATTCACGAGTTGCAGCTGAGATTCAGTTGATGTCCTCACAATGCAAGGACGGGTGTTTTCTAGTTAGAGAAAGTGAGACTTGTGGTAAGAATTAAATTTAAATAAAATATATTTTAAATATTTTAATGAATATTTGATCTTTGTTAAATTATTTATTTCAATTTTATTTGATTTTGAAAGCTTAAATGAAGTCCAAAATAAAAATAAAATTCAAGATATATAGGATATATTTTTTTATTTTTATAATCAAGCCCAAACACTAATTATTTTTAAAAAACAATTAATTTAATTAACAGGCTATCTTTTAACGATCAATATTTTAATCAATTGATTAAAAAATTTAAAACAATAAGCTGTTGAAAATTAATAACTTGAATTGCCAAAAATCAATTACTTAAAAATTGATATCTTGATCAGAAAGTTATTTGTTAATCATAATAAAATAATTTAATTTTTTTATTTTATATTTCAAATTTAAAATATTCATGTCTAAAGATATTTGGTAAGCGACACTTAATTTTTTTTTTAAAGATATGTTCTATACATTATCAGTAATTTACAATGAATCAAATTCAAAATTTGTTAAACATTTCAAAATCAATTACGATAACAAACGATTCTTTTTAACATCAAAAAGAAAATTCAAAACCTTAACAGAACTAGTTTCATATTATTCAAGTAGAAGTTTTAGTCTCAGTAAAATTCAAATTAAATAAAACTTTTTTAAAGAGAAGAAAAATGGACAATGCTATTTGAGCTCACCATGCGAAAAAATTATTAAAAAAGATGAAAATTTAAGCTTGAAAATGGAAGATGTTCTGGTGGACGAAAAAAATCAGATTAATTCTAATTGCAGAGAATCTTCTGGCTTTAAGGGTAAATACTAAAAAATATAAATAAAATTCTCAATAAATTTTTTTAAGGTTATCTTAAAGACGATACTGACGTAATGATCAAATTATCGAAATATTGTTCTTCTAAACAATTACTCAACGAAGTCGAATTTCTTAAAAAAATTGATAACAAAAACATAATCAGATTAGTTGGCGCATCTGTAAATTTCCCGTTTGTTTTAGCCTGTTTTGAGAATTTGCCATTCAACGACCTGGAAACACATTTAAAATCAAATAGAGTTAATAAATTTAATATTGTTAAAATTGGCTCACAATTATGTTCAGGAATGATTTATTTAACTAATAAGTCAATAATTCACAGAAATTTAAGAGCCAAAAATGTACTCATTTGTAGAAACTATTTTGTAAAATTGGCAAATTTTGATTTTGCAATACAACTTGATTTGAACAAGCAATTTATAGTTGAATGTGTACCTGAAGGTTTATCAAATTCCGCGAAAATATATCATTTAATATTTTATTTTGTTTAATATAAGATATATCAGTTAAATGGATGGCTTATGAAATTGTCAAAGGCTGTGAAAAAACTGGATTCAAAATTTATAGTGAAAAAAGCGAAGTTTGGGCTTTTGCAATTATGCTCTATGAAATGTTTAGTAGAAAAGAACCTTACGAAGGTAAAAAAATTCATTAAAATGCAATTAATAAAATTAATAGAGAACAGCATTATATTATTGCCTTTATGTTCATTAGGATATATTTTTTTGGATTATTTTCTGATATGGTTTTGGTCCTTTCTGCAATCTACATTTTTGTTCATTTCAGAGCTAAATTTAACTTTTTATTTTTTAGCGTATGTGATTTAAAGTAAATAAATGTGAAGTTAAATAGTTGTAATATAAAATGATTTTCATTTATATGATTTATCTTAATTTCCGCAATTTGTCCAAATTTTACAACAAATCACTTAAAATGCCGTAGAATTCTAAAAGTGAATTTTGATAATTTGATCATCTTTCTTAAAATTAGCCAAAATAACGCAAACTGATAACTTTTATTTTAGAATATTTTCGTTAATTCTTGATTTTTCTCTTTTAGAATTTAACGTTATTTTTCGCAATTTGTCTTGTCAATCTTCATTTTCAAAATCAAATTTTCTTTTTCAAAAATTATTTTACCGAAAAATTGCTAAATGATGATTCTTGTAATAGTAACACTTGAAAATTGTTGAGATGATTAGAATAAATTAAACTTTAAATTTTAGTAATCAATTCATTAAGGTATTAATGATGAAAAGACCATAATAAAAAAAATAATAGAGGATGATTTTCGTATGCCTGATCCTCAGCCATTTTGCGAAGAAACTACATCAACATTTTACAATAGTATAATTACGAAATGCTGGCCAAAATGCTACGTAATGAGACCAACATTCAACGAATTGAAAGAAATTTTTTTGAACTATTTTGATGTTTTTGAACCTGATTACAAATACCCAAAGAGGGTTCAATTTGAAGAGAATTCAAACCTTCAGCTTGATTATGAAACTTGTGATATAATTGATCAAGGCGTTTTACTGCAATCTGGAAACTATTCCGAAATTTGGAAAGGTTTTTTTTCTCAATTTAATTTAAAAAAATTTAAATCAATATAAATAGGAATACAATTCATCAATAATCAAGTTGTAATTATTAAGAAATTCAAAAAGTTGGCAATAAATGCTAAAAGTTTCGATTTGAACATGAGAAAGTTTTTACACGAAAGCAGAATTCTAAAAAAATTAAACAATGAAAATATAATAAAATTAATAGGAATAAGCCGAATTAATGAAATTTACATTATTTTGGAACACATGCAAAATGGAAGTTTAGACGCTTTTTTAAAATCACCTAAAGGCCATTTTGTTAGTTTTACTCAAATTGTCAATTTTGCTGAACAAATCTCGAGTGGAATGAAGTATCTTGAGTTAACACGAATAGTTCATGCAGATTTAGCTGCACGGAATATTCTTGTTGGTGAAAAAGATTTAAAGAATGGATTTTATAAAGTAAAAATAGGAGATTTCGAACTGTCACACGACCTGGGTGATCAAGAGAAGATTTTGATACCAATTAAAAATAGTAGTTTTTGATATAAATTTGAATTCATTTTTTCTTAACCTTTTTTTAGGAATTGAGATTGCAGCTCGTTGGACAGCACCTGAAATTGTAATCGGTGAAAATGATTTTAGAATTTTTTCAATCAAAAGTGACGTTTATTCATTTGGACTTGTTCTATACGAGCTAATTACAAAAGGACAAATTCCCTTTAAAGGTTTCGAAATTTTTATCATTAATTAGAATTCTCTAATTTTTTGATTAGATGTGAAGCATGAAGATTTATTGGAAAAAGTTTTTAAAGGAAATTATGAATTTAAAAAAGAGGAGCTAAATTGTCCAGATAAGTATTTCAATATTATGAAAGATTGCATAAATTTCAATCGAGACAGAAGACCAAATTTTGCTTCTGTGCACCAATGGTTTATAAACTATTTTAACGAAGATAATCCTGAAATAAACTCGAAAGAAAAGTTGATTCCAGCTTCAATCCAAGTTCCTGTAAATTTGACAAATGAATTGGAGATAATTGAAATGACAAAGCTTTAATCTAGTTCTTTTTGAGAAATTTTGTTTTCAAGGAATCGAAAAATTCCTTGAATATTTTATTTATTATATTTTTATTTTTATTTAAAAGAGAAAATCAAATCTACAAGTTTTATTTAATAAATCTTTGATTTTATAATGAAAATTTTTTTTTGAGTCTGCATTTAAATAGTTATTTATTTATTGATTCAATTAACGCCAATTCTGGAGATGTTTCAAATAAAATAAAAATTCAATTAAAAAAAAGAAGATAAATAAATATTAAGAAAAAGACCAAGTCAATACGAATGAAGATTTACGATTTTTGATAATTTAATTTAGAAAAATGGATATATTGAAAAATTAAAATAGTTATAAAACTTAATTAGTAGCGCAAATAAATTAAAAATAACTTAAGACAGCAAAATCAGTATTTAAAAAAAAATTCAGAAAAAGAATTGTGACATTTTAAATTAATTGAAAAAGAGTTGTGAATTTCCCGGTTAAATTTAACGGTTAGTTTTTTAAGATAAAATTTTATCAATGGTAAATTTAAATTTTTTTATCATCATTTGAAAAACTTGAACAATGAAAGATAATTAAGAATGAAATTTTATTTATAATTTTATTTTTTAAAATATAGTTGATATGTCAATATTTAACAATCTTTAAGATTTAAAATAAATAATGATATTTATCTTAAATTAACGATTTCAAAACAAAATTTATTTGCAAATCTTAATTCAGGTCTATTTCTTTAAAATTTCAACAGCTGCTACTAAGTATATTACTGGAAAAGAGGTCTCATACACTTTTCTTTATAAATCATTTTAATAAAGTAAATTTAAAAAAAATTTAAAAATCAATTGAAGATTATATTTATTCCTTTTACTTCTTAATCTTTTTTAATACTTTAAAATTTTTATTTCACAATTTAAAATTTATTAAAATCAGAATTTTTTTTAATTTTTAACAACAATTCAAAAAATTCAGTTTTTGCCATTTTTTTTTTTTTTTTAATTTTCAAACTTTAATTTTTTTATAATTTTCGATAATTTAAGAAATTTCGATTGACAAAATCTTTATATATTTTAAAGAAAAAATTTAAATTTTGTATTATTCTAAAAATTACGTCAATATTCCCAGATGATTCCAATTACTTTTCTATTTATCTCCTTTAATTACGTAATATAAAAAAATTTGTAAAAAATAAGTAAATTTACACCATTAATTTTTGATTTGCATAAAATTATTTGTGCTAATCACTAATACATTTTAATGTATGATCTTAAGTCTTTTTTTTTCATGTTATTATAACAAATATTAGAATATTATTATGCATTTGTATGAGCCAAATCTCACTTAAGACATTTCGTATCACCTTTTAATGACAGGGTGCTATAACATGAAAGAATAATTCAAAGCGGCATTTCGTTAAAATTTAGCAATCACATTTTTAGAAAATTTGCAAAAATCTTAAATTATTTTATCTCTTAAAAACATTCAAAAAAAAAGGATCATTTTTTATTAAGGTTAATTTTCAGATATATCTAAAAGTTGTTGAGCATCCCATAGAGATCGAAGGAATACTAGGCAAAAATTTTATGCGCTTTCATGTCCAGTTTAGATCTAGGCTCTATGACTTTTAGATTTTGGTGAACATGAACTTGAAAAAAAATCGGGCTGTGTACCTTACATGTTAAAGTCTCAACTAAAGTCTACAACATATTATCCAAAAATTTGATTTTGGGAATTGTATTCAAATTATCCCATATCCATTTGAAAGACTGTGCACACCGAAAAGAAGGTCATAGAGCTAAAAACTCAATTAGACCACGGTTCTGGCTTTAAAATTTTAGGTCACAGCCCGCTTTGCTTTTCAAGTGCATGTTCATCAAAATCTAAAAGTAATAGAGCTTAGATCTAAACTGGACTTGAAAAAGCATTGATTTTATTTCTTATTAAAAAATCTGACTGGAGTTCTTTTAAATATTCCTTTGACCTCTAGGGGGATGTCTGTCTTTTAGATATAACCTAATTTTTGAAAGAAGAATTTTGTTGAAAAACAAAAAAAATTTTGAATAAACTTTGATGTTACTTGGTTTAAAAAAAAAACGCCAAATTAGTCAATTTTATCGATCACAACTATTAGGACAAAAAATGTGTCGGTTTCAATTTTAAATTTTCCATTAAAAAATTAACCTACGTCAAGCAAAACCAACTTAACACATTATGATTTAAAAATTTGAAATATTAAAATACAGACACAGTGAGACATTGACTCCCGGGTCTAATGCCTCCACATTGTAATCATAATCATCATTAACGACGGATTCCACAAGAAAAAAATTCAAAATTATAATAAATTTATTTTAAAATATGTATTTTAATTTTCGTTTTGTTTAGCGAATCAATGCGAATTATTTCTTAGTTTATTTTAGATATTCTTCTAACTCTTTTGTAGCTTTTATTCAAACTTCAAAATATTTATAATAAACTCTTTATTTTTTATTTCAAGGACATAGATAGTTTTCTAGAAATCTGGACCTCAATCAAACGAATGTCACATAGCAAGCAAAGCACAGAGCGCTCTCCGAGCTCAGACAGAATAAAGAAAAATCCTTTTTTTGAAGACTTTGTCGATTGCATTGAAAACCTTCCCAGTCGTCTCCAGCTCCTGCTCTCCGAACTGCGCAATGTGGACGTGCTTGTCAAAGCCAGCCACCGAAAACTCCATGTCCTTAAGCTAGACATAATCTCCAAGAGCCAAGAAGCATGCGGCGAAGACGAGAAACGACTGGCGCTGGACAATCTGCTGATCCGAATGCACCAACTGCTGATTCAGTGTCAGACCCTTGGCGACCAAAAAATTCGACTCACAAGTCAAATAATAGAACTGATCGGGTCTAAAACGCGTCAATTGGGCTTCGATCCCAGGAGTAGCGAAGCAAAATTTCAGCTTGACATTGACGAAGACAAAATACTGAGCGAATTTCGCCTCACTTGCAAGAAAAATCGGCCTATTCATCACCATTACAACGCGGCAAATTCATCGGTCAATTCCCGCTCAAGCACAAGGCAATTTCAGAACTTGACCAAAGCAGGCACTAAGCAAACTGTTGAAATAAGCAAAAAAGTGTACACCAAAAAGGGCCCAAATTTGCACAGAGACATGTGGAACGACGACAGCTCCAACCTGGACTATTCGCCTCACAACTCCACTAGTCAGCTAAACGGACATTTGTATGCTAAGAAAAAGCCACTAAATCAACGCGTCAATCAGCCGTGTGCGAGTTTTTCGGACTCAAAAAAATCGTTTAAAAAACTAAACGAATCTAAGGTAATTGGAAAAAAAAAGTTAAATAAATTTTTTTTTTATAATTTCCTTGTTCCCAACCGATAAAATTGACAATTTATTAAGTTTTTTTCTATTTTTTTAACTGAGATTGGCGTGTTAATTGGTGCTGGATGCAAAATTTTGCTCAGATCACATGACTTGAATTTAACATTTTAAAAAGAGAATAAATTTAGCATATTTTATACGAGTTGCAGTGAATTTTTAAAAAGCGCATTAGTTTATCACGTGGTATGCGACAAGGCTTCGAACCACGAGCTTCTTTACTATGAGAGTTGCTTGATTAATTTAAGCTCAATCGATGAGCCAAAATGGATTCATTTCTTGCATTTAAATTTGAAAAATAACTAATTTAAAGTTGAAAATAGCTGTCGAATTTTTCTAAGTAGCAAAATGTAATAATTATAACTTCAATAAGATTCATCTTTGAACGAGTCTTTTTCTTTGAAAAAATGCTTGTTTTTGCACAAAATTTTAAAATCACGTGACTAAACCAAGATCTAAATAGAACTCAATTTTTAATCCCTAGTAATGCTTAATTTTTTGGACTAAATTAAAAAAAGGAATTTGATTTCACAAGCAATTGGGGGGGGTACGGAGGAGGTAATGGGTGATCACTTTTTTTAAAATTTTTTTCGTGACACATAACTAAAAATTAAGTTGAGTTTAATTACGAAGTATTTATCTTTATCAAAATTGTGAAGTATAAAATGACCAAAAAAAAACTCTTTTTTGGTCTTCCTCTTTTTTTGCTGGAATTGTCTGAGAAGCTTGGTTTGGGTGAATAGTGCTGATTGTATTTTCACCCCCGAGAAAAAAGTTCAAGATTTGCTGGCTTTGGATTTGGTATTTTGCTTGTTTAGGTACTTGGCAGAGATTAAGCCTACTGGACACCGCTATTATATGTTTACAAAAGAAGTTTATTAGTCAGAATATTCAAGTACAATTACTTTTAAGCAACTCATTTTTATCGGTTTCAATTCTCCTAATTATCTCTTTTTGTTAATTCATCTAGATTGATTTTCGAAGTGGTAAAGTAAAAAAAGAATCCAAATAATTAATTAAAAAAAATTAGCATCAAGAAAAAATAATCAGAAAATAATTTAGGCATTTAAATTTTAATTGTTTCATTGTTTTTGGATTAGTAATTTTTTCTTTAGGGGAGTGTACTATGACAGTTAAAACACTGATTTTATTTTTTTCGTTAGATTCCTAAGAAAGGAAATAAAGTTTTCTGTTACTTTATATTTTATAAAAAAAACCTCTTTTAAATTAAAATTCGATATGTCATTTTTAAATATTTTATGTTTATTAATAAAAAACATTATCTTCTTTGTTTATTTTATATGCTGAATTTTTTTATTTCTTGCATTTTATTTTAAAAAGAGATTTGTTTTTATTAACTGATATAATTTTTCAGGATCTGATGCTAATTTTATTATTTTTTTTTGGAGTATTAAATTTCCATAGATTTTAAGAAAGTCTTAAAGTTTATTTTTTAATAAATTAGAATTTAAAAATAGAAAACATATCTTTAATTCTTTATGGTTCATTTTACCGTCTTTTATTAACAATTTTGAAAAAGCATGAAAAAAGTTCGATGTTTCACATTTATTTATTTAAAAAAAATGAAAATTACTTTTGAAATCTTATTTCATTGAAATCAAATATAGATAAGTGATAAAAATTTAATAATTACCTAACTTGAATTGGATAATTATTGTAAAAAAAAAATAATCAAAATACTTTTTCAATTTAATTTAATATCTTTAAAAAAAAACATGATTTTTTTCAAAATGAACCTTCTTTATACTATAATTTGGTTTAGTACTTCAAATAATATCCTTAAAAACAACACCTGGTGCGAAGTAGCACATTTTTCATAAAACACAATTTTATTTGCTATTCCTTTCATTTTATGACACTTGATTTTTCTTAACATCCTTTTTCATGTTAATATTAAGCTGTTATCATATTATTATTAGTGTTTGTTCCAAGTAATTTTTTTTCGATTTTTCTGTGAATGATGAATTGAAAAATTGCTTTAACCTTATAAATTTTAGATTATACTTCTTTATTGAAATATTTCATGGCTTATTTAGTTAAAAAAAGCTTTTTTCAAAAATGGAACTTATACTCTATGAAAGCCATTCACCTACAGAGTCCTTTTATAATATGATATTGTATATTTCTTAAAAAAACTGTTTAATATTTATTTTTTTTAAACATATTTGAAAAATGGCACTTTTTTCATTCTTTTTCAAAATTGTATGAAATGCTTTATTATAAGACGAAAAATGCACTATATTGAAATAAAAATTCATTTTGAAATATTTAATAAAAAAATTTAAATTTGCAAATTTAAAAAAAAATAAAATACATTTATTTTTCCTCTAATTTTTTATCTGATCTCTTTTTTGTTGATTATTACGTTGTATATGAAAATCACTAGATGTGTCCGTCCTAAGTTGATTTGAAATTTAAATTTTTAATAATATTAATTTACAAGATTTAAGAATTTAATTTCTATTTTGAAATACTATTTTCTAGTTAAGATTTTTTTATTTAAGTAGTTGTAGTTTTAGAAACTTTCTAGATTTTTCCAAGATAACGATCAAAAATTAATGAATTTAATTAAATAATTCTAAAAAGCTAAATTAGTCTTTTTTCAAAAATTAGCTAAAGGAGTTTTTGTTGGTTTTTATTTATTTTAATATATGTACCGAGCTAATGCTCCTTCAGAATTTTTGAGGTATTTCTCTTTTCAATTTATAGAAATAATTTATCAATCTTTTTAAGAGTTCTTATTCAATTCTGAATATTAATTTTTTATCAAAAGAAGATAAAAAAGGGTCTCATTTTAGATTGAATTCACTTTAAATTCTTAAATCTATTGATCACGATCTAACATATGTGATGATATACAATCTAACAACCTATAGCTGAGCATGTGTTTAATATTCAGTTTAGTAATTTTGAATTTTACCTTAAGTATGTTTGATCAAATAGAAAACCATAGATAAGTATTTTTCATACAATCTTGAATTGTAAATTAAACATAGATAGTTTAAAAAAATAATAGGGACACAAATTAAATTTTTTATTTTGAAAAATTTCAAAAATTTAATTAAAAGTATTGAGTTAGAAAATTTATTTTTTAAACACATTTTAAAAATGCCTAGGTTTTTTAAAATTCCTTTTTTTTTAAATAAATAATAAATAATCTTTCTATAAAAATAAAATATATTTAAAAAATAAGTCTTTTTTAGAGAAAGTTAGCTTTTTAAAACTAATCTGATATTGAGAATTAAAAAAAAAATCATCGATATCTTGAAAATTTACGCCAAAAGGATTTCTAGACTCTTTTAAAGCTTTAATCCAAACAGAAAATAATTTAATTTTTCGTGTCTTATTATAAATAAACTTTAAAGAATCATACAAATGCCGTTTGACCTCGTTGAAAACAGAATTTTCTTTCAGATTAACCAAAACGCCAAATGCTCAAAAATCAATTTTTATTTTTTAAGCTTGTCTAATTTTTTGTTTCGCGCTAACAAAAATTTCAAAATTTCAGATTAAAAAATAAGAAATTTCGTTTAATGAATTCATAATTTAGAAATAAAAATTCAAAAAAATTGAAAAAGTTCGGAACTTTTTCAATTTATTTTTAAATGCTGAAAATTGAACAGAATCCTTTTTGTAATCAAAAATTTTTCTAAAATTTTGTGCAGATTCTTCTAATTAAAGGCTTTTGTTTAGTATCACTCTTTTGGTTGTTTTTGATGCTTATGAACTATTTATAAACCTCTAAAATTTTACGACCATTGTAAAATTTTTTGATGGCCAAACATGTCAGCTTCAAACCGGTCAAAATTTTTTTCATCCATACCGAGCTTAGATTACTTCAAATTTAAAAATCAAAAATTAAAATATAAAGTAAATAAAATATTCAAGACAATAAGTCTCTCACGCTAGATATTTGAGTATTGAACTGTTCAGGAAGGAAGGAAGAAATACCAAAATACCAATTAAACAATGGAGTGAGGTTTTTGATAACTTTTTTGAACGAAAGCATTGTGGTGCTAAGATTTTGAAAAAAGAACTCTTGTTAATTCTTTATTCATTCTTTATAATTAGAAAGATTTTTTTTAAATGGTTTAATTTCTATACAAAATGAGGTACTAACTAATTTTTACCCATAATTTAAATTTCAAGATGTTAAGCATGCCTTTAAAAACTTAAAAATTTAGACTTTTTCAAAATTTAAAATTTCAAAGTGAATACCATTAATTTGAAAACTATTCTAACCGTATAATTTTTTGGCATCTAACTGTTTAATTATTTATAATTTATTTGCAAATTATTTTAAAAATTTTCCCAAAAATTCGGACAAAAAATCTTCAGAAACATTCGAATATTAATTGATAAAGTTCCAAAATTTAAATATATTTTCGATTTAAAAAAATAATATAATTATTAAAGATAACTTATTTTTCTAAATGTGAGGAACCAGTTTTTTCCAAGCAAAAAAAAAGTATTCTAATTTTTTTCACTTAAGAACAATGTCGATGACAATCAGCTTACTCTGACTAGATCCAAGCGCCAGTTGAATTTTTGCAAAGCATCGACCAACTTGGCCAAAAAAACCCTTAACCAAAGCTTGAAGCTAAGTCGTAAGCGTCGTCTTAGCCTTTCCAAAAAACCTCAATCATCAAGCTCATCTACATCCAGTCACCAATGCAAATCGCCTTCGTCAATCTCATCGTTCTCCTCAATATCCTCATGCAAAAACAAATACCTAACAAACAATACGAACAATGGCAATCAGTCTAGTAACACCTCTGCGTGCAAAACCAACACTCAGACACTCAATTCAGATAAGGCCCAAAAGGAAAACATCAAAGTCAATTCAAAGACTAAAAATAATAAAACAGTCAAGAGGCTGGCAGCGAGAGGCAGAGCCAAATCGAAAAAATCTGACACAGACAATGCCAACCAAGAAGAGAGTGAGTGCGAATCGGATGATGAAAAAAGTGCCGAGTCCGACAATGCGGCTCCAAGTGAACAAAAAAATATTCAAATTAAGAACGAAGCCAAAGAGGACCAGCTCGAACGGAACAGTAATGAGACCGAGTCGATTAAAAATCTGGACGAAGAAGAAAACGAGCCCAGTAACCAAAATGAAGAAGAACGCCCAGCGCCTAGGAGTAAGCGCATTAAACAAGAAGTCGACTATTCCGACGACATTCGCAAGAAGTCTACCAGAATCACTCGCAATCACAATCCCACCGAAGCAGCTACGAAAATTTCCAAATCTGCCCATGACGAACCACTGTACTGCTCGTGCCGGGAAATAAGCTACGGCCAAATGATTATGTGCGACAATGATGCTTGCCAGATCGAATGGTTTCACTTTAATTGTGTCAAATTAACCAGCAAGCCTAAAGGTAAATGGTATTGTCCATTGTGTAGAGGCGACACGCACAAAGTAATGAAAAAAAGCCATTTGATGCAATCATCTGCTTCATCTAGTTTGTCGTCGCCCAGCTATTACGCTTCGAACTACTCAAATCGGTGCAAATAGTTTTTGTTTGAGAAGAGAAAAAAGTCTTTTTTGTAGATGAAGAGAAGAATTTTATTTTTGACTTTTGAATGAGTTAAAAAGATATGGTTAAAACAGTGAATTTTTATTAATTATCCGATTTTGTTAATATTTTTCTAAGCCTGGTATTGTCTTAGTGATTCTCAAGCATGTTACTAGTGTTTTTTTTCGCCGCGGTCTAAATCGGCTCTGTGAAGAGTTTATTACTTGATGCAATCGGAAATAGTTTTAATTCTTGTGTGCACCATTTACTGATTGCATTAAAGTAAATTGTTTATTTTAAAAAAATTTGTACCATTTTGAATATAAGAAAAATTTGAAATCACGTCTTTGGTTTTACGAATTTATTTTTTTCTTGTTATGTAAAGTTTTGAATTTTTTTATTTATACTCTTGGTCACAGAAATCTTACACATTAATTGAAATAAAAAAGAAAATCGAATAAATTTGTATTAATTATAAAAAAAAACATCTTTTAAAATCTCAAGTTTTTAGCTAAAATTTGATAAAAGACTTTTTTGTGATCAATTGTAAGTAATTTTTTTTGACACTCTATTACTTATTTTTTGCTTCGATATTTTAAATTTTAAAAACCAAAAAAATTTTAAATAAATTTTTAATATAATATGATGTTTTCAATCTTTAAATCACAATAAATGATTAACATCGTTTTATTGTCAAATACTGATGCTCAATAATCAATCAGCAAATGTTCAGTTTTCTTTTTTTAATTTGCGAAGCTTGATTAGATGAATAGCCATAAATTTGTGGAGAAATTTTTTCTCATTATTTTACAAAATTTTTTAATTTTAAATTATTATTGTATTATTGATCACAGAGATAAAAATTGATTGAATTTTTTTAAAGATATCATTTTATTCATGAATTAAATTTAAAGAGAAAAATGCATTTTTTTCATATTTAAGTGACATCGCCTGGAAATTACCACTTTTACATAGTGAACAGATTTGATTCTTTGATTTATGAACATGATTTTGTAAAATCAACTTCTCAAGACGAAAAAGTAAAAATTAGTTAAAAACCAGATTTTATTTACTTTATGATTAAGATAGATGAAACCTCATATTATTATCAGATGATTGCACATGCGTCTTTGGATAATTTGGATCAAAAACTATCAGAAAAAAATAATGTTCTATTTTATCCAAACATTGACCATCACAGCAATTGGATCATTTCGGCTTATGTCACCCCGGGATTTCTAAGATTCATAATATTGCATGATGTGACAAACAACGATGGAATCAAAAATTTTTTCCAAAACGTCTATGAGACTTATATTAAGCTGCTGCTCAATCCATTCTATCAGCACAATAGCGAAATTGTGTCCGAAGCGTTCGATCAAAAGGTTAAAGCAGCTGCAAAGAAATTTTTAAACATTTAACAAAAAAAACATCTTAATTTTTTAAAATTAATTTATTATTTTTAAAGTTAATATTTTAATTAATAAAATTGGTTCAAAAATTCGATTTTTCTAAGACTATAAATCTAAACATAAAAAACGATAAATATCAAAATTATATTATGAAATAAACATAGCTACGTATTTATCTCGATCAAAAATTGATTACATTTATTTTTAACAGAATTCCTGAGATCCAAAAATAATTTGGCACAATATACATATATTAATTGACTGTATTATAAACTCGGTTAATAAAAATTATTTTTCAAGTCTTTAGGTCTATAAGCTTCTAAGTCTGATAGTGGTTGTTTCTGGCTGGAATTATTCCGTGTGATGGCTGTTTTAATTGATTTATAGGCTTTTTTGTAGCGATTATTTCTGTTGAGTGTATTGAATCCATTGCCTAATTCTTCGGCCCTAATTCTTTCCAAATCGTAGGTACTGTTTTCGTCAAAATAAACTTCTTCTTTCAAGCTCGAACCAGTTGATGAATAGTCATTGAAAGAGCTAAAGTCTATACTGTTGAATTCGATTTTTTCTCTGGGCGATTTTTTTTTAGACAAAAATTTCGATGCCAATTTGTTCAATTTTGCTTTGGATTGTTTGCCCATGTTACTTAGCTTGGCAATTAATTCAGCGTTGCTTAAAGTTTTATTCGGATAACTTTGTCCTTTCAATCTATAACTAAAATCATGGTCGAATTCATATTTTGAATCAGATTCTTAAAAAAAAATTTATTACATTTTATTTCTCATTGAAAATTGAAATTTAAAACAAAGAAAAAAAAATTACCATCATTTAATGTGTCTAAAAAATCTTGATCGGTTCGTATTTCGTTCAAAAATTCTTCATTTTGAATCAACTTTGCCAAATACTCGTCTTGGATTATCTGCAAGCGTTTATTTTCAAATGATCTAAGTAAACTTTTGTATTTTGCTTCCCAATCTTCTAGATCTGTTGCACTCTCTTCCAGCTGGTTCATTAGAACATTGAGATGTTGCCTAAGCTCAAAAGATAATTCTGGATATTTTGGAGTTTTCTAAAAATAAAAACTTATTTCAATGAATTCTATTTAAAATTTTAAATTACATTGTTTAATAAGGCCGATATTTCATCTCTTTTGGCAATTTTTATTGAATTTTTAAAACAATTAATTTGATCTTTGGTCAATTTTATTCTTAAAAAGTCTTTAGATAATTCCCCTACTAAAATTCGGTCATAATTCCGAATCAAACTTGGACTTGGTTTGTACAAGCTTTTGGGACTTGTTTCCACTGAGAGCTTGGCAGCAGCTTGGCTGCATGTAAACTTGGTTGTATTATTATTCAAATCAATTAAATCAGCAGATTTTGAGCCTTCGTTGATAGAGCTAGCCGAGGAGGAAGACATAATTTCATGATACGATGGTGGCAAATCATGAGAATCACTTAATGGGTTCACATTAGAACTAATAAGACACGATTGAGCGATCTGGTTCGATGAAGCATAGTTTTCATTGTCAATTGACATGGTCAATAGTTGGTCTAGTGTCTTTTCAACCGAGCCATGATTCGAGCGTAGAACAGTTTCGATCACTTCCGAGTCGAATTTTGGAAACATTTTCTTAAAATGATACATTGATTGGTAAAAATCAAGCTTTTTTTTGGCATCATTCTTTTCGGTTACATCCTCAGCTTTATCTGAACTGAATCCAAAGTCAATCGATGTTGCCATCGTTGTATTTTTTCAAAAAAAATTTAAATCTAAATTCCAAAAATGAATGCTAGAATTTTTTGTTTTTGATCTTGTTTGTTTTCAAGCCTTTTGAAAGTCAAAACAATTCATAATTGAAAAAATTTAAAATAATCTAACTTTATCTTGAATATTATTTGAAGCAGATAAAATTAAAAAAAAATAAAAATGATTAAGTTTACTTTTTTTCAGTGAAATAAAATTTTATTGCCAATTTTTGCATTAGAGTTATTTAAAACCTTTAAAATACTTAGCTTAACATACAAAAATTTAGATAAAATATGCGCTATTACAGAATTTCTTTAAAAAAAATAAGTTCTATCGAATAAACTCGATTTAAATAAAAATTGTTGATTTATATTAATTAAAAGTTAGACTTATCCTAACTTACCGAATTAAATTATTTACTTTAAATTTGCCTCAATCAGCAGAAAATTTTTAATAAATTTATTATTAATTTGACATGAAACAAAGATTCAGTTTATTGTTTATTTCTTTAACTCTATTTTCAAGAATGGATATAAATATTCTTTTTCTGATTTTAAATGATAAAAATATTTAAATCTGTTTAACTGATTTTTTTTTTATTAAACAATAGATACATAAATTATTTTTTAAAAGAACGAAACCACAAAAAAATAGACGAAAGAATCAGTGAAAGCTTTAGCGATTGTTTTAGGGATCTTAATTTTTAAATTTTAGAAAATAAATTTAGCTTTTTAATTTATAAAAATAAATTCTATTTTGATCAGCAATCATTCATAAGATAAATAATGTGCTAAGTTCTATTTCGTTCTTCATTTTAGTCAGATTTTTTAAAACAAATTCAAAATGAACTAATATCAAGCTTAGAACTTGATCTTACCTTTTGAAACTTGTTGTTTAAAAAAAATTATTTTATGTATAATTCTATGAGATTTATTAGCTTTAAATGAGCTGGTAAATAAATGAAGCAAAAAATAAATGGATCTTTATTTATTATTAAGAAAAACAATGACAGTTGAAATAAAATATTCATGACCCAAAATTTAAAGTGAAATTTTTAACTTCAACTAAATCATTCACCGCTCTGCTACACTTAAAAAAATTGATTTTAAATTTTCCTAAAATTATTTACAAGAAATTAAATTTCACAATCCAAACCTAAAAAATATAAACATTAAGTATCTGATTTAATTTTATTTGATTGTGAAAATTTTTTTAAAATTTTTCTGATAAAGTTGAAATAATTAACTCACTCTAATTAAAGAACTAGTTAACGAATTATGATTATTTATACTCTGAATAAAATACAAATTATTTGAGTAACCAAAAATTTTAAATCGCTTTTAAAATTATAATTTAACATTATTTCGTTTAGAAAAATGCTCTTTTCGTCTGCCCGAGCAAGGTATTTAAATTGAAAGGACACTTGAGAAAATAGTTAAAATGATATTTATATTTAAATTATTTTGCTTATGGTGATTTTATTAAGAAAAATTATGTGAAACAAATGAAAACACATAAATTAGACCATCGTAACTATTTGAATGAAAAGCAACCCGTCCATTAAGAGCTTCTAGATTTTATTTTAATAATAAAGAGCTTAATTTCAAATTGCTCCATAGTCTCATTTGTAATATTTAAAAAAATTTAATTATGCAAGAGAGTTTAAGATTTTAATTATCAATTTTTGTACAATTATGCTTTGGTTCCCCAATAACGAACTAGTAAAAACGATATTATAAATTATTTTTTATAATAATTTTCTCTATTTGAAATTATTATTAAGGATTATTTGTTCGAGATTTTTTTTGCACACTCTCTGAGCACTAAATAATGTGTTACGTAAAAACCTTACACTATTTTATGTAACATAAATTAAATGGAATTATTAAGCTGATCCCACAATACACATTCCATTCATGACTTAAATTGTTTTATCACATATTTAGGCAAAAAATAGTTAGAAATTCAAGTCGTGTCACATCTTTTTTCTGAAAAGTCAAAAAAAAATTTCTTGTCCTTAAATTCTCTTGATTTAAAGATATAAAAAATAAATGACATAAATTGTCTTAATTTAACATACTTTTAATTCATTAAAAAAAATGAAAATAAATCTTCGAATTTTTCAATAATATGTTCCTTTTATTATGAAAATAAATAACTAAAAAAATCACTGGATCGCAAATAATTCCACTCTTATAATTTGCTTGATCTAACTTTTCTAAATTTTTAAAAAATTAAATTATTACAAAAGAGTCTTGAGAATTTCACGTGCCTGGCAAAATTTTTATTTTTGCATAGATCTGATATTCAGATATGGATTTAATTGAGATAAATTTAAATTTTTCGTCTAAAATAAGCAAGAGTTTAACACTAATTCCCTGATTAAGGAGATGTCGGGTGTTTAGACAGTCATTTATGGATTATCTTCTCAGCCAAAAAATATATTCCATATATTTATTTTAGTCAATGATTTCAATAATTAATAAATCTTTAAGCTTATGCTTTTGCTCTTTTTTCAAGATTTCAATTGATTGTATTGATTACTGGTTAGTAAGATAATTGCATCAATTTAATCTGAAATATTTTTAACAAAATAATTATTTCTAAGGAATTTTATAAAAAAAAACTAATTTTATTGTTCAAAAAAATTAATGTATCATTTAAAAATTAAAAAAAAATTTACACCAAATTTTAAACTTATTGATTATTGATTATAATTAATTGAATAATCATTCATAATTTGTCTTGATTGAAAATTTCTGTCAAGAGCTTTACCATTCTTAAACAATTTTTGGAATTGATGTGTTGCCGTTTGTCGGATACAAATCATAGTATCCTGGTGGAGCTATTTGTGTGATCTCACTTACTTGATTTGAAACAGGTATAGAATTGGTAACATTATTTTGCTGGATATTTGCTGATATGACTTGATCATTAATTTCATTAGAAATGGTGCTTATTTGACTAGTTATTTTGTTTGAGTTGACATTCGTATCATTTGACGGAGTAATACTCTGTAATGTGTGATTAGCTTCCAAATAACCAGGATATTCAGGTGGAATATCGTTGTAAGATCTTATGTTCATGTAGTCAAGAGAATTGTTGTGATTATCATTTCTTAGTAAGGCATTTAAATTGGACAAAAGACCTGGATGTGTTGAAATATTGTTGTATAAGTTTGGATTTAAGTTTATAATTCGGCTTGGTTGATTATGCGGACTTGGTTGCCTTCTGTTTGTATATTTTTTAATATAAAAACGATCGAACAAAATTGCAGCAAGCATCAAAATGACTAAAATAGAAATATTTACAAGCACTGCTATTATGTAGTACCATTTGTCCTGAGACTTGGCTGTAAATATGGCGTACAAAAGCGCCGCGGTAGTTATTATACTCAAAGCGCCAAAAAGACCACCTATACTTGCTAGTCTTTCGTTCAAGGTCTTGGAGCGAACTAATAAAATACTGCTAGTGGAACGAGCAAGTCGCCTTTGATTTGACAAAGTGAAATTTCCATTTAAATTGGCCGGCCTGTCCAGTTGTGTTGGTCGTCTTTGTACTCTATTTGAACGATGACGACGACTGGGTGCATAATTATAAGGTTTATGGCGTATAAATATCATATTGAAATAAAATTTAAGAATTAATAAAATTTTGCCATTTAGTTTATTTAATCTAAATTGTAATTTTTTTTATTAAAAGATAAATTTACTAATGTAAAATTTAAAAATTGCATCTGGCGACGAAAAAAATCCCAGAAGACTAATAAATTCGATTCTCAGAAGAATTGATGCTAATAGTGCGAGTACCTGACAGGTGTTAGCTATTTTCTTGCGAAAATAATAGTCTTTAGTTAGTTCCAATCCGAAAGTGGTCATAATAGCCAATATTTCCTCAACATCACTTTTATAGAATCAAGGAAAAATATGTTCCAATCCTTCTATCAGAGAGGATCGAATTGATCGACCCAAAGGTTCTAATGTAAACATTACAATATTGATAAAGAAAAATAATTAAAACAAATTAAAAATAAAAAATTTGTCTTTAATTAAATTGTTGCATTTATATTTTAATGGATTGGAATCAGCATAAATGTATCAGACCAAAAGTGTAAAGATAATTTAATTAGGCTAAATTTTACCGAAAAATGGCCTAAAAAAGTTTTTTAAACTAAAAAAAATCCATCGAATTTGAGTTAGATTTAAATCAAACCTTTATTAGGCTTTATGTAAATTTTTTTTCTTATTTTCTTATCATTATAGATCGAAAATAAAATGTTAACTTTACCATTATTGATTAATATTTGAAAACTAACATTGAAGAGTTAATAAACTAAAATATAAATTTGATTAACATTTTAAATTTTTAAAGGAATCTTTTTTTATAAACAACTTAAACTAAAGAATTTTAATTTAGAAGAAAATTTATTTTAAACTTTGATCTCAAAATAAAATATTCGTCAGACCTCCAAATTACTTTTCTTATAAATAAAATTCATAAACCTTAATTAATTTTTCTATTTATGCTTTATTATTGATGGAATGAAATTCTCGCATTAAAAATTATTTATGATAATTCAGATAAAAAATTAATTGATTACACAATGCAAAATTAAAAAAATATGCTGTTATAATTCATTAAATTAAATGTATCGTATTCAATAATAACTAATCTATAAATTTAGAACATTTTTTATTAATATAGTGACTTTATATTAAAATTGTTTAATGATTTAACTTTTAGATATTTTAATTTTCGAGAATTTTTAAGTTTAAATATTGTTTTTATTTAAAAAACTTGTGTATTGACTCTTAAAATTATTTCCTGAACAACTGCAATTTAAGTTTTCTTTTTTTATAAATTAATGGATTTTAGAGTATTCAAAACTACTCAAAAAAAAGAAAAGAAGATTCATGGCCATTCCAAATTTTCCAATTACCGATCAGAACCAAAATTTCTGTTTCTTTTTAACATATTTCTTGATATTAGTTCAAAAAAAAAAAAATTTTTTAAAATGATTTTAATCAAATTTTTGATAATTGAAAATAAAAATTATGATATGGTGGAAAAAATTTTCAACATTTTCAAGAATTGAAGTTAACAAAAATTAAACTGAATTAAATTTTGTTAAATTAATAAATTATGCTTAAAAAATTAAAAATCTATGAAAAATTAAAAAATTCGATTAATATTGTCGTCTCACAAGCTCATATTTTGATAAGATATAATTTGACCTGATTTTTGCCAAGATAGTCCAATCTTTGAAAAATGCTTATTAAAATTTTATCCAAGCTTAATTTCATTTGAAGCGCAATAAATTATTTAAAATATGAACTAAGATAGTTTTTACCGTATTATATTTTGCAGTCAATTAGATTAGATTAAATTAAATATTGACTTAACAACTTATTTGTATTAGATTGTTTTAGATTCAATCAATAAGAAAATGCAAAGTGTGGGTTTCAGCCTGAATAATGCCATTCAAAAACATTAACTTTTAAAAATTGCTTATTAAGCCAGATAAATTATTTAAATAATAGAAATCTATTTGAAATGTAATTTTTTACTTTATTTTTAAGTTTTATTGTTTATTTTAACACAAATTATTGTTTCTAAAAGCAATTTGGAAAAATGCCTGTTTGAAACTAAAACTGGTTGAAATGTTAAATCATGCAAAAAACCAAGAATTATTTTTTAAAAAGCTCAGCAGGTAAATGATTAAAGACTGTAAGACAGATTAATGAAAATTTCTCAAATTCTAAATTGTAAACTTAAAACAGTATTCTTCGCAGTTAAATATCGATATTAAGGATTAGTTATATTTTTCTAATTGTATTTAGATTATTTTCTGATATACGTTTTTGATAACATTGGCAATCATTGGAATCAAAAATAATTTTATTCTTTCTTATTAATAAATTGATATCTCTAACATGAAGCTCTTTTTAAATTATGTTCTTTTATTGATTTTAATCTCACAAAAAAAAGGACTGAGGAAATATATTTTTAATAAAATTGAGACTAAAATTAATAAAATCCTTCATGATTTGACTTTAAAAGAATCAGACTATTTGAAAAGATCTATTCTTAATTTTAGTAAATAAAAATACATTTTAAAATAGATAATTAGGTAAAAATTTACAGTCAATTTAATTGCTTTTGAATTTTTCTATTTGTCCTAAATAATAATTAGAAAAGTTTTTTGAAAGAATTGAATTTTGGAATTCAATTGCGCGATTTTTAACAGAAATTTTAAAGAGACAAAAAAAACTGGCCATATTATTTAATATATTAATGATCGAATAATATGACAACAATCAGTTGAAAAATGGAAATATTTTGTAATGGTAATGATACATAAATTTTCTATTTTAATAATAATAATAATAATTAGCTACTGCAAAGAACTTGCGAAGTCTTACACGGAAGACAACTATGGTAGCTATTTGTACACCGTTTATACATCAAAACATTAGGCTATTCATAATTATCCAAATATTATTTTCTGATTAAATGAAAAAAAAATTTTAATAGCTAAAATAAAATTTTATTTTTTAAAATTGGTAATATTTTTTGTATCAATAATTTAACAAAAACATTAAGCTTCTTCAAATCCTCTTGTATTTTAGGAAAAGATGTTAAAACTTTTCGTTACAAGTACAAGCTTAATTCGTTCAACTTCTCTTATTATCATCTTAATGAATTCTTCCCTATAATAAACTGTACTGTTATCAGTATTAACGATTTAAGCTTAAAATAATTGCTTACGAACAATACGCTAAATTTTAGACTTTTATTTTCAATTTTTGGAATTATTTTCAATCTCCAAAATAATAGCAAATAATTGTTCATTATCCTATAATTAATAAATAGGATAACTCACCTATTTAATTAACTTTGATCTGATAAAACTGATATATAATTTTAATAAAAATAAATTAGAAATAAAAATGATTGTATTTTATTTTAAAAAATTTAATTATTTAAAAATGATCACTGAAAAGTTTTTTTCATCGTAAATCACACAAATATCAATCAATTGATAAAAATTTTGCTTATTTTAATTGAGATAAAATTCTCTAGAAAGTTGTATATTAAATAAGTTTGGCAATTTTCATGACCAATATCGGGTCAAAGTTTAATTTACTATAGACAGGAAAATAAAGACAAAACAAAAATAGATATTATATTCGAATTAATAGGTGGTCGAATTTCATAAATTTTTTTTTTAATTTGAAATTTCGGACAACCATTTGTTTTCAGACTATGGTGAATATATGGCATTAAGTATGTTGTCTTTGATTTGAAAAATTTTCTTTTAAACCTGGTCAGTTGTATTGGTCATCTTTGTACTCTATTTGTACGAGGGCTGGGTGCATAATTATAAGGTTTATGACGTATGAATATCATGTTAAATAAAGTTTAAGTATTAAACATAATTGTCATATTTAGTTCATTAATCTAAATTTTTGAAAAATACATTTATATTTATATACTTATTTTAAAACAAATAAGAGATAATAAACACTCAGTTATGTTTATTTATTAGTGAATTTTTTTTTCCGAACACCAAATGCCATTTGGAAATTTTTGATTTTCGGAACAAAGTGTTCGTATTTCGAGAAATTTTATTAGGAAAATTTAGAACAATTAATTTACAGATATATGATCAAACATAAAAAAAGGAAAAAAAAGAAGATTTCTCAAAATTTTACTTTTAATTTAATTTAATGTAATTTAATTTTTACAAACTAACTTTAATTTACGTAATCAAACAGCAAAGTAAAATTAATGATCAAATTTCAAAATTTTAAACATGCTCAAAATTTTTTATATGCTCGTAATCTACTGCATTGGAGATTGCAGAATTTTTTTAGGTTCAAAAACCATATTATAAAATTTGAAAAAAAAGTATAGCGGCGTGTAATCTTGCAAATAATGAAATTACGCATTTAAGAATTTTGAGCATGTTTAAAAATTTTTTATTTCATCATTAATTTTACTTTGCTAAAAAAACTTTAACCTCACTGTTTATATAATTTTCTCACCTCACTCTAATAAAAATTCAAATAACATTCAAAAAATATTTAGAAAAGGTTTTTTTCAATTAAGAAACTATTTACAAATTTTTTATTTTTTTTATTTCATTAATTAAGTTTATAAATGAGAAAATGGAAAATTTTTGTCAAAAACTTCGTCCCAAAAATTCAGTTTCGAATCACTTAAATAAAATCAAAGTAAAGAGTTAGGCTCAAAAATTCTCAGGTAGACAGATCACTATCAAATTAAATATTTAAAGAGCTTCGGTTCAAAATATTTTAAAAGACTTGAATTTTAAAGTAATTTTAAATTTATCTGCTTTTAAAAAAAAAATTTGAAATAAAGGCTTACAAAAAAAGAAAAATACTACTACTAAAGGAAGGAATCAATTAATAGGCCGGAGTGAAATTCAAAGTTAAAAAATTTGAATTTTAGAAACTAGAGAAAAAAAGTTGTGAATCCTCTAAATTTAAATATTATATCATTTACGGTTCACCATTTTTTTCTAAATGAATTTTAAGAGAACCATTTTTGGAGACCCCTTATGTCAGCCAAAGTGTCGAAAACGAGCTTACTAGAATTGTCTGTTTAATAATAAAAACAATAAGATTTATTAGTTAATTCGAACAACTTAAATTTTAAACTAAAAGAAGGAAGTTTAAATAAGAGGATTTAGATGATGGAAATTTAACAGTTAAATTTATCCAGTCAATTAATTGAATGCTACATTAATTAAGAGTGTGCAAATGATAACTTTTCATCGGTGAAAGTCGATTTTTAAAAAAAAAGCAATGGATTTACAAGAAATCATCGATGAATTACAAGAGAAATTACTTGAAAAACTGTAGAACCAAGATCTAATTTTGATTTTTCTATTAGATAAAAATTAAAGCCTTATAGGAAAATTTAAAATTAAAATAATACAAAAAAAATTTTTATGTACTGTAATAATAAATTAGCTTTAAAAAAATGATTAACCAAATAAAATGACATTAAAGTATTTTTCTTAAAATTAGAAACAAAAATGAAAATTCAAGTAATAAACTGAAAAAGAAACTAAAAAGGGTTAAGCTTAGTTTAAGAAAATGGTTTTTGAGGGCATTTTTGGAACTATAAATTATATCAAAATTACTTGTTTATACTACATACAAACTGTTTAAAACAATGAAAAATAATGTCTAAAACATATCTAAAACAATGAAACAAAAGGCATAGTCTTATTTAAATTTTTTGAAAACTTCTCCTGTATTAATTATTGTGTTGTTCTAATCTTTTCAAAAAAATATTTTTTATTGTTTTATTCACTGAATTTAAACAATTTTTTTCAATAAACTTTTAAAAATATTAATAAATTTCTTTCTAATTTAAATCTATTATCTAATATAATAAAATAAAAATAAACTCACACTTTTATATATTAATCAATTGATAGCGGAAAAATAAAAAAAAAATCACCTAATTTGATATCTAAATAAATTCAGCCTAACCTAAAAAATTCCCATACTAAATATAAAAAAAGATAAAAAAAGTGTTTATCTCAATCGTGAGGCCAAACTCAAAACACACTGCATTTTAGCCATCAATCAGTGTTTTAAAATAGCCAAGTGTATGTTTAGTCAGACACACTTTGGCATTCATTCAAATTGATATTGTAAAATTTCGGGTTTTTTCTATAAATGTACAGTTTTTCATCTTTTATGATCAAATCAAGAGTTGTTATGGGTGATTCTGTCTCTGACTGGTTAGACGTTCTAAGTGGGGTACCTCAAGGTTCAGTGTTAGGTCCTTTGTTATTCGTTTTATTTATTAATAATATACCATCAATCATTAAATGTTTTCGCAAGCTATTCGCAGACGATACCAAGTTAATTTCTGTTATCAAGAACTCATTGGAATTTGGTCAACTTCCAACAAGACATAGACTCTCTTAGCCTATGCTCGAATCTAAAGTGGAATCACCAAGTAACACTAGCAGCTAATAGAGCCTAAATGGTATTGGGACAGTTGAGTATAACTTTCAATTGTTGGACAGCAAGCACTTTTAAGAAGCTTTATTTGCATTTGTTAGACCTCATCTGGAATACGCGATCGCAGCCTTGTGTCCCTATACAAAGAAGGACATCAACAATTTGAAAAAAGTTCGGGCGAGGGCGACGAAGCTTGTCAAGTCCATCTGTCACCTCACCTATGAAAAAAGGCTTAAAATACTAGGACTAACAACCCTAAAAGTGAGGAGAGAGAAAGAGGTGATCTTATCGAATATTTTAAGATTAGTAAAGGATAAAGCAAAGTGGACTGGCATAATCCGAGTAAACTGATGAGTTCATTGTTTTCGGACGGCCCTGCTGGTAACATTCGTAGCCAAAATCATAGACTAGCAATACACAAAGCAATACACAAGGTCACAGAGAGCATTTCATTTTAAATCGAGTAGTTGATAACTGGAACCGATTACCACCTGACGACGTATTGGCAGCAACATCAAAATAAAATTTTAAGAATAAACCAGATAATTTTTTTAACGTCAGATCAACTTCAATTCAACAAAACTAGCTCTTTTTAGTCTATTTAACTAATGTTTTGTAAATCGTTTAAGCTACCATAGTGAGACTCTTAGCCTTGCTCTACAGGCTAATGCCCGTCGTAGCTCATATTATTTTAATCATTATTATTAAATCATTTTGAAGGGTTAGGTGAACAAAACGTTTACTTATTTGTTTTAGTATAGATTTTTTTTCGCTTTATATCTAGACGGTTCAAATTGCCTCTATACACAATAAAAATTAACAAAATTTTTGATTCAGAAGAAAGTAAACTACTCTTGAAAGTTAAAGATTAAGTCATTGTTTAATCGTGAAAAGATGCCAAAATATTTTTTTACAGAAAATTAGATAATATAAAGTTCTATTTTAAAAAATTTATTTAATTAATTTTTCATTTTTAATACAAAAATTAATATTTAACTAACTTTTTCATATTTGAATTCATGTCTCACTCAATTAGGTTTAAATAATGAGAAAATTTGTTTTTGTAAAAAAATAAATGAACAAGTATTAACTAAAACTAGCAGACCTGAAATTTTTTTTGAATGAATCAAAGATTTAACTATTAAGCATTAATTAAAAAAATACTATGATTAAATTTAATGCGAAAATAGCATTAAAATTATTTTTAAATAGTTATAGGAATTAAAAAAAGTTAATAAAATTATAATACCAATAAGATTTTATTTTTTGGGGATATTAATAAATATATTTTACAGAAAAACTCAGTAAAAATAGAATAAATTGTTTATTAAAATTAAATTGAATAATTTATTTTAGTTTTTGTTTTTTCTTACAGAAAAAAATTAACAGCATAATAATCTTGAATATAGATAAATTATCGACTAATTAGATGAGTTTAAATGGTAAAAATAGTTGCCATAAAATTTTTAATACGAATTCTCAAAAAAAAAAAGTTCACTGAGGGATATTACGCGAGAATACGGTATAACATAATACCCCAAATTCGCAATGGATTTTAAAAATCTATTGCAGTTTTTTGCAGAATTAGTTTATTGATGGTACAAAGGATGTCAAATTTAAAGCTTTGGCAATTTGTGTATTTTATTTTTGTTTTTTTGTACCGAAATTCACAATGCCTTTATTTCTTTTAATAAAAAATTTTATTCAAATTTAAATGAATTAAAAATCATTTTGAATTTTTGAATTGTGGAAAAAAAAATTAATTTTAATGATTAGCTAAAAGTTATTTCAGACTTGCAGGATTTTTATAGAGACTAACATCAGCTGACACATTGTGCAGAAGGAGTTTTAGGCCTAAACATTTAAATTTTCAATTTTTAATTCTTAATTTTGATCCTTGTTGCAAAATTCACTATGCCGATTGAAGAGGAAATTTTCAAATTATTCTATTCTAATATTCATTAGATTCATAACAAAAGAACTAAACAAAATTTTATCTTTAAAATTTCATAAATATTTAACTTGATAATCAGATTTTAAAACATTGCACATGTTTCGAATTCTAATATAAACAAAAATTAATTTAAAATCAAATTGGTTTAATTTTTTGTGTTTGAATTACAAAATGCATCCAATGTTGAAATAACATTGAAAAAGTGCGATGTTTCAAATATTTTTTTCAGTTTCAAAAAAAAAAATAATTAAAAGTTAATATTGCAAACATGAAAACTTTGTTTTTTTATAAAATAATGATGATTTTTTAATCTTTTTTTTTATTATAATGATTCTTAAAGATAATAATTCTAGTTTAAAAAACTATCCTCGCTCTGTTCTTCATATTTCATTAATTAAGTATTTGTTAAAATGGACCAAACGAAATTAAATTATCACTTTTGTCAAAATTTTATAAGAAGAAAAAAAAGTTTTTCGGGTCTAATCGCTTAGGTAAACTATGGTTCACCTGTTACTGAAACAATTCTTGCTCTCATGTTTTATGAACTATTAATTGACCATAACATTATCTAAAAATTGTTCAACTATTTTGAAATTTTTTCATCTATTTAGAAAAAAAGCTAATGTAATTATAAAAAATAAGATAGAAAGAATAATTACATAGAAAATTTAAAGTTGGGTGAAGCAAGTAAATTTTGGGAAATAGATGAATCTATGTTCCCCAAAGTCAAACACAAAGGGTGAAAAATTGAATTTAATTTTCTTTAATTTTTGTTATTTTATGCTGTAAGGCAAAGATTTAAGTAAAGAGCGCATTTAGGTGTTTGGGATTGTTGAAAGGGTAATTCCAAGTTAACCAGATCAAAGCAAATGATAAGCTATTTTTAAGCTCCTTCAAAAAAAAAATATATATAAACTAATTTTATATCAGTTTCGAGAATTAAGAATTCTTTTAAATAGCTTTATTCAATTTGTTCACTTAATTCTATTTTGGTTTACCCTAATTATATTTTGAATAAAAAAATTGGGTGAACCAATAGTTCACAAAACCTGAGAACAAGAATTTTTTGGATAAAAGTGAACTATGGTTCATTTAACCGACTAGACCCAGTTTTCAACAATTGAATAAAAACTTTATTCTAAGTGAATTATTTATCTTTTTTTTGTATTCATTTTTTATTTTATTTTATATTATTTAACTTTATTTTTACTTTTTTCATGTATTTTTATTCTGAAGGAGCATTTTCTCGGTTAAAATAAATAGATGAATTGTTTAAAAGTTAAAAATGAATTTTCTATACTTTTTTCAAATTTCAAAATAAAAATTAAACTCATTCTATTTCACTAAAGAGTTACATTTCAAATATGAAAATGCTCAATTTCAACTTTAAATTATTTTTTTATTGAAACTGAAAAAAATATTTGAAACATCGCACTTTTTCAATGTTATTTCAACATTGGATATATTTTGTAATTCAAACACAAAAAATTAAACCAATTTTTATTAAAAATCAATCTAAACGGAAAGCATAAACGAACATTTAATTAATATCAAAAAATAAGCTTAAAAATAAAAATTTGCTTTTAAATATTGATATTCTTTTTTAACAAAAACAATTATTAATTACAATTAAGATTTTATAAAAAATTAATTTTTACATTTTTTTTAATAACGTCAAAAACTAAGTATCCTAACTCGTATTAATTTGATATTAAATTTTTAATTTTAAGCTGTAAAGATATTATTCGACTAAAAAATATAACAAAAAAAAATCTATATAGATAAGTTTTGTTAGAAAATAAAACTTAAGAAACCCAGTTAAATTTAATTTTTCAAATGACCCCATAAGCATTGAGCCTTTTAAAAAACAAATTAGTAGCATATTTATAAAGTTCCATGTCTAACGAATTTAGACTTTCAATTTTTTCAACCAATTTATTCGAGTCTTCAATTGAGTATTTTTTTAGCAGTAAATCAGCAGTGGTATTTGTTGATTGTGTCACATTGCGGCTAAGCTTAAACTCCGGAAATACATTTTCAAATAGTTTTTGAGACAAGAACTGAAATTCGTTCAAAGCAAAAAAAGACAAATTTTCCAAATTTTTTTTTGCCTGGTCTAAAATAGTTATATCTGATGTATTTTGGCAGCCACTTTGAATATTGGACAACATCCTTGTTTGTCTATTATTTGCTAAATTGAACTCACATGACATAAACTCATTGAGGCTGACGTTTAGCCAATTATTACCGCCTCTAAAGCACCTAATATACTTCTGGACAAGACAAGAGGGTTTTTGGTTTTTTCTTATCCAAGTGGCGCCTCTCGAAACATGCTTCCATTCAGACAGATATCTTTTGACTGGATGTCTAATTATGGTAAAGAAGAAGAAATCGTTTTTTGGATCCAAACCGGGATAAAAATGAGAAACACAAGATTCGAGCTGGTTAAGATTTGCATGTAGACCACATGACCATCCAAATGTTTGTCGACTGAAATACCAACTTTGTTCACTTTTATTAGATTTCAAGCGCTCGCATTTGAATTTTCGAAATTTTTTTATTTTTTTGTTTGGATTAGATAAAGATGAAATTTTAATTTCGGATAAAAATCGGCAAGCTTTTTGGTTATTGTTTAAAACAAGATTTTTGATAAGAAATCGGTCAAAATCAGAACCACCTGTTTTTTGAATATGAACAAAAACTAACACGTGCTTGTCTAAATTGAACTTGATTCTCGGCATCCCTTTGTTAATTGTTTTACCAAAATACTTTTTCGATTTGAGAGTGTCCACTATGAATATTGAACAGAGAAGACATAGAAATATTAGAAAATTCAAAAAAAGAAAAAAACGAAAAAATCGCATCATTTTAATTAATAAATTATATAAAATTTTTTTGTAAGTGTTATTTTTACTGATAATTTATAGGTATTTTAAAACATTTGTGCATAAAAGCAATGATCTCTTTTAATTCCATTAATTTTTTTTAAGAATGAACTTGTGATCGATTACCTGAACTTTTTTGTTTTTTTTGTTGAATGAATATTTTTAACATATGTCTTTTGATTTGTCTTATTAATAAAATGTTTGAATTTAAGAAAATAATTGAGCTTTTATTTTTTTAAAGTTTTCAATATAATTAAAAACAAATCATTTAAGAAACTCATAGATCAATAACTTTTTAATGACAAGTTCTGACTCACAAATATTAGACTTAAGACCAACTGATCCATTTAGTGATGCCGGAGCAGATATAGACACAGAGAGCAAAGGCGAATTAAACAAGAACGTTGGTGGCGGAATCGTGCACATACGTATTCAACAAAGAAATGGCCGAAAAACACTGACCACTGTTCAGGGAATAAGTGAGGAGTTCGACAAAAAAAAGCTTGTTCGAGCGTTCAAGAAAAAGTTCGCCTGTAATGGCACTGTGGTAGAGCATCCAGAATATGGCGAAGTTGTACAGTTGCAAGGCGACCAGCGCAATAATGTATGCCAGTTTTTGACTGAAATCGGAATTGTCAAAGAAAACCAACTCAAGTTGCATGGTTTCTAAGCAATTTTCAAACAAAATGGGATTTTTATTTTTAAAATATTAAATAATAAACTTTGTTGTAATTAAAAAAATTTTCCTAGTGTCAAACAAAATTTTATTTAAGATCTTAAATGATTGCTATATTATTTTGGAAAATAAAAAAAAAAAAAAATAATTAAAATAAAAATAATAATAATAATAAAAAGCTACAGCAAGCGAGCTTGCGGAGATGACTTACTCGGAAGCCATCTATGGTAGCTAATTGCGCAAAAATCGAGAGATAAATTAAGGAACTACAATGAAAGAAACAGAGACGAAACTGAGGTACAAGACGAATACGAGAGATTATACAGATTAATGTGATTAAGTAGATTAAAAGTAATTCAAAAAATTAGTCATGAATAAGAAATAAATAAAAAATGAATTAAATAATGGTTCAATAGTATAAAAAAAAAAAAAAAAATATTAGCTAAATAAATGAAAGTTAAGAAGACTTAATAGATTGTTACATGTGTTACAGCATTTATTTTTTTTTTTCTTTTATTTTTCCTTTCTTCCTTTCCCTTTTCTTCCTTTTCCTTTTTTTTTTTTTTTTTTTTAACATTTAATTATATTTACAAATTTAAAATAAAGATAGGAAATTTCTAATATATAGTTACAAGAATGTATATAAAGAAAGGTTAGACGTTAACCAGTTATGAAGTACAGGCCGACTTATAGGCATCGTAGTGGTTCTTGAATTGGTTAACCGAGGTCGATTCAGTAACTGGCGAGGGCAAAGCGTTCCACTCGTTGATGACCCTGTTGGTGAAGAAGTTTGCTCGTTGCTGACATTTGGTCGTGACTTGGCCAGAAAGTCTTCTCCTGTGTCCCCTAATATTACCAGCTGGTCCTGCTTGCGAGATAGAGTTGCAGTGTTCCATAGGTTTCACCCAGCATACATCGTTGAATCCGCGGTAGAATTTGAACAGTTGGATCATGTCTCCTCTCAAACGGCGCTCCTGAAGTGTCGTGAGTCCTAATACAGTGAGGCGAAATGAGGAAAATTTTTTGTTTTATTTAGCATCAAAAACTATTTCTTGAAATGGATATTCTTTTCTTTGACAAAAGTGCTATGACACAAGACATTCCTGTAATTTTATGAAATTTTCAGTATATTTACATCATAACTTTAAAATTTAGTTACACTTCTACTAGAAATTTATTCTTTTTTACTATTTATTTATTTTTTGTTTATCTGTACCGAGTTAAAGCTTCCTCAGATATTCTAATAGATGAAAGTATTTAGTGTATTTTTGTACACATTTAGATATTTAGATTTTTTATCTAGAAAAAAATAATCAGACAGCTTTATTTGTGATATTTTATTAAACCAGTCACCAAATAAAAAAAATTTCGAAAACTGGTGCAAAATTGAAAGAAAAAGCGATGTGAATCTGAATTGAAATTAAAATAGAAATCGCTTTTTTCATTTTCACAAAGAAATTTTTCTAATAAACTCAAACTGGTTTAACTGAATCGTCTAATGAAAAAAATCACAACATTCAAAAAAGAACTCTGGAATTGATCGAACTATTGGCATGTTCAAGAAGGCATGTTCTTTTCTGGTGATGGTATTTCCCATCAGTTCCTTTGGATGCTGTTGGACACTGATAAGATTAGTCTCCATTTTTAGCCTTGAACCTCTTCTCAATGTCTTCTTAATGTCTTCACACTCTTCCAACTTGTCAATCGTTCGTTAAGTGTTGCTGTTCCGGTCAGTTCATTATTCTGTTCATTTATCCCGAAGTTTTTTTTTTCGATAAGCTCGGACGGGGTAAAATCTTGGTTAATGTGAGCTCCCTTCAATTTCTCTGAATTTAATTCCCGAAGTTTATTGATTTTGAAAAGCATGCCCAATTAAGAGCTGACAAATGTTACTCGCTCGTTGCTTGATCCAGCTGATCTTTGTGTCTTAAGTGCCGATTTTTGCTCATGCATTTTGCTTTCAGTTCAATATTAAAAATTCAGCCAACAAGGCCTTTGATCTTTGTTAACGAATAACAGATTCGAGTTTAGTATTCTTAGGAATGTCTGAAGGGGTTTGGCCGGATTTCAGCAAGTATCTCGGCTAAAAAGCTATTGATTAAGTTTCACACCAAAAACTTTTCTACAAATTTAAAAGGTTTAGTATTGACGAACGTTCAATTGGGTGGAAACGGCTATTTTTACCTTACGGCTCCCAAAAAGTAGTCCTATTCGAGTAGGACTCAGGTCAGTAGTGGAGTGCTTCAAAAACCGGTTTGGCTCTTACTTTTGAATATTTACAAAAAGGATTTGTTGTAAGGAAGCACATTTTTTTTAACGAACATTCATATTTTTAAAACTTATTAACAAAAATGGGTCTTATTAACAAACACCATCTTTCTAACGCACATTTAAATGTAAACGGCTGTCAGTATTTAACGCAATAAAATTAGTAAAATTACCACAAATTTATATAGAAAATCAACAAAAATTATAAATTTTTATCTCTTTCTTTTATTTCCCAACTTATTATAAATAAAACAATTAAATTAATGAAAACATAACACAAAAAATTTTCTTAAAATTTAATAATATTTATTTTTTTAGAATTGATGAACTTCAATGATATTGGCATGGATATACAAGCCAAAGCGAGGATCAAAAAAGAAAACAAGGTCGTGCCTACAGCATCAACCAGCGGACTGTATTTAGAACGAAAAGAATGCCATACTTGAATCTGAAGAAGATTCGGATAAAGAACTTGAACAAGCTCCAACATCATAAAAGACACAAGCCGAATGATCCAGCTTTATCAATAGAGAATATTTGTAAAACTTGTAAAGCTCCAATGAAGAAAAAAGAGGTTTTAATTGCCCAAATGGTTGTACTAGGAAAAACAATTAAATTTTTTGATGATTTTTTTTTTTTTTTATTTACTAAAAATATTTTTTATTATTGATTAAATGGAAAAATTATTTTTTTTTGGGTATTCCTACTATTTTTATTAATTTTATACAAAAAAATTGACAAAAAATTAATATTATTACTTTTTTATATTTTTATGGGTTTTTTACTATTTCTGTGGAATTTTTACTAAAAATATTGTGCCAAAATATTAAGAGTCAATGTAAACTCACTAATTAAAATCAAAAAAATTATGTGTTTAAATATTTATTAAATTAAAATCAATTTTTATTATTTAAATCTTTTAAATTTAAATAGATGCGTCTAAATTTTAATATTTTCCTATTTATTTACATTTTAAATCCTCGTCAATCATTGAGGGAGTCATTTAGTTCCATTCTTCCTCTATTTTCTTTTGGTTTTTGGTTTTGTTATATTTTCTTTTGGCACAATAGCTTTTAGCTACTTTAGTCCTTAAATTCATATTTTTAAATTTTAAAAAATTCGAATTTTTTTCAAATGTGCGTTAAACAAAAATGTATGTGCGTTGAAATTACTTCAGAAACTTGCTATCGCACATTTTTGATGCGTTGTTCAGTAGATGCATGTTTATAAAAAAATTTTGCGAAGGAATTTTCGGAGTTTACGTTAAAATTTTTTTAATGTGTGGTGGTTAGGCATACCCTTTACATAAACGACTTGCTGAAAATGATTGAGAACAATTTCAAAGCCTACGCTGTTGATACTAAAATACTTTTTTCATTTTAATCGAACCGTCTGGTTAAAATGTTGGCAAGAATGGGTCTGTATAATATGAGTTCATACATTATGTTGCAAAAAGTGAGAAATTAATTATTGGCTACAAATTATTTTCGTTGTAAAAATAATTAAATTCGTAGCAAAAAAAATAAAAATAAAAGCAAAAATTCATTAGTAAAAGTAGCAAAATAAATTTATCAGTAGAAAAAAAAATAAAAAAAATAGTAGATTATTATACCAAATATTTATTAATAAAAAAATTCACACATTACTTTGAAATGTTGTTTAGTGTTATTTTATGGATTTTTTCTAGGACGGCCTCTTTTTCTCGGAGCTAAATTTGAAGATGTTGATGGTTGTACAATAGTTTGAATGTCATTATACTTTCGTCTTGATCTTGATCATTATCATTTTTATTTGAAAGCGGATCTTGGTTGATTGATTGATCCATTGAAATTGGAAATTCGTAGTTAAAACTTTGTAGAGCTGGATTAATTGGACCAGTAGAAATACGTTGTACCAAAGCAGGTGTAGCTTGTTTCCGTCTTCCTCGCTTTTTATCATGCTGACTTTGAAACTAGTAAGTTTCAGAGTCAGCATGATGATTATAAACTCTGCTTGCTTTTCTTGCTTTTTTAACGGGAATTTCTTCTATTTCGGTATCATTTTCGGTGTCCTCTTCATTTCTTTGGGTCACGAGAATTGATGTAGATGAAGATTCGGTATCGCTCATTTTTAGTTTTTAAATTTTCAGATTTGTATATTTAAATTCCAAAATTTTTTTACATTATATACATTAATAAGTGATAATTGAGTAGTGTTATTAATAAGTGATATATCAATTATATTGAGTAATTGACAATTGAGTAGTTATCAATCAAAAATTAAATTAATTTATATTTACTATTAATCAATAAATCATCTTACAAAAAGAAACAGAAACGTATACGGCTGTGCAATAGATGCAAGCAAAGCATTTGACAAAGTAAACAGAAAAATTCTTTTTGAAAAATTAATCAATAAAACCCACCCTCGAATATGGAGATGTCTAAAAAATTATTATAGTGACTCAATGGCATTACTTATGAATGGAAAAAATTTTAGCTCATTATTCAGAACAACCATTGGAGTTAAACAAGGTGGTCCTCTATCACCTTAGCTTTTCCGATATACGTCAAAGACCTTATTAATGAAATAGAATCAAAAAATCTGGGTACAAAGATACATGGCCTTAACACAGGAATTGTCCTTTATGCTGATGATATATTCCTCCTAATGTCAAACATCAAAGAACTTCAAGAAGCATTAGATATCTGCGAAAAATTTGGAATTAGAAATGAAATAAAATTTAATGCAGACAAAACGCAACTCATAATATTCGGGACAAAGACAAAAAAATAGAAAGAAAGCCAAAGATGTACAATGAAGAGATAAATGTAGTTGAAAATATAAAATACCTTGGCGTGTATCTAAACAGGAAAAACAATAACAAAGACCAAATTGATACTCGTATTAAATCAGCCTTTAAGGCAATGGCATCAATTAAATATCTCCAAACTGAAAATCAACAACTAAATGTGAAAATAAAAATCCATCTTTATAAAGTATTTGTCAGACCTGTTTTAATATATGGATTAGAAAATTATGCACTTAATGGAATAGAGATAAAAAAATTACAAACAACAGAGAGCACAATTATCAAACGAATGTTGAACTTAAAAAAAAGCTCGCGTTCTACAAATCTACTTTTAGCTCTTGGTCTTGAAAGAATAGAGCAAAAGTTGATGAAAGAAAAACTAGGGTTTTTAAAAAGACTTGGTAATAATGAGCTGACAAAACAAATACTTGAAATTTTAGAAGAATGTGAAACTGAGATAAAAAATTTAAGCAACAAATCCAGCCTAAAGAAAATAGCTGAGTATTTAAAATGCGATGAACTTGATTATAATGTCTTAATTCCACAACTTAACCTTAAAATGAAAGAATTATCCAGACAAGATAATAATAATGGAATAAGAGACTCAATACTAACATGCCTAGAAAATATCGAAAAGGAAACTTACAGAAAAATGCTAGTTGAATTAACAAAAAGCTACTAACAAAAAAGGGGATAAGTACATACCATTTACATCCATTGTTGAGTGTAGTGTATTGAAATTGCCTCTCTCCTAACTCGACTTGATTGCCTCCTGGATCGACTCGGTAAACCGGTTTCGAATAAATTTATCTAAAAAAAAAGGGGAAGAGAAAAGAAAAAAGAAAAATAGTAAAAAGAAGAATAATAATTATTGAAATTAAAATAAAGTAGTAAGCATTAACATTTAAAATTAAAATTATCGGATGTTTCAATTCTTTTGTCTTACGATTATTAATTTTATTTTTATTTTTAAATTTTTTTTTTTTACATCGTCCACAAGGCGTTCATTGAATAAATAAATAAATAAAAATATTGAAAAAATACTTTTGCTACTAATTAATTTATTTTACTATTAACAACCTTTTTTTACTACTTTTTTATTTAATTTACTACGTGTAATATTTGCTACGATTTTTTATTAAATTTGCTACTAGTTTAATTATTTTTGCTACTGGATTAAATAGTAGCCATTAATTATTTATCTTTCTAAAATTGTTTATCTATTGAATTTGACGAAAAATTGATTGCAAAAAAATAAAAACACTTTTTAGTAGAATTTTTTTCCTCTACAATTCGATACTGACACTCGACATAAAAAATATAATTAACCTTCAAATATTTATAATCAAAACTACCTCTAAAAATTAAAAAATAAAAGTCGGTTCAAAAGTTTAGAAATTCAATTTAAATAATCTCCAACTCCTCATGCCCTTTCAAAATAACATTACCAAAAATCTCTATTTCGCAAAAAATTGATAAAAAAATGTGTCTAATCCACTAGATTAGCATATCGTGAATCTGCTAAAAAGCGAGATAAAAAGCAAAATGAGATAGCAAAGCTGTTAGGTTTATCTCCAAAATGTGCATCTTCAACTAAAAAACGATATAAAGAGACTGGTACTGTGTCTGATCGAAGCCGTTATGGCAGACCTCAGAAGCTAACTCCTAGGGATGAAAATTAAATTTTATAGATAGAGAAAAGACCCTATATCTAGCTATCAAAAACTCAAAGACTTAAGTGAATAGGATTAGTAAGTAAAATGTAATGAGATTTAAATAAGGCTAAAAATAAGGCTCAGAGTCTGATAAAGCGGTCAGAAAACCCCTTATAGACATAAAATATAGACAGAAAAGATATAAGTAATGTTAATAGAGACTAAATAGGACGGTTAAAGAGTATAATGATTGTTACATAGTTATTTTCAGTGACGAGTCCAATTATGAGGTGTTCAATCGTAATTCAAGAGTAATAGTAAAAAGGTTTAAAAATGAAATGTTTCATCCAAAGTTCTGTATGCCAAGGTTACAAAACGGTGGAGAATCAGCCGTTATTTCAGAATGCATTTCTTTCAAAAGCCCGGGTAAATGCAGCATTTTTTTATTGTCCCGCCTTTTATGTGCATAAAAACAATTCTTTTGTAAACAAAAATCAAATTTCTGAACTTTTGCAACATACTGTATAAATTCTTTTTGAGATTGGTAGCATTGATTTAATAATTTTACAGTCTTATAATCCAACTTTTCAAAGTCAACAAGTGGAAAGACGACATAACATGGTACACAAGCCTAATTGGTCAGCTTCTAGGGACACGAAGAGAAGTCAACTAAGGCGTGAGATCGTGGCATCTTGTCAGCAAAGACAACTTCTTCATCAATCGGATAGCAAATGTATGGAACGGACTACCTGACGAAGTAGTCGCAACTTTGACGGTAGACTCCTTTAAAATAAAATACGATCAACATCAACTAAGAAGACCGATATGAGGGACATCCCTGCGAGTTATCTCGCTTTGCGGTCTTATTACCGTATTTCCTCAAATAAAAGAAAGTTCGGTCATCAAAGGATTTCTTCTATTCGAAAATTTTTCACTCCCAAAATGTGACTCAATTACAAGAAATTAATAGCTTATTTTTTCTTCTATTAAAAACTAGAAAAATGCATGTTTTACATGAGAGATGATTCATAAATTTTCTTTTAAACAAGACACATATTCTCTAGGAAAATAACTCAAATAAAGGAAAATTTTTGACTGAAATACAAGCAAGTTTCTTCTATTTGTGGTTACTTCTATTTGAGGAAATACGGTACTACTACTTCTTTTAAATATTTTCTTATTGCTTGAAGAAGCAATATAAATCTAAAGAAGCTCTTTAAACTTGCAAACATTGAAAAGTTTTTGCAGACATACATTTTCTTATTAAACCTAAAAAGCTTCATAGATAAAGGAATTTTAGTTTTTTTGCTATCAAAATATATTTTTTTAAAATAAATCTGGGGGTCTAGGGCGTAGTGTTGGGTTAGGGTAATGTGAAATTTTAATGATTATAAAAGCTACGGCAAGCAAGCTTGCGGAGGCGGTTTACAAGGAAAATTACAGAAATATAAGAACTTACAAGATTTTAGAGTCAATAGACATTATTTATAGTACAAAACCAAGAATGAAATAGCTTCTTTAATTAGAAATTGTTATTTGGTAAAAACTTGGTGCCTGGTCATGAAGGCATCGAAGCGTTTCTTGAATTGATTGAGTTTGTGACCGCAGCGGGCAGGACATTCCATAGTTCTACAAAAGTGGTACAATATTGTAAAAATTTGTACAAACGAATTCCAAGCTTTGCAGAACCACTGAAATTTATTGCATTTTAATCCAATGTTTTTTCATGGTGTGCATTTTACAGAAAATTGCTGAGTTGTTGCAGAGCTTGGAATTCGTTTGTACAAATTTGGCTGGGTATAGTTCATCAAAAATAGACCAAAATTGGTTTTGTTTTTTATAAAAAATTTAAATAAAATCATGGATTATATCATCTTATTATATTTTAAAATGCTTGATTTTTAAAATATTGAAAAACTAAATTAAAGACAATCGCATGACTACCCCAAAATATTGATTATTTTTAAATTTAGTGCTTTTTATTTAAACTCACAAAGTTTTGTTCAAGTTATGTTTTCAAAAAATAACAAAATGACAACATTTATAACGACATATTTTATTTTCAAAAGCCAAAAATAGAAAAAATATTTATATTTAAGTTCCAATTAAGCTTTTAGGAAAGTGTGTTGTGTCATTTTACCTAAATTATCAACTTTGTCCAAAAATGCTTGTACAAAAAATCAAATTGAGAATTTTTACATCTTTTTATTAATCACATTTACCAATACCAAAAAATAAACTCTAAAATATAATCGAGAGATTCTAAATTAATTATTGTTTTGAAAAAAGTAATGACTTATTTTAATAGAATCATTTTTAAAAAACATTTTGAAAAAATTCTGTAAAACATTCTTTTTTCTTTTCTAATAGCTTTGGCTCAGTCGAATACTTTATTCTGAAATTTTAACTCAAGAAGAACGGAAAAATTTTGTTCAGTTTTGAACTTGAATTGAAAGTAAAAATACTTAACCTGATCGCAAAATGAAACCAAAAATTAATAAAAAGCTTAATTGAAATTAATCAAATTCATCTTCATTTATTCTAATTTTTTTTAAAAATTTTTATTGACTTGGAAATTTTTGAAAACAGGTTAACTGATTCGACCGGTTCTTCTAATATTTTAAAAATGTCTAATGGAATTTAAATCTTTGAATAAATCAAGTTTTGATTTTACAATTTAATTGAAATAAAAGATAAACTATTATCACATAATAAAAAAATAAAAAAAGTTTTTTAAAGCTAAAAGCTTATTTGATTTATATATTTTATAAAATTAATCAAAAAACATATTTATTTACAATTATTTTATTTCTGAACAATCTTGTAAAGTTAAGAAACATGGAAAATTAAAAAAAAATATTTACACTGCTTATCAGCTTTTAATTTTTTAATTTTTTTATCTTATTTTACATTGTAATGGAAAATATAATCTCGAATTAGTTTCACCGTTTTAAAAATCTAGCTTGTTGTTTAGTCTTCCGTTTCATCGATTTGTACATGCTCGTAAGATTCTTTAGATTTAATTCTTCTAATGAGCAAAGCAGTCAAGAATACACCAATACTTTGAAATAAAAAAGAACTTAATCCAACCATACTCAATAAAATAATATGATTGCTGATATAATCCTCAAGGCTTTTAACGCATCCCTTTATAAAACAAAATTAAAGTAAAGATAGGTGGAAATGTTTCATTCACCCTATAATAAATGTTTGACGGATGTATCCTTTTTGCACATAAATGGGATGGAGAAATGCAGCAGGACTCGGCCACCTGATTAAATTCACTGCTCTCAATTCTAAATTCAGTTTCGTTATTTTTCTTTATGTATTTACTATTGATCCAATCTCGAAAATCATTTGAACCGCAGCATTTAAACTAAAAAGAATCACAAATTACTTTGATTAAAGATTAATTTAATTTGATTAAAAATATTTACTTTTATTTGAAGATTGTCTAAGAGTTTCGTTTCTTTCTCATAACCAGTCTGATTATAATAATGAGTTATGGTTTTTTCAAGATCAGTTTTCAAACTATTTCTTAGCTTAAGAGAATCGGAATTTTTTAAAATTTTCAAGAATTGTTTAAGATTTACCCGCAATCGATAGACAAGTGCTAATACTCCCGCACTGAATTCTATTAGGCAGATTCCAATCAAAAATATACTGAACTTTAAAGTTAATTTTTTAAAATTGAATTCTTTGCTTTAAATATAATTTACTATTAAAAGAATTTTTCTTTTTTCAAGCCAGGTACCAACTAGTCCTAATAAACTTGTAAAAATAATTACAGTCCCGGCAGTAATCAAAATATAGGTTGAGCTAAGATATAGAACGGAAGATAGAAGTTCAGCAAATTCGTTTTTACTTGTCAAGGTCCAAATTCCGAAAAGAATCAGAAGAATTCCAGAAACCTTTTTTTTTAATTTTAATGTTATTTAAATTTTGAAATCAATTTTTTTTAATCTTTTGCAAAAAAATTGTAAAATAATTACAGAAAAAAGTAAATTGTATATGATAACCAAAGTTTTGGTTAATAACGGACCACATAATAAATATTGTTTATCATCACTAAAAGCCGTATTATTAAATTCATCTCTATCACAATAACTCGATTTTTTGCTTTTTTTGAATACCATATTTCTTCAAAAATCTAAAATAAAGTGTTAATATGCTAAATATTTTGAAAAAATTTTACAAACTTAACATAAGATTTTTAGCACTTGAAATAATAAACTATATTAAGGATAAGAATTTCGAATCGAATGACAGAAATTCTTAATAGTTCTCTTTCTTTCTCTCTCTCTCTCTATGGAAAAAAGGTTCATATCTCAATTTCGTTCAAATGCGATAAAAATGAGTCTTTTGAGAGAAAAAAGATTCCAGTCTGATTAAAATTGTATCGTCAAGAGCAAGTGCTCACAAAGAAAGGCCTTTGAATACAAATAAACAATCTCAAGTGCGCTTTTGAGCGAAAAAAAAACAATTTAAGATTAGGCTAAGCATTTATAGTAAATTGATTCAATTTAAAAAATGAACAAAAATTAAATCTCTGATAAACAATTATTACATTTAAAAAATTTCTTTGACTTCTTTTATAATGATTTATTTAAACGATTAAAAAACGCTAAATAAAGCTAAAAATCGGTCATACAGAATTTATTCTAATCTAATCTTTTCAAAAAAAATTCATTAAATAAATAAACTTCCTAAATAGTTAATTGACATGGTTTTTACTGTTTATCTTTTAATAGATTTCAATAATTTTTTTAGTCTAGATTCTAAAACAATAAACAGTCTTTTTTTTCAAACCTAAGGTGGCTATTCAAATGTTAAATATTTTTTGAAAATAAACTGCAAAAAACTTGATTCTAGGACAATTAATTTCAGAAATTTGATTTAAAAAAATAGCTAAATACAAAATTAAATTATCTTATTATGACTCATTTAATTTTTCACCGATCTCATTTTATATTTTTTTGCGTCAAAAGAGACATTTAAAAAAAATTTAATTTCTACCTAATATAATCGTAAAATCTTTATAATTTAAAAGAAAAAATTTCAAACCCTGTAATTCAAATTGACTTTAATAAAATTATATAACTCAACATAATTGAGTTTTTATATCTTTTAGTTAATTTTATCAGCTTTTTTTGCAACTAGAAAAAAAAGATAAATATGATAATAATAATATTAATAAATAAAGCTACGACAAGCAAGCTTGCGGAGATAACCTACTAGGAGGTAGCCTATGATAGTACATAACGCTATAACAGGAAAATTAAAAAATACAAGAAATTTTAAGTTATTAGAGTCGGTAATATATTAATATTAATTTGAAATTAAATTTGATTTTCAAGGTATCTCTTTGGTTTAACAATGCTCAGGGCTCAATCCAAACAAATGTTCCTCGGGCCTTAATGAACTCATCAGAATATATTGATCGATTTAATTTTGTTACTAAAGGGCATTTATTTAACAAATAGCACCTGTTACTTTAATCTTAAATATAAACATATTTTCAAAACACAAAGTTTAAAAAATAAAGTATCGATCTGAACACAACTTTGTTTTGTGACAAACAAAAAAAAGAATTGTTAAATCTTACTATTTTTTATTATGTAACAAATACAATACATTAAAATAATTGGAAAAACGTGATTGACCAAGTGATTAAGAACCTGTAATTAAAATAGCTTGCGTTTTGATCAAAGCTACAATTTGAAATTTAGTTGAAATTTTTTTTGAATTTTAGCTTTGGCATTTTAACTTAATCTAAAAGAAAACAATTCAAACGAAACTATTGTTTTCGAGAGTATTTATAATCTTAGATTAGCTAAAGCTAATAGACTAACACTAATCCGAGAAAAACAATGACGATAAAACAACATTAGAACTAAATTGTAGCTTAAATTACTGAACGAGCAAAATAACCCAATTTGATAAAAAAAAGATCAGAATGAATTTTTCTTAGGTTAGAATATTTGTCAAATATGACATATACTCAGAGGATTCATGGCCTAACTGCTTCAAAATCTTAATCGGCATCGATTTCCTTCTAGTTAAATATTGGAAAAATATTACAAATATTTATTGTAATCTAAGAGCACTCAGAGAATGCAAATATTTTCTCTTAAACTCTTTTTAATTAGCCTTAGATTTACCGAATATGTCGCATTAATATTATCTAAAAAATAGCTCTTTAGAAGTTTAAAAATTATTCTAAAATATTTTCATAAAAAACTTCAAAAATTAATGAATATCTGAATTAATCATACACCTTTAAATGCATTGCTACCTACTCTGTTTAGTAATTTCTTTTTAATGACATTTTATTCTTCAGCATTTAACAATGACGATTTTGCTAATCTTAAATAATTAAAAATTGAAATTTTTTAATGTGGTCTATCTTATTACAATGAGCTTGTCGTGTTGTCTTTTTTAAATACTTAAAGATACATGAATACTTTAGGCTACTTTCAACCAGAAAATATTTGATTTATTCGAATTTCAATTTTGCTAATGCTGGTAAATCGAAACCACTTGTTCAAAACTAATTAAGGAACGATGATATTTCAAGCGATCTTTACACGAAATTTAAAATAGTTACAATATACTTAAACAAAACATCAATTATTTTTCTAGGTTTAGGTTTTCACATAGAGTCCTAAGAAATTCAAGCAAAATAGATTACATAATCTTGTAATGAATTACTTTGTAAAACAAATGGAATTTACTTAGATTTGAAAAAAAATTAATCTTAAAAATAGCTTGTTCTCTTGAAATTAAGCTATAATGCAAAAAAAAATAATAAAATTAAAGAATTAATCATTCACTTTATCTACGAGATTGCAAATATTTTATAAATATACTTATAAAAATATTTTTCGAACAAGTTAAATTTAAAAAGCTTTCGACTCTTAGCTGAGCAAAAGATAATTTTATGCATATTTTTGAAATTTGTCGAAAATTCATACCGGGTCTATAAAAAAATGAATTTTATTAGTTCCAATATGTCATTTTTTCATACTAAACTCAAATTAAAATTTATCAATATATAAATAAAATTTAAGATACGAATTAAATTATCAATCAAAGGCTAATTAAGAGTCCAATGATATTCGTGATGAAAAATATATTTTTCAAATGACAGCTAAAAATTAAAGAAATTTTATATTTCTAATTTTTGTAAATAACTCTAGGCTACTTACAACTTTTGACAGTCAACCATTGCCAATATTAAGATAATGCATCAACTTTATAAAATGATGATTAAATAAAACTTATCTTTATTTTATTACGTAATTCGATGATTAAAAATTTTTAATTAAATTAAATTAGCAAAGATTATAAAAATCCTAGAGTTTTATTACATTGTTACGGAAAATTATTAAAACATTAAAATATTTTTAAATTTCAAAATTTATTGAAACTTAAATTTTTTATATTTAATTTTAAATTTAAATTCTTGAATTAACTTTCATTGTCTTAATTAGTTTTAAACGCATAAAATCAATACATTCTTAAAACGTCGTTGTTTTCAGCTTTTAATAATGATCCTAATTTTTTTTCGATTTTATAATGTTGCTCCAAACGTCAAACAGTCTTTCTCGACCCACTAAAAACCGAGGTAGCAGCCTCATCTTATTGACATAAAGGCCTAGAACAATTCGGTTTTAAATAATTATCAAATAGCTTTTTTTAAGATGTCAAAATTTTATAATGAGAATCTTTTATGAATTTCAATAAATTGAAAATTTAAAAATGAACCGATTTTATGACAATTTTTTTAAAAATGTCTTATCAGCTACTACTTTCTATCAAATCAATAATTTTTTAGCAAAATAGATTTTTTTTAAAATTAACTTTATTTAATTGACAAACTATTAAATATTTGTTCTGTATTTACTTAAGTATTGTTTTTCTCCATGGATGTTTTGTTATTATAATGGCCTATTTAAAATTCGATCAGCAACTGCTCGTTCTAGTGCCTCTGGTCTAAATTATAGAAAAATACTAAAATTAAATTTGAAGGTAAAGCGATCTTAGTCTAGATATGTAAATGATTTACTGTAGATGCCCTTACAGTAAAATTAAACTATGACTAATCTTTAATTAAAAATCCAGAATTACTACAATGTTTTTAACAAAAAATTCAATTTATTTAATTGATAGCAATTGATTTAATCGTAGCCTTAGCTAGATTTTTGTAAAGAAAAAATGATTGATACTTTTTTGAAGTCGATGAGTGTTGGATTTTTAATAAAAAAAAAATTCATCAATTTTAACTTTTATAAGCGCTCTATTTGTAATTTTCTTTATTAATCATTTTATATTGACGATTTCAAACATACTAAGCAGGTACCTTAAAAGAATTCTATTTGATTAATATATTTAATGCATTAAATAAATAAATGTCTTCATTTCCTAATGATCTTTTCGTTTCAGGTCAATATTTTAACTTTTAAAAATGATTTTTTTCACTAGACGTTCTCATAATCATTTTGATAATGAGTTCTATCATTATTAATCAATTTAAAATACAGTCGTCTATTCGAAAACTAAATTAGAAAATTTTAAGTTTTTAATCTTTAAATCATAATTTAAATATTGATAGAAATAAAATGAGTTAAAAAAATTAATGAAATAACTAAAAAATTTTGATCAATTTATTCGTTAAATAAGAGATAAAGGAAAATTTGAATTTATTGTTTCATTAAGCTTGAGATTTTGACATGGTTTGTTAGTTTGATAAGGGTAGTGGGTAAGTAGATAAATATTTGAATTAGTATTCGATCGCAAAAATCAAGCATACTATAAAAACTAAATTTATTTTGTTTTATTTAGTTGGTTAATCTCGGTTTATTTATTGAGCTATAAAGATAATGAATCAAAAAAGCTTTGACTACTTAAAATCCGTTTCTAGATCATCCGATCAAATGCAATCGATATTTTATTTGAAAATCAAACAGAAATTCCTTTTCAAAAAATCTAAACAATTATTTGAAAATTGATATTGACTTATTAAATTATTCATTTTTAAAAAATAAAATTTTCTTTAATTCAAAGATATTTAAAATTTTTTGAACTATAATCTTTTTAAAATATCAACTTTTTTTATTTAAAATTTTCTTTCAATTTTGGGAAAATCTAATTAATTTACATGTTTAAATGTTTTGTGAAATATTTCAGAAAATTAAATGAAGTTCTCCCAATAATTCAATTTTAGATTATGTTGTATGAATCTTTTAAAATAATTTTTAATTAAATTCTTGTTTTAAAACAATAAAAACTAAATAAATAAAAAAAAAACTGAATTGATTTGGTTTTACTGATCCAATTGACAAAATTTTAGATATTTTTATTAAAAAACTTTAAATTTGTTCAGATAATGAAACGAAATAATGACAACATCTAATTATTTTACAGTAAAATATCTACACAAAAAGTAATAGATCTTACTTTTATAGGGTATTGTGAAGTTCAGTAGAATAGTAAAGAAAAAATTTTTAACTAAAAAATGATAAAAATACAATTAATAATAATAATAATAATAATAATAATAATAATAATAATAATAATAATAATAATAATAATAATAATAATAATAATAATAATAATAATAATATTACAACAAGCTAGCAAGCTAATCTTGCGAAGATGGGAAACAGTAGGATCCCATCTATGGTAACTGTCGTATGTACACTGTGTTTAGAGCACAGTCAATTCCAACTATGCCTCTATCACACTGAAGATTGTTATTCGTTTGAGCTCCATTCCCTCGTTTCGATTCTACCGAGCCTCATGACTTCATCCATGATAGGTTTCACATCCAGTCTGTTCTTGAATTGGTTGACGGATATGGATTGAACGATCTCTTTGAGTAGGACGTTCCATGGCATAGTCACTCTTTAAGTGAAAAAGTGCTCTCTCAGTTGGCTGTTGGCTGGAAGTAGTCGGACACAGCTGGGCTGTTTGGAGCTTCTTCTTGTTCTACCGTTGACTTTAACAGACAAGGCTATGTGCCAGTTTACAATGTTAGTACCTGTAAAACATTTAAAGAATTGAATAGGATCACCTCAAGTCCTCCTTTCCTCGAGGGAGGTCAGATTTAGTTTCACCAGTCTCTCATTGTAGTCAAGGTTTATAAACTGTTTTACCGATTTGGTAGCTCTTCTTTGGACATTCTCTATGTAGGTGATGTCTCTCCTTAGATGTGATGATCAGGCCACAGCGGCGTATTCTAGATGTGGGCGGACAAAGGTGGTGTAGAGGGTTCTGAAGATGGTCGGTGTCCAGCATTTGAATGACTTTCTAAGATTACTTAGTGTAATTGTTGCTTTTGACACCGCATTCGATATCTGATTCTCCAATTTAAGTTTGTGGATAAAATAATGCCAAGCTCACGTTCCACTTCAGTATATCCCAGGACGTGTCTGTTGAAGAATCTGTCTTTTCCATGTGTAGTTGTGGTCTTGTACAGTTTCTCTTACTCATCTCTATGACTAAGAATTTATCCGGAAGGAACAACATACGAAATTCCTTGGCCCAGGTCTAGGTCTTTCTGGACAAGCTCAAGGTAATCGCTATTCTTAATCACCCCGATAAGTTTGCTGTCATCTGCAAAAAGCTTGATAATGGGATTAACAACTGCCGGCATTTCATTTATGAAGATGACGAAGAGGAGAGATCCGATGACGCTCCCCTGAGCGACTCTACTGGTTACAGATTTCCATTCCGAGTAGCTGTCACCAATAACAACTCGTTGCTTCCTACCGCTTAGATAACTTCTTCCAGTTCCTTCGTTCTTGGCAGAAGCCCAGTTGCTTAAGCTTGATATGGAGTGACTCATGACTTTATCGAAGGCCTTTTGAAAATCTAAAAAGACAACTAAGGTTTGATGGCCATTGTTAAAGGCATCCGTTATCGTATCCATAGTCTCCAGGAGATTCATGATACAAGACTTGTTCTGTACAAAACTATGTTGCTCCTTGGTGATCAGGTGGTTATTAATAAGGTGTTCCATTATCACATTCCTGACGATTCATTCCATAATCTTACATAGGATAGCTGTGAGTGAGATTGGGCGGTAGTTTGCTGGTTCAGTCTCGTCGCCTTTCTTGAATATTGGGGTGATGCTCGCGTTTCACCAGCACTCTGGGATAATTCCACATTTGAGCAAGTTTCTGAATATGCTATTGAGTAATGGGTCGACAGTCTCCGAGCAGCTTTTAAGTACCGATGGATGGATGCCATCCGGGCCTACAGATTTTCTGGTATTTAGTTTAGACAGTGTCCTTATAACCTTATTTACTGTGAACAATTCTTCAGGTTTGACTGAGCATTGGACTCTTATAATGTCTGGATAATGGTGGTTGTAATGTTTGGATCTCAAGTCACCTCGGATTGGCTCTGATAGAGTATTTATAACCATGCAGAAATGGTCATTGAGAATATTCACTATGGATTCGGTTGCTGTTAGGATCGTGTCATTAGGCCCCTTCATCATTCTAATTGATTCTTTGAAGATTTTCTAATTGTTGATGTAGCTTTATAGTAGCTAGGATTCCTTTTTACACTTCAAGGCAAGGTTGGATTCAAAGTTGAGGTGCACTATCCTGACAGCTATTTTCATATCTTTGCAGACCTTCTTATACTCCGCTATCACACAAGTTACCCGCTCTGATACGACAGAATAGTCCAACCTTGATTTTTGCCATGTGTTGAATCTCCTTGCTTAGCCACTTCGGTCTTTGTTTTCTTATTGAGCAAGGTTCGATGATAGAGATGCTGGTTTCCAGTGCCTGTTGAATTTTTCCAGTAGTGAGGTGAACGCTACAGGTTCATTGTCTATGAGAGACAGGGATGACATGATTTGGGTATTCTGCTCATAATTACCTTTGTTGAAGTTCCTCTTGGATAAACCTGGTATATATCTGGTAGAATGGTACCATTCTAACCATTCTACCAGATATTAAACCATTCTCTCCCAACCATTCTTGGTACCATACTTGGCGCTGCCTCCCGTCTCCTTCAGATAATTTATCATTCCTCTCATTTCTTTCTTTCCGTAGTTTTTATTCAAGTTCTCTCTCATCATATGTCTTGTCAGGATTGATAAAGACCTGTTTAAAGTTAAAATCTCTTAGGTTCCTCGAATTCTTCATGGCTGTCTGCTTACCAGTCAAATCCTTAAATTCGACTATAATTTTATCTTTGGTCTTACCACTGTTTTCGATGTCTTTCTTTTTCTAACTTATCCGTCTCTGACTTTTAACACTAGATCTATTCAGTTTAAGGATTTTCAAAACTTCATCCACTTTCGTCTTATCTTCCTCCTCTCCCTCCTCACCGATTCCGGAAAATACCACATTATTCTCAATTTCTCTGATTTCACTTACTACTTTGGTCACACTCGCTCGTATCACACGGGATTCTTCCCTTATTTTACTATCACCAACTAGTTCACTCCAGGACATCCCCGACTTTTCATTATCGTTACCTTGTTTTTGTTTGACATTCTCAACAGTTTTCTTCAAGTCATCTATCTCAGCTTTTTGCTTTTTTACAGTATTACACAATACTCTATTAATCTCCTTTAAAGAAGAAGTAGTTTGAAAAAAAATATAAAATAAATTAGGTTCCATTAAATTTCTAATAAGTTTAGTTATACCATTAGTATGATTACTGAATAATTTTGTAGGAAGAACTTATAGTGAATTTCCAAATTTAGCAGACTTGTAAAATTGATGCAATAAGGATTATTGCAACAACTACAGTGCCGGAAATTAACTTGTCACATATCAACTATCTGATATCAACTAATATCAGCTAATATCGGGAAAAAAAATTATTCACATACTTTTACATTGAAATTCAAATTTTAATTCACCTGATATTATCTGATATTAAATGATAATAGCTGATATCAGCTGATTTGAGTAAAGTTTAAAAAATGGTATTAAATGATATCGGATGACATGATGTGACAAGTTACTTTCCAGCACTGTTAGCTTTCAGAAATAATTTTCAAATGCAAAAAAAAATTTATTAGATTTTTATTATCTTGTTAAGTTCTAAAATGCTGAATTATATATATAAATATAATAATATAAAATCTTACAATTTTACTAATTTTATCAAAAAAAAATTATATTACTATAAAGAAATTATTATTTTTTTTCAATTAAAACTTTAAATTCGTAAAAAATCATCATTAATAATTATGGCAACTTTTTTTTAACGCAGTTTTATTTTTGAATATTTTTTCATTTTATAACTATAAATTAAAAAAATATTTCAAAATAAAATAAAAATTTGATTCTCAAAAAGTATGAAAGCTAAAAAAAATGTTTTTTATTTTAATTTTAGCATTAATGAAATAAAAAAAGCTCTTAAAATTTCATTTAAATCACTAAAAGTAACGATGTTTACGACTATCTGCTAGTGTAATATATTTTGAAAACTTTAAGGATAATATTGTAAATTAGGCTTAAACAAAATTGTACCGGTATCAAAATTTAATTCTAACATTTGAGTATTTAAAAATTTAAATTCTCTCCATCAATAGAAATAACTTCAACAAAATGTGACTAAATTTACCTTTTTTTTTCAAATTCTTTTTCAATTTAGTTATCAATTCAAAAAAAATTTTATTAAATTAAATTTAAATTTTTTTTTATTTATAAGTTTAGGCAAAGAAAGTTTAGTCTGAAATAAATCAAAAAAAGGTTTTCTTAATGTTATAATTTTGACCCCAGTTTTTAGAGAAACATTAAAAAAAATCGAGATATTCTATTTAAATTTTGTGGTTTTTACTTTAATGGCACTTTTTTGCATCATCATAAAATATAAGTCTTTTAAAAAGTAAATTTTTATATTCAAATTGTTTTATTGAAAAAACAAGACATGTTAGCATAATGTATTTTTTTTTTATTTCTCTTGTGTGGGGGAACAATTACCACAAATTACCTTTTTCCCACTTATTTCAATTTAGAATAAAACAAAAATAAAAATTGAATTTAGTAAAATAAAAATTTTTATATTTAAATTATAAGTAGTTTTTTAACAAAATTTTTATAAAAGATAATTGAAAAAATAAACATATTTAAAAATAAAAGCAAAAAAGCTTGTTTTTTTTTTATAAAATAAGCACTTTTGCGCCCACTATCTTAAATTTACGTCAACATATGAAATCTATAGCAATAAACTCTCCATGACAACAACAAAATTCAAAAAATATTTAAATTTTTTTTTCAATATGCTATTTAGATAGCTATGACTATTACCAGACTTAGGTCTCAAAATTTAGAATTCCTTTTAATTATTTTTAAAAATCCTACCTTTGCTCAGTTAATAATCTTTTTGTGAAACGTGTTGTTAAATAAATACACAAATGAATATTCCAAATAAATCTGTATTTGTTAATCATAAAACAAAGTTTAATAATCGAGAAACACTCGCGCTCAATTCGATCGACTTGGCATCCTCTCAAGAAATTAATCTGAACAAATTCAATCCAAATTTTGAAAATATTTCACAGGAAAAGAAAGTATTAGACAAAAACAAATCTTCAGTAAATGAGTTGCCAAAGAAATATTTGACAACTATTCAGTTAACTTTCAATCAAGACAATAAACCGAATAACCAAGCCAACTTTGAAGCTTTAAAATTCAGAACAAAAAATAAAAAGCCCAAAAGCGAACCAAAAGCCAGCCTAATCGTTGATGAAAACAATTTTTTTCCAAAAAATCTAATTGAAGTATCAGAAGTCATTATGGTCGATGAGAATAAATTTAGATACAAAGACATTGAAATAGATGTCAAAAGCAACCAAATCAATTCCAAAATATCAGAACTCAAAGAGATTAGTGATGATAAAATCAGCATATTGAGTGCGTCTGAATCACTCAACTCACTGGACGAAAACAGCAGAATTTTTGTGGAAAATTTTTTTGACCGTAAACTTAGCTCTAACTCAAGCAAAAATCAGCAAGAGTCAAACGAGTCAGATAGAAGAAAAATCGAAGACAAAAAAGTCCAAGAAAGCGTGAACAATTTTCTGGAAGATCTGTTTAATTACATTCCGAAAAAAGAGGACTCAAGGCAGAATAAACCACAGACATTTTTGGAAAGATTAAATTTCCTCGAAAATTTTCAGCCAAAAAATGCAGTTTTGGGAAAAATTATTAAAAATTATACTCTATCTAACCGAATAATGACAAATCCAAAAGCATCTATTTTTATTCAAAAACGAAATGTTATAAATTGTAACTGTATCCAAAATGGTCTGTTGTGTTGTTTGAGTGAATTAGAAAAAGAAAGTGACAAGAATTTGATGGAAAAATGCTGTAACAAATGCACTACATTTGAACTAAGTGAGCCAAGTCATTTGAGTGATGAATGTTTTAATGAAATACTCGAAGCATCTAATTTACTAAATAGCAATGAATTTAGAAGGTTTATTAGAAAATTTAGGAATAGTAATTTAAATTGTTGGTGCCATATGTGCAACAATAACTTTAGTTGTTGTATTGATGCAATTTATGAAAGTTTAGAAATTAATAACTTTAAAAAACTAGATCCAAAATTTAAAAAAAATAGCTGTTGTTTAAAATGTGTCAAGCCAGCTGTGGAAAATGGTGAAAAATGCGAAGAAATAAGTGAATATAAGGAAGGTCAAATTGCTAGTGTGCGATCAAGTATTGATGAGCTACATGAATCATCTGAAATGGATAAAAATAGACTTGATATAGCCAGAAAAAGTATGCAAGAATCATTTGATTTGTTTTTTAGACCTGAAAATAACTCTGGTGAAGAACAATTGCCAAATTTTGATGCTCAAGAACCAGATTCTAAGTCACCTTTGGAAAGAGTAAATTCGGTGGTAAAACCAATTGAATCGCAGAGTCCTAGAAAGTCGATTATAAAATCAAAACCAACATTTTTTCAAAAATCGAACGACAATAAAAAAAGTGTCACTTTTGAGGATCCGAAGCGTGGCTTCATGCGGGTCGAAATACCAGATTGGTTGGAGCATCTAAGAGATCCTGTCTATTCTAAAAAATTCAATAAATACCGAGAAGAATGGAAAAATTAATTCATTTTTATTTAATCAAAACTCTTGAAAATAAATCAAAATTTATAAAAAAATCTTTATAAAAGGTAATTTGTTATAATTAGCCAAATCCGTAACGATATAAAATATTCAAAAAATATCAACTTTCATTTTATGTATGCTGATCAGATGAGCCAGACTGATCCGATTGATAGTCGGTACTGACTTGATCTTCATTAGGAATATTCAATGCCAAAAGATCCTTAAGTATTTCGTCGAACATTGGATCTCCACTGTATGTCAAATCTTGTTCTTTTAAATCATTGTTCATTTTGGCTACTCTTAGTCTTAAAATAAAATATTTAAAAAAAAAGATTTTAATTAGTTTTTTTCTTATTTACATAGTGACAATGTTTGGTTGGCAATTATCAGTAGCAATCATGATTGGATCTATGTTGTTTTTGTCCAATGCAAGAGGATCAGCTCCTCTTTTAAGCAATAAACAGACTAGTCTATAAAATTAAAATTTTTAAATTAGGTTAAATTTAAATTGATTAAATTTTATTTTTAAATAGTTTTTTGGTTGGATTTCAATTTAAGTAAAAAAAATATTATTTATGGTCGGTATTTGTTAAAAGTTTAGTTTATACCGATTATAAATTAAAAGTACAAATAATTTTTTCTTATTGAATGTCTAAATTTTGACCCTAAGGCCAATTCTAACTCAAAATAATTTATAAAGCTTTTTACTTTTTAAAATAAAAAACAAATGAAAAGGTCGAACCAACGCATTCAAAAAGGTACTTTATTTGTTAAATAGGAAATAAATAAATGATTTAGTAAAAATTTATCAAGTTAATTTTTTTATTTAATCTTATATTAAATTCATTTTGTTTACAGAATACTTTTAAATCGCTAAATTTCTAAAACTTATTTAAAAATCTAAAATTTAATTTGTAAAATTAAATAATAAAATTTCATTTTACAATGCCAAATTGCTTATTAAATCTTCAGAGTCGAATAGAGTTGTACTTTTGTATTTGTTATTCATTTAATTATTAACAAAAATAAATCATTAAATTAAAATTAATTTGTCAAAGAAATAGAGAAATAATAATAAAATGATAAAAATTTTTTGAAAGAATTATTTACCAAAATAGAACAAAAGAAGTTGATTAATAATTTTGGACAAGTTTTCAAGGTGTGTAATAATTAGATCAATTGTAATCAACTGGTTAGTGGCGTTTCTAAGCGAAAGAAAACAAAGAGTTATTGTCTGTGACTCAGCCTCAAAATGGAGAGTAGTGCTAAGTAGAGTTCATAAGGGCTCTCTCTTGGGACCGCTGCTATTCATAATTTTCATAAACGACTTGCCAGACGGCCTCGACCACTGTGAAAGCTAAATTTTTCGATAGCAAACTAATGGCAATCATAAGAAGGTCACAAAATCAAGCCCAACTCCATTGCGACTTAAATGAGCTTCTTAGGTGGTCTGAGACAGCGAAAATGAGTTTCAACTTTGAGAAGTGTAAGGTAATGCACCTAGGTACTACGATAGTCCACTACACCCGAAAACGAAATCTTTAATCTCGGCATCAAACTAAACAACGAACTGAGGTGAAGTGAACAAACGAAGGCTTGAAATGTTAAAAACAAACGCGACGCTCAACCGACTCAGAAAGGCTTTCACCTGTTGATTTAACGCAAAAAATAAAAAAAAATCACGTAAGACTTCTAATTGAATACGCGGCCCCAGCGAGGAGACCCCCACAAGAAACATGACACAAAAAAACTGCAGACGAGTGCAACGAGGAGCTACCAAAAGTGTTTGCGAACTGAAAAACAAAAGTTACGAAGAAAAACTCAAATTTTTAAATTTTCCAAGTGTTGAAGAAAGGTTCGATCGATTCGGCATGAAACAATTCTTCAAATGCAACAAGAACATAAATAGAACCAACTGGTACTCTTCTATTAAAAGAACGCCTAAAATTGTGGAAAAAAGACTGGCTTTATTCGTTTAGTTTGGTGAGCTATCAAATGATAGAAAAAAAATATAGAAAAAAAATACATAGAATTGCAATTTAAGAAAATAAAACATAGAAAAATAATTAATAAAGAAATTTAAATTGATTGAATTTTTTACAAAAAAAAAATGATTTGATGCATGAAGAAAAGCTCAAAAAGTAGATAAATGAAATTTGGATTTGTTTTAAATGGTATCTTGAATTTATTGGATGATAAAGTATAAGAATAACTATTCATTAAAAAAAATTTTAAAACAATAAATTTTAATTCTATATTTTTTATATTCTATTTTTTTTTCTACCTTTTTTTTTCTTTAAAAAATCGATTCTATATTTTTTCAAATCAAAATTTCCTATATTTTTTTCTATCAATTGACACTTCTATAATAAAAAATTCTATCTTTTGAACGTTGACCTTTAATTTTGCAGGCATTTAGTGAGTAACTGCCTGCCAAGAAATATCTTAACAAGCCGACCCATCTTGGAATAAACTCCCTGGCCTAGTTAAGAGCGTAACAACTGTTGGACAATTCAAGGTCGAGTATGACAAATACAAAACAGATCATAATCATAAATGCCAAAGATTAATTTACATTAATAATAATTATAAATTAATATCAAGAAAAAACAGAAATATTATCTCATCAATCTAAAATTAAATTATTAAAATAAAATAAAATTTTTTTATTAGTAAAAAAACTAAGATTTATAGTTATAGTAAATGATTTTTTACAAATGAAATTTACTAAAAGGTAAAATAAATTAAATAAACTTTTTTGAATATTTATATGATATCAAAGAAAAATTACAAGTAGATTGATTATCAATATTTTTAAAAATAAATCAGATTACCAAAAAAGTTAATTATTTCGATCCAAAATTAAAGTCAATAAAATTTTTTTTTTTGATATAATCAAAATTTTATAATTAGTGAATTTAAAATTTTTCAGTTTTAAAATTTATTTATTTTTTATGGTGGTTATTCCTAAAATTAGCTTAAAATTATGTTCTTACGATTAAAATTTTTTAATAAAAATATATAATTACTTTAAATCATTCAAAATTGTTGCATGGTGCAAAGCTGTTTTTCCATCAAAATCACAAATATTTACTTTAGCACCATTTAACAGAAGTAGTTCAACTGCTGGTATACACCTCTAAATAAAATAAAATAAAATATGATTAATCTATCAGTTTTTCTTTTTGGTTTTGTCAATTTTGAGCGAAAAATTTTGACAGAACACTAAAGAAAATTATTTTTTAATAATTACACTTAGAACAGCTTTGATCAAAGGTGAATATCCATTAAGAGTTTGATTGGGATCAGAAGAAATGTTTAAATAATTATCAATGTACAAATTTTGGCGATCAATGATTGAATTTCGGTCCGCATCGAGCGCTATTGCATAGCTCATCAGTTTAATATCACCATGAGCACTAGCCAAATGAAGCAGTTCATCTTTATTTTTAATTTTAACATTAATTACATCCGATTGTTCCGTACTCTCGACATTTTCTGTACAGTCTGCTATCTTTAAAATACTCTTTTCATTGTCGAACGATTTTTGTATCTTAACAATAACATTTTTAAGTGGTCTAACAAAAATTTTGGAACCATATTTTGCTCTTATCCAACTTTCTCTGACATTGCTAAAATGATATTTTTTTACAAATTACATTTAATGGTATCGAAATATTCAAATCTAATTTTTAAAACTAGAAAGCTTGCAGACTTTTAGCCATTTTTTGGTAAGTAATGACTCAAAAGTTTTAATACGATAAGCTTATAAATTTTTCATTTAACAATTTGATATTGAATTATGTTATAAGAATAAAATTTAACTAATTTAACTAAAATTTAAAATTTAAATAATTTTTCTTTACGCAAAGACCATGAGGGATTTTCAGAATTTTTTAACCTTAAAATTACCTCCGCAAGTTTGCTTGTCCTAGCTTTTTTTATTATTATTATTATATAAAAAAATTAAAATAAATGCTTAGTCAAAATTTAGTTAATCAAATTTTTTTAAAGTTTACTGCTGCTTCCAACAGCAGTAAGTTTCAAATTGTAAAAATTAGAACTTAAATAAATTAATTAATAAACTATATTAAAAATTTTTGATTAAACATTACCTTAAACTTCATCTTGTTTTAGAATAAATTACGGATTGGTAAAATTAGAATAAAATGTTATTATGAATTTTATTTTTATTTTTAATGTTTCTAAACATTGGTGCTAAAGACTTCAGGAAGGAGGATACTGAACCACAAATAATAATGGCCGTTTTGATGTCCGCTAGGACAAATTAGTCTTACATATTAAGACGCTTTTATGTCAGAAAGTCTTTTAATTTTTTATAATAAATAAACTTTATTTCAAAGCTATAGTTTATTGCTTTTTAAAGGGCTTTATGAATTCTGGAACAAGAAAAAAAATCAAAAATTCTAAATTGAAATAACTTTTTTTCTTCAGGTCCAAAACTCGTTCTCCAAAATGTATCAGCTGATTTAAACTTTGTATCATGCAAATTATGATTATTCAAATATTTGAGAATCGTCAAAATCAAACTACAGAGTTTCTTCACAGACCTTATATTAATGAAACAAAGTTTGTATCAGCTGATACATTTTGCAGAACGAGTTGTAAAAAATCAAAGCTGTAAAATAAGGCTTACAAATTCACAATGCTTTTTATTAAAGCTGTAAAAAATGAAAAGAAAAATTTTTTTACAAAAACTGTAAAATTTTAAAAGCTAATTTTAGTTAGCTAATTTGTATTCCGGTATTATAAAAAAAGGGCTTTCTAGATTTAAAAGATTTGAATTTACTCTTTTTAGAAACCTACTTGTCGCATTTTGGAGTCGCTCGTTGAATTTTTAAGTTATCGTTTAGCTCAACTTCTTTAGTAAACATTTTTTCATAAATGCTATTGACTAGATCATTACCTAAACTCATTTGTAAGCTTAGAGTCTCATGCCCCAATTCATCTAAATTAAGAGAGCGAACTTTTGAAATGTGTACACCAAGACCTCTATGCTTTCCGGAACATTCAATGCATAAAACTGCGCCAATATTGATACTTATCTAAAATTTTCCAATTTATAATTTCTAAAGAAAAAAAAAACTCATTTATGTGATGCTTACCCATGATGGATTTGGCGCTCCGCAATCACAACAAGCTTGGTTTCCTTTCAAAGTTATCAGAAGAGAGTTTTTATTATCAAAAGTTTCAGATCTTTTCTTCAAGCTCGTGCTACTGGATGATTTTCCTGTTTCTAGTAGATTTCTGTTAGAATGGCTTTTATTTCCTGGTACAGTTAATTGATCGGAATTATTAGTTTCATTAAAAGAATTGAGTATGTCTATCGATTCTAGAAAATCATTCTGAGAAGTTGAATTTTCATCTGATTGATAGTCATTCGAACCAAATTGGCTTGATACCAAGTTATTAATGGCATCATTTATTGCTTTATCTATTGATTTTACCCACAGATTGCAATCTTTTTGAGAATCAGCTTGTAAGATATGACGACATTTTGGAGACACAATTTCGAATGTGAACCTTCGTTCACCATCGTTTACTTCTCTGACTTTGCAAACTCTTAAATCAGGCTCCATTTCGTTAACTCCTGAGTTAAAATCGCTTCTTTTCTGATAGAATAGCTTGGAGTTAAATAAAGTGAACCAGCGACGATTCCATTTTTTAAATGTGTTATGATGAGATCTTTTGTACAAATAACCAGACATAATTAAATTGGGTTGTCGCTTGGCCAAAGAGGATGCTGATGATGATGATGAGCTTCCAGAGACATCCGAAGATGAATGGTAATCCTAAAAATATATTGGAAAGTTAATAAAATTTTCATTTATTAATCATGTTAGAATTATTTCATTTTTTGCTAGTCCCTAAAATCCAGACTCGGAACAAAAAATTCTTTTCTATTGTTTTATTCATTTAAAAATAATTTTAATAACAGATTTTCTTTTAGATAAAAATTAATTTTAAAAAGTCCGACCACAGACTATTTTGAATTCGCTGTTAGTTAAAGATTCGTTAACAAAATTAATAGATTTTTTTTTTCTTTTTAATTGAATATTAAAACAGCAAAAAATAAAGTTAATTAATTGGAATGTTCAAATGGCAGTAAAATTTTATTTGACTAATTTCTTGGAAATATTAAGGGTTAAAAACGTGATTTATATCTATTCTGATTAATAAAAAACATTTTTTAAACCTTGCTTCTTGTCTGCTTTTCTAATTCTGTTTTTTAAATATATTTTTTTTATAAGTCCTATTAAAAAACGGAGCAAACATGATAAAATTTGATTCATTTTAAATAAAAATTAAAAAATTTTAAATTTTAACTTTTTACTTCCGTATTTTAGTATTTCAAAATTTTTGGCAATTTTTCGTTTCCTTTTTCAGCATTTTAGAGATAAATGTATTTTTTTAATGAAAAATTACACTACTAAATTTAGCATTTTTAACACTTTTTTCAAATTTTAAATTTATTTTGGGTTTTGTGAATCTTTTAAATTAAATTTTTTAAAAAAAGTTTAAAATAAATCAAGACAAAATAACATTTAAATAAAAGTGAATTAGTTGACAAACCTAGAGTCAAAACTTCACCTTTACACTTTAGGACATATTCTAAAATAAATTTTAATTAAAAATTCAAATTTAAAAAAATGATTTTTTTTAAAGTCTAATTAGAGTCTGTATAGGACAATCTTTCAGACGAGTTTCATGGCTGAAATAGTTCAGAAAAAAAATCAAAAATTACCATTAACTCAACTGAATTATTCAATACTAATTAAACTATTAAACTCAAATAGAAATCTGCTATGAATAATTATATCAAACTTCAGTAAAAAATTTCCAAATTCGTATTTTTTTTGAATATTTTATAAATAGAAATATTATTTTAAAAACTATGACTAAAAGAATTTTAATTATTATTCGAAAATAATTTCAATATTTTTTTATAATATCTTGAGAAAATGAATTATACCTTTGAGAATTTTAAAGAATAATATTCAAAAGCCTACAAAAAATTGATAAAACAGTGCACCAAATCGTAATCATGCCTTAATTTCACTTATTAAACTTCAAATAACTAATCTTTAATTTTTGTAAAATATAAAAAATTATATTTATATAAGATTAAGACCAAAAATAAGTTTTTAAACGTTCTAAGCTGTTTAAGGGAATTGACTTAACTAAAAATAAATAAAATAAATAGAATTAAGATTTTGAATAGTTTAAAGAGAAAAATATTATTTTTATTATAAATTTATTTACATTATTTCTAAAGCTAAGCTAATTTTTTACTTAGTATATTTACATTTAACTTACATTTAAACGGAGGATACCATGTTGATGTTCCATTAGTTCCATACATTTCTGCTCATTTTCATTCATTAAGCTGAGATTCGTGGAAATTTCGGCAAGTTCGCTGTCATGCTCATAGACTAGTACATTACCATACTGATAGAATGATTTCAATGACTGGGAATAAAGTTGAATCTTTAAAAAAATTTAAAAAAAATTTAAACAATAAATGATATCTAATAAGTTACTATGTTTAGAATAGAATGACTCCTGACCAAATAAAATCTATTTATTTGGCATATATACTCTAGACCATTTTGGCCGTATGTTTTCTTTACTCCATTCAAATTTTTCTCCATTTCTTCGCATATTTGCGGCTTATTCTTAAAAGCTTCGGCATTTTTGTTATAAGCTGTATCTAATTCTTGACTTATTTTCTCAAATTGCTTACGCTGTTCTTTCAATTGTTTGATGTCACTTTTAATTAAGAAATTTCGAATAAAATTTTCAAAAATTTAGACAACTGATACTTTTCCAAAAATTTGTTGACTTTTTCCGAAATCGACTTGAAAGATTCACTGAGAAAATTCTGCAATATTAATTTATTAAAAATTTATAAATTTAAAAAACTTAAATATTATTTAAAATTTTTCAAATATTTAAAAAATTAAAAACAAATTGTTTGCATTTTTTCAAACAAAATCTTCTAAAATTTACCTCTTCGCAATGTCTCGAATCCTTTAATAGCGAGCAAAAATTGTCTATTTTTCGGCGCGTAAAACCTTCATCTTTTTCACTCAACAAATTTCCTAAATCTTGAATAGACTCAATCATTTTCCTTTATAAAACTTAAATAATTTCTTTTTAAAAAGACCAACTCTTATGCCAACTTATACGAATCAAGATAACGGAGGCCATCAGCATGAAAAGCAATACTGTTTTCATAAATCTAAAAATATAAATTTTAACTTTTGAATTTTTTTCATCGGTCTTACTTTTTTGTATGTATTTTCGTAATTTTCCAGATCGTTTTCGGCAAATGACAAATTTCGCCTAAATAGAGGCGAGTCCTTTAAACATTCGTTAAAATCCAACTTGACTCCCATTTTAGTGTTATTGTATAATTTATGAAAACTGTTTTGAAATTTTATATCATTTTAATCTAATCAAAGATACAAGTACTGTTCAAGATAAATCATTTAGTTGAATTACGCCAAAAACTGCTTAAAATTCTACATTTTTAAATCAAGCCTTTTGAATGCATAATTTTTCTATCTTACATAATACTTGCCAAATTACAATCTTGGCTTTGCGATTTATTTTCTTATTTATTACAAACCAGCGATTAGACTAATTAAATGAGAGTATACCTTAAATTGTACTCGAAATTTACCGTAGTCATCGAGAGAAAGTTTGAAAATTTTAAACAAGTTTAATGATTCATAGAATTATTTGGAACTAAGAAAAATAAATTTTATACTTTTTATAAATTTTAATTTATTCATCGCCTTTTTATTTGATTTTCTTCTACTGAAGTCGATTTTGGATAAAATTATTAAAATTTGAATTTTAAATTTAAAAATTCAATCAGAAAAATATTTCAGAACAAATTTAACTTATCGTAATCTTCAATCTTTAAATGAAAATTATCCTTTTGAACGCAAAACAAACTGAAAAATATTCAAATAAACAATTTATTGAACTTTAGTTTTCTATTTATTTGATGATAAAAAAAGTGGTGGCGGATTGATACAAAGATTTAGTGAATTTTATCTATGCTAACCAAATCTAGACAAACATTAATAAATTATTTAATAAATTTGGTTTATAGCAAAATTTCATTTTTCATATCACTAGCCATTTATTAAAAATAAACTAGATAAGATTTTTCCAGACTAGATTTTGCATTTAATTTTATTCTAAACAAAGATACTTGATTAATAGTGCTCGAAACTCTAGAATATATCATCTGGTAAAATTTCATTGTTGAGCTATCAAAAATTTGTTAAATGCAAGACAGATAAAAGCTGAGATAAAATAATCTAATTAAGTATCTAAAAATTGAATATTAAGCATTTTTCGATTTCGTCATAAATCTTAATTATATTCGTAAAATGAGATCATCCTTAATTAATACGACTCAAAAATAGAAATTTTAAATTATTCATTTTTATTTAAATGACCGAGAGAAACAAATTAGTGAAAAGCATATTTCAACATTTATGAAAATATAATTTGAAATTAATTTCAGCTCAACGATTCCATTTAATTATGTTTAGACGAGCAAACATAACTATTTACCCCAATCTAAATATTATTTTTGGAGATTTTAAAAAATATTCAAAATAATTTTTTGGGAGAAAAAATTCGCTGAAAAATAGATTAATTAGTATTTAAGGAATTTATGAAAACGAATAATAAATTTCCTTTTTTTATCAATAAGTATTTATTTGGATCGTTTTTGAACTTTAGTTTCTTAAAATACTTTGATTAAATAAATATCGAATAGAAATATTCTAATAAATTTAAATCCTCTTTTTAACACAAGCTTTTGATAATTTAAAAAAGAAGTTTAAGTAAAAAAAAAGTTTTTCAATTTTTTTAAAATATTTAATCGGTTCTTTTTTAATTTAGTTTACATGACTTTAAATCTTATCCTTTATCCCTCAATTGTTGCTTTCCATTTAATCCAAAAAAATCTACTTTCAAATAGCTCAAGACCATAGTCTATAGTCTAAAATTAAATGAAAAATAACAAAAATTCTCTTTTAAATGAGCATAAATTCATGATTTTTAATAATTTTTTAATAATTAGCATTGAGGCAGGTTTTTAATGCTATTTTGTTTTATTATATATTAATTAGACTAATAAAATTATCTGATTTTTACAATTGTTACCAGATTTTGCTCTTTTATTTCATTAGATAAATTAAAATTAATTTCTTTTTGAATTTTTTTTTCCTGTTTATTTTTTGTTTGATTATCATTATTTTTTGAAAAATAATTTTTTCTTGATATCTCAACTTCTAAATTTTCAAAATTTAATGTGTTAAGGCATTTAATTTATTAAAATAAAATTTCAAGCGTATAAATGTTTATTTTTTGTAAAATGCCATCTAAGTTAATTAGTTTTTCAGGAAGCATAAATAATCCAAGAAAATATGTTTTATAGAAGATTTTTTTTATTTTTATTTTGAAATTTTTTAGCACGATTAAAAACGATACCATAGAATTCGTTTAGTTATCCAAATCAAAATTCAAAAATAAACTTAAATATTTGTAATACACCCTACGTATCACTTGATCATCAGCTTCTCAACTGATGATCAAGTGATACGTACCATTTATTCTCAGTAAGTTACCTGATGTGCAAACGTATACGTATTCAGTATCACGATTACGATTGTTTGACTCTGGTTCTTCCATTTCTTCTGCTAAGTATGATTTCTTCGGGTTGCTCCATTTTCCTTTGTTCTGATTCCTTCCATAATTTGATTTGTTATTGTTCTCGCCGCTAAACAATTTCACTTTGCAATCTGCTTTAATGTGACCTGGTTTTTTACATCTGTAACAGACAGGGATTTTACCTCTATCATCTGTTTTATTATTTAAGTTTTTTCCTCTATCAACTTCTTTCTCTCTTAAGTTATAGAATGATTTTAAGCGCTTCTTATAATTGTTTCTTGAATAATAAACGGGTACTGGCTTATTAACACTCCACGTACTCCTACTGAATATCCTAGCTTGAGTTATAGCATCGTCAAGTGTCTTGACATTTTTGCTTTCCAACTCAGCTCTAACGCGGGGGTCAACCGCGTCAAAAAACATCCAAACCAACTCGAACTCATCTATTTTTTCGATTTTGTTGGCAATTTGCTGGAATTTCAGAACATTTTCCTCATAATTCACGTTCAATTTGATTGCCTTAAATTCGGATCTTTAAGTTCTTTGGACATCGTCTGGCTTATAAGTGGCCAACAGGTGAGATTTCAACTCAACCCATGTCAGGTTTTCTTTCTTTTTCTTAAGATTCCTGACCAATTGCAAAGCATTACCTCTTAAAAATTTGTTAACTGCAGTGACTAATCTATTTTTATCAATTCCCTGGTCTTCCGCCTCTGTTTCGACAAGGTAGATCCATTCCTCAATTTTATCTTTGTCGTTTCCATATAGTTTCGGGATATCATCCATCTTAAACTGTGGACGTCTATTGAAAACCCTATTTTCCATTGGTGACATGTCTGGTTCAATAATTTGCTCTTGTTGATGAGTACTTTCCGTTGTAGTTGATAAGCTTGATTGGGGTGTCGATTTATTTTGATGGCTTGCATCTGGTTGTTCCTTTTTCTTTGCTACAAGTACCGCTCTTTGAGTCAGAAGACTAATTAAAAGTTTCTTAGGAGCCTTAGTAGCCGTTATTTTCTCCAACCAATCAGCTTGTTCTACTTCTGAGCCATTTACTAATGTTCCATTTTCCTCAAGGTAGTGAAAATCGGTTTCCAAGTGGTTCTGAGCTTTTACCATGTGAACAAGTGCCTGAACGGGCAAACTTTCGCAATATTCCATGGATATTGGCAATGAAAAGAAACTCATTGTGGACATTTTTACTTATCGCTGCTACCAAGATGTAAGGCGGGTTAATGAATGATAAAACAAGTATACTTTTGAATAGTTTATTAAATAATTGTTGAGCTCTAACAATTTATATAATTAGTGTAATCCCTAAAAATATCTCTCCAAGCACTGAGAATGGAATCATTATTTATACCCATGAGTTCGTGTCAAGAACACGGGCTTATAATTAAGACAAGATGTGAGCTATAATATAAATGTTTATATCAGCATCTAGAAGCGTCTATCTTCTGAGATACGTGACAATTGTATTAATTCTTTCTTATCATTGCGCATAAGTTGAGAAGCTGATGATCAAGTGATACGTAGGGTGTATTACATATTAAGTGAATTAAAAAAATTTAAAAGGAAAAATAAAAAAAAATAAAACAGTTGAAAAAAAAGTCTTTTTTAAATATTTTTATTTAAAAATTTAGGTTTTTCTATTTCTAATTAGAACATTCATTATTTAAAGTGCCAACATCTTAATTACATTAGATAGTTTAAATTAATTTTTTTATTTATAATTTTTATGATTAAATATTTGAGTTTATTTTAATTTTGTGGATCTAAATTTCTTATTTTTAAATTTTCCAAAACTTTATACTTTAGCTTTAATTTCATTATATATTAATTTTTTTCTCATTTAAATATGTTTATATAATCAAAAGTTAATTAACAAGAGGACCATAAAGAGTTCTCGAAACTGCCCTGAAGTCGGACTTTTAGATTATTTTCAAATATTTAAAAATATCCTAATTGTTAGTTATACTTATTAAAAAAATAAAAAACATCAAAATAAAATATATCCAGTTCAGTTACCAAGCTATCAATTAAATTTTTAACTAAAATTAAAAATAAAACTATCAAGAAGTGAAGTGTTAACTTCAATCTTCATGCAGCTAATTGTATCATTAAATTTTTAAAAAGCATTCAAGAGCTTGAGTTTTAAATAAATAGTATATTTAATTAATTCATGATGATAAAAAATATATTAAAAAACAAAAGGATTTAAAAGATACCGAAAAAAATTTTAAGTTTGCTTTCATTACTCATAGACAATTTTTTTGTTATTTTTTTAATTAAAATTTTGAAAGGCTTCTTAATAAATGTTTAAAAATAGAGACATATGTATACTTTAAAATAAAAATGAACAAAATTTTAGGCTTTTATATTTTAAAATTCCTTTTGACGAACATTTTTATTTATTTTTATATATTAAGAGATTTCATTAAGAAATAAAATAAAAAACCCAAATTTAACAGGTAATCTGAAATAAATTTTTTTAGTTTGATTTTTCAGGTTTCAAAAGATAAATAATTTTAGAATAATGAAAAAAATTATTTTCAATTTTATTTTTATTAAAATCTCACCTTAAACTCAAATTATTTTTCTGAGAGAAACCATCAATTCAAAAATAAAATTCTTCTTTCCATGCAAACTATAATTGAAAATAATGAAAATGAATTTTTTTAAAATTTGAAACGTTTTTCTTCAGCAATCGTTTTTTTATATTTTAATAGCGATAATTAGCTTAAATTCGTTATAAAGGGTCTTAAAGTCAAAATAAAAAAACAAAACTTAGGGTTGACTGAGATTTAAACTTGAATAATTTAATAAAAAGCTTAAAAAAATAATTAAAGGGAAACAATTTTTATTCTGGCAATAAAGAACAACAAAAAAGCGATAACCATGGTTATAGTTTAACATTGTATTTTGGTTACATAATTAAAAAACAGTTAATAAAGAGTCTAAATAGAGATCAACAAAAAAATGTAAAAACAGATCATTAGTAGCAAAGTTTTTTATTTTTTATAAAAGACAAGCGTCTTTTCATATTTTGACATACTTTGTTCTACTTAAGAAAAAAATTTTAATTTTTTTTAAATTCAAGATTTACTTTCAATTGATTGTAAAGAAGTTTATTAATGTAACAAGTTGAACCAAACACTTGATTGTTCGAAGCAAATAATTTACTAAATCTAGTATTGAGACAACTTATGGTAGCAGTCTTAAGAGAGAATTTTTGTAAATTAAAATTGAGCAAATAATTGAAAAAAAAAATTATTTAAATTGTGATTATTTTAGCTTCAAATTGTTTTATAACAAGCTTTTAAAACAAGTCAATATATCTGTTATTTAAATTTAAAAAAAACAGCAACGAACAACCAAAATTGAAAAAATTAGCAATAAAAATTTAATTACTTTTTTTAAATTCAACATTAATTTACCTTGAATTAACAAAAAGCTCACAAGTAATAAGGTCTAAAAATTAGTTTTGCTCAATTTATCCAAACAATTTATTCAATTCAGAGTTGATTTCGTTGTTAATATTAAAGTTTTAAGCTTTAGCATTTAATTTTTTTTTAAACCTATTTGTTCTTAAAATATTTAAAGTATCGTTTAAAGGAAGCAAATATTGCTTTTCCAAAAATTAATATCAAATAAAAATTTCTAATAAGAAACAATGGATTTTAATTTAGAAATATGAAAAATTTGTAAATTTTTTCAAATATTTTTTTGCAAAATGAACAAAGTCAGTTCTCCTAGGAAAAAACAAAATTCCAGTTCCAACGTCCAGGACGACAAAAATCAAGCGTTTAAGCTAATCAAGGAACTGCTGATTAACAAAAATTTGGAACAAAAAAGACCACAATTTCAAGATGCAGAAATTTCACCAATTGATCTTACAATTACCAGACATATTAGAAAGTAAATTAATTTCGTAAAAAATCAGTTAATAAGAAAGATTTTATTTAGAAGTGTTAAAACACCTAATAGTAAGACCCCTAGCAAAACTCCGATAAGAGACTTTGACGAGCACAGAGTTGACCAGCATAAGAAAAAATCATTTTATAAAACCGAAACAAATTTGAATTTTCATCGTAAAAGCTTGGGTAATAATAGTAATAGAGTAGACTATGTCAAGAGTTTAGTAAATAGTACGGACTCGTCCAGCTCAATGGAAACAAATGCCAACAAAGAATTGGATGACATCTATAACCAGATGCCGTCATTGATTCCGAGCGTGGTAAAGAAAAAAGAATCAGACATTAAAAGCAAGCCAACTTTGTATTACAACTATAGACAATGCGGATTCAAATACGAGGTTAAAATAATTAAAATCTTAAAAAATTATTAATTTGTTTAAATAAATAAAATTGAAGGATATTACGGGATCAAAGTATGGCAACTGTTTTAAGGTGAATGTAGGCGCACCAAGAAATTGGTTAAAATCTAAGTTTCAAAATCGCTATTTGAATGAAAATTATATGATAGCTAATTAACTTTTTATTAAATTTCTTAGTAACGCTATAGCGAAGACTTTATTTTTGGTCAAATTTTTTCATAAACGATGTTTTTTTTGCGCCATTTAAGAATCAGATCTTTAATTAAATCGAACATGTAATTTGGCTTTGTGTACAATTGTTTATAAATAGAATCATCGAGTTCAACATTATTTGCATTTGGATGCAAATTTTTTTTCAAATATTCAGTGCTTTTTTTCCATGTCTTAAAATAAATTATTTTTTTTGTTCGCTTGGAAATGATTTATTTTATTTAACTTACATTTCTGAAAGAATTCAAACGTTTCGAGTTGGATTCGAACAGATCCGATGAAACGAACATGTCGTCATTTTTTCCAGTTAAAATGGTCATTGATACATTTTGTGGAAATTGTTTTATGCTCCAAATTAACTTCATTTGATCAAATGTTTCATTGAGATTTATAAATTCGTCAACTAAAGAAAACAGATGCTTCGGGTTGCTCATTAAAAATTTCTGGGAATTTTTTTTTATAATTATTTTAATATTAAATTTTCGGAAATTTTTTTTTTTTTACTTGTCTATTGATTATGTCCTGAGGTAATTTTTCATAATTTATCTGAGGCTTTAAAACATTAGCCATTATCAAAAATCGATTCAAACCGATCAATGATCCAATCGCATAACTGTACCATTTTGGAACCATATTTTCATACCTATTTTTTTGAGATAAATAAAATTCAATTAAAAAATAATTACTAATTTACCAAAATTTTTTCCAGTCGCCATTGTCTTCATCAAATAAAGTCTCTACTAAGGGGTTTATCATTACAATGTGGCTGATATCACTTTAAAAAAAAATGTTCAGCCTTTCTACTCTCAAACCCACAAATTTTTTTCTTAATTTTTTATACTATTTCCTTTGACTTTCATTTGTCAAGTGACAAAATATGTTAAATTATTTTTTAGGTTTTATTTTAAAATTTTTAATTATTAAAAGGATTTTTAAACCAGAGTTATCTCTAATTAAGAAATTTAAATCTTTTTAATAAGTTTTTGATTCAGATTATTAAAACTATATAAAAAATCTAATGAAAATAATTTTTGGAAAAAAGAATACATGCTCTATCTATGCGAACTTTCATTTGATTAATTAATAAGAAATTTAGTTAAAAATAACAAAACTGAACCAAACAAAATGTGCAACAAAATACTCGATGTTACTCGAAAAGTTAAATCAGTCAGGTAATAGATAGAAAAATTATTTGAACGTCATGAAAATAGTTATTTAATATGTAAAGGTAAAGTATTTCCTTCGATTGATCAAAGGGAAAACATTTTAGTTCAATCTATCCAAAAAGAGCCATTTATTGCTTTCTGACTGTTGCTATAGTTTTTAAATTTAAAATATAAAACCAATTAAATATAATTAATATATACAATGTAAATATAAATAATTAATTAAAAAGATGTATTTAAATGTATTAATGGTAAGTTGTCTGAGAACATAAATTAATGTTTAATTTTAATGTTTAATTAATTTTTATTTGTTTAATTAACACTTAACATAATTTAAAAAAATATATATATCCATATTTAATTCAATATAATTAATTGAAACTTCAATTCGATTCTTGATTTTTTCTAATAGCTTAGGTTCCTTTTTTTTCCCAGTTTCGAAGTCTTTGAAGATGACTTGACTAGTGATAATTTTCAAATTAAACTTGAATTTGGACTTGAATTATTCGAAAGTGGAAATAAATAATTTAAAAGCTTTTTTTTCAGAAAAGCAGACTGGAAAAAAATTTAACCATCTTTTTGATGCTATTCCATTTTCAGATTCCGATTTTACAACTGATAGAAATAATTAAGACCAAACTTTATCATTAGTTAAAAAATTAAAATAAAAAATAAAAAAATCAAGAGTGAGTGTAAGAAACTAACAGTCTCATTTCACATACTAACTTTCATAAACTTTAAAATATTTTCTTTAACTCAATTTATCCTTTAACACATGATACACCCTCATAAATCTCCGTATGTTTTCTTGAAAATCAAAAATTGATACAATCAAAGACATGTTTTAAAAAACTCTTTATAAGATATGTACTGTTCATATAAAACTTTTTTTTCTACAAAAATGAGTTAATTATATCACTCATAAAGGACTATGAGTATGTTTTTGTTGAGAGTTCAAGAGATCCAGAAAATAGTCTCAATTTTTGTCTACGAATTTCCACATGACTGACTTGAAACAGCTAAAATTTTCAATTTATAAAAGTTCCCCTTACTTAATACTATTATTATTATTTTATATATATACTTTTTTTAATTTATATAATAAGTAATCTGTCCAGTCCTAATACCTTCCCTTAATCGGGGCTACGTTCCGAACCCCATGTTTTCTCCCTTTTTGTTTAAAGAAAACTTACTAATTTTACTTAACTTACTTACTAATTGATGATTAAAAAAAGAGATATATGAACAAAATGAATAAATTGAAAAAGATTAAAAAATAATAGAAAAATGATCAATTAAAATATTTTTATTTTTTATTTTAAAAAATTGAAATAAATTAAGTGATATGATTTTAATAGGATTTTACTTAATACGTGTTAGACATTGTCAATGTTTAAGAGGGCATAAAACAAATTCAAAGGAGAGAAAAAAAAAGACGAAATAATTTCTTCTTAAAAAGGATATCTAGCACTAGGAGACGAGTTCCAAAAACTATGGCTAATGAAAATAATTTGAGTGCTTTTAAAGGAGCTAATAAAGTCTTTTGCACTATTTAAACTTTAATTTTTGTTTTTAGCCAATTTAATCCTACTATTAATAAAATTATTCATCGGGAATTGAGTGTGTGGTAGTGGTAGGTAGACCATATAAAATAATTAATTTTGGAAATTTAAGATTTAATTTTTAAAATTTTTTATAAACCATCCTGTAAAAAAATATATATTTTAATTACTCTTGATAAATTTGTGTATAAAATCTGGCAATCATAGCACCCAATTCAGATCCAACAAACATAAGTGGCCTTTCCTGCTGACTCGATGATGTTAAAAGTCTTCTTAAATCTTCGGCCATTCTAATGCAATTTTTAGTTCATGTTTTATAGTTTCTAAGAGTTACCTTTCAATTGTAAATTCTTGTCCACGCTGAATTTTAGCCCTAGGTAATTTTTCAGAATCATTTTGAGGTATTTCAAAAGGTCTTTCACTTAAGCCGATTCCAGCCCTATCATAAACACAAACTTTAGTTAGCTCAGACAATTTTTCTTGCAGAAGCAGCCATAAATCAGAGTTTAATCCAATGGGGCCATCAAAGACAACTTAATTAAATTTGTATAGCAACTACGACTTAAAGTTTTTCTAAATACCAGTTGGTAAGCCTTTGCCTTTACAACTAAGAAATAATTTTTGACTTGAGCCGACATCATAAGGAAGACCATGGGAGCTCATGTATGGAGACTCTCTGTTCAAAGCTGCATAGTTGAGCAATGGAGGTATAATACAAAACAAACTTCCATATTTAATAACATTTAAAAATAATGAAACAAATCGATTTGAAAAGAAATCTTTAATGAAAGTCATGCTAAAAAAAAGGAAAATAAAAAAAATTCTCTCTGTAAAAAGTAGTAGACTTCGATTTCTACAATAAATGTGAAAAAATTTACTCAAAATTCTAAAATAATCATACAAAATATTTATTTCGAATTAATTGAATAAAAAAAATTAATAATTAAAAATAAGCTTTAGATCAAAATTGAAGTTAATTCAGGTTTAATTCTATTTTCTTTAGACTTTGGTTCAAGAGCAAAAGGATTCTCACAAGCATAGAATGATTGAAGTAATTTAACTGACAAATCTTCACAAATTCCTCTGATTATTTTAATATCTTGGCCATAGTTGAGGTCATTATTTGACGATGATATATCTAATACACTTCCGCATCCTCCAAATCTTTCATTGCTGCATCCATAAACACAATTGTTAAGATAAACTCGTCTGAGAGCGCTGGCACACATTATGCATGGCTCACACGTAACATACAAGATGGATTTTGATAAGACAGTCTTCCAATCTTGACCATTTGTCTCACACCATTCAAATGCTTCATCAATTGCTTGAAATTCAGCATGTCGAGTGGGATTTTTTAAAGCATTTGTCAAATTATGACCTTTGCCAATTATTAGTTCATTTTCATTAACAATAACACAACCGACAGGAACTTCTTTCAAATCTAAAGCTTTTTTTGCAGTGTTTAATGCTTCTTTCATCCATTTTGTATGATTAAATGTGTTCATTGTTACTTAGATATCTAATTGTCTTGACTAAATCGATCTGAAGAAGGATTAAATGGTTGAGGGTTGTACATAAATCGAGTCTCAGATTCGTTTAAATTGGACTGGTTGGATTGAGATTCCCCAACAATTGTGTTGATGGTTGAGTTAGCTGCGTTGTTTCTGGTGGCTAATGAAGCAGAATCTAATGGAGAATCAGTAGTTTGGTTTAAGTCGAATTTTTTTCCCAAAACCAGAAGTTGCTTTAGTTAAAAAAAGCCAAATTTTATTTAAAGATTTTAACGAATATTAAATTTATACCTGATTTATTTGTGGTGTTTTTGTAAATAAATCGTCTAATTCTTTTGTGTCGTCTAAGGTAACTTCGATTCTGGTTAGCTTACGGCGGATCATTTAAATTCTTTCTATATTTTTATAAATTTTTTTGATTTAAAAAATGTTTCAAATTTATAAGTTTTATTTTTTTTAATTTTTACAATCAAGCAAATATAACTTAGATAAACACTTAAAAATAGTATATACATGGATTTTAATTTGTCTTGTTTTTAGAAAATTCAAGAGGAGAGTTAATTTAAGAAATTTTTAAGAATAAATTCTAAGATTTTTAAATTTAAATTTTGATTGAAAATTTTGAACTTCAAAAAGAATTTCCCTTAATAAATTGCAAATGTTTAAAAATAATAATCAAATTCAAAAGTTTTTAATTAAAAAAATTTTCAAAAATAAAGACAACAAGGTTTAACCCGTTGCTCCGCTGCCGGAATAATAATAATAAAAATGGAGATTAATTGAAAAATTTTATTATTATATAGAAAAATTTTAATTAGAACTGATGTTATAAAATTTTTTTATATATATAGATTAAATAATTAAATAAATATTTCTGTATAAACAACATTTCTTGTAAGAAAAACCTTTTCAGGTAGTACTGCGCAAATATTATTTATTGAAGACACTCTTGACAAAGCTACGTATAATTGACCATGCGTAAAAACTGGTTCAGATAAATAAATACCAACAAATTTTAAGGTTTGCCCTTGAGATTTGTTAATAGAAATCGCAAAAGCAGGTCTTATAGGAAATTGAATTCTTTTAAAATCAAATGGTAATCCAGAATCGCTTGGTATCAAAGGCATTTTTGGAATATATACTGATTTTCCCTTAAACTCTCCTATGGCTATTTTGGCATGAATGATTTTATCATATAGATTTTGAATAATTAGTCTGGTACCATTAAACCATCGTTAGGGGAAATATTTCGCATTAAAATAATTGGTTGTCCAATTTTAAGTCTCAATTTATTTGGTGGCAATCCTGATATATTAAGTGTGTTAAGAAATTCGGTGGGATAAAGCGCTGTATCTGAATCAGTAATTAAGGTATCGATCGATAAATATTCTTTGCAATCACCTTTAATAAAATCAATAGTTTGATAGTTTGATTAAAATATAGTTTATAAAGTTTAAAACCTTTAAAAAGATCAGTTGCTAGATTGTTGATAATTTCAACATCGTTAATTTTGGGACAGAGAATCGCTCTATTTATTAAAAATTCTTCATCAATTCTGTTAATAAATAAAATTCTAATTTAAATTATTTAAATAAAAATTTTTGATTTTTGTTTACTCAGTTGAAAAATTTTGATAAACATGCTTAATTAAATCGATAGGTCCGAAATGATTTGTTATTTTAGTCGGTAATTCAATAAGATCACTTATGCCACTTTCGTCATTAAACATTTTTTCTCTGCCTTCTCCAATTCTTAATAAAAAATTCGAAAATTCTTCAGCCTCTTTTGAGTCATTGTCGTTGCCGTTTTTAACTCTCATATTTATTGTTAATTTTAATTTTTGGACTTATTTCCAGAAATATGCTCTATTAATAGAGGCTGCTACAATCTCAGCACTATTAGCTTTTCGAACAACTGCCAAAATTTGACTAAAGTCACCTCCAAAGACAATTACTTTATTTCCAAACAGAATGTTGGCATTTTCTGGATTAATTTCTTTCATTATGTCTCGTAAGGTTCTATCAAGAGCTTCCAAAGAATATCGGTTAATTTTATTAGAATAACCACAAAAATAAAAAAATACATAAAAATATAAAAAAAACACTTTTTTTATTTTTTGACACCAATTTGATTAAAAAGACAATAAATTAAAAAAAAAAAACTTTTTTTTACTTGTGACACTAAATTTTTTAATTTTTCCCACATTTGTTTGGAAAATCCCAGTAGCGTTTTTTCTTCATTTGCGCGCCACATTGATCACACAATTTTGTTTGTTTGACAATTACTTCTACATTGTTTGCCTCCAATCTTGCTCTTTTTGAAACTGGTTCCTCTTCTTCAGACTCACTAGACTCGATACCTTTTGGAACAGCGTTAAAAGCTTGTGTTTCATTCGGTTGTTTTTTCAGTGCGCTTTTCAGTGAAATTTCGGGGTATTCTATTTAAGTTTTGTGGTATCGTTTTTAATGGCCCTTATATATATATAAGAATAATTAAAAAATAGCTGCTACCAAGGATAAGGTAGACAAAAAATAAACAGAAAAGATTTTCTAGTAAATCCTAATAGATAAAGATTATCCAAGTAAATTCTATTTCTAATTCTATTTTAAATATAAAAGTAAATAAGGTTTTTCTCTTTTATATATTAGTCCACTATAATACATAAATTAGCTCTTTTTCGGTAAAATTTTGACTCGAAAATAATAAAAATAAAGATATAGATAAATAATAAGATATATTCTGTTAAGCATTCAATCCATAAATATTTTTGTGAATTCATGATCACTTTTTTTGTATATTTTGATCAAACAAATGTCCGATTTCATTGTGAAATTAAAATTTAATTAGAATATTTTATTAATGTTGAGAGTGTAAAATTATTAGAAATTTTAGCTGTAATTTTTATTCAGTATTAAAATAAAACAACTGAAGCATTTGTTGTTAGGACGCTTTATTTTCTGGCTGGCAAAAATTTGTTAAATTTTCAGAAAAATTTTGAGTTATCTTTGCAATCATTTTGCAAAATTTATTGTATGTAAAACCAGAGTTTTTAAAAACTCGGGCATAAAAACATTCATTTTGATGTTTTGCCAAAACATTCAATTCATTCGGAATGATGTTTTGCCAAAACATTCAATTCATTCGGAATGATGTTTTGATGATTATAGAATTAATTATCTTAGAACAAGAGATGATCTAATACAATGCAGTCTGTTCTCGATTTTGTGTTACATGATTTTGTGACAATTTGATTTTGTAGTCATAAAATATTTATAAAAAGTATACAAACCTTTAAAAAACTGACCCAAATCCTATTACTTGAACGAAGATAAGCAAATTTAAAAAATACAAAAATTATAGTCTGCGTATTTTACATGAAAGAAGAAAAATAGGTTCAAAAAGGAATGAATTCTATCTTCTAATGAAATTTTATCTTCTAATGAATTCATTCCTTTCATGTAAAATATGCAGACTATAATTTTTGTATTTTTTAAATTTGCTTATCTTCGTTCAAGTATTAGGATTTGAGTCAGTCTTTTAAAGATTTGTATACTTTTTATAAATATTTTATGACTCATCAATTGATTTTGTAGATAAATTCAAAATTTCAATTAAAAAACGATTCAAAATGACTTTTTTTGGTGCTTCTAGTAGTATATACTTGATTCTGTACAAAGGAAATATTATTTTTTTTTTAATTTAGTTAATTTAGATAGTTATTCTTATTTTTATGCTGAAAAAAAAATTATGCTCAAATTGCAAAAATTGACTTAGATTTTAGCGGCCAAGAATCGAAAAAGAGTCATTTGATACAATTATGTGAGAAGATTTATCAAAAATATTCGATTCTTTTATTAAGAAATTTGGAGAATTAAACAACTGTAATTAGGAGTATTTTATTATAGCTATTCAAAATCTTTACTCAAACAAGTCTTTAGATGAAATGGCTACTGACTTTATTACATCATTTTACGCATTTTTAGCAACATTTTATTAGATTCTACATTTGATGTAATTTTATGTAAACTTAGATTTTTATTATTTAGACATTTATGACACAGGAGCGAATTTGTGACATTTTGATTTTGTGACAGCTTTTTAGTTTGACGCGCCCTATCACAAAATCGAGAAGAAACTGTAAATCAAAAAAATATTATCAAATAAATTGGTATCATTTTATCAGATGCTTACCGGACTCAAATATAATTTTACTAAATGGCTCAGCAAATATACAAAATGAGCTGTAAAGACAAATGGTAAAGAACTGTTCGACTAGACAAAATTTCCTCACAAACAGGATTGCAACAAATTGATGAATCTGCCAAATGAATTTAAAGAAGCCAATTTAATAAATTCATTAAAAAAAAACAAATACAAAAGAAAATTCAAAAAAATTGATAACAATAGTAATAGTTAATCTCTCTTAATAAAACAACTGGAAATTGTATTATAATTTTATTACAATCAAATTTAATACTAAAAACAAAAAAAGTTAATCTATTATTTTTTTTTATATATTAAGTTCGTTGCTTGAGTTTTTTTACTTAATTCACATAAATTTATTAAATTTAGGCATTTGGAAATATCGTGCCTCAAATAAAACATACCTCAAATTTTATAAAAATTACCTATAAAAGTTAATAAATATATTAAATTAAAAAATAATTTTGTGACATGCTACCAAATCAAATAATGACATATCACTATTTAAAAGAATTTTATATAAGCTTTTACAATTTTTAATAGTTTTAAAATGTGTTCACTTTTTATTACATGTCACTAAAATTGAATTTTTATTTTTTTAAAAACAGTGCTCAATTTTGAAAAAATTAATATATCACTCAATTCGGATGATTACGTTATTTAAACGAAAACGCGGTAAAGGCAAAGTATACACACATTTCAGTGATTGCGATACGTAAGAAATGTTTCAAGAGTAACTAAAAAATAATTTTATAGCAGATAAATTATGAACGTTTACAGGGCAAAAAACAAACAAGAACGAAGGCAAAAATACTGTTATGATTTCTATTACAAGAAAGGCGGGTGCAAAGTTTCAATTTATTTTAGAGACAATGGTGAAATTAATGAAAAAGTCTTTATTTCTGACGGTAAACATACAAACTACGACGTTCAAATAACAAAAATTCAAACACATTTCAGAAGAAGTCAAGAAGGAAATAATTTATCAAGAGAATTTAGGTTTAAAGCCTAAAAATTAATAAACATATTATAAACTTAGGATTGCAACATTCTAAGTATTCGCATCGTATCTGGTACTATTTTAATGGACTTATCTATATAACCTAAAAAGTGGTGCCTCTAAAAAAACTAGTTTTAATTCGCCAGCCCTCTGATACAGTCGGTGGTTATGGTGAACCAAAGGGAATTTGTTAGAATGATAGAGAAGAAGAAGACGTTAACAAAAACTAGATCAACAAAAAGTATCAAACAATTAAAAAAAAACAAGAATTTAAAAAAAACCCAGTTCATAAATAAAAAGAAGATATTTCTATTGTGGTAATATTTGCTAATTTTTTGATTGAGATATTAAGCTTTTGCTCTTAATTTAAACAACTTGTATTATTTTTAAAATTAAATCTTTTATGAACTATATTTTCTGATGAGCTTAATAGAAAAAAATATTCTTCTAATAAATTTGATATGTTTTTTTTAATAATTGGGGTAATTTTTATTTAAATTGAGGTAAGAAAAAACTTATAGCGCTTTGTACTTCTTTCTATTTATTTAAAAATTTTGATAGGAAAAAATCTTGCAATTTTTATTTACTTATTTAAAAGTTCAAATTTAATCTTTACTAAAATCATCAATTTTAATTTTGATTCCAACTTCGGGTCTTCTGTAAGCTTCCTTTTTTCCCTTTTGCTCTTTTGATTGCTTTTCTTTTCTCATTCTATTTATTTCGGCTTCAGTAATGTTTTTCTTGTTCATATAGTCCAAATCTTCATTTGACATAAAATCTTGAGGAGAAAGACTGGTTCGATTGTCAATCGGATCAAGCACCGTAAACGTGATTAAATCTCCGTTTCCCATATTAAAAGGGCCTTGTTTAAGATTAGACCTTGTATTTTGTGCAAAATTTGAGCCTTTTTTCTTTTTTCCTTTTTGCGGCTGAGTTTCAACCATGTCTCTTAGCACGATCCACTGGTATTTTTCATAGAATCGTTTGGCTATGTGAATCCTAAATGCTTCTCCTGGTTCCAGATCGAGATACGACTTTAGAATGGAGTCCTTCAACGATGCCAATGTTGCTCCATTGTTAATATTCCAGAATATTTGCTTAAAGCTTTTACTCGAGCACAAGCGAGTCTTTAAATCAAGCCTAACACAATCGAGCAGTACAACTCCTTGATTTATTGAGTCATCTTCATCAAGTAGTTCAATTCCCAAATCGGTTTCTTGAGCTAAATGAAGTTGCCTTAAATTATGGTGCCATTCGATCAAAGCCTTTTTCTTAATAAATTTATAATTCAAATCTGACCAATCTTCTTTGGCAACACTTTTGAGAATTCGGATTCTAAAATCTATAAATTCAATTTGAGACTCAGAAAGAATATTTGAAACCAGAAGCTTCAAGTCATCCAGTTTAAGCTCATTTGATACAATTATTTCTTTGATCAGCCTAAAGTCTTTTTGTCTTTTGTCAATTAATTCGTTCAGAGCAACTTCATCTTTGTCCAGAGGTTCAATTTTTCCACAGAGCCAAAGTTTAATTTTAAAATTGTTTGGTGGTACTAAAACTCCTCTAGTTAGCTGAATTGTTTGACTATTTTTGAGCTTTGCCTGAGAGCATTTTTGATGTATATCATTTAAAACTGATTCTATATCTCCGAGCCAGTCTAGCTTACGTAAATAATAAGCACTCTCATCATTAGCATCCAAAGGTTCCAGATTTAATAGAGAGCAAATTTTTTCAGTCAGCTGACCAACTGTTTCGTTTAGATTAGTCATGATTTCAACAAAAAAGTCCCCTATACATTTGTCTGTGCAACATTTGAGAACTAAATCTCCATTCGTGTGCAGTGGAGCTTTGCCAGGGCTGAGCAAAAAAATCAATTTAGGTTCATCGATGTTAATTGCTTTTTTCAAGATTGGCTCAACTATTTCACCAACTAAGCTATCATCATACAAAGCATAGAAAAATTTTGTTTGAGTGTCTTGGATGTTAAAATTCTGCATCATGCTAACCATGTCTAAATCTTGGTCAAGCAAAAATCTTAAATGAAATTGGTCTAAAGATGCTCCATTTTCAAATGAAGAAATGGCCATAATACGCATATTTTTTACCGTATCTGACTCTTCAATGGACAATTCACAACTCGGAATAAATCCTGATTTTAGCTCATCTTCTGATAACAAAAAATTAATGACATTTACCTTAATTAATTTATTTGAAAATTGAGCGGTATTAAGGGAGCTTAAATCCATTTTTTTTTCAAAAAGCTGATTTATTATTTCTTCAGATTCAACTGCTATGGTATCTCCATTGTGGACATCAAGTTCTCTGAGTGACCTATGATCGTAATTGGATTGATCGAGCAAAATAGTTTCTGTTCGATTTTCGTTTTGATTAATGATCGAACTAGGTCTTGATTTAATCAAATTAAAAGTAAACGACTGGCATGACAAATTCTGTAATTCTTCATCAGTCAAGTCAAGCTGATGGTTTGATTGAATATTTAGTAAATAAGATCCCAGTTCTTGCTTTACCTGTTTTAACATTGTGCTACATGTAAATAAAAAAGATTTTTGTTTTATGTCAAAAGTTTGATCATAGTATTTGAACCAAATCGAAATTGGCATAAATTCCTCACCTACGGGCAATCTATCCAAATGTTTAGATATTATTAGCAACAAATTTTTATGATCATGGCTGAAGATGTTTGACATCAATTCGGATGGGTCGGATAGAATCTTTTTGACGTAAAAAATAGGCTCGGATAAGCCTTGGACACGCTCGACTAGTAACCAGTTAAAAGGAACTTCATCGAACAAAATTTCCAAGCACTTTTCTTTGCGTTCTTGAATTTCTTGATCTATTTTTTCTGAATCATTATGTTCCGTGCAAAATCTTGTTAAAAGTTCTTTCAAGTTTTCCACAATGTCAAATCTTTTATCACAAAAGATACCGAAACTTTTTTCCTGGTATTTTTTTTTTAAATAGAGAATATTTTTTTCGGCATAAAAATCTGTTTCTAGATAACATTCTATTTTGATTGAGTTCAAGCTTTTTTCGTATTCTTGGCGCATATCTTGCAGTCGATTATTCTCATTATCGATTTCTGATTTTAGCCAATTTGGTAGCGTTGTGAGCATATTTTTGGAAGACTTGGAAAGCGATTTTTTACGGTAGAATAGCATGTAAGCTGATTCTTTACCTTCAAACTGATTCTTTATTTTAGATGTACAAATAGGTGTTATTCTTGCGTCATCAAAGTCATACCAATGATAATCGACATTCAACTCAGCAATCTCTTCATCAGAAAATTTGAGCTTTTTCTTAGCTTCCTCCTTGTGAATTTAAAAATATTTTTTTTATTAATTATTCTATTATACTTATGGCATAGTTTTTCGTCAGTAGATAAATAATTTTTTTCTGGCAGATAATTTTAATTAAAAAAAGGAGATAAAATAAATAGAGGATCATTCATTTTAGTAATAAGATAAAAAAAACATTCTGTAGATAATTTAATTCAAAGTAAGACAACCCTTTAATGTTGTAGGCAATTATTATAAAAGTGTTAATATGAGAGTACTTATCGAGATAGATTGAGTTTTAAACCATTTTGTTTAAAGTAGTGAGAGACTTGTTGCAGAATTGGTCTCTTGATGAAGACGCGGACTTTTCAACGACAAAGAAATTTTAAGTTAAATTGGCAAAAGAAAAAAGAAATGAAAAAAAAGATGGTGTTCGGAATGATTGTGATGAGTTATTGTAATGGAATAGAAAATTCATTAATATTAAAATCGATTCGGAAAATTGGGAACCAAGCACTAGTTTATGATATTGTCGTAGCAAGATTAACTATAAAGAGAAGTACGATTGCTCCGATTAAAAGGCAGCTACACAATCAAATTCATCACGAAGCTCAATAAGAGGTTTCAAGTTGGGTCCAAAGTGTAAATTAGTCTCTAATCAAAAACAATTGGTTTTAGCTTCAAGTTCAAAAGTACTAGATCATGTCGAAAACAATATTCAGGTCTCTGAGAAACGAAAATGTGGCGGACTCATAAAAACATGCAATGATAGCGAGCAACAATCAAAAATCTAAGAAAATAAGTTTTAATTACTTTGTCTGTATTTTTCAAGGTATTTTTTTTATTATTTTTATTATTATTAATTGAATTAACCTCCTTTTTAGAAGTAAATTTAAAAGTTCCAAAAAAAAGAAAATAAAGATAAAAAATTTAATTATCAAGTGGGAATAAAAAAAACATAAAAAGCATCTTTAGATATTTGATTTTTTTTATTGTTATTCTAATAATCTATATTATAAAAATAAATATCTTCTATCATTAAAAAGATATCTACTAAAAAAATATTTATCTACTGACAAAAAAAATTTTTTGATTGACTTTAATAAAAAACCGAAATATTGAATGACTACTAAATGAGGTCTAATTAACAAACTTGAACTGCATTCTTTAATTTACAATCGCATTTATCAATTATTTTAATTTGATTTTTTAGTTTGAAAAATTTTTTGAAATTTCTGAAAATATGAAATTAAAAGCAATTAATTTTTATTTCTACTCTTTTAAATGAGATAAAAAATTAGCTTTTTGATTCAATTGAACTCCTTAAACTAATAATTTTTTTTTCAACTGATTATTTTTAATTTTTAAATGATTAATTGTACAAGTACAAAAACTGGATTTTAACAAAATTTAAAAATCATAAGACTTTATTTTTATTATTTGAATATTCAATTATCTTGTCCTTTGTCTTTTAAATTTTTGAAATTTTTTTCAATCAATTTTTCATCAGCATTAATACCAATGCTAAATTAAAAATTATTTTCTCATTCGAGAATACCAAATTCGTATTTAAGCGGTAAAATAAATTACTTTGGATTTTTTAAATTTAACTTAGTAACCTTTTTTTTTATCTCATAAAATAAATGCTTGTTTTAACTTATCTTTTTTTTTTTGATTAATCAAGTGAATATTTCACCTTTTAAATTATTAAAAAAAAATCAAAACCTTTTTTATGCATTCGTTTGTTTCATTGAAATTAAAATTGGCACCAGAGACTAGTTTTATTTCATCATGAATTTTGAGTTTAGCCGATCTTCCATCTTGATTTACTTCAAAAGTATCATCATTTTTTCTTAAAAATTTTTCAATAGGTCCATATTTAGATTTGAAACGCTTATTCCAAGAGACTCCTGTCTCGCGGGTCAAATCTGCACATATATTCTCCAGCCTAAACTCATCATATTTATATCTATTGTAAATAAAGGCTTTAAGGAGATCTAATGGTTTTTCATATTTCAAATAGTCTAAATTAACCAGATCCTTATCGTTGCGATGAATTTGATCATCGTCATCCAAACAAATCAAAACAATTTCTTTGGGAATGCTTTCATCGAATTCACTGGTGTCACTTTTTTTGTTCAATTCTTCAGTTATTTCATCAGCCAAAGTCCATTTTCCAATTTTATCAAAGTCCCTAATGTAACAGTGATAATGACCGCCATAAGCACTGCCACTGTGAATAATCACACTGAAAAGCTCGTAAATAGTTGAATCATTGCTAATTTCTGATTTAAAAGAATCTTCCATGTACTCATTTAAATTAACCTCAAATGGAAATTCAAACCGCCCAGTTTCTTTAATTCGCTGGAAAGTACTCAAGTCATAGGTAAATCTAAGAAGTGATAGAGTCAAAATTGGTGGTAATGATTTCAGTTGACAATATTTCTCAGCATCACAGTATTGATTATTACACTTTTCGCATCTATATTTGTTATTACCTTCTAATTTTTCACGTTTAACAAATGAGTTGTGCAAAGAATAACTTAAATTTGGCGATCCTTGAACCATGATTGCCAAATCTAAGAATTCTTCTTCTCTTTCAAATATATTCAAGCAACCAAGACACTTAATTTTATTGATGCAAGTACCTCGGTACAAATTTTGGATCAATTTTGACTGTTTTGTGTTGACTAACGATTGCTCGATTGCTGTGAATAGAATTCGATTTAACTCTTGTACGTCATGTTGCTGAAGTTCTTCATTGTTTGACCAGCCAAAGCTATCGGTTAGCCGACTGGTAGAGCAGGCTTCTTGATCGAGAAAAAGCAATTGAGAAAAAAGCCGTTGTAGCTCTACTGGAATTACTCTTAGTTTAGCTTGCTGACCATTTTTTGAAGGTGCTAAGCCAAGTTCAACATCAGATAAAGAAAAAAGATTGTCTATTTAAAAAAAAAAATTTAAAATTTAACTTTATTCAAAGCATTTAACTTACCGCGAAATTCTTTGGTAAGAAGTAAGGTTTGTATAAGAGAATTTAAATAACAAGTTGCGCCCTGATTTACAATTCCTGAAAAGTTAGTATTCTTTCGTTTCCCCAACGTTTTTGCTTTAGAATCAGAGGTATTTTTTCTAGATGAATTCTCACCTCCTGATTCTGTGAAAAGATCTTCAAGCATTGTAGGTAAATATTCAAATATTTAATTCAAATATTTCAAAGATTTATACTTTTGCTTATTTAATTTCAAAATGTCATCTTTTAAAATGAAATTTTCCCAATTAAAAATCAAAGATTTAACTTAACATTTGCTTTTTTAAATCAATTAAACGATTAATTGATCTAATTTCGTAATAAAAAACTTTTAAAGATTATATTAAATTAGAGTCAAGTTAAAACCAATTAGAAAAATTAATAGAACGATACTAAAATTTTTTATGAAGGTTCTATAAATAAAGTTTAAGTTTTTCTAGTTGGACTAATTTATCAAATCTAAATTAAGCTTCTGCAAAATTTCTGCAAGCTAATTGCATTTTCATTCAATGTTTTATTAAGGCGCGCAAATTTCAGAGAAAATATAAAATTTTTGAAGAGGTTGTATTCACATTTAAAAAATTTGTTAACTGATTTAATACCTTGGGTCTTCTAATGAAAATTAATTAGAAAATTTGAATGTTAATTTTTACGTAGATTTTCCGATGAATTCCGATAAAATACTATTTTTATTTAATAGAATATTAATAGAATAATCTTGATCATTTTTTTGTATTTAAAAAACTGAATTTTTTACTTAATTGTAAAATGGATATTTAACTGTCCAATTTTTTTTTTTTTTTTTTTATTATTTCAATTTGTCCATGGGACTTAAACTTTAATTAAATAAATAAAATAAATAAATTGATAAATAAAGAAATTGATAAAAAATAAATTGATCATCATTTCTTTACTAGAAAAGAAATAGCTAGACTAGAAAGCTATTTCTTTTTGTATTGATATTTGACTGTTCTACTTTTAACTGATTTAATTACTCTAAAATTTTAAAATTTATTCAATAATTTATTTGTAAATTCGTTCCAATTTGAAATTTTTATTTATTAATTAAAAAATGATTCATCGATTTTTTTAAAGCTAAATTTGATAAATAAATGTTGTTATTATTTGGACTTTTTAACTAAATTCCAAAATATTTGCCACTTGTAAATTTGGAAACGTCATTGTTAATTTAGTTAATCATTTTTTTTAGTATACAGCCATTTTTGTTATAAATTAAAATTAAAATAATTTTTATAATAATTCATAGTCAAATTATTCCAAAATAAGAATTTTTGAGGGAATATTTCATTAATTTATCCTTTAAACTTTTCCTTCAAACGATTGTAAAAAACAGCTATTTTTGGGTAAATATGATGCATATGCCACCCAGCCCTCCCATATTATCAGGCTCCTCTTCTTTTTCGCTCCCCGATCCAAGTCCTAATCGAACCAGAACTTGTATGGATCGGTATACTGCAGCTGCTAAAAGAAGCAAATTTATCAAACGATTGTTTAAATTAAGCCACATGGATTTTCAATTTGCTTTATGGCAAATGTATTTTCTTTTTGTAGCGCCACAGAGGGTATTCAGAGACTTTGTTTATAGAAAACGTAAATTTTTCAAATTAAATTTTTTGTTTAAATTTTAGCCTTTTTCCAGAAACTAAGAACCAATTTGCCCGAGATGATCCAGCATTTTTAGTTTTACTCAGCTTTTTCTTAATAAGTAACTTCTCAATTAATGAAAATATAGAAAATATTACGATATTGCATTCAAGTTAGCTCAATATTGTTCGGCCTGGTGATGAAATTGAGTTTCGGTTTGCTAATTAAATTTGTAATATGGGTGGTTTTTATTGACTGTATTGGAGTTGGTGTGATAATAGCAAGTATTTATTGGTTTGTGTCAAACAAATTTTTGGTAAAAAATCCGAAATCAAATGTTGATGTTGAATGGGCATATTGCTTCGATGTTCACTTAAATGCGTTTTTTCCTCTTCTAACAATTTTACACGTTTTTCAACTTCCATTTTTGATGAGTATTTTAATTTTGGTCAATAATGAACCTAAAATAATCCTTTTTTTAAGCAATAATTGACCATAACTGGTACATTTCAACAATAATTGGAAATACTTTTTGGCTAGCTGCAATCAGCTACTACTTTTACAATCTATTTCTAGGATTTAATGGTTAGACCAATTTAATTTGTTATTTTTAGAAATTTTTTGATTAATTTTTTCAATTTAAGTTCTACCATTTTTGAAAAATACAAAAGTTTTATTATACCCATTTACAATTTTAATTTTAATATACTTAGTGACAATCAGTCTAAATTTGAATTTAAGTAGAATTTTAATGAATGCTTACGAGTACCGTTTACTCAGTTGGTCGTTCTGAAAATACTGATAAAATTTAGCATCGGTCCCTCATTTCCGCGGTATTAAAGAAGAAAAATAATTTTTTAAATATTTTTTATCATCTTATATTGAATATTTAATTATTAATAAAAAAATAAAATATTTAAAATTAAATGATGTATTATGAAACTTTGAATAAAAAAAACAACTACAAAACATAAGTTTTAAAAGAATTTTTAATCATTTACTAAAAACAAAAAGGGCTTAGTTCACCCTTGAAAAATTTAATTATTTTAAAATGAATAAAATATTCTAGTTATTTAAGTTTGCAATGAAAATTTTAAATTTGGTTTGGCGCAATCCGATCTTTACCCAGTCTAAAATTTATTTGAACAATTTTTCCAAATTATCAAGCTATTACACTAGTTCATCAGGTTTAAATTATCCTTTAAACTTCAAAAAATGTTCTTTGGTAGATACTTCCTATTCCAATCGGACTCTAATACTCACTCAAAAAAATAAAAGCCTTTTATTCCGGCACTACACGGCTGAGGCTAAGGAAACTAAAGAGACAAAACAAGAACAATCACCAAAAAAAATTTCCAAATTCAAACAATTTTACAGTCAATACGGACCGACATTTCTTGTTGTTCATATGATTACAGTTATCTTATGGATTTATGGATTTTTCTTGATTTCAAAACAGTAAAATTATATTTCTAGAAATGTTCTTTTAATTTTATATTGGCTTAGGGGTTACGATATAACTCAAATACTGAATATATTTCACAAAATGAATTTAATGGCCCAGAGCACGGTAGAATCAATTCATCACAAAATTGACAATTACAAGCCGAAAAACGGTTGGGTTACCGGTGCAGATATAAAACACTTTGCTACAGCCTACATGGTCTACAAAGTAATAGCTCCATTTCGATACATGGTATCAATTGGCATTGTTAGAGTTCTGGTCAAAAATCTTAGAGCAAAAGGTTTGATGAAGTCATAAGAACAATTAATTTAAAAATTTAATCATTTTGTCAATTTTATTAAGAGATTTAAAATAAATTTTCAAATATCCTATTTAATATTTTTTTAGATTAAAAGGATCAATTTCTAACCACGTTCAGTTTAGTTTTAAAAAATGTATATTTACATTAACTAATTTAAATAAAATAGATTATTTATTAGATGGCAAAAAAAGAGTAATACAAATAGTACAACAAAATATTATACAAGCTAATGCTATCAAAATATAAATTGAAGTTATTATCCAAAATGAAAAATAATAAACCAGAGAATGACAATATTTGTCTTGCGTTGGCTCGGTTGTTTGGACTTTGTTAAAATTCGAATAAGTCCAAATGTTGCCGCATATAAACCAAACAATTATAGCTATGGTCAAAAATGAGTCAAAAACGCTTAAGATCTTGTTTCCTGGTCGATTATCGTCTCGAATTTTAATTCGCTCAACAAAGGTTGATATATTTTTTATGATTGTTAAAAATCCCGAAACAATTAACCAAATGGGTATCAGGCGCTGTAAACTGCAATCATTAAAGTGAATACCACCAATAATTATCATTGTGATTGGAATAGCAATTAAAAGAACTAAAATAACCAGCAGTGATGATGTACAGATGCATATTTCGCCTAGGTTCATTAGCCGCCGATAGCTGTTCCGAGAGGTGTCTCCTGCATATTTAATTGTTTTAAAAAAATTGGAAGATGTTGGTGCCGTAGCTAAGAAACAACACTTTTTAAGAAATTTTCAATTAATAACTAGAAATTACATTTTGAATTAGCGTTTTCGAATCCAGGAGGAGCATTTTCTCCAAAATTAAATGATTCCTGGTCTTTTTGAGAAATTTGAAGATCGATTGAGCTTGAGTTAAGTTGCTTGAAAAAAAAATCAAATCTAAAATTGGGCTTTTAATTAATTTATAAAAGCTACCATTTCAACTGATGATATTCATAAATAATTTTGGCTAAAAATTAAAAATTTCATCTAACCACATTAAAACGACAGAAGCTTGTTAGTTTTTTTTTGTTCTATTGTTTGAAGCAGCGGTATCAACCACTGCTATGATAATATTTTATTAAAAAAAATTAATTTTACAAATTTTTATTATTTTTTCTTAAGTTTTTTAATTTTTAAAATAATTTTTTGACAGTAATTTTCGAAATTTGAGATTTTCTGTTCACAAACAGGCTTTAATGCTTCAAGTAATGCAAGCACAAAAATAAGCATTTTTTTATTATAAACTTATAAAATAATATAGAAGTCTTAAAATTCCAAACAAAAATGATGAGATTTAGAAAATTCAACACCTGAAAACTCAAACAAATAGCTAAAGACTACGGGGACAAAATATACCGATGCAGTAGAATACATAAGCAGTAATTTTACTGTTTTTTAGAATTATGGCTATTTTATTTGTAAAACTCTATGAGTCATCACTAAAAATAAGATAATCTAAATGAACAAAAATAAAACAAGTCACCGTAGATTTGGAATTTTAAGTAATTAGAAAAAATAAACAACAAACAACAAAAACAGATTAAGACCTTCATATCTAAGAATTCATAGAAGCAATCAATTCACTAAATACTTTTTCAAAGCATTTTTTCAATTGAGCATAGCTTACTATCATTATATTTTGACTATCTGGAGAGACTAGACAAATTTTCTCATTTGAACCGGTATCGAACTTGCAAAAATTTTATAACTTATCTATCAGTTTTTATTTTTTTAAATTTACTTTGTTTAAACACTGGACAATATGCGATAAATCGATCCATGGTTGACCGTTTGGTGTCACTTGGTGAAATATGTAATCACGAAATAGTTTTAGCATGTATCGATCACCTGTTTCACTCCACTGTATATCTCCATTGAAACTAAACAACGAAAAAAAATCAAAAAAAGAATAATAAAAAGAAATTAAAAAAAAGTGTTCACAGGAATTTAAAAAAATTGAATAAAATTCAAAATTTTAAATTATTACCGAAAATTAATTGCCTAATAAATTTTGATCTTTCAAATTTTCCGAAATAATTTGAGCTCTAGTTTTGATTAACTCAAGAATTTCATTTAAATCGTTGAAAGTAATTGGAGTTAATTTTTTTGTAAATTTAAAAATAAATCAGAAATTATGGAATTTTTAGTATTGTTGTAATTCTAATGCAAAATTTAATTTATTCTATTTGAATTATAATTTATCAAAACGAATTTAAACTAAAAAACTTCTTTTTTTTAAATATAGAGATGAGGTAATGAAAGAAAGCACATTTTTCCAAAGAGCTCGGCCGAACTTCCCACGCTTGTATTAGTACACTGGTAAATGACAAAATGGTGTTATCAATGTTTTATTTTTAATTTTATTTTTGCTTCTATTTGAATCTTTTTTTTTTTTACTAAAGTCGCTTCTTTTAAAAGAATTTTCATATTAAAATTTTCTTAATGCCTTTGAATACAAATTATTTCTAAAGAACTTTTCTAAAATTTGTTTGATTTAATACCTTAAAAAATGTGACTTGTATTTGGGTAGCCATTTAAAATCTTTATTTTTGTGAATTTTAATTATGATTATAAAATCTTGTTAAAAAATATAAACAAAATTAGAAAAATAAAAAAAACCTATTTTTTTCTTTACAAGTTATTTGTTCAACAATTACTTAGTCGATTGGGTTTTATAATTGATTGAATTTGTGAAAAAGAAAAAATTTCGAGAATGATTAATTACTTCTGAAATCAGGAACCTTCAAATTGACTCTACATAAAACTTTGATTTCATTATATATTCTCAAAAAAATAATGTGACGAGGATGACAATGGATTATCATTTGTAACTTTATAATCTCTCAACGTGAAAATTCCAGAAATAACGAAAAAAAATGTAAGTTTTTTATTTTATTTAATTAATTTTTGTTTCTATAAAACTGAACTTAAATTTTTAGTGATTAAACAAGTCTCCATTTTTTTTTCAATTACTTTATCGATTTACATTTTTTACTTATTATTATATTTTAAAATAATCAAAATTTATTAAAATCTTTTTTAAATTTCTCTTATAAATGATTGCCATTTTTATGGACTTAATCTCTTTTCTAAATAAAATATTTCTTAAATTGCTTTTTGTTCATCTTTCATTTCCATTTAACTCAGCGAATCATTTAAATAATTCCGTAGCCATTTCAATTGGGTTCTGGTAAGAAGAGTTTGAAGGAGACATAATTTTTAAAAAAACTTATAAAAATTTGTTAGCTTTTTTTTGGCAAATTTGATAGCGCTCTTTTAAGAGATACTAGTTCAAGCATGAATTTCACATTAAAATTTTGAGCTACATGATATAGTTTAAGGACTTAAAGTCGGTAATCTTAGGTAATAAAATGCTAGTCATAAACTTATAAAAGAAAAGGTTTTCTTTAAAATCAGAGTCCTTAACGAAGCCTCGCAGCTAAGGACTTCTCTTTTAAAGTCTCAGTCTAAATTCTTAATTTAAATGTTTCCTTTTCTATTAGGAGCTTTAGCTCGGCACAGATAAAAAATAAATAAATATTAAAAAATTTATTTATCTTATTATAATCTATACTTCTTAGGATTTATACTATTTTAACGCAGCTTTGTTTAATCCAACAAATAGTTTTGAAAACGATTGAGTAGCATCAAAAGTTAAAATAAAGTTACAGGTAAACCCGTTTAAGTCGAAAAACATTGAACAAATCTTAATTATATGGAGTCAAGCTTCCTGGATTTTCCAAATAAAACAATCAAAAATTACGAACTTCATCGCTAATCCTTTATTTTTTACTATTGTTTTTCAAATAAAAAATTTTCACATTTAAAAATTTTTTTTTTTATATTTTTTAAGCTAAAAACAGATCAGTCGAAACTTTTTACAACCGCCCTTCGACTTCGACTTAACAGGGTTTACCTGTTTTAAAAATTTAGATTAATTAATAAACATGATAATGCTTGAAAAAAACATAATTTTTTAATTTTTTTTATTAAATTTCACCAAAATTTTGGAAGATTTAGTTTTTTACTAAAAAAAAGCTGAAAATTAAAAAATATTTTAAGAATATTCATGAAATTACAAGCAAAATAGGAGTATTTTTGTTCCTATTAGATTTTACAGAAGTAAGGGTAAATTTAAGTAAAATCAACGTGGCGTATTTATACTGTAATTATGATTAAAACAGTTTCATCTCAAAATTTTAATTTTTATATTTTTAAAATTCAAAAATTAACTAAACAAATGCAGTGTAAATGATCTTAGTAAAATGAGAGACTTATTCGATTTAAAAAAGTTTAAAAATGATCTAAATTTTTTTTTAATTTTTTCAAGGATACTTACTCTTGCCGTTCGAGGACAGTATTAAGTTTGCATATCAAACGGAACAAACGTCCGTTCTCTATTTCTTTAGATAAATCATTTTCGATAATATCCCCTCTAGTGTACGAATTGTCTAAAATGTTAAAAAACCGAGGTCCAATTAAGGACATGACATCGTTTATACTTTTAGCTCTACCATTTAAATTGCCAACCGGAGTCATAAAGTGTCTTAAATTTAAACTTGCTTATCAAGCATTTCAAAATATTGCTTAAACTTACGCTATTAGCGTCTTAAGATCGTTCGAAAAATTCCTATTCACTATCTCTATCGAAGTATTGATATGCTCTTTTTGAATAGCTATTAAAGAATTGCATGCTAGAGCCAATACCAAGCGACCAAATTCAATCAAGTCATCTTGCTTAAATAGTTTTGATTATTATTATATTAATTTTTAATATTTTTTAATGATCATGTACAGTCGACTCGCATTATCCGAACTTCCCGGAATAAAAAATCTTGAATTTCGGATTTTATTATGCAGAATAAAAAAATATTTGTAAAAATTTATTTATCTTTAATTTAACATTTTTAATTAACAAAAAAATATAAAGTTTCCCCGAAACAAGTTTTTTTTTTAATTTATGCTTGATAATTTTATAAATGACTTTGAAATAAAGTGTCTATTTTGTTTTTAATGAATAGAAAAAAAATCACACTTACTCGGGGATTATCAAATAATTAAGTTCAAATTATCTAATTATTATTATTATTATTTATTTAAAAAAAAACACCACTTGGGTGATGAAATTAAAAATAAAAATCAAGTAAGAAAAAAAAAAAATTTGAAAAGTTAAATAGGAAAAAGTTCATTTTGTTTTTTTTTGTTAGTTTCTAAATAAATTATATATTAACATATAGAATAATCTGAATTTTGTTTTGTTTTTAATAATCTAAATTAATGCCAAAAAATAAAATAAAATAAAATTGGTGAGATGGGTAATTATTGAATTTTTACCAGAATTAAATATAGCCAGAATTTTTAAATAGTCCTTTAATAAAATGTTTCCTTTTTAAAATTAAATGTCAGATCATCTCAAAGTTACTTTTAGCAATATTTGAAAGAAAGATTGGAATGATACAAAAAAATCATGGCTTTACAAACTGCAAATTTATCCATTATAATGAGGACTAATATTTAAATTTATAACTTTATCTATAGTAAAACATTCTTTGTTCAAGGAAACAAAGGGAAACAAGAAAATCAAGATGTTATACAAAAAAATGACACTTTTTAATAAAAAGATCATGGAACAATATTTAATTTAATTTTTAATTTAATTTATTCAAAATTTACGCCAGGCTTGGCAATGCTAAACATAAAAATATAAAAATAGATTAATTCGCAAAAGTAAATTTTTTTTTCTTTTAGTGTGAAAAATAAAAATTAACTAAACAAGTTTTTTTATTAGTATAAGAAATTTAAAAAAATTAACTTTTTTTCTAATTGAAGACAAAAAAGTCAATAGCTATCTTTAAAACTTTATAAAACTATAAAAATATAAAACTTTTCTAAAAAACTTAAGATTTAAAGATTTTAATTTATTTCTAAATGGATTAATAAGGCCTAAATGAATTTCATAGTTTGAGATTCAAGAATTTCAATATTTACTATTTTCCTCTTTATTTTCTCACAATTTTAAATACTTTTTTATATTTTTTTATTTAAATTTTCATTAACTTATTATTTTTACTTCTCCTGAAAGGGGTTAATTAAATTCATAAATAAATAAATAATCAAATATAATTGAATTTTTACTTTCTAAAAAAATTAAGTAAGTTTTTAATTTTTTTCGGAATTCAAATTAAACCGAACATTTTTTCGGTTTAAAAAAAAAAAAAAGCATTAATATTAAAATGCATTAGAAATGATTGGGGAATGAATGAATTTTTGTCCTAATACTAAGTAGCTAGGATTAAGGCAGGCGGGATTATAGCGACTCGACTGTACAACCTAAGCCAGTTAATGAAAAATAAATCCTTACTTGATATTTGCTAATCAGACTTGGATCATTTTCTTGGTCTAATATATCGAAAATACCAACTCCACTTAGTCTAAGTCTTGATTTGTGATCGACCAGAATCCTTGACGGATTCACGATGCGGCAAGCTAAATTTGCCGAGTGAATAGTGCGAATAATCGAAGACAGCTGAATCACAAACTCCCAGACACTTTGCTCCGGCAATAGACCCAATGAGCGCGAACCATTCATATTTTTGCCTGCAGAAAAAGGTCGCGCTGCACCGTCAATGTTATAAGGATTTGCCCAACCTTTCATATTTATATTTGGATTATTATAAAGACGGTACTGAAGAGTCTCCAATCCGGGATAGTAGTCATACACAAATATGATTGCTTTTAATAAAAAAAATACTTTTTTTTTATTTCTCTCAATTATATATTTATCTTACAGTGCTCTCCATCAAACTCCTTGGTGCCAAACACATCCCTAAAAGCACATACATTAGCATGCTGAATTTTTTTCCACGCATCAACTATTTCGGCATAACGCTGATTTATAAACCTGAAACCCATTATTCGCTTTAGATAATAGGTAACATTGGTCTTTATGTGTGTCGCCTTGTAGCTTATTGTTTGGTACATAAATGTCCTAGATTTGTGGTCTATGTTCATTTGTTGGTTATCCAAAGGAACCAAATTGTGGTAGTCTTTGACTTGAGATGGTAATTCTAAAATAATTTGGATTTAAAAAAGTAGAGACCGAAACAGTACCAAAAAAATTTATTTACGTAGAACCACTTCTTGGCTAGGAACACTAGTTGCCAGCAAATTTTTTCTCAAAATTTCGCTCCTAAGTTCATCACTCATGAAGTAGGAATCAGATCTTTTCAAGTGAGTTACGTTGGACAAATCGTTGGGGATAGTTCGACTAGGCTCGATTTCAGACTGAGAAAACTGCTGGCTTAAAAGATGATGTGGAACAACCCCGGCTTGTTGCTGGGCTAGAAAATGGGCTGTCAGTCCAGCGTCCATTTGACCACCATTTAATAAAATCATTTCATTATTACCTAACTATTTAAAATTTAAATTTCATTAAAATAATTTTATAAACAACTAACATGACTATCGATGTTTGAGAATAGTTTTCTATGTGCAGATGAACCATGATGTTGGTTAGAGCCGAGTGATTGAGGAGGTGGGGTTGTGCTAGGTGTTTGATGTTTGTTAATCAAAGGAGTCTGAGGTGCTGTCAGTGATACTTTAAGAAAAAGGTTTGTTCATGCAAGAATTGAGCAAAAGGGCTTTTAGAATTACAGTTTTGAACCATGTTGGCCAAGATTTGTCTATTAACCGAACCAGGCTGTATAAATGATTATTAAAAATTTAATCATTAAAATTTATTTTTTTACGTCAGGGTTGAATTGATTTCGCATATTTCCATGCGTTGAGGGGGTTCTATTTGACTGAAGTAGATTTTGATTAGATGTTGAATTGAACCGAGATGCATTGAACGGAGATTGAAGAAGGCTATTTACATTAGAAGCAGGTAGTTGCTGATTTTGTTGCATTGGAGATCTGCCTATTTGTTGTTGAAATGAGTTTCTCTGCCAACAAAAAAAATAAAAATAATTTTTTTAAAAAGCGGCTTTTATTTAGTTCAATTTATTTGCCGTCACACTTTTGTTTTCATATTCGAATAATTACCAACGATAAAAAAGACAAGTTCTTAATGAATCGATATTTTGAAATTTTTTAATTAAATTTATCTAAATTCGCCCTTTTTTTTATTTTAATTTTTTTTTAAAGGTAAATGCTAGATTCATACTATTTTTATTCCATAATTTTTAAATTGTTCTATGGCTTATTTTTTAATTTATTTGGAATTTTTCGTTTTAATTTAAAGGTAAATTTTGCTAGAAAAAATTTTTTAAAAATTACCGGAGTGAAGACCGGAAACGGATCATTGTCAAAATTAGTGTTTGCTGTAGACATTTAATCTAGTCGAATTTTATATAATTGGAATCTAAAAAAAATTCAAAATTTATTTTTTCAAAAGTTAAAAGATCATTAAGGAAGTTCTAAATTAAATAAAAAATAGACGTGAATTATTTAATTAAGTCATTGAAAATAAATTTTCCAAGCAAACACATGAATTTTCAAGAAGTCATAAACAAAAATTATAATATTTTATGATTTTTCGAAGATTTTTGTGCTAAGGAAAATGCAAAAAAAAATGGTAGATTGAAAGCGCCACTACTATTAATCTGAGCCAGTTTAAATTTGGAATTTATCTTTGCCCATCTTTATCATTGTTTATAAAACCCCCAACATGGTTGAAACAAAAGATTAAACTAGAAGAGATTATGGTAACAAAATTTAAAATTATGAAACCAAAAGAAATCGTTTTTTTGAATTTTACAGAAATTTTATTTAGCTTAAGATATTTCTTAGTAATTGTTATAATCTTTGAAAAAAATCTAGAAATGCATTCTTAAATTCTTTTTCGAATAAATTAGATTAACTATTTTGATGAAGCAGAGTCAAAATGCTCACAACTTTAAAATGGTTCTCAAAAATTTCTTGGCGTTTTAAATTAAATTAAAATAAATCAACAAATTGTTTAAATTGTTTTAATTATTACAAAAAATGAATGGTTCGAAATGGTTCCTTTCTGTCTGAATCAAATTGAATGTTTTGTTGAAAATTTTTTTTTATTGAATTCAAAAATTAAATAAAAGCTTGCATTCAATGTAATCAAATGTTAATTAATAAGAAAAAGTTTTTCTTCAAAATTCAAAATTACTCATTTGCAGAGTTTCATATTGTAAAATTATGCTTTTTAGTGAAAAAAAATTCAAGCAATCAAAATATTTATGAAATTTTTTTTATTTAAATTTGAATCTTTTTTTTTGCTTTAATAAAATCAAAATAATTTTGTCTTCAATATTTGGGTTTTTTACCAATTTATTAAAATAAATTTAATCAAATTGCATTTATTTCAAAATAGTTTCGATTGGCAAAATTTCTATAAAATGATGCAATGTGCTTATTGCTTGTTGAAATTCAAGCCAAAATTTGAACTTGACATATTCTTTTCTGCAGTATTTAAATATTAAAAATTTTTGAATGTTACAGCATATATATTTCCTCACGATTAAATATTAAATTTATCTTTAATTAGATTTTTGATTTTGAATCTGGAAAATGGCCTCAAAAAATAAAAAACAAGATGAAGTGGATAATTTAGATGCCGACCTGGGCTCGGAGAGTTTCGATTTTCCGAAAGAAGAGGAAAAAGTTCTCAAAATGTGGAAAGAAATTGACGCATTTCGAACTCAACTTAAACTTTCTGAGAACAAAAAGCGGTATACATTTTACGATGGTCCTCCGTTCGCCACCGGTTTGCCGCACTACGGCCACATACTGGCCGGTACAATAAAAGATACAGTAACTCGCTGGGCAACTCAAACTGGTCATCATGTCGAGCGAAGATTTGGCTGGGATTGTCATGGTCTTCCAGTTGAATTCGAAATTGATAAAAAGTTGGGAATTAAAGGTCCCAGTGATGTGCTTAAAATGGGTGTTGATGCTTACAATAACGAATGTAGAGGCATTGTAATGAGGTATTCTAAGGAATGGGAAGATATTATATCTCGACTAGGCAGATGGATTGACTTCCAAAACGACTACAAGACACTTTATCCAACATTTATGGAATCAGTGTGGTGGGTTTTCAAGGAGATCTACAAGAAAAAGTTGGTTTATCGCGGCTTTAAAGTAATGCCATATTCTACATCGTGCTGCACGCCTCTGTCAAATTTTGAAGCAGGCCAAAATTATAAAGATGTGCAAGATCCAGCGGTAGTCATCACATTTCCGGCCATAGACGATAAAGGCATTGATTTAGGCTACTCATTTTTGGCATGGACCACAACTCCATGGACCTTGCCGAGCAATTTGGCCATTTGTATGCATCCAGAGCTTGATTACGTCAAGATAAAGGATAAAAAACAAGAAAATCAAGTGTATGTGTTGGCCGAAGCCCGATTAGGCGAAGTATTTAAAAGTGATCAAGATTATGAAATTTTGGATAAGCAAAAAGGCTCTTTTTTTAAAGGACAAAAGTATCGGCCATTGTTTAGCTATTTTGCCGATGCTGTTGATGCAAGAGCTTTTCGAGTTCTCAACGATTCTTATGTCACCAGCGATAGTGGCACTGGCATAGTTCATCAAGCTCCATATTTTGGTGAAGACGATTACCGTGTGTGTCTGGAAGCCAAAATTATTACAAAAGTGGGGCCAATCGTGTGTCCGGTTGACGCATCAGGCTGTTTCACAAGCGAAGTCACTGATTTTGCTGGTCAACATGTAAAAGACGCTGATAAACATATCATGAAGCATTTGAAAGAGAAAAATCGCTTGTATTCCCAAGCAACCATTCAGCATCAGTACCCATTTTGTTGGAGATCGGATACACCGCTTTTGTACAAAGCGGTTCCCAGTTGGTTTATCAAAGTAGAAGAAATAAAAGACAAACTGTTAGAAAATAATGCAAAGACTTACTGGGTGCCTGATTTTGCCAAAGAAAAACGATTTGCCAACTGGCTGTCGGATGCCAGAGACTGGGCCATAAGTAGGAACAGATTTTGGGGTAATCCAATACCTTTGTGGGTCTCGGAAGATTTTGAAGAAGTAGTGTGTGTCGGCTCTATTCAGGAACTAAAAGAGCTTAGTGGAGTTCAAGATATTACCGACATTCATAAGGAATTTGTTGACAAGATAACAATTCCGTCAAAAATGGGAAAAGGAGTGCTGAAACGTGTGCCTGAAGTTTTCGATTGTTGGTTCGAGTCAGGCAGTATGCCTTACGCTCAAGTTCATTATCCTTTTGAACGCAAAGAAGAGTTCGAAAATAATTTTCCTGCTGATTTTATTGCCGAAGGCATAGATCAAACCAGAGGATGGTTCTACACCTTATTAGTAATTTCCACGGCTATTTTTAACAAACCACCATTTAAAAACTTAATCACCAATGGTCTAGTGCTTGCTGAGGATGGACAAAAAATGAGTAAGAGCAGAAAGAATTTCCCTGACCCATCGAATACAATTAATAAATATGGCGCTGATAGCATTAGACTGTATTTGATCTCTTCTCCCGCTGTAAGAGGTGATGCAGTGAAATTTGTTGAAAAAGGAGTCAGAGACGTAATCAAAGATGCTTTTCTGCCTTGGGTTAATGCATCAAAATTTTTGATTCAAAATGTAGAAAGATGGGAAGCCGAACAAAATAAGAAATTTTCCTACGAAGAAATTTCGACGTATACCGGTGTCAATATTATGGACAAATGGCTTCTATCTTCGATCCAAAGTTTACTTAAATTTGTTCGACAAGAGATGAACGCCTATCGTCTTTATACCGTGCTACCTCGACTAGTTAAATTCATTGACACTTTGTGCAATTGGTACGTAAGATTGAATAGAAAACGTCTAAGGGGAGAAACTGGTCCCGAAGACTCTTTCTTTGCACTGAATACTTTATACAATGTTCTCTACTGGATGATCCGCTTGTGTGCACCATTTATTCCATTTTTGGCCGAGTCAATTTATCAGCGCATCAAAAAATATCTTGGAGAAACGGCACAAAAATTGGAGTTTGCCAGTGTACATTATTTGTCAATACCGGAAGTTAACGAAAATTTAATTAATTCAGAAACAGAAAATTTGTTCGAAGTAATGCAAAGGATTATTGTACTGGGCCGAACTTTGCGTGATCGTAAAAAACTAGCACTAAGACTTCCGCTTAAAGAATTGGTCGTAATCGTTGAGAATTTTGCCGGAATCGATTCGGCAATAAAAAATGTCGAATCTTATATTTACGAGGAATTGAATGTGAAAAAATTTGAGCTTTCTCTGGACAAAGAAAAATATGGAATTGAGATGAAAGCCAAGCCGAACTTTGCCGTCTTGGCAACTAAAGTAAAGGACAAGATGAAAAAATTGAGTGGTCTTATTGAAAAAATGACAGATTCTGAAGTCCAAGAATTGAGAAAGAATGGAAAATTTGTTCTCGATGGCATCGAGTTGAATCTCGAAGATATCATTATACTTCCCAAATTGGATACAGCCAAATTTAGTCAATACGAGCCTGGTTTTGACAAAAATGTTATTGAGTTGTTGGATATTAGTCCGGATGAAGAAATGGTCAATGAAGGTGTCTTGAGAGATGTTGTTAATAGGGTGCAAAGATTGAGGAAGGAATATAAATTGGTTCCAACAGACGATATTATAATCTTTTATCAAGTTAAACCTGAAAATTGCAAATTAGATAATTTGTTCAGGAACTCAATTGAGTATTTGGAAAGCAATCTTAAGAAACCGGTTAGAACAATTGAAAGTGGTTCTAATTTGAAAACTAAAGGAAAAAGCTTCGACGTAATATTTAAATTTTTTTAATATTTTTTAATTTTTAATTGATTTATTTTAAAGTTTTTGGATGGAAAAGTTGAGCTTTGGATCGAAAAAGTACAGTCGACAGAGAGTTAAATTCTTAAATTAATTTTAAACACAAACGATTAACAAGTCAAAATTTTATTATGTCAAAATAATTAAAGAAAATATAATTTTATATTTAATTTATTTTATTATTTTAGTTTATTTTAATAAAGTTTTGAGCAAAAATTTTTTTAAATATAATTAATAAAAGCAGAGTTACAAGTCTCAAGTCAAGTCCAAGTCCGAACTCATTTTTTTCTAAATTCCGAGCCAAAGGCTTTAAATTTTTTTTTATTAAACTGGGTTAAATTAATAGCATCGGGAATCCATCAGTTAGGATCAAGGAGTAATGAAATTATTTCCCTTCCAGGTAATCATTGTTGCGTCAAAATATTTTTGCATTCTCAGGTAGTTATAATAGAGGGAAATCAAGTGTTGGACTTTTTTTAAAAAAAATTTTAAATCCGTACTAAGACTTTATTTTTGGACTTTTAAACAAATCCGAATATAAGGCAAATTTTTTTTTGATACCGCTATTTTAATTAAATTTACTCTAATTTAGTAATCTTACCACCATTTTAATAAAAACTCATCTAAAATTAATTTAAAATACTTCCAAAATTCTGATCAACTTTTAACATATAATTGTCCCTATTCTAACCTAGTGGATAATGGGGAGGCGCTCATCTTCTTTTTAAGTACCTTTTTGAGCAACGGCTCCGATCTGACACAGAGGCTACTGCATCGAGTTGATCATCTACACCGCAATTATTACCCAGTCGAAACTGGTGCTCCTATTTTTATGATGAAAGAGGTTTAAACATTCGCCCCGTATTGCAGAGATATTTTGAAGATTTTTTTTACCCTCAGCCGGTTTTGAACCCTCAATCATCTGCTTGCATGACTAACACGCAAACCTTTCGGCTTTACGGGATCAGCTTGCAACATACAAATGGCTAAAAGAAAATTTAATTTTTTATTTTATTTTATTAAGTACATTTTTTTTATTAGATAAATTTTTACTAAAAGAGTATTAAATTAAAATTATTTTTAATCCAAAATTAGATTTTTTTTATCAAAATTAGCAAAAAATTTATTAACATTTGGCAATTTTTTTTCCATTTAATTTTTTTAAAATTTTGAAATTACGTGTTTCATTAAAACTCAATACTTAAGCATGTTAAAATTTGAAATATAATTACGAAATTATTTTTAGAAATGTAAAATAGAAAAAAAAACTTGCCATTTGGGGTGAGCGAAATTATGGGCTATAATAAAAAACCTTAACCTAATTAGGACAAATAAAAAAAAATCGGTCAATTTGTACATTTACTAATATAAATATTTAACTTACAAAAAATTAGTAAATTACTTAGCTTTATTTTAAAATTAGAATTAAATATAAATTTTTTGAAATTTTTGAAATTTCAAAAAATTAAATTGAATTAAATTGATAAATTAAATTGAATTAAAAAAATTAAATAATTTAAACAATATCGTAACCTTGACACATTAGAAATTTTCAAAAAAAATCTAACGTCAAAAAACTTATTCTGAGAAACAAATTTAGAATCCAAAAAAATAATACCTTAAACAAAAACAATTGAAGATGACAGTCTATTCATCCGCCAACACTATGAAACTATAAATTAAAAAAAATATCATATTTTATTAAAAATAAATTTAAAAATTCAAAAACTTAATTTACAAAAATACGTAATAATACCAATAATTGTTTACCAAATTTTCTTTTTCAAAAAGGTAGAAAAAGAAATTTCCATAGTAACGAAAAAATAAAGCAGTTACGACGGAGATGCTTTTATATCGAAAAAGCTTTTCAAATTTATAATTTTTATACAAATTATAAATTCATATAAACTTAATTATTAGTTCAATAGGAAATCAAATAAATTTTGAAACAAAATTAATATAATATTACAAGTTGACCTTTGTATTCTTTTAAATTTTAAGAAATCAGAAATAGTCCGAAAAATGGTTGCTACAAAAGAAAAGGCTAAAACAGCCAAGCCTGGCAAAAATCCTAAAGAAGAAAAAACTCTAGATGAATCAGTAAGTTTTATTCTATTCAAATTTTTATTCAAATATAATTGTTTACATAAATTTTTAAAAAGTTTGAGCCGATCAAAGTCGATGCTCGTAATGCCAATACAGTTGTTTTGATGCTTGACAGTCCTGAAGAAGAAGTTTTACAAAAATCATGTGAATCACTTTTTAAATTTTGTGAAAAAAGTAATCTTTAAATTGGATCAAAATTCTTTTTTCTTAAATATGATCCTTAAGGTGATGGAAATAAACTTGCTGTGCATGAACTCGGTGCGACACCTAAAATATTTGCATTAACAAGTCATGAGGACCGAATTATACTTCGAAATTCTACCATGGTTTTTGGTCTCTTGTCAGCTCATGCTGATATTCGAAAATTTCTCCGCCAAGACTCAATTTATATCGAAAAAATGATATCTTTGCTAAGCTCAGATTACGACCCTTTAACAAATGAGTATGCTGCCATGTGGCTAAAAAACATGTCAGAAGATTACAGTACCAAAAATTTAATGGCATCAAGTTCAGGTGCCATGTCCTCTTTGATAACAATGTTAAGTGCTAAAGATCCAGATGCTGTTTTCAATTCACTTGGCTGCTTGGACAAACTGATGGCAGATTATCAACCGAGACAACAGATCAAGGATCTTAAAGGAATCGAGCCCATTCTTAGCTTAATCAAATCGGAATTTCCACAAATACAAGAAACTGCTTTTAGCACTTTAATAAAGATTACACAAAATGGTATTATTTTATCTTATTTGCTATTAGGAATTCTTTAAAAGATTTTTATTTATTTTTAAGCTGAAAATAGAGAAGCATTAAGAGAAGTTGGTGGAGTTGAAAAATTAATTGAGTTTCTTGGTTGCTCTGAGTATAAAGACATGCATGTTAATTGTATTAGTGTTTTATCAAATTGTCTAGAAGATACACAGTGTTTAGACGTATTAAGAAAATTAATAATTAATTTTTTTTTAATTTTTATTGAAAAGCTGATACAACAAACCGGTGGTTTAAACAAATTATTGATATTTTGTCAAGACCTATCTGAAGAAACCGAAATGACTTTGGTAAATGCCGCTGCTGCTAGAGCTTTAGCTAGATCAGCTAGAAAGCGTAAGTAAAAAAAAAATATTAGATTTTTAATTAAATCTTTTAATTAGCTGAAAACCGAAGAATTTTAAATGAACAATTTGCAGAAAAAATCCTTGTTTATTTGTTACTGAGTGACAATGATGAAACAAAAGCAGCTGCTTCGCATGCTTTATCTGTCATGGCCGAAAGTACTTTCAGTCAAGATGCAATTAGAAATTATGGTAAAAAAAAATTAAAAAAAAAATTAATTTAATTTTGTTATAAAGAGGGAATCGAAATTTTAATTAGACTTTTAACATCTGAGAATCCCAAAGTTCGAGAGCACTCTTCTTTAGCTCTGTCAAATTTAACTTTCAAAAATACCAATAATTGGAGAAATATCTTAAGCTTTCAAGGAATCGAACCGATAGTTAACCTTTTAAAAGACGAAAAAGATACAACCAAGGCCTATGCATGCATCTGCTTAGTTAACATGTCGGCTGATGAAATTATTAGAGAGGAGGTTGCTCAATATTCCTTGAGTCAATCGATTTTGCCAGCATTAAATTCTTCGTAAATTTTGTTAGCCTTTTAAATTTATAATTATTTAAATAAAATTTTGAAGAAATACATTTACCCAAGCAAAAGCCTGTTTGGTAATAGCTTCATATTGTGTTGACTCTCTGATAAGAAATGAAGTAAGTCAAGCTCTATTAAATTAAAAGCAAAATTAAATTGAAAAATTTAGATAAAATTGTACGGAGTGATACCAATTATTGCTCAATTAATCAAATCAAATAATGATGATGTAAGATTTAATTCTTGTTGGGCCATTACCAATAGTTCATCTGATCCTGCTATTGCCGTGGAATATTGCAAACACGGGTTAGCTCCAATTTTAATAAATTTTTACACAAAAATTTTATATTTGAAGCTTGAATTTAATTTGAAAATATAAATGTTAAGTCATTGATATAAAATTGTATATGAAAGCATACTTTCGTCTAAGCAAAAATTTTAAGTCAAGTCAAATCAGAAAATTTTAGGTCTTATTTGTTTTTTTTTTTAGATTACTTTTTGAACCATTTTTGACAAAAAAATCATTTATATTGATAAAATATATTTTTAATATATAGCTCGAGGCCAAAATTTAAATCAAAAAATATTTTGATTAATTTTTGCAAAAGTGAAACCAAGAAAAACCAAGAATTGTCTACGATAAATCTAATTCCAAATAAATGAATTAAAATTTTGTTTAAAAGTCCTTAGTTTTAAAAAAAAGAACCTACAATTCCCTGCGAAAAACAGTAAACAAAAAAAGTTTTTTTAAATTTAAATTTATTTTAAAGTGGTCCAAATCACAAACCGCAATATGAGACATACTAATTTAAAATATCTTTTAATTTAAACTCAGATAATTGGAATTAATTTACAAAATGTTTCCCAAGAATTGAAAAAAATCTACCAACCTTTTTTAAAGAAAACCATTGAATTTATTAGATTCGAAAATATTGATGTCTGACAAACGTTTATGATTTGGATAACTATATTTAACAAATTAATTTAAGTTTACTAATTTATGTGATTTGCTAACTAGATAAATTAATTTCTTAAATTAAATTTAATTATTTTCAAATCTTGTAAACAGACTCGTGCAAAAAATATTATCAACTAATTTTTTAAGTCTTTTTAAAGCTGCTCAGGAACTTGACTTCACTTGGCTTTGAGACTTTGTCACTTTAGAACAACTCTGATGTAAAGATTTTTTTTCTATCAAAAATTTTTAAAAATCTGTCTCCTCCACTGTTTTTATTTTATTTTTTAAACAGTAGCTAATCTTTTTTAAGATAACGATAGCATAAAAGAAATGTGTTATTTAAGAATGATCTATTCTAGATTGGTTATTTTTTATACTTTTAAATTTAATCTTTTAAAAAATTAATTTGTAAATGAACTTCCTTTTATTTCTTTATCTTTTTTAACATTGCCATCAATCGTTCATTTTCATTATGAACATATTTTATTCCAATTCAATTTACCTGTATTTTGTGTAAAAATTACGATCTAACAATTTTTTAATTTTTAAAAATGTTTTCTTTGTAGAGCAATTGAAACTCTGAGAGAAATAAATCAGTCAGAAAAACGTAAGAGTAGCTTTACGGAATCGGCTTTGAGGAAACTACTGGAATCTAATCTTTCAGCAAAATATGCACTTAAAAACTTTTTAGGTATATCCAAAGCAAAGAAAATGCTAGATCTTTAGAAATTTTAATTAATAGAGCCTATCGACACTATTCGCGACGGTTTCTATGATATGGGTCCAATGAGGCCAAATGGAAAATTCTACACTCTGGACGAACTAAGTCAGATGCCGGTGAACGATAAACGCCCTATAATTATTGTCTACACTACTGAAGAGTAAGATTTGATTTTTTTTTTTAATTTTTACACTAGATAGACCTGAAAACAAAAATTATCTGATAAAATAATAATTTACATGGCCATTCTAGTGTAAAAAATAAAATCGTTTTTCTGAATTTTTCTGGCAATCTAGAAATTCTAAATCTGTAACTGTAACAGTCCCAATCCCAGTATCTAAGTGAGTTTTATTAACCAAATCTTGGCTTGCACTTTATATGTGAATAAAATAAATCTTTGAAACTCTCTAATGGTATTCTAGTGGCTTAATTTCTTAAGAGCCCTAAAATTCCATTTTTTAAACAAAAAAACATCTTTTAGACTGTTTGAATTCGGCTATGATGACTTAATATCTTAAACTTGAATATCTTAAATTTATTTTTAATTTAAAATCTTTTTTGTATGCAGAAAACCAGCTACCCCAAATGAGTCCAAAATAGAGAGTGTAACAAAGAGCAAGTCTAAACTTGGCTCTGGTACTAAACGAGATAAAGAAAAAGACAGAGACAGTAAAATGAGGCAAGTTTTATGTATAAATAATTAGCTGTAGTAATTTAGCTTTGATCAAACTAATCCCTTGATTTTAATTGATCCTTGGTTCAAAATTTTTTGATCTTGGGTCAATTCTAAATTAAAAATTCACTCAAACACACAAAATTTTTTGGACAATTCACCTATCTGTGTCAACTAATTACTTTGATTCCTAAAAAAATCTAATCCTTGATCCAAATCCAAAATATTCCAAAATGTGATTTAGTTAACCAGCATTTAAATACTAAAATATTTTGGAAATATTAATTAAAACTTCCACGTAATCATGTGATCAATAAAAGCTATTTAAATTATTAATTTCAATCAAATTTAATCAAATTTAATAGAAAATGGTTTTTATTAATCAATTTGCTAGTTAATTTTTTAAATATTAGTATAGATTTCTTTACATTTTATTAAAATTAACTAAACTTTATCTTTTTAACAATTGAAATTAGCAGAGAAGATTCTGGGTAAGTTTTTTTTTTTCAATGATAAAAAAATTTTGCCCATTTGACCTAAGGACTTGAAATTTTTAATTTTTTTTCTATTAACAGTCACTTATGCTAAAAAAAAACGCTTGTTTGTTTAATTTTTACACCGATTAAAATCTTTTTTAGCAAGGGTAAGAAAGAAAAAAGTGATCATAAGAAATCATCTGAAGACCTTCATCGTGGTTCGATGGCAAATATAAACGCAGTTCCTGATGAAATGAGACCAAAAGAAACAACTCTGATAAAAGAACAAGTAAAATTAATAAAAATTTCATTAGGTTTTAACATTAGTTTAAAGTTTATTTACGGAATGGATTCTTTTAAGCCTGTTATTGACAAGGATCTAAAAGCTTACATTGACCAAGTGAAAGACCTGTTTCAATATTTGCCACTAAAAGAGCAAATTATAAATTTAGCTAGATTTGTATCTGATAAATTGGGAGGTAGCATGAGCCGAGATGATGTAGCCAATATGGGATATGAATTGTTAATAAATGAAATTAAATATGAACTTAAATCAAATATTATTCCGATCGGAAGAATTCGCTTGGGAACTTTTTATCACAGAGCTTTTTTGTTCAAAGTACTGGCGGATCGTCTCCTTATACGAGCATCACTCGAAAGGGGAGACTACAATCGCGCCTGGAACACCATTGCTCTAAAAGAAGATAACGTGAGCTTTTTATTTTTTAATAACAGGAGAGAGAAAATTATTTTTTATCAAATTTCAATTTTAATTTTATTTTTTTTTCTAAAAGGGTTCTCTCAAATATTTTTTAGTCGATCTAATATTCGAACCAGGAAAATTAATGCTTGTAAATTCACTAGACGCCATTCAATATGTAAAGTTATAGACATTATAACCAAGGAAGATTTTTATTTCTACTAATTTTAATAAAAAAATTTATACGACACTAATTTTATTTAAAACCAAATACTAAAATAACAAAAACTGATAAGATTTAACTATAACTCATATACAGCTAAAAAAAAAGCACTACATTATTTTTTTTTCTTAAGCACTAACAGTGTTTTCTTCTACAGCTGGGCTCTCTTGTGCTGTTGTTGTTAAGACTGGCTGGGCACCTTCAGTTGTAGTTTCTTCACTCTCTGGTTCTTCTGCACTCGTTGTTTCTTGACTTGTGACAGTACTGGATACAACAGATTCGGCAGCATTTGGAACAACAGTTAATTCAACAGTGTTCTCACTTAGTGATTGGGAAACAGTGGTCAATTCGGCGCTTTCAACTTCAGTTTCAGTAACTTCATTCGAAACATTTGCTTCTTGACTTTGGCCAATTTTGATAACTTTAACACTAGCATTGCCCGAAGAAGTTACATTTCCATCAGCACTGTTGATTTGTACATTGCCACCTGCTCCAGCTATAGCTACAACAATGTTTATATTTCTGCTAGAATTTGTGCCATTCAAAGCGTTTTTAAGAGCTTTTAAAAATTCGGTAGCCACAGCAGCAATTGGATCTTGAGTTCTGTTCAAAAGACCTCTCATAAACGGACAACCTTTAGTATTTTTTTTTGGGCAATTTTCACAAGGACACTTGGTTGGTGAACTTTGAGTGGATGGCTCTGAAGCTGAGTTTTTCTTTGGACATGATTTACATGGACAGCCTTTTTTTTTCTCCGTTTTTTCATTTTTTTCAGTATTTTTGACTGAATTTTGAGTTTCTTCTGATTTTACTTTAGTATTGGACTCTGTTTTGCTTTCTTTTTTTTCTTCTCCCTCTTGATTTTCAATTTCTTGTTCTTGATTTTCATTTTCCTGTTCTTGGTTTTCCACCTCTCCTGCTTCTGCACTACTCTGGCTGTTACTTTCACTTTGACTGTCATTTTTACTTTCTTGGCCTTCTGCACTTGGTTGAGATCCTTCATCATTCTCTTCACCACTGTTGTTTGTTCCTCTTTTTTTTAAAACTCTAATACCACGTTCCTTTTTTGATAATTCCACTTCGGAACCTATTGACTTGGCATCGCTCTGGCAAGCAATTGCAAATATTACAAAAGCTGAGACTAGTAGAAGTTTTGAATTCATTTTTAGATTTTTTTTGATGAATTTTAGAAATATGAACGCCTATTTATAGCCTAACAGCAAAGGGTCGATTAATCATATTTGGCTAGATGGAGTATCGCTTTTCATTTTTAAAACATCTTGAAATCGATTGGCGAAAGATAAGATAAACATAGATTTTAATTTATTTTTCTGCTTTTGCGAACCAACATTTTTCATTTATTGATAAGTCAGCAATCTGGGCAAATTTCAGAAAAAACTTCATAAAATAAGGGTCAATTAATTTTTTATAAAATCATCTTCAGATAAATAAAAGATTAAATTCAAGTACTACCATATTTTTTTTTGTTTATCATTTTTATTTCATTATCCCAAATATATGATGAAGTGTTTCAGTGAAGTGTTCCAAAAGATTTTTACGCCTTGTAAAAATGTAAAATAATTTGAAAATAAAAATTTTTTTTACTTCCTTTATTATAAATTGAATTCATTTTAACTGATAGCTGTAGTATTATTTGATTTTTTTATTTTTATATTCGTTTAATAAAGTAAATTCGATTTCTTAATTAACTTGAGGTCCGAAAATTTATCTCAGATAGCAAAAATCTGACCATTTCAAAATAATAGTGATTTTTAATTTGATAATAATTTTAAAATTTTAAAAATATAAGAAATCTTGTCATTGTCGCTATTTCATCCAATTTTTCGATCAGAAGTAATGAATTTTTTTATAATTTTGTACTGTAAACTCGGACTTACAGAATTAACGGAAGGTCTTTAGAATTTTCAGAATTTCAACATCAAACAAAAATCCATTTATTTCAGGATCTTAAATATCAAATATTTATGACATTTGATGTAAAAAATGAAGAGCATTAATCAATAATTATACAATATGAATTTTTTAATTTTTCAAAATTAATTGTCGAAAATAAAATAAAAAATCATAACAAAAATGAATTCCAAACAAAAAAATGAAAAAATTACTTAAATTAATTTAAACATTGATTATTTCAAAAAAATTTTATGCAAATTAATTAACCAAAATGAAACGATTGTTTAAAAATCTTGAAATATTTAAGTTCATGTTTGAATACAATTACAATTAAAATTTAAACTTGTTTATTCATTTTTTTTTTAAAATGCCCCTAAGATTAATTAATAAATAATAAAATAATCATTTATAAATTTAGAAAATCTTGAAAACTTATTTATTGATTAGAAATTTCGGATGCTAAAAATTTATTCTGATAAAAAAAATTTTGTAATGAAAATAAATTCTAATGAATATGCAATTCAACATATCGCTGCTTTATTTAGCTTGGATTTTTTTCATTGTTGGACTCCATTTTTGACTAATTCGATCTAAATGAAAATGAATCAAAATTTCAAATACAAGAGTACAAAGTTAGTCGAATCTAAGATATGTTTCATGTTAAGATATGATAAAAAAAATAAGAACCACTTTTATAAGATATAAGATTTTGAATATTTTACTAAGAATTTAGATTTATTTTTGAAGTATAATTAAGTATAACTAATTTCTGATTAATGTATTTTCTCCACTTTCAAATGTGCAATTTTTTTTTATTTTTAATGTTTTTAAAATGTTCATTAATTATCAAATAGATAAATAATAAAATAATTGAATATCAGAACTAAGCTAAATTTTGGTGCCTGTTTTTAGAAGAAGTTAAATCTAAAACAGAGAGGAGTTTTCCACTGATAATTTAAATTTTAAGCTGAAATAAAGTTTTATGTCGTGAAATATTTTATAATTGTACTATAAAATTACAAATGAAATTAAAAAAAAAATTCAAGTGTAATTTTTTTATCATTTAAGTACTAACTTTTTATCAAATTTGAGAATCTTCATAGGTGTGTAAATTATTAATTTGCAATTTCGACAATAAATACCGAAGATTTGAATTTTTTCAAATAATTAAGATTTTCGATGTTTTAAAATACAGCAATAAAACGTAAAAAATTGTATGAAAAATTAGAAAAGTCTTTTGAAATATTTCTATTTTAATATTAATATTTAAGATTAATAATAGTCCTGTCATAAATGCTCTTTATGTTGTGCTACTTTTTTCCGAAACGTAAAAAAATCTTAATTTTTAATTTTGCATTAAATAAAAAATTTTCAATTAAAATCAAAGATTTGTATTCGCTTAATAAAGTATGTTTATTGAAGAATTATTCTTTGAATTTCTAAAATCTAACAAAAGGAATAAGAAGGACATTAAGAACGGAAACGTAAATTAAAAAGACAAAATGCGACAATGTACTGGAATAGAAACGAAGTCAATTAATTAATCATTTTAATCAAATTTGAATATAAATTTAGATAAATAATAGTTTAAATTAAAGTTAAATTTTGTACGGTAAAATTTGTATCTGCAAAAAATTGTGCATTGTGAATTTTCATATAAACCGTCCAAAAATTACAAAAACAAAATTCTTATTCATTAAATTAAATTGAAAAAATTGAATTTTTTTAAACTTTGATGATGAAACAATATAAAACAAAATATTCTTCACCTAATTTAGAAAAAAATAATTTTATTTAACAGAGAAATATTAATGATCAAATAAAATATCAGTTATCAAATTTAATTATTGTTGGTTTGTAATTAGATTTTTTTTTATTTTAATGTTAAAATTCTGTCATCGTTACTTAAATAATTACATTCCCTAAGTATAATTTTTTATATCCGATTCAAATTTTGTTTAATTTTTTCCCAAACTCGTTTTTATTGGGTTCAACGACATTAGATCCATTATTTAGAAATTCAGGGGCTCTCATTAATGAGTTTTCATTCTAAAAATTTTCATTGACGTCATCGGCTTCACATTTCATTCTTTCTGCTAAAAATCAATCCTTACCAAAAAATAATACTATCCCAAATCATATTGGAATAGATTATCTTATTCGGCTCTGTATTAAAATCGCATACAATAAAATAGCAAGATTAAATTAGCACATTTAAAATAACAAACAAATATAAATCGCAAAAATAAATAGCAAGATCATTTTTTTAATTTTAATTAAGTAAGACAAAAAAGGGTACTTTTCCATTGAAATTTAAGGAAATCAAATCAAAACAAATGTTGGGATCACTTTCCAGATATTCTGACTTTTTTTAAGTATATGGAAGAAACATGGATCGGTTATTAGGAAGAGAAAGAAGTCGGGAGAGGTAAAAATAGACGAACAACAACAGTTTATAAGAAACCTCTTTTTGACATTAGTATTTGGAATGTAAATAGTAGAATCAATGATTGTTTACCACGCACCAACAACTTTGTTGAGGCATGGCACAATGCGTTTAGCGGTATGTTTACTAACCATCCATTAGTTTATTCATTGGTTGACGCTTTTAGAAAAGAGCAAAAGAAGTGCGAGGACACTATTTTCCAGTTGCGAACAGGTATCACGTATAAAAGAGCCCCATTGTACATTTTACTCGATGAGAGAATACAAGAAATAATGAAAGATTTTTCTTTTGATAAATATGACAGCTTTTATGATGACCTTTCATCTATTCTAGAATATTGACACTGTTTTTCTAATTATCTTCTTAATCGATTTTTTTTTCAGATAAACTTAATTGCTATTTTAATCCATGCTATTTAAATAAATTTTTTTGCTAATTATATTTTGCTATTTTGATCTTGTTTTTTTTACCTTTGCGATTTTAATTGTTGCTATTTTGAATCTCTACCATCTTATTCACATGATGACACATCCGTAATAATTTTAATTTAGAGAATTGATTTTTACCAACAAAAAATAGAAATGATTCTATTGTTTTTGAAAAAAAGCAAGCTACATATTTAATTTAAAAAAATATTATTATTATTTTGAAACGAAATTGAAACTATTCATGATCGCATTTACTCACTTAGTGAAAAGTATCTTGAAAAAAATATATTAAATCGTAACCCTCTAATTTTAAAACTCATCGAAAATCAAACAGTAACAACCAAAAGAAATACTCCTCTAGAATTACTCAACAGACTCGTTTAATCTCTCTTTTTTATTTTTTCTTATTTTATTTCTTTTACTTGTAAATATTATAAACTGATTAATTAAACTACCAACTAACTTGAAGGCAAAAGAGTTCGCTCAAGCCTTCTAAAATCAATTAATAAACTATTGAAACTATTATTATTATTTATTTATTTGTTTTCTGTACCGAGCTAAAGCTCCTTCAGAATAAGTTAAAAATAAAAAAAATAAAATAAAAATGAAAGTTGAAAAGACATAAATTGGAAAAGATTGTTACATGTGACATATGTTTAAATATTTCAAGTTTCAGGAAAAAAAGAAGAAATAGTAAAGTAGCAATTACACAATGGAGTTGGGTATTCAATATATCTTGATTCGAAACCTTCTTTGTATTCCTTCACCAGTCTTTCAACCAATGGAATAGAATGACTCAGTTCTGTCCCAACATATTTCTCACTCAACTCAAAAAGACGATTCGAGACTGTTAGTAATTTTAGTTTATTAAAAGCTTCATGCTGCACGATGTTGGAGGGAGTATCATATTTTAATCTGAGGATGGATCTGACTGCTGTATTCTGAATTGCTTGTAACTTTTTGATGTTATTTTCTGAAAATGAATTCAAGCAAGGAAACGAATAGTCTAGAATTGAACCAACTAAAGATTTATAAAGATTTGCCAACAAATTGTTATGATACTATTTATAAATATTTTCTAATTAACGATAATGATAAATTAAATTAACGCCGTACATTATTTTACTAATTAACAATTTAATTTGAAAAATTAAGATTTAATTAAAGATTAAATATGCAAAAAGTATTAAAATAATTTTACATTTATTACTAATTTTAAATTTAAAAAAAATTAATTATCTTTAATATATGAATAGGATATAATAATTAAGTAAATCAACTTTTAATTGCTTGTAATAACTTCTTCAATAGCTGGACTTTTTTGCAAAGTTGAGGAAACTGATTGTGTAGTTACAGTGATAGCTTCTTCACTCTCAGGTTCTTCTGCACTTAAAGTTTCTTTATCTGCAGACGTATAAGTGGAAAATGAAGATATGGTAACAGTTGATGTGAAAGGTGAAGTTGATTCTGTTAGAGGACTTAATGTCTTATTAAAATCTTTTGTTATATTTGTAATAGGAACAGTTTGATTTTCACTTTTTCTTCCATTTCCTCTCATTTTATTCTGCTTCTCAACTGAATTGGTTTCTAAATCTGAAGGAGACTCATTTTCACTTTTTCTTCCATTCTTTCCTTTTCTTCCATTTCTTCTCATTTTATTCTGCTTCTCAACTGAATTGGTTTCTAAATCTGAAGGAGACTCATTTTCACTTTTTCTCCCATTCTTTCCTTTTCTTCCATTTCCTCTCATTTTATTCTGCTTCTCAACTGAATTGGTTTCTAAATCTGAAGGAGACTCATTTTCACTTTTTCTTCCATTCTTTCCTTTTCTTCCATTTCTTCTCATTTTATTCTGCTTCTCAACTGAATTGGTTTCTAAATCTGAAGGAGACTCATTTTCACTTTTTCTCCCATTCTTTCCTTTTCTTCCATTTCCTCTCATTTTATTCTGCTTCTCAACTGAATTGGTTTCTAAATCTGAAGGAGACTCATTTTCACTTTTTCTTCCATTCTTTCCTTTTCTTCCATTTCTTCTCATTTTATTCTGCTTCTCAACTGAATTGGTTTCTAAATCTGAAGGAGACTCATTTTCACTTTTTCTCCCATTCTTTCCTTTTCTTCCATTTCCTCTCATTTTATTCTGCTTCTCAACTGAATTGGTTTCTAAATCTGAAGGAGACTCATTTTCACTTTTTCTTCCATTCTTTCCTTTTCTTCCATTTCTTCTCATTTTATTCTGCTTCTCAACTGAATTGGTTTCTAAATCTGAAGGAGACTCATTTTCACTTTTTCTCCCATTCTTTCCTTTTCTTCCATTTCCTCTCATTTTATTCTGCTTCTCAACTGAATTGGTTTCTAAATCTGAAGGAGACTCATTTTCACTTTTTCTTCCATTCTTTCCTTTTCTTCCATTTCCTCTCATTTTATTCTGCTTCTCAACTGAATTGGTTTCTAAATCTGAAGGAGACTCATTTTCACTTTTTCTTCCATTCTTTCCATTTCTTCTCATTTTATTTTGCTTTTCAACTACCTTATCTGATATTATTTTTTCGTTATTATTCTTTTTAACATCACCATTATTTTTTTTTCGACTTTCACTGTTTTTTTCCTGTTCATTATCTTCTTCATCATTCAGTTGGATTTCTTTGTTACTTGATCTATTTTTTTGTTTACTTTTTAAAACTTCCACACTAGAATCAACTGACTTGGCATTGCTTATTTCACAAACTAAAACTATTATTACGAAAACAGAAATTAATATAATTTTAGATTTCATTTTTTTTAGGTATTTGAAAAATTAATGTTTTATTATATAGTAATGCATTAAAAGGTTGATTAATTTTAAATCCCTAGACTATTGCTCTTGATTTCATACCGAATTCATTATTCATTGGCTAGAGATAAGGAAACCAATTTTTTAGTTCATTTTTTTTGACGAAAAATTGGCATTAAAAATGAATACATTGCAATTTTTTGATTTTTCAAGTACTTTTTATTATTTAATTTAAAAATTTTAATTATCAAGATTACGAATTTGTTTTGGATTTCTCAAATCATATTTAATACTTTAAATGATTAGTTTTTGAAACATAATAATTTTTATCTTAAAAAGATGAATGGAAGATAACTAAAATGTAAGGATAAACTTAAAATAAATTTCTTTGCGCGAGGCCAGAATATATCTTCAATAAAACAGTAACAATTTAAATGTAAATTTTTTCGAAAAAAATCATCATCACAATCATGAACATGTTCATAATGACCAACTTAATATTCCAAACTGAATTTAAACCAGCAATTTTATACAATACCTTACGAAAAAGGCTGTTTGAGGTACTTCAGCAACTGAAGCTCAAATAAAATCTAAACCTGGAAGACTTTCTGGCTCTAAAAATAAAATATTTTTTTATTAAAAAACTTGAATGACCAAATTTTTGAATACTGTTTTTATATGGAGCTTACGGGTCAAAATGACCCATCATAGTTTTTGCTTAATATGATGATTATCAATTAAGGTTTTTTACCATTAAAAAGATACCAAGTTATAAAATTGAGAGGACCAAATAATCACTACTTTTTAAAAGATTCTTCACCTTTTAAATAGTAAAAGTAACTCAAGATTTAAATAGTAAAAGAAATCAATTTTGTATTTAATGGGGTAAGTAAACCAACGCGCAAAGCGGGTACCTTCTTTGAAAATAATTCATCCTGTCTTAAAAAAATAAAGATATTCAAGTAATCCTAACTATTATTTTTTCTAATGTATTTAAATTATGCTAATTTGATACTAAGGTTAATAATTTTACGTAAATTTTCCAAAATTTTCGTCAAAAAGCTCAACAAAATTTGCAGTAAAAAAATTAAACAAAAAAAAATTAAAATTTAATTTCAAAAGTTATATTAATAATTTATAGAGATATTCTAGATGAGTATCTAATTAAAAACATTTGATTGAACTTTTATTTTTTTTAACAAATTTTTAACAAAATTTTCCGAATTTTTCCAAATTTACCATTTCAAATTGGCTTTATATCTAATTTTTCGTAAAAATCGGTTAATTTTTTTTTCGAAATTTCTTTTTTAATTTTTTGATTTACTGAAAAAAGTTAAAAAGTCATAAAAATGGCATTTTTTGATATTTTTAATTAACAATTTCTTATTTTATATTTCTGAAAAAAAAACGGATGATATTCTTATTTTTTTTAGGAGATAAAAAAATACGGGATGATATTAAAATTGAAAAGGTAAGATAAGCTGATACTGGTTCTTAAGTTATCATTTTAGCAGAAAAAACTTGTCGGGACAGAATTTTAAGACCATTTTTCTGTTCCTAATTTAAAAAAACTTGGTTCAAATGTTTCAAAACTTCTTAATCAGCTTTTCTTTTTGAATTTTTTAAGATTATTGAGCATATTTTAAAGATTTAACTAAGATTTTTTTTGAAATACAAAATTGCTTTTCAATCAATTCAAAAAGAATGGAAGAAAAGGTGAAAACGAATCTCCTTCAGATTTGGAAACCAATTCAGATGAAAAGCAGAATAAAATGAGAGGAAATGGAAGAAAAGGTGAAAAAAAATGCTTAAGAAATTGGGAAGAACTACATTTATTGATGCAGACACATCCAAAAATTATGTTTGCATTAAATATAATTTTTTAATTTTAATATTCAAAATCACATTTTCAAAATATTTTCAGCGCTCTTATATAATGGTAATTTAATATATATCCCATCGAATTTTAGTAATTAATCTTGAACAATTAGCCAGCTTAATTGTATGCTGTTTTTTATTCTAAAAATTGACATTGACAAATAGTTTATCTTCCAACTAAGATAGGGTATTTGCAGGAGAAAAAATGTCATCAAAGACACATTCCTAAGCAGCTGATGCCACACTTGCATATCTGAGTGGATCAAGGAGAGAATAGATTAGCAATTAAACTCATGAAAAAATTACTACGTTCATAAACTGAATGGATAAAGAGAGTACAGCAGCAAAAATAAAGATGTAAAATGAAATGGAATTGGAAATTTTGATGGATGTCTAAATCTTAAATAGTAGGAAAGAAGCAGGATCAGATGCGATTCAAGCAAGGGAAGAGAAATTGAGAAAGACCAAAGATGATCTGGAGAAGGACATTTTAAATAGATGGTTAGGATAGAATAGAGTAGGTGCATGAATGCCTTATGCTCCACAGGGATTTTGAAGAATATTTTTAATCTTAGTTTATTGCACGATATTTTTTATCTAAATATTGATATAAAAAAAATTTTAATATTTGAAAAAAAGATGAATAATAAATTAGTTCGAGTGAAATAATATAAATTGTTTAAAAGAATTTATTTAAAATTATTTTTTTCAAAATCTAAGTAAAACAACGAAAGAAAAAAAATGAAATATTTATCAAATACAAATTTACAATTACTTCTAAGATGATAAGAATTTATAGGCACAAATCAAAGAGAACAAAAATTTAAAAAAAATTTTTAAGCGGAAATAAAATCCAAAATAACAGAATGAAAATATTTTTTAAAAAAGATTTTTTACTTTTAACATAATTCTTGCCAGCTATAACTTAAGAAAATTAAGCATTAGCAACTAAATATTAGATTTAGAATTCTATTTGGATAAATTTTTTCCGACTACATTATCGATTGTATTCATTGAATTGTTCAACAAAGATGACTCATCAAACCGGTTAGCTGCGTTTGGTAAAATTTCCATCATGCTGTCCATCTTTAAAAAATAAAAATTTTACTTGAATAAATTTAAATTTTTATATTTTTAACACACTTACATTAAAGAAAAATGAGTCTCTTGATGCTTCGCTAATGATTGTTTTTTTCGTATCTCTATTTTCGGTTGCTTGTAAGTCCGAAAAAAAACAGCCGCTTAGCGACACATCATTCATCTAACATTTTTAGTTTATAGAAATTTAAAAATTAATTAAAAAATCAAAAATTACAGAATCGGTCCATTCGACTACAATATCTGATTTTCTGTTGTTATAATCACTAAAAGAGGGATTGTTTGTATTTAATCGATTTAAATTATTAGATGCTTCCGAAGCTAACAAAAATAATTTAGAATTTCAAATTTTATTTCAATTTTAAATTCTTACTCGGTGTCTGCTGCGACACAATCGAGTTTAAAATGCTGCTTATATTACTCATTTCATCTAAATTTGTCTGAACATTATCCTTAGATTTGGACGAGTTATCCGATTCCATAACTTTGTCCATATCTTTATTTTCGTGTTGATCTTTAAGTCTAATTACCGAAGAGCCAAACAAAGAGTCAGCATTATTGATGCTCAATTCAAGCAAAGACATGTTTGTTAAATTTTGTGGTGAACCAATTTCTTGACTTTGTTCTTGGTCATCTTGACACTCATCAGCCTGACTATCAATTAAATTGTTTAAAATTCTTGGAATTAAATTAGAGTAATTTTGCTGCAATGAAGAAGCTATGAGACTGGACTGAGCGTTTTGGTTAGGCTCTTCATTGAAAGCTCTGGGACTCGACGTTTGCTTGTGCTGATCATTCAAATCATCCGAACTATTAACAATTTGTCTAGCAATGGCTGCCATTGGGCCGGAAAAAACAATATTTTGCTGCCCAGGACCTTCGGCTTCATTAGCTATTTGATTCAAATTTATCTTTGGAAGCATTGGTCGCTGAGAATGACTCGAGTTAACAACCATTATTGGTTTTCGTTGTCTAGACCGTCTTTTTGGCAAATCTGCCAGCAACTTTCTGGTCTTATTTGCTTGCTGCTCGTTCAGTGTCTGAAGAACATTTTCGATCGGCACAGCTATAGTTTGCTTTAGGGAGTTGTTCGGTTGAATGACAGCTATTGAAGGCGAAGAAGCATTAATTGGTTGTGTGGGAGACTTGAAGATTTGACTAGATGATTGATTTTTTGTCTCGTGAGATGCTTTTGTTTGATTAGTTTCTTTGTTTTTGGCATTTTCTTTCAGAAATGAAGCGGCTACACTCGCCAATGTATCAATGTAGAACCTTTGCTGAATGTTTTGTTTATTCATTAAAGTTGAAGGCGAGGGTGCATGCGAACTTAAATTATTTGAATGAGTTTTGTCAGAGTCTTCTTTATCTAGGATCCAGTCATATTTAAACTTAAGAGTATTAGGTTTATTTAGAGCTAAATATAATTGAGAAAAAGTAAGGTCTTTTTTTTCTTTTCCATTTAGAGCTAAACAGTTTTTGGAAGTAAAACCAGATTTTATTTGGTCGATGTTTAGATCAAAATCAGATTTTTTGCCACATTCTTTGTCTGCTTTATCATGGTTTTTTTTAGAGGCTAAAAATTTTTCCTGGTCAATGGCACATTCATCTATTACCATGGGATCATCATCTTTTGAAAAAATTATTTTTCTTAGATTACTTTTTTATTTCTCATTATTTAATCTTACTCAATATTTGATTAGGGCTCGATGCAGTGGAAACCTTGGGTTCATTTGATTGTGATGACTTAGTTCCAGTTTCGACAGGTGATTCTGACGAAAGATGAGGATAAAAGTCTTGAGGATAAATGACCAAATTTTCTAAAAAAGTTGTATTTTGGTTTCGTTCATTAAAAGTATTTTTGTTTTTCGGCTTTGCATCGTTGTCATCTGAATCGGTCATTGAATTTATTTCTTGAATGCTAGACTTGGAATTTTTTGATTGACTTTCTATTCGAAATTTTTCTATCTTTTTTTTTGCTCAGATTTTAGAATAAGTTTAAATTTATTTTAACTTACAAACTGATTCCGCCGGTTTTTCCACTTATTCTCAAGGAATTCGATCAGAAATTTTATTGTTTGTGAAGAGTTTACCTCTATGTTCAGAAATGGATTTTGGGCTAATTTGTGAACTCGACAAAAAGCTGATTCACTGTTTGGTTCTAGGAAAACACCCAAAACACTGGGCACTGAATTGGCTGCGGTTGGTCCAGTTTGTTCAATATCATCTTAAAAAAAATTAATTTAAATAAGTTTAATTTATTTATTTATAATTTTTAAAATAGAATAAAATCAAAAATGCTATAAGAATCGCTCCGTCACTGTTCAGCTTAAATAAGTAAAGAAAACTTTTATCGAATTCCCGAATGATTTCTTGGTCACCTACGAGTTACCAGAGGTTATCGTTTAATTATTTTAATAAGATTTTGCAAAAACAAATAAAATCTCACATTTTTTTAGGCTAAAATTAAAATAAATATTCGGATTTGTTTTGTCTATGATAAAAAATTAGCTATTAATTATTAGTTTGTAAAATTCAGAATCTTTAAAAAGTAATTTGGAGGATTATCAATTTTTGGAAATTAAAAAAAAATTGTAAGACTTAATTTTTTTTAAATTCTCAAATTTTAGGTAAACTTGAGGATCAAATGATATCAAGATATTAACATTTAAAGATCTTGGTAAAATACCAAGTGGAAAACAAAAAAAAATATTATTTAATTGTTAGTGGGTGATCAACTATCATTGATTACTTAATAGTAATTAATCTCGTTACTGTATATTTATAACTTAATTTAAAGTCATAGATTAGATACCTAATTTGTCTTGGATATTCAAAATGCTGTTAAAAGAATATGTGTTATAAACATATGTTTCTTGATATTATGACTTCTAATCTATTTAATATTTAATCATTTATTTTTTGTTGAGCAGGGTAATTTTTTTTTCATCTAGCTGTCAATATGAATACCTCCGGAGTCTTAAATACCAAAAGATTTGTCTATTTTTTAATCTTTTAACAATACTTCTGAAAAATTAGTGAGCTTTTTTTTTTAATTATAAGTACTAACTGTTAATAGTAATTTTAATCCAAAATAAAAATTTTGTGAAAAATGTCATTAAAAATTTTTAAATTATATGTAAAAAAAAAAAATAAGGTATCTTTAGTTAATTAAAATGTCATTAACGCTTAAAACTGAGTCTTAAAGGAAAAATTTTACTAAATAGTTAATAACAAGCTATAAGTATTAAATTTTTTTTAAACAAAAATTTATTCGAAAATTAGATTTTCTAATATTAGATTAAAATACTTATAAAAAGTAAGAAAAAATTCGATATTATTTTTGAGAACTAAATAAAATTATTTATTAATTAATCATTTATAAATTTAATAATTTTATTTTTTTACTTATCGGTTTTCCAGTAACTTTGCAAATAGGCATTCTCAGACGAGTTATTTTTCCTTTTTCTCTCACTGTGGTCCATCCATGATTAATAAGCTCTACCAATTTAATAGCAGTTTTTTTATTCCAACCTTAAATAAAAATAAATTTTTCTAAATTTTATTGATTTGAAACAAAAAAAAATCGAAAAAAATCTTGAATTAACTAACGATATGATTTGTTCATTAGCGCATTGTAGGCAATCAAACATTTGACTTGCATATCTCTAATTGAGCAGTTGGAAGCACTGATCACAATTTTTCCATTTAAATAATTTGAAGTATCATTTCCATTTTCGCAACTCTCTTGATTCACTACAGGAAGTGAAATATATTTAATAATCTTGTGCCATGTTCTGTAATAAAAATGTCTTATTTGTTCTTTGCTCCGTTGAACTCCCGCACCATCATTAATTTTATATTTTTTTTGTCTGGCATTAAAACACTGGGTAATTGATTCAAAATTTTTGCCATTCTGAACAAAAAAAAGTCAAATAAAGTTTGTGTTGTATTATTAAATTATTGAAAATACTTGTCTAAGAGCATTGAAAAATATTTGCTGTTCTATTTTGTTCCAAGATTCTGGTTTTTGTTTTTCCTTTTTTAGCGGCTGATTAGTATTTAGATTACTTGTGCTCAAAGTGGAAGAATTATTGTTTATTTGTAAATTTGAATTTTTATCGTTTATCAAATTATTTTGGCAACGCGTTTCAATTTGATTCCATATTGGAGTACTGGGACTACGCTCGCGTTTTTTGTATTTTTTTTTTGAGTTAAATTCATCATTTGATAAATTACAAGTTTTGGCAGCACCAACCTCTGTTTCTTCACTTTTGTTTTTTATCAATTCGATCTGATTATTTTCTTTTTCCATTTTATTTTAAGTTTTTTTCTTAATGCTGTCGAAAAAAAATTGTAATAATTTTTTTAAATTAAATTTTGTCTAAAATGTGTTAACATATACAAAATTTCAATTAAAATCTAAGCTTATGGCTTAAACAGTCTGTTAATAAACATCTAAAAAGAAAGATAATATTTTTTATTTTGTATTAATTAGTTTTTCAATTAACTTTGAATTCATTTGATAGATAGGTCTACTTTGAAAAATTAAAAATATCTCATTATTATGTAAATTTTGTTTTTCAATTGTAGAATCAATCTAGTTTTATTTCCAAAATATTAATTATCATCTGTCAAAGTATAATATTAGTATAAATCGCGAAAATCAGATTGGTAAAGAATTTAATTTTGCTCGTTAATTAGAGCTGCACAAATTGTCTTAATTTTGGTTTTAAATTTTTTTCAACAAAAAATTCTCGGGTCAATTTTGTTTTCATATTCAAGAAGTAGTAGATGCTGGCATACCGACGAAAATGTCACTCAACCCTTTGAAAAAAAACGAAAGATCAATCGAATCTATTTCAGTTAATAAGACACTTCTTTTCTAGAATTATCTCTAATAAATTAAATTTTTTTTTTTTTAATTTTTATAAAAGATAAAGATTATTTTTTACACAAATTAAACAAAATAAAAAATATTTATATTGTTTTTTCATTGTATCTGACCTTAACAAAAAACGTTTTATTTATATTTGAATTGCTTGCAATATTCTTTGATTCCAAATTTACTCAAGCTACTTTTAATCTGGTTATAGGAATATTAGATAATTTTAAAATAAATAAAAAACTTAGACAATAAAAAAAAAAAGTCTTTCTATTGAGAATTGATGTTCGTCTTAAATATGAATTGGGATTGTTGTAATTTCGATCAATTTAAAAAAAAAAAAACTAGAAAATAAACCTTTTTTAATTAAATTTTTGTATATTATTATCTTTAAAATTATTTAAAAATTAAAATATATTATTTAGCAATTAAATAAATTTTGATGAATTAATATTTTTTTTCATCGATTATTCTCGATGAAAAATAGTAATTTTCATCGATGAATTTAGATGAAATGGTTCAAACTCATTAATAATTCATTTATCAATTTTAATCGATTAATCATCGTCTTCTTTGTGACTGGATGATTTTGTTGAATATCGCTAGTTTAAAAGTACTGATTTTGAGTACTAATCTATCACATAACCAAGTGAATAATTAAAAATTAAAAATTTTACCGTAGTATAGAGGTAGAAAAGTCTCTTTAATGAAAAGAGTTTTTAATTTACATTAATGCAAGTTTTCGAGACATAAAATATGATATTATAACATTCATAAAATTTAATTTTTATCAATGGTAAAACTCATTAATTTAAACTATCTAACGACAAATTGTCTAATTTTTTCAGGCCTTTTATGATTAAAAAGTCAGAGATCTCAATTTTTCTTTGGGTAAAAACATGAATTATTTTTACTCTAATCAATACCAACTTTGTTGTAATGGCACCCAAAATTCAAATCCTCTATCAAACATTCAAATTTTTTAAGAAATCTTAATCGAGCTTCTCTTCAGCTTTAGTAAGAGTCTTGTCATCTACAAAAAGCTCAATAAAGGCTTTAATAATTCTAAAAAGTAGATCATTTTTAAAGATAATAAATAAATAGGGGCCAAGAATTTTTTTTATTTTTTTATTTTTGATAATGTTTTTATTTAAAGTGTTTGCGATCTGTTTCAAAAAAAAATTTTTTTAGTCTCAGATAATTATTATAGAAGCCATAAAGAAAGAGTTGTGAAGGAAGGAGTGATGGGTCAGTTAGGTCCAAGACCTTCCTGAAATCGATAAACAAAGATAGGGAAGTTAAATTATGCTTTATTCGATTATGAAATGAACTTATGAAATGCTTTTTGAAATGAGTAACCAGACCTGAAACTCTTTAAAAAAGGTTTAGCTATCCTCTAAATAAAAAATTATTTGTTTTGCTAAAATCTTTAAAAAGGGATTTAAGTGAGCGAGACTGGCCGATAATTATCAACATTTGTCCTACTTCCCTTTTTGAAAATTTGTGATACATTTATTTGTGAAACTCCTTCCAGTCATTTGAAAAGATCACGCAGTCACAAAAAAACGATGAAAATAATCAAAAGAAAAATAAAGAAAAAAAAAGCAACTGCCTTAGTCTTGGAAAAATTGTTCACAATTGACAGTTTTCTATCAGTTATTTAGTATTGTATAAAATTTTATCGAACAAAAGATTTTTTCATTTTTTTCTTTAGTTTTAATCAATTTTACTTGATTTAGACTTATAAATTTTTTTTAAAATTCTTTCGGCCGGTTCAGCGCCCCTAAACCTACGAATATTTACTTTACCATTAAACGTAGTGCTGTGGATTAAAAAAAAGATCCAAACTATTCCTGTTTTTCTTTTAAATAAATTTAATTATCTTAATTTTTAATTTTATTTATTTTGTAGGCACTAGTAACATGTAACTTTAGAAGGGAAAAAACTTTTCAAAAAAAATTGCAATTTAAGGCTCTAATATCGAGTAAATGCGTTATATCAACTTGAAATTTTCACATTTCAAAATAAACATTTAACTACTGAATTTAATGATAATTATTTTCTAATTAAATTAAATTAAATAGCAAAATTAGTCTTTCTAAAAAACAAAATATAAAAAGATAGTAATTTATCACTTTCAAAATACAATTTTGAATAATTAGCCAATCCTTTGTGGCAGAGTGTATATCAGAAAAATCCCTAGATTGATCAAGAATTTTAATGAGAACGCTAAAATTTATCCAGAAAATTACCCAGAAGACCTCTTACTGCTTGCACACAAATAAACAAACGCAAAGTAAAGCGTTTCACAAGAAAAAACCTTTTCTAGGAGACTGATTGCAAAGATTTTTTATTCTTTTAGTCAAATAAAAAATAAAATTGATGCTTTGTCACGCAGAGAACAAAGGCAGATAACAAAGAAGGTAAATTTAATTTTTAAATATTTTAAATTATCCCAAAAATATAAAAATATCATGCCTGTATTGAGTCACAAAGTTTCCAATCTCTGTAATGGTGGCATTGTGCATTTCGGAACATTTAGTTTCAATAAAAATTTCAAATTGAAATAACTTTTTTACTATGAGTCTCAAAATTGTTCTACAAAATGTACCAGCTGATACAATCTAAGTACCACCCAAATTTAGTCCCTGAAATTGAATTTTTATAAATTTATAATACATACAGTAAATTTCAGATTTTCAGAGTTTTTGCAGAGATTTAGCCTTACTACTTACAAGATCTTTGTTTTGATATAACTTTTTAGTTATTCCTTTAAAAATTGATATTTTTGTTCAATAAAATTATGCGCAGACACTTGGAATTTCACCATCTGACCCTTTTTTATTCTGCTTACCCATTTTTTTTTCATTAAGCAAAATACAAGTGAAGTTAAAAAAAATTAAAATGAAACAAATATTTCAATGATTATACACAAAAAGTATAATTATGTTGTCAGAAGATTTGTTATCATATCTTAAATATGGTTAATTTTTAATGTGGCACTGTATTCACCAGTTAATTCTAAATTTAAATAGTCTTCTGGATCTTTTTCATGATTTCTAGCTCCGATTTTTGTAAAACAAAATTACATTTTTTTCAAAGTAGTATAAAATTTTTTTATTTGTAATATATTAAATTTATATTATTAATTTTTGAAAAAATTCATTTCAGATTCTAAAGATTTGATTTTTTTTTTTGATTTATTTATCTGCTTCGATGTAATGCTCCGTCAGACAAGGAATACAATAATAAAAAGTACAAGTAAAATAGTTAAAAAGAATGTAATGATTAAAAGTTGCTTCTTGTTTGAATACAATTCAAGAAAGAATGAAATAGGAGACAATAATTACTATAAGGAAATAAATTTTGTAATTATTAATTGAATTTATGTATTAGACATTTTTTTATTAATTAAGTGATATATTTTTATACCGTAAATTTCCAAGATTAAATATTCACTTCGATTTTACTCCCAAAAAATTTTCTTTGAAGGAATTTCCCAAATTTAAGTTTTTTACTCTCGAAAACCGTTTAAGTGCTAGAAAATTAGCTAAATAAGAAGAGCAGCAAAGACTTATGATTGTTTTCAAGAATTTTAATTCCAAAAGGAATTTAATCTGATGACGACTCAAACGATGACTCAATACAAGAAATGTATCAGAGAGACCAAGAATAGATTCAGTTACACAGGGAAAGGAAATGTTTTGTCAAAAATGTGGAGCCAAAATGAATTAAAGAAGATACTGGGCTTGTCCAAATAAGTGTGGAAAAAAAAAATTTTTTTGGTAGAATTAAAAAAAATTTTTTTTCTATATTTCTAATATTTCTAATTTATTTGACGTCAAAGTGAAACAAAAAGTTTTATTCTTTATTATAGTTGATTTTTTTCCTATTAATTGGTGTAATTTTAATAAAATCGTGGTAAAAAAATTATATTTGGGGTATATAAAATAAATAAGTCTTATTTTTTAATTAAAAAAAAGGACGATATTCAAGATTCAGTGTGATGAGACAAAATTTTCCCAGATAATTTTTGGATAAAATTTAAAAATAATAATAATAATAATAATAGAATAATATTTTTAAAATATCTTAAAATGCTTTATTTAAATAAAAGAAGAATTAAAAAATCTATCCTGATATTTTAGGAGTTTCTAATTTCCATCCATATTTTTTTTCATCGCATGATCTCAAATGTTTTAGTTCATCTTCTGGAATATCACTATATCCAGTTATACTCAATCTTACTTTCGATTTAACCGCTTCTTTATAAATTGTCTAAAAAAACTTAAAATGCCAAAACGAATCTTAAATTGCTTATTAGAATTACTTTTGATATTTTCGAATCTATCCTGGCCTTATACAATACTTCAAGTCCAGCTGTTATGACCGAGATAACCAAACCAATAATTAATATGTAAAATATTCCAGCAACATTTCCCAAACCTAGCGAATTCCTTGACGCATCCTTTAAGCAGGCTTAGAAAACTTTTAAATTTTTTATAAATAAACTACTTTTGAAGAAGACTTTGACTTTTGATTGCCACACTCACTTTGTTCGAACCACCACTTCTTTTTTAGATTATCCAATGTTCCATCTTCCCTAAGTTGTAATACTGCTAAGTTGATAGCTTCCCTGCAAAAAAAATTAAATTAAACTGCCGCATATCTAAAAATATACTTTAAATCAGATCCAATAGGTGTTGCGATTCCGTAGCCCTTTGAATCGATGTTACTTCCAACTTTCATTGTATCACATGGTTGTCTTTCATTAAGATATTCATTTACACTAGATTCTAGCAAAAAAGCATAAGAACCCTTTGAGTCGCGAACTTTTTGTACGCCGGCCGAATTATTTTTTACAAAAACTTGCGAGCCAAATCCATTCATAAAAGACCACATGCGCTGATAAGTCTGAATTTTACTTGTCTTAAAGTAGAGAAAATATTTTAAATTGATTGATTTAAATTAATAAAATTTTTCTAAAAACAAAAAATCAAAAATTTATTTAATACTCTAAAAAATTCTTGAGTTGATCCTCCATCCACAGCCCCATATTGGATGTCTGTTTGTTTGGCTAAATCTTCAGCTGATTCAATTGGCGAAACCATTCTTTCCATGGTCAAAAACGCGGCTAAGTTGGCTGTATATGAACTTATTAAGATGAGAGTAAAAAACCACCACACACTAGTCACCAAACGTCCGGAAATTGAGCTTTTAACAAAATTTGAAAGCTAATTGATTTTTTATCTAAAATAATGATTTACCTTGGAGCAATATCTATTCCTTGTTGCAAAAAGGCTGCTAGACAAAACCAAAATGTATTGAAAATTGTAAAATCATTATGTAACTTTGATTCGCCTAAGACTTCTACTACCGACCATTCATATGGCGAAAAACGGCTCACGAGAAAAAGAATCACACTAATTCCGACATAGGCAAATAAGATACACATCCAGATTTCAATAGATAAAGGTGCCATGAAGCTAAACACTTTTGGTTTCTTAACATAGACTTGTTTTATGAGGAAAATTGAGCAAGTGAAGAATTTTATACTTGTTCTTCTGGTTTGTACACCATTATACTGATTCCAAGATTCATAAACGGCATTGAAAATTCAACAGCGCGCTCTCTGTCTAGAGTTATGGTCAGACCGCCTATTGCCATGTCAGCTTCATGCCTTAGAAGTTCTCCTATTATACCATTCCACTCACCATTAGGAACTTGAAATTTAATTAGAATTCATTTTTTGACTATCAAAAAGCAAGAATGATGTGAATTAATCTTTAAAAATTCTTTTTTTCATGAAAGTTGACAATTGAGTTACTTGATTTAATATTTTAAAGTTTCTAATCTTAAAAAGTAATTCACTTAAATAGCTCATTTGTTCCAAGGTTTATATTAAGGGTACAAAAAAATTAGATAAAAGATTCAATCTATCAGTCTTGCTTGCTTTTTTATTTTAATTTTACGCTTAGCTCCAAATTTTTTATCCTTAACCGCTCTAAATTCATATGTAAAATTAACTATTTTTGAGATTTGATATGCCAAATCAACACAGTAGCCATAATAAAGATCATTTCCAGTCATGTTTCCTTCCAACTCAGATTTTGGTTTAACCATGAAAAACGGACGATCCTTTAATTTTTTTTAATTTTTACTTTTAAATTTAAATTAAAAATTCAGACTTCAATTGACACAACAATTCGTTTTCGATTTCTATTGACTGCAGCAAATCCATCACGTTCTCGATAAATAATTTCCTCAAGAATTTTCAAGCCACCATCACTGGAAAAACTACCAATCTTTTCAGATAAAAAAAATAAAAATTTATGGATTATAAAAAATTTTATTACTTTGGCGATTGGCATATTCAAAGCCACTTTGTGAATATCAATCAAATACTTAGCTCTATATCCTTTAGAATTGAAGGCAATTGGACCACTTAGTCCTTCAAAGACTGGCATCTAAATCAGAAAAATGCATGAAAAATAAAGTTTAGAGCTATTAGAAGATTTAATTCTACTAAAGAAAAAAATTAAATGATTTTGCTTTTACATTTATGATATTTAATGCTATCAAATTTCCGAGTTTCCAGGTATTTTCTCCCGATAACATTGAACAATTGATTCCTTTTTTTCCGTCAACAAAAATTTCAGTATTTCGCAACGAAACACCATCGACCCCGAATAAACGATTTATATCTTTTCCAACTAGTTGATGAATTTGGTGACTAAACAATATCATGGAATCGATCATCAAAGCCAATCTCAACTTAAATTAAATTAATACCCCTTTTCTTAATTTTTATTTTTAGAATTTTTACTGAAATTTTCGGAAGTTTGTATAAAGGAACGTTTAGTCTGAGCGCATCAGATAGAAGAGTCAATGTATTTAACTTATTATAGTCAACCATTGAAAAGCAAGTAATGTTAAATCCATAATGGCGGTAGTTGTTCACCTCATTAGTACTCAAATCCTTATTTAATAAAATAATTAGGTATAAATAAAAAATTTAACAAACCATTTTGACTAGTAGAAAATGAAACTTGACCAAGTTAGATCGTAAATATTTAACTTGTTCAAAAAATTTCAAATAATCCTCTTTGGTAAGCAGATCAACCATAATCGTGATATCATAAGTGATGGGTTTCGAATCTAAAATAGTATTTATTGGAGTCGATTCATCTTTTTTTAAAATTTCCTCTTCTATTGATCTTTTTATTTTCAAAATATATAGATTCAAAATTTCAAAATAGGGACATGAGATACTTTAAGACAAAACGCCATTCAACTTCATTATCTATTTTTCTAGCAAAAATTGTTGTGACAAAATCAGTCTCTTTAGTCTGATATTCCAACAAGCCTTCAAGTCTGGTTACAGCTGAAAACAAATAAAATTATTTTTTTATGGAAAAAATTCCAACTTACCTTCTTCATTATTATACAAATAGTATACATCTTTCCATCTATGGTATTTTGTTAAGGAAATTAGCAGTGAAACCAAATCAGGATGCATATGCATATGGAAAACTTGTTTTGTTTCGTCATGAATTTTTTTTAAATTTTTATCTTGTGATGGTCTAAATTGATTAGGATCTGAATTTTTATTTTTAAGGTCTTCATTTGTAAAATGCTTTGGATGATTGATGCTTATAAATGGAATATTGTATCTATCGGCAAAAGAGTTAATTGTTTGTGCTGATGAATAACTTGTTTGACCGAAAATAGCCAAAACGCCTTTGGACATTAAATTGCATACTTAAAAATCCATAAAAAAATTAAAAAAATAAAAATATAAAAAAATTCATGAATTAATTTTTAGTTTCAATGTAAATTTACTTTATTTATTCTATCAAGAATTTCAAATCAATATTTCAAAAATTTTATTTTCGTAAAAATTTTCAAGAATCAGCAACAATTGAGAAATTTTTGTTACCACTTTTATTAAGGAAACTTTTTTTAATTAAAATAATTATATATATAAACATAGTGTCAAAGAAATACAGTAATCAAATAAATCTATAAATTTTCCTTAAATGAACTTTTGGAAGCTATATTTTATTTATGTGATGCGTTGTGGTTTTACGAACAATAATCCCGACTAAACCATTTTAAGTAAAAAAAATATTTTTGAAATATATAAGAACAGCTTAAGAAAATGTTTAAGAGATATATTAATAGATATATAAACATCGCCAAGACAGGCGTAATTTTATGAAATAAATAATAATAATAATAATAATAATAATAAATAATAATTAATAAAATTACTTAAAATGGACGGAATGGAAAAGTCGTATGAATCACATATTTTACCATGATAATTTTAAGAAGCTGATTTTTAGATACTTTCATTAAAAATAAATGGAAATTAAATTTTAATCGAATGATTTTTCCAAGTCCGCCACGAAGTTGTTCCTGACTCTAAGTTATATATTAGTTTAATAGACTTGGTCGCGATTGCCGTATTAAGAACGGTCAACTGTATGAATAATACATAATGTTGTTGTTATCAAATTTAATAATAATTTTTTTAATTTTCCTTTTAATGTTCTTAAATATTCAACATCTACGAATAAAAAATTTAATCAGAATATTGAGAATTTTCTAAGTAAAAACAATTAAACAGCATAAAATTTATTTTTACTTGATCGAACAATGTCATGATGGTTAGAGCTTTCGAGTATGTCAATGTGAAAAAACCATTTATTTCTTCCATATTTGATTCCATTGTTTAAATATCTCACAGTATTTAAAATTTTATCATGAGACTCTGAATGAAACTCTTTTTGGACAATTATTCCTTAAAACAAAAACATTTCAATTTTTTAATAATGTAAAACATGAATTACCTAATGGAACTCCTAATGAGGCTTTTGATGATTTAAAATAAAAAATGGTCAGAAATACCAGAATTATTAAGCATCGATTTTTCATGATATAAAATTTTATCTTCAAAAATCATAAGTAATCAATTTTAAAAAGCTAGTGAATATTTTCAATAGTCAAATCAGACAGTAATGTATTATAATCAATCTAGAAATTAAGTTTAATTTTTCTAGCTAAATTAGCCATTGATTGATTTTCTTTACTTAGCTTAGAAGCGGAAAATGCCACTAGCTTAGAAAAATAGAAACTAATTGCTAAAATTGGAAAATTTTCTAAAAGCATCTTAAAGATATTTATATTGATGATAAAGTTTCATTTTGAGTCAGTCTTAATAATTATTTGAAAACAGGAGAGCATTAGTTTGATAATTTTTTGATTAAAATAGAAACTAATTAAATGAGTATTCAATTTACGGTATTGAATTTCTTGAACTATTGAGAAATTATTATTAAAATGCAATCATTTGAAATTATATTTGTCAAATCCCGCGTGCCTTTCTATCTGAGTTATTTTTTGAAGCAATTATTTATTTATATATCAAATTTTTTTATTTATCATAAACCATCCCAAGGGTGTTTTGTGATTCATTTAAAAAAAACAAAACGGATTTCTAAGATGGAAATTTTTATTAAACAAAATGTCAAAAAATAATAAAATGATAAAAATTGTTGCCAATTAATCAGTTGACGATATTTAATTTAAATTCCTGCTATCTTGAAATTCCATAATCGATTCATCATAACCACTGATGCTAATTCTCATCTTAGACTTGATTGCCTCGGTAAACTCAATCTAAAAAAATTAAAATAAAATTCTCCTCTAGTTCAAATTCATCTGGTGTTACATTTTTTTTCTTAGATTGCTTTCTGGCTTTGTACATCAATTCACATCCAGCCACAAGAATTGAAAGAACTAAACCAAGAATCAGAATATAAAATGTTCCAGCAACATTAATTAAATTTAATGCGCTTTGTGACGAGTCTTTAGTTGCAGAGCCAGAAGTTCCACACTTGCTCTTATCATACCACCATCTGGTTTTTAACTCATCTAAATATCCTTCTTCTTTTAACTGTAAAATTGCCAAATTGATCGGATCCCTAGAAAAAATGATTATTATTGACATAAAAGAAAGTTAAAAAAATCTAAAAACCTCATTTTAGATCTTATTGGCGTTGCTATGCCATATCCTTTTGAATCCAGATTATTACCAACTTTGATTGTATCACATGGCTCTCGCTCATTTAGATATTCATTTAAGCTAGACTCGAGCAAATAAGCATATTTTCCTTTTGAATCTCTAACTTTTTGAACGCCTTCAGCATTAGTCTTAACAAATACACTCGGGCTCCATGACTGCATAAAGTTCCACATCCGCTGATAAGTATCTACCTTGCTAGTCTAGGCACAAATAAATTATTGGAAATTTTTTTTCTGAAAAATACTCGAAAAAACTCTTGGGTCGAGCCTCCTTCTAATGCTCCATACTGAATTTCAGTTTGGCGTGATAATTGCTCCACTGATTCAATCGGTGATATCATTCTTTCGACAGTGAGGAAAGCAGCTAAATTAGCAGTATATGAACTAATTAGGATAAGAGTAAAAAACCACCAAACACTTGCTACCAAACGTCCAGAAACCGATCTTTATAAAATTATCAAAAATTTTGAAAATTTAAAAAACTTCTCTACTTGGGAGTTATGTCGACACCTTGTTGCATTACAGCTGCTAAATTGAACCAAAAAGTATTCAATACAGTAAAATCATTATTTAAACTATTCTCATTTTTTGAAGGATCGTAATGCCATTCATATGGTGAAAATCGACTTACTAAATACAAAACTACACTCACTCCAGCAAAAGCTAGAATAACACAGATCCAAATTTTGGAATCAAGAGGTGACATAAAACTAAAAACGCCGGGTTTCTTTCAAATTTATTTTAGATTTACTTTTTAAAAAATAATAGATTTACTTCTTTTTTCGGCTTTTTAATCATAATACTGATGCCAATGTCCATAAAAGGCGTAGAAAACTCTATAGCTCTTTCTCTTTGCGATGTAATAGTCAATGGAGCAACTGCTATGTCTGCTTCATGTCTAACCAACTCGCCTACAACACCATTCCAACTTCCATTCGGATCTTGTTAAAAATAAATTTTAGTATCTTTTAGTAATAATTTTTAAAACCTGATTGTACATCTATTTCCGAAACTATTGTCTTTAACTGGTCTAATTTCATAAGTAAAATTGACTATTTCGGCAATTTTTTTAGCCAAATCAGCACAATAGCCTTCATATCTGTCGTTGCCCACAAAATTTTCACCAGCTTCCTTCGGGCGAATCATGAAAAATGGAGGATCCTATGAGTTTGAAAAAAAAATTTAATTAAAATAAAATTTTTATGCAAAATAAGGTTTTTTTAGGATAAACAGTATGAAAAAGAAATAACCAGAATGCTGATCACAACTTTTGGTTTTATTTGATCATGGATTTTTTCAGTTTTAATTGATTTTTCTTCATTTATCTGTAGACCTCTTTCTTCGGAAAAAAACCCAATCTAATCGAAAAAAATTAAAAGATCACTTTAAAATTGAATAAATTTTAAGTTTACTTTTTTTAGTGGAAGATTTAGTCCTACTTTGTAAATGCCAAGAGTGTAGTTTTTTCGTTTACCATTCATGTCGAATTCAATTCTACCAGTAACACCATCATAGCTATTTTCCTATTCAAATTTTAATTAGATTCTTAATAAAAATAATGAATCTTTACCTGTGAATTTTTCTTTAACAGATTAATTACATAATTACCCAGTATCCATTTATTTAAGGAGCTATTTAGACTGTACGAACATTCAATTCCTTTATTGTTTTTAATTTTAAAATTTGGTAGAAAATAATCAAGATGATACAGTTGTTTCTATAAAAAAATACCCTTAGTTTTATTCACGTAAATTTCAGAGTTACGCAACGAAACACCACTAAAACCAAAAAGGTTGTCTGTACTTTTGTCCATTACTGTATGCATCTTCCAGGTAAAATAAAGAATGGCATCTATTAATAAAGCAGCTTCATGCTGGAATAAAATAAAATGAAATTAGTCAAATTTTAAATTATGTTATCAAACCGGAATATTGGGTATTTTGTTTAATGGCTCGCCTGGTTGAAGAAGATCAGACAAAAGTCTTATTGAATTCATGTTATAATAATCTACGATTGAAAAACCCACAAAACTGGCACCACCATGTCTAAACTCATTCAGATCAAGTTCATAAATCCCCTAGAAAAAATTAAAGATAAAAATGGATCGTATTTTAATTTTTCAATTACAAGAGTAGCTAGAAGATAGAAATAGCGATTCTTCGTCATGCCTAAGTCTTTAACTTGGCTTAAAAAGTACATGTAATTTTGCTTACTAGCCAAATCAAGAATCATGACAATTTTATTTTCATTATTTTGAGCATAGTTTTGATAAGAAACCTCAATGGCCCGCAGCAGATCTCTACAATCATGAATGTCTACTACTTTTCTTAAAATTATGCTTTCAACAAATTTTGAATCCTTATTTTGTCTATCAAATAAAGACTCTATATTTAGAATGGCTTCGTCATGGTTGTAAATGTAATACACAGTTTTCCACTCATAAAACCGAATTAGTTCGATTAAAGCTGGAACAAAATCAATGCGAAAATAAAGCTGCATATTTGAATTTAATTTTTCTGATTTTATTTCATTTGTGGTCAGATCTGGTGCTTCGTAGTAATCTGGATAGTTTAAAACATCGAAGGTGTTTTCGTTTGCTTGAAAACCCTTCAATCGAGTTAAAATATTCCTTTAAAAAATATTTAAAAAAAAAATACTTTTTTTTGTTGAAAAATACCTTTTTTTTTTAATTTTACCATTTGAATTAGGCATTTTTGTATGACGGGACCATGTTAAAAAGGGAAGATTGTAAAAATTGGTCAAATCGGTAAGAGTGTGCACAGTAGACATACTCAAGTCACCGAAAACTGCCAAAACCCCTCTGGACATCTGACTACATACTTAATTTAAATTTAAAGATAGATTAATTTAAAAAAAATATTTTTACCTGTTTGAATCAGCTCATGACTTTCATCAGTCTAAAATAAAATTATTTAGAAACGACCTTCCTAATCTTTATTTAAAAACTTCAATAATCCTTATTTGAACAGACCATCGATTTCGACCATATACAATTGCGTTGTTAATGTTCCAAATAGCTTTGTCTATTAAATTAATTGTCTCGGCCGAACTATTTTTGTCGTATATAATTGCTTTATACATTAACAAAAAGTAAAATATTAAAACTTTGCTTAATATATTTTATCTCAAATTACCGATTGGTAATCCGGGCACATTATTTGATTCATTGTCTTGGAATGACTTATTAACAAACGCAATCGAATACACAATGAGACAAATGAGATTTAATTTTTTTGTAATTAATTTACCCATTTTATTTTCGGGAAAAAAAATCGAATTCGATATTAAACAGTTGATAAGGCTGACAAAAAAGCATAGAGAATCAAAAATCAAGATATATCTAGTTAAAGTATAAAATCTTGATTACTAAAACTAGATAAGTGGATATTTGAATTATGGCAATCAATTTTAAAATAATCCAAATTCATTAAGTAATTAGAATAAATTGTAGTTTTAAAAACGCAGCAATTTTTCTATATTTGATTCCCAATGATGATATCCTTGTGATAATTCTCATTTTATTTTTGAGCAATTAATTAAAATTTTGAAACGCCAGTCTTAGATAAAAATATAGTTTAAATTCTATGAGGAATAAATGATATTAATTAAAAATGGATAAAGTTCTTTTTTTCGTCAAAGCAGAAGCGCTAATTAAAATTGATTGAAAATGAAATTTTAGTTTTATTTATTATAAATAAGGATGTTTTGTCACCAGTTGGCAGGAAATGACTTAAAATTAGCAACTCTATCTAATCAAAATCAAATTTTGACATTTCAACAACTTTGTTTCAGTCTCTTTTTTTTTTCGAAATAAATTATTTTTGTTTCATTTAAAAGAAATGATTTTTTTGTTTTGAGTGTGTTGATCAAATTTTTTTTTTCACTCAAATTTAAAAATTCAATTGATAAATTCTTTAAAAATTAGATTAAATAAAAAATTCACAAATCCTTTTAATTTATTTTTAGTTTTTTTTTCTTGAAAAAAATTTTATTTTAAAAAAAGGAACTATTCGCTTAAAATTAAAGTAAATTTTATAAATAATGATTTTAGTTTTATTTAATTTGAAAATATTTTAAAATAAAATTTAAATAGTACTGACATGAATAAAAAAGATCGTATTTTATTAATATTATTTTATGTCAATTAGCTTTTAATAGAAAAAGAAACAACTTAGATTTAATTGAATTTGAAATTTCCTCTTAAAATAATTCTTTTTATATAATCATCGGAAGTAAATAAAAAAAAAAAAATTTTTTAAACAACACGAAATTTAAAACTTGAAAAAATACTATTGAAAATTGAGAAAATCAATTTGAGTGAAAATTGTAATATAAAACCTAATTTTTAGAAGTGGTTTTCATTCATCAGAATCTGAATATTTTTTGTAATTCTTTTTAGAAAATATCAGCAAATTAAAGTCTACAAATAATTGTGTTTGTAATCAAACCAGCAAAATCAAAAAAATTGTTGAAATATTGAATATTAATTTTATTTTGCATCCCTTTACAATATCAAAAGGAAAGCTGTGCTTGCAGAGCTATGAAAGCCAATAAAGTGTCAATGTGAAATAGCAACCCAGAAAGACCACTAGGACATTCCAGGCGTTGTCAATGCCTCGTGGATTTTATCTTCAATTTCAAGAGGATTGGTCACTGTCTACTTATCTAGGATGAAATCCTGCAGCTCGGAGGCCATGAGCTTGTTGCGAAAAGATGATTCATCATAAATTTGCTAATGATTCATTTCATTATTTTGCAAGAAAGAGCAGTAATTGATTTGTGAGTTATTTTAAATAAATGAATTTTTGAATGATAAAAAATGTAAAGCCAAAAAAGATTTAAATTTTGAAAAATTTGAATCAAAATTAAATAAATTAGAAGTAAAAATAATAGATCACTTTTATTTTACTTGAATTGGAAAATTTTGAAAACGCAAATTTTAATAAATTACATTAATTTTAATTTTTAGAATTTTGTCTCAAAATTCTAATGATATGATATGAATAGCATACAAAAAAAAATGTGTCTGACATGAAACAATGATACAACATTTTATCTATATGACAAAAAAATTGACAATTTACTTATTATTCAATTTTCGAAGTATTACATGATTTTAAAGTTCAATTAAAAATCTTTCTATTTGGAGTTATATTCTTTTTAACTTTTATCTTTTATCGTTTTGTACTTTTATTGAAAACAAGTAAAAAAAAGAACAGAGCCTCATAAATTTTCAATTTAGTATATTTGGTAATTAGTGAAAAAAAATTTGAACCTATATTTCTTAATTATTTTTTCAATTCTAATAGGAAAAAAAAGCTATTTTTTATTAAATCAAGATGAGTTGCATTTTTTAAAAAAGCAGATAACTACGTTTTGTTTTATTAAAATTTGTAGATTTTATTTTTGTACATATTAAGATTTTGAAAAAGCTGATATTTTAATTAAAATCGGTTTTTGGGATTGTTTGCTTCAATGTTAAATATAAATTCTTGATAAATAATTAAACGAACCAAAACAGCTGGATTTTCTCACGCATCTCTAACCAAATAATTTTATCTATAATTAACCTAAAGTGTAGACTAATTATCGAAAATATCATTTCGTAAATAGCTTTCAATCTAAATAAAGTTTGAGCAGATTTTAAAGAACTTCCAATAAAATATCTTGATCGGTGAAAAAATAATTGTTTATATGAGATGTCTGTCTTAGTGAAAATATTTTTTCGCATGATATTTAATATTTACAAAAATGTTAAAAATTAATAGAATTTTCTCTTCAAAATTATATGATATTTAGTTGGAGACAAAATATTTTTCTAAAATGTTAAGAGTTACCAAGCAATTATTGCTTATTAAGGTCAAAAATTATTTTAGAGAAAAAAGACTAATTTAAAATAAAAACCATCAGGATAATAAAATTCTTTAAATGAGAGTGACGAGTAAGCTAGAAACGGGATCGAAAAGTAAACAAAAATCCACTGATCAAGTCTAAATCAATTTCATTATTTTTCTAGGAATTTAAATCACTTTGTTAAAATTTTAAGTATATTTTTAACCTAAATTTCAACTGTTATTTATGTATTTTTAATTTTTTTTTCAATTTGTATCTGAATAGTTTTTAAGTTCATTTAAAAGCAATAAATTCACTCTGAGTTTTATTTACTTTTTAATTTGCATTAATGTGGAATTTTTTAGACTCTTTTGGAATAAAAAATCAATTTAAAAGTGTTTTTAATTCGTTTTTTTTATTGCAGGTCTATTGTTTTTTCCTATCGACAAAGATTGCTCATTAAATAAAAATCTTAAAATTTTTAAGTTATTTACTCTGCATAAAAGAATTGTAAATATCGAAAACTATTTAAAATAGAGCGTATAAATTTATTAAGCATGGTAGAAAATTGTGAGAATGCTAAACTTGCCTAAGGATCTATTTTTTTTATAATAATTCACAGGTTTTGAATTTATTTTATTAATTAACTAGTTGTTGCTGATAAAAATCTTATCATTATTTTCATTTAATCTTTTTGCTATAGACTCAACTAATTAATTTATTTTAAAAAATGTTGATAGAAAAAAAAAATTAAAGTAAAATTTTTGAACATCTTTTGATTGTCAAATAAGATTGTTATCAAAAATTTTAACAGGATACAAAATTATCAACATGTTAGACAAACATTAGAAACTTTGCTTTAAAATATACCAATACTCGTTCTGGCTGTGAGATTTAATCTAATTTATGTGAGTATTAGCTTGATTAAATTTTGTTCAGAAAGTTTAGAAGATGGATTGCGGATGTTTATGTTTTAAAGCAAACATAATTAATAACTAATGAAATTCAGAATGTACTCGTAAAAACCTTTAGATAGAATACCAAACGAATATTTAAAAAAACTGTATCAAGTTAAACGGAAATTTAAATTTTCAAGTTTTGAATTTCATTTTCTTTTGTTCGGAATTAATCGAATTGAGTTTCACAGTTAAACCAAAAAGATTAATAGAAATTTTGTTTTATTTTTTCAAAAGATAAAACTGGTTCAGAAAAATATCCTTTAAAGAATATTAAATTTCAACTAGTCGACCTAAGCGTTGATTAATGTTTTAGATGAATGTTCCACTTAATTTATTTGATTAGAAATTATTTTTTTAAATCCCATAAGTAAATTTATCATTCTATCGATTTTCAGGACACTCGTTTGATCCGCTTTCTAAGTAACTTTAGAAACGCTCATCTTAAAAAATGATCACTTAGGATTTTTAATGAAGCTTTAATTCTATTAAAAAATTAGGTTAGAAACGTCAACTATTTTTTTTTTATTTTTCGGGAAAAAAAATTTGAATAATAAGAATAATCAGCTACGAAAGTTTTTTTCCTTTGAAGCAAGACACTAGGGTCTAGCTATGGTCATTCTTGGTTTCTATTAAAATTATTTAAGCTGGCAATCGGTTCTAATTGTTTACCATTCTGTTTGATAAAAAGTGTTCTCTTTGACTGATCCTTGTGATCTGTTTCACTAACCTGTGCTTACCTCCACGTATACCTCTAGCTGGGCCTTCAACTGAAAGCGAATTAGTGAGCTTGTTCGGGTTATGCCAGTCAATAATGCTCAATCTATATGCATAAGCAAATTTATCAAAAAAAATCACTTCGGAATTAAAAATTATTAAAAAATGGTTAAATAAAATTTATGTTTATAATTTAAATCATTGAATTTGATGGAATAAATTCAATGTTCAGATATTTATCGTTCAAATATGAATATCTCTGACTAATTTTTTATTTTATTTTCTTTTGCATCGCATAGTTTGGCGTAATTTATGAAATAAATAATATTAATGTTAAATTTTTTTTACTAATTTGTGTTCGAAATTGGACTTGTAAAACAGACCGAGTGTGTTACTTATTAGCTTAAGATTTCTTTTTAAGACCTTATCATGTCACTCTATTATAATATTCAATTTAAGGATATTTGTCTTAATATATATTAAATTTTCAATTTTTAAAGTATCAATTTTTGTTTAATAATTTTTATTTAAAAAAAATAAAAACTATTAGTTGGCAGGACCTGCGAAACATGTAATATTTTAATTTTTTTTAATATTATTCTCATTATTGTGAATTTTTAATATGTCCACTTAAGATTTTTCATTAAAATAAATTAATTAAAAAAATAAAGGATGTGTTTTGAGTTTTTACTAGTCATTTAATTTAAATCAGATTTTTCTTTTAAAAATTTTTTATCTATGTAAAATAATCAATTAAATTCATGAAGAAAGATTTTAGAATTTATTTTCAAATGCTTCTTTTTTGTATTTTAATTTTTTAAGATATAACCCGACACTGATTGCACAAAATAACAGATTAATATCTTCCATAAATAATCAAAAAATTTTCTTGCATTAATATTTTCTAATTTTTGAATTAAAAATCAAATTTTTATAGTGGATCAAAAAATAATTACAAAAATTTTTATTTTCGACTCACAGCCCTAGAAAAAATGAGTTTATCAATTATGGACTTAAATCAATCTTTATTACAAGTGTCCATAGTAACGGTGAAATGACCGTAATCTTGATCGTGTTATAAACTTTTGAAAATAAATATCAAAACTTAAAAACCTCAAGTATGAGTAACTAAGTATTCATTTATTTATTGCTATGATTTTAATTCAAAATAAAAATTTCGCTTGAATTCAGAATATTTTTTTTCATAATCAAAAAAGAACATAGTGTTAGAATTTTGACAGATAATCTAAGTTTATATCAAAATTTACCTCAAATTACGAGCGAATAAATTAGCGAAAATTTACTGATAAATTGTTTTATACAATATTAAATATTTTATCGCTAAAATTTTGTGATAAAAAAATAGTGAAAAAAAACATTGTCGCTAGTAGATGAATTCTTACATTTGGTTCTTACTAATGATATAAATTTTATTGCGGGATTCACTGAACATAAAATTTATAGAGTAATATTCCTTTATAAATCATAAATTAATAATAAAAAAAAAAGAGAAAATTTTTTTATTTTATCATTGAATTTAAAATTTTAAAAATCAACAATTTTATTTTTCTATTTATCACTCTTTTCTAAATTCAAGCAAAAAATTAAGCGCTTTTTATTTAAGAATTCAACTCGCGCCATCATTACATTCACTCAACGTGTAAGCACCAACAAAATGGCTCAATTGGCAGCTCTCTCTCTCTCTCTATCTCTCATCATCGAGCTCTCTTTTCGCACATATGCATTTGTTTTAAATTTTAAATTCTTCAACTAAGATTTTTATTTTAGATTAAATTTTCCATTGGAAAATAAAACAAAAATGGCCACTAACGGTGAAGTAAAAATAAAGCGAACCACAATTGAGCGGGGCGTTCGTTCGGTGAACGGCAGTGGTGATGACAGCGGTGATTTTAGCATCAACAAGACTCTGGCAGTCGCCGCAATGAAGCAAAAGCGCGACCATGAAAAACAAACGCTGCACCAGCTGAACGACCGCTTTGCTCAATACATAGATCGAGTGAAATTCCTCGAGGGTCAAAACAAAAAGCTGCTGGCCGAGCTGGACGAAATGCGTCACAACTGGGGCGAAGAGTCGCGAATTATTCGCGAAAAATACGAACCAGAATTGGCCGAGGCCAGAATTCTAATCGATGACACCACTAAAGAAAAGGCAAGTGCCGAAATAAAGGCCAAGCGGGCCGAATACGAAGTGCTCAATTTTAAAAGATTGTACGATGAAAATGTGTACATTAGCCAAGCTGACCGGACAAAAATTTCCAATCTTGAATATCTTTATCAAGAGAATCAGGCCGAGTTGGACATTTTGCAGCGACAAATTGCCGATGCGAGCACAGACATAGAAAAGTACAAAAATGAAATAGCTCGTTTGAGCGAGGATCTGAAGCGTTTGTTGGAAGACTTGGACCAAGAGACTTTGCGTCGAATAAAACTAGAGAATGAGAAGCAGACTCTGGAAGAGCAAATACCATTTATGAATGCTATTCATGAACAAGAGATGGCCGAGCTTAGGCTTTTGACACAGGGATCCCACATTGATCCGACTCAATTTTACCGACATGAATTGGAACGTGCCATCCGCGACATTCGCAGTGACTTTGACGACTTGAGCCAACAGCAAAAAAGGGACTTGGAAGAATGGTTTAAGATGAAGACAGAGGAGATAGTTCAGCAAGTGGCCAAACGAGATGCGCTAGACTCGCTGACCAAAAGTGCTGAATCGCCTCAGGCCTACAAATCGACATTGACCGAGTCGCATAAGGAACTAATTGATCTTAAACAACTGAATAACGACTTGGCCGTAAGACTCAGCCAACTGGAGGAAGAACTTGACCAAAAGAGACGAGACAACGCTTTTGCTTTGGACGAAAAGGACCGCGATCTGGCCGACCTAAAGGGCAAATTGCAGGATCTGATGACAGATTATGATGAGCTGATGAGCAACAAGGCTAGCTTGGAATTTGAGATAAGTACCTATAGACGGTTGTTGGAGTGCGAAGAGACTCGCGGAACAAGAAATCCAGCTCATATTGATACAAACAATAATCATCAAAGACCACAGCCAGTCTATCAGCCAAGTTTCAGTCCGACTTATTATCAGCCACCCGCAAGTCAGACGCCTCCAAGTTTTTCGCCCAGGGCGCCAACAATTAACCCAAGTGAAATGAGCTCGAAAACGACTTACCAGCGTTCTGCCAAAGGTCCCGTTTCGATTAGCGAGTGCAGTCCTGATGGAAAAGTGATAGTACTTGAGAATACTAGTCGCAATAAAGATGTAGATTTGAGCGATTGGTTGGTTAGACGTCGGGTGGACAATAGACCAGAGATTTCCTTTAGGTTTCCTCAAAATTTAGTTCTAAAGGCAACTAAAACAGTCCGTGTTTGGTCACGTGGTAATGGAAAAGACAACTTACCGAATGAGATTGTCAACTGGGACTTGGACAGTTGGGGTATGGGTGTGAATGTTCATACCGTCTTGTCAAATGATCAAGGAGAAGAAAAGGCAACTCATCTTCAAAAGACTGTTTATTCTTAAGTCTTAATAAATTAGAGTTGGAATTTTTCCACCTTAGGAAAAATATAAAATCGTCTTTTTTTTAGTTGTTTTTTTTATCCTTAAATTTAGATTAAGGTACGAAAATAGAGCTCACATTTATTGAAATATTGGGCTTTATTTTTTTTTTTTTGGTTATATTTTATTGTTTTGCTGAATTAAATTAAAAAAAGGGAAATTTGAAAATTTTTATTTTTTTCGATCATTTTAAAATTTGAAAAATAATTGGAATTATTGCCTATGAACCGATAAGGGTAAGCGATTTGTTGTTTTGGGTGCATTAGTTTATTTGCTTCTTTTTTTTCTATTTTTTTTCGTCTTAATTACTGAGAATAATTAAGTTCTATTTGTATTTCTTTCTTTCCAAAACTAATAGCCATTTTTGCCTTCGTAATGATTACTTTTTTTTAAAGCTTTTTTTTGTTCGGACTTGTATTTTAGAAATTTTTTCTCTTAAAATGAATCTAATTCTGCCAATTTAAATTGAATTTAGCTATTCAAAATTTTAATATGAATGATTAATAAAGATTTAAAAAAATAAATGAATCCTTCTAAATTTATAATAAATTTTAAAAATTCAAAAATAAAAATTTTTAAAAATATTTTTTCTTTATTCCTATTTAAATAGATTTTTTTATAGTCTAAACAAATTGAACAGCATGATTAAAACCAAGTAACCAAATAAATTACTGAAAAGAAACATTTGAAGACCCTTCCTAGAATCTCGAATATGGGTGAATAGGAAAAATGCAATAAAAATATTTTTTCCACTCTTATGCAGAATGACAATAAAATTTGTTTTGAAAGTGCAACAAATAGAGTAAAGCTGTTAAAGTTGAAAAAAATTGAATTGTTAAAGCTATTTAGCCTAATTTAGCCCAATTTAGTTAAATGCTTGTAAAATTTATCCTGAAATTCCGCTTGATTTCACTTTACACGTGGCTAGAATTTTGCCTAGTATCAAAATTAGAATTGAACATTTAGGCAAACTCGAGCTATAAGAAACAAAATATTATAATATTCGTTTCTGGTTTATTTTATTAATGAAGACTTTTTTTCCTGATAACATTTTTGTTTTAGCTTAGATTGAGAGTTTTAAGAATCAATTTAAACCAGAAAGATTATGTTTGGTAAATGGACAGATATTTTGATCCAATAAAGGTCCCCAAAAATTAATAATTATTGGGTGAAGATGAAAACTTTATAACAAGTCTCCAAAATTTTACACTTGACATTAGGAGGAAATTAATTAATAATCTATTTTAAGTTACAAAGAAAAAATCTAGGTTTTAAAATTTCAATTTTATTTTAGTTAAAAGATTATTTCTTTAAGATATTTCTGGAAATTGATACTGACGTTTAAAAGTTGTAATTAAATGAATTAGATTGTTATATATAAAAGCATTAATTTCCAAAATAGGCAGATATCATGTCAAAAGTATCAAATCTTTTCTCTAATTGTTTATTATATCGGTTAAAAAGTTTTTTTTACTTATTTTTAAAAATTGAATAAAATTTATGAAATTTAAAGAAACTTCTAAAAATGTTGAAATGAAAGTTAAATTATAAATTTGGTCAAAATAATTTAAATTCTATTTTAATTAAAATTCAAATGTAATCAAATTTAGTATTTAAATTATTTTGATCAATTTTGAAATTTTAATTTAACTGAATTGAAAAGAATTATCAAGTAGAGTTAAATATCCTGCTAAATTAATTTTTAAATTAGAAAAAATAAATATTTCTATGACTAAATAAAAAAAACTTTTAAAATAATGTGCCTTTCCTATAAGAAAATCTCTATTAGATGAATAACGACTAAAAAATAAAAAAAAAATTAGATTTTAAATCTGTACACTGCATAAAATACAAACTTAACTTGATATTTGATAATTTCAAAATGAAAGTCAAGAAATATAATTAATATTCATTATGATATATTATTTAGTAAAAATTATGTCATATCGATAATTAAGTGCAAAAAATTTTTCGTTGGCTATCTTTAAATTTTAAATCAAAAATAAGTTTACCTATAACTCACCATCACCATAATTAGCGTATTTTTGAAGTGAATAAATAAATTAATTCTATTGATGCAAAAAAATCCTCAATCATTATTTGAAAGCAAATTTAATATGGTGAAACATTACTGATTACATAAAATAAATTACATAACACTAAATGTAACCAAAATTTTGCATTTTCAAAAAATTTTTTAATAAATGCAAAAAAATCATTCAAAAATTTATATAACAAAAATATAAGACCAAAATATTTTCAAAAGTCTAAGGTTCTCAATAATTTATCGAAATGGCATCACTTTGGAAAATTGGTTCAAATTTCACAAAACTTACTAAATTAAATATCAATCCAATTGCAAATTGTAAAAATATTTTAAAATTTACACGCAAAAATACTACAGCTACATTGAACACAAATGTGTCCACAGCAAATAATCGTAAGATTGGTTTATGGCTGGCTGGTTGCTCGGGTATGGTTGCGGGTGCTGTAGTTCTCGGCGGAGTTACTCGTTTAACCGAATCTGGTCTTTCGATGGTCGATTGGAAGCTCATAAAAGACATGGTACCACCAAAAAATGAGCAAGAATGGCAAGAGGAATTCAATAAATACAAGGAATTTCCTGAATGGAAATATATGAATAAAGATAAACAAATGACATTGGAACAATTTAAATTTATTTTCTACATGGAATGGGGTCATCGAATGTGGGGCCGTTTGACTGGCTTGGTATTTTTGTTACCAGCAGCCTATTTTTGGAAAAAAGGATACTTCAACTCCGGAATGAAAAAGAGAATTGGCGTTTTTAGTGTTCTTTTAGGCTTTCAAGGATTTCTAGGATGGTACATGGTAAAATCAGGTCTAAACGAGCCAGAAAAGCAGACCGATGTTCCTCGTGTAAGTCAGTATCGTCTAGCTGCTCATTTGGGTTCCGCATTTCTTTTGTATGTTGGATTCTTATGGAATAGTTTGAATCATTTGTTGCCAAATCAAAAAGTAGAACCAATGAATGCCAAACAGCTTAGAGGTATTTCAATGAGATCTCATGGCCTACTCACATTAATTTTTACAACTGCTCTCGCGGGAGCCTTTGTCGCAGGCTTAGATGCTGGTTTAGTTTACAATTCATTTCCAAAGTTTGCTGATAGATGGATACCTACTGATTTGTGGACTATTGAACCTAAATGGAAGAATTTTTTCGAAAATCCAACTATGGTTCAATTTCAGCATAGAATGCTAGGTATGGGAACTTTGGCCGCTATTTGTTTGTATGCTTTCTCAATGAGAAGAGTAAACATTTCTCCAAGAACACGTCTTGCGCTTAATACTCTTGTTGGTATGTCATTTGTACAAGTTGGACTTGGCATTGCGACTCTTTTGTATTATGTACCTACTCATTTAGGTGCATTGCATCAATCTGGTTCGTTGGCTCTATTGTCATTTGGAATATGGTTAGCCACAGAACTCAAAAGAATACCTAAAATATAGTCTTAATTTTCTTAATGTTTTTTTTTACATTATAAAACTAGTTTAATTTTAACTTATTGTAATTTTAAATGAAAAAATAAATTCTCGAACTAAATTTTTTTCAAAATATAAATTAAATGTTAAATAAATAGAATTCTGATTGCTTTGTTGAATTGTTCAAAAGCGAAAATATTTTATTAATCAAACTAATAAAATACAAGCAAATTATGTTTTTCTATCAACTTACCAAAGATACCAAAAATTTGAAAAAAGAAAATCAATCTTCTCAAAATTAAAAAAAAACAATTAAATATCTTTATTTTGCTACGTAGAGTAATCCATTAAAAGCTCGTTTTTTAATTTTTTAAAGATTAATTTAAATATTTTGTTTAAATCAAAAAAATCAATCAAACAGATTTAAAATAATAAAGAATTTTGTTTTTTCAAAATATTTCTTGTTTTTATTATGCTAGTTAAGTGTATATTTGGATAAAATGAAAAAGATTAAAAAAATATTAAACTATAAAGAAATTCATTCATTCATATGCTTCAAAATATTCAAATTGGATAGTTAGTATAAAATATTAATGGTTTTTATTTTTGAAAATAGTAATGAAAATATTACTGAATAAATATAAATAAATCAATTAAAAAAAATAATATCAAAAATATGGTTGATGAATTTACTTGAAACTTTCACTTTTTTGGTTAAAAATTTCTCTATAGTAAATTAAATCAAATATTGTAAATCAATTTAATAATTTTTATTTTTTTAACTCATTTTTTCAGGGTAAACTTTCGGGAACAATCATAGGTTTGTTGAATAATCCTTTTCCAAAATAGTCAGCTATTACTTCAAAAGTATCAATGCTTCTCTCCAATTGTTTATGAAATCCATCATGAAGTGTTTTTTTACTTTCTTCATTTAGTTTAATGTGATTAAGAAAATTACTACGAACAATTTTAGCATTACAAACATACTTATATTTTCAAAATAAAGAATACCTATTCTCGACAGCACAAGTCGGGCACGCACCATCTACACTATGATTTTCAAAGCATCTTTTAAATTTTTAACAAATAAAGTAAATTAATTTATTTCTAAAATTTACTCTGCATGAAATGAGTGATTACAGAGACAGTGTATTGATGGAAAATTAAGCTCATCACCACACGACTCGCATTTATTAGCCTGAAAAATAATCGGTTCCGTTTTTAAATGGTCTATATGAGTTTTCATCTCCATTATGCTCTTCAAATACCGATTTAAAGTATCTTGGTTTTCTTTAATCTCGTGTTCTTCTTTTTTCATTCGGTTTAACAGGTATTCCTTGAGAGAAAAAAATACAAAATTATTTACTTTTAGTTTAGTTTTACTTTGACAGTATCTATTGTCAGAGTGTTATTTTGTGATAAAATCTTAATGACCATCAAAGGAGTAAGCAAATTAAATTTTTCAATGTTTGTCAAAATTTGCATTATAAAATCTTTTAAGTTATATCCATCTCTTTTGCTAAAATACTGAAGTGATTGAATCCATAAGTTTGGATCATGGGTTCCATATCGTTTACAAGTATCCAAAATATTAATGTGATCATTATGGTCCATATGATATTGCAGTATTCGCTGGTACATTGCATTTTTTTCATATAAGTAAAGCAATCCTGCCTTAAATTGGTGTAGCTGACATAAAGTTAGTGCCAAACTCATGTCATAAGATGTGTCGTTTGACATTAAAAATTCCAAAGCGTACTTCTCTTGGATTGAAAGTGGACTATTAGAAGAAAGTATATTTTCGTTCATTGCATCCTCGATCAAAAGTTTTTGATTCTTTTTGTTCTTGGTTCCTGTTTCAGCTACGCGTTTGAGATACAATTCCAATAAAGTGTTCGATATTATTTTTGAATTAATCTGTTTCTATTGATTATTAAAAATTAAAAATCTCAAAATTTTAATAGAATTTCTTAATTATAAAAATCTTATACTTTTTGAATGAATTCTAAAAATTCGATCAAAAGTTCGGAATGCATTAAAAATATATGCAAAAAATCAGTCGGATCAGCAACAAATTTTTGAATTGAGTCTAAATGAACTGATTAAAAGACAGTTTAAAATAAAACTGATAAATCTTGCCATCGTATTTGACACAAATGATCTTTAGGAATTCCACAGTTTTTTCCGGTATATTTGCCATTAACAGTTTACCATATTTTTTAAGATTCAAGACAGCACTTGGATCATCTAAATTTTGAATGTAGTTTAATGATTCACCATAGTCTTTCAAATTTTCTAGTTGTATTTTCAAATAATCTTCGTGTTTTGAATGCTTTTTGCACAAATTCAAAGCTTGTTTGTAAAATCCAGATTGACGAAGAACTTTAATACCAGTGTCAACATCAAATTCTACATTTCCTTCGACTAAGAATGAATTTAATCTTTGCTCATCTTTTAGCTTTGTGTAACAATTTAATAGTAAAGTAGTGTGATCCTCGTTAGCTAACTTTTGTTTGTGTAATTCCTGTAAATATTCGGTCAAATTTACTATTCTCTGTGAGTCCAAAAATCGTCTAATTATATAAGATGGCTCTAAAAATGGAATTGTTTTGATGTATTGAGACATTGCTTTGTCAAAATCTCCTTTACTGAAAATATTTTTCAAATATTTAGCTATTTCATTATTCAAAAATTTTTATATACCTGTACAAATGATCAGCGTATTGTCGGATAATATCAATAACGCCTTCTCTATCATACTGACTTGATTGAGCTAAACTAATAAAAAAATTAAAATTTTTAATTTATTTCATGGACAAAATTTAATTATCAGTGAATATTCATTTTCATCAAATGATACAACTATAAATTTTAATCTTTGATAAAAATGTCCTTTTTGTATAAGTATGCTCTGTTATTGCAGATTTTAATATTTTTATCAAATTATAGAGAGGTGGTGATGTAGAGGATAAACAATAGATGATTTCACCTTAGGGTCCGAGTTAGAATCAGAGTGAAGTCAAATTTGATGTAAAAAAATGAAGATTTGAGCCGGTGTTTTCACTGTAGGGTTTCAATTAATGACCGATTTTAAATTTGTTACCAAATTATTACTTTGGATGGTTATAACCATTGATCGAAAAAAATGGAACCTGATATAAGAACATTGATTATCTTCCTATGAGAACGTGTAGATTTTGACACTGAATGACATAGGTAGAGAGTATAAAAATATCTTGTCACAAGCAGAAATGCTTTCCCTATCTAACTAAATAAAACTTTTGTCGTTTCTTCCAATAGTTGGATTTTTCAAATAAAAGTTTGATTAAACTTATTCTACTAAGATGTCTCTTTAAAAGTCCAGCAATCTGAAGAACTTATTTGTTTAGTCAATTTTTAAGTAAAAAACTTAAGTTCTCTCACAAAATCATTATCAAATATTATTTGAGTCAGAGTTGGTGAACAGCGAAGTCAAATATTTGACTTTAGACATTTAGTTAGTTGGTTTCTTTTTGTAAGAAATTTTTTTTTATTCTTGTACTTTTAATGAAACTTAAATCAAAAAGACAGACTTTGGCTAATGACCATAACTCTAATTCAAATATTACGAACAAATAAGAATCTTCATAAGTCATTTTTAGAAAAAAATTAAATGAATTATCGAAATGAAAAAATATTGTCAAATTTAAAATTTAAAAATCAATATTTTAACTATTTAATGCTGAATCTTTTAGATTAATAAGCATTCAAAAAAAATTAGATATAACTAAAGATTTTTTAATTAATTCTTACTCTATTGCCATTTGGTAGTGGTTTTTTTTGAACAATATTTGCAATTTAGACTGAGTGTCCTTTTCAGTTAATTGAATCAGTTGTTCACCTTTTCCGGCCAAAACGTAAACTGAACTCCATTCACAAACTATATTTAAGACATTGGTAAAAGAACGCGAAAAACCGACATATTTGTTTTCTACATCATAAATACTAACTGTAGTTGAGTCAATAGTAGCTGTACTTAATTTTAAAAATTTCAAATTTATTTTTTTTAAGGTTAACAAGAATAATTACGGCATTGGAGCTTTCGATTTGTTTTGAATTTCTTTCGCAGCAATTACTAATTTTCCCTTGAACCAATGAACTGAAATTTTATCTCCTTCAAATGGATAACAAGGTCCGACACCATCATGTTCGTACACATAAACCGCATCTTTTCTAGCAGCTACAAGTTCTCCTTTATCTGTCATACACCAGCATCTAGGCTTTACTCCATCATCAGCCAAAACAGCTATCTTTGTTTGTTAATTTTTAAATGAAAAATTTTAATTGAATTTTGATCAATTGCTTGATAAAAATATTTTTTTAAATTTTCAACAAAGAACTCTTGAAGGGTTAGGGTTAAGATTATGGATGTATAAAGGATGTTTACAGTGGATTAATGATGATGAAAAGTATTCTAATTTAACCTTGAATCTAAGACTTGATCTCTCTGTTCTTATTTTAGAGCAGTATATTTGGCATATAATTTTTTATGAACAAATTATGAAACTAAGGAATTCAATTTTAAAATTTTTATTTTGAATAAAAATATTTTCTCTTTTTGTTGGAATATGTATTTTTGAAAGATGAAAATTTATTTAATATTTTGGTAAAAAGCTGAATACTTAAATTAATTGAAATTGAGCATATTAATTCAATTTGCTTCTCTGGATTTTAAAATTTTTCCAAAATTTTAATTATAAAACATTAGGATTAGCAAGAAGAGTTTTCAGAATTAGTCCCTAGTTAATTTAAATTAAAAATGTGAACTTTTTTTAGTGGTTCTCTAATTAAATTACTTTTTCAAACTGTAGGGAAGCTGAAAATAAGCCAAATTGAATCAAAAAAATTCTAATTTATCAAATATTTTTATCCCTTTTTTTATCCATAGTAAAGTTACTTTTTCATCTTTTTCGCGGTTTCCAAAAGTGATTGTAATTATCAAATATTCAGTTGAAACAAAAACAAACATTCCTCGACCCAGATTTTTAAATGAAATTCCAGTAATCGGACTGGATCCTGTGTAAAGAACACGTGGCTTTTCACTTTTATACTTCAATATATCACACTTGTAAAATAGAACGTCGCCACTTGATAGACCAACACAAACCGAATTGTTGCCATCATGTACTGCTAGGGATGTTATCTTTGAATTTGCATTGTTCAAGGATATTGTTAATGGTCTAAAATTTGGTTCATCCATTTTGTCCAAGCGTAGAATCTTAATAAGTGGTATTTTCTGGTTCGAAGAATCGTGCTTCAAATAAAAGAGATACATTTTTTGCTAAAATCGCATTGAAAAATATAATTTTACTCCGCCAGCAATTATTATGTTATCATTTTTAAACTGAGCTAAACAAGTCATTTCGTTATCAAATAACTGAAAGGTGTTAAGGCCCATATGTTTGTCTAGAGTAACAATCGAGCCTTCATCAGTTCCAAGTATTATCAAGTCTCGTCCACTTTGGCAAAATTTAATATTCAAATTCTTAGTTAAATTATCTAATTGAAAATATTTATTACTAAATTGTATAATTTTACTTTTAAGGAATCAAAATTTTTCTTCGGCTCCTGGGGATCTTTGATCGTAATTTCATCAAAGAAATTAAAACGTCGTTGCTAAATGTTTAACTCTGAATTGTATTTAATTAATTAAATTTCTTCAAGTTACCTTTATTGAAACCATTCCTTTTCTATCAATTAATTCAATATTTTGTTTTTCGTTTTATAGAATTTTTATAAATTTAGAATAAATTTAGAATCATGTGATAACAAAAAAATATTTAAGACTATTTCGAAAATTTAAAAATTTTTTTTGATTGCAAAATTGTTTTAACATTTTTTTATTTGAGTTCATTTTTCGAATTTTAATCAATCATAATTCATTGTCTTTTTATTTTTCAAAAATTTCAAAAGGGTTCGAATAAATTTGTAGTGAAAGGATTTTTTTAAAATTATGATTTCTTAAATTTTAGTTAGCATTGTAAAATACCTGCAACACTCGTCATTTAAATCTAATCTGATTGTCATCATACTTTTAATTCAATAGTGCACTCATTTTAGATGAAGTCTAAGGGTTCTAAAATATCAATGCTCCTGATAAAGCTTACTTAAATTTTATTTACTCATCAATCTCATAATATTTATAAATTTTATCCATTTTTATTTGTTTATCTGTGACGAGCTCCTTCAGATTAAAAAAAATAAGTTAGTTAGGTAAAATCATAAATTTACTTTATTTTATGTAATATAAGGTAAAATTTCTATTTTATTGGAAAATTTTTGAAATAGCGTAAAATTTTGAAGTATTTTTTAATTAAGATTTTTTTATAACTTGCAAATTTTTCAAAAGAAAAATTTACCAAAATTTACGTGAATATTAGTAAAATTCAATTTTTTCATAGTAAATAATTGTAATAAAAAATATTTTTTGGTTTGTTTAAAAGTTGAAAAGTTTTGTGGTGGCGTTAAAAAAGAATGATAAATAATAAATCATATATATATTTAAAAAATATTTTACATAATTCAAATCTTAGGAAGTATCATCGTTGAACTATGTTCAGTGAAGTAAAACAGTTCAGGAAAATTAATTTCATTACTGTAGCATACTTTTTAATTTATAATTAATACAAAATTTTCTGTAAAACAAATAAAAAATTAATTCTTTTGATCCATTGTTTCCAATGGTTTATTTTTTGCATCCAAATTCTAAACCAGTTCAATAAATTTTTATCATGCTGCTGAATGGAAGTCTTTTTTTTCCATTTGAACTTCCAATATCCTTGTCCTAAAACTAAGTCAATTTTAAGATAAATATCAATCATTGTATTAATTGATTAAGGATATCAATTATTTTGAAGAAAATTGGAAATTTCGTTTTTTTGGAAATTTTAAATTTAATTCACATCATAAGATAGAAATGATAAAAATTAGAAATTCTTAAACAATTTAATGATACGAAAAAAAAATAAAAAAATAAAATAGCTAAATATCAGTTTAATGCGAGTCAAATAATTTTCTATTCAAATGGAATGAAACTAAACATAGTTTCACAATTTTGCTTGGACATGTTTCTTAAATGTGGTGAGTCAATTAGATACTGATAAACAATTATCTGCTTCGTAAGGAATCCTCATCTCATCAGATAAATTTTCGCAACTTTTAACATTATTTACACTTTCATTTGACTGAGCCAAACTTGATTTGCATTTCTCAACCAAATTCTCGTACGGTTCTCCATTCAATAAGCAAACAATTACCACTGTCATATTGTCGCAGCCAAGGCCACCCATCTGGCAACTGGGCGCGATACATGCATTCATCAAGTCTTCACATATCTAGATCAATTTATAAAAAAAAATCCTCAAATTTTACTTTTAAAAAACTTTTTCTGGCTGAACATTCTGTGCTATTTTTTGCCTAACAAAATCCACTACTCTCTCATTGCTCATAACATCCCAAATGCCATCACAAGCCAAAACTATAAACTCATGATCACTAGTTAATTCTGAGATTTCAACATCCGGATAAGCAGTCACTATTTGCTCTTCGGGTTTTTTGTCCTCGTTTTGTTTGTACACAAAATCGCCAAGAGCACGTGACAAAGCCAAACTTCCATTCACTCTATTAAAAGCAACCCATCCGCCAGCATCCTTGATCCGTTGAGTTTCTTTTTCATTATTAGGCTTATGATCAAACGACAGTTCTTGGACTTTACCATTAACTGAAGCGATGGCACGCGAGTCTCCTGCATTTCCCTAATGTATTTACCGATCAAAATTTTTTTCTTTTAAAGGTAGATATAAATGCGTACACAATATATTTTTCCATCCTTTAGAACAACGCAAATGGCGGTAGTACCGGCTTGATCATCCCTCATGTCTTCATCGTCCAGCATATCCGAGTCCAAGGTCAGGTAACCTTGCCTGATTGCTTCAGCCACATCCTCTTCTTCAAAACAACAATAAGAGCTGGAAAATTTAAAAAATATTTTCTAGTACTGTAAGACGGATGGTTGATGATCAGATCATGTAAGTGCGTTCCGGCGTACTTAGCAACTCTGGGTCCACCGTGCCCATCAAAAACCGCAAAAAAAGCTGAATTTTTGTCATCATTAATGGACAACTTTTGGGTGTGCGCGTCTTCCATATCTAATTTATTTAGAAGTAATTAATTTAATTTAATTTATGGTTAATTAGTTAAAGCAGTACTTATTCGCCACCCTTGCATGCAAGATGCGCCCACTTTGAACATTTCGCTTTCGCAATGGCTTGTTTCTTTTTCCGTAACAGGTTCTGACAATGTTTGGCCCATTTTGCTTTTTTTTTTTAAATTTTGGCTAAATTAGTAAATTTCTAAAATAAATGCTTACTACAATAAAAAAAATAAATTATTGCTTATAGAAATTTATAAAATATCACAAGATTTGCATATATTTTTCAATCAAATTTGCTCTATGAACAAGAAAAAATTTTTAAAGCATAAAAAAAATCACTGAGACGTTTAGTCGTAGAAAAATCTTTCCAAAATCTGAATTTTTAAATACTGAATAAAATTAGTCAAATCACTTAAAAAAAGTAGTAATTTTATAAATTTTTTTTGTTTTCTTTTGAATATTTGACAAGCAAGTGATTCGGATTGCATTTTTTCTAGATATAAAATAAAATAATAGTGCCTGAATTAAATGTTTGAACTGTTTGAGAGCCAGATTTTAGTATGGAATATCATAATTTTAATTGAAAGAAAATAAGTTTTTGGATGGTTAAGCTGAAGGCTGAATTGATTAGTTAAAAGAGCTGATTAATAAAAAAATAACTCGATTTTTGGCTTTATTTCCTGGTGCAATAAAACATTCGATTTTATTAATTTATGAATATTATGAAATTTATAAGAAAAATTATGGGTTGAATAAACTAAAACTAAAATCGATTTAGCTGATATTGTTTTTGAATGTGAGAATTTTGTCATTTGTTTAATTCTGGAAGCGTTCAAGCTCTATTAAATAGTTACGCAAAGATATGTTCGTCAGAAAAATATGAAAAATAAGGGACGCAAATTATGAAATATTATTATTAGTGAATGTGAAAATTAGCTGAGAACTAACGAACTAAGTGTCTTAAAGCTATGAAATTTAAAATTCTTCAAATTTTAAATATTTGTTTTTAGTTGTGATTTATTAACAAAGTTTTTGAAATATTAGATTAAATCTTTATAAAATAATTTTTAAAAATAAAATAAGAAAATTTTGTATTTTTAAATTTCAATCTACCGGCTAGTCATTTTCATTTGATGACTCATTATTATTCTATTTATTGGCATTAAAATTTTTTAATTTTTTTTCATTTAAAATTACATTTTCTTAAATTAAACCCTCTAAAGATAAAATTTAAAATTAAATTTATTACATTGAATCGAGAGTTTTTAAGAATCATTGATTTAAATGAGATCAATTAACTTTTTAAAAAGTAGATTCCGTTGTTTAATGGTAAAAATTTAGTGCTTTATTTTAAAAAAAATATTTTTCGAGAGTTCTACAAATCTCATCTAGCTTTTTTTTCTTGGTTTATTTTTTGGTTGTGGATATTTGCAATAATAATTTAAAGAAATTTTTTTTAAATCTAAAATAGAGAAAATTTTCTATTTTTAAATAAGTAAGAATTCATGATTTTAATTTTTCTTGAATTAAACTTATTTTTAAAAATGAAAATAATTATTGATTAAATTTATACTTGCTCTTCTGATTGAAAGACTATCATTCTTATTCTATTAATTCAAATAATTCATTCATGGATGGCATTGAATATTTCATTGTTCACTGGACAAACTTAGGTCTAAGATTTTAAAATTATGCAATTCCACCCACCATTTGCACTTTTTTGATTAGAATTTTTTTCTCAGTTTATATCAAGCAAGAATAATGAAGTAAATATAATTTTTTAATAATGATTAAATAAAAAAATAATGATTATTTGAATCATTAGTCTAATTATTTAAATTTAATTATAATTTTAATTATAATTGAATTTTTTCTTGACAAGAAAATAATTCTGACTAATAAAAAATTCAAATTTTTCATGGTCAATCAAGAGGCTAGTGTTTTTAATATCAAATATTCTGATTAACTTTCAAATAATTAATAAAAAGAATAATTAATTGATATTATTAAATATAATCGATAAATTTTAAAATGGCTTTAGATAAGTTCAATGGAATCGGCTGCTACAACTTTACACGGCAAATCGGCGGTGATGAACCCAGACACTCTACATGTTACATGTTAGGTGTCGCAGCAAGAACTACTACTACTACTACTTCTACTACTGACTTTCTGATGAAATTAATTTTTTCATTCTATTTAAATTAATTTAAATTACACAATAAAAATTTCGATAAATTTCGACAATGAACACGATTGGAGAAGATTGGTCTAACAACACAAAAGAAAGGAAGAGAAAAGAGGGTATTTGATTCAATTTTACAAAGTTTTTAATGGAATAAACAAAATCAACTGGTTTCATCCGTTCAAATAAGATGTTTCAACTAGTGCAACGGGTCCTGCTTTAAATGTTAGAGGTCACAATCAAAGAATTGAAATGGTCATCTGACTCACAAGTTAGAAGATAGAAGTTGTAGGAGCTCACTATTACTATTATTATTACATTAAAAAATCACTAATTTTAAAGATTTATCTACAAAAATTAATCAATTTTGATAAAAAAAGTAAGATAGAGTCTTTTTTTACGAAAAATTCTGTGTACAAAAAATCTGTCTATTAATAAAAAAAACTTAAAATAAAATAAAATTTAAGTGTAACTATTAGTTTCAAAAATTAATTTCTTAAGATGAATTTAATTATTGGAATGATATTGAAAAATGAATTTCAACTCTTGAAAAATAACTCTTTAATTTAATTTTTTTTTCGTTACAGTAGTGTAATTTCAGCCTGTTTCATTAGAGAGAACAAAAACTTCATTTCTCTTAAATTCATATTGCTTTTTCTTGCAATATAAATCTAAAGTAATGTTTTCGGTTTCCGCAATTTTTTTGCCTCACTATTCAATATTGAATTTATTATTTTTAATCAAATTTATTATCAAGCACACTCGAGAAGATAAACTTAGATGAAATTTTTGTTTTAAAGGTCTTCCATTTTAATTCCATTTCTCAATAACTACCCGTATTTAAAATTTTTATCAGTAATTACAATCTAAGATTCATTTATTGACTAAATCATTGTAATTTTTATTAAAAATGCTTTAGATATTATAATAGTTTTATTTATTTATTTCATTTAATGCCAATTTTGGGGATGCAATTTTGATTTTTAAATTAAATTTTAAATAAAATATTTTTCAATTAAGTTTGGGATTTATAAAATTCTTTGTAAATTTGACTTAGCACAAAAAAAAATAAAATAAATTTAGAATAGATAGAAAAATAGAATTACTAGAACTATTGATCACTCTTATAATTTGTTTTAGAGTCTTTTTTTTAATTTCTATGATTAAGTTTTTGTTATTTTATTCATTTTGTCAATATTTTTAACCAAATTGAATAATTTTAATTCTTTAAAAATATTTGTTAGAAATTTATTTACAGAAGTGATGTTTACATTGAGTATTCACGTTTTAGTGTCATTTTGGTTAATATTAAAAAGAATAAAACCCTGGTTTTTATCGATTTATAATCTTTTTTTACACATCATTTTTCTATGCTTCTTTCACCTGCTAATATTCTTTGATATTAAAAAATAAAAATGCATTAAACATAGAGTTTTAGCTGCTTGGGTTGTAAAAATTTAAAACATTAATCAAATTTTAATAAGAATTTTTCAATGAAAGGAAATTATTAAAAAATTGAGAAATTTGCTAGGTTTTAAAGCCATGATTGCTATTTTGTTATTAAATTAGCTGAAGTGAAGCTAAAATCAGAAATATAATTTGCATTTAAAATTTATTTTTAAATGAATCTATTAAGGTCACTTCATAATTAATATTTTCATGCTTAACTATTCCTTGAAGTTGGTTTTTAGCATTATTTTTTTATTTTTAGTTGCCCATTGAGGCCAAATTGATCTTATGTAACTATGTTGAAAAATATGAAGATCTCTCATGGGTAGTTATTGACAACTAAATATTTTAATTTAAAAAAATTAGACAAATTTGGGCTTTTTAAGTAAATAACCTTTTCAAATTTTGTTATTTTTGAATTATGTAGCTTTCGAATAGAGGTTTCCATTTTTTAGTTTTTTAGCATCAAAAATGATAATAATTAAAAATTAAATATCTAAATAAATGATTTTTTTTGTTTAAATAAATAAATTTATTTTTTTTTATTATCTGTTCCGAGCTATTTATAGAAATAAATTTCATTGTTTCGTTTTAATATACAAAGCGTGTCACATTCAATAATTTAATTTTTTTCCTGAATTTAATAGATTTACGTCACTAAGATAAATTTCTTGCGTAAAATAAATTGGCTAATTTTTGACATTGTTGAAAAATTAATTTATCTGTGTTTAGTTTCCTGTTAAGTTTGTTATTTATTAAATATTGAAGCAGCAAGACTCCGTAATTAAAAAGAGTCATAAATTCCTAACCAATCTAAAATTTTTTTAATTTTGTTAAAACATAATTTTGATTAGATTTACTTTATCATTTTTTATTGCAAATTTAGCATATTCTAAAATTTTTAATCATTTTTACATTATGTTATCAAATCTAGTTTTTATAAATATTAGACATTATTGTAAGAATATTTTGAACAAATTTTGAGCAAAAATTAAACAAAGCCTTAAGAAAATATTTTTCAATCAAAATTATTTAGTCACGTGTCTGAGATATTTTAGCTTTGAGCAAATATTTCCATATTGACAATACTGCTGTTCAATTAAGGTTATTGATAAGCAAAATCCCTTAAAATGTCACTAAAATGCTTACAATCTATCAATTCGACAAATGTATGATTTTCAAATATAAAAAATTGAAGACTTATTTCAAGGTATTTGATTTTGATTAGGATAGCTTTTTGTTTCAAAAATTTATAAAATCAGATATTTTTTAGATGCATAATTAAAAAAATAAGAACCGAATTATATGTTCAGTTAATAAAGAAGCAATTTAAAGCATAATCAAAATTTTAGTCAATTTTTAAAGTTTATTTGATTATCATTAATTTGAATTTTTAATAAAACAATAACAAATTTTCATAACTGTTTTGGAGCAGAAAATTTTTTTTTGTTAATCCTCAGAAATTCGCATTAAAAAGTTAACAGTAAACAAGTATCAAGCTTTTTTATTAAGATTTCATGTCAATTTTTTTTATTAAGAAAAGTTAAAAAATAATAAATTATTTAACAGATAAAATCTTATACAGAACAAGATGGTTTTAACTTGACTAAAAAAGGTTGAATATTTAAACCCTTCTGTTCTAAAAATATAACTATTCAAAATTTTGCCATAAATTCAAAATGACTGGTTTGATGATTCTAGCGTTTAAAAAAATTTTTTTGGAAAATTTCCACAATTTTGTTCAAAATTTTGGATATTTAGTAATGATTGATTTGCAACTATTTCAAGTACATTAATTTACCGGATATCATTAGCATTCAAGAGTATTATTAGACTGTAGCTTAGTAACTTGGTTAATTATATTGAATAGAAAGCATTTTTTGTATGAGTTAAACTTCTGTAGCTGATATTTTTTGTTCCTAGTAGTCAAAGAGGAAACCAAGCACATTTTGAATAAATGTGAATTTTATATTTTATGTAGAGTGCAATCATTTAAATCATCTTTTAATATGATAAATATCAATAAACAAATTAATAAAAAAATTAAAATCAAATAAAAGAGAATCTGTTTTTTTGTTAATTTAAAAGTTTTTAAATTACCGAAGCTAAGTAAATGTAAGTTTTTTTTTTAATTTGTTTCAGTAATTTTTTCTAAGCAAAACTATAATCAAAAGAGAGAAGATTTATTTTGCTTGAATATCTCTTAAAAATGTTATCTCGATTAAAATTTCATTCGTGACCTTGAGTATAAGTTTGATATTTAAAATTTCGAAATAAAATGTAAATATTATCTAATATTTGCACACTAATAATAAATTCATAATTGCTATAGGTAACAGATAAAAAATAAAATCAAAAATCTATATTTTTCAAAAATTCCAATGTTTTATTTACCAAAGAATAAAATTTTGGTACAATTATTGATTTTACTTTTTTGTCTTGTAGTTTTAGATAGTATTAATTAGAATTTTTACAAGTTCGCAGTTAACATGAGCAATTTAGAATTAATTAAAAAAGAAGTTGAAGCATGCATCCTAATAGATTAATATGGAAGTTGACATCAAAAAAACGAGTTAAGTATTTCATCAAGCAACTCTGCATGTAGGCTATAGCTAATTTTCGATGTGTTTGCATCACATCTAAAGTTTAGGCTAAAAACCTAATTTAATTCTTTTTTAGGCATTTAAAAAATTTAATTAAATTAACTTAAAAAATTCAAATCAAAGAATTTATATAAATTAACAGAATAAGCTTAATTGCCTTTGAGAAATGAATTATGATAATTTTTCAGCAGCATTATAAATTAATGCTTGCTTGAAGAATGAGAATATTTCATTAAATTTTCTAAAAAAAATTTATCAAATAATAAAAAAATTTGAGAAATAAATCGTTAGCTTTCATAGATTATTTAGTTTTGTTTTTAATATTTCGGTAAATTGTGAACAGATCATGGGACAAACACTTTCAGAGCCAGTCACACAGAAAACAACCAACAAATGCGAAAATAAATTTTTTAAAGTTGGCTCCTCGTGTATGCAAGGATGGAGAATAAGTAGTTTATTTTAAAAAGTGTATTAATTTTTTTTAATGATTTTTTTTAGACATGGAAGATGCTCACACAGAAAAACTAGAGATCGGAGACGAAAAAAATTCGGCTTTTTTTGCGGTCTATGATGGACACGGTGGACCTAAAGTTGCTGAATACGCCGGCTATAATCTTCACAATAAAATACTCAATCATCCTTCATTTAGTAATTTGATTTAATTTTATCATAAATTCTGTGTGCTTAATTGACAAACAAAATTTTTACCAAAAAAGAATGATACCCTAGGCAACAATTCAAAATTATGAGTTCTAAATTAATCAAATTTTAATTTAGAAAATGGTCATATTGAGGATGCAATTAAGAAAGGTTTTCTGGATCTTGACCAGGACATGCTGAATGATGAAGATATGAAGGAAGAATTGGCCGGAACCACGGCCATTTGTGTCATTTTAAAGGACGATAAAATCTATTGCGTAGGTATTTTTTTTAAATTAGGTAATTCTAGGTCTTTTTTTATTTTTTTAAACTTGAATTCCTATAAACACTTAATTAATAATCTTTTAAGTATATTATTCATAAATTTTTTTTCAGACATCTTAATCTTTCTTTTTCAATCAGTCTTTTAAAATAAAAGTCGGTTTCTTAGACTTCGAGTCTATGATTGCCTAAAAAAAATTCTAGTGTAAATTGTTAAGTGATAATTTTAATTGAAGGGAAATGTGGGGGATTCTAGAGCGATAGCCTCGGTAAAAGGTGGTGTCGAGGAATTGTCGCATGACCACAAGCCGAACAATGAGCAAGAAATGAAGCGGATATCTGCAGCAGGCGGATGGGTTGAATTTAACCGAGTAAATGGAAATCTCGCTTTATCTAGAGCTTTAGGGGATTTTGTTTTTAAACGAAACGAAGCTAAAAAACCTGAAGAGCAAATAGTAACTGCATTTCCAGAGGTTGAAATTAAAAATGTCACCAAAGATCATGAATTTTTGGTTCTAGCTTGTGATGGAATATGGGATGTGCTGAGTAATGAGGAAGTTTTAGATTTTGTTAGAACTAGAATCGCTCAGATGATTCCTCCTGAAAAAGTAAGCAAATAAAATGTTTAAAATTTAGATCTTTTATGAAAACATTTTCAGATATGTGAAGACTTAATGACTCGTTGTTTAGCTCCGGACTGCATGATGGGTGGACTTGGGTGCGATAACATGACAGTAGTGATAGTTTGTTTTCTGCATGGCGAATCTTACGAAAAACTTGCCGAAAAATGTAAATTAAGCTCATCGAATCAGTCCTATAACCAAAACGGTAGCAAAATTATGCTCAATTCCAATAATAAAACACATAATTTATCATCTATTAATAGTTCCAAGCCGTCTTCCGGAATCCAGTTGAGAACAAGTTGAGTTAGACCAATAAAAGAAGAATTTTTTTTTAAATATGGCAAGCAATTTTAATTTTGTAATTACTTTTGGCTCGCATTTTTTTAAACAAGTATTTTTATACGAATACTTCTAAGTAAGCGTTATTTTTATTTTATTCAAAATAAATTATTCAATCCTATCTAAAATTAAATTTTTTAATTAAATTTTTTTTTGCCGCTGATAATTACTAAATAATTTAAAAAAAAAATATTGATGTAATAATTATCACATGTCAAATATCAGATAAGCAACTAGAGTTATTGAAAACATTAATTGCTATTTAAAATTCAGCATACACGTTTTAATCCATTTTTCAAATTCAAATTTCTTATATGTGTTGATTGTTTTAGTTTAATTAATTTAAAAAAATATTATTATTTTGGACAAGATTAATTATTTCTGTGATCGGGTATGTTATTTAAAAATCGAATCTTTTTTTTGAAGAAATAACACTTTATTTCTAGTAGAAAATACTTAAACATAATTTTGATCAATTGCTCAGATGAAAATAAAAAAACAATCTTTATTAAATAAAAATTTGCAATAAAAAATTCGGTATTCGGATTGACACGGTTAAAGCGAGTTAAAAAATTCTTTAATTTGTGTGAATGAATTAAAATAGTACCTGAAAATTTCACATTAAACAGATGAATATATATTTTTTTGCGCTTATCTAACAAAAAAAAATTCAATAAGTTAAAATTTTGTTTTTGGGTTCTGTTTTTAGAAATTGACAAAAATTGCTGACTAACAATAATATAAAAATAATGAAGCTTATTTGAATTTTTTCAGTGAAATGCATTTTTTTGAATAATTAAACGACTCTTGAACAATTTTAAAATTTGGCTTATTTTTTTTACCTTTTACTTTAATTTTTGAACTAAAAATTAAAAGCCAAATATTGAAATTCTCAATTCAATAATTAATTAAAGAAAAGTTTCTTAAATTCTAAAAATAGTTCTTGAAAATTTTATAAATTTATATACAAGATGATTTAACATTTTTTCAATAATTAACTTTAAAAAATTTAAATTCATTTTTATTAAATATTTGATATACTTTAAAATTTTTAATAACTTGATATTATTGATTTATCATTGTGAATATTAAAACTCATTTTATTTTAACTGGTTGATACTTTTTAAAATTTCTTTTACGAAATGAAAAATTAAATTTTTATTCCGATGAATCATTTGAAGAGGAAATTTTCCGAAATCAAAAAACTTTTAAAAAATTAAATGTATCGAATTTTGAGACGTAGGTATGTCCCATACTTTAATAAAAATTTCAAATCACAAAAAAGAAAAATTAACTATCAGCAACATTTTACCAAAAATTTTCACAAAGTGTAATTTCTAATTCATAAGCTTAAATTCAAGACACTTTAGATAGTAGCCACTCTAGTTAAATATTTTGTTATACAGATGAAATTTAATTTTTTAAAATTTGCAGTTTTTAGAAAAATAAAGCGAAGGAGCATTCATTCGATTTAAAAATAAAAAAGCTAATTATTTATAATATAATTTTTTAATTTCAGTTAATTTCTAGAATTAATTTATGCTTATAAACGTATGACAAAGCTAAAAAACATACTGAGTCAACTTTTTTGAAACATAGATTAAGAAAAGAAAAATATTTTTAATTTCATAAAAATTTTTCAACAATCCTTTTATTAGTTTTAAACTAAAAAAAGACTGTCAAAACTTTTATTTTTATAATGATTTTTAGCGATCTTTTTGGGTCTCTTTTAATCATCTTTTTGGTGTCACCAAATAATAAGGATAATCAGATTGATTAATAGAATGCATAATTATACATGGAAATCTTAAGTCGCCTAGTAATTCACTTAGTTTTGCAAGCAATTTTGAACCTTTTTTGAAATATTTCAAACGATCATTTAAAGCAAACATTTAGCTGGGGGGTAAATAATTGACTAAGCATTTTTTTTTAAATACAAAATGAAGCATTTTTAGTTAATTTTCAGCCATTTTTCTAAATCTTGTAGCCTCTTTAAATTAATTTACACATCTTGATTATTTATTGATTATTAAATTCAAATTTTAGGAAATTCTGTGAAACCAAACAATAAAATGTCTCAAAAAGTGTAAGATACCAGAATTTTAAGTTAAAAAAAACTCAATATTTGAAATAGGGCCGATATTGCTGTAGTGGGTCTTGCCGTTATGGGCCAGAACTTAATCCTGAACATGAATGATCACGGCTTTGTTGTATGTGCTTATAACAGAACAGTTGAAAAAGTAGACCGTTTTTTGGCAAACGAAGCTTTAGGAACAAAGATAATTGGCGCCAAATCAGTCCAAGAGATGGTTAATTCTTTAAAATCGCCAAGAAGAGTCATGTTGATGGTCCAAGCTGGAAAAGCAGTAGACGATTTTATTGAACAAATAGTTCCCTTATTGTCCAAAGGAGATATTATAATTGACGGTGGAAACTCGGCTTATAAGGACAGTCAAAGGCGGTTTAATTATTTAGAAGAGAAAGGACTTCATTTTATTGGAACTGGTGTGTCTGGTGGTGAAGAAGGCGCCCGTTATGGGCCATCAATAATGCCGGGTGGATCGATTGAAGCCTGGCCTCATGTAAAAGATATTTTTCAGTCAATTTCAGCCAAAGTTGATAACGAGCCTTGCTGTGACTGGGTAGGTGCTGATGGTGCTGGTCATTTTGTCAAAATGGTTCATAATGGAATAGAATATGGAGATATGCAGTTGATCTGTGAGGCCTATGATATCATGTTAAATTCGCTCAATTTGGACCTTGAAGAGATCGGAAATATTTTTACTGAATGGAACAAAACAGAACTAGATTCATTTTTGATTGAAATAACCGCCAGCATTTTAAAATATAAAGAAAACGGTGAATATTTATTACCAAAAATTAAAGACAGCGCCGGACAGGTAAAATTTTAAAAAATTTTATTGATTCAAGAAATATTTTTATTTAAAAGAAAGGAACTGGTAAATGGACAGCAATTGAATCGCTGGACTTTGGCATTCCTGTTACTCTAATTGGAGAGTCCGTTTTCGCACGATGCTTGTCTTCATTGATTCAAGAGAGAGCCAATGCTAGCAAAATTTTGCAAGGACCAAGCAACACTAAATTCACTGGTGACAAAAAGCAATTTGTTGATGACATTCGTAAAGCTCTCTATGCTTCAAAAATAATTTCATATGCCCAGGGTTTTATGCTATTAAAAGAAGCTGCCAACAAATTTAACTGGAAATTGAATTACGGAAATATTGCTCTGATGTGGAGAGGGTAAAAAATCCATAAAATTAGACTAAAGCAAAAATTATTTTATTTTTAAAGAGGCTGCATTATAAGAAGTCAATTTTTGGGAAATATTAAGAGTGCTTTTGACAAAAATCCCAATCTAGAAAATCTGCTGTTGGACCAATTTTTTACTAATGAGATTCATAAGTGTCAAGTAGATTATAGCAATTAATTTATTTATTTTTGTTTATTGTGATTGTTTAGGATTCTTGGAGAAAAGTTGTTTCACAAGGTGTTTTGTTAGGCATTCCATTACCCTGCTTTAGCACTGCTTTGGCTTTCTACGACGGATATAGAAGCAAAAAAGTACCAGCTAATTTAATTCAAGCTCAAAGAGACTATTTTGGTGCGCATACGTATGAATTATTATCTAAACCTGGAGTTTATGTGCACACTAATTGGACCGGTCATGGTGGCAATGTTTCTTCAACAGCTTACAATGCTTAGATTTTAGTCAAAACAAAATTTTATGTCGCAATGAGTTTATTTGCTTTATTTTAATTTCAATTTCATCTAAAATATCGGTTTTAATAAAATTTTATTAAAAAAAATTTTTTTGATAACAAAATTTAATGCATTAATGAATAAAAAGGTGGTAGTAGTAGCAATAATTGTTGTGATAAACGAAAATTTATTTTATCCCTAAGAGATTTGACCAATTTTTGTCTTTTTCTATTACAACACCTATTGTCTATGAAACGATCAGCTAAAATAACATCGATACCAGAAATGTTATCAAGCTGGTCGAAAATAGTTTCTGAAGAAAGAACTTGAGATTTCCCAAGTTATGTTACCAATATCAAGTTGCTCAGTAAGCGACCAGCACTAACCATTACTTGGTAGCTAATATTTTAATAAACTTTATAAGATTAAATTCGAAATATCATATAATTACGTGACCAAGTTTAATAATTAGGTGACCATTTTTATTTATTTGCTGAAGAATTAAATATTTTTAATGATGAATGATAAGTCGATTTTACCATTTCTTATTATTTAAACAATTAATTAAAATTAAAGTTAAATTATTATCAAACTCAAATCTGAGTTAAAAATACAAACCCAAATAGGTTACATTAAATCATGACTTAATTTAGATGTTTTCAAATTTTAAGCTTATTTTTTAAGTCAGATTCACCTATTATGTACAGAATGTTACAAAAAGTTAGAATCAAACTTTATCATCGACAAAAGTCGAATATTCGAATTTTAATAGATAATTTTTTTCTTCGAATTTGATAAAAAATTTAATTTTTCTTTGATTTGAGATTATGCTTTGTCATAAATACAGTAGTTTACTTATTTCTTGATCTTTTAATGCAAAACTACCAAAAATCTGTTCGAAATAATGGGGAAGAAAAAGCGATCAACACAAGTGAATAATTTTAGGTCTTTAGAAAGATAAAACAAATACCTAAAGATAAATATCCAAGTAAGTTTCATAAAAATATGAAGACATTAAAAAGAAATTAAAAAGCGACATTAATGGTTTGGCAACTGCGAGGCTCAGGAAAAATGTTCAATCGTGACGTTACCTACAATAAGCTTTAGACAAATTGCTTTAAATTCATTTAGAAATTGGACAACATAATATATAGTAAGACAGCCTAATTATTTTATGTGTGAACGGGGTGACAACTTTTAAATTAGCTTAGAAAATTGTTAATTTTCTATAGGCATTGGGATTTTTTTTCTAAAAATAAGTAATTGAGTGTCCAGAGTATTTAATTAAAAAAACAGCTTGTAGAAAAAAAAATTTTTCTAATTTTTTTTGAGTCAAAAAATAAAATTGGTCAAATGGGTGATTTTCTATCAAATTATGTATTTGGTTTAGGGTTTAAGTCTCAGATATTTTAATATTATTTAAATCACCTTTTTGCCATTTAATCTAAAAAATGTTCCGGTTGAAAAAATTGTCCAATTGGGTTAATAGGATTAACCGAATTACCCCCCCATCCATTAACCCCAGCAGCTAACCGGGTGACCCAAAAATTTCGGACTAAATGGGTGATTAAATTTCGCGTTTTCTATCGTTTCTGAGTCTTTAGGAAAATTATCAAATAAATAGGTGACCCGGTTAGACCGTCTTACTATAAAAAGAGAAACGGTTAGAAGAGGTTTTGCAAAGAAAAGCATCCATTATTTTACAATGAACGATAGAAGAAAACGATTAGAATGGTGAAAAGAAAGATGCAATTTCACCGACAGCGCCTTGGCTAGAGTAATTTTTAGCGACGATTCCAACTTCGAGGTCGGTATATTATTATTATTATTATTTATTTCAGTGAACGCCTTTAAGGCGATGTTAAAAAAACCAAAAAAAAAAAATAAATGAGATAAAGAGTTTTAAAGAGATTAAAGACAAATGTATATGGGGATGCATGTACCGACTGAGCTTCCCCGCTTCTGAACTCTTGGTGCAAAGAAAAATTATTAGAAATGATTTATACCAAATTGAGGTACCGACTAAAAAAATACTAATCTAATTAGTTTTGCTTCTAAAATAACTTGAAATATTTTCGAAAATTAAAATAAAAAAATGATACACTTTGTTATCAGTCAATTCCATCTGATTGAATCTAATATCATCTGATACCTGATTTGATTTGCTGTCAGCTGATATAATCTAATATCACATGACATCAGCTGTGGGCTGTTACAAACCTAATGCCGGAACTGTAAATCTTAATATAAAGCCTTACTTATCTTTCGTCTTATACTTATAAATATAATGGTTTACCTCATCCCCACAAACAAAAATCTACTCCACACAATATTTAAACTCTTCCCCACATCTCAAAACTTTTCACCACAAAATTAGAAAATTTTTAAAATCTCTTAAGCACAAAACAAAAACTTTTTAGCACATATAAAAATTAAAAAAAAAAATTGCAAATCTTTCTAACACCAAGTTTTCATATTTCATAATTGATCTTCATCACAATAAAAATTATTTCAATTGGAAATTAATCTACCAAAAAAAATGGCATCAAAAAAAATTAAAAATTTAAAAATCAACTAATATAGACAGTTCATTAAATGATGCTGAACCCATAGAAGTAAGCTTTCCTTTGGTCTATGATTCATGCATATCTAAGGATGACAATAATTCCTCTCGCGAAAGAGGAATTGATATTCAATTCGAAGAAGAGCAGACGGTGTTGCTGAATGTTGAAGACTCTACCGACTATTCGGAAATAGAAATGAACATCACTACATCATCAAATGAAGTTTTTTCCTAGCGCCACTACAACTAATGAACTTAGTTCAGATGTAAACTCCAGTACCAAATCAAAAAACCAACACCAATGCTTAGACAAATACTAATTCTTTTAGCTATAAGACTTTTGTCATGATAAAACGTTGTCAAAATCAAGTAGAGCTTGATGAGTTTTTTGAGAATAGATATGAATTTACTGGAATAACTCACAATGCTCCATGGACTTTAGAATACTGTAAAAAGCATATACCTTATAAAATGAGGTACATTAAAAAAGTTTGTAACTGCAAAAAAAGACTCATGTAAATTACAAATAAAAGTAATAAAATGTGAGTTTCAAGATGAATTTTTAGTTTAATAAAAAGTCACTCACAAAGGTATTTTTATGTTTTTTCATTTAATATTTTTTTTTTGTATAATTAAAATAATTTAGTTAAGTTAAGTCAAAACAAAAGAATAAGAGGTATGAGTAAAGCTATTAAACAATTCATAATTAACATAATTAAACATGAATCTGAAATTTCTCCTAAAAAAATTTTAAAAAGAATATTTTCTGATACTAATTTAATTAATAAACCTCAATTAAAACAGGTAAATTAATCTGCATTAATTATAAAAATCAAAAAAATCTAATTATATTTATAACTTAAAAATAAAGGTACAAAATGTAATATTTCGCTATCGAAATATATCTACCTCGAACTCAATTCAAGTGGTTCAAGACCTAATTAAAAAAAATCTATTTTTTGATAATATTGATGAGAATCAGTTTTTTTTTCAATGTTGATAAAGACAAGAATGGCGAAATTATAATTGGAAATGGGTCAGATGAACTACATCTACATATATGTCTCACATCTCTTCAGATTTTAAAAAATTTAGATACTAATTAATCTGTCTCTTATCATATCGATGGGACATATAAGTTAATTAGAAATCGATTTCCCTTATTAGCTTTTGGCAGGACTGATTTGGACGGGAAATTTCATCCTATCGCCTTATGTATAACAAGTCATGAGAAGGAATGCGATTTTATAAGATTTTATAATGGCTTCATTATTTGATCTGATGATTTAGGTTTGAGTTCGATCCTGGTTATATTGTTCAGATGCTTGTGTAATGCAGCTAAGCAACTTTTTCCTTATGTTGAAATATTAATGTGTTATTTCAATGTTGTCTTAAATTGTAAAAAACAAAAACATCTTATTCCTCAAAATTTACAAGATTATGTGTTTCAAAAATGCCTCAGGGGTTTACACATGATTACATCAGGAGATCATTTAATGAAGTATTGTAAGAAGTTTATCGAATTCTGCTCTGAAAACTGTCCTGATTTGGCAAAGTATTTGTTTAAGAGCTGGTTATCTAGTAAATTTTTTATTGAAACAAATAAACTAAATATATTTTTTCAAATTTTTTTATAAACAGGATTCCAAATATACTAAATAAAAAGTTTAAAAATTCACCTCCAGGTTACGCCATGACCAATTTACCAATTGAATCATTTAATGCTTCAATAAAGCGTGATTTTACCTACCGAAAGAATTGGATTTATTCTCAAGAGTTTTGAGATAATTAATTATTATTCGGTTACCGATAAGCATTTTGAAAATTCTCCTGTTCTTAGCACTAGAGCAAAAAACTTAGCAAAAAGAGAATCAAAATGGCAAAACTTGAGACAAATTTCCAAGTATATTTACAAATATAAAAGCTTTTGTAGTTTGAATTCAAAAGAAATCGATTGTGATTGTAAATATTATCTAAAATGGGGATATTGTTCCCATCAATTGGCACTTAGAAATCTATTCAATGAAAAAGAATTTGTAAATAAAACTAAAAAAAGCAGACCAAAGAATTCAGAGAAGTGGTGCGTCAGAGAATAGCTTTAATTTTTTTGTTGCGTCCAAAAGTCAATGTGACGAAAAGATTTTCTTAAAATTAATATTTTTTTTACTCATAAATTTAAATTTCTAATAAAATATATTTTTTCTCTTTAACAAAATTTTATTTGTGTTTAAAAGTCATTTGTGGTGAAGAAAATCGTGTTTGTGGGGAAAAGATATTTTATCGTGGGGAAACAATAATCTCTGAATATACAGATTTAAACGAGACTTTTGCTTATGTGAAACTTTTCTGCTACTTTCAGTCTTCCAGTTTAAAACATAGACTTGTTTGTCCACAAAATACAAGTTTTATGTAGCCTGAAAATATTTTTTGTGCATTATAGCAAAAAATCTTTCAAATTTTTTTTCCATATATATATTTCTATTTTATTATATTATAATGATAATACAAGCAAAGGAGACCTACGATTCGAGAATTTTGTCTTTCAAACTAAAAAGAAATTATTTCATTAATATTTTCGTTCAAACCATGAATATTTAAATGAAATATTTTCTCAACAATCTTAAAAATTTATTAAATTATTATACTTTAAAATTCTAACCAAAATGCTTGGTAACAAAATTTAGTGATCGAAAATGTACCAACCATGTCAAAATTATTGGAAAATCGATTTTTTGATTTTGAATTTTTAAATTAAACCTCCAAGAAAAACAAATATCCAATTTTTTAAAACAATATTAATGTTGTTCAAAATGCATTTTCGGATAACAAATAAATTTTACCAATATTTAGTAAAGAAATTCTGAATTCAAATGGTTTTTGATAAAATTTTTACTTTCAATTAAGCTATAAGGAAGAAAAAAATATTTTTTCATTATTGATTTAACTGAAAATTAAGTTGCTCATTTAATGTTTAACAACGTCAAAATCAAATAATTTAATAAAATATCTGACTTAAAATAAATTTTTTTCTGTAATTCAAATAAAAGTTAAAAGCAAAAATTAAGCCAAAAGCTTTACATTTTGTAGATCAGAATGTCTACAGTAAGCGTCAAAGATACCAATCCAATAGTAGAAGACGAACCTAGAGTGGAAAAGCTTACGGGTTGTGAGGCCGTTTTAAATGGTTATATTAAAAATTTAGAGTAAAAATTAACTTTTTATTCTAAATAAATACTTATTTTAAGGAATATGGCCCGTACGGTACCGAAAAAGAGCTACAGCAGGAAGTGGTGAATTGTATATTAAGACGACAATTAGGAATCTTTTATTATATATAATATTTCTTGTCATTTTATGCATTAGTAAGTTTGGAAAAGTAACTATTTAACAAAACAAAAAAATTTTTAAATTTTAGTTGTGTATGGGATGGTTGGACTAATAAATTTTCACTTTTCAAATGGAATGCTGTCATTATTTGTAGATCAAGAATTAGAAAATGGCAAAACATTTCGCAATGGTTTTGTCACCTATGATGATGTCTGGAATGTAAATACATATTTTTTTTGTTAAATATTTAAATAACCATTTTAAATCAGTATTTGACCGGTCCACTTTTGGATGGTCTACATTTCGAGACATGGTATGATTTGAGCAATACTACTGAGGAAAACATTGGATTTATTTATTATCAAAATAAAGTAAAATTAAAAATTTTTTAACCTACAAAATTAGAAAAGTTTTATTTAGATTTTAGGACGTCCTAGGCTTCTTCAAATAAGAGTAAAGTTTTTAACTCTAAATTTTTAAGATTTTTAATTGAATTCTTAAAGGTAAAGGATAATTCATGTCCACTTTCGAATAGAGTTAAACAAATGGTCGAAAGTTGTGTGGGTGAATTCAATGGAAAAACTGAGAGTAAAAAGTCTTTTGGGAAGGCATTACAAAATATTAATCAAAATGATTCAACTTACAATGCGTAAAATAAGTTTGAAAAAATTAATTTTTAATTAAAAATATTGTTTTAGATGGATTTATTCCAAGGATCCTCAAGGCTCAGGTGGTTATAGTGGCTTGACTGGTAGTTATCCTCCTGATGGATTCATGATCAATTTAGGGCTGTACAAAAGTGAATCATTGGCAATTTTGGAAGATTTGAAAAAACATGACTGGCTTGATAAATTTACGAGAGCTATAATCATCGATTTTACAGTTTACAATGGAAATGTCAATCTATTTAATCAGCTGAGACTAGTAGTAGAATTTCCGCCTACTGGTGGCATGTTTAACTCTTGGACAGTTCGTACTTCAAAATTATTAAGATATGTTAGCACATTTGACTACGTCGTGGCTGCATGCGAATGCCTTTTTGTCTTATTTATAATTTACTACACCATCGAGGAGATGCTTGATGTAGGCTCAAATATTTTTATTTTTATTCTTATTTTTATCTTTGCTTTAGTTAAGAATTAATAAATTGAAATATTTCAATGATATTTATAATGTAATGGACCTTTTTATTTTGGGTTTGAGTTATACTACAATCGGCTTCAGTATTTATCGAACTATTCAAGTCAACAGTTTGCTTGATCAATTGCTTACCAACAGTGCTGAGTTTCAAAATTTTGATACACTAACATTTTGTCAGGAACTTTTCAATCAAGCAAGTGCTGTTGTAATTTTTTTCGCATGGATTAAGGTAACCAGACCATTTTATTTTTTTGGTGAACATTTTTTAATTATTTAAAATAAAACAATATAGATTTTCAAATATATTTCTTTAAATAAAACTTTGGATCAATTAAATTCAACTTTGAGAAGATCAGCAAAGGATATCATGTATTTTTTGATTATATTTTTCATAATATTTTTTGCTTATGCTGCCCTTGGCTACATGCTGTTCAGTGAGTTTTTATCAGACTATCAAAATTTTTTCAAAACACTGTAAGTTCAACAGGAAATTATTAATTTAAATTTAAAATAATTTAAATTTTAAATTTTTAGATTCACATTGTTTCGAATTATCCTTGGTGATTTTGATTTTAAAACATTAAGAGCCAATGCTCCGATTTTAGGACCGATTTACTTTATTTCCTTTGTATTCTTGGGATTCTTTATTCTTCTGAATATGTTCATGGCAATAATAAATCAATCATACACTGAAGTTAAAGAAGAAATGGCTGAACAGCAACCAGAATTTATGCTGTCCGATTATTTAAAATTGAACTATTCACGTGTAGTTGAAAAACTTAACCTAAGAAGAGATCGCATTTTAGACATTCAGGAAGTATTAAAAAGTGAAGAGGTTTGTTCGAAAGATGAGCTGGAATTCAATCTCTGGAGAAAAGAGCTTAAAGTATTCTTGAAAAAAAATATTTTTTCACTCTTCAATTTCCTTTTAAAAGAAAAAAGGCTATGCTGACATGGAAATTGAGTCTTTGTTTTCACGGTATGACAAGGATTCTGACAAAAAATTGAATGAGATCGAAAAAATTAAGCTAGTAAAAGACATTGCCAAGGCAAGAAACAATATTAGAGATGAATACCAAAATTTCAAGCAGAATAGAGAAAGCAAGACTAAAAAAGATGCTTTTGAGTTAGTAAATGATTTTCTACTAAGTTCAAACTTATAAGGGTTTAAATTAAAAAGAGTCGGAGATGATTGTGTAGAAGAAAACGATGAGTCAGAACCGCGACTAATGACTAGAGATGATTTTGATTACGTGGTGGGTCGAATCGATAGAATGGAACTTTCAGTTGCCAATATTATCAGCAAAGTATTGTTATAAATAAATAAAATAATCTAATGAAAAAAATCTTTTTTGTTTAGATTGATCGTTTATTTCAGCATTTGGAAAATATGGAGATTGAAAAAATGAGAAAGCGTCAAGAAATAGCAAACATTTTGAAGGAACAAACAAATAGTCCTGATATGAATCAGAATATCAATCAAATGGTGTCAAATTAAATTTTTATTCTAAAAACTTTTTAAATTAATTTTTTTATAAGTGTAATAGTAAGTGGTAACTAGACTGATAAATTATCAAAAACTTTTTAATATACATTTTTAATATTAAAAAAAAATCTAAGCTGATACAATTTTTGAAAATATTTTAATAAATATCAATCTGCTTAAGGCAAAAATAAGTTGATGCAACTATTAAATTTTTTTATCATTTTAAATAATCTGTTTATATTTTATTAATCAATTGACCCAAAGACAACCATTTTTTGAAAAACAGGATCATAATCATCTAATCTAAAGATTTATTAAAATATGGACTTGACTCCTCCTAAATTTAATCCTTTATTTAATTCATTAAATTATTAAAAAATTTTATTTTATTTATTATTGTAATATCAAAAAAATTGTCTTAAAAAGGGCACCTGATTTATAATGTTCTCTTTCATTTGATTATTTCTTAATGATGAATCATTCTAAAAAAGAAAATCTAAATCGATTGGTAATTTTTAATTATTTAAGAAAAAAACTTTTATTTTTACTAAAAAATATCATTTCCTTTTTTAGCTCCAGTTTATTCATCAGAAAAAAAATTAGATCTTTCAAGTCAATAATAAATCAATAAATATATAAAAAGATTCCCTCTTGACTGGAAGTAATCAAATTTTGATAACTTTAAGTTGAATGATATTTAAGTCAAGATTTCCAAAAAAAGCTGAAACTAAATGTCAAATTAGTCTCGAATAATTTAATAAATGCATTTCCTAATATGAATCCAGGTCGAATGTTGATTAAGGCGTTCGTTTTTTCTAAAACATGCAAAGATAACATAAACGAACCACTACAAATATTTATTTAGGCTTAAAATTAGACATAGTTCATAAATACTCACTTTCCTAGCTTGTTTCCATTAGTATTCATTCTAATAAAATGTAAAATAGATTGCATTAATAACAAATTTGCTAGATGAAATAAGTTTTTTAATTATTAAAATTTTGTTGCGATTTAATCAATTATTTATTTATTATTCTAATAAATTCTGAAAAAATCGATTTTTGAAAATTTATTAGAAAAATAAATCCTTTTTTCAGGTTAAACACATATTCTTGACAAATATTGTCACTATCGCTCATATTTATTTACCATAATTCAGCTTAAACGCAAAGTTTCTAATTTAGAAACCCTATTAAACGCTTGATATGGCTAGCGGAAAGCGAAAGCAGAATTTACAACAAAAGAAACAGTATTCTGAAATAAATTGCCTTAAAATAGTAGTGATAATTAAATCTAAAACGAAAAATATTTTATTTTAATTAATTTTTTTTGCAGACCAAATATTTCAAACAAATCAAATTTTCATCAAACTGTTTTTTATTTTTTTCTAAGTTTTCACTCAAAATTAATGATAAAAAACTTTTGTCGGCAAAAATAGAAATTTTGTTACTATTTTTAAATATTCGTTTTTGGACACAGCAAAGAATCAGTAAATAATCAATTATATTTTAGTCATTAGCCGATAGAAGTAATTAGTTTCGAAACCAAAAAGTTAACTTATAAAATTAAATTCTAGTCTTAATTCGAAACTAATTGAACAAAAATTTTAATATTTTAAATCGCTTTTACCTTTAGAAAGTCAACATTTTTTATGTTTCATAAAATTTAAATTTCTTTCTTCATTAATGAGATGACATTTTAATCTTAAAAAAGAATCCTAAAGCAAAAAATATTTCAAAATTCTTGCATCATATGTTTTTTTCTTAAGCTTAATTTTGTAAAATAAGTGTTTTCAAAATGCAGCTAGGTCCCATCAAAGTTACGTATTCTTATTTAGAAAAAAATCTTAAAATTGTTTTGTTTAAATTAAAAAAAACTTGTCGTTTTATCATAATCATAATAAATTTAAATACGATTTTTAAGTTTTTTAAAATTAAGGTAGAGAGTCTTTTTTGGAGCTTTTTTTCTGAAAAGTTGAATTTCACTTTAAACTTATAATTAATATTTTCGCAATTGCCAAGATACTCAAGCTAGTGATTCATTCTATTACTAAAAAGAAGCAAACGTGTCCATAATTTGCTGTCACTAATTAAATCATCGTATTTAAATTGCAAATTTAAATTAAGATTAAATCAAATATTAAACGATTTTTAATATTTAAGTTTAATCCGGTCAAACAATTATCCTTATCAAACGATTTCCTCACGTATTCCAAAGCTATTTCTCATTTCAATATCTATTTCCCATTTGACCTAAACTAATAGTCTGGGCATTATCCTCTTATTTAAATATTTTAATTACTAGATTAAAATATTTTTTCCTAATTTAACACAATTTTTTTTAGACTAATAGATGGATGATTATAAGTTTTTGTTTAAAGTTGTTTTAATAGGGGAAGCAGGCGTAGGTAAAAATTCATATTTTTTTATTTCATATTTTTAAAGTTCATTTATAAGGAAAAACATGCTTGGTACGCCGATTTTGTCAAGGAGTTTACCCAATCGGCCAAGCAGCAACGATTGGAGTTGATTTTATGATTAAAAATATGGAAATAAAAGGAGAACGAATAAAGGTAAAAGTTAAATGAAAGCAAAATAATTTATTTTAATTTTTTAAAAAAGCTTCAAATTTGGGATACTGGTAACAAAAATATTTTTTTTAGGTGAAAACCTTTTAATAAATTTTCTACAAATTGAAGCCGGTCAAGAGAGATTTCGAACAATAACTCAATCATATTATAGAAGTGCTAACGCTATTATTATAGTATACGATATCAGCAATCAACCATCGTTCGACCGCTTACCAGAATGGCTAAGGGAATTAAGACAGCATTTAAATGACCGTGTTACTTTAATCTTAGTAGGTATGATGACTTTTCAGCATGTAATTTTTTTTTTTTAAATCTGATTCTAGGTAATAAAAGTGATTTAACAGACAACAGAGAAATTCCGTATCACATAGGAGAATTATTTGCCCAGAAGCATAATATGAAGTTTATCGAAACATCGGCCAAAGAGAGCGCAAATGTGGAAAAGATATTTACTGAACTTACCGAAACATTGCTTAAACAAGCAAACGAATATCTTGATACTCGCAAAAATGACACAAAAATTTTGAAAAATGATGTAAATTCCACTAAAATGTTTAATTGCTGTTAAGCCAAAAATGTGACAAATATTTAGTTTTATAAATGACGAAGTTTTATGATGTATAATTTAAAAGCTCTGAATTGTGCTAAATTTTGTAAATAAATTAATTTTATTTTATAAAATCATGTCTTTATATTAAATCTCCTTAATCAATCATTTTGATTGTCTTTGATGTGTTTTATCAAAAGCATTAAAGCGTCCATTTCTTTTTAAAATTACTGAAATTAAGACAAATTTTTATCATAAATTAAAAAAATTAAATAATTCATAAATTTTTTAACTGAAAAATAATCCAATTATAAAAATAGTAAAGGACGGTTTGCACGTATTTTCACATCCACATATTAACCTTATTTACACTTACTAATAAAATAGAGTTCTTGTGTGTTAAAAATATAAATTTATTTTTTTTCCAAATTGTCCCATTCCAGAGATATACGCACTCAAAGTAGGGATACTTATAAAATACAATTTTTTTGAGCAAGAAAATCTCAAGAACTGAACACTCGAAAAAATACATCAAATACAATTATGAAAAAGAATAAAGTCTAGTTTAAAGTGCATTATCAAAATTTAATAAAATTTTTGTTATGAGTGAGATATTTTAATTCAAAGTTTTTGTTAGTTTTTGTACTTTGACGTTTTTTTTAAGGGTTTCCACAATCGAATTTCAAAAAATTAAGTTCAAATTCGTATTCAGCATCTAAAAATTTACTTAGATACAAATTTTCATGATGTTATGGAAAAAATCGACTGAAAAAAATTGAATTAAAATATGAAAACCAAAAGAAATGCTTTTTTTTAATTTCTTAATAGAAAATTTAATTTTTTTTTTAAACTATAAATACATATTCAAAAAAACTGATTAAAATCATTTTTCAATATTCCAAAATCTTTTTCCTAGTTTTATTTAATTAATTTTAGAATAAAAATTGCCCAAAACTATTGAAAAGTGTGCTGAATGTGGTCTGAGGACTGATTTCTGCAAAAAGGAGTTATAAAAAAATATCGTCGTCGCATTAGTGAAAAACTTAAAAAATACTTTATAGCAATAAAGGTTGATTTAAAAAAGTTCAAATACGTTTGCTATGAATGCTTTATATAAATTAAATATAATGCTAGAATCTACTCTTTTAATTGACCATCCAAACAAATTGAGTTTACTTAAACAAGAAAATCAAAAAACATCAATTGATTACAAAATTATGTTTGATAATGACCGATGTCATTCTTTAACTGGGCTAAAATCGGATCAGTTAAGCATATTATTGCAGTCAATTGATGGTGATTGGCCTTATTCGGTATCAAAAAGTGATTCAGTGTTTATGTCTTTGGCAAGACTTAGATTGGGTATTAAGAAAGATAAAATGAATTATTCTTTTAAAACTTGTTTTCATTATAAGGTCTTTCTATAGCAAAGATTTTGCATCTATTTCAATTTAAAAAAACACAATATACAACTGTCACAAGGCTAATTTCATTTATTCGAGAAAGACTTATAAAAAATTTTGTTCCTAAAAATATCGGCTTAACGCATTTATCTAGAGGTAAATTTAAGTTAAATAATAATTTATTATTTATCCATTGTGTAATTGCTACCTTACTATTTCTTCTTTTTTTCCTGAAACTTGAACTATTTAAACATTTGCCACATGTAACAATCTTTTCCAATTTATGTCTTTTCAACTTTCATTTTTTTAGCTTATTTACTCTATTTTGATTCTTTTTTTTTTTTATCTCATTTTATTAACTTTAATTTTATTTTTATTTTATTATTTTATTTTTAACTTATTCTGAAGGAGCTTTAGCTCGGTACAGAAAACAAATAAATAATAAATAAATAAATTTAATATTTTTTATTTAGGTGAAATTCAGATTAAATATACTTCTGAATTAAGTAAAAAGCTTCTTCAAGTAAACGAAGAAAATATTATTACTGTCTGAGATGCAACTTGTGTCTATATAGAAAAATCAAGCAATTATTCTTTTCAAAAAAGTCATTTTCTTCTCATAAAGGTTATTTTCTTGATTTTGATCTAAAGTTTATGATGTTTAAACCTTTTTTTTAGGAAGAAATCTAGTAAAAATAATGCTCTTGGTAACTACAAAAGAAATTACACAAAAAAAAATAAAATTTCATAACAATTTCAAATAGTGCATGTTTTATTTCTTATTATTCTCTGTTAGTCCATTAATTTTTTTTAAATAGAGAGGATACAAGACAGTTTTAGATGCAAAAAAAAAATTATCAGTAAATTATTATTTAATTCTAATAAAAATCCAAAGTATTAACGTAATTGCCCAATTTTAGTGACATTTCACTATAGTTGGTTATTCGGCTAAAGCGACATGTTCTTAGGTATCGAATTCTGGTTTTCATTTTGACCTTTTTCGACTATGACGACATGTCACTTAGCTTGATAAATTTAAAAAAAAATTCTGTATAGATTTTTTATAAAAATTATTAAACCCTTTGAGAAATTGATATGCTCTTTTATATAAAAAATATTAGAATTTAAAATGAAACAAGCAACTCCGAAACCAGCGAATGTAAATGAAAATATAATTTTGTTACAAAAATTTCATTACCTTATTTTGCAGTTTATAACATTATTTTGTGTAAAATTATCCAATGAAATGTAAAAAATGTAAAATTTCAAGTTGCGAAAAAATTGTTATTAAACTAAAAAGAATTTAATATAAATCAAATTTTTGTAGGAAAAATTAGACAAAATTAGACAAATTTGACTCGAAATAACGTAATTTTACATCATTTTTTGTAAGCTTACATTCTACTTCTTTCTACATTTGATGTTGATAAACCTACATTTTTTGTGATATTACCTTTTCTGCGGTTTAAAAAATAACAGTGCATATATATTTTCAACAAAACTAAAAATTCAAATAAATGATATGTTAACGATAGTTGGTATAATAAAAAAATAATATGAAGTATTATTAAAAAGGTAATCAATTCCAGTTTAGTTTTGAAAATTCAAGTCTTTTCTTCAACAATTTTTTTCATTAATTGGTGGTTATTTAATTAATATAGATTTTCTCTTACAATTTTAAGAACATTCCTATGAGACTATTAGTTAAAAAACTTTTTGAACCCGAAAGTTTTTTAATCTGAAAGACCTTGTTTTTTTTTTTGTGTGTTTATGTGTGTGTTGTATTTGGGGGTTAAGTCTCTTTTCAGAGAGAGACTCACATAGCCACTCTCTCCCTCAATATGCACTTTGTAGTCATAACATGTGGTAATTAAAAAAGTACATTTACACGAGACTACCTCCAGTGATAATGAACTTATGAATTCATAGAGATCCTCCAAAACAGCGCTGGTAATACTTGACTATTTCTGCACTCAAATAAATGCACTTTTTATTATCCAATGTTTAGTTCGAATTTAATTAATATAGAAAATCAGATGGTAAAGACTTCTTGCTAAAGACCGAAACAAAAAGACTTCGAAGAAGATAAAAGTAAACTGAAATTAGAATTTAGGGTTTGAAAGTTGGTAACCCAGTTTAAAATGTGTCTCATTAAAGTAATGAAATCGGACATGTTTTTTAAACAAACGTTTTTATGCCCTTTTTTTCTACTATGGTGACATGTCGCTAACTAAGACACAAATTTATGTAAAAATCGTCTTTTTAGGACTAAGAGCAATTATATTATTTATTATTTATTATATTCAGCATTTTTAGTTTGTTCGTCATAAGATTCTTATTTTAGGAACCTTTTCATGTCTTAAGTTTTATAAAATTGGTTTAAAAAAAAATTTAAATGAGGTGAATACCCTTATTTTTTAATTAAACAGTATAAAAAAATAGTTGTTTAAAAGTTCCAAATTAAAGTCCGAGCCCGAACATATTTTATTTTATTTTTAAATAATCAGAATAAAAGTCTTTGGCTCAGACATTTGAAAAAAAAAGTCCCGACTTGGGCTTGACTTTAGACTTGTGGCTTTTAAACAACTCTGGTATAAAATATCTTCAATAAACGTTCTTTTAGATGGACTGAATTAAAGTTTAAATTTGAAAGCCTTTTTTTTACGGATTATCTAGAAAAATTGTCTGCTGATTTCAATCAAACTGGTCTCAAAATAGACTTTAAACAGAATTAATAATTATTACATTTAAAACAATGATGTTTTTTTGCAGTCTAGGGGAAACAAAGCAAAATTAAAAAAAATTCATTTATCTTGAGTTTCAAACGTTTTATTGATTAAAAATTATTGATTTGAGAATTAAATCTAATTGTACAATAATTGTTATTAAAATATAAAGTAAGAATTGTCAGACATATCGTAAATTGCTACAAAAATATAAATTATAAATTATAAACTAGTTATATGATTAAACAAGATAGAGACTAGCTCTCGCGTTTTGGCTGTTGGAATCGTTGCGAAGTTTTCGAAGGAACTTCTGTAAGAAGCTGTTGTGATAAGCAGCCTTGTTTGCTTTTCTTGTTTGGAAAGGGAAGCGTGCGTTCAAGCGAAGGTTGCGTGGTTGACATGACGTGATGGGATGGTTTGGGTCAGCCAGAATTCTATTGAGTGTTTGTTCGCAGACATGGTCTATAAACTCGGCGATTGGGAGGAGTTTGTAGGAGCCTGCAGTCTGATCATCGATTCCCATGATTCGCAATAAACGGGAGTTGAAAGCGTTCATCTCACACTTAGCAGCAGCAGAGGTTGAAGTAAGCATTACGGCGCTGTACGTAAAGTGGCTGAGACAATATGCTCGGTATACACAAATGAGCATCGGCGTAGACCAGCCATTGAGTTTAAGCTGCTTGAGCAAGAACTCGATAGGGCTGACAATTGAGCGTACACGTCTCCATTGGAGATCGAGGTCGAGCGAGTCAGAAAGCTCAAAGCCGAGATACTTATAGGACTTGACTGTCTCAAGCATTTGGCCGAGCAGATAAACAGTAGGAACACTTGAGCCGAGTACGCGCGGGGGATTAATGAAGATCACTTTGCACTTGCCCACGTTTAAGCGCATCTTATTATCAACACACCAGCGTTGAACGGCATCAAATATTTCTTGAGGGATGTTGCCAAATGTGTTTCCTACAATGTAAGCTAGGATGTCGTCGGCGTACTTTAGTAACTCAACTCCAAAAGGCAGGTACTCATTGATGTCGAGTATGAAGAGGAGGAATAGGATAGGTCCAAGGACACTGCCCTGAATAACACCAGCACGTACATCTCGCCATTTTGTTGCCTTACCTCTGTAGACAACTCGTTGCTTACGATGTGACAGCCAAGTTGCAATTCAAGTGATTAGCCATTGAGGAAGCATAGACTCGATCTTGATAATGAGTCGCTCATGGTCAACTAAGTCGAATGCCTTGGCGAAGTCGAAGAAAATTCCTATCACCTTCTGGTAGCTTTTCCCCATTCATCTTATACCATAATCAATGCATCGGTGGTGCTTCTACCAGTTAAGAAGCCAAATTGCTTGTTAGTGAGAAGCCTTACACGAACAAGGCGCAATATCTGCTTGGTGATAATGCGCTCCATGATCTTACATGGCGTCGAAGTGATGGCAATTGGTCGCATGTCGCTAGGTGTAGCTGGATTCTGCACTTTCGGGATTGGCGTGATGTTACCAAGTCGCCATTCGTCAATGACAATACCTTTGTTTACGCAATGGTTAAAGATGGTAACTAAAGGTGAAACTAATTCGAGATCTTGTGATATAACAAAAAAAATTGTGATAACTTTCCCTTAAGATGACCAAAAAATATAAATACATTCCTTAAAACATGGAACTGTACTTTTTTCTTCAATGTTCCATTAAAAAAAATCATGGTTCTTTTTTATTTAAAAAAACTTTAAAAATAAAACAAGCAAAAATTTTATTTACATTTTATTATACAGTTTTAAAACAAAAAATTTATTTTTTTAGAAAACTTACACTCTTCCTTAATAGTTTGAGCTATGTTTACCAGCCAACAAAAAATTGGTCAAGCAATTTCGAAATCTTTATTTAGCTTTGAAAACTTACAGAAATAATTTAAATTCTTAATTGAAAAATGAAAATTTTTAAAAAGCCGAACTAATTTGATGGCCATATACATTGTTCTGCTGGTATGCCAAATGATTCTTCAAGTCTTCGGTTTGTCTAAATTCGGAAACAGCGTATGCCTGATTGAACAAACCGACATCTCTCTCTTCGTAAACATATTTATTTTGCAATAAATTATTTCTCTTCAGCTTTTTTTCTTCAATATTGGAGTTGAATTTTTTTGTGTTTTGGTTTTCTGATTTTTTAAATTTATGGTGTGGAATTTTCTCTTTATTAAATGGGGTCGATATGTCACTTGAGCTCTCTGAAGACGAAGAATTGGGCACTTGCAAGATATAACCAGGTCTTGTGATTGTCGTGCAACTTTGGTTAATATCCGAATCGTAAATTGGCTCATTGTGAATGCCAAAATTTTCTATATTTTTTAATCCATCTACTTTGCTTTGGTTCGAGCTCAATCTATTTCTAAATACACCGCAACAAATAAGTTGCATAAAATCAGAACAAGAAAGACACAAGGCACTTTTAAAGCTGGTAAACCTGTGCTTATTGTCGTAAAGACTAATCAAGGTTCGATCATTAGGATCGAAATTAGACGGATGAAAAAGCTTAGGGTTATTCTTAATTAGATTAAGTTTACGTTTCAGAAAACCAAGTTTTATGGTATTTTGAATGATGATGATTGTGAACATAAAAATGTTTGTCCCCAAAAGAACTCCGCAGATCACAAAAGCGATTATTAAATTGGAATAATGCCGACATGTTGATGTGTTCTCACAGTTGTGCTGAGACAAAATCGGAGAATTTTTTTTCAATTTTTCCATTGAATTCAAAACTGTTTGATTTAAAATATCCAAGTTCTGTGAAACATTGAAGTCTTCGATATCTCCAATTGTAGAGCTGCTTGCCATTAATTTTGTCATTGGAGTAACTAACTTTTTGCCAAGTGACTTTTTGGGAGCATTTTTAAAATCTTGGTCACTTTGACATTTTAAGTCATCTGAAATAACCGGAAGACTGAAGGCAACACATTGTTTCTCAAAAGCGACACTCTCAGTCACATCCATGTATATTATCAAACAGATTAGATAAGAAGCCTTGTCCTTGCGCAATAAATTGACCAGCTTGAATTTGTTTTGTCGCGAGTCAATAAACTTTGAACTATAGACTTTGAGAGTTTTGTCTTTTTTTTTCATCATAACTTCTTCTGAGCTTAATACTTCTTGGACTTTTCTTCCCTTTTGTTCCAAGTATTCGCGAACGACAACTTGAAAACCAAAAATTTTTGCATCTGATTCTTGTTTTGGTTTGGGTTTGGAATCCGATTTGGATAGCGGGTTTTGAATGCTCCACTTTAGACGAGCATTGCTGCATTCTTGAGATACTAAGACTAGCTTTAAATTCAAATTTGTTTCCGGTATCTCGTCTAATTTCGTTGCTATTATATTCAAATCATTGACTAAAATTTTATTTATTTCACGGTTACAATTTATTAATTTTATAAGTAAAAATATTAAATAGATTATACAGGCCATTTTTAGCTGAATCTAAATCACTAGCGAAAAAAATTCTTTAGTCTTTAAAATGTTAAAAGTGAGTAAAAATTTTTATAGAAGCCCAAAAAGTCAAAATTTTATTCTAACATTTGAGCAGAAATTTTTTTCAAAATTTGCTCTACAGAGATTTCGAATTTCTAATTAAAAATTAATAAATAAATAGCTTTTATTTTAAAATGAAAATCATTTCAGACAATAAAAAACTTTTGCAAAAAATTAAGAGTTTAATTAAAATAATAATAAAAGATTTCGTTTTCTGACCTTAAGAAAATTAAATTTCTTAAATCTCATTAATTCTTTTGAATTTAATCTTTTGATAGATTATCAGAAAAGTGAAAATTCGACTCAGTCATTAGTGGAAAATATTTTTCTTTAAAAAACAAAGATTTATATTCAAAAAGCAGCTGGGTTTTATTTGTATGAATTTGTTTGCTTGTGGTCAATCATGCTTTTTGCAAAAATTTTACAATTCGTGGTAAAATTTAAAATTTTATTCTTTAGCTAAGAAAAAAATTAAAAACAAACAAACTTTTGTATTCCTAATGAGCTTTCTTTATAATTTTTAAATAGTTATTTACTTGTGCTTATTTCGATTAAATAATCATTATGGATTATTTGACATGATCACCATAGAGTCATATTAGAGCAAAACAACGTAAATCTTAATTAAAGTGCTTGTTATTTGACATAAAATTGTAACCCAACAATTAATATTTTCATTAAGATAAATATTATTTTAAGATGTTCAAATAAAACTTGTATTTGAAAAACTTTTCTAGTTGGGTCCACCTAAGAGACAATGTATGTGAGACTTATTTGTATAATTATAAATGACTTGGTTCAAACTGAACTTTACTTTAATTAAACCATAGGACGAACCCACGCTTTAGCCAATTTATATTGGCAATAAATTTTGAAACTGGTTAAATGTAAATATTTCTAGTTTAATCAAGGTGTGATTGAAAATTCATTCAATTTGCTTGTTCAAAGGTTGTTTAATTTAACATTGAATTGTTTTCATTACAAATAGTTTTATCTGTGAACGCTTAATACCTTTATAATTAATGTAAAAATTTAAGAATTTATTTTCAAAATTAACGTTTTCTCAAAGGAAAATTTTTTTTTCACAGCAAATGATAGCAAATATTTTATAAAATAAACCCACTTTCCTTTTTCAACTTTAATTTTTTTTAGCTTATTTACTCTATTTTGATTCTTTTTTTTTTTTTTTTTTTATCTAATTTTATTTACTTTAATTTTATTTTTATTTTATTTTTTTTTTTATTTTTAATTTATTCTGAAGGAGCTTTAGCTCGGTACAGAAAACAAATAAATAAAAATAATAAAAGAGTATCATTTAATGGAATTGATGTTCTTAATCAATTTTATTAAGAATATTGATCAAAACTATAATTTTGAAAAAAAAAATTATGAATTTGTTTAATAAAAAAAGTTTAATTCTTAAAAAAACATGAAAGTATATTTTCTGCTCCACTCAGACAAAAAATTCCAGGGTGAATTTTTTTTTTAAAAGAACCTAGTGAGATTAAATCGATAAGTATTTGACGACATATCTCTTTAAAAAACTAATATGGAAATTTAAATTTAGTTAATTGAAAAATCTAAAAAAAAACAATGATGAAATAAGCTTTATTTGTTTCATTTTTTGATTGAAAATTTAATGTTTAAAATTTTAAATATAGAAATTTTTTTATCTAAGTGATCTTTGATTCATCTAAAATCTTTGAAAACAAAGGTTTAATAGAAAAGCCAGAAGATTGGTTCATGTTTTAAGTTTTATTAGAATTTTCTTAAGATTAAGAAAATTTAAAGCTTGATATATTTTTTTTCAAAAATTTATTAAGAACATTTTAGTTTTTCTTGTTCGAGATATTTAAAAGTAATTTACTTAAGATTTTTTTTGATTCCCTGATTAAGATCCTATAATAAATGTTATTATCGAAATTGAAAAAATAAAAAAATAATTTTTGAATTTAGAATTGAATAAATAACTAAATATTTAAGATTACATAACATAACATAAAGAAATTGAAGGAGTAATGATGACAAAAATGAGAAAAATGAAAATTAAGAACAAGACAAGGAAAAAAAAGAATAAGATTACAGAAAATATTATCATTTGATTAGATTTCTTTATTATTAAAACAATTGTTTTTTAACTTATTAATTTGATTCAAATATTTATTATTTTTGAATTCATTTAAAAAAAAATCCTGATTTGTCTTAAAACCAAACTTCAGATTTAACTTAAAAATTGACTTGTTCTTTAAAAATCTCTTATTTTTGATTCAATGAAAAAACTGATCGAAAATGAAAAGATCTTAAAATAATTTGTAAGGTTTTTTGATAAAAAGAATAATTTATTTTCTTGCATAATGTTATTTTAAGTTCTAGAATTCTTTCTTTTTTTGTCTTTATTTATTTTTTTTATTTATTTAATTAAAGTTTAAGTCCCATGGACAAATTGAAATAAAAATTAATAGAAAATTAAATATCCATTTTACAATTAAGTAAGAAATTCAGTTTTTTATATACAAAAAAATGATTAAGATTATTCAACATACAGTATTCTATTAAATAAAAATTGTATTTTATCGAGTCGGTTAGTCCATTGTTGTTACATTCAAGGCACAATTCAATCAAAATAACACTGAATGCTAAATAATATTCAGTGCAATTTATATGAATGAGATCTTCTACTTTTGATAACTGTTTAATAAAGGAAGTATTCTCTCTATCAAATATCTTGTAATCATTCCTTAAGAATTCAAATACGTTTTTACATAACTGGTTATTGAGAATTTGTTTGACAAAGAATATTTTATACTTATAATAAATTTGTCTAATTGACTCCATTTTTAGTGCTTTGTTCAAAAGTTTTGTTTTTGTAAATTTACTGAGTCCAATAAATCGTTTTATTAAAATATTTTGCCGTATATCAAATTCCTTTAAACTCTTTTCATTAAACAAGTGTAAGACGGGGACTAATAATAAAGAAGAATTTGATACTTCTTTATTTCAAAAACAAGTGAAGAAGTGAAGTCTAAACTTCACTTCTATTTATATTAGAAGGGAAGACCGGGTCTTACAAAAAATATTATCTAAATGATATCTAAAGATTGATTGAGAGAACTGTTTGTATAAGAAAGGTATAGTTTCTGGCTTCATTAACTTTGGTTTGCATCCAACACTATTTAGAGAGTAAAAACTCTTTTCAATTTTTTTCATCTTATTTTCCACGAAATCATTTATTGATTTTTGATTTCCAATAGGTAGGCCTAGATAAATCAAGCTTTGTACTCTCGGAATTGTAGAACCATTTAATTTAAAATCTGTTTTAAAACCTGTACTTTTTTTCGAATGTTATTGATGCCGATTTAGAGGCATTAAATTCGATTTTCCAATCCTTTGCATATTCTTCACAGGTTTTTAGAAAAATTTTGATGTGTTTTTCCGAAGGTGATAGTAAGACTATATCATCGCAGTAGGCAAGAATGAACACGTTTATCTCACCAATTTTTGCACCAACTTTCAAATCAGTCTTTATATTTGAAATAAGAAATTTTTTACTTAACTGACTAAGAATGGTTCAAGAAATTTTAAGCCTCTTATAAGATCAGCTAATTAAATTGATTCTAATCTCCGTAAGATCAGATCTTATTTATAGAACTAATTAAAGATCTGATCATGATCTCAAATAATATCTCGGTAAAATTCAGACTTTGGTAGATGCGAAATTTGAAAAATATTTTAAGACTTAAAACTACCCAATTTTAGCTAAAAGAAATTCTTTAGAGCATATTACACCAAAACAAATCAAAATTTACATTTTTCCGAAGTTAAACTTCTACTTCTAAATGTTTTACATTTCAAAATTTCAAAATTTAGATTAATATTTTATGAGGGTCAGAGAGATTTAAACCACCACTCAAGATCAAATAAAAAAAATAGATTGTATAAATATTTCTATTTTGATTTGATCAGTTTATAAAATAAAATTCGTTTTTCTCTAACTTTTTTCATTACTCAAATATTTAATATTAAATAAATTTATTTGGTTATACTAATTTTCCCGTTCACATTATTTTTTTTTAATTTGAAATTTTTTTTTGGTCACAAAAAGCTTGTTACAAATTTATGTCATGAATGATGAGTATGTAGACGTAAAACAGTAAAGACCCAACTCCCGGTTAAAAAAGCAGCCAAACAAGAAGCTGCGTAAAACAAATCCACATATTGAGACAAATTAAATTGATAGAACCTACAGTGACGCCATTTCACTGTTTAAGGTTAAATTTGTGGGCGTCAATTAAAGAATGATATTTCAATCTTACGTTATCCCTGAGAAGATCAGTGTCCTCTTGACATGCCAACAGGTATAATCTAGTTAAATCGGTAGTGCTTGGAACCAGTCTGGATAACGGCTAGACTGCTTAGAGACCATTTTAAATCATTTTTTTAAATGATCTAAGCTAATCCCTCAGCTCATTAATTTTTCATATTTTCTTTATTATCATCATCATCAGATTTTAACATCAGTGGTGTTAATAGGATTTTTATTAACAGTTTTATTCAATCTTTGCCCGAACCGTTTTTTAATATTCACATGTCTTTAATATAATTTTGAATCCTTAATCATAGACTTTCAAAAATTAAATTGATAAAATAAAAATTATAAAAATTCTTCTAAATAGAAACAATAATTACTTAATATTTAAATATTGAAGGGAAATTGAATTTAATAAAAAAAATGCGTTATTATCTATAAATATGAATAATTTAGAAAATTTTCAGGAAATTTAGGTAAAATAAAGCTTTTAACTATGATCAAACAATATTATTTGAAGAAGGTTATACGTATTATGGTTATACCTAATTCAATTCAATAAATAAATAAATAAATAAATATACGTATTTTTCATTATTTTCATATTAAGCTTTCGATTCTGAAATGGTTTTGTGAAATTCAGTACAACAGTACAACAGACTTTTTTTTGGATTAATTAAGCTTTAAATAAAAAAAGTGAAACCTGAGATTTGTTCAGAATATTGTCTAGTTTTATAATTTAAATAAAAAAGTTAGAGTCTTGGGTCAATCCTCCGACGAGAATCAAAAAAACTGGAAAAAAGCACAAAAAAATGTGTTTTTTTGGTTTAAAGTGCAACTTAATTCCACTTAAAATACTTGAAAAATATATCATTTAATAGAAAATTTTGCGCTCTTTAAAAATATATTTAGATATAGTAACTTTTGAATGAAAACTCATCTCAAAAATTTCAAAAACCCAAACCACTGTTTTCAAAAACTATCAAACTTCAAGACCCTCTAGTCAAAAATCTTTTTTTTTCCCCCCTAAAAAAACAAGTTTTCCTAGATTTTCATATACGTAGATTACGAATATGCTATCGAAAATTGTAGATTAAGATAGTGCTGTCGTTTTGCTACGCGCGAACCTTAAATGCAATATTCAAACCTGCATCAAAATTTAAATTTGCAGAGTTTAGCAGAAATTAAATTTCAATATAATCGAGTGAAGTGCATTTTGCAGAAACTATGCAACCATTTGCAGACTTACTTAAGTTGATGCAACTTTGAATTTTCCACCATGCTGCATTAACAGAATAAATTTTAAACTTTTAGAAAAAAAAATTAGTTAATTTTTTTACACATTATTATGTTCTTATGTACTGAACTTCACAAAACCTTCTGAAATTTATTTTTCATTTCTTCAGAAGTCTGCAAAAATTTTGCATATGCAGAAAAATGCATAATTTTTACAATTAATTATTTATAAATTTGTATTATATGTGCCGGGTTAAAACTCCTTTAAATTTAACAAAACCAAAAAAAAATTCAAATATAAATGCAAAGAAAAATTAAGATAAAAGCAAAATAAGTTAAAGTATAATATAAAAGACAATTAAAATAGACAAATTGTAAGTAATATCAGGTGAAAAATATTTAAGTATTGATCTGATAGCTTTTATAATATAAATTTTTATCATAAGTTTTAGTAAGTATTCATGACATTCTTTGTAATCTTTATAAATATCTAAATTTTTCATGATTAAAAAATGAAATCTAATTTTGCTTCCCAAATGAAAATCAATTGATAAAAGCTAAAAAATTATTATGTTTAAAATTTATTAGTAAAAAAAATTAGATTTCAAATAAATATGAATGGATAATTTAGAAAATGAAGAAATTGTTTTCAAAATTAAATTACTAAAAATGTTTGTCCAGCAAGTTCCATTATTTACTTATAAAATGAATTCTTGGTCAAAAAATTTCTTGGTCTGCAATTTTCTTCTAATATTTTGAATTGTCTTCAAACTGTACACAACCCGTTTAGGTTTTTCACTTTGAATTGACACTTGATTTGAATTAGACAAATCCTGAATGTCTTCATAAAAATGCGACTCATTTCGGTTAGTTTTGGTAGTGACTTGTTTGTTCAATATCTTGAATATCTTATTGGCATACTTTTTGTTTTTATTAATTTTCATCAACAATTTTTTAGACTTGAGTTGTTTTTTTATCACCAACTCAAAAGGTATTTTATCTTTCTGAAATTTTCTAACCAACTCAAAAATGTTTTCATCGAGACGAACAAATCTCTCAATTCCATTACATCTTTCAATCAATGAGTAGCTTTTATGTAAATTACAGCTAGAGAGTTTACACCTTGAAAGACACTTGGCTAGAAAATCTTGGCATTCTGTTTGCTTGTCTACACTGACCGTGAGATAATTGCTACCAATTTTTACTTGACATTTGATTGATTGCTTCAAAATTTTGTTTAAAATGTTCATTTTTGGTACAATTGATTCAGGTAAGGCTAGTAATTTATATTGACCACTATTATTAGGTAATCAGTAGCTTTTAACTGTAATTTTACAATTTTAAAATTGCGTAATCAACCACTGAGATATTTATACTATTCACAATGAATGAGAATAATTTTTCTTAATTAAAATTACTTTTGCAAATGGTTTCTGTGAAAAATTAAGATTTTATTGCGACGGTGTTTATCCGAAACAAAATCTTTGATAATAGAATAAGTGTAAATGTCAAAATATTTAGGTTAGATTCTTTATCGTTCGGTCAATCTTTCATTGAACAAACCTCTTAACCAGAAATTATATCCTATCTATCTGAACTAAAGGATTGATGTTGATTGTCCAACCACTAGGACAAATGGTTAATCTGGATTATATTTTTCTATCTATTAACTGGATACTAAAATTGAATAATAGGTTAAAAGTGAATTTTACTTTAAAATCTATTAAATCTGTAACAATTTTTTTTTTAAATAATTTTTTTTTATAATTTATTCTGAAGGAGCTCTATCAGAATAAATATCTAACTGCAGGTGTTCCTCAAGGCTCAGTAATTAGTCCTCTTTTATTTAGTATATATTTTAATGACATCCCAAAAAGAAACAAAACAAATAACGAATACTCTCTGCTTTTCGCAGATGATCTAGTTACATTCTTCGTTTATTTATTTATTTATTGAATTGAATTAACCTTCTTTAAGGAGAAGTAAAAAAAAAAATTTTTGTGTTTTTTTTAAAAATGAAAAATTATTACCTAAAAATAAAATTACAAAAAAAAAAAAAGGGAACATTAGTTCAAAAATAGAAAGAGGCATGAAAGTTAGAAAGCAAGATAATTCGGACCAAAATTCATGAATTTCTTTTATTTTGAATTAGCTCGTTTAGGAGAGTTCTGAAATGTTTTAATTTTAAATTGCATAGATATAACCAAATTGAATCAGATATACCATCATTAGAAATCAGATTAATCTTAAGATTTTCTTTAAGTTGGTTTGTATTTACTGTAATTTTTGAGGTTTCAATTTTAAAGTACTTGGAAATAAGAACCAAGTCAGAGGAAAAAGATTTATTAGAGGGGGGTCATTAAGCATATATTTTAAAAATTGTGATGATAGATAATTATATTTAATTGTATCAATAAAAATTAGTTTTGAAAATAGATAAAATTCATCAAAATTGAAAACTTTCAGTATTTTTAAGACTCGTGATATGTGACAATAGGCTTTTAAACCAAACATTTGTCTAATTAAGTTGTTTTGTAGTTTATTTATTGAATCCTTTGTGGTCGAATTAAGAGTGAGAGCCTCAAGACCATATGTGAATTTAGATAAGCAATATGTTTTGTAGGATCTATCTTAAAATAGCTGAGAATCAAATAGCTGTGTCAAAACAAACTTGTTAAAATACAAAGAAAATTTAATTAATTATAGCAGTGTCAAAATCGCTTTTTTTAACACGATGAAAACATCTCTTTCATTATAGCAAATAAAAATTACCATTTCTAAATAGCTAAATTATAGATTTTTTTCATTTTAATTATAATTTCTAAGAAATGAGTGAGACTACAGATTTAAACGATTTAGCTTCAAATCTTAATTCAATTAATTTAAATGATAAAGGTAAAATCACTCGATCTCAAAAAGGTTTTCCACAACTTTGTTTTCAAAACTATTACTATCGGTTGGTAAGCTCAAACGCCCCTAAATGCAATTGGCGTTGTGTTAAAAATTTCTGTAATGTCAGATGTTCAACCTTCGGCGATAAAATTGGAGAAGAATATGAAGTAAAATTTGAGAGCAAAACTACTGAACATAATCATACATCAGATCCTTTAAAATATGTACAACTTGAACGAAGACGGAAAATAGAATTAAAAGCTTCAATGTGTGATGAACCGCCACGTAAAATTATATCTGAATTTGGAAATGAATTAAAGTTAGAAGAAGAAATTGCAAACGCTGCGTCTCAAAACGCCGATCGACTCTTTATTTCCAGGATAAAAAAAAAATCCAAACCAGAGTATTTAAGAGACTTAAAAGAGCCAAACACTCTAGAAGCGATAATTTTTCCAAATGAGCTTTTGAAAACATTTAAAGCTGAAAATTTTCTGATGGAACTTTCGACATAGCGCCTAAACCATTCACACAGGTTTATAGTTTCAGTTGTGATTATGAATTGGCATTTATCAGTGCAGCTAGATGTGTCTTTTCATCTACCAAAGTATATGGTTGCTTTTTTCATTTAAATCAGTCAATTTGGCGAAGAATACAAAAACTTGATCTCGAGAATCACTACAATAATTTAAAAGCGGGCTATAGAAAGCTAATAAAGCTGTTAGTGTGCTTGGCTTACGTACCAGCTGAAGATGTCTGTGAATTATTTTCAGAAATGAAATCAAGTTTAGACGTAACTGATCCAGTCCAAGAGAATATTTCTTTATTGTATGATTATTTTGAAGACAATTATTTGGGCAAAGAAGTGGAAAAAAAAACTGGAAGAGGAAGAGGTGTCAAGATAATAACAACAAGAGCTAAGCCATTATTCGATATTGAACTTTGGAGTATTCATTCAAGAATATTAAACAATATACCTCGTACCACTAATCATGTAGAGTCGTGGCATAACTCGTTTGGTAATATGTTAAAAAGCCATCCTGTTGTTTATGATTTTGTCGAAAGTTTAAGAAAAGAGCACAAGAGAGTAGAGGACAATCTAATCATGGTGAAAACAGGCTTAGTTGCAAATCGGAATAGTAATCAAGAATTAATTCAAAAACGTCTACTTGAGTTATTGAATAATTATGACAAGATAAAATTAGATGAATTTTACAATAATTTAGCTTTAATATTAAAATATTGATTAATTACTTAATAATTCAATTTCTTTTCGTGTCATAAAACAAATTTTTTTTCTAATAAACTTAGCTATTTTCAACAAACTATTTTTTATTGGCTATTTTTAGCTTTACCTGTCTATTTTAATTGATTTGTTTTGACATATCTATTTGTTAAAAGTGGCTATTATGTTAATTTTTTTTTGAGATAATTTATTTTAACCGTTTCCCGTTTTGTATATAAATGATTTGAATTTAGGTGAAAAGGAAGGACTATTTTTAGGCAGAAGATACGAAATTCCAAAAAAGCTGCTCTGAACTTTTTTAAAATTTATAATTGCCTGTGTGTTAAAGTCAAGATTAGAATCTATGATGAATCCTAAGTATTCTAACTGATTTGCTTCTTTAAGTTCGGATCCATTAAGGTGAAATACCGACTTAAATAATTGAATTTATAACAAAAAGGGGAACCTAGAAAATAAGATAAATAAATACACCAACGAACTAGAACAATGGCTTATTAAATGGAAAATGAAGATATCAGTTGAAAAGTCGTGTTCAGTAGTCTTCTCTAGGTACAAAAAAGAGAGTGATAATCTAAACTTAAAAATTTATGGAAACAGAATAGTGAGCCAAAAAGAAATTAAGTTTCTAGGTATTAAATTTGATTCTAAGTCAAACTTTAATGTACTAGTAGACGAAATTAAAGAACGCTGCAACAAAAGGCTAAATATTATTAAGATATTGTCAAACAAAAAATGGGGTCTCAATCAAAACACACTAGGAAATTTATATAAATCTTTAGTCGGATCGATTTTAGACCATTCTTTTCCTTGCTTAAATTCATTTTCAGAAAATAATATCAAAAAACTACAAGCAATTCAGAATACAGCAGTAAGATCTATCCTTAAGTTAAAATATGATACTCCCTCCAACATCGTGCATCCTGAAGCTTTTAATAAACTTAAATTACTAACAGTCTCAATCGGCTTTTTGAGTTGAGTGAGAGAAATGCTGGGACAGGACTGATTCATTCTATTCCATTGGTTGTAAGACTGTTGGTGGAATACAAATGAGGTTTCAAATCGAGATATATTGAATACCCAACTCCATTGTGTAATTCCTACCTTACTATTTCCTCCTTTTTTCCTGAAACCTGAATATGTAAACATGTGCCACATGTAACAATCTATGTCTTCTAAACTTTCATTTTTTTTTAGCTTATTTAATTTATTTTGATTTTTTTTTTATTAACTTTTATTTTATTTTTTATTTTGATTTTGATTTTTTAATTTATTCTGAAGGAGCCCTAGCTCGGTACAGAAAACAAATAAAAAATAAATAAATAAATAACTTTTTTTACTCTTATCTTTTTTTTTTATTTCTATTTTATTTTTTTTATTCTGAATCCTTATCGAAATCAAAAAATGGGGGCAATCTTTATTGACTTTGAGAAGGCCTTTGATAAAGTCTGGCACCCAGGTCTCCTCTATAAACTTGATAAGCTTAATATTCCGTACTGCCTCGATAAGTGGTTAGAGAACTACTTAGATAGTAGAAGCTTTGAGGTCAAGATAATTGACTTGAATTCGACCAAAAGACTAATTTACACTGGAGTCCCTCAAGGGAGTGTTTTAGCTCCAACCTTATTTAACATGTATTTTAATGATATAGCAGGCCTGCTTGGTGAAGTTGATAAAGCAATTTTTGCAGAAGATTTACCCATCTGGTTCAGTTCTAACAACTCAAAATATATCTGAGCTAAATTACAGAGAAATCTAGACAAAATTTACAAATGGATGTGCAAATGGCGACTCAGTGTAAGCACAGCCAAAACTGTTTGTATTTTATTTAACATAAAATCTAGGAACATCAGCCATGAACTAAATTTAAATTATGATAGGAAGAAAATTACCCATGAAAAAAACCCGAAATTTCTAGGGGTAACACTTGATCCTGGTTTAAGGTAAAACCAATATGCTAAAATTATAAAAGAAAGAACAACTCGTCGGCTCAACTAAATCAAATCAATAGGTGGTAAAAACTGGGGAAGGTTTACTGTCTAAAGTCTTCTTATTTTTATTTTTTTTTAATCTGAAAGAGCTTTGGCACAGAAAAAAAAAATAAAATTGAATAAAAGATTAAAAATAAACAAACATTTAAAATAACAGGAGTGAGTCATTCTATTACATTGATTGTCAGAGTGGTGGAAGATTAGCTTTCTTTTTATTTTTTTTGGCTTATTTTACTTTATTTTAATTTTAATTTTATAATTTATTCCAAATGAGCTCTAGCGCGGTACAAAAACAAATAAAATAGATAACTCTTCAGAACCTGACCAAATTCATTACCTTATGTTAGAAAAAAACGTTCTGTTCATTACTTCAAAAAATTTTAAAATTCAATATTCATTTTTTTAGCTTAAGTCTAAGAGAAAGTAAAATCTCCAAAGTATGCAAATCTGCTAACATTAGAATGATGCCTAAAAAATTTTTAAACACAAGACTCAGTTAACTACCGATCATTCAGTATGACAAGATGTCTTGGAAGACTGTCGGAACGTATGGCCATAAAAAATTTAGAATCATTTAATAGAAAAAAAAAGTTTGTTCTCTATTTTTTGATATATCCAAAGCGTTTGATAGGGTTTGGCATAATGGTCCTATTTATAAACTAATCATAAAATTTATAAACTAAATAAAAAATGTTCCCATAGACTAAATTTAACCAAATTAAATTATGTATTTTGTATCATCTAACAATTAATAAAAAATATAAAAAATTAGTAGTTACAATCTTTATTAACAGAAATAGGCCATCTGGAACAATTTTGCCTAAAAATGACGAGTGTCCTTTGATGTTTTTAGAGTAAATATACATGTTAAATAGTACATTTTAAAGAGCCAAAAATACAGATTAAAATGAGCCTCTGATCATTTTTATCGATTTTTTGATCAAAAGTTACTTTAAAAAAATATATAACTTTGACTTTTTGAATTTCCTCAAAAATATTACGTATCAATATGCTTTTTGCTATATCTTACGAAAGGAAAGTCCAAATGATTTAAATTTTAAATTAATATTAAGCTTAGAATAAAAAATGAACCTTCCCCCTTACCAAATACGTTGGACTCCTTCATTCATAGACTCAAGATCATTTAAAGTAAATGTAAATGTTCATATAAGTGATGATTACTATATTAATGCAGGTGTTCCTAAAGGTTCAGCAATTAGTCTATTACTATTTAGTATTTTTATCAATGATACACCTAAAAAGGATAAAAAAAATAGTGAATATTCTACAATTTTAAAAATAAAGGAAATCTAGAAAATAAAATAAACAAACATTTAGACGAATTAGAAAAATGGCTCTTCAAGTGGAAGATGAACATATCTGTTGAAAAGTCTTGCTTCATTGTCTTCACCAAATATAATAAAGAAAATATTGACTTAAAATTAAAGATATATGAAAAAAAATTCAGAGTCAAATGGAAATCAAGTTCTTAAGTACAAAATTTGACTCAAAATTAACCCTTACCCAAATGGTTGATAAAATGAAACAACGTTATAATTCACGGTTAAATTAAATAAAAATATTGTCAAACAAAATTTTCCGTGTCTGAATTAATTTTCAGAGACAAACATTAAAAAATTCAAGTCTTACAAAACTCAACAGTTGTAATATACTTAAATTTAAAATATGATAATCCTTCAAATATCATGAGACCCTTTCTCTCGAATTACTGTCTCGAATCGAAATTTTGAATTGAGCGAAAGATATGTAGCGGGAGGACTACGTCATTCTGTTCCAATACTTAAGCATGTTGCATCTGTCATAACTTATACAATTTATCTATTTTAATTGTCTTTTCTTTTATATTTAGCTTACTATTATTTTATTTTTTAATTAAAATTAAAATTTTTTTATTATTTAAATCTGATGGATCCTTAGCTCGACAAAGATAAAAAATAAATAAATAAAAAAATAATATACCATTTCAATATTCTTTTTAATTTTAATGGAAGAAGTTTTAGTTCGATACAGATGAACAAATAAGTAAATCAGTGATTTCGCTTAAAATGGTAAGATTTTTTCATTCAATTTTTAAATATCAATTTAAAAAATATGTCAATAAAAACAAAAATATTAGTGACATATTTTTGTATTTAGAGGAGCTTAAGCTAAAAACAGATAAACATTTATTGATGTATCTTCGAATCTTTATTAATTTTCAATTTTCTTATTATTGTTATATTTTACTTTAAAATTTTTTTTTAATCTAACTTTACTTTTTTGTTTCTTTTTTAATTCAGAAGTAGCTTTAGCTAGGTACAGATAAAAAAATTAATAACGAATAAATATTTCTTGTCTCTTTTTTACCTTTTTATTTAATTTTTAGGTCAATTATTCTTTCTTTAACTCATATTATTTGAATAATGTTTTTTTATCAATCAAGGATTAAAGAATATACGAATTTTTTTAAATTGATTACTTAAACGTCCAAATAAAATAAATTAATTACAGAATTATATGAATCAGTAAGCAGATTTAATCGAATCTTAAAAGTTTTCTAAATACTTTAAAAATCATTGAAATGTGTTTCATAACTTAATGACTAATTATTGTTTTTATTATTTATTCAATTTAAATACTACAACTAAGTTCATTTTATTAATCAATGAATGGCTAGCTGACTTAATGGAGGCTAAAATTAATTATCTATTTAGCTTGTTTTACAAACAAATTTTATAAATTTAAAGATTAGATTTTTAAATTTCAAACATAAATATCTTAATTTTATTAAATGAATTTTATTATCATAATTTGAAGTTTTATTTTTTGCTTAACAAGAATCATTTACATATTAAAAATGAATTTATGTTTTGGCTTCATAATTTCATAATTTTTCATAAGTTTCTCTTTTATTTATTCTCTAATTTTTCAATTGCACATCCACTAGATCAGTTTTACCAAAATTTCCAGAGTGAATAATTTTAAATTAAACAATTTTTTCAATCTATTTAGACTATCTAGATAAATTTTATTTGGAAAATGTCCAGATCTAGATATCATCTGGTAAGTATTAAAATTAGAATGTTTATCGAATTGCAAATAATTTTTATTTAGTTACCGAATGAGGATCAGAACCCAGCTTTGGAAGTCAACTTGGCACAATCGACTTCAGGGTCGCCTCATGAGGAATTTCTTACTGAGGTAGATTTAAGTCCGAATTCAAGTGAATTGGGACAAGCTGCAGCTGTCAATGTAAATTTGACACCGATGCCACAATCTGGCGAAAACATGCCTCCATTATCTGAATTACCATCATATACAGAGGCTTTGAGAATAAAAAATTCAGAAGCTAATACAAATGAATTGCCACCTGGGTACTTTTCAAATCCAAACTCCGGTTCGACTGAGACTCGTTTCCCAGTTGTTGACAACTTTGATGTAACATTCATTGATTCAAATATTAATTTTGATTTTTTTTCAATAATTTTAGTTAAGAGCTTTTACAGAGAGTGATTTGGCTAGTTATGATCAAGATATTGGAAGCGAGTGTATGTTTTTAAGCGCATTTATGATCGCTTTTTTTTTTAACTGGGTTGGATTTTTCGCGGCCATTTGCTTAATACCGAATGCAGCTGGAAAATATGGTGCCCTTAGCGGTTTTGGTTTGTCAATGGCAAAATGGGTCACTATTTTTAGGGTGATTTTTTTTTCATTTAATTTTTTTTTTTTCTTAATAATTTTTTTATTAGTATCAAGAATGGATGGTAAATATGAACGATTTCCAACAGAAATTGTTCGTGTGGTTGTTCATATTTTTAGGTAAATTAGTTAAGCTAAATTTGAGAAAAAAAATTAAAAATATTTTAAAGGATTTTATTTATTTTTCCGAGGATTGATAAACTATATGACTTTAAAGTATAGACCAAGAAATGACTTAAACATTGAACGAAGGAATAGATGGATCACAATTATGGACTAAGATCATCGGCCTTTTAAACAAAATAATCTGGTGAACTGACTAAATAAGCTAAGCAAAATAGATTGATTGTTTTAATATTTATTTTTCTATTCCAGTTTTTAACTAATGAACCTCTAAAATATTTAAGGTTTATTTGGTTGAAAATATTCAATTCGAACCTGATTTAATTAAAATATTAAATTTATTATGTACAAAATTAAAATTTTCAGAGTTCACGAGACCGAGTTTTTTTCTTAAATTTTTATGATTTCAAATTTTTTTTCAAAATAAAAGCTTTTAATTCTAAAAGTTCGCCAAAAGCAAACTAACTTTTTTGACTTAGATTATTTGTTCAATAAATTCATTTATTTTAAAGTTTTTTTTTGTCGAGTCTTTCTATCAAATTAACTAAATTTTGAATTTATAAAACTAATTCAAAATTTTTATTGGGATAATAAAATTTAAATACTAAAAATTTAATTTAGCCAAATAAAGACTATAAAAAGTTTTATTTTATTCTATTAATACAATTAAGAGGATACCTCTAGTAGGATCCTCTGCCTTTCGATTCTCTGCTACGAATTTAAAACTATAAGGACAGATCTAGTCTTTTTTGACCTGTTAAGTGGTAATTTTAATATTTTAATTTTTAAGAAGTCTTGAATAGTATAAGTAATTATCATGCATATGAATTAGACCCAACATGTTACCACAAGATTTGGTAAAGTCAAGTTTTACTTCACTTTAAGCACTCCTGTTAGACTTGGAAAAAAAATTGTAAATTAGTAAATTTAAAAATTAATAGGAGGTGAAACTCACTCAAAAACACACATCTTCAAAGAATTATTGTGACCAATAATGCAATTATTTTGGAGACATGTGTTTTTAGGTAAGTACACCGTATTTCAAATTATTAAATTTTTCAGAACTAATTTATTTATTCAACTAATGAATTATACGAATTTAGCTTAATTGAAAAAGAAACTTCACAAGCAAATACTTTGTATGTTATGTATGCTATTGGTAATGATCAAAATAATTTTTTTGGTTTTACTGTATTTTAAAGACTTCCCAAAAAATGACAAAGAAAGTGTCAAGTGAAAACAACAAAGACATCTGTAAATATAAATTCATATTTTTGAGATGCAGTAGCGTCCGTGTCAGATCGGAGGCGTTGCTCAAAAAAGTACTTGAAAAGGAGATGAGCGCCTCCCCATTATCCACTAGGATAGAATAGGGACATTTATTATATTATTATTATTATTATTATTTAGGAGAGAGTCTTTAAATTCTATAGAATTTGAATTAAAGATAATATATATTTATTTATTTGATTCAATTAAAGTCGATTCTACTGATGCAAAAATAAAAAAAAAATTTAAATATAAATACAATAGAAAAAGATTCAGTCAATGCAAAATTAGCTATTAATGATATTTTTTTAGATCTTAAAACATTTTTTAAAATGCTCAAACTGATTACGGTGGTTTTGTAAGTTCGAATTTTTAATTATAAATTAAGATATCAGTTTTTAGTTAAATTTTTTGTTAAATTATTTTTTAATAAATAAAAGTATTCAAATGAATTTTCTATTAAATTAACTTTTTTTAAAATTATATCTATTTTTTAGATCGATTCAAATTGTTTTTTAGGTACATAAAGTTAAAGTTTTAACTAGCCGGTAAATGATTTTTTTAGTCAAAAGTAAATTATTAATATCAAATCTTTTTTTTAATATTTAAATAATTAAAGCGTTTTAGTGTAAAAAAAAAACAGTAAAAATTTATTTTTAAAAAATTTTAAAAATTTCCCATTTAAATTTGGTTAAAAAACATTTAAAAATATCTAACAAGCAAAAAAATAAATTTATTTTTGGAGATCCAGGGTAATAAAGCGATCTAAAATAAACTTCAAACTTTAACTTATAAATTTTTTTGGCCGAAAATTGCAATTTTTTAAATTTCAATTATTACAATAAAATTAAAGAAGTTAAGTTTTTTTTAGTAAATTTATTCAACTTTTAATAAAGAAAAAGAGTTTTTGAGACTCCTCGAACTTCTTGTGTTATCTTAATATTAAAGTCACCTATGAGGTGTGGGAAATTTATTTAATAGTAATAATAATAAAAAACGCTTAAAAAAAGAAAGTTCAAAAATCTATTTAAAAATTAGTCAAGGATGGAATAAATTAATTAGGAATAGACAAGTTCAATTAAAGATTTAAAAGCAGAAGCAGCTTAAATTTAAAACCAGTTTTTAAGCTAAGTTTTTGTCAAAAAAAAATATTAATTTTTATTAACATATTTAAAGACCTTTTTTTATTCAAGAAAAATAGTTGATTTATTTCTTTACTAAAAGATTAATGAAATTTTTAAATAAAATTCATAATTTATTTTTCATTCAACACTTACTTTTGATTTAAATCCTGTTTTAAAACCGGTTCTAGAACTTGTTTGAAAGTTTGGACCGCATCTACCAACCCTAATCAGCAAAATTGAAATATAATTTTTTTTAATTTTTTCTCAAGATTCTTAAAGCAATTATTAACGACAACAAATTAGCATTCAAAATATCAACTTTTTAAAATATTTTACAAGATTTTAAAAAATGAATTCTAACCTGGTTAGAAGCTTACGGTAAATCTTTAAAATAAAAATATATTTACCATAAGAATACTTAGAAATTATTTTATGACTTAAAATTTTTGACTTTGCAATGTACCAGACATCAATGTTCACGTTCATGTTAGCAATCTAAAGTATATGCTAAATATTGCCAAGTTACCATGACGATTTTATTAGAGCTCTTATTTAGTCTAATGCATAAATTAAGCGATTAAATAAATTTTTTCATTAGCCTTAAAGCTGAGAATATTTGACAAAATATAATCCGAAATTTTGTTCTAAAGACTTGAATTTCTAAAAAATTTTATTTTTATGATTAAATTTTTTTTTGATTTTTAAGATTTGAATTTTAAATCTTTTAAAAATAAAAATTACGTCTGGTTAAAATACCAATGTCCAGAAGAGCATCAAAAAATTTATCCCTAAATTCCAGTGATGATGACGAGAAAGAGAGCATACACTCATCCAAGGTGCGAAGCAAAAGAAATTCTTCTTCATCTTCCTCGGAAAGACCACCTCATTCAAATAGACCAAAAAGTGCTGAAAAAAAAATAAACTCTCGTTCATCGAGCCGTACAAAAAAAAGCTCGGATGAAACTTCATCGGAAGAGAGCGCTAAAACCCGACCAGTATCTAGACCCCAATCAAATCTTAGAGTTAAAAAGCAAGACTCTGACTCGGATTCTGCGTCTGATTCCACTGTAAAAAAAAGCCATAAATCGAGCAATGAAAGCTTCGACAGACCTAGAAACTCGAGGACTAGTGATCGCAAGAGACAAATCCTTAGATCCTCATCGTCCTCAAGATCTCGGTCCAATTCTCCAGCTTACTCTGAAAAAAAGCCAGATTCAGATTCAGATGTGGAATCTGCAACATTGGGCTCATCAATTCTTAAAATCAAAATTGAAAGCAAACCTCCAATTGACAAAGATAGACACAATCGAAAGGCTTCGAGTCGGCAATCTTATTTCGAAAAACCGGACTCTGACTCCGAATCTGATTCAAAAATAAGCAGCTACAGATCGAAAAATTCAAAAAAAAAGAGCCATGCTGATGACACTGAATCTCAAGATTCTTGTAATGACATGACTGATGTTAGTTCATTACCAAGTCCAAAAGAAACTAAAAATAATTTTAGAAGTGACAAATATGACGAGGAAATGTCTGTGCCAAGAGGTCGTAGCGCGTTTTATAGCGCCCTACACCAAAAAAGTCACACCAGACCAAATTCAGTCAATTTTAATTTTACACAAAACTACACCAAATCGACCGATTTTAGTGAAAAGACTTACGGCCGTGAATTGATGCGCATTGAGGCTCAGCAAAGGCGGATGTTCAATGAGTTTTTGAAAGAAAACGGAGGCAAGAGTAGAATGGTTGAACGGCCATTGAGACTCACTTCGTCGGCCATAAATCGCCAGCGCGACCAACAGAGGATTGAAAAAGAGAACCAGTTGATACTCAAGCGGTTGTTGACGGTCAAATCGTCCAAAGAAGTTCGAAGAGACAATCAGCTAAAAGATTATGAGAAAAATATGGGAATTTCTGATCTAAATTTGTCAAGAAGCTCGGTAAAAAGTGTTTTGTCCACAAAACGAAGTCAAAAATCAAGTGTTGCTAATAGTCGAGTCTCGAGTGCTAAATCAAATCGTGGTCAAACTCCATTTGAATATTCCAATCGAACATTCAGTTTGTCGCGTAAACCTGAATGGAATAGCAGATGGTAAAGGAGTCTACAGATTAGAGTTTTAAAATTAAAAATTTTTGATTTGATCAAATTTTGTATCCTTTTTTTAAATTTTGAATTTAAACTTTAGATAAATTTAATTAATAAAATAAAAAAACATTTTTTGATTTTTTTTCATATCTCTTTAAGATTAAAAATAAATAAAGTAGGTTGTAATTTATTAATTATAATCTCTTGTTTTTAAAATTTGCAGATCTTAAATTTTTTTTAAGCTCAAAATTAATTTAAAAAAATAAAATATAAACACTAGAAAACATTAGAACAAATTCTACGGAATGTTTTTTCCAACTCGCGAAAAAACAACTAAAAAAAATAATTGCGCACTGATCTTCAAACTGCAGCAAGGAAACTAACTAAAAGTATTTTAGATTCAATATTTAATCAATTAATCAGAAATCAATTCTGAACTAGTCATGGGTGATTCCGAAGACAGCAGCACTCTGAAATATGTCGAAACCAAAAAAGACCTCGGAGTCACCCTCTCACGTAACCTGAAATTATCCACCCACATTAGAATCCAGGCCAACAAGGCTACCGCCATCCTCGGACAGCTAAAGAGAACATTTAGGTACTGGACCGTCGACACGTGCAGGATCCTCTACTGTGCTTACGTCAGACCCCATCTTGAGTATGCAGCAGCAGTCTGGTCTCCTCATAGCAAGAAGGACATCAAAACCCTCGAATCTGTGCAACGAAGGGCCACCAAGCTAGTGAGCAGATACAGGAACTTGAGCTATGCTGATCGCCTCACTGTCTTGGGACTCACGACACTTCAGGAGCGCCGTGTAAGAGGAGACATGATCCAGCTGTTCAAATTCTATCGCGGTGTCAACGCTGTACGCTAGGTGAAACCTATGGAACACTGTAACTCTCTCTCGCAAGCAGTACCAGCCGGCAATATTAGGGGACATAGGAGAAGACTTTCTGGCCAAGTCACGAACAAATGTCTGCAGCGAGCTAACTTCTTCACCAACAGAGTCATCAATGAGTGGAACGCCTTTTCTATAAATTTTTTTTATTTATCTTTTTCTTTACCCGTAATGTTCTCTTTAATCTTATGTAATATCTGTAATGTCTCAATAAATTCTTTCTTCTTAATCAATTGTACCTTTATATGAAGTTACTCATCTCTTATTAGCTTTTTATAGTATTGTACAATATTTAATTTATTTTTTATTAATTTCTTATAAATGACAATTTTTTTTTTTTAATTAATTTAAATCTACTTAACTCATCAATCTGTATAATCTCTAGTATTCGTCTTGTATCTCAGTTTCGTCTCTGTAACTTTTATTGTAGTTCCTTAATTCATGTCTCGATTTTTGTGCAATTAGCTACCATAGATGGCTTCTGAGTAAGCTATCTCCGCAAGCTCGCTTGCTGTAGCTCTTTATTATTATTATTATATAAAAAATCCATATTTAGGAAGCAATTTTTTTTAATCAGTTTAGTTTAGTGGAATTTATTAGGCAACAAGTCCAAATAAATTTCAAATAATAGAAATGAAATTTAACATTTTTTAACGCTTTTTATTATAAAAAATTATTTTATTAATTTAAATTTTGATGTGGATTCAAAAAGTCAAGACCGCATGTAGGGCACTCAAAAAAATCTCGTTAAATTTAGGGCTATCCATGCAACAGTCGAAGCAATGACGTTAAGAAAAATTGAGATGCAACCGTATAAGGCAACTAGCCCAGCGTACGTTGTTTTTCTTGCTATTCAAAAATCCTGGCCAAATTAAAAATCTTAGCCAAACTGTGAAAATTGAAAACACTACATAGTTAGATCAAAGTTGTAAATGATCCAGTTGCTTCGATTATTACGTTCTTCGACATCTATTCGCGATTAGTTCTTAATTTATGAACGTCTAAAACTTCCTTAGAAAGGTTTGACTCGAAATTCCCTCCTTGGTCTTACAAAAGACCCTCTGGTACACCATGTCGATAAACTAACTACATTTTTAAAAAATTTGTACATTGTCGTTATTCGACGAATATCATGGATCTTAAAATTAATTCAAAAAAATCCGCAAATGAACAGACTTTACTTTAAATCTATATAACTACGTGGCACGGGAATGCTCACCATGGAATTCAGAGCACATTAAGTTGGAAAATATGAATCCCTGTAATGTATAACGCTGGTTATGGTGTTCGGATTAAATTTTTAAAATTAAATTAAAAGATTTGAAAAATTCATACATATTCCTTAAAATGTTGGAAATTTAGCATGACATAATTGCTCAATTTTAGTGACATGTCACTATAGTTGGGTATTCGGCTCATGTATTGTCGATATGAATGTCAATTTCTTATGGCTCATTTTGCTCATTTTGCCTAATTCGTTGTTTTTGACTTTAAAAAACCATAGTTTAATCAAAAGAGAGACTTCGCCAGACGACTTTAGCTTTGGAAAGAAAGAACGAATAGTAAGATGGTGATTACACAACGGAGTCAGTATTGGCATGATATAATTTATTTATTATTTTTTATTAAAAAAATAATTTAGGAAAAGTTTTTTCCAGGGCAGTTCAGAATGGCAGAGCCTTCTTTTCAGCCCACATGGTTGAAATATGATTAAGATATGTATTAATTATATGTGTATAATTATATAAATTGAATATAAAAAATTATATATAAATTGTTAAATTAAATTTTTGCTAAGAGTTTGGCGTGTTAATGATTGAATCAAAGGGTTTACTTTAAATTGTATAATTTAGAATTAATCAATTTGATTTTGCAAAATTATCTGCTTCTTGTTCATACCGATGAATGGCTAATCACAAGCAACAAAAATTACAGTTAACCTTAATTTGAGCACTAGCTAGAAACAAAGATAATTCGATAAATTTTTTGTCGGGCAAGTAATCCTAAAATAAGTAATCCCAAAAATTAATCAATTAGTTAAACTATTATTTCATGCTAAAAATTAATTTTTTATTTTTTTATGTTTAGTCTTTTTATTTTATTATGAGTGAGCAAAGGCTTGGGACAGATTTACAAATAAGTAAAAAATAAATTTTCTAAAAAAAAATTTATAATTTAATCTAAACATATAAAAATATAAGCAAATAATGTTTTCGTCAAAGAAAAATTTTAATAAAAATTCCACTATTTCAATAAAAACCCTCTTTTTCTTTAAAACCCATGTAAATTAGAAGCAGGTGCAGCCAGTCGAGATCCGGATCACTGACCAGGTATAGGTAACAGCGGCTAAGGCCAAAGGGGTCCGGCGCGAAGCCCTGGTTTAGGGTTTTGGGTAAGCACAATGTAAAGGTTTTTTTATTAAATTAGCTTTTATTTTGATTTGGGGGTCTATTTTTTAATAGAATAGGCGAAAAGTTTATTGAAATTAGCAGGGAAGGGAAATAATGTGCTCAATTTTGTTACTTTGAATCAATTTTTAATCATTGATGAATCATTTATTAAAGAATGATCAATAACTATTTAATCTTTTATAAATATTTTTGATAAAAATGATAGCAAATTTTATAGAATTTTTCAAAAATTTTATTCAACCTTTTGACACCAAAGATCAACTAATGAGCAAAATGTATAAAATGAGTAAAATGAAAAAAATGAGTTAAATGAGTAGAACTCTAACCTAAAGTATAAAAATGATAACTCTTTTCATCCTCTTTTATTTAGTATTTATATTAATGACATCCCAAAAAGAAACAAAACAAATAATGAATACTCTCTGCTTTTCGCAGATGATCTAGTTGCATTCTTCATTTATAACAAGAAAGGGAACCTAGAAAATAAGATTAATAAATACACCAACGAACTAGAACAATGGCTTATTAAATGGAAAATGAAGATATCAGTTGAAAAGTCGTGTTCAGTAGTCTTCTCTAGGTACAAAAAAGAGAGTGATAATCTAAACTTAAAAATTTATGGAAACAGAATAGTGAGCCAAAAAGAAATCAAGTCTCTTGGTATTAAATTTGATTCTAAGTTAAACTTTAATACACTAGTAGACGAAATTAAAGAACGCTGCAACAAAAGGCTAAATATTATTAAGATATTGTCAAACAAAAAATGGGGTCTCAATCAAAACACACTAGGAAATTTATGTAAATCTTTAGTCGGATCGATTCTAGACTATTCTTTTCCTTGCTTAAATTCATTTTCAGAAAATAATATCAAAAAACTACAAGCAATTCAGAATACAGCAGTAAGATCTATTCTTAAGTTAAAATATGATACTCCCTCCAACATCGTGCAACATGAAGCTTTTAATAAACTAAAATTACTAACAGTCTCGAATCGTCTTTTTGAGTTGAGCGAGAAATATGTTGGGACAGGACTGAGTCATTCTATTCCATTGGTTGAAAGACTGGTGAAAGAATACAAAGAAGGTTTCGAATCATGATATATTGAATACCCAACTCCATTGTGTAATTGCTACCTTACTATTTCTTCTTTTTTTCCTGAAACTTGAACTATTTAAACATGTGCCACATGAAACAATCTTTTCCAATTTATGTCTTTTCAACTTTAATTTTTTTTAGCTTATTTACTCTATTTTGATTCTTTTTTTTTTTATCTAATTTTATTTACTTTAATTTTATTTTTATTTTATTTTTTTTATTTTATTTTTAATTTATTCTGAAGGAGCTTTAGCTCGGTACAGAAAACAAATAAATAAATAAATAATAGTCAGTCGTATTAACAGCCACCGTCAATAGGTGATTCGGCTATAGTGACATGTTCTAATGTATCGAACACTAATTTTCATTTTGATCTTTTTCGACTTATGCGACATGTCCTTATTGTCGAAAAATGCCTAAAAATGACGATTTTTACAAAATTTAGTGTTTTAGTTAGAAAAAATATTTTATAAATCGCTTAAAAATTGTAAATAATGATTAAAAAAGTTTTGTTTTGAAAGATTTAATATTTTTAATACAGATAACAACATAAATTATTCTTGTAATATACAAAAATGGCCATAAAATCATTGAAGTAGTATTAGTAGTAGCAGTAGTAGTAGTAGTTTTGACTATAGCTGACAGCTGATGTGATTGATTGCTGCTCATCCAGCAATCAAAGCCTGCTTTAAAGCTGTTAACATTAGGGGCTTCAACTAATTGATTTGGCAGCGAATTTTGTTAAAGATTCACGACTTAGGCAGCCTCTTTTGTTTTTATTTATAAAAAAAATTACACTAAGGAAAATATTATTCCAGTTATATAGTTTACCATGAATGAATCTCTTAATTTAAAAATTTTTTTAAAAAGAAAATTTTGATTTAATTTAAAATTCGTTTTTCATCTGGCTGGTGTAGAAATAAGTTTTTACAGAACCTTAGATCAATATTAGTTTCATCACGGCAGAGTTTTCCGATTTTTTCACCATCTAACAGAAGCTTTTTGGCCACAATTAAATTACAACTCATCAATTTGCTCAAAGCATACGGCGTTAAATATTCATTTCGTTCAACATAATTCTCTACTTTTTTCATATTTTTTTCATTAAGCTGATCACTATTTATTTCAACTACATGCAAATTTAAATCCTTGTAAACAGAATACTTCAAATTATAGTTTAATTTATTCAATTCTTTGCATGCGATCAGCAAGTCCTCAGCAGAAATTAGACCAGCTATACCTCTGGCACGGTTCAGTTTACAAAAAAGATCGGCCAAAGTCATTATCCCGCCACTTTCACTAATTGTCTTACTAAAATTGCTGTTTATCTCAAGGGCCAAAGCTTTGTGGTATTTGGACCCACTGGATTCTTTTGTAACTGGATTATCAATCAAGCCCATATTTAAAAAGTAGCCTTTTAATTTTTTAATGTCATCTGTTTCTTCGTTTTCGCTACAATTAAGCGCTGATTTATTTATTTTGCTGATTAAAACATTCGATAGACTGACCATTTCTTTGGCCTGATTCATCAACTTGCTTAAATCTCTGAACGACTCATTTATTTGTTGATCTTGCTGATTAAGCCTATCTTGAATTTGACGCTGAATACCACTCACTCCAATATTCTGTATTTTTGTACCCAACAAATTTTGATCTGATGTAGAATTCCATTTTTTCCTATTCATCTGATTGTTTAGTATTTGAAAAAATTCATTATGACCGCCATATTCGAAATCGAAATAAATAAATGACTCGGGATATGAAGACATGTCATCTACCAAATTTTTTCGATCCACTGGCTTTTCAAGCAAGAGTCGAATTCTGGGAAAAATTTGTTCATTGAATTTGGAGCTTTTTGATCTATTTTGCATTTGTTTCAGTTCTGCATTCTTTATTTGCGATAAATTTATCTCCAAAACACAGTGTCTATCATTTTGATCGAACCATAAAAGCCGGTGGCTTGTTATTTGAAGACGACCTTTTTGGAATCCTGTTTTTTCTTCTAAATTATATATTGTCACGGCTGATTGCTCGTATATATCTTCTTCATTGATTAAAAGTTGACCATTTGACCATTTTACACAGTTCATTCTGAAAATTAGCTATTTTTAGTATATTTTAAAATTTTTTTAATCAAAAATTTTTCATTAAAACTTTATTCTAATCAATTTATTGTGCGAAAAAAATTGAAAAATAAACAGTACTTATTTAACATTAATCAGAAAAAGTTTGCATTCATTTTTCTCATTCACATAATTGATTAATTATTTTTAGTTTAAAAAAATGTAATTAAAATTTTTTATTTTAAATTATTTACAAAATTGAAATTTATAAATTAAAAAGCCCTATTTTAAGAGAGCCTAAATTAAGGCAAAATTAATTTTCAAAATTTCAAAATCATTTTATTTTTATTTTGTTTTAGGAAAAAAAAATTATTTAAAAAAATGTTCAAAGTTATTCTACTCGATTAGTCGAAAAAATAAAGGCAAATTGATATTTTTTTATCTAAATTTTTTGTCTATGTTCTATTTTTTGGCTTTAGCTCGGCACAGTCAAACAAATTTATTTGATTTTTCTTATTCGGATTGTTAAACTCGTGTCCTTTGTGCCAATCATAGCTTAAAGCATATGCGAATATTTTTCCGCGAGCATCAATAGCACAACAAGTGATCGGTTGATCACCTGGCAAATCCGGAGTTTTTAGCTTAGTTCTAGCATCTTTGTCCCAAAAGCTAAACTTACCATCGCTACCAACAGTAGCCAAGGTCATGTAAATGGGATGAAATGCAATATCGTTCACGGCATAAATATCCTGTGGTTGCGATGTGGTTGTCTGTTGACTACGATGACACTTGAATGTAAAATTATCCTTCGGATTCGGTGTATCTACATATTGGATGGCTACACGACCCTCAATTGATCCTAGCGCAAAGCCAGTTGGATTTTTGTTCTTGTCCAAAAAGATGCTCACACATCTATGCTGGTATTTGAGCGGACTGTCTATGGTCTTGACTTCCTGGGGTTTATTGTCAAGATTGTATACTTTTATGAACCTGTTAGCACCACTCACGATTGCCATCGGTCCACTTACGTCTGCGCAATAGCATCTTTCTGGCAATTGAATGACACCTAGTGGAGTGGGTGATCTGAGATCCCAAAATTTCAGTGTCTTGTCCCAGCTGCCTGTCATTACACATGAATAATTTGGACGGACTATGTGGTGAATAGTTTTTATGGGCGCATCGTGCTGCGCAATCTGCACAAATTGGTTTGCTTGCAAGTCCCACATTTTGGCGGTTTTGTCACATGACGCTGTGAACACTTTGGTGCCGTCTTGGCTCCAGCAAGCGCTCAGTATAGGAGCGTCATGGTTTTTTATCGCTTTGGGCACTGTCTTACCATTGTCTTCTATTTCCCAACAGCGAATATCATTAGCCCACGATGTGCCGATCAAAAAAGTCTGAGGAATAGCTTCTGGACTAAATTTCAAACAGCTAATACTGTCTTCGGGTGGCTGTACTACTTCAATACCTGACATCTCTGAAAAATCTAAAAAAATAGCAATCCAAATTAGAAGTAAAAGATTTGTATTTATAAAAATAAAAATTTAAATTGAGCAATTACATTAAATTCAAGTAACTTTGCACATTTTATAATTAACAAAAATTCAGTATTTTGGCCAAATGTTTTTTTTAAATAAATAGATAAAATACATAATTAAATTTGCTCAGAATCAATTATTTTACCTTAAAATTTATCCACTAAAAATTTCTCTTTAAACTCGCAGCGTTTAAAGCCGCGTTCAATTAAGAGAATTCTAATTGTCTTTATTTTTCAAAAACTATTTTTCAATTTGCATAAAATTTTGAATCATCATAATTTTCAAGTTTATTTTTGAAAAAAAAACACTTTCCTCTCAACCACAAACAACTTCCTAAAACCTAGAAAGTGATTGAAATAGCTATTACAATTTTGAAATTTGTTTTCAAGTTTGCTTTTTTATTTCAACTAAACTAATTTATTTCTATGTTTAGGGTCTATTCGTTTAAAAATTATAAAAGAGTTGTTCTTGAAATGATTCAAGACTAAAGATTGCCCATAAGCAAAGTATACTCTAAACCGAATCTTATTTTTGTAGACAGAATGCCAATGTCAATAATTAAAGTTTACTTTAACAATGGATGTACCACGCTAAAATTTAACGATTTCACCAGTGCTGAAGTAAAATTTAGTTGGAAATTTTTGCATTTTTATGCATTTTTTTAAGGAGATTATCAGAGTGGTCATTAAAGGAAGGCTGTCTTTGAATGAGCTTCGATTTAAACAATGCTTTCAGCTGAGATCAACAAAATTCTCCATTCCTTTCAAAGATTTTGACCCGGATAATTCGGGCGGAAATTGTTCCGGGAGCCAGATAAAAAGAATTGAAAAATTTTTTTGGCTGAAAAACAATGTTTTAATTAAAGACTGGCTGAAAATGATTGGCAACACTGATGAAAATAGCAATCCAACTGATTTTTGGAAGTAAAAAAATCCATTCTTTTTTAACTTCTCTTTAAATATCACTTAATTTAGGCTTCAGTTAAGAGTAAGGTCTCTTTCTTCAGACCTAAATGAAATACAGTTCAAAGATCCGGTTACTTTTGGCTATTTTTATGAACAAATAAAAAATGATTTTAATTTGTATGTCGCTCCTAATATAAGCGATCCGGACTTAGTACCAGTCTTGCTAGATTTAGGTTGTTTAGAGATGAGGTTGGTATTTTTTTGATCAATTGATTACCATACTTTTAATTTTTCAAAAGACGGGCTTTTCAAAATATGCATCCGAATGTACTAGATAAAAAAATTAACTTCGAATATTTGGAAAAAGATGTTGGTTTAAAGCGCTTTTTTTCTGAACTTGTACTGCAACAAAAAGTAAGAAATGAAGCATTAAATGATTTTTTATAAATTTTTGTCGAAGGCTAAAAGTTTGAAAAAAATGATTGTCAAAGGCTTGAAATCATACGAAAGCTGGAATGAAGTTGATTGCATGCTTAAATTTTTGGAAAAATTAAAAAATATTTGGAAATATAATGAAGAAAGCTACAAATGCCACCTTGGAGTAATCATAGTGTAGGAATTAATAGAAATAGTCTAAATGAATTTTTTTCAAGAACACGTGGAGTGATCCAATTGTGGTTCTAGTGAGTTATGACTCAGGCATTTCGTTCCGAATGAACAAATCCGAAGAAGAAGTATTTTCAAAGTGTAATAATTTCACTTTTTAAGTAAATTTTTATTCAAAAGATAAATCAAACAACGAAGTTTACTGATATTGTTCAAATAATTACAGAATTGGACGACAATCAAACAAATGGGATTCTAAAGCTTAAAATATCCGACGCAAAAGAGGTTCCAAAATAGCTTGTATGCATTTTATATAAGACGTCTCTTAGGACAAAAACTCACAATTTTTTTGTCCACCAACTCCCCAGATATTAGCTGCAAAAACAAAAAAATTTTATTAAACTGATTTATTAATTCTTTTTATAAAAAAGCTTCTTATATTCAAATTTTCGGATCTCAGAGAAGCTGAAAATCTTGCGTCGCTTATGGATATCTATTGCATATTGAGCCAAAAGAGGCCAAGTCTGTGGTCAAACAAAACTGAAAAAAGTAACAGATCTTCCGATGCATCCGAGTCTAGTGAAAATAGAAAAAGCTCCGACAAAAGTTTCACTGATGAATCGATAGATTCAAAACGAATTCATAGAGAAAAAAGTAATTTTAATTAAAAAATTAAATATTAAAATATTTCAATTTATTAATATTGTCAATAACTTGAAAGGAAAAAACTTTGCTCTTATTTTAAATGAAAATGATCAATTAGTTTCTCCCGAATCTCCGAGTGAAAATTATCCGGAGGCCAAAATCGAAAATTTGGTCGCAACTGAATTGAACAAATGCGACCGAATTCAAATAGAGAATCTTGTCTTTTATGAAAAATTGGGCAGTGGTCAGTTTGGAGAAGTTTACCGGGGAACTTATAAAAAAAAAGTATTTTAAATAAACAAATTACATAAGTATCTTCTCAATTTCTTGATTTTCTGTTGTTGAATAAATAGCATCTTTTAGGAAATATATGTTAACTTTATTTGTTTACGTTTTCACTGCCAAAAAATTAGATTTTAGTTAAATTTACAACAAATTTAGTTAATCTTTTCGAATATTTTTTATGTTTGAAAATGTAAATTCTTCAAAAAAAACCCATTTTATAGAGCAATTTCTTCAATTTCTTCAATTATTTGTGTTTATCATAAATTGGTTAAATTTTTTCCTTTCTCATTAAATTCATGTAAATTTCAGTTAAAACAAAGTTTGGAACATCAGTTCAGTTTTACATTGCACAGCTCGTAAATATTTAATCGAATTATATTTACTTTGGTGAATTGACCAAAAGTTTAGCGTAAATTTTGCATATTAAATTTAAAATAATTTAAATAATTTTTGATAATTCTTGGTATCAACTGATACACTTCGCAGAAGGATCCTACTAAAACACTGATCTCCAATTTTTAAAAATACAAAAATACAAAATATTCAATTTTTACAAAAAAATAAAAATTTTGGAAAAAAATAGTTTAATTTTCAAAAAAAATAGAGAAAAATTCAAGCTAAATGATATAAAACCTTTAAAAAATAATTTTGCTTGGCAAAAAATGAGAATCAGAAAATTTTAAAAAATTGGGGGTCAGTGTTGTGGTAAGACCCTCGAAGAACAAGTTTTAAAAATAAAAGAAATAAGTTTTTACCTTTTGTATTAAAATTCACAATGTCGTCTTTTAATATTAGAATTTTAAATGTAAATTTTCTCAGACATTTTTCTATGAATAATTTATCAAAAGATAATAGAATTAAATTTAAATTTTATATATTAATTCTTAAGGTAATCGGAATTTGATTCAAAATTTAACAATTAATTAATTTTTGCTTTTAATAAAAAATATTCTCAGACTATTTTTTCGTTGCAGTTACTGAAAGAAAATTATATTTTTGTTAAAAAAAAGCATTATTAAAAAATTAAAATTAATGTCTCAAATGATACATCGTTGTTTAGCGATCTTTTTAAGATAAATAATGAACTTTAAGCACTTTAAAAGTGATACTGCCAATACCACCACCACCTCTTTTGCCAACACTACAATGGATAAAAAAATATAATTAAATCCATTAATGTATTTAATTTGGTTATTAATTTAGGAGTTGAATGATTTGGACGTGGCTATTAAAATATTGAAGAACAAAGACGAGTATGAAGAAGATTCGAGCGAAAAAGATTTAGTTTTCATGCGTTTTGTCCGAGAAGCTAGTAAAAAAGAATAAAAAAATTAAAAAGGAAATTTTTAAAAAAATTTTTAAGAAATGATGCAAAATTTTGACCATCCTCATATTATTAAATTAATTGGAGTTTGTGTAAACGATTCGCTTTCAATTATAATGGAATTGGCAAAGTTTGGCCAATTAAGAACTTATTTGCAAAATAACAAGAATCAAATTGAGACTAAAACTCTGTTGCTTTACTGTCTTCAATTGAACAGTGCAATGGAATATTTGGAAAGCAAAAAATATGTTCACAGGTTCAAAAAAATATTTTAGTTTTGATTAAAAAAACTTTATTTTATATTTCAGGGATATAGCTGCGAGAAATATTCTTGTTTTTAGCCATGAATGTTTAAAGCTTGCCGACTTCGGTTTATCCAGAGAAGTAAACGAAAATTTTTATTTAGGTAATGTAAGTTAAATGTTTAAAAAATCATTATTACTGTATATTTATTTTTTAAAATTTATGTAGTAAAATGGTGCAGTTTTTATTTGTAAATTTTTTAATTTGATATTTAGTAATAATGTTTTTAATTATTTAAAAAAAATCAAGTTATAACGAATTATTTTTCATCATTTAGCATCGAAATGCAAATTGCCTATTAAATGGATGGCACCTGAGTCAATTAATTTTAGGAAATTCACGAGTCAAAGTGACATATGGATGTTTGGTAATTAATTTAAATAAAAATATTATCAAATTTTAATTTAAATTCAAAATTAGGAATTTGTTTATGGGAAATAATGTCCTTAGGAGACAAACCTTTTCAGGGAATTAAAAACGCTGATGTTATAAAATTAATTGAGGATAAAAAACGGCTTGAAAAACCAAAAGCTTGTCCCAATGAACTTTATGTACAAATGCTGCAGTGTTGGGAATATGACAGTTCTCGACGACCAAATTTTACCCAGCTTAAGAATTCAATTAAGTAAAATAAAATAAAAAACATAAAAAATATTAAATAAAACTTTTTAGTCTAATTTATTCCCAATACCGAGACAAAAAAGAACTACAATCACTATCCAATGCATCATCACTTAGATCAGATCTTAGTTTGAGCTCAAACCTTTCAACTCATTCGAATACTTCGAGTTTATTAAGTGTCACAATGACAATTAGTAGACACCGAAGTCCAAGATTGGAACCACTTGCAAAAGAGCATAAAACTCTGTCTCCTCCGCCCAAACCAAACCGATTCAATCTAAATAAATTCAGTGATTTTTCACCAATTCGATCGGAACACAAAAAAAATTACCCTCTTTTTATCAACAATGAAACTTCGTCCAATCTTTCCCAATTGCTCGAAGTAAATTGGCCGGATTTGAAAATAAATTAAAAATAATAATTCTTTAATTTAGAAAATTGAGATCGCTGGTAAACAAAACACTACACGAGGATCTCCATCAAAAGATAACCAAATAAAAAAAGTATTTTAATCAAATTAAAAGCTTAATTTTTCTTATCGAATTTTTAAAGGAAGTGTCGTCAAATTTTGACGCTTCCTCGTCTACAAACGATTTAGTCCTAAGAGATTTGACTCTTAAATTCATTCACAACATATCGATTTTTATCAAATTATTAAATGGAGAAAGTAGACAAAATTTAGACAGTAAACTTAAGGAAATTATTCAGTCTATGGAGAATTTAATAGAAGCGATATTCAGCGTCGAAATTTTCAAATCATCGCGAGTTATTAGCGAACAGGTAGATGAGTTAGAAAAATGCTTGAATACTTTGGTCTATGAGTTAAAAATGAATAGAAATGAAAAAGTCATTAATTGTTCGCTAGAAATGGCAAGAAACGCGAATGAGCTATTTCTGACTCTTACCAAGCAAAAATCTTGATTTTTTTATTCAAATCGGTCTAGTTTTTTCTTAATTTTATTAAATATAGAATATAAATAATTTTTTGTCTAATTTTTAATCAATAAATTTGTATTTACTTTTCTTATTCAGTTTTAATTTAATTTTTGTAGTTTGAATAAATAAATTGTATTTAAAATGTATGATCTTTTTAATTTATTTATAATTTTTTTTTAGATAATTTGATAATGAAAAAGCTTCACGCCAATAGAGAATTATTCCAAAAAAAAAACGATTTTTAATTATTTTAAAATTTTTCAATCTTTAAATGTTGAAAAATTATTTTTTACTAAAGAACATTTTTTAAATTCTATATACTCTCTTTTAGGTGATTATCACATATTATAAAGGATATTTTGTCTAATAAAATATTTTATTGCATTTTTTATAATTTAGAGTGATTCGAAAGAATCGTTTTTTTGTCTAAATGGGCAAATAACGTAGGCAACATTTTTATCGTTTATATTTAATTAATCTCATCAATTTGAATCATTTCTCATACTTTTGGGATTTTTTTTAAAAAAATTTAAGTACTTTTGGAAAAAAATTTAAATATTTAAATAAAAAATTAAATTCATGAATAACTCAAATCTTTTTTTTGCTGTAGATTTCAAAAAATTTTCGGTAAGTGGTACCAATAATAAAAAGAAGTTAGAAATTTCAATTCTAATGTTTTAAAAAAAACCAAATTACAAAACCAATTTTCCAAAAGACACATTCTATGTTTGATATTCATTTATGATTTGAAGAGCTGAATAAAGTCGCCTTTCTTACTTCTAGTTTTGATATTTGTTAAATTTTACAATTTAAGTCTTTTAGTGTACTCAATTTTTTGATTTTTGAAATTTTTCTAGGAACTGACTCAAATTGAAGTTTTAAAAGTTTTGCTTTCTTTTTTTCCTTAAGCTTTTTGGTAACATGCCTAATTTAAGATTATCCCGGCTTTTAAGGGTTAAAAAGAAAAGAGTTAACTTGATCCGTTCATCTTTTCCCAGAGTTATTTTAGGTTTTTTTTTTTTTTATTTTTGACATATTTTTTAAAATATAAAATTTAAAAAATTGATCAAAGTATTCTAAAAAATTTTGATTTTTGATATTTTGACTTGCGTAAGCAAAAGAACGTGGATGAATTTTCTTAAATTAAGTTTAATTATCCTATTAGAGTTTATTTTTGAGCAATTAGATTAGATTTTATTTTTACAAATGCCTTCGCCCATGTAAATTTTATCGAGTTATTTTTAAATATTTTATTTGCCAAAAAATTACTTTGTCTTAATACACAAAGTCTGTTCAATTGAGAATCTAATTAAAATTTTAATACTTAAATAATGTTTACTTTACGCATTGACGGCATTTAAGTTTCATTTCTTTAAATTAAACTGAAACAAAGACTCATTTTGAATATAAATAATCTACAAAAGTCTAGATACAAATCGTAAAAAAAAAATTTAATTTAAAAAAAAAAATGAACTTAACGAATGTTAAATTTTGTATTTTTTTTTTGAAGAAAGCAACCACTACTTTAATACTTTCTATTTAAATAATATTTATACATATTTTAAGTAAATATTTTCTCTGTGCTAATTGTTGATCACACAAAATTAAAAAATAGTATTTTGAATATCTTTTCAGGAAATTTTCTATTTAAGCAAAAAATAATCAAGCATTAAAAACCCCTTGTTATTTAGCGATTTTATAAAATTTAACGTGAATTTCTTTAAAGTTAAAAAAGGATATGTAAAAAAAGACAAAAATAGCTTGTTATAAATATTTTATTCGAATTTTGTCAAAAATTCAGGGTTTTCTCGTAGCATTTAAAAGTAATTTTTAAATATTTAAAAATCAAAAATTTTTCATTAGTTGCTTTAGTATTTGGAACATTTCAAATTGCCTTACAAATAAGAATCAACAAGAAATTAGAAACTTTCAGTGAATCTTTTTATTTTAATGTAAAAATATTAATTATTTAAAAGTTAAAAGTAATTTTTAGATTTAATCATTTGTTAAAACTAAAAATGATTAAATATTTAAGTAGATCATTATTACTTGACAAATTATTAAACTTTGATAATGAATCAAAAATCGAAATTGTTATGTAATAGTAGACCAATAAATACTTGAAGGTTTTGTTTTATTTTTATTTATAAATTTGCGTTACTATTTTTTTTAAGGAAATGGCAACTTTTTTTTATTGAAATTATTTTTTTAAATATTTTGTAATAATTCTACCAAGCTTTTGCATGAAATCGTTTTTCGCCTTTCGAAGATCAGCTATTTTTAATTATTATTTTTTCGGCCAAAAATTAATAATATAGAAAAATTGAAGCAATTTTGGTTTGTTAAGTCAAGAATGTTTTGCAACAAACTTTTTAATTTTTCAAAATATTTTAAAAAAGAAAAGCCTCTTTTCCTGAGAAATATCAGTTTAATTTATTTTAACGATTTACTGACTTTATGATATAAAAATTTCAACTTTATAGAAAATTAATTACAAAAATATGATCATGTGTTGTTTTTGTAAAAATAAATTTTTGCATCTAAATAAAGTATAATGAAAATTTCTTTAAACCGATTTTGATATTACCAAATAGCCCAACTATCTTAATTATCCAAATTTTGTCTGAAATATAAATTAGATAACTGAACTACAAAATTGTGAAAAAGAATTCCAAAAATTTCATTCGAAGACTTGGCCAAATTATTCCAAAGTCTTGGTTTGTAATAATGACCGTTTTTAGTTGCTTGGAACCAGTTTTAAACATTACTAAGAATAAGCATAAATTAATTTTGGCAAAGTAAAATTAATTTTTTTAAGAGAATATATCACCGATAATTATTTAGTCTGAGCTCAAATGTCCCAGTTATAAAAAATATTATAAAATTGAAAAAATTACTCATCAGGTGATTAAGATGATATTTTAAGAGTTATTTAAATGAATTATTTAAAACAATTAACGTCTAGTTTTATTGCTTATGGCCACCTATTTATAACTAATCGGTATCAACAAAAATTCGATAGAACCTTTAAAACAAAAAAATTTCAAAAATCAAGTTTGTAGACCTTAAAATTTTGAATTATAACAACAAAAGTCTTATCAACGAATATTTAATTAAAAGCTTATTCATTTTATCGTAGCAAATTTTTTCTAAATTTATAAATGAACTTTAAGCAAAGAGCTATTCATAGTAGTACCTTAAAATAATTTATTCCTTAAATTAGATACTTAAAAAACTAATGTTTATTATTTAATTTTTCAATTGATTTGAAAAAGAATATTTAATTTTTTTAATAAGCTGACAATTTAAAGGATTGATGATTTTAGAGATAATCGTATGCCAGAAATTGCCAATTTAATATTGCGTAACTAAGTTTGATTTGAGTTGAGTTTTTGCGTAAAATGATTCAATTTTGAACTTAATTCCGGTGTTAAAAAATATGTGTCAAAAATTGAGGATCTCGAAATATTTTTTATAGAGCCTAAAAAAATATTATTTCATTTTGTATGGGTCTTGGATAGAAAGTCGAGAAAATGTTAAAATTTTCAATGAATTTCTCTATCTAGCTTATTTGCCTTATAAAATTTCAAGTTATCTTTTGTGGTAAATTTAAATTTGTTTTTATTTTTAAATTTATTTTCAACTTTTTAATGATTCAAGATAAAACAATTTAAAATATATATTACTCTTATATTGTTGAATTTTTTAAGATACAAGTAATAAAATGATTTAAAAGTCATCTAAAAAGATAACAGCTTTTTTTGAATACAACCATAGCAATACAGAGAAACATATTTACCATCAAAAGAACCAAGTGTTGCATACAAAAATGTTTGGTGTCTGGTGGTTTTTAGATAGACGGAAAAGCGCAAACAAAGGCTCTGATTTTTTATACTCGAACAAACTCACAACAAAGACCTATTGGTACAAGATAATAATTTTTATACTTGTTTTTTTGATGAAGAGCTCGCAAGCGTCGCCAACTCATTTCGAGGCCCTTGGTGAAATCGAAGACGACAACCTGTTTGCGGATGACAAGCCGGCTTTTCTCGACACTGCTACTAAGCGTGCTTTAAAGCAAATAGACGAAGACAGCTATATCAATTACCTTTTAAGAGCTGCGTCGTTCAACCAGCAACTGTACTCGAACAAACTACAGCGCCACCTGAATTTTCAGCCTCAGTTTTCTGAGACTACTATCAGAAAAGTGTTCAAGCTTGATAAAAATTTACAGAGACTGGAAAAAAAGTCCTGGAAAATTCCAATAAAATCTGTGGCATTGTACACTGAGAACTCGCAAGATTCGAAAATAATTGGTGATTTGAAAGAACTATTCCACAGCTTCAAAGACAGTTAGATCAATAAAATATGACCAATTTTTTTTGTTTTGATTCGATGTATTATTTTAAAGTAAATTAATTTAATGGTAAATAAGTCCTAATCGTCCAAGCATTTGGAAGATTTATTTAGATTGATTTTTGGTGTAAATTTATCCGTTTTTCAATTCAGTCTTATTCAAGTTGAGGTGTTTTTTGTTCAAAAAACGTATTTTTATTTAATTTTATTAAAAATTTGATCAAAAATATTAAAAAATGTCTCTATATCTGCTTAATTTAAATAAAAATATAAAAGATTTTCTTTCAAAAATTTAAAATTAATCTCATTCAAGCATATTAAACAATCAAAATAAATAAATTAAGATCTGATTCTACAAAAATTCTGATCTAAAAAAGTGTTCCGTAAAGTGTAAAAGCTTGACCAACACTTGGAAACAACAGAAATGCTTGAATCTGATTCCAGCATTATTTTTAAAAATTGGAAAGAAATTATTTATCTGATCAATTAATTAACTTTTAAACTTAAGAAATTTGATTGCGCCCTCAAAACTAAAAGTTTTAAAACTATCTTTTATTAGGAAACTTGTTTAGCTTGTTCAACTACTTTTGACGGTGAATAAGTGAAAATTTTTGTTTCCGTTTGTGCATTTTTGTTTCCATTCCATTCGTCTCCGATTTCATTGAAGTATTCTTCCTCATCTTTTTGAAATTCTTCAAGAAGCTTTGACTTTTTGTTTGACTTTAAGTTAGTATTTTCTTTTTGCTTCAGATCAGTCAAATATTTCAATGGACTATTTTTGGTAGTCTGTTCTTTGTTGATGGTGCTGCTCACAATTTTTTGTAAAATTGTTCCCTGCTTTTTGAGAAGAATTTTCTCGAACTTTTTCATTAAGGTTCCGTCTGTCAACATTTGACTCAGTTCTTTATAATTTAATTGCTGATCAGCTAAAAAAAAAAATCTTTAAACTTTTCGATTTGAAAAATTCCTCAAATTAACTTACAATCTTGGTCAAATGAAAGAATTAAATTTTTGATGAATTTTGACATTGCAGAGCTTTTTGTGGATGTATGACTAACAGGCTCAGTTTCAATTGAATTTTTTTCTGCATGGTCAGCTTTAATTAAGAGTATTAATTTATTTTATCTTTAATCTTATTTTTTTTAAATCTTACCAACTAAATTATTAATGGAATTTGTTTTTTGAAAAATTGGAATCGAAATGGACAAATTGATGCAAAATAAAAATGTGACTATTTGAACATAAGCCGAAAGATATTTGCTTGTCAAGGCTATTTTATGCTTCTTCTTAAACGAATATGTCTTTAGCCATTCGGTTAGATTGGTAAACTTTTTGAGCATCTTGGACAATTTGAATATGATGTGATAAATTCTTTGAGCAATTTGATTCATTGTTTATCGCACTTGGTGCCTTTTAAATTTTGTTTAGTCTCTTAAAAAATAAACATTTAAATAGTGAAAATGATTCTTCTTAAATAGATTAGCAATTATAAGGCTGCGAAGAATTATCGAGTTTTTCTCTTTAATTTACTTCTATATTTGGGATTTTTATTTCTAATAACTTAAATATTTTTCATTCTTTTTAAAATACAAACGTGGGTTTTAATCGAAAGGTATGAATCTCTATGAAGCATATAATCGAATATTGAGCTGAAACGAAAAAACTTTTTGAGATTATATTCCAAAAAAGCTACCCTAAAGTTTTATTCAAAAATTTACCCCACTCAATTTTTTTCATTGCTAGGTGTTTACGGCAACATGTTGATTTTTTAGACTTAGCTTTTAAAGCTGGTTCCCTATTTAAAAGCTACTTAAAAAAAAGCACTTTGATGTGGTTTAATTTGATTGAATTTTTTTATCAATACTTTTTAGTTATCAATGAGTGGGCCACTCAAGCTAACAGTAATTAAGCACAGTTTGCTTTTCATATTATCAATCAATTTTGGTCACCCTTTAAAGGAAGCATTTTCAAAATTAAAATAATTTAAATTTAAATCTCATCAAAAGTAAGAAAGCTTCGGGATTCAATAAGTTTTTAAAAATATGTGTTATTCTGACTTTTATATTTGATTTAACAATAAATTTTGATTAATTGTTTATTTTGTTCATTTTAAAACTATTCAATTTGATTTAGTCCTTTTGAAACTGTTTCAACTATTTATTGAAAAAACTTTTCCAAAAAAAAAAGTGTAGGCAGTATAACACCCGTTGTTTTCTAAACTTTTTCTGATATTGATACACCAAATGTCTATTTTGATCGATGAATCAAACAGCAAACGGCTTATTTTATTTCTTTTTTTGTTATTAATTTGGAAAATAGTAATAGATATAATTGATTCATTAATTTTTTTTAAAGAATAAAAAGTTTTTCCTCAACAAAATTCAGTTTAAACTTAAATATTCGATATTTTAAATTTTAGCCTTTCGACAATAAAAAACTATGAAACTTTTACTTTATTGACAGCCAAGTCACCTTATTCCGAATTTTATTTAGACTAAAATTTCAATTAAGATATAAATTCCAGATTAAAATGAACTTGATCGCATGCATTTAGTAAGTATAACAGTCAATATTTTACTAAATTCGGAACATAGTAAGTTGGCTGTATTTATTTTTATAGATTTGATTTATTTGATTCAATAAGTTTAAAATGATTAACAAATTGTTAAATATATAATTACTTGTACATTATTAAAATTAATCTTCTATTTATTAACAGACTTCTTCAAAATTGTGCAATAATAAAAATGATTTTTTTTAAATATGAAACAATAATCTGATATTGTTTATTTAAATTTTCTATAATTTTTAGCAACATTAGTCATTTTTAAAATTTCTTATGAATATTTAAAAATATTTTATCAATAATTCTCTCTAAAAGGTAATTTAATCCTTTCTTACAACGATATTTTAGCTAAATTTTACTTAAATCAAAAAATTAAAACAAAAACTAACAATTTTTATTTAGTTTTTTAAGAAAAATTAAAATAAAATTCTGTTTTGTGATAAAAATATTATGAAATTTAGAAAATTTGAAAAATTAGTTTCCGATTATAGTCAAAAAATGAATGAGGTAAGGTTCGTGTAACATATATGGTAAAAAAAAAAACAAATATTCTTGGTTACTTTTATAAAAGCTTAAAAAAGAGAAAAAGATTAAACTGAATTAAAAAATATTTTGATTAATTTATAAAATAATAAATTCAAACAATTCTGTGAAGCTTCTGAAAATTTGAATATATAATAGTGGAGTGGAAAACAACATAGAATTCGCTTAGATCAACTATAGTTTATATAATCAAGAATAAACAACAAAAGAAGATAAAACATGATGTTTAAATACATCAAATCACATGACCATACAACAATATTTTTGCCTTTTTATTAATTTTCAATTATTTAGTACATGGTGCAATGGAAAAATGGAAAAAGTAAAAATTTCCAGTCGAATGGAAAAATTTCGCTGGGCAAAGTTTCTAGGGGTAAAAATTGTTGAAAATTATTTTTTATCGATAATAGATCAATTGTCTATAAAAAGCTATTCAAGTATTACGGGTGAGTATCAAAAACAAACAAAAAATGTGAAACTAAAAAAACAAACACTAAATCTATCCAAAAAATTATTTTTAAATGTTAATCAGCACATAAAAATTCTTTTTTCCTTTGCTAAATGTGTTCTTAGCTTTTTTAATCGATTTTCATTGTAACTTTAGTGATCTCAATTTTTTTGATTAAAAAAATAAAATCGAAAAGATGAAAATAAAAATTAAAAATTATGTCGAAACTTTCAAGAGTCAGTAATTAGACTATTATATTGTAGTATAATATTTTAAATAAAAAACAGAAAAATATTTTATTAAAATAATTACATTTTTTAAATTTTTTATATAACTTTTTTATGCTTTATTCTAAATTAAAAAATTAATTTATGTGATTTTCAATTAATTCATTTTATGCGTTTTTAATTTTAAATAAAATGTTTTATTTTTATGGGTGAATCACATTTGTTCTGTATTTTAATCTCTCTTTATTTGTTTTTAATGATCAGCCAAGTATTACAAAATTGAAATTAATTTTAAAAAGCTCTACAAAACATTTACCTAAATAACTAAAAGAAAGTATTCAGTTTAAATGACAGGGTATATTAACATAGTTTTTTGGCTGTTTTTTTTTAAAAACATTTTAATAAATCAAGAAATTAAGTTTTATCAGATTTAACAAAATTGAATCCTTTTAATTGAAAAATTCAACCGATTTATTTATTTAATTCAAAAACTAAGAGTAATTCTATGACTTATTTCTAAGGTTTGTAATATCGTTTTATAAATCAAATAATTTTAGTCCCCACTAATAAAACAAGACGTTTCTATAAAATATATTACTTTATTTTTGAAATAGCTCCATAAGTCTAAAAATTTTTTAAATTTAAGTCAGTGAATCCTTGAAAAATAAAAACATTTAAAAATGCTCAACGTGGAAATAATTTAAGCTATTTAAAATTGAAGCCTACTATTAGGAGGATTCGTAAAAAATTATTTCGGTAGCAAGTCGTGGGAGTTTAAATTAGATTTTTCCTTATTAAAAAAAATTATTCTCACTTTGAAATAAAATAATTTTTATTTTTTGACAAGTTTCGATGTTTCTTACCAAATTTAATAATGGCTAATTTGATAAAAACAAAAGAGAAGAAATTAATTTTGATAGTTTATTTTTTTGATATATAATAGGTGAAATAAGGATACATTTTGGAGCTACAGTAAATAATTCCAGGTCCTAAGTATTATTTTAAAAAATAGAAGATTAAATCTAAATTTTTTAACAATTAACCAAAATTGAATATAACAAAATTTTCATATCAATAATGCAAAATTTTAGTAAAATTTGAATTAGATTATTCTTAAACTAATGATATAATCAAGTAACTGGTTATTCAAATGATTCTGAAACCTTTTTACTTTGGTATGAATTTTTTCTACATAAAAACCTTTTTTATATTTATAAAAGTATAGAATTTCTTGTAAATAATAGCCTGATATTTTTATTTTTTTTATGTCGTGGGAGTGAGTGGGAGTATGTTGTTATCAACTATGATTTGAAAATAATCAATCTTCCTCAAAATTAAATATTTAGAATAAATTTTTTTATTTTCTTTTACCTTCATAGGGCAATAAGAAATAGAATCATTAATTTTTAAATATGAACATAATAAAATTTGTACAAAATAAAACAAAACGTTAAAAAACTTGTAACTTTTTTTTCTAGAGTTTTAAACTGGTTCTTTAAATGCATAATGATGCACTATAAATTCTTGCATTACTAAAAAAATTTCACATTTTGCAGAGATTTAGCACATCATTAGGAAAATTTGACATTTGATAAAAATTTAAATGCCGCATTTAAAGAAGCAGTTTTTAAACACTAGAAAAAAAAGTTACAAGTTTTTTAACGTTTTGTTTTATTTTGTACAAATTTTATTATGTTCATATTTAAAAAATAAGTATTAAATTTAGTTTTCTTTAAATTAAAATTTAAAATGAATGTTTTTCCAAAATAGATGGCATTTTGTAGACTTTTCAAGAAGAAGCTTGTTTTGAACAAATATTTTTATTCATGTTTTGTAGTTATTCATGCATTTAAAAGATTTTAGCTATAACATTTGTTATTTTGGTTAAGCTTGTGGATTCGGATTTCGTGTCCCAATGAAGTTAATATCAACATTTATTGTTTAAATCCGAAAAACTCGAGTAGGACTTTGGAACTCCGATTGAATATAGTCATGAGACGTTCCAGTGAAACCAGAATTTTACAGTTTTAAATTTGGCTATAAATTTGCTTTGAATTTTTTTTTTTTTAGTTTTGCAACGACGTGTTACAGAATGTACCTGGGCATCAAACCATTGGACAAAGTTGCAAACGTTGATATCTACAAATTGGTAAATCAAAAATCAGTGATTGAAAAGCTGAGACGTAGACAATTAGGTTGGGTAGGACACGCACTCCGAAGAACTGCCAAAAACCCAGCAAAAATTTTTCTTTTCTGAACCTGATATCAATTATGGTGTAGTCAAACGTGGTAGAAAAGCAACAACGTTTTATAAGTATATATGTGGATTATTGTTTCCTGAGAACGCAGAGGTAACTAAATCAGAATTGGAGATTCTGGCAATGGATCGCCTACTTTGGAAAAAAAATGTCGCCGAATGCTGTAAATCAGTTTTCGATTGAAGAAGAAGAAGAATCGCTTATTAATTGTTAAATGGTAAAAATCCACCATAAACAAGCAAAATTTTTATTTGACATTTAATTATTCAGACAGACACAGACTTTTTGGTCAATTTAAAATTAAATAAAAAATTTACACAAAATTGTAGCATTATGAAATATTTTTCACAATAGAATTCAATTTGTATAAAATTTAAGTTCGGATTTTTAATTTTTTTTCAATTTTATTGAAGCATTAATTCTTTTATCTTTAACAAAGCTGATGTTGAAAATTGATCTTATCCATTAATATAGAAATATTTCGATCAACCTCTCTTGTTTATTATTTACTTTTGCGTTTTAATTCTTTTTATATTAAAAAAAAAATTTAAATCTTTAAATTAAAAATTTTTCTTTGATAATAATTTTATTAACTCGTCGATTTTTTCAAGTCCTAAATCCTTGTTCAATCATGGTACCTATACATCTAAATATATCTAAAGAAATAAATCTAAAGAAAAAATAAAAATTCAACAAAATTGCTATTTCGGTACAATCAAATTTTAAAAAAGTAGAATTCTTTTTAATTAATCTCTTTTAAAATCCTAACTGCTGATGGTCCAAATTTTTTTTAAATAAAAAATTTAATTTAAAGAAAAGAGAATGAGGTTTGACCAGGACGATCGAACAACAACAAAAAATCACATTAGAAAACCATCCTTTGAAATCTTTGCTTAAACCGTTCTTAGCTTAAAAAATTGAAAAAAATCTAGAGAACAATGAATTAATTTCTTGAATTTAAAAATTGATTTAAAAATTAAAAATGCTACAATTTGTCAAAAACTAAAAGTCAACGCAGTTTTAATTTTCGATTTCATTTGAATTTTTATCAATAAACTCTAATAAGCCAGTTCGGTGCTTCTTTGTTTAGCAAATTCAATTTTGAAGAAAAATTTTTTAATTAATAATAATAAGAATAAGCTACAGCAAGCAAGCTTGCGGAGATGACCTACTAGGAGGACATCTATTGTAGCCGAAATAGCACAGAAAAGATGGAAAATAACTGACAAATATATTTTTTTTTTTTATTTAGTTCAGTAAGAGTCATTGTTTAATTTAATCTAAGAAAGAATTGTGTGGAATTAAGTAAGTATTATGTACAAGAATTTTACAAAGGAATAATATTCAAGAATACAAAAATAGAATTACATAATAAATAGATTACAGTTTAAATACCATTACAAATCAAATAAAATTACAATTTAAATAGAATTACAATGAAAAATTAAAATAGAAGTAATTGTTAAGAAAAACTAAGAATTTTTAGGTTCTTACAAGATCTAATAAGGATCTTGGACTTTAAACATAAAAGATAAATTCAGGATAATTAAGAGTAACTTAACATTAATTTAAGGATATGTCTTACTATATCCTTTATACACTTTTACAAAATATATTTCTTAAGATAGACTAAATAAATTTTCAGAATCGAAATAAAAATGAAAATAAAAGAAAATACATTAGTTTTTCCATTATAGACCTTTACGCTATTAATGTTATTTTAGTTGTTATGATGGGTTTAGTTTTATATTTTTCTCGATTATGAAAATTTATTTAATCAATTAAAAGAAATAAGTCAAAACTTTATCTTTATATTTTTTATTAAATAAAGGATGCTTGATCGCTTTAGTAAAATTATGAATTGAAAAGTGAGATGTCGTTTTTGTCTAATATCCTAAAGAAGCTTGTCGGGCAATGTTCTAGTCAAGACTCTTAAAAGTACCAGATAGGACTTTGGTCTTATGAAATCTTATAGACTCATCTAGGATCTTAAATAGAATTTGGTTCCAGGGTATATACCATTAAATATTAAAAAAAATTTACTGAAAAAGCTTGATAAATATTCTAAAATCGGTCTTCCTGTAATTCATACTATTTTGTTCATAAAAATTCAACTCAAACTCTTCTATTTGAAAATTTAGTTCTATTATTTTTTGAATCTGACATTTGTCTCCAAGAGGGCTCTTAAAATTAATTCGATCGGAAGATTAAGTGATAATTTAGTTGAGCACATTGAAGCAAGCTCAAGACTAAAAAGGTTTTCTACAAAATCTATTATGAGATTTTCAAATAAATTTATTTAAAATTACAAATCAATTTTCAACCAAATATTAAATCTTCTTAAAAATAAAATTTTTAATTGGATTTTTTATTTTCGAGCATTAATTTGAACTCTCTTTGAAACACTAACTAAGATTGTTGAAAAAACAAGATAAATTACTATCTACCATTTTTTTCTGAAAAGAATTCATCCAAAGAACAATTTAGGTAATGTTTGTTGATTTTCTATTCAAATTAATTGATTCATGTTTCTCTAATTTTTTTTCAATTTAAAGTTTAAGCTAAAGGTTAAAAAGATTTTGATAAATTATAACTAATGTGTTTTTTTGTTATTGCTTGATCGTTCTGGTTGAATCTCGTTCTCTTTTCCTTGAATTTAATTTTAACTTTGAGCTAAAAAAACATCGAAAGTTGGCAATTTTTATGGTTTCTTGATTTTGATAGTTGAAGTCTTCTTAATGTCTTTAACAAATCTACATAACTTTAACAAACAAAACTTGTATTTCTAATAGATTTTATTCAATAATCCAAATTTATTTTATTGAAAAATTATATGTATTTTTAGCTTGTTTTTGCTTTAAGCTTTGACAATAATTTATTTTTCTTCCATATTTGGCGCTCATGTTTATGCATTCTTTCATTTAATAGAAGTTTAATTTTTTCAATTTTTTAACGAGTTGTTTAAAAGTGACAAGTCTGAAGTAAAGTCCAAGTTCAGACTTTAAAAAATTCAACTCTGATTTTTTGCTTTTGTTTTATTTATAAATTTTTAGTATTTTAATGCTTGGTGCAATTTACCATTTAAGAAAAAAAATATTTTTGTGATCAATTCATAAATTAATGAAAAATTATAATCTTTCAAATTAGACCAATTTTTTTTACTGTTTACATCATTAATTCTAGTTTAAGTTTAAAAGCATTAAATCTGAAAATTAAATAGCAATTTTGTTGTAGTTAACAATTTAATAATACAGTACACTCATTAATCATTGCCAAAAATCTTAAAATGCTATTCTAATTAAAAATTTAACATAACATTAATTAATAGGTGAATGTGATAAAAATGTAATGTATTACATAAGGCGCAAATATTTTCTACAAAAATTATAAAAATTTTCAAAATAAGAATTATTAATTAATTTTAGTTAGTATATTTTGCTTTGGCTCAAATTTGAGTGATTTATGATTTTTTTCACCATTTAATTTGAAATGAATATTTATAAATAAAATTTTACATTTTAAAAATTTATATTCCCAAATTGGGCTTGGGTTTAAGTTTATTTTATCTCAAACTAAGGAATTCAGATAACTAAAATTTGCTCCAAAATTTATTTATTTTTCTCAAAATTAAAAGGTGTGTTAAAATTTCTTTAATTGAATATTAGTTTAATTCAAGAAAATCTTAGCAATTTTTAAAAAAAGATTAAAAATATTCTTATTTAATGAATTTTGAGTGAGGTTTTCATGGGTTAATTCAAGTGATAAACTTCACAATCCTAAAAAAAATTTAATTAATTATCAAATTTATAAAATTCAAAACAATTAATTGTGTAAGAGACTATACAAAGCTTAAAAACATACGGGTTTTAAAGTCACTTGTTTATGAAAAATTCATGACATGAAAATTTAACATTTTTTGACTATAATGACTTAAAGACAGCTCTGCTATTCAAAATTAATTAAATACTTTATGCTTTAATTTTTCTTGACATTAGTTCGCAATTTTTTTTAACAAAAATTAAGACATGCTTTGTAATAAAATATTTTAGATAATAATTTCAATAATTAAATGATAATCTTTTCCTTGCTAATGAAACTATTTATTAGATAAATTAACAAAAATTTTAATTAAACTGTCTGACAATTCTTGGCAAATCTAAACCTATAAAAAATGTGTTTCTAGTGTTGCATAATTTGATGGTTGACTAGGATTTTAAATTCATGAATCCATTTTGCACATCTGCATGCATTATAACTAAAGAATATATTATCTTTATTTTTGAGATCATTGATTCTGATAGTTCATTATTAAGTATAAGAATCTTAATCAACTAAGAATACATTCTCATTTATGTTTCATCTGTTCAAAAATGCGGGAAACTCTGGAAAAATTTGAGATATTTGATAAGTCTCATGAAAGATCAATTTTTGTTATATTGATTATTTTTTCAATTATTAATAGTTAATTTTTTTACTTTAAACCCTTGGAGAGAAAATTTTTTTTAAAAATAAAGAATTAGCTTATTTGATATTAAAAATAAAACCAAGGCCTGGGGTTTTTGGATGTAAGAATATCATTGAAAGAAAATAGAAATTAAAATAAAATTTATTAAAATAATACAAGCTTATTTTACGAAGATTATCGAATAATATAAATAGACATTTTAATAAAGAAGATTAATACTATTATACAAATAAAAAAATTCAGAAAATTTTTTTTGGATTTTCGAAATCCATTTCAAAATTTAAAATTTAAAATTTTCAATAGAGCTATAAGGTTTTTCGCTTTTTTTATGAATAGACGAAAAACTCTTTAGATGTGAGCGATAGTTTAAAAGCCATATATTAATGACTATTTTATTTACTTTAAATATTTCCACTTCTCTATTCTATAAATAAAGTTCTGAAAATGGAAAAAGTCCACGCTATCTCATGATTCAATTTTTTGCTTCATTTTAATAATCTACGTATGTGAAAGCCCAGATAGTCAAAATCTTAGGGGGTGGCTAACAAAAAAATTTTGCGGTGCAAGGGTTATAAAGACACTTGATAAAGATTAATTATTTATTATTATTAATTAATTATTAACCAAGAAAAACAATGACTTACATATTGGTGGTCTAACGCATTATATTTTTTATTATTTTTTTTATTATGCGTCGCCTTTTGGTGTTTTTAATCGAATTAAATAAATAAATAAATTATAAATTAATTAATGACTTTTCTAGAACTTAAAATTCTAATTTTTCAAATTTAAAATAAAGTTAGATCAAATTTTTTATTAAATTATTAAATTGAGCTTCAGATTTTGAGCATTTGATCGAAACAGCTTTTTTTTATTTATTATGCCTATTTTGAGGTTAAATTACTTGAGAATGAAAGATGGTTTTTTAAGTATTTTATTTCCTGGACAAAATGTTCAAGAAATGTGAATTATTAATTTAAAAAAAATTTAATATAATTAAAATTTTATACTTTTAAAAAAGAAGGTTCTATGATTAAATGCAAAAATTTTAGATAGTAAGAAAAAAATTATTTAAAAAGTTCATTTTTTAGCAATCTTGAAAACTTGTGAGTGCAATTGTGTTTTATTTTTGGATATTTTTATACTAAGATAAATAAACAAACCTTGTATCTTTAGATAGTTTCTATTAATTTTTTTACAAGTTATTTTTCTAGTGAAAGCATCTGCTGATAATCTGATAGAATCTAAATTTTTCCAGTTTTATCGGAATTCATTTCATAAGCTCGAATTTAAACAAACTTAATTCATTTCTATCAGATCCAGTCTTAAAAATAAGATCTCAATTTAGATTCAATTTTAGAGTTAATTAAATTTTATCGATCGTTACGTCTAAAAAAGATTTTAGCTAGATTTTTAAAAAAAGTTTTTGTTAAATTAATTCTTTTAACACGAAATTGAGATTTTTTTCAGAAAATTAGATTAAAGAGTATTGTTGCTGAAAAATTAGCAATTTTGTTCTAGGCAAAGCTCATGGAACAACTTGAGAGTCTTTCAAAAATTTTATTTTCATCTAGGTATTGTTAACAAAATTCGCATCTAGAATCAACATTAATCGATATTTAGCTTTGTTTTTTATGTTGAAAAAGAAGATTCTAACTGATTTGAAAATTGGTGCAAGAATTGAATCAGAATTCTAAAAGATAGTGATCACTCAAATGCCAATACCGACATTTAGATAAAAATCTACTAAATAAATAATAATTTTTTTGTAAACATCAACTCGGGATTTACGCCGCTACTTAATATCATGCTATGAAACAAAATAAGCCATTTTTTATGCTTTTAATCATTTCTTAATGTCGAAATATGAGCATTTACAAAGCTCATTATTTTTTTTAATCTATTGTTAATTTTAGATTAAATTTTGATAATAGTTAAAATTTAGTTTGAGAATTAGTCTTATGACTAATGTTCATTCGGCTTAAAGATTTTTTTTAAATTGTTTTTTTTTCATTAAAATGGTCAATTTTTTTATTTAGAAACTATTTCAATGCTTATTTGTTTAACTAAGAATATTTTCAAAAATAAAACTTTTAATACATGCCAATATAAATACTTATCGATTTTCTGTATTTTATGTAATTTTATTTTATTGAAAAAAATATTTCACTCTTTTTTCCAATCATTTGATAAAACAAAAAATAAAAAACCTATTTACGCTAATTGTAAATAAGTAGCTAACTGCTAGTAAATATTTTAGCTAAAAAATCAAGTTCCATGGAGGAATTCACTTATTTAAAAAATACTAACTAAATTTGTTATACTATTTTATTTGAATTATCATCATAGTTAATTCTGGTTTTATGATTTTAATTAAAATCTTTTAAATTAACAAAACAATCAATCAAATTAGTCAATAGAATAGAAATGAAAGTTGCGTTAAAGAGTCATTTAAAAAATGAGAATATATTATTCCAATTTTAAGGATTAATTAGAAAAATTTTATTGCAAAAATTTATTTTTAAAGTAGTTTGAAAGTTAAATTTTTCAAGATTTAAAAAGAAGATTCGAAATCATATTTTTTATATCATCATTCATTAATTGAGATTGTTTGAGAATTTATTTTCTCTTCATTCAAAAAAAAAGAGGATATATAATCATTTTGAAAAATAAAATTAGTCCACTTTTTTAAATAAAAAAGAAATTTTGTTTAAAGAAAAAAAACATCGTTAAAAAAAAAGTCTCATTTAGAACTTTTAAAATTAAGTCAATTTGTGTTTGGTTAATTTTTGAATTAAACAAATAAATCCTGAAATTATTCATTGAATTCCTTTTTCAATTTTTAATATTTTTTAAATATTTAAATCTTATTTAAACCTAAAAGGTAATTTAATCATATTTAGAAAAGAATGATTGTGAAAAATGTTTAATTCATTTGAAGAATTTAAGTCTTAACCAGTCCAGTTCAAAAAGAATAATATTATGTGAGCAAATGCGTTAATTTTAATCGAAAATTTAAGTTGAACCAAGTTAATTTAATAAATTTATTTTTATTTTAAAAACCGGATATTCAAATCCCCAAAATTATTTATTATGATTTTACCCCAGTAGACTTAATCAAATATTAAGAATGAAATAATTAACAATTATTTTGAATTTGCAAATAGTAGCAATTGAAAAATTTAAACACAAAAAATTATAGCGAGTAAGGCCAAGTAGGCCGAGTTTTTAATTAGTTTATTTAAAAAATTAATCAAGTTTTTTGTAAATTAATCACCAATTTATGTAATTTTTATTTTTATTTTTCAGAATAAAATTAAAAACATTATTTTTAAAGAAAACAAATAATTATATCTTCGATTTTTGTAACTTGTTGTTTGAAAATTTTGTTATAACAAGTGGTTTTAGTCTTTTTAAGCATTCTGAATTCTCGATTAACTTAGAAAATTAGTATATTTACAAATTTTTATTCCATGTTATTTTTTGTTGTCTCTTACCGCAAAGAAAATATTTAAAAAATTGCAGTTTTATTATTTATTTATTCAATTATGTGTTTTAGTTAAAAGTAAAATTCTTTTAAAGCTGTTTGTTCGATGACATTTCAAAAGCTTTTGACGAATAAAAAAAATTATCTATTGAATAACAAAAAATTCTTTGTAGTATAAACAAAATTTAATTTATTTTAGTTTAAAAAAAAATTATTATAGTCAATTAAATTTGAACCTTAAAATAATAATATCTTAATATATCTTAGTATACTTTCATACATTAGAGAATAAAAAATAATTACAAGACTATAAAAAAGATCAATCAAATTTCTAAGGTGGTTCTTATCTTAGGTGGACGACCTGGTTTCATTCTTGCTGGTTTATTTAAATCAACTATTTCATCCTCAAATTTCCTTTCTCTGGGACGTCCACGACCTCTTTTTCCTTTAGCCTCATTTTCAACACTAATTTCTAGTTGGCATTCGTTACATTTAAGAGTCTGTGAACCAGTTTTTGATATATTTCGATGTGAATCAGACTTGTTTTTAAGTCACAAGTCTTAAGTCAAGTCAAGTCAAGTCAATGATTTAATAAATCCATATTTGATACCAATAAACTAGTTGCTTCCAAATTCTTGGCCGTTAATCTTGACCTATGTGCTCTGTAAATGTGACCAGATTTAGATAATAATTCTTTCAACTTGTCCAGATGAAGCAGGTATTGATAAAAAATTTTGTGCAAGTCATGACTTAAATTTTTGTGACTTAGACTTAAAACTGTGACTTATAAACAAGTCTGATGTCAATCATTCTTGAGAAATTTTTCAAGTAAAGTATTATTGGTAAATACCTTAACTTTTTCCCATTATAACTTCTTTTGGCATTTTTAATTTTTTTTTAGTAACTTTAAAAATAATAGCTAAACTGCAATTTTTTTATGCTAAAGTTGCAAATGTTATACTAAAAAATAAAAACAAATTTATGCTAAATTTTATATTCTTATTCTATAAAGTTTTTCTTTTTCTGTGTTTTTTTTTTAATGTCAAAAGCCATCATCCGAATCAAATGAAAATTCCACTCAAAATTATTCATATTTTCTAAAATTTAGAATATTCTAAAATAAATAAAGAAATTTTTTAAGCAAAAAATAAATTATTTTTTAATTTTCTACTTTTAGAATTGATCAAAAATTTCCCATTTAAATTGAATAATTCTTAATCACAGAAGGTTTAATTTTAATAAGTAAATCATATCTTTTTTGTGAAAAAATAAATTAATATTTTATATGTACTTTATCTATAGAATTTGATTTTTTTCGATTTAGAGCGTTTATTCAAAATTTTCCAATTGATGAAATGAATAAATTTTAATGAAAACAAAATTCAGGTTTATTTCATGAGGCAAAATTGACACATCATATCTAGCCGTAATCAGGAGTTTTGCCTAGGCAAAAATCAATAAGAGAATGAATTGTTATTGTTTGCTTTTAGTATTTTTTTGGATTAGTTACGTTTCATCGAATGCGGACGGTCAATGCTGTCGTCGCAGAATAGAATGTTTTGAGTGTGACAGTCGATTTGATCCTAGATGTGGAGATCATTTTAACCTGACTCGAGACACCGGAACACTAATTTATTGCGACGATTTATGTGTTAAATTAAAGCATAGATTTGGAAATCAATTTTACTACATAAGAAGCTGTGCTGATCAATTTAAAAAAATTTACATCAAAAAAACCAGTGTTTGTTATTCTACCCGTACCAATGATGGCGGAAACTTATGCTTTTGCGATCACGATTTGTGCAATAACGCGCTTACATTGCGCCTGAATTTTAGTTTGATAACTTTGAATTCGAATCAAAATTTTTGTTTATACAATATTATGTTTTTTTTGTTTACTTTGCTCTTAGTTTTCTGAAATAAATATTTTGATAAAAATAAACTTTTGGTGTTTGCTATAATATAACAGAGAAGAACAACTTTTTAATAGGGATTAACGAGCCCTTAATTTGGCTGGTGCAAGCAGTTCAAACAAACAAGTCTGCTATGTTCAAAAATGTCGTCAGACATACCATAAACAAGTATATTTAAGATATTTTGATAGTAAATTAAAATTTTGTTCGCTTCCCTTTCAGGACTATTTTTATTTAAGCCGTTTACTTATATGTACTTTTATTACTCTCAAAGGGAGATCATGGATTGCTCTTGAAAGCTCACTTACTATTTCTGAAATGTCTTTTTTAACACTCAAAACCCAGAGGGGTTTTTTCGACACTTTTTTGGAACTAATTTTGCTTATTGCTCAAAAAAATCAATCATTATTGACGATTTTTTTTCAATCAAAGTTAAAATTAAAAACATGTTATAGTTAGTAAATTTTATTCCAAAATATTTTTATTTTCATGCAAAAAAAAAATTTACGTTAAACCCGAAGAGGGTTTTTTTGGATCCCCCAAATATTGTATTATTTTTAAAGTATGTACATGGCTGATTATGCTTTTAATTCCAAACTCTATAATATTTAATAACTTTTTTAATCAAGTCTCCATGAAAGTTACCTTACAAGCTCTTGAACTTCTTAGAAATGCGGATGATACCCAACAAGAAGTCTCTGATGATAATTATAATGATTATGAGGATAATTAAAACTTTGATAATGATTTTGAAGAAAAAATGATAACACCAAATCAATCGAATATGAATCAGATGAATAACCTGAAGAGGAATAATTAACTTATATTGACAAAAATACGAAATAAAGAACGATATGGAATTGACTGAGAACGGAGAAGTGGCAAGTCTTAGGAAAATTATAAATTTTAGATGAGAAAGTTAGAGCAACACGTAAATAAATGAAACCAAACTGTCAGAATTTTTCATGATTTTTGACTTGTCGATGATACTAACAAGAATTGTACCAATTGTCACCAGAAAGCAGTAGATCCTAAACTTTCATTTAAAAAAAGAGAAATATATTATCTTTTATCGGTATCGTTAATTCAAGAAGTGTTTAATGCCAAAATGTTCCTCTCAAAGCCATGTGGTCAAGGATTTATAAAGTTCAATTTGTTTCTGTAACATGAGGTCTTTCTGTAGGAGAAAAGGTTTTTAAATAGACCTGTATAAATTGTTTAGAACAAGCTACGCATAAGAATTAAAAAAAAAATTTCCTGTATTTGTATCTAATTTATATCTAATTTATTTTATGAAATATATTTGTGAATAATTTTAAATTTTAACTTAAAAATATACATAATTTTTTTAAAAGCAAAATAAAAATTAATAAGAGACATATTCAGTATTTTTCAAAGGGTTTTTTAGGACCCCTAGTACTTAAGGTATAAAAAAAAATTCATGTGTTTGAGTTTTAAAGTTCACAACGCATCTACGTGTAATCAATTGGCCACCTCTAAATCTGTATAGAGACATAATTGGGATGATAATAGAGATCAGCAGAAAAGTCTGTGAATTTTCAAGAGTATTTTCTCTTCTGTTCGTATAATTAGGAAACGTAAAGCTTGTTTATATTTTATGACCTGAACGTCTACAAATTATTCAATATTTCTAGACAGTGAAGTTTTTTTGATTCGATTAATAATTAATTTTAATTTAATAAATTTACTAACAGCCTTATTTGAAAAGAAATTAGCATAAAACCGTATCGTTATCAAAAAATTGATTAATCTCATCATCTAATTTCGAATAAGCTCTTTTTTGAATCGTTTTCTAGAAGATTGGATCGGGCCATTTTTTCCTCAAAATTCTTTAATTTGATAAAATGTCAAATTTCAATTTAAAAAATAATCTAAGTCTTCCATTGACATTAATTTAGAAAATTTTGATTTTTTTGATCTTTTAAAATTTAAGCTTGAAGTATGGTTTTTATTAAATTAAGGATAAATGTAAATGTTGTTATTTCTATAAAAAAATCATCCGCTATGCTAATTTTTTCACTTGTCTGACTTTTAAGCTCGTTCCTCGCAGAAAGTCAAGTCAAGTAAAGTCAATTTTTGTTCGTTTTGAACTCTTAGCAACTGTTTTAGTATTAAAAGGGAGAATGGAGATAAGAGCTATCAAGCTGGAAAAATTGCACAATAATATTAGTATTTGTTATATATACACAGCTAAAATCATCCAATGTGAAAACAAATTTTTAAAGTATAAATTCAGTCTTTGAAAAAACTCTGAAAATGAATTACGTATTTCTAAATATACTTTGTAAAATTCTATACAAAAAAACAGAACAATACAAAATGATAGAAAATCTAATAAGTTTTTTCTTAGAAGCTCAAAGCGATTTGTCTGAATGCATGGTGCAATTTAAGGATATGATTACGAAATAAATCGGAATGTTAGAAGCTTAGGGTCTTTTTTAGTAAGTAATCGTTCAAATAAATGTATATCTTACTCTTACTTTTACTCTTAATTTATTGTTTGAAAATTTGAATAAAATTCAATAAGAAAACTCAAATTTTTAAAAAAATAAAATAAAAAACAAAAAACAGTGTCATCAGAAAATTATTTTTTTTGAAGATATTGCTTAAAATCGATCACATGCATATATATATTACAACAAATTTAACTGTATTTTCTAATACAATAGAATCTATTTTTTAAACTTGATAGAACAAAATAAAATGGTTCACACGTAAAAAAATTGGTAATTAATGTACAGTAAAGTACGGTGATAACGAACATGGATATAACGAAAATTCGTTTATAACGAAAAATAAAACACTGTTGTTCAGAACAATAATACTTTTAATACATTTTCTTACGGTTATAACGAAGTACGCTTTTAGCGAAAATTCGGTTATAACGAAGCATTTTTTGATAATTTTCAATGAAATTTTATTCGATTATAACGAAAATATTAAAAAATACATTTGAGAAATATTGGTTTCTTAATTTTTAATAATAGAAATCAGCAAATAAGTATGAATTTTCTTGAATACCGAAATCTATTTTGAAAAATCACACATTAACCTTTATAAAATAAAAAAAAACAGATATTATGTTGAAATTGATAATCAATTAGCTGTATATCATGAAAAAACCGACGAAGAAATAATTAATTTGATTAACAACCAAGATGAAAGTTCAAGTCAAACTGTTTGCGACCTAAGCGATGATGAGAACCAGCAAGAAAATGATGAAGATGAACACGATTAGGAAATGACAAATCAACAAGCTTTAAAAATGATTATTCAAATAAGGAAGCATCTTTCAAAATAAAAACATAATTTTGAGTCATCAATTGATAGCTTGGGTTCAATTGAGAATGAAATCTTGGGTCTAATGGTTAAACAAAAAACCATCTCCGATTATTTTAAAAAGTCTTTTTCGGATGTAACGAAGTTCGGTTATAACGAACCGTTTTTTGATTCCCCCAGCGACTTCGTTATAACCGTACTTTACTGTAATTGCATAAAGTCTATTTGATTCGTTTTTTTTTTGTTTTTGCATTTTGTAAGTTTTTTTTTTCTATTTTACATTTCTAAAAATAATTGCGTAATTATGTTTCAAATTTTAACATGCTTAAGTATTGAGTTTTAATGAAACAACTTAATTTCAAAATTTCCAAAAAGTTATATAGAAAAAAAAAACTTGCCTTTCAAATGATCAATTTTGTACTTAAATTGGTGAAAAAATGATTAAAATTTTATAAAAACAAAATTTAATTTAAAAACAAAAATAATTTTTCTTCTTATAAGTCTTATATGATTTTGAAACTTCGTAAAATTCTCTTTCAGATAAAAAAATATCAATTTTACTTTCGAATAGAAAAAGTTATGGAAGTTTTTTCAGATGAATAACAAAAAGTTTTTGAACGGATCACAAGTCACTAAAATTGACTTGAAATTTAAAAAAAAGAGTATTTTGATTTAAATTTGATGCGATCATGACTGCATAGAACGGTTAAAATTCAGTTATTAATTTTAATTAAAAAAATTACTTGATTTTTAAGTGAAATTTTAGAGTTCCGTGCAGTCATATTTATGTCAAAGATTTTGAAATGACTTTTTTTCGAAAAAAAATTTCATGTTAAGTCAAAAATTTGATTTGAAAAGACTTAAAAATTATTTTTTTTCCGACTTTGGAAACGATTGGCATGATTAAGAGTGAGTCAGCAAAGAGTAAAAGGTTGATGAGATACTTTTTAATCTCTTGGAGGCTTTTGAAACATCATCACATGATTGCTTAGGCAAAAAGATGGTTCATTAGGGGTTTTATTAATTAGGGGTGGGAAACCGGTTGCTAAAGCTATATTGTTAACTATATGTTTTATTGGAACCAATTTTGAATAACAAAAATATAAAGAAAAAATATTTTTTTTTATATTTTTTTTATATTTTATAAGAATTGAACTTTTCTTAATTGTTTAATTGTGAAAATATAAAATTTATAAAAAAAAAGAAGTTTCTCGATCAAAAATATTTTATTTCTTCGAGTATAATCGGTTTAATACAAAACTGGTTTCAAAAACGAACCAGTTCCAAAAAACCTACTGTTAATTCTATGCATAAATGACCTCCCAGATTGTGTATCAAATAAGATGGAAATGTATGCTGATGACTCGAAAATTCTTATTAAGCTTATGAAAGAACGAAGTTGTTGAACGATTTGGATGGCATTTGTGAATAATTAAAAATTTGTCGTTTTTGGGTTAGCACGTTATCAATTTTTATCAATTTGAACTTTAGGAACTTAAAAAATGACCTTTTTTCACAATAATACAATAAAGCTTTTAAAATAGAATTGTAATATTAGAAACTAAAACTGATTTAAAATATTGATGACTTTCTTATTTCATAAAATCAAAAAAAGAAATATTTCATACTTTTAATGATACTTTCATATTTCTTTATATCTCATCATAAATTGAGTTAAAAATTTCTCAAATTTAATTTTCTTTAATTGTAATTAATTTTTCCAAGCTATGCCGATAAACTAGAGACATCCTTGGCCTGGGGTTGTGAAGTTCATTTCAATTCGATCGTTTCAATTCAGAAAAACTTGAATAACTTTTTTACTAAAAGAGATAATTTAGTTCTGCAAAATGCTCAATGGTTAAGCAACTTTGCTTAATCCAAAAATATACGTCTGCAAAAACCTTGCAATGTAATTGCACACTTGATTGTAATACTTTTTAATGGGGTGCAAAATGCAGAAAATTGCAGAGTATTTTGCAGACTTATTTTACTTCATTAAGCAAATTTGCTTATAATTAAGCATTTTACAGAACTGAATTATCTCTTTTAGTAAAAAAGTTATTCAAGTTTTTCTGAATTGAAATGATCGAATTGAAACGAACTTCACAACCCCCCTTGGCCTTTATTAAATACAAAATAATTTTCAAAAAATTCAAATGTAAAGGTATTCTCTATTCGGGTAGCTAAATATGATAGTTTTAGTCATTTGGTAACCAAATTATAGAAATTTAAAATAAACTATCAGCAAAATTTTTTATTAATTTTATTAAATTTTTATAAGCATTTAAATGCAAAAAAGATTTTTTAACTTTGACTATTTAATTAAGTTTTTCAAATAATTATAATATTGAAATCAAAATCGAGGCATTTTCTTTTAGAATATATTTATACTTTTTTTAATTTAATAGTAAAATGGTTAAAAATTTTATCAACCATAATATAATCATTTAATTTGGACTAAGCTTTTAATTTATATAACTGATTGAGATAAAGTATCAATTGGTGAAACTCTTCTACTGTTGCCATTAAATAAGCGATTTGAGTTGAAAGTGCTGTTTCGTTTAATTATATGATTTGAAGACAAATCGTTTGATGATTCGAAACTAGCCGTGCTTCGTTCCATTCCGATTGAATAAAGTGAAAAGTTCTCAACAGTAGTGTTTGGCGATTTTGCCCTAGTGTTTTCAATAGAATTTTCCTTTTTAATGAATTTATGAACTTTGAATTTTTCCAAAAGATTTTCAACAATTATTAATACAAGATCAGGCAAAATTGCCACAATTGAACTGAGGATAATTGTAAACCAAATGGATCCACTTGAAAATAACATGAATACTCCAAAATAAAGCGCTTGCTCCTCTGTGAATAGAGTTAAAGGAAAGGGCCTATAAAATACAAATTTTAGCACTTATTTTGATCTTTATCGTAAAACTTACATAATAAAAGCATTTAATATTAAACAAGTAAAAACAAATCCGAGAGTGCTCATCAAATAAGAAAATAGAGCGAATATATTTTGGTATCTCCAGATTAAAAATATTTTAAAATGGATTACTACAAATATATTTATCAAAACCAATGATCCAAATTCATAATTCCCGAAGGTCTTATATTAAATAAAATCAAAAATTATTGAAAGTTTTGCTAATCAAAAACAAATTACTTTTCCATCTGGTAATAAGACGGAGTTAATTTGGCAAAGTCCAAGTGGTATGAAAAAACAAACCAATGAGTGCCAAACTGCTAGAATATTCCACTTAAGAAACTGCAATGGTGAAAGTGATCTATTTTTTCTAATTGATCTAAATTTTTAAATTAAAAAATTTTTTTGAAATAAAATTTAAATTTTTTAAAAACCTGTAGAAAAATGGAGCTTGCTCAAGTTCTTTGGCATTTTTTTGCTGCTCGAATAAAGCTATTATAAACGGGGGCACCGAACTTAATATTAGATTAAACACACTAATGTACAAACTGGAAAAAACGCTCTTTAAAATATTAAGTATTAAGCGATGATTTTATTAAAAAATTTCTTTTTGATACTTACAGTGCTTGAGAATGCATTCCAAAAGCCGTAGTAAGTTTGACATACGGAAAATACAAAATTCTAAAATCAATAAAATATTTATTTTTAAATTTCTAGAAATTAATCCAAAAAATTTAGAATGAACATCATGCAAAAAGTTTTTTTCTCACAAAACAAAATATTAAAAAAAAAATATCAAGAAGAAAATATAAATGATTTTTAATTTAAGCTGATATTTTCTCAAATAAAAAGGTTGAATTTTTATTTGAAAAAAAAAGGCTATACCGTTTTTTTTTATAAATAAAATAAGAAATTATTAAGACAATTATAATTTTTTTGAAAAAATAAAATATATAATAAAAATTTAAATTCTTAAGAAAAATTTACTAATTCACTAATAGTTAGGATTACTTGAAAATCTGTTCGACAAGTCTTTTCTTTGATTTTCTTCAAAAATTTTAAAAAAGGCATAAATTTGCACGGAGTTTGAACAAAGAGTTTTATGAATATATTAAAACGTCTGAAAATCTGTTTACTGGATGCTAACAGGCTTTTTTGTGGCGTTTTTTGGGTAGTTTCAATTTTAAATTTTAAGATTAAGAATTTGATATTAAAATTCAGATTTTGTCTAATAAGTTTTGTAAGTGACCAAGTCTTCTAGTTATGAGAATTACAATTAAAGCTTCAAAAAAATATTTTTTCTAGAAATATGTGTGTTTGTGTGAATTGAATTTTTTTAGAGATAATCAATACTAAATTTTTAAAGTTTAAATTACTTTGTAAAAAAAATAGAGAACAAGAACAGCAGCACGAGTGTAGTACATATATCCGTGAACTAGTAGTGCTCGCTTTAAGTATTTGAATTTAGAAAAACAGAAATCTGAGGAACGTGCCGCATTTCTTCCTTCTTTTCCAAATATTCCAATTCCTACATGGGCTTCTTGTATCATCGAAACATCGTTTGCTCCGTCGCCTATTGCTGCTGTCATCGGACGTTCTTTACTATTTTTTATCAATGATACAATCTTTTTTTAATAAAAAAATTTTATTAAAAAAAAATTAAATTTAGTGCCTACATTTGCTTTTTGGGATGGTGACATTCGGCAGCATAAAACAGCATCGCATTTTACTGCTATTGATCTAAAATCATTTTGTTTTTTATTCATAGCTATTGTCTCTAAAGAAACGCCATCAATTACTAAAGCATATGACTGTTTAGCACTCGATTTCATTCTTTTAAAAAATTTCAAATAAAATTTCAAAAATACAATTTTTTCATAAATTACTGTTCATTGATGATAGCAAAGTTCTCTTCGATTTCATTGACATTTTTGAGATTTTTTAGCACAAATTTGAACATTTCTTTGGAAAAATGCTTACAAGAGTCTGATATATTTACTGCTGTCTCTAATTTGTCACCAGTTAAAATCCATATCTTAATACCTGCTTGTCTAAGAGCAAATAGAGTGCCCTCTACATCTTCCTGCAGGCGATCTTCGACTGAAGTGACCCCTAATATTTTTAAATTTGATTCGATTAAGTCATAGCATTTATTTAGCTTCTCTTCTTTGTTTAAAATATCACTGTTAGCTTGGTCAATCATTTGGGAATAGCTAGAATATTCTGACTCACTAAGTGGTTTGTAAGCTATGACCAATGTTCGCCAGCCTTTTTCGGAGAACTCTTTTAGTGAGTCTTCGTATAAGCTAAATGTTTTGCAAGTGCACCTAGGCGCGATTGAGATGTCTGCACCTTTACAGTACAAAAAATATTGATTTGATTCCTTGTTTTTGACTATAATGCTCATTCTTTTGCGCACAGAATCAAATTCAAGGATGTATAAGATCTCATACTTTTTTTCAAATGATTCATTATCTATGTTGTAAGTAATTGTACGATCAAAAACATTTTTATTTTTGTCAAAAACATCACCTTCATACACAATTCCTAGGCTTTGAATTGATAGGAAAAATAGCTGATATTCATTTTAAAATTTTTAATTTATTTTACTTTATACAAAATTTAATAAAACTCAATTCGTCAGGAGACGAGGCATTGTATTTTTCCGATGATGTCTTATCAACTTGTACAGTATGACACACAGTTAGAGCTTCGATAAATCCGAAAATTTTAGCATTAGTTACCGGTTTTATTGTTTGAGAAGTAAGACTGAAGATTTCACCATATTTTTCCTCATATATATTCCCATTAATGCAAAAATGCTTGAATAGCATTTCGTTTTCGGTCAGAGTTCCAGTTTTATCCGAAAACAAATATTCGATCTGACCCAAGTCTTCATTTAGATCAGTTGTATTAACTTTAGCTGGTTGATCTGTTTTTTCATCATACATCCTTTTTTGATAAATTTCAATAAAATTATTAGTTTAAATAAAGCCTGATAAAATATAGATTGATTTTTTAAAGATGAAAGCTTTAATGTATCCGCTATCATTTATAGAAAATCCCTTTAATTTTTAAGAAATTTTTACCTTTAAATTTTTCATAATCATATCCATAACTGCCTAGTACCTCAATAATTAAACACGTATCAAGTTATTTTTCATTGTAAATGATTTATGCTTATTACAAAAATTTATTCAATAAAATGTTTGCGTTTTTTATTACATTAAATTAAATTTTTTAAAGTTTTCCAAAAAAAAAATTCCAAGTTAAAAAGAATTTTTTTAGGTGAAACAAATTTCGAGTTCGAGTAAGCTTAAATGGTCATTCTGGCCAAATATATTGATTACCTAATAACTGCCATTAAGTTTCAGTTGTTATTTCATTATTTGTTTAAAATAGAGTTGATTTCATTGAAAATTGGAAATTAAGATTTTAAGAACTTAAAAAGAAAAAAAGTTTGTGTTAACTAAAACAGAGTATCAATTAAGTTTTCATTTAAAAAAAAACCTAAAATGATGGGAACAAGGACTGGTCTTCTAAATTGTGATAAAAAAATTTTAATTTTCATTAAGATATCTCGTTGCATCACTAAATCGTGACTATTTATGAACTTGTTGTCGACTTGAATTTTAAATTTTTTTGTAGGATAAACTTTTATGATAAATTTTTAAAGAGCCTTCCGATTTTGTAATTCGCTTCTTTTAAAAGTATTTTTAACTCAGGTTTGTTTCTTTCGATCTTTAATTTTTTCTTTCGAAGAAAAAGGCATTCTTTCAATCAACTATTATAATTTTGTTCTTTAAATCTTGAAAGAAATCAATTAAAGTTACATAGTGCAACAATAAAGTAGAACGAAAGTGTAATGTAATTGTAATGCAATTGAATTGAATGTTAGTATTTCTTAATGTTAAAATTTTCTTTTTTTCAAAAAAAATTATGTGCTCTAAGATAAAATATTTTTATTTTAATCAATAGATTTTATCTGAAGTAATTTGTTAATTTCTACTTTATTACACTATATTTATTAAAGGGGATAATTTCTTTTTTGCACTAATTTCTTTTTTTTTTCATCAAAAAAAATTCATTTATATAAAAAATCACTATATGTAAAAAATTAATTCATTTACATAAAATATTTTTTTGAATCTAAAAACTCTTTATGAATATTAAAAACCAAATTTATTAAAAATGGAAAAATAAACTTTTCAAAACTTTTTTTTACGAAACTATCGAATGTGAATTAACAAATTGCCAATGTTACAGAACTCAATTTGATTTCGACCAGTATTTCACTTTAAATAATAGTATCAAAAAAGCTGAATGACAATTTAGTAAGTGTACTTGTAAAGCTTATTTTAAGGATTATTTGTGTAAGCACATTGCTGCTTCAGCGGTTAAAACCAAGTTAGTCGAAATCGATTTTAGTTTCAAAACTATAGGTATGAAGAAAAAACGAGGTAGAAAAGCAAAAGCAAAAGATTGGTTTTTCAAAGATACTAATTAGATTAAAAACAGTTTTATATACGTTTAGTGATTTTTTATATTTAAAAAAACAATTTATACAATAATTTTTTATAACACAAGAATATTTCTTATATAATAGAGTATTTTTTGGTGAAAAATAAAAAGGTTGCCTTTATTAAATAAATCCCTAAATAAATAAAAATAATAGTCAATAGTCTTTACTTTATGTTTAAAAGATTAAAGGTTAATAAAAAGGTTAGTGCTAGCGCTTAAGAGACTTATTAACACTTCATTTATTAAAATTCATTTTTAACTAGATAATATATGGTTTAATTTTTTGTGTTTGAATTACAAAATGTATCCAATGTTGAAATAACATTGAAAAAGTGCGATGTTTCAAATTATTTTTTCAGTCTCAAATAAAAAAATAATTTTAAGTTAATATTGCAAGCATGAAAAACTTGGTGTTTTTTTTAGTAATTCTGACTTTTGTGATATGATGATCCTCAAGATAATATTTTTGGTTTAAAAAACTATCTACGCTCTGTTTTTCATTTTTTATCAATTGAGTATTTGTAAAAAAGCACCAAACGAAAGTAAATTATCACTTATGTCAAAATTTTAAAAAATTCAAAAAGAATTTTAAATATTTTTCAGATTTAAAAATAAAAATTAAACTCATTCTATTTCACTTAAGAGTTCAAATGTGAAAATGCTTGCAATATTAACTTAAAATTATTTTTTTATTTGAGACTGAAAAAATAATTTGAAACATCGCACTTTTTCAATGTTATTTCAACATTGGATGCATTTTGTAATTCAAACACAAAAAATTAAACCATATAGAAATTAAATTTTTTTAAGTAATAAAAAATTTTGATCAATTTTTTTAAAATTAAATAGTTATTTGAAAAAATTTAAAAACAAGATATAAAAGTTTTAACTTTTGCAACTATAAAATTAAATTTATGTTATTGATATTCGAAAGTTTGAATATTGAAAAATTTAACACTGATCTATTGATCACAAGCAATTTATTAGTTTCGAATAAATTTAGTCAAATTTTTCTCTAATAATTTACTTATTCAGTGTTCAATTATTATTTTAAGTAATTTCGGTCTTTTACCATTCGTTTTAAATATCAACGATATGCCTGAAGTTGTAAGCCATTGATGATATAAAAAAGTGTTGTGAAACCAAAAAAAAAATTTAGAGACACAGAATTCTGTCTACGTAAGTGATCACTATAGGCAAAAAAATTGAATTAAAAGAATTGATTAATAAATAAATTTACCGTAATGCTAAAAATTATTTTCACAAAATGCTAATTTTTTTAACAATATTTTTTACAAAATTATATACACAATAGAAAGAGAAATAGCTGTGATAGTTCTTGATGCGATATCCTAACAATTTAGTGCTTTATCAGTCAATTTTGTTGAATCTGCATACAAAGCCGCCTCGAAACTAGCGGTTGTTTATCTGATTATATCTGATTTTTATTTATTTGTTAATCTGATTCAAGCTAAAGCTTCTTCAGATTAAAAACAAAATTTTTTAAAATAAAGCAAGGTATCTGGATATAGCGAGTCAGTAAAATCTTGGGTCTTCACTGTTTTGTTACTAATTCGATCAGACCCGTTTTTTTTGTGTATAGTTAAGAAAGTTTTATGTGACTTAGGTTTTGCGCAATGATGTCAAGGCACTCAAGACCCTAAAGAATGTTCTGGATGTGGTAGGTTTTATGAGGATGAGAGAGGTATAAAATTACCTAATTCAAGATCACATTAAAAAAATTTGATTTTATAGATAATTTAAAAAAAAAAATAGTTCGTTATTATCAAAATTTATTTAATTTTTTCCTGGTCATGCTAACAATATTAAATACTAAATATTTAATATTGAATATATAAAAAAATTCGAGAACAAACAAATAAAAAATAATTTTTTTTATCTTAAACTAGTGAATGGAATAGAAAAGGTAAGCTTGGTCAAGAATCTAGTGAATAAATCAGAAAACAAGGGACCAGCCGGGGCGTTAAGAGGAAATAGCATCAGAGTCCAGAGAGAAAGTTTCCCAGCTAAAATTAGAAACGATTTTGCGGCTGCAGTAAATTCCAAACATGTATTTTTCTCAAACAGAGTAGTTCCGTATTGGAATAGGTTGCCAGAAAACGTGATGAAATCCAAGTCAACCGCTAATTTTAAAATGGCTTTAGATAAGTTCAATGGAATCGGCTGCTACAGCTCTACACGGCCAATTGGCGGTGATGGGCTTAGACAATCTACATGTTAGGTGTCGCAGCAAGAACTACTACTACTACTACTACTACTACTTAACTTTAGTATTGAAATTTTAAATTGTTAAAATTTGTAAATTATACAATTAAAAGTTTTGATTGTTTAATTTACAAATTCATTAGATATTACACCTGTATTTATTTATTCTAAATCAGTTTAACTATTGAATTTAAACAAAAAAAAGAAATATAAAATAATAATTACTTAACATCCCATTCAAAAAAGCTTGATCCAACAAATCGAATTAGTTCTAGTAAATAAAACCATTAGAAAAATTTAAAATTAAAACGAAATCGCTATAAATTACCCATGGTAACATAAAGTGATAGCGGAATGATATAATTAAGATTTGTAAAATACATAAATACAATAAAATCGTATAAAGATTTGTTATTTTTAAAGTTTTCTGGAGCTGAATCTCTGATGTACCAATGTGTTGTATATACATGATCATATAAAAGAGAGCCTACAAGACATAACAGTGATAATGCCAATAAAATAATAATATAAACAATCACAAAATAATTTAGTCGTTTTTCAACACATGACAATTTGTTCGATTTAAATTTTGAATTGAGCATCATTTTTGAATCCTGGCCAGTGTAAATTGCACAGCCGTAGATTACTGGAACTATTTTAAGTGAGGTACCTCGAAGAAGAATATTTTCATTGCTTATTAAGCTTAATATAATATTTTAAATTTGTTTTTCTTAAAAAAAAAAATTTATTACTATTCTTTTTTTTCATGGACCAGCTTTCCTTTGAACTCATACAAGCGTCTATTTGGTTTTTCAATAATTAGAGTTCCCTTTAACTGGGCCAAATCTTCCAGACCATTCAAGTGTGGAAATTTGAACGGAACTGATCGTAATTTTAAGTTTGTTTCTCCGTCTAAATTCGCTGTTTTTATATAACAAGTATTTGTATCTGACAACGAATACAACAATACTAGATCACAGGGAAACTCTTCGTCCAGTTTTACCTCAACTATGTCGCCACATTTTATGTCTTGACTTTTAATAGATTGAATTTTTCCATTTTTTAAAATTTTAACTCTTTTTGAATTGATTTCCCAATCGGACTTATGTCTGAGCACATCTTCATAAGCCTTTATCAAATTTTTATTTTAAATTTAGGAAAGAAAATAAAAGTTAATTTACCTGTTTTAATGCAGTAACACTTATGACAATAGCAAGAGGAACCATCGAAGCATAAGGATTTGTTGGAGGATCAGGAATGAAAAACTTAGATTAATACAAAATTTTTAATGAATTTTATTGTTTAATAGCTAAAAAAATCATAATTCAATTGACTTTTTGAATTATTGATCAAGGTGACCTGATAAAACTTACCAAGATTAAAATATTAAGTAGAAAGTAAAAATTTGCGATGCGTCTAAATTGTTCGAATAGATTTTTTGGAATAAAATTTAATAAAGTATACTAATAAATAAATTTTTAAATTAAAAATTAATAACATAAAATTAATTAAGTTAAAAATACTTTTGAGGTAACTATTCTGTTATCAGAATATTTGAGTGGATCTTCTCCAGTATGCTCAGCGGGTCGTTCATGACTTATAAAAATCGTTCGAAGTTTTGAAAATTTTTCTCGAGTGTCACGGATTCTCTAGAATTTTTATTAATCCAAAAGACAAATTATTTGAAAATAACATTACCGCTTTAATTAGTAACTTTCTTAAAAAAACATGATTTTGAATAAAAGTGTCAATCGAGTCGACTATTTTATCTCGTATCTTTTCAAGTCTCATTCGATCAGGAAATATTTACTGATCTAGGCCAAAGACTAAAAATTTGAGGTTTAAAATTACAGTCAGGTAAGAAACAACATATTAAATAATATTTGATTATGAATTCTATAATCGTTAATTTTCTTAACTACTTTATTATTTAGAATGTCGCTATGAGAGCTCAATTGCTGAAAAAAAAAATGCATAAAACTGATTTTTGAAGGAAAATTTAAAAACAAAAATTTAACTAAAATATTTCAAAGAAATTGGCAAAATTTCACTTAGGATCAATTCTAAATAGCAACAAAAAAGTTATGCTGTTTATTTTATTTTACCGCTAGTGAATAATTTAATTTTCTAAGAATATGTGACGCAAAATATTTCATGCAAAGGATTTCGGCTGAACAAGCTTGATTTTTAAAATAATTTTTGGCAATTATTCATTAAGCTACCTCAAAAATAAATTAAATTAATTAATTGATAAATTTCCAAAATAGAAAAATGATAATATTCGAGAAAAAACTCTTAAAAATTTTACAAATTTTGCTGACGATGAGAATTTTTAATTTTCAATTTACCTATTGTGTTAAAATATTTGAAAAATATCAAAAAAATGACATGAATTAAAAATCATGTAGTTAATGGAATTTTCTGTTATGGATTTAAACAAAAAAAATATATATTCATTAATAAGTTATTCTTTTTATTAATCTTTCATGTAATGTCCCTTAAATTGATTAAACCAAATATTTTTAATTACAAAAAAAATAAAAAAAGAATAAACAAAGGCAATTTAAGGTAAAAAACCTATTTTTAACATAATTTCGATTAGTTTTTATGCAATTAACCTTAAATATCAAATTAGAAAATTATATTTAAATTCATTTTGAATCATAAATTATAAAACACGGCTAGTTCATTAATTCGATTTTTAATTACCGAATTTTTAAACTTGAAAAAAAATGTCTAATCTTTTGAAAATAAAATAACTTCAAAGAATGAGAAGTTTCATTAATATAAAAAAGCAAGGGAAATAGTTTTAAAGAATAAAGTGAAAATTTTAATTTAATTGAATTGAACGAAAAGCATTCTTTAGCAATTAGAAAAAATAAAATGTTGTTTTTAAAATTTGAGTCACGTTTTATTTCATTTCATACCTGTAAAAAAATATTTAGAAATTAATAAAAAATTCAAAAAAAAACCTCCAACCAAAAAGAAGATTTTTTTAAAGGTTTTAACTACCTAAATCAAGGATAAAATTTTTAAAAATAATACTTTAATAATACACTACTTTAATTATTTCTTTTTAATTTTTAATTAAGGATGAAAAAGATTTGTCATAAAACGTTTTACTGCCCTATTTTTTTCCAAATTAAGTATGCTATTAAAAAAAGTAAATTTAATAATTAATTGACTTTTAAATTTTCAGATAACTATTCAAAAAACTGATAAAGTTAATTAAAAATTTAAATCTTAAATATATTGATGTGCAATTTATTCTAGATAAATAACGATCTTAATTTTAAAAAGCCTTTATTTTTATTTCAAATATTTGTTTTGAGAAAAATTTTATGAGAAACATACATATGATAATAAAATACCTAAATCAAATACAATTTGAAATTAGTAATAATTTTTAATTTGAATCGTTTAAGGTAATGAGAAACGATTTTTGTATCCTTTATTTTGTTTTTTTAATAATCTTTTCATGGAAAAAAAGTATAATTTATTTGATTGAGTATAGTTCAAGTCTAAAATTTCAAAATGTTTTTACTCAGTGGCGTTGTCAAGTCTCTAAAAAAATAAGAGAGGGGCTCAACTCTTTTAAATCAGTAGATTTTTGGAAATCTACGCAATCTCAATTATATAGAAAACATGACTAAGAATTGTTTGGAGGAAAAAATTTTACCTAAAAATTAGAATTTCGAATTTTTTCTAGAAAATCAATGTATTAGACCCTCTTTTTTCGTAATATTCATCAATCATATGTTGGAAGTGCTATTGAATTTAATAAAATTATTTGTACAATCAAGGACAAAGATGAATCGGTGAAGCTTCAAGGTGACCTTTATGCACTAAACGAATGATCTACTACCTAGCGACTGCTTTTTAATGTGAATAAGAACATTGATGCAGTTCAAGTAAGATGATAGCATGTATCTGGATGAGAGACTTTAAATAGGGGCTATGGAATTGAACCCGGGTCGCCTGCGTGAAAGGCATGAATCCTAACCACTAGACCATATGGGAATTGAATTTATTTATCTTTATCTTTAAAAAATTAATTAATTAAAAGCATTTGAATAGGTTATAGATGTTTTAAATTTTGAAGAATAAATTGAAAAAGATACTTAATGAAAGTATTTAAACATTATTTCTTGTTTTATTCGAACAACTTATTATGTTTAGTGCTTTGAAAACTTGATAAGTTTATTAAAAATAATTTAGGTAAGTGATTAAATTTTTTTATATTTAGATTTTATACCAAATTTAAGGGCTTATCTCACTAAGTTTAAATTCTATCTTGATTACACAATTAACAAAATTAAGCTATTAAATTTAATATTACGTCTCATTAATATTGGGCATCGTCGATATAAAATAGTCGTAAAGTTTTTACTAAATGAATTTGATAAATTTAGGAATTGACACCAGGGCAATTGTTACTATTAAAATTCTGATTTGACTAGGTCTTAATTTAATGTAAGTAAAAAAAAAAATTTAGATTAATTGTCTCTAAAAAATCTGTGAAGATTATTTAAGTAAAATTTATCCGAAACCCTTCAAAAATAAATCATTAAAGAATTTTAAAAATTCATAAAAATATAACTGACTTGAAAATTTCCTAATTGTTTCGAATTTCCTAATCTCTACAAAATGTACTTTGCTTGATCATATTGAAACTTAATTTCTGCTATACTCTGCAAATTTATCATGTTGCACTATGTTGCATTTACAGAACCAAGTTTAAACATTTAGAAAAAAAGTAACCCAATTTTTTCTACATTTTTTTCTGTTCTTTTTATCAATTTGTACTGAATATCACAGAATCATTAATTTTAACTCTTGAAATCTCTAATTGGGTAACGGAAAATATTTTAAATTTTATCTAAGAAGTCTTCGGAAAGTTCTCTTTCGTTAGCTGATTCAAATTATTATTTTTATTAAGTAGAAAAAATCAGACTTGTTTATAAGTCACAAGTCTTAAGTCAATTTTTCCATTTGCTAGTTTTTTTGCTTTGAAATTAGTCCTTTTTTAAATTCTTATCTAATTTATTTTTTCATTCTTATGGGCTTTTTTTTTAAATAATTAGTTTTTATTGATAAATATTTAAGATTTAATATTATGTGCCTTTTTTAATAAAATATTTAAATAAAAAAACTTTTTTTTTATATTTTATCTTATTTTCCGTATATTTGACCGAACTTTAAAAAAAAAATTTAACTCAAGTCATAACTTTGACTTAAAATTGTGACTTATAAACAAGTCTGGAAAAATTATAGAACATATCAATAATTTTTTTCTAAAAGCTTCAAATTGATTCCGTAAATTGTATGAGCCGAGACACTCAATGTATTAGCTGAGTCAACTTGTGTGAAATATTCAAAAAGTTCAGCCACTTTCATGAGTTTGAAATTAACATTGTAGAGCTTTTGCGTTTGTATTTAGGTGATTAGTTAATTTAATTTGAATGTAAATTTATAAACTCTTTTGATTCACAGTACCCCTCAAACTTTTCTTTAAAAGTCGTCTTTCAAATTTGAAGTGGCTCCAAATTGGAATAATCAAATGTCAAAAAAAGCTATGTTCTGGTCAAAAAGTGCTCGAAAATGCGAAGAACAGTCACTGCATTGAAGCTTTTCATTGTTTTAAAGCTTATTATATAAAACTATGCTTTGTTAAGTTTAATTTTGCTTGAAAATTTAAAAAAAATCTAAAATTATAATTTAAATTATAATATTTGTGTGTTATTGTAGTAAAATTGATTAGACTATTGTAAAAATTGGAGAGATCCCTAAGCATGAAGTCAAATAAAGGAAACAAGCTTGGTACTTTGTTCAAGTCATCGTCTTCGTCGCGGTTTCAACGGCAGCACAAACCAGCCGAGCTGTACCGGACCGACTTTATCACTGCCATGAAGCTGCCAGACACAGAATCTCTAGACGAAGACAACTACTGGATTATCAGGGATCCGTGGCGGCTCGACTGGGAAAAAGGTGTCCAAGTGCCCGTCAAGCCCGAAAGCCTAAATATTCCCAACTATTCGCATTTTGCCGACCAATTCGAACAAGCCCTAGTGGACACATCTAACCATGTAGCAAAGCCATGCGTAAAACTGCCCAAAAAGTACTTGTGTCCGGCCAATGACAAAAATTACAAGAGCCAGATGCACGAGGCCTACATCACCCATGGCCTGTACACCAGTGACAGCATCAAAGACCGCATGACTTCCAACCTGTCAATTTGCAAGTACGACTGCGACCAAATGGACGTCAATTGGCTGAACAGGGTCAATCTGGAGATGGAGTTGGCGGGCCAGGTCAAAATAAACCGCATCACTTTCGAGAGACTGATCGAAAATTTTGAACTACAATCTCATCACGGTCTGAAAACGGCCATTGAAAAACTTCAAAGCTACAGCATTGAATACGACGAGGACATTGTGTGCGATGTGTGCCACTCGCCAGACTCCGAGGACAACAACGAAATGGTCTTTTGTGACGGATGCAACATGTGCGTGCACCAGGCTTGCTATGGAATAGAAAAAATACCCAAAGGCAACTGGCTGTGTGCGCCGTGCACATACGGAGGCTCCCAGTTCAGGCCCGAGTGCGTCCTTTGTCCAAATACTAATGGAGCTATGAAGGCGAGCAAAAATTGTCGCCATTGGGCACATGTGAGCTGCGCTCTTTGGATACCGGAGACCGGCTTCGGCAATCCGGACAAAATGGAGCCGATTGTGAACCTGGGCCAGATTGCGGCCTACCGGTGGCAGCTGGTGTGCTCGCTGTGCAAGGAAAAGCGCGGATGCTGCATCCAGTGTTCGGAAAAAAAGTGCCATTTGGCTTTTCATGTGACATGTGCGTTCAAGCACAATTTGAGCATGCAGACAATTGCTGGCAAGGAAAACGAAGATGATGTTGAGTTCAGGTCGTACTGCTTGAAGCATACCAAGTGGCGCCAAGAGAACAAGACAAGACATGAAGAGGAAGCGGAGGAGAACGAAAGCTGCGAGAGTCAGAGCAGCGAGGAAATAGTCAGCAATGCTTCAAATGAATCATTGGACATTGGTCAGGAAAAGTTTTTGCAAAAGTTGTCCAGAATGAGCGAAAATGAGCGCAAAATAGAAATAATCAAACAAATACAAAGCTTAAATTTTGAATTCTACAAAAATGTGGACTTGGATTTGACCAAAAAGCTGCTCTCGGTCAACAACCAGCTGCATCTGCAGCTGGTGTTCAACTATTGGAAGCTGAAGAGACGGTTCAATGCGTCGACCATATCCGAGCCGAACAATCAGCTCATACCGGTGCAGAACAAGCCGCTGATGATGCACAGAAACGAGCAGGATTTGATAAATAGGAACGAAAGAAAGCTGATCTCCCAGGTGAAAATGTTCATAAACTTGAGACAAGACTTGGAAAGAGTCAGAAACTTGAGCTATATGGTGGTCAAGCGAGAAAAGTATAAAAAGCAATATTTTCAGCTGAATCAGGCTTTGTTTCACAGGCAAGTCGAGTACTTGAGCAAGTATTCGACTCAGGTGAGTGATACTAGAGCGGGCAGGGTCAAAGACATCCTTCAGCTTAAGAACGAAAGCTCGATTTATGACTATCCTGAGCATTGGCTAAATGACGCCAAGAAAAAGGGACACAGTGCCAAGAGTTTGTCCCAAAAGTTGACCACCAACATTAAGAAAAAGTATTCCAAGATCAAGAAGAAAAAAGTGAGCAAAAAAAGTCAAAATTTAGAAAATCAAAAAAGATCGAGTCCACGACGAAGCTCCCGTCGATTGAAGTTTCAGTAGATGGGACATTGACGTTGGTTGCCGGTGTAGTTTTTTTTGTTGATTTTTTTGCATTTAAAAATTTGTTTGAAGGCATATAATTCGAGTGACAAAAAGACTAAAGTTATAGCAATTAAGAAGACATAAACTGACGCAAAAATTTTACTTTTGTGACAAAGAAAGATGTAAGGCGGATTAATGAATGATAAAACAAGTAAACTTTTGAATAGTTTATTCAATAATTTATTTATTTGTTTTTCTGTACCGAATTAAAAAAAAATAAAAATAAATTAAAAAAAAAAGATAAAATAAAAGAAATTTAAGAAAAGATAAATATAAATGTAATAAATGATATATTTTTTTTTATAAAATAATTGTTGAGCTCTAACAATTTATATAAGTAGTGTAATAACTAAAATATATCTTTCTAGCACTGAGAATGGAATCATTATTTATGTTATCGTTTTTATTGATAATACGTAAATATCTATAATAACGTTACTATACGTTAATTTTGAAATAAATAAAATTATCAATTTTTCCTTTGTTTTTTTTGTTTTTTCTATTTTTCTCGTAATTAACTGAAATTAAAAAGATAAGTATAGTTATAATCTGAAATAAATGAAATAAAGCATAAATATTGATAAAAAGTTTATTTATTGGAACAAATTGTATTTGGTCCATGACATCTAGAATTACACAAGAGGTTCGATTTTCTACAACCACATCGATCTGTAATACATTGAGATGTACAATTGCATCTTACCATTCCTTGACCACCACCAATTGACATTTCATTGATTATTTTGTCTAATTTTTTTTGCATAATTTTAATTAAGAAATATTTATATCAAAATTTCCTGAAAAGTAAATTTAGTTTTTAACTATAGCAAGTATTTTTTTTTATATTTACGGTTGCATCAGTAAATATCAAAACTTACTTGGTAAAATTTGATAATAAGAAAAAATGAATATTTTTTCAAGATTTACTAATTGATCAGTTTATTTTGATATTCACGTTTTATCAAAATTTACTATTACATTTAAACCCATGAGTTCGTGTCAAGAGCACGGGCTTATAATTAAGAAAAGATGTGAGCTATTATATTAATGTTTAAATCAGCATCTAGAAGCGTCTATCTTCTGAGATACGTGATAAATATATTAATTCTTACTTATCATTGCGCATCAGTTGAGAAGCTGATGATCAAGTGATACGTAGGATGTATTACAAAGACACAACATAGGGTCAACGAAATGTCCAGTTTAGGACTTAAGACAAAAAGGTATCAACAAAAAGGAAACTTGACTCAAAAATGCTCGATAGCCAGAAAAACAAAAATCTCTGGAGAGGGAAAAATTGGACAATAGTGAACTTTATATAGAACAAGACATGACAAGACGAAATTGAATTAAACCATGAATTTGAACCAATTGATAATGATCAGAATGTAAGGAAAACTTATCAAAATAAAAGCCAGATTCCAACAAAATCAATTATTGAAATTTTGGACCCCAAACAGATTCTTAAATTATTTAAACTCCTAATTTGGTGAACAATCTGCGAAATATTTCTGCACAAAAAACCAAATCAAAATAATCTGTCCCCAGGAGGACGATTCAAATGAAGAAAAATTTAGAATTAGAAATTGAAGACATAAATCTTTATTAAAAGAGCAGATCTATTAAAAACGCCTGAAATACTCTTCTTAACATAAAAGATAAAACTGGTTCAAAAAATTTAAAACCAATACTTTAAGACAAAATTTAAATTTAAATATTTTTTTAACGGAATAAAGCTAAACTTAGAAATATATATAAATAAAGGATGCGTAGCAAATTTAGCAATATCAGGAATGTAGTTTAAAAAAAAATTTTCGTTTGAGTCATTTTTATCTGAACTTCTTCTCATTAAGATAAACTTTGGAAAAAAAATCAAATTTTAGTCTATTTAGCCCACAAAACATGTTACTTAACTATGAGTTATTCGAAAGATAAGTAGAGAGCGTAAAAATTACATCATTGGAGAAAACCTAAAGAGGTATTTTTTTAAAGTAAATTTTATAGTTATTAAATATTTTAAAAGTTTTTTTAGAAATTTTTTTAAGTTCTTTTCAAAGTAATAATAGTATTTTAGATTTTTAAAAATATCATTCAGCAGCAATAATAATAATAATAATAATAATGAGCTACGGTTGTTTGTCCCACCAAACGAAAACCCATATAGGGAACGCTATAGTAGCTTTCAGACAGTGCTGAATATTCCTCTAACTATCGCGACGTATTGATTTCGTCAACCATTTTCTTAAACAAATTCTTTGAACTTGCTTTGACTACTTCAGGAGGCAGTCTGTTCCAGTTGTCTACTACTCTGTTAAGAATGCAATGCTCACGTTGTTTGATTCTCGTCAGTTGTTTGGACATTCTGTGTTGGTACCCACGTATACTCCCCGCTGGACTAGAACAGCTCAACGAATCGCAAAGTTTGTTTGGGTTGTGCCAGTTCACTTGAGTTAAACCACTAACTATCTTGAAATATTCGACAAGATCTCCTCTCTCTCTTCTCTTGCTCAGGGTAGAAAGTCTCAAGTTCTCTAATCTTTGCTCATATGATAGATGCTTAAGTGACTTGACCAATTTTGTTGCTCTTATTTGTACCTTCTCGAGAACTAAAATGTCCTTCTTCGTGTACGGACACCAAGCAGCGACAGCATACTCGAGATGAGGTCTAACAAATGTCACGTAAAGCTTCCTGAACGTACCAATTGACCATGACTTGAACGCTTTAGATAATTGTCCCAGTACCATATTAGCTCTTTTGGCCGCTACCATAACTTGCATACTCCATTTCAGATTTGAACTGATTATTATACCTAAATCGCGTTCATTTTCTGTCTTACACATATCTAGTCCATTCATTTTCAAATTAATATCAAAGTACTTGTTGTTGATGTGCAAAACTTGAGATTTTTTACCAGAAATAATAATTAACTGCTAATAAAATTAAATTATCACTCATTTACACATTATTAATTTTATGGCTTATAATTTTTCATTTAAGAAATTAATGTAAAATAATAATTAATTTATTGAATGGAATATGTTATTATTTTTTTAGTTATTTTTTGCATGAGGTAAAGCAGTAAAAATTTCCAAAAGACAGTTTTAGATTTTTCACCAAACATCCTCTATTTTGAAATTTCCAAAAAGTATTTTTGGATTAAAGGAGTTATCGAGAGTGAGATTAATTTGAATCGAAAAAATTAAATAAAAAAAAGATTTTATTAAATCATCAGAATGATAAAAAAATTTTCTATCAAAATTCGCTAAAAATCATTCAAGTTTTATAAACAAAAAAAATATCAATCATTTATCAATAAATTTGTCAAATTCGAAACTCCACTTGAATTGGCAGCAGCTGAGTTTTTCTTCAAAATTTGCCTGTAAGAAGTTCGTAGCAAAGCATAAGGAAAACAAGACTCAAGCAGATCATAGGACAAAAAAGGCGATGACTGAACAATTTGATCCAAAATTATATAAACCGAATCTCGATTTAGCTGTTCCTTTTGTGACAATGGTCCATTTTGTCCACTTGAGCTATTACCTGACTCAGAATCATGAGCTAACTTAAGCAATGCTGACGAAGCCAACTAAAGAATAAAAATTTAAATTATTTTTATTGATAATAATATAATTATTTACCGCTAAAAATTCAGTCAGTCTACACTGAACATTTCTTTGACATTCAGCTCCCATGTCATAAAACAAACAACCAGCAAGAGTATTAATAGCCATCGCAATGCAATGTGAATTATTTGCATGCGCTTGTAGTTCTGCTTTATACTGGGACGAGTCGTATTTGGAAAGACGTGAAATTGACACAGCCAATAAAACCATCATCAAACACGAAACAGTATATTCATCTTCTGGACATGTTTCTGTGTAAAAAAAATTATATTTCTTTAAAGTTCGAAAAAAAAGAGTATAAATTAATTCAAAATATTCATAAATTAATCATATAAAATAACAATTTGTTTTTATTAATGTTTTTAAAAAGGAATAAAGAAAAAAAACTTCATTCTTTCCTAATTTTATTCATTTAATTAAAATTTATTTAAATTAAAAAATATATTTATATCAAAATTTATTTAAGATTTAATCTTTGATGTAATGAAAGACCGGTGTTAAAACATTGACCGCTAACACCGGTGCTAAAAAACAGCTTTAAATGTTAAACACCTTTTCGTTTTTTTAAAAGTGAATTTGCACATCTAACAAATTATTCTAAATCTAGATTTAGAACCAAAAAATTACGATTCATTAGTTTAAGTTTTCTTAGTTTATTTTGGACTACAAACTAACACAAATAAAGTGTTATTTTTTTAAAATAGTGCATTTTTCAGACAATTTTTTTTTTTTATTAAAGTAAAAAATTAAAAAACTTAAAAATAGATGATAACGGTGTTAAATAAACTAAGATAAATAAACATTCGAATATTTTTATTCAAAATTAATAAATTACTTTGTGATCGAGAGATCAATATTGAAATTTTTAACATTCAAGCTTTCAATTTACAATAACATTTAATTAAATTGTATAGATTTAGTTTCAAAATTTGAATTATTTAATTTTATTAAATAATTCAAATTATTTAATTTTAATAATTTTAATAATTTTATTTAATAATTCATTTATTTCATTTCCATATTGTATTAAATACCTTGTTAAATTTTTTCAAATAAGAATGTAATCAATGACTTATTTTTTATAAATTGAACATTTTTTATACAGAATTTTTAAAAAAAATTAAATAAATGAAGTGTTAATCAGTCTCTTGAAGCATGGACACTAGCCTGTTGATCAACCTTTTAATTATTATAGACTCTGCAACGACTCAAAATATTTTTTAATACCAAAATAAACAATTGGCTTATTAAATATGCTTTGGTTTACTTTAAAAAATCTGAAATGGCGTCTCCTTAAATTGAAAGTGTAATACATATTCTTAAAATAGAATTAAGACATTTTTTTACCAAATTTAACAATTAAAATTTTTCAAAATTTTACTATTTTAATACCAATATTTCATATTATATTAAAAAAATTTTAAGAAAAATAATAAAAGCCCGATTTTAACTCTAAATTAGAAAAAAATTAAATTACTTGAATTAGGAGTCTTAATTATCTGGTAAAGTCCGGTGTCTATAATTGTTTGAAAACCACACGAAGCACTCATTTCGTTGATTAATAACTCGAATTTTTGGTCACTAAAATTTTTAGAAAACTCTTCAGCTGATAGCATTAAGTAGGGTAGTCGTTTATCCAGCACCTCATGAAGACACTCTGTCAATAAACTCTTAAATGCCAGGTAGATACCTATGTTTAGTAAACTGACCAAGGCCAAGTCAACATCTTTAAAAAAGAATGAAAAATTATTAAAATTTTAAATAAATTTTGAGAAGTGTTGAGTAAATATCAGCTTTTTTTTCAAACAACCAGTATTAAACTCAAAAATGATGAGTTAATCAATTTTTTCAATAAAAATGATTTTTTTTGATATTTTTTTAAGTTTATTTTAGATTCCGTTTTATTTAAAGTAAATAATATGAAAAAATTGAATAATAATTATCGAAATTAAAAGAAAATTAAAAATATTAGCATTTAAATTATTAGAAGTGGCTCTCTTTTTGTTTTAAACTTAATTACTTTATTCTTATTTTAAAATTTTTTTTTACATCGCCTTTAAGGCGTCCATTGAATAAATAAATAAAATAGAAAAAAAGAAGCTATACAAGAAAGCGTTGTTGCTTTTCTTATTTTATTCAATAACTGCTAATCTATATATTGGTGACTGTATACTGATCATTTATTTTCAAAAATTCTGATTAATATATCCAAGCCAATTTTTTAGCTCACAGCTTGATTAGAAAAAAGCGTTTACTTCAAAGCTAAATGCTTTACCTTTCAAGAAAATAACTCTAGGATCTTTTTGTAAATTCTTTTTAAATTCTTGAATGTAATTCATATAAAAATCAATACCTGCCACTATAGGTCGGATATTATTTGAATTGAAAATTTATTTAAGATAGTTACTTTCAAGTCTTTTGTAAAGTTCTCTCATCATATCAGGTCGATCAAAATTAATTCTTAGTGATTGAAGAATTTCTTTGTTTTGGGACACAATGGCCTTGAGCTTAATCAAATTTTCGTAAATAAGACCATTGACTTGTTCGATCATGTACTTGGAACCGACTACACCAATTATTTCACACAATGCGCTCAGCTCATTGTAATTTATGTAATTTTCGTGCTGGATTTGATCAAGATGGCTTTGGTCTGATTTTCCCGCAGAAAGAAAACTTTTTTGAGAAGGCAAATAAATGACATGATTTCGTTCTATATTTCTTAGAAGTTTGTCAATATAAAGATCACAGTAGTGTCTGGTTAGTGTAGAATTGCCATTTGAATCAATCAATTGAGATTGCTGTCCAAGAACATTATTGAAAGCTTTGGTAATGTCGATATGGACTAGAAAATTGTATATTAGAATTGTTAGTATCTAAGTAAGCAATAATTTACCGTAGTTTTCGATTGTAAGCATTATCTTCATGTATGATTCGATTATATTTAGCATTTCGGTTGGTCTTAAATACACTCTTATTTTTTCATTCTTTTCGCTTACTTCAACAAAACATTTTTGAACCAAAACTCTATTTTAAAATTAATTTTAAATACAATTTCAAATTATAAAAAAATTATTTTATAATTAACCAAAATAAGAGAACAGCTATTTATGTCAAAAAAGTAAATTTAAATATTTTTTTTTAAATAACTACTAAATCAAGTCCGCTTTGGTTATGATTTAAAATTTGGTTAGATAGGCCTGCCTTTGGTGAATGAGGATTTTATAAAATTCAGTAGGAAAGAAAAGAACAAAATGATAAAAAATCTAATGACTTTTTTTTCTTAGTAGTTGATGCAACTATGCATGTTCCGAAATGATTCATAATAGAACTAATTTTGAATTTATATAAAAAAGTTAACAAATTTTTCATCGTTTTGTTCTGTTTTTTTTGTATAGAATTTCACAAAATCTGTTGGATACTAATGAACATTCTTAAAAATAAATAATATTTTTAACTTAATGTTTATTCTTTTATTAAAAATCGAACAAACTTTGAAAGGAACACAGTTAAATTTTAATTTTTTTTATTAGAATTAATATCTGTGTTTTTTTAAATCTTTCGTTTTTTTAAAGAAAAAAAATATTTTTTTTTACTTTAATTATTAGTCCCTGGTCTATTTTTTTAAAAGTCCATGGAGCAGCTTGAAAGGCTTGGCTGTAAAATAAATTTTTCGAATTTTGCAAATAATTTTTTTTAATTTTCTGGTCATAATGCTAATTTCAAAAAATTTCCTGGTCTGAAATCATTTTTTAACTTTTTAATTATTCTCCATAATTTTCTATTTTAAATAGAACATTTTTATTTATTTCATGATAAACAATTAAGTTCCAAATCAAAGCTTAAATTTTTTCAAATTTTCGTGAAAATCCTTTCATTTCAAAGAAATTTTTTTATATTTGGTATATTAATGATAATTAACAATAAATGCTATTAAAATTTGTACTCACTTATTAAAAAGACTTTCTAATTTGGTGTACAAGTATTCTTTTGGGAAGAAAGTAAATTCCCAAATAGTTATTGAATGAGTGTAATTGAGAGCAAAACACCATTCTGCTAGTGCCATATTCATTTTATCCAAACTAAAACAAAAAAATTGAGATCAATTTTGGAAAAATAAATTTCAAACTGAATTTACAAGTTCATTTCTTCCCTATTGAATCTGATGCTTTCGCTTCCTGGTTTAACCAAATTGTTCTGCTGCTGTTGACTCTGCTTTTTGTTGTCTTTTCGATGTTTTTTCTTCAAATGATCGAGCAAAAATGGAAGGGATTGCATCGGTTCAAGCTGTAAATTAAGCTCACAATGTCTGTCACATATTTGTGCAATTATGTCCTTAGTTTCCCTGGCCATATCATCGATCACCTTGCTTGCAAAATCGATGCTTTTGCGGCCAATAAATTGCCTCTGAATGGGGAAAAAGGAAATGAAAACAATTGATTTAATTGAATAAGAAAAATACTTCTTCTGGACACAATTCATGGGTGCATGACATAAAATGAGAGCACATGAGTGGAAAAGCGATGGAATATCTCAATTGAGAGGGATATTCGAAGCAAATATGGAAATTTTCGAAGAATAAGTTCGGATAAAAGCAGAACAAAGAAAGATCCGATGTTTCAAACAAAACTTCATCAATGAAATCAACAAGTTTCGAATGGAAAGAAATTGTGTTCATGGTTTTGGCAAGTGCCGAACTTTTGGTAAGGCAAAATGTAGGCCTTATTACACTTGTATAAGTTTGGAACCTAAACCAATCTAATCTTAATGGTCTCAAGTTAATTGACTCATTGTTTTCAATTTGTTTTACATTTAAAGCAGACACTGTGCTGTGGAATGAACTTAGCAAAATAGCTTCATCTTCCGGAAGAACATTCAAGACTTGTTCCATGTGCAAGTTCAGTGAACACGAGTCCGCACCACTCAAATACTCCACATAATATCGCTCAATTACTTGAAAATATTTACGAGCCAAAGCTAATTTAAAAAATTTTGATGTAAATTTTTATTAAAATTTTTTAAATTTACTTCTTAATTCTTCAATTAAAAAAAGAAGTTCTGGAAGAGATTTGTCCATCCAGTCTTCTTTAGCCATTCCTTTTGTCAGTTTATTTGGCTTGGTTGGGTCAAACCAATGCAAGTACTGGTGTCTGAGTAACCAGTGGATTTCATCGCGAGCCATTGATAAACCCATAAAAAGATACAAAGCTTTGGGTCCAAGCAAACCAGGCTGATCGGTAAATAAAAGTGACATTTCTCTAAGTGACGAGCGCAAAAATTGACGTTTTTCTCTATGTATGTAGCGTCTTAAATAAAAATTAAATTTTTTAAGATTTTTTTCGATTTATTTTAAAATTTGAATTTACGCGTTCTGAAATGAAGTAAGCTGAGTGTCTTTGACTATTTCGGCAAGTTTTTTTGCACTAGAACTGAAATTTAAATAAATTTATTATTTTTATATTATCAATCAAGTGAATATATTTTTGTAATTTCTTTTACTTTTTAACAAGTTCTAAAAATTTAAGCAAAAATTCATGAGAGAGGATAGTATCGTCTCTGTACAGAACATGAACATGACCGTTCAATAAAACGCTTCGGAACATTTCGAGACATTCTTGATGCTGCATATAGCCGATACAAAGTGGAGTTGTCACTAAAAAAGAATGCTAAAATTTAAATATAAATTTAAAAATATAATTATAGAGTTCAAATATTAAAAATTTAAGATTTCAAAATTTAAAATCAATAATAGAATATTTTTCTCTAGAATTTAAAAGTTTTTTACCAATAAATTAACCACATTTTTGGGGATATCAGGCTTTTTTGTAGAACAATTCAAGCCCAGCACACGTGATCTATTTACTGACAATACCTTTGGCTAAGTTCTAGGTTAAGTATGTACTGTGTAAAGAATTTTCATAGCAGTCTTCTAAGTAGGAATTATCTGCAATATTTTTTTTTTGCAAAAGTTAATTCTCATTATTATTTAGTTAAACTTTACTTAATTTTTAAATAAAATAAAGTTACATCTAAAAGGAAACACAATTTAATTTTATCAAATAAATAGAAAAAATTGAATAATTTAATAGTTTGTTTAGCTATTTACTGGCAAATAAAAAAATGAATATGCGTCTTGGATCATAAGATCAATTAAGTGTCTGCGTGATCCTTATTGATTGTTCATAAATTAATATAACTTTTTTTGAGTAAAATTAAAATTTCAATTAAGTCTAAAATATATTTCCATTTTTAATTTATTATCAATTGAATATATTTAAAGAAATAACAAAAAATTGAAAAAAGAGCTAAAGAATTAATTAACATTTAACTTTTATGAGTAAATTTAATGTGAAAAGTTTTTATATTTTTGTTCAATATTTAAACCAAATTTATTATTTAAAATTTTTTAAAAAATAAATACTTACATACAACCCATCTTTCTATTTGGTCAAATGACAAAATATCACAGTTAATCTAAAAAAAAAGATTTAATTTAAAAAAAATAAAAAAGCTTAAAAAATTTAAACATGCCGTGTCAGTAAAAGGAGGCTGAAGCATTAGATTCGGACAAGCAGACAAGTTAAGCATTAAATTACGTCTCATTTCTTCAGCAGTTACATTTTTTTGCTTGTATATTGGAACCAATGACTGCAGACATTCATAAATGAGTTTAGAGTGGGGCACAAAATCCTCGGCTAGTTTTTTCATTGGCATCTCGTAATCAACTATCATTTGACCCAATCTTGGAAAGCTCGGATCCCTAGATTTTAAATTTTTAGCTTAAATATAATAAGACTAACTTTGAGTACCCTTGTCCATTTATCATCTCATGAGCTATTGTGTACAAACCGAGTACGGTCTTCCTATCATCGACTTTAGATAACAAAATCATCAGAGACACATACGTGGCTATTAAATCTAAGTAATTCTTGGACAAGTCATAGTTAATTGACTTGAAGTTTTAAAGTTAAAATTTAATTTTTTTGGTTAAAGGGAAAAGTTTTACAATATCAAAGTGAATTTGACAGGCATCAATAGTGGTCAATAAGTCGTTGACATGATCTTTAAAATCAAGTAAATCAACAAAAGTATGGTAATAGAGCGAAAGTGATTTTAATATGTCATTTTTAAATTGTCCAAGATTAGCATATTGATTCTAAAATGAATTTCTTTATAAGTTATAAGGTATTTAAGAATTAAAAATATTTAACTGACTAGTGAGCCTTTTTCAAAATTTGGAAATCGCTTCACAATCTGTTTAAATGTTTGTTCTAAACTTTTTTCCAAGAGAAATGCTGGTTTTGACGCAGGATCTTTATCTACACAAGCCTTTTTTATATTTGATATCCGAGTCAGCATTCCAACCCCTCTGTCATTTAAAATTGTCAGCTTTTCAGCTATTTTTTGCTGACTTGATACGATACTATGGTTTAACATCATTTTAAAAAAATATTTTTATCTGTTTAATGATTATTAATGTCAGTTTATATGGCTTTAATGAACGGGTTCAACATTCTAAATGATTAATTTTTACAAACTTAAAATTTGGATAGAATTTCTTTTCTAACTTAACATTTGTTTGAATTTTACAGTTTTAATACTAGATAGAAAAAAAATTAAATAAAATTATTTTGAAAACAAATAGAGATTAAAACACATAAAAAAATGTAATTCACTCATAAAAACAAAACTGTTTTTGATAATGATGACTGAAAAAAATGCATATCAAAATTTAAGAAAAAAAAGTTACAAATATTAAAATTTTTGTATCACAAGTTTTAATAAAATTTTTTTTCATTGAGAATGAATTTTGAGTTTTAAAGCAATTCCATTGACGAATATTACTAATTATCAGCTTATGAAAGTTTTTAGAATATTCTCTTTATTGATTATCAATTTTATTCGCATAAATTCTTTGCATACCTCTAAAATAAAAAATTTCCATCTAATAAATTAAAAATATGCTATTTTTAAAATCAATTAATTAGTTAAATTTGATTTATTAAACGCTCATTCTTTGTGTTAAATTTTCCCAAAGATTTATTGATAAATCATTTCAAGATAATCTTTTTATTTTTTAAAATTAAAAAATAATCTTCTTAAATTTTGAATTAAATATTCAGTAAAGATGAATCATATTAATATTATTATTTATAAAATTATTTATTGTTCTCGAATACTTAATAAATGCTTCAAAATTTAATTCTAGAATACATCTTTATGTATTGTTTTAAGGGAATTGTTTTTAAAGAGTACTTTTTTTTTTATCGAATACATTATTTTTCCCAGAATACATATAGGGAGCATATTGGGAATTTTTTGTATTTTAACCGGATATATTTTTAAGTCAGTACATAGATGTTAATTTTAGTAGATATTTTTTTAGATAAATTTAAAATCAAGAAAAAAGAACATTGTAAAAAATTGTTAGCTCAACCTTTTTTTGAGCAAGAGCTACACTTGTGAAATTTCTTTTCGACAAGTTTTATAGCTTTTTATTTCATTTCTTGACCGCTTATTTTCGCTGATTGAACTTCTATTTTATTTTCAACATCAGTGTCAGTATTTTCAAATGACAATAATGTCACTTGATAATAACCAAAGTCGTTCAACTCCTGTATTGTTATTGACTGATGAGGCCTCAGACGTTTTTTTAACAAATTAACATTTTGATGCAAGAACCCATGTGATATTACTACTGTAATTTCTGTTCTGAATAATGGACCTTTTAATTTTATATTGCTAATTTATTTTTAAATTTTTTAGTTTAAATTTCGAAATGTCAAGAAAAGTTTTTTAAAATATTCTTCTAAATATCAAAGGAGTTTTTACAAGTGAGCTATTGATGATATTTACCGAAAAGAATGATATTAAAAAAAATTACATATGGCTTAAAAATATGTTGATGTGTGGGATTTTTAATGGTTCTATTGAATTTAATATCTAAATTTAAAGAAAGTTAATGTTATTTAAAAAATCAAATACATAAAGCTTAAAATTAGACAATAAAAAATAATTGAAGAAATTTGTGGTTTAACATGAAGTTAATTAAGAATTTAATTAGTTTGTTCATGATTGCTAATGTAATCAAGCTATATCAATCAACGATTCAGAATAAACACTGGCTCGTCTCATGTCTATCTTGTTCTAGCCATTTTAATTTTTGCTTTAACTGCTACGGTATTCCCCAATGTACCGAATGCTTAACAAGTATAAGACCAGAATGTTCATATTGTATCAATGATATTTACCAGGATGATAAACTTGAGATAATTGATGGTAAAAAATATCTTATTTGTGATAAATCGAGAGGTTTTCACTCAAAAGTATGCCATTTATTTTGCAGAGGAATGTATTATGACACTGGAAGTTGCCAAAGATTAAAAAATAAACCAGTTTGTAGATGCAAGAATTCAAAGTTAGCGCTTATTTTTTAAAATTTTTTATAAGGATAGAACAATAAATTAAAGCCGAATTTTATTTTCATAACTTCCAAAAAAAGATTAAAGATCTTTGATTTTGACTGACCAAATTTAAATTTAGTAACAACTCACATAAAACTTTGCCACAAACGACTGCAATTTTAGCAAATTCCACAATAAATTTAGCCACCAACACCATACCAACAACATCAGTCTCGTCTACTACACTTAAAACCAAAGCCATACCAACAACATCAGTCTCGTCTACTACACTTAAAACCAAAGCCATACCAACAACATCAGTCTCGTCTACTACACTTAAAACCAAAGCCATACCAACAACATCAGTTTCGTCTACTACACTTAAAACCAAAGCCATACCAACAACATCAGTTTCGTCTACTACACCATCTGTGCCTATTACGACTTCATTACAATCGTAAAGTTTATTTTATCACTTGTTTGGTATCGGATTTTTCTAATGAGATATTCTGTTTGAAGAAAAATTTATTAATTTTTTTGAAATGACTTTTTTAATCAAAACGTCCAGACTTTCTTAGGTTGACGATGACCATAAAATCAAAAATTTTCATTCTCACTAACGACTAGTAATTGCTAGATTTATTTTTGAAATGAGATAATTTAAAATTAAATTTTATGATTTAGTTTTTTAATTTATTTAGATAGTTTACATCTTCACATGCTTAATTCATTATATAGAAATAACTATCGTGTTAATACATTCTAGCACCTAGAGCACCAACTTTTTTTACATTTTATTATTTCCAATGTGACTCTTTTTATTTATCAATCAAAAAAAACTTTGAAATTGAAATGCTACTAAAAATTTTCTAAAATAATTAAAAAAACCCTGAATTGTGAGAAAAAAATTTAGGTTTTAATTAAGTTATAGTGCTGGCAATCGATTATCATTACTCGATTTAATAATCGACTAAAAAAATTAATCGATTTATGTTTTTTATCAATCGATTGGAGTCGATTACCAACACTATGAAATTAAGATACTCTAAATTAGTGTTGGATGCGGACAGAGCATACAGGTCAAATTAACGAGCGGTTGTTGGCCCGTTTAATGACTAAAGACCTCCCGTTTAAATTTAAACGGAAGGTCTTTGAAACCGTCCCAATTTTGACGGAGGGACATTGACCCGTTTAATAACCGTTTAGATTTAAATAATTTATTCAAAATAAATTTTTAAATATTATTTAAAAAACCTTATATCTAGTGACTTTGACTTTAACTAGGCCGCAACAATAACTACCTAGAACGGCAGATATTCAAAAAATAAATTTGATTTAAAATAAAAAATAATTATCAAGTCCGTTTTTTGAGAAATATTTAAAACTTTATTTCTTATTAATAATTTAAGAAAAGTCTTTTTATTAAATTCAAAACCCGCCCGCCAAAATTGGGACAGTTAATATGATCACGGTTTTGAAAAATTTTAGCCCGTTTACTGTCCACTTGCACGGATACCAACACTACTCTAAATCAGCTTTTTTTTTATAGAATTTGATTTTTAATTTTCAAACTACTCTTTTGCTATTAATTTAAAGCTATCTTCTCAAGTTATTGACAAAGAAATTTGTTTTTTTTGCTAAAAATACTTTTTTACATTTTTGTGTAATTTTGTGAGCTCCTAAGAAAAAGTTTTTCTCTTTAAACTTCTTTTTAACTTTTAAATTCTATTATTTTCAATATTTTTTTTTAAATTCTTCATTATTAATACAACAACTTTATTTCAAAAGCCGAGAATGAGCCTCAAGGCTCCTGAGAAAAGTATACAAAAGAAAAAGGGTGAAGATTAAAAACAAACAAAAAGAGATCAAAATACATAAAAGATTCACGCATAAAATAAATAAATTGAATAGTGAAAATCAGTTTATTTATTTTTTTAAATAAAAAAAAAAGCTAAATAGAAATATTAAGTCAATAATTTAAAAAAAGTATTCTTCTTTTTTCATTAAAATTTTCTCTTGGAAAAAAGTCTAGAACAAACATTTTGACTGATTAAGTTCTATGCCTTATTTTTCTGTTTCACTTTTTTTATTTATTGTATTTTGATACAGAAAAGTACACAAAAGGAACGTGGACAGACCTTTAGTGCTAGTTATTTAATATTTTTAATTAATTAATATTAATATTCGGAATCTTTATTCATTTTTTAATCTGTTGCCAAAAAAAAATTTATTTCATCAAAGGTTGCTTAAATTAACCTTTTAGATGCAAAAAATTTAATTCAATTGTAAAGCTCTTGAACAATCAAAAGAAAGAAATAAATTCACTGATAGTTCTCTCAAATGGTGATTTAGTCACAGCCTCTGCAGATAGTACTATTCAAGTTTGGGAACCCTCTTCTTACAGTCTAAAAAGAAAATTATCATATACTTATGGATTTTGGAGTTTGTTGGAGTTAACTAATAATACTTTCGCAAGTGGTTCTTTAAGTGGAGAGATTCTCATTTGGAATACTTCAAATTGGGATGTTCAGTACAAATGGGCTGCTCATGGTGGAGGCGTAGAGTTTTTGATTAAATGGAATAACAGATATTTAATAAGTTGCTCTCAAGATAGATCAATTAAGATTTGGAATCCAACTACGTTTAGTTTGATCAAAACATTAGAAAAGCACTTAGATCATGTAAATGGTTTGTTGGAGCTTAAAAATGGTGATTTAGCAAGTTGTTCAGATGACAAAACAATAATTATTTGGAAAAAAGATGATTTCTCTGTCATTCGAACCCTTAGAGACCATTCTGGCAAAGTGGACTCTTTGGCTTTACTAAAAAATGATGATCTAATTAGTTGTGATAGAGAAGGTTTAATTTTAATCTGGGATAAAAATAATTTTTCAATTAAACATTCGATCCGAGTCGATTCGGGAGTATATTCTCTATTAGTTTTGTCAAATGGAATGGTTATTACTGGCCTTTGGGATGGAACAAATAAAATTTTGAATTCAAGTGATTGGAGGTCGATTAAATCTTTTGGAAACAAAACAAAGCTTTCGCAAAGATTTGCTCTGCTACCTAATGGTGATATAGCTAATGGTTACAATGATGGAAAAATAATAATTTGGAATAAATGTTTATTCGAATAAGAATTATTTTTTAATAAATTGATAAAACAATTTTACTAGTTTAATCTAAATTAATCTTCTTTTTTTAGTGATTAAAGCAAATTTAATTTTTAAGTATTCTTTCATAGAATATTTAGATTAAATTTAATCTGAAAGAAAACTTAAAAATTAAATTTGCTTTTTGGTGAAATAAAACCAATTTAATTTTATTTGAAAAAGACTTTTTTTCAACTTTAAACTTTAATTAAGCAAAAAAAATTTTACCATCAAGTTGAATAATTGATAATTAAATCATTGATGAATTTAAAAAAAAAAATCAATTTTGAATATTTTTCAAATCTTAAGTTAAATAACTCAGAAAATGCTAACTTGCTATGTTGTATTTGAGCCATTACATTAATTACTAAAGTAGGAGATACAAAAATATAAAAATATAAAGAGTTAATCCTTTAAATTGACTAATTTTAAGCATTGGATGTTGAAATATGAAAAAGAAAATTTTGTTTTGAAACTTTTTATTCAAAATTTAAAAGATAACTATATAAATTAACTCTAACCACATAACATCTGAAATATTCTAAAATTTAATGTTTTACTCAAAAATTCGTTAAAAAAGTTGAATTTGTCTTTAATTTTAATTACAATCAATCAATTATAGAAAAAATTTGTATTGCAACCAAAAGGATTTTCTTTGATAAATTCACATTTTCGGGAATTATCATCAAAATACTGAGCTTCGCCAACAAATGGACAAAAGTAAGTTTTTTGCTGCTTACCGTGAACACATGCGTGAAACACATCGCATAAATAATTGTCACGGTAATGGCCTGATGGTCTTCCAAAACATTTGAAAGGGATTCCATCTAGTAAGCTTTCGATAATCACTTCTCCATTAATACTAATTGTTGCTTTCTGAATTACAACTGGTTTGATGAGTGGAATCGCCCCAATTGGGCTATTCACTTGAATTGGTGCTATGTTTATTAATGAAGGCTGAATAGTGCTTGGGAATAAATCAATTGATTGTTGGTTTGAAAATAATTGTCTTGTTAAGTCATTTGGAAAAAAGTTCGTTTTAGTTTGGTCATCCATATTATTTAGATTATTTTGTGGAAAAAAATTATAAAATGTAAAAAGAAACCAATAGGGACTAAATAACCGATTGATTGAATAATCTTCATCTTCTATCATATTTTTGCCTAGTACAGACTTGGAATTCGAAACATTATTTCTTAAAAGAGATTCAGGTAAAGCATGAACAATGCCAGAGATGACTGCAATGATTAAAATATTTGATAGCATTTTAAAATTTTAATATTTTAGTTTTAAATTTTCATTATTTATACTGCTTTTAAAATATTTCATTTAAGCCATTGAATTTTCATAAGCACATAATGATATTTGAGATAATCCATTAATTTAAAAAATATCTTATAAATAAAAAGTATTTTAAAACCAATTTTTAGTAATCTTTTTTTAATTAAGGTTTGTTTTTGAATTTTTATTTTTTTATTCAATTATAAATTTTAATCAAATTTTTGAAAATAATATAATACAGTATTGTGAAAAAGGAAAGAAACGGTTGATTATCGTACACTTAAATGATATTAAAATGATTGCGCAATCATTTGAAATAATATTTTTCCTGCTAATATGATGGTTCAGCTCAATTTAAAATAAGAAAAAAGATCAAAGTCTTATACAAATTTTTTAGTTCAAGCTCAGAATGGATAAAATTGCGTAAAAAATTTAAAGTGAGATTAAATTTTTTTTTATTTTTTAGAAAAATTTAAAAGAATAATTTATTTTGATTATTTAATTCTATAATATTTTGAATGTTCTAAAATTATGGAATTTTACTAAATTTGATCGTAGTTTTACGTAATGTTACGTTACGTTATTCAAGTATCGAGTAATAGTTGCTTAAATTTTTATCACAAATTTAAATGAATAAATTTACTTTGATGCATCTATAATAATAATAATGATAATGATATAAGTTTATGTCTTTAATATTTGGTTTAACCCAAAGATGAAACCCAGTCATCTGCATTCATAATAGTCGTTAACACAGTCCTTTGATTTAAAAAATTTGTCTATTTGATTATTGAATTGGTTTATTGCTGGAGTCTTGATTTCATCTTGACTTAGTTGATTCAAATTTTTGAAAAACTCACTCAATTTGTGGAAAAAATTGATTTGATTTTTTAAAATAAAATAAAGTATTTATTTATAAAAATTTTGCTTAAATCCATTTATCAATTTAATCAGGTGATACAAAAAAAGTAATTTTAACTATAAAAACAATATCTAGCCTAATAAATATAAACTTTTTTTTTTAAATTCAAAAATTGCTTTAAAAATATCGTTTTCAAGTTCAATTTGGTCAGGACTGATAAAAAAAATCATTATTTTATTCTCAGACTTGAAAAATCAATTTTCAGGGAAAAAAGTCCAAAAATTTTATTATTTCATAAAAAAATAACTTAGCTCTCAATATTTGACTATCAATTCAAATTACTCAGTGTTTAAAATCAAACCAAGCTAAATGTAAACTTATTTCCAAAACATGCTACTAAATATTTGAAAAAGTTAAATAAAATTCAAATTGCACAAATATTTTAAAGCATATGCTCAATCTTACATAGCTTCAGAAATTTAAAATAAAATGCTAAACATAAGTCCAGGACTAAAATGATAAATACATCTGAATAGATAAATGAACCAAGAGTAAAGTTGGTATTAAAATGTCTGAACAAAATACTAATGACTTGCTTCATCTATTCGATAAGCATTTAAAAGCAGGCGACAACTTTTTGCCATTAAAAGCATTCTTGCAGTACATCGAAAAGCCTGAAGGTGATTTGAACGGCTTTCATGCTCTTTCAACAGCCAAGATTCCCAATTTACCAAGAAATCCCGAGCCAGACAAGTCTCAAAATATCGCTTCGACCACCAAATTGATACAAAAAAATCCCGAAACCGATGACCCCATACTCGCGCACATTCTCTATAAGGTAATAATTACCGTGGACTATTCGCCTCAGTCGTCCAGTCTTGACTTCATAGAAAAAAGTCTCAATGTCATATTTGACAAGATTAGCCACGAATTCGACCAATTTTACTCGAATTGTGTCAACACTGAACCTCAAATTTACGTCACTGTCCTCCTATGGAACTCATCACCAAACTCTTCTAGTCAAAATCAGCATCCGTTTTTAACCATAATCCACTCGAAACGACTTTTGAAAACCAATTTGTCCCAAATGGCAGCGTTCATCTTCAACAAAGTAATCGAAAAAAAATCTGTAATTCTAGAATCATTTAAAAACACGCGCACTGAGCTTAGAATCAACACATCAATTGACGAGGAAATTTATCCCAAACCAAAAACCAAAAGTCCTTTTGAAGAATTTCTTCGAATTTTGACAAAAATATTCAATTTTTTTGAAATAAATCCAATTACGGCCACCAGTCTAGTACTAGCTCATCATGTGCATATCACCGACGGCTTCATATACGCAAACGACATGGTCCGCTGTTTGGAAAAAATCTCCAAATCGGCCATATCGTTTTCGTTTGTTTACACTGGAACTAGCTCGCACAAATCGGAGAGCAATATTCTGTCAAGTTTTGGCCACATGGTCAATTGTACATTTATGCAAAATTTAGCCAGCATGACCAATGGTTTTTGTTTTTATTTGGACGAAAATCTTGATATTTGCGAAATTGTAGCGAGAGGTTTTTTTTACTTTTTTAACCTTAAATTTTTGGACTTGCAGCTCACAGAAAGCAAATGGGGAAGGAAAAAAAATTGCTCCGATGATCTGAATGACTTGCGGCAAATACTTGCCAAAGACAGCGTATTGGGTCAAGTGGATGAGTACGAGCTGCCCAAAGACTTGGACTTGATGCAGTTTGTTCGCATACGGGCTCAGGAGGGCTTCTTTTTGGCCAATTTAACTCGACAATTTGATGAATCAGAGAATGCTCTGATCAATGTTTATTTGAAAAAGGTATTTACTCAAACTGTGTCTGTTATTTACAAAATAAAATCAGCATTGAGCAGCAAGTGTATTTTACAGCTATGGATTGCGTGGGATTCGGTCCAATTTAAAGCCAAGCATCAAAATGTGGACTCATTGAGAAAATTGAAGCAATTTTTGAACCAAATAAGTGCGTCCATGCAAAAGTATCAGTTCGAGTTGACAGCATCGATGCGTGAAGCACCTGAAATCTTATCCAAATACAAAGAACCACTGTACAAGCTGTCAAATGAGAGTATTAACGATGAGCACTACCAAAAGAACACATTTTCACTACAAAATATCAACTTTGAGCTCAATAATAGGACCATAAAAAATCACGAGGTCGACTACTACAATGAATTTGCACACTCGTGGAGCTACTTGTCCTTTTTCAAGCTGCACCCCAAAGCACTGAGCCGCTATTTTGCCATTCATTCAATTAAAATGATCCTTCATCATGATCGTCCTGTCCCGGACATAAACTCTTGCATTTTTGACCTTAAAACCCGCAGCAGTCTTGACTCTTTCAATCCGAACTACATTCCGAACAGTGTTTTCCAAAGCACCAAAGCCATCAACGAACTCAGATCTCTTTTGACCACTTGGTGCGACATAATGCTGGTCGAAAACTGCATTTTCCTCAAGTTCTATCACTCATCCATCCATTATTTGAGGCCTGGTGAAATGCTTGAGGACAGCCAAGAGTCCGAAAATGCCGATGACTCCAAAGAAAAGTTGTCCGACACAAACAACTCGGTCAATTCGAACAATTTGGCAAGCAAAAATTCATTTGTCATTTGCATTGTAAGTGATCAGTATGCGCCCTTTGTCTCACTGCAGTTTTTGTTTCATTCGAACGTCTATTTCATAGACCGGATGCGCATCCTGGAATCATTCAAAGACATGCTCAGAAGTTTGAATTTCAAAAAAGACAAGGAAATTAATTCAAAAGACCATTCGGCTAAGAAACTCGAGCAAATAAGTGTTTTGCAAAAAACAGATCTGTATGATGCATTTAAATTTATACTTTTTGACGAAATCCAAAATAATTCTGATCCAAAATTGAACCAGTCGTCAAAGCTAGTTGATTTTATGCTGAGAAAAAAATTTAAATGGACTCTAGAGAACAATTTTTCAGCGCAAACAGCCCAAAACTTAAAAGAAACTCTCATCGATACATTTATTCGGATGCGCATGAAAGAGGGATTCAGGTGTTTGTTCCAATGTTCCAAATTTGTGGCTTTCACACTCCAGCTTACCATGCTCGACTCGACTGAGAGTCAAAATAGCCGCTACAAGTCTGGATCAGCTCAAACATGCACCTTTATCTATGTCATTCGATTCCATAAAAATGAGAATTCGAATTTGTTGAATGTGGCAGTGCCCGCTCAAATTGAGGCCATTCCCAACACTGAAATTTATTTTGTCACCGAGATCTACGCCGAAGCCATTGATGGCGTGTACCAGGAGCGTGTCCGCAAAAAAGATCGCATTGATTACTTCAAAAATTTGACCAACAATGAAATACTGAACATGATCTATTTGCAAGACTACAAGTGCTTTTCGATATTGCAGTCATCGTCTGCCCTGTTTTTGAGTAAAAATAATTTATACGAAAATTTGAATGGACTCATAAGCAAAAGCGAATTGACCAAGCCGATCAAGATTGAAGACTCGGAATTAAAGGAAATGTTGGACAAAATTTTGGATTTTGAAGACAAATTTTATGACTGTATCCGTTTGGTGCCAGACTTGAACGTGATTCTTTGTAAGCATTTGTTAAAAGAACTTGGCAAGAAATCCACCTTGGTGAATCCAGTTTCCCAGTGCTTGCTAAACAGGGTTAATTATCAAACCAAATCACATGGTAAAAAAGATACGTCAAATCTGCTTTCTGGCAATCTGAATTCTGGTAGTGAGGGTGTTCCGGTTAAGAAGAAAAATGTTCCGATTAGTTTGTACGAACAATTGCGTCCGGTGCTAAGCTCGATAGACGTGTCGCGATACACACTAAACCAGGAGGACTTTAAATTTAGTCTTAAAGGAATTTTGATTGAGTCGTCGCTGTTTGTCTGCGTCTATGATGATATTCCATTCAATTTGTTTAACTCCAATTCTGAAGATGGATTTAAGAAAATTCAACAGTATTTTTTCCACAATGTGGATGAGACTTTTCGTAAGATTGATGACTCCAAAGATAATACTTTATTTCAAAGGTAATTGTTAAATTAATTAATTAATTTTTTTTTAATTTTGTAAATCTTATAATTAACTGTTAAATTATTGTTTAAAATTTTCCCAAACTTTAAATTTTAAAATTAAACTGTGTTTCCTCTTGCAATGATCAAAATGAAATCAAAGACTTCAATTATTAAATTCAATGTCGAAAATTTAAATAATATTTGGTCTTAGCATACAGAATAAATAAAAGTTAAACCATTGAGATTTCAAAGTTTTGAAATTTATGTAACTACTGACTAATTAATAACAAAAAAAATTATTAATAATAAAATAGAAAGTTGATATTCAACTAATTCGATTTATTTATAAAATAAAACAAATCCATGTTTAGACAATGAGATTTAACTTTTAAAAAACCATTTTCCTTTTTGATAATTTCTATTTACAGTGCTGCTTCGATACCTTAATTCACCATATTTTACGTAAATTATGGTAATCTACAAAAGGGTATTTTTCGTAAAATACCGATAAATACTGTAAAATTCAGTGAAAAAAAAAATTTCCAAAATTTCTCGAAAAAAACCGATTTTCATGAAAAAAAATTTTTTTTTGAATTTTTGAAAATGGAAAACAAAAAAAATTTTTTTGACAAAAATTGACGTAAATTTCGGTAAATTCTTGTAAAAAAGGTAAAAAATGGTAAAAATTCAACAGAAAAGGAAAAATGGATTTTTTATTACTTCTTTCAATTTTTTTTCAAATTATGAAAATTAATATTTATTTGTCAATTATTTGTTTTCCCAAATCAGTATTTGAAAATATTAAGTACGAAAATGTTAAATTATTTTCTTATATACAAAAATTATCAAAAATCATTTATAAAGAGCTCTATAAAAAAAAGATATACAATCAGAATTTAATGATCTGACCAGTCACCATTTCTTTCACTTACAATCTCAACAACCTAGAAATGTTTTATTAAAAAATTAAAATAATACAATTTTTTAATATTTTTTACATATTTAAGATGATTTATATATTTCTTACATTTTTCAACTGTAAAATTTTTTGAAATGCTTAATATCAAAAGTAAAATAATATGCTTTAAATGAAATCAAAAGTTAGACATAAATTTTTTTAAAAAGCTGCGCTTGTAAAATTTATTCCAAAAGAATCATCATTCAAAGAAGCTTAGGACAAGACAGCTAACAGCTTAAAAGCAAAAAAAGCTAGAAAATAAAATTTATTTTGTAAATAATGTTTAAATATTAATTTTCAATAAAAAATTAATATTTAAACCTTTTTTTACAAGAATTTACCGAAATTTACGTCAATTTTTGTCAAAAAAATTTTTTTTGTTTTCCATTTTCAAAAATTCAAAAAAAAAATTTTTTTCATGAAAATCGGTTTTTTTCGAGAAATTTTGGAAATTTTTTTTTCACTGAATTTTACAGTAATTATCGGTATTTTACGAAAAATTCCCTTTTTTAGATTACCATAATTTACGTAAAATATGGTGAATTCAAGGTATCGTAGCAGCACTGTATTTGACCCTGCTCCATTTTTTACGTTTTGGTTATTTTAGTTATTAAAAAATTAAATCAAAAATTAAACGAGGTCCGCCGTGGCGTGCCCTGGTTTAAGGATTCGAGAATGCTTTGTGATCATTTATTTTTTTCTCTAGTGTGGTTCGAAAAATCAAAAGTGATGTAAAGAACTCTCTAATGCTGAAATTGAATGACATAAAAACAGGTGATTTGATAACAAAGCGAATTTTGGAACACTTGCGTCAGACCGAGAACTATGACTCGTTCAAAATATTCATTAAGTTCAATCTTCATCAGACCACATCAAAAAATTGCTACTCGTCACCATCCAACTCCAATTACAACCGAGCATCAAACACTCAGAAATCAAATCCATGGATGTCACAGTCGCAGATCATAAATCCTCAATTCGACATTGAAAATAACAAATTGTACATTTACGGTCTATTTTTTATCAACGCGGACGCGTCCACTGAGCAATGCGAGCCGCGAGTCCAGGACTCGAACCGCTTGGTTTTTTTCCTATTCAACTCAGTGTCCGAGAGTCTAAAAACTTCACTCATCCACACTCAATCCAACTCTTATCTTATCCGCAAGTCCCTTTTCACAACTTCCAATTCTTCCGAGCACAAATTCTACATCAGCAAGAACACGATAGCCAAGGCGGCCAGCCACCAGGACCTTAAAAGCCAGCAAATCCAGCTGAGAAAGCTAAGCGACATTCTAAAACAAAATTTAAGTCTTAACAGCCAAAATGACGGCTCTTTTTTGAGCATGATAGATCTAATAGAAGAAAACTGCGCCAAGACCTATGTGAACAGCATTGTGCACTTTTTGGCCAGTGACGTAAGCGATGGCGTGAGCATAGACAAATCGACAGTGCAGCGTTTGCTTCGACTTGGCGCCAAAATTAAAATAACCGACATCGATTTGACCGACTACGTGCGGATAACCTGCCATCACCTAAAAGACCACGGGATCCAGGAGCCGTGCTCGGTCCAACAAACCAGCTACTTGCACCAAAAATTCGAGCAAATATTTCTGAAACGATTCCAGACCATAGCGGGCTTCAACGATTTGTTCGTCATTCAATCGGACTATTTGAAGGACGTGGACATGCTGCCGCAAGCCGAATACTCGAACGACGACTTTAGTCCGAGCGAAGAGACCGAGGAAAACGAGCCCGAGAGCGAGGACTTGGAGGCCAACTTTTTCGAAACGGACGCCAACGAGTTGATCAAGAAGAAGCGCCGGAAAAAGAAAATCGACTCGTCGTCGCCTTACTCCAACTTGACCAAGAACATTTCATCGACAGAGAGCTTTTTTCTCACCAGGGAACAAGTGATCGGAATCGAGGTGATTTGTCAGGTGTCGTGCGACCCCGACTCCGACCTGGTCGAGTCGCGCACTCGCACCACCACTCTCACCGCTGAGAACAACGAGCTGGACGACTCGATCGGCGCGCCCAGCATTCCGGCCCAGTGTTCGCACTCGTTCTGCACAAAATTTGTCAAGTTCGACTTCAACTGTGTGCTCAAGCTAATAGACAACCGAGAGTTGGCAGCCTTCAAAAGTTTAACATCCAAATTAAATTTGAATGAGGCGAAAAATTCAGTCAAAATTTTGCTAAGATTCAACTGGTACTCGTTCAACGAGCTCAATTTAAACTATCCGCTTAACATTTTTGCTCCTAGCAGCAGCGCGCAGGCCAACACAGCACCCAACTTGTCCAACCATTCGTCCACAAACACTCAGATTAATTTTGAAAATTTTTCCTACCTAGAGCCGTGTCTAAACGACCTCAAGTGGCACTTGAAAGACGAGCTGCTCAACAATCAAACATCGATCGATTCGTTGAAGACATTTTCTCAATATGTGATGCACATAAAGCAAGGAGTGGAGGCGGGCATCGTCAATTGCTCCAAATACTCCAAAAAAATAGTTCTCAGCAAAGTGACCACGTCCAAATTTAACTCTAGCGTGGAGCCTGGTCAGCTCAAGGGCAACAAGCTCAACAGTGCGCTGTTGCAGAACAGACCTCACAAAATGTTCACCACCACTCAAACTGAAGAGGACAAGTCGCTGATTAGCGTTGATCCTGGCAAGTTTTTTGCCGAGCTCTCCTCTCTACTTCTCTCGCTAAATTTCTACGCGAGCAGAGTGCAAAATTTGAATCCGAATTTCTTCTTCCTGGACTGTAGTGGCCAGCAAGTCGGCTTTAAGATATTCTTAATTGTGCGTCGCTTTGACAGACGAGAAGTTACCAATGGAAGGAATAACAAGTCGTCGCCGTCCCAGAGCCAAGAGGGCGCCTCATCGCCCAACAGCCAGCTGAAAACTTCACTGCAAAAACAGTCGACCAGCGAGCTGCAAAAGTTGAACCTGCCAAAAACTTCGCTCGTTTATAAAGAGACCAGCATAAATCAGTTGAAGATGAGCGCTTATTTTAGCTTCAATCACTCGGACTTGAGTGTCAAACAAGACCAGCAGGCATGCAAAAAGCTAATAGTGGACGAGTTCGAGTCCCAAATTAAAACTCTTATTCGTTTGTGCTATCTGAAAATAACTTTGAAGGATATAAACGAGAGCCACAAATGGAACAACTCACTGGTATTGACAGAAGACAAGAACTTGTCGTTTTCGGACTCGCTCAGCAATTCGCTCAATTGTTCGTGTGTGTGGTCAGTGTACTTTAAACTGCATCGTTTGCATCAAACTCTGCAAAAAGTGCACGAGACCAACAACTACATCTCGCAAGGCCTGAGCAAACTAAGAGACTGCTTGCACAACTTCAAAATATACGAGTCGGCATGTGCAGATTTGTACGTGTACACCAAGAATACGAACGATGTATTTTTGCTCAAACTGGACGAAGTGTACGATGACGAGGAGAGGAGACAGAGCTCGATGTTGTCGCGGCGGCCGTCCTACGCCAGCATAAACGATTCGGAGCAGACCATTGTTTCCAGCCGGAATACTTCGAGCCAGGGCCTCAAGAGCCAGAATCTGAGCGGTGGCACACATCGCATCGAGACCCAGACATCGCTGACCCAGGCCCAGGCCAAACTGAACCCGCCCGAGTACGTCAAACTGTCGGTCTACGGTCTCGAGGAGCCCGACGATGAAATGAAAAAGGATTTGTGCAAAACTTTACAGTCCGAGCTCGACTACTGTCTTCTCAATCGAATGTCCAACTCGATTGAGAAAAACACCTACAAGACAACTAGTCAGCAACATCCGGACAAAATAAATGACGAGGACATTAATTTTTTCAAACAAGCAAGCGACAGTGTGCTCGACCACGAAGTAGCGCTGCCCTTTTTGTTCAACTTTAACCGAACTCTCAGAGAAATGTTCTTCTTTTTTGTCAAACAAGTTTTTTATGCAAATTTCAAGTCAATCGACCCAAGCCAAGCCAAGGCGTCCAACCCTGACACTCAAGATCAAAAGTATTCGAACAATCAACTGTCTCTCTTTTACATACCCGAGAGCAAACACTTTGCCAAGAAAAATTCGGACACGAGTCTAGCCGATGCCATATTGATATCGAGAATATTTTTCCAAAATTCTAAATCCAAGCGAATCGGAAAGCAAAATGTTTCGTTGATTTTGGTCGAGGCGTTTTACTCAATTAGTGGCTTGGACACGAGCACTAACCGAGTGACCAGGTCGAACTCGATGGGCGCAAGCTCCATCAAATTCGAGCACGACAGCTTAGACAAAAAGCTGCGTCAATCGGGACCTTCGTTTGTGTTCAAGTTTTACTCCAAGGGCGAAACTGCTGAGATTGTCAATTATAAAATTTTGCTCAGAAAAGCCGTGAGAGACGCTCTGACTTATTTTCTAAGCGACTACATAACTCGTGTAGACCCTGTTGACTACACCAAGAAAATGATGCTCAAAAAGCAGCCGGCCAAATTCCGCGTGCTCGACTCGGATTTTATAACTAGCAAGCTACACCGCAAGAGACACAAGTCGACGGGCGCCACCGAATTGTCCAGCAATAAGCAATTTTTGCAGATGAATAAAACAGCGCGGGAAAGCCGGCTTGGTAGAGTCCTTGTCTCACAGAGTATCACAGACACGTCCCAATTTAACTCGTTTGTCATTACCAACTTTTCTTTGAACACGTTCGACCACAAAGATCACGAGGACACTTTGCAGTACTTCAAACAGCCTAGACGAATGTTGAACATGGCTTGCGAGGAGTATGACTCGGACGAGTCGATCACGTCCGACTCGGACGAGGAAATAAATTTGTACAAGGTGCAGCGTTCAATATCCATGGAGCCGGAATTGGAAAAAATTCATCTAGATAGGCTTAGCAACGAAAAAACCTACTTGAAGCTGATCTACGACTGGCTCAAAGGAGTTCATTCAAGTCAGACCAGTTCGCTTGGCTCGTTTTTGCTCAGAAAACAATTCATGTACAGGACCAAATACAATTTGACCAGTTTGATTAAAGATTTTGAAGTGTTTGTCAAAGAAATGTGCAAATGTGATCTGGGAGTCAATTTTTTTTCGTTCAAAAGAGACGGCCCCAAAGACTCGAGCCGATTGAACGATAGTGTTTTTTTGGATGAAGATGACTTTGATGTAGATGAGTTTGCTAATTTGAAAATTTCCAAATTGAGCATGGTTAATTCGAATCTGGCCAGAGGGGAAAATGTGATTGTGACCATAAATGCCGAATATAGTGGACTAAGTGGCTTTTCATCAATGTCGTCGTCCATGAATTCGTCAAGTTCAAATCATGGGAAATTTTTTTCTAGTGGCAATTCATCATCTACTTTGGTCCAGTCGTCGTCCAATACGACAATGTCTACAGTGATGGTCAAGAGCATCAGCAGTGCAAATGGAGATTCGGAATTGCCAAGCAATCAAACTGTACCTAGTCAAAATCTTAAGAGGACTTTTTGCTTTATCATTGTAAATGCCAAAACAAAATTTGTTACTTTTTGTTGCTTTACCACCGAGTCATCCAACTATGACTCGTTGAAGCAGTGGCTCGATCAAAGCGCAGAGACAATTACACAGCGCTTTCATTTGGTAAATAACACCGTGCTGTACAAATTCGGCGGTTTAATAGGAGACAACATAATCACTGATTTAAAGAAAGTAAGTAACTTCTTTTTTTGAAACTAATTTTAAACTAGAAAAACCTTTTGACAACCAAAAAAAACTCATTCCTTTATCCTTTATGATAGGCTTTATTGCGATTACTTTTCTAATTCGTTCTCGTTTTCTCTAGTTGTTTCAGTTTCAAATAAAAAAATAATTTTAAGTTAATATTGCAAAAATGGAAAACTTTTTTTTTTTTTTTTTACTTTTGGTATGTGATATGATGATCCTTAAAGACAATTTTTGTGGTTTAAAAAACTATCTACGCTCTCTTTTCCATTTTTCATAAATTAAGTATTTGTTAAAACGCACCAAACGAAAGTAAATTATCAATAAAATCAAAATTTTATAAGAAGAAAACAAAGTTTTTCGGGTCCAGTCGCTTAGGTAAACTTTGGTTCAACAGTTACTTGAACAATTCTTGTTCTCAGGTTTTACGAACTTTATTAGTTGACCTAATCTAAAAATTGTTCAACTATTTTAAAATTTTTTCATCTATTTAGAAAAAAAGCTAATGAAATGATAAAAAATTACATAGAAAATTTAAATTTGAACGGAGTAGGCAAATTTTGCGAAATAGATGAATCTATGTTCCTCTAAGTCAAACAATCAAAGGGTGAAAAATTAATTTTATTTTCTTTAATTTGTGTTTTTTATGTTGAAAGGGAAAGATTTAAGTAGAGAGCGCATTTGGGTATTTGGGATTGTGGAAAGAGTAGTACCAAGTCAACCAGATCAGAGAAAATGCTAAGCTATTTCTAAAGCCCCTTCAGATTAAAAATAAATAATTACTAACTAATTTTTAAATCAGTTTCGAGAATTAGGCATTCTATCAAATAGCTTTATTCAATTTGTACACATAATCTAAAATTGTTCGTTTAATTCTATTTTGGTTCACCCTAATTCTATTTTGAACAAAAAAATAGGGTGAACCATTTTGTAATTCAAACACAAAAAATTAAACCATATTTATTGCAATATAATTATTGTAGAAGCGGTTTTTATATTTTCAAGGAGCAGATTTATTATTATTAATTTGAAAAAAAAAAAACTAATATTTAAATAACTTTGGAGCAAAAATATTTAAAAAAAAAATATCAAAAAAGACACATATCAATTTCTGACTTTTTTACTGAACTGAAACTGTTTTTTTGGCCTACCTCTAGCTCTTTATGCGACAAATTCGTGTCAGAATTCGATTGAATAACTACAATTGCTCTGAGTCAATTGTGTTAACTACGATCGTAATTGGAATTTTAGCACGACTAGAGTTGTTGGCATTGAAAAAAGCTCTTGATCTAAAGGTCCCATTAGTGATTTCTTCTACTAGAAGAAATTAACAAAAATTTTATAGACTCATCTAAAGAATTCCAACAGTTCGTGTTTAAAAATGCGAAAATTTTCTAACGTAGTTTCTACGTCACTTTTCTCAAATGACGCCATGTATGTCACCTCTTCTACTTGTTTTATTTTGACAATTCATTTTTTCGATTTGCACTAATTATTGACAAGGTTCCATTCATGAGTTTATATCTTTGGCATTGTTTTAAACTTTGTCGTTGTTTGAAAAATTGGATTTCTATCTTTTGACCACGTTTCTACCAGTTGATCCATCACTCTAACAAAGTCTCTAAGTGGAAAACAGTCTCGTAAAGTTGCATTTTTTGATAGTGTTGTTCATTGATTCTATACCATTGTTTTGTAGTTTTAAAAAATAAAAAATAAAAAAAAATATTTCCTCAACTCACTGATAAAATCAATTCATTCAAAATTTAAATGTTTTAATTCATTTATTCAAGTTTATCATAATTTTTTTATTTTTGAAAAATAAATATAGCTAAGATCGATCTTTTCATCTTACTAATTTTTTGGAATTTTATATTTAGTAATAGTACTTGTAGTTTTAACTGCAGCATGAATTTTAATTACATGCAGAGCGCATCAATTTTAATTGATGCCCTGTGTCAGTCTCAAGACGTTTGTCGAGTTTGATCTTGAATTTTTTGGTGCTCTATCATCTAGTGCATTACAATTGCTAACAATTAGATTGTTTAAGAATTCATGTTTTTGATTACAACATCGAACTATTTTAATTTATTTTCATTTTTAAATTTTGAACGTTAGATACCAACACCTTTGAAATAACAAATTTCAAAATAAATTTTACAAATAACGAGTTAAAACATTTATATTTTAAAATAGATTTTATCAATGGGTTGAATTAAAATTATTTAAATCAATTCAACGATTTTTTAATTTAAATTTTATCAAAATTTTATTTTATTTTTTAAAAATAAATCCATTTTCAATCAATGTACTTTATAAAATTTATCTTTTACGGTAGAAATTAACTAAAAATTGAGTCTCACTAGCAAAAAAGGAATTTTGATAATTTATTAAGCCACCTTAAGGATCACCATGTTTTAGAACTGTTTAAAATTGTTCAATTTTATCGAGTTGTTTTTAATAAAGTTGTCAATTCTAATTAAATTAAATAAATCTTAGGCATCTAAATAATACTACTAAACACTAAACATCTACTAAATACTCTAGCAACAACAAAAAGATCAATTTACTCGATTAGAAAAAATGCTATAAAAAAAGAATCGTTCTCTAAATTTTATTAGCTTACACATTCAATGTATCCTCTTGAATCATTAATTTACAGAAACATTTTTTTTAATTTAAAAATAAGCTCGATGAAAAATTTTTTATATTTATCCTAATTTTAATTTAAAGTTTTTAAATTTTAACAGTTAGTCGGAATTTTCCTTTTTTCACTTAAATAAAAACATCGCTTTAAAAAAAATATTCATTTGAATCAATAAATTAAAGGCGATGTATCAATTCATAGAAATTTAATAAAGTAAAACAAAACTCATTGAAAAAATTTTGGTAAAAAAACATTTTACTGAATTTTCTTTTCATGGAAATTATGTTCAAAACTTTAATAGAAAAATATTTTGATAAAATTAAGTATAAATTAAATCGGAATTGTTTTTTAAATAAAATTTGATATGTTTTAAAGTTTTTATAACCTTTGTAATAAATTTTTTCAATTCAAATTTTTGTTTTTTCTAGATTAAAGGAAAATTTTAAATATTTTCTTAATTTAATATCTTAGTATTAATTTTTTTACTATATTTTATCCATTCAAAAAATTCTATGAAAATGATTTTGTGAAATGATTTTTCTAAGAAAAAATAAAAAATAATGAATTAATTGTCCACCTAAATAAACAATGTTAATTTAGGTAAAACAGTTAGCAATAAGCTCTACATGTGGTTTCGCTGAAGCCTCTAGTGCATCCCAAAGCGATCTATTCAGCTCAGAGACCAAGCAGCATCCACAAAGAACTCAGCTAGCATCCATTAAGCTTTCCAAATCACCAACTATTCATCGTCAATCAAGCACTACAAAGCCTCTCTCCAGCCCAATAAACCCAGCACTGATAGCCAATTTACAATTCAACTCAACCAATTTTTCGCTTGCATCCGGTGCCTCGACCCCAAGCCAGTCATCAGCAACTCATCAGCAAACAGCATTCTCTCTAAAACAATTTTACATGACTCCGATCGGCGTAAAATCATACGACTCAATAGCGACCAACATAAATCAACAGGTCAATTTTTGTGTCCAAAACCTTGGCCAGCAAACGCCAAGTAGCACCGATTTTTCCATCATCAGCCCGAGTAATGCAAAATTTTTGAGCCAAAGCATGAAAAGCCAATGCTTGTACGGTGTGGGCATGTGCTATCAACTTCTTGAAATGCAGCAAATTTACCGGCACCCGCGAAAAATATACGAACTCGCGATCGGCTCCGGATCGCTCCAAAACATCAGTCCGAATTCCCAGAACAGTCTTAAACCCCAAAGCACCAAGCCCAACACGTCCAACACAAATCTGGTCAGTCCAAGCAACCAACTTGGATGCAAATTTAGTCTTAGCGATTTTTACAAAAATTCCATTCAGCCAGTCTTCATTCCGTTTCATTATTGCTGCACGCCATTGCTGTTTTACTCTAACTGGACCGAGTCTATTACTAATGAAAAAATGCTCAAAAGCTGCAACATTAAGCCAACAAAAACAAACACAGCCATTACCAACAACGAAAATTGGTATTTTAAAATGAGACAAATTGTTCTGGTCGAGTACTCAAAGTACTTCGAGTCCAAAGACTTTGTCCGACTGAGAGACGACCGGCAAATACAGGAGAGTCGAATCGGCCAAAACGATTCCCAAATGCTTCATTTTATCAAGTGGCTGCAGCAAGACGGCTTTCTGTACTTGACCATTAATCTAGACGAAATCTATCTGCATGTCCGAGTGGGTGTATGCTCTCGGTACAGATCCTCTAATCGGCAAAGTTTCATCAGCGAAATAGTCCGATTTTTGACCCAAGATTTTCATGTGCATTCTTTTATCTATGATTTTCATTTGTCGGCCATAAACAGCAATTTTTTGTCCTCATCCCAGTCAGGCATGCAAATATCCCAAACCAGCTACATAGTCTCAAAATTTTTGGATGAGTTTGTGGAATTTTTTAGCCGCGTGCCCCTCTACAGCCAAAACAAAGTGTTCAAACTAGTCTACGAAAAAGCCGACAACTCACTTAAACAAAATCAGTTCACAATTATATTTGACTTTATAAGCTATGCAAATAAAAAGCTCGGAATGGGCAGCATATCGTTCCAGACACTGCACACATTTGGCAACAATTTGACCATTTATTCACTCAACGATTCTTCCAACAGCTCCAAGTATTTAATTGTAAAATTAGAGCAGTTTGCCAAGGAAGTATTGAGAAACAAGCTGAACTCGAGTCAGACAATGGGCAAGAGTTCGAGCATGGCTGGAGCGGAAAAAAGCCGCATGGAAAATTTTATCCGAATAACATGCTTTTATCTGTTCATTAATAAAAGCAGCGAATTGGGCATGTTTGCCAATCAGGGTGTAATGAATGACTTGAACAACGATCTCGAGTTTATAAGCAAAGTTATTGAGGAATCGGTAAGCATGCACAGACAAAAGGTGTTCTGGGACAATTTGGCACTTTCAATGAATGGCAATAAGGGCGAGTTGAAGAATATAATTGAGATAAGTGAAGTTGAACTCGAGCAGATTTTGAACATTTCTGAGAGAGTGAATGTGCTTGAGTTGGACCCTGATTTGGACGAGTTTTTGAAGCAATGCTACCAAATTAAAGAAAAAATAAAGGACTATTTTAGACTAGAGTTGAGTAGAAATTTTATTTACACTGAATCGGACACAATCGAGTATTGTTTGTTGATTGTGACCGATTCGTTGATTAGTAGTTTTAAAAGTGACCAAGGACAGGAGCAAAATGGAAGTGAAAGTTCCCTTAGATCATTTGTTCTTCTCAAATTTGATAAAATCAAATGCGCTACAGAATTGTTTCAAGTAAATCGAGTGAAAATAGTGGATCTTGGAGGCAAGCAGTCAGATGCCTCCAATATGATACGTGAGAATAGCTTGGCTGGTAAAGAAATAAGCCAAGTGATTAACTCATTGTACGGAAGTAAATTATTCAAGAGTTTTGGTTTTGTTATAAATATTCTGTTGTGCACACTTTGGAATAGTTTATTCTAAAATGTGACCAATTAATTTAGACTATTTAAAAAATTAGTTGCGTTTTTAAAATAAAATTTTTTAAAATTGACTTGTAATAATTTTTAGAGAATTGAAAGCGAAAGTACTCAAAAATTTTCGCATGATTAAAATTTTTGATATTTTGTTTCATGAAAAAAATTTTAATTTTACTTTGGAAAACATGGTGTGATGCATATAAATATTTAAGAATAGGAAATCAGTATTGGTAGAATTAGCCTATTCGCAAAATGGTATCTTTATTTTAACTTAAATTAAATTATTTAAAAAGGCTAGTGTGATTAAAAACAACAATTGGCTTAAGAAATAATTAAACTTGAATGTTAGAATTGTTTTAGGATTTAAGAAAGCTAAAGATTTATATCCGAATTCCTAAAATCAAGGAATAAAGAACATAGTCTGTATTTCCCAAATTTCGCTCTGCTAAAAGGAATTGTGAATTTTCATAAAAACCTTCCTAAAATTACAAAAATAAAATTCTATTTCATTAATTTAAATTTACAAAATTAAGCTTTTTAATCTAGTGTTGGATACGGTCAAGACAAACGGGTCCAATATACGGACGGTTTTTTGCGGTCATTTGGCCGGTCTATTTTTTGGACCGCCAAAATATACGGTCTAAAAAATACGGGCGGCCAAAAAACCGGACTAAAAATACGGACGGTCAAAAATAAAAGCGGTCAAAAAAACGGCCAAATTTTTGTCGGTAAGCCACTTAAATTGAAATTTTTTCGAAATAATGTTTTTAATTAAAAAAAAAATCAAAATGATAATAAAATTTTCTTTATTTATTTTAAAAAGTTTTTTAAGATTTTTTTTTTCTTTCAAAATTTTACAAAAAAATTAGTCACCGCCCGTCAGAAAGTTGGCCGGTTATTTGGCCACTCGTATTTTTTAGACCGTTTATTTTGGCGGTCAAAAAAATAGACCGCCTAGCTGATCGGCCAAATGACCGCCGGCCAAAAAGTTGTCCGACTAATGCGGACACAGTCACGGTTTCTGTAAATTTTGGCCGGTTAAGTGTCCGCTTGTACGGATCCCAACACTATTTTAAACTTTGATGACGAAACAACATGAAACAAAATACGTTTCACTAAATTCAACAAAAAATATTAATTTTAATTAACAGGGAATCAATGATCAAACAAAATATCAATATTTTAAATTTTATTTATTTTTTGTCTCTATTGTCTATTCTAATTAGAATTTATTTTATTTAAATATTAAAATTATTTCATCGTTTCATGTCATTGATTGAAAAAATTTAATTTTTCAATTCTAAGCTAACATACAATTTGATTAAAAACAATCAATTTATTGGAAAATATTTATTTAAATTTTTTCGTAAACTGGACTTTAAATTAAACATTGTTTGTTTAACCTTTTAAACTTAAAAAAAAATCTGAAGTCCATATAATCCATATTTTTATTAAGAATTTAAATTTGTTTTGGAATTTTTGTATGAAAATCTCAATGCCTCTGCAAAAGCTATGCAACTTGATTTTGATGATCTTTTAATACTTAAACTGCTTTGCTGAATTGCAGAGTTGCATAGACTAAATTTGGGTGATACAAACTTTATATCAGCTGATACAATTTGCAGAACTATTCTTTGATTGAGTAAAAAATTTATTTCAATTTTAGAATTTTCCAAAATTCACAATAACCTTGTTGGTTTAAAGCATTTATTCAAATTAAAATATATTAATACTCGAGATCGATTTAATAGATATAAAAATATTATGATATTTAATCATATTAAATTTGCTATTGTGAATGAAAATAATAATAATCAGTAATCAATCAGTTTCTTCTAATTTAACAGCAACTTATCTAGTTGTTTTCAAAAAACAAGAACTATTTTATTTGAATAAAAATTTAAATATTAATATGTTAATTAATACCAGAGATCTATCTAATAGTATTAAAATTTAAATTGCTTTTGTATTTTGCTGCACACCTTCTTATCTAGCTAATACTAACAGAGCTACCACAAGTCTTCAAGGGTCTCTTTTCTGTGTCTTAAATTATTTTATTTTTATTTCTCATTGATTTGACAAATTTGACCGAAATATTCAAAAAATAAGAAAAAGTTTTTTTTTATTTTAAAAAAATTTAGTTAAAAAATTAATAAGCTTTATCAATTTTCTTAGAAAACTATAAAAAGATACCACTAGTTTCTTAGAAAACTAGTGGTTCTATAAAAAGTAATCCAAGTCAAAACTTCTGACTAGGCAAATTTAATTTAGTTAAACCTAACAAAAGTTCAAATAAATTAACAAGAATTTAAAAAAATAATAAAGTGTAATTTTTAAGAATTTTATTCAAAATCTTACTTACTAAATCAATAATTCAAATTTTAAAAACAAAAGTAAAAAACATGAGAAAATATACTTTATTTAAACTTAAAATTCCTTTTCACTAAATAAATAATTATTCTATTTGATTTCAGTAATTTTATTTAAAAATAAATTTTTATTTTAGAATGCTGTTAAATTTAATGAAAAGTTTAAATATTTGTCAGCAGAATTTATGTCAATTGAATCGAACTATTCCGAGCATTTTGTTCCACACAAATGCATCTTTTTTTGTAAATAAACAAGATAAATCGTTAGAAGAAGATGATTTTGATATTCAGAGAAGAGAAAGCGCTAAAATAAAAAATCTTGAACGTTTAGGAAGCATAAAAAGCCACATTAGCTGGCCACAGTATAACAGGATAATCTATCCACCTACTGAGGATGGAAAGCCTATTCGAAATCCAGTATAAAATAATTAATTCTATAATTACTCCAAAAATTTAATTTAATTAAATTTAAATTTCAAAGTTTATTCATCACATGAGACATTTTGTTAAGTATCCGGCCAAAAAAATGTGGTATCCGGCTTTAATGGTAAAGTTGGCTTGTATCAAAAAAAGAGATTTTAATTTTACTAGATTAGAGGCATGTCAATTGACGAAGCTATTAAACAATTATCTTTTCACAAACTAAAAGGCGCTCAAATAATAAAAGAGGTTTTAGTTGAAGCCCAGGATTTGGCTCTAAAGCAGCACAATTTTGAATTCAAATCAAACATGTGGATCTGTAATTATTTTCTAAATTTTGTTTCATTATTAATTGAATTTCAAATTTTTTCAGCATATTCAACTGCAGTTGATTCGTTTCGAGTCAGAGGTGTACGCAAACATCGAGCTATGAGACTAGGCATGGTTGAGTACAAATATTGTACTTATTATGTTCGATTGGAAGAAGGTGCCCCACCACCAAATTATCATCTTGAGGCCGAGACCTACGAAGCTAGAGCTAAAGAGTACATCGAAAAATTGAGAAAGCGTTCAATCCATTTGTCTATTTAAAATAATAAATTAAGAAAAATTAAATAAATTCAATAAAAACTTTAAAAATTATTAAAAATGTTGGTTTAAAATTTTGGACAGATCGGGTAGCAACGATTTAAGAAATCAATTTTTCTAAATTTTTTTATTGACTTAAATAAATTTTCAATTTAGATTAACAAAATGTTCAAGAAGTAAAATTTATTTTAGCAAAAAATTCCCAGTTTTACTAAAATTTTGTTAAAAAAAGATTTTCAGATAAAGAACATGTCAGTGGAGTAGTTCAAGCCAAAAGCACTGTAATTAAACACATAAGATCTAAATTGGTTGAAGACTATCCACACATTGAAGCTTATATAGATGAAATTTTACCTCGAAAAGACAATGTTAGATTTATTAAATGGTAGAAATTTTTGTTTAAAAAAATTAAAAAAGTTTTTTTTTTAATTTACAATTATCTTTAGCCAAGACCATATAGAACTATTAGCAGGCTCAAGTGGGGAACCTTTGTTTTTTAAACAGCGCGACGGTCATTTCATTCCTGTTTTACGGCTTTTGCATAAATACCCATTTATTCTTCCTCATGAACAAGTTGACAAAGGAGCGATAAAATTTGTTCTTAGTGGTGCAAATATCATGGCACCAGGATTGACCTCACCTGGAGGAAAAATGACCCCTGTAGATAAAGATACCGTAGTGGCGATAATGGCAGAGGGCAAAAGACACGCACTGGCTATTGGAATCACTAAAATGAGCACTGAAGAAATGTATAATGTAAATTCAACCCTTTTTTACCATCTAAATCCATTTTATTTAGAGCTAAAACCAATAAAGGGATCGCAATCGAGGTTCTGCACTATATTAATGATGGTCTATGGCAAATGAAAGCCATAAAGTAGATTTAAAAAAGACATTTTTTTATCTCATTTTAACAAATAAAGTTTAATTTATCCTTTTCAAAGTTAATAAAAAATTAATTAATCTTACTTAGTCATTAATTTAGAAAAAAACTGATTTTGCGTTTAATTTAGACTTATGAATGAAAAATTCAATAAGTTAATCATTATAAAATTTCTGGAATAAAGTATATCAAAGGAAATTTTTAAATTCATTATTTTCTTTAGTACTTTGAAAATGATCAAATTGACAAAAAAAATATAATTCTACATGATTAAGTTTTTAAAATATAATTACAAAATTTATTCATTTATATTATTAGGCCTATCATTGAATTGAATTGATTTTTAAATAAAAATTCCTAAGTGTTAATGCATCATTAAACATTTTTTCGCTAACCTTTTTAAGCTTAGAATATTGAAACCACTCTAAGTCTTTTCGACGAAAAATTAATATTCATGATCAAATTTAAATTTCAAATCAAAATTTTTAGATTTTAATTTAAAAAAAAAGTATTTTTTTCAATTTTTAAATAATAAATGACTAAAATTTATTAAACATGATTTTTTTTATCTTTAATAATGAAGAAAATTATTTTAACTTCATTTTAAGTTTAAAATGATGAAGATTTAAAAATTAAAAAAATAAAAATTTTGATTAAGAATGAATGCAAACTTAATTTCAAATAATACTATTATAGCCATGCAAAAAGGCTGAATTTAAAAGTTAACTTTTTGCTAAATTTTGAATCATCGCTTTTATTGGAATCTGAATGATAAAATGACGTATTTGGCCTACCATCTTCATCACAATTAATTTTTTACAGATTAATTGTTTTATTGAATTTCTTCTTGCATTACGTAAAGTTTACTATAATCCGTTTTTTGTCCTCCAGAGATTTTAGTTTTTCGGCAATCGAGCACTTTTGAGTCAAGTGTCCTTTTTGCACCAGACACCTTTCACATGTGAAATCTTTAAATGGAAATTTCGAAATGTTGTCCTCTTCTTCGTCACAAAAATAGTATTTTTGTTTTTGTTCTTAACAAGTTTAGTTTAAAACAGGTTATTATTCAAATCAGTTGGTTGGTTGTACGAGTGAAAATAAAACTGCATTTGCATAATTTTCGAGTTTTTTGGCAAGTAATTTTGCCAAGTTAAACTAGACAAATTTGGACTTGAAATGTACTCAAAGAATTAAAATTCTTCAATTTGAACCATTTCACCAAAAACTTCTTTAAAAAAAACATGAAATATTTTAATTAAAAATAGACAAGGATAGTTGCTGCAAATTTAAAATAAAGAATTATCTTAAATGAACCAAATAAACAATTAGATTCATTGATTTATACTTTAATTGGAAAATTTCGAAAAAAATTAATAAATATTTAAGATATTTAAATTTTAAAAAAAGATAACCCGAAAAACTATCAAACGATTTTATTTTATTAAAAGAGATATTTTGAATTTAATACTGTTTGATTTTTTTAATAATAAAACCAGTTCTTTTTTGGGCTTTTTTTACTTAGAATATCATTGAAAATTTTTAATAGAAATAAAATGAAGAATTTAGCCAAAAAAAATTCTGAAGAACATAAAAGCATAGCATATTATAATATTTACAAAACTAGTCTCCTACCTAACATTTTGAGCCTGATCAAGGACCGTTTGTAAACCATTATTATTATTATTATTATTATTAATATTGACGACTGTGAGATTAAGCAAGCTCTATTCTTCGCGCTCCTTTAGAAGCGCATGTGTGTCACTAATGATCTGCTGCCTCCCTTTCGGGTTCTGGGCCAGCTGCTTCAACTTGCGAAGATCATTTGTCGTCGTTAACTTGGCTGGTAGAGATGCGATGTTGATTTCTTCCTGCCTCGTTTCTTCGACGCTTTCTCTTTAATGGATTTAAAATCATTACTGATGACTATTGGCAAGGTTGCCTGTGGTCTTTCTGGGGAAGTATTGTTGGTGTTGAGATAGAAGAGCATGGCATTATTTGCTGGAATGTTGTCGTCCAGAAGTGAGACTTACTTTTTAGTCTTAAGTCGATTTTCTTTGTTATCGTCAGCTGATTGATTGAGTGACGTTTGTTCTGTCTTTGAACTGTTCACATTTGGACTCCACATGGATAAAGTGTTGCTGGCTATTTTTCTGTGTTATCAAGAAATTCATTTGATGTATGTCTGATTAAAATGATCACAATGATGTCATTTTTTATGAAAAATTTAAAATTTTGTTTCTCCTTTTTTTACAAAAATAATTTGTTTTTATTTGATAAAAATATTCATTCTGTATTATTAAAAATCGTCAATATATTATAAAAATGAATCAGAACAAACAAAAAGAAGTTAAAAAAAAAGTATTCGATGAAAGATCTTGTTAACGCAAAAAAAAGATGTTTTTGAAAAAAAATTGAACACTACTCAAACTTCAAATTTATACAACATTCCGAGACAGACCTATTAACTAATCTTTTTAACTAAAAAAAATCAAACATAAAATTTATTTTGAATTCGTTAATAATTCGTTTAAATTTTTTTCTAAATAGTTATGTTGTAGCATATATTTAAAAGAATAATAAATAAGAATATTTAAAAAATTTTATATTTTTAAAAATAACAAAAAATCCTTTTTTTAATACTTATTGGCCTAATCAGGTGAATTCGGTGAATATCCTGAAAAAGAGGTTAGTTCTCGGGATAAATATTTACAAAATCAGGGGTAACTGGGTTAACCTAATTCACCCAATAAGGCCTAGCCCAATTAACCGCAGGAGGTAAAGGGGTAACTAGAAAAAACTGGTCTAATTCCGTGAGCATTTTTGGAGTTTTTGAATAAAAGAGTGCGAAATATGCAATAAAAAAAAATAGGTCACCCGGTTAGGCTCATTTACCATAGATATATTTATTAATAAATAATAATAATAATAAAAATAAGATTAAGCTACGGCAAGCAGGCTTTCGGAGATGTATTACCAGGAAGACATCTATGGTAGCTAGATGCATTGAAATTTAGTAAATAATTTATTTTTGACTTTTCAAAATCGAAATGAAATGTTCGAACTTTTTTGGTTTTCACATGGATAGACAATCAACTTATTTAAAATAAATAAATATTCTTAACTTTTTTCTCAAGCATAAAAAGTGTTCTTTTGTGTACTTTTGTTATGAATTATTTTTTTTCCTACCATTAAAAGTGTTATTTTCTATCTTCTTGGCCTTTAAAACGTCTTTAACTATGTCGTTTTTTTTATAAACAAGTTATACTAAAAACGGGATCCGGGACGGAGCCCTGGTTTAGGGAATCAGGTTAATTTAAAAAAGAGAGGAATTTTTATATTTATTTTATTAAAAGAAAACAATGCAAAATCTTACATAAAAAAGGACACTTTTTATGCCAGGGAAAAAAAGTATTCAAAACAAAAGGACACAAAAGGACACTTTTAATGCTAAGGAAAAAAAGGATTCATAACAAAAAACTGACTGAGAATTCTTCTTTATTTGCTCACTTTCTATTTTTATTATCTCAAGCATGTAATGTCTTGACTTTCTTTTTATTAAATTCCCTTTTATTTTAATTTTTTTTAATTTAATACACTTTTTTAGGAGTGAATTAAAGATTTCTGTGATCGCCGAATTGTCTTTTTGAATTAAATAAATTAAATAAATTAAATTAATAAATTAATAAATAGTAACTTAACTAACAGTTCAAAAAACTAAAAGAACCATGTCAATCTAATTTTGATAACACAAATTGCTAACATATACGGAAGCAGTTAAAATTTCGAATTCTTAAATCACTTAGTGAGATTCAAGTTAAAAAGTTAACTTGCTTAATTCAAAATTTAAACCAAGTCTCCTTGCAAAAAAAATATTTAAGCTAATTAACTAAAAAAATTTCATCTTATCCGTATTTTTTAATAAAATTAAAAATAATTTTGTAATTTTTTCAATAAAATATTAATAAACTTCTTTAGTTATTACAATATAAGCACTCAAATTGGAGCAGCTAGCCATGATTGAAAAATGCATGTTTCAACCCCACTATCATAATCTGAACAAAATTAAAGGTGCTATTTTTTAAGAATCTATTTAATTTTGACTGATTTTGAAGTTTAATTTTAAGCTTAAGAAATACTTTTCGAACATATTTTCCATAAACAAGCCTCAAGATAATTTGCAACTAGTAACCGCTATAAATTAAATTCCTGTTAAATTTTAGCATTTTTTGCGTAAATTGAAAAAACTGTGATGCATTTAAAGGAAAACCTTTTTAAGTTAAACTTTTTTAAACTGCAAGTGCCTTTTTTTTTTAATAAAAAAAACAAACTTTTCAGTTAATTTTAATAATTTTAATAGAATGTCATAAATTTTATTTAAAAACTGGATTTTGAAAAATTCATTTTTTATTATTGAGTACATAATTCATAATTTATTTCAAAAAGTATATTATTATTATTTATTATCTAACAATTAAAGAATCATTATTTTACTTGTGGTTTTAGGAGAATACTAATATATTTTTCAAGCCCTAAGTATTTAATTTATTAGGTTACAAATTGCAGCTATGCCCGCCATTATTTTTTTTTTAGTATTCAAATTATTTTCTTTCTAAAATAAAGAAAGATTTTTTTCTTTTCTCAAGATAACATGTATTAGTCAAAAAAACAAAATAAAAAGTACACTATAATTTTTTTTATCGTCATAAAAAAAATTATAATTAAAAATCAGCTCTTTTAAATCTTAAGAATTTTATAGAATTTCGAAATTTGAATTTATTTTTTGAGTATAAAAAGTGAATTATTGATTTTTCATAATTTAAAATTAAAAAAAAGACATGGAGAAGAACCAAATTCCATCTTATCCAGTTCAGCCACCGCCGGCATACCCATCTCAGCCAATGCAATATCCGTCTAATGTAGTCATACAACCGGTCATTAACCAAAGAAATTTTTTAGGAAAGGATCCTAGCTATATAACTTGGTATTTTTTTTGCTTTAAAACAAAATTTATTTTAATTCATCTTAAGTCCTTCATGTCGAGCACAAGTCCTTACAAGTATTTCTCATGAAACTGGATTAGGAACTTGGCTAATTGCTGGTGGGATTTGTTTTGTCGGATGTGCGCTAGGATGCTGCTTAATACCATTTTGTGTTGATTCATGCAAGGATGTAAAACACTATTGTCCAAGTTGTAATGTCTTGATTGGTACAAGAGAATTACTTTCATAAATTTTTATCAATTTTAGCATACATTGATATTCGATAAATTATTTTATAAACTTATTAATAAATTTGAAATGAGAAAAAATTAGTTTTTAGATTTTGTTCAGATATTCGACAATCATTACTAATAAAATCCTAACATATTTTCTCTATTACTTAAAAGATAAAAAAATTTTTTTAATGCAATAATAACTATTATAATAATGAAGGTTTGCTCAATAAAAATGGCATACTAAGCCCTAGTATGCCATTTTACGGTAACAAACACAAAATGTTTAATTGATTACAATTCGCCATCTTAATATTTTTAGTAATATTTCAGCAAATTTATCCAAATTCTGCATTTATTGTTTTAAATTTTCAAAGAAGCCAGGGCATTATTTGTAAATAAATAATTATAACATAAATATATAAAATCTTGCTCAATTGAATATTTAGTTGATCTGCCTTTTACAAACGATGCTATTTTTATTTTTGAATTGCTTGCAATGTTCTTTAATTCGAACTTAAATTGTAAACTAAGGCTATTACGAACATAGAAAATTTGTTTACAACGAATGGTTTTTAGAAATTTTAAATGAAATTTAACTTATTAGAAAATATAAAAAATACATTTGTTTCTTAATTTTTAATAATTTAAATCAGCAAATAAGCATGAATTTTCCTGAATACCGAAATCTCTAAACTAATTCCTATTTTTATTTGTTATTTTTTTGTAAATCTGTACCGAGCTAAAACTCCTTCAGAATAAAAAATAAATAAAAATAAAGTTAAATAAGATAAAATAAAATTAAAATATACAAAAAAAGGATAAACAAGTCTAAGTAATACGAAGAAAATTTAAAACGATATTTAAAGGCCCTCATTTAACCTATCCACAAATTAAAAAAAATAAGATCAAAATCAATTCATAGCACACTTTTAATATTAATATGATAAAATAACTAACATTTTGATTTTTTTGTAGCAAATTAGTATTGAGTGTAACAAATTTGATGTTAATGGAACTTTTTAACCTTTTTTAGAATAAATTTGATAAGGTTTCGCATCAAGGCTTACTATATAAACTAGAAGCGTATGGGGTGCGTGGAAAAGCACTATGTTGGTTAAAAGTCTTTCTATCTGATCGTAGGCAAAGAGTAGTACTTGGCAAATCGGTATCACAGTGGTGTAACGTACGCTCTGGAGTTCCTCAAGGCAGCGTTCTCGGACCTGCCCTTTTTATTATATTCATCAACGACTTACCAGATAGTATTCTGAAAACTTGCAAACTTTTTGCCGACGACTGCAAGATCTTGACAACAGCTCGTAATGTTGATGACTGTTTAAGGCTTCAACGCGATCTAGAGGCCGTGCAGAAATGGTGTATCGTTTGGTCGATGAATCTTAACTTCAGTAAATGCCGAATCATGCACTGTGGTAAACGCAATAGTAATTTCAGGTACAGCTTAAATGAAATTAACGGCCCTTCTTATCCTATCGAGGTAACAACGAGAGAACGTGACCTTGGTATCATTCTTACCTCAAACATGAAATGGCATGAACAAGCTACTAGTTCAGCTAGCAAAGCAAGTCAGTTGCTTGGTATTCTAAAGAAGTCCTTTAGAACAAGAAACCAATCGGTGTGGAAGAAGCTAATCACTACGTATGTAAGACCACATGTCGAATTCGTAATTTCAGTCTGGAATCCATACCAACACGGGGATATCAACGTGGTCGAACGCGTAATGCGAAGGGCGACAAAGGTTCCTGGTCGTCTTCGAGACCTAAACTATGTTGAACGTTGCAAAAAGCTGGGTTTGACCAATCTAAAAGCGAGGCGATTGAGGGGCGATTTGAAGTAGCAGTTTAAAATTGCAAAAGGAATAGAGCATGTTGAATTTGCCGCACCGATTTCCATTTCTGCGACAAGAGGCAATAGGAGGGCGAGATTGAGACGAGAATTGGTGAAGAACTGTAATCAACGACATAACTTTTTCTGCAACCGAATTTTCAATGACTGGAACGATCTTAACGACTCCTTTATCACCGCCAAAAGTACCAACGACTACAAAAGCAAGCTTGACAAAACAGCAACTTAATTACGGCAAGTGGCTACCACACAGGGTGTCGTCACCCATCGCGTTATGCATCATTCTGCATGCAAATCGCGACTTGTAGCCTACCCCTTACTACTACTACTACTACTAAATTGATTTGAAATGAAATTTATTAAATACTTAATTATATTAAAATATTTAAGATTGTCACATTTAATACTGAAATAGATACAAATGAAAGAATTGCTGTAAATATTTTAAATTTTATAATTTTCTTCAGGAACCTATTATTCCAGAAAAAAAATTATAAAATATATTGGAACAAAACAAATTCAACATATGAACGAAGATATTTTCATGGCCAAACGCGGCAGAAATTTGAGTTTAACTAGAGATGAATTCAAAGAGTATTTAAAAAAAAATTGTCAATAAAGCCATGGATTAATTTTGATAAAATGATTCAAGATATTTATGAAATGAGTTTTATCGAAATTAAAAAAAACAATTGGAAACTTAGCAAATGTACTTGTTAATTTTGGTTGAAAAATTATTTTTATGGTCACATTATTAGATGCTCATTTAGAATTGAGCTCATGGAATTCAGTAGTATTGGTATGAACATTCCTATTTGTAATAAAAGGAAGAGGCTCACAATGTATAACAGGCATCAGATATTTCGCCAAACTTGGCAGTAGGTATTGAATCAGATGAAGATGTCAATTCAACTAAGGGACAAGTCGTTAAAGTAGAAAATCAAGTTTTACCATCCACAATCATTTTGTTTATTATCCGAGTAATTGAAGCAAAATTAAATAGTGTTTTTTTAAATTAAATTGTTCAATTTGGCAAGTTTTTTTTTCTATATTACATGTCTAAAAATAATTGCGTAATTATATTTCAAATTTTAACATGTTTTAGTATTGAGTTTCGATGAAACAACTTTTTCAAAATTTCAATAGAAAAAAAAAACCTGCCATTAGTAATAAAAAATTATTTTTTTTATATTAGCCATGAATTTATTTTTTTTTAAATTTTATTAATTATGTTAACTTTTATTGAATAAATTATACTATGTTTAAATTAGATATTTTTATGAAAACTTTGTTATTTTTTATTCAATTTGTGGTAGCTTTCAAAAAATCTATTATTGAAAAATATTAAGGGTCATATTGAAATAGTTAGAGGTAAGACATATTTAAATATTTGACAGTTCATGAAAAAAAGAAAAAATTGTTAAGAAGTCATTGCTCAATGGAGTTGGATTTTCGATAAATCTAGATTCGAAACCTTCTGTTTATTCTTCCACCAGTCTGACAGAAAAATAAAAGAGGCATTGTGAATTTTGGAACAAAGAACAAAAACAAAAATTTTAAAATGAAATAACTTTTTTACTATGAATCTAAAAATTTTTTGCAAAATGTTTCAGCTGATACAAACTTTGTACTACCCAAATTCAGTCTCTGCAAAAACTCTGAAAGTCTGCAAAACACTAAATGTATTAGAAAATCATTAAAATAAAATTGCAGAGTTTTTGCAGAAACTAAATTTGGGTGTTACAAACTTTTTGCTGATACATTGTAAAAAAGTTATTTTGTTTTAATTATTTGTTTTTGTTCTTTGTTCAAAAATTGACAATGCCCTTTTATTTTTATAAAAGGAAATGAACAAAATTGAAGAAAAGAAAAATAATTATTAAAATTCATTGAAGATCATTCATTCAAGTTTTTCTTAGAAGAAAGGGTGTTTATACTGAAATATTTATTTAATAAGCAAGAAATATCAATTCAAAATTCAGCAAGAAAACGATGAAAATGAACAAGTTGAGAAAATTACAAATCGACAAGTTTTAAAAATGATTATTCAAAAAAGGAAGCATCTTTCAAAATCAAAAACAAAATTTGAGTCATCAATTGATAGTTTAGGTTCAATTGAGAATGAAATCTTGGGTTTAATGGTAAAATTAAAAATAATCTCCGATTATTTTAAAGTTTAAAAATAAATTAGTCCTCATATTTATCATCATTAGTTCATTGATTCCCCCAGTGACTTCGTTATAACCGTCCTTTACTGTATTAAGTAATTTTTAAATAAACAACTAGCTTAAAGAATCAAAAGCTAAAGTATTTTTAAAATGGAATTGATGTTCGTCTTAATTCAAATGTACAGATAAATTTTGAATTGAAATTTTAAAAAATTTAAACTGAAAAAATCTATTTTTTAGATTTTTTGCTTTTTCTTGCCCTAAAATCTAATTGAAAAAATAAAAAATATTTATAAATAACTTTTGATGTAAAAAATTATTTTTCATCTTCGAATTTAAATTAAATGGTTTTTAACTCATTAATGATTTATCTATCAATCTACATCGATTAAACATTGTTTCTTTTGTGGCTTTGATCTAAAACTTTGTCTATAAAAATAATCTATTTCACCTTTTTGCCTCAAATGCTGATTTTTTTTAATTACCCTTTATTTTAACTATCAAATCAGGTATGCATTAGAAAATAAAAAAAACTGAATTTGCTTATTATTTAAATTTGTTAAAAAATTTTTTTTCTTAATTTAAAGAAGACAAATTAGTATTTGGCAAACGATTGAAATCGATTGATAAAAATCGACCAAAATTTTTCATTCGATTTCAAAATCAGATCAAAATAAATCGATTTTATAATCGTTTGAAAAACAAATTTATCCATCTTAAGAACATAAATAAATTCTGCTTCTGAAAATCGATAAGTTGGCGACAAAATTTAAAAAAAACGGGAAAAAGAAGTGATTTTTAGGAATAATCGAATTAAAAGGTTTGGTAAAGTATTTTAATTACTTTACCAAGGATTTTTTGAGTGTTCAGATAAGCAATTAATATTTAAGTAATAATTTTGAGATTTACTTTTTAATAATTTTTATTAAGCCTAGATTAGTATTTAAAAATAATTGGTATCTTAAAAAAGTAATTTAAAAGCTGCTGTGATTAAAAAACTCTGATAATCAGGATTTTTTAGTTTTTAACTTTTACAAGTCTATAGAAACTCTGTTTGAAAACCGTTATATTTTAAAAAATTTAATTATCTAAAGATGTGTTTTAAGTCTTAAGTCCTTATTAAAATCAAGTTTTTTAAGTTCAATGCGGCATTAAAACTTGAGATTCTTTCTAAAAATTAAAAAATGAATAATCGTTTTTCTGATTTTTTTGAATTCAATCAATAGCGCTCGATTAAATTTTAAAATTAAAAAAATTATTATTTTTATTTTTCTCTAAAATCTCAAGCATTGATGTCGCATTGAACTTAAAAAACTTGATTTTAATAAGGACTCAATGCTTAAAACATATCCTTAGAGCATACGATGTAAGTTAAGAATGCTTTACCATGGTCGAGATTTTGTTTGTATGCACAAAAGCTGTGTTTCGGTTTATGAAGCTGCAATATCGAACAAGAACATACGGTTTTGAACTACTTAAAAAAAATTAATTCTATAAACTCTTTGACATCATTTTTCTACCCGATTTATAGCAGATAAGAATTAGAATATAAAGTAAACTAGTTAAAGTAAGCTTTTGATCCATGATTTCAAAAGTTTTTTTTCTTTTCTCTTCAAATTGTGTTAACTTTCTAATGCCTTTTATTTAAACTAATATTAAATTACAATGGCGAAAGGACCATTTTAAATAATAAATAACATCTAAGAAAAAAATTTTTTGACAAATTAATTTAAAATCAATCGGTACGTAATTAAAAAGAAAAATTCTATTTTTTTCTGTACTGAGCTAGGGCTCCTTCAGAATAAAATTATAAAATAACAATAATAATAATAGGCCACAGCAAGTCTATGGTAGCTGTTTTACCGTCTGCTTAAAAAAATAGTCAATCAAAATAAAAAATAAAAATAAAGTAAGCTAAAATAAAATGAAAAGAAAGCTTAAAAAACATTTTAATAAGAGATTACATGTGACATGTAGCACTATATTAAAGTAATGGACCGAAAATGCCAGTATTATCCCCGAAGAACATGATGATATATTCGTGGTTTCAAAATTCGTGATTAATCCAGATGATGTCAACTTTCAGATATTATGATTACAAAGAGGCTTATTTCTCTAACAAAAAAATCAACTCATGCCATAGCAGACTCTACTTACAAACTCAATTGAATTAATTTGCCAGTACTTCTCTGTGGCACAACTGACAAGACCAAAGCCTTTCATCCTTTTGAAATATTACTCTCAAGAACTGAGATTTATTAAGATTTTGTTTAGTTCTATCAAAATTATTTCAAACAAATTATTCGATTTTGACTTTTATATAGATACACCGTTGGCTAATGATCCTATGGCAATAACAAATGGGTTTAAATCGGTTTCCAGTAATTTGAAGAGTCGTATTGTTTGTTGGGCACATTGAAGAAATATGGATGATTTTTCAAATCATTGGGCGAAGTTTTACATAAAGAGTTAGTCGATGATGTCATTTTTTTTTCAAGCATTAGTTTTAAGAGATCATTTTGAATCTGTTTACGATCTTTTAAAATCAAAATGGATCTTAATAAATGTGTCAAATAAAAACAACAAGGTTTTACCTGTTGCTCCGCTGCCAGAATAATAAAAATAAAAGAAAAAGAAATTAGTATTGAATATTTAAATTATTAATAATAATAATAAAAAATAAGCTACGGCAAGCATGCTTGCGGAGACGTCTTACTAGGAAGACATCTATGGTAGCTTATTGATTTATTTTATTTATTATTTTGAAAAATTCTTATTAAAAATTGATTTTAAAAATTTTTTTTCATAAGTGTTGATTAAATGATTTAATGAATATTTCTGTCCAGTATGTCACAATAAGTTAGAATCAAACTTTTTTTTCTATTTGATTGTTTTTTTGCCCATTATTTCGTTAACTCGGCTATTTCTCTTTCAGTCTTTGTCTGATTTTTCAAAAAACATGCAATTTGACATCTTTTTAGATCAATTAGTTTGTTTTTACCCATTTTTTCTCTTTTTTGTCAGATTTTTAGGTAGTCTTACTTTAAAAAAGCTATTATTTGAAAAAAATTCATAGTTAACGATTTTTTTAATTGCAAAAAAACAATATTTTTATTTTTTTCAACTTGATTCTAACTTTTTGTGACATACTGTACAAACAAAATTTCTTGTAAGAAAAACTTGAACTTTTTCTCAATTTTTTTAAGAAAAAGCATTCTAAAACTCCACTACGAAACATCCTCCGAAATACTTCACCACCTGGCCCTAGAAAAGCTAAAGTTTCATCGTGTTGACAATCGTCTTTTTGATTTAAATGAGAAATATATAGAACAAGGTCTGGACAAATCTGTTTCATTAATAGTAAGGCTGGTAAGTGAGTACAAGTTGGTTTTTGAATCACATATGATTGAAAGACCAACTCCATTATGTAACTGCTATCTAGTCATTCAAAATTACTTTCCATGAATCTATAATTCATTTTCTTCTAACCCTATCAAAATAACATATAATCTATTTTAAACTTTAGATCATAAACATTTTCATTATTCTATTATTCATATTAAATTAAATACAAATGAAAACATAATTAAAAATCTACTAACATACTAAAATCTTTCTGAAGGAGCTTACGCTCGAACAGATATACTTACTTAAAAAAAAAAAAAATCAGTGTGACAAATATTGGGTTTCTGAGTACCATGTGGATTGGTACGAAGGATATGCTTATCAAAGACATTTAAAAATATTTTTTCTACTACAAAAAATTTTAGCCTTTACAAAAGTAAAATAATTTGAACTTTATGGTTTTGATGATATTTTATTATCGCTCTACAGTATAGAACCTTTCGTAGTATATTACTGCTATTTTTAGAAATCAATAAACACCAGAATAATAAAACGACTAAAAATCTTTTAATTTTAGAAGTTAATTTTAAGAAATTCCGCTATACACATTTTTATTTCATTTTTTTCATTATTATTCCTTCCTGATCCTTAAAAAGAACTTGATTATTTAAATAAAAGAAAAAATAATTCTAAATCTCATCATTCAAATATATTGAAAGAAAGTATAAATTAAATACTTGAAATAATTTTGTTTTAATTTATTAAAAAAGATGAACCGAAATGGAAACTATTAGAATTGCGTCACGTTTCCACTAAGCCAAGTTTTTTACTTCGTAGTTTCTAAGCACTGCTCATTTCTAAAATAAATAATTTATTGCTTGACATTTTTTTAAAATTTTATCGACACAGTAATATAAGAATATAAATAATTGAATATTGTTAGATTAATTGATAATCATCGAAATTTAATTATAAAATTGTAAATTCTTTTTTAAATATTTCAAACTTTGAAATCTAAATTGTAATTGAAAACCTTATTTTTCTTTTTTGAATGCGGTATTGAGATTCTTTTTTAATAATTGAGGTTTAAAACTAAAATCGGTTTAACTGACTGATTTTAATTTTAATTTAGATTAAAATAATAGTTACGGGAGTACCCAGTGTTTAAACATTTAATTAAAACAAGAAAGCGAACAAAATTAATAACAAAAGAATATGTATTAAGTTAGTCCGCAGCTGACAGGTGACTTAGATCATTTTTATAAATTAATAATTAATTTGAAACTTAATGATCAAGTATATTTTTTTACACTAATTTTTTTAAATTACCCTAAGTATAAATTACATTTAACTCTTTGCAATTCATATTTTAATAACTTTCAACTAGTTATCTTGCTTTTTAAATCATTTTTTTTGCTTTTTTAACTTTTTATTTTTTTTTAAATCTGAAAAAGCCCAGACTAGTTACAGATTTGCATTCTATGAATGCATAAAAAATCTTCATGTTTCATTTTTTTAATCTTTACTTTTTCTATACCTAGACCCTGTTAAAGGAATCGGATTTAGCTTTAATTAAGAGTTGTCTTGTAATAATTTCTAAATTGAAGAGCTTATATTTTTTTAGGCGTTCCATTGACAATAAGTCAAATAAATAAATAATATCAAGAATATACGATTTCAGAAAAAAATCATTGATCTTAAAGAAACAAAAATATGGGGAGAAAAATTATTTTTATTTAAAAAGAAAATTAAAAAATTTTGAAATAATTTAAATAATAAAAACTTAAATTTTTTGAGATTTCTTAAAATTAATTTTTAATTCAGTTTGAATTATTAAATTACACATTAATTATTCTGATGATATTTTTTAAACAATTATTTTCAACTGATTAAATTTTTATTTCATGTTCAATTCAAATTCAATAAAAATATTTTTTTTATTTTCTTACATTAATAAATAAATCTATTTTTGATTTAAATTTAGGTTACTAGGTCCTAGAATTTAAATTTTTTAAAGCAGGTTCAATCTATCAATCAATAATTTTAAACAAAATAACTGGTAAACTTAAATTATTTTATTAAAATAAATTCCTATTAAAAGGGGTTAAATTTTGATTTATCAAATATTTTCTATTAATTTGTTTTATATTAAAAGCTAGAAGTATTGATTTCGAAAAATTTGTTACTTAAAAACTATTAAACGAACAAAAAATAATAAAATGTGACAAATATTGATGCTTAATCTTAATCAGAAATTAAATTTTAATTACTTTAATGAATTTTTTACCTGTTTAAAGATGTTTATAAATGGAACAATTTTTTTTTCAAATTCATTTTTTATTCTTTTTAGCCTTTCATTCGTAAAAAGAGTAAAGAATATTAAAAAAAAATTTAAATTTATCTTGGTAAATTAAACACAGTAAAAAGTTTTTAATTGAATTAATTTAATTTTTCCTGCAATTTAAAATTTAATTTTTTTTAAGGAATTAAGAATTTAAATTATTTAATTTCAAATATTTTTACCAAATACCAAGAATATCTATTAGACCTGTTTAACTTTAAAAACACACAGAAAGACGATAAAACTTTTCCTTTACATTTCCTTATAATAAAAGCTATCATTAATTTCTTCCCATGCACAATTTTTTATTTAAAATTATTAAATGACTAAAGGAATATGATTTTAATCAAATTTTCTTTTAATTCTTATTTTTAGCTTAATTTAGGAAAATTTTATTTTGTTTATAAATTTATAAAGCATAAAATTATAATTATTGAAAAACATTAAAATTTTTTGATAAAGTATTCTTTTTAACATTTTTGAAAAAAAAAATTATTTCAATTATCTGTTATTTATTGAATAAGCTATTAAATTATAATTTTTTTATATAACTACAAATTATTTTATTCAACAAAAAACACTAAATATAATTAAAAAAATTTTTCGTCTTTATTCTAAATAATTGATTTTTATCTTTGCTTTAAGCTTTTAACTAAATTAATTGGGATGGTAGACCGGTTTAAAAGTAGAATCAATTGAAAAAACCAGTTTTACCGTTTTTAAGCAAAGTCTTTGTCCAAATGTAAACAAGATATACTTCATTTTACTAATTTTAAAGATCATTTATAGACCTTTCTTTATTTAATTTCTTTACCAATAATAATTTTAAATAAATTTTTTGATACAAAATTTTTTATAAATTTGAACAAAAAAACAGTACAATAGAATGTTAAACTTTTTGAATGATGGATAAAAATTTAGTATATATTTTTTAATTTATGCTATTAAATGGAAAGTTTCCAAAAACTTAAAAAATTTTCATGTGTAATGAATTTCTAAATAAAAAGTGTTTTTCAAGTCATTTAAGTTTATTTTGCATTCAAGGGCTTCCAAAACCCTCTAAATAACTGCTAAATAATATTTATCTTAATTTTTAAAAAAACGTTTTAAAAACCGGTCTACCTGACCAATTCAGAATCGTTATCTTGACGTTTTACAAAAAAAATTCAACTTAACCTATTAAAGTTCTATCACTAAATAAATATAATATTTAAACTTTTTTCTTATTATGATAGAGGAAATTAATTTTAAAATTAAAGAGAGGATTAACTTGAGAATCTCAATGATAAGAATTTTAAATTGGTTTTATTGTTTAAGCTTTCATTTTATTTTTCATTATTCTTATAATTTAATTAATTCCCATATGTGGTTTTTTTTTATATTTGAATTTAAATTAAATGATAAATCTTTTTTTTGTTGATTAAATAATTAAAAAATTTTAAACAAAACTTTAAAGAATTTGATTAGAGACAAACAGTGAACAAAACTTGACTCGAATAAGATTAAGTAAGATATTTTGATATAGATTTTTTTATTAATTTTATTTGAAATTTATTTATTTATTCAAGAGAAAAATAAAAAAAAAATATGCTTAATTTTGATATTATTTAATTAAAATAATCATGTTTAATGAGACAGTGGCCGAGGCATCTGGCAAAAGCAAACTCAATAAAGTGTTCAGGTATTCTTTAAGAACTTATTAAGAAAATTATTTTTCACAAAAGTAATATTGAAGTGCTATCATAAAACCAATTACGAACGTTGGTGACGCAAATACCGACTCAAAGCGTTAAATATTGATCAAAAAATTGACACCAAAACCATCAAAAACCACTTGTTAAAATCTAATTTATTTAAAATAGTAAAATATTATAAGTTCAGTTATCTTTTAAAGTTAAATAATTTTGAGTCATAAAAATTTTGAATTTTGAAAAAATGATCGAAGATTATTCAAACTTTTCGACCAGCATCAACCATCATATTGATAAATGGAACATGAAATCACCGGTCAATTGTATTATTCTAAATGGAATTGCAGTATATTGTGTCCTGTTGCTTTTATCAAGCGTGTTTTTCAACTCATTACTGTTATGGGTTTTTTACAGATACAAAGAACTAAGAACTTCACTAAATATGCTAATAATAGCATTGACTGCATACAATCTAGCTGCTTCAGTGATTGAACTTCCATTTGTTATCATCAGCAATTTCAGCTGCAGGTTAGATTTTATAAATGGCAATTTTTCACTTTTTTAGATTTTTTAAATGAAAACAATTTAAAAAAATTAAAAGAGAGTGAAAAGATGTCATATATTGGAAAAATTAATTTTAATTTTTGAAGATGGCCATTTGGAAAAGTAGGATGCCACTTTAGTGGAGTAATAATGTACATCGTGGGTACTATTCAAATTTATTTGATGGCTGCCATCTCATTTGAGAGATTTTTCATCATCTATAAGCCTATGAGCATCAAAAGTATCAGCACAAATGTTATCTTAGTTGTGATTGCTGTTTGTACATTTATGGGTGTTATGTGGGCAATGTTTCCCTATTTAGGATGGTCATATTATTCTCTTGAAGGTGCTCTTACGAGTTGTAGTGTCGAATGGTTCGAAAGATCATTTAATGTAATAAGTTATAATGTGACAATGTTTTTCGTGGTCTACATAATTCCCTTAATTATCATATTTTTTGCCAATATTAAACTTGTCATTATTGTAATTTTAGATTTTTTTCATTTAAAACTAATCTAAAAAAAAAATTAGATTCGAAATCTGCCTAACATGACCAAAGATGCCCAAGATGAAAAGGCTAAAAAAAGGTTGCAAATGGAAAGAAATTTGACTGTAATCATGATATTTTTAGTTGGTAATTCAGAATTAAAAATTTTTATTTTTGCTTAAATTTCGGTAGATACGAACTTAAGAAAATTGAAAGAGTCAATTTCATAACATTAACTTATGAAGGAAAATTGTAAATTTTAAATCATTTAAGAGAGTAAAATTTAAGCAAAACTACATTAATAAAATTAAAAATTTTAATTTTTCTAAATATATATAAATAAGTTATATATATATATTTATTTTTAGTCTACGTTCGGAAGTGAGGTTCCTTCAATCTTGCAAAATTTAAATAATTTTTTATTTATAAACAATAAATAAGTCTTAAAATTGTTATAACATAATAGTAACATTTTTGATTCAACCTATAACAAAATCAAAAGCTTATTTTTTGCGAATTTGATCAGAATAATTGTTAACGCCGTGAAAAATACAGGGAATTTTTGCAGGCATCTGTTTTTATGGGTGCAGAAAATTTTTCAAGTTGTTAAGACTAATTTATTTCTTATATAAAAAAAATATTTAAATTTATCTGAATTGAAGTGATCAGTTTGAAAGGAACTTATCTTCCCCAAATCTAAGTGAAATCTAACAGTATAATTAAACCGATTAATATTCTAATTTGAAAATTTTTTAAGATTCATTTAATGTTTTTTAGTCCTAAACCATCAATTACTCCCTTAAAGGATTAAATTATTTTTATTGATAAAATGCTCAAGATTTTTTTTTGATTAAAAAAAAAAAATTTTCCATTCTTTCTGATTTTTTTAAAGCTTTTTTATTCTTCTAAAAATTGGAACTAACTTTTGAACATAAAAAATACAAAAATTAATCTTTTTCAAATTAGTCAAAGATTTTTTTTTTAAAACTTTGACTAATTTGATCATTAATCTTCAATAAAAACCATTAGTGTAAATTTATAGGTTCATTAATTTTTATTAAAAAAATCAATTTCCAACTGAAATATTTCAATTTAATTTTCAATAGTTCAAAAAATTGTCATTTTTAATGTTAAATAAATAATCATTTAAAAAAAGTGGGCTTTGTAATAAGTTGGACGCCTTATGCAATGGTATCACTTTACAGTTCATTTATTGGAGATGACTTGCCACCATTAGCAGGAACCCTTCCAGCCATGTTTGCCAAATCAACCCTTGTATGGAGTGCTATTTTGTACATTTTTTCCAATAAACAAATCAGAGTAAAACTAACAATGGGGCTATTCTATGAAAAGAAAGATCAAGACGAAGTATCGATGAGTAGAGGTAATTTTATAGATTAAAAATAGATTTTTTTGTTTAATTTAATTTTTAGATAAAACGGTCATGCCAATTACAAATTACACCGCATAAAATTCGCTTAAGTTGTTTGAATTTTCGCCTCTTTTGTTTCAAAAAATAAAATATTAAAATCGATTTTTAGATAACAAGATTTCACTGCTGAATTAAAAAAAACTGTCAAAGTTTTTTCGCTTAATTATTCTCCAAAAAAGGATAATCTGTTAAAATAAAAGTCTTATTAAGTTTTATGTTCAAAAATCTTCTTCTTTTATAATTTCAAATTAATAATACTTTTTAGACACATTTAAAGTTATAAATCGTGAAATTTTTAGAGGCGGAAATTTTCGATTTTTTCAAATTTGTTTGAGTAGATTAAAGTCTTTCACATTATTTAAAATTTATGTAGCAATGTACAAAGCTTTATAGTAAGTCTAATCTTAAAGGCTTATTTTAATTATTAGATTCTTATTTTATTCTTTTGTAACACTATTTAAATGTGTATTTTTTTAATTTTATTTGAAATAAATAAAATAAATAAACGAAAAAAATTTTTTTCAATAATTTAACTGATTTAAAAAAAAAAGTGTCGGGAGTAATAACCTACAACAATTTTTTTATTAATATAACCGAGAAATTTTTAAGATTATTAGAGTTGACTTATTTTTAAATTTGAATTTCCTAAAATGATGGTTAAATTAAAAAAAGTTTGTCAACTATTTAAAATTTAAAAAAGTTTCAAAGCAGCCTGAGAGTCTATTTAAATTTTTTGTAAAGAGTCTATATAAATATTTTTTTCTTTTACTCTTTTCATTATAAATCGGTTAGAAGCTGTTTAAATTTTTAATCTAATTAAAGCATAAATGTAAGATGGGGCATCAAATTTTCTTTTTACTTATATCAAAATCTGTTTTAATCTCTAAATTGAAATAAGATTTGACCTGAAAGCAAATTCCTAGCTAGCATAGCATGACGTATGGTTTTTTCAACGCTTGGTTTATTTTGGAATAGAAAATTCCAAGAGATCTTGGCAAAAAGTTATTTAGAATATTATTTTTTTGATTTTTTGAATGAAATCAAAAAAATAATAATAAATAATAAATGTTTTGTTTGAGACTGTGTGAAAATTTTTGAAAATTTCAATAAATCATCAAATAGCTTTTTCTTTCGTTTAAATAATTAATGAATATTTTGGAATAAAAAAATCATGTCAGATTATTTAACAAATGGCTAGATTAGCATCTTTTAAAAGAATTGCATTCGATTTCAATTTTGAAGAGAAGATATTTTTCGATGAAATTTTAATTTTTATAAATTTACTAATGGATCTTCATAATTTCCATAAATATTTTGTCTATTTTTCAATTCTAAAAAGCATGATCTTTTCGAGTTTGATTCACCGAATTTTTTAAGATGATGGATTCAATCTTTAGGTCTGAATTGAAAGAAAATATTGAGATATCTCGAGCTTTAGATATGATGTTGAATCGAGAGATAATCACCTCAAAATTTATCAATATCAAAATTACAATAACTATTTTTTTTCTTCAAATAGTTTTAGATTGATTTAGATTTAATTAAACATTCGATTAAATACTATAAAGATTTAAATTATTAACTTAAACTTAAAGTTTGGACTCATTGAAACATAAAATTAGATGAATAAAACTAAACGATGCTTTTTTGGAATGTCAAACCCAGGTAATTTATTGATCAGAAGATTTATCGAACACCCACAATATAAAATGAAAAAGCATTTTTAGAACTTTAGGTTTGAATAAGAAAAAAATTCTGAAGAGTTAGCACATTAATCAAAAAATATTAATATTTTTATATTTTTAAAATATGTGTTTACTTTCTTATTTTATGTAGGTTAAAAAATAACAATAATTAATTAATTATTAATAATAATATACAAATTATTTTTAAAAAAAAATTTTTGTTAGGCATTACTGAAAATTAAAGAGTTAGTGAAATTGCCACAAAAGCATTAAGATTCGGTAAAAACCAAAGAGAAAGAAAAAGTCTTAGAATGTAATGCAAAAGTTATTTTTTTTTAAATTAGCATTAATTTTATATTTTATTCTTGTTTATTTTCTTTTTAAATAATAGTTAGGGGAGGACCCCTGGCAGTTTGGAATGGTAACTTACCTCCCTTTCAGACCCGTGTTAGTTTTGATAATTAAAGAAAGTGAACAAAATTTTGAAATTGTTACAAGACATAATGATAAAAAAATAATTTTTTTTTTGTTTACAAAATTAATAATAAATCTGTATCAGTTAAGTGATTTTAAGAAAAGAAAGATATTTTTATATCATCAAGTAAAATTTTTGAAAAACATTAGCACACGTCACTAGTCAATGACTTTATTTTTTTTCTTTGTATCAATTTAAAAAGAAAGGCCCACAATTTTCCTCACCGCTAATTTAATTATTTGATAAAATTAACCTCCTAAAGAAGGACAAGTAGTATATAAAAAATTAAAAATTAAGTACCCGCTAATGTCAATACACTTTTCGCTAATTTTAATAGAAATGAACTCCTAAATTAAAGTAAAGACTAATTTAATAAAAAGATCCTAACATCCTGCTAACCCGAAAGCTAAGTCCTTATAGCAGGGCTCTGCCTTGGACCCCGACTGACTGCACCGGCTTCTAATTTAAATAAGTTTTAATTAAAATTAAAGTGTTTCTATTAAAAAAGTGTTATCAAAAAATTATTTGATTGAAAAAGATCATCTTCAATTTTGTTTTAAAGTTTTTGATTTAACACTGACATTTTTGAAAGAAAAATACAATTTATTATTTTAAATAAGTGTCAAAAAGTATAAATCTTAAGTGAATTTTTTATTCATAGGAAGGAAGTAAATTTAAAACTAAAGATTATTTAAGAAATGCTAAATGTTAGTTCGATGTATTTATTTAAAATTTTTTTTTAATCTTGAAATGACTGTGAGTCCTAAAACTCCTTAGCTATTTGATATTTTTTTTAAGTATAAAATTAATTAATTTAATTTATCTAAAAAAAATGAATATCGGTAACCAAAAAAGGCGTAAGAATAGGAAAATTTAAAATCAAATCCTCTCGCATCTATCCATTCATCACTAAATTCGTTGCGTATTCCATTGTTCGGTATTGCAGCTTCATTAATCGAAACGCAACTTTATATGTGAATGCGGCCAGACATGTTTTGGGTCTAGGATTGGAAATTCATCTGGACCAGAACCCAAAATCTTTTTTCCAAATATTTAAGGTGACCAAATTGATTTCCAAATTTATTTATCCAATTTTATGGTAATCTACTTTAAACCAATACTCTAGAACTAAGTTTGCATAAAATACGATTAATTTCCGTAAAAATAATAGAATTTTATTTTGCCGGCCATTCTGGAATTTTCTGAAGGTAATTATTGTTTTTTATAAAAAACTAAATTTTCATACTTTTCATACTTTATAGCATAAATTTTTTTATTTTGTGATTTAACTCATTCATAAAGAAAGACAGCTTTGATTATCTTATACACCTAAAAACTCCCATCTAGATTTGCTCCCTGTAATGACAATTTTTAACTGAATTAGTCACAATTATTAAAATTTTCATAGCAGATTTTTATTATTTTTTTAGTCCTAAAAGGAAGTTAAGATACATTTTGTAGATTTTCCTGGACATTATCTCAATTGAATTATTGTTCATGCTTTTATTTTAAATAATTGTATGAAATTTTTTGTGTAATAAGTTTCTTTTTTCGTAAATTTAATTTTCAAGTTCTCTTTATTTTCCCTGTCTATGCACAAATAAATTTCATGTATACAGCATGACATTAAAAAAAATTTTTTATATCGACATAAAATGAAAAATTTTACTATAATAAGAAAATCAAATTATAACTTAAATTGTTGAATTAATTTAAAAAATATTTACGTAAATTTCTTTTGTTATTTTCTATGTTTATCTGATAATTTATTTTCAACTAATAAAGTTTTCATCTGTTTTTTTTTGCAAACAGCTCATTTTTTTGGGTGTATTAGTCTATTTTTAAATATTAATTTAATTTTTGAAAAAATAGAGAGAGAAAAAAATATTTGTTACCATTGAAATATCTATCTTAATTCTTAATTACTCGAAACATGTCGAAAAATTTTTTTTTTTTAATAAAGGGAAAAAAACTTATTCGACCCGAAGAGGTATAAGCAATGAGAATATTTAAAAGTTAAAATCCTTTCTGTACTTTTAGTACTTTATCAGAAAATTATTTTATTTAGCCCAGTTCCTTTTTGAACTTAATGGTATTCAAAAAAAGGTTTTAATTAATGAATGCTTTAAATATGAATTTTAAATTAAACAAAATTTTTGTTACTTCCAGCATACCTGAATCCCTAAACCAGGGCTCTGTCCAGGCCCGTTAAATTTTTCATATTAAAATTACCATTAATTAAAAAAAGCACGATAAAGTACAGAAAGTTCAAAAAGGAACAGAACCTAATAAATTGAAATTGATAAAAGAATTTGAGTTAAATTTGCGTTAAATTCGCTCTTTTATGCAATTTTAATTATAAATGAACAATTTTCCGGTCCTTCAATTTAGTTGTGAATATATTTCTTTTTATGCAGTAAAAATAAATGGTTTTGTGAAATTAAGTGCAAAAAAGAGAATAAAATGATAAATAATAAAATGAATAATAACTTTGTACTGGTTTTATGAAACCAAATATTCACATACCAAAACTCTTTAAACCCAAAATTATCTTGACATCAAATTTTATTAATTGATTAAAAATTTAGCTCGTAATACCTACGCAGATTGGAACGGAACTAAGTCCTTCCTTTCAGACAAATGTTTTTAAATAATTTTTCAATTAAAATGAACAGACATCATTAATCATTTTACTAGATTAATATTCTTTTTAGTTAAAATTTAATTTTAATTAAAAACCTTTATTTTTTATTTTTTGTCATTGGTAAGGTTTATTTTATCCATTGAATTGATTTTTGTAATTTAAGATTAGAATTAGGGCTGGTAGACCGACTTGAAATTTAAAACCGGTTCCAGATTTCAAGTCGGTTTTAGAGTCGTTATTATTTAAAAAAGATTTCTAAGTATTTTTGAGTTATAGAATTTATTTCAGAAGCATTTTGTTCTAGGAAACATTCAATTCTTAATTTTTAATGTCAGCAAAAATATTATTGATGCAGAATTTTTATTTTACTGTTTAACATTAAAATATTTCACTGCAGTAAATTTTTTATTTAAAAGTACTTGAAATCCTTTAATTTGAAAAAATTTTTGACCATGAACAACTTGAGTGTGCCAAATTAAGTTTTATTTATTTATTTAAAATAAAGGCAATTTAATGGATATATCAATTTTGAATCAGTGTTGACACTAATGCTTACAAACTGAGTGGCTTAGTAAAAAATAATCTACATAATTGATTTTTATTTATTTAAAATTAACTTTGTAAGTATTTTTGACAATTAATTAAGATGACTTTTCAAATGAAAAACAAAGATCTCGCCAATACCACTGTCTCTTCATTTGCCAGTTAGAAAAAAAATATTTTTTAAAATCTCAATTGTTTTCTTTTCTCGTTAGAAAACAAAATGTTAACGTAAGATTAGAAAATAATTAATAAAATTATGATTTGACTTAATTTAAAGATGATTAAATAAATCAATATTGATTTATAAAAATTTCTTTAATAAAAACAAAAAAGATAGAGAAAACTAAAAGAATGCTTTGAAAAATTTGCGTTAAAGATTAAACGTTGTTAAGGAAAACAAAATCCGTAAGTAAATTGATGCTACCTTATTCAAATAAGTCGATGCCATTAATTATTAAATTATTTAAATTTAGAATAAAATCGAAGATATGGTGAAGACGTCACCAAATCGCTTTTTAAATTCAAGCATTACTATGTGAAGTTTTTTCTTGGTCTTTTAACTAAATACTAAGATTATTTGCCAAATTTTTTTAAGTTGGTGATTAACATTAAATCGATACTTTGATTTTTTGTTTATTAGGATTAGTTGATTCAATTTTGGGAAAAGTTCGATGTTGTTTTTAAATCAGGAAAATTTTGATTAATAAACTTATTTTTTTATTTAAGAGAAACAAACTTTTTTATTTTTGCATTTTTTATTATGAAAAATTTTTTGTTTCATTTTGTTGCATTTGTTTTATTTTATTTTTACACAAATCTAGTACTCAAGTAAATTTTTTGATCAGTTTTGCCAATATTAAATAAGTTTTATTCAATTTTAAAAGCTTTTTTCAAAATAGATAAAATAAATTAATAAATAAATTTAAATAAAATTTGAATAAAATTTTGAATAATAAAGTTATTTCTATATTTAATAAATTAATTTTATTTATTTATTCAAATTTCATTAGATATTAGTAAAAAACCGGTTAATTTTGTAATTTTAAAAATTTTTTCTAAATTTTTTTTTTATTTAAATTAATAGTTTAGGGAGGACCTTAGGCAGTCTGGAATTGTAATTAACCTCCCTTACAGTCTGTGTTGAGTAGTTTTGATAATTAAATAAAAGTGAACAAAAATTTGAAACTGATAAAATTTATGTAAATTGGTCGTAAATTAATGAAATCAACTTTTTCTTCACTTTTTTTAGGGTTGACAATTTCGACAAATAAAGTTCAAAAATTGTCAAAAAATGGGTTTAGTGTAGTTCATTACAGAAAAAAGTGTAAAAAAATAAGATGAATTTTTTTCTTAGGATTTAGAATTAGTTTAGAATTAGCAGCATGGTGCAACATTCAAAGTTACATCAACTGTAAATGTCTGCAAATGGTGTACAAAATCTCTGCAAAATGCACTTGGCTTGATTATTGAAATTTAATTTATGGTAAACTCTGCAAATTAAGCAGACCTTGATATTTGATGCAACTTTGAATGCTGCACTATGTTGCATTTACAGAACTAAGTTTAAACCTTTAGAAAAAAAGTTATTAAATTATTTTTACATTTTTTCTATTCTTTTTATAAATTTGTACTAAATTTCACAAATCCAAAAAACGGTTTTTGTTTTGATAAGTGATCTTTTGAAAAATGGATGATTTAAAATCTCCCAACTTTAATGCCTTTAATGTGGATTTGCTATTATTCTTATTTTTATTAATTTCATTGAACGATTTGAGGGCGATTAATTTTATTTTTTAAATATAAATACATAAATACATATTTTTTAAATAAAAAATGTAGTAAATATTAAGTAATTTTTATAATTACAAAGAAAATTTATAATAAAATCAACCTTAATTTATAAAGTTTTTAATTTTTATTAAATTTGAAAAAAGACCAAATAGAAAATTTTATTTTGACTAGAAAAAAAAAATTTATTTGACACACTAGTGTCAAATTAAAAAATTTTCAAGATTAAAAAAAAAACTCAAATAAATTTTTAGATACTAAAAAGAAATTTATGGCTAAAAAAACATAAATAAAATTATTTTTGATAAAAGTTAAATTTTTATAAGTAATGAAACAAGTTAACTGCGTTGATAGTTTTGGATAATTATACTAATACTTGGTACTATTATCCTTCTTAAATGTACTTAACATCTTTCCGATTTCTTATAGTTTTAAAATATCAATGTATTTATAAAGGAAAGCTGAATTCAAACAATCGATTTTAAAAATTAAAATTAAAATTTGAATTTTACTTTTACATTTTCAATTCATTAATTTCCTTTAGATTTAATTTATTTTCTTTTAATCTATTTAATCTAAAATACAGAAGCTAGAATTTATAAAGTTTTTTTTTGATAAACTGAAATAATTGAAAAACAATAAATGATTTTCTTAATAGTAAATTTAAAAACGAATTTAGTATTTTTAATTATTTGTACATTTGATCTTTAAGATTAAAAATAAAGAATATAAGAGAGAAATTATTAAATAACTTGATTAATGGTATGACATTATAGATTTAAATTTTATTCTTAAAATTTAGTGTCTATTTAGCTATTTAATATTAATTTGATATGACATAGGTTTTATTTTGTTTAATTTGAAATTTAAAAGATAAATTAGCATTTTTTTAAATTTCAATCAAAAAATATGATTTTTTTTGATTTTATTAAAATAAATTTTATTCTAGAAATAATATATCGATTCAAAAATGTTTGTTTTATGTTTTTAATTAATTTAGAGAATACTAATTCTTCTTAAAAGTTTATTCTAAATTTAATTATTTTTGAGTTAATTATTTTTATTAAATTGATTTTTTACAAAATGGCAATAATTGTTTCCGTCAAAACAATAACAAATTGTTTGGATTGCCTTGACTCGTAAAATTTTCATTTGTGTTACACATTTAAATTAGAAATGTATTTAGCTAAATTCCAAAATATGCCAAAGGTAATCAAGCATTGATTTAAAATAAAAAAATGTATTATTATTATTATTTATTTTCAGTTTTCGCCAATTCTAGCATTTATAAATCTTTTTTAGTAAAAAAATATATCTTTAGAGATACTATCTGCGATTAGATTTTAAATTAGATCAAATAAAATTAGATAAGTTAAATTATGGATGAAATTTAGTTTAAAAAATTGAATTATAAACAATGATGAATATACTTTTTGCGACAAACCTTAAAATAAAAATGATTTTTAATTTTTTTTTGGAGTATATCATGTATTTGATATTTATCAAAACAAAATAATTATTTTTCGTAATTAAACACAAAAAAAATTCGAAAAAATTCATTTTGAGACAAAAAGAATTAACTAAAATATTTAAAATATTATTCCGATAATTGATCGGTCTGTTAGCACACTGTTTGATTAATTATTGCTAATTTTTAGGTTTGTTAATTTAACAATTTTAATAATTTCTAAAAAAAATTGCGAGATTGAGAATTCTATAACAATCTAAATGGGATGAAAATTTTGTTTTGAAAAATAATTGTTTTCTAATTTTAAAAATTTAATTCTTCAAATCTAATCTAGAGATTTGTCAAATTGAAGTGAATCACTGATGTTGAAGATTCGGTCAATTTTCAGCTTTTTAATAGTTGTTTCGTTGATATTTGGTTTTTGATAATTTTAATATTCATTTTTTTTCAATATGTTAATATACTTAATAATCTTGTTCATTATCATGAAAGATTTTAATTTCATCATTAAAAGAGAGGCTCAAAGTAATTTTTGATTTTAGATTTTTTTGCATGAGCACATTTTCAAAATAAACATTCAAAGTTAGACTTAATTTTTAAAATCTGCAAATTATGCAATGTCCCTGCATTTAATTTTTGAGCATGGTCAAAAAAATTGGATCAAACAATTCAGTTTGCCGGACTATGAGTCTTTTTTGTTGAGAAGACTCTTGATTAAATAAAAAATGGAATTAGATTCCTTTCGGCTTTTGGCTGAACAAGTTTATAGAATTTGTAATTAGAATTTGAGAATTTTCAATTTTGGAACAAAAAAAAATAATTTAAATTTAAATGACTTTCTGTCTTTAGATTTAAAACTCGTTCTGCGAAATGTATCAGCTGATGAACAAACTTTGTTTCATCCAAATTTAGTCTTTGCACAAATTCTGCAAGTCTACGAAATGTATTAGAAAATCATTAAAATCAAATAACAGAGTTAATATTCGTAACACAAAATAAAATGAAATATTAAAGATGTCATTGAAAATAAATTAATTGAAATAGTCTCCGAAAGCTAATTGAGATTTAAATAGCAGAAGGATCTCGAAAAAAAGAAGATTTGATAAGGTAACAATTACACAATTAAGTCAGGTGATAGTCATCTAGATATAACCTAGATTTTTATATTAAAAAATCTCTAAATTACGGTATTTTACAGTTTGATTTCTTGCTTGATTGAAGTGCTTGTGGTCCATAAAAATGTCTCGCTTTTCTCTATCTACATGTAACAACCTATTTCAATATATGTCTTCTTAACTTTCGTTTCATTTTAATTAAGGTTATTTACTTTATTTTTATTATTATTTTTATTTTTATTTGATCTTATTTTATTAAAATTGATTTTTTACTTTTATTTTTACTTTTATTTATATTATTTTTTTTTAATTCTGAAGTAGCTCTAGCTCAGTACAGAAAACAAATAAATAAATAAATAAATAATCTATCTATCTTATAAATTCTGGTAGTATCATTATTGTAGTTTTATATGGAGATCAGATGCCAGTTTGTTAAAAGATGTGACCTAAATGTTTGAATGATTCCTCTGATTGTGGTAAGCTTCTAAATTATTATCACAATGCGCTGAACTAAATTATTATTTTTGAATAAACTTTTATCGGATAAAATACTTCAACTTGTTTAGCGCTATTTTTAACGCAACTGTTTTTATAAGCTTCCTTTGAAAAACTATAAAATTAAAGTATTTATGTAATGATATCTCAAAACGACATTAGTACTTAGACAGCATTTAAATCAATAAGATTAAATTCTTAACTATAGATAATTTTAGAAAAGATTATGTAAAAGATTTTAATTGATTAATCTTGATTTTTATCTATTTAACCAGAATAAGCATGCTTGTTAAAATTAAAAAAAATTTACTAGATTTAATAGCGGATAGCCAAATCATATAAAATTTATAGGAATTAACTCGAAATTAATTGTTGAATTTTTTCAAATACGGGGCTGCAAAGTATTAAAATTTTCTGCTTTCAGTTTTTTATTATTTAGAGTTATTATATCCGATTTCTATAGGTTTACATTTTCGAATTTTAAAAGACTGAAAAACTCTTTTTTCTGAAATGTATTTCAATTAAAAAATGTAATCTAAAAAAACAATAGCTTCAGTCTAAGTCGACATGAAAACAATTCTAGCATCATTTTCTCTTATCTAATATGTGCAGTGCATTTGTTAGTCACAAATTAAGATTATTGAAGATTACCTTAAATTTAATTTGGTTTATTTTTTCGTTTTTGAAAAAAGCGTGATGTTTCGAATTTATTTTAAAAATTAAAATAGAGTTACTATTGCAATCTTATAGCTATAGAACTTTTGGTTTTATTTTATACAAACAGAAATTTTTCTTTTATATTTTTTTATTAAAATAAAAAAAATTTTCTTATATATTCTAATTTTTAACAAATATAATTTGTGTTAAGAAACTTAATAAATTAAAATTAAAAAAAAAACTTAAATTTTAAAAAAATTTTAAAATTAAAAAGAAACATTTAAGTTAATTTTTTTAATTTTAATTTATTAAGTTTCTTAACACAAATTATATTTTTTAAAAATTAGAATATTGATTGAAAAAAAATAAAATGTAAAGATTTTTAATCTCAAAAAATATTCTTTGTTTAATGTAATAAATTTAAGTTGAAAGTGATAAGATTGCAATAGTAACTCAAATTAATTTTTTTATTTTAATAAATTTGAAATATTGCACTTTTTATATCGCAAGTTTTTTTTCTATTTAACTTTTTTGAAATTTTGTTTATTTAAAACTCAATGCTTAAACATGTTAAAATTTGAAAAATAATCACGCAATTATTTCTAAAAGTGTAATATTGAAAAAAAAACTTGCCATTAGCTTGCTCAAAATTGTTAACATTTTTCAAAAATTAACGAAAATTAACTTGAATTAAGAACATTTTTCGTAAATTCTTTAATTTTCTCAAATAGGATTTATCTGTTTTTTACCTTAATCATTCAAAAATTTAGTCAAATTAAAGAAATTAACCTAAAATTTGGTTAAATCTCGGTACTTCAAATCAACTTTTGAAAAATTGTGTTAATTTGGCCATGAGCATTAGATTTCTAATTCATAGAAATGCTTTTAAATAAATTATCCTAGTAAAATTAATATTTAACTGAATTGGAGACGCTTTGATTTGAATTTATAATAAAAAGTAGATCAAAAGAATAAAATAATTTATCTTATTCACTAGATTATAAAAAAAGGCAAATATTAATTTTATTAATTTACATGATGTAAATGTAAGAGTGTAAATCTTTCGAACTTAAAGGTAATATTAAAATATATTTTTTATCAAGAATATTTATTTCAAATGCCAAAAAGATTATCAAATTTCTTAAATTATTTCAATTTGATAAACCATGTTTGATAGTCATTAATAAAAAAACTCTAGATTCAGACTAAAAGGTTTTTTTTTTCAATTTTTTCAAATATTTTAGGATTGAATAAATAAAATTTTAAAATCTCAAATATTAAGGAGTTATACTAAATTTAATGTCCGGCATTGCCACTTGAGATTGTATTAATCAATTTTTTTTAAAGGAACCTAATTTTTACAAAAATGATTGCGATTTGAAAAGAAATTTATCAAAAATTACCAAGAGGATCAAATGAACTTTTTGATTCATACATCCTCTTTGTTGAATTTAAAAATAAATTTGAAGGATTTAGATTATTGCATAAAAAACATGAATTTCTTTATACATTCCTAGAAGTATTGAAATTTTGATTTATCGATCTTTCTAAAATCTAATGTGTATTCAAAACATTAATAAATGAATTAGATTACTAATTTAAATTAATAAGAGAAATAACATCAAAAATTTTTCTGATATAAATATCGTTTAAATCAGCAGGAATTAGAAAATAATTCAAAAAAAATTAAAAGTATCAATTTTATTTTAGTAGTAGTAGTATCAATTTTATTTTATTAACTTTTACTATATATTTTAATCAATAAATTTTGGCCAAAACTGATCTTTTAATAACAGACTTGGTCAAAAGTTAAAATCTTGAAAAGTAAGTATGAGTTTGACTTTGAAATTTTTCTTGACGTTTTTTGTAAGTTATTTTTCTAACAGAAATTGATTAATTACGATTAAAATTTTATTCAATATGGATGAAAATCGAGTTTTTTTTTTAATTTTTTTTCAAAATTCTTGTAATTAGTGAAATCTGAATCTCAAATTTGAAAGTCAAAGTCAAACCAGCTCTAATTGATAGTATCATTAAAGCGATAAAAAACAATTTTTTTTTTATTAAAATAATCAAAAAGTAGAATTTTTTCTTTCATTAAATATTTAACTATTATTTTAAAAAAAAATTAGATTTTAAATAAATTATTCCTTTATCCTTTTAGCGTTCTATCTACTAACAAAGATTGAACAGTGTTTTCCAGCAAAAAATTCAGGTTAACAAAAAAAATAGTGATAAAGAATTTATTAGGTGTCAGAATTTGAATATCTAGTTCTTATGTTGCTTTGGTAGACTTTCATGTAAAGAACAGAATTAATGTTTCTTCAAACTCTTTTAGCTATAAAATAGAAAAATTAAAATATTTAATTATAAAATTCAAGTATCAAATAGCTTAGGAGTTCATTTAAATCATTTCCTTGTAAAAATTAGCTGAGAAATCTTAGAAATTTGAAACATCTAAAATATTCACATTTCAAGACTTAATATTTTAATTGACTTTAAATTGCTTTGATTCCTTCAAGCTACATTTTATTAAAAATTCGCTCTGATTAAATCATCTTTGCAAGCTTTTCTTCTTTCAAAAAAAGTTGACTCTTAAAGTCTTATATATTTTCTATCTAATATTTGATCAATCTAAAGACCTAAACCAGTGAAAATTTTTTTGTTTAAAAAGATTCATTGCCGGGACATTGCCATTTTAACAAACTTATCAGAATAAATTTGTGTATAGCAATCGGTTTTGTGAAATAGAAGAAAACAGAAGAACAAAAAATTTAATAGCTTTTTTGCTAAAAGTTTAAAATTAGTTCCGTGACGCTTGATAAATTTTCAGAGTTTGGCAGAACTTGATTCTAAACTTTTAGAAAAAACACTAATTCGATTTTTCATTATTTTGCATTGAATTTTACAAAATCTTACTATCGCAAATTAAAAGAATTCTATTCAATATTATACATTTAATAGTTATCTTTTATTGAAATTTAACTAGTTTCGAAATTAAATAAATTTAATTTTATTCTATTAATTGAGAATAAAATAGGATACTGAATTATGGCTTCTCTATTGAAAAATAAGCCAATTTCAAATACTGTGATCGTTGTCAATGTACTGAAGTTTGTGATTCGAACGTGAAATAAATTTTATTAATCAAAGAAAAGCCTCTGAAAAATTAATCATAATTCACGCCTAAGGCTTCGTTCGGGCAGAAAATTTTGCTACAAATAGTTTTTTTTTTATTTAGTTTATTTAATCTAAAAGGAAAAAATAATAGAATACATTATTTTATTCGAATTGTCACTGTCATTATCTGTTCATTCCAAGATTGAATTTCAGTCTATAAATTGGCTAAAATAAGGTTTCTAAGTGTTTTAAATTCGGTTTTCATGCTTTTTCACGAGAGGAATAGATTTAATTTAAATAAATTTTTTGTTTGATTTTTTATATAAAAGCGAAGCGCATACTGCTCTCTTCACTTCAATCAATATTTTGAAATTTTTCTGAGGAAATTCAATCCGAATAACGCACATTAATTAGTGTCAATATACTAAAATCAATAGCATAGAAAAATTTAAATTTAAAATCTGTTTCCATTCGAGAGATGTTAATTGTTTACTTCTTTAAATTATAAAAGCCTGAAAAATATCATTTTTTTTTAATTTAGACTTTTATTGAATTCTTTTATTTCCGCATCAATAAAAACCGAACAATCATTTTTTTTGACATGACACGAAACAAGTCGTGGAATCTAAACAAACCAAAGTAATAAAAAAAAAAGAATCAAGCTCTAAAATAGACACTCGGAATCGGCAATCAAAATGCTGAATTTTACTGAATATGATTTTATGAAAAATTCTCCGGTTAAATGCACTAATCTACGAATAATCGGAGCGCTTGCCACTTTACTTTTTGCTCTGTGCGTGATATTCAACTCAATACTTCTATGGGTGTTTCTAAAATACAAAAATCTACGCTCACCAATAAATGTCTTCATAATAGCTCTTACCATTTCGAATTTGGTCGGCTCAATTCTAGAATTTCCTTTCATTATTGCAAGTAAATTTGCATGCAAGTAAAATCAATTTTTTTTTTTTTTTCACGGCTTTTTTTCTGCATAGGGTCAAATTAAAAAAAATAAACATTTAGATTATAATATTTTCTAAATAAGATGGGTTTTTCGCTACATTGGCTGCGTATTCAGCGGATTTGTGATGTATTTTGTAGGATGTTTGAGCATTTATTTGATGATGGCAATTTCTTTTGAAAGGTTTAATTTAAATTAAAAAATTTTACATATTAAAATGTAAATTAAAAAAAATTAGGTATCACATTATAAAAAATCCATTTGGAGTTTCCAAAGTCAAAATTCAAACAACTTATTTGTCCATATTGATTTGTGCCTTGCTTGCTTTAATTTGGTCAGTGTTGCCAATAATGGGTTGGTCCTACTATTCTCTAGAAGGAGCATTGACATCGTGTAGTGTTGAGTGGAAAGACCGTAGCCTAAATGTCATCAGCTATAATGTAACTGTATTTTTACTTGTTTACTTTATTCCATTAATGGCCATTATTCGGGTCAATTTCAAGTTGATATTTATGATCCGAGGTCTTCAACAAATACTGAAAAAAAAGAATACCATAGAAAGCCGTCGCATAATTATAGAAAGAAATTCCACTGTTGTTATGATTTTGATAATAATTGGTTTCATTATATCATGGACTCCATATGCCATTACATCTATGTACACGGCTTTTGTTAATCCATCGGGTGTGTCACCTCTAGTCGCTACTTTACCTTCGCTATTTGCCAAGTCATCCATGCTTTGGCCTTCAGTTTTGTACATTTTCTCAAGTTCTAATATAAAACGTCTTGTTTTGAAATTATTTAAGACCAAAAGAAAGAGGCGAATTAATTCATGTAATGTATTTCAAAAAATTTTAGAATAAATTTTTAATTATTCTTTTCAAGGTAACAAGAACATTTATCGGAAAGCAAATTTGCGGCATTTAAAAATGAGGCATTTGATGATTTAGTTATTTGTTTGCCTTTTGATTTTTTTTTTCTTATAAATTTGCATTAAATTTAATTAAATAGATTTTATTTTAACTTAAATTATTTAAAAATTTATTTGTGAATTACTTTATTACATGATTTTGAATGCACAATAAAATTAATTGATAAATTGCTGTGTATTTCAAAAAAATTTAAAAAAAAAAAGCTTTTATTAACAGTTCATTTTTTTTTTAGAAGTGAGCATTATAAACAACGATAGAATTCGATTTAAACAAATGGATTAATTTTCAAAGGAAATGGAGGAGTCAAGGAATGAAATTTTTGAGGAAAAAAGTAAAAATTCATTTAATTATGTTGACAAGAGATAAATTTATACTTATTCGTTTATAATCAAAGAATCAAAATTTAAATATTACTAGGAAATTCAAATAGCGTTAGAATCAATAATAAAATGTGTTGTCAAAATTTGACTCGCGAATCAGAGATGTGTACCGATTTCCTGATAAAGTAAAGAAAATTCTTAAGCTTATCATTCAAACTTATTCTAGTGTAGCCTAATCTATTCCGATTTTGAAAAAAAACACACTAAAATTTAGGATTTTTCATCAAGGGAAATTTTTTCTAAGAATCATCAGAAAATAACTATAATTTAAATTAATTAGATTAAAGATCCAAAAATTGCTAAACATAAAAATATAATAATACTAAAATACTTGACAAGGTATTCAATTCAGATTTAAGAATATTAAGTGTTGATTTTTTTGAGCGAGAAAAATTAGCCTGATCAAATTTGGTCCCTAGAAGAAAAATTCTAAAATGAAATTGAAATTAATTTCATAAATCAAATATTTAAAAAAAAATTGCTCTCAAAAACAATTTTGATATTTGATGATTCTATTTTTAACTCTATCTAGAATTGAAATTTTTTTTATAAAGCTTAACCCATTATTATACTTACATACAACTGAAATGTCTAACTTTGATTATATTAATTAAAAAATATAAAATTTCATTTTTAAAGACGTTTTACACTTGAATATCCTTTGAGAATTCTAATGTAAAATGAAGTAAAAAAGAATGGGCCAGATACAAACGATATAATGATAATAATTTTTATTGATGGGTTTATTTATAAATTAAATTCTAAAAACTATCCGCACTTTGTAAATTTCTGAAGAGAAAATAATGAAACTTAAAATCAAATTTAAAATTATATAAACAAGGTTTCGAATTAAGATATGTCAAATATCTGACTCCATTGTTTAATAACTTAACTATATCTTCCTTTTCTCCCGAACCCTCAAATATTTAAACATTTGTAGTTGAAACTCTCTTTTTCAATTTATCTTCTTCTATTTTTACATTTTTTTGGTTTATAATATATTTTCCTTGATTATTTTGAGCGAGCATCAGTAAGCTCTAAGCTACCATCAACCTTTTTTGAATTTTTTTTCAAAAAAAAATCTTATCAAAATTCGATAAAAGTAAATAAATAAATGCTTTTAAAGATAACTTTAAAAGAAGTTGAATTTTTATTAAATTAGGAATCTTGTTTCCAAATTAATTTTTTTTTTAATTTTTTTTTAGAATAAAAAAAATTAAGAACAAAATATTTGGTTATGAAATGAAGATATTTTATAAATCTTACCCTAAAATTTTAGATTCTCAACCCCAGAGTTGTTTAAAAGTCCCAAATTAAAGTCCAAGTCATTAAAAAAAAAAGTCCAAGTTCGGACTTAAATATTATTTACAAAAAAAAAACATTGGCTTTGCTTCCATAATAACAACTTGTGATGGATAAAATATCATTTTTCTGCAACAAAGAGTACTTGGAACGAAAGAAATTTCATTTGTTCCTTGATTTTGATGATTGATTGACGATTCTATTTATATATCTTAGTTTAATTTAAAAAAATTTATAAAATAAAAATCATTGAATAAAATAAATTTTTTGTGTAAAATTGAATATCAAAAAATTTACTACTAATGATTTATCTAATGAATAAAGATTTGCCATATTTCAGAAATTTCTTGCAATTTTAGCAAAAAAGTTTTCGGATTCAATTGAATGCAAAAAAAATCTCACGATCATGTTAAGCAATAAGAAATAAAAGAAAAAAATACTTCGACAGTAGATGAGAATTAAGCGAAAATTTTCGTGATCTTCCGTTCCAAAAAAAATTAATCTGCATCAAACAAAATAAAAATCTTTGACTCAATGTTCAGTTCAGGAGTATATTAATTTAATTAATTATTCACTAATTATCTTTCTCTTATTTTATCAAAGGTCTTTTAGGAAAAATATTTAAATAAATAAAATATATAAAATATTTTATAAATTTTGAAATTCTCAAAGAGAGATGCAAATCTCTGAGTTACTTTATAAAGTTTTGGGTAAATATTAATTCTCTGATGGTAGAATTTAGAAATCAACATTTTAATTTTATTCTTTGCTTATGATCAATTTTATTCAAGATTTTTTCAATATGTGTGCAATTAAATTGTCAAAAATAAAAAAATGGATCTAAAATAATTTGAACTTGAAGATAATGCTTAATACCTTTATCGGTTTTAAATGCAATCATTTATTATTTTATTATTTAATTATTAATCAGCCGATGATAGTTTTTCAAATGATCAAAACATTTTTTATCGAAATTGGCCTTTTAAAACCCCAACGGGAAAAATAGAGTCAAAATCGATTAACTTAATGAAAATGAATATTTATACATTATAGAGGCCATAAACTGGATAAAATAAAAATTTGCACAATATTTAAAATATCTAAAAAAATAAAAAATCATCAAGAATTTACATTTTAAAAAGAAAACAAACAACTGATTGAGGAATGGACCAAAATTTTATTCGTAATTCAAATTCATAAAAATGCCCTAAATTACAAGGATTATAATTAGAAAATGAATTTTCTTTCTTAATGATTAACATATTAGATTAGTAAATATTTCAAAGTAAATTGGGAATTTTTTATTCAAAATACCTCACAATAATATTTTTATTACATATTTTATTATTTATAATTGAAATTGTTAAATAGAAAAATAACTTACTAAACTTAAAATATCATTAAATAAAAAATAGCCAAGCATTTCTATAATTAGATAGTTTATCAGCAAATTTGAATATTCGAGTTAAATTATTTCTAATATTTAATTTTACGACAAAGAAAAGAGAAAAAACAATGTGAATTTTCTTATTTTAAATATAATTTAGGTACAAAATTTGATAAAATCTCAAATGCTTTCTAAGTCGATAAATCTTGATATTCATAATCAATTTTGTAGTTAACAATTTTATTAGAATAATTATTATTAGTGAAATTTAATTGATAATTTAATCTTATGTTGTCAAATTAATAATCGACAATACTTTATAAGAAATTAGGCACATTATCATCACAATTAAAAAAAAAAATATTTCTTTGTTAACGATGTGTACTACGATTTGAGTTTTCAGGACATTTGTATTTAGTAGTAGTAGTAGTGGCAGCAGTGACACATGCGGAGTGCAGGTTATAAGGCTGCTCTTTATCAGCTGGTGCCTTATCTGACTTTGTTTAATTTAGGTTTGATATTTGAAAAAAAAATCGTTATTCTGAGTGAAAAACTTATTCTTATCTTTTTTTCATCATATAAAACTATGAGGAATGGTAAAACCTACACTAAATCCTTGCAAATTACCGTGTGGCTCTAATGTATAAATGGCCATAAGCTTAGGACCTAAGACTCGGATAGAACTCCTTTTAATTATCAAATATAATTTCAACCATTACTTCAGTCTGCTCTTTTTTTATTTAACATATAGTCTAAAACGATGAAAGAATTCAAAATAATATAAGCTTTTGAGAATTTTATTAAGATTTTTTTTTTAATTTTTTTTGTAAATTTATTTAAAAATGTTTATTTACTTATTTACTCGATTATTTTAAACTAGAACTTCATAGGGCAGTATGCAGGGTTTTACGCAATTATCGAAGAAATTTTAAATTCTAAAATGACAAAAATGCTGTTAAATAATTTTTTACTATTTTTTTAGAAATTTAAATTAAAAAATATTATTTTCAAATTTTTTATTACAGCTAAGGATTAGTATTAGAAATGGAATTTAATTAAAATAAAAAACACATGAACAAAAAAATTTTAATTCAGATTTGAGGCGTCTATTTAATTTTAATTTAAAAAATTTATATCTTAATTAATTTAACTAATTAAACAATTGGCAAGTTTTTTTTTCTATTTTAGAATTCTAAAAATAATTGCGTAATTATATTTCAAATTTTAACATGCGTAATTATTGAGTTTTAATGAAACAACGTAATTTCAAAATTTCAAAAAAGTTAAATAGAAAAAAAAACTTGCCAATTACATTTTGGGTCCTTAGTTAAGAATAAACTTAAAATTATGAAATTTTTTACCATATTTTAACATTTCTTTTAGGAACTAATATATTTTTTGCAGACTTGCGTAAAAGTCAAAAAAAAAAGTCATTTTATAGTCTTTTCAAAGTCAAGCCATATTAAAAGTCATTGACTTAACTTTTGAACATTTTGAATTTTTTTTTTAAAAAGTCTTATGCCGTGGCAAAGTAAATTTTTTGCTCAATTTTCAATTTGCTTTTTTTGCTCAAAAATTTCAAATGCGCAATTTAATTGCATTGCATATTTGCAATTATTTTAAATTGAAATTTGAAAGCTTTAAAATTTAATAAACTCTGTAAATTGCGCATTTGAAATTTTTGAGCAAAAAGAGCAAATTCAAAATTGAGCACAAATTTTACTTTGCTTTTGCAGTTTTATCTAGTTATTAAAGCGGCCATTTTTATTTCCAAGTCTTTGAAATGACTTTTTTTTAAAAAAAAATTTCAACTCAAGTCATAAGACTTGAATTAACTTTGACTTTATTTCTTTTAATTTCATAATTTCATATTCTGATTTTTGTTTGAAAACTAAAAAAATAATTAAAATCTACTAAAAATCAAAAATTGCAAAAATTGTCAACTTTTTTACCGAAATCGAATTTACTGTGGTTTACAGATATTGATGTAATTTTACGTAAGATTAGATAATCTAAAATTAGATTTTGTGCGTAAGGAAGTGTAAGTTTATGTAATATTAAACAAATTTCAGTAAGAATTAGTAAAATAAAAGCATTGTATTTCATAAAGGCATGTATTTACGTGATACTAAATTTATTTTTCTGCTCCATAAAAAAAAATGATACAAATTTTATTTTTATTTCTTTATTCTTATGCTATTTAAAAAAAATTAATTGATAAAAATTTTAAGAAAATGATATTAATTTATATTGATGATAATAAAAAACACAAAAAAAGAAAAATAAGAAAAAAATTCGAATTCAATAATGACGAAAGTTCGTCTTCGGCCACTTCATTTTCTAAATGACTTAGAGTTTCGATCGGCTGGCGGTAAAGAGCATCTTTATTCTTCGCAGGCCTTCCTTTCTTTCTGTTTTCACCCATTTCTGTTTCTGTTTTCTTTTTGTTTCGATGGCATACCTCTATCGCGACAAGTAATAGCTACTAAATGTTTGCACATATAGTTTTTTTTCCAAAAGGGACAAGTACACGTACTCTTTCTCCATTCAGCATCATTCAATTTGATTGTCCAAATTTTACTAACTTCTTTGAGCCACGACTGATAATTGGAGATCTCAGACAAATTAAACATGTTTTTGTAGCTTCTAATGTCTTCCTTATCCAACTGTTTTTTGTGTGAAAATTTAGATGGAACAGGGGTTAGGTACGATCTAGCTTCGTCGATTTTCTTAGGAATAACTACATCTAATTACTATATTTATTTGATTAATTATTTGATACCAATTAAAAAAAATATTAGTATAACATAAACAAAATAAGTATCATTTCAATTGGGAATTCTTAAGTGGGAATTTTAGAATTATTTTTATTTTTTTTTTAGTAGAAGAAAAATAAATTTAGTATCAGCATAAAATATAAGTCTTTCATAAATTACATTTTTATGATCGATTAAGTTTTTTAGTACTCTCCTGCATCTAGATTCCACAATTTCAATATTTTATAGTAGCTTCTTTAGATCCACTTAGCAAATAATCATCACAAACAACACATTGACAAATTACAACATCAGTCTCTACGCCAAACATAATCAATTACTATGTGATAAAAATAACTAAAAATAAATTCTAGACTCCATTGTTGGTCAAAAGTCAGAACCTTGTCTTTAAATTTTTTTTAAAAGTCCTGACTTGAATTTAAGTGATTTTCACTTGAACAAGGCCGCCACAATAGATTCCTGGAACGGCCGAATATTCATTTGGCCATAATTCTGACTTATGAATTTCCTTTCCTTGTCGTTCCAGCTGTTCATTGTGCCGGCCTTGATCAAATTAAAATCACCAAAATTAAGGTCAGGACTTCAAAAAACATTCTCAAATTATAAGCTTAAACTAATCGAAAAAACTCTTGTAATCTTAAGTCCAATTTCTCCTGCACTTATAAAACCATCTGAGCATTTTATTTGATTCTATAAAAAAATAATAAGTATAATTGAAAATTTTGTAATTAAATTTGTTATGATAAACTGTTTTTACGTAATTTCACGTAAAATTACCGGAAATAACGTAAATTTTTTTAAAAAGTAAAAATTCCAAAAAATGCTATTTTTTTTGAGAATTTTTACTTTTTTTGACTTTTTTTAAAATTTTTCAGTCTGAATTCGAAAAAAAAGAAATTACTTTTTTTCACGTAATTTTACGTGAAAATTAATATAATAGTGGTAATTTTTACTAAAATAAAAGTAAATTTTGTACAAATTTTAAAAAAGTTAATAACAAACAATAAACAAAAAGGCAAAAAAAAAAATAAATTCAATTATACACATCCCAATATAATTTGACCAATCTCCATTTCTTTCTATAACCACTTTAATTACCTTAATTTTATTAAAATTTTTTTTAAAGATTAAATTCATACTTGCTCTAGAATGTCTCCCTAAAATCTTAGAAGTAAGTCTTTTGATATCTGTAAATAAAATTTAAATTTAAATTTTTAATGGTTTTATCATCAAAACAAAGGTCTTTCTTTATTTTAGAAAAAAAAACACTGTCCAAATTTGATTAAAGAAACAGATCTGGTCTCATACGAAAGAGACGATAACGAGTAGCCATACGGTGTTTTTAACTTAGAAATTAAATTCAAAGCGTCTTTTTAATTTGAAAAAAAAGATTTTGAGGAAATTTTCGTCAAAAAAGTATTCTTTGGTCATTAGAATTTAGACTTGAATGTAACATACAAGCCAAATATTTAATTATTATTATAAATAAGATTACTTATTTTTTGATTATTTCCATCATTAATTGTGATCATCTTTAGGAAGTTCTATTAAAATTTAAAATGTAAAATGTTTTGTCCATTTAACTAAAATTTATTAGACAAGAAAAAAAAGATCAAAATTTATAAAGAGATTTTTCGTTAATCAGCCTTCTAAAAAAGTATTATTTTCAGTTAGGTCTTTCCAGTGTTAACATGGACTAAGGTAAATTTAAATTTTTTAATAGACTTGTTTAGGATAGAAAACTTGAACTCGTTTAGCGCCATCTTTAACGCGACTGTATTAATTTTTTAAGTTATTTCAAATTATTTAAAAGTAATGTATAAATAAAAGTCTAAAAATAAACAAAATTTTTTAATGAATATAAAAATAAGCTTTTTTTTAGTTTCAAAAAATAGGTCTTTATTTAAGTTAGTACATGATTTTGAATGCACAATAAAATTAATTGATAAATTGCTGTGTATTTCAAAAAAATCTTTAAAAAAATAGCTTTTATTAACAGTCATTTTTTTTTAGAAGTGAGCATTATAAACAACGATAGAATTCGATTTAAACAAATGGATTTTTTTTCAAAAGAAATGGAGGAGTCAAGAGATGAAATGATAAATTTTTTGGAAAAAAAATGCAAAAATTTATTTAATTATGTTGACAAGCAATCAGTTTATCCTTATTCGTTTGTAATCACAGAATCAGAATTAAAATGTTACAAGGAAATTCACATAGCGTTAGAGTCAATAATAAAATGTGTTGTTCAAAATTTTAGATTTGACTCGCGAATCAGAGATGTGTACCAATTTCCTGATAAAGTAAAGAGAATTCTCGATCAATACAAAGATAGGCCATACATAAATATTGGGGCATATAGGTAAGAAATTACCATTCTATTAATTCTAAATAATCTAATTAAAATCAATTCGGATAAAGTCAAAAACATATTACCGTATTCCCCCGTCCTATTATTTAGCAGCACAAGCTAAAACACGATTTTTGACCATGCATTAGAGTAAATCTCGCCCATGCTAAAATATTTTTGATTAAAAACGCATGATCCATAGTATTATCACGGGTTTGGAGCCGCACCAAATTCTGGAATTCTTTATTTAATGCTTTATCAAGACTTGAGTTTAAGACAAAAAATAAAAAGTTTTTTTTATTATGCATTTGGTGCAGCACCAATGATTAAGAAAATAAAATATTTGAAAAAATAATTTTTTATTATTTTTTTTTTATTTTGTGTCTTAAACTCAAGCCTTGATGATGTTTTAGTGTATCCTAATCTATTCCAATTTTGAAAAAAAAACACTAAAATTTAGGGTTTTTCATAAAGGGAAAATTTTGCTAATAATCATCAGAAAAAACTGTAATTTAAATTAATTAGATTAAAAAAAATCAAAAAATTGCTAAACATAAAAATATAATAATACTAAAATACTTGACAAGGTATTCAATTCAGATTTAAGAATATTAAGTGTTGATTTTTTTGAACGAGAAAAATCAGCCCGATCAAATTTAGTCTCTAGAAGAACTAACATACAATTGAAATGTCTAACTTGATTATATTAATTAAAAAAATAAAATTTCAATTTTTTTTTTGATAGACCTGATTTTTTGTACGAAGATAAAACTGGAACAGTAAAAATATGTGAAATTAATGCCAGATTTCCAACAAATGGTTATCTGATAACATTTTTTGGAAAAGAATTTGAATCAAATAAGAAACAATCGTCTAAAAAGCTACCAACAACCAGCCATTTTATAGATGATTACAAAAGCTATTTTGATTTTAATCAGCCAGTTTGTATCCTTAAAGACAAAGAAGTAAATTAAAATTTTAAAAAATTATGTTTTTACAACTCTAAATACTTTTACAACCATAATCAATATCCAAATGTCATTGTTATTTTTTGGCTTATATTAACTAAAACTTTTCACACTTGACTAAATATACTTTTAGTATTCCACGGAAAAATGGAGATAACAGAAATAGGACAGATGAAACGGGAGAATGAAAACATTTTTTTTGGGAAGGATTATATTTAAACGAAATTTTAAAAACTATCCGTACTTAGTAAATTTCTGAATCAAATAATTAATCAAATAATGAATCAAATAATTCAATAACGATTTATATTTTTTTAAATCTATTTTAAAAATTAGATATGTTTAAATCCAAAAGATTATAGAAATAAAAAATTTTAATTCATCTGTGATCATTTAGAAACAAAAATACTTACAATTTCGTCATTTGTTTATTTTAAAATAATAAAGACATATACCTTTGAAAGTACGGAACGGTAAAAGATCCTTTTTTCAGCTTGCATGCTTTATTATCTTCCTGAAAACGTAAACCAAAATTGTATCTCAATTTTCAATTAATTCATTTTTTCAAAAATAAATCCAGACCCGGCGATGATAAAGAAAATATTAAAAAACACTTATTTTTATTACAATTTTTTCACCTATATCCAAAATTTTGGTCCAGTTAAAAATTTTCATTTAAATCCGCTGGTATCTCATTTATATTAGTTTTAATCTTAGATTTTTCCACATTAATTGTTAAAAAAACAATTGTTTTATTTATACTATAAATAGAGATATGGTTTAAAATGCACAAAAAAGAGGAGCCCCTCTCAGTTTCCATCTTGCTATAAACCTGGTTACTTTAGAAATTCGGTTAGCCGAAAATTGGTAAGCCAAATATTAAGTTAAAAAATTTTTTCTGTAGATTTTAGTTTCGATTTTAATTATTCAAATAAATTCTTATTTAATAAAAAAATAACTGATTTTAATGGTCTATTGAAAAGGATTCTTGATGATTAAATTTATAAAAAAATTTACAAAATTAAAAAAATAAAAATAAAATTTTAATTTGAAAAGGAATATGTTTAATTTCGTGTGCTAAATTAATATATCTTAATTTAATCTAAAATGACTTTATTTTCATAAATAAACATTATCTTTTCAAAAAATTTTTTTGACATTTCTTCGGTCCCAAAGTTGATAGCCAGCATGTATTGTTTTACTCAAAGAAATTGTTTAATGAAAAGTCCAACAGAATTTTGTAGAAGACAAAACAAGCCAATTCGTTTTGATCAAAAAAAACTCAGTACAGATTTTTTATGCTATCGGGTTAGCTTCGAAAATTAATTAATGTTAAAATTACCGATACAAATCAGATCTCTTTAATTTTAGTTACAATTATAAACAACCTTTATTTTTATCCAATTTTATTCGATCATCTAAATTTTTATATCAATTTTTCTCTTAATGCGGGTTCAAACGAAGGTCTTGAACCATTCGGACGTGCCCTGGGGTCACCCCTAAATTTTTTTTAAATAAATAAATAAACAACCTTAGACCAAAAACGTCTAACAGAAAAAATTAACAGATGTTTTCGTCTTGAATTAAATTTGAATAACTAAAAATAAAGTCTATAAACCAAATTTATGGTTAACCAATTTTTGGCTATTTTTGAATTTTTGAATAACCGAATTTTGAACCAATTTTGACTTGAACGGTTCCTGTTATCAGAAACGGTGTGCTATTTTCTGTCATAATATCTCTGATGATTTTAAATACCAACTTTGATAATTCATGTATTTTTTTTTTCAATAGGGCCAAGTAGCCATCAACGAAATCTAATTCAATATTTTTTGACCATTTAAATTTTCTTTAATAAAAAATATCTTAACAATAGATTAAATAATTTTATGCTAAAAATTAATCTATTTTTGTGCTAGGCAAAAATTGGCACCAAATCTTAAAGCATTAATTTTTTAGATCGGATTAAGCTATGATCGCACTGATGATCGTTCATCAAGTTTTGATCGCTAAGTGGAACAATCATTAGATCGAAAATATTCAACAAATGAGCCGGTTAGGTCCGTCCAATACTAATAATATGGGAACTCTAGTCTTTTTTTATATTTTTCTCAAATATAGATATTTTAGGGCAAGATCACATTCATTAATTGAATATTTAGTTATTGACTTTGATTATTACATTTTAGGTATTTAACTTTTTTGTTTCAGTTAAATTCTGAAAAATCATTTTAATCTTTTTTTATTAACCATTTGTAAAACTTCTCTGATTCTCCATCTTAATGGTTTCTTAAATATCTCCCAGAAAATCTTAGTTAATCTAATTTAGAAAAATTAAATTTGATAACTGACTTTGATACAGTATTGATTTGAAATGATGGTCGATAGTAATTTTATGTAAAATAATATTGTTTTACCTTATATTACGTAAAATCAATACGTTAGTAATTTGATGTAAAATTACCGTCGACCGTCATGTCAAATCAACACTGTGATTCTATGCATTCAAATTCCCGAGTATATTTGGTACCATAACAGTTATGCTAACATCCTGATAACTAATAATAAAAATAATAATAATAATAATTTGATATCAGCGTTTTTTGTTATCAAAGATGATGACAAAAATTAACCTTTGATAAAATTTCCTATTTTTTATGTAAATTTTTTTTTTCCTTTTGATCTTTTATTTAAAATAGTTATGGGGATTTTAAAAATATTTTAGAGGAATTTTTTTATATTGATTTCGTTAATAATGATTCAAAAAAATTAAAAAATTAAAAAGAAAAGATTTTATTTTATTATTAGATTTTAACTTACTGATGAGCACAAAATTTATTTAGGGTTATTTTACACATGTCACGCACACATAAAAAAAATAATTAGAATTAATATTCTTATAATTTAGGATATGTTTCGTTTTAAAAAGATTCAAATAAACTTTTTTGAAAAAGCCTTTTTTAAATATTATTTGATTTTAAAATTGACAAGATGATAGCATTATTGAGAAAAATTATAACATCTTATTTAGTTGTATTTATAAGTTTTATAACATAAAACGCTGATTAAAATTTATTTATCAGGATGTTAACATAACCGTTATGGTACAAAATGATAGCATATTATGTTATCACCTGAAACCCCTTTGACTAGACCCGGTTATCCAAGACCAAAATTTTAAGGTCTTTGTGATTAATTTTTTTAATTAATAAATTTACTGCTAAAAAGTCTATAAAATATTTTAAATTTAAAATAGAGTAAAATTTTTCAAAAAATGAATAAAAAAATTTTTAAAATTTTTCACAGAAAGGCTTTGATATCAATTTATTAAAAGAATTTTTCGAAAATATTTTTTATGTTAACCCGAAGGATTTAAAATTTGAATCAAATAAATTATTTTTTTATTCAAACAATAATGGAAAAATTTTTGTCAATCAGTTTATTCTCGAACTTCATCAAAACGAAATTCTCAATATTTCTGAGCATATAGTAGCTCACATGATCCAATATTGTAAGTTGCTAAACGATTTTCGGACAATATTTCTGATTCATGATAAACGTTTTTTGCACATATTGTCCAGAGATGATATTTTATTTGATTATATGAGCATTGAAAATCATAAAACTATTCGTAAACACCGAATAAACACTCTTTTAAACAAACAAATACTCTCCAAAGACTGTCACGTAAAAACAAACAAACAAAAGTGGATAGTCAAGCCAACTTCTCTCGGAAAATGTCAAGGAATTGTATTAGGAAAGAATGTTAGCGTCGAAAAATGGATTAAAGTTGTTGATAATTTAGAGCAGAATTTTGTCATCCAGGAATATATTGAACAAAAAATTTTTTTTTTAAAAAGTATCAAAAATTGTTACATAGTAGGCACTCTTTTATGCCTTAATGACACATTCTATTGTCCAGGAATATACAGAGCCTCTAAAAAAGATCTTGTTTCTCTTAGTCAAGTAGGACTAATTCTCTATCCCTCAGTTCAACCAGACCTATTGATGAAAATTTCAAATGTTTCTGGTGTCTATTTCAACCACAAACCATTTTTAATAAACCAAGAAAGTTTTTATCAAATCGATTCATTCAGCTTCAAGGATGCTGATTTGTATCTAAATTCACTTTTAAAGCATGGATTCGTCTTACTGGAACTCAAATTTGAAGATACTGGTTCCAACTTTTTAATGTCGCTGTTACAATCACTGAATATGCAGCCTCGCTCTCATGGAAACAAGGATCGTGACTATATTTGGGACATAAAACCCTTTCTATCAGGACCAGCAGCTCCACGGTCACATACCGATGAAATTTTTCAAATGCATACGGATGCTAGCTACGATTTAAATCCTGCACGTTATTTTGCTTTGGAATGTTTATGCAGTGATAGACTCAATGGAGGCCAAAATTTAGTAGTCAAACTTCAGAATATTCTCGAAGAATTAACCCAAAATGAAATTGATCTCCTGGCTAGTGTTAAAGTAAAAATTAAGATACCGCAAGAATTTAAAAGAGAAAATATGACCGAAGATTTTATTTATGGAAGCATTTTATTCAGAAAATTCGGAGAGATTTTAGTAAGGTATAGACATGATATAATACTAAATGAAGATGAATTGGGTGACAAGTACATTGAGGCTTTGAAAAAATTTGAACGGTTAATTAATTTAGAAGAGAGCAATTTGATTCATTATTTTAATATGAAAGAAGGACAGATATTATTAATGGATAATTCAAGATTTTTGCATGGAAGAACTAAAATATTCGACCAAAATAGACATTTTGTAAGAATAAGATTTGATTATCTAAATAATAGATTAAAATCATAAATTTTCTATCGCTTTTTGATTTTTTAAAAATTTAATTTAATTTGCTTTAAATATTTCATATGATTAAGTAAATAAATCAGATTTGAAAAAATCCAAAAAAAATATTCCTGGAATAATTTGATTTTCAAGTTTCTAACTAATTGTAAATAAAATTCAATTAAAAATTGCCTAATTACCTGTTCTTTTCTCCTGATCTTAATCAATTCATATAATAAGATCAATTAAACAAGAAAATTAATGCTGAAAAAAATCCTCTTAAATTTATTCGAAATTTTTTTTTCCATTAAATCAGTAATGTATGATATTTTCATTTTGATTTATGCTAAATGAAAAGATACTTTTGAAATACCAAGATTTTAAATTTATTAATTTAAAAAATATTTCTTATATCTACAAAGAGATGGAAACAAAATTATAACCAATTTTTACACAAGAAAAAAGTGCAACAAAATGTTATCAAATTAATAAACATTTTTAATTGAATTTTTTATTGTTGTTTTCATCAAAAACCGAGCAATTTTAATCAAAATATTAATTTAATTAAAAGAAAAATAAAATCAGGTAAAATAATTAAATTACTTTTAAACTCGATTATGTAAATTCTAAAAACTAGAAAGATGTAAATTACATTAAAGTGTAAGGTTATTAAATTTAAAAAAATATTTGAATTAAAAGAATATTATTATTTTGTGAATTTTATTAGAATCCTCTTGAACAATTCCTAATCAAACATAAATTGGTTAATGGTTATAATTGAAATAAAGGTAAATTCTTACAATATTTTTATTTTTTAGCTAAAGGTACACAATATGTTAATAAAATCTATTTCTAAAAGCGAGCACGAATCAACTGAAAAAAAATAATTTTAAATCCCAAGTGATTTAAATAATTTAGAAAAAAAATTAGTTTCAATATGACTCAAAAAATTAAAATTTAAAATTATTAATGTTTAAAGTAAATGGTTTAAAAATTCCAAGCAAATTAGCAATATGAAAAATAATTACATACTTTTATGGAAAATTCAAAGTATTGTAAATTGCTAAATGAAGCCGAACGAAGGCTCTGTGGCATCCAATATTCGTTGTACATAAAAAATTATTATTTTATTATTCATTTAAGTATTTTAGTTATATCTTTCGACACTTATAGTTTTTTTTCCAAAGTTTACCATTTTTGTCAAATAAAAAAACCCGACAATTTTTTTCATGGGTAACCAAATTTGGAAGTGCGAATACTGCAATTTTCCGAATCAGAAAGATACACATTTTTGCAGAAAATGTCTAATAGACAAATACACTGGCGATAAAGTTGAAGAAGGCAATCTGAAGACTCCTTCTAAATCAAAATTCAAGTTAAAACAACTTGCAGTGGAAAAATCGTCTCAGGTTCGCTTAGAAAACTTTAGAAAAGCCTTGGCAAAAGATTCAAATTCTAACAAAAACAAAAACATTCATTTTATTGACCAAGAATTTCCGCCAAACAAGCATTCAATTTTTCTCAAAAGATCAATTTTACCTATATCAAAAGCAATACAAAACAGTGGTTTGAACAGAGCAAAAATATGGCTCAGACCAGACGACATAAAATTCTCCAAAGAAGAAAGAAACCTTGCGATTAGTTTGTACGAGAGTTGCTCACCAAAAGATGTTGTCCAGGGTGGTGTTGGTTCTTGCTGGTTTATTAGCGCCTTATCTATCATAGCCGAGCGAAAGGACCTATTGTCTAATATTCTGATTACAAAATTTTATAATCCGAATGGTTTGCATCAGATTAGACTGTGCAAACGAGGTAAGTGGTTAATAGTGGATATTGATGACTATCTACCTTGCGACAGGCGAGGTAAAATAATTTTTGCATATGCTAGAAAGCGGCAATTTTGGGTATCATTTATTGAAAAAGCATTGGCCAAACTCTATGGTAATTATGAGTCTATAGCCAGTGGTGCGTGTGTTGAAGGCTTACAGACTCTGACCGGTGAACCATGCGAAATAGTCTATTTAGAAGATACTAAGGCAAATTATGACAAAGTGAATTATGTACCGAGCGAGGATGCTGCCGATGATGACCCTGGATATCTTTGGAAAAGACTTTTATGCTGCAAGAGTGCTGGATATCTAATGACCACTCTTTGTTATAATAAAAATTTTAATTTCGTTGACATGTTCAAAGTGGGACTTTTCAACAGACATATTTACTCTGTACTAGATGTAAGAGAGTTTGTTAGTGACGGAAAAGTAATCAATTTAATTAAACTGAGTAAGTAAGCGTTTAAAATTAATTTTTGGAATTTAAAATATTCTTATTCTTATTAAGGGTTTTTTTTTAAATTTGATGAAATTGGTTTTACTCAAATCTTTGTTTTTTTTTAATTTTATTTTATTTTTTTTTAAACCAAAATTTTATTTAAAACTAAAGACTGCTATGGTTAGAGTTAGAATGCAAAATAAAAAATTAGTTGAATAAATGCTCGAGCTATTTTTAAAGTGATTGAAATTTAACAAGTTCAAAATTTGAAAAATAATTTTTTTTTTCGTTCAAAGAAGATGAAATAATCAAGATTTTTTTTAGTTTGGGTTAATTTTATAAGTCTTAATTGATGTACCGTCAAATAAAACAAGTCAACTAAAAACCTTTGTTGTTGATGAAAAAATTAAAGATTTAGATTATTGATTTTTAAATTACTAAATTGATTAACGAATTCGCAATAGTTATAAACATACTTCAATTTTTCATAAAACTCATAACTAATCTATTATTTAAGAGGATAAGCATGCTTCTTAAGGGCTGCATTAGGAGATGGTTTAAAATTAGTGTTGAATTGAATCTGATTTATTTATAAAAAAAGTTAACAATATTTTTATTCTATTAATAAAGTCAGCTCTTAATAATAATTAATAATTTCCTTTTTGTTTGTATGAAAATTTCTGTAAAATTTGTCAAATTCGCCTTTGATTTTTGAATTTTGGTTTACTCTTATTTAGCTTTTTCTATTTTATTTAAGATTATTAAAACCCCGGAAAATCTAATCAAATTTTATCAAATTCGCGAAATTTTTATAAAATAAAACTGTAAAAATCATTACCTAAAATACGATATAGTTTCTTTTACATTTTAAAATTTAGCTTTATTTTAAATTTAATTTGAATATGAAAGATCATAAAACACCTGAATCTTTCAAACCTTTTTTTTTAAAGCAAATTTAGGTGCATCTTTAAGATCAAACGCAAACTAAAATAGTTACTAGACTATAATTATTACTTAAAAATTTGAATCATGCTTTTATAATGGAAGAAAGTATATTTTTAATGAAATAAAATTAGAAGCAGGTTTTGATGGCTAAATTAGTAATCGGCTGCAAAAATGTTCCTGACAAAACTCTCAAAAATTTTTTTTGTCAATAAATCTTTAATTTAAAGAAATATTTTTAAACCAAAAACAAATTTTTCGTGCATTGTTAGATCTGTTTAAAAACCTAATAGTTGTTTTGATTTAAAGCTAAAATTTTTTACTTGTTTTTCATTATGTCTTTTATTATGTAACATTGGTGAAGGGCTGAGAAGTTAAATTAAATCCCACAAAAAATTTATTGTGAATGGTTTAAATTAAAATTCAATTTAATAGTTTGTCATTTTTTATTGTAATATTTGTCCCTTTTCTATCCTTGTGGATAATGGGGAGGCGGTCATCTCCTTTTCTAGTACCTTTTTGAGCAATGGCTCCGATCTGACAAAAAGGTTACTGCATCAAGTTGATCACCTAAACCGCAATTATTATCCAGTCGAACCCGTATAGTCGAATGGTTTGTGTATTTGTCATGCAAGCAGAGGATCGCCGGTCCAAAATCCGCTGAGGGTGAAAAAATTTTCAAAATATCTCTGCAGTACGGGACGAATTTTAAAACTCCTTTCATTAAAAAAAGGGGACCGATTTCGACAGGGTAAAAATTGTGATGTAATTTTGTAATTTATTATTATACATATTTTATTTTATTGGAAGAATAAGCTATTAAAATTTCAGTAGGAAAAAGAAGAAGAGTTGCTTTTAAGCCACAAGTTTTAAGTAAAGTCATATAAAGTTAAATAAACTTCACAGAGCTGGAATCTTAACAACATGGAGCTGCAGAAATTTAACTTTATTTGATATATTTAATTGAATTTTTAATAAAATTAATAATTTGTATGAAAAATTAAAATTGTATTATAACATGATATAAGTCAACCACTTGTAATAATTAAAAGATTATTATTTCTAATTTTCTTTATTCAAATATAAAATCCAGAAGCAAAATAAAAAAATAAAATTTAGATTTATCTAGATTCAAAAACTAGAGTTCCACAATAAAATACTTAGGAACAAATAAACTTTATTTCTAGAAGTGAAAAATAGGAATCTGGGTGAAAAAAAGTCGAAAAATTCTGGGAATCACAAGCAAAATGCTAGAAATAATCGAAAAATGTCGGTTGTGCATTCAAAGAACAAACTTTTAACTTCTAGAAAAAAAATTTTAATCTTTTCTTTTTGAACCTTTAATTCTTGAAAATTTTTTTAATACAAAAGTTCAATTTTTTATCTAAATATAAATTTCAAATTTTTAATAAAGGAAATCCATGGGGTAAAAAAGAGTGGAAGGGGGCATGGTCAAACAAGTGGCCACATTGGCCTGAAAATATTCGCAGTGAAATAGCCGGAGTGTACCAAAAAAATGATGGTTGTTTTTGGATATCATTTGAAGACCTGCTTAAATATTTTTATGATATATCAATTTGTAAAGTTCGAACTGATTGGTTCGAGTCAAGACATTCATCTTACTTTTATGACTACTCGGATGGTGTTCAAGTTTTCCTAATAAATGTACAGGACTCGAACGAAAACCAGTTCGAGTTTGAACTATTTTCCACAGGTCGCAAAAATGAGGGATTCGACAGAAACGATGAGCCTGACATAGATCTGTGTCTTATAGTTTGTCGCCTTAATGAACCAGCAGAAGGAGGTGGTATAACATGTGTAGCCTACGAACACAATGTAGAGTATTTCATAAATTTGTCCTGTAAATTAAAGCGTGGATACTACATCATTTTTGCCACATCTATAAAAGCAATTTCAAATTTACTTGAGGAAAAAAATTTAAACCCAGAGGATCCTAATTTTTATACCTACAACTTGGTTATTCACGGTGAATGTAAGTTCAGTTTAAACCAAACTGGTCTGGCTTCCGAAAGCATAGCAGATATATTTTTTAGTTTAGCTAAAAAAGCAAATAAAACTCGAGTTGAGCTAGATGGAGATTTGATGACTTCTGTTATACCGGGCTCGTGTACCCATGGAGTTGTTGTTGAAAATTTAAGCAAGGATAAATTTATAAATGTATCGATTGATTTAGGTCAGTCGAAAAATTTAGAATCAACTCGCTTGGCAAGCAGAACCACAGACATTCTAGCACCTTGTACTAAGCAACTGCTGTGCTATTTAACACCGCTAAACTATCGCAAAGGATTTGTTATTGGATACAAGATTGAAACTAAAATTGAAACAGAAAAAAGTCAGTCGAATAATTATCCTTCTATTCCAAAATTTTACACTGGATTACATTCTCAACGAGTCAGAAAATCTGAATAAGAAGTTTTTCTATAATTAAAAATTTTATTTTTATTATTAAATAAATTGTTTTTGTAAATTTTTAATCTTAGATTAATAATTGCGTTTTAGATCATTTACTTTTGTAATTATTAATCTCTTTAAGAGAACGTAATCAAAAGAGTGAATTTTATTTTTATAATAAAACAAATAAAACAAAAGTTTTTCCAGTAAAAAGATTTTTTTTATAAATTTTAAAATTCAATTATTAAACTTTTCTCTTTTAATTTTTCATAAATACAAAAAAAAAGTAAATTTTGTTCTAAATTTAATTTTTTTATTTTAAAAAATTTTGTACATCACGAATTCTAGCACTTTATGAAACATGAAAATTTTAGGAAACACATCTCAGCTTATGGAAATTCTTATTTTTATATTAATTCAAATTTAATCCAGAATTTAAAAAAATATTATCTTTAAATAAAATAAATCACCCTGAATTCCAAAATTATTATTATTTCGAGCAATTCTTATGATTCTAATCCTCAGATAATTTCTCCAGCTATGAAGTTCATTCATAAATAAATTAATTAATAATGCTTTGTATTTCAAAAAATGAAACAATTCGAGAACAAAAATCGTCTGCAAAATAAACGTTTGTTCAGCAGAATTCTCGAACAAAACTTCTTCAAAAAGTTCGCTCGCCGGTCATTCAGCTAACATTCATGAGATTCACAAAAAAGGAATTGAGGAAACAAAAAACACAAAGAAATAAAAAAAAAATTTTGGTGACCATTATTTTTGATATCCAAACATTTAGTGTAGCAGACCAAACAGAGTTTAGATATTTCATCTTTTCTGTAAATCAACTTTATTTATTTGAAATTAACCTCCAGTCAAGGAGAAGTAAAATTAGGAAAAAAAAAAAAATTTATATATAAAGAAAAATAGTTAATTAAATAATTATATGAAAGTACATAGAAAAATTTGTGAAAAGTACAAAAAGAGAAATAAAAAGTTTTTTGAAAAAAGATAGATTGAAAATTTGGACAAATGTGAATGAGTTCATTTTAAATCAAAAACTTTTTGTCAGACTGAGTAAAGTCTGACAAAAAGCTGAGTCTTTTAGATATTATTTAATTTCCGCATCCTCATGATGCAAGTTTTTAAAAAATACAATTTTAGAGATATTTTTTTTTAATAAGTTTTAATTTTATTTTATTTTTTCTTATAAAGATGATTTACAATCATATCAAATAAATTTCAGTCATTTACAAGTGACAATGCTGCAAATATGAACAAACATTTTGAATCTAATAGTTCAAAAAAGTTCGGAAAATAATTTTTCAAAAAAAAATCTAAAAGATATCCTTAACTAAATTGGTTAAATTTTTTGAGGAAAAACTCTTTCTAATAATGAAAAGAAGGTTTTTCTTGATATTTAGAAAAGGCGGAATTTAACAAATGAAATATACAAGTGGCATTTAAAGTAAAAAAATCAATGACAGCAACTTAAATCTATTTAAAAAATGAAAAAGACTCTGTTTTTCCAAGAATTGAAACAAGCTCAAAAACTTACAAAGCCATTAGAGCCATTTAGACAGGGTATAATAATTTATACAACTTATTTTAATTCAAGGTAATGATTGATATTTTAAGAAAGTTTCTTTTTGCATTTGTTTTTATGCTTTGAACAAATAAAAGATCATTTAATGCGTGAAGCTGACAAGAATTTTGATTTTTTTCATGATTCAAAATTATGAAATCAAAATTTTATGAATACAGGATAATAATATTGGATGATGCACTAATCTGTCATATCTTGGACCTAAGCACATTATATTGTAGTAGATGATTAAAAAAAATTGTTTCGTTTAATGAAAAATTAATGTAAATTTATCAAATTTATATGATTCAAGTCAAATTCTGTCAAATATAAAATATAAAAAGAAAGAACATTTACCTAAATGGAGCGTTTTATTTCAAAAATTACTGATAGAAGAGAAACTGATAAAGATGTAAGTTATTCAAAGGAATCAATTATCAATTCAATTGCAAATGATATTTTAGAATGGTGGAAAGAGAAAGGCAAAAAATGACTAAGATTGCGAAAGACTTTTTATCATAAATGAAAAGAAAATTAATAAAAATGTAATTTTAAATTATTTTTTTCAAATAAAAAAAATCATCTCTTCCTGAGTTACTTCAGACTGCCTCCTACTGATACTCATTCGCATTAGTAAACCAGACATGCTGGAGGTTAGGCACGCTTTTAAATTTAGGCCAATTAATTCTTATCATCAGGCCTATATACCTCCAGTATTCCTATCTATTAAATGTGGTCATTTCGATGAAAGTTTTTAAAATTTTCCGGCGAAGCCTAAAAAATAATATTGAGATACCCTCTCATTCTCATGAGGGTCCTCTCGCTAGGATCGGAAGTTAAAAGAGATTCGGCCATGTGCCTAACGAAGGTTAAATTTTCTTTGCTTCTAGTGATACTGAGTCTGCCCCATTAGGCTTCAAGAAAATTTAAAGACTTTACCGGATTTAAGACCGACTTATGTTTGTTAAGCTTTTAACCTGCATATTTTGCGGGCATTTACAAGTGACAATGCTGCAAATAAAACTTTGCAATTGATAGCACTTAAAAATTAATTTTTTTTTATATTTTAAAATCTTTGGCCGAAAAAATTGATCAAGTTCACTTTGCAATCAGTTAATAATTAGCTGTTCTAATTTTAATACCAACATGAAATGAATCCAATGTATTTAGTATTTTAAATAATTTAAATAACTAAATAGTTTTAGAAAGCAATCATGTGATTGCCTGTTTATTATTTTAATTATTTAGTTTATATTTTAATTTTCTATAATGTTATTTTGTAGCTTATTTTATTTTAATTATTTTTTTTTTATTATGATTTTTGAAAAAAAAATCAACCAACCGCACAATTTTACAATATTTTTTGGGGCAACATTAAAATGTGAACTGAAGCTCACGAAAATTCGTGATCTCAAAAATTTTGTTAAGTTAGATCACAAAAATTGTGTGAACTTTTTTTTCGTGATCTTCAGTTCACCTGGAAAAAAAAGTGTGAACTATAGATCACAAAAATAAAATATTTATTTTAGATGTCAAAAATATATAAAGTTATTTTTTTTTTCAATTGATTAATCAATTTTATTTGTTTTTTTTTTAGCTTTGCTTTTGTGTAACATTAGACCCCATTCACCCTTGAACTTTTTCTCAATGCCTTTAGCCAAACATTAGAGCACTTCCTTTGAGATACTTTGCTTTTGTAACAAGCGACTCGTCGATTTCAACACATTTCCCGGGTCCATCCAACTTAACTTTATTTTTGTCAACACTGGCACGGCAAACGTTTCGTAATTTACGATAGAGATTTGAAATTATATATTCACTATTGCCAACGTCATTTAGCGTTAGCATTTCAGATGCTTTTCTAATCGGTAATTGTAGAGCCCACAATTTGGTGCCTTCATTTATCAAACCAATCGGTTTTTTGAAAGAGAAAAAAATGAATTGCATGCAATGCTTCTATATTTTTGGCATTTGCAATTAGAACAGCGTAGTGCAAGTAATTGGTTGCCACTCTCATTTCTTTTCCGAATCACAATTTTAACTTTTTCTCCGCATTCATATATTTCCCATCTTTTAAAATTTATCACAAATTTCTTTATTTTCCATTTTCAAAATTATTAGCAAATTAATTAATTATAAAATAGCGAGTGAGAAGAAAATTAATCAGTTCACATAAATAAAGCGCACAAAAAAAAGTTCACACAATTTTTGTGATTTATGGTTCACACTTTTTTTTCCAGGTGAACTGAAGATCACGAAAACGTCAGTTCACATTTTAGTGTTGCGCCTTTTTTTTTGACCCATCGGCTAACATGGAAAATATAATAAAAAGAATTATCGAATAACGAATAAACTATGTAAACCTGAATGACCTAAAACTCTCATTATCATATATCTATCTTTTATTCCAGGTTATTAACTCTTACAAACTTTATTCATATTTTTCATTCATATTAATAATTTTATTTTATATTTCTTTTTTTTTTGTTTTTTGAAACATTTTATTTAAGCTTGGCAAAGGAGCGAAAGCTCGAGACAATATTTATTTATTTATTATTTATTTAAATAAAGACGTTTATCCATCCATCCATTCATATTTTTATTTTTATTTATTGATTTTATTTTACTTAACTTGCTTTTTAATTTTTATTTTCATTCTGAAGGAGCTTTAGCTCGGTACAGTTAACAAATAAATAAATAACGAATGTCATTTTGAAGTCTCGCTCATTTTTTGTAGCATGAGTTCACTTAATAATTTTTGAATTGACTATTTTATTTATTTTATTTGAATATCAATTTCAATTTTTACAAGTAAATATTTAAAATAATTAATAAATAATGACTAAAATTCTTTCTTATACGATCTATTTTTCTTTTAGTAGGCATCAGTAAATTTAATACTTTTACATGATGAAAAGTCGATGGTAAGTAGGTTCTTAACTTAAAATTAAAAAATCGCCTCTACCTTTTTTTTTCGGTGTTGTTTGTAGGCAATTGAAAATTATTATTTTAAATTTCTTAATTCACTGACTTAATGGCTCTGGATTTGTATAGGTCAGCATTTGAAAATGTCTCAGGGCAGTGTATCCCTAGGATCCTCGGCAGGCTTCCAGTGTAGAGGTTGTTCAGGTTTTTCTTGTCAGATTCACACATTCCCCAACATTCGCAACCTTACATCAGCTACTACAGTTTTTACAGTTTAAGTTTTGTTTCCTTGCTGTAGCTGGTTGATTTCCATGCTGGTTGGAGTCTAGCAGAAGCACTCTTTGCTATTCTTAATGTCTCTGTGTGTTCCCATCGCTTTACTGATGGTGCTTCCTAAGTATGTGAATTTCCTTTTGTTTACCATCGATCGTAATCGGGGTATCCAATTTTGTGTTGATGCTCTTTTAGTTTTGGCTCCATTTATTTCGAGTCCGGTTTGTTTAGCGTTGTTCGCCAATTCTTGCGTCTTCATATGCATATGTGCTTCTGAATTAGATATTAGCACCATATCGTCCGCAAAGTATAAGTCTTCAAGCTTTGCTATTAATCTCCATTGTATACTCCTAGCACTGGCAGTTGTTTTCTTCATGACATAGTCGATCAGTATTAGGAACAGTGTCGGAGAGAGAACACACTTGTCTGACTTGCGATGATTTGGGCATGTAATTAGAATGAAAAGAGCCCTTGAATGAACACCTCAAGGGTAAATTAAGGTAGGACGACCAGCAATGACATAGAAGTCAACAATAACGAAAGAGCTCATCAAAATGGGAATGATATGGGGAGAAGCAAGAGTAAAGGCAAAAGATCGACTTTAGTGGAAATCAAAAGTAATGACCCTATGCTCCACAAGGAGTGAATAAGGAAAAAAATTTAATTTGGCTTTCTTTTGAGATATTACGCTATGATATTTAAATCGGTTTATTATTATTTTTTAGTATTATCAAGCTTAAATTTTTAAGAATTGTTCTTAAATATATTTAGTGAGTAAAAATTTGAATGTGAATGTAAAGCATTCCGAAAATAAACTTAGAAGAAAATTTATATTGAAAAATATTTGATCAATTCTAACTTAATATCTATTAAACCTAAGATAAACTTGGATTTAATGCTTTTAAATTTCCAAACTAAAAAAAGGTGAAATTAAAATTCAAAAAAAGACTGAAAGGAGGAAAACTGAAATTATTGATCAAATTTCAGATTTTTGAAGTGATCAAAAAATTTTAAATGCTCAAATAGATTTTGATTTTAAAAGCTTTTTTTCTAAAATTCAATAATGAAGCTTTGAAAATCGCACATTTAAAATATGAAATTTTATCAAAAATTTTGCCAAAAAAAGAAGCGTATTAGACAACACTTTTTTGAAATTCAGACTTTAGCTAAAACAGACCATACTTTAGCAAACTTAATAAATAATTAAAACTTCAAGACTGAATTTAATTACTTGACTTAATCTGGTGAATGAATGCAGAGCAAGTTTGAAGTTTGAAACAAGATTTATTGAATACCTAGCTCCTTTGTGTAATTTCTACCTTACCATATATCCATTTAATCCTATTTCAGATCAGAATTTAACCTGTAATATATATTTCATGTCATCAAATTAAATGTCAAATTTCATTAGACTTAGTCTATTTTATTTTTTTATTTTTCTTCTTATTTTATTTGAACTTAAATTTTAATTTACATAAATTTTTAAATCTGAAGAAGCCATTGCTCGAATGCATAAGTTAGCAAACAGAATTAAATTAATTAAAATAAATTATCAAACAAAATCATGAAAGTATTTGGTATTTGTATTTCAAGAGGAAATATATTTTCTATTAAACACGTGTCAAATATTGAGAGATTGACTCACATAACTTAAACTGAATATGGTCCAAAGTTCAATATTTTCTTGAAAGAATGTTGTTTTTATTGTGAAAATCTTTGCATTTTTGAAATTGCACAAAAAATTTAAATCCGAGTGTTGCTTGAGATGTGAACTTTTTAGGTTCAAAGTTTTTATTTTTTATTGATTTTTAATATATGTCATTAAAACAGAAAATTGACTCTATTGTTTAGAGAGATAAGCTCTGATGATTACCTGATTTTATTTAAAAATATTAATTTTAAAAACATTTATTTCTATATTTTTTGTAAACGTATTTTGCAGAAAATTCCTTCACAAAAGAAATCAGTAACAAAATTTAATTATTGGTGGGATCATAGTTTTATTTTATTTTACTTTATCTGAACTTAAAATTTAATTATTTTAACATATTGCTTTTTATTCTGAAGAAGCGACATCTCGATACATTTTTCAAATGAAACCAACAAAAAAGTTAATTTTGAATATAATTTTTTTAAATAAAATGCTTAACAATTGTCATTTGTAATGTATCAACAACTTTTTTAAAATTCCCGGAATTTTTCGTAGGGCCAAAAAATTAAAATAATAAAATAAAATGCCTCAAACCATGAAACCTGGATTTTCTATCAAAAAATAAATAATCAATGGAATAAAGCATTTTTTAATTAATTTTATATTCAAATAGATTTTATAGCTTATTAAAAGTCTAAAAGAGAATCCAATATTAATTAAAGTGAATAGTATTTTAATTTCGAAAAAACTCTATTTGTTATACAAGATTTGATTTGAAGTTTGAGATCAAACTAAGAATATAAGAGGAGGGGAACTGATCTGATCAATTTTTTCTTTAAATTTTCGGAGATTTTAACTTTTGTTCAATCTACAATTCGTTTTATTTCAAATAAACTACAACAAAAATATGAAATTCTCATAAAACTCTTAAAAAAAAGTTTAAAATTGCTACATTTAAAGTATATTTTAGCTAAAAAGAAGCATTTAAAATGATTCAATATAGCTAATTTTTATTTAAAGCTTCTCTAAATAAAAATATTCCTAAATTTTCTAAAAAACCGTTTTCTTTTGAAAAATGAGTAAGAAATTAAATTACGTAATCTATTTTTAAAAAGTCACTTTAAAAAGAAACCTTTGATTTTTATGAATTTTCTTCTTAGAAAATTGTTTGTTAATTAACATTCAAATTAGAATAAATTGATAAATTTAATGTTCAAATTTTAAAGTTCATTTAAATTAAGGATTAATTTTAGCATTGAAATATTTTTTAAATTAGGTTTAAAAAGTTCATTATTTTCCTAGATTTAAATGTCCGATTATGTTACAAAAAAATTTAAACCATGATTATTTATAAAACAATCCAATTTTCGATAAAAATCTCATTTCTTTTATTTATTTTCAAAATTTTTATTTATTTTTTTTTTCAAATTTGACAAATTTTGCGTTAATTTAAAAAAAAAATAGCTTATTTTTTTTAATTTTAGACAGGGCAAAATTTTAATTTTAGATTAATTAATATTGACTGAACCATTAAGTTTAAATTGTTCTTATCAAGTTAATAGAAAAATTCTCAATAGTCATATTTTATATTGGGAAAATATCAAAAATATTCTTTGATTCTCTTTGGTTTTAAGTTCTCTTGGTATCAGTGAGTAACCGGATTTAAATCTGATTAAAATTCGATTTTTTATTTATCATGCAAATAATTGCTAATAAAAATTTCGAATCAAAACTGGTATAATATTGACATTTAGGACTTGTTGCAAGACCTTTTCTAGCTTGTTCTTCTTTTCTTAATTTTAGAGCATTAAATTATATTAACTTTATCCATAAGATATCTTTATTGAATAGGAAAAAAATAGTAAAAAATGAATTAATTAAAAAAATTAGAAAGTAGATAAATAGATGATATCTCAATTTTGTTTGTAAATCATTCGTGAGACAATAGGCGAAAGTATGCGAAAAATGTTATTGATACTCGATTTCTTCTTAAGGAAGTAATTAGGATTCATCGCTCACTTGTACAATAGATTTGAAATCTATTCAAAAATAACCAAGACGAGCTCTAGATCTATTTTAATTAACCCAAATAAAGGTATAAAATCATTTGATTTTTTGGATTATAGCGACTGTTCTCTTGGTGTCCATCTCTTAATCCAGAATTAGCTTTGTCAAAAGATTTTCATGTAATAGAAGGATTACATGATATGAAAATTTATCCGAGATTAAGTTTTGTTACATGAACTTCTCGTTTTTATTTGCGTATAATTGCTAAATTAACGAGTTAAAAATCAAATTTTCATAAAAAAATAAAAACCAATTTGATTTAATATTTTTGCTTTTCATTCAATTTGATTACGTTTCTTTTTAGTGACTTAGCTTTTATTAAATTAGTTATAAGCTTAATGAAGCATTTTAAAGTCAAAGATTTGTAAGAAATCTTGAATAGAGAGTACCAAAGGAAAGAAGCTTTTGGATTTTTTATATAAAAGCTAACAAATATTAAGAAATTTTCCGATTTAATTCTTTTGAATGGATTTGTTATTTTTCCTGACAAAAAAGCAAAAGAATTAGCCACCCAGAGCAAGTTCCGAATTGAGCTTGCTAATTTAAGGTATGCAATTATGACATATTTTTAATATAATGCCCGTTGGCATTAATTAAAATAAATGAAAATAAAAATACAATTAAATCCCGTTCGTATTAACTTAAATTCTAAAAGTATTGCAACAACAATAGCCTGCAAGTTTTGTCGAACTGGTAGTCAAAAAAAGCTTAATTATTCGCAAAATTTGCATGATTGATCAGCTATTTGGCCAAGTAAACTAGTCTTGTAAAGGCGACTATTTTTCTTAGCTTTAAAAGTTTGACAGCTCGAGTAAATATAAATTACAAATTTAAAATTTTTATGTTTTAATTTTAATCAATTGTTGGGACAATTTACTATGAAATAAATGCCTATCGTGTTTTCAAATAATTTTATATAATCTCAATTAAATTTGGGTTAATAAAAAATTGGACAATTTGAATAGGCTAGAATTAAGCAAAAGATTTTGTGGATTAGTTTTGAGAAGCAAAATCTATTCATTTTAATTTTTAGCTCATGGTCAATAAGTGCCGGCTTAGCTAGTTTAAACAATACTTGTCAATTTAAATATCAAAATACACATTTTTGATTTTTTTTGGTAAAAATGTAGACCTAAGTTTAATTTAGTCTGTTTAAAAAAATGACAAATTTAAATATTTGACCATCTTATTAAATAAATTAAATGTATTAGATTACTTAGTTATATTGAGGATAAGCAATTTTTTTTTTATTTGATGTCGATGAGATTTATCCCGAAAAACAGTCTTCAAACTTTGTCAACAACAACCGTAAAACGTTTTAATCCTCTTTTTTGGATTTTTTTATAATTTTTGTCATTTTTACTGCTTTTTCTTTAGCTAATTTTCAATTCTTAATTCTCAATTTCCATTTAAAATTTCTAATGATACTTCTTTGAAGAGAATAAAAATGTTAATCAAAAATTGAAAATCACAAGAAAAACCAATTTAGTTTGAGACTACACGATCTCGAAGAAGAAATTAATTTTTCATTAGAAATTAATTTTTTTTTAATTTTGAAATAAAACTAAATTGGTTTTAATTTACTTTATAGAAATGCATGTCAAGTAAAAAAGAATAATAACAAAGAAGCTAAAAAATTAAGTGTTCAACTATTTGATTAAACTGATTAAAGAAATGAGCTAAATAGATGTCCAATAAATAAAACTATCTATTATTTGCATGTGAAAAAAATGTTTTTTTTAAAGTAAGGTTTAGCTCTATTTTAAGCATCTGAAATATTAAAATAAACTTTTTAAAGAGAGTTTTGATTGAGAAGAAAAGAATTTTAATTTTTATATTTTAAAAAAAAATTGTCGAACCTGACCTTATTTTATGCATTAAAAATCTATTTATGTCATTCTAAGGTAATTAAAAGTGATTTAAAATTTTCTTTGATATCTTTTCAAAGATAGGCTATATTTGAAAGATTTTTAAAAATTCTTCTAAGTTTAATCCTTAAGATAGTTATGCTTTACTTTATTCTAGAGAAAAACTTTAATTTAAATTTTTGCCGGAAAAAATTATACTGAACCTCGCCCCATTGTAAAGTTTAATCAATCTTTTATTTCTAGGTAAAATTTTTACTATTGTTTTTCTAATTAATTTAGAATTTACTTGCGTAATTTTATTTAATATTTGTCCAAGTTTTATTATACTTTCAGAAATTGTAATTTTCTTAAAATATTCATATTGATTGTTTAAATTTGTTCTTTTTTACTTGAGTTATTACGAAACAAATGATTTGTTTCCGATTTCAAATCATGTTAAATTAATAAAAATCAAGCAATTGAAATTTTTTAAAAAAGTTTCCTTTAAAGTAAGATTAAATATTCATCTAAAATTTATCATGATTTCTATTACAAACAGTTATTGTGATTTTTCCGGATCAAAAAGTTCGTGAAAATTTAATATTTGCCTAATTTTGTTAGCATTTCTTGTCTTGTCCCAATAAAAGCTAATTCTCGGTCAAAAACAATTTCTAACTCATTGGGAATTCTTAAGCCTATTTATCTAATTTACAAAAATTAATGACTTGGAGTTTTTAAAATTTCTTATTTGAAAAAGAATTCACTTTTAAATAGATTTGTTTTGAATTTCATTCTTGGGATCACTCTGCTATGAATTATCATCTTGGTCTTAAGAGCTTTCAAAAACTAAAATGAAAAAAAAAAATAGCTTCATATTAGTTTTAAATATTAAAATTATCATTTAAGTGATCGTTTAGTTGAATAATGGCAACCTTTTTAGAAAATTTCATTTTAATCATGTGATAAGAACAAATCACCATTTGACCAGTATCTAATTAATTTTATTGCTTATAGATAAGGCAGGAAAATCTAATAAAAATTTAACTAATAAAATTTTAAAATTGCCTAGATTAAAAAAATAGAATTCAAATGATCAAACTGGTAAGATGAACCCGGAACCAGGAGTTAACTCAGCCCTCAATTTGCCCATAGAAATTATTTTATCTGTTAATAGGCTCGAAAAAGAGGACATTTACATGACAAAAAATGTTATTAAATTTTTCAACTTGGCTACTAATGAGCAAAAATTGAACCAAAATGATTTAGCTAGAATCAACAGATTAATCGAACATCTCAATTTTATTCGTTTTAACCATTTTCCGGTGAACCAAGCCGATACAAAGACTGGCAATAGGATAGCGGTCACAAACTTCAGCTTGATTTTACTTACCAATATCCCGAACCATAAAATAATTGTTAATCAGCCAGAGGTAAGCGAAGAAAACTGGTCGTATCATCACAAAATTGAGCTAAATGACGAAAATGGTCAAATTTTGGCAAGACAAGTTTTTTTCAAATTGAACCATGCAGCAAAAACCAACTTTCAAGCACCGTTATGCTGTCGTTCAAATTGGATTTCTCCAAAATCGGACTTGAACAACACCATAAACATTAAAAAAAAATACATAATCCGACTTAATATAAACTGTAAAAATTATGATCTAATGCTTTTTTTCTATCGTCTTCTATTTGATAAATATCCCAATTTTTCCAAAAAAAATTTTTCACTTTTTATTTTAAACCAGCAGAATAGTCCGGAACAAGTAGAATTTCAGCTCAGCTTAAAATCGGACCCGTCTGTGAGTGTAAAAAAAATTTCCAACTCCAATCTTGTCTACAAAATAAATGACCGCACGGTTTTCATCAATGTAATCAGGCTCCTGGACGGATTTTTGGAAGAAATAGAAAAAAATAAAATCTACTCAGTCCACGACCCTGATCAGAATAAAGTCTACTTGATAGACACTTCCAAGGAACCATCAGAGCTGTTCAAAACAACAGGCCTGGCTCAATGCTACTTTAATTTGGTAAATTCAAGTCAAAAGAAAAATTATATGAATAATTTTAGTCCAAACTCGAACTCGAGTAGTTCCAGTGAAGCTAATAGTCTTGACTCTGGTAACTGGAGTTGTTCGACTGCATCTGCGAACCATTTAAAGCATGCTTTCAGAAAAGAAGCCTTGTACCCGAATAGTGTTAAAAATTTGATCTATCAGCCGCCTAATGGTCGAAAATATAAGAAAAAAGTCACCTCATTTCGTAGCAAAAATTGTGATGATGATTATGATGAGAATACTGACAATGAGGAAGATGAAAGAGAGCTAAAAAATTTACTTAGAAAAGCATCAAGTAGTTCCATGTATGCATTGTTGGCCTTCCGGAACAAAAACATAAAATCGAATTCAAGTAGCCGATCGTGTCTTGGAGATTCGACAAAACACTTGGCCAATTCAAGCGCAAATTTACGTCTCAAAAGTGTATTAAGCAATAACGAGTCTAATTTGAGCCGTAAAAAGTCCAAGTCAGTAACATTTATGGACAATTTAAATGCAGACTTTGATGAAAATCAGCGGCCTAAATCAACAACTCCGTTTGCAAAAAGAGACGAGCCATGTTATAGCTGGAGCTGTTCGAGGCCTGATCTGATGAAAAATGAAGAGTTTTACTTTAAGAATAGTTTAATTGATAGAAAGCAAAATGTTATGGGAAGCAGGCCTTGTGTAGGAATCACGCCCGAGTCCAGATTTAGGCGGTCTCACACTCTTGATTTAATCAGAAACAGCAGAATGCCTTTAAGTGACAATCAAAAAGTGATGGATTCGATATTTCGTCAGAAGCAAAAAAATTTTTTCAGCAAATTTAATGTTCCAATAGCTAAATTTTAAATTATTTTCAGTAGTATTAGATAATGAGTTTTTAATTTATTTGACTTTTAAATTCAATAAACCGTGTTACAGATTAAAAATAAAAGATTTTTTTTCAAATTCTAAATTAAAGCTTAATGGCTGTCACTAAGATCCGGACCCGAACTGTCGAACGCAGCCGTTTTAAAAGGAGACTGTATCATTTCTTTTAAAACTCTGTCCCCAAGTTTCTCTAAAAACTTTTGTTTTAAATTTTTTTTAATTGTCAAAATGTGATCAAATATTAATGGCAATTAATTGATAAATGAAATAGATAAAACGGTGTAAATAATTTTTAGAGTTAATAACTATCTAGAGACCCAGTCAATTCCAAAACCGAAAAAAAAGGAAAAATTTTTGACAAAAATTATTCGTAAGAGAACTGAAAAATTCAATAATACACTTAATTTTTTTATTCAGAAGATAAATTTTAAAATGATTTATTAAAATTTAATTCAAATTTAATTTGTTTATTAACAAATTTCAAAATTAAATTCTTTTTGTTAAATTTGACACTAGTGTTCACTTATTAATTTATTTTTAAGCTTTAATTTTTTATAGTGGAAACTCAATAAATCCATTCTATAAATTAAATAAAAATTCTTAAACAAAAAAATTACCTTAACTAGACACCCTCCCACTTTCTCTAGATTTTTTGAAAAAAGAAAATCCCGAAATCATCTAAAAAATAGCAAAATATTTTGTTCAGAAAAATTCTAGGCCTGTCTGGGTCAGATCTTCACTGTTGTTAAGTTTAATTCAAAGGTTCAAAAGAAAATAAATATCGAACTCCGGTATTCCATCTTTAATTTAATTATTATCATTTTCTAAAAAAATTTTGATTAAGAATAGCTAATGAAAAGTCAGAAAAAATCATTTAAAAATTTTTAAATTTGAATGTGAAAATGTCTTTATCTCTATTTTTACTATTATTTTTCAAGATATGATTTTAAGCAACGTGACACCCTGCCCTTCTCAGAGTTGTTCACAATATCTGACTTTGGAAAAAAATTAACTGCATCAGTGGAAAAAGCTTCAACAATTATAATTTGACCTGAAACCAAATCCAGAATGAGAACAATTCAAAAAAAAATAAACAAATTTAATGAATTATACATTCCCAAATATCTTTTACAATTCAGTAGGTATATAATATTAAATTTTGACAGAACGTAAATATCGAAATAAACTGTTCCATTAGTAAATCTCGAAAAAATATGCATTTCTTCTTTTTATGAAATTTTACGGCTTAAATTTTCTGGGGGGGAACAAATTTAATTTTTTAAGATGACAAAAATAACTAAAAGTGGTGACTAATTTAATCTATTTTAGCTGACAATAAAAAACTAATTATTCTAACAAAAAAACTAAACGACTGACAAATATATATATATTGAGATGACTGTTTAATAATTTTGCACTGACAAAATTTTATTCATTTTTATTTTATTAGATTTTAGTTCTAATTAAGCTATTTAATTCGACTTGAGTGGAAATCAAAAGTAATGACCCTATGTTTCACAAGGAGTGAAGAAGGAAAAAAAATGAAAAGCTATTTAGTAATTTAATTCTCTACGATTGTAAGGAATGAACTTAAATTGTGACGTTTTCTCATAGTTGATGATGAGATTTGGACAAAACGGTTTGTCATAATCGTCTGGAGCTTCCTTCTGACTTTGGTGCTATAGTTCAAGATTTTGATTTTTATTGTGACCTCAAAATCATTAATTTGTTGTAAAAATAATTAATTAGTCAAAAAAGTATTTTTGTCACTCAAATAATTATTTTATCAGTCAATTAATTTATTTGTCATCATAAGTTGTTTTTTTGTCAGTAAAATTTAATTTTTTTTGTCAGTCCATTAATTGATGGCCAAATTTTACTTAGTAAGTTTTGATATTTATTTATGCAACCGTAAATATGAAAAAAAAAAAACAAACTTGCTATAATTTAAACTAAATTAACTTTTCAGCAAATTTTGATAGAAATATTTCTAAGTAAAAATTCCGTACAAATACAAGATCCAGTCAAAACAATTGAGTCTGCTGCTAATAGGATATTTGGAATTCATGATAATGTTCGTAAGAATCAAAAGAAGCAAGCTGAGGTAATTAAAACGAAAAGTAAAAAGTATTTACCGAATAAGATTTTTAATGAACTTGCATGTCAAGTTGGCGTATTTTCGGACTTATTTTCCTTTTTTGCTTTTAATTTTGAACAAAATTTTCAATTTGCACTTGAAATTAGAACCGACAAGTCAATCAAAAGCGTTGACAAGCGGTCAATAAAATGTCAATTGAAGGTATTCAAGGAATGGTAAGATGCAATTGTACATCTCAATGCATTACAAATCCATGCGGTTGTAAAAAATCGAACCTCTTGTGTAATTCCAGATGTCATGGCTGAAATACAATTTGCTTCAAACAGTTAACTTTTTATCAATATTTACGATTTATTTAATTTATTTCTGATTATTACTATATTTATCTTTTTAATTTCAGTTAATTATGAAAAAATAATTAAAAAAACAGAAAAAATTGATAATTTTTTTTATTTCAAAATTCATGTGTAGTAACGTAATTATTGATATTTATGTATTATCAAAAAAAACGATAAAAAATACAAATTGCTTTAATCTAAACAGATTCAAGTAGTATGAGGTAAACAAGTGAACTTAGAAGCAATCGAATTTCAATGTCCGACATTCATTTGGTGAGGCTCATCAAAAAACAAATTCAGGAGAACTATTATACCTGTAATAAAAACCAAAATTCTTACTATAAAAGTAAGGAAAATAAAAAAAAAATCGTCAAAATTAAAAAGTTTATTTTATGAAAGAGTGAAATTAAAATATGGTATAAATTTTAGTTAAAGATTTTTAAATTAAATAATTAGAAATTATAAAATTAAAACAAAAAAAGGCATTGAAATGGAAACTTTATAGAGTCTTATTTTTTTTCTCAATAATTTATATATCTGGAATTTTTGTTTTGGAAAATGAAAAATTTATTTTAATTAGTTTCAATACTTAACATTATTTAAATAATTAAAAATCGATAGATGTATTTCATAATACAATATATCTTGTACACAATTTGATAGGAAAAGAATACGTTTTACAATTAAACGATTTTTTATTTTTATTCTTTCTTTATTTTTTTAAATTTTAACTAGAAACGAACAAAAATCAGCTATTATTGTAAAATAGCTGTATTGAAATTAAAATCTTGACCATGTTAAAAACATTTATACGAGGCTAAAAAGAGACTTAATTTGGAATTTGACTAATTTAAGTAGTTTTAATGTTCTTAGATTTGTTCAAAGGGCGCTAATTAAAACTAACGAAAAATTAATTAATTGATCATATGAACGCTTTAATGGTAATTGATGGTTGATCAAAGAGTCACTTAATCTATTATATTCTTTAAAATAATTCAGAATAAATTCAGAATGAATTTTAGTCCAGATGAAAGATATAATACTTTTTGAAATTCGACTTTTGGCTTAGCAATCTTGTTCTTAATTTATAGCGTCATCACGTGATTTAAAAGCTAAATTTCAAATGAACAGTTCGATAAAAACAGTCAAACTCAAACACATGATGAAAAATCTATCAAGTCAACTTTCTTAGAACAGGTTAATAATTACAAACTGGAACTGTCTTCACTTACCTAGTAGGGTTCATCTCTTAGGAAATTTTTTAGCTCAAAAATGTCCCGACATTGTTTTGCTAAATGAATTAAAGATAGATTTAAGTGAGGCAAATTTGTCCCGACATTGTTTTGCTAAATGAATTAAAGATAGATTTAAGTGAGGCAAATTTGTCCCGACATTGTTTTGCTAAATGAATTAAAGATAGATTTAAGTGAGGCAAATTTTTATCTTGATTTTCACAATTATCAGTTCTTATCTAAACCACGCAACAAGTATTGAGGAGGAGTAGCTATTTTAATTAAAGAAGGAATTGAATATATACAAGATTTTTCTTAAGATGAATTCAATTCCGAACTCCTTTGTATAAAACTAAATTTAGGAAAGAAAAATGAATAAGCTGTGTTTAGTTTATATAACCCACCCAATGTTCTTCTGAACTTTGAGCTTTTTAAAACAATTAATAAAAAATGTAAAAACTACATTTTAGGTGGTGATCTAAACGCTAGAACAAAGCAAATAGGCTGCGTAGGGGAAAATGAAAACGGTATAATGTTGAAAAGAATAATTTTTATTTATTTATTTGTTTTCTGTACCGAGCTAGAGCTCCTTCAGAATAAGTTAAAAATTAAAAAAATAAAATAAAAATGAAATAAAATAAAAATTAAATTAAAGTTAATCAAATAAGATAAAAAAAAAAAAAAAAAAAGAATTAAAAAAAAGTAAATAAGCTAAATAAATGAAAATTAAGAATATATAAAATTGGAAAAGATTGTTACATGTGGCTCATGTTTAAATAGTTCAAGTTTCAGGAAAAAAAGAAGAAATAGTAAGGTAGCAATTACACAATGGAGTTGGGTAGTCAATATATCTTGATTCGAAACCTTCTTTGTATTCCTTCACCAGTCTTACAACCAATGGAATAGAATGACTCAGTCCTGCCCCAACATATCTCTCACTCAATTCAAAAAGCCGATTCGAGACTGTTAGTAATTTTAGTTTATTAAAAGCCTCATGATGTACGATGTTGGAGGGAGTATCATATTTTAACTTAAGAATAGATCTGACTGCTGTATTCTGAATTGCTTGTAGTTTTTTGATATTATTTTCTGAAAATGAATTCAAGCAAGGAAAAGAATAGTCTAAAATTGATCCGACTAAAGATTTATATAGATTTCCTAGTGTGTTCTGATTAAGACCCCATTTTTTGTTTGACAATATCTTAATAATATTTAGCCTTTTATTGCAGCGCTCTTTAATTTCATCTACCAGTATATTAAAGTTTAACTTAGAATCAAATTTAATACCAAGAAACTTGATTTCTTTTTGTCTCTCTATTCTGTTTCCATAAATTTTTAAGTTAAGATTATCACTCTCTTTTTTGTACCTAGAAAAGACTAATGAACACGACTTTTCAACCGATATCTTCATTTTCCACTTAATAAGCCATTGTTCTAATTCGTTGAGGTATTTATTGATCTTATTTTCTAGGTTCCCTTTTTTGTTATAAATGAAGAATGTAACTAGATCATCTGCAAAAAGCAGAGAGTATTCATTATTTGTTTTGTTTCTTTTAGGGATGTCATTAATGTATATACTAAATAAAAGAGGACTAATTACTGAGCCTTGAGGAACACCTGCAGTTATTTGATATTCTTCGCTCAAATGGTCATTCACATTTACCTTAAATGTCCTAGAGTCTAAAAAGGATTTTATCCAGTTAGTCAAGTAATGAGGTGGATTTATTTTAATCAATTTAAAAAGTAAACCTTCATGCCAAACCCTATCAAAGGCTTTAGAAATATCAAAAAAAAGGCCGCAAACCTTTTTTTTTTCTATTAAATGATTCCACAATTTTTTGAATTAAGAAGAAAAGATTATCTGCTGTTCGCCGGTGTTTCCTAAATCCAGATTGCTCCTGGATAAGGAGTGAATTTTGCTCTAAAAAATTGTATAATCTTGAATATACTATGCGTTCCAGTAGCTTTCCTAAACAACTCGTTATACTAATTGGTCTATAATTTAAAGGATCGTGTAAACTAGAGGCCTTTTTTGAATCATAGTAATGTAAGATGTTTTCCACGCTTTCGGGACTCTACCTTCTCGAAGAGTTAAATTAAAAAGTTCTATGATTTCTATTAATGAATTTCTAGGTAAGTTTTTTAACATTAAATTATGAATTTGGTCAGGTCCTGATGCCGCTTCATTTTTTAATCTCTTTAAAGCCATAATTAATTCATTTAAACATATTGGATCATTAAAATTAGACTGGTTATAATTCCTAAAGAAAACAGAGTTAGAATTTAGAATTTCGATATCTTTCTCAGTATCAATTAAATCAGAATTAGGACTAAATATTGACGATAAGAGTTCTCCAAAGCATTTTCCCTTTTCTTCATTAGTTTTGAATTCCCTTTCATTTAAAATCAATTTAGGAATTAAATTTGATCCTTTTTTTGTTCTAAATTTATTTATTTTTTCCAAAAAGGTCTACTTGTCAGTGGGTTTTTTCCCATCTTCTCAATAAAATCAAACCAATTTTGATTCCAGAATTTTTTAAAGAGGCCTTTAACTCAGATGTAAGTTGATTAAATTTTTGCTTGAGCTTTTGACAGCGAGTTTTCTGGTAATTTCTTCTTACTTTCCTACGTTCTTTTATCAAATTAACAATGTTTGGCGGAAGACTCGTTTTGTAGATTTTCTGAGAAAGATATGGAATGCTTTTATGTGAAGCAGAAATAATTTTTTCTGTTATTTTATCATTTAGTTGATCTATTGTGAGGGAACTTTCTGTGACATTCACTATTTGAGAATTTAAAATCTCGCTGAATAATTGCCAGTTTGCTTTCTTATAGTTAAGCCTTTTAGCTGCTGATTTATTTTCTAATTGATAGCCCATAGAAATCGATGCTTCGATTGGGAAATGGTCACTAGTCATGTCTTGACTATTTAAGACACTAAAGTCGGTAATTTTGTCAATCAATGAAGATGAAACTAAAAAAAGGTCAAGAATTTCAAAGTAATTCTTATTAAAAATATTGAAAGTAGGATGCTTATCATTGATTACTGAAAAGTCTAGCTCGTTGATAATCAATGTGTTAAACTTTTAAGTAAGCAATGATAAACGTCCTACTTTCAATATTTTTTATTTGAATTACTTTGAAATTCTTGATCTTTTTTTTAAGTTTCATCTTCATTAATTGACAAAATTACCGACTTCAATGTCTTAACTAGTAACCATTTCCCAATCGAAGCATCAATTTCTATGAGCTTTCAATTAGAAAATTTAACTAATTTAACATCAGCTAAAAAATTTAACTATAAGAAAGCGAACTGGCAATTATTCATCGAGATTTTAAATTCTCAAATAGTAATTATAATATCCCTGAAAGTTCCATCACTATAGATCAACTAAATTATAAAATTATAGAAAAAATCATTTCTGCTTCTCATAAAAGCATTTCTTATCTTTCTCAGAAAATCTCCAAAACAAGTCTTCCCTCGAACATTATTATTCTAATTAAAGAACGCAGGAAAGTAAGAAGAATCTTTCAAAAAACTCGCTGTCAAAAGCTCAAGCAAAAATATAATTAAGTTACATTTGAGAAAAAGGCCTCTTAAAAAAAAACTGGAATCAAAATTGGTTTGATTTTATTGAGAAAATGGGAAAAAACCCACTGACAAGTAGACCTTTTTGGGAAAAAATTAATAAATTTAGAACAAAAAAAGGATCAAATTTAATCCCTAATTTGTTTTCACATGACAAGGAATTCAAAAATAATGAAGAAAAGGGAAAATGCTTTGGAGAACTCCTATCTTCAATATTTAGTCCTAATTCTGATTTAATAGATCTTGATAAAGATTTCGAAATACTTAATTCTAACTCTGAATTTTTTAGAAATTATGATCAGTCTAATTTTAATGATCCAATTTGCTTAAATGAATTAATTAAGGCTTTAAAAAGATTGAAAAATGAAGCGGCATCAGGACCTGACCAAGTTCATAATCTAATGTTAAAAAACTTACCTAGAAATTCATTAATAGAAATAATAGAACATTTTAATTTATTTCTTCGAGAAGGTAGAGTCCCCTAAAGCATGGAAAACATCGAACATTATTATGAATCAAAAAAAAGCCTCTTCTTTACAAGATCCTTTAAATTATAGACCAATTAGTATAACGAGTTGTTTAGGAAAGCTCCTGGAACGCATAGTATTTTCAAGATTGTACAATTTTTTGGAACATAATTCACTCCTTATCCATGAGCAATCTGGATTTAGAAAACACCGGCGAATATCAGATAATCTATTCTTTTTTAATTCAAAAAATTGTTGAATCATTTAATAGAAAAAAAACAGTTTGTGGCCTTTTTTTAGATATTTCTAAAGCCTTCGATAGGGTTTGGCATTAGGGTTTACTCTTTAAATTAATAAAAATGAATCCACCTCATTAAAATGAATCCACTTTACTAACTGGATTAGATACTTTTTAGATAGGAGGACATTTAAGGTAAATGTGAATGATCATCTGAGCGAAGAATATAAAATAACTGCAGGTGTTCCTCAAGGCTCAGTAATTAGTCCTCTTTTATTTAATTTTTATATTAATTATAATATTCGAGGTTCCCTTTTTTGTAATTCTTCATATATAAAAAAAAAGGGAACCTCGAAAATAAGATAAATAAATACACCAACGAACTAGAACAATGGCTTATTAAATGGAAAATAAAGATATCAGTTGAAAAGTCGTGAATATTTTACCAAACATCGATGATCTTGATTTCACACAGTCGACTAGCTCAGCTCATGCTAGAAATCCGGCTCAACGTAACAATGAAGATCAGGGTCAAGAAAATGATAATGACGCTGAAGACATTTGTGTCGTTTCGGAACCTGCTAAAGCTAAAGCTAAGAAAAGTCATTTGTTTTATAAAATTTACGCAACCTACGAAAATCTTAGACAAGCTTTAGTAGCAATTGATCGAGACTTTATTCAAGAGTGTTCGTGGGCCAAACTAACTAACAGTACTTGTGACGATATGACAATTAGAAATTACTATTGTTGTATTGCCGGTAAGTTAGTTTGCCCAGTTAGATTAAAAATTCGTCCAGATCCCGCTTCGATGAAAGTTGACATCGTTATTTCAGAGAACGAACACGAACATCCCGAGTCAAAAGTTGGTTTAAGCGCTCCAACTAAGGAGATAGTCTGTCAAATTTACTTTTACGAAGAGATAACGAGACCGTTGTGCATTCAAAGACGACTTTATGAGAAAAAAATTCAAGCTCTACCAAAGCTCACACAAATACAGACATATCTTAAAGTATTAAAGAGTGAAGAAATCGAAAACACAAATCTAAATGAACTATTCAATTGGTGTAAAGCTAATGAACATTTGCCAGTTGATGACAATCGTATGTTCTGTCCAGTGTATCAGATCGATCGACACGAGGAGAAGATTACAGCACTCCGAATTTTTCTAACGACATCCAATTTGATTTCACAAGTAACTGAAGATGGTGAATTTTTTTCATTTTTAATACATTTTTTCTTTTTTAAGACTAATTTTTTTAATTTTTTAGTTGAATTACTAGCAACAGACTCAACATAAATTAATTTGGAATGGATATAAATTTATTCTTGTTGGTTCTTGTGATCGAGAAAAAAAATTCCACCCTTTTGGTGTAGCATTAACCATCTGCGAGAAAAACCAAGATTTCGAATTTTTTGTTGAAGGCGCTGAAAGAATCGGCTGAATTATTATTGAATCGAGATAACAACCTAGCCGCTCTACTCGCTCTACTAGCAAATTTTTTAAAGGTAATTGAATTTCATATCCTCAAATTTAATTTTTCAATTTTTCATTATTAAAGTTTCTAGATCAACTTAATAATTTTAAAATATTATATTTCAATCTTACACATCTAATGAAATAAATTTTTAAAAGAAAAAAAAGTTTACCATAAAGGGGGTTATCTAGTAAAATAAGAAAATTCTTTGTTTTTATGACCATAATGCATAACCACAAATTTTGATGTGTTGAATTGAAGAAGCCAATCTTGAGTCCACTTGAAAAATATCTCTAAATATGGTTGTAGTTTCCCTGCGCTTATTTCTGATACCGTTTGCGAGAATATTTTAGTATCATCAGCATACATCTTGACAACATTCTCTATTCCTTTTGATAGATCATTGATATACAAAACGAACAAAAGTGGACCAATCACTGACCCTTGTGGTACACCGCAAAAAATCGACAAAATTTCACCTTGAACAACTCGTTGTCTTCTATTTTTCAAAAAGCTTCAATCCATTTTAGTGTCAGACCATCAAAGGTATACGCTTTGAATTTAGCTATTAGTCGTCTGTGCGGAACAGTATCAAATGCTTTCGCAAAATCTAGCAGAATTACATCAACAGGAATACTTTTGTCTTGACTCATTGAGATGAAATCTAGAGTCTCCAGAAGATTAGATGTACATGACTTTTTCTTCACAAATCCATGCTGTTCTTTAGATATAATATTATTCTTATAAAGATAGTCTTCAATTGGTAATATAATTTTGCACGGAATTGAAGTTAAAGACACAGGACGATAATTTTTAATCCTTTTTTTTCTTTTCAAACTTTATTTTTATTTTTTTTTCATTTTATTTTTTTTTCTGAAGGAGCATTAGCTCGGTACAGATTCACATATAAATAAGATTGAAAGAAAAGCTTTAATATTCAATGAAAATGATTTTCTAAAAGAAGTCAAGAGCAATCAGGAGCTTAAATGGAAAAACAAAAATAAATTTCATATAATAAATGTACACTAATAAAAGAAGTAACTCAAAGGATTTTTAAAAAATGTTTTTTAAATTATTAATTTTTTTTTTTGAAAATAAAAATTTGATTTCAATCCTCAATAAATTTGTCTCATTTTTTAGAAACTAATTTTCTTGGATACTTTTAATTTACAAATTTTTAAGTATATTATAACCATTTGAAAATCACATTGGTTTGTATGATAATGACCTGTTTCAAAGGTTAAATTATCCATATTTATCTGTTTACGATATAAATTAAAAATCAACCCTTTTTTAAAAAAATAGCCAAAAATTAACTTGATTTTTTTTAAAGATTGTAAATAAAACTTTATTCTTAATTATTATTATATTCATGTAAATAATTAGAAATCGAAATTTAGAAATTATTAAAGATATAACTTATCAAATTAAATTAACAGTAAATCCAATCTTCATGGTCAACCGGACGGCATTTTTTTGGGCAGACTTTAAAAATACCAGTTTCATTACATTTTCCAACACGACCAACAAAACAATCCCCTTTTCTTCGTGTTGGCCACGGTTTTGATTTCGGATATCTTTGACACAAATAGCTGTCATGAATTGTGGAATTATCTTTAATCTCATTGTATACATGATGCGATAAAAAGAATTGATCATAGCCTTTTTTACTAATTTTATTTGGATTGAACTTAGAACCAATATTTTTGTCAATTATTTTATCGTAAATTTTTCTCGCTAAGTCTCTTGCTTTGTCTACTTTGAAACTCCACATTCCACCAAGTATATGAGTTCCATGTGATGGGTTATCTAGAGATTTATTTGATAAAAATTAAAATAAAAATTTTTAATCTATACCTCTCATTATGTGACCAATATTATCAGATTTAAACCATTCTTGAACTGAATCCACTTCTCGCTGTAGAATCTGAGAATCCAAGTCCCTACTCATGAACAAGTTAACAAAAGTGTCTCCAATTGGAAGGAAACGCCACATCATTGAATGAACATAATTTAGATTCCGAACTTTGTTGGGATCTGTTAAACTGAGTGGCATTTGATGAATGTTGCAAAATTCAACATGAGAATTAAAGCATTCATATTGACAGATAATTGATTTATTTATAGAGTCGTCATGATATACCCGCATCACATGATTAGGATACAACTCTTTTACCTTTGCAATCAATTCTTGTAAAAGTTTGTAATATCGAGGATTCTTTCCATAAAGGGAATAAGTGATTATTTTCTGGTTTGGACCGCGTTTTAGAGATTTTCTTAAATCACATGTTAGTACAGATTTGGCATTAAAGGTATAAAATTTATCTCCTAATTCAAAAGAATAATTTTCCCCTATTTTTTTAACTTTGATTTTTATATCTTGTTGACATTTACATGATGCATTAAGGCTTATTTCAAAAAATTGAAAATATAAGTTGAAAATATAATTTAATACAAAAACAGCAAGTAAAAATGAGATTAATTTGAGAAAAAAGCTTTTTCTGAAGCACATTTTTCAAAATAAAAACTTTAAAAGAAATTTTTTTAAACGGAGTTTTAAAATAATTAAGCAAATATTGAAAAATTTTAAACGATTTTGCAAATATTTACAATTCAGAGTCGTTTGTTATATTTTACGTGATTTTACATAAAATTAACGATATTTAAGAAAATCTCAGATTTTCGTCAAATAGCGAAAATTTACCTATAATAGAGAAGTATTCATGAATGAAATAGTACTGAATATTGACATAAATTATCTAATCAGCAGTTAAATCAGGAAATTAAATTATCAAAAGCAGAAAAAAATTCTATTTAATTCGAGATAAGATCCTTTTTGATTTATTATTTAATTTAAATCAAAGTTTAAATCAATATAATTTATATTTAATTATTTAAGTTTTTAAACTAGAGAAAATAATCAATAATTAAATTGTCTTATGAAGATAACTTAAATCGTCAAATAGAAATTTAAATTAAAGATTTGAATTTTTTTAAAATTTAATTATTAATTTTAATTTTGACGAGTAGTTATCTAATTTAAAACATACCCGAATCCCTAAACCAGGGCTTTAGAGCCGTTTAATTTTAATATGACAATCAATTTTGTTTTTATATGACGATTTAATCATCGATATGCCGGCTTAATTTTTTCTTTAATTTTATTCACGTAAAAGTCAATTTTTTTTTAAATCAATAAATTCATGTAAAATAATGACTAAAGAATAAATCAAGTAATTTAATTTATTTTATTGATCAAATATTTTTCTTCTGTAATTCAAAAAAGATTTTACAAAATTGGAAGTAAATATTTAAAAAAATATTAAAAAGCAAACAAAGATTCGAAGAAAAAAATTTCCAGACTTAATCAAATATAAAATTAATTATTTTAAATTCTAATGTTTCAGCTTGTTTTTTTCTTAATTGGTGATTATATTTAGTTAATTCAAATAATTTTAATCTTTATTAGAAATCAAATTTTTTGGCAATTATTTAATCAATTGAAAAAAAAAATTTTTGTATTAAAATTGAGGATATCTTTTTACCACCATTTTAATGTTTGATTTGTTTCATAAACTAATAATTGACAAATACAAAAGTATATTAAATTACATACACCTTAATAATTATAGTCAATATTTTCTTGTTTTAACAAATAAAAAATAAAAAATAAAATATCATTTTACAAATGACAATTTTATTATGCAATCAAATCGAAGATAAAAAATCTTTTTTATGTTCTTGGATACAGGTGGTTTTTGCTAAAAAATTTACATCTATCGCTGCTTCTTTGAGCATGCTCGTTTTTTCGTCATCAGAGTCTGATTCAGATTCTGTTTTCTTTGATTTTTTATTCTTTTTTTGCTTCATTTTTTTATCTGAATTGTCCTCACAATTTTGAATATCAAAAGAAGTCTCATTTGATAAATAAACATTTTTTAAAAGTTGAAATTTATATTCCTCATTGTTTGATTTTAAAACTAAAAAAATTTTAATTAAAAAAATTCTTGAAAAAAAATTTCCCTTACTTTTTTGTTTATTGGAACAATTAGGAATTAATTCAATAGATCTTGATTAAAAATTGATTCAAAATCAAAACAAAAAATTCAAATTTACTCATCCAATTTTTTCCTAAGTTTTTTTGCAACAAATTCCTGAAACTCCGGAGTTACTTCAAATCCATTTGGATCCTCTTCGCTTTTTTGATGACGCTTTGACAAAGGCTTTTCATCTTTATTCTTTTGATTTAAACTATCAAACGAGACTGCTATTTCTCTGAGTTGTTTAATCCGAAGCTCTTCTTCTTCGTCGCTCGATGATGAACTTGATCTAGGCATTTTGAAAAAAATAATTTAAAAAAAAGAAAAATTATTCCTTATTATTTCTATCCTTCAACAAGAATTAATCTAACAATTTTTCAGATTTTTAAAGACATTATTTATTTTCATACTTTATCCTTATCTAAAAATCTAAACGCTTAACAAAAATAAAAATATTCAACAAAAACTAGATTTACAAATAAATTATACCAGAGTCTAGTTTACCTAAAAAATAGCTTTATTTTCAAAAACTTAGGGAACCCAAAATGGAACAATTTTTCAAAAACCGAATAAAACCTTTGATACAAATACACTACTTGACCAACATAGTACTCGCCTCAAGCTACTTTCTTCTCAAAAACATACCGCATGTTTGCGAATATGCTTTCGAATCGTGTTTGCTTGAGTGGAGAGAATTGGAAATACTAATGCTGTTAGTTATATCAGTAGCAGTCAAAACTCGCAGAGCGGCAACATGGCTTCAACTTATTAGCACGATATGCACTTTTTCAAAAGCGGCAAATGTAGTTTTATTTTGGAGAGAAGGTCCAGTTCAAGTTTTTTTTTACTGTTTGTTTTGGTTTTTGCATTTTGTGTTTTTACCTCAGCCAGTCTACAAAGGTCCAGAAAAAGTACAATATTTTAGAAGTACTAATCTTGAGCATGAGGTTAAGAGAGACGAACGTATTACTTGGCTTGTATGCTTTTATGCGCCTTGGTCTCCGCCATGCAAAGATTTCACGCCAGTTTTTGCCGAAATCTCAAATAAGTTCGGGGGCTTGAGCAACCTGAAATTTGCAAAATTCGATGCAAATTTATATCCTGATATAGCGAAAAAATTTAACATCAGCACTTCTCCGTTAAGTAAACAATTACCAACAGTGGTACTTTTTGAAAAAGGAGTAGAAACCAAACGAAGACCATTTATAGACAGCAAAGGAAAAGTGTTCAATTATGTAATGAGTTATGATAATATTGTGAAAGATTTTGATTTAAATAAAATTTTTTTTGAATGCAAAAATAATCCTGTAGTTGTAAAGGCTGTAAAATCAAACGAACAAAAAGAAAATACAGAAATTAAAAAAAAATTAAATTAGTTTATTTGTTGATTAAATTTATTTAATTCTCAGATCCTTTAAAATCTTCAATATTTTTTTTCTTATTCATTTTAATAAAAAAGATTTATTATCTAAATAAAAATTTTGAATTCTTTTTTTTTTGATTGATTTGTTTTATTTTTGAACATAAATAGTAGAATATCTGAGTGTAAAAACCAGAATTAATTAAGAAAATATCGAAGGTTTGGGAATTTTTCAATAAAAAGGCTTAATTTGAAAAAGAATTTCAAAATCTTCTTAGCCATTTTGGTCAAATATTGCATTATTTAATCTTCACTTTGCATGGTCGTTTAAAATGTCAAAAATAGGAAAAACACCATGATCCTTTTAATTTTAAATTTAGACATTCTGATTTAAAATTATTTTTATGATAATTTATTTATTGAATTGAATTAACCTCCTTTAAAGAGAAGTAAAAAAAAATAAAGAAGATTCAAAAAATGAAAATAAAATTTTTTGTGTTTTGTGTTTTTTTTTTAAATGAAAAAATTATTACCTATAAATAAAATTATAAAAATAAAAAAGGAAGAGATAAAACAGCTATTGCTGAGTTATAATAAATCTTAAGCAAAACCCAGAAGGAAGTATGCAGTCTCTTTAATAATTTACAGAATAAGCCATCACGCCATATTTTGTCAAAGGCCATCTAAAGATGCTTTCCTACATCCAGAGCCTTTATTGATGTAGTTAAGAGTTGTTTCTTTCAATACAAAAATGGCATGGTTACATGAGGTTTTTTTTCTAAAACCAAATTGGTTATTACTAACTTTATAAAGCTCAGGGGAGTTAATTAGAATTAGTTTTTCTAGGATTTGAGCAAAGCAGTTTGAAATAGAAATAGGTCTTATATTGTTTAGATCATAGCTGTTTTTCAAGTTGTCTTTTTAGAAAAGGATTAATTCAAAACTTACTTATCAAATGATCAGTTTTTTCTCTTCTATGAATTGAAATTAGACCATTGAGAATTTATTAGAAATAAAAAACTACGTACTAAATTTCAATATTCTTTAATATAAAAAATATTATTAAAAAGTTATAATTATTTTGAATGAATTTATTCAATAAAAGTAATCGAATGTAATAAAAGCATAAATTCTTTGCTTACCTCTAATTTATTATTTTAGAGGTAAGTCAAAAACATATGCCAATTAATTTTATCATAAAAAATTTTTATTTTAAAAAAGGCTTTAAATTTTTATTTAAATTATATCTGAACCCTCCAATTTTGAAAAAATAATATCAGTTAAGGTATTGAAGTCCATGACGACGTATGATATCGAGCCTAGAGCGAACAGTCTTGGCATTGTCTTATAATTTTTCTTTAAATTTTTTTAATATATTCTTGTAGATCCTATCGTCCTGGTAAATAATATGGGATTTTTTTTAAACATTTAATAGTCTGTTATTTCTATTGACGATCTACCAGAAAAATTCTGGGGTATATGTTCTCTGTATGGAAATGATTGTATAATGTACTCTATTTTTAATAAAGTAAATGAAAGTAAGATGAAAGAGCAATTACAAAACTATATAAATAGCCTTGTCGAGTGGCGCAGTGAATGGTTGATGAATTTCAACATCGATAAATGTGAAGTAATGCATATTAAAAAGAAAAATCCAAAAACGGATTTTTTTTATTTGTATCTGTGTGGAATCCATACTTGAAAAATATATTGATACACTTGAGAGAGTACAGAAAAGAGCAACTTGAAGCATTAGTATATTTTGGTGATTTAAATTATAGGGAGAGTCTAAAAAGATTGATCCTAACAACACTGTCAACAAGGAGGAGACGCGGTGATCTAATACAAATCTGCAAGTTCATAAACGAACTTGATGAGTTGATTTGGTATAATGCTGTATATAATACAAGAGGAAATAAAAAGATCTCGTATAAAACTGTTTGCCTAGGTAAAATTTTTTTAGTGTTGAAATCGAATATAGTATTTAAATATTTTTTAATTAAAATGGTTTAATTTTTTGTGTTTGAATTTCTAAATGTATCCAATGGCTAAATAACATTGAAAAAATGCGATGTTTCAAATATTTTATTCAGTTTCAAACAAAAATAATTTTAAGTTAAAATATTCATCGATTGATCATCGTTTTCTTTATGACTGGATTTGAATCTGAACAAAAAATCAAACTGATTAAAAATTTAAATGAATGAAAAATATATATATAAGATATAGAAAAAAAATTGATCGAAAATTGAGTACTCAAATTTTTCATATTTTTAAATCGAAAACAAAATTTTTTTTTTTGTTAGATACTTGGATAGTTGCCTTCCAAAAATCAAAATGATTCGTTTCTTACAAATTATATTTTTATTTCTATTATCACATTTATCAATTTTTTTCTTTAATAGAATCAAAACTTTGGATTCCGCTTCTTTTTTAATTATTTTGGCTAGGGTGATAGCGTGTTCTGTGTTTAGAGCACAGTCACTTCCCCAGCTCTGCTTTCAACACACTGTAGATTGTTATTCGTCAGGTCACCATTCCCTCGTGTCATTTCTACCGAGACTAATTTAATCATAAAAAAGTTATAAAAAACCATAAAGTCAAAAATTTTAAATTAAAAAAGAAATTTTATTGAAATTTTAAGTTAACATTTAGAACAGACTTGTTTATAAGTCACAGTTTTAAGTCTAAGTCTCAAAAATTTAAGTCAAAGTTATGACTTAAACTAAATTTTTTTTATACAATCACAAAAATCATTTAATGTTAAAAAATTAAATTCTATTTCTTTAAGAAATGTATCATCTATTTATAAATGTGCGTTATTCAACGAAAAATATTTATTTTCTGAAGGCTGAACCTTATGGATAAATGCAGATAACTCTGACCAATATAATTTTAAGATAATGGTTTATTTAGAAATTTATTTCGTTAAAAAAAAAATTTAAGTCATTGACTTGACTTGACTTAAGACTTTTGACTTAAAAACAAGTCTGATTTAGAAAAACATTTTTGACTGATTAAGTTTTATCTATTGTATTTTTTGTTTCACTTTTCAAATATGTTAACATGTTAACACTGGAAAGACCAAACTCAAAATAAAACTTATTAGAAGGCTAATTTACGAAAAATTTCCTACTAAATTGGTGAATTTGACTTTTAAGATCAATCTTTGATGCTCAAAAAGGTCAAATCAAGTTTTAACAATGAAATAAATTGTTATTTCTAAATAAAATTAATGCAGAAGTACATTTTTGGATTTAACTCTAGAAGCACCAACGAGTCAAAATGACTCTTTTTCGATTTTTGGCCGCTAAAATCTAAGTCAATTTTTGCTATATGAGCATAATTTTTTTTTTCAGTATAAAAATAAGAATAACTCTCTAAATTAACTAAATTCAAATAAAAAAAATATTTCCTTTGTAAAAAATCAAGTATATACTACTAGATGCACCAAAAGAGTCATTTTGACTCGTTTTTTAAATTAACATTTTGAATTTTTCTACAAAATCAATGGATGAGTTATAAAATATTTATAAAAATTATACAAATCTTTAAAAAACTGACTCAAATCCTAATACTTAAACGAAGATAAGCAAATTTAAAAAATGCAAAAATTATAGTTTGCGTATTTTACATGAAAGACGAAAAATTGGTTCAAAAAGAAATGAATTCATTAGAAGATAAAATTTCTGCCAGATACTTTTTTTTAGGCAAATTTTTATTTTTACTCAATTAAAATTAAGTTTTGAATAGATTTATCCAAATAATAAATTATTATCCATTTTTATCCATTTGATTCCATTAAAACAAGTCATTTTGACTCGTTTTGGTGCTTCTAGTAGTTTAAAATTTTGGTGTTTCTAGTGTTAACATATTATTTAACTAAAAAGCTAGACTCTGCAATATCAAAATGCACATTGCAGAGTGAACACCATCTAAATGATAGAATTTTAAGTGAACTGTATTTTGCAGACTTTTGCAGAGTTTGCCTTTAGATTTTACAAAGTATGTTAAATTTGAAAATGTACCTCTGCATTAATTCTATTTAAAATTAACAATTTATTTCATTGTTAAAACTTGATTTGACCTTTTTTTGAGCATCAAAGATTGATCTTAAACTTCAAAATGCCATTAAATTTTGATAATTTTTGATAATTTAGTCCAATAGATTTTACTTAAATGAATAATTTAGAATAAATTTAGAAAAAGCCTAATAGAACTTCCTTAAGATATTTGCATTTAAAGATAATGTCAAATTGATACTGGTTATTCTAATGTTAAATTCTATACCTTAATACAGTAAATTAATTAGCAATTATATTTTAATTATTCAGCAAAATTTGTTTACATTTTAAGTAAAATTTGAAAAAAAATAAAAAGCATTTAAAAATTTTTATTTTCATTTTTTCTTTTTCAACTTCATATTGACTTAGTAGCTAATTCAACTAAACTAAAGCAAGTTAGCTAACTTAACTTAATTAGTCTAGTTAAGACCCATCACTATTAAATTTATAAATCGTTTTAAAAAGCTTTTATAAAAAACAAGCTTCTGTTTCAAAGATTTTAATTTAAGATATTTTTTCTCAAAAATTAAAAGTGATTGTTTGAATCAAATGGTTCACACTAATGTTCGTACCAAAATTATTTAATTAAATGATAATCTACTTTTTTTAAATACAACTCATTTTTACAAATAAAAATATTTTTTCAATTTAGCCTTTTATTTTGCTTTAGTTTTATCCTATGTCGAATTTTTAGTGATTCAATAAGTCTAGTAAATGATATTTAATTAATTTGAGTCCGATTTATCAGGTTAGTTTTTTTTCAGAATAAAAAATAAATCAAACTAAATAAACATACGAATTTATCCATATATAGAGATAAATCGAGCTGCTTATCAGAAATATTCATCGATAATAAGTTAACCTGCCGTTTCTTCCAAAGTTTAATCTAATTATTCTCCAATTCTCATTTCAAATTCTTGTTCAAAAATTATGATTAATTCAATCCAACTTTTGTTTATTTTTATTATCTATTTAAAAAAAGAAAATTTCCTTATATGGAATTATCCTGCCTATTTTTTTTAGCACAACCTTCTATTGCCTTTTAAGGAATTTGGTTGGTAATTTTGACAAGAGCTGTTTTCGCTCAGGAATTATAAATACCAAACAATTCCCGCTAAAACATCATTCATTTAGAAAAATCAAAAAAATAAAATATTTATTCTAATCTTGTTCATAAAACTAGTGATAAGTCGTCATTTTAGCAAATTGTAGCCAAATGTTACAACCTTTAGCTAACTTAACCAGGAAATTTGATCTTTTTTATTTGGGTTAAAACCAAATGAGCAAAAAGACTTAAGTATGGCTAGAAAAGAAAAAAAGAAGAAAACATCAAAATGAGGTTAAACTTAATCTTTTTGCTAAATATTATCCTAAGTAGTTATTTAGCTAATAAGAGAAAATACGTCCAATTGATGAGCCTATATATTTCTGTTAAATTGTAAAAAAATTTATCTTTAAAATTTAGATTTAAAATAATTTTTAAATTGCTCAAACATCAATCAAAATGTGTGACGATGAAGTAGCTGCCTTAGTTGTTGACAATGGTTCAGGCATGTGCAAGGCCGGTTTTGCTGGTGATGACGCGCCAAGAGCTGTCTTTCCATCAATTGTGGGTCGTCCAAGACATCAAGGTGTCATGGTTGGTATGGGTCAAAAAGACTCGTATGTAGGCGACGAAGCCCAGTCCAAAAGAGGCATTTTGACTCTCAAGTACCCGATTGAACATGGTATTGTGACCAACTGGGATGATATGGAAAAAATTTGGCATCACACTTTTTACAATGAATTGAGAGTAGCTCCCGAAGAGCATCCAGTCTTGCTGACCGAGGCTCCTCTCAACCCCAAAGCAAATAGAGAAAAAATGACTCAAATCATGTTCGAGACATTCAACTCGCCAGCTATGTACGTTGCCATTCAAGCTGTCTTGTCCCTTTACGCCTCTGGTCGTACCACTGGCATTGTTTTGGACTCGGGCGATGGTGTCACTCACAATGTACCAATTTATGAAGGTTATGCGCTACCTCACGCTATTCTTCGTTTGGATTTGGCTGGACGTGATTTGACCGACTATTTAATGAAAATTTTAACTGAGAGAGGATACTCATTTGTTACCACTGCCGAGAGAGAAATCGTCAGAGACATTAAAGAAAAACTTTGCTATGTAGCTTTGGACTTTGAACAAGAAATGGCCACTGCTGCCACATCTTCCACTTTGGAAAAGTCATACGAATTACCTGATGGTCAAGTGATCACCATTGGCAACGAGAGATTCAGATGCCCTGAGTCGCTGTTTCAACCATCATTTTTGGGTATGGAGGTTGCTGGCATTCACGAGACCACATTTAACTCAATTATGAAGTGCGACATTGATATCCGTAAGGATTTGTATGCCAATAACGTTTTGTCTGGCGGCACTACAATGTACCCTGGTATTGCTGATCGTATGCAAAAGGAAATCACTGCTTTGGCTCCCAGCACCATGAAGATCAAGATCATTGCTCCGCCAGAGAGAAAGTACTCGGTCTGGATCGGTGGCTCAATTCTAGCATCATTGTCTACTTTCCAACAAATGTGGATCTCTAAGCAGGAATATGACGAATCAGGCCCATCGATTGTTCACAGAAAATGTTTTTAAACAATTAAATCAAACTGATAAATTATTATTTAATCAAACGGTTTTATTTATTATTTTTTTGGAAGATTATGAAAAATTTTGAATAACTTGTTTTTCAGAAAGAAAAGATGTTTAAATTATTGTGATTCAAATTTTAGTTTTTAAAGTAATAAATCTTTTCAAGAAATTACTTTTCTTAATTTACACAAAAAATAATTAACCAGATTCAATTCTTTTATTAAAAAATATCTGTTTGAATCAAACAGAACTAATTTTTTACTCAAATTAAATTTTCATCAACAAATACTAAGAAAGGTGTGGCTCATCATTTATTATAATCCATATTTCACCGCAATTTAAAAATTAAATAGATACCGATAAACTTTTGAATTTAAATATTCAATAAAGAATATTAGTGATTAATTTTGGATGCTCAAAAGTTTAAAAGAGCATTTATCAGAATAAATTTTTCAAATAGCATGTTAAAAAAATACTTTATTTCAAAATAGCCAAAAATAACAAACAAAAATAAAAAGATAAAAAAATTATGAAAAGAAATCAAAATTTATGTTCAAATTTCAAAATTTCAAATATGTTCAAAATATCTTAAATTCTTTAGTACATCATTTTCAAAATTACACGGGGCTTACCTTTTTTTCAAATATAAAAATATGGTTTTTGAAGCTGAAAAAATTTTAATCAAGGTTGAAATTTTGAAATTTGCTAAAAATCGAACTCTTCTATTTAAATTATTAAAGTGAATCTTTAATTCTATTATCAAAATTGGTTTTCATGTAAATTCAAATTAATTCTCATGATAGTTCAATTAAGGAAAATTTTTGCCCAAAAGTGAAATAATACCACGATCATCAATTTCTCTAGGTTATCTATTTCTGATTTAAGAAATGATCATTACCCATTTTTTATTTCAAAATTGTATAAGAAGCTAATCAATTATTCATTTAAAAAAAAAGAAAATTCTTGAAAAGCTAAGCTTTTTTTAAAAATTGATTTGATTCAGAGAATTGTGAAATTTTGAATTGGAAAAAAAAATTTTCCGCTACAGGGGCTCAAAGAGTTTATTAATTGTCAAAAGTATGCTTCAGTCCGATGAGAATATCTTTTTCAAACATATACAAAAGATATATAAATCACATACCATCTTGTAGAGCAAAAAATTTTCTACGAGAAATCATTTTTTTTTCTTCCGAAAAAAATTTAGTCTTAAATTTAGAGATTTTTTCACAAAAAGCCAAGATTTTAACCATTTTTTTGTTTTATTGTATCTAGTCCCAGGGGACCCCCTGACCCCAAATGAGAAACACAAATTCTGAAACTAGAGAAAATTCTGAACAAATTGTAGGTTTTACTTTTTCAAAATATTGATTTTTAAGCCAATAAATTAGTTGAAAATGAGAATTTTATTTTCATGTTCAAAAATAGTAAAGAAATTTTAAAAAAAAGTGTAAATAATAATATAAGTTAAAAAATAAGAATTAATCATTATTTTTTAATTTTAATCTCTACTAAATTTGATATTTTTTGCAAAAAACTAAGAAAAAGATTAATTGATATTCGTAGGTATTCTAAAAATTTTCCTTTTGATTTTCCAGGGAAACAAGTCCCTAAAATATCTCCGTAATTTGCACCATTATTATATCCAATTATTACCTTCCAAAATCTTTTAATTAGCTTTTTATTTACACTTTTTTTTTCTAATATAATCAAACGATTCATCAAAGAAAATTTTTTTTCCACCTCTCCTAAAAATTGGTGTTCTGGGGTTTTTACATATGCAATTTACGAATTTGAGGTCGAAAATTGAATCCTAAGATAGTGTGGACGTTTTGCATTGCCGGAGCCTTACATTTCTCTTTTTGTTTTATTTTTTCCAATTGATTGTATTTAACTGTTTATTTTTACTCTTGATATTTCAGCTTTTTATCATCAGTGACACGATGTGATCCCATTAAGATAATAAGAGTTTAAGCTAAAGCAAAATATGACTTCGACCTTTGCCAGACTTTGCCAGACCTTTGCCAGACTTCGGCCAGAATGGAAGTCAGCAAACTACAGTAGGGGAACGAAGCTTAAAATGTACAAAAGTATAGTAAAAGCAATACTGATGTACTGAAGAGAATGTTGGAGGACTGATAGAAAAAGCATATTTTATACTGAAAGCCTCAAAACCCATTCTTCGATGAGACATTGCCTAATGTTGAACTAAACATTAGAATGTTGAATATCGTCTAAAACAAGTGTGAGACTAATGGTGATGATACCAGGATCTTATGAACAATTAATAATTTCAACTCGATTTATAAGCTACAATTATAAATAGATAAAATGTGTAAGTGATCAAAAAAATGGTCAACTCAGTTAAATGAAGACAAATGCAAAGTTGTAAATTTTGGCAACAATAATCCCGAGTTTGATTAAAAGATTGGTTTGAAACCCTAGAGTAAGTCAAAATGTAAAGGGATTTAGGTATTTGCATGCAGAGTGATTAAAAATGGGACACACAAGTCAGAAATGCAACAGCTAAAGCAAATAGATAATGTTGGGTTTAATTAAGAAAGCATTTAAGTATCCTTGCAGCGAGACTATCAAATTATTGAATTGTTCAATGTCAGTGCAGAGTTTCCATTTTTAGAAAAAGACATAAATGAGCTTGAGAAAGTTTAACGAAGAGCAACAAAGTTGTTTCCAGAAGTGGGTGATTTAGATTGTCAACAAAGTTTGTCAAAGCTAGATTTAATTGACTTGAGTGCAAGGAGATTAAAGGGTGATCTATTTCAGATTTACAAAGTGATAAAAAAAAATTAACAAATTCTATATATTAAAGGAATCAATTTAAGCCTAAACACAAAATCAAATAGCCGAAGATATGAATTTAGGAGAAATAGCTATTGATACGAGAACGAATAAAAAAGTGTCTTTGTAGATGTAGATTTTTAACAAATAGAGTCGTGAATGGATGAAACAAACTCCTGAATGATGTGGTAAATGCAAAGAACCTTAATAGCTTCAAAGCAAGGCTTGATGGTTAGATATTGATACAAATGAAGCGACTGCTACAGCTTTTTAAGGCTATGCTAAGATAACCTGATAAAAATAAGGTGCGCGTCATTCAATACGTATCAATATTACTCTTTCCCAGATTTCTATATATCATTTTGTAGAAAAAAAACTCTAAGATCAACGGTATATAAAGGAGATATAAGGCTTTAAAGAATTTTTTTGCTTTTAGAGTATATTCGATAAATTTGAATATCTCAGGCTTGGTAAATGCGATTTACAAATTTTTTTTAAATCTTTGGTTATTTTATTAGATACTGGATTTGGTTTCGAAAAGTTCTATTTTTGTGTCCACAATCGTCCTTGACTCTTATTTTTTGACCAATACCTGGAAGTGTCTTATAACTCAGTCATGGTAGGTCCTTTAATCTTAAAATTAAAAAAATTGATTTCCTTAGTAATTTTTACACAAGGCTTGGAGAGTTTTTATTTATTTTGTCTTTTTTTCTCAAAATAAAATTGCCAAAATATTACAAAGGACATAGTTTACGAATTTCTTGAACCTAACAACAAAAACTAATAATACCTAATATATTAAATTTTTTATAACCGCTATTTTTAATAAAAATACCGTAATTCTTTATCAATTTTGTTGTATTTTCTCGTCCTTTATTTAAGTTTTTTTTCAATCAGATTTGTTTAGTTATAATTCATTTGTCATTGATATACCAATTGCTGCTAATAGAAAAAAAGGAGCACCTCAAAAGTCTCTTTCAGCACTACAACCAAATAAAACAACGCAACGCACAGGCTCAAAAAATATTGAAAATTCCGATGATGAAAATCAAACTGCTTGTGGATCTTTTTCTGTAAATGCGAAAAAAAGAAAATGGTTCTCAAAATGTAGAAAATAAATTGTCATCAATTTGCAACATGCCAATGGCTAAAAGAACAAATTTTTTGGTTTGAGATGCAACTCAAAAAAATAATAGATTTTTTTAATAAGATATTTTTTTATAATAAAAGATGCGGTTTTTATTAAGTTAGACTTAACTTTAATAAATTAGATTTTTTTTTATTAAATAAGCGAAAAATTTATTAAGATCAGCAGTTAGGAAAATTATGGGCCTTAATTTTACTAAAAAAGGAAAAGATTTTGTAATCAAATCGCTTCATAGGCGTTTCATTCTTCAAACCTGTGTAGAGAAACTCATGGTTGCCACATATTCGCAAATACAGCATTTGATTTGATTTTAAAAATCTAAACTCTTTAAAAAAATTTCATTTATAAAATAAATAATTAAATTTTATAATAAATTTTACGATCCTCAAAAAAAAATCGTAAAAATCTTGAAAATTGGACCGGTAGGATAGTAAATTTTTTTATTGAAATAAGATAAAGAAAAAATTATCTTGTAGATCAAAAATTAGCTATATGATGTATTTTTTCGTTGTTCAATTTGAATTTTCATAATTCTGATAAAAAACTTAAAATTATTAAAAAAAAATGAGAGTATTTTATTACATCGAAATTGAATAGATTGCATTACACATAGAATATTTAATTTTATTAAACAGAATTGGAATCCCTATCTAAAAAAAATATATAGGCAATGTGAATTTTCATTTAACAGTCGAATTTAAGAAAAAATTTAAATGAATGTTTCCCAATAAATTGATTTTTTTTAATCAAATTGTATGTTAACTTAAAAATGAAAAATTAAACTTTTATAATTGTAACGATGACACAATTTAACATTTAAATAAAAAAAATTTACAAAATGCAAAAAAAAATTCTGATTTGAATAGATCATCGAGACAAGAAATAAATAAATTCCAAAATATTGATATTTGTTTTTCATTAAAATTTTCCTGTTAATAAAAAGTAATCTTTTTTTGTTGAATTTAGTGAAACATAAAAGCGAAGTTGAGTCGAAAGACTGAACGCTTTTAACTTAACTACCCTAGAAACTTGGAGATTGAGACAAGATTAGATCGAAATGTAAAAAAGTAAATATACTAGAAAAAATATCTTGGTATAAACCATTAATCTTCAAAAATGGTCAAGAAACTAATTCAAACCATATACGATAATTGAGAATAAGCGAAATTTTCAATTCAAAAACTTTAAATGATTGTTAAAAATAAAATAGAAAAATTTAATAAGCTATCACAGTGAGGATATGACCTAATTTTAGGGCTTCTCACTTAAAAGGGTTTTTAGTTATTATATTCTATTATTATACTAAATGTTTTGCACAAAAGTTGAGTGTGAAAATTAGGCGTGTAATAACATGCATCCACAAATTTAATAAAAATATCCACAAATTTATCTTTTTTCGAATAAAACAAATAAAAAAGTAACAAACATAAAAAAAATTGTCAAATATAATTAAATAAAAATTGATATTTGTATTTTAACACTTATTTTAATATCTGATAATAAAATCAATAAATTCCGCACATTAATAATAAATAAATAATACATTTTGAAAATACTCTTAATTTTTTTGTGATTACTAATTAACTAATTAATTAACTTAAAAAAATAATACATTTTGAGAATACCCTTAATTTTTTTGTGACAACTAATTAACAAATTAATTAACTACACCTTAATGATGATAAAACTTTGTAGTTGACTATTTATAAACTTTAAACTTCTGGTATTTTACCAAATTTAAATTCTAATTTTATCTAAAAAAAATGGAAAACGATCCAAAAACTGTTTCAAATGAGAGTGTCTTGATGAACCCTGACGAAGACACCTTGGTCGATGCGGAAAACGTGGTCGTGTTAAAGCAAAGTGATACGAAAAAAAGAGGAGCAAACATCGAATACGAATTCTTTTGCAGCTACGACAATTATAATGAATTTGTTGAGAAAATTGTTAGGGGTGAAGTAAAAGGAAAATACCTGCAATTTAAACATCAAAACGGTGAAAAATATCGTTTTTATTGTAGGTATCTTTCTAAGGGATGTAGGGCATCTCTTTATTTGCAATCAACTGAAGGTTCGTCTGGTCATTGTTTCGTTTCAATTGATGACCATTCAAATCATCCAGAGCAAGAAAGAGAAAAAATTGAAGATGGATGTTCCAATCGAAAAAAAGAGAAAAATTGGTGCGTCTAGAAAAAATTTATCATGCTACAATAAACAGCCTTCTGATGTAGTACAATTAGACGAAGGGGTTATAGTTGAAAACGATGAAACTTTTGACGACACATCAAGACCAAATAAAAGAGCTAAGACTGTAGAAGTTGAAGCTAACAGTGAGAATGCCAATGTTAATTGCAAAAAATGCAACGAGCCGATGAAAAAACGTAGGTACTATTATTGCATTAACAAATGTACTCAAGATTAATTTTTTCTTTTTTAAATGATTATCAATTTTGTGTTAATTAATAAAAATTAGTTTTTTTTATTATTATTTTTCTTTTTTTCTTATATTTGTTATGAAATAAATAAAATAATTAATATTCAATAACTTATATCTTTTTTTATTGTTTTTATTCATCGTTTATTATATTTGTGGTAGTTTTTATTAAATTTGTGGATAAAAATTATTTAACGTCTGAAAATTATAGTAAAACATCCAATTTTTAATAGGAACTTTTTAATTTTTATTATTTTTTAGGGTCAGTAAATTGGTTAATATTTTTTTTAATTGAAATTGAAATGATCAGAAACATCCATACTTATTGGCATTTTGAAGTTTATGATCAATTTTTGATGCTAAAAATGATCAAATCAATTTTTTATTACTAAATAAATTGTAATTATTTAAAATAGAAGCGCAGAGGTACATTTTTCAATTCAACATAATATTAAAATATAAAAAAAGATTCTGCAATATCAAAATGCACATTTAAATGATATAATTTTAAGAGAGTTATTTGCAGACTTATGTAGGCTTCACTTTTAGATTCAAATAAGTATGTTTAATCCAAAATGTACCTCTGCGCTAATTCTTTTGAGAAATAAAAATTTAGTTCATAATTAAACCTTGGCTTGATCATTTTGAGCATCAAATGTTGAACGTCAAAATGCTAACTTATTATTGAATCTATTAAGAATAAATTTTTTAACTTATAGTCATTAATTTAAATTTTAAACACCTTTCCAACTTTTCCTGATTCCATTTTCAATCAAAAAAATTTTACCAAAGCCATTTATCATAATCTACAGAAAATGCAAAAAAATCCAAATTCGTATACTGCATTTGCGAAAAACATAGAAATTCAGATTTTTTGAAGACATTTTTTCCTTAGATCATAAATTTGCTAAAGTATATTATGGTTACATGCAAATATCTTGACTAAAATTAACAAAAAATCTTTAAATTACATTTCACCTGAAAAACATTCTATTTTTAATTGCCTCCGTCTGGAAGCCATACCTCAAAAAAGACGTAGACTTATTAGAACGGGTGCAACGAAAAGTTGCCAGAAAAATTAATGGTCTAGGAGACTTAGATTATTCTATTCTTTTAGAAAAACTGAAATTGACAACACTCAGTACGAGAAGAGTTCGCGGCGATCTCATCTAAATGTACAAAATTCACCACCATAATGAAGAGGTAAATTATCATAGACCCTTAACCCGAACTTTTTCATTAAGTCAAACGGTCCAGCAAGAAATATTTGAGGAAACTCTCACAGGCTCAGAAAAGAACTAATCAAAAATTGTGCACAAAGATCCAACTTTTTACGAATCGAAAACTCAATCAATGGAATCAATTAACCGATGAAATTATTCAATCTAAAATCGTTAATGTCTTTAATGCTTGTATTGACAAAAGATTATAAAATAATATTATTGCTTAAAGTCTGAAGCGACTCAGACTTCACGCACTAGAGTAGCAATTAACCAGACTTCACGCACTAGAGTAGCAATTAACATTACTACTACTACTACTGCTACTTAATATAATATGATAATGATATCTTTGTCTTGCATAAAAATTGCAACAGAACTTTTTGAAAACAAATTTCATCCATTTTGCATTTTTGGATCTCATTCGATGTATTCCCAATAAACTCAAATGATACATGAAAAAAGCAGAACCAGTATAACTTTCTGGTTCTGCTTTTTTCAAATTTTGAATTATTAGTCCAAAATTGAACAATAAATGTCTGTCTATAAAAATCTAATTTTTTTTTTATTCGAAATATAACAGAAAAATAAGAAAATTTTTTTTGGGACATCCACTTTTTAGATCAATATTTCAAAAGTTTCAGAAGCTGTATAATTTTTAAATCATGAGAGTGAGGCGAACTTTGTTGAAATTAAATTAATTTTAAAAAATTTGAAAAAAAGCTAAATTAGTACCTTTTGAGTAATTTAGAAAGTTTTGAAAAACGTTTTACTTATTATATATTTTAAAACATTATCAGAACATATTTAAATAATATCAGATTGATGGATTATGCTTATTTGAACAATGGATCTTCAATTGAAGAAACTTAAAAAAATAATCAAATTTATCAAGATTTAATTTTAAATAGATAGAGTAAACATTTTCAAAAATTTCAATTTCATTTCATTTAAAATTTCAATAATTTTTTAATTTTATTTTATAATTAATTTTCAGAATTTAATAAAAAAATATTACACACTAATGAAAAATGAGTGGTTCAAGCATATTTTAAATTAAAACCAGGATTTTAGAATAATTAAAAAAAAATTTTTAACATGGTTCAGACTTGAGCAAAATTAAAAAAAAAGTAATTTTAAAGTCTTTTCAAAATCAAGTCAGTAAATTGACTGCTGAACATCTCCGGTTTTGATAGGATCAAAGCCATTTAGAGTGAACTCAAAGTTAGCTCTTAGAGTACTGGTCAAGAACATAGAGTATATTAAAAAACTAAAACCTCTGATTACCAGAATCCGATAACTTACAGAAAAAAACTATGCCATATTGTTAGAATTTAAAATAAAATAAAAATTCGAAATTTATTAAAAAAGTTTGAACAAATTAAAGTTTTGTCTGTCCAAAATAAAAAGCTAAATGATCTAGCAATGGTTCCTTGACTATTTTTGCTTAAATCATCTAAAAAATGAATTCACACGATTTTGATCATTCGACCTGAAAACGTGAAATTATAACCTGATCATATTGAGGTACAATCACCGATTATCTTAGAACAGTTACTTAGATAACCGAATGCAATACCTTAATCTAATTAAAAGACTGTCATCAAAATTAGAATCAATAAGTCCAAGAAAAGTGTGTTGACGTAATCTTGGCTTATCACAAAATAATATAAAAAAAAGTTGTTCTAGCTAAAATTTTGATCACTCGAAGAATCGATTTCAAACAGAATTGTTCACTTGTTATAATCAAATTATAAAGTGATATTCACTAGAAAAGAGACTAAAGGACCAAAATAAAAATCCGCAAATTGTAATTATAGGAAATTTAATTTCATCTTTAGTTTGTTCGCTTCGATTGTTTACATTCCAATTTGAATGCCGTTTACCAGCTAATTGAGAGCTCAAAGTAAACAATTTTTTTCAGGCTACGTACATCTATTTAAAATTAAATTAGTCGAGTTGGAAGAAATAACTTCGGCCAAACGCACAGACAAACTTAATCAAATTAGAGTCCATTAATTTGATTAGATTTGATTTTGGCTTTGTTGAAGTTGCGCTTTGCTACTAGAGAAAAAAATTTAAAATCGAATTAAATTTCGACAAAAAAAAAGAGTCACAAAATTGAGCTAAAAAATTTGCCAACAAAATAAATGGTCTAAATAGCACTTGTCTTGTTACCAGATACCTGAATTTAAATCCAATTTTTGGTCTTTCGAATTAAATTAACTATTTTATTTAAATTAGAAATTTTTTTTCAAATTAAATTATTTTTAATTAAGGTCTGAGAACCCACGATAAGTTTTGCCTGTTGTTAATTTTTTTTTAATTTAGATAATTTGATTATGAATGATTTAAGTTCGTTTTTGTCATCCAATTTACACCCAGCGAATGATTCAAATGAAGAGCATAACCAAAATTTTACGAATTTTTCCAACATAGAATTTGACTTGACTGCATCGTCGAACCACTATTACTCAAATCACACAATACCAATTCAACAAGACTCACTTTCTATTTCGCATCAGACTCATTTTAGTCCAAATTTGGACTTTTTTAGCAATTCACAAATTCACTCGGTCCAAAAATTGCCAGAGTCCACCTTCGAAGCAAATTATGATCTTGAATCAAGCAATAACCAAACTTATAAAAATTTCAGTTTAAACCCGGTTTATTCTCCTTCTTGCACAGGTAATTTTTTGTTTTATTTTTTAACAATTTAACAGGTTTTAAAAAAATAAAATAAAATTAAAAATGCTTTTAAATTTGTTGAAAATTTTTTTAATTTTTTTTCATTATTAAGCCATTAACCAAGCTTATAATGAAAATAATATATCAGCCAAATGGAGTATAAATAGTTTGCCAAGTCCTCCACTTGTACAAAGAGAAGACCAAGCCTCATCGACAATGAAGTATACGTCTGGAGGAAGCAGTTATTCTAGTGATGATGTCAAGATACGAAAACAGCGTAGAATACGAACGACTTTTTCAACGATACAATTTCGTGAATTGGAAAAAATATTCGAGGAAACCCATTATCCAGATGTGTATACCAGAGAAGAAATAGCTTTGAAAATAGGCTTGTCTGAGGCCAGAGTCCAAGTATGGTTTCAGAATAGAAGGGCTAAATTTCGTAAGGACAAAATAAAGTCAGGTAAATCAGGCCCCAAAGTGGCCAAATCGGACAAAATGAACAGCTCTTCGAATGAATTAAATGCTGAAGCAAACAACTGGATTTATGGTAGTCAAATTTATAACAACAATATTGTACAGCATCAATCGATCGATTCAACTCCTTCACCCGACTCGATTTCTTCCTCTTCTTCACTCTCATCTTCGTTTTTAACACCTAACTGCGTGAATACAACAACAAATTGCTCGAATAATTTACTAACTATTTCTAATAATTTGAAAGGAACTTCAAGTCCTTCTGATGGAGCATCTAGTAGTATTTTTTATCAAATATAGTCTTTATTTTTTAATTTTTGTGAATTTTAGTTTAAATTTTAAATTGAATGTTTTCGAAATTAATTTTTTAAAAATAAAGTATTTGAACATAGTTCCAAACAGTTCTATTGTTAATTTCAATTATAATTTTTTTCAAATAATAATCATTTTTTTTTTAATTTTCAAATATCCACCAAAATACTCTTATTTAAAACCATAAAAATGCTTTTTTTTTTTATAAATTGTTTATTTATTATTTAAATAGACTTTGAGTAATGAAACTCCTTTAGCTATCGTTCGTATATTAAAAGAAAGTGAAACAGATATAGAGTATTACAAAGTTGGGTTCACAATATTTTTAAAAACATACAGATTGATATGGTAATATTAAGAAAGGGAAACTTCTAGAAAATTGAAAGATTTGGCTGTTGCAGGCCACTCACGTGGAAATTCATGGACAAAAATTGATAAGGGAGACTTTTTTCAGGATCTCTTGAGCTCTCAACAAAAACATCTTCATAGTCCTTTATGAGTGATAAAATGAACTCATTTTTGAAGAGAAAGCACTTTTTAACATATCTTAAAAAGAGTTTTTTAAACCTGATTTTGATTGTGTCAATTTTTTGATTTTCAAGAAAAAATAAGAAGATTTCTGAGAGTGTTTCATTTGGGAGGTGATAAATCGCTTTATAGGATATATTTTGGAATACTTGCTCCATGTCATTTATCATTTATATACCTAACAAACGCTTCAATAAACCTGAGCTTATTGCTTGCTGACGATATCAAGCTCTTATCGGTTAAATAAGATGTTGAAGACTCAAAAGTACTTCAACAAGATCTTGATGCTTTGTTGGACTGGCTGAAAAAATGTTTAATGAGTTTTAATAAACAAAAATTTAATGTGATTCACTTCGGTAACTTGATTCCATTTATTCGCAAAAATTTTTCAAGTCTTGAAAGTGTACAACGCAGGGCTATAAAATTTATTTATTCAAATATACAGCTAGATTATCAATCAAGACTAAAAAAGCTTGAGTTGACAACATTGGAAGATAGAAGAATTAGCGGTTATTTGATTCATCATTAAAAGATTAAAACTGATACTGACGTAGCTAACTGGTACAAAAGTGATTTCATTCTACTTAACCAGAATCCCGTATAGTCGAATCGTTTGCGTGTTAGTCATGCAAGCAGAGGATCGAGGGTTCAAAACCCGCTGAGGGTAAAAAAATCTTCAAAATATCTCTGCAATACGGGGCGAATGTTTAAACCTCTTTCATCAAAAATAGGGTAACCAGTTTCGACTGGGTAATAATTGCGGTGTAGATGATCAACTCGATGCAGTAGCCTCTGTGTCTGATCGGAGCCGTTGCTCAAAAAGGTACTTGAAAAGGAGATGAGCGCCTCCCCATTATCCACTAGGATAGAAATTATTAGCCAATTGAGCGTAAGGTCAAATTTTATTACATTTTATTACTTTTGGAAGCTCCGACAATCAACTTTTCAAGTATCCAGGGCTCGCTAAATAGAAATCAAAGATAAAATAATTTATAAGTTATTTTTATTTTTTTTTTAATTTTTAACAGATTGGTCGATCTCTTTTTCTTGACTGAATATCACCTTCACCACTCCTTACTTCAATTTCATGAATATTTATAATTAAATATTTTTAGAATTGCTATATTTATGAATTTTGTTCTATATTATATTATTTTTGATAAAACACAATATTATTATTATTATTATTATAAAAAAGCTACAGCAAGACTAGCTTGCGGAGGCGTCCTACATGAGAGGTCGCCTATGGTAGCTCGTTACACATAATGAGATAAAACACTGAAAGAATATACAATAAAAATTTTAGGGTTAAAAAAAAAGTTAAATAATTTTTGCAAGAATAAAAAAATAGAACGAAAAAATAATAAAATTGTTTGTGATTCCTATATTACATTCGTTTTTAAATTAAAAATCATGAAACGCGTCCCTTTTAATCGATACCATATTAGTTTTTTATCTGAATTTTTATCGACCTTACATGAGTAATTTTTTGTAGGACTTAAATAAATTCAAAACTAAGAAAACTTTGGTTTATTTTTTAGAGATGAGATTAGTAAATTTAAATTTTTCTTATTTTCTAAATGTAATTTTTTTAAATTATTTTTAGATTCAATATTTCAAGATTATATCAAAATCTCAATTTATTTATTTATCTGCATGATAGCAAACTTCTATCAGAAAATATTTTTAATAAACATATTTAGTCAAATTTTAAAATCCGTCTGATCAGGCATTCAAATATTGTATGATTTGAATGTCAAAAATTGATACCAAAAAAATTAAAATTTGTGAAAAATTTAAGATTTCTCTTTTATTTTAAATAGTTAATTATTAAAACAAACCTTAAAATTCATTAAACTAATTTAATTAAGCTTGTTTGAAAGACTTACAATGGGCAAATTGAAATAAAGGATCAAAAATGCTCAAAAATGATCGCTGAAAAAAAGTTAAAAATATATTTTTTCTCTTTAATTTTACTGCGAAAGCAAATTTTCAATGTAAACATACAATGTTAAATTGAATTTTTAATTTTGAAAATCTTCTCAAAAATTTCATGCATGCAGAATTATGCACAATACCATGGTATGGTTTAACATGGTTTTCTACACATGAAAATGTATCTCTGCACTTAATTTTTTATTTTAAAATTCTTAAAAACCTTTTTTTAGTGAAAATTTTTGAGCATGATCATGAGAATTTGATCATAAACTTCTTCCTTACAAAATTTTCGGTAAGGCAAAATTTTGGGTGTTGTTATGAGTAACATTTATCTGATGAAATGTTTTTAAAATAAGAAAATCATAGTAATGGCCTAAAGATTTCAGAAATTACATGATGTTTTTAATATTTTATTTATTTATGAATAAATTATTAAAAATAATTATTTTTTCAAAAAGTTTTTTTAAATTGTTAGATAAAAATAAAATAAAAAATATTTAGAAAAAATCAATGCCAAAAAATAAAATAAATTTTGTTACCTTTTATTAGAAAATTTGCATGATTTTTTTGATATTTTTTTATTACAAAAAAAAATTAATAAGCTACTTTGAATTAAATTTAAACTAAAATTCAGAACACATGAAAATATTTAATCAACAAAATTGTTTTTTGTAAATTGCATCAAAGACAATTTCAAGTGTATAATTTAAATAAACATTTTTTTTTATTAATTTTGCAATTTTAGCTTTACTATGAACATTAAATCGAATTCAAAGTAATTTAGTTTTTCTTTGAAATTTGAACTCATCTATAGTCAAATCTAAATAATGGAATAATTCTAAAGTATCCAATGCAGATTAACAAAAATCCAGTTAAACTTTGATAACCAGCATTCGAACTAAAATCCTTCAAAGAGTAACTCAGCCAATTTTTAAGCTTTAAATAAAAAAGTTTATTTTTGATAATTTATTTTGTTAATTTCAGATATAGAAAAATGCCATCATCTTCATCCAAAGAGTTATCGAAAAAGTTAGATCGTTATAGAGACCGAAGTATAGAACGGCATCGTCACAGACGATCACGTTCAAGAGAAGACAAAATCCGTCACCAAAAGGACGAAATTTCGAGAAAAAGGTCGCACAAATCGAGGTCTAGATCCAAGTCTTTAAAAAGAAAGCGATCTAAAGACAGATCTCGATCATCAAGTAAAAATGAACGGCACAAATCATCTTCAAGGTATTTACTAAAGAAGAATTGTTGGTATTAAAAAATTTATGTTTAATTTGTAGTCTCAAAAAATCTCGTAATGGCAAAAATAGGAGGTCGAAGTCAAAGGAGAATAGACACAAAGTTTCTTTTGACGGCCAAGAAACCGAGGAACAAGAATTGTTGGACTTTGATTTGGAACAAGAAGAGGACGAGGAAGCAATTATAGAAAAACGCCGTAAAGAAAGAGAACTGTTAATGGAAAAATTAAAATCTCAGTTTGTAGCCGCTCAATGTGGAGATGGAACTGCATCAGTTGAATCATCTGTGAGTACTCCTTTGAAGCAAAAAGAAATGGAAGAAGGTGAAGCTGATGACGACGAAGATGAAGAGGTGCTACAGTTTGACTTTGAAGCATCAATGAACGCAAAGAAAAAAACGATCACAAATATACCTTCATCAAGTTCTGCTAGTCATTTGACTCAAACGATCCAAGCTGGTCCGCCTGTTGACGAAGAGTCCACAATTGATTCCTGTGACAAGGAAAAACTTGAAATAATTAAGACCAAAGAAAAAAAATGTCTCGATACATCTTTTGATATGTTTGCTGAAGATGAAGAATATGAGCATAAAAGTAAAAATTTGCTCCAAGTAGCTGAAGTGTCAAAAGCGGATGTTAACAATGGAAAATATTTATTAGATAATTGGGATGATGCTGAAGGATATTACAGTATTTTAGAAAAAAGTTTTTGGAAAAAATATGATTTTTTTTTTTCAAGGAGTTAAGATAGGTGAAATTCTGAATGGAAAATATTCAGTTTATAGCATTACTGGCCAAGGTGTTTTTTCAAATGTAGTCAGAGCTCGAATCGCAAGTGATGATGAAGTAGCAATAAAAATTATCAGAAATAATCATGTGACGTAAGTTTTTTTTTTTTTCAAATTTTTTGTGGATGCTAATTAAAATAGCATCAAAATTAAATCAGAATTATTTTTCAATCAGAAAACGATTACTTGCTGAGGCTTTTTGACTGAAAACCATTTTTTACCAAAAAATTTTAAATAAAGCAATATTTAATTTCAAAAAATATCTAAAAACCTATTTTTTTCTAAGCTTTTTTGTGCTTTATTATAATTATTTTAATTTTTTTCAAAAGATCAAAACCATTTTAATCGAGTATTTACACCAGGAACTTTTTACTCAAATTTTATCCATTTCATTTCATTTTAGTTCTTGATTTTATATGCTTTGTATTTTTGTTGACTAGGCCTAATGATCAATTAAAATCAACAGAGAAATTATCAGATTTGTGCATTAATTTAATTTATTTGATATCATTTTAATCGAATGATTGACTTTAAGTAAATTAAAAATAAAATTTTAAATAAACAACTTTAAGTGATTAATATAATGATCAATCAATAAATCTTTAGTCAAATAAAGCAAAGTATTTTTCTAGCTAGTAATAATTAAAATAAGCTCGAAAGTTATTCGTGAAAAGATCTATTTTTATTAATTTTTTTAATAGAAAGTGATGTCTATAATGAGAAGAATTTTGGCTTTTTATGTTAAAATAAAACTTCTAATTTTCTAGATTTGAATTTAGAAATTAAATTCGTCATTAAACCGAACCGCTGATTTTTGAAGATTTAAAAAAAATATTTATGATTGAAAACTTCTCAGTTCCATCTGGGAACATCATCGTCCCTCAGTACTTTTTAAAATAAACAATGGGTGTTCAATATGATAAGATTTTTTTCCATTCAAAATTTTTAGAAACAATTTTTTAATTAATTTTCCAAATTTTAACAAACAAATAAAATAGCATAAATTAAAAAAATTTCAAAAAATTTAAACTTATGATCGTTTTTCAAATTAAAAAAAACTTTGATCTTATTTGAAAAAGATTCATCTAATTATGAACATCAATAGTTCAAACTTAAACGATAATGAAAAATATTGAGAGGAGATGATTTTTTCAGACCTATGGAGCATTTACAGTGATCTCAAACTAAAACGTGGAAAATTAATCTTTACATCTAAAGTTATAAATTCAGAAAGAAATAAAAAAATAAACAAAAAGCTTTACAATATATATTTTTTTACCAAAAAAGTCTGTACAAGTCAAAAACAAGTGTCACAGTATGGCTTGGATTTGAAATTTTTTTAAAAAAAATATAATAAATTAAAAAAAAATGAAAAGACTTTGATTTTTTTTAAAAACTCAAAAATTACAAGTCAAGAATATAAAAATAATTCATATATATTTTCAATAAGTCATTAATTTTTTTACTCCAGAAAAAACAAATTTTTTTTTCTTAATTTCTTTTATAATGTAAAAATTGATACATGAATTATTCTTTTAAAGAAGATTAGTGAATAAAAAATAAAAAACATGTTTTTTTCTGGAATAAAAAATTTATGATATATAATGATTTTTTAAATTCTTGACTTGTAATTTTAAATTTTTGAAACAAGTCAAAGTCTTAACTTGTACTTGACTTGTGACTTAAAGTCTGCTTTTTTAGTAATCTAAAGATCAGGTCCATGGTTTACAAAATTTGGTGAATCTAGCTTAATTCGATAATTTTATTATTTTATTTTAAAAAAACCACCATGATATATTCAAAACCGATTATCTAAGAGAATTGAATAGAAATCAGCTTACTCTTGAAATAGTTTTAATTTTTTTAATTTAAAAATTAATTATATTTTAAAATTTTAAGTCTCAAAAGTGGAATAAAAGAACTTGAATTTTTACGTAAACTAAATGAAGCTGATCCAGATGATAAATTCCATTGCCTTCGTTTGCTCTCCAATTTCTATCACAAACAACATTTGTGTTTGGTTTTCGAGCCTTTAAGCATGAATTTAAGAGAAGTTTTAAAAAAGTATGGCAAAAACGTTGGTCTGCACATAACTGCTGTTCGTTCATATGCAAAACAACTGTTTCGTGCTTTGCGACTTTTGAAAAAATGTCAAATCCTCCACGCAGACATCAAACCGGATAACATTCTGGTGAACGAAACAAAACTGGTGCTCAAATTGTGCGACTTTGGTTCAGCCTCATATGCTTCGGACTGTGAGATCACAGAATATCTTGTGAGTCGATTTTATCGAGCTCCTGAAATAAGTAGAAATTTTTTTAAATTTTCTTTAAGAAGAAATTTATTTTTTCAATTTAAAGTGCTCGGCTTGCCATATGACTATGGCATAGATCTTTGGTCAGTAGGCGTTTCTCTCTATGAATTGTATACTGGTAAAATAATGTTCCCGGGTAAATCGAATAATGAAATGCTTAAATTATTTATGGATTTAAGAGGAAAAATAGCGAATAAGTTAGCAAAAAAAGCCGCTCTTAAAGACAAACATTTCGATTCGGACTTTAACTTCATTTATCGAGAACAAGATAAAATAACAAAAAACGTGAGTATTAGATAATTTTATTGAACTAAAAATTTTACTTACTAATTTAATTTTAAAAGGAAAAAGTATCTGTTTTATCCAACATTCCAGTATCCAGAGATATACAAAATGAGCTAATTGGTAATCAGCGTTTGCCTGAAGACCAACTCAAAAAAGTGCTTCAACTCAAAGATTTGTTAGATAGAATTCTTGTAATCGATACGAGCAAACGTATAACGATAAAGGAAGCGATGATACATCCGTTTGTTGATGAAAAAATATAACATCTTGTACAATTATAGAAAATTAATATTTTCAAATTTATATTTTTATTAATGACAAATAAAAACGGCTTTTTGAAACCTGATTATTTGATCTTTTTTTATTTGTATTATTAATTAAATTTAACATTAATATTCTATATTTTTTTTTTAAATCCAAAAAAATTAATAATTTATTTTGATAAATTTGCTGTTTTCAAAAAAAAATCACTTATTAGAAAAATAGCTGAATCAATTAAAAAGTCCAGTGACAAATAACTTTATTTTTATTCTGAAAATAATTTTTTTTTGCAATTTCAGAAAAAAGTTCAATTTAAATAAAAATTTAGACAAAAAGCATTAATTATTTCTAAATTTTTGAGAAAGTTAGACAAAAGAAACTAAAAAAAAATGTTTCAAATGCATTCAAATAGATAAAGAAATATTTTAGGACATTCGATCTAACTTCCAATATAATCTTAAATAAGTTGAGAGAATATTCTAAAATGTCACATAAAAAATTAAAATTTCACATAAATGTATTTATTTGTCTTAGAATTTTTTAAAAATTTATGCCATTATAAAAAATAAAATTAAAAAAAAAAAAAATAACTATTACATAAAATTTAAAGCTAGAAAAAGTTCCAGACTTATTTTCTATTCAAAGCTGGAAGCATTTTACCCGGACAACAGGCTCCACATTGTTTGCCTAATGGAATGTTACAAGCTTGTTGAGGAAGTGCATCAAATAAATATTGTCTGTAAGCAACACCGATAACATGTTTCTACAAATAATGTTTTTGTCATGAAGGGCAAATACTATTTGAGACATGCACTTGTTTATCAGTCATCGTGGTTTAAACTTAACACTCTCATTTGGTTCAAAGTTTCGGAAGATTCTGTAGATATTTTCCATTAAGAGACAATGATGATCATCGATTGATAGTTTGATAGTTGCAATCATTGAATTAGCATGTGGAACATTTTTGGAAAAGTCTTCTCATTATTATTTATTTATTTATTTGTTTTCTGTACCGAGCTAGAGCTCCTTCAGAATAAGTTAAAAATAAAATAAAAAAATAAAATAAAAATAAAATTAAAGTTAATAAAATAACATAAAAAAAAAAGAATCAAAATAGAGTAAATAAGCTAAAAAAATGAAAGTTGAAAAGACATAAATTGGAAAAGATTGTTACATGTGGCACATGTTTAAATAGTTCAAGTTTCAGGAAAAAAAGAAGAAATAGTAAGGCAGCAATTACACAATGGAGTTGGGTATTCAAAATATCTTGATTCATTTTTCTTCGTTCCTTAATTAATATTAAAATTTATTTCAAGCATTATTGAATTATTTATTGAGCCTGTTTCTTAATTTTTACACAATTAAAAAAATGAATGATTTGGATTGTCTTTGTCTAATTAGAATAACAAGCGAATGGAGTATCATTTCAATCCAGATTTTTTTTTTAATTTTTATCAAATAAAAAAAAAAAATTTGACTAAAAAAATTGTATCTAAATCATTATCCAAGTTCATTCTATGACAGTTTAAGTCAAAGTAAAGACTAAAAATATTTAGCGTTGGTTAACTTCTTCACAATACTGTATTTTAAATTTAATAACGTTGAATTAATGGATTAATTTTTTTAAATTGAGGGAATTTTAAAGAACACAAATTAATTTTAAAAATTAAAAATAAGCCCATAATCAATCTATGCTGGAAAAAGATATACTTAAGTATTATATTGCAGTCAAGAATAGATTTCAGACTAGAGTGTTAGAGAAGATCGAGTTGGGAAGCATCCAGAAGAAGAAGAACAAGCACTAGTTTCAATTAAGGTAATTTTTTAATTTAATTAAATTAATCTCTCTTTTAATTAAAGGTGCACTAAGCGGGCGATGATCTTGAAGTAAGATTGCGAAGAACAAACGAAATAAAATAGAAAATCTCAAAATTCCATCATATGACAACATTTTGTATGTTGATGACAAATCGGATGAAGAAAATTAAGGATTTTTATTTTTAAATTTATTTTTAATACTTTTTAAATAAAATATTAAACCGCAAATTGTCTTATAACCATTCTAAATAATAAAAATATTTTCGAGCCAAGGGATCAGTTTCGTAAGAGTGACATCGTTTTACTGAAAATTCATACAAAACTTTTATAAAATATCTGCACCAATGCATAAACAAAATACAATTGGCATATTACAAAATGGCATTCCAATGGCTCAGGAATCATCTCACAACAGAAAAAGTTTATTATAAATATTAGAAAAAATAAATAGAAAATAGGATAAAAGTCTCAAATTTGACTTTTATTGATTTAAAAAAAAAATATCTAATTCAACGCTATCAAGTATTGATTAGTCGGGAAATAATCGATTTCAATTAAAATGCTGTTATATTAGTTAATTTAATTTTATTGATAAAAAATAGAGCTAGTTAAAAAATCTTTGAATTATTTAAATAAAATCTTTATGACAAATAAGCAATTTCATGGCTGATTCTGTTGAAAGAAACAGAACCTACGGTTTTTCCAACAAGAGTTTGGCTCAAGGCAGCTTTTACCAGCATATTGTTAGCGAATTTAGTCTTGATTGTGTTCCATAAATAATTTGTATCCACACCGTTTACTTTGATACTTAATTTACAATTTGAGCATCCCAAAGAACCAGCCCAGTGTCTAAGAGAAACCAAGGCAGCTTTTCCCTTATTGTCCATAAATTTTGCATAAGGCAATATTTTGTTATAAGCTTCATCGATAAATGGTTTCGAGATAGCTTCAGCTTCGGCCACAGTTAGAACCAATCTAGAAGCTGTTAAACCAGCCGCATCTAATTGGGCTTTGGATCTATAGCCAATGTATTTTTCAACCTTGGAAACAATAGAGGCGGATATACCTTTGGCTTGTAAGCCAGCTTTTGTTTGTTGTCCTAAATCAATTCCAATACCAATAGTTACACCAGAAGATAGAGTTGGGAAATAGCCTACGGTTCTGAAACCTTCACGGTCTTTTAAATGCCTCAGTATTTCATCATAAGTAGCATCAGCCGAAATAAGAGCGATGCTTGTTGCTACAATTAAAAAGCTTAAAAATTTCATTTTTTAGTTATTTTATTAAAATACAGCTGTAAACTTTAATTTATACGCGGCTAGTCAATCTTAAAATAAATATTTAAAAGATCTTTATTTATCTAATTTTAACACAAAATATGGTTTGAAACTGCATTTGCTGCTCTTCTATCTTAGACTCTAATATTTGATTTAATTTTTTTTCTTCAAATCTAGCGTTATCAATATCAACATCAAAAATTCATATTTTACTTTTTTCGAATACTTAATAAATCAATATTTGTTGAAAGAACACACCAACTTTTTCAACAGATCAAGGTGTTAAATACAGGTGTATTTAAAATTGAAAGGAAACCCGAGTCAATTTAGATAATCTGTCAAAATGCAACTTCTATATTGAAAATTTATCATTTTAATTCAATTTAAAAAAAAAAAAGATTTCTAACTAATACTTTGAAATTGAAATCTATAAAATATACAATTAGAGCATCAAATTTTGTTTTATGAAACTATGAAGAAAACAATGATATAGATTATAACAATATTTGACACAATGAGATAAATTATAGCAATTTTTTTTGGATCTCATCTGTTATGTGACCACCTGGTCACTTAATATGTCACCAAGCCATGACCTAAATGTTATGTTACCAACATTGGTCACATATTTTGTCAACAGCTATTTTGAGACCAGATTTTCTTCTTCTTACTGGTCACATGTATTAAAACAAATATTTTGTTAAATATTTTTTAATAAAATAAAAGAAAATAACTAATGACTAATTAAAAATTATTCGTAAATGTAATACCAGAAATTTTTTTATTTTATTTGTTTGAAATTTGTGAAAAATTAATATAAACTCTCAAAGATTATTAGCATTTAAAAAGAAATAAGATAAACACTGAAAATAATGATTAGTTTGAACTCTTTAAAAAGCTTAGAGATTTTGGTTTAATAATAATAGTTAATTGAAGATTCAAATAAATTTTTAATTTCAAAAATAATAATAATAATAATAATAAAAAATAAGCTACGGCAAGCATGCTTGCGGAGACGTCTTACTAGGAAGACATCTATGGTAGCTAGATGCATTGAAATATAGTTTCATAACAAAAACTTTATAACCTCCTTAAATTTCCTCAAGTCCACCGGAATATTTCCATGCATCGAGTCTATTTTTGAACTGGTTTACAGCCGAGGCATCGATTACTTTCTTAGGGAGGCTGTTCCACACTCTAATCACACGATTTGTGAAAAAATTTTCACGCTGGGCGCAGTTGGTAGGTGCTTGGACGGACAGGCGCCTGTTGTGCCCTCTAATACCTTGTGCTGGTCCTGGTTGGGAAAGTGAGCTGCAATACGGGGGAGGTCTGACCCAATCTATGTTGTTTAAGCCGCTTCTTATCTTGAACATTTGGATCATGTCTCCTCTTGTCCTGCGTTCGCTCAGAGTGGGCAAACCCAAGATGGAAAGGCGATCGCTGTAGCTTAAGTTACGGATTCTTGGAATGAGTTTGGTTGCTCGTCTTTGAACTTTTTCAAGAATGTTGCTGTTCTTGGCAGTGTAGGGGGACCAGACCACTGCTGCATACTCTAAATGGGGCCTGACATATGCGCAGTATAGCGTTATGAAGGTGGTGTAAGTCCAGAATTTGAACGTTCTTCTCAGCTGTCCAAGGATAGAGATAGCTTTATTTGATTGGGCTTTGATATGGCTGGAGAACTTGAGATTGCTCGTGAAGGTTACTCCCAGATCTTTTTCAGTACTTGTTTGATTAAGTACTGATCTGGTCACACCCATGCAGAGGTCTATGTCAGAGTACTTGGTTTTGCCGGATCTGCTGCATTCCATTACTTTACATTTTTCGGTGTTGAACAGCATCTGCCACGTTGTTGACCACTCAGTCAATGCATCAAGGTCCCGTTGCAGCAATGCCAGGTCGTTAACATTACGGATTATTGCGATGATCTTACTATCGTCCGCGAAAAGCTTGATCACGTGGTTTACTATATCAGGCATGTCATTGATAAAAACGACCGACTCGTGGTCAAGCCACCGGTCAGCCGACATTTTCTAGTCACGCCTCCTTTCTTGAAAATAGGCGTGACTTGGGCTCTTTTCCACAGATCGGGTGTCTTACCAGAGGTGAAAGACTGGACAAATATAACGCTGAGAGTTTCGGCGAAGCAGTTGGCGCAACTCTTTACGACGAACGGATGTATGCAGTCTTGACCAGGTGATTTACGAGGGTTGAGACGGTTTATTTGCTTTATGACGCTGTCTGGTGAGAAGACATCCAAATTGACCACGCATTTGGTGTTTGAGCGACAGGGCATTGCAGGAACGGACTCATAGTCACGGAGACTAAACACGCTGCTAAAGTGTTCATTTAGCAATCTGACGATTACTCTGCCGTCCGTCTGAAAGCAGCCATCCGCGTCTAAAAGACCTTTGATAGAGTCATTGCAAGCCTTCTGGCTATTTAAGTAGTTGAAAAGGAGCTTTGGTTGGAGCTTGCAGGATCTCACGATGAAAGCTTCAAACTTGCAAATAGCCTTCCTTACTGCAGTCTTCACTTTTTTGCAGGACTGTATGTAAGCGGCTTTCAAGTCCGCATTGTGAGGAGCTGATCTACAGAGGCAGTGAAATTTTTACTTTTCCCTGGTTAGTGCCTTGATGCTTTGGTTAAACCACTTTGGATTTGAGCGGAGCTGTGTTTTTCTCACTCTAGTTGGTATGGCGAGGCAGGAAGCAGAAGCATAAACGCTGACTAGGAGATTATATGAGGAGTCGGCATCATTGGACGAAAGTCTATCTCTGCAGTCTAAGATTTTTTCATTAAATAAACTGTAGTTTCCTTCGAATAGACTGGCCGAGGAAAGCGGGATGCGGAAGCTCCGGTATTTGATCTCAGTTCGTAGCTCCAGCGAATAGAAGAATGTAGGCAGTTCTTTTCCGTTAGCCAGAGCGGCGGCCCGTGTGATACTCTGAAGATTCTTGCAGGGTCGTCAGTCAGAACAAGTTCCAGTATATTGTCCTTAAAAGTAGGTTCCAATACGTGCTGGGTAAGGTAGTTCTTGTTTAAACAGTCAAGAAAATCCAGGCTGGACGGACGACCTTTGTTTTTGCAAACACCACCTGAATGGTACCAATTTATGTCTGGGAAGTTGAAGTCTCCGGCCACCAATTAGCTGCAGGACGTATTTTGGCTACAGAGTCTGCTTGTAAAACCGATCGACTTGTTAATCTCAAAGTTTGTCACACTGGCGGAGAACGGGGGACGATACACACAACCAACCAGAATCGTCTCAGCACCTGTCTTGATCCTACACCATACTTGTTCACTGCTTACCTGTAGTAGCGGATGTTCATTTATTTCAAAACTTTCCAGGTCATTGCGGACATAAATAGCAACACCACCACTACGCACTGCCTCTCTGTTCCTGCTATAGAGCTTGTAATTAGTAAGGCTGACTATGCTGTGGTCGCAGAACCAAGTCTCTGTGATCATAATTACATGTGGGAAGTTGTGGTACTCGATTACTGAGTTAAAGTCGCTGCATTTGTTGACCAAGGAAGTTGCATTTGAATAGAAAAAATTTAGATTAGTAGAGGCTATATTTACATTGACTGATTTGCTTTTAGGGTTGTAGGCCTTCTTATTCGGGCTTATAAATTTCTCTGAGCTCACCCCAGCGGTTGCCCCAGTAGAACTTCTTGCCTTCGTATTGCCCGCTTGATTTAATACCATAGCGGTGCCTCCCTTCAGTGCCTCCTTTCAATTCCTGGTTACGTCTGTTACGCTCTTCTCTGAGATTACGATCGAGAACTCGTTCACATTGGGTCTCATCAGGATTGACGTAGACCTGCTAGAAGCCCGTCCGTTCTTTCAAATCCTTCGACTTGGATATTGCTTGCTGTTTAAACTTTGTTTCCTTAAACGTGAAAACTATCTTGTCAAGGCGGCTGCCGTTAGGCGACTTTATTCTACGCTGGTACTCCTCATATAATCTCCTAGTCAGCGTTTATGCTTCTGCTTCCTGCCTCGCCATACCAACTAGAGTGAGAAAAACACAGCTCCGCTCAAATCCAAAGTGGTTTAACCAAAGCATCAAGGCACTAACCAGGGAAAAGTAAAAATTTCACTGCCTCTGTAGATCAGCTCCTCACAATGCGGACTTGAAAGCCGCTTACATACAGTCCTGCAAAAAAGTGAAGACTGCAGTAAGGAAGGCTATTTGCAAGTTTGAAGCTTTCATCGTGAGATCCTGCAAGCTCCAACCAAAGCTCCTTTTCAACTACTTAAATAGCCAGAAGGCTTGCAATGACTCTATCAAAGGTCTTTTAGACGCGGATGGCTGCTTTCAGACGGACGGCAGAGTAATCGTCAGATTGCTAAATGAACACTTTAGCAGCGTGTTTAGTCTCCGTGACTATGAGTCCGTTCCTGCAATGCCCTGTCGCTCAAACACCAAATGCGTGGTCAATTTGGATGTCTTCTCACCAGACAGCGTCATAAAGCAAATAAACCGTCTCAACCCTCGTAAATCACCTGGTCAAGACTGCATACATCCGTTCGTCGTAAAGAGTTGCGCCAACTGCTTCGCCGAAACTCTCAGCGTTATATTTGTCCAGTCTTTCACCTCTGGTAAGACACCCGATCTGTGGAAAAGAGCCCAAGTCACGCCTATTTTCAAGAAAGGAGGCGTGACTAGAAAAATGTCGGCTGACCGGTGGCTTGACCACGAGTCGGTCGTTTTTATCAATGACATGCCTGATATAGTAAACCACGTGATCAAGCTTTTCGCGGACGATAGTAAGATCATCGCAATAATCCGTAATGTTAACGACCTGGCATTGCTGCAACGGGACCTTGATGCATTGACTGAGTGGTCAACAACGTGGCAGATGCTGTTCAACACCGAAAAATGTAAAGTAATGGAATGCAGCAGATCCGGCAAAACCAAGTACTCTGACATAGACCTCTGCATGGGTGTGACCAGATCAGTACTTAATCAAACAAGTACTGAAAAAGATCTGGGAGTAACCTTCACGAGCAATCTCAAGTTCTCCAGCCATATCAAAGCCCAATCAAATAAAGCTATCTCTATCCTTGGACAGCTGAGAAGAACGTTCAAATTCTGGACTTACACCACCTTCATAACGCTATACTGCGCATATGTCAGGCCCCATTTAGAGTATGCAGCAGTGGTCTGGTCCCCTACACTGCCAAGAACAGCAACATTCTTGAAAAAGTTCAAAGACGAGCAACCAAACTCATTCCAAGAATCCGTAACTTAAGCTACAGCGATCGCCTTTCCATCTTGGGTTTGCCCACTCTGAGCGAACGCAGGACAAGAGGAGACATGATCCAAATGTTCAAGATAAGAAGCGGATTAAATATCATAGATTGGGTCAGACGTCCCCTACATTGCAGCTCACTTTCATAACCCGGACCAGCCCAGGGTATTAGAGGGCACAACAGGCGCCTGTCCGTCCAAGCACCTACCAACTGCGCCCAGCGTGAAAATTTTTTCACAAATCGTGTGATTAGAGTGTGGAACAGCCTCCCTAAGAAAGTAATCGATGCCTCGGCTGTAAACCAGTTCAAAAATAGACTCGATGCATGGAAATATTCCGGTGGACTTGAGGAAATTTAAGGAGGTTATAAAGTTTTTGTTATGAAACTATATTTCAATGCATCTAGCTACCATAGATGTCTTCCTAGTAAGACGTCTCCGCAAGCATGCTTGCCGTAGCTTATTTTTTATTATTATTATTATTATTATTTTTGAAATTAAAAAATTTATTTGAATCTTCAATTAACTATTATTATTAAACCAAAATCTCTAAGCTTTTTAAAGAGTTCAAACTAATCATTATTTTCAGTGTTTATCTTATTTCTTTTTAAATGCTAATAATCTTTGAGAGTTTATATTAATTTTTCACAAATTTCAAACAAATAAAATAAAAAAATTTCTGGTATTACATTTACGAATAATTTTTAATTAGTCATTAGTTATTTTCTTTTATTTTATTAAAAAATATTTAACAAAATATTTGTTTTAATACATGTGACCAGTAAGAAGAAGAAAATCTGGTCTCAAAATAGCTGTTGACAAAATATGTGACCAATGTTGGTAACATAACATTTAGGTCATGGCTTGGTGACATATTAAGTGACCAGGTGGTCACATAACAGATGAGATCCAAAAAAAATTGCTATAATTTATCTCATTGTGTCAAATATTGTTATAATCTATATCATTGTTTTCTTCATAGTTTCATAAAACAAAATTTGATGCTCTAATTGTATATTTTATAGATTTCAATTTCAAAGTATTAGTTAGAAATCTTTTTTTTTTTTAAATTGAATTAAAATGATAAATTTTCAATATAGAAGTTGCATTTTGACAGATTATCTAAATTGACTCGGGTTTCCTTTCAATTTTAAATACACCTGTATTTAACACCTTGATCTGTTGAAAAAGTTGGTGTGTTCTTTCAACAAATATTGATTTATTAAGTATTCGAAAAAAGTAAAATATGAATTTTTGATGTTGATATTGATAACGCTAGATTTGAAGAAAAAAAATTAAATCAAATATTAGAGTCTAAGATAGAAGAGCAGCAAATGCAGTTTCAAACCATATTTTGTGTTAAAATTAGATAAATAAAGATCTTTTAAATATTTATTTTAAGATTGACTAGCCGCGTATAAATTAAAGTTTACAGCTGTATTTTAATAAAATAACTAAAAAATGAAATTTTTAAGCTTTTTAATTGTAGCAACAAGCATCGCTCTTATTTCGGCTGATGCTACTTATGATGAAATACTGAGGCATTTAAAAGACCGTGAAGGTTTCAGAACCGTAGGCTATTTCCCAACTCTATCTTCTGGTGTAACTATTGGTATTGGAATTGATTTAGGACAACAAACAAAAGCTGGCTTACAAGCCAAAGGTATATCCGCCTCTATTGTTTCCAAGGTTGAAAAATACATTGGCTATAGATCCAAAGCCCAATTAGATGCGGCTGGTTTAACAGCTTCTAGATTGGTTCTAACTGTGGCCGAAGCTGAAGCTATCTCGAAACCATTTATCGATGAAGCTTATAACAAAATATTGCCTTATGCAAAATTTATGGACAATAAGGGAAAAGCTGCCTTGGTTTCTCTTAGACACTGGGCTGGTTCTTTGGGATGCTCAAATTGTAAATTAAGTATCAAAGTAAACGGTGTGGATACAAATTATTTATGGAACACAATCAAGACTAAATTCGCTAACAATATGCTGGTAAAAGCTGCCTTGAGCCAAACTCTTGTTGGAAAAACCGTAGGTTCTGTTTCTTTCAACAGAATCAGCCATGAAATTGCTTATTTGTCATAAAGATTTTATTTAAATAATTCAAAGATTTTTTAACTAGCTCTATTTTTTATCAATAAAATTAAATTAACTAATATAACAGCATTTTAATTGAAATCGATTATTTCCCGACTAATCAATACTTGATAGCGTTGAATTAGATATTTTTTTTAAATCAATAAAAGTCAAATTTGAGACTTTTATCCTATTTTCTATTTATTTTTTCTAATATTTATAATAAACTTTTTCTGTTGTGAGATGATTCCTGAGCCATTGGAATGCCATTTTGTAATATGCCAATTGTATTTTGTTTATGCATTGGTGCAGATATTTTATAAAAGTTTTGTATGAATTTTCAGTAAAACGATGTCACTCTTACGAAACTGATCCCTTGGCTCGAAAATATTTTTATTATTTAGAATGGTTATAAGACAATTTGCGGTTTAATATTTTATTTAAAAAGTATTAAAAATAAATTTAAAAATAAAAATCCTTAATTTTCTTCATCCGATTTGTCATCAACATACAAAATGTTGTCATATGATGGAATTTTGAGATTTTCTATTTTATTTCGTTTGTTCTTCGCAATCTTACTTCAAGATCATCGCCCGCTTAGTGCACCTTTAATTAAAAGAGAGATTAATTTAATTAAATTAAAAAATTACCTTAATTGAAACTAGTGCTTGTTCTTCTTCTTCTGGATGCTTCCCAACTCGATCTTCTCTAACACTCTAGTCTGAAATCTATTCTTGACTGCAATATAATACTTAAGTATATCTTTTTCCAGCATAGATTGATTATGGGCTTATTTTTAATTTTTAAAATTAATTTGTGTTCTTTAAAATTCCCTCAATTTAAAAAAATTAATCCATTAATTCAACGTTATTAAATTTAAAATACAGTATTGTGAAGAAGTTAACCAACGCTAAATATTTTTAGTCTTTACTTTGACTTAAACTGTCATAGAATGAACTTGGATAATGATTTAGATACAATTTTTTTATTTATTTATTTGTTATTTATTTATTTGTTTTCTGTACCGAGCTAGAGCTCCTTCAGAATAAGTTAAAAATTAAAAAAATAAAATAAAAATAAAATTAAAGTAAATCAAATAAGATAAAAAAAAAAAAAAAAAAAAAAAAAAAAAAAAGAATTAAAAAAAAGTAAATAAGCTAAATAAATGAAAATTAAGAATATATAAAATTGGAAAAGATTGTTACATGTGGCTCATGTTTAAATAGTTCAAGTTTCAGGAAAAAAGAAGAAATAGTAAGGTAGCAATTACACAATGGAGTTGGGTAGTCAATATATCTTGATTCGAAACCTTCTTTGTATTCCTTCACCAGTCTTACAACCAATGGAATAGAATGACTCAGTCCTGCCCCAACATATCTCTCACTCAATTCAAAAAGCCGATTCGAGACTGTTAGTAATTTTAGTTTATTAAAAGCCTCATGATGTACGATGTTGGAGGGAGTATCATATTTTAACTTAAGAATAGATCTGACTGCTGTATTCTGAATTGCTTGTAGTTTTTTGATATTATTTTCTGAAAATGAATTCAAGCAAGGAAAAGAATAGTCTAAAATTGATCCGACTAAAGATTTATATAGATTTCCTAGTGTGTTCTGATTAAGACCCCATTTTTTGTTTGACAATATCTTAATAATATTTAGCCTTTTATTGCAGCGCTCTTTAATTTCATCTACCAGTATATTAAAGTTTAATTTAGAATCAAATTTAATACCAAGAAACTTGATTTCTTTTTGTCTCTCTATTCTGTTTCCATAAATTTTTAAGTTAAGATTATCACTCTCTTTTTTGTACCTAGAAAAGACTAATGAACACGACTTTTCAACCGATATCTTCATTTTCCACTTAATAAGCCATTGTTCTAATTCGTTGAGGTATTTATTGATCTTATTTTCTAGGTTCCCTTTTTTGTTATAAATGAAGAATGTAACTAGATCATCTGCAAAAAGCAGAGAGTATTCATTATTTGTTTTGTTTCTTTTAGGGATGTCATTAATGTATATACTAAATAAAAGAGGACTAATTACTGAGCCTTGAGGAACACCTGCAGTTATTTGATATTCTTCGCTCAAATGGTCATTCACATTTACCTTAAATGTCCTAGAGTCTAAAAAGGATTTTATCCAGTTAGTCAAGTAATGAGGTGGATTTATTTTAATCAATTTAAAAAGTAAACCTTCATGCCAAACCCTATCAAAGGCTTTAGAAATATCAAAAAAAAGGCCGCAAACTCTTTTTTTTCTATTAAATGATTCCACAATTTTTTGAATAAAGAAGAAAAGATTATCTGCTGTTCGCCGGTGTTTCCTAAATCCAGATTGCTCCTGGATAAGGAGTGAATTTTGCTCTAAAAAATTGTATAATCTTGAATTTACTATGCGTTCCAGAAGCTTTCCTAAACAACTCGTTATACTAATTGGTCTATAATTTAAAGGATCGTGTAAACTAGAGGCCTTTTTTTGAATCATAGTAATGTAAGATGTTTTCCACGCTTTCGGGACTCTACCTTCTCGAAGAGTTAAATTAAAAAGTTCTATGATTTCTATTAATGAATTTCTAGGTAAGTTTTTTAACATTAAATTATGAATTTGGTCAGGTCCTGATGCCGCTTCATTTTTTAATCTCTTTAAAGCCATAATTAATTCATTTAAACATATTGGATCATTAAAATTAGACTGGTTATAATTCCTAAAGAAAACAGAGTTAGAATTTAGAATTTCGATATCTTTCTCAGTATCAATTAAATCAGAATTAGGACTAAATATTGACGATAAGAGTTCTCCAAAGCATTTTCCCTTTTCTTCATTAGTTTTGAATTCCCTTTCATTTAAAATCAATTTAGGAATTAAATTTGATCCTTTTTTTGTTCTAAATTTATTTATTTTTTTCCAAAAAGGTCTACTTGTCAGTGGGTTTTTTCCCATCTTCTCAATAAAATCAAACCAATTTTGATTCCAGAATTTTTTAAAGAGGCCTTTAACTCAGATGTAAGTTGATTAAATTTTTGCTTGAGCTTTTGACAGCGAGTTTTCTGGTAATTTCTTCTTACTTTCCTACGTTCTTTTATCAAATTAACAATGTTTGGCGGAAGACTCGTTTTGTAGATTTTCTGAGAAAGATATGGAATGCTTTTATGTGAAGCAGAAATAATTTTTTCTGTTATTTTATCATTTAGTTGATCTATTGTGAGGGAACTTTCTGTGACATTCACTATTTGAGAATTTAAAATCTCGCTGAATAATTGCCAGTTTGCTTTCTTATAGTTAAGCCTTTTAGCTGCTGATTTATTTTCTAATTGATAGCCCATAGAAATCGATGCTTCGATTGGGAAATGGTCACTAGTCATGTCTTGACTATTTAAGACACTAAAGTCGGTAATTTTGTCAATCAATGAAGATGAAACTAAAAAAAGGTCAAGAATTTCAAAGTAATTCTTATTAAAAATATTGAAAGTAGGATGCTTATCATTGATTACTGAAAAGTCTAGCTCGTTGATTATTCTTTCTAATATTATCCCGTTTTCATTTTCCCCTACGCAGCCTATTTGCTTTGTTCTAGCGTTTAGATCACCACCTAAAATGTAGTTTCTACATGTTTTATTTACTGTTTTAAAAAACTCAAAGTTCAGAAGCACATTAGGTGGATTATAAAGACTAAATACAAACAGTTCATTATTCTTTCCTAAGTTCATTTTTATACAAAGGAGTTCGGAATTGAATTCCTCGTAAGAAAAATCTTGTATAAATTCGATTCCTTCTTTAATTAAAATAGCTACTCCTCCTCCGTACTTGTTGCGTGGTTTTGTTAAGAACTGATAATTTTGAAAATCAAGATAAATATTTGCCTCACTCAAATCTATCTTTAATTCATTGAGCAAAACAATGTCGGGACATTTTTGAGCTAAAAAATTGTCTAAGAGATGAACCCTACTAGGTAAATGTAGACAATTCCAGTGTGTAATTACTAACCTTGTTTTATTAAGAGGTTTTGTTCTTAAAGTTGATTTATTTAGCTTCTTGTTCATTCTAAATTTTCTTGACTGGCAGTTTGCTGACCAATTTCGTTAGATGATTGATCTACTTGAATTGAACATTCAGTTGTTGAACTGTTTGATTCAGACTCGAAGGTACTGTCGTTTTGATTTTCTAATACAACTAATGGTTTCTTTGATTCATTTTCGGTGAGCTCTTTTTCATTTGGATCAAATTCGGGAAATCTCTTGATTTGATTTTTTGTTTGGAAAAAGCTTCAGTCTCATTCTGATCATTTGAGAGGACATTGACAGGTCTCTGACTTATTGGTAGAAGATCGTTTAAATGGCTTACCAAACTGTCTTCCAACACTGAAGTTTTGAGGTCTTGAGGACTAATTTCTGACATTACGTCATTGAGATTTGATGGCTGATATCCAGGCGTTTTTGGCATCAGATTTTCATCATTGTCTTTTAGGTCAGCTTCAATTATTGATTGGGTTTCTTCTTGGTCAATGTAAAGATCATTGTAGTCAATCTTTTTCCTCTCAAGCGACTTTAGCTTTTCAGCAATGGAGCATTTTTGTGTTAAGTGTCCTTTCTGATGACACTTTTCGCATAGTTTTTCTTTGACAGGGCATTTCGCTATGTTGTGCCCTTCTTCATCACAAAAATAGCATTTCTGCTTTTGTCCAACAATTGACACAAGACACTTTAAACCATACATTATTGTAGGGCCTGACAAGCTTCCAATAATGTTCTCAACTTCTTTTGGAAATGATATTCTTACTCTTCTGACACCATTTTTCCTCTCGGGTCTATCTTTATATTTTTCTTCGGTAATGTGTTCAATATTGAGTCCATCAATTCGAACAGCATTAAAGAAGGTTTCAAGTCTATGATTCTCGAAATCAGAGGGCAAGAAGTGAAATCGAAAAGTACAATACCTTCTGAGATCCGGGACTTTATTTGCATCTTCAAGTCTGAAATTGGTTCCATTAATATTGATTTCACGATCGAAGATTTGGGTAACATTAAAAGCAGCATTAAACTCGATTATCCATACTTTGTTTGAAGAAAAATTGTAGACAGATGTGATCGCATCATTTTCCACCTGGTTTAGTACGATATCCAGTGAACCAAATAAGACCTTATGGCTAATCGGTTTGTCTAACCTCTTCAGATTTAGCTTGACCGAATTTTTAAATATCCACCGTCGGTTTTGGTTTGTTTTGTTGAGCGACATTGCCAACACACAACTTTCAACGGTTTTTTAACACGTGATGACGCTATTAATTAAATTTGATTTTTCAAACTTGCTAAGCCAAACGACAATTTTGAATAATTTTTAGTCAAATTTTTTTTTTTTATTTGATAAAAATTAAAAAAAAAATCTGGATTGAAATGATACTCCATTCGCTTGTTATTCTAATTAGACAAAGACAATCCAAATCATTCATTTTTTTAATTGTGTAAAAATTAAGAAACAGGCTCAATAAAGCTTGAAATAGCCAGTTTAGCGACTTTAATTTTCATCCTTTTATTGTTTAAATTTGGCACTGAGTCATTAATAACTTATACAGTACCAAATCTATTTCTATACTAAATTTGTTAAATAATTATATGAACTTAGTTTTTTTTGCTTCCCCCCCCTCCAGTGTTCATTTTTTCACTGATTAACTAAGTAGATCACTATCATTCCATTTTTGATAATCCAGATTTTCATAAAAAAAGACTGTAGTAGGCTGTAGTAGAAGTAGTAGTATAAATGCTGTGGAAGACTTGGCTTCCAAGAAGTGGCGCACGTACACGTATCATTTAAAACAGCCAATTGTCAATTTTTTTAAACAAGCTTTTTTTATTTAACTAATTTTTCATATTTTTAAATAACTTTTTTTCTTTTTTTTACATAGTTATAAATAATCTATTTTTTAGACGCATAAAATTTTTTTAAATTTTACTCGCATCAAACAACATTTTGGTCTCAAAAGTTTTTTTAATTACCAAATCCAAGCCGTTTTTAGCCATAAATCTATTTTTAATAAAATTTTAAAATCCAGTTTTATTTTTTGCACTAAAAAATTTGGGTGAATTTTTTTTAGCCAGTTCAAATCAGAGGAATATTTTCAAGAGTTGAACAATATTCAAAAAAAAATTTAATTTTCAAATTTTAAAAAGAAAAAATTAAATATATTGAAATCAACAATTGTAAATATTATTTTGATAATAAAAAAAATATTGAAAACCAAAAAAGTCGTTATTTATGAATATATTAATGAATAAAAATATTATAATTTTATAGCATAAAAACTTTACAAACTCACATGTTTAAATTTTTTTATAAATTTTAAAATGTCTCAATTGAGTAAAGACTCTGAAATGGAAACTGATGCAGGCTTCCAGGCATCAAAATCTAACTTCGATGAATCTAAATTCTTAAATTTCGATTCATTTGCCCAATTTCATGATGTAAATTAAATAAAAATTTTCAAAAATGTTTATTAATTTTTTGTTTTAGACGTTTTCGGCAAGAATTAAAGATACTGTGGCTGCCTCATCTAAACTAGGGCTAAAGGAATCGGATCTTGAATATTTCTTGGCTTTTCCCAGCTTCCAAAATTTTATTAATAAGCAAAATGATCGTATTCTGCGACTGTAAGAACTTTTGGTTAATTTTCTCTATTCTAAATTAAAAACTTTAAGAATGGGTCAAGTATTGAAAAATCAAAATGTTAAAAAGTCTAACTTTAATTCTACAAAATTGGATGATGAAGAAAGAACAGACTTGTTAACTGATATCAACGACCAATTAATTGAAAAACTTGTAAATTTTGTTCAAAGATTTATTTTGATTTTGAAAATAAAATTTGAAAAAGGGCATCAAATTGGATGAACTTCAAGGCTTGCGGAAAAAGACCGAAACTGAAATGAAATTAACTGTTACTACATTGAACGCTACTTCTCGAAACATAAACACCAGCTGGAACAAAGATGTAATTAACTTAAAATTTGAAAAAAAATTCAATTTTAATTAAATTGCTAGGCGGGCATGATAATCAATAAAGACCAAGCTAAAAATCTACAACAAACAGTAAATAGACAAAATACAACAGTAACTGGAATCACTTACAGTCAATTTGCGAGTAAAAAAGGAATCATTCAAAAATCTCAACTTCTTTTCAAAGATAAGATAGATAATTCTTATCTTCCATTTGTTCCAAAAATCACTTCCAAACCAAATGCACTCATACCTTTGCCAGAGATATATCAAAAATTGAGTCAACTAGACTTTGAAATTAGTCAAGAAGTGTTTAGTCAAAATACTGAATTGTATTCTTAATTAAAATTTTTAATTAAAATTTAACTTTAAAAAAAAAAAGACTCGAAAACCCTTATGCTTATGAAATCGAACAACTTATTTTAACAGATGAAGATCTAAATTTAGTTGATGAGGAAAATTCGAAATTAATTCCGATAAAAAACGCAACTTACAAATTCATTGATTCGGTTGATGATCTTAAATGGCTTTGTCAACATCTAGGTAAAGAAAATCGATCCGAAATAAGAGAAATAGCTGTGGATCTAGAACATCATTCTTATCGATCATTTTTGGGCTTTACCTGCTTAATGCAGATATCAACCAGAGATGAGGACTTTCTAATTGATACCCTTAAACTTAGATCTGAAATGCATATTTTAAACGAAATTTTCACCGATTGGACCTTGTTGAAAGTTTTACACGGCGCTGACTTTGACATCGAGTGGCTACAAAAAGACTTTGGAATTTACGTGGTCAATATGTTCGATACTGGTCAGGCTGCCAGACAGCTTCAATATCCGCACTTTTCACTCAGCTATCTGCTTCAAAAGTTTTGCAATATTACTGCCCAAAAACAGTACCAACTGGCGGACTGGCGAATACGGCCATTGAGTGAAGGAATGGTCAATTATGCCAGAGAAGACACTCGCTACTTGCTGTTTATTTATGACCGACTTAAAAACCAGCTTATTAATCAGAGCCTAGATAAGGATATTAGTTCAAGTAGTTTGAATCAGGTGTTTGAGAAAAGTAAACAAATATGTAGAAAAGCTTATAAAAAACCGGTATTTTTTACCAAGGGTTTTCTCAATTTGTGTCAATCTAATTCACATTTAAATGCAAAACAAATGAAAGCTTTACAAGACTTGTATAAATGGAGGGATAAAATTGCTCGTGAAAATGATGAAAGTTGTGAGTTTGTTCTTAAAAACCACCAGCTTCTAAAGATAGCCGAGTTGTTGCCTAGAGAAATTTATGGTATTCTAGCTCTGTGCAATCCAATTTCTCCAATTGTTGAAACAACTGTTCATGAAATTCACGAAATAATTAAAAAAGCTAGAGAATTTACAGGTAATAATTTTTTTATTTAATTAAAAAAATATATTGTTTTGAGTTTCAAAAAGGATGCATATTAAGCAGTCATATCAATAATTAAATTAGAGATTTTAATTTATTAAATGTTTAATCATTCAATTTAATTTTAACTAATAGCTCTCTAATCTACACAATACCCTATCCCCTAACTTTATTTTATATGACGATTTTATCATTGATATGACGGCTTAATATAATACCTTTTTTTTTTCATATTTTTTCATTTAAGAACACGTTTTAGACTGTTAATCATTTTTCATTGAATTGATTTACATATAATATTAAATTTAAAATCAATTTTTTCATTTAATTGATTAGGTTTTATTTTTTTAAAGATTAGAAAATTTTTTAGGTGTTTAGTATCTTTTTAATTTAATTTTTCCAGTTTCAAAAATTTATGATAATTTTAATGTTTAAAAATCGAAATTACCAATATTGTGTTAAATAATTTAAGAAAAAAATTCTTAAGGAAAAATCAAGATAGCTTAAAATTTTAAATGTCATTCAGTTTATTTTGAAAAACACTATGTCTATTTTTCTAGAAAAAAATGAACGTTATTTCACTATTTTCAATTTGAAAATTTTTTACTCAAGAATTTAACCAACATAAAAGAGTAAATGGAAAATTTTTGATAAAAAAAAGATCAATTACACGCAAATAAAATTTTACAAAACATCAAAGAAATTCTATTTATTTGGCAAAGTTCAAATATTTTTATTTCAAATTTTTTCATTAATTTAAGGAACTCTCAGCTCACTTGACTTGGGTCAGCTTGAAAAAGAAGCAGGTTTAGGTGCAAAGCCTGATGTTCAAGAATCTAAATTACTTGAAACTATTGTTCATTCGGTCACATACGATCCAACCTCAATTCTTAACTGTCCGCATGATTTTCCACATCAGTCTATAAAATCGGAATCAATGGAAACCGAACAAGCATCCTATTTAGAAATTGCTGATAAATCAAATCTGTCTGATTTACTAATTCGCCCAACAGAGCGTTCTTCTTCATTACCAGATGAATTTACACATAAATCTGTTACCTTACTTGATAAATTTTTTGATAAAACTGTTTCTAGCGAAAAATTTGATAAACGTTTGAAAAAAATTGAAGAAAGAGTCAAAGAAATTAGAAAACAAATGAAAAGTCCATTTGAAATGTTCTTGCCAAAATATTACCAAATTGGACACAATATTCAGCCAGATCAATATTGGAATTTGATAGCATCGAGCGAAGTTCAGAAAGTCGAACCTGAACAAGAACCAGAGCCCGTTCAGTCTATAAAGACCCACGACACTTTGATGATTCCACTAAAAAAACAATTTAAACATGAAAAAAATACTGAAACTAAAAAATTAAAAAAAAAACTTAAAGACGTTGATTTTTCAGAAGCAATAATTGAATATAATAAGAGAAAAAATGATCAGGAAGTTGAAGCTCTGGGCGATGTGGAAAAAAATGATGAACAATTTGAAAAATTGTCTGAAAAAGTTAAGGACAATCTTAAATCGATTTCTCAGTTTGTGAAAAATGCAAATTTTTCAAAAGATAGTGAACAATTTAAATATGATCCGGAAGCAATGAACCAAATGTTTTCCAAAGCACATTGTTCTGAAAAGGAGCCCAAAGCTAAACGTTTTGAGGACAAATTTGGAAAAAAGAATAAGCGACGTTCGACTAATGCACTCACAAGATCCAAGAATAATAAAAGTTTTACTTTTAAAAAATCTAATTAAAAAATAATTTTTTCTGAAGCTCAGTTTTTTTATATACCATGGCTATATATTTTTAAATAAGATAATCTGTTTTTGATTTTAAGTAGTCACTTTGAACTTTTTTTTGAATAAATTTACGAAAATTTTTTCAATTTTTTTTCTTTTTTTCTAATTAGATTGAGATTTTGGCTTATCATATAAATTTAGATGTATCAAAAAGATACATTCAGATCTTATGAATTAATTTGTGTATATTTTTTAAATTGATTTGAAAATCGGGAAGCTATTAAAGATAAAAAATAGTTTTTTTTATAGCAAAATTTATGTAAAAAATGCGTTTTTTTCTCAAAACAATTTTCATTAAATCAGTTCTTTGAATCCTTTGCAATTTTATGACTTACTGGCATAAAAATAAAAATTTATAAATCTTGACTATTTGAGAGTTAAAAAAAATCTTAGTGATAAAGTTTTTTCAGCTTTTATCAAAAGAAGGAATTCTCAAAATTCTTTCCTAAAAAACAACTAAATACAATTGTTAATTCAATATTTAATAAAAATAGTAATTTTTGAGTGACACGTCAGAATGCTTGTAGATAGTTTGGATGACATTTACGAGAACCTAAATGATATTTTAATTTATACTCAAAAAAATTGGAAAAAGTATTTCGACGAATAAAAAAGCTTTTGTAGAATAAAATAATAATATTTTTTTTTAGAAAATAAACTATATAAATTTTATTAGTATAAAAAAATTATTCTTATAGAATAAAAAAAAATTAGCACATTTACTTAAGTCATTTGAGTGTTAAATAACTTTCATAGAATAAAAAATGTCTTATTAAAATGTAAAAAACTCAACTCAAGATTTTTGACTTCCTCTGCACACACTTGGTTTCTTTTATCAGATTCACAAAATTCATATTTTACTGAAAGACTAGATGAAGTTTGAGCAAGATTGAATAATGCATGAACAACCGGAATTACAGGAGCATTTATTTCAGGATATTTTCTTAACCCTAGGTTTGGAATTCGAACCCAATTAAACTCAGGCTTATGTACTGAATTATAGGTAATCAATTATCTGCATATTAACTTTTCCATCAGTATATTAATAATAATAAAAGCTACAACAAACAAGCTTTCGGATGCAGCGTACTAGGAGGTCGCCTATCGTAGCGCATTGGGCTATACAAGGAAGTAGAAAAACTTTTAAGTTTCTAGAGTCAACAGATACCACCTTTAACACAAAACCAAGAATGAAATTGTTTGTAAAACCAAAACTTTTATGAGCTAAAAACTTTATGGCCAGTCATTAAGCCATCGTATCGTTTCTTGAATTGATTGAGAGTGCCGGAGTCTGTAACCGCAAGGCAGGGCATTCAACTAATTTTCAACCTTGTTCGTAAAAGCCCTCTGCGTACATTTGGTTAAGGCTTGATCGGACAGTCTCTTCGTGTGCCTCCTGATTTCTCTGGCCGGCTCAGAAAGGGAGAGTGATCTGCTATGGACCAGGAGGTTCGCCCAGCTCACTTCGTCTCACACGATCTCGAACTGGTAGATCATGTAACCTCGTGCATGGTGCTCGTGAAGGGAAATTTAATTAAATATTTAGACAATTTAGCATAACTTGGAGGGATGCTGATTTGTTTCTGGCTGAATTAAATTGTCTTTCGATAAAGCATGTAAATGAAAAATTAATAAAATTTAAAAAAAATTGGAGGAGAAAATTTTAATTTTGACGGAAGAGGAGGTTTGAAGTTTGTTATATTTTCTTAAATATAATTCTATTTTCTTATAATAGGCAAGCATGTTTCATCTTTTTATGTTTATTTCTCTGAATTGGAAGTTGAAATAAAATGTTTTGTCGAAGAGGAGACTCGAAAGCCTGATTGTTCTTTCACAATTTCAAAACTTGCTCATCATGTAATTTTGATTTTTCATGACGAGTCAACTTTTCGTTACGGTGAGCAGCTTCATTCTAGATTGTTAAAGGAAGGGAATGAACCTTTTTTGAAGAAAGGCTAATTAAAACTTATGATTTTTTAAGAGTGCTACATTAATTCTTAATAATTAAAATTTAAGAAAAGGAAAAAGTCTGATGTGCTCAGATTTTCTTGTTCAGCATCCTAGTTTTCCTTTTTTTGAGCTTTCCGAAAGTGAATGGCAAAAAGCGATTCTCAAATACCCCTCGCTTACAGAAGCTTCTGACATTTAATATTAAAACAGAACTTCCAGCGGTTCAATTATTCCTGGTCAAGATGGATATTTAGATAATCAAAAAATATTGTCACAATTTGAGCGCCTTTTGCAGATGATTGAATTTAAAAATGAATCTAATTTTCCAGTTAAACATGATATTGAAGTTGTAGTAGACAATAAATCAACTCATAAAGCATTAACAGTTAAGCTAGATTATTTTAGGTAAATTAAAAGTTAATAAATTTTGAATAATTCTAAAATTATTTAGACTGAAAACTGGCGGTTCTTGTCCGTATAAAAAATTGTCTTAGATTAATACAGCTAATGAAGAAGAAACGCTTGATGTTTACTTTGATTCAGGACCTAATAAAGGAAGGAGTGAAGGTCTTAGAGATATAGCAAAAGAATCGGGATATGATCTTGAAGGTAAAAAAAGTAAGATGATATTAAAAAAATGTTGGTCGATCATCAAGCATTTAAACCAACATATAAACTCGAATTTCTTGGAACAAAATACAGCATCAAAATAATTTTCCTTCCGAAGTACCATTGTGAGTTGAATCCAATAGAAGGATTAAGGTGCTACCAAAAGCAATTCATTAGAAGGTCAAAAAATCATACATTTGATTCAATGAAAAGATTATTAGAGAGTACTAGAAGAGAATTTGTTGGAAAGGAAATAAATAACAAACTGATCAGAAGATTTTGGCGTTGTTTGAAAGCTTATAAAAATGGATTGAGCTACGGTCAAATTCTAAAAACATACTACTCTGATTTTTTTTAGAAATTGAACTTTATTTTGACTTTTATTTTGGATTAATTAAGCTTTAAATAAAAAAATTGAACCTGAGATTTGTTCAGAATTTTGTCTTCGTTTATAATTTAAATAAAAAAGTTAGGGTATTGGGTCAATCCTTCGACGAGAATCAAAAAAACTTGAAAAAAGCACAAAAAAATGTGTTTTTTTGGTTTAAAGTGCAACTTAATTCCACTTAAAATACTTGAAAAATATATCATTTAAAAGAAAATTTTGCGCTCTTTAAAAATATATATAGATATAGTAACTTTTGAATGAAAACTCATCTCAAAATTTTCAAAAACCTAAAACCACTGTTTTCAAAAACTATCAAACTTCAAGACCCTCTAGTCAAAAATCTTAATACTTGACCAAAACACACTTAATGTGCTCTGTTCAATCAACAAAAATCTTCTGTAATTTTTTTATAAATTATCTTAAAATATTTAAAAACACACTCTACGTGTCTTTAATTCAAGTTGTCTGCTCATCAGAAATTGAGTGTGTTTATCATACTCGAATGTGTAGTGATACATTATTAACTTTTGGATTTGATTTTTTGCTTGGTTATTATTTCACTTTGTTCTGGTATAATTTTCGATTTTTAACTAAAAAAGAATGTTTTACCTTTAATACAAGTTTTTAATCAAAAATATTCATTTATTTTAAAAAAAATTAAGTCAATTACCAACAGAATACTTAATTTATCTATTATTTATTTTTATCTATAAATGAACGATTTGATATATTAATTTAATAAAGAAATGGTTTAATTTTTTGTGTTTGAATTACAAAATGTATCCAATGTTGAAATAACATTGAAAAAGTTTAAAACATTTTTTTCAATTTCAAAAAAAAAATTATTTTAAATTAATTGCAAGCATTTTCATATTTGAAATTAAACTCTTTAGTGAAATAGAATGAATTTATTTTTAATGGAAATTTTAAAAAAATATTGAAAATTCTTTTTTTACCTTTTAAATAATTTATTTATTTGTCTATCTGTACCAAGCTAATGCTAAAAATATTAAAAAAAAAATTAAAAATAAACTAAAATAAGATAAGAAAAGAAAAGATAAATTATTCAAATTTATATTCAATAAATGAAAAACTTGGTCTTGCCGGTGAACCATAGTTTATCGAAAAATTCTTGTTCTTAGTTTTTCTGAACAAGTTCACCTATTCTATTTTGGTTCAACTTTAAATATTTTTGTTCACGTAAAGTTGAACCAAAATAGAATTAGGTAAACAAATTAAATAAAACTATTTAATAAATGAATGCCTAATTCTTGTAACTGATATTAAAATAAATAATTAAAATAAATAATTTCTTGTTTTTTTTTAATTTGAAGGAGCTTTGGAAATAGCATTTTCTCTGATCTGGTTGACCTGGTATTACCCTTTCAATAATCCCAAATACTTAAATGCGATCTCTACTTAAATAATTCCCTTTAAACATAAATAATAAAAATTAAAGAAAATTAAAATTAATTTTTCATTAATGTTTGACTTAAGGAAACATAGATTCATCTAAAAATCGCAAAATACTACCTTCTTCGCTCAACTTTACACGTTTTTTTTTTCTATCTTAGTTTTTAATATTTTATTTAGCTTTTTTCTAAATAGATGAAAAAAACTCAACATAGGTGAACTAAAATCTGAGAATAAGAATTGTTCCAGTGATTAGACCTCAAAAACTTTGATTTTTTTCTTTATAAATTTTGACTTTAAAGATAATTGACGTTTGTTTGATGCATTTTAACAAAAACACAATTGATAAAAAATGGAAAACAGAGAGTAGATAGTTTTCTAAACTACATATTATCTTAAGGATCATCATATTACAAACCCAAAGTCCAAATTTATAAAAAAAAAACAAAGTTTTTCATGCTTGCAATATTAACTTAAAATTATTTTTTTTTTGAAACTGAAAAAAATATTTGAATCATCCCACTTTTTCAATGTTATTTCAACATTGGATACATTTTGTAATTCAAACACAAAAAATTAAACCAAATTTAATTAAAACTTTTGTTCAAATCTCCCAAAGGATTCTCATTTTAAGAATTTTACTGTTTTTTAATTATGGTTTAATTTCAAATTTTTTTTTTCTAAAGGGAAATAAAAAATTAAGTAAAATTAATCTTGGAAACTGATTGAAATTTTTAATTTACAAAAAATAAAAAATGCCAACTATATCCAACTCTGATTTAAATTTTTTAAAATGAACTTTTTAAAAAGGAATTTTTTAAAAAAACTTTTGTTTTTGACATTTGTTGGTTTAGTTGTCAATTTTTATTTAAACAGTCAAACGCACAGTTTGTTCGAACTTTCATTTAATGACTCATGTCCATGCAACAAAGACTTTAAAATAGATATAAAAAAGACAGATGATAGAAAATATGTTATTGAAGTAGAGAACAAATTTTTAATCTTAAATTCTGAGCCTGTATTGACTTGCGATTTATACAAAGTACTTAAACGAGGTCCGAACCAAAAAGTTATCACTTATTCTTTATACGGTAAAAATCCGAGATATTACCAACTTTTAAAAGAATTAATAATTAAAGTAAAAGAATTGTATCCTGGTTATGTTATGAGAATTTATCATGATGATTCTGTTAAGAGATCATTAATTTGTCAAAACGAATGCTTAAATTCTCATGTTGATTTTTGTAATGTTCACAAGATACCTCTAAGCTTGACAGAAAGCAATAAAGTAGTAAATTTAAAAAATGTGCATGCAATGATGTGGCGTTTTCTTCCAGTTGGCGACAGTTTTGTTAGTTTGTTCATGAGTAGAGACATGGATTCAGAGCTTCTTCAAAGAGAAGTAGATTCGGTTCAGATATGGCTCAAATCAAAAAATATTGGTCACATTATGAGAGGTAAAATCCTTTTTAAGGAATTCTTTTTTAAAAATATTTAAATAAGGACTTTTTCTTATTTCTTGATAGAACCCGAAAACTTAATTAAATTTTTGGACTTAAAAATATTAAATATATTGTTGGCAAACATAACCAAGATGTTTTTGGTGATGTCATCTTTAAGTGTTTAATTGTTGCTTAATAAGTCTTAAAAACGAATTTTAATAAATTTGCGATTAATTTTTTGAGGATTTGGTCAATTTAAAAATATTTCTTTCGATTGGAAAGTTAAAAGTAATAACGACCATTAGGACTTCGCAGCTCCATATTCAAACACTATCAATATTTGTAGAATTTTAATTTGCTTCATTTATTTCAGGTGTCTAAACGACTTGGTTGGTCTTTTGGAAGATAATTTATATTCTATTTTATTTCATTTTTTTATTTTTTTTATAGGTAAATTGAATAACTTAATTTTTTTTTTAAATTAGATCACCCGTTGCATATTTATTATATACTTGGAGGTATGTGGGGACTAAAAGTTAACAAGGCGAGAGAAATTGGAAAAGAAATATATGAGAAGATTATCAATATAAATATCACATCTAAATATAATCCAGATCTAATTCACAAAAGAGGTTTTGATCAAGATTTTTTAGCAGACAATGTTTATAGCATTTTACGGCCTAAATCTACTATTCATGATAGCTTTTTGTGCAAAAATTTCTCGGACTCAAAGCCATGGCCTACTAGACGAATAGGGAATTGTTTTGTTGGCATTATAGGTAAATGTGATCCAAATTCTAAATTCAAAATATGTCCCAATGAGTGTAGACCGATCGATAATTTGGACTGGGAAAATTGCTAATTTTTTATTGTAAAATGAAAAAGTATTTTCTTCGATTTAATTATTAGATATTTTTAATAAAAGTTTAATTAATTTTAATAAAATAAACAAATAATTGATTAAAAAATTATTAAATAATTTTCTTTTTCTTTTGAAAGCAATTATTATTTGATCTGAAAAAATGAGAATGTAATTGTTTTAAATTAGAAACCAAACGAAAAATCATACTTAAAAAAAATTATTCTTTTAAAAAAGTAGGTTTTAACAACATTTAATTAAAAAAATTGAAGCTTTTTAATTAAAATCTTTTTTATATAAATAAATAAATGACAGTAATCATTTATTGATTTCAATTCAGATAATTTTTAATTTAATTTTTCCAAGGAAAAATAAATTGATAATTTAATTGATATAAATTTTATTTTAAAATTTTATTAACAATTTAACTGTTAAATTTTTTTTTTTAAATCCTATTCCTTTGTCTAAAAGCTTATTTAGCTCTAAGTTGTTGACGGTTAATTGTCCATTTTGTTTATTAACTATGGGTATTACAAATATTATTTGGATGCCTTTCGAAACAAAATAAATGACAAAATTCAATGAACAATTTTTATATTTAATAAAATTTTTACATTTAAATTTTGCTCATCTAAAAATACTAATAAAACTTTTTGCATCTACGAACTTGACGCAAAAACTCATTTAATTGATGACGACAAATAAAGAGTTGTTTGAATTCATTTTGCCGTTTACCAATATAATGAGAATTTTTTTTCATTGACCAGAATTCTCTGAAATTTGTTGGTGTGTAATCATTTTGCAGTCCTTTGATTTTTTCTTTGCTTTGATTCAAATTGTTTTTTAAAAGAGGAAATATAAATTGAAAAAGACCATTAGTTAAGCTCAATTGGTTCAATACAAACATATTCAAAATTAATAAATAAAAAAGTTTCATTTTATTTTATCTATAAACTGAATATGAAAAATAAATTTTAAAATCTGTATACAAAAAAATAAATTTAATATTTGTTTATTTGAATGAAATCTTTTTTTTTAGTAAACACATTAATTACGCCTTTTTCTTTTAAATTTATTTTAAAAGAAAATTTGAGAAAATATTTTTTAAAAACACTGTCTAATAACTAGATAATCTCTCTAAATTTTACAGGCATGATTGAATTTTTCTAATCTATTTAATTTTTATTTATTTGTTTATTTCGCCGAGTGTATGGGTATTAATCCCCATTTTTTGTTTGGCAATTGTTAAATTAAATTTAAACTTGAGTTGCAGCGTTCCTTTATATATTTAATTATTAAATTGAAGGTTAATTTTGAGTCAAACAGAAATTTAGTTTTTTTTTCATTTATCTCTGATTTTAGATTAGTATTTTCCCTACTGCCTTTAGAAAAATACCATGAAACAAGACTTCTTATCGAATTTTTTCATTTTCCACTTGCAGAGCCATTTTCTAGCATTTTTCGATAGTTATTTATCTTATTTTCTAGATTTCCCTTTTTTTATAAATTAATTATCTAAACTAAGAAATAAAAATAGTATTCACTGTTAATTTTATTTCTTAATTGAATATCGTTGATGAATATACTGAACAAAAGGGAACTAATTGCTGAGTCTTGGGTGACACCCGCAGTTGCTAAATATTCATAACTTGTATGACCATTTACATTTACTTTGAATTTCCTGGATTCAAGATTCATTATATTCTAATCTTTTGAATTTTTAAACTATAAAAGAACTGAACTTTTTCTATTCTATTATTTTTATTAAAAAAAAGGTAGTTTTATCTCATTGTGAATTTTATGAGTAAAAAATGACAGAAACAGCTTTCGCCTTTTAAAAAGGAATTATCAACTTTTCTCATTTTCGTTCTGGTGTTTTCTAATTCGAAAGTTCTCAATTCCAATAATTTGATAAGATTTTTTAGTATTCCATATTTTTAAACTTTATCGGATATTTTCAAAAAGAAGTATACCTAATTATTAATTTTCTTCGAATAAATATTCTTATTATTTAAATTCACAATTAATGCACCTAAAAATCCTAAGAATATTAATTGTAATTTTATATGAGGAAAGGTGTCTTTTATGGTTATAATTTATATACAATTATATTTAATTACAAAAAAAAATATTTAAATTTAATTATTAACTTTTTCGATAAGAATATTCTAAATAAAGTAAAAAAATTCAAAGGATTTAATCTATAATCTCTAATTAGAATTTAAAACTGTTTTTTTTAAATAAATTCTTTTCTTTTTAATTTTGAGAAACCCACCTTGAAATTGCAAATAATAACAGTAATTATCAAAATATAACCGAGAGTTTGGCATTTATCATAAAGTAGAAACAACAAAAAGACTAAATATCAGGAAAAAATTATATCACCATAATATTTCAATTTATATTTTCAACACTGTGTATAATTAATAATTAGTTGAAATTTAATAATAATTTTTGACTTTATTATTTGTTTTTTTTATTAATTTTAATTTTTTGTTAGAACTAAATACGGTAATATCTTGTTTGGCGTATTAATCATAACAAAATATAATAATTAACAAGCTTAAACAGTAAATTCCATTGCAATGTAAATTTAGCATAAATTTAAATTAAAATAATTTCTTATTTAAAATTTATTTAAATAAAGTTCATATTATTTTTTTATCTTTGATATATTGTCAGAATTAGATGAAAATTAACAAAAAAAATAAAAATATTATGAATAAAAAATTTAAAAAAAATCATCATTTTGTTTTGATATTATAGATACATTACTGCTTCTGAACAAACTTTTAGTCTAATAATAATAAGAATAAAAATTAACTAGGGTATTCCTTTATAAGTTATAATATAGTTTCTCAAATCATAAACTGTAGTGATTTCTAGAACAATAACCCTAGCCAGGTCCTTTCAATCTAAATGATTTTTGTTTTAAATTAAAAATGGGAAAATTCTTTACAATTCTTGAGAATTTTTTTATAAGTTTGTGTTATCTGAGCTAAATTATATTATAAATTAAAATTTCTGAAACTGCATTTTATGATTTGGGGCACTAAAATTAAAAAAATTAAAATTCTGGGAAAATTGTTACATTCATCAAAAGAATTAACAATTAATAAAACTTCACAACATTTTTAAAATCAATATTTAAAAATCTTTTTTTTTGAGCAAAATTAAAGCAAGACTTTGATTTTGAAATGTGAAAATAAAAAAAATATTATAAAATATTTTTTATTATACACAGACATAATGAAATTAGGTGTAAAGAAATTCATTGATTATAGCTGTTGATATTTATATTTCTAAAACCTATTATTTTAACTCCTACTTTTTTACATTTTTTTTTGCATTTAAAGAATCAGTATTTAAAACTCTAAAAAGAATATAAGGTTTTACCTAATTTTTTGTTCTATTCTTTTATACAAGATTTCACAGAACCTTTAATGAAAGAGTGGTAAAATTGATCGAAACAATTTAAAGATATTCAAATCAAAACTTAAGATATTTGCTAGAATATTTTTTATACTCATGTAGTTATCACACCTCCGATCTTTTGTTCACATTACTAGCACACGAAACATTCTTTTCTAAAAACTAATTTAATTAAAACCAAAACTAATAAAATGAAAAATCCAATTGAAAAAAATATTAAATTCATATTTATTAAAACATTAGCTAAGAACCGCACATATTTATTTGATAAAATTTTAAATTAAAAATGATTGACACAAATGATACTTTACTTAAGTTGATGATTAAGTCATCGACATTTGATAGAATAAATTATATAATTTAATATATCCCTTATAGATTCCTTAAAATAGCTTTAATTATATATTTAATTAATTTAAAAAATGAAAATGAGATTTTAAAATTACAAAGACTTTAATTGAATAAAAATTAATTTATAACGGGAGTTTGCCTTTCTTTTTATAAATTAATTCAGAAATTAATTGAAGTGTTTATTTTAAAATAATCTAAGGAAACCTTTGAAGAATAGTCGTCTAAAATCTTCAAATTTAAAAAAAAATGAAATTAATTTTTCAAAATTGTTAAATAACAATCAAACTTTTTCATTAAATAAAAAATATTTTTTATCATTATTTATTTTTTATAGTTTTGGCCATTTTCATTTTCTCAGCCTTAAAACAATTTGCTTTATCTGATCATAAAAATTGCTTTTGTTAATAAAATTTTTCCAGTTTTTGATAATTTTTTAGTGAATAAGGAGGAATTAAGTAAAGAAGGAATTAGCTAATTTGATCGATTGTAAAGACTAAAAATAAATTAGCGGCAATGTATTCATCGAATACTATTTTTAATTAATAATAATAATAATATATATAAGCTACAGCAAGACTTGTTTGCGGAGGTGGCCTACTAGGAGGTCACCTTTGGTAGCATAACACATAGCACATAGAAAAGTACTTAAAAGAGAAAAACTGTTTGAATTTTAGGTCAAAATAAGAGCTAAGATTACAGATAGAAAAAGCTGTTTCCAAACCCCTTTACCTATATATTTTTATACAAATTCTAAAACAAGACAAAATTTTCAAGAAAACTATGGTTTTACTTTTTTTATTTATTTAGTTAAAAAATTTTTACAATCGCTCAAAAAGTGTTCATTTAAAAAAAAAAAAAAAAATTTTAGAAATATTTTCAAATTTAATAAGAAAAAAGAGGTTGTAAATAATCAAATGAAATATCTTATAAAATATCATCTACATAATACAGATCGAGTTTCTTTTCAGTATTATTTACATCATACCTAGTCAATTGTTCACATGGACATTATCTCCCTTTCTTTAACCTAATACTCTATTTACTGTTTCAAAAGATATTTCATCTGATTATTTAACAACCTATTTTTTTCAGTTGTGCTGAAAAAAATAGTTTTGTTCAAATCTTTTTTAACCAAGATATTAGTAGTATGAACCTAAGAATTGATGCTTATAAGAAGGATCTCAAAATGCAATTTAATCGGGAGAACGGGCCATATTTCAATCTGCTAATTAGTTTAACGGAGTCATTTAGTAATTCCAATTGAATTTAATATGTGATCTCCTATTTTTCTTACTTCTCTTAGGAGGTTAATTTTATCAAATAAATACAGTTATGATTGGTAAATACCATTTCCCAACGCGATTCAGGTATAATTACGAAATTTTACGATTTTACGAAAATTTTGAAATTTAGTAAATTTTAGTAAATATAAAAAGGGCTAAAAATAACTGAAAAAATGGCGATTTTTATGAATTTTTCTCTTTTTTTTAGAAAATTAAAAAGAAAATTGAAAAAAAAAATTACGAAATTTTACGTAAAAAAAGCGAGAGAAAAAATCGTTAAAAAAAAACACAACTACAATGCAATTATTAATGATCCGACCAGTCACCGTTTTTCTCAATTTATCAATTTAACAGGTGATTTTTTAAAGGAATATTAGTCCAAAACAGTTTTTCAAATAAAAACAATAATTAATTAATTTGCCGTAAATAAAAATAGAAGTTAATTTTTATTTTCATTTATTTTTAATGTTGTTTTAAAGATTTATTTTTATTTAATTTTGTCTTAAATTAGATTAATTAGTCATTTTTTATTAATGAGGAAAATCTTTTTAAATTCATTTAAAATCAATTTTTTATTCTATGAATGAATTGAAAACGTGTAAAAACCTGATAATTACGTGTACTTCTGGTATGTGCACGTAAATGGTAAAAACACGTACTCGGACAAGTTTATTTTTCGTGAAAACTTGAATAAAACTCTGACCATTGGGCAGTGAAATAGTCTGTGAGCAATTTGTATGCCTTTTGGAGCGTTTCATAGTTTTCTGCATTTTGAAAGCTTTTCTGTACCTCATATACTTCGTGACCTACCAGACAGTCATTAGTCAGGTTTTTGGTCTGGACATAGAACTTAAATCGGTCAAGCCACATTTCCGAACGCGATTCAGCGGTCGCTAGATCTCCGTTACAGTATTAAAATTTTCCACATGTTGCCTCTTCATTTATTCTTGTTGCGACTTCCTCTTCTTCTTTTCTGATGTGACTTTCGTATCTTTCGGATTTTGCTTCTATTTTAAGTTATTTTTCCTTGTTTCTGTCGTTTATTGTTTTTTTTCAACTGTTTCTCTTTATCACTTTCTATTCCACTGGTTTTTTGAATTTTCGACATCAGCGTTAATGGTTTTTTCTCGTCGCCAGTTATTGTGTTCGGGTTTAGAATGATTAAATGATTCCTTCTTTTAAAATGTTTATTAACTCTAAAGTAAGTGAAAACGGCCGTTCAATTACGAAATTATAAAAATGAGAATGATGAGAATGATGACTTTTTTTCAATTTTGTTAAAATTGTAAAATCAGTGCCGGAAATTAACTTGTCACATCATATCATCTGATATCATTTTATATCATTTTTTTGAACTTTCCTCATTTCAGCTGACATCAGCTATAATCATTTGATAAACGATAATATCAGGTGAATTAAAATTTGAATTTTTATTTGTAAAAATTAGTAAAAAAAATTTTATCTCCTGATATTAGATGATATCATCTGATATCAAATCATATCATGCGATATGATGTGACAAGTTAATTTTCGGCACTGTATGCTAGGTTTTGTTTATATTAATTGCTTCCAGTTGGCTTATGCTTTTTAGCGTTAGTGTGACTTTGATGAAATAGTGAAGCTATTAATTATTATTATTATTATTTTTTTTTTATTATTTAAAAAAAAAATATATACACCTCAAAGGCATTTAGTAAAAAAAGGTTCATTTATATATATAAAAAAAAAAGTATTTATATAAAAATTTAAGTCACTTTTAATAAAGCATTTAGCTCATTGTACAAATAAAAATAATTAGTTTTATTCAATATTAATTTTTTTATTAGATAAAAATATTATTTTACAGAATCAACTAAGCCCATGTTATTACATCTAAATAGGGAATTAACCAGTTCTACCATCGTATTTGGATCATAATCAAGACAGTTTACATACAGTTTTTCTTCAACACTTTTGATTTGTTTACAAAAGGACGTATTGTCCCTGTCATAAACTTCATTTCCTTTTTTAATTTCATTAAAAACTTTCCAGCATAAGCTATTATTTATAATTTGTTTTAAGAAAAAAATTTTATGTTTGTAGTAAATCTGTTTAATAGACTCTAGTTTGAGGGCTTCAAATAGAGGTCTTGTATGACTATACTTACTTAAACCAATAGTTCGTTTAATTAAAATATTTTGTCTTGTGTCATATTCGGATAATTTCTTTTCAGTTAAAAAAACATTATCAAGATGATACCTAAAAATTGATTGTGCATATTGTTTATACATAAATGATACAGTCATAGGGTTCATTAAAGCTATCTTTTTTTGTGATCATTTAGATTGGTAAATACCAAAATCTGACTGTTACTTATTAGTTTTGTATGACAAATTTGAAATATAGAACTAATTTTTGAAATTTAATTTTGGTATTAATGACAAGCCACGGAGGCGACTGCGCCACCTACGTACCTCCCCAGCTTTTTAGGTACATTTTCAGAAAATCTTAATCAATTTTTGATTTGTTTAAACTGCCTTTTTTCAACTTTTCCAAAATTATTAGAAACGTTTTGTGTGAAAAATATCTTTAATTTAATGAAGGGTTTACACCTTGCCATTCAGGTTTGGTCAAAATTTCTAGAATGGGAATTATTAGTTTGATTTTAAAAGCTAAATTATTATAGTCAATAAACTTGGGATAAAACTTTTAATTAAAATCTAAATCTACTGACAAAAAAACTAGATATGATGACAAATAAATTAATTGACTGATAAAATAGTAGGAGTAAGGGGTAGGCTACAAGTCGCGATTTGCATGCAGAATGATGCATAACGTGATGGGTGACGACACCCTGTGTGGTAGCCACTTGCTGTAATTAAGTTGCTGTTTTGTCAAGCTTGCTTTTGAAGTCGTTGGTGCTTTTGGCGGTGATGATAGAGTCAATAAGATCGTTCCAGTCATTGACAATTCGGTTGCAGAAAAAGTTATGTCGTTGATTACAGTTCTTCATTAATTCTCGTCTCAATCTCGCCCTCCTATTGCCTCTTGGCGCAGAAATGAAAATCGGTGCGGTAAATTCAACATGCTCTATTCCTTTTGCAATTTTAAACTGCTGTATCAAATCGCCCCTCAATCGCCTTGCCTTTAGATTGGTCAAACCCAGCTTTTTGCAACGTTCAACATAGTCTAGGTCTCGAAGACGACCAGGAACCTTTGTCGCCCTTCTCATTACGCGTTCTACCACGTTGATATCCCCGTGTTGGTATGGATTCCAGACTGAAATTGCGAATTCGACATGTGGTCTTACATACGTAGTGATTAGCTTCTTCCACACCGATTGGTTTCTTGTTCTAAAGGACTTCTTTAGAATACCAAGCACCTGACTTGCTTTGCTAGCTGAACTAGTAGCTTGTTCATGCCATTTCATGTTTGAGGTAAGAATGATACCAAGGTCACGTTCTCTCGTTGTTACCTCGATAGGATAAGAAGGGCCGTTAATTTCATTTAAGCTGTACCTGAAATTACTATTGCGTTTACCACAGTGCATGATTCGGCATTTACTGAAGTTAAGATTCATCGACCAAACGATACACCATTTCTGCGCGGCCTCAAGATCGCGTTGAAGCCTTAAACAGTCATCAACATTACGAGCGGTTGTCAAGATCTTGCAGTCGTCGGCAAAAAGTTATTTGAGTGACAAAAATTCTTTTTTGACAAATTAATGATTTAGAGATCATAATACAAATCAAAATCTTGAACTATAGCACCAAAATCAGAAGGAAGCTCCAGACGATTATGACAAACCGTTTTGTCCAAATCTCATCATCAAGCTAGAGGCAACTATGAGAAAACGTCACAATTTAAGTTCATTCCTTACAATCTTAGAGAATTAAATTACTAAACAGCTTTTCTTTTTTTTTCCTTATTCACTCCTTGTGAAGCATAGGGTCATTACTTTTGATTTCCACTCAAGTCGAACTAAATAGCTTAATTAGAACTAAAAAAAAATAAAATAAAAATGAATAAAATTTTGTCAGTGCAAAATTATTAAATAGTCATCTCAATATATATATATATATTTGTCAGTCGTTTAGCTTTTTTGTCAGAATAATTAGTTTTTTATTGTCAGCTAAAATAGATTAAATTAGTCACCACTTTTAGTTATTTTTGTCATCTTGAAAAAATTAAATCTGTCACCCCCGAAAAATATAAGCCCAATAAAATTAAAAAACAAATATATTAAAAATTCCGTGCGAGGTATAGAGAATGACAATATTAAAAAGTTAGAATCCTTTCTGAACATTTTTTGTACTTTATCAGAATATCATTTTATTTGTACACAAATGTACTACCAAATGACTTTTATAAGAGATGCACTTCCAAGATCATTCCGTAGCAAGACCTTTAATTATTTTATTCATAGTTCTTTTTTATTTTTATTTTTATTTTATTATGGTTTTTTTTAATTCTTTTTTTTTCAACTCAAATGAAATTGAGTACAAATGATAAAAAGAACAAGGAAAAATCATGGATAGACAATAAGATTAAAATTTTAAAATACCATTTTCCTTTTTGTACTTTTTGTAATTAAACATAATTTAAATATACGAGAGAATGAAGTTATTAAGCTTTAAATTAATGGTTGATAAAACATGGACAATTATATGAAGATTGAAGGGTACCATTCGTAGTAGGGAAGTTTATAACATCTTTAAAAATAAGTTTTAGATAAAAATAATTATAGACATTATAGATAATAATAATAATAAAGGTACGACAAGCAAGCTTGAGGAGGATTTAGAATAAAAAATATTTATTTTAAAATTGATTGAAAATATGTTTAATGTTAAAAAAATTATTAGTTCAAAAAAAAAATTAGAGAAAATTAGGTGACCAAAGAAATAAATCAATAATTTTTGATTTATAGGTTAATCAAAAGACTAGTGCTCATGCCATGAAAGAACGATTAATAGTTTATTTATTTAATTTTATAAAATAATTATTACAATAATTATTTATAATATCACATAGCTTTCTCAAACGACCAAATCATCGGCATTCTTCTTAATCTAGATAGCAACAAATATGTTGGCAACGACGGCGTACGTGTTAAACCAAAGCGCCAAAAATTGGTCTCACTCGCTAACGCTTATATTTCAGCGCTCACTCGACACTGGCCAAGTTCCAAAAGCTTGGCTTGAAGCAAAAAAGGCAACAACTCAGACCCTTCAAACTATCGTCCGATTTCGTTAAACTCCATCCCGTACAAAATCATGGAAAAGTTAGTAAAATCAGAAATAATGTCAATCCTAAACAAGCTCAAACTAATATCGAAGAATCAACACGAATTATTTCTTGAAAAACAATGGATTTATCGACAAAAGCACAAGCATCGAATCAATCGGTAGACATTGTTTTCTTAGACTTTGCAAAGGCCTTCGATAAAGTCCCGCATGAAAGACTCTTGTTGAAAATATTCAAATATGGCATTCAAGAGGAACTATTAATCTGGATAAGAGCATTCCTCACGGACCGTAGACAACGAGCAGTCTTAAGAGCAAGCATCTCCGATTGTCAGAAACTAAACTGCGGTGTACCACATGGCTCAGTGCTTGGCCCGGTCTTTTTCATCATCTACATTAATTACCTCGCTGAAACGCTTCAAAACCCAAGTAAAATATATGCAGACGATACAAAAATAATTTCAAATTTGGGCTCATCAAATGCATTATCAGAATCAGAGACACTACAATTTGATATTGACAGCACAGTAAGCTGAACAAAAACCTAGTTAATACGCCTCAACGCAATGCAAAGTAATGCAGATTGCCAAATCTAACTTAAAAATGACTTACACAATGAGACTATAATTCAGATTCGAGATTCGAATTAGTCAAAACTGGGTGCGAAAGAGATCTTGGCATAATGATTTCAGATGATTTAAAACCTAACGTACAATTAAACAAAGCTGCTTCCAAACTAAACAGTATTCTGGTCATGTTAAAAAAAACTTTTGTCTACCGTGACGCTAAGTTATGGTAAAAACTTTAGAGAGAAGAATTCGAGGCGACCACATTCAAAAATTCAAATTGAAAAAGAATTAGGGGAGATAAAGTGGCACACATCCCCACAATGCCTGGCGTAAGCCACAGAGGGTACTTTAGGCGCGAAATAGTGAGATGCTGCAATAAAATTGCAAATAACTTAGGATTGGTTCTTATTTAAGATCTTATAAGACATTTAAGATTTTTTAGGAATTCTTGTAGAACTCTAAAATTTTCTAATTTTTTTCTTAAGATCAAGAAAATTTTATAGGTTAAGTAACGATTCTTTTCAAAAATTTTTAACGAACATGTAAGTTTTTCTTAATCAATAATTAAAAATTAATTAAGAAATAAATAAGATCTTTTTTTAAGAATTTGATTTCTTAATTAAGATCTTAAAATAAATCCTATTATCGAAATTCAAAAAGTTTTAAAAAGAATTTTACTGAATTCGTAACTAAAAATCTAATATATATTTTAATATTTAAGATTACATTAAGAATCAAATTAAGAATTAAAAAAAAATTTCTTGTGTTATTCTGCAGAAAGCACTGCAGATTTCAGAATTTATAAGCTTCAAAAACCATTTATTTTAAATTTGAAAAAAGAGTAAAGCCGCGTGTAATCTTGCAAATGACAAAATTTCGCATTTAAAATTATTTTAAGCGTTTTAAAAATTCTAAAAATTTGATCATAAATTTTACTTTGCTACGAAAAAATCATTTTTTCTTTTATCAAATGTTTTGATATTCTTTTTAATGGTATAAAGTAAAATATTTTTGATGAAGTTCGCTTGTTGTTAAATTATAAACATTAGGATTCAAAGGCAATTAGGACTGACAAAGCTGAGTGAAAGAAGAGTGAGAGGGGACCTGATTGAAACGTGAATGGAATAGAAAAGGTAGGCTTGATCAAGAATCTAGTGAAAAAATCAGAAAACAAGGGACCAGCCGGGGCGTTAAGAGGAAATAGCATCAGAGCCCAGAGAAAAAAAGTTTCCCAGCTCAAATTAGAATTGATTTTGCGGCTGCAGTAAGTGCCAGACATGTATTTTTCTCAAACAGAGTAGTTCCGCATTGGAATAAGTTGCCAGAAAATGTGGTGAAATCTAAGTCAACCGCTAATTTTAAAATGGATTTAGATAAGTTCAACGGAATCGGCTGCTACAGCCCTACATGACCAATTAGCGGTGATGGGCTCAGACAATCTACATGTTAGGTGTCGCAGCAAGAACTACTACTACTGCTACTACTAATTGCTCGATCATTTTTAACTTGATTTAAGTCTATATATCACTCCTACTGAAACTAAAATCAAAAACTAATATTAGAAAAATTTCACATTTAACCTGGATTTTCGATGAAACTTTGAATGTTGGACTATTTTGCATTCACAGAACCAATTTTAAACTTCAAGAAAAAAAGTTAATAAATTTTTATCATTTTGTTCTGAATTTCACAAAACCCCTTAAAACACATCTTAAGAGAATGCGGTGTAAATTAAGAATTATTTAACATGGGCAAGATGATGTTTTGATGTTACATGTATCAAAGCTTTGATTTGGTTTATGAGACTGCTTAATCAAGCAAGTGAATAGGGTATTAAAAATTGGCTATTATTTTTGATCGAAAAAATTTAAAAAAAGAAAATTTTTCAAACTAATTTTATGTCAAAAGAAACCAAGATAAAAGTTTCTACTTTTATTTTTTTATTTCTATAGAAAAAATCATCAAACAGCCCTCCTCAAAAGATTAAAAAAGTCTTCCTATTTAAACTATCAACTTTTATTTACAAATGTTTAAAATGGTAAATTAATTCCATGCAAATAATGTATATTAATAGTTTCGCCTAATTAAATTGGTCATCATCTAAATTCAAATTTTTTAATAGTTCACGACATATTTAATGGTTTATTAAGCATCACGTCATCTAAAATTATTTCTAATTCATCAAATTTTCTCAGACCTTAACCATAAACTTTTTAATCACTTTGGATTCTTAAAGCTATCCATCCTACAGTTAAACAAAAGTCTTAAATAAGCCTATTTCAAAACTTTTAGATTAATTTAAAGAATTTATTAAATACAAAAATAAAATAAAATTAACAAAACTTGAGTGTGGCGATAAAATTGAATTTAGTTTGATTTATCTTTTTGGCTCTCTTGGTCATATTGATTGGAATTTTTACAGTCGATTTTTTTTAATAATTCGGTTATGCCTTTGGTTGACAATGTAACATTTGGATCAAGTTCAACATCAGCTATCGCATTTCGACGCCCGGATCGCCCATAGCGAACAAAATCAGTCATATTTTCCTCCTCTTTTTCATTTTTTTTAGCCATCTTATCTTCATTCGTATTTTTATCCATTTAATACTTAAGCTAACAAATGATATTAAACAAATAACAATTAGCAATTTTAACAAAACTCAAAATAGCTGGCAGCAACTGTTCCACAATCAAAAGTTATAATTAAATTCCGCAAAATTCATTTTTTTGTTATCTAAAAAACAAAAAATAATAATTATGTTACGCAAATAAAAAAAAAAGATAATGTTTGAATTTTGATAAACTCGGACTTATGGAGATAAAACTGACATTTTTTAAATATGCGTAAATTAGGATAAAAAGCAAATAATAAACTAATAAATTTTAATGTTTATTTAATTAAGAATTGTGTCGATAAATTTTCAGCTAATTAAAAATAGGTGAACATTTCTTTAGGTTGACAAAGATTTCTTAAACAATACTCAATGGCTTTAGTTGCATAATTATTTTAATTAAAAGCGCATTTAGAAGGCTCCTACCAAATGCAAGAATGATTCAAATATCAATCTTAGATAAATAAGTTTTATAAACATTTTAATCATTTCGCAAGTAGAATTTATTCTGTGATGTTATTTGATGCGAAAATTTTCTTCTACCGCTTCTCTAAATTTTATTCCCATTGAGATTTGTTTTGTTTTAAAAAGTGAAAAATAGAAAAAAATTAATTAAAATACAAACTGTACACAAAATATCTTTTAGATTTCTTATGATTCTAGTAAGAATTCAAGCTAAAATTAATTTAAAATTACAGAAAAGCTTCAACTTAGAAGTATTCCAATCTTTTTTTTTAAAACATAATTTCAAACTGATCTAATGCTTCATAAAATAAAAAGAACTGTTTTTAGAGTCGATAATAAAAAAATGAATTTAACATTTAACTTGTACTTGAAAAAAGCTAAAATTAATGATTTGAATTTAATTTAATTTGCACTTTTAAGTCAATAAAAGCTTTGTTTATAGAAAAATTTGATTAAAAAAATTGGAATTAAAAACTCTTTTTTTTACTTTTAAACATTCTGAATGTAGATGCATAAAAATTGAATTTTATATTTCTTAATGCTATTTGTTCAATTTTTTCAATTTTTTTTTGAAAATATTTAATTCATTATTTAATGCAATATTTTGATAAAACAGTTTAATAATTTTTCTTCACACCATTTTGAATGCGTTATAAAGGGCCATTTAAAAAGATTTTTTTTCCCTTATTCGCTAGTTGTAAGGCAAAGGTTCATTGCTTTCGATTTGCACTCAAGTTATTCAAAGCACATGTCCAAGCAACCGCAATTTGAAAACAATGCAATAAGTAATAACATATACTGTTGTCTTCAAGTCAAACAAAAGTTGTAATTACAGTAAACCCAATGAATACTCTAAAAGTCAGCACAAATATCAAAAAATGGATTAACAGTTTCATTCAGAACCGAGATTTTATGGTCAAGAGTTGTCTCTCATCTCAAAAGATCATTAACCGTGGGGTAATCCAAGCTAGCTGCTTCTTGTCCACACTTTTACAGGAAATATTATGGAAAAAACTATGTCATTAAAATTTGAGAAGAACAAATCCGCCAAGATCCCTTTCCGGTATCCTTAAAGAGTAAACTAGACCAAAGATTTGAACAAGCAGGATTTAGGCGAGGTTAATATGCATAGACCAGATATTTACACTAAGGACTATCATTGAACAAAGGCTGGAATGGAATAGCCCCGTGTATCTTAACTTCATTGAATTCAAGAAAGCCTTTGATAGCATAGACAGACAAACCTTATGAGCCATATTAAGATCTTATCGCCTGCCACAGAAACTTGAAATAAAACTCTTCTATGAGAAATTCGAGTTGAGAGTGATTCTGGAAAAAAGACAACCTGAGAGCTTTAAAGTGTGTACATAAGTCAGAATAGGTTGCGTTCTCTCTCCGACACTATTTCTAATATTGATCGACTATGTCATGAAGAAAACAACTGGCAGTGCGAGGGGTAAACAATGGGGACTAAAAAAGCAAAGCCTAAAGACTTTGACTTTGCGGAAGATCTGGTGCTAAATTATCAATTTTTTTACGTAATTAAAAAAAAATTAATGCATGCAAGCTGAAAAGAGGCTTTTCAGTGCTTTTATAGACCAAAAAAAAGTGTTCATTTATTTTTGGTTTGAATCTCTATTATTTTAATTTCAATTAGAGGCATAAAGATTTGAAAATTTAAATTTCTAATTATTAAAGAATATTCTCTAAAATAAAAAATAAAAAATAAATTCGTAAAAATCTACCTTACAATTAAAAATGAAATTTTAAAAATAAATTTTTGTTCTTTCTAAGAGACCATTCATTAATACATAATAATTTAGTTTGATTGTTCTTAAAATATGAAAAATATTAATTGCTTCAAGAAATATGAAGGAAACTTTTTTTTTATAACAATCGTTAAATTTTTTACTTCTAAAAAAAAAATTATTTGATTTCAATCGTTTTAAGAGAATTTTACAAAGACATAAATAAATTTGTGGTCCATAAGTTTTTTGCAATCATCTAAAAATAAACAACTTTTTTAATCATTAAATTACTTAATTTCTATTTTTTTTTGACATTAGTAATTATATGACTAAAATCTTGCTAAATAATATGAAAAGAAGATACGGTTTTAATATTTATTTGAATTTCAACTAAATAGAAAGGGTTATATGCCACATGAGAATAAATTTAGGTAAAATTGAAGGTTTAATAAAATATATTAACTTATATTAACTTATAATGTAGAAAATTAATAAACTGTTCATTTAAGAAAGCTTTTCAAGATAAAAAAGTCACCTTGAACTTAAATAGCAGTAATCTTTTTTAGAAATGATTTATCAGATAAAAAGTTTCAAAAAATAAAAAAAAATTATTGATTTTTTAAGGTTTTAGTTTTAAAAAATTATATCTAATCTTTTTTATAAAGAATCATAAACTGGCATTGAAAAATGTATCAGGTGATACAAACAATATTTCACAAAATTTTACAAAAAATCTACTTCGATTGCAAACTATCTTATGTATGAAATTAAACGGAATCTTTTTTACAAAAAATCACTTTTTGTATATACCGGTTAATTTTTAAAACCACTTAAGACTGTTTAACAATAGATTTAATTGGGGTTTTGACAAAGAATGATTTTTTAAACAAATTTGTTCTCATTATTTTTTATTACATTTTTCTAATAAAAAAATGAAAAAACAATACCTGAACAAAATCCTTTTTTAATTTTCGTGAATTTGTTTTTTTTGTAAAATTTAAAAATAACTAGCATAATTAAGTGAATTAGACCTCCTGAAATAATATGTTTGATTTAATGTAAATTTTTAATCTGTATGAAACACGCATGAATTTTTTATAATCTTTAATAAAAAAATATTGAATTTAATACTTTAAAATGTAAAATTAAAGTGTAAAATTATTGTTAAAATGCAAGATAAATATCAAAAAATTCTAATTTTTAAATTTTAAAGGTTATAAAATAAAAAAAAATTTTAAATCAAATTATTGAATTTCTACCATAAAATTTCTTAATAGCCTAAAAATATCTTTCAATTAATTTAGGATATCGAAAAATTATTATGTTCTTTTTTAAATGTTTATCATTTATTGTTTAAATTTAAAATATTTTTATTTGATCTATTCTATATATGATTTTTTTATGAATGTCATAAAAGCCATGTATCAGAATTCGAAATTGTTTATTTTTTATCATAAACAGTTTGTAATAAAATTTCATTTTTTTATACCTTGAACAATTAAAAAAAAAATTTTGTTAATTATACTTTAGTAGTAGTAGTTGTTAAACTGCAGTAATCTTTTGGGTGGCACTTAGTCAAAAGCTTTAGCGAAATCCAAGAAAAAAATATCCAGACAGTTGAGTTTTGAAATAGTTTTGGATCCAAGATCCAATGTTTCCAATAAGTTAGTCACGCAAGATTTTTTATTAATGAATCCATGTTGTTGATTAGCGATTAAATTGTTTTTGTCCAGAAAGGACATAAGCTGAGATTTGACAATTTTCTCCATAATTTTACATGAAATTGAAGTGAGAGATATTGATCTATAATTTGACGAGTCTCTTGTTATACCTTTTTTAAAAAGTGGAGTGACATTAGCTTTTAACCAAGGTTTTGCTGGAAAATTATTTCTAGAGGTTTTGCGATAGTTTGAGCACATTCTTATAGAACACATGGATGAACACCATCATTTCCTACTGATTTATTAGGGTCTAGTTCGGTTAATAATTAGCTATTGATTGTTTACGATCGAGTTTAATCATGGTTTAACCTTTTGTTTAACACTAATGTACGAATAAAGTCTCTTCGGGTTCTTGGTGTCTAGGACTAGATTTTTTCAAAAAATCTGATGGCTTCGCGCGGTTTTACTTCAATCTCTCTTTTAACTTTTTTGTATTCCTGTTCAATCGAGCGAATTTTACCACTAGACGCTTTAAATTTATGCCATAACTTTTTTTTTGTCTTAGACAAATGAAGTAGTTCTGTTGTGACCCAAGGCGCTCTTTTTTGTTTATTTTTGAATTTAATGATTGGTATAAATTTTGCACATGTTTCTTGTATTTGTCGAGAAAAATTTTATAACATTCCTATACACTTTTGTTTTCAAGTAGAACACCCCAATCGAAGTTTAAATGAGCATTGTTGATTTTTTCGTAATCGCTGCGTTGAAACATAAATTTATGACTGGAGAATTCTTTGACTGGATCACTTGATAGCTCATAGTTCCATGACAATGTAACGTGTGTTTGCATTGCACAGCCAAGAAAGGGGTATCAATTAGTGAGGTTATTCGATTTGGAGACTCAGTGATGATATAATGTTAGGGTTAGGTTTAATCAAAAAAATTAATTTCGATACTTAAAAAAAAGTTCTAATTTATTTTTCTTCAAAAATCACCTCAATGGTGCTAGAATAACTTTAAGCATTATATTTTAAGTATATTCTTACTTAAATTCTGAGAATAATCTTAACTGTATTTATTGTCCAGTTGTTACTTCATCATCACTTAAGTGTAATTAAAAAGTCTTAATAATGATTTGGTCTAATTTGTAACCCATCTATTTTTTTACCTAAAAATTTTCGGTATTTTATACCCGCTTATTTAAATTTAAGCGATTAAACTAAAGAATACTGTACTGTCGACTAATCTTAAGGAATCAGTAGAAAAGAGACTATGGACCAGTGACGAAGAAAAAGAATGGGGTTTATTTTAAAAAATTTATTAAAGAAGATGAAAATAATTTGACTGAGAAAAAATTATTAAAAATTTCGTCTCTAAAAAAAACGAACAATTATTAATATTATAATTCAATTATTTTTAAAACTAAAAAATAAAGTTAATTTCTAATTTAAAATAAATAATTAAAACTAACTCTCAAATAAAAAATTAATTTATTTTATTATACTGATCAGAATAAATTTTCAAATCAAATTAATTTTTATTATTGTCAAAAAATGTTACTTCCTTTTCTGATAAGCCAGGATAACAGCATAAATCTTTCTGAAATTAATTTTCTGAAGTTTTAGCAACTTTTTTTATCGAAACTTCTTTGATCAAAGATTATCGAATGATTTCGTACAGCCGAAAGTTAAAATTTTCTTCCCAATTCGTTAGACGTTCTAATTATTATTTTATCAAATTTCTTAATAATTCTTATACTAAAATTTAATATAAACGTTTTAATAGGTAAAAAATAAAATAAAATATGTAACAATTATATAGAATTCAAATAAATTTAGGAAGTCAGTAAACGTCACCACAAATTTAGAAAAAAAAATCACTAATTTAGTAAAAATATTACTATTTCATTAAAAAAAAACTAATTTGGTTTTTTATTCACAAAATCAATAAAACGTATCTAATAAAGCGAAACTCTCACAAATTAATATATTAATTCACTAATTAAATAAAATCTGCACTAAGTTGATAAATATATAACTAAAAAGTACTCAATTAACTTATAATTAATTTTTAAAAATAACAGTACACGAGTAAACTCGAGTTAAAGCCATGGTCGAATTTTGATACAATGATCCTTGAAATGAACCAAATTCGCATTATTAACATCAACAAGGAAAATTGGAAATTAAGTAAATGTCCATGTGCATTATACTTAAAAAAATTTTTTTGTAACCACATATGGTTACATATGGTTGTGCTTATAGATTGAAATTAATGAATTTTGATAAGATAGGTCTGGATATTCCTATAAGCAACAAGCGCAAAATAGGAGCTCCTATCAAAACAAAATCTGCACTCGAATTTCAACCATCTGAGTTAGTCTCAAACAAAGAAATTGGCATTGAATCATTCGAAGACGATGACGAAGAAGATGATGTTGTCAAAACGACGACCAAGAGAGCAATTATGGAGAAAACAAATAAAATCAAAAGCTCAAGCATTCAAAAAAGTTGTGAGAAGTGTAACGCAAAAATGTTAAAAAAAAGAGGTTTTTATTGTCCAAATGGCTGTACAAAAAAAAATTGGTAATTTTTTTTATTTAATTGGTGAATAAAATTAAAATAAAGTTGTGATTTAATTGAATTAGTGTTTTTTCATCTTTTTTGTGATATTTTTTTATTTTTTGTGTTCTTTTTCTGAAATAAATATTAAAAACTGCATAAGTTAATTGTTTATTGATTGTGTTATTTTTTTACTAAATTAGTGAAGATTTTTACTGGATTTGTGGATAGATATTATTTATGCTCATAAATTTAAAATAAAATTCTCATGTCAACAGATAATAACTACAACTTTTATCAATTTTTTATTTTTTAGCAAATTATTCAATTAATTAAAAATCATTATATAACTAATTCTACTATAACCAATTTTTTTTTCCAAATCAATCCATACCAAGATTTTATTATTACTTGTGGTAATCAAAACCAGCAAAGTAAATAACTCGATTAAGATAAGCAAATCAATCACAGTTTTATATAACCATAAGAGATGAATAATAAAAAATGGGGTTCTTTTTAACTAATCTAAAAACTCATCTTTTCAAATATTTTATTTCGTAGCAGTTTTATACAATTATATAAATTATTTTTTAAATTGAAAATTTTTTGAATGTTGACGCAATTTTTTTTTAATTTACTCAATTCTTTTTAAATTTGAAGACTTTTTTTTGAAATCTTTGTTTAGTTTTGTTTTCAATTTAATAAAAGTTAAAATTCTGTAGTTTAATTTTAGACAAAGACTAATTAAAATAAGAAGCAAATAAAGAACATACCGGAAAGACTTGCTTTATTAAGTTTAATCAAAAGCTAAACAAAAATCGGGAAATTTTTAATTGTCATTGTAGTTTTTAGATGTTTAGTTTTACTAAGGTTTCAACAATTTATTTTGTGCTTAAATTTCTAAAAGTACAAAACAACAGAATTTTAGGTCAAAAATAATCCTAAGGGTATTTGTAAAAAATTAGTCTGTGTCTGTTTTTCCTCTTTTTTGTTTTGAAAGCAAAAAATTGCTTTCTAAAAAGATCGTTAAGTACTTTTAGGTAAAAACTTGTTTTTAGTCCGGTTAATAAAATGTTTGTTGTAAAAAAATTAGTTTTAATTTTATCAAAAGATTTTTAAAAAATTCACTGGAAAATTCTTCGAAAACTAATTTTACCAAAATCAGAACAGCTTAATAAATATAGCCTTTGGGAAAATTGGTAATCTGGAGGATAAAATTATTTATGGATTATTTCATAATTACGTTTAAATGAAATCGAATAAATTTATTTAATAAAATTGAATTTAGTTTTAAAATTCTCTGCATACGAAAAGATTAAATATTTAGGGATTAAAGCGAATTTTTAAACATTTAAAAAAATACGTTTTAACCTTATTGATAGATGAACACAATTGCATAATCAAGGTGTTGCCATTGAATACAACAATGCTTAAGCTTTCAATTATTTATTCCAATATTTCGCATTGCTTAAAAAATAAACTTTATTAATACTAATAAAGTTTACCAAAGGATTTCCAATTGTTTTTGTCATAGGAAAATGATAATTAAAAATGATAAGCCCGTAAGTTTTCAATTAAGGACAAGTTTTTGTGATAAACAAAGATTTGCTCAGAGCCGGAAAAAGCCTCAGTTTTCGCTCAAAAGATTAAGCTTAATTTTTTTAAGGATTTAATTATTTTTTTTCCAGTTGCTTACAAGGTATTCACAAAATTAACAAAAAAAACTTGTTCTAATTATTTGAAAATTTTTAAAATGTTTTTGATGCATGCTGAGCTTCTTTCTATGAAGCGTAGGCGATTATTTTCTTAAAACTTCAGGTGAGCTAGCTTAAGAACAATTGAAAAAAAACATTTTCTCAATAAATTTTTGATTTTATTGTGGTATTTTAAGTGTTTTTTGCACAGCAAATAAATATCTCTTTTACCAAGTCATGTTCAGACGCTAAATTTTCAAAAACTTAGCTTAAATATTTTCTTTTTTGGCATGATCAAAATAATCTCAAGCTAAGCTAATTATTTAGAAAGGAAATATTGGTTGATTATTTTTGTCTAGACCATGAAAGTGACCATGAATGAGCGTTTTTAAATTGTCACATACCTCGGCCTTTAATAGTTATTGTGTTACTGAGGAATTTTAATGAATAGAGCTATTTTAGATAAAATAATTTAGAATGGAAAAATCTTGGGATTTAGCTTTATAGAATTTGGTTGTTTTTTTGTCAAAATTTAAAATATAAATGATCTGATAATTTAGAGAGTTTGCTTATAATCAAAAAAATGTATATTTTTAACTGTAATATATCAGGTAAAATGTTAACGAATTAAATTATCCAAATAAGAATTTAATGTAATCATGATTTCATTGTTGAGCTCAGTATAATTATATCAGAATTTTATTACCTTGAATTAGTAATACTTTTTTTGATTACGGTTAAGTCTCAAAAAAAAAAAATTTTTTAAATTATTTTAATGCAATAAAATTTCAAAGCTCGATTTAATTAAAAGAAATAACTTTTAAATGAATCACCCATTAAATTTATAAAAAATATATTAAGTCCAAGAGGGCTAGAAAGTTATAAATTGATTTCTAATGAAAGTTTTACTTTTAATGGTTGTTTTCTTTTAATTAATGAAAAGCATAATTGATATTTTAGTTAAAATACCTTGTAGAATAGTAAAAATTTTGTAATTAGTCCAAGTTTAAAACTAAATTAAGTTTTGAATTTCTTACAATTAAATGTTGGCTTCCTTTTAATTATTTTTCTTTTGATTTTCTTTTTGCAATCACTTATTTTTATTTTTTTCAAGGGTCATTTAATTTTGTAAAGGTGAAGAAAGACAAAAGACGAAATATACGCAGAATTATGCGTCGAATTTCGTACAAATAAATAGGTATATTTATAATACAAGCTGACAAACAAAGCTAGAAATAAATTATAAATTTTTAATATTAAATTTTTGTTGCGATCGTTTTTTTTTAAATTTTATTCCTTTAAGTCAAACAAAATTATAATAATAAATCCTTGCCAAATCTTCAAAATAAAAATAGGGACTAAAAATAAACCCATGTTTTTATGCAATTGGTACTGTTCAATCGATAAATTAAAATAAGAAAAAAAATATACCTTTGTTTTTTCAAAAACTAAAATTTCTTTTAATTTAGTTGTAGATAATTGTGTATAATATGTGGACGCCAACTCACATTTTAGTAACAGGTAATTTTGGTCACTTCAACTTTGTGGCATGGTCAACATTGCTTTTTTTAGTCTGCAAGGCGCGAAACCTACTCGAGAAGGGCAAAGGCGGAAATGATGCTTACTGCATGATCGGTATGGGCAAGGAGAAATTTTTAACTTCAGTTCGCCAAAAAACCATTAGTCCTGTTTGGGACGAACAAGCCGAATTGTAAGCTTTGTTAGTTATTGGTCAATTGTGGTCAATTTTTTTTTGTAAAAAATAAACTTAATTTCAGTATAATTTTATTTTTTTATCTAGTATGTTGACAGAGAGAGCCGATCTTAAAGTAACAGTTTACCACAAATCGTCGATCATCGACGAGTTTGTTGGTCGAGTTGTGATTAGTGTTGCGGATTTATTTAATGAAAATAATAAATCATTTGTTAAGTAATTTTATTTTTTGATTTTAAAAATGTAAAAATGTTTGTAAAAATCTTTAAAATTTACTCTAGGTGGTACAAATTGCAGTCAAAAGAGGAGAATAGCAAGAAAGCGGCGAAGGAGCGCGGCGAAGTCGAAATCCGAGTCGAGTTCATTACCAAGCCTAAAACCGGCTCGGTCATGGACCTGTCCTCGCTGAGCAAGACCAACAAAGAAAAGACCCTTTCACTGAAAAACCTAAAAGACAAATCTCACACTTTCAGACACTCATTCAAAGAGAATTTCAAGCTATTGGGCAAGTCCAAGTCAAAATCAAAAATAAACGAAGACAACCAGGTAGTTGGAAGCCAAGAGAAGAATTTTTTTTATTTATGAATTTTTATTTAGCTTGGGGAGCAGGCCAAACGCATGAATGGTTCAAGATTGGATTTTTTGGATGGGGAAGATATGAACTCATTGAGCTCGTCTTATTCGTCTTTGAATGGAAATCGACTTGGCAATGATAAACAAGTAGGATAAACAAAAATTTAAAATATAATTTATTAAAAAAATTTAAATTAAAAGATACATCGATATAACCAGTCACGTTCATCGTTCATGTCAGGCACATCGAGTAGAAACGATGCTGATTCAATAGACAACTCTACAAATAATGACGAAGAGATGAATGAAGAACTGGATGAGTCTAGCATGTCTTTTAACCGAAACAGTTCGTTCAGGCGCAGCTCACTGAGACGTCCATCCAAAAAGTCAAACAAAATGCCACAAGAAGCCGACAACACAGAGCCCAAAATTAGCATTGCACCTTTAATGCCTTTTTCAAATGATCAACAGCGTCACCATGTCCTAGACTCGATAATACACGAGGAGAATTCAGCACCTTTTTTGTCAGCCTCAAATGCGGAATCTAAGCCAGAACAGCCAAGTTTTGCCAATATTTTCACTTCATCGTTTTCGTCAGGACAAGAAAAAGCCGATTTGGATTCAGTTAAAATTGAGCCTTTGATTATTCAACAGGAGTCCAAGACAGAGCCAAAAATTCCCGAAATTCACTTTTCGCCCGATTTGGCACAATCGGCCACCAATAATTCGGGTGTAACTATTACCAGATCTGAACTAGGTGCTTCGAATGACACAAAAATATCAAAAAAAAATACTGATGATGATGACGATGACGATGATCACATCGATTGGGCCAGCTCGGATGAGGAAGAAATTGTCAAAGAAGTAGAGACTTTCGAAAGAAATCAGGTTAGTATTTGTTGATTATAAAGCTAATTAGTTTTTAATCAAGTTACTTTTGAATTTAGTTTTGTTTTCGGTTTTGTATACTTTACTAACAAGATTATGTTACCTTTTATGCTAAAATTGTTAGATCCTTAACAAAAAAAATCTAAACTTTATAAATTTTGTCCAGGTCGATCACTTTTTTCATTAAAATTAAATTTTTTCTAAATTGAAGATTATCTCAAAGATAAAAGTGCCTTTTGAATCAATTAACAAAAATATTTAGGAAATAAAAATAAATTGTTTTTCAAGATTTATTTAATTTTTTTTTTGAATTTTTGTAATTTCATTCAAAACGTTCAATACAAAAAAGTCGCAATTTTTTTCCAAATTGTCCTAAACTTAAAAAAATTGCAAATAGAAAAAATTATTAATTCAAATAAATACATAATTAATTTGTAGAGTCTTTAAGGACTCAAGACAAAAAGTCTTTAGGGCAAAAAAATTTGTTAAGAACAAGTTTAAAACAAAAATTATATTATTTTTCTTGTTAAATTTAAAGTTTTGAGAAGAAATTACCAAAAGCCCCTTTTGGTTTAAAAAATTTTTCCATAAATTAAAATTTTTGGCATTTACTCTTGAAAAACTAGATTTTTTTAGGTATTGCAAAAATAGTTTTTTTGAACTAAATTTTTTCTTAAATATTTTTGAAGAATATTCTCTAAAAAAATAAACATTTTATTAGACAAAGACAAAATTAAAAAAAATCTAACGATATTTGCAAAGGAGGTAACTATGTCTCTTTATTTATTAACTCATTCGTTCCTACTAACAATATTTGTGTTTGGTAAAATGATTCCAAAATTATTTAAAAATAACTATTTAATTTAAAAATAAAATTCCAGTTTTTATTGAAAGTTCATAATTAATTGAAATAAAAAAAATATAATCAAGCAGAGTAATTCTGTTTAGAAAAAAAATTTGATAGAATTTTAGTCGATTTTTAATCTTACAGAACAATATAATAAAATTTTATATGGCTTTCTTTTAAAAGGGCGATTGCCAATAAAGAAAATATTTTTCTAGGAATTAAATTCACCAATACTTAAAGCAAATATATTTTATATACCGAGCAACTTTTTCTCTTTTTAATTTTGTAAATTAATTTAATTTTAAAAATCAATTTCGTAATAAAAAATTTCAAAATTTTTAAAACAATAAAAAACCGGCTTTTAGTAAATATATTGATTTTTGAAGATTTAATAAATAAAAATGATTTAAAATTGCTTATATTATAGAATGCTCTTTGACTGGAAATAATAATAGATATATGATATAAAAAATAATATTTGTCAATTTTTTGGTTATCTATTTAGAGCGATTCTGCTACTTTTAATTTAAATCTAATTTTATTTTATTTTGATGGGGAAATAGTTTATTAACCCTAACTACTTTATTACACGAGCTACTTTGGCAACAGGGATAGGGTTATTTGTTAAATTTTTTGTTTCATATATTTAAATTTTAACTTAAAGATTTCAATTTAAATTAAACCGTAGAGTCTGGTATGTATGGAATATTTTTAGTTTCAAATAAACAGATTTAACTCATTTTTAAAAAAAGAAAACCCATCTTTTCAAATTTCTTAATCAGTTAATTTACAATAAATCTGTTAAATAAAACAAATTTATGAGTTTTTGCTCAAAATCATTTTGATAATAAATTTTCGCTTTCAAATCGATTTAAAAGATGTTTTTTTATGTTCCAATGTGATACAAAATAATCACGATTAATCAACAAAGTTAAATTTAAATCTTATGTCTCAACAAACAAAATGGATTGAGATAAAATCAAAAATTGAAAAAAACTATCTTGAAAGGAAGTAAACAATTTTTCTTAAAGCTTTTTTCTCAAAATATTTTAATATTTTTATTTTGTTGTTATTCAATAAATTATTTTTAAATAGCCATTATATATTTTTATACATATATATATTGATATTGGGTTAGGATTTAATTATTTAATATTTCTGTAAAAATTAGTAAATTTGTAATGAAAAAATAGGAGGCAAAAAAAACTGAAATAAATATAAATTATTTTAATTGATTTATGTGACTTAAAATAATAGTTAAAATTTTCTTTATTGTTCCAGTTGATTTAATTCTTTAAACACTTCATTTTTATAAATTTTTAAAGCTCTTTATAGAAAATTTTTAGTTGAAAAAATGTTTTTTTGTTAATTTGATATAAAAAAGCATTTTTTTTTAATCTCATTAAATCAATATTAAGGAAAAAATACGGCTTCTTAATGCAGGCACTCATTTTGGTAGGTGGCAATGTTTTCTCGCAAATAAAATTTTTAAATTTTTCATTGCTTTTTTTAATTATTGCAAAATTAAATTACATAATTTTTTAAATATTTAAATGAGATAATATAATTTTTGTCATATGTAATTTTTTTTATAAATTTGGGAATTAAGCGCCAAAATTGAGTTTTAATAAGCGATAATTAAATTTTAATTTCATCAATATAATTCAAAATTGACTTTAAACTTTAGAAATAAGAAAAAATTTGTAAACTCCAATGAATCATTTTACCATGGAACCTAACAAAAAAAAAGCTAAAATCACATGAAACAATTAAAATTCACAAGTATCAAAACTCTTAAACAAAGTAGAAACAAACAATCTAACATTTTTTTAATAGATAACTTTTTAATAACTCTTTAAAATTTATAAAAAATCAAGAACCTGATTTAGCATCTTAGGTTTCAAAGAAAACTAGTGTGATTACGTCCCTGAATCAATGATAAATGATAAAAAATTTTCATTCTTACACTCTCACATGACTCTTGCTTTAAATTATCTCCTTTGCCAAAGATATTTTTTTCAATTAACTGAAAATAAAACTAAATTGCCTAAAAATTCGCCCAGTGTTTTCATGGGCCAAATTTAAAATTTGCATCCTGGCATTGTTTTTATCTGTAAATTAGCTTTAATTGTAAATTCGATTGCTCTAATAAAATTTTTCTCTCTAATTTGAACATAAAAGAATTTAAAAATATTAGACAATCTTGTTCAAAAACAAGAGCCCGAACTTGCTGAACAAACAAACAAAAATATAAAAACAAACCAAGAGTTGGATAGCAATATTCCTCCGACGTCAACCTTCTCCATAGACATAGACCCCTTTTCCTCATCGTCCTCATCGCTGTCCCTATCCTTCACCAAATCAAACCAAGTCGACCCTTTTTTTGACAGTCCGACAAGTGTGCAACTATTCGACCCGTTCTCCGATCCAAAAATGACCGACCAAAAACCAGAGGACACATTTTCCGATGCCATTGTGGACAACGAGACCAATTTCGAGAATAACTTCGAGCCCCAAATCGAACCGATACCCGAACAGCCTGAACCAGCCCAAACAAATGAATCAAACGACACAGATTCGGTAGTCGAAATCAAAAGCGACTTGTCCGAATCTTCCGATTCGTATTCAATACAGCCCAAAGCAAAAGAAGAAGCGGAAAAAAAAGAAGAAACTGATAACGAAAAAGACCTGGACGAGGACATGGACTCGGCGTTTCAAACTTTTGCCGAGTCGGACTTCCGCACCGAAATTAGCAGTGACATGCCGGACATGGCAAATGATTTAGCTGAAGCAGGTCGTCAACTAGAAGAGATGGTCGAAGAAGAAAATAAAGAGTTGGATGAACCGGACGAGGTTCATTCTCAACAAGTAGAGTCTAATTTAGTGAAGAGTGAGCTTGTCTCGGAAGATACCGAGGCCAGCAATTTAGCTAGAAATAGGGTAAATTATCTTTATTCTTTAAATCGGATTTACAATAAAAGTGTGGTATTATAAAATCGGGTTCTTGATTAGTTTTAGTTTAAATAATTAGCAATAATTTGGAATTGAATAAAAATTAGGATTTTTTTTAATTTATTTTGGTTAGATTACCAGACAGAGTGAAAGAAGAAGAGTTGTCCCGGGCCAAGATTTGACGTCCGATCTAAATCTGAATTTAGAACGCGAAAATAGCACTAACAATTCGTTTGTGTCCTATTCTAATGTGACTAAGTCGAATCGTTCAAGCATGAAGTTTGATTTTAATGATAAAAGAGCCTCTAATACAAACGATGAAGAGATTAAAACCCCTGACTTTGATCAAAATTACATATTTCAAGTAAATTTTGATATAACCATTTTGTGAAGTTATTTGCTTTTGTGTTAATCACGCGAAAATCTACCTTCTTGGCCACACTTATTGTCTTGGAAAAAAAGCGAGGATAAAGTTTAAAATTTGAATTATTTTTGAAGGATGAGCAAAACATGAAGCCTGAAGAAGAGTTGTCTCTGACTGTGAATGGACGCGGTCTGCCCGATTTAATTAACCAGAAAGAGCCAAGCGATAAAGCTAAAAAGTATTTGGAGGGTCTGGATGGAGTTAAGTTGGACGAAATTACTGTGCCTGATGGCCTCAAAAAGCAATTAGAATACTTTGATCGAGATGTAAAAAAATTTTTTCTTTTAAATTGAAAAATTTTATTTTTTTTTGTCTAGGAATTGTTGCAATTGATTGCGTACCAAAAACGACACCTGGATCTCAAAGAATCTCGAATCAAGGATCTTGAAATTTATATCGATAATTTAGTTGTCAAAATAATGGAAAATGATCCGGTAATTTTGATGAATGATACCTGTCCGCCAATGAAGAACAAGAATTACGCTTGAAATGTTTTATTGAACGGAGTGAAAGAGTGTTTTTAACAATAATTTTTTTATAAATAGTCCATAGGTTTATTTTTTTAAATCAAAAGTTACTTTAAAAATTGGTTAATTTGAACTATGATTTTTTGGATTTTTACTTTAGTGCTAAACTTTAGCTTTTAACATTCCGTTTTGAAGAATGAGTAAAAAATTTGGTTGTATACCTTACTAATTGAATATTTTTTTACCTATTTTCGAGTTTACCATTTTATCAGAATTTTTAATTTCCTTAAAATAAATTTTAATAAAATTTTTAATTTAAATTTTAGAAATTTTGAACAAATTAAATTGAGCAAATCTATTCTACCGTCCATGGTCTAGGCACAAGTATTATGCAATTCTGTACTCGTATTTATTTTCAAATTCTAAAAAGATACCCTCTAAGTTCATCATTGTTTTATTTTTTTGAAGACCCTCAGAAAAAATTTTCAAGCTAGAATATTTAGTTTAAATAAATCGTTATAGTCGAAAAATTTACAATTATTTATTTTGCAAATATTAAATTTTTGTTTCAAAAGCTAACATAAAATGGATTATAACATTATTAATTTTAAGCTTATTGTGATGCATGTTATAGTTATCTTTACGTAAAAATGCTTAAAATCTAAAAACAATAATAAAAGTTTCATGTTTTGTTCATCCTTCAAAGATAAATTTCAGATCAATTGCTTTGATTTTAAGAGAACTTGGGGTACTTCCCTAGAATATATTTTTAATAATATAATAAAAACAAAAATAAATTTTTTCTTAAATTTATTTGATATTCAATTTAAAAATCCTTATTATTTAAATCATACAATAATTGGGAATAAGATAGGAAAACAGAGCTTTATAATTGCGAGTAACGAGGCATTAAATCTTACATTTCTTAATCTAATGAAAATTTAAATATTCCCACAATGCATCAAAATAGTTTATTAGCTTTCGAGGATAACTTCTTTAAGTTTTTTTAATTTCCAGATATTTTAAATTAATTAATAAGCTTTAAAATGATAGTCAATGTATTTTTCTCGTATTGTGTATTTTATATAAATCCAAAGCAACAATTTTTGGACAAAATCTAATTCCAATCTTAAAATACTGTACAAAAAATCTTATTCTCAGCCGTCCCTTTTATTATTTTAAATTTTTAACAACAAAAATCAAAAAATTCCCTTAAATAACAAGTGGCCTAGCACCCATGGCTCGTTCCTTTCGATTATGTTTCAATTGAATTTTTATTACTTTAATAGATTTTTTGTGAAAATTTTGATAGCTTTTATATGTAATCATTGAATTGTGTTATTTTATTTTAGTTTTGTCTTTCAATTTTTTCAAAAATTGAACAGTAATGCAAATTGTTAGTAATGAAATTGAATTCAATTTTTATTTGAATACAAAAAATAAATTAAAGCTAAATTCAAATAATATATTTTATTCATTCTCCAATTTGGTATGCAAATTTTTAATTAATTTGAATTTTTTGTTCAAATTTAAATTATATTTAAATTTGGAAATATTCATTCATTGAAATTTTTCTTTTTTAATATCATTGAAAAATCAATGAACCTTTTACAATTTAGTAAATTATTTTTAAAAATAATCAATACACATGTCATTGGAAATTGCTTATTTTGGTTTTAATTTTTTAAGTTCAATACTAAAAAGGTAGAAAAAGCGACAAAATCAGTTAAAAGATCATTTATCAAACAGAATTCGAAGTAATGAAAATTCGGGCATTTAAAAAATCAATTAAAAATTTAATTTACCCGAGTTTGCTGAATACACTGAATAAATTAATTTTCATTCTAACTTGAACATACCGTAGGGATAAAAATTAAGCTTAAGAAATTATTTTTAATTATTTTTTTAATAAGTAAACGAAACTCTTAATTCTTAATGCGGCACTAAAATTTGAAACTTATTATTATAAAATTAAAAAATGTCCTAAATTAAGTGTAAAACAATTCTGTTAAAATGTAATTTAAATTAGTAACAAAAAAAATTAAATTTGCATTTTTTCTTGGTCGTCGTGGTATTCGGTTAATAATATACTGTGCTGATGTAATTTGAAACTCTTGGGATAACGATGATACTCCACATGACACAGGTGATTGTCCTGATGATAAATAAATTGAGGATGATTGCAATGATGACGATAATTCAGTTGTTGGTGCTGATAAATCGTTGGCCGAGCAAAATATATTTAAGTCATCGCGATCAAAAATATTTATCCTTTTTTTTTCTTTTTCTTTTTTTTTTATTTTATCTTATTTAACTTTATTTTTAATTTTTTTATATATTTTTATTCTGAAGGAACATTAGCTCGGTACAGATTAGCAAATAAATAAAAATAAAATATATTGTTTTCATTTGCTTCAAATAATATAAGCCATCATTTTCATAAAAAATGCAAGAATTTAATGTTTTTTATTTTTACTAATTTAAATAACATTCTAACCGATTCTTTTTAGACTTAATTTTAGACATTTTTTTTTTCATAATAATAAATTTCAAATTTTAGTGCCGCATTTAAAAATTAGGAGCTTTGTTTATTAATAAAAATAAATAATAAAAAATATTTTTCAAATAGTTTCTTAAACTTAGTTTTTATCCCTGTTCTTAAATCTGAATTCCAATTTTAAGTTTTTTTTTGGTATAAACTAAAAAAAACTGCATTTAATTTTAGTATTTTTAATTCTAACCATTACTTGATTTCGATTTTCATTCTTTAAATTGGCATTATAACCAAAATTTCTGATTTATGAAAATCAAATATAAATTAAACTTTGAACTCTATTAAAATCTTTAAAAAAAATATTTTTACTCCTTTAGATCAATTTTTTCCAGGTACAATTGTTGAAAATAAAGTAAAGATAAACTTAAAGAAATGGTCGACCTTGTAAAAAGTTTAAAAAAATTACATTCGCTCAGAATGAAATTAAAAAATATTAAGATGTATTTAAAAATTTCGTGACAGTTTATTGACAATAAAAAATATCTAGAATTAAATTTTGTCAAATAGCTTAAGAATAATCACAATTCAGTGCACTTAATATTCCATTTTAATTATATTAAATTAATTTCTCTCTTTTTAGAAATTGACTTTTTTATTAATCAAGGATAAGGAACTCTGAGTTCACTTGAAAGACTTAAGTCAAGTGGTAATTTAATGTAGGAAAAAAGATTATTTTGAAAGACAATTAAAAGTTTAATAAATTAAAATGTAACTAAAAAATAAAAAATACAACTTTGAACTGCTGATTAAAACAATTAAAAAATATGATTTCAATTTTCGGGTGAACTTTATTTCACGTAAATTGATTAATTGATCTAAAATTTGACAAATAATTTTTAATGAGTCAAAAATTTTTTGGATAAGAAAAAAATATAGTCGGTAGTTTACCTGTGTTTCTTAAAGCCTAAATGCTACTGTATTAGTAAAGAATTATGTCCTAAAAAGGTAAAGCGTTCCAGCAGTTTTTCAAGAAAACTTTTCTTACTATTGGCGTATAATTAGAAGATCCTGTGTTTGGGAAGAATTTTTTGGTTGCATTTGCTGTTTTCCAAGCTTCGGAAATCCTACTGTGTCCAGGGCTAAAGCCAAAAAGATGAATTGTTTTTTTTAATAGAGAGGAATTTAATGGTAAATTTGATCAGACCAGATTTTTTTGATATAAAATTTAAGAATTGGACTACAGGGAAGTTTTCAGCGGTTTAATCCCTCTTTTTAGTCTTCAGACCTATTATTATTAAATTTTTGACTAAATTAAGCGAGAATGTTTTTTGGTTTAAAAATTTTAAAATGCGCTTCCCAATGGTGTTTGGAACCTGTTAAGGCTTCGGAAGTTTTTTTTTTTAAAGTTGTTTATTTCTTCAGCAAAAAATGCGTGATTTGCTCTCGATTTAAGAAATTTAATGAAAAGTTAATTTGTTCTCACATCAATTTTTTCTATGTTAAGCTTTTTGTGGATTGTGTCGATACTCGTTTTAGGTGGAAAAAATGTAATAATTCGTAGGATTTTTTTCGGCAAATTTGCAGATCTTTTTTAATTTTTTGAGTGCCAGATTTTAGAATAACGAAGCAGTAATCAAATAAGGATTTTATCAGATATTTTTAAAACGTTTTGTTAATAGAAATCGAGTTACTCCATTTAGAACCGTTTATTTTTCTCAAAATGTTAATTTTGGAAGGCGCTTTTTTAATCAATCTCCTTAAAATTATCTGTAAATTTTAGTTTCGGGTCAAGTGTGATAACAAGGAATTTAGGTTTTGGCTTTAAGGGGATAGGTTCATATTCGATATAAAAATCCATCGAGTATTTTCTCTGATAATTGCTTCCAAGCCCAGCTATAGTAAATACAGAGTAACATGTATTCGGTTTTTTAATTTTAAAGCCCCACTTTATTCAAAAGGAGACTAGATTGTCTAATGCTATTTAAGGATTTTTTCAATCTCGTTTTAGGATTTGCTTGTGTACCAAATACAAAAATCGTCAGCAAAAAGTGCAACTTGTACATCTGGCGGAAGACTTTTTACTATGTCACTAAAATAAAATATGAAAATTGTAGGTGAAAGAACACCCTTGTGGAACACCGGCCCTGTTTCGATTGAGTTTCGACAATGAGCCATTTTGAAAAACTTTATAAATTCGATTTTCTAAAAAATTTCTTTATCCAATTTAAAAAAATTTTTTTCATATCCAAAGATTGGATTTTTTTCACTATTCCCGTGTCAGATGTCTTATCAAACGCTTTCTCTAGATAAAAAATACTGCACCAGTCATTTGCTTAGTATTGAATCCATTTACGATCGATTGGTAAATTCTTATAATGTGGTCTTAAGTAATTCTCTTCTGCCGGAAGTCTGGTTGACATTCTGGGAACATTTTATCACTTTCAGTCAATAGCTGGACTTAAGGATTAATGATTTTATCGAGCCATTTAACAATACAATTTTGAATGAATTTTATGGTAAATTTGATCAGATTCTGATGCTGCATCATTACTTAGTACCTTTAAAAAGTTTGACTTAAGAAAATTTCCTTATCATTTTCAGTGTTTATCAAATTAATGTTAAAGATAAATATTGTAGATGTTCTAATAAAGGATATTCATTACTTCTTTTTCTAATAATTGCTTTTTTACCTGAAAATAGACTTACCCTTTGTTTTCTATCTTTTTCATTTATTTTTTTTTTAATAATAACTTTTCTTTGCAAAGTGATCGGGATTGGGAGATGAAAAGAATCAATTACATCACATTGAATTTTTTAAAGAAAAATAAAAGTTAATTCCTTGGCAACTCTAATCAATTAGAGATAAAAGTTTAAAAGATAAAAGAGTTCTGACAAATAAAAAAATTAGTTTGTGAAAATTAAAACATTTTTAAGTTAAATGGATGCAGAAGCTTACTCCAACTTAAATAAATTACATAATAATTATTTAAGCACCTAAAAATGTACTTATAATCTTTTTAAGTAGATCACCGCTGTAGAGATTTTTTCAAATTCTTTTTTTTTTTAACGTTTACCTTAAGGCATCTTAAAGAATTGGAATAAAATTGTTACTCAACTAAATATAAATCATTAAAATTAACCAAATCGAGTAGAAATAATCAGAAATACCATCTTGCATTGGATCATGTTCCAGTCAAAACTAACTAGGTATTATAATGCACAATTGCACAATTGAATGAAGCACTGCACAATTTTGCGCAGAGCAAATATTTGATTTATCTGATCTAGTAAGTTTTCAAACTAGTTAAGAATTTTTTTTTTTAATTTTAATAGAATTAATATTTATTTCATAAAACTTTTTTTTATATTGATCTTTCAAATTTTTCCTATCTTAACTTTTCCTGTTTTAATCGTTTAAATTAAAAGATTCAGTTTTTTTATTTAAATTAATGATTGCTTATCATTTTTTTAAAAGCATGGTCACTTGATTTCGATTTTTTAAATACAAATAAATGTTGATTTTTTATTTATTAATAAGAACCAGAATTGCTTTTTAGGAAAAAAAAATTTTTGAATAATTTTTAAATAAATGACATCTCTTTTATCTCCTAGTTTAATTTGAATGATTCTAATCGCCCAAGTAAAAAAAAAAATTTTTATTTAAATTTTTATTGATTGTATCTTGATAAACTTTCATGAAAAGAATTTATAAAAATCCATAGGTATAAAATTTTGATAGTTGATTCTTAAATATTTCCAAAGGAATATGAATTTTAGACAAGAACATCTACTGAAATTCAAATAATACTTTTGATTCTAATTTGTATGATTATAGCAAAGATTTGAATCAGATTTTTAAACAAAAGTTTTTCCAATCATGCATAAAAAATTATGATTCTTTAATAGGAAACTTTTTTAAGAGTTATAGGTTTAGAAATAAGCAAAGTGATCGGTGGGAGTTAGGTGTCACGAAAATTGTCGAAAATTTCATTTAAATATAAATAAAAACTTTATTTTTAAGTAAAATAAATAAAAAAATATTTATAATAGCTTATTTCATTTTTTTTACCAGCCATGACTAGCAATGATTGAAAAATAAAAGTAATAGAATCGTTAATTATTAATTTTTAGAAATCTAGAAATTTCTTAACACAAAAAGTAAAAACATAGTTTTGCATTACATTATTTTTAGTATTATCATTTTATTTAAAATAAGCTTTGGATTTTTTTTTACTAATTCTGCCTTTTATGATTTTCAGATCGATAATGAAAAAAATAGAACAATTTGGCTTATTTTTTCCTTCATTGCACCAGCACATGAAACTTTATCAACAATAGTGAATGATAAGCAATTAGTTCCATTAAAAAATTCAGATTCGTTGCTAAAAGCTAAGTACATATTTCAATAAGAAATATAAAAATTATTTCTTAAACTTTTTATTTTAATTATGCTGTAATTATAGAAAAAATTGAAGGAAAGTGATTCTCGAAAATTTCTTTTAAAATCCTAATTGTAGATTTAAATAAGTCAAAATTAAATACTTTAAATTTTCATTAATTTTTGGAAGTTCTTTAGAATATATTTTAGGATTTTAAGAATCAGGGTTATTGTAAGTTCAATCATTTGTAAGTTTAATTTCTCAAATATTAAAAGTAAACATATACAGTTTTCTTTAAATAAAAATTTTCAATAAAAGTCAATATTTAATCGAAAATAGGAAATATGCTTTAAAAATATGAAAATGATTTTTATTTTGGTCTTTTTTGAAAAAAATTCGATTATTAATACAGCAATTGGCAAAAATTTTATATCAATTAGAAATATTTTTTTATATTAATTTGAGAATTAGTTCAAGCAGAAGAGGCCATGGACATCACTTTTTAATTTTCATCCATTCAAGGTTTCAAACTGCTTTATTTTTTATTTAAAAAATAATTTTGGAGTAAGAATCCGGGACAGTTTCGAGCGGCAAAGAGCCCTCTTTTCAGACCTCATGGTTGAAAATTTTTAATTAAATTTAAATAAATATAAGCAAATAAAATTAATATAAATTCAAAGTTTCTAAAAAATAAAAATTTGAATGAATAGATTATTTTTTTAAAATAAAAAAATTGTTAGTTATTTTTAAATAGTTGAATTCTTAAATTTCGTTCGCTATCAGTTGGTGTTTCGATCTTGATTTCAAAATTTTTAAAAATAAAGAATTCGCTCTATCGTTGATTTTTTAGATTTTTAAACTTTCATGAATCGTTTTTAGCGGGAAAAATTTGACAATTCTAGGGATTTTATTTTGAAAAATTTGTAAGTCACATTTAATTTTCTGAGTAACGGGGTTTAAAATAATAAAAAATAGTCAAAAACGGATGTAATCAAAGATTTTTAAAATTTTTAGTTTAATGATAACGAGCTAATCCTTTTGAACCCTTTGATTTTTCTTAGAATATTTATTTTTCTTAACGATTCCGTTTAGATGAGCTGTCTTTTCAATTTTGGGTCTATTTTGAAACTGTTTATGCTACACGCGTTTATGGCATCTTCTGTAAATTCCCACTCTAGGGAATTTTTCATAATATTTCTTTTGGGAAAAATCCAAATAAAGACTTTTAATCACTTGATTTTTTTGTCGCAGAACTCTTTTTTATTTACTAGTTTACTAGAATTAAATAAAATCAATCGTTATGTTATCAGAAATTAAAATTCACAAAATCACTGGGAAAATAATTAATTCCAGATAGAAGAACTTTTAAATAAATTAAATAGGAATTCAAAATTTTGTTAAAAAAAATTCTCAATAGATAAAAAAAAATGACTGAGATAGGGTTTTAAATAGCTAGCTCGGCAGATAATTAATTGGCTTCTGATGAAGCGTTTAGGAGATCAGTCTAATGCTTCAATATTTAAAGACTAGTAAAAAATCACATTGAACGTAAATATTGATTATAAAACTTCGATAAATTATGCTTTTTATTTACAAATAATGATAGAAAATCAATTTCATGTTTTTTTATTTTTTTTGGAAACATTTTGTTATTTTTTTGCTTAAAATTTCCTAAACATTTTTTAAATGAAGTTGAATTATAGCTAAATTTTATTATTTAAAAGACTGTGTGTTTCTTTTCCGAATTCTAGAATCATTATTAGGTCGAAAGTACAGTTTTTTACTCTAAATCTCATTATTGCGTTTTTTTAAATTTTTAAAATTAAACTTTAAAGAAAATTTTCTATTGATTTTTTCTTTGAACTTCTTTTAATAATAAACAAACCTGAAACTATAAGTATTCAAAGCAAATCAAAGATATTTTGTTAAAGGCTTTTAATTCAAGTTTTATAAAATAAAGCTTGTTGTAAATCGATAAAAATATACTTATTGATTTGAAATCTTTGAGACGCATCAACTCGCGATTTGAAACATTTTAATTTTATTTATCTTTGATTTAGAGATATTAGATGAAAGGTTTTAAATTTCAAAAATTACATAAAAAAGCTTCACTTTTAATAAAAGAATTTTTAAATTTTTTTTGCATAAAAATTTTGTAAAAAAATCAATTTTATTTGGATTAAAGCCTTATTTTTTTTTCCATGTTCACCTTGTGCAAATAATTCAGGATTTTATTTTGAATTTTTATACTGAATTTTTTTTTATAGTGTGGAATTTAAAAACTATAAACTTTTCAAATATTCACGTACATTTAAAGGTTAATTTAACAGTTTGAATGAACTATTTAATTACATTATTATTATTATATGCAGGTTTTTATTCAACTTCTCGGTGATTAGAAAGCCAAATAAATTCTAAAATTTATTTATATTCACTCAAAAGCTAAGCGGATCTCAGCTAAAATTAAATTTATTATTCTCTTTTTTCCATCGTACGAGAGTATTTTTTAGCCTTGATTATCTTTTGATTTTTTTTTCATAATATGCTAATAGTTCTCTGCAACAATTGCGGTATTTATGTAGATACAAACGAAAAGCTTAGCTCTCGAATTTATAAGCTAATGCAAATATTTGATTTAATCAGGAAAAAATCTTTATAAAGTTCGAATGATTTTTCAAGTAGGGTTAAATTTGGTCGCTGATCATTTCAAAGAGGTGAGATAATTTTTTTTTTAAAGTAAGCATGTGTTCATAATAATTCTTCCTACTGAAATCAGAAAATTTTCTATCGATTAAATGAAGTTTTCAACAAATGAATTCATTTAAGAGCTAAATGATCCATACGATCTCAAAATAACATTTTCCAAATGCGCAGTATCTCAAAAAATTTCTGAAGAATCTGTTTTCCGGATTTAAATGTATTTCAAATCATTAATATCTCACTGACAGATCGATGAGTAAATGGATTAATTATGTCCTAGATCCTAATTTAATTATTGATATTATATTTTAGCGAAATTAGAAAATTTTGAACAATCTAAATATTTGTAAAGCTGAAATCATAAAAAGAAAAGGCTTCGGTTTTGTCATCAAATTTATAAAATATTGTTTTTTACTTATTTAAACTATTTAGAATTTCTGCTCTTTCATTTATTTATTTTTTTGGTAATTTACCAGAGTTTTATACAAGTCACAAGTCGTTAAGCAACACAAAATCAAGACTCGACTTGAAAAAAATTCAAAGTTGTTCTCAATCTTTTCTAAATAATCAATATTTAAAATTAAACTTTAAATTAAATATATGTTGTTTCTTTAACGTAAGATAAAACGTTTTTGAAAAAAAGAAAAAAGTTCTGTCAGGTATTTTTTAAGCCAAATCACGACTTTGACATCATAAAACTCTGAGGCTCATATAAAATCAAATTTAGCATGATAATTATTTTTGTTCAAATGAGTTAAATCAAAGCCGAAAATGTTCTTATAATTAATATAAAATATTTTTAAGGCAGTACACATTGTAATTAATTTGATAAGAAAAAATTCAAAATAATAATTTAAAAATCTCGGCATAATTACAAATTTATCTGCTAAAATAGAGTTTAACCAAGATCCTACTATGCAAGCAGAAGTTAATAAAAGGAACAAAATAAATTTATTTAAGAAATAATTCCAAAAAATATTTTTCAAACAATTAATTTTTATGATAATTTTTCAGAAATTTATCTTTTAAAAGGGGGATTGTTGGTTGCTCATCAATCACGACTTTGTTAATTAGGATCATCATTTTTAATTATTTTAAGTATTTTTAGAATTTATGCAAAGAAAAATTTACTCAGAGATTCAAAGATTAGATTTTAGAAAATTTAAAAATCAATCATAATTTTTAAAATTATGTAAAAAAATTCCTATGTAATTTTATCGAATTAAGATGAATAAAAGTGGAAAAAATCCTTTGACGCATTATTATATAGAAAGAAAATCTGATATATTTTTGATTATAAACATAAAAATAAAAACAAACATGATTTTTTTTGAATGATTGAGCTTTACAGTTTTCTCACAGCTAAGAAAAAAACCTATTTTTAATTTTTTCTAATTGGAATAAAATATTTTGTGCTAAAAAAAAAATTAATGCTTCACTTATTTTCTATGTGTCAAAAGATGCCAGCCAAAATAAATGTTTAACTTTGCTAAGAAAAAAAAGATTTAGGTTTTTCTATGTTTAATCATGATCGATCAGCCTTGAACGTGATAATTTTGGTTTTTTTAGAATATTTTTTTTCTGAATAGATAATTTAAACATTTGTTTCCAAAATTTAGGTCAGAAATAAATACTGACTAATATTGATTAAAAAATATTCAAATATGCTTCATTTTGTTCAAAATCAATTTATAAATTTTCGAAGAGATTTATTGAAAATAACATAAAGCAAATTTTAATAAATAAAGGAAATAATATTTTTTATTTAGTTGAGAAAATCATTTGTTCGAAGTACTCAAAAATAAGGTTTCTGTCAAAAAATTAAGAGGCAAATTTTTTTAATTTGGCATCAAACTATATACTTTAAAAACTAGAAATGATTCCAACCTAGTTTGATAAGATTCAATCAAAAATTTTTCATAAAATTCAAATTTAATTTTGAAGCATGCATAAAATTTTACGTTTGCTAATAAAATTACTAAAATTCAAGTAATAATTATATGGTGCTAGTATTACACTTGAATATAGTTTAAATTTATATTAAAATATTTAATTAGATCCTAAAGTTTTTTAAGATATTTTAAATAAGGTAAAAAATACATAATTAGCGAAAGCTTAAATTTAACTTCTATTTGTTTGTTACGAAAATGTAAAAGCAATTTAAAGAGTAAATCTATTAGTACGATAATAATTTAGTTTGCTTATTTGAAAATTAATTTTATATATGAACTAGTAATCGAATTTTATTTTTTTTAGATTGCAGCTAATTATCGTGAATTATCAAAATAAAGTAAAAGTTCAAAATTCATTATCAAAAAATTAGAACATCCAAAGTTTAAATTTACAACACTTATTTATAAATTCCTAGTACTAAACTAATAATTTAAGATGTGATAAATTTTCAAGCAACTTTAATTTGTTTCTAAGAATAATAAATAAAAATGTATTATTGAAGATTTTTAAAATAATTTCTATCTTTTATTTTATTAAAATATCTGAAACATTTTTTGGAAACAGCATCACATTTTCTTATTTCCATCATTTTGCAATGTTTCTTGAGTGCAGCATAAAACTAATGCAAAAAAGTGTTTTTGTCCTTTCGTGTAAAATCGCTTTCATGGATATTGGAATTATCAATTTCGAATTTATCATAAAAATATAAACGTAAGTAAAAAATTGATTATTTACAAATTGGCTCGGCTCGGCAAAATTTATTTTTTGTGTTTTTAATAATAAAAACAATTATTTAACCTATTTAATTGTTGTGAATAGAAAAATCACAATTTGTTCCTTTTTATTTATTTGTACATCTTCAAAGATAAAAAATAAAAAAAAAAATCTTCAAACATTCTGTTTGAAAATTAATTTAAATGCCTTTTCACTTTTTTGCATCTTTAAGTTACATTTTCCTAAAAAATTCAGTGAAAAAAGTTAGGAAAAAAATTTATTTCACAATTAGTAGATGGTCTTTTAATCAATTTTTTAATACTCTAAAAGAGGGGTATTGGTAAAGGCTATGAATGAGGTCCCAAAAATCTAATTATGCAGTATATTTTTGGAGTTATCGGGGGCGTAGAATTAACACAAATTTAAGCACTTGCAAAAGTCTATTTGCACTTATATGTAAAAATATACTCTTATTATACGCCCTCTAAAACTAAAACCAAAATAATAAAGTTCACCTATTTGACATACTTTTGCAAAGAGTAGAATATATTGTATAGTTGAAAAAAACTTAATTAAGAACCTTTTTTCGTAGTCATAATGACAAATTTAAAAATTTGTTTAACTAAGCAAACTCGGTCATTTTTTCAATGTGAATACTCGTGTGGTTTTTATTGCTATTGATTAAGTAGCTAAACGAGTAATCTACTAAATGCAAATATCTTTTTTATGAATTTATTTCTAAATGTTTAATGAATTTTATTTTAAGATATCAAATTTCTGAATCAATAAATAAATGTTTATTTAGATTAAAAAAATCAAAAAAAATTTTTCTTAATAGATCTTAGAGTAAAAATGAGATTTGGAGTGATCAAAATCGATTTTTGAAAATTTGAAATAAAAATTTTGAGCTAGATGAAAATCGTGATATTGAACGCAGATACCAAGTGTCAAATCATGTGGCAAGATATGTCATCTTCTATATACTTAAGAATTCTAAAATTCAAATTACGAGTTTCTAATAGATCTCTCTTTCAATTGAATGCAAACATTTTCTTTTGAGAATTTTTTTTTCGAAAATTTAATTAGCTATTGGTATTCTGGGTATAAAGATATCATTTGTCTAATTTATGTAAGTTTGGTTATTGATTTTTTATTTAAATTGTTCTTAAAATAGGTATTCAAATATCATTAGTATAATAGTGGAATAAATGGTGGTCTTTGTGTTCCAAGGGATCGTATCATTTTGAAATAAACAAAATTCTCAAAAATCTGACATAATAAACGAAAAATATTTTTGGAATGATGAAACAAAAAACGTTTGCCAATTCTAAAAATGCATCACTTATTATTTTAAATCCTTAATTTGTTTAAATATTTAACACAAAAAGACAATAGAAATTTTCTAATTGTGATCAGTAGGCTTCTACCATACTTAGTTTGCTCACGATTTTTATCAAGTTTGCTTTATTGGTAAACGACCTAATTTTAAATTTGATGCACGCGCTGATGATTGCCAAATCCAGGACCACCAGAACAAAAATGACTTTAATTGATAATGACTTGGAAAATTTTAATTTTTTTCATATCATATAAAATGAAGAATTTATTAAAGAGAGTTTTTTATGAAATTTTTTAAGGGAAAAACATGGAACAGTATTAGACTTAATCAATTCTAGGAATAATTCAAAAATCTGGGTTAAAAAATTAAATTAAATTTTTGTTAAGGAGAGCGCCTTGGGACACAATGTTGACCAAGATGATAAGTTATGCTGAGGTCATTAATCAAAAAAAAACTTTTGATTGTAATTTCCAAAGGCGAAGTGTTTTAAACAAAGTCCGAAAATTTTAATTCACGAGCCACTTGCTCTAGATCTTATCATTGATTATTACAGAAGTTATAATCAAATCTATGACCCTATTTACGCATGGCTAGTCCCTGTCCACTCACAAATAAAAAGATTTATTTGAATTTTTTATTTACTTTTTTTTGTTGAGTAAAATCAATCGAATTTGTTAAATTTGACTATATAGTATAAAAAAATATTATTAAAAATTAAGTATTTCGAGTCTTAGTGAATTGACTAGATTGGTACAAAAAAGAGTTGAATAAAATATTTAAAAATTTTTAGTTTTGTTCAAAACAAGAGCTTGAGTTTGGACTTTGCAAGCGAGCCTTTTCTCTCACTTCATCTATACGTTTGGCCTTTTTAAAAAAAATTATTAGAATTTTTATAAAAATATTTTTTTTTTTATTTATTTACATGCTCTCTCATTTTTTCTTTTATTTTGTCCAAGTGATCCTCTCGATTATCCAATGCATTTTGTAATTTTAGTATTATTTTTTCCTCAAGCTCTTCGTCCTTTCCGACCATTGTGGCATTTCGCACTTCTTCCACATGTTTTTCCTAGACAACAAAAAATTCTCAAAAATAAAAACAAATTTTATGTGAGTATTAGTTTCCCACGTGTTCTTTAAGTCTTTCGGTCAGTGCTGAGATATTAGCCAAACGATTTTCTTCAGCAGCTAGCAACTTATTGATTATCTTCTCTTCCAATATATCAGCAGTCGATGAAGCAATTTCTTTTATTTGCGCTATTTTAGTATCCTAAACAGAATGGAGAGGCTAGAAAAAAATCGAAATTTTTTTTTTTTAGATTACAGTTTTTTTCAATTTTTCCATAAGATTCATCTTTAAAGTATTTCGATTTTCTTTGCTCGCCTCCAATTTGCTCATCAATTTTTGCTCGGTTTGTTTGGAAAAATTCAAGTTTTGTTCTTCGCGGATTTTTGCCGCTTCTTCAATTTTTTGATTTTTTTCACTTATCACACTTAGCTTGGCCATTTCTAGCGATTGTCTTCTTTCCTCGGCTCGCTGCAGCTTAATTATAATGTCCTCTTGTGTCAATTGTCTATTAGGGGTATTTTGCGGTGTGAGCTTTGCTGGAGTATTGCCTTTCGGCACGTCTAAAATTACCTCGAATGCTAAACCATTTTTGGCTTGGTTTTTCACTGGACTCATCATTTCTAAATAGGTAAATGGTCTACTTGGCCCAATGCTCAAAATTCAACAAAACCTACCAGTTTGCATTTTTGTTTCTAAGCCGAAGTTTCAAGCGCAAATAAGTTTTTCTTATAAAATTTAAATTTTTTGCTCCAACTCTCCACTAAACAGTTTACTTCTAGTCAAGTTTTTTTGAAAGCATGCAAATTTTTTAATCTTAGCAAAGCTGTGCGTTCAACAATTTCAAAATTTGTTTTTCAAATGGAAAATTAAAGTTTACATTAAAACAAAATTAAAAAAAATAAAAAAAATAAGTTTTTTTTAGTAAAAGTTCATTAAAAAGTATCGGCAGTTCAAATTGGTTTTTGTTTTTTGTTTTTTTCAAAAGTAGTTTTGCTCTCGAATTCGAAAGTTTATTTTTGAACTAAAAGGAATTTTTAATTGATGAAGCTTAATTATTTTTGTTTAGAATTTTTTTTTCAAAAACGGATGAGAACCAAGGTAACTGAGCTTATTTGTTTAAGCCGCGAATCGACGACAAATCAATATAAATTTATGAACAGAATGTTTTTTTCAATTACATTTGAAGCTTTGAGAAAAATAATAAAAAATTCTACCCCACTACAGGTTTTTTTAAAAAAAGAAAGAAAGCTATTAAAACTCTTTTAGTTTAGTACTTGGTTTTTTTTTTAGAAAACTAAAATTTGAAGCTAATTTTAATGAAAAGCACTCTTAAAATTCTTTTTTATAATATGGGTTGGCAAGTTCGTGAACGACTACAATAAGTGAAATTCTATCAGCCAATTTTATTTTCTAGCACAGCATTTTGTTTGGCAAACAGAAGACTGCTGGGCCTGACGCATCTGTGCTCCATCGATTTTGTGTCTAATTTCCAACTCTTGGCTCTCTCATTTGTTTCGTCTATTGTTTATTCATTAAGTAATTGGAAATTTGTTTTTCATTAGCTAGCTATTTTACCTGTTTTATTGCTAGGCAAAAGTTTATTAAACTAAAATTGGCCATAATTTCCAATATTAACTCTAAGGGTTCGTCTCTGTTACGGACAACTTTTGATCAAGCTATTTTCAATTTAGTTAGATAACTTTCAAAATATTTGATCAAACTAACCTAGTTTGAGCACAAATGAGAGATAGAAGCAAGCTTTTAGAATTTATTAAGTTGGTAGAATTTCCAGGTTTGGCAAGCAGTGATCTATGAAGAATGGTTTAAATTGGACAAGAGCATATTGTTCTGCATAGGCGGCTAGTAAGTGCGCAATTATCTCAAAATAGAAGATTTGAAATAGGAGCTGAAATTGCGCGCCTCCAAATTGTATTCTTAGCCAAAAGTAGCTAGTCAACGCGCTACATAAGGATCATCTGAAAACAAAGCTAATTCATTTAATTAGGCTTCAAAAATCGATTGCAAAATGCCTCAGAGAATAAGCAAGAGCTCAAGTTCACTCGAAGAAATTAATTCTTGTTGTTTTTTGCTAAGCACCAGTTTTTTTTTCTTTTTTCTCTATTCTTTTTTCTTGCAATTGATTGCGTGTTTTAGAATCAAGAAGCGTTCAACTCTAAACTTCAAATTATAATAATTTATATACCAGAAAGAATGTGTTTTTTTTAATCTGAATTTTCAAGTCATTTGCTAGGATTGTATTCATTCGGTTGCAAACGACTAATTACATAACAATCGTTCTAAATCAAGGACAGTTGGTTGTGTGCAATCGGCTAGGGCCGTGTGAAATCTATAGGCTATCAATAACAATTTGCTAATTAAATAAGAGTACAAGCATTCATGCTTGCTATAAAAGTCCATCGATTTTGACTAGAAGTGCATTAACTATTTGTCGATTGACTATGTGCCAATCTATTGCCAAACAATTGCTACTATTATAATATTTTATGTTTGAAAATTTTTAAAATACATATTTGAAAACTCATTATTATTAGTTTTTCTCATTTTATTTAGAATATTTTTTTATAAAAAATGCAAAATTTTACATACAGCTCGAACCTTCCATTTGATACGAGCTCGAGCCAACATTCGTTTCCGTTTGGCGCACAAATGAATCAGCAGCAGTTGCAGATGCACTTGGAGCTTCAGCAACAGCTCAATAGAAGCAAAAAGCTAAACGAAGACGAGTATGATTACTATGACGAAGAGGAGTATGAAGACGAGCCCGACGATGAGGACAAGTCAATTATGGGCGCCGGATCCGCCCTTCAAAAGAGGCCCAAGGGCGAACTCACTTGTGTGGTGTGCGGAGCGCCAGCCAACGGATACAATTTTGACGCCATCACATGCGAATCGTGCAAAGCGTTCTTCAGACGCAATGCGTTTCGACCACTGGTAAGCTATCTAAATTTAGATAACACAATTATCTATTATAGATAATTATCTATATATAAAAATAAGTTAAATATAGATAATTGTCTATATATAAAAATAAGTTAAATATAGATAATTATCTATTATTATTATTATAATAATAATAAAAAATAAAATTAAATAATTAAAAAATTTAAAATAAAAAAGAATTTATTTCGATGTTCGAACAATAACCAATGTGAAATAAACATACAAACTAGGAAAAAGTGCAAAAAGTGTCGCATCGTAAAATGCTTTAATTTGGGCATGAGACGCGACTGGATAATGACAGAGATGGAACGCGAAGAAAAAAGACGCAAAATAGAAGAAAATCGCAAGAAAAAAACTACAGGTAATTTTATTTTTATATTATCAAATTTATTGAGATAAATTTTTGTTTAAAAAAAAAATATTTTTTTTTTTTTTCTCAAGATGGAAATGTGTCAGAGAGTATGTCACATAGCGAACTGTCGATGCCGACACCGATAGTAAAGCCAATAAGAAGAAGACGTCGACGAAGACGTCATTCGCTCCTTGACCAAAAACCAATCGACCAAAACCGACTGAGCAGTGATGAAAAGAAACTCTACTCGACCGACATGCTCAAGCAGCCATCCAGCAATGGCACATTTTATTCCGACAACCAGGCCCAGATACACTCGCTGCCCAATATGTATCCATCCTACGCACACACTTCTAGTCACCATGGCAACTTCTACTACGAAAACGACGATTTCAAAAAAAGCACCGAGAACAAATCCAAAATGAGCGCCGCAGCTCTCTATTCAACCATGTCGCCTCAGTCCCAAACATCACAGCCGCCCTCAAACTCGTCGTCACCATCACTGAATGAACAAGAGCAAAATGGAGCATCGAAGCCATTCGAAAAATCGACCATAGAAGCGATACGAAAGGCGTACAGACAAGCCATTCAGTTGGTCAAGGCCTACGGTCAGCCCAAAGACTCGGACAACATAAACGACACCATCAATTTGACCGAACTGGGCGTCAGAAGAATCATTTTCTATTTTAAGCTTATATCAGACTTTCGAAATTTGAACCATGATCTAATGGTAAAACTGCTCAAACAAAACATGATGACCATCATACAAATACACGGCATCAATTCCTACAACAAACAAGAGAATAGTTTTAAAGAGCCGGACACGGACGACACGCCGTTCGTCGCCGATTCACTCAAGTCGGTCTATGGCGACGAGGTGTACCACAAAATAATCACAATAACTGTGAATTTGCACGATTTGTGCCGAGGCGATTTGGTTTACATCAAACTTTTGATGTTGATAATTTTATTTGACCCCGTCAATGACACTTTGAATGCAAGCGAGAGAGTGATGATAAAAAGCCTACAAGAAAAATACATGAATTTGACATTTGCCAGCCTTTGTGATCGATTGGCATGTGCCAACAAAGCTAATCTTGTCCTCAAGTCTATGCTGTTCGAAGTGAGCAAGATAAACGATTTGGCCAAGTGGTTCGAGAGGACGGTGGTCGAAAAGTCGGACTCGGAATTCGTGCGACCATTGATGAAAGAAATATTCAGCTTTCCGTCAGATCACACGCCGCCCTCTTCCATAAACTCGTCAAGCGCGTCATCCAGCGTTCAGTCGGTGAGCTCGCTGCCACCAGGCTCAGTTGGCTTCAATGACAAAACTGATATAAAGCAAGAGGCGTTTTCTCACGATTTTACACAGTAGGCCTGGTGTGAGGCCGAATTTTCTGCGTGGCAAGTCAAGATACTCGAGTAGATGGTACACAATTGATAAAGAGACTTTTTTCTTTTCTTTTTTTTTTTGGTATTTTTTCTCTTGTAAATTTTTGTTCGAAGACTTAAGTATTTTTTTGTCTTGATTAAATTGTTTGTTCTTATTGAATGTATTATTGGCCTATTGTATTGCTTTTAGGTAGTTGCACCAGGTTTCGAGATTTACTATTCTAAGCTCAAAGTTTGATTGTTCGGTGAAATGTTTAGTTTTTTTTTCATTTTTTTCATTTGAGCTAATTATTGATTAATTTAAATATATATATTTATATTTTTTTAGTAATTTCTTTTTATTTCATTTTGAAATCAAAGCAAAAACTTTTTTTGAAAAAGAATTTTAGTTAATTATTTACATTGAATCTGAAAGTATAAATATTAGCTTTGGTACAGACCGAAATAATAAAATATTTTAAAATTAGTTTTGTTTTTTTTTTTTTTTCTTATGATCAAATCAATCATATACATTTTATCAGTTAAGCAACTATGCATGCTGCACCATGTTCCATTTACGGAACGAATTTTGAACTTATTGTAAAAAAGCTATTTAGTTTTTTATCATTTTGTTCTGTTCTTTGGTACTGAACTTCGCAAAACCTTTGAAATTTATAAATTACAAAAATTAATGACAAGTGTGACGATGTTGATTTGATCATTTGAATTTTTAAAATTGTTTTTTTTGGCCAAATTATCAAAGTGAATTAAAATTATTTTACCAAAATTGACGATGATCAAATCAACACTGGACATGTTCAAGTACTGTACGGTTCAGGAAAAAAAGAAGAAATAGTAAGGTAGAAATTACACAAGGAAGCATGGTATTCGATAAATCTTGATATAAAACTCACTTTGCATTCCTCTTTCAAACAGGCTATCAATGAAAAAGAATGAATCAATCCAGTCCAAATTTATCTCTCATTCATAACTATAAATTCTGAAATGCCGTTTTCGCAAGATATCACAAAAAAAAATCAAAAATAGCCCGTCTTTAATGCTGCACTGATGAACATTTAGATTAAAAATAAATTTCAAAAAATTCTCAAATGAACAAATAAATTTTTTTAATTTTTTATTTTTTTTTTTTCTTTATCAATTTTTCAAATTTTTTTTTATTTTTTTAGAAATAAAATAACAAAAATTCAAGTTTTTCACAAATATGCATAATAATAAGAATAATAATAAGCTACGGCAAGCAAGATTGCGGAAGCGGTCTACTAGGAGATCGCCTATGGTAGTACATTGCGCTATAAAAGGAAAATTACAAAAATAAGAGAACTGATAAAAATTTAGAGTCAAATAGACATTATTGTTAACTTTGTCAAAAAAATTCATTATACAAATAATAAGTAAAAGTGTATTTTTCTTAAATAAAATAAAAAATTTTTACACCAAAAGTAATAGATAAGAGTTGACCGTAAAAGAATATCTATAAAAAACCTTAATGTTTTTTACACCATTCGGTTTAAAAGTTGTTCTTAGTTGGTATAGAATTAATAAGTTTAGCTAGGATTTGTTAAAACTTTGAAATTGACAAAATGTGACATAATTTATTGAAAATCGATACCAGAAAATCAGAACTAAGAATATTAGGCTGAAAGGAAGGACTAAGATCCATTTCAAACTGCCAGGGTATAACCCGAACTATTTTTTTGATAAATAATAAATAACAGAAAATAAAATCCCCGGAAAATATCGAATTCAAAAAAAATTATTAATTTTATTTATTTATAAAGTATAGTAAATTTCATATATACTAATATATATATTTGATAAATACTTAATATATTTGATTAAATTTTCATTATTTAAAAGCTTGTTAAAATTTTTGATCTGATAATATTCGAAAATGTTTTGCTTTAACTCAACTTTAACTTATTTCGAATCATGATGATGAAAATGATAATTCGAAATTTAAGCTGTGATTTTTATAAATATTAATAAAGTACTTTTAGATATTTTTTTCATTGGATAAAAGTAATTAAGTCATTATGTAAGATACGTTTTAAGCAAAGTTGATTTATTATTATTTTTAAACAAATATACCTTTGGCAATACCTAAAATATTTTAGTTTTGTTTTTCATATCTTAAAAAAATATTAATGTTTTCAGTTATTTGTTTCCAAGCTAGTTTAAAAAAATGAAAACTAGGCACTCAAAATTTAAATTTTTTATGCAGCTTAAATTAAAATAAGGCAAAAAAATATTTTGAAAACTACAAATAATTAACTAAAAAAAGCTAGAAAATGCTAAAAGCATTATTTATTTTGTGTCATTTATTTGCGTCTAATTGTTTATCTAAGGTAATTTTAAATTATTATTTTTCTAAGTTGAATTGAGTGTTTTACAGGTATCAATTTTTAAGAAATCCTTTTAAAAATCTATATCAAATGCCTATAATTTGGGTGTGCTAAAAATTTTAATTTATTTTATCCGAAATAACAAAATATTTCTAGAATATAGAAAAAAAGTGTGATAGAGAAAAACAGTTACACCAAAGATAATTTCTTTTATAACAAGAGTTTAATTTAAAGTTTTTTGACTGAAGAAAATTTTTTTTTTTTTTAATTCCTATCTCAACAAAATTTTTCTTTCTGTAAATAATTTACAAAAATTAAATATATTAATTAAAAATGAAAATAAATGTTTAATAAATAGATTTCATCTAAATTTTAAAAATTTTGATAACCCATCATTTAAATTTAACCTGTTAATTGCAAAATATAGTGAAAATATTTTATTTCCAAAAAACAAAAAAATCGTGAAAATAAATCATGTCACTCATTTTGGAAGCTTTATTCGAGTTTACTTTAGATTTTAAGTGATTGGTGACTCCTGATTTAAAAATTTCAAACAAAATTCGAAGGCTTCAAATTTCTTTAAAAAAAATAAATTTGCTATTTTATGTTTAGAAAAATGGATAGACATGTTTTAAATAAATTAATTGGGTCTATAGCAAATAAACTCAATTGTATTTATTTTTAAATTAGGTTTATTTATATTTTTTGATTTTGCCATTGTGGGTTACTGAATAAAAAAGAATACAAAAATTAAATAAATTTAATATATTTTTTTTCTAAAAGTCTAAAATTGGTGCTGTAAATTTTTTAATTAAATTATTTATTAATTTATTGGATTGAATTAACCACATTAATCTAGCATATTCTGATATACCTATTTTGTTTTTGCTTGTAAATCAAAACATTCTTTAAGATCTAAAATTGTTTTCATATTCATATTTATCCGAAATTCATTTAGAAAAAGCGCTATAATCTACAAATAAAATCTTATAATTAAAAAATCCCAGTGTGAAAAAAAAACTAATTAACTTTTTAACACTTTAAACGAATTTTGAAGTAAAAGACTTAATTTTGGAGAATTTCATCAAAGAATCAAACACTTTTGAGGGCCAAAATTTAGAGAAATATTTTACACTGAAAATTGTCAATCCAAAATTTAACACTATCAATAAATAATAAAAAAATAAAAATAAAAATTTATTTATTAATTTCTTAATTTTTTTAGAATAATTAAAAAAAAAACTAATCAAAATAATATTTAATTTCAATTAATTCTTTTTTAAAACAAATTTTTTTTTATTGATATTCCTTATACTTTTATTTAGTCTAGTAATTCAAAGAGTGTCCTTGAAAACAACACTTTATCTGAATCACCAAATTTATCAAGTTGAAATGTTTAATAGCTGCTTTGAATCTTTCTCTTTTTCCAGTGAAAATAATTCAGTCGAACTCTTTTAATTACTATTTATTTTTTACTTATAAAACTGAAATTGAACAAAACCTTTTAAATGACTGTTAACGAACCTCATTAAGCCCACCTGCTTTTATTAGGATTCACACTAAAATTTTGAAATTTTTAAAAATATTTAAGAATATTTTGGTCTCATTTTTAAAAGCTATTTAACAATCGCTCAATTAAAAAGACTAATTGATATGGTATGAAGGCATTTTTGAATTGAGCAAGGACTCCATTTGCCATCTGGATTGCCTTGTCTATCTGCTCAGTCCATTTAAGCTTACTATTAATCATGATACCAAAATCTCTTTCCACGGATGTCTTTTCTAACACATGACTGTGTGAAGCATCTAATTTCATGGTGAAAGGTATTTGAAGGGTGACTTTTGAGCCAAATCGCATAATTTTACATTTCTTTTGGTTAAATTTCATATGCCAAGTGTCAGCCCAGTTAACTATATTGTCAATATCTTCTTGAACAAGTTTCAGGTCAAGCGAATTACGTATTGTGGAGATAAGTTTACTGTCGTCAGCAAAAAGTATACATGCATTTCGTAATGATTCAGGCATGTCATTTATGAAAATGATAAACAGCAACGGTCCAAGGGCCGATCCTTGAGGCACACCACTAAGGACCTTTAGCCATTTTGAGCTAGATTTACCAACAGTTACTCTTTGCGTTCTATTTGTAAGAAAATCTTTGAGCCAATTTAGGATTTTACCCGAAAAGCCATAGCATTCAAGTTTGGTCAGTAGTAGTTCGTGTACCACGCTGTCAAAAGCCTTGGCAAAGTCAAGGAACACAACTAATGCTTGAAAACCTCGGTTTAGGGCTTCAGTGATCAAGTCTAGACTTTTCAAAAGATTGGTGGCGCATGACTTACCAAAGACAAAGTCATGTTGCTCATTTGTGAGCAGTTAATTTGCCTCCAAGTGAGCCATCATTTCATTGCGGAATAGCTTCTCCATGATTTTGCCTATTATAGAGGTTAGGGAAATAGGACGGTAGTTGCTGGGATCACTTTTCACGCCTTTCTTGAATATTGGCGTCACGTTGGCTTTCGGCTGGGACAACACCTTCATTGAAAGATTTAATGAAAAGAAATTAAAATGACTGGAATCTTGTTATTGATAAAGGTAATAGATCAGATATTAAAAACTATTGTGGAATATCAATCTTTTCAACTATAGCTAAGACTTAAGTTTTTGAAAAATTTTTAGCAAAGCTTTTAATTTTTTTTTTAGTTAATTTACGATAAAATGACTTAAGATTTGGCCATTCTTGGCAAACAGTTATTCATGAATACATAAGTAAATTTAATAAAGCTAAAAAATGAAAATTAACAATTTTTTAATATGTTATTAAGTCTCATAGACAAGAAACCCTAAACTTTGCGAATTTGCGAATTTCTTAATTAATAAATTTTGTCTTGTGTCTAAGTTTTTTGGATTGTTCTCGCGAATAGGAACTAAATCTGGATAGAAGCGGAAATTCAATTGACATAACTGTTTGTAAAGAAAGTCGACTAAAAATAGACTGCACACTTTAGTTTACAGTAAAGTCCGTTTACAGAGTATAAAACTCCGTTCAATTTTCTTCCACTTTTTTTCAACAAATTTTCAAATAAATCATTATCACCAATTTAAAGACCTAAGTATTCCACATTTTTTGGCATCTCAAAACCACTAAGAATGAAGCTATTTATACTCAAAGATTTACTTTTTTGAAAATTCAACAAAGTATAACTGGTCCTAATCTAGATTAGATTTACTTGGATTAAATAAAATTTGCAAAGTTAAATAAATTTTATTATGATACCAATTAGAAAACATGTGTGATTTACAAATAAAGTTGTTTTAGGTGGTCTTTTTATTTTAGTAAACCATGGAACAACTAGATCTTTAATTTTCTTAGTTTTTAATGAACATATAATTTTTACTTGTCAAAATTTTGAATATTATTTTAGAACACCCTTTGATACACATAAAATCAATTTTTTTTCTTTATTTTGAAAATCACTTTAAAAGCAGTGAATTAAATAAATTTATTTAAAAATTAAACATGTATTGTTTTAATAAAATTTTTAAATATTAATTTAGCTTAAAAAAATAAATATGAATAAATTAATGAATAATATGACACTTGAATATTGTTGACTAACATATGATAAATCATAAATGGGATCATTTTAACGAAAAAAACTACAAAAAAAAGCACCACTGAATAAAAAAATTACTTATAATAAAAATTCTACCAATAAGACAAAAAAAATACAAAAATCGACAGAATTTCAATTCATTAAATCATTAATAATTTTGTCTTTTTCTTCAATTGTTTTTAGTAAATTTAATTTTTCCATTTCCAAGGACTCAACTCGAGACTTTAGATTTTTATTATCCAAATGAAGCTTATAAAAATAACTATCCTGATTGCCAATTTGGGTCTGAATTTGCTTAAGTTTTTCTTTCAAACTATTACACTCAGTTTTTAATTTTATACTATCCATCTCTAAATTTAAAAATTATTCAAGTTTTTTCCTTTTGATACAAATATTTAAATAAACTACCGTTTGCTAATCCAGTCTTGTTTATGATGTTATTTTGAATATTTGAAAAATCTTCGTACAAAACCCCAAATTCAATTTCATACCTATCTAACTCGGGACCAACATCTTCATGAGCAAAAGCTTTGTTTATTATTAGCTCTGATTCAATTAAACTCATTTCTGGTATGGTAGATTTAATGTGGCTCACAATTGACTCGAATGTATCACAGCTCAGCAAAAGTGGTTTGTGAATTGAGAGAATTGCCAATGAAAATTTAAAAAGACACAGATTTCCTTCGGCAAAAAGAAAATCAAACACTCGGGCAACAAAGCCAATTTGAAATTGTGATGAAAAAAGTGCTTTTATATAAAAAATTAAAAACGTAAAAATTTTTTTTTCCATTTAATTACTTAAAAACCATGGTGCCGCATAGAGCGATGCTGAGAGGTCATAATTTTCAAGATGAGTGAACACTTCGGCACAATTCTCCTGCAAAAATCTGGAAAATTGGTACATATACTTTTGAAGACGTACCATATCTGGCTTGAACTGTTCTCTAAAATTCAAATCTACTAACAAGAACTTTAACAAATCGAATGCTTTTTCTTCATTATTATTTACATGTATCAATAAAATACCAACAATAAAACTCAAGCCTTGACAATAGCCCACTTCACTGTCCAATATTGAATATGCTTTTAGGACATTGAACAATGCCAATTGTCCGGGACCATATTTTTTAGAAAAATTAGCATGACTAGGAAAAGTGCGGCCCAAATCGAGAAGAATTGCGTGCTGATGAATCGTCGATTGAGACAATATTTCTCTATAGGTCAAATCAAGGCGCAACTTGGCCTCATTATTTAAATTTTTTTTATGTTTTTTGATCAGCCAGAACCAAATTTTTTCACGCTTAGCTTGAGGTATCCCTTTGAAAACCGTATTTTTTATTTCATCAAAATTAATCGATTTAAAATCGTCACTGTCTTCATCCAAAGTTAGCCATTTTTGCCATATTTTGTCCACTTCTTTCAAACAAGGAGTTATTTCAACATAACTAAAATTAGCCTTATTTAAGTCAATTTTGTTTTGTAATGCGAATTTAGCCCTATTGCTCATTTTCAGATTTTCTTTTTCCATTTTTATCAAAATTATTTGTTCGGAAATTATTTTTTTCCAAAATTGTCTTATTTCATGTCGCGTTCGAAAGCGTTTGGTCAACTTTTCTGCTTTGTTCATTTCTTGGGTGACCGTGTACGGCGAGCCAACAATTTTATAAAAAATAGACTTTTTGCATGATTTTCTAGTCAGGTAATTTAATCGATCCAAATTTGAATTGGACTCCCACAAAGACCGGTGCGATGCACTCAGTTTTAGCATTTTTCCAAACTCTGGAGCTTGTTGAGCTTTAATTTTTTCCCTAATCTCATTAGTTTCTACAAACGAATCCAAAGTGCTGCTTCGGTGAAGTTTTTTTTTTTTGACTAAATTAGAATGTACACTCTGGGATAGCTTGCTATTTAGGAGACTAGAATTGACTAAAACTAAATTATTTCCGCTATTTTTACTACTTAAAGCATCAATTAAATGCTTTGACTGTCGTCCAAGGCAAAGTTTGTGCAACAAGGCAACAATTAGCTGATTTTTTTCGACTATATTTTCACTTTGAATTTTAAAGTCTTTTAGCCATTCGAGAATAGAATTTTGATCTTCTAGATCAATATTATTATTTAACTTATCAATTAAATAGTTGTAGATCTCGTAATGATTGTCATCGAATTTTTCCAAATACTGGCACAAGTCAGTGAACTGATTCAAAGGACACAGTTTACATGAATGGTTTTCTGGCCTAAAAGTTGCTGTTTGGTCCAAATTTTGATCTTTTTTAAAATCTGTGCTTAGCTCAGAAGAAATGTTTATGGCATACTCTCGGATGACATCATCTATGGTTTCTACATTGTCTGAATATAAAATTAGGGCATTTACAGGTGTATTTTTGGTTTTTGTACTGGTGCTCGAGTAAGCTAGACAAAAAAAATTTTCGTTAGTTATCGAATTGTTCAGATAGAGAACATCTTTATAGTTTTGTTCGACTGGTTCTTCGTTTGTTTCCAATAAGTAAAGCTTGTTCACTCCGAATTTTATCAGTACCCTTCTCTCGGACAACAATTGTAGATAAAAGTCATTTTTCAATTTGAGAAGCTTGTTCAGCTTGTTGGTAAAAAGGCTTTTGGAATTCGAATTGTTATTAGTATTTGCTTTTTCGAGACATATTTCAATGAAATTTGGAATGTTCAAGTCTTCTTGATTAATTACTAGCTATAAAAAAATTAATTTATTAATTGAAAAATAGTCAAGTGATTAGCTTTTTTGATTTTAATTGTAAACTTGAATAAAAAAAGAAAAAAATGATAAAATTTCTAATGATAAAAATAAAGTGATTTTATTTTAAGAAGTTGAAAATTAATACTGTAGATGCAAGAATGGTTGCTTTATCTTTGGAAATTGTCTGCAAAAAAATATTCAAAAGAAATGAAATTTCTATTTGTTCAATGTAAAAGATTCACTCAGGTATTTAAATCTTACAGATAAAAATCTTAAAAATTAAAAAAAATCTTAACTAATGTATTAAATAATTTTGATTTATTTATTTAAAAACCAAGTTTGTTGAAAATTTTATACATTTTCTTTTACTAAATCAATAATTGATCTAAACAAAAATCAATGCTGAGTGCTGTGCTACATGAATCAATTCTTTTATCTCTTCTTTGGTATTTATCATATATAGAACTGATTTGATAAATATTATTAAAAATTAGAGTATATTGTTTAATTTAATATTTGGAAATCATATAGATATAATAATGAATTTTTTTAAAATTATTTTTAAGAATTATTTTCGACATTTATTCCAGATTGATTTTTTCGAAATATGTATTATTTGTGTGTTTTTTTTTTGAAATTTTTAAATAGTATCAAAAAGCAAATAAAGTTAAACTTATTTTAAAAATATTAGCTATATTTTTCTTCAAAAAAAAACTATTTAAATCAAAAACTTTTTTTAAACAAAACTGATTCTTAACGGCAATTATAATTAAACAATTTAACTAATTGTAAATTTAAAATTCAAAGAGAAAATTCTAAAATGAAAACAAATAAATTAACAAATATTTTTAAAAAATTTTTGTTTAAAAATTTTCTAAATTGTTCTTAATATTAATTAATTAAAAATTATCATTTTTAAAATTTTTAGTCTTTTATTCAAATAAATTAGTCTTTTTTTTCATTTAATTATCTGTCATTATTTTTATTTTAATTTTCCTTTATTTTACATTTTAACTTATTTTTACTTTAAAATTTTTATTAATATCTTGAATTAAAGAGAAATGAAACAAAAAGCTTAGTGTTTCTATTGTTAATATTTATATTGCTTTTCAATTAAATAAAATTTTACTTAAAAAAAATAAATCTTCAGATTATCCTTTATTAATATGGGAAATAAAATATTCATTCAAGTTTCTTTTAATAAGATAGATTAATAAGCCATCTATAACATTCATATGCTCCGAATATCAACTTTGCCCGAAGAGTCGGATAAAAAGGAAATATTATTTTTAAAGAAATTTTAAATGAATTAATAATTTTATTTTAATTTAAAAATACATTCAAAAGCATTTTTGCATAAATCAATTTTTCTAATTTAAGCCTAAAAATGGCTTCAATCCTGTCTAAAATTTTTAAGAATTTTTAAAGATTTTCAGAAAATAAAATTCTTAATTAATTTTGGTAAACAAAACATCTAGAATAAAACAAAAAAGGCACTGAGGATTCTCTTTCTTGAATTTTTTGAGTCAAGATAAAATCTAAAAAATTGTGAAATTAAATTTACCTTAGTAACGAGCTTGAAATCAAATAATTTTTCATAAATGAAATTTTCATGTAATTTAATAGCTCGTTGCTGAAAATCACTTAAAACTTGACTTAAATTTGATTTTGACGACGTAAATACATGTAAAGTGTAATAATTAAACGAGGTATTGTTCTTTCGGTAAAAATATCCAAAGCATACTGGATCATTCGGAAGAAAAGTTATCTTAAACATCTCGGACATTTTGTGGTTGAATATTTCTTGTCGCTGAACATCATCTTTTTTGCATAAACAAAAATTATTCTTGTTAACATTTACCTCAAAATAGCAATCAAGTTTTTTTTCGTTGTCGATTAATTTTATCTCTGCAATTAGCCATTTAATGATCGAATGAGTCAGGTATTTGCTTTCCACGTCTAAATTTCCCAAATATTCGCACTCTACGACCAGATCAAGTTTTTTAGTCTCGTTACTTTTCCTTAAATGGTTACTGATCATACCTTTTAATTAGTATTCTAATCAAAAAATAAAACTTGTAGAAGCTGTCTAGAGCTTGATTTATGATCGAGGCAGCATAAGTTAAAGCAGTAGCTAGCTTTTTTTTTTAAATTATCATTTATTATTATAGAGATTTTTTTCACAAAATTGATTCAATAAAAATTTTTAACAAATTTGAATTTTTTTTTCAAATCAGTTGTAATTTTCTCAATCTTTTATTTTTCAAATGCAAGCATTTAATTTGTCTTAAAATAAATAACAAAATCTTAAAAGCTGTTCGACTAACATTTTGGAAAATACCAAAGTTAAGGTTATCCAAGCAAAGCTTGAATTCTGTGCATCTATTTAGCCGAAAATGAAATATATAAATTTAGAAAAAGTACTACTCACAATTAAATTTTTTCAATATGGATTAAATTTTTGGGTCAATTATATTTTTGAGCTTTATTAATCTGGTTAATGACGTTAATTATTAATTTGCTATTATTGACTTGGCCGGTATTTTTTTTTAATTTCCTGAATGATTCGAAGTGTAGATGACTAAATATGTGGATATGTCTTCTTTGGAATCGGCACTTGTTCTGCATCCATTAATCGAGTTTAACCAAAATTACATTTTATATTTTAAAAGATATTTTTTCTCTTAATGATGAGTTAAAACGAAGCTAAATATTTTTCCCAAGTCCTCAAACTCATTTTTTTCAAACGTAAATTTAATTTGAAAAAAAATTTTTGAGTCACTAATAGTTTAATTTTCTGTTTGATTGATTTCACAAGTAAGTTGCATATTAGAAATGGAAAATGTTCTAAGGATGTAAATATTAGTCAAATAGGTAAAAATTTCGAAATTAAAAATAATTTTAAAAGTATTTATAAGCAGCATATTTAATTTTGATTTTTTTTCAGAATTAAACAAAAGATGTTTTTTATCGTCTTTTAAAAATTCGAATGAGTTTTTTGTTTAATTTTTTCCAAATTTTTTTTCATACATATTTTCTTAAATGAGCGATTATAATTTCCAAAGTCGATTTTATAGCTCGCTCATAATTACAAAATAAAATAATTTATGCTCCTCTTATTAGACTAAAAAAATGCATAAACAAAACTATGAAAAAAAATGAGAGAGCATAATTTGCAATCGAACAATGAGAAGTTTGTTTGAATGCATGCAAATTTTTGAAACTTGAAATTTAGGTACATATCATGTGGCTACATCGAAAAATAATTAAATACTATTAATTATTTTTATACCAAAACCTCAAGTCCTTTTGGTCTAACATCAAAAAATTATGCTTGTTAGATTAATTCTAATAATCATAGATCACTCTTTTTCCATGAACCAAGCATTCAAGAAAATGCGATTTTTCAAGAATTAATATGTTTTCAATTAACTTTTTTTTTGAAAGATTTTAAAAATTTTAAATAGAGTAAAAGATGATGCTTTAAAAATTGTTTGATTAAAAGCAAAGATAGATAAAATAAATATATTAGATAGAACAATTTGAACAAAAAGAGCAATTGGCAAAATGACTGGCTGCTGTGATGACATGTTTTGGATGGTGTTGAGCGGTTTTATAATCGCATTTATACTCGCATTCGGAATTGGAGCTAATGATGTGGCCAACTCATTTGGAACAAGCGTGGGCTCCAAAGTGCTCACGCTGAAACAAGCATGCGTGCTGGCAACTATTTTTGAAATACTCGGCTCAATTTTAATTGGTGCCAAAGTCTCGGGCACAATTCGCAAGGGCATCCTTGATCCCACTGTTTTTGCAAACAACGAAACCGAACTTATGCTCGGCTACGTAAGTGCCCTTGTCGGTTGCTGTATTTGGCTCATACTGGCCACTATTTTAAACTACCCGGTATCAGGCACTCACAGCATTGTGGGCGCTACAGTTGGCATGGCCATTGTTTCCAAAGGCTTTGGTGTAATCGAATGGAAGGCCATTTTAAAAATTGGTAAATTTAATTTTAAAAATTTAAAAAAAAATTTGATCGTTTTTGAACCTTAAAGTTGCTTCATGGTTTATATCGCCTTTACTTTCTGGTGTTGTATCGTTGTTAATGTTTGTTCTTATTAGAAAATATATTCTAAGAGCCGTAAGTTAAAAGCTAATTGAGAAAAAAGAAGATCTAATTTGTAAATAGGGCGACCCGTTGGCAGCCGGACTCAAATTCTTGCCGTTCATTTACACTGTGACAATTTGCATAAACATCGGAGGCATTTTGGAATCGGCTCCACCATGTAACTAACTAACTAACTAATTAATTAATTAATTAATTGAAGAGAATTTTTTTGATTTTTAAATAATTTTTTTAAAGTATTGGCTTTGGATAAGGTTCCAGGCTGGGGCAAAATCATTCTACTCACTGCTTTGTCATTTATTGTCTATTTGACTGTCTGGTTGATAATTGTTCCATTTATGAAAAAAAAAGTTGAAAGTACTTTTTATTTTTAATAAAAAAAAATGGAAAAAAAAAATTAAATAATTAATTTTGTCAAAAAAAGAACAATTAGCTAATTATTTTCCGAATGATGAAGAGAAGGAAAGTCTGCAAACATTCGAAACAAATCCTGAGATGACCAAAACCATATCAACCCAAGTGGACTATGTGACGCTGATAGTATCACGCAACAATGAAGACATTCGTCTTAATGAAAAAAAGGACGCCGAAGAGACGAGAGAGGAGCATCGTCAATTGGTAAAGAATCAATCGTTCAACAACTCATCGTTGACGATTCACAGTGATGCTCCGATTGGAGAAAAAAAATTGGTTCCGCGAGTGCGCACCATCACAGCCCCATCGAGCAACATGAAAGATGTGCTTGACTATGGCGACGTCAATTTGACTCTACGAGGCTACTTGCACACAATTCACTCGCCAGCGATGCGTCAACAATTGTCCCAGAAATTGAACCAAAAGTCTAGCCAAGCTAGAGACAGACTGTCCATTACCAACAGTGTCGGAGCTTCGACCACTAATTCAGACCGAGGTGGCGCCTCTTTGGCAAAATTGTTCTCACAACAAAGTGTTCCTGTCGATGTTCAACTAAACGAATATGAACAATTAAATGAAAATAAGCGTGGCCGGTTCAATTTGGTGCCGGCGCAAGTTGACCTAAAACCACTGCCGGCCCATTCGGAACAATCATTGAAAAGTTCCATTTTAGAATTTGATGCCGAAGTCGAGGAAAACATGCAGGAATTGCCCACAAAAAAAGGCAAAAAGATTGATGTTGACGAATTTGCTCATGCCGATCCGCCAGAGGCGGCCAAACTGTTCTCTTTTCTGCAAGTATTGACTGCTGTCTTCGGATCGTTTGCCCATGGTGGCAACGATGTGTCGAATGCCATCGGACCATTGATTGGTCTGTATCTAATCTTCCAAGAGGGAAAAATCGTAGACAAGTCGACTACGCCAGAATGGATTTTGTTTTATGGTGGAGTTGGCATAAGCGTTGGTTTGTGGATACTGGGTCGCAGAGTGATAAAAACGATTGGTGAGGATTTGACCAAGATAACCGCTTCGTCTGGCTTTGTTATTGAGTTAGCCAGTGCTATGACCGTCTTGGGCGCTAGTTTGATGAATATACCGGTCTCGACTACTCATTGCAAAGTCGGCTCTGTAGTCTTTACCGGCCGAATTCGTTCCAAAGAATCTGTTGATTGGTCTTTGTTCAGAAATATTATCATAGCATGGATAGTAACTGTGCCAGTTACTGGCTCTATTGCTGGTTGTTGTCAATTTATTCTTAAGTTAATTTTTATTCCGCAGACCCAAGTTAATTAGTTATCAGAAAGTTATTAAGTTTTTTTACAGTCTTTTTTTTCGAAAGTCAAAAATTTATTTATACAGAAATCTCATTCAAAAATTTCGAAATTTATCATTTGGATCAATTTTTGCTACAGAGAGGCTTTTTGCCGAATCAAGAACAAATTATAGTTTGTACTAGAATAGAAAATTATTGCGACAAAGCTCTAATCAAATTTCAGCCAATTTTCCATTTTTCTTTTCCATTAGTAATTTTTGAGTCAATCAATCGATTTTATTTTATTGACTTTTAAAAAAAAATTATGAATAAAATTTATAAAAATTAGATTTTTTTTTGTCGTGATTTTTTTGTTATTGAAAATATTATTTATTTTAAAAACAGACTAGGTTTCTTGTGATTAAGCCTGAAAAAAAGTCAAAATAAATTTGGTTCCTGGAACATTGATTTTTAGCTTAATTTTTCACAATAAAAGCATGCTTATTTATTATTTCGAAATTGTATTTTTAATTTAAAACCGAAAACAAATTTAACAAACCACTCTTATTTAATTTCAATTTTAAAAGAATATTTAAATTTTGAATAAATAAATTTAGATTTTTTTTAAATTAAAAAACGTTGGTACTTTGCTTTGACCATTAAAGTGCGCTCTTCACTAAAAATGTATTCATTTCTCATCATCATTTTCAACCCTCTGTAAAGAACTGAGGTTTTAAGACATTCCAAAAATAAAAATATTGAAATTAATTTTTATTTTTTCAAGAACAATTATTAAAAATGAAATAAAAGTTATTAAGATAAATGATTTAAGAACTCAAATTTGTCAAAACTAAATTTTTAGGGCTGGGTTTGAGGAAATTTTTATTTTTTTGTTCCAATTTTTTAAAATAAAATTATCCTATAATATTAATATAAAGCTTTGAGCTTGTTTTTGCTACACAATCTAAAGATGTCTTTTTATAAAATTAAAAAAACAAAAAATTTAATTATAAACATATTTAAGAATGAAATAAATTAACATGTTTTTTTATTTAAAGATAAAGATTGATTGTGATCAGCAAAAAAGTGTTTTTGTTTAATAAGATGATTTTAAATTTTATTTTAGAAATTAGGTATAAAATTTAAAATTTTATAGCTACATTTTCTTCGTTTACGGTATCAATGTGACATTTTAACAATTCGAAAACACATCTTCGTTATTTTTACTTATTTTAATTCTTTTTAATTCAGCTTCTAATTTTGTTTAAATTTTAGAAATTATGCTAATAAAATTTTTAATTCAGAAATTAATAAATTTTGAACAAACAGAGCATCTCAATTAAAGATTTTATTTGCACTTAAGAACGCACAGTAAAAAAAAGATTTAGAAGGTATAAAAATCTTTTTTTTGGCTCTTCTTGGAAAGCAACTCTTTCTAACGCATACACTCATTGGACTCACTCAAAGTCTTGCCTTTGTTTGTTCACATAAAAAACACGCTTGCAAATCATAATATTTCATTGTCAATTGAAAGTGAATAACATTTTATTTTTGCACTAAAAAACTTATCTTGTTAGACTTTTTCAGCTTTGCCAAAAGCTTTTTCTTTTAACTTTGCGTGTATTTGTTCTTTTTTCCACGTGCAGTCTACGATCAGATAAAGAAATTAATATTTTTTTCTAGTTTATTTAAAAAAATAAAAAGTCTACTTAATAAATTAAGTGTAGTTTTATGGACGTTGGTCATTGCAAAGTATCACAAGGTATTCCATCCGTCCCAATGTCCCCAATCTTAATCTTTGTTTTAATTTCTTCCTTTAAATCTAACAGTAGACTCAAATAAAAGAATGCCGAATATAAAAGTATTTGCAGGATCTTCAAACACTAATTTGGCCAAGAGAATATGCGATCGTCTAGGAATTGAGCTTGGAAAAAGCACAACCAAAAAATTCAGCAATCAAGAAACATGGTAAATTTTTTTTGGTATTTGTTGAAAAAGTTTTCAACTCGGAAATTCTTCTTAGTGTTGAAATCGGTGAATCTGTTCGCGGCGAAGATGTGTTTATTATTCAAAGTGGTTGTGGTCAAATAAATGACAACATAATGGAATTACTAATAATGATTAATGCATGTAAAATCGCTTCGGCAGCTAGGGTAACTGCCGTAATTCCGGTATTTCCATATGCCCGTCAAGATAAAAAAGATAAAGTTTGTCCATCAAATGATTAAAAGAGAAAAAATATTAATATATTTTTTATTGAATATATTTCAGAGTAGGGCGCCTATTTCAGCTAAATTGATAGCCAACATGCTTAGTGTTGCCGGTGCCGACCACATTATAACCATGGACTTGCATGCCTCTCAAATTCAAGTAAATATCTTAAAAAAATCTTTAACTTAATGCTCAATTTTTCTAAAGGGATTTTTCGACATTCCGGTTGACAATTTATTCGCTGAACCAGCGGTGGTCAAGTGGATAATGGATTATATTCCGGAATGGAAAAATGCAATCATAGTTTCGCCGGATGCTGGTGGTGCCAAACGAGTCACCTCAATTGCTGACCGGCTAAATGTAGACTTTGCTTTGATTCACAAAGAAAGGGTTCGAGCCAATGAAGTTCAGTCAATGGTTCTTGTTGGTGATGTAACTGGCCGGGTGGCCATTTTGGTCGACGACATGGCTGATACTTGTGGAACGTTTTGTTTAGCTGCTCAGAAATTGAACGAAGCAGGAGCTAAAAAGATATATGCCATTTGTACGCATGGTATTTTTAGTGGCAATGCAACAACAAAAATTAATAATTCATATTTCGAGGCTGTTGTTGTGACTAATACCATTCCGCAAGAAGAAAAAATGAAAGAGTGTCCAAAAATACAGCTAATAGATATATCTATGATGTTATCAGAAGCTATTAGAAGAACTCACAACGGTGAATCGGTTTCATACTTATTCAAAAACATGCCTTTAATATAGTTTTTTTTTTGTTTTTGTTCATTTTTGGAATTTTTTTCCAGTTTTAGTTTTAATTTTGCTTTTTGTTCAGACAATTTTAAATCAAAAGCAAATAGTCTACCGTTTTTCTATTTCTTAAAAAAAGATTAAAAATAAGTTTAGTTTCGAAGCATTAATTCTATGAAAATTAAAATAATTAAAATGAATAGTTTTTTTTAAAATTATTACCTTTGAATCAAAAAATTTAAAATTGTCTTTTATAAAAATTTCAGCAATTCAAAAATTAAAAGAGATGGCGTATAAGCTTTTTCGAAGCTAATTTTTTGGTAAAAAAATCTCTCGAAAACTCTAGCCATGTCCATCTAATTCTCTATTTCTAATCAAATTTAGAAATAAATAAACTTATAGATTTTCTATTAAATTTTTAAATCAAGTCAAATCGATTGAAGTCAATATTGTTGCTAGAATTATTTAGAAAAATTAAAAATATTAAATTTTGTAAATAGAAAAAAGAAAATTAGAGTAAAGAAAAAAAAGTATATCAAAATGAAATTGAACGATTAAAATCAGTCATGTATTGTCGGTATGAATGTCAATTTCTTATTGCTCATTTTTCTCATTTTACTCATTTTGCCTATTTCGTTGTTTTTGACTTTAAAAAACCATAAGAGAGACTTTCCATAGTTTTACCAAAAGAGAGACTTCGCCAGACGTCTTGAGATTTGGAAAGAAAGAACAAATAGTAAGATGGCGATTACACAACGGAGTCAGTATTGGCCTGATATAATTTAGAATTAATCAATTTGATTTTGCAAAATTATCTGCTTCTTGCTCATACGGATGAATGGCTATTAATCACAAGCAACAAAAAATTACAGTTTACTTTAATTTGAGCACTAATTGACTTATCTGGGTGTCGCTAGAAACAAAGATAATTCGATAAATTTTTTGTCGGGCGAGTAATCCTAAAATAAGTAATCCCAAAAATTAATCATTTAGTTAAACTAATATTTCAAGCAAAAAATTAATTTTTTATTTTTTTATGTTTAGTCTTTTTTTTTTTATTATGAGTGAGCTAAGGCTTGGGACAGATTTACAAATAAGTAAATTAATTTTCTAAAACAAAATATATAATTTAATCTAAACATATAAAAATATAAGCAAATAATGTTTTCGTCAAATAAAATTTTAATGAAAATTCCGCTATTTCAATAAGAACCCTCTTTTTCTTTAAAACCCATGTAAATTAGGAGAAGGTGCAGCCAGCCGAGATTCGGGTCACTGACCTGGTATAGGGAACAGTGGCTAAGGCCAAAGGGATCCGGGGCGAATCTCTGGTTTAGGGTTTTGGGTAAACACAAGGAAAAGGTTTTTTTTATTAAATTAGCTTTAACTTTGATTTGGGGGTCTATTTTTTAATAGAATAGGCGAAGAATTTATTGAAATTAGCAGGGAAGGGAAATAATGTGCTCAATTTTGTTACTTTTAATCAATGTTTAATCATTGATGAATCATTTATTAAAGAATGATCAATAACTGTTTAATCTTTTTTAAATAATTTTGATAAAAATGATAACAAATTTTATAGAATTTTTCAAAAATTTTATTCAACCTTTTGACACCAAAGATCAACTAATGGTTTCTATATACTTTTAAACCAAGCTTAAAAGGTTAAGTCAAACTAGCGAAGAACAAAATGTATAAAATGAGTAATACGAATAAAATGAGAAAAATGAGCAAAATGAATAAAATGAGTAAAATGAATAAAATGAGTAAAATGGATAAAATGAGCAAAATGTATAAAATGAGTAAAATGAAAAAAATGAGTTAAATGAGTAGAACTCTAACCTAAAGTATAAAAATGATAACTCTTTTCTTAGTAAGTTATATTAACAGTCACCGTCAGTAGGTGTTTATCTTCTAGAATTAAATTTTTTCTTAAAAGGATCACAAAATTAAAATAAAAATCAATTAAAATAGTTAAGCAAAAAAATAGAAAACTTATTTTAAAATCAAACAGCAAAATTGTGTATCTCTTTACCAAAAGGATTAGTTGAAGAACCTTCAGTTGATTGTTGAATGAAATTGCTGTATCACGACAAAATTCGAGTCAAATAACAATGCTTAGAATGAACTTGAAAAATTTAAGAATTCTTCAAAAACACATCTTAGAATAGAATAATTTTTGTTTCATATTTTTTGAAGACATAGTCCAGTAATTTCTTATTTTTTTGAAATATCAATTTCTTTTTATTAATTTAAAATAAAATTTTCAATTTTTTTGATAAATTAGCTTTACTACATCATCAAGTGAGATGGAATTATTTTCAAAATTTGATAAAATTAATTCGACCTTTTTAAAAAAGCATCTACCCCAAGAAGAACTGAATGTCGGATAACTATAACAGAAATTAGCAGTTAGTTTTTTGTTAAATGTGATCACATGCATCATTTGAAATCGAGAAATAGTATTCTTAAAAATAATCTTATTCAAGGAATCATATGGTGTTGAGCAGCTGAATCGCAAATCAGTTACTTTAATATGAATTAAATTTTCATGGTCTAATGACACTTTACCAATTGAAGATGCTATGTGATTATATTTGTGAAGAGGAAAATTATTTAAACATTTTAGCCACCATTTAACTCCTTCATTTGAATCTCTCATGTTGCGAATTTTATCACTAATTTCTTTGGCCATTGACCATAAATCACTATGAGTAGAAATTCTTTGCATCCAACATAAACTCGCAGCACTTTTTACCAGATCACCTTTTTCCAAATTGAAATAATATCTCATATCACACGGGATTGAATTCAAACACTCAACTGGTTCATGCAGATTTTTGAGGCCAGTTTTTTCATCAATTAAAGCTAGGGTCGAGCAAAGAGAAAAAAGTGCTTGAACAGTACAATTTTTTGATTTACAATTTTGAAGAATTTTTTGTGTCAATTCTTCGTCTAATTGAAAAAATTCAAAAAAATAGCTTAAATTTTTGAATTTATCTTCAATTTTTTTCTCTCCAGGCATGTAATCTATCGACTGATACTCATTCTCAAAAACTGGCTCAAATTTTATTTCATTTAGATCAAATGAGTGTTTAAAATTCAAATGAATATTTAGCATGGATTTATGAACTGATTCGGCTTGGACAGTTCGATTTGAAATAATGTCATCTAAATTCATCAATATATCTTTTAAAACTTCAAAATGGCCTCTAGCATCATTTCCGGCGTGATTTGTGCTCATATGGAGTTCAAATTTGTCTTCAAAATTAAATAAATCAAAAAATATGACTCCTTGGTTTAGGTCATGGTTTTTAGAGCCAAAGAATAGATGTCTTTCTTTCCAGTTTTTGAACTCCTCAATTGAATTCAATGTAGTGTGAGGGATTTGAATAGAAATTTCTTCGTTCTTTGTTTGCTCAATAAATTGATAGACTTCATTTTTTTGGATAATTTTCATCTTTAAATATTGAAATCGCTGTTTACTCATGCGAATGGCAGACTTTAGTTTTTCGATTTCAAAATTTTTGCACTCAAACTGCAACATCGAATTCAATGAAAGAAAAACTGTACTTTTTTCTATTGGATTTAGTCGTCTTTGGAACATATTGAATACTTGATCTAAACAAAGATTGATACTCAATTGAAACCTGTTTAATATATTTAAAAGTGCTCTTAAAAATTTTCATTTTTCAAATCTTAGAATCCAAACGAGATTGTTTGCATAAAAGACACTTTTTCAATCACAAGATTTTTAACTTTAAATGAAATAAAATTTATTAACTTAGTACTTAAATTAAAATAAAATGTATACTTTTTAAAATAAAAAAGTTATTTAAAAATAAAATTTAGAAAAAATAATTGTAAAAAAATCATCACATGAAAATATAAATAATGCATAAAAAATAAGCTAAATTGTTATTTTTAGTCCATAGTAAATTTAAATAAAAAATGTTAATTGAAATTTGACTATCAAAAATGTTAATGATATTTAAAAATTATTTGTAATTTTATTTAAACTTGATTAAAATCCAAAAAGTGCTTTCAAAGTTCAACCAACTAGATATTTTATGTTTTGAAAACATATCTAACCTTAAAATAGGGAAGAAATAAACAGATTCAATTAACTTTTCAAATAAGCTTTATAAAAATTAATTAATTTATTGTATTAATTGAATTATTGTATTTATTATTTGAATTGCGTAAAAAAATGGAATTAAACTTTGATAAAATTATAGAGACACGCTAGAAATAAAGACAATAAACCAATTCCTTTTATTAAAAGTTAAGAATACAAAATTTGAAGCGAAGAATTTCTTTTCATCAGCTATATAATAATAATAATAATATAAGTTACAACAAGCTAGCAAGCTAGACTTGCGAAGATGGGAAACAGTAGGATCCCATCTATGGTAACTGTGGTATGTAATAATAACAATAACAAAAAAAAAAAAACATTCATAAACTACTTCATACTTTCATATACTACATAAACTAGATCAGCGTTGCATTTTGAATTTTAATTTAATCTTTTTTTTCTTTTTTCTCATTCTCTTTTTTTCTTCTTTTTTCTTCCTTTCTACCAGCTAGATTTATTATTATTATATTTATTTTTAATATCAGCAAATAATTTTTTTGACAAGTTTTTTTTTAATTAAAGAAACCAAAAATCTTTTTTTTGGTCTACCCATTTTTAAGATAACTGGCTAATTTTTACTGGAACTATCTTTTAACCACTCATTCTTATCAATTTCAAATCTCCAAACTGTGGTTATCTCTTTTAATTTTTATTTTTTTTAGATTTTCTATAACTATTCGTAATATTATTATTTATTTGAATGAACGCCTTTTAAGCGAAGTAAAAAAAAAATCATAAAGTAAAAATTAGTATTGAATTAGACAAAAATAAGGGTTTGTTTAATATCTGAAAATAATTCAAACTTGATAAGTTAAATTTTTAATTTCGAACACATCTAATAAAATCCATAAAATTCGACAATTTTTTGCAAAATAAATTTTTTGCAAAATAAAATTTTTTGCCCTTTTTTATTCTACACCCATCATAATACTAGAGTCCTTGGCCTTTTTTCTACTTTTCTTTGACTTTAATTTCTAAAAAAATGACAAAGATAGACATTTTAGACAGTTAAACAGAATAATAATGATAAACAGAATTTAGTATTAGTATGTTTTAATTTTTTCAGGTATGCTCAAAATAATTTTAAGGATGATGAAAGATTTCTTGGTATGCTGTTCAGTCAGACCCTTTTGAATGGTATTTAAAAAAATTTTGGTATATTTAAAAATTATTTTTAAAACTTTATTTTATCTACATGTCAAAATTAAGAAATAAAATACTGTTTAAATAAGTTATTTGATTCGATTTTTGCATTTAATATTTGCAGGCACTTTGGGCTTCATATCAGGCATTTGATCGGACTTAAACACTGACCAGGTATCCGGATAATAAGCTAATTTGAACAAGTTACAATATCTTGTCAAAGCCGATTCTTTACTACTCAAATGAATGATGTAAATAAGTTTTTGCTTTTTATCAAACAATGTCAAGCATTCTTCTTCGCCAATTGAAATCTCCTGGCTATTGGATCTGAACAGCTTTGCCATTGACGAAAAAAGCTTCGATCCAGAAATGTCGTCATTTGAATTGGATACATCAAATGCGGCTAAAAAACTGCCTTCATACAAACCATAATAGAACAAACAACTCTCTATTTTTTCCTCGTATAAAATTTTGGCTGATTCCATTTCATAATTTTCTCCATCATTAGTTTTAAACTCAACTAGCTTTAAATTTGCATTTCTGACCGAAAAATGATAATTCTTCCATTTTTTATGAGAATTGTTACAAGAATTAGTGCTTTGCCTTGACTGGAATGAAGTTCGAAAGTTTCCGCACAACTCACACAAAACCATGCATTCAATTTTGTCCATAAAACTCAGTGCGCCCAAATTGGACTCATTGGTAACATAAAATCGCTCCATTTCAATTTGTATAGAGTTGTATTTGACTACAAAGTTGAACGAACTCCAGTTCGAAATCGACTCGACTAATTTAGCCTTTGAGGGAATTATGCGCTCTAGCAACACATCTAGATTAGCCTGACCGATCTCATTTACGCTAAAATGCTGCTCTGGATCAAACACCTCATACAAAGACCAATACTTTGACTCGAAAAGCTTAAACTCATCTCTGGCTCGTAATAACGCGTCTTTGCACGTAAATTTCGAATCTATTTGTATTTGAAATGATTGCTCACTATTTTTATGAAATAAGTAAATAGTTATCAAATATTTGGCATTTGTGTCCAAGTTGCGCTTTTGAACTGTCTTCAGTTTTATGACCCTATCGAATATGGCTAGTTGACTGTGCAAATAGCCCTCTTCCAAATCAAAATAGTCTTCACAGTTTTCGACCAGAAATGTCATGATATCGAATTTTTTGTTCCCAAAAACAAGGCTCTTAAAAAATGTGCACAGATGGTCTTTGGACATGTGATTGAGAAAATGGTAATGGGCCACATAGTTGATGTGGAGAACGACACGTTTAATGGTCGAGTAGAAAACTGAATTTCTACTCTGATCAAAAAAGTTCGAGTCCGAATGAAAGCTTCGGGTGTATTTTGAAAAAAATGTCTTCAGTATTTTGACTACACTGCCTGGAGTGTATAACTTGGGATCCAATTTCGAGTCTCTTTCCCTTTCCAATTTGTTCAGTAAAGTGGAGTATTTTTTTGAATCTTTTTGGCTTGTTGAATAAAAATTCGACTCAGTTATGTGATACAACTCGATGTAAGAGCAGCACTTGTCCACCAAAAGAACACAATTGTCTTTGTTTAAAAGTTGTTCTTCTATCGATCTGAATTCTAGATGCGAAAATTTGACCAATTTTTCATGCCATAATTTCAAATTTTCGCCATAGCCGTCCGATTTTAGTTTCAAATTTTTGCCTACAATGTCCAAAATCATCATGTCGCCATCTAGCTTTATTTTGTTTATTTTTCTAATATCAACTAAATGAAAATTAGCCTGTGACTCTGAGGACTGTGGATCAGTGTTGATGAATAGAATGACTTTTTGAAAAAATTTGTCAATTTGAGAGGGTAGACTTTGAAGCAAAATGGTCAAGTATTTGGCATGTTTGTTTTCATCGCCAAGTTGATCCAAAATGGACAAGTAGCCAAATGAGTTGATTTGTAAATTTTGCATGATATCCGCAAATTTTATATTCAAGCTCGGATTGAGTTTGGTAATGATATTTTTTAGCCACATTTGCTGTTCGTTTTGGTTTGAAAATTCAAAAAAATGGCTTAATATGCAATGGTTAGTTGTGCACCATTTGAGCTCGACATTAACCTCGCACAAGGCAAAAACTTTGATAATTGAGTTCAGGGTAATTTTCTGCGACTTTAGACCGTTCGTATCAAATTGGGTAATTATTAGATTATTATTTTTTAATTGCAAATAAATATTGATTTTTTTAATGGATGTTTTGTCTGCTGATGTGGTATTGAATATTTGCAGTACGTCACCGATGAATTCAAAATTTGCCTGGCCGGTTAGTTCGTTGTATTTGAGAGACTTGTTCATGCTTAGATAAAGATACTGGGCAACTTGGTGCGATTTGATTGAGATGTCTAAAAGAGTTTTCTGCTTTTGGAAATAGTTTCGATTGGCACCAAGAAAAATGTAGTAAATTGTCATTGGTATACTCGGGCCCGAGACCATTTGATACAAACTCTTGTTTAGTTCTTCGATATAATTTGATTTTAAATCAATTTCGTTTTTATTTATAAATTTTTTTAATAAATATTTATCTTTGATAAAAGATTCAATTTCATGTGTGGCACTCAGTGGGTTTATTCTATTTTCCAAATTGTATTCGAGCAAGGAATTTATTTTTTCATTGCCGGCTTGATCCAATATTCGGATGAAAGTCTCGGCGCTCAGGTGGTCAAGATTTTGCTCGTTTGTGTGTAAATTTTCATATAATGTGTCAATTTTTTTCACATAAAATCGAGTTACTATATGTGACATTTTCAGGTGGCATTCTTAGAAAAAAAGAAATAAAATACTGATTTTATAAAAATTGAATGTATAAAAAAAGATAAAGAAAAGAAAATAAGAAAAGATAAATTGAATATATAGACAAAAGGATCCGGAATTTTTTTCACTTAATAAAAGATAAAGCATTTATCATTTTTTTTGAAATCATTAAAAAATCTGATAAAAATCAGTAAAAAATGTAATGCTAAAAATTTGTAGCATTTGCTATTTTCAAATTTGTTTGACTAAAAGGCATTGTGAATTTTATACAAGCTTCAAAAGATTACAAAGTTAAATTTTTTTTTTGGTTTATTAAATTTGAAAAAATTGAGCTCTAAAAAATTTGACGGTGAAACACGGTGAAACCAAATGTTTCAGGGTTTGTGAAGTTCGTTTCAATTCGATCTTTTCAATTCAGAAAAACTTTAAAAAACTTTTTTCCTAAAAAAAAATAAATTAGTTCTGTAGAATGCTTAATTATAAGCAACTTTGCTTAATACTAAATTAATGTCTGCAAAATATTCTACAATTATCTGCATTTTGAACGCCACTAAAAAATATATCACAATCAAGTTTGCAATTACATTGCAGAGTTTGTGCAGACATATATTTTCGGAATTAGAAAATTTGCTTAACCATTAAGCATTTTTCAGAACTAAATTATCTCTTTTATTAATAAAGTTACTCAAGTTTTTTTCAATTGAAACGATAGAATTGAAGTGAACTTCACAACCCCAATGTTTAAGGAAATATATAAAAATTGATTTTAATTTTTAAGGCTGCCGTAAAGTTTGGAGCAAAAACTGTTGCAAAATATATTCACTAAGTTGAACACCAATTTTATTTAACTGATGTTTTTTTTACTTTTTTCTAAAATTAAAAATTTATTTTTTGGTTGTTGCGCTAAAAATTTTTAACATTTCAATTTAATTTTTAATTTTAAAAATATTTTGCTTAGCTTTAATTTTTTGTTACTCCAAACTTCCCCGCTGTATTTTTAAGAATATATTGATCGCCAATTTTTGAGATTTTTTTTTTAAATATTATAATATTAAGTCGTAATATCAATTATTAAATCGTCATGTAAAAAAAAATTTATTGTCATATAAAAATTAAACGGGTCCGGAGCAGAGACTTGATTCGAAATGTTGTAGATTAGAGAACTGTTAACGTATACCCTTGCACAGTAATGCATGTATCAAAACTTATTCGGTTTTAATACTTAAATTTCAAAATTAAGTGCCGCAATAAAAGTTGTTGTTTTTTTTATCTTTGACTTTTGTAATTTCAACTTGGGAAAATAACCACTTTGAAAATCCTAATTACGAAATATTAAAAAATTACAGAAAAGAACGTGCTTATGAGAAAACTTAAATTTACACAATTTTCTCTAAATTAAAAAAAAAAACAGATTAAAGATTGAATAGCTTAAAATTGAATTTTTATTTTAATTGGATTTTTTTCTTAAATTTAATATTATTTAAGGCATAACTAGATCGCTATCTGAATTTGTCTTTATCGACCACAATTTCTTTTTCTGCATAAATGGAAACTTAGGAAAGACAATTTTTCAGGTGGGTTGAAAAAAATTAATTCTTTGGCTACCCACTCTCAAAATTTAGCACCAAAATTACTTTTATACTGTATCCTTTTAGTTCTAAAAATCTACTGATTTCGTAAGCATATTTAATTATTATTATACAAATTCTTAACGCTCTTTTTCTAATCTACAAAATGGTTCATTCATTAATTTTTGAGAAAAATAAGTTTTGACCATTAAAATTGACTGGAGACAAAAATTTTTGGAGTTTCTTACTATTTTTGTATCTCGTCCTTAGTTTACGCCCTAATTCAATTTTTTTTACAGAATCATAAACCGGAAAAAATTCTGAATAAATTTTTGTGCTCAGTTTTTTTAAATTTTGACTTTTTAGTCAATAAATTGTAACTTTAAAAAAAATTAAAAGTTCATTTTATTGAGGAAAAATAAAGTCACGTGTTAGAAGTCTTATTTCTCAACATAATAGATTTGTCAGAAGTGAATTTTTAATTTTTTAAAATTTGCCTGAAAAACCCGATTGATCATCGACATGTATATCAAATTTTGGAGACAAATTAAATAATAATATAAAAAAACATAATTCCAATCAGGCTAATCAAGAAGATAATAACGATTTAAAAATTTGATGACCCTTTTTTAACTAAGAAAATTCTTCAGATGACGATTTTGTAAGAGTTTTAATATTAGCTAAATTATAATTCAGTCCCAAATTTCAAGAACAAGGTTATAAGGTATTTTACAGACAGACAAGGAAATTTTTTTACAATTTTAAACTTACCGGCACAAAAGTCACACAATGTCATAAAATAAACACATGAGATCCAATTGGGCTGCACATTGCTTCGCTTGCAATCGGCGCAAGCTTTGTTGGACTCATTTTTAAAAATTTCTTTTCTAAATGATTCAAGATTGCTAGTTTTTGTATCATTGGGACACAAATAGTTAAAGTATTCGTCAATAATTTCAGAAACTTTTTCTGGCTTATTTTCATGGTGACTGGCAAGCGAAAGTTTGCTTAGAGACAATGGCTTTTTGGTCCGTTTTGGTGGAATTGGTGGCTTGGTTGGGTCATCATTTATTTCCAAGATAAAAAGACTCTCGTTCAAGCTGTTGATGTCACTGCTGGACTTGTTATCGCTGCAATCATTTTTTTTTTCCTCTAATACACTTTCTTCAGACTCGAACTTATCTAAACTTAGATAACTATTTGACTGGCTTTGTTGCTCACTTGTGTCTGAAACAGAAATTTCTTTTTCTAGCCGCAGGTAGATAGAATCATTGAAAAATGAAACATTTTGTGTGTCCTCATCGTCTAAATTTCTTAATTGTGGTTGATCAATTGGCTCCTTGTAGTAATCTCCGGAGAATTCTTGTGCTTCACGGTCAGACAAATTTAGAAAGCTCAAATTGCTGGAGTTGGAATGGCGATTAGGGTCGTAATCAGGAAATGTGATGGACAATTTTTTTCGATCCTGTGGTGGCAATTTTTTGGGCAGTTGGGGTCGATTTATTTCATTCATCATCTATTTGGTTCTAGTTAGTTCATCCAGTTCCATTTATTTAAACTTTATCTGTTTTCTAATTTGAATGGCTAAACGAGTCAGTCTTTGTTTAAACAGGTAAACCAGATAAGATAAAAAACACAGCGACTAAATTTTTGTCTTACGAAATTCTTATACAATTTTTTCTGAATCGCAGTTTTCAAAAATGGCTTAGACAAAATTTCGAATTAGTCATAAGCTATTTTAAAATGCGTATTAAAAGTCTGAATTTAATTAAAATTTAGGTAAAGTTTATTATGCTCTAGAGGTAAGCCAAGGAATAAGAGATGTATGTCTAACCGTTGACTAATTGGACAAAAAATTAATCATATCATTTTTTACTAAAAATTCAAGTAACAAAATGGAATTTTTTTTTCCTGAGGTTAAGTTAGATTGAATTAAGTGTTTATGTCGCATTAATTGAATAAATTATTTAAATAAATAAATCTGAAAATTTTTATTTTGCTTATCAAAAATTATTTAAATTAGTCTTGTGTATTATCTAGACTGATATTTAAAATGGTTTTATTTAATAAAAAAAATTTAGATGAAACTTTTGTTAATGAAATTATATTTAAAATAATCATTTTGATTTAAAAAAAAATTCATAAAATTTTAATTTTAATTGAGAATAAAGAATAAAGAATGCAAGCAATAATTTTAGTTTGAGACTTTCAATTCAATCGTTGAATTGTTATTGAAATTATAGCAGGGCGCTAATTTTAGACTTTAAAATTTGAATATAATCAATTTTTAAACGATCTGGAACTAAATTTTTAAAAATATTCAAAACATTACAAAATAATTGTTTTTTTTTAACTTTCTGTATTCTTCGAAGTTTCAAAATTAATATTTTTATTATTTTTATTTATTTTACAAAAAAGGCAATATTTTTAATTAATTTTTTTCCATTTTTAAGCTGTTAAAATTAAAATTTAAAGTTAAAATTTTACAATAGAATTTAGTACAGAATGTTAACACTCTCTTTTAAAATTATCTTTTTATCTTAAACCTTCAAAAATTTCAAAATTGAAAATTCTGTGAATTTGGATTTAAATCAAAGAAATGTAGGAATTGAAATTGAGTTGATGGAAAAATTAATTATGAAAAAAAATAGCTGAATTTTATAAAAGAGACCCTTATTGAATTTTTTTCTTAAATTGATAAAAAATATAATTAAATTTTTTTATTTGAAAAATTAAAGTTAATTAAAAAAATTTTAAATTTATAAAAATTTCATCTATCAAATAATTAAAATAAATGAAGTTTTAATAGGTTAAAACAGCCTTTTAAGTTTTCATCATAATTATTAAATTAAAAAATATATTTATATTATTTTTTTTAATTAACGTCATCTTTGGTTATTAATTGACTGTTTTATCAATGGAATTAAGTAAAATTAGGGTGAGTTCATTTCAATTCTATCGTTTCAATTAAAAAAAACTTGAATAACTTTATTAATGAAAGAGGTAATTTAGTTCTGTAAAATGCTTAATGGTTAAGCAAATTTTCTAATTCCGAAAATATATGTCTGCACAAACTCTGCAATGTAATTGCACGCTTGATTGTGATTTATTTTTTAGTGGCGTGCAAAATGCAGATAATGCAGTATTTAGCAGACATGTATTTTCATATTTACGGTGCGCTTTATTTCACAGCACACTGAAGTTCGGAAAGCGGCCTCAGCCAAAGACTTTTAAAAAAAAAATAAAAATATTTTCGGATCAAGCAAAGTTGCTTATTATTAAGCATTTTATTGAGCTAAATTATTTTTTTTAGTAAAGAAGTTTTCTTAAAGTTTTTCTGAATTGAAATGAACTTCACAACCCCGTAAAATTATTATGTTACAGATGCAGTTTTTTTTGGTTCTTAATAACAACCTAAAATATTGTCATTCAAAGAGAACAAAATATTTAATCTGGCAAAATGCTTCATTAATAAATAAAATTAAAGAAACAGATCCAAAAAAAAATTTCAAAATATTTGATATTTTATTAGAAGTCAAAATTATTTATTTAATTTCAAAATTTAAATCGTTAATTCTTAGCCGAAAATGTATTCAAAAAAAGACATACATTTACCATTTCGCCACTTGAAAAAAAATTACCTAATTAAATACTTCTTTAGTAATTAAAATTTACCATTTTAAAAAAAGCACATTTTTGGAAAGGATCAGAACAAAACTTTCCGCCACATCCATTTGAACACTAAAAATTAAAACTTAAGTCGAAAATGTATATTCAAATTTACATTTACTTACACATTTTTGTGTGCCTTTACAGTCCTGGTCTGATGAACAATTCTGTAAATTAGCGTTTTTAATTTGAAATTTCAGTTTTAACTTAGGACACAAGCCTGGTTTTTCACTAGTTGTATTTGAATTTAGAACAGGATCAACACATCTAATCGCACATCCAACAGAGCACTAAGATTTAATAGAATTAAATTTTTTTAAAACTATCATTTTTTATTTAATAACGCATTTTTGAAGATTAGGGCAATCAAAGTCACTTGAGCATCTGACTTCACAGGTTGTTATAAGATCACTGGCATAAGTTGGACATGTACCATTTTTGAGCATATCAACTCCTTAACAATTAATTTTAAGTTTTTGACACTTTTTTTAATAAAGAGACAATTACGTTTGAAAAAAAGAAAAATGGCAAAAACGTTAATGCAACAATTGATATTCATTGTTTTCCTATTTTATTTTAAAAAAATTTTGAAAAAATGAAACATAGTTACTTAAAATTTTATAATCAATGTAAATTTAGAAATTTTTGATGCGTCAGATCATTTTTTTGTCAATCTTTTAAAAGTAACTTATGTTCATTACAACAAGTCACAATAATATTTTTCTTTATTAATTTTAAAGATTTATTGTGAAAATTGCTGAACTGAATACTGAATGCAATACTGTAAAAATGTTAAATATTGAGGGAAAAGTAAAAGCCTATTAAAATTCAAAAAATATAATTTTACTCTATTCGAATAAAACATAAACCTGAATACAAAGTTTTTAGTTCGTCAAAATTAAGAAAATATAAACTTAAAATCTAAATTTAAAATTCAAAATGTTTCAATTTTAAAATTCTTTCCGAGTTTTTTGATTAAAGATGAAATTTTAAATTTTAAAATTATTTTTTGAAATTAATATTTAAAAACTGAATAAATCATAATTTTGAGGGATAAAATACAACTTAAATTTTTTTGGCATAATATAAATAAATATAAAAAAAATTGTTCGAGGTCTGCAACATTAATTTGAACAGGACTGATTTTTTAAGTTGTAATTGTCATGTTGATCTGTAGTTTTACTGCTGTTGGAATCATAAAATATATTGATATTTCGATGTGTTGCTAATTTCGATCGTAGGTAAATTTTATAACGACGCCTTGTTTATTGATGGTGACATCTTTTTTATGAATAAATTCAGTCATATTAATGATCGTAATTTAATTCAGTTTTTTTATCAGTAGATCTTTTGCCAGTCCATTAAATGATGTTTTGAATTACATGTTTTTTGTTATTTAAATTTAAAGGGAAATAAATTAATGAAGAAATTTATAATTAGTTTATCATCATTTTCTTATTTGACAAAATGAAGATTAAAAATTAAAAAATTGATAAAAGAGGCTTTTTACAGTAAAAGGAAGTCATCTATTATCATTCAATGTTCATTAAAAAACCTAAGCCTAAATTAGATATTCATGCAGATTCAAAATTAAAAATATTTAGAAGGATTTTTAATTTTTATTCAAATGAAATATAATTAAATTAATTAAGTTTTTCAATTAGGGAAATAGTTTGTTTTGTTCGGGTGTTTCATCCCAAAATTAGATTGGCATAGCACATTGCTTTCCGCAGTCAGTTGCACACTTAAAAAATTAAATTGAAAAATTTAAATTAAAAAATTTAATTAGTTAAAGGAAAGTCTTACACATTTTAAGTTTTCAGGGCAATGATCATCAGTTATGCAAAAGAAAGTGCATCCAGAGAGACTTGCGGTTAGATCAAGTGGACAAGATCCCGGTTTTCCTAGAAATTAAATACTTGTAAATCGCTTAAAATAAAATGAACTGTCTAAAATTAGTCCAAATGTTTTTTGGAATATTTTAAAGAGAACTAAATAAATGAAACTTACCAATATATGCCGAATCTGAATTTATCACGGACAAAGCTAAAATAACTGTTAAAAAAGTAAATTTTATCATTTTATGATTCTATCTTTAAAAAAATATTGTTTATATTTATATCAGATAAGAATATAATTTATTTTAGGCTTATTAAATATATTAACACTTAAAATAAATAAAAAATATATTATCCGTTAATTATAGTTAAAATATTGTCGTCCCATTTTTTTTTTGCTCGATAAACAAACATTGCCGCATCGAACATTTACCTTAAAAAATATTAAAAAAATTAAATAGAAGACTACTTTATGAAGTTTATAGATTACGCATTTTGAATCTCTAGTGCACTCCGAGTTTCGCTTACATGGCTTACCATTCATTATTCGACCACAAAGATTGTTCTTGTACTGCTGAACTTTAACTGAATAATTTCAAATTTTTAATCGAATTTTAATTCTTTATTAAGGTTACTTGTTTTGAACTCGCCTAAAGTCAAAAACAGAAGGAAAAATAAAATAAACCTTAATTTAAAATTCATTTTGTTTATTTTTTCTTAAAAAAATCAACCAATCTTTATTTTTTAGAATAAATTAATAATTTTACTTTGTTCATAGATTTAGTTTTTATTTTAATGATTAATCATAAATCAAATCGATTTGATTTAATATAGTTTGACAAAGTCTGATGGAATTAGACTGAATTGTGATTCAAAACATCAATTATTAGATTTAGTTTTTCTTTATAAAAAAAATAAAACTTCGAATTAAAATTAATAAAAAAATAAAATTTTATGCCTAGACTATTTATTGTGATGCATAAAAAAATAAGTCAAAAACTTTTTTAAAGCATTTTTTTACTTTTGTAGCTATGAATGGATTTTATCTAATACCAGATGAATAGCATGACTTTTTAATGTGAAGTTTAGACTTGTTTTTAATAATGATGCAACAATATTAAATTATGGCATTGAGTTTTCAAATTTTTAAAGGTTTAATTTATCTTGAGGAGCTTTTATTTTGATTTTTTTGTTATAAATTTTTAAACGTTGACATAATGACTTCAAGTTATTGTTTTTTTGAAACCAAAAAAGAATAAAACATAGCTTTTTATCAAAAAACTCTTTATTTTTTTTCAAAGTTTCATTTTATTTCATAAAATTTAAGTCTTCCATTTGTTAAGGTATTAAGTTGTGGACTAAAAATTAATAGAAGAGTCGATTAGTCTAATTGGTCTTGCAAAAGATCATTTCTTTAATGTTAAATACTAAAATTTTGATCTAAACGTTTCTATCTTTTTAAATATCAGAAACAAAATAAAAAATCTTCACTGAATTTTTTTTTCGTTTTGGAGAGTATTGGCTTTATTAGACTTATAGTTTCGAAAAAAATTAATTATTTTAAATAAGAAAGAATGATATTTTTTCAAGGTAAATAAGGGTAAATTAAAAAAAAATACAAGGGTACAAGGGTAAATTAAAATAAACTAACGACAATTAAAGTAATATTTGTCCAAGTCCTATGGTTCAAGTTTCTTTTGGAAATTCTGTGAACATTTCCCAGCAGTTTCCTCACAAAATATTGAGAGAATTGTTTAAGCAAGAACGACGAAATTACCGTAATGCAATTAAACAAAAATTCAATTTGCTTTCAATGCACTTTCAAACATTGATTCTGTTATTGAAAGTTTTAGATTGTCTACATCCTTCTTTTTGACAATAGTGTTTGTCGCAGAAATATTTAGCATGAAAATTTCGCTTAACATAACCCCAACAAGCCTATTTTCGAGCGGAATTTTGCGAAACCATTATGTATCGATTCAGCATCATCTGCTAGTAAAATTGTTGGTTGAATATGACACTAATAATTTTTTAACTGTCTCTTTGTGAGGTTGAAAAAGAAATTCTTTGATTTTTTTGGCACAATGTACAGATACTGCAAAAAAATGGAATTTTTTTTGTATCGCATGAGCCAACTAGGGGTGGGAAACCGGTTTGAAGGAAAATAGGTTCTTAGATGGAGTCGATTAGATGGACCGTTTTGATTGTCGACATTTTTTTTTTAAATTGTAAATTAATTTTTCAATGATTTTGGTTGATATAAAGAAAAATTTAAAAATAAGTAAAAAAGTTTAACAAGTTTTGCCAGAGTAGAAAAAAGCCACTTTTAATTTTTTGGCACGGGCGGCACAGTCGAAAAAAAATGGAATCGAATCTTCATTTTTGCCAAAAGCAATTTCAGACAAGAGTTTTGTAAAACAACAATTTCGGCTCAGGTTTGTCTTTGACCTGCAACAAAAACTGAAGACATTTGTCCAGATTTTAACTTGTTGATCACAATGATGTAATCAATTTAAATTTATCGAAACAATGAATTTTCAAATTTTTTTAATTAATTATTATTGAAATGTTCATTGTAAATAATTTATTTTGAATCTTTTGATTCCTAAACTAATTTAGGATTCAAACAATATTAATAAAGTTTTAAAATTTTATTTTTAAAAAGCACGCATTTATGATCACATTTAAATTTTTCTCTTTTTTTCAGAAGCAGTTAAAAATTATTTCTAAAGAAATTTTTTTTTCTATTTTTAGTGGCTTATTCTTCTCTTTAAAATTAAAACTTTATGTTTACAAATTAAATATTGACTTTTAAAAAATAAGGAAGACAGTTCATTGTTCTAAGCAAAAATTTTCTAAAAATTTTGAACATTTTCAAGTTTTTTCGTAATTTTAAATGAAATCTTTATTCTATTATATTTCCATTTTAAAAGATATTTTAACTCACTAAATAAATGATACATCCTAAATTTTAATCTTATTTATTAAATATACTAAACAAATATTTGAAATTTGAAAATGCCGCTAATAATGATAAACGAATCAGCTTTACTGTTGTCCCCAGTTTCGAAACGAAAAAACGAAGACAGGTGTAACACAAGTCATGTGGAAAAGCGAATACAATTCATGTGTGCCAAAATATGATCAAAAATTATGAACAATAAAAAATAGTTTGTAGTTATGAAAATTGCTCAAAAGTACACTGAGTCGACTACTACAAGAGTATGACTAATCATCCGAAAGTTGAGCACAATGTTATAAAGCCTTCTATTGGAGATACTGACACTGATTTTGAAAATATAACATGTCCAAAAGTTATTCGAGTATCAGAACAAACACAAATCACCGATCTGTTTTTGACTTTTTTAATTATAATATTCAAGCATTTATGATAGCTGACGATCCGGATTTAAAAAGATTCATGATTTTATTCCGTGTGAGAAAAACTGTTAGAGAAAAGATCAAGTTTATAGTCAAACGGGGTAAAACCGTGAACTCGTTTATTTGATCGCTAATTAGTTGTGAGATTTTTTTTTTTTTTCGAAAAAAATATAAAATAATAAAAGAGAATATTGTCTTTAATTTAAAATACAAAAAAAAGTATAAGAAAATATATGTATCCTATTTTAAAACAAAATTTATCTATTTAGAACACTTTTTTGAACAAAAAAATTCCATTGTTAAATCAAAGCCTCTTGGAAGGCATTTCCCACAAGACCAATTGTTACATTTCTCACAAAAAAATCCATTTTTTTTGATTTGTTATGACTTTTCCAAATACTGATATACATTTGAAACAACTTTTTTGGTAGTTAAGCGGAGATATTTCAATTTCAGACTCCTCTTCATCTTCTTCATCACTGATTATTGTCACTTTTTTCCTCTTTTTGTTCAACTTTTTTGCCTTTTCATCTTCTAATTGTTTCAAAACTTGATTCTCAGTCAAAAATTCACCGTACTTTCTTTTAATCATCGTTTTTTTTGTTGACGTTTTCTCTTTATTTGCTGAAATAGTGTTTCACAAAGTTTCTAATGCTAGCAAAATTAATACCATATCCCCAATCAGCTAATTGTTTGATCACTTCAACTAAAAGCGTTTCAAGTTCTTTAGGGATCTATGGGGTAGCACTTTTACCATTTGCAGGTCTTTTATACTTTTCATTGATTCGGTCGTTAAGTGTTGAATATGTAATGATAAAGCGCGCAGAAGCTTGATGTTTGTTTAATTTTTTAGCTTCAATTTCGGCAATGGCTATTTGTAAAGTTTCTTCGCTATAAGCTTTTTGGAAGTTACTTCTCGGCATTTTTAAAATTTATTTTTTTAAATTCAATCAAATAGAAAATTCACACTATTTATTGCAATGAATGAAATTAACGGTTTAACCCCAATCCCATTTTTTTCTTAATTTTATTTTATTTTAAAATAACAGAAAATCGGTTAAGTTTTTGAATTATTCAATAAGAAATTCGTAATCAACATCGAAAAATACATATAACAGTATTCTTTGTTCAAATTTTTACCAATTATCAAGAAAGTTTTTTCTGAGGATCGGCATTTTCTTTTAAGTAGCGAAGATTAGTCGTTTAAATGAAATAAAAAAAAATAAAAAATTCTGGTTGTCCCTAAAACGCGGAAAATAAAACGCGGAATGCGGAATTCCGCAATAAAATACCAAAAAATGGGGAATAATTAAAAAATATTTCCGCAAAAAAAACTACTAAAACGCGAAATTTCCGCATTTTAGTAGTTTTTTAAATTATTGCGGAAAAAGTTTGCGGAATTAGGCTGAAAATAAAAAATTTTATTTAAATAAATAAATTTTCATAACAATATAATACTATGTTAAATTAGTTTTGAGTTCTAAAACTTTAAATTATATAATAAAAAACTTTTATTAAAAAATAAATTGTCATCTTATTCTTAAGAGAAATTAACAAACCACATTCTAAAATCTTTAAAAGAGAATAAAATGAATATTTTTCTAAAAAAAAATCTTCGCTTAATAAATTCTGAAGCCGAAGAAATGTTAACGAGTTTTAATCATGCTGAGGGCAATCATAATCCAAAAATATTTAGACCAAGATCAGGTAATTAAATGATAATAAAATAAAAATTTGCAAATTTAGAATAAGTATGCACATTTTTTATTATTTTCAGGTGAAGTTGTATTTTATTGGTCAAACCAGCCAGAAAAATATAAAGACTGGCTATCCAACGGATTTAAATGGAGAAACCAAGGAGAAAAAAAGCCTTTTCCAGTCGATAAACCGGTCTTATTTAAGTCATATTATCATATATTTGACAAAGGCATAATTAATAAAAACATAATCAAAGATGTTTATACATTGATTGATAAACCAATGCCAGTATTGATTCATTACCTTAAAAAAAACAATGACAGCGACCCAGAAATCGAGTGCGAATCAGGTCCTCATGGAAATACAAAAGACCAAGAAGGTGCTCAAAATTATCAACGAACAATGCCATCTGTTTTGTCTGAGTTAAAAGAAAAAGTTGCCAAAAAAGTACCAAACTTAGTTTATAAAGAGACATCCAAGAAGAAAGGAGCTAGAGACTTAAAGCAAATACAAAATCTTAGATATGTAAGAATTATATAATTAACACAACTATTTATTATTAAATTATTAAACCTTTAATTGTTTATATTTCGTTACAGATGAAAAGAACAATTGTTTCCAAGTTAAGCTATTACCTAAGCTGAGTTGTACTTGTCCAGAAAAAAGCTCTTGTTGTCATATACTTGCTGTACAGTCAATAAATGGTTTAGATATAAGTAACAATTATAAAATACCGAATTTAACTTCTTTGACAAAATCTAAAAATTCAGGATTAACCGGACGTAAAAAAAAAGGCCATTTAATTAATTCTATCGACCCAAGTTTAATTACTGTTTCGGTTCTTCTGCCTGTTAGTACACAGCCTGTTAGTACACAGTCTGTTAGTACACAGTCTGTTAGTACACACCCCGATGTGAGATGTTTACTTTCTGATTTATTATTGGAAACAGAAAACAGAGACGAAATCTTAGATAGTTTAATAGATGAAATATATAAAATCAAAGTAAATATGGTTATTACTGACCATACCAAATTAAGCGATGCCTTTCTTAAAGATCTTGACTTTGGTTTTTTGGAAAAATATTTTAATAAATCATCCTGGAAAACTGTGATTAGTTTAATCAACAACAAAAAAATACATTGCCGTTGCCCTGTTTGTTCGGAGATTTGTTTTGAACATTCAATAGAATGTGATATGTGCAAATTTTGGTACCATTTTGAATGTGCCAAGGTCAATAGTTATCAAAGATCTGGCAAAGCAAAATCATGGCTATGTAGCAAATATCACTTTAAATGTTTTAACAATTAAACTAGTTTAAATAATTAAAAATACATATTGTTGTTTATAAAATAAATAATAATATTTATTGATTAATGTTAATTTTTTTCTTTTCAGCCCAATTCCGCAAACTTTTTCCGCAATAATTAAAAAACTACTAAAATGCGGAAATTCCGCGTTTTAGTAGTTTTTTTTGCGGAAACAATTTTTAATAATGCCCCATTTTTTGGTATTTTTTTGCGGAATTCCGCATTCCGCATTCCGCGTTTTATTTTCCGCGTTTTAGGGATAACCAAAAATTCTTTTTTATTGGTCATTTTTATTATCAAAGACGTTTTTTACCTTCTTTTTTTCAATTAATAAAAATTTTTTTTTCAATGAAAGGTTATAGTCAATCAAAGAAGAATTCACGGTTTTACCCTATTAACGGTTCAACCCTGAATTACTATTTATATGGTAATTATTTGAATAACATTAAAGAAATGCTAGAATCAATAATATCAAAAAATCATGTCACAATTTATATTTGGACATCTCATTGTAATGAACCGTATATGTGTATGACGGTTCATTTTATGAATAAAAATCGGAAATTTACAAGAATTAATACCATGTCCGTCAAATGATCATATTTTAGCAGGATGTCTATACAGACCACCAGGGGCGAGTGCCAGGGATAATGAAATTATTATGAGCATTAAAAGATCGAGTGAGATCAAGTGGAAATCCAAATTTTCTGGCATAATACTGTGTGGGGATTTTAATTCTCCAAATATAGGCCGGGTTAATGGGTCAGTTTATTCGCACGTGGTCAGACAAAAAACTTTTGAAGTTGACCTAATTGACTGTTTCGACGATTGTTTTTTCTCTCAAAATGTAAAAGAACCGACTTTTCAGATGTCAAACACTGAGCCGAAAAGCATCCTTGATTTGGTCATCACAGATGAGGCAGAGCGTGTGTACTGTATTCAATATGGTCCACCTCTGGGTAAGACAGAGTAAGGTCACTTAACATTAACATGGGACAACGAACTGAAATCATGTAATTCAAAAAAAGTCAATAAGTTTATTTCGTCTGACTTCAACTATAGAATGGGCGACTTTGCTTCATTTTCAAATTTCTTGGGAAGTATAAATTGGTCGGGTGCCTTTAATTTTTTAGACATAGATCAAATGTACAATAAATTTATTTCCTTTTATAACATTGCCTGTTCTAGATTTATTCCAAAAAAGAAGCAAAAGAAGCTATCTAAACCATGGATTACTAAAGATTTAAATTTCAAACTAGTGAACAATATGGAGATTGTGAATTTCAGAAATGGTTTAAACTACAGCTTAAACACTAGGCCTGACAGCAAAAGGTATAATCTCAGAAGAAACTCCAAGAACTTGGTGCGAGAAAGAGTAAAGAATTGTAGTCATCGATTTAATTACTTTACTAACAGAGTTATTGATGTTTGGAATAAGTTGCCAGAAGAAATTGTAAGTGCAACTAGTCTAAACAGCTTAAAAGCTAAGATTGACGTTTGGATGACGAAACACAATGAATCGACTGCTATAGCTCATTAGAGCTTTGCTTGGACTAGCTCCAAATTGCAGTAATTACTACCTCATGACGCTATATTTATAGTTGAAAATTTGAAAAGAGCAATTGCATTTTTCAAAATAATTGATTTGATTAATAATTCGTTTTTTGGGCAAAAAAATTTCACGATTGACAACGATTGGTAGGGCTGGTAGACCGACTTGAAATTTAAAACCGGCTTTGAAACCGGTTCCAGATTTCAAGTCGGTTTTAGAGTCGGTTTCAAATTGAAGCCGGTTTGAAAACCGGTTAAATATTTACAGCCGCTTTAAAAGTGGGTTCAAGTCGATTTTGAAAATAAAAATTAACAAAAAAATGATCTAATTGTAAAACATTTCATTGAAAAAAATTCTCATTAAATATTTTACTTAAAAAATCTACTTTTTTTCCACGAATTCAAGCAGATTAATCTTTTACATCATTAGATTCAAATAGGCTATTTGAATTCAATGATTTGCGGTCTTTTGTTATGGTTAAATCAGCCGCTGAAAAAGTATGTCAGAAGCAACACTTGTAGGGCTTATACTTAAATAATCTTTTGCAATCAGTCTTAAGATTTTGAAGTTCGATTGAAACCACCATTGTTTTGGATAAAATCATTAGATTTTTCAACGCGAGTCTTTTTTAAATTATCTGTAAATATAAAGTTTTCAAATTTTTATTTTTATTTAAGTTTTAAAAAACCGATTTAAAAAACCGGTTTAAAAAACCGGTTTGAGAACAGGACCGGTTTTAAAATTCGGCTCTAATCTAGAGTCGGATTTGTATAAAACCGGTTTATAGCCGGTTTTCTGGAGTCGTTCTACCAGCCCTAACGATTGGTTATTAGCAGAAAAAATATTACTTCTTCTTGAGCCTTATAATCAAGGTCAATTAAAACTGAAACTAATTAAAAGATTATTTACAAAAGTTTTTTTTAATTTAGCCGCACAAGATCTCTCATATGATAAGCAAGTTTGTGTTTCAAGTGTTTATCCTTGTTTACACAAATTGAAGAAAATCTTGAAAATTTTTGAAGCAGCATCGAGTTTGAAATAACAAAAGTTGCTAATAATGAAATGATCAGAAAATTTGAAATTTATTGGTCAAAGATTAAAGAATTTTCGATACTTTGCCATTCGTTATTTAAGTAATTAATAAATTATTTTAAATAAATCTTTTCTTTATTAAAAATAAACCATTTCTTTATTTAGAGTTATTTAAAAAATCCATATGAAAAAATGATGTCCAACTGTTTGCAAATATCATCTTACTCGTTCGAAATATGTGCATTGTTCGAATTCGATTAATACTTTGTTAAAGCATTGTTATAACTGATTTGATTAAAGACTCATTCGCTCTTTGAATATTTTGCAACATTCTGGTAACTTTGGCACAGCTGTGATGGTCGAGTTGGTCCTCGACACTCTCCAATTTGTTCAAATTGGCTTGCTTTAGCACCGACATAAATTGGCTCATGAGCATTTTTTTAAAACAAAGCGTGTTCTGGACATATGTGACAATTTGTTTTTTTAATCAAAAAATTTTTTGCTAAGCTCGTTTCTGAGCATGCGATTCTCGTTTTTAAAAGAAAGCACCATCTTGTCAAACTGGTCAAAGTAAGTTTCGAGCTGATCAACTGAGCATACGTCAAGCACATTTTATAACCGGTTCCATATTTAAACCGGTTCGTTTAAAACCGTTTAAAACCTTCTTTTAAAGACAATATATAACCAGGTTGATCCAATATTTCCAAACCGGTTTTAAAACTGGTTTAATTTTTGAAAAATTTTTTTCTGAAAAAAATTAATAATTATATTTGCTCATAGATGTTAGAAATACATCTCAAAATATTGATATTTTATTCGATCATTGATATCTTCTGTATGAATTAAATGAATATTTTTTTCTATTAACTTAATAAAACATACTGTGTATCATCATCAACGTTTATAATGCTTAATTTTGTCAACTTTAATTAATAAAAGAATCTTTAATTTTTGGAAGGTTTTTATGAAATTCCCAATCTTTAAAATACTTCAAAAAAAAAACAGTTGAACCTGTTTTAAACCGGTTTTAGAATCTGCTTGTAAATGAAACGGGTTCTGAAATCGGTTTGAATATCAGAACAGTTCTACTAGCCCTAAAATGTGTACACAGAATCAGTTGCGAACATTTCAACTTAAATATTTTAAATAAAAGTACATTAGTTAAATTAAAAAATAAAATATAAGGTTAAGACCTTCAGAATAAAATATAAAAAAATCAAAAAAAAAATAAAATCAAAACAAAATCAAAGAAAAATCAAAATAATAAAGTGAAAATAGTTAAATAAAATTAAGATTAAAAAGAGCCTCTTTTTAATCTTAATTTTATTTTATTTTTCAGTATATCGGATATACTGAAAAATAAAGTAGCTTCAGGAAAAAAATAAGAATAAATGAAATAAGAAGTTCTTTTGAATAAATGTTATAAAATTTATATAAAAAGGAAGATCAATTTTGAAAAGTTAATTTTTTTTTAATTTGATAATTATAATTTTTTTTGTGTTCTTTGCTTGTTTTTCTTCAAAACTCCAACCCAATCAAACCAAACAAGAAATTAGAATGAGCAGTCCAACACCGGTGGAGACTTTTCTCTGGGTAAGGATATAATTTTTTAATTGAATCTTTGTATGTTAAGGAAAAAAAAGAAAAAAATCTTAAGTAGCAATCACAAAATGGAGTTAGATATTCGATATATCTTTATTCAAAACTTTATCTAAATTCTCCCAAAAGTCTAACGTTCATAGGAACAGAATGGCTCAACTCTGCCCTGGTATATCTCTCACTCGACCCAAAAGTCGATTTGAAACTGTTAGTAATTAAAGTTTATTGAAAGTCTCTTGATACATAATCTTATGATATCATCTTTTGATAAACATTTAAATCAAGGATCTAGAATCGAACATATAATATCTGATGGCTTAATCAATTTCCATTTTTCATCTAGTTTTGATTTCATCGATTTAATTATAATTTCAGCTCAATAAATTTTTAATTTCAATTTTTTAAAATTAAATTTTTAAAATCAGTTTCAAAATTGATTCAATGCATTTCTTTTAAATAGATAAAATTTTACTTGTGTTCATTAGAAATTTTTGGTATGCTTTTAAGGAAGTTTTTAAAACTTAATAAAAAATTTACTTTAATTAGACATTTTATTCTCAATCAAAATATTTGATCCATAGTTCATAATTTTGAAGAAATAATAGAAATTTAACCATATTATTAGACATCTAAATAATCACCATTTAATTCATAATATTTGTTTAGCTAGATAATAACTACTTACCAATGCATTCTCTACCACAACCTTTTCTGCAACATTTTTGATTAGGCTGACACATTGAATCATCCCAACAACTTTTTTCGGTAATGACGCAGAGACCAACCAAATTTGATTCGTATTCTGGGCATGATTTTATTTCTTTTATAGGTTCCAATATTTCATCCGAGACTGGTGCTTGGCAAACGTGTCCGCATCCATTTGAACACTAAGTATTTAAGATTAATCCAAGAATTGTCTCATTTAAAGATCTAATTTACGCATTTTAAGTTTTCTGGACAACTGAAGTCATGAGAGCAAGCTTCAACACATATTCCAAAATCAGGTGGAGGTGGGCAGCTACCTGGCTTTTGGCCTTAAATAATAAATAAAATTAAATAAATTTTAAATTTATATTTAAAGAAAATTTTAAAAAAATTGACCTGAAACCAAAATTGTTGATATGACTAGAATGATTGATAATTTTAAAATTTGATTCATTTTTTGAATAATTGATATTTATTCTTTTCTACCACCAATTTATAATGCAACTAAATGTAATTAAATTTTTATTTTTAACAAAAGCTTTTTGTTTTATTAGTCTCTTTTTTCAAGGTAAATTTAATTTATTTTGGATTAAGAATATTAAATATGAAATTGAGAGTATGAACTTATGAAAACTAGAAACTCAGAGCATAAAATCAAGAATTGATTATTCTTCTAAAAACTTCATGATCAGCATAAATAAAAATTGAACAAAAATTGAGTATAATCACTATTTGACCATTAATGTAAAAAATTTCGAAGAAATATTGAATAAAATAGATTATTAATCGATAATTTTTTAAAAATAACTAATTCTTTAATTGAATAAATTTTTAAGTTTAGTGAACACAAATAAATTTTTTAACATTGTCAAAATTAATCAATAAATAAATTTAGACAATGCGAAAACTTGCTAAAAACATAAAAAAGTGGGATAAAAATTAATGAATTAATTAATAAATTTTTTGATTTAATAAATTAATTTCGATGCACAAATTTTAAAAAAATTAAAAAAAATTATTAAAAAAATATCAAAATTAGTTTATCTTTTTTTGGATTTAAATTTATGATTTTTTTAAAAATAAATGTAAATGTAAGTTTTCACATTGCCATTAATTTATTTTACTTTATAAAATAATGAATTTCGTTGAAATTCGAAATTAAATTTTATAAGCTAATTCTATCAAAACCATACTAATCAAAGCCACTTTTTTAAAGTCTTTGCAGCCTAAAATTAACCATTATTAATCAATATTAAATATTTTATTCAACATAAAAATTTCTTTACATTGAAGTCGAATGATGCAAAACTTTCAGTTAAAAAACTTAAAATTTTAACTAAAAATTTTCTATACATTAATGAAAATAATATTGCTACTTTTATTGAAAGAAAATTTTTTTCCGACGAAACACAATTAATTCCTTGTGAAAATGGGTATTTTGGAGCGAATTTCTGAAATCGAACATGAAATTAATCGAACTCAAAAAAATAAGGGTAAAAAATTTCTTTAGTCATGTTTTTGAAAATGGAATAAACTAAAAAGAAAATTTTTAAAAGCTACTGAACATCACTTGGGTTTGTTAAAGGCTAAACTAGCCAGGTACAGAGCCCAACTACTGGAGCCTACCGGAAAATCTGGTGGTAAAGGAGAAGGTTTTGATGTAATGAAATCAGGGGATGCACGTGTCGCTCTAATTGGCTTCCCTTCTGTTGGTAAATCAACATTTTTAAGCACAGTAACTAACACTGAAAGTGCAGTAGCCGGTAATTTTTTTTTCTAATCTAAAATTTAAGCCTTAATCATTTTTAAAGCCTATGAATTTACAACTTTGACTTGTGTCCCGGGAGTAATTAGATATGAGGGTGCTGAAATTCAACTTCTCGATTTGCCTGGTATTATTGAAGGTGCTGCACAAGGAAAAGGTCGTGGCCGACAAGTAATTGCTGTGGCTAGAACCGCAGATATGGTTTTGATGATGTTGGATGCAACCAAAGGTGAAATTCAGAAAAAGCTTTTAGAACAAGAGCTGGAGGCTGTGGGAATTCGTTTGAATAAGAAAAAGCCCAAAATATATTTCAAGCAACGAAAGACAGGAGGTCTTACCATAAATTCAATGGTTCCATTGACCAAAATGGACGAAAAATTGGCTCAATCTATTTTATCCGAATATAGTAAAATAATGTCAACTAGGAATTAATTTGAACTTATTAGAAATTTCTTAGAAATCTACAATGGAGAAGTTCTCTTTCGAGAAGACTGTAATGCTGATGAATTTATTGACGTGGTTGTAGGAAATAGAATGTACATGCCATGTTTATATGTAAATTACAAAATTTTATTAAATTTTCAATAATTTTTTTCCAAAAGGCGTACAACAAAATTGATCAAATTTCAATCGAGGAAGTGGACCGTTTAGCCCGCATGCCGAATACAGTTGTCATCAGGTGAAATAAGTCAAAATTAAATTAAAAAAATTCAACGTGAAATAATTATTTACTTAGCTGCAATATGAGGTTAAACATTGATTATCTGATTGAAAAAATATGGGAACATTTAAATTTGATAAAAGTCTTCACCAAAAAACGAGGCCGTAAGACAGAAATTAAATAGATTAAGAAATGATTTTAATTTATTTGAATAGAAAAACCGGACTTGGTAGAAGGAATTATTTTGAGAAATGGAGCATCAATTGAAGCAGTGGTAAGTTTATTGAAGTGGGCAAGGCTCTTTTCTATTTAAATTTTTGCCTATACATTAAAAAAATTCAAAAACCATTTTAAAGCGTTGTCTTTTTGTAAGTCTTGGTTTAAAAAAATCCTTACACAGTAGTTATATTTTCCAAATAGTTCAATAATGTGCAAAAACATTCCATAGAGATTTTTCTAAACAGAAACCAACATTGACAAAAATAACCAAATTTTGGTAAAATAAGTTAAAATTTAAATTTAAATTTTGTTAAAATTTAAAAAATTAAGTATTTTGATCTAAGGGCTTAAATTTTTTAAATTAAAATCGAAGGAAAAAAAAAATTAATTTAAGTAAATTGCAAAATACTTGAATTCATTAGTAAGTAATCTTTAATTAAATGAGTCAGAAAAAGAAGATAAAAAGAAAATTTTGACCATTAAATTTAAAAACAAAAATTTAATGACTTGTAATTTATTTAATCATTAGAGGATTTTATTATAATTAAAATGAGCTATAATTTGTTTTAATCGAGTTTTTTTTTCAGAAATTATAATGAAAAAGCCTCAAAAATTGAAAATTGAAATTTGATCAAAATAATATTTTTGTTTAAAATTTTGATCAGATATTAAAAAGAGCTTAAGATTTTAAATTTTTTTGAAATTTAATGTATGCTGTCTTTCCTAGAATAAGACCTTACTAAATTAACTATAAATATAGAACATGAAGTATAATAATTTAAAAGCAAATAGCCTAAGTTACAATTTAATACAAAATATTTATTAGTTTTACAGTGAAAGTTTAAATTCATTGTTGTTGCTCATTTTCTGCATTACTTTTCGTTAGCGGTTGACTTTTTTAAATTTTTATCTAACAAAATTCGCTTAGTACCCATCTTAACTTCTTCAATTAATTTCGCATTTCTTAGTTATATGTATAAAAAGATATATTAAAAAATTAATTTTAATTAATTTTCTTTGTTAATTTGAAAATTGAACTAAATCTTGTGATAGTTGTTTCAGATCAATCTTGTTTGTGCTCGACGCTATCTTTTAGCAGTTATCTATAATAAAAATAAATTGAATATTTTGTCTGTTATTTAATATTTTCATAAAGTAAATAAGTCTTTTTTTAAAGCAATTTAACAGAGTTAAAACTTTTTCAAAGAAAAAGATAAAATCAGTATTATTTAAAAATGATTTATTTATTAAAAAAATCTTTTCAAAACGAAAAAGAATATAATTTTTTTAAAACTTGTCTAAATGAGTCGTCTGCTGCATCTAGTGTTAATTTAGAAAAAAAAAAACATTAAAATTCACCAAACTTATTAGGCTCGAAAAAAGTACATCCATGTACTTTAAATGATTTGGTAAACATTAAAATATAAAAATAATATTAGGTAAAATTTGTGTATAAATTTGCTACTTTATCTTTAGATAAATAATAAAAAAGATTAAATTCAAAAATGTTAGGCTGGCCGGTGGTAAGACCGTGAGTCAGTCCGCCTTTATTAATTTGAAAGTTAAAGGTTCGAAAGTTGCAAAAACTCAGCAAAGTAATAGCCAGTTGATTAGAATATTTTTTGATGGCATGCAAAATGCAGAAGATCGGAGAGCTTTTTGCAAACTAATTTTCCGCATTAAACAGATATGTTTAAAATTAAGGATATTTCAGTACTAAATTTTATCATTTGGCAAAAAAGTAATTTAAGTTTTTTTGAATTGGAATGATCGGATTGAAACGGATTTCAAAACCCCAATCTTATTTTTAGATAATTGGCAAAGATTTATTTAAAATGAGGATATTACTCATTAATTTTATAGAATTAAATAAATTTTATTAATAAGTGTCATTCTATTCATCGATCGATGGTCGACTCTTTCAAATATGCATTGGTTTGGGTGAGCATTATATGAAATAATCAAAATTAATTTAATTTTTTAATTATTTTTTAAATTGAATTTAGGGTACAAGTGTAAAATTCAATCCCCAAAGAGTAGGTCTTACTCACCAAGTGCATCATGAAGACGTTATTCAAATTCTTTCAAAATAAATATGAATCACATAAACAAATCAAAATAAATCCATTTATCATATTTTTTTCGAATAAAAATATAACCTAAAAAAAATTTTTTAATTTTCTTTTATCAAAAACTGTACAAAAGTAAAGCAAGAAAATCCATTTGAAAACCATAAATTTATGGAACAAAAGAATCATTTAGAATTTTGGAAATAATAAGAAACTAAAAACAAATAACTTATTTTCTAAAAGTCTAAAATTGGATCTGTAAATTATATTAAAAATAAAAAAAATTTTATAATCAAATGTTGTATTCAACATTATCTACAAAATTGAACAATTTGAAGATATTAAAATGTAAATAAATCTACTTTCAGTAACTAAATATAAAGTTTTTTCGCTTTATTAATAAAAAAAAATCTGAATTTGAATCTGAACGCTAAGAATCAAAATAATTATTTTTGGAATTATTTTCAATGTTTGATAAAATACATAAAGGGACTATTAATTTAAAATTTCTAAAAAAATTTCTCCAAAGTGGAAGAGCTAGTGGAATATACGCTTTTTGGCACTTTATTGACCAAATCAATCATGAAAAATTTGAGTGGATTTGAAAATGAAAATCATTTTGAATCTAATAGTTTATTATTATATTAAACATTTTTTAAATCCTAAATAAATTAAAAGTTAAAATAAAATGTTAAAATGCTTATTGTTCCTTTTGAATTTAATGATGAACCAGAGAGCACACTAAGCATCCAACTTTGTTCAACAAATCTTTAACACATCCAAGTGCTACTAAGTCATCAAAGTGGTTTGAGTTTCCCAATAAATCTTGCAAAGAAAGCAGAGCAAATCCATTGAGGACTGGCAAATTTTGAACATTCAAGTCGTGCAACAAGAATCTAACTCGATCGATCAAAGCTGGCAAGTGAGCGGTATCCAATAAATTAATGTTGATCAAAAGTGTATCAATGTCAACAATTGAGTCCAAATTGTTCAATAAATCAAGATGAACCAATGATGAAAGCAAGTGTTTCACTTGGGGAACTAAATCAGAGCTGAGCGATCCATGACTCAAGAGATTCTTCAACGTGTTGACAATGTTCAAATCAGCTTGCGAAAGAATGTCCAAATTTAGTTCGTTCAATAAACCGTTCAACAATCCGTCTAGATTGTTCACATTGTGTAGATTCAGTTGAAAGACCAAATTGCGTAGTTCATTCAAAATTCTATTGTTCAACAAATGGTCTAAGTCGATATTGAGCAACGAATGCAAGTTATCTAATGGAGATACGACTGAGTGCTGATTTTTCAATAATTCCAACAAATTGTTGACAAGGTGTAAGACGTCATTATTAGGTAGAGTGTTTGTCAATTTGACCAAATCCAAGATATCTCTCAATGGTGTAACAATGGCCAAATCCAAATCACTCAATTGTCTCAAATCTAATGAATCCAAAACATTTCCCAAGTTCAAAAGACCGTCCAAGTCAAGTAAATTAGACAGGTCCAGTCCAATAACAGAATCCAATAGACCATTTACTCCTCCCAATAGATTGCCCAGCAAATTGCCAGATCCTTGAACTGACACTGATCCTGAGCCACTTCCAGATCCAGACAATAAGCCTCCGAGTAGTCCTGATTGCGATCCAGAAGCACTAGCACTTCCAGAGCCTGACAACAAACCACCCAATAATCTTTTTGATCTAGACTTTGGTCCGTCGATATTTAATGACAAACCAACACTTTGGCTAATCAAACCAATGCACACAATCAAACTGAATAATTGAGCTAAATTTCTCATTTTTGTTCAATTCTTGTCTTTTTTTTTCACTTGTTTTAGTTTAATGTTTTATAGGCACTAAATTTTTCCCTTTTATTTATACCACTCTTGATTAGATAAAATATGGCACCATTTAAAGATGAATAATGGTCGAATAGCTTGAATTAAAATTTAAATAACAATACTTTCCTTTGTCTGATAGCCCAACATGCACACAAAATGATTTAAAATTTTAATATTTTTATGTGAATAGAAAAAAAAGAGGAATGCAAGTGAGACATTTGGAAGACTTTGGAGCATATTTCTGTTTTTTTTAATTTTTTCGCTTTTTTTTTTAATTTATTATTTATAATTTTTTTTATAAAAAGAATACTTGGGATTATTTTGATCTGAAGAATAAAAATCAAGTGTGTTTAAAAAATAATTTTTATCGAAATATAACTGACCCTAAAAATTTTTTTTTTATTTCCAAAGCCAAAAAATATCCTCAAATTTGATTTTATCTAATTTTAATACTAATACTAATGCTCTAAATAAAAAAAATCATCTTCATCGTTTGAATGCTTTAATTCAAGATTAATATTATGCTTTATAATTAAAAGATCTAGAATGTTTTTGATTAATGAAAAAAAATTGTTTGGTTGCTAAATCTTTATTTAGCGATTTATTTGAATGAAAAATCATGAACTTAAAACACGAAAGATTCGTATTGACAATTTTACAAGAAGATTATTTTTATTTTGCAAAAATTTTAAAATTGAAAAATGTTCAATATTTTAGTAAAAAAATAATTATTAATAAAAATTACAGTAGCCAAGCAAGGGGAAGAAATCTTGATTTTGACACTCATTTAATAAACAAAAACTAATTTATTTCAAGATTTTTTTAAATACATAAAGAAATTAAAAAAAAATACTAGAGTTCCTTTATAATTGTAAAAAATGCCTTAGTTATTATTAATTTAGCCGTATTTTGTATTTAGAAAAAAATCATTGAGATTATTTTGATCTGAAAAAAAAATCAAGCATCTTTAATTTTAAAATTAATTTTGAATTTTTTAAATAAATAAAAAAAAATAAACAAAATTTGTTCAAATTTTTATTGAATTTAATCATCAACTTTATTTCAAATAAGTTAATTAATTAAGTTAATCATTTAAATTTTTCAAAAATTTCTTTGAAAGGATTAATTTTTATAGTTTCAAAGTATACTAAAGTGTTCATTTCTTATTCATTTTGATAATGATTTTAGAAAACAGAACAGGGTTGCATCATTACTTATATATAAATTTAGCATTAATAATTTAATACTAAGAAAATCAAAGAAAATAGCCTATCTTCGAATGTTTTAATTTCATTGATTTTTGAAGAATTCAAAAATCGATACAGAATTATAAAAATTTTTCATTTAATAAAGAGAACAATTTGAAAAAATTTTGTATAAAAATGGTTTTAAAAAAAAGGATTATTGATTACGGCTGGATAATAATCGTGGTGTTACCTCTGTGTCAGATCGGAGCCATAGCTCAAAAAGGTAACGGAAACGATACATTAGGTTTGGGATATCTTGTTTGATAGCCTGGTATTTATTATTATCACTGTGAAAAATTGATTGATTCGACACTATTTGGAAGGCCTTTTGTTGTTCTATGACTACAATATTTATTAATAAATAAAATCGATTGCCGTATCAAACTTTTTTTAATTTTAATTAAATCAAATTAGCTTTTATTTTTGCTTTTATATTTCTATTTTGATTTTAATTTCCGTCCAATAAATTTTTTCTTATTTTATTTTTAGATTAACATTAGATAATTTTCTAATTATTTTTTTTTTAATATTTCTAAATTATTAATAAAAATTTAATGATAGTAAAGAAGGAGGTAAAATAAAATTAATAATTAAAATGGAAATATTATATCACAAACTAAAAATTTTTAAAAAGTCTTGAATGATTTTATGTTTATTAGATCCTGAAAGTATATTTATTAATTTCAATTTTAGGTTTTAAATTTAATTATTTTTTAAACATGGTCACTAGTTTTTGAATATAATTTTAATTTTAATCTTTTAGGAAAAAATTCATTCAAATTATTAATTTAAAAAAATTTTAAATTGGTTACAAATGTTTAATTGATCAAATTTGAGTTTTGAATTCATGACTTTTTTGTTTTATTTTGAAGAGAATTAAATTTTGTTATACTTGCTTGAAATTTTCTTCTTCAAGTTTATTATTAATTAGAAATTATGCTTGAACAATTTTAATCATAGTTAAATTTTTCTTAGGTTTTTCTCGCTCATTAGATTTTACAGACTTGATCCATTAAAAATAAAAATATCAAAATGTTTAATTATAAATGGCACATTAAATTTCAAATAGCGGTTTTTTTTGCTTAGTTGCCAATTCATGTTAATATTTCAAATTCTAAATGAGGATTACACGAGTTTTTTAAATGTATTCAAAATTTTTTTAAAATAATATTTTTTCCAAAAATCGAGCATTATAAATCCACGTGACATTTACTAGAATTTTTTTTTCAAATCGATGAGTCATCTTGTTTAACTAAGAAATTTAGCTTATCTCTTGCCATTTAATTACTTACTAAAAATAAAAATATTACAAGTAATAGAATTTAAAAAATAAAAACTTAATTAAATTATAGAACATGATCTTTTTGTCAAGATGAGCAAAAAGGTAATTAACAATTCAAGAACTAAAATAAATTTATTTTTAAATTATAAACATAGGCATAAATTTTATTCTTTTCTCATTTTGATAATTTAAGGAAAGTGTTTGCTTTTAAAATCTTTAAAAGCAAAAATTTAGTCTTTATCTTTAAAAATTTAATTAAAATATAGATGAGTCGGCTTAATAAACAAACTGAAGAAATTTTTAAGCAAATTGGAGAATTTGGGCCTTACCAGCTATTTGTGTTTATTTTGGTTGGAATTTTGTCATTCGAGCCTGCTTTAGTCGCGTATAGTTTTTCTTTTTATGGTGCCACACCAAATCATAGGTTTATTTTTTAAGTCTTTCTTAGCATGGAAACTTTTCATTTAATTAAAGATGCAAAATTCCCGACTACCAGAACGATACCTACGAGATCCAAGGCGAATATCATAAGCAGCTAATTGACAAGTACATACCAAAATCAAAATCTGGCTCGTTCAAAAACGAGTATGATTATTGCAACCTGAAAGCTTTCAATCAAAATAGTTCCAATTCAACGCTTATTAAATGTGACAAGTGGGTCTACTCAAAAAAATACTTTGAGAGCACACTGACCAGTGATGTAACAATCAATTTTAAAATTTTTTAAATTTCTATTTATTTTTTTTTTGTCAGTGGAATTTAGTATGTGACAATGCGCCCAAAAGAAGTCTTTTTTCTACATTATATTTCTCAGGCAGTTATGGGGTTTTGCTCAGTGGTATTCTTTCAGACAAGTAAAATTAATTAATTGTTAAACATCTACTCACAAATAAACTTTTTCTAAAGATTAGGTCGAAAGACAACTGCCTATTTATTTGTTATCTCCAATGCGATTTTAAATGTTGGATTATTTTTTGTTATGAGCCACAATTTTGCAAACCAAAATCTAAGAGAGATTTTGTTCGGAGTTCTAAGGCTGCTGATAGGAATTGCGGCCAATGTGTATGCAACTGCTGTGGTTATTGGTAAAAAAATAAAATAAATTTTTTGGCCTGATTTAATTTAGTTGGTTTTTAACAAGCAATTGAAATTGTTGGCCCGAGTAAAAGAGTAGCCGCGGCAAATACCATATATTATCTTTATATAATCGGTGAATTTGTTGTTCTCATTTTGGTTTATTTTATCCGTGACTACAAAACCATGTATGGCTGTATTGCTGCAATTTTGACTTTAATTGCTTTATATTTTTGGTAAAAAGAACCTACCGTAAATGTTTGTTTTTTAACGACGCACTAAAAGCCCAAGAATTTGGTTTTGGTGCCTCAAAAAATTGAATTTTTATGGCTTAAACTAGTAAAGTTGAAAATCTATGAAGTCAAATAAATACGATTATAAATAAATTTAAAGTAAGCCGAAAAAATTAATTTTTTCAAGGCACCAAAACCAAATTTTTGAGCTTTAACCACGGCGTTAAAAAAAACAAATTTTTACAGTAAATTGATCAAGCGATTTTTCTTATTTTTCTCATTCTTACAGGGTAGTTCCTGAGTCGCCGCGATGGCTCATGACCAAAAATAGAAACCAAGAGGCCTACGCAATTTTTCGAAGAATCGCCAAATCAAACAAAAAAAGTTTCTATCTTTTAAGTGACACAGACGATTTAACTTCAATTCAAGATTCTGATATGGACACTGAAGAAAAGCATGTAAACCTAAGATAAAATATTTAAAATTTAAAATTTGATTACTTTTGAAAGTACACTATGATGCAAACTTTAAAAATAATATTCAAATCGAAAAGATTGTTTATTCGTTCAACAGTTATTCTATTCAATTGGCTAGCAAATACATTTGTCTATTATGGTATTAGTTATAATACAAGTGATTTGGCAGGTGATCCCTATTTGAATTTCGGTCTTTCGGCTTTGGTAGAGCTCGTGGCCATTTTGACATCTCATTTTGTGCTTGAAAGATTTGGCAGGAAAATTCCCTATTCAATGATGATGGCAACGACCGGCATTTGCTTTATTTCAGTTCTTTTTATACCAAAAAATCTAGGACTTTTAGTTACAGGACTCACTTTAGTGAGTAAGTTTGCAGTTTCTTTCTCTTACAATACAATTTATATTATCACGGCTGAATGTCATCCAACTGTCATTAGAAATTCCTCACTTGCAATTTGTCAAACATTTTCCAGAATTGGCACAATTATTTCACCAAATATACAACTTTTGGTAAGTCTTGTTATAAATCAAGCTAAAATAAATTTTATTTGAAGGGAGAGATATTTTGGTACCCATTGCCATTTTTAATTTACGGATCTATTTCTTCGGTAGCTGTCATCTTGTTTATTATTTTTATGCCTGAGACACGAAATCAAAAATTACCCGATACAATTAATGAATTTGTTAAAGATGAATAAATTCAAAATAACTTTGTAAATTTAAATTAATATATTTTAATTTGATTTAATTAATATCTTCACAGTAATTGTATTTAAATTTTATTGAATATCAGAATACTGTGAGTTCAAATAAAAATGATTAAAACAATCAAAAAAGATAATAAAAAAAGGTTTGAAAAATCAATTGATTAATGAATAAATAAGTTATCAGAATAGATCAAGATTTTAAAACTATACAAACTGCTGAGGATGCAAACAAACCTAGAAAATTTTAACTATACTGTGTCAAAAATAATACTTAAGACACATTCATTTTTGATCTTTCATATTCTGATTTTGAAGTTAGTGTTTTTTTATTGACTTACTCTCTTTGTTTCATCAAAAAATACACTTGTGAATACAAAAAATGGATATGTAATTGAATTTCTTTATTTTAAAAAAATCTTAGTGTGAAAAAAAATTAGTTGCACTCTAATTAATTCGATTATAAAAGTAAAGAACTTAACTTTTGAGAACTCATTTAAAGAATATAACACTTTTTAACATAGAATATTTAGCTATGAAATTTAACGGCATAAAACAATAATAAAATAAAGCAAATAAAATTAATTTTATGTTTTTTTAAAGTTCTAAATTAAAGTCAAGATTATTAAAAAGTCTGGACCAGACATACTTTAGCAAAAAATACTGAATTTAAGTTTTTTGTATTCTCTTGTTTTTGTAGTGTATTTTTTATAAAAAAAATGAGTGAAAAATCTAGTCCGGACTTGGATGTTTTTTTTTGCTGGACTTAAAACTTTAAAATCTTAAACAACTCTGCATAAATTCAAATAAAAAATAATTTTCTTTCCTTATACTGTTTTCTTTTATAATTTATTTTTTATCTGTGCCGAGCTAAAGCTCATTCAGATTAGAAAAAAAAAATAAAAAAAAAATTAAGACAAAATAAAAAAAAAATGTAAAGAAAGAATTTAGGAAAAATTAAAATAAGTAAAAATATAATAAAAATAAAAATAAAAATTGATAAATTGTAAGAGGTGACATGCAAAGTATTTAAGCAATGAACAGTTCAGGAAAGAAAGAAGAAATAGTAAGATAGCAATTACACAATAAAGTTGAGTATTCAACATAAAGTGGTGTTCCGGATTTAGTAATTTACGATAATTTACGTAATAAATAGTAAATTTACGTAAATTTTACAAAAGTAAAAAAACGTAAATTTTACAAAAGTAAAAAAACGTAAATTTACTAGATTTTACGTAAGATTTGGTAAATTTCGATCATTTTACGTAAATTTATGTAAAAAAAAATGTCCAAAAATTTGAAATAATTTGGCACTAATTAAAAAAATGAATTTTTTTATCCTTCAATATTTATATTCAAATTGTAAAAAAAAAATTTACCATAATTTACGTAAATTTTGGTAAAATGTAATCAATTTAATAGTAAAAAATTGTAAAATGTCAAAATTACATTCAACAACAAAAAGGTTAAAATTGAAAATATAAATTAAAATTTGAATTAATTTAGATTAAAATCTAGATGGTTTAATTTTTTGTGTTTGAATTACAAAATGTATCCTATGTTGAAATAGCATTGAAAAAGTGCGTAGTTTCAAATATTTTTTTTCAGTTTCAAAAAAAAATAATTTTAAGTTAATATTGCAAGCATTTTCATATTTGAAATTAAACTCTTTGGTGAAATAGAATGAGTTTAATTTTTGTTTGGAAATTTGAAAAAAATTTTGAAAATTCTATTTTAACTTTTGATCAATTCATTTATCTATTTTTTACCGAGCAAAAGCTCCATCAGAATAAAAACAAATGAAAAAACTAAAACTAAAGTTAAATTATATAAAATTAAAAAAAAATGAACACTAAAAAAAGATAAATAATTCACTTAGATTAAAGTTTATATTCAGTCGTTGAAATGAAAACCTGGGTCTTGTCGGTCAGGTGAATCACTTATTAACTGAAAAATTCTTGTTCTCAGATTTTGTGAACTATTGGTTCATCCAATTTTTTGTTCAAAATAGTATTAAGGTGAACCAAAATAGAATAAGACGAACAATATTTAGATTATGTGAACAAATTGAATAAAGCTGTTTAATTGAATGCCTAATTCTCGAAACTGATATAAAAATTAGTTAATAATAATTAGATTTTTAATTTGAAATAGCTTAGCATTTGCTCTGATCTTTTTGACCTGGTATTACTCTTTCAACAATTTCAAATACCCAAATGCGCTCTCTACTTAAATCTTTGCCTTTCAGCACAAATAATAAAAATTAAAGAAAATTAAAATTAATTTTTCACCCTTTAAGTGTTTGACTTTGGCGGACAAAGATTCATCTATTTCGCAAAATTTACCTACTCCGCCAAACTTTAAATTTTCTATGTAATTATTTTTTCTATCTTATTTTTTATCATTAAATTAGCTTTTTTCTAAATAGATGAAGAAATTTCAAAATAGGTGAACAATTTTAGATTTGGTCAATTAATAGTTTATAAAACCTGAGAACAAGAATTGTTCCAGTAACAGGTGAACATTAGTTTACTTAAGCGACTAGACCCGAAAAACTTTGTTCTCTTCTTAAAAAATTTTGACTTAAAAAATAGACATTTTTTTTTACATAAATTTAGGTAAAATAATCGAAATTTACCAAATCTTACGTAAAATCAAGTAAATTTACGTTTTTTTACTTTTGTAAATTTACAATATTTACGTAAAATTCAATAAGTTTACTATTTTTTACGTAAATTATCGTAAATTACTAAATCCGGAACACCACTGTACCCCTCCTGCTACGTCTAGTATCTTTAGCTCAATTCAAAAAGTCGATTCGAGACAGGTAAGAATTTAAGTTTATTAAAGGCCTCATGATGCAAAAAATTGGAAGGAGTTTTATATTTTAGTTAAAGTATAATGTTTGTCTCCGAAAATGAATCTAGACACGGATAAGAGTAATCAATTATTGATCCGATTAAAGATTTATAAAGGTTTTCTAGTGTGCAATAATTAAGATCCCACTTTCCCCGTCCGCCCCGTTTAAGTTTTGATATAATGATTTAAATTAACATTTATTACAAAAAGTACAAAAAGGAACAGGGCCAAATAAAATAAAATTCTGAAAAAGTACAAAAAGTACAGAAAGAACAATTTTTTTAAAAGTTTGATCTCATTGTCTATTAATGAAGTCACCAGCAGAGAGTATTCACTATTTTTTTTATTTCTTTCAGGAATATCATTGATAAAAATACTATAAAGGAATGGGCTAATTACCGAGCCTTGAGGAACACTTGCAGTAATATGGTATTCATCTCTTATGTGACCATTTACATTTACTATATATTATCACTCTTCTGACACCATTTTTCCTCTCGGATCTATCTTAATATTTTTCTTCAGTAATGTGTTCAATATTAAGTCCATCAATTCGAACATCATAAAAAAAGGTTTCAAGCCAATAATTCTTGAAATCAGAGGGCAATAAGTGAAAACGAAAAGTACAATATCTTTTGAGATCCGGGAATCAATTGCATCTTCAAGTCTGAAAATGGTTCCATTAATATTGATTTCACGATCGAAAATTTTGACACCATTAAAAGCAGCATTAAACTCAATTATACAAAATTTGTTTGAAGAGAAATTGATGATACTTGTGATCGCATCATTTTCCAATTGATTTAGGACGATATCTAGTGCACTAAATAAGACTTTATAGCTAATCGATTTGTCTAACCTCTTCAAATTTAGCTTGACCGACTTTTAAATATTCACCGTCGGTATTGGTTTGTTTTGTTAAGCGACATTGCCAATACAAAAGTTTCACCTGTTTTTTAAATCACCTGAAGACGCTATTAATTTAAATTTTGGTTTTTCAAATTTGCTAAGCCAAACGGCAATTTTTCAAATTTTAAAATTTAATTTTATCTTTAATTTGTCACTAGTTTTTAAATTGCTGTCTAAAATCAGTACCCCAATTTTTGAATTAAATAACCCAACTCAAATTAAGTATCAAACTTATCAATAAAGGTTTTTTTTAATATTTGTACTTCTTTTAATAAAAATAATGTTAAAGTATCAAATTTGTCTTTATTTTAATAGAAAAGGTGTTATTTTTTTTTCTAAGCATAATTGTTATTTTTGGGGTATTCTATATAACATTTGGGGTTGTTTTTATAATTTAGAATAAAAACTTAAGCATTTGGGGTATGACAATTAAATTTGTCCTTTTAATTTCCAATAAAAGATCTATAAATATAAATAATATTTACTATAAATAATATTTAAACATTAAGCATTTATCTTTAAATTATAAAACAAAATATTAATCTTGAATTAAATCATTCAAACGATGAAGATGATTTTTTTTATTTAGAGCATTAGTATTAGTATTAAAATTAGATAAAATCGAATTTGAGGATATTTTTTGGCTTTGGAAATAAATAAAAAATTTTTAGGGTCAGTTATATTTCGATAAAAATTATTTTTTTTAACACACTTGATTTTTATTCTTCAGATCAAAATAATCCCAAGTATTCTTATTATAAAAAAAATTATAAATAATAAATTAAAAAAAAAAAGCGAAAAAATTAAAAAAAAACAGAAATATGCTCCAAAGTCTTCCAAATGTCTCACTTGCATTCCTCTTTTTTTTCTATTCACATAAAAAAATTAAAATTTTAAATCATTGTGTGTGCATGTTGGGCTATCAGACAAAGGAAAGTATCGTTATTTAAATTTTAATTCAAGCTATTCGACCATTATTCATCATTAAATGGTGCCATATTTTATCTAATCAAGAGTGGTATAAATAAAAGGGAAAAGTTTAGTGCCTATAAAACATTAAACTAAAACAAGTGAAAAAAAAGACAAGAATTGAACAAAAATGAGAAATTTAGCTCAATTATTCAGTTTGATTGTGTGCATTGGTTTGATTAGCCAAAGTGTTGGTTTGTCATTAAATATCGACGGACCAAAGTCTAGATCAAAAAGATTATTGGGTGGTTTGTTGTCTGGCTCTGGAAGTGCTAGTGCTTCTGGATCGCAATCAGGACTACTCGGAGGCTTATTGTCTGGATCTGGAAGTGGCTCAGGATCAGTGTCAGTTCAAGGATCTGGCAATTTGCTGGGCAATCTATTGGGAGGAGTAAATGGTCTATTGGATTCTGTTATTGGACTGGACCTGTCTAATTTACTTGACTTGGACGGTCTTTTGAACTTGGGAAATGTTTTGGATTCATTAGATTTGAGACAATTGAGTGATTTGGATTTGGCCATTGTTACACCATTGAGAGATATCTTGGATTTGGTCAAATTGACAAACACTCTACCTAATAATGACGTCTTACACCTTGTCAACAATTTGTTGGAATTATTGAAAAATCAGCACTCAGTCGTATCTCCATTAGATAACTTGCATTCGTTGCTCAATATCGACTTAGACCATTTGTTGAACAATAGAATTTTGAATGAACTACGCAATTTGGTCTTTCAACTGAATCTACACAATGTGAACAATCTAGACGGATTGTTGAACGGTTTATTGAACGAACTAAATTTGGACATTCTTTCGCAAGCTGATTTGAACATTGTCAACACGTTGAAGAATCTCTTGAGTCATGGATCGCTCAGCTCTGATTTAGTTCCCCAAGTGAAACACTTGCTTTCATCATTGGTTCATCTTGATTTATTGAACAATTTGGACTCAATTGTTGACATTGATACACTTTTGATCAACATTAATTTATTGGATACCGCTCACTTGCCAGCTTTGATCGATCGAGTTAGATTCTTGTTGCACGACTTGAATGTTCAAAATTTGCCAGTCCTCAATGGATTTGCTCTGCTTTCTTTGCAAGATTTATTGGGAAACTCAAACCACTTTGATGACTTAGTAGCACTTGGATGTGTTAAAGATTTGTTGAACAAAGTTGGATGCTTAGTGTGCTCTCTGGTTCATCATTAAATTCAAAAGGAACAATAAGCATTTTAACATTTTATTTTAACTTTTAATTTATTTAGGATTTAAAAAATGTTTAATATAATAATAAACTATTAGATTCAAAATGATTTTCATTTTCAAATCCACTCAAATTTTTCATGATTGATTTGGTCAATAAAGTGCCAAAAAGCGTATATTCCACTAGCTCTTCCACTTTGGAGAAATTTTTTTAGAAATTTTAAATTAATAGTCCCTTTATGTATTTTATCAAACATTGAAAATAATTCCAAATATAATTATTTTGATTCTTAGCGTTCAGATTCAAATTCAGATTTTTTTTTATTAATAAAGCGAAAAAACTTTATATTTAGTTACTGAAAGTAGATTTATTTACATTTTAATATCTTCAAATTGTTCAATTTTGTAGATAATTTTGAATACAAAATTTGATTATAAAATGGACTAATTCTTTTGCAGATCTACAGATATAGATATTTTTTATTTAAGAAAATATAATTTTTAAGTTATGTTTTTTCACTTAATTTTATTTTTATTTTCTTCTTTTAATGTGAAACTCGTAAAATATCTTTTAAATGTCTTTTTTCCGTAATATTTACATAACCATTTGTTTGTAATTTTTATTTTCACATGTATTATTTTTCAAATTTAACTCCAAAATTTAAATACATAAACAATTAGCAAGTTTTTTTTGTTTGATATATAAAATCAAATTTTAATCCAATTTTTTTAATTGAATATTTAAAAAATTTGAAAAATCACACTTCAATTTTGATTCAATTTTGCATAAGATGAAAAAATTTACTTTTACATTTATTCTATTTATTTTATTTATGCTAAGCCTTTCATTGTCCAGTTTAGGTACAAATTTGAAATTTTTTTCCTTTTCAAAAAATTTGTTGATCGATTTGTTTTTAGCAAGAGAAATAAGTTCATTAAGGCAATTGGTACACCAACGACTACAGAAAGCAAATCGACAATTGGCCGAAGTTAAAAATCCCTTAGTTAAGGCCTTAAATTATAATCTTGCTCAAAGTTATATTTTGTAATTTATTTTAATTAAATTTATTAATCGAGTTTTCAGAATCCATCTTAGGTCTTCATCCGGAAACAATTGGTTTGTTGGGTGATCTACCAGAAAAATTGCTCACCTCATCTCCAAATTTGATTGAATATGAAAAAAAGATTCACAATAGAGAATTCCATCCGGAATCAATTACGAGTCTTAATTTTCGAAATAAACCGGAAAGTCATATTCTTAATCATCAAAATTTCCAGTCACCAACCAGATCCACCCCATTCCCTCCATATATGCCAAACACATCGACCAAATCTTATTTGAGTCCATTAGCCTCCACAGCAAGTACACTCTTAGAACCAAATAATCAAAACTCAAATTATTATCAAAATCCTGCTCCTCAGCCACAATATTTTGCTCAACGAGTACCAAGTTTTGACAAGATTTCAATTCAAAATTATCCTGTGGCTGAAAAAATAGACAGATTTGATCAGAATTATGGTGCTCAAAATCAATTAAATAGCTTTTCTTATCAAGAACCGATATCATATTTAGCACAAATGCAACATAAATCAATAAGTCCATTCATGCCCAATGCTGACCAATCTTATGGGAATTTTTTTTCAAGAAATGCATATCCATATTTTGAAAATCAAGGATATTTCGACTCATTTGGACAATCGAATCCTCAAAATCAATTTTTGTTAAGTCAACGTAGTCAATTGGAAAAATTTCAATCACGAAAACGCAATCCGAATCATCAACTATTTAGTCTGAGAGAAAAAGAAAAAGATAATCTGAAACATAGCTTGTCCGATATTGCCAATAGAGGACAACGTTTTATGAAGGCCAAAGTATTTAAATTTGAAAATTCCACAGATTCAGAAGAATCCGAAAAATCAGACACCATTAAAGCTACTATAGTGCCACCGCGTTCTAAACCCATAAGAAGAATAAAAAAAATCAAAACCACTACTGCTGAACCTGAAGATTATGAGGTTTATTTGGTTGAAGTAACTGCAAAACCAGAAGAGACCACAGAAGAACCATTTCTAGATGAAGATTCAAATGAAAATTTAGCTAACAATAACACACCTCAAGAAAAACAAGAATTTAATGAAATTGATGCCACAACAACAAATACCACCTCCAAAACTACCACTACTTCATCTTCAACCACCAGTCCATCTACAATAACTACTACAACTTTAACAACTACAACAACTACAACAACTACAACAACTACTAAAACTTCTACAACTTCTACAACTACAAGAACTTCTACAGCTTCTACAACTGAAACAACGTCAACTTCAACAAAAATTACTGCAATTAATACAGAGAATTCCACAGAAATCATTAGTGATACTTCTACGATTGTTGATACTAGTGCTGAGCATTTTAGTACACAGAAAGAAAATATTACACAAAAAACTAGGCTGAAAAATTTTAGATTAAAAGAACTTCTAAAGAATAATGCAGATATTGATCGGCTCCTAGACGATCCAGAGTTTTTAGACGAATTGATCAAGAATTATAGGTATTTGTATGAAATTTGAAAAATTGCCACTTGTGATAGTTTCAATTTTTCAATATGATTATAGTTTTGTTAAAGTTTTATTTTTGTTTTCTTAATAAATAACTTGTTTAAATTTTGTTTTGATCAATGAATCTATTTTTTTTACCAAATTCTCGTTTTAAAAGATAAAAATTTAATCGCGTAAGAATTTGCTTGTAACAAGCAGCATTGGAATTAAAAAGGCTTATTTATTGGTATTTACAACATTAACTCACTACTAACTCAATTAATTGTTGTACAACCAAGTTTATAGATTTTAAAATGAAGAATTTTAAATAGATAAAAGCTTTAGAAAAAGTATTCCTTAAGTTAATTGAATATTTTTTTTAATTTGAAAAATAAAACTTAACTTCTAATATCAAACATAAAATCCATTTGTGACTATGACAAAAATTTTCAAAAAAGTCACAATTTGAATTTTGCCAGAATATGACCCAATTCAATTATATTTGTCTAATATTATTAATATATTCCTTTTGAATTTTAGGTTTAAATGTTTTTGATAAAAATATAAATTCAAGAATTTTAAATTTAAATTTTCTATTTTATAATTTTTATTTATTTAATATTTCCAATGTACTTATTTGAAACCCTAAGAAACCAAATTCTTTAAAAAATATAAAACGTATAAAATATAAAAAATATAAATAAGTTAACTTAATCAATTCATTTAAGAACAAACATAAAAAATCAGCAATCAAAATATCACCACCAGAACGAGTAATAGAGAGAACTTTATCCGCCATAGCGAAGAATTGTGGGGCTAAGCTACATTATATTTTTTTTTACAAAAAAATTTAAAATTTTTTTTATTTTTTAAATATTTTTCACAACTATATTTATTTTTATAAAATATATGATTCAATAATAAAATTAAATAAAAAAATATTAGGAGTGTTTTATTTAAAAAAATTTGCTGCGAAAAAAACAAGTTCGGTAAATTAATTTCGCTTCAATTTTAAAATTTTGAGGCATCGTGAATTTTAGTACAAAAATCAAAAAAATATAAAAGTATCAAATCTTTTAATGGAATTGAGCAAAATATGTTTAATAAATTGAAGCAACTTAGTACCACAAATATGCTGATTATCCAATATACTCTGCAATAAATCTGCAAAATTCAGTCCATTGTGAATTTGGGATATTTTATTATATTATTATAAATCCAATTCAACTTCAAGTGGTGGTAAAGAGGATGTGTCAGTTGCAACAATTTATAGAACATGCTTTGCTCAGTCCGATTTAAAGCCTTGGCATTTTTTATATATTCTTTTTGTTTTTTGTACCAAAATTCACAATTCCAATTTTGATTTATTTACTTCACTGCATCATTTTTCATTTTAACTTGAATCATCTAATTTTATTCGATTATCAACAAAATTGTTAAGCTTTAAAAACTTTTGCTTAAATTTATTTTTATCTCCGAGAAAAGACAAAAATAATGTCTATTTACTATTTACTTCATTTGTTCTTATTAATTAATAGATTTAACTAACTATTAAAAATAATCTCTATTTATAATTGAATATTTTTTAAATCATCAATTAATCAGTAAAAAAAATCATAACAACTTTGAATTTTAAATTTAATTTTCATAATTTTTAATAATTAATTCTTGAATGTTAAGTTTTTTTTTAAAATCTAAATGAGTAATTAATAACATTTAAAGAAAATTTAAGACAACATTTTTAAGAATGGATGATTTGGACTTAGGGGACCGTAATTACGAAAACTATGTTTAAATTAATCTAACCATTGTTTTTAAGTTTCCCAAATCGACATGCCTGGAATTATTGAAATTCCGATTTCACACGATATACCTAGAACTACATTAGATTCACTAATGCAAGTAAAAAATGAATTTGTTCAAAAATTGGAAGAGGCAAACGCTAAAAATGACACTAGCAAAAAAAGGAGATACCAAAGGCAGCTTAAGGTATTTTTAATCTGTTTTTTAAAGAGCATTTTATTTATTCACGCCATTCATAAAGCAATTTGAAGACGCTATTAAAGCAACTAAGGAAGGAAAAGTATATAATTATTCGGAATTAGTCGTTCCACCTGGTTTTGCGCAAATCCCTTTACAGAGCGACGGAAGACCGATTCTAAATGCATCTCAGCCCAGCCGAACCAGCGCAGTTCCAAACAGACCAGCTCCTAAAATAGTTAGAAATGAGGAGAAGTACGACAACGTGAATGAAGAAGCCGGAGATGATTTACTTGAGCAACTCAGTAAAGAAATTGATGATGATGATGATTTAGGAGATGATCATTTGGATTTTGAAGATGACCATATTAATAGAAAATTAAATTCTCTGATGCCCAACATAAAAAAAATGTTGCCTAAAGATCACGTCATGGATGATGATTTTGAAAAAAAATTAGCCGCCTTTAGGCCTCCAGATTTTGATGATATTAAACCTATTAGACAAAATTTAAATATGGACCCAATGAATACTGATAATGTTCCAAAACCTCAGACAAAACCTGCGCCAGAAACAAAAAAATCACCTTCTAAAAGATCCAATGTCAGTAAGGAATTAAAAATTTTAGAGGAGCGTCAACGATTGTTCAAAGAAGCGGCCTTGGAAGCCAAAAAACAAGGAAATATAAATGTAGCTCTTGCTTATTTAAGAAATGCCAAAGGCTTCGATTCAATGATAGTAGCAGCCGAAAATGGTTTGCCTTTGGACATGAAAAATGTAATTGTCGATTTGTCTGCTTTTTTTTATTTGATTGATCTTTTTTTTTTAAATTAATCCTGAAAGTATACTTTACATTCATAAAATCGCAAACTTAGGAAGGATATTGTTAAAAGCTGGATTCATATTCTTGAACTACATATATCAAAAAAATACTTTTTACTTGAGTTTCATATTTTTTTAAAATGCCGTTCTACTAGCTATCGGTCTTTAAAAATATCCAACAAGATATTGGTTCTATGCATAGCTTTTGAACCAAACTAGCTACAAGTCTCAAAACAGGTAATAACGATAGCTTAAGAAATGAAAAATTGCAATTTTATAGATTTAAGACAGTGGGTTTTAGACATGATTGGGTTGGGGAGATCATGTTCCAAAAAAACATGTGTTGTCAAAATTCTGCGGCTTTCAAATATATTGGTTTTTATTTTTGACAAGAGTTTCTACTCAATTTACTCATTTTTATCTGACAGGCTTGTAGTTTATTTGGTTCAAAAGTTATGCTTATTTGAAGCATAGCACCAATATCTTATTGATAACTTTAGAGCCCGATTGTTAGTAGAAGGACATTTTAAGAAAGTTATGAAACTCAAGTAAAAAGTATTTTTTTGATATTTGTAGTTCAAGAATATGAATCCAGCTTTTAACAATACCCTTCCTAAATTTTCCATTTTTTGACTTTTTTCAATTTTTGGTTTTTTAAATATCGTTTAAAAAACGAGCAAGGAACAGATAATTTCAATAATTAATATTTATTTATTCTATAAGTATCAGTCTTATATATTTAATTAATCTGTGAATGATAGGACTTGAAAAAAAACGCTGATTCCTCAATCAGGCTCTAATTCGAAAAAAATAAATTTTGTTTACAATTTTGTAAAAATTAGAATATTTTTATCACTTTTTTTCTTCATCAATTTAAATTAAATTTAATGCATTTTTTTTATTTAAAAATATTTTAACAATTTTGTTTAGGAAAAAATTTTATTCGAATTAAATTTATATTAATTAAAATGAATTTTGAATATTTACGTGTATTCTTGAAAATTAACGTAATTTTTACGTAAATATTTGTAAATTTACCAAAATTTTCATAAAAATTAAAATCGACAAGGAAAAAGTGGATTTTTGAATTTTTTTTTTTTAAATATGATTTACAGTCAATTACAGTTAATCCTCGGCATAACAAACTACTCGGGAGAAAATTTCGGTATTCATTCTATCGAAATTTCCATTTAAAACGATAGAGATAAAAGAATAATAAAACTTTTTTTTTAAGATAGATTTTTCAGTCATGGACAAAATTCGATATTTACCAATTATTCGATTATTCGATTATTCAACTATTAAATGATTGTTAAATTTTCAAATAATTTCCGGTAGAATTTTGTTCAAACAAACTGGGGATTGAATGGGGTCTGGGGCGCAGCCCCGGTTTAAGGAATCCGGTTAATTAGAAGCAAAGAGAGATCTTAATAAATTTATTCTGAATTATTTCCCCGAAAAGCTGAATAATCGAATAATCGAATAGTCATACAGTTGAAAAATTAGTTGAAATTAATAATATTTGAATTGTTGAATATTTGTATTTTAAAAAATATTGTCCATACCTCATTTTTTTATATATCATACTTCTATTTATCCATGGGACTTAAACTTTAATAAATAGATAAATTATCAAGTTGTAAACGGATATCATTTTTTTAATTCGTTATATGGGGATTTTTTTCTTAAGAAAAATATAACTTCTCTTTTTTATTAGTTCGTTAAATCAGGATTTCGTTAAAAAGAGGTTCTATATATCAAAGAAAATTATTATCATTTTACTTTTTAAAAATCGGTTTATGGATTCTTGTTCGTAATAAAGAGGATTTTGTGATATTTGGGTTTGTAATACGGAATATTTACATTGAAAAATAAAATTAAAAAAATTAAATTTTCAATTTAATATACCTTGCTTTATAAAAAAATTATAATCATTCTGAAAATTGATCCTGTTCCAACGCTCTTAACTAAGCTATTCTTTGTTTAAGAGAACGCTTTTTTAAAATAAAAAAATTTAATTAATAAATGATTTGATATGATAATAGAAAAATCAATCAGTAGCAAAAGTTTATCTTTTAAAATTTGATCCAATATTCTTCAAATTTACTTAAGTCAAATTCAGCATTTTTCTTAAGATTCCAGTTCCACCACAATTACAAGATAAAGCATCCCCTTCAAAACAGAATGTTCAAATTAAAGAAGAAAAATCACATCAAGTTATTTTAAATGATGAACCGCTTACTGGTGATCGAACTTCGATTTATCAGCGCTTAATGAATGATCTAAGAGAACAGATAAAAATAGCAACAGATAATTTTAAGCAATATACTCAAATGGGAGATGTAAACAATGCGAACAAGTTATTCAATAAATTTATTTTGAAATTCTTTAAAAATTTTATTTTTTTAGATTTAATAAAATCGCTAAAGATAGCATCAAAGACTTGGATGCTTTAAAAACAGCTTTTTCTAGAGGTGAAGACGTACCATTGTACCACTATGAAAAGCGGACATATCAGACGATTGATTGCAACTCGGACTTGACAGATAACGACTTGGAATTGAGCATTATTAGGGCAGTAAATTTGCCGTTGCCTAAAGATTTTGACGAAAAGCATATGACAACATATGTAAAATTCGAATTTCCATATCCACCAGTAAACTTTTCTGTTTTTTTGTTTTTTTGGCTATTTTATTTTCAAGGAATCTTTACAAACTGACAAAACCTCAAAAATTTCTGGCACTCTTAATCCAGGTAAATAGAAATATCAAGCTGCATTCTTATTTGTAATTTTTTTTCACATTTTCAAGAATTCGACCAAAATTTTAAAATACAGATTCAAAGAAAACAAACAAAATTTTGTAGACTAATGAATCGAAAAGAACTAAAATTTGAAATTTTCTACAAGGCGTATTTAAAATTTAATTCTAAAATTGATAATTTTAATTTTTTTGCTCTAGAGGTTTTCTAAAAGGAGATAAATTACTTGCAACAAGTTTGGTCAAATTGCAGCAATTGGAAAATTCGGCTACAATTCATGACGCATTTGATGTAAGCCTATTATAAACTGAAAATTTAAGCATATTTAAATTTTTGAATATTTCAGTTACTCGAAGGACGCCGACAAATTGGCGGAAAATTGGAAGTTAAAATTAGAATTCGTGAGCCTTTAGCGCACAAAAAAGTTCATGATCTTGAACTTCGATGGCTAATAATAGATAAATTTAAAATAGACAAAAAGGATACCGTGTTATTATAAAATTTTTCTTAAATATTTTTAATTTTACATTTATTTTTAATATTTTTCATCTTTCGAAATCAATAAATTAAATTTTTTACAATTTTTTGAACAGAAATAAGCGTTAAAATAAATTACCTTATCTAAATGTCTTTTCAAATTCCATAAAAATCAAGAAAAAAATTAGTATCATTATTAATTTATCTGCTATTAAGTACTATCGTAATAAGCTAGTTTTTTTGCAGGAATGAATTGAAAAAAATCTAATTTTCATAAGTTTGGTTGTTTTCCGTTTAACTTTTTCGAATTTAGAATTGTTAATTTTGAATAATCTAATATAATATCAGCTTTAGAATTTTAAAATTGTGTTAGCTTTTTAAAAATAGAAAATTTTAAATTTTGATTTTAAGGTCCAGAACTTCCTCTACCAAAATTTAGGTAAATAATTTTTTAGTTAAGATTTACATTAATTTACAGGATTTTCACATTAACAGAACTAATTTACTAATAAAAGACGAAAATGTTTTTAGATTTTTAAAATTTTGTATTTTTCTTTTTGTACCGAATTTCATGAAAAATATAAGGAAAAATGACCATTCTTATAAAAAGAACTCATAAAATAATCATTATATTATTTAAAAGTCGATTTTTAAGATAATTTAAATTAAAAATGAATCACTAATTTAAGAATCAATCTCAATGTTTATTTATTTTATTAATAATTTAATAATAATAATAATAAGCTACGGTAGGATTATCCCACCAAGCGAAACTCCAAATAGGGACCGCTATTGTAGCTATCAGAGAGTGACTCATTCGCCATTGACTATCGCGACGAATTGATTTCGTAAACCATTTTCAGGTACTGCTTCAGGAGGCAATATGTTCCATTTGTCTGCAACTCTATTAAGTAGCTGTAGTCGGTTGATTTTCGTAAGCTGTTTTACCATTCTGTGTTTTTATCCGCGAATACTCCTGACTGGACCAGAACAGTTTATAAAGTAGCAAAGTTTGTTTGGATTATGCCAATTTAGTGTAGTTAAGTCATTAGTTATCTTGAAATATTCGACTAAATTCCTTCTCTCTCTTTATTTAAGTTTAAGTCCCAAGGAAAAATTGAAATATAATCTTATATATAAAAAAGGATAGAAAAATTTAATCTATTTTACAATTAAGTAAAAGATTCAGTTTGATATATGCATAAAAATCGTTAAGATTATTTAAAAACAAAATTCGATTAGGTAAAAAAAAGTGTTTAACGAGTCAGTTAGTAAAAAATAATAAATATAATTGTCCTTTTTCTATTCTAATGAGGCAGTCATCCCTTTTCTTGAACCTATTTGAGCAGTGAAATATTTTTAAAACCTTTAACTCTGTCGATTTTGCACTGATAAACAACAAAGTATTTTTTGATCTTTTTCATCCGCGAGTAAACATTTTTAACTTGGCTATGGTTTTCTTTTCTAGGTGATGAAAATGCCTTCAAATTCTTTCGGACTACAGTTTGCCATGATATATTTGGAATTGGCTAACGAAGATTTAGAATCATGATTTACTCTTTTCGACGAATATTTCATATACATTTTACAGATAAATTTCACTTGATTTATGGAATTATTCAATTAATTTAGATTTTTGTTTCCAAATAAGGTGTTAGTCTTTATTCAATCCATGTGTTAATTAGGTTCCAAAGATTATTAGCAATATACAGTTAATATATTTCTCTCAAAGACTGGCTTGAAAATGACAACAGCGACTCAGGTTATAATAATAACAGGCAGGATTTTAGACGGACTGGTTGGAAGCGAGCTACTTTCTTTCAGTCCCCTTTCGAGAATGTTTTTTTTGATTAAATAGAAATTAAGTAAAAATGAAATAGAACAAAAATAATAACTAAAAAAAAAATTTTAATGTGATTTAATTTTTTGTGTTTGAATTACAAAATGTATCCAATGTTGAAATCACATTGAAAAAGTGCGATGTTTCAAATAAAAAAATAATTTTAAGTTACTATTGCAAACATGAAAAACTTGGAGTTTTTTTAAATTTTGACTTTGGGTTTGTGATATAAAGATCCTTATAAGATATAATGACAAGAATTTTAAAGATTCTTGTCCTTAGGTTTTATGAACTATTAATTCACCTAATCTAAAAATTGATCACCTAATTTAAAAAAGCTAATGTAATGATAAAAAATATGACAGAAAAGATAATTACATAGAAAATTTAAAGTCGGGTGGAGTTGGGTGATAGAAAAAAATTGGGTGATAGTTCACAAAACCTGAGAACAAGAATTTTTCGGATAATAAGTGAACTATTGTTCACCTTACCGACTAGATCCAGTTTTTCAGCGATTGAATATAAACTTAAATCTACTGAATTATTTATCTTTTTTTTATTTATTTTATTTTTCTTATTTTATTCTTTCTTTTTTTATTTTATTTTATTTAGCTTTTTTATTTTAGTTTTTTCATGTGTTTTATTCTAAAGGAGCATTTGCTCGGCAAAAAATAAATAAATGAATTGTTTAAAAGCTAAAAAAGTGGGGATTGTTGGTTTGAAAATATATATAAATTGATTTGTATTTTTTAAATCTTAAAAAATAAAAATTCACTTTAAAACCGCTAATGTCAATTTTTTTTAATATTCATTTAGTCTTATGATAATTAAAGCAAAGATTAAGAAAAAAATATCTAAAAACAAAAGCTGTAATTATATTGTTTTAATTGTTATTAATCGATCAGACCATATTGAGGTTTATAATAATTTATTCTTTTTTTTTAATTTTAAATTTTTAAAAATTTGATTTTCCATTAAAATCTTTGTGAATGAAAAAAAAATATAAAAACAATAAATCGTTTAAAATAAAAAATTAAATTAAAAAATCATCTAAATAAAATCTTTATTTTTTTTTTAAAAATCATCAGCACCTCAGAGATTATGTTTTTTGAAAAATTAAATTTTTTGAAAAATTTTTTCTGAAAAAAATCAATAAAAAATATTCGGCTAAAAAATGGACTTAAGAATAAATCAGTCAGAATACTATTATGACGAAACTCGTGAACCAGAAGTAATTGTAATTGAATCAAGGGCAGATATAATCACTAACCAAGGTTTACCAGTTATTTGTTGCTTGAGTCTTTGTCTCACAATGTTATGCGTTGGAATTTTGTCAAAGCCAGTATTTAAAGGAACATTCTATAAGTATCTTTTATATAGTTCATTTTTTGATTCCATAACCTTAACATCAGTAATGATTCGACCATTACTAAGACGAAATCTAACCGAAGATATCCATGAGCTTTACTTCTACTGCTTTTTAACATCTTTTTCAGAAATTACAGCCAACTTAATAAAAATTGTGATCAGTTTCGATCGATACAGTAGAATGACTTCAACATATAGATACATATCAAGACGTTCTCCATGTGTAATTTTGTGGTCATGCGTAATTTTAAGCTTATCAATAACAAGTCCGCTTCTTTTTTATCACGACTATTTGGAATTCGAATGGTACAAATTGACTGTTTTTGAGCTTTCATTAACTAAAAATGGAAATAGTAATTCAATGGGGTCTCTCATTTTAATCAATTCAATAATAGTTAGTCTGGGCATTTATTCATCGCTTTTTTTCTTCAACAATATCCTTAAAAAAGCTATCAGTGAAAATTCAAAAAAGTTATTTCAAGCTCTTGAAGTTGAAAAGAAAAGAATCAAGGATGTTGTAATAAATATGAGTAATGAAAACCAAGGGTTGAATGAGTATGGCGAAAGTATGGAAATTAATTTTGGCAAAAAAGATTTAAGCTTAATTGAGTCAAATAGTTTAGCAAAAAGTCCCATGGAGATCGAAAAGTCTAGGCAAAAATTGACAGATATGATAATAGTTTTGAACTTTATTTATATAATGGGACACAGCTTAAATTTGCTTATGTGCGTTAGTGAACAATTAAAAAATTTGTTAGGCTTTAAAAATTTTAATGTAAAATCAGGTACTATTACGGATGAGGGCGATACGACCGCGTGGATTTTGGCTATTTCTAATCTTATTTTGTACTGTTCGATGGGTGTACAATTTTTTATTTACTTTTATTTTAGCTTAAATTTTAGATATTTTGTCGAAAAATCTTTCAAAAGAACTTTTAGATGTTTGTTTTGCTTATCATGTACGATTGATCTGTATGTTCCGGACAAAACAGATATTTTCAAACAAATATGAATACTTTATAATGCTTAATATTGAGTAAATTTGTTGTGCAAAATTTTAAATAAATGTGTAAAAATTTAATTTTAAATGCTTTTATTTTAAACAGATTTTAATTCAAATATCAATTATTGGTATTTGCTTTTATCAAAATATTTTAGAATTAAGAAATTACAAAGTTGGCTGTAGAAAATAAAGCTTGAAGAAAAAGCCTATTAATTTTAAATTATTAAGTTACCGTAAACGCTTGCGAGACCGTTCATGTGATAACATTTGATTCTTAGATTTTAGTGCACGCATAAGCCACCATCAGGTTCCCTATTGATGCGTGCACTAAAATGCGCTTTTCATGCCCTAACGAAGCGTTAAAATTCAAAAACCTGCAATGTTGGGCCAAAAACCGAAAATGCTACTTAACCCCGCTTTAAAAATTGAAAACTAAAAATTAAATTACACGGAAAAAATTCAAGCTTTTGAGTTATAGTACGGGGCTAAAAATTAGGATAAAAAAAATAAAATATTAAATAAAATAATTAAGAATAGTTTTTATTTAAAAAAATTCAACCCAAATTCAATTATGGTGCAAAATAAAAAAGAAACCTTCTTTACTCTCATAAAAAAATTGCGGAATTAATTTCAAAATAGAAAAAATATTAAATTTAAACTTTTTTTTGTGAGAATAAAATTTAAATTTGAGTTTACGGTAGCTTTTTAGTCATTAAATTCTCTTTTTATCTGCATTTTGTTCCACGGTTAACCTTGGTCTCCTGACTTTTCTTTACCGTAATTTTTCCCTAATTAAAGGGGTCTGATGACTTTTCTGTTCTTATGAGTTTAAAAAAATTTGTTAAAACTTTTAAAAATAAATTTCTTGAATGTTATTTAACAATTCAAGTTATTTAACAGAAATTAATGAAATTGAATGAATTCTCAAAACCTTGATTGCGAACACAGCACAGTAACATCACCAAAACCAATAACAAGACAAACAAGGCAATGTATTGCGAATTCGCAAAGATCGCTTACCAAATATCTTTCTCTCGGAGTTTGGAAAGGGAAAATGACATCTAGGTAAACCACTCCTTCGATACAAGGATATAGTGAAGCTAGCAATTAAAAAGTGTTACATTTAAAGAAAAGGTCTTTGATTTGAAATTAGCCATTATGACTCCAACCAAACTGAAAATGAGAAACGAAACTCTTGGCGGGCTACTATCAAAAATCATCGAAAACGTTACCAAAAAGCATTGTCGTTTTAAATCAAATATTTCAAGTTGTTGACGAGTTTAAATTATTGGGAGTAAGCTTAGATAGTGGTTTAAATTTTACCAAACATATATCAACAATTTCTACCCAAATAAATAAAAAAAATTATTTCAATTAAAAATCTATTCTATCTCTCAACTTCTGTAAAAATGCAATTTTTTAAGACATTTATTCTTCCACACTTTGCCTATGCGATAACGCCAATGATATATTTTCCAAAATCAATAACTGTGAAACTATTTAATCTATTTTATTCTGCCTTGTTTAAACTGCTTAAATTTGACTTTTCAAATTTTGAACACAACGTTATAAATAACTTTCTTGAGAAATATGGATTTTTTTGGTTCCAACAAAGATTTTAATCCAGACTCCTAAACTTTGGTTTTAAAATATTTAAACTGGATGATGGTCTTATTTTATTAAAATAAAGTTTAAAATAAAATAAATTAAGAAATCTTAAATACAAATAGAGAAATAAAAATAAATTAATTGTACCAAAAACAAAAACAAAGTTTGGAGAGCTAACTTTTTATGATTTTTTCCCAAAATTAATTAATAATTTTGTAATTGAGCGTTTATGTTTAACCTTCAGTCATTTAAAAAGATATATTTTTAATAAATATAATTTTCTTTAATCAATTTAAAATTTTTGATAAATTAAAAATGGTTTACAAAAACTTTTAAAAATCGATTAATTAAATTTTTCTTTTTTTTTTTAACAATCTTTTTAAATTAAACATTTTGATATTATGATTGTTATTTTATGAATTATTTATTTTAATTGAAATAAATGAAGAGTTAATCAGTCTATTCAATAGATTTTGATTAACCTTGAAACTTAAAACTTAAATTCAATTGAACCAAAGTTTACAGTATACCCACATATTAACAAATAATATATATCCTACAATTATAAAAGCCAAAAGATTTTTAATTTTTTAGGAAAACATAAAAAATTGGTCTCTAATCTCAAATTATCTTTAATAATCTTAAAATAAAAATTATAATATGAAAAATTATTTTTTTATTAGTTTTAAAAAATTATATTATATTAATTTCATGTTCAATGGGATAAATTTTATTTAGCATTATATTGGTCATTTTACATAATTGAATTTGACTCACTGTTTCTTCACCAAAATCAAAATTTTCGTATTTTTTCCACAAATTTTGATCTACAAAATCATCAACACTTATATTTCGGTTATTTGAATTGCTATTTATCTTAAAAACAGTCAAATGCGGAACAAAATTGTAATAATTACCAGCCATGTTTAAATTTTTTTCTTCCAGCTGAGTTGAAAAAAAATTTTTTAAATTCTTCAATTCCAAAATGTTTTCATTTGGACATTTTACATACAGAACTTTTTGATAAAATTGGTCTAATCCTCGAAAATTTAGACAAATGGGAAAATTATTTTTTATACTTTCCTTAGATTCATTCATGACTTGCTTAACCAAGTCCATTTCTTCAAGGCTATCAATTCGAAGAGTACACAGTGTCAAATGAAATGATGTGTCGGGCATCAAAAAATTTTCTACTTCATCATTATATTCCAATAAATCCGAATTGAGAAGATAAAAATTTGATTTTATTTGAAAACTATTGATAGGTATTGATATAAAATAGTTTGGACTATCAGATGTCAAGTTACTTTGTTTTAATTCTGATTGTTCGCTGGCTATTTCATTTTGTGGTTGAAATTCTAAATTTTCCAATCTTTTCACAATATCTCGAATCGTTTGACCAGAACCAGTTGAGCCAAAGAAATTATCTAAGCGGGCTTTTTTGTCCCATATAATTTCATCTTTATACTTGAAATAGCTAATTCGATGCTCAGGAATTGCCAGAGCTCCATATTCTGCCAGAACAATATCTCCCCAGTCAAATGTGTTAAAAGAACATTCTTTTAGACCTAAAAATCTGTCGATGTATCCCACTGTTATATAATCTTTATTTATTTCACCGTCCCACTGTATCCTGTTTACAACATCACCCGCGGTTTTCATAGACACCTTTTTTGCGTTTAGATCACTTTCTTCGTCACTTTTTCTAGTAATTTCTTTGGTTTTAGTGGGCGATTTTTTTCTAGGATTTTGCTGATTTTTTTCAAAATGCTTTTCTATATAATTTTGAGATTTTTGAAACAGCTTTATCATAAAAATGTCGCTCTGAGGATCAATGATTTTTATTTTTTCGCTCAAAAATTCATCAAATAATTTTGTCAATTGATCATTTTGGCTGCTTTTTTTAAAATGGCTCGAAATCGCTGTCGATTTTGAAAAATCTAAGTCGTCTAAAAAAAAGCTATTTAAAAATATATTTATTATAAAAAATTAATTCTACCACTAATTTGAATTGTTAAATTTATTCCAAAACTGGTAAAAGCCGTAATTTTGACTACATATGGATGGGAACCAATATTCTCCAATAATTTTAGATTTGGTATTTGCTTTTCTTTAAGATAGTCATTTAAATTATGTATGTTTTTTAATATAAGGTCTCTTTTAATATTAGCCATAATTTTTTTAAAAATATATTCTAGTTTAATTTCTCTGTCTATGCTATTTTTTAAACAGTTTATATTAAACATAAAATCCCATTCAATTTATACATAAAATCCGACTATAATTTATTAAAAAATAAAAAATTGTGAAATTAAGATTTTATTACTTTCAGTTTTGAAATTATGTTAATATTTGACATCAAATTAATATTAGCAAAAAATTTTTTTAATTTTTTTCAATTTAATTTAAAAATTTGGCCTCATTTTGAATTTTAAAAAGAAAAAGTATTATTTTTGTTATGATTTTCTATTAAATGGCAAACTATTTAAAAACTCAAACTAAAAAAAAGATTTAGTATATGAGATCTTAAAATTATTTTATTTTATTATATGTGAAGCATTAACAACATCAGATTAAGAAAGCAAATTAAATTATATTAAATTAGAGGTTCAGATTAAAGAAATTTAAACTAACGAAAGAAAATTCAATATATTTTGTTTTTCAATAAATTAGTCTAATTTACTTTTTCTAAATTTTTTTTTGGTAGCAAATAAAGCAAATAAAGAAAACCATATTTATAAAAAGAACAGTAATCTAGAAAATAATATACTTACAATTCTTACAACCTAACAGGTAATTGATGCATTTAAGGATTTAAAACTTTTTTGCTGAACAAAATCATTTTCTTTTGAACAGATAGTTGACTTTAATATCGGAAATTTTTTTGAGATCATGCGTGGGATAAAATTCAAGTATTTTAGTTAAGGCGTGTGGTTAAAAATTAGGTAAAATAAAAATTAAAGAATTAAATTAAATAATTAAAAATTGATTTTTTTTTAATTTCGATCCTAGATAATTTAAAGTAAAGTAATAGAATTATTTTTTTTAAATTTCAAGTTTTTATCAAAGAAAAAAATTGAAAAAAGTCAATTTAAGCAAATTTACTGAAAAAATTTTTTAATTGAACAAATAAAGAAAATAAGATGGAATAAGGCTTAAAAAAATCAACTTCATTTAGTATTGAGAAATGTATCAGCTTTTGAAGATTTAAGTAATGATACTCTGTAAAAGGTACTTAATTTTAATTAATTTTCCAATAAAGTGCCAAAAATCGGTTGAAAAAAATTTAGAACAGAATAAAATGTAAACTAGAAAATATGAAAAGTGCTTTCAACATTAAATATAAAATCCCAATTACAAATATCATGTAGCAATTAAAATACTTTGACGCCTAAAAGACAAACAACAACGAAATATTAAATTAGCGACATAAATGAAGTCATGATAAATATTTTATTGATAGAATAATTTGATCTAAATTTACCATTAAATTGAACAAATGAACAGAATAATATTTTTTTATGTTTTATTTATTTCAACAATTGTTAAAATAAACTCTTTAATCTGTTATGCTTGCAATTCAAATTGGGAGGTAATTTTATTTAATTGTACTAATGCTATTTTCAATTTATTTTAAAGGCCTGTGGGGCAATACCAAACCTCAGTTTGATAAGATATAATAAAGAAATATGTCGTGGTCCATGTAGAGTATGGAAAAATGATAATAGTAAAAATAATAAAAAACGATTTTATCAAAAAAAATTAATTTTTTTTTAAAGAAATTTATAGAGATTGCTCTAATTTTTTTTTGCCAGATAATGCTAGTTTTTTTGTAGATCAAAACGGAATAATTTACAAATATTGTTATTTCGACTTGTAAAATTTTAAAAATTTATTGATTTTAATTTTTGAATTTAATTAATTTTAGGTGCAATGTTAATTACGAAAATGAAGAATCATTAACAATTGAATCTATTACAATTTCAAATTCTTCAGTTATTCAATCGAGTAATTTAATTTTTTTATACCAATTAAGTGCTATTTAATAAATTTAATTTTTAAATATTAATTTAGTGCTGCTCATAACAGAATTTTTTTATTATTTCTACTCATGTATTAGTTCCCTTGACTCTCGAGTTTTGATATATTCCCACAAAAAGATAATCGCTTTTCTTAAACCAAGTTTCATTTTTTGCATAAATGGTTGCAACCATCCAGAGTATTGATTTAGTGATAAACTCAAATAAGGTTTCAAATAGAAACACAACACTTAAAGCAAAAACGATATTTTTTACATTCATTTGACTTCACTCAGATCTGAACTCATGAGTGGCTTTGGCTTTATGAATTTTCGCAATTTTTTGAATTTTGCAGATTTATCCCAGTGTTTTGCAGGATCAGTTTTTTGGTGGTACAAAGGATGTTTCATTTACTACAATATGTTTTGGTCCGTAAGAACTTAAACTTTGGCATTTTTAATATTTTGTTTTTTTTTGTACCAAAATTCATGAGTCTTTTTTAAAATTGTTTTTTATAAAATTGACTAAATTGTTTTTTATAAACAATTTTTTATTTTTATTTTTTTTAATTAAAGTTTAGGTCCCATGGACAAATCAAAAATTAAATCATATAAAAGTTATAATTACTGATTAGCATGTTAAAAAATGTTTTGTCAGATTAAGTTTTATGCGTTGTTTTTTTAGTTTCACTTGTTTTATTTGTTTTTAATACTCGTCCTCGTCGTTATAAAATTTTGTTATAGAATTTATTTAAAAAAAATGAATTAGTAGAATAGTTTTATCTTTAAAATTATTATCAGTTAATGATTTTGAATAGTTTCTCTTGTGTGATTTTTTTGACTAAATTATCATTTAATCATGCACTATTATCTCCTTACAAATGGCCACATGTTCATTCCTTCTTGAAAAAATTGAAGTCGAAACTTCTTCTTTCAGATTAACAATGCAAATTTAAACAAATTTTTGTCTATTTAAATTAATTTGTCAAGCAATTTTAAAATTTGTGTTAGAAAAAAATCTATTGCAGTCAAACTTTTTCATTTAAATATCAAATCATATATTTTAAGAGTTTCCTTTGTGAAATGAAAAAAAAAGGAAATGATGTTTAAAATAAAATAGAATTTAGAATAAAATTTATATGAGGTTTAAAATGTTTGACTGTACGTTGGCTATGAACACCCATCTTTACAGCACGTGAAATTTTTTTTATTTATAATTTTTCAATTAATATATTGGAAATGATTTAAAAAAAGATAATATCAGAAAATTATTTATCTTTTTTGAGAAAAAAACTCGATAAAAAATTTCAGATATTTTTGGAGTCTTCCCTTGTATACAAACACACTGGTAACAAAATTTTACGAACAGTTTTTTTCTTTCCATAAAAAAATGAAGGTTACTAAAAATTTGTGGTTATTAAATTTTAATTAATAAAAAAACTGAATAAAAATTAATTGTGAATAAATTTAGAAAACTCTAGACTTGGATTACATTTTTAGACATTTGAATTACTAATTTAATGACCAATTTAACCATGTTTAGGTGATTCTATGTCCTAATCGAGTTTTTATCAAAAAATCTCAAAAGAGCTCCCAGAGATATCTGGAGATGTACAGGTAGAAGTTAAGACAGCTTATAGTGGCAACAAAAAATATTAATGAGTGTTCATAATGTGTTGGCTTTTTTGAGGATGAGAGAGGTTTAAAAATAAATCACAAAAATTAAATTAATATTTTTTTGTATATCCTAACTTTTATTTAATTCTGGAATTTTTTTTGGTCACAGGATTGGTGACCACCTGGTAACAAAACAGGGAAGAATATTTTTTTTGCTAATAACTTTTTTTTCTTTAATTTTTCAAAATAAGCCCTAAAATTATTTTATATTTAGACACAATACAGTGTTATTTTTGTAATGAGCGCTGGAAAGCTTGTGCTGATCCTCCAGATTTAAAGGAGCTAAAATTTAGTGTTGTTGAATGCAATGGTGTGTGTGTAGCATGGTTCAATCAGCTTGATAATAATCTTCTTTACAGAGGCTGTTTAAAAAATATTTCAAGTCTAAAAATTTTGAATGATTTAAAAGATTTAGACTATTATGTATGCTCAAGCGATTTTTGTAATGACGTCTCTTTAAATATATCTTCGACCAAAGCGATTGCTACTACCACTGAAATACCCAAAAAAAATTCAACAATGAACATTCAAACGGAAGGAAGAGCTATTTTGAAGTCAAGTTTTTTGGAATTAAATGCTTCCGATTATCAAATTGATGATGAGAATGATACCGAAATTGAAAATTGTGATGATTACGATTCAATAAATTACTATGATATTACTGTTGAATTGGAAGTGAAATCATCTATTACTTTGCCAAATTCTACAAAATCCTTTGAAAATTACCAATCTTTGGCCGAATCAGATACAAAATCTATTACATGCTATTTTTGTAATGCTCGATGGCCAGTAAGATTTTTTATCTTTTTTTGGCTAATAAACATTTCATTTTGTAAGGCATGCGGAAATCCACCAAATTTAGACAAAATTAAGCACAATACAGTTGAATGTGTGGGAGTTTGCGTTTCCTGGTATAATCCTTGGGATAAAAATCGTACAAAATAATTAAAAAAATATGTATACCTTTTAATTGATTCATTTAGTCTTGTACAGAGGTTGCTCAACTCAAATTATAAATGGAACATCAGGTATCTACTTTGACAAAAATGGGCTCATTTATAATTATTGCTCTACAAATCTGTGAGTATTAAATATTGTTTTTTTGCTAGTATCTAGGATAAAATCATGGACTGATAATTACAAAATAAAAAGCTGTTTTGTACCTTTTATACTTTATTTTTTATTTTTTTACATCAAATTTTTTTTTATCATTTTTTTTAGCTTCAAATCAATAATTTTCGTTTAAATTTCTATATTATTGTTTTGGTTTCTTTTTTATCTTTTCGTGACGCATCATCAAAATTTTCTCGTTTTTAATAAAATTTAACAGAATGAATAAAAATTAAGCGGATCTAAAATTACAAAACATTATCAAAGAACCAAATAACTATTTTTTCATTGTTGTTTCTAAAAAAATTTTAAATTTTATTTTTCTATTATAGTAAAAAAATGGGTAAATAAATTGAACATGTAGTTGAATAACGACCTTAGAATTTAAAAAAAGAATAATCCTTTTTTGAACTAACCCTAAAATTTTTTAGTAAGCCATATTTTCTATGTGATAATTAAAGATTTGCTATTTAAAATTTGATAAAATATTTAAATAATAAACTTTGTTATCCATTTGAAAAACGATTAAAGTAAATTACCAATATTTTTAATGCTTAAATAGAAAAAAGGCTTTTTTTATAAAATTTTGAAAATTTAGCATATAAGATATCTTACAGCGGTTCTTGCTCAAGTGAAAGGTGCTATTCCTGAAAAAACGGAATGGAGACGCATTCTTAAAAAAACAGACCCATTATTACATGCATAATTGCTACATATAGTAAGCAATAGCTTGCTCTACAGTTAACTTGTTGTAGCTTATAATTATTATTATTATTTTTAATGGAGACCTGCAGAGCGATACTAGATGTAGTTTCGCTATGATAGATATTTTCTGCAAAAAATATGATTTAGACTTCAATAAATATGCAATACTCAACTTCAAGAGAAAATAATTCAACTATTCAGAGATAACATTTTAGTATTTCTTTTTCGCTCCATATGTTTGTCCTATTGGAATTTAAAGCTGTTTAAGGCACTGATAATTCCAGGAGGTAACTCGTTCTAGTTCTTGACGACTCTATTAGTGAAGAAATTATCACGTTGTTTTGTCTTCAAAAATTGCTTACTAAATCTTTGTTTGTGTCCTCGTAAACCACTTGCTGGGCCATCAGCTGCTAGTGAGTTACATTTGAGATTAGGATTTTTTCAAGCAGAGTTCTTAATACATTTAAACAATTCTTTTAGGTCTCCTCTTTAAACGTACGAAAAAAAATTGAGATTCAGCTAAACCTATATCATCTTTCACTTTATAGAAATTTTACTAGTGGTTTGAATGACAAAAAAATTGAGTAGGATGCCTTATTTGTCAATTTATAAATATATAATTTAATTTAAGCACTAAAATTGATAAAAAATTTAAGTTAATTCTATTTTTACATTGCTATTATAGGCGGTATTTTAAATATTCCTTTAATTTCTTAAATCAATTCTTTAAATATTTAATTTTTTTATGAATTTAAAATTGATTACCTAACAATCTGAGTGAATTAAATAAAAATAAAACGTTATTATGAAGATTGAAGCAAATCATCAAAAAACTGCTAGGATTTAAAACAATTCTTATTATTAAACTATTATTTTTTATATTTCTGTAGAAATTAAAAAGCTGTTTATAAACACTTTTTGTTCTACTTGATCTCAATTTTGCAAGAAAATCAATTTTTAATTTAATTAATCTAGAAAATCTTAAGATAAAAACAATTTTTTAATATCTACCGATTTTGAAATTGACATTAAGTCCCGACTCGTAAAAATTTTCTTTTAAAATTTGAAATTAGTAATAGAATTAAATTTGCAATTTCTTATTTGTTTATAAAGTTTTTTTTCTCATGTACTTTTTGAAAATTTTGACAGTTTCTTGAAAAAAAGCAACTAAAAATTAACTTTAAATGATATTTTTTTATTATTATTATTTATTATTTTAATATGATAAAGATCTATTTGACATCCTTCATTTATAGCTTGGATTAAAATCGCATAGATCTCTTAAAAAGAAAATACGGTACGCCCGCACTAACTTGAGTTAAATCGAGCACTACAGTGAACAAGCAAAAATAAAAATTTAATTTTAATTTTATTCAGGTGCAATATTGACGGGGGTATTTCACTGGTAGCTTCACATAAAGAAGAAACGAATAGTGTTATCGAAAAAACTACAACATTCGAAGAACCTTTGACACATTTTGATAAAAATTATCTAGTCACATATCTAGAATTCAGCAATGCAGTTACAAAAGCTGGCTATGATCTACCTACTAATGAACAATACTTTAATTTTGTCACTCAATTAGAACCTCAAGGAGGCATCAAAACAAAACGTGAAGCAGCGATGTTTTTGGCGCAAATTTTGTGGGAATCAGATGGTTTAAAGGCAAAATCTGAATATGCGTGTATTAAAACTGGATGTCCGGGATTGTATGGAACAAGTCGTTACATTGGTAATAACTATTATGGCAGGGGTTATATTCAACTAGTAATTTCTTTTTAAATTTTATTTTTTTTTGGTTTTTATTTTTTCTCTAAACTTTTAATTAAATCATATTTAAAAAATATAAGTCATGGCACTACAATTATGAAGCTGCTAGTCGTGCTTTATTTGGTGATGATAGGCTTTTAAAAAATCCTAATCTTGTTTCTCAAAATGATGAATATGCATGGGCAACAGCTTTTTGGTTCTGGAAGGCAAATGTTGGTTCTAGTGGTGAAGTGAAAAAAGGCTATTTCGGTTCAAGCACAATGGCTATTAACGGTGGTCTCGAATGCAATGGACCTCACAAGAAAAAGGCAATAAAAAGATTTGAAGTCTATAAAGTAATTTTAAGCGAATTCCACGTCAGCGAAAATCCAATTGAGAATGGATGTTATAACTAATTTTTTCAAAATTATTTTCAAATAAATATTTTGCAAAATTGTCTTTTGACTCTAAAAATTAGTCAAATATTCCACAAGTGTCTTCATATTGTTTAATAATTACTTAACTTAAATCAATAAATGAGCCCGAATGAAAAGCAAATTCTGAAAATTTAATTAAATCGAACATGTTTTTAAGACTCATTTTTACTAAAAAAATTATTTAATTCTACTTAATTCACTTTAGTTTTATTTAAAAAAGGTGTCTCTGCAAATAAATGTATTGTCTTGAGATAATTTTATTTACTGTAACGGCAATATTTAAAGTCAAAATGATTTCGGAATTTTCTCTTAAAATTCAAAAAACAAAATGAAATATTCAAAATTTACTAAATTTATTTTTGTCCTCATTTATGTCTCAATTTTTTGTAATCTTGGAGCAGGTAGTCAAATAATTTAATCATATTTATAATTTTGACTTTTCTCCTTTAAAGATGCAATATATTGTTATTCCTGTAATTCCAACTGGGACGTAAGATCAAACTTATTTTGATTAAAAAATAATTTATAAAATTCAAAAAGGCTTGCGGAGAAATTCCGGATGTTAACATGCTTAAATACAACAAAGAGCCATGTACTGGTCCATGCAAAATTTGGAAGAGCGATAATAGTAAAAATTTAGACATAAAAATACATTTAACTTTAATTTTGTTTTTAAGTTATCTATCGCGGATGTTCTTATGATGAATTTGAACGTAATTCGAATGAAATTGATTTTTGTAATACGGATTTGTAAGAATTTAAAAAATTGTTTTATTTTTGCTTTAAATTTTTAATTAATAGATGTAATTATAAATTTTCTAATCAACCAATAGTTGTCATAAATCCGGGGGATCCAACCTTTATGGCTGCAAAATTGACCACAAAAACAAACCAAGTTAGAACTAAAAAGCCTGTCAAAAATCAAATTCTTTGCTATGAGTGTGATGCAACAAATAGAGTAAAAAAAATGATAAAAATTTATTAAATTGTGATATTTTTTGTAAAAGGCTTGCAGCGATCCCATGGATTTCAGAGCTTTAGTTGGTTCTTTGGTATCATGTTCAGGTGCTTGTGCTATTTGGAAAAATCCCGATAAAGGAAACAGTAAATAAAATTTAATTTTTATTTTTTTTGGAATAAAAAATTTTAGTTTTAACTCGTGGATGCCTGGAAAAAATAACAAATGGAGGGAGTGGTTCATACCATGCTGCTGGCGGGATCGTTTACAAATTCTGCTCAACAAGCTTGTAATCCTTGCATTAATTGTGTTTTCGATTGGGGTTTAATTTATTAAATTTTAGCTGTAATGGTGTTCCGAGTGGATTTTTTCCAATTCAAACCACAATCAAAACAACAAAACCACCTGTAGCCACCTCAACAAAACCAACTGTAGCCACCTCAACAAAACCAACTGTAGCCACCTCAACAAAACCAACCGAGGCAACTACTACAAAGCCCGTTATTGTTCTAACTACTTCAATAAACACAAATGGAAATTTGATCACATATGAAGAATTTTCACGAGCTATAATGGGTGCCGGTTATGACAGACCATCTATGGAAAAATATACAAATTTCGTCACCCAACTTGGTCCTAAAGGAGGCATAACCACAAAAAGAGAAGCCGCTATGTTTTTGTCCCAAATTTTGTGGGAATCTGATGGCTTAAAAGCGACTGAAGAATATGCATGTATGCAAACTAAGTGTCCAGGTGTTTATGGAACAAGTAGATATCCTGGTAAAAGCTACTATGGAAGAGGATACATTCAATTGGTAAATTTATTGTTGTAAACAGTATTCAAAAATAATATTTTTTTAAGTCTTGGAATTATAATTATGAGGCTGCAAGTCAAGCTTTGTATGGAGATGATAGACTTTTGAGAGATCCAGATCAAGTAGCCAATAATGATGAAATTGCTTGGGCTACAGCTTTTTGGTTTTGGAAGGCAAATGTTGGTTCTCGTTCTGACGTAAAAAATGGTCGATTCGGTGCGAGCACCATGGCAATCAATGGTGGTCTTGAATGCAATGGACCGTATCAAGATAAAGCTAGAAAAAGATTTGAAATCTATAAAATATGTATGAAAGAATTTGGTTTGAATGAAACGCCGATTGAAAATGGATGTTACAATTAGAAGATTTCATTTGTTTTTATGACCTAAGACTACTACAATATTGCATTTTTAAAAAAGTTCCTTTGATACTTTTCTCATTGAATGTAGATAAATTTAAAAATAAACTGATTAAAATTAAGTTTCCGCTAGTTTTTATTTTATTTAGAATAAAACTTTAATCATAAAAATCTTGAATTTTTAAAACAAATTAAAATTGACTTATCTGTTTTTGTTTGTAATAAACATGAAACTAGCAAAATATGAGTTAAGTTTTCTTATTGAGCGAATTTAAATTTCTTCATTTTAAAATCAATAGGTATTGTGAAGTTCCAAATCAAATCGAACATATATTCTTACTATTTTGAAAAATTTAAATTATAAATTTAAATAACAAAACATATTTGAAAAAAATACTGCATCATACTTTATTGCGCCTTTTTTTGTCTAAAATAATTATTATCATGCAAAAAAAAGATAAAATTTAAACATCAATCAAATTTAAATTGATTATTGATTTGATTTACAAAAAAAATATTAAAATTTTATTTTGATTTTACGTATTTTTTTTATTAATTTTTGTTCAATTTAAATTTGAATTTCATAACGCCAATCAGGGTCTACTTGATCAATTTAAAAACATAACTTTTCAGCATACCCATTTTTCATCTCGGCATTCTTTACTTAATAAATATTTTTAAATCTAAGTCAGTTTTAGAAAAGTATTTTTTAAAAAAATTAATTAAAATTTTTTATCAATGCAATCTCTTATTTTTCAGATCACCAAGCTTGGGTTTGCTCAAAAAATTATTCGACTCTTGTAATTATCTTATTATCAACAAATTCCCACCACACATTTTAAATAAAGAAAAAAAATATATAAATTGCGAGTTTAAGATAAACTTTAATCTCGTCTAAACCTTTAAAAAGGAAGGAAAACTTATTATTGTGCAAAAAATTCCCATTTCGAATGCTTTTTGCGAATTGTTTGCACTTGCTACCGGGAGATGATTCAAGTGAAAGTTGGGGAAGACTTTTTGTACAAATAGTGTTGGTATTTTAATCAGATATTAGCATGTTATTATAAGATATTAGTATATAAGGTGTTTAGTTTGATAAAGATTTTATAATGATTTTGTCACATAAATTTTGCCTTAAATTGTATTCTGCTGCATAAATTTATAAAATTGATTTATTATCGATTTAAAAGTATAAAAAAAATTTAAATCATCACTTTAATGAATACTGTATCACATCATCTTCGACGTAATCGCTTAAAATAAAACTTTATTTAAACATGTATGATTAACTAGAATGCAGTCTATAACATCATTTAAACAATCGGATTTCTTGTTGATCAAGATGAGCTTTCTATTTCTAAATCTCAAAAAGTTTTTCAATTTATCTTTTTTTCAGCAAAGTAAAATTTATGATAAAATTTGAAAATTTCAAACATGCTCAAAATTTATTAAATGCGTAATTAATTGCACAGCAGATTTCAGAATTTAAGCTTCAAAAGCTTTATTTTTAAATTGTAAAAAAAGAGAATAGCCGCCTGTAACCTTGCAAATGGTGAAATTACGCATTTAAAATATTTTGAGTATGTTTGAAATTTTGAAATTTAATCATAAATTTCACTTTACTTTTTTTTCATATAATTTAAGAAGTTTAAAGTTTTGAATAAATGAAGTGTTAATCGGTCTTTAAAAACAGGATGAATTAACTTTTAATTAACCTTAAAACTTAAACTTCAGTCTTAAAAACAAAGCTTCATAATACTCCAAGGAAAAATTGTTTTTTATTTCTTTATTTATTATCGATATTGCGTACAAAAAAACATACTATTTGAGGCTTTAGAAAAATCTTTTAACATCGTTTAGAAAGAATTTGATTAGTTATGAAGGCAAATTAATATTACAGAATTTTAATGGATGTTTAACACAATGAAGTCATTAATTTATATTTTATTCAGAATCTAAAATTTTGCTAAAATACCTATGCTTGCAAATCTGATTTGAAATAATTGGAATTTTTGTAAATCAATGATAATTTTTTGTCTATTTTTTGTCTTTTTTTGTCTTTTAAAATTTTCTATTTCCATTTTATTCATTATTTTGAAAAATATTTCGCAATATTTGGCGATGTAAAATAAAATAAATGCATAAAATTTTAAAATTTCTGAATTATTTATTTTTCAAATGGACAAAATCTTTTATAAATAATAATTTAATTGATCATTTTTTCGATGTATTCGGGATAATAGGATGTTAGAAAGATGAAAAGAAATTAAAATATTTTCTATATTAATTTATACATTTATTAAATAAAAAATTGAAGAAAAATTTTTGAGATGAAAAAAATTTATAATTTCTGTATATTTTCAGATTTAATAAACACAATTTAAAATTTAATCAGCATGTTTCCCAATCTAAATGATTTTTTGGACGACATTTTTCTGGACAGCTTTTAAAAGTGCTGGTTTCATTGCATTTACCAACTCGGCCAACAAAACAGTTTCCCCTGCGTTGTGTTGGCCATGGTTTTGATTTTGGATATTTCTCGCACAAATAACTGTCATGAATTGTGGAATTGCTTTGTATCATTTTATATACGTGTTTGGATAAAAAAAATTGATCAAAACCTTTTGGATTTTTTCTATTAAAATTAAAACTTGAACTAATATTTTTATCTATCATTTTTTCATAGATTAATTTGCCTAAGGTTCTAGCTTTTTCAACTCTAAAACTCCACATTCCACCTAGAATAAATGTATTATGTACAGGATTATCTAAATAAAACTTTTAGAAAATTCGATCAATTTCTTTTAATTAAACCAATCTGTTACCTCTCATTATGTGGCCAATATTGCCAGAATCAAGCCACTCTTGTACCGAAATTTTTTCTCTTTGCAGAAGCTGAGAGTCTATATCCCTGCTCATAAGCAAATCAACAAAGCTGTCCCCAATTGAAAGAAAACGCCACATCATTGCATGAACATACTTTAAGTCCATTACTTTTTCAGAGTCTTTCAGGCTAAGAGGTATCCTATGAATATTACAAAAGTCAACATGAGAATTTGAACATTCAATTTGGCATATAATTGACTTATTAATTGAATCATCGTGATAAACTCGCATCACATGATCAGGATAAAATTCTTTTACTTTTAAAATTAAGTCTTGTAAAAGATTATAATATCGAGGATTTTTTCCGTAAAGGGAATAAGCGACAATTTTTTGATTTGGACCACGCTTAAGAGATTTGCTCAGATCACATGCAAGCACTGGCTGTTCATTTATTTCATACGACATATTTTTAAAAAAAACTGAAAACTTGTTTTTGTCCATTTGCTTGATTTTAAATTCATATTTCTGGCACTCACATGAAGAATTAATATTTAATTCAATCATTTTTGAATGTTCAATATAGCTGAATAGAAAAAAGATCCCAATCGAATACAAGAAAAAAATCTTAACTGAACGCTGTTTCTTTAAAATCATTTTTTTTTAAATTTTTTTTTTTTTTTAATTTATACTGATTTTTTAGGATTAATTTCATAGATTTTACAACTCAACAATCAAGAGAAAATTTTAATTTCTGAGCATGATTCCGTATTAGATGACTATTTTTTTTAGAAATATTAAATTAATTTCAAAAAAATTTAAATTAACGTCTATAGCTTAATTGTTATTAAAATATCTTAAATCCTTAAAAAGTATTAATTGATGTTAGTTGATTATAAAAATTTTTTGTTGCAACTTTTTCATTAAATATTTTTATTTTTTAAATAAGAAAAATTGAAAAGAAATTTATCTTTGAGGTATGTATGAAATTTCGGTTTTAAGGCTAAATTAAAAGCTTTTACGTTCTAAACCGAATGAAAAAAGTTTCTATTTTGAAAGTATAGTACAGTAGTGCTATGAAATGTGGTTTTTAGATGAGATTTGAATGTTGTTACGGATCTCTCATTTGTTGTTGAGAATTTTAAAAAATAAATAAAATTTGACTAGAATATCTTTTTATAATAAAATTATAATTGTTGCCAAAATTTGGATCCAAATGAATTAAATTAATCTTTTAATTCTGTAAAATGCTTAATTTTTAAGCAAATTTGCTTAATGCCGTAAATTAAGTCTGCAAAAATCTCTTCAATTTTATGCATTTTGCACGTCATTAAAAAAATATTCTAATCAACTGTGCAATTACTACGAGTTTTTGCAGACATATATTTTCGGATCAAACAAACAAATTGAATCACTTGATCAAACAAACAAATTTAAAAGCTCTTAAAAATATAAAATTAAATAAAGGTAAAAAGATTGACATAGTGGTCAATGCCGATGACATCCTTTTTTAAGCAATACAATAAAAGGACGGAGAAGATAAAATATAATCTAGATAAGACCACACTGATGGTTTTCAACTCGAGCATTAAAGGTAATAAGAACGAGCTAGTCTCAGACTCATGTTAAGGGGATCTAGTACTAAATGGAGATTTAATCAAACGAGTATCAAAAATGAAATACTTAGGGATGATACTTACGACAACTACAAGAATGCAGAACACATTTACACATGTCGGCACTCAAAGTATTAAATAGACTAAAAGACCTATCACTACTCACAAACGAGAGTCGTCCGAACACGAAACGTCACCTTTTTAACACACACTTTAGACCGGTCTTGTTCTATGGATGGACAAAATCTTTCACTAAGCAAACAAGAAAAACTAAAATTAAAAAGAATTGAAGGCAGCACTTCTTTTATTTTTGTAATCGTGTGAACTATTACTAACTTTATTTTTTTAGGCTATAATCTGATATGTAGATATAAAACTATTTTTTGATAAGGAAATATTTCTATTTAATAGTGTATTGGAAAGTGGTCGCGCAGCGGCCTTTGCTATAGGCAAAAAAAAAATTTTCGAATTAAATAAAGTTGCTTAAAAATTAAGCATTTTACAGAACTAAATTATCTTTAGTAAAAAAGTAATTCAAGTTTTTCTGAATTAAAATGATCGAATATTAAAGAACTTCACAACCCCTTTGGTCAATCAAAACCTGGTCAAGCAGTAAGTAAAAATAAGCAATTTTCAATTTTTTTTAATATTTTGCTATATTCTGTAATAAATTGTTATTACTGCTGAATCATCTTTTTGCTTCATCTCTCCCAAATCATTTCAATTCTTTAGCACATTTTATCTGGGAATCTTCCTTTTTTAATAAAAGAGATATGAATGCTTTTTTTTCCTGGAAAAAAGTTTGGGTCTTGTCCAATATGTGATCACTTGATCACCAAAAATGATCATTTTAATAATGCTTGTTTTGTGAACAATACTGATCACCAAATCGATGATCACACAATATGTGATCAAATGTTTGATCACGAGAAAATTAACTCTGATCACTAGCATGTGATTATGATGATGAATTTCATGTTGCCATTTTTTTTTATGGAACGTAATCATGGAACGTAATATGTGAGCAATAATATTATTAAACCACAAAAATAATAAGAAATATCATAAAAATAGTAAATTATACCACTTTCTTAATAAAACAGCCGCAAATTTAATCGGAACAAAAATTTAATTTTTTTAATTGAACTGCGTGTTACAAATTTTAAATTTCTTGATATTTTCAAATCTTATAAAATATTTGAATGTGACATCTTTTTATCAAGAAAAGTTAATGGGAAAACTTTATATTTTAATGATAAAATATTGCCACTTTATTGTTATGTTTTTAAATGAATCTTTGATAAATTAAAACATTGATCACAAAAGTTTTTTCCTTAATTTTAATTTTTATATCTTTGATCACAAATAGTGTGATCATCGATTTGGTTATCAGTCTTGTTCACAAAACAAGCATTATTAAAATGATCACATTTTTGGTGATCAAGTGATCACATATTGGACAAGACCCAAAAGTTTACTTGTACAAACATCTTTGAGGAATCCGAAAATTAAATTGATTTTATGCTAACTTATTTAGTTAAATCAATATAAATTAAATTAAACAAAATATAGGGTTTTGTCTTTAAGAGTCTCCGGAGTGAAAAATCCCCAATTCAAAAATTTTCTAAGATACGTTTTTTACATTTTTTTGTCCCCTAACAACATATTAGAAATGCTAAGACCGGAAACATTCACTTCATTCCTCAAAATAAAATTAAAAGCTCTTAAAAATATAAAACCGTAATTTTTTAGTTTTTTTTATTCAAAAAAATTAAAAATTTCATAAATATTATAAAATATTACTAGTATCACATTCATTATTTAATATTAATGAATCTTCTGTTTCTAATTTATCCTTTTCCCAGTCCAGAATAAATTTAAACAGTAGATTACTTCTTTTTTATCTAACTGTCCATGTTTTTCAACTAAGAAAATCCAACTCAAAAACTTCAACCTTCAACCGAACTTCTTTCGCTGGATTTTTCGGCCATAACTGATGAGAGATGCAAAATTCTTACGGGAGATTCAAAAATAATTTCTTATATATTTGTAATTTAGTTTCACAAACTCAATTTCCGGACAAAATTCCGGAAAAAATTAATAAATTCACAATAAGTCCGTGTAAATTTGATGAATTTTACGAGAATTTAGAAAGTCAAGAGACAAATAAACATTTAATTATTTTGTAAAAAAAAATTTTATGTCGAAATTAAAATAAGCATCCACTAGAAAAAAATTTTAATTTTTCAAAAGTTTTAATTTTTCAATAAATTCAAATCAATCTAGCAATTCAGAAAATTCCTGTATCTAAAGTAACTGAAACTAAACATGATTTCAAGTTCGTGAGGAATATGCTGTGATTTATTTAGAAATTTTAATTGTGGTTTAAAAACTAAATCAAAAATTTGACTTATAAAATATTTATAATCAAAAATGATTGATTGAACTCAAAACCTTTTCTTTTAAGACATTTTTTTATATTGTAAGCAACAAAAACAAACGAAATAAGAGTCCTTTAAATAGTATGATATCTGACCAGTATTGAAGCGGCGATCTGATAATTTTAAAAAATCTATCACCTAAAATATTGATGATCAAAAATAATAAAACTAATTAATCTAATTAATTTTTAAAGGTTTAAAATAAAATTATCGAAATGAGTATATTAAAAAAATTAAAAAAGCATATAAATGAGAAAAAGTTAATTTTCAATTATTTCCAGCTTGCGAAATTATTCTGTAAAAGAACCGCCAAAATATTTTAATTTTTTTTGTTAATTGTAAGTTGATGTTTTTAATTCAGAGTTGTTTTTAAGTCTTAAGTCAAGTCATTGATTTGATTTTTTTTCTAACCTGTCGGACGAAAATTCATGTAACCGCAATCATAGCTGCATGGAACGGTAAAAATTCAATTTCAAATGAACTGTAATGTCTATTTTTACATAGAACTGTGATTAAAAAAAAAAAAAACTAATGAATTTTATTTAATTTTAATTTTTGTTCATATTAACAGTTTCTGAATTGAGATATCTAATAGGATTATTATGTGAGGTTAAGGGATAAAAAAGATTTGTTATAAAAGTTTATCGTTTTTGATTAGAATTTCAAATTACTCACGCATCAAAAGCTAACCAAGTTCTAGGCATGCTAAAACATACATTCGTGCCTAGGGACGTAAAACTATGAGCCTCACTCCATCGTACCTACATTTGTCCACATTTGGAGTTTGCAATAAAAAGTCCAGAGAAGAATGACAAAGCGACAACGCGGTGACTTAATTCAACTATTCAAAGTCAACAAGAGCAGACAATATAACGTGGTGCAATGCGCCAAATTGGTCGGCTCCGAGAGACACGAAGAGAAGTCAACTACGGGGTGAGATCTTGGCGTCTTGTCAGCAAAGACACAACTTCTTCATCAATCGGACAGCAAATGCATGGACCGGAATGCCAGAAAACATAGTCGCAACTGTGACGATAGAACCCTTTTAAATCAAATACGACCAACATCAATTGAGACGGCCGCTTTGAGGGGCATCCCTGCGAGCAATCTGACTTCGCGGTCTTTTACTACTACTAGTACTACTATTATATTAAATATGATGTTATTTAACGAATTCAATTTTTTTTTTCGCGTAGTTATGTCCTTTCCTCGATTCAAGTTAACGTAGTTAAATCGAAGAAAGGACATTTGTATTAAAAATTAAATTTAATTTTTTTATTAATTTTTTGCTTTGGATTGCATGAATCTTAGAATATCAACTTAAAAAAATGAAGTAATTTTAGTTTCAATTTAATTTTTCAATTTTTTTATTTAAGTACATTTTAGTTTTCTTTTTACCAAAAATAGTCATGTTTTGACTAAAATTATTTGGAAAATAAAGCAAATTTAAACATAACAATGTCATAATTTTGTTTATAGTTTTGTATAGTTTCAAAATCTATTCTAAATTTTAGGATTGATTAGTATTTTTATGGACAAGATTCGATATTATTTTTACACCATTAAACACAGCATCTTGTCGATTAGATATGAGCTTTCAGATTATGCCCATTTTATATAATGATGAGATAGCTGAGATATCGATCATAAACAATGACCAACTAACTTTTGTCTAATCTTATTCATGACATCTATATGATGGTAAATACAATTTTTCTTTTTAATTTTTTAAGAAGTAGTTATAAATAATACTTAATGGCTAAATAAGCATTTTTTTACCTATTGTAATTTAGTTTTTTTTAGGTTTTTTTAAATTTTTTACTGTTATTATTTAATTGTAGCAGCACTGTAATTTTGAACAGATTATACGCCCAAGCAGCTTTCTATAACAGACAGTCTGTCATACTTAACTTTTATTTTATTCGATTTAACAATAATTAAGCAAAGATTGACAACTTTTCACTATATGAAGAATAACTTACCGAAAATTCCTAAAAAAAGTACACAATTATAACCTATGGTGGTCAGGTCAAAAGGGTTCAGTTATTAAGTGTAGATAAACATGTTAATTTTTTTCTTAATAATAAAAAGACCCATAAAAAAAATTCCAATTTCACATGTGTTTGTCTTAAGGTGTTTTTTATTTTTGATATTTATAAAAATTTTTGTGATCTGCTTTGATGAACAAGCAAGATGTGAGAAATATGCCAATAATTCAAAAGTTTTGTCTATAATTTAAGTAAAAAAACAACCTTTTAATTTTAAAGGACAAAGATTTCATTTAAATTTGATCACTTACTTGGTCGCTCGATTAAAATACCGAAAAATGCTGTAGAATTTATATTGGTTCAAAAAATTCTAGTTATGAATATGCACCATTTTCAGTGAATACGGTACTTAACAATCGACTCAAATGTCAATCAAAAAGATCTGATTCTATTCAATTTACTGCTTTAGATTCTAAAGGTTGTCAATTTAATTTTTTTTTTAAATATGTATTTTTTTATTAATTTGGTGCTAATTTGTTTGGAATAGTAATTCGCTTTATTTTTGTGCATAAAATTTTGGTATAATTCAAAAATATTTTAAGTATTTAATTTAAAAATTGTCAAAAATTTATTCAGGAATTCCTGAAATATATGTGTCAAGATATTTTCGCCTTTCTAAAGGGTTAAAAGGTTCGCAGTTAATTCTACGTCTGCTAAATTACAAAACTCTTTAAAGTTCTCAACAAGTCGAAATAGTGTTGCTGTTGAATAATTAAAAATTGTGAAATTTTTTTACGATGTATAGTTAATCTTTAAAACATCTAATTTTTCACCACTGAAGGGATATTGGTATAAAAAATTGAGTTTTAATTTAAAAACTAGTTTTTTGTAAATTTTGTATTCAATTTTTTGTAAAAAAGACGTGAATGTATATTTCTAAAAAAAATTTCATAATTAAATCCATAGTAAATTATAGGAGTATTCATTTATTTAATTAAAAGGAATTTTTGGAATCAATGTTCGCGTAATTTTTTTTTCAAAATGTACAAATTTCATTTCAGTAAAAATAATAATAGAGAATTTTTAAATTCTACATTTTTTATTTTTTAAATATTAAAGAAAAATTTACGTGCCAAATCTTTGTGAAAAAGATTCAATCAGCAGAAAGTTCACCTTATTACAATTTACAACTAAAAAACATACCTTCATTTCAAAACTAAGTAAAGTACTTGAATAAATAAGAATTTGGCACAATGTATTTGAGTATTAGCATCAAATTCTAGGTTTTGCTATAGAAATTTTCATTTTAATTCGAATTGACCAAAATTTTCAAAAGCAAATAAATCCACAATTTAAAGTTTTGATTAATTTTACTTTATTTTATGTCTATGTTGTTATTCATTTGAAGCAAAGCAATGAAAATGACATAATTTTAAAATGACTATATCAAAATATTTTAAAAAAACTTAACTCATTCATTTGAAATGTTAATTTAATGAGCTAGATAAATTTAATAATTTTCAAAAATTTAATTTCTATTCAAAAAAATCTCTCTAAAAATCTCTCACAATAAAAAAATTTAATAAACATGTCAAAATAAAAATTTCAAATAATTATTGCAAAATTTGTATGAAGATTTTTTCTATTTTGCCAAAATCTACTTGTGAAATTCTAATTTGAAAATATTATGTCCAAAAATTCAAATATGTTTCACTCGATTTAATTTTTAAAATAAATTTAGATTTTTTTAACCTAAATTCGCAAGTTACAATAAAAGACAAATTTTAAATTTACGATTTTTTAATTATTTTGTAAAAAATTTAAAGGTTAATTTGATTCAAATATAAATTTATTCAGTACAAAATACAGAAAATAAAAGAAAATACAGAAAATATTTAATGCATAATTAAATTTTATAAAAACCTTCTAAAAAACCTTATTGAGTTTAAATTTTCAAAAAATTTAAAAATATATTTAATTTATTTCTAATTCAACCATTTTAAAAATTTGGCAACTCAGAATCAATTTCTGCGTCAACTAGTCTTATATTTGTTTATAAATAAAAAGGTAAAAATATATTTGACTACATAAAATATCTAATTATATTAGCACTATTTTTTGTTTTTCTAAATTTTCTTTTTTAGACTGATTCATGAATTTAATTAGAAATAAAATTACTTTAAATAAGTCGAGTTCAAATTAAAATGGTAGCCTTGGACAAGCATAAAATTATTGACTAGCAATAATATTAATTTTTAGACAGATCAAAAATTTTTGTTAAGAAATGTATTGTAAATCAATGATACGAATTAAAATTTTTTCATCCATGAGAGAACACAATTAAAATGGTCATACATAATTTTTTAATGTTTTAAAAGAGTTTTTATTAATTTTTAAAATTAGTAAGTGTTCCCCATAAATGATTGACAAATATTTATTTACCACAATTTATTAATTTTTTTCAAATTTTTCCAAACCAAAAGCTTTTCTTTAAAATTTTTCTGAACATTTAAAGAAATTTAGATCATGAGCTTAGCTTTCGAGAGTACGTTGTTCAATAGAAACAAATTCAATGAGTACTTACTCGAGTTCAATTATTCTTTTTTGTTCGAATTTGAACGAAAATATTTAGATTTCGATTATGTGATGCCAAAACGCAAATGGATCGCGCAAAATTGGCACTGGAGCATAATTATATCCATTTTCTACATAATCTCAGTCTTTGTTGGTCAGCGTATCATGGAAAAACACCAGAAGTTTGATCTGAAGCGCTCTCTTGTTGCTTGGAATTTTATTCTTGCAGCTTTTAGCTTTTTGGGATCAATACGAATTCTTCCTCATTTTATTTTTGTTTTGACACATAAAGGAATAGAAGGATCTATATGTATCCAAGACTTTGCCCAAGGGGTACCCGGTTGCTGGACTTATCTATTCATAATGAGCAAAGTAGCTGAGTTGATTGATACTCTATTCATTGTGGTCAGAAAGCAAAAACTTATCTTTTTGCATTGGTACCATCATGCCACTGTGCTAATTTATTGTTGGTTCGCTAGTAAGGATTTAAGCTCATCTGGACGCTGGTTTGTTATTATGAATTATACTGTACATTCATTTATGTATGGCTACTATGCATTTAGAGCTTTAAGATTCAAAATTCCAAAGTGGGTGAACATAGCAATAACAAGTGGTCAAATATCCCAGATGGTTGTTGGTTTATATGTAAATTCAATTGCCTATAAGAAAAAAATTAACGGCGAAAATTGTCACGTATCATATGAAAGCATTTATTGGTCTTTTTTTATGTATTTTACTTATTTTGTTCTGTTTTTTAACTTTTTTATGAACTCATATCTCAAAAAGCAGCCAATTATCAAAACCATAAATTTAAAGAAAGATTAAAAAAAGAATTAATTTTTGTATTCAATATAATTTTTAAAATTCAATTTTTTTATAAAGTTTAATTTAACAAAATCAAAAAATATCTCAATTTTTTTTAAACCAAAATACTAAAAGCGTTTGCTATAAAAAAAATTTAAACAAAATTCATAATTAGTAACCAAAGAACGCATTCCATGACTTAGGGGTTAATTGACATATAAAACCATGTTGAATTATTTTCAAAAAATCTATGCTTCTATGGAAACTTTTGTTTTATTTTTATTTATTTAAAAAGAAATATAAAATTGTGAGTAATATTTGAACTGGCATCGCTGAAAAAAATATATTAAATAGAAGTGCTTAGCTAAATAAAATATGACACAAAACAAAACACAAAACAAAACAATAAAAATTTATAATTTTTTTCCAGTGCGTAAAGAATTTAGTTCTGATAAAAAAGCTTTTTGAAGTCAAAAATTTTGAACCACCCAAAGCAAGTTTCTGCAAAAACTATGCAAGTCTGCAAAGAACCAAATGTATTAGAAAATCATCAAAATTAAATTGCAGAGTTATTGCAGAGACTGAATTTGGGTGGTACAAAGTTTATATTAGCTGAAAATTACTGAAGAATAAAGACATATGGATGGATATGAAATTTTGTTTTTGAAATTTTTTATTAATTATTATTAATATTATCTTTTATATTATAGTAATAATATTTTCAATATTTTATTTATGAATTTTTTAAATTAAGCTAAATATTAAGTATAGTCTTTTTTAGTTCTTGTATCATTTAGTCTCTGCAATAACTCTGCAATTTAATTTTAATGATTTTCTAATACATATGGTGCTTTGCAGACTTGCAGAGTTTTTGCAGAAACTTGTTTTGTGCACAAAGTTTGTATCAGCTGATAGATTCTGCAGAACAATTTTTAGACTCATAGTAAAAAGGCTTTAATGCGGTTCGGGAGGATCTTTTATCATATAAATCAATACTACGAGACAATATCATGAAAGGTAAAAATAAAAGCTTTCCTGACAAGTTTAGAAATGATTTTACAGCTCTAGGGGTTGTGAAGTTTATTTCAATTCGATCGTTTCAATTCAGAAAAACTTGAACAACTTTTTTACTAAAAGAGATAATTCAGTTCTGTGAAATGCTTAATTATAAGCAAATTTGCTTAATGCAGTAAAATAAGTCTGCAAAATACTATGCAATTTTCTGCATTTTGCACCCCATTAAAAAGTATTCCAATCAAGTGTGCAATTTCATTGCAGAGTTTTTGCAGACATATATTTTTGGATTAAGCAAAGTTGCTTAACCATTAAGCATTTTACAGAACTAAATTATCTCTTTTAGTAAAAAAGTTATTCAAGTTTTTCTGAATTGAAACGATCGAATTGAAATGAACTTCACAACCCCACAGCTCTAAAAATGTATCTAATTCTTGGTTTATTATTTTACTCAACTTATGGTACATTTTAATATTTTTGTGGTACAAATTTACTTTAAACCTTTATATAGCTTATTCTTAAATATGATTGAATTTTTAGAAATTAAATATGCATCAATTACAAATAATATTTAAATTGAAAAATCAATACTTTGAGCAGCCATGAAATATTACCTAAAATAACACTAAAATTTCAAAAATTTGAACAGCATACAAAATTTTTTTTAAAATAAGATCAACCTACAATTAATCGTTCCGAATTTTAAAATTCAAAATTTTATCAGAACATTTTTTATTTAATAAAGTCAAATTTTTTTAAATTAAATTAGATATTAAAAAAAGTCTCTTTTAGTTCTGGCGTTATATTTACAAAGTATCATTTTAATTTAAAGACAATTTAAAAGCTTGTTTAAAAATTTCGCATTACTCTCGAAAGTTTACGGTAATTATTCTAAATAAAAGATAAGCAATTGCAGAGCGGTTTTTTTACTTTTTTTCTAAAATTTTCAATTGCTAAATTTTCCACAATTGTTGTATATTCAATAATTTGATCATTACTGTATATAACATACTCATCGAATTTTTCTCCACCTTGATGATGTAGATATTTACTATTATAATCCTTATGAACATCTCCATTATCCATTCTATCTCTAATTTCCAATACTTTTCCCATATCTATTTTGGCACAAAATATTGCTCCACCTTCAGTGCTTTGGTTTCTTTTATGTTCAGTAATATCATAATTATTGGCAAAATAAATTCCCGGTCCAAGCATTCCATCTTTGCTTTTCAAAAATTTTGAAGTTAATATACTTTTAGCAGCTTCAATGGTGGTTTGATGAAACCCAATAACAGTGTTGATGCCGCGTCTATTTTTGGCTGAATCTCTAAATTTAATCTTGAATACTTCTTTCGGATGAGAAAAAGCTCTATGCTGACAATCCGTCAAATTACATTCTGTCAGATTTACGCATTCTCTTGATCCAAGTTGTTCCTCAGAGATCATTTTTACCGCTTTTTTAGAAAAATTAACATCCGATGCAAATATATCCCTGATATCTGAGTCTACCCGCTGAGCTTGTACTATTCGGTAAATCTCTATGGAAATATTTATTAAAAAAATTACATTATAAAAAAAATAAACAATAACCAGATCATCTTTTGATTTAAACTTCACCAATTCAATAACCCCGATTATAATTACTGCAGAAAAATATACAAAATAATGTATTGTATCGTAAATGTAGATGAAATATTTGAGTTTTAAAAAACATGGCCAGTCTAATTGAGACCAATGTAAAGCTTTGATTATTCTGTACAAAAATCTTTTAACTGGCTTTGTAATTCTATTTGTAAGAATGGCGCAGTGGCAAAAAATTCCAAATAAATCAATCAATTTAAAGGGAATAAAAATAATAATAATTATAAGAGTTAGCATTAGTCTCCAGTTGAAAATTACTGAAGTATAAAGACATATGTATGGATAAGAAATATTGTTTTTGGATTTTTCGATTAGTTCTTTGCTTCGAAAATAAAGAGATAAAATAATGAAAATTATAAATAGTACCATCCTAAAAAAAGTCAGAATACATTTGAATATTTTGAACCATTGCTTGCCAGAGCTTTGGGACCAGTTTTTCAAAAATTGAGAACAGCACATTTATTTTCTATTTATGTGTATTAGAAATCAAAATAATTCCTATTTCTAGAGACATAATTTATTTTTGAAATTTAAAAATTAAGCTAAAATTTCGTAATATTTAGAATTATTACAGACATCATAATCAAAAATGCTTGATTTAGTTTCTAAACATTCAAAAAAAGTATTTTGCTTAAATTTATTATAGCTTTTGTTTATTAAAAATCTCAGTCATGACAATATTTTTAAGAGAGTTTTTAATTTTTTTTTTTTCTTTACATTTTTCTCAATTCATTTTGATGGCAAAAAACAATTGATCTCACTAAACACCAAACACTTAATAAGTTAATTGCACACAATTTTATTTAAAAGGTTAAATTAGGTTAAGTTAAATATTAAATATGCAGAATTAAATGAAAGATTCACAATTCTTTTTTTTTTAATTATATCTACTCAAAAATTTGACTGGAAGAAAGTCGAAATGGGTTGAACGCATCCTCATAATCATTCTTTTATTAATTAATTGTCTGCTCTTGATTCTTTTTTTATTTATTATTAATGTGCTCAAATTTTTTTCTAAAATTATTAAGAGATAACTCCTTTTCAAAAACAAACTCAGAAATTTATAATTTTATTATTAGTTGTTTCCACCGCCTTAAAGACAAAGAATTTGAATTAACAAAAAAAAATATGTCTTATTCATTTGGCAAGATTTTTACTTACAATAATATAAAAATATATTTTACTTTCCTAAATAGAAAAAATTAAATTAAATTTAACAAATCATTTTAATAAGCCGTCAATAATGCCTGATTTTGTTTTCTTATTTTATTTTTGTGCCAAAATTACTGAGAAATTCAAGTTCTTGATTTACTCATTGTAAAATGTTTAAAAATCTTTCATTTTAACTTTCTTTTTTCTTCTTTTTGATATTACAGCTTGTCCTGTGTAAACGTTGGCGATCCTAACAAAAATGAAAAAAATCTTATTTTTTGGTTTTTTATTCAAAAACAAGCTCTAATTACATTCTTTTCTTTGGATATATCAAAACAGGTCAGTTTGAATAGAAAAGAGTTATGCAAAAACATTGTCTAAGAGATAATACATAAACATGTGAATAAATATAAAATAAAGATTGCAAGAGAAAAAGAGAGTTTTCGAGCTTAAAGAGACAGACAAAGAACAGGGGGAAAAGAGATCAGTGAAGGTTTGAAAATTAAATAAAATGAGAGAAAACATAGATAGTTCAGTGGTACTACAAAAATCCAAGAATTGGTAAAATTCCTTTATTTTACGTAATTTTACATAAGTTTAGGTCAGCTTAAGTAATCTTACCTAAATATTAGTCAGTAAGGATATTAACTTTACTTAATTTTATGTAAAATTACACAATTTTTCCCAGTAAATTTAAAAACCGAAAAAAATGTAAAATCAGCGAAAAATAAAAGCGTAAAAAAACGCCGAAGATGGTCATAATTTATGCAAATTTTACGAAATGACTTGTTGAAAATTTTTCGCAAAGTTAATTTGAAAATTTTACGAAAAATTATTATCATAAATTTTAATGCATCTTATTTAGTTTTAATTTCAGTTCATTTTTTACAAATTATATTCAGTTTTTAGGTTTTATATATTTTATAATCAGAGTAGAATTTTAAGATTTTTAAATTAAAGAAAAATAAAAATTCATTAAATTGAATCAACAAGGCCAAAAAATATATTTTAAAAAGTTGAAAATACAATTTCGATTTGAAGCATAGTTTAAGTAAAAACTAAAATTTTGAACTTTTGAATCAGATAAATTGGTCAAATTTAGGTCAAAATTAAAATTTTTTGAAAAAAAAATTTAAAAAAAAAACCTAAATATTTAGAAAATTTTTAAATAAAAAATTTTAAGAATAAACGAGTATTCAAAAAACGTAAATTTTTCATGTAGAAATATTGAAAACAGCAGTTGTTTTTTCTTTTTCAAAATTTTTACATTTTTAATTGCGTATTTTCATTTTAGTTAAACACTTTCCCATGATAAATTAGAAAATGAAAAGAATGATTAATTCAGAATTTTTTTTCATTATTAATTATCTATTCTTAAATTTAGCAATGATTATAAAAAAATTGAAATAAAAATTGCTTTAATTTGTTTTTATTTTGATGCTTAAAATAGATAAAATATAGAAAATAAAAACTCTTGAATGAAAATATCGTTATATACAATTAAAATACATAAAATAAACTAATTTTCTAAATTTTCCAAGAATCCGAGAACCATTTCCAAATACTTATCAGCCGAAAAACCCGACACTTTCTGAAATTAAATTAAATTATAAATAAAAAGAGTTAATTGACAATTTTTAGAACCAAAATTATAAAGATGTCTTACCATCATTTTCATGAATATAATAAATTTCCTAATTATTTGAACCATTGATTTAAAGGCTTTATTTTTCAGAATAATTTGAACAGAATCGATTTGAATAAAATTTCTATTATTTAAAGTATCGTCTATAAATAGCATATAGCCTATTATTAAGCCACTATGAGCTGCTATTATATGATCTTCCATATGCTTACCAGCTTTATGAATAGCTAAACAAAGAAATTAATTCAATTTTTTTTAAAATCATTATCAATTTAAATTTTACAATTCATTATAGCCACATTTATGTTTTCAATATTCTGAGACTCAATATGCTCATTTAGTTGATTAAACTCGTTTTCTTGATCATTTTCTGCAATTCTTACCAAATTTTCTTTCGCCTGGTACAACTTTATTCAAATAAAACAAAAATTAAAAAATCAAACAATTTAACTGTTACTTTTAGCACAATTTCCACAGCTGTAATGTTGGCTTCTTTATTTTTGTATTTAATCAAATTTAATAAAACTTTATCTTTGAAACAATTAACAAATAAATTTAGTAAAATTCCTAATAACATAATCAACAGGTCAAATTGATCATTTTCGTTTGCTAGTTTAAATAAAATTGACTGAGCCTTTGACTCATTAAGTAAAAATTTAAAAAGCATGCCAACAAATTCTTTGTCTGATATCAATTTTTTTGACACATACTCTTAATAAAAGCAAATTAAGCAATGAAATTAATTTAAGTAATTCCATTTACCATTGTTTTGTGTGAAACTTATCAAAAATAAAAAAAGCTCTTTAAGAGCATTTACAAAATAATTCAAAACTTTAGATTTTATCAGGTGAGTTTCGGTGCTCGACTCAAATTTTTTTCTATCATTTAGTAACATGTTGATTTGATTATTAAAAAAATTCAATGATCTAAATTTGGATTCAATTAAAATATTGTCTAGAGAAAAAAAATTACTCTTTAATAAATTCTATCACAAAATGATTATTTGAATCCATCAAATAATTTTGATTCAACTGATTGGACTCGAGTTGTTTTACTTCATCATCTTCTTTGTACTTTATCGACTTAAGATTGTTAGTTTTTCCAGAATTGGTTGACTTAGGATGACTGGTTGGTTGGGTCAATGTTTCAACAAAGTTAATACAAGACTTTAGTTTGCTTAGTAAAAACAAACACTTAGTATTTTCTTCTAGCTCGTTTTGAGTATACTCAAATTCAGAGTGAGTTTTCAAGTTAATTAAACTTTTAAGTATTAGCTTAGATCTTATTAAAATTTTATCCATAACAAATTTTTCGCGCATTTCGTTCTTGTAAAAATTGTTGAGAACAATATTTTTTTTCATGTTTTGATTCATGTTTAGTAAACAATCTAAAGTAAGAAGGGCGCAATTAAAATGGATGTCTTGCAAAATGTTGTATTCTTTGGTCAAATTATCGGAGTAAATGTGGTCATAAATTCTCTTGCATTTTGAGTAAATTTTTCTGTAAACCATTAAGTCGTCGTCATCGCTAGAAATAAATTCGTCATTTGACTGTGATCCATTTTTCTGATTGTTCATTTGACCAGTGTTGCTGGCCAAGTCGATTAGATAGCTGAATTTTTCATCTAATTCATCATTATCCAAGTCTTTCATGCAATTGTTTTTTTCATTAAATTGCAAAAATGATAAAATTAGATTGAATGTTGAATCATCGATGTCTATTGATAGATTATCTTGAGTTAAAGTGAACATAATCAGCGCTGTACACAGAGAAAGACTCTTAAAAATAATCAATTTTTATCATTAAATTTATAATATTTTTTTGATCAAAAATATTTCCCATTTTTAAGCTAGCACGAAATTTTAATGTAAATTTTATGATCAAAAAACATCATCTCGTTCTTAAATTAATTTTTTTTAATTTGGTAAAAGCTTAAAAATAAGAAAAATTTTCGACAAAGTTGTATAAAAGTCCCGAAATAAAGTCCAAGTTCAGAATGAATTTTTAGTCGTTCCAGGTAGTTATTGTGGCGGTCTAGTAGAAGTCAAAGTCACAATTATTAAAGTTAAAGCCTGGAATTAAATTCTTTTCCTTGGACATTTGAAAAAAAAAGTCCGGACTTGAACTTGACTTGAGACTGATAACTTTTAAATAACTATGCTAAATAGTAGGACAATATTATGTAAAATTTTCAAATATGTTCAAATCTGAGTTAAACTGAAATTTAACTAAATTTATTTATTTAAATAATAAAAAAAATCATGATATAAATTTTTTAATTCAAGAATAATTTAACAAATTGATTGGCATCAAGAAATTTTGGTAAAATGATTTTAAATGATTTGGCTATACGGGCTCAAAAATATAGATAAACTGGAAAAATCTTGCTTTAGAAAACATTTAGAAAATAAAGTCTATGTCTAAAGACCCATATCCCAAAAAAACTCCTTGTTGGGTTAGGTCTCTTTAGAACTAATCCAAACAAGGAATCAAGATCTATTTTGGAGATAGAAAATTGACAGACCAAAAGTCATAAAATTAACAATATTTGAAATAAGAATATTAGGAGATGGTTTCATTAAATTATTAAAAACGCTTAGGGTCTCGGAAAAATCTTGTTTTTAGTTACGTTCCAAAGATCTTATTCAATTTCTCAATATCTTTTTTTTTCAGTTAAATTAAATTTTTGATTAAAAAATAAAAAACTTCTTCAATTTAGGTGAAACTAAAGTTTTTTCACTTGGTTTTATTTGGAGAACTAGTTATCAATTTTTATAGAAAAAAATATATCATTTTTTCCTTTATATATCAAATATACAGATTCCTTAATTTGTTTTAAATTTCGTTCTTTTTAATGCGAATAATCATTTCAATTTTACATTTTTTTTATTAAAAAAATTAATAAATTAAAAAGATGCAAAAATTTAATAAAAAAAAGTAGAAAAGTACCTTATAATTGGTTGCATCAGCCAAGAGTTTGAATATTTTGTGAATATTATTTCCATCACTTGACATAGACGATCTTAAATTCATTCTGAACTCAGAAGATTGACAACATTCTGCAAGTTTAATGGACGATAAACATCTTTCACTAAGCTTATGCTTCGAATTTAAGCCGTCCAACAAATATTCAAAATCGTCCTGAAACGCTTGTGCCTCGCCAAGTTGTTCACACTCATAGGCTTTTCTAGTGTTACGAATTTTAACAATAATTAAGGTTGAATCGAGGTCTTTGGCGCCAATTTTTGGATCGAATGAATGAGATCTTTGCATTAATTCTAATTTTCCCGAATGTCTAGGAGGCTGAAGAGAATTGGTCTTGGTGAAAGCTTTTTTGTCATTAGTACTCTCAATTTCTTCATCAGAATCGCTTTTTTCATCATTTTCGTTAAAATTAAGCCTAAAAGAAGACATCTTTGTATTTTTTCCAGTTTCATCGTTTCTTGACTTAGAGCTGAATATTTTATTTTTTATTACCAAATTTGATCTGGTCTCTGAATTAGACTCAGTTTTTGTTTCTGATATTGGTTTCTTGATGAGCTTGAATTTTTTGATTTTCTCAATATCCTTATCGAAATCATCATCTTCGTCTAGTTGTCTTAGCTTTGCCTCTAAATCAACTTTTTCAATTTTTTCCACTTTGATTTTTTTGGCCGAGTTAGCTTCTTCGTCTGCATCTGGCGATTTGAGGTCGATATTTTTATTTTTAACAGTAGGACTTATCTTGGTACATTTGGGCGAAACTTCAGTGGTATGAAAAGATGAGGAAAAAGATGAAGTAGATGAGGAAGAGGGTGATGAATCATTTTTTTGTTTTTTGATGCTTAGCTGACTTGTTTTTGTGTTCAGGTCTAAAACATTGAAGACGTCTTCATCACTGTCAATGCTACTGTCAAAGTTATATTGGTCAGTTTTCTCTTTAAGGGTTCTTTTGAGAACAATTTTGGTCTTTTTGTCAGGGTTATCGGTCGAAGCAGGCGGTTTTTTTTGATCGGTGTCATCCGCACAAGTTTTTGACGGCTTCGATTTAAAGATAATTCGCTTATTCAGCATAGATTCAGCTTTTGGTTCATTGCTTCTCGCGACTGATAGCTTAATATTGTTATAGGTTACAGTGGACTTTTTCATTCTGACTATACAATAATTTTTTCGTATTTCAACGTAAATACTAATTCATTATTTATATGATTGAAAATTTGAAAGAAATAAAGCATTATAGATTTCTTTCAAATTAAATATGAAAATGCTTTCAATTATTTTGTTTTTTTTTCTCAATCTAACTCAACAAAAATACTCGAATTTAACTATTATTGAAAATTTAGCGCCAAAATGTAAATTGAATTTTGTATAATTCTAGCTGAAAAAAATATTTCTGTTTTTGATTTCATCAGCTTCCATTTAAAAAAACTAAACTAAAATTTTAATTGAGCACTTAAATTTGATTAAGTTTTGTTCCTATAGATAAATCACTCTCTATTCGAAATTAATAATAAAAAAATTCCTTTTAATATTGTATCAAATTAATTCTGGTTTTAGCAATCCATATACCGTATTACCTCATTCGATTATGCTGCACCACAAGTTAAAACACGCCTTTGGATCATCTTCATAATCATCATCACATTGGATTTATATTTAAATAATGCCGCAGCAGAACTTGAATTTTATTATTTTTTTAATAAAAAATATTAAAAATTCATTTTTAATAAATCATTTAAATTTCTTGAGGCATGGGCACTAGCCAGTTGATTAACGTTGGAATTAAAATTGACATTTTTTCATTTTTAAAATTTTTTTAAACTTTACTAAAAGTAAATCCATTTTTTTTAATGAATCTATCATAAATAATAACCAAAATTTCTTTTATATTATTTAATTTCAAAGCAAATTTTGAAATAAAATGTTGTACTTTCTAATATTTACTTTAAAAAATTTAACATTTTATTAAAAATAATTTTAAATAAAATGCAATCGAATTAAATTAACTTGTAAACAAATTACAAAAAGCTTACAAATTCTTTTTAACAAATTGTTCAAACCCGGAGTCAACCGCCACCTTCAGTAATTCGTGCTAAAACAAAGAATAGTTTTAAAGTGAGCTATGACAACTACAAAAATACTGTCATTACCCTGCTTTTATAGTAAGGGAAATTCTAACTTACCGGGTACTTTCATAACCTTAATTATTATTATTATAAAACCAGCTAGAATTTTTTTCGTTTTATGAATGAGTATTAATACATAAGCATGATATACTTCTGTAATCTATCATTTGATGGCCAACGATTCAAATGATAAAAATGATGATAAAATTTAAGTGTTGCCAGCCATAAAAAATTTAATTTCAAAGTTAATGTAAAAAAAAATAATTTTCTCTAACTAATCTCTCTAAAATTAATAATTAGAAGGCTAAATTTGGAAGCAAACCCAGAAACTTATAATTAAGAGGAATTGCTAGAAAATTCTTAATAAAGTGGAAGCGATTATTGAACTAAGTTGGCAAATGCAACCACTTTGCAACATTTTTTAGCAGAAAAGAAATTGAATTGCGGAAAACAATTTTAAATTTTATTTATCTAAGATTTTTCAGTATTAGCTATTTGTCTATAATTTGAATAATCACAAACATTATCATTATCTTTAATAATAATATTAGCTATAAAATAAAGAAAATATTTTTTTTAGAAATTGTTTTTTTATTTTTGAATTTAAAATTCAATTAAAAACAAGATTAATTTCTCAAATCTAATTTCAATCTAATTTCTGATAGATTGTTGAATTTTTGTTCAAGTAGTTCAAGCTTTTCGGTATTCCACCGGAGTATTTCATCTAGCGATTGCTTTTTTTGTTCTTCTTTTTGTTCAAGATATTCAACGGCAGATTTTTTTTCTAAGTCTATTTAAAGCATGTAGAATCAAATGGTATTTTTAGAAGAATAAAGCAAAAATATACCTTGAATTACTTGTAAGAATTCATCAGTTTCAGTCCCTTTTTTTATTCGTTTGCCACGATTTTTTAAAACAAGAATTTTAATTATCTCGAACGGATACATGATAAGACAAAAAGGAGCAGGAAATATTGGTGCATCAACGTACTCGTTTACCAAAGTGTAAAGTTGAAATTTCCAAATTAAATCACTATTTTCATGCACCTGCTGAAAAGTTGCACTTTAATTCAGAATTAAAATTTTATCAGATATAAGTTTAGCTTGATTCTTACCTAAACATGGCTATTAGAAGGTTCACTAAAAGAACATTGGCTATGACCATGTAAACAATGAGGGCAAGATAGCTGTATACTATGCCATGTGGATCTGGACAATCGGATTGCTGGGTACAATTGGTAAAAAATTTGTCAAAATCTTCTAAAATTTTTATTGTGCCATAAATGGGCCAGTAGCCTTTGGTCAAAATTCTTCTTATTAGGTTTAGGTCGAAATTCGATCTCGGGTAAAGAGATGCTTAGCGATTTATTAAATTTTAAAATATTCAGAAAAAAATAGATATTAAACTTAAATTTACCTTCAGTTGTTATTCCAAATGCGCACACAAAAATAGAAGTTAAGCACATAAAATAAATTAGATCCTTTGCCATCTTATAGATCATAACTAGTTTTGGTCCGAGAGATCTAAAAACCAGCGAAACATGCAGAAGCCTTAGATACCACACAGTCAAGTCCAGGCAAAAAAATAGTCTGGTTAAAAAAAAAATAAATTAAAAAAAAAATTGAAGGTTAATTGTTGAATTACTTAGCAAAGGTAAACATTTTTTCGTTAGTCCATATTGAAACAATACGAAAAATCATACCTATCACGAAAAAAAGGCATCCAAGTATGTCCAGATAGTTCCATTTATCCCTAAAATAGCGTATGAGCTTAATTTTAAGTGATATTTTCATTTCTCCATCAAAAAACTTAAATAAAAAATAAGAAATCGGATAACTTTAATTACGTATCATTATAGTATAAAAATTAATAATTTTATGCTTTTTTCATAGATTTCAAATATTATTTTAAATATATCTAGTTTACAATTTATCGATTTTTTTTAATTTATATATTTAAAATTGTTTTTTATGTATCTAAAAAGTAAATTAAAATGTAGATGTATCCTCTATTTAATAATTATCTTTTTATGTGGTTAACTTTCCTCACCACATTTCTTTTGGAATAAATTATTTTTTACTATTAATTTAATGACATAAAATTAGATGAGCATTTTTTTAGTTAAAAGGCTGTAGTAATTTGTATTTCTTTAATTTTAATATTTTATTTTTTAATATTTGAATCTTAAGTAATTTAATTAGTATTTTAATAGAGTGACTAATTTTTAATTGTTGAAACATCAACAAGGAGTTTTAACTTTTATTAGTAACCGGAAAACTTCACTTTAATTAGAAAAACCTTTTTTAATCACAAATTTTAAGTCTAAGTCACTAAAATTGCACTCAAGTCGAATAAGCCACATCGTAAATCTTTCTCGGAAAAATGGCATTTAAATATAAGCCATTTTTTAATGTTAAAGGTTAAAGATTTACTAAAAAAAAAATTTATTACCTGTCGAATTTCTTCAATTGTTAAAGTTAAAATCCAAATTGAAAGAATATATTCAAAAGCACCAGGGTATCGTTTTAAGTTATGAAAATTTTGGTTTAAACTTTGATTATTGAAATTCTGTATTTCAATCATTTCCGTATAGCTAAAATCGCATAATAAAAAATAACTATAAATGCATAAAAAAATGATATAAGCAATCTATAATTAGAAAAAAATATTTTTTTTTTAAAATAAAATACGAATTTAAATACCGAGTCATAGACGAAAATAATGCTGGGTGAATGCAAAAAATTACAGACGTCTTGGAAATATTTTGCCAAAATAATTTTATTCTTTTTTTTATTCTTTTTTATTTTAGCAGGGTCGTTACACAAATTCAAATCATTGATATTTTCATCATCAGATTGTTCATTTCTAAATCAAAATTAAACAGTAAGAGTAAGGTTGTTTCTCAGTTATATTTACTTTTCTAACAGTTCTTTTTCAAAATTTTCGAAAGATTTGTGTGATTTATTCATTGCCAGAAGAGGCGCCATCAATCCAAAACTCAAACAGCCAACTATTCTCTTTTATCATTATAAAACTAACTTTTGATTTGGAATCTTTAAAGTTACTTTTATTAAGGTTGAAAACCCGTCAAAAGGAATCACTTCTCCATTCCATTTTTTATTCAATAAATTTTGAACGCATGAACAAGCAACGAATTTATGCTGTTTACCTAAGTTGGCTATTTTTAAGCACTCTAAGTCATAATGAGGAATTGTAAACTCTAAATAATTGAATATCAGAAACTCTTTTGTCAATATTTCCATTAAATTCAAAACCCCAATGGCCATTTCTGAAAACTCACTTTAAAAAAAATTAATTCTAAAAATTAAAAATTTTAATTCAACTAATTTGATTATTTTTTACTTTGATATCCTTTTTAGTTCAAAGTTATGTTGGTTCTTTAAGAACAAATTTTGATAAAAAGAAGCTGCCATTAGAGCGTTGCCCATGTGATTCTTGATTTTTTTTTTTATTTCCAAACTAATATTTTAGATTTTTGTTTACTTCTCCTGTTTTCCAGAAAATTTTAGCAAGTTCAATCCGTCCAAAAAATATAGACCACATAAACAAATTGAGCTCTTGATTTTTCTCAATCTTTAAATTAAGCCAAGATTCTTCTGTTTCGCTCAAAAAAACTGTCTCTTTATTGTCTTTACCATAATGATCATTCTTTTGTAAATAGATAATTTAAAACTTCATTTAAAATGATTAAGAATTTCGATGATCATCTTGATTATTTCATTTAAATAATTAAATTATCCCATTTCCTTATTTAAGAAAATTGTGCCTTTTATCTTTTTAAATAAAAATAATTTTAATCAATACAATACTTAAATGGTCATATCTTGGTCTATTCATGAAAATTTTTTATTCATTTTTTTCAAAACAATAAAACATAGAATGATTTTTATTTTAAATTTAAAAAAAATATTTCCTTATAAGTTTAGACCTTTAAATTATAGTAGTAGTAGAAGTAGTTATAAGAACTGCAGTATAGAAAACATCTACACTAACACCAAACGGCGTTTAGCTTAAGTTGAGCTGTGGCAGTCTTTCTTCGCTTTCTCTGCACCATTCCAAACACTTCTTTATCAATACCCGATTTGAAGCTATTGACTGTTTCAGATTTGCCATATTGTGTGGCAAATCATTCCACCTTGACACAATTCTGTTCGTTAAAAAATTATACCTATATGAGCCCCGTTTACTAATTTCTCTAATAAGCTTCATGCTATGCTCCCTTCTAAGATTCATTTTCAAACTTTTTAAAAAGTTCACTCCTTTCATCCAGTTAATTTTCTCATGGCCATTGACCAATTTAAACATTTGAATTAAATCTCCTCTTGTTCTGCGCTCTTCCAAAATATGAAGATGACTAAACCACATAATCCTATTCAAGAATAATATTGTGGCTGTAAAGCTTGTGCAAAAGAAAACATATTTTTTAAACTTTAAATAAAACTATCTTTATGAAATTAGGTGGTGTTTAAATTTTTTGTGTGCTCTAGATATTTATAGAAATAGTTCATAATTTTTTGTTTTTAAAGTCTGTAATTTTTTTTTATAACTACAAATAACTATTGACTCAACTCAAGGATATCGGTGGTCATTTAGTTTTACCAAGTAATTATATTAATTTCTCATAGTCATTCAGAAAATGCAACGATTATCAACTAAAATCCAACTTTGATGAGAAACGTCATAAAAAATGATTTTTTTTAAAATAAATTACAAAATTCTTATAACTTCATTGATAAACAAATTTATTTATTTGAAGCCTTTTTTCAAAATTGAATCAAACAAATCAAAGGCAAATCTTAAAATCGAAATTGACTCAACTCATCTGGAGGCAAACTAATTTTTCAAAATTAGCATTGTTGACTAGAATCCAAAAAATTCCCTTGAAAGAGTTCTGCTTATTTAAAGTAATCATCGAATGTAAAAAAAATTTGAAAAAAAAAATAATTTTTTTATTGAATAGTACAATAAATTAATATAATTCTAACCTTTTATTTGAAATTGAAAAAAAATTTTGAACATTGATCGCACATTTTCAATGTTATTTTAACAGTAGATACACTTTATAATTCAAACACAAAAAATTAAACCATATTCATTTACAAATAAATGAATAACTCAAATTTTTTTAGTGATAAAAATTGATAAAAGACACTTCTTTTTTTAATTTGTTTTCTAGGAGAAAGAATTCAAATCTAAATATTCAATGCTTACCAGATATTTTTTGATCGCATCTTTCTTAGCATCATTATTAATAGACTCGATTGATTCGTTTGGAAAGAAGCTAAAATCTGAATCTTCAAATGTGTAGAACTTAATAAAAGTTTTGACTTTCTTAAAAGTGATAAAAAAATTAGAGCTGTTCATGCCAAATAATTCCTTGAACAGATAGAAAATTGAGTTTCGTTTAAATTCTTCGTGAATCTAAAAATTTTTTGATTTCAGTTTAAATATTTTTTAAAATTCATCTTACTATTTCTGAGTTGTATAAATAGTATAATCTACCATTTGTGAGAAAATTTTTAAGATTTGCATCATTCTCCAGAAACAATTGTACAAACTCTGACTTGTTATCAATCAAAGCAATTTCTAATAATTTAGAAAATTGTTGTACAGAAAACTCTTCATCTTCATTCAAAATATCATTTTTGGCTATGTCGATCCGATTCCATTGCGTAGCTAATCTTAAATTTTCGAATCGTTTTTTTTTCTGTGCTTTAAACATTTTTAATTTTCTTTTATGCAAATAGATCTTTAGAGATTTGAAATTCGTTTCAATTTTTTTCAATTTTTAATTAATTTTAACCTTAATTAAAAATTACGAAAACTAAGTAAAAATAAAATATCTTAAAAGGAGGTAAGAGAATGAAATTAAAAAAATTAAATTTTAAGTCCTTGTTTGTTAAATAGAAATATGAGGAAAGTTGAATTGAAAAGAATTTCACATCTTCAATTATAATTAAGAATAATCACAATTTAGAAAGGCTCTAAGAATTGCAGACTCGATGTCAACTGAATCCTCACCCAAACGAAAAATATGCATCAAATCTGAATTTTTGAATCCAATAATCGATTTGACATGGTCACAAGCTCGCTCAATTTTGTTTTTTCTTGAATCTTCATTGTCTTCAAGTATTTTGGAATCGGCAACAATCTTAAAAATACTAAATTTTGATTATTTTTAGTTATTTAATGTTTTTCTAAGATTTAAATAATAAAATATTAAAATATTTAATAAAAGATATATCGTACCTTCCCTTTTTGTGACCAATTCGGTCAAAAACGGTTTTTCGACCAGAAAAAAGTCCTAAAAAAAAATGTGACGAGGAAATAATTATATTAACTTTGAGAAAAATGAATAACGTTCTGTAAAAATTCAAATCAAAGTAAAAATTTCTAAAAAATCTTTTTTTCTGTGATATTCAGTTTAGTTTTAAAACTCTTTCTCACAAATAATCCGCCACATTCTGAACACTCTAAACATAAGTACCACATAAAACTTTTTTTAATTCTAAATGTACTTCATTGGGCTCCTATGGAAGCTTTTGTGATTTTTTGATAATAACTCGATTTGAACTTTGCGTCTGCTAAAGTTTTTGAGAATAATTCAACACATACCGACACCCAAATACAAAAAAAATGCTCTAACCTAAACCCAAACAATTATCTGAAAAAAAAGGGTTACTCAAATCATTATCAAACTCCAACAAAATTGGGTGAAAAAGTCTGGTAATTATTTTAAAATAAATCGAAATCTTTTTCGGGCTTTTTTGGTAACTGAAGTTAAGATTAAATAAACTTGTCATTTAGAGTTTGAGGATTAAAAACAATAAAGTTATGCTAAAAAAAGATACATAAAACTAATTCCGTCAAAAATATTTTTTTAACGCTAATTAACACATAAAAATTATTTTCTATCTTACTAAATGTGTTTTTTTATAATTGATTTTTATTTTAATTTTTATGAACTAAATTCTTTTTGAATAAAATATCAAACCATTTATTTCATATTAAACCATATACAAATAAATTAATAACTCAAATTTTTTAAGTGATGGAAAATAATAAAAGGCATTTCTTTTTTTAATTTGTTTTCTAGAAGAAAGAATTCAAATCTAAATATTCAATGCTTATCAAATATTTTTTGTTAAATCCTTGACTTTCTTAAAAGGGTATTGTGAATTTTCATACAAACCTTCCAAAAATTACAAAAATTAAAATCTATTTTATTACTATAAATAGACAAAATTGAGCTTTTTAAACTTTGATGATGAAACAACATGCAACAAAATATGTTTCAATAGATTCAACAAAAGAAGATAAATTTTCTTTAAAAGGGAAATATTAATGATCAAATAAATTATCAATATTTTGAAATTTATTTATTTTTTGTGTATATTATATATTCTAATCAAAATTATTTTTTGCGATTTGTAAATTTAATATATTTAAATGTTAAAATCTTTTCATCGCTCCTAAAATTATTTTTAATTAGGGAGTTATTTTTCAATTCTAAATTTTCATTCAAAAAATCTCATTAAAAAATTAATTTTGAATGAATAAAGAACAATATTTTTATCAAATTATTGACTTCATATTTTTTTATTTCTTTTATTATGATCTAAATTTTTCGATTTTAATGATTAATTTACGGGTTTTTCATCATTAATATAAATAATTTTCTTTTTATGCCTAAAAAGCATTTATAATGTATTCTAATCCATTTTTATTATTTTTTAATCCTTAATCCTTACCTTAGTGTTAGACGGAGAGCGATAAAGAAAACATAACTAAAGATGTGTATCTAAAAAACAACAAAAAACTAAAAATTTTAACTTTAATTCTTTAAAAAAGTGAACTAAAACATAAAATTAAATTTTAACAAATAAACCATAAATGAGACGTAAACTCGAATGGATTTAAATGACCAAAGTTAATTCTGAGATCGAGGATCGAGGGTTCGAAACCCGCTGAGGGTGAAAAATTTTCAAAATATCTCTGCAATACGGGGCGAATGTTTAAACCTCTTTCATCATAAAAATAGGGGCACCAGTTTCGACTGGGTAATAATTGCGGTGTAAATGATCAACTCGATGCAGTAGCCTCTGTGTCAGATCGAAGCCGCTGCTCAAAAAGGTACTTGAAAAGTAGATGAGCGCCTAATCATTGTCTGTTAGGATATAATAGGGTCAATTATTATGATTCTGAGACCTAACTTAAAGCTTTTCCTTTTTTTAAATCGAAATGACACTTTCCTAATGTTTTAATTGACTTTTTTTACTTCCTTGATTTGAATTTTTTTGAATTTATACAAAAAAGTTTATGTTTTATCAACATTTACGAAAATTTTAGTCTATGCTATACCTTTTTTCCTTCAATCTTCACCCCTGTTAGAGAGAAAACTTTTTTTTGACAGAAAAAATAAACAAAAGGTACATGATTATAGTATGTTTTTGCTATCAGAACATTGTATGATAGCATTATTTCCTATAGAATTATAAAATGAAAAAAATTACTCTGGATTTTCCTGCTTAATTGCATTTACAATCAAATCAGCACATCCTTTACTCCCTTCTAGAATAAGAATCGGTATTCTAAGTTTCAATGATTGCTTGATAGTGACCAAAGTATCAAAATCGCCATGAACGCATATTTGTATCAATGGAATGTCATGCTTTCCTTCATGCTCATTAAGTGAATTTGACAGTACCAAATTTGATAAATGTTGCTTTGATTTGCGTAATTCAGCTTCTAAATACGGACGAAATTTTGCCTCAGAATTTGTCACCGAATCGTTCAAAAAAATGAAATGAGTATGGTTTGAATCAAGATAAATCTCACCACTTGTTGTTAAAATATCTTTATGAAAATATTTGAAAGGCTGCTAAAATTTAAATTAACAATGTTATAACAATATAAAATAAATTAATACTTTGATATCAGGTTTTAAATTTTCAAGTTTGTTTTTAAAAACAACAGTTTCTGATTCCAAGATTCCGATTAAAACCAAATCGGATACAAATGCACTCTGAGTATTTTCACTAATTGCTTCGCCTACTAATTTTGAAACACCTGCATTAAGTCCATTTGTAATTATCCAAGATCCAGTTGACATTGAGGCTTTGATTAATCCTCGCTTGAATGCTTTCTTCATGTTATTAGGCATTTTGAAATTTTTTGTGTCTGAAATTTATAATCAATTTTTTTTAAAAAGCTATCAAAAAAATTAAACCTCCAATCACGCTTATTATAAGTTTGGGTTTCGATAGGTTCCATTTATGCTTAGAGTACAGATGATTAATAATATTGTCTGAGTTTTTTTCACTTTTGAATCCAACAACCTAAAAGATTTAAATTATAAGGTTTTGGAAAGTTTCGGCATAAAAAACAGCATAAAACGTTAAAATATTATATTTTTTCTGGAAGCTTGAATCTCTATAATTTAAAAAAGTGAAACTAATGTTGCTAAATCTAATTAGTAAACGATTTTTTAAGTTTACTAATTAGGTATAATTATTTGCTAAATGAACTTACCTAATAGTTATACTTGGACTGTTTTTTCAGAAATTTGGGTTTTGAAAAAAATTATGCACATTGTTTTTTTAAGAATTAGTGGATTATAAGAAGCATTTTAAAAAAATTTTCTCAAAGCATTTTTTAGAAAAAAAATAAAATGGTTTTAAAAGAAACTTAATTTAAAGCAAGTTCAGGAGACCTTTTATTATGCTTCTACAAAAACAAATAGCCCAATTACTCTCAAATACACATCTATTCATTCACAAAACTTATTTTTATCTTTTAAAGTAATTTTTAAGATTTGTTATCCCTGTTTTTCACTGTTTTTTTGCACCGATTTTCTCAAAATCAATCTTCATTCAAAAAAAATAAATTTTAAGTTAATAATAATACATTTGCTAATTTTCTGTTAGAAAATTGTATTTTTCCCTCATAAACCATTTCGCTTTCAACCAAAAAATTCATTTTCGTAATTCAAAATGAATAATAAACGTGAATTCTTTTTTAAATAATCTTGTGATTTATTTAAATAATTTTTTTTGAATTTTTTAAAAGCTAAAATATTCAATTGTTTTATTTATTTAAATTTTTTTAAAATTGGTTGCTCCGCAAAAATATGCTTGAAAGTTTGATCGTAGTTTACATTTTTAAAGTTATAAGATTTACCAAATTTTTTAAAGGTTTTGAAAGTTATTTTTTAATTGCGTTACATAGTTTGTTTTAAAAAATAAACAATGAAAAAATAATTCAAAAGTAAAGCTATTGTTATTATCTTTTAAAAAATTAATTTATTAAAAAGTTGCTTTTTTTTAAATGGGATTGTTTTATTTATAATTTGATTATAAACTGTATCTATCATTAAAAAAAGAGTTATTTTTACTAATTGGTAGGAAAAGAAAATCAAATTCCCAATTCAATCTTGATTAATTTTTCATGTAATTTAAATTTATTTCATATATGCTTTAAATTCTTTTTAGCCCTAATTATACTTTTTTTTCACCAAAAAATTCTCACAATGGTTAATAATACTTAATCTTACGTAATTTGTTATCTTAGATATATCTTAATATTTAAAACCCAAATGTGTGAAAAAAAGTAAAATTTTCATGCATAAACTTACGATAACTAACTTTAATATTTGAATATAGTGCTTTTATAATTGTCTTAATCCATTTTTTTAGATTAGATAAGATAGGGAAGCACGGCTTTATAATTGCGAGTAACGAGGCGTTAACTTTCAGCTTTAATGTTATGTTTTATTTGCATGTTTATTATAATTTATTAGTTTCGAAAAAGTAAAAAATAACATGTAATTTATCAATTAATGTGTAAAGTCTATTGACGATTTACGTCAAGAATTTTTTTAAAACTGTTCCACATACGATTTTTCTACGTGTCCGTGTCTGCTTAATCAGCTCGTCATGCGACCGCTCGTTCCTCGCAAAACATTTTATTTGTTTCAAAAATTACGCCCGATTTGGCGATAATAAAAAATTAAACATAAAAGAAAAATATGAAAAATATTAAAAATAAAGACTATTTTTTTGTCTATTTTAAGACTTCAAAATTACATGCTTAAAAAAAAAAATTTACATAATTACTATTTCAACTTATTATATTTGTTTATTTGTTTGCTTTTTTTTCCTTCTTTTAGACACATCCAATTTCATAAAGTCGTCGATAAAGGAAAGAAGTCCGCTGTGTATATATTAATATTTTTACAACTTAAAAATAAATTTTAATTAAAACTTTTAATTAAAATTAATTTGAAATTTCTTAATTTAAAATTAAGAAAAAAACATTCAAATTCATTGAAATTCATTCATTCAAATTTTTCTTACAAGAAATGTTATTTATACAGTATGTCACAAAAATTAGAATCAAGTTGAAAAAAATAAAAATATTTTTTTTTGCAATTAAAAAAATCGTTAACAATGAATTTTTTTAAATAATAGCCTTTTAAAAATAAGACTACATAAAAAAACCTGACAAAATAGAGAAAAATGGGTAAAAATAAACTAACTGATCAACAAAGATGTCAAATTGCATGTTTTTTGAAAAATCAGACAAAGACTGAAAGAGAAATAGTCGAGTTAACGAATTAATGAAAAAAAAAAACAATCAAATAGAAAAAAAAGTTTGTTCCTAATTTTTATGTGACATACTGGACAGAAATATTCATTAAATCATTTAAACAACAATTATGAAAAAAAAAATTTAAATCAATTTTTTATAAGAATTTTTCAATATAATAAATAAATAAATAAATCTATTAAATAATCAATACTGATTTCTTTTTCTTTTATTTTTATTTTTGGCAGCGGAGCAACAGGTAAAACCTTGTATCAAATAAAGATGTTTGATTTTTATAAATAGTTTTATTTAATTGTATTCTATAAAGAAAGTGGCCACTCTGTGCCATAAAGGTATTAACAAATTAGTAATATAAGAAAATATGCTATAGATTAAAAAAGCTTAATGTTTTAAACTTTCATTAGCGATTGTTATAACTAAATGAAAATATATACTGACTAAATATACATGTACAAAATAGTGCGGTGAGCAACACTGGGATCGGCATTTAGTTGTTTAAAACAAATCGTCATGTAACGACATTTCATGATCAAGTTTGATCATTAATTACCTATTAATAGAATGCTAATTTTTGTCAATTTAAAAATTAATGATCAATTGTAACGGGTGACAACATAAAATCGAGACGAACTTTAAAAGGTCATAACTCCTTTAATATTTATCAAAATAAAACGAAATTTTGAGAGAATATAGCATTTTTATTATAGTTTTTATTTATGATATTATCATTTTTCAATAAGTCCTATTCTTCGAATATTATTGAGTCGTTTGGATGTAGAGGCCAAAAGGCCCTGTACGAGATATTGGTCCATATTTCTCGTACAAAGTCGTATTTTATTCCTTAGTTCATCTAAGTTTTTTGCTCTCCAGCCATTCTCATACACTTTCCCCTTTCAAATGGACCAAAAATCTTCAATTGGTCGTACTTCTGGCACATTTGCAGGGTTTTCGCATTTTTGCACAAATTTGATATTTTGGTCAATCAAGTAGTTGACAACTGAATTGGCATAATGAGAGCTCGACAAGTCGGACCAGAACTTATAGTTGCCATCTGAATGATGCTTTTTAATAAACGGAATGACTCCACGCTTTATAAAGTCTAAATATACAGTTTGGTTGACTGCAAGTCCTCTTTTTCGTATGATTGGCGCCCAAATGCCCTTCTAAGAAATGGCCAACCAAACAAGTAAAAATTTTTGGATTTTTTAAATACAAATTTCTACATTTAACTCTAGCAACTTTTTTTGCGTTTCGGCTCGGTCAGGGATTTTCATCTTTTTTCTAGGTGTTATTTGAAGCTTCTTCAACAATCTTGAGACCGTTTGCTGGCTTTTATCAAACTTTTTTGCTGCTTGACGCTGACTGATGTTGTCTTTGTGATCAAAAGCCTTTCTTAGCTTGTTGAGTTGTACTTTAGTCATATTTTTCGGTGTTTGACTAAATCCTTGTTTCCTTTCTGGTGAAAAATATTCAATACGTTTTAAAAATAGTACTCCTAAGAATTTTTTCTGCAATAAAATGCCTCAAAGTGAATATCTTTTCAAGTGATCTATTTTCCTTAAAAAACGCATACACGCGAATTCTTAGGGTATCTTCTTTAGATGAATTTATTTTCATCATTTTTAATTCAAATTGAATAAAATTAAATTTAAAACAAGAAAATGGAAAGAGATTTTTAAAAAAATTTAAAAGCATTGCAAATGATACTTAAAGTTCGTCTCGATTTTAAGGTGTCACCCGTTATTGTTATATCAAATATAATTGAGTTGTGTATTTTAAAATTTTTAAAATAAAGTACTAAAATGTAATGTAAGTACTAAAATGTAATGATATTTTTTTGGATGTTGGAGATAGGTATGTGTAAATTTTTTTAAATTAATATTTTTTTTTGAAAATTATTAATTGGGCTAATATAAATCATTATAGATCATAGATCATTTTAAATTTTCAGCCAGATTATTTTAATGATCAATGAACTAATTGAACTAATATTAAAAATTAAATAGCGATTTTTTGACTGAATTTTACTCTTATTAAAATAATAAAAAATTTTCGTCATTAAGGAGTATTTTAGGCAATAAAAATATTTTAATAGCACGAGGGTATTTTTAGATTGTGAAAAGAAATTCTAGAAGAATAATGATTTTTGGTGAAAGAAAAATTCTAAGCCATTTAAATAATTCATTTTAAATAATTTTAAAGTTTACATTATATCGAAAAAGAACAAAGGGTCCATAAAACATCAAATTTATCTAAAATATAGGAAAAACTGAATGATTTAGAAGACGAAGAAACTCAAAGTGTCATAACGGTAACTAAATATTGCTAGCAAAAAGATAAATAAAAAAATTTTTGCCATTTTTTAACAATCTTAAGTCACTTAAATTCAAATGATTTAAATTCAAATGATTAGTTAAATTCAAATGATTTAATATCAACAAAGTTTGCTGATATTGAATCATTTGAATTTAACTAAATATTTCACTTTTTTTATTTAGTTAGATCAGTTTTTAAAGTAATGTTTTTTTAATTTTAAATAAAATTTAAAATGATTTTAATCATGTATGGACAATGAGATCAAAAAACATTTTCCTATTTTACTTTCTGTACTTTTTGTATTTTATCATAATTTAAAATAAATGCAAATTATAAATTAAACGGGGTTCAGGGCGGAGCCCTGGTTTAGGGATTCGGGTATACTGGAGGTAAGAAAAATATTAGTTAAATTTAAAATTCATATTTTAAATATTTATTAATTAAAACCTTTTTTTATTACCATTAAGTACAGAAAGTACAAAAAGGAACAGAGCCTAATAAATTTAAATTATGATAAAGCATAAAAAGTACAGAAAGGAATTTAACTTTTTTAATATTCTCATTGTCAATACCTCATTTTAGTTCTAGCAGAATTTATTAGGCTGTTTGATTTTTATTCTTAACTACTGAATTTCTCGCAAAAATGTAACGTTATCTAAGGCAACGGTTACCGTAAGCGTTACCGTTAGCGTAAGCATTACTGTTACCAAAAGCTTGCCATCTCAAATTTTTTACAAAAAAAATCTAAAATTAAAAGTTTTAAATGAATTTTTATTTTAAATTAATTAATGATACTGATTATCTCCGAAAGAATAAATTCTTTGAATAAAAGTTAGAATAAAAAAATTCATTAATTTCCCCTTTTATGAGAATTTAAAAAAGAAAAATTATGAGTAAATTAGAACTCTAATATTATTTTGTTGACAATATTTTTTTCAATTTTGAATTATTTTATTATTTATCAATCCTTTATTTCATTATTTTTTGAATATTTTACTAAATACCTATTAATTTGAAAATAAAAACCTTTTTAAAATAATTTATTTTTACTTTCTAAAATAGATAAATCTAAAAAATTATTCATGTTAATTACTATGAGATAAGTTTTGAGCTTTTAGTTAAATACTAGTAACAAACAAAAATAATTTAATTTGAGCTAGATAAAGCGTCAACTCCGGGTAAAAGTTTGCCTTCTAGCAATTCCAAACTGGCACCACCTCCTGTTGAAACATGAGAAACTTTGTCTTCGGTGTTCCATTTAGCACAACATGTAGCAGTATCTCCACCGCCAATAATTGAAGTTGTTGCATTTTCTTGAGTTACTCTAACAACTTCGTCCATAATCTGCTTAGTTCCAGATGCAAATTTTTCCCATTCAAAAACTCCAACTGGACCGTTCCAAACGATCAACTTGGCCCGGGCAATCGCTGTTTTAAATTCTTTTACACTTTCTGGACCACAGTCCAAACCCTAAATAACATAAACTTTATTTTTTACTCATATTTAAAAAAATTAATTATACCATCCATTCATCTGGAATACCAGACTCAACAGTAGCAGTGCCAGAGTTTGCATCCTCGGCAAACTTTTCTGCAGTGACAAAATCGACTGGTAAATGAATTTGAACATTGTTAGCCTTAGCTTTATCCATGATTCTTTGAACAATCTTTGAACCTTCTTCATCAAACAAAGATTTTCCAATCTAATTAAAAAAAAAGCTTAGTAATGATGAATTTTCGAATTAAACTTCAAATTTCTAACCTTCATGTTACGGGAAACTTTTAAGAAAGTAAATGCCATTCCACCTCCAATAATCATTTCGTTGACTTTGTCCAACAAATTTTCAATTAATAAAATTTTGTCCGACACCTTGGCACTGAGAAAATTTTTTGGAAAAAATTAAAAAAAAAACACTAGCTTGAACTTACCCTCCCAAAATTGCCAAAAATGGTCGATCAGGGCTTTCTAAAGCCTTGGCAAAGTATTGCAATTCTTTTTTTAGCAAAAATCCCGAAGCACGTTTTTCATGTTTAACTCCAACCATTGAACTATGGGCTCGATGAGCAGTACCAAAAGCATCATTGATGTAAACATCGCCCAGCTTAGTTAAAGATTGTTGAAAAGCTTCAATTTTATCTTTTGCCGCTTTAACTTTATTTCCTTGAGCATCAACACCTTTTCCTTCCTCTTCGAGATGAAACCTCAAATTTTCCAACAAAATCACACTACCATTTTCCGGATTAGCACAAGCAGCCTCTACATCAGCGCCAACACAATCATTCAGAAATTTCACAGGTCGACTCAAAAGCTTTGACAATTCATCAGCAACTGGTTTCAACGTGTATTTCAAATTGACATTTCCATCAGGTCGGCCCAAATGACTCATCAAAACAACTGACTTGGCATTTTTTTCCAATGCGTAATTAATTGTGGGCAAAGCGCCGACAATTCTTTGATTGTTGGTGATTTTTTCACCTTTCATTGGAACATTAAAGTCCACCCTTGATAAATACAAGTAAGCCTAAGGAGAGTATAGAAGATCAAAATAAGACTGTACCTGATCAACACCCGCTTTCCATTCAAATCCAATTGATCAATGCTTAACTTGTTTGAAATAGACATTTTTCGAATAAATAAGAGTTTTTTTTCTAAAAGAAAAGGATAAGAAATGGAATTTTGAAGATTGGATTCTAAGAGAATTTTTTTTAATATGGAAAAAATAAAATATGAACCTCTAGCTAAGCAATTTCTAATAAATAGTAGCGTCATGTCTATTTTTATAATAATAAATACTGAATTATATGGCAAAATAAAACGAACTAGATGAATATTAAAAAGAATATTGTGTTCAAATTTTGAAAATTTTTGAGAGAACAAACAAATATTAATTCCTAGGCCTTGAACGCTAAAATCAGAGTTAAATTCTAAGTTAATGAGCTTTATGTGAAGCTGGAAGCAACGCTTCTTAAATAAAGAATGTTAATTTTATTAAAAATTTATTCAAAAAAATCAAATTTAATATTCTATTAGTTTGCATCCGAGATGGTTAAATTATTGGAGCAATGTTCAAGTCATTGGAAATTTTGGTCAAGCAACTATTGTATGTCTGCAAATGCCCAAATTTTTAATTAACATAATTAAAATTTCTAAAATTTTCTTGATTCAGGTACTTGAAATATTTTTGTTCTTTAATAAAATTTTAATTGTTAATTTTTACAAAAAATGAATTAAAAAATTTATATAAAAACGAAATTTTTTTTTATGTGAATCAAAGTTAAAATGTCTCGTAATCTCATACATCCAGAATCTAGCTTTTCATTCGAACAAAACGTGCATGATGGAAAGATATTTTTTGTTGCCATCATTCGAAATGATGAAACTTTGGTCAAGCATTCACAGCTTAATGGCAATTATGATGACATATTAGACCAAGTACTGAGCAAATTTGTCAGAACCAATGGAGTCAGAATGACATTTAATTACGAAAAGTAATTATTTATAAAATTACAAAATTATCTTATAAAACTAAGCTATGTGAAAGAGGGTTATTTTAGAAAAAAAATGAGGTTAATATTTGCCTGGTTTTCGAATCATGTAGAAATATTCCAAAATGCTTAATTGAGAATTACTTTGGATGTGATTAGAAAATTTTTTTATAAAAAATTAAACCAAGATTTAGAAAAAGTTAAATTTTTAAACATTAAAAATTTAGAAAATTTAACTAAAAACTTAGGAAATTTTAAGACTCTCTTGATGCTACCTATTATTCAGTTTGATCCGTTTTTTTGTGATTTTATATGAGTATTCTATTTTTTCATTGTTTTGATTTTTTCAAAATTTAAGTTCATATTTTCATATTTTTAGACCAACTTGGATACCCGAGAGAGCATAAAATAGATAAAAAAACATTGTAAAATCCCTGTTTAAACGTGATTGTTAAAGCATTAAATAGTAAAATATTTTTATAATAATAATCTTAGAAATATTTTTTTCTTTATAATTTAATTAAATTTTATTACTAATAAAAAAAATTTAGAACCAATTTTAGGTTGTTTAATCTGGGGTTAATAATGGAAAGTAAAGTTTTGTTCAGTCTTTTGTAACTGCTTTATCTTTTACCTAATCACAAATCAACTTTTTTTTTGAATTCATTCATTATTTTCCAACTCACTGTTTCTCTTTACAAGGAATTCCACGAGGAGATTATTCTTTGTGTTAAAAATGTGTCTTAAATCGTTGCTGGGTACAAATTCTCTAATTAGTCCTAATCGTTAATTAGTTTCTTCGTAGCGTCTTTTCTAAAGACTCGGGGTTAATTTTTCACTCTTTGTACCTTTTCAAAGACATCATCTTTTTTAAAAGGCCATCAATTAATGGACTGACAAAAAAATTAAATTTTACTGACAAAAAAGACTAAATCTACTGACAAAAAAACTACATATGATGACAAACAAATTAATTGACTGATAAAATAATGATTTGAGTGACAAAAATACTTTTTTAACTAATTATTTATTTTTACAACAAATTAATGATTTTATGGTAACAATAAAAATCAAAATCTTGAACTATAGCACCAAAATCAGAAGGAAGCTCCAGACGATTATGACAAACCGTTTTGTCCAAATCTCATCATCAAGCTAGAGTCAACTATGAGAAAACGTCACAATTTAAGTTCATTCCTTACAATCTTAGAGAATTAAATTACTAAATAGCTTTTCTTTTTTTTTCCTTATTCACTCCTTGTGAAGCATAGGGTCATTACTTTTGATTTCCACTCAAGTCGAATTAAATAGCTTAATTAGAACTAAAATAAAATAAAAATGAATATAATTTTGTCAGTGCAAAATTATTAAATAGTCATCTCAATATATATGTATTTGTCAGTCGTTTAGTTTTTTTGTCAGAATAATTAGTTTTTTATTGTCAGCTAAAATAGATTAAATTAGTCACCACTTTTAGTTATTTTTGTCATCTTGAAAAAATTAAATTTGTCACTCCCAAAAAATTTTAGCCTTTTTAAAAGATAAAAGAAGGGATTCCTAACCAAATTCAAGATAAGGTTTAATTATGGCCTAATTATAAGAACAGTATCAAAATAAGTTCTTTTTCGAAAAACCGGTTTGATTTGATGATTGAAATTTACAATTTTTTACGTAATTTTTTGTAAAAAATGGTTTTTATTTTATTTGAAAAATAATTTAAGAGTTGGACTCCAGGGCAGTTTCGAGCGGTTTAATACCTTTTCTCGGCCCTCTTATTAGTAAATTTTTTATTAAAAAAGTTAGTGTGTTTTTAATTAAAAATTTTCAAATTCAAATTTTAAAAAAAAATGCTATTAAAAGCTCAACAAAGAACGATTGTTTCTTTTCCGTTTTTTCTTTAATTAAAAAATAATCTTACATTATTTTTTGGGTTTGTAATATTTTAACAATAATTTTATAAGTTATTTTTAGTAAATTTATTAAAAAAATGGTAGATTTCAATAATCAAATCAGCTTTTTAACCAAAAGCTTTCTAACCATGCAACTTGGGATGACCACTTAGAGTCAAATGATATGTAAATGCCAAGATCTCGTTCTATCTTTATCTTTGATAACTCGTGAAGGCTTCTTGACTTTTGGTCGTTTATTTTAGTTTGTTCATGTCATTGAAGATGAAGTTCACTAACCACTTGTCTGACATATTTTTCATCTCGTTTATGTCTTCTTGAAAAGCTAAACAATCTAAAATATATCAATTAAAAAATTTCAGAAGTCATTTTTACTTGAAGCATTTTTATCAAATAAAGATAAGATTATTTGGATAATTAATAGTCAAAAAACAATGAAATGTTCAATATTTTTAATTCATATTTTTAAGCTTTTGCTTTCATTACATTTACAATAATACCATAACATATTTTTGTATAACCAAAAATGTTTTCAGCAAATACAAAGCTTTTCAGTTTCTCGAGGAAATAAAAACCAAGTAACTAGAATTAATCAATTTAAAAAAAAAATAAAATTCATTTTAGATTTGAATCTCAATACCAGAAGCGATTACATACTGCGCTACCATTTGCTTTTCAGACCGAATTTTTGCCAACTCTAGCAATTGAAACAGTAAAATAAGTTGTTGTTGTTTTTTAATTTCTTAATGTTTTTTAAGAAACGATTTAGTGAAAATTTGTCATTCGACAAATTGAATGAAGTGGAACGAAATGTTACGGAAACAAAATCTATTTTGACACAAAATTTGGACAAATTAACCGATAGAGGCGAAAAACTCCACTTATTAGTTGACAAGACCGATCGTTTATGTGATACATCAATCTCATTCAAGACAACTAGCAGAGATGTAGCTCGTCATTTTTATTTAAAGAAAATCAAATTTATTCTAGCTTTGATTCTACTCGGATTGGTAATTTTTTTCTTAAAAAAGATTGCTCAGTTTTAATTTAAACTAATATAGATTGTGATTTACGTAATTGTATCATTCAGTTGTGGCGGACCGACTTGGCCTAAGTGTTTGGCAAAATAAAAAATCCAAATGTTGTAATCACACAAAAGTTTAAAATTATCCACTTATTCATTTAGTTAAACTTAAGTTTGTTTTACTTTTACAGTTTTTGTAATATATTTAAACAAAATTTTTTTAAATAAAATATTTTATTCATTTTGCATTTAATACGTCGGACTGAATGAAGCACAGTCTTTAAGGCTAATAAATTTACTAAAATTTTCAAGCTAAAAATAAATAAATTTTAGGAATATAGGTTTTTAAAAAATGGAAATCAGTGGAATGTTGAATTTTTTCCTCCATCTTGGTCAAGCAAAAGTAATGATCAAACAAAAAAAAAGTTTTATAATAATTTTTTTTGCAGAGGACTTACAGGTCAGGCTGGATTCTTAGAGGAATTAAGGAACCAGAAAGTATAGCTGATCACATGTATAGGATGTCAATGATGGCTTTTTTGGCACCAGATAATCTTGATCGTTCTAAGTAAAAAAAAGAAATATGAAAAAAAAATTATTTAATAGATTAATCAAATTTTTTAAGATGCATCGAAATGTGTTTGATCCATGATTTGGCTGAGAGCATAGTAGGCGACATTACGCCTCAAGATAATATTCCAAAAGAACAAAAATCCATTTTAGAAAAACAGGCCTTCGAAAAATTGCAATCATATATTAAAGAAAATTCCAGTAGTGAAAGATTCAATCAATTAGTGGAAGAATATACTTCTCATTCATCGGCTGAGGCAAAATATGTCAAAAATTTAGATTTATTTGATATGTATTTGCAGGCATATGAATATGAGATTTTAAATAATGCTAAACTTGATGAGTTCTTTTCTAGTATTGGTTCGATCAATTTTGAACCAAATTTAAAAGAGATAATCGAAGAACTGATGAATATTCGAAATAAAGGCCTTAATTTTTTACCAAAGGATTCAAATCTTAATACAATATTAAAGTTTTATTTGCCTATTAACAAATTAAAATAAAAGTTTTTTTTTTATTTAACAAATTCGTAAATATCCCTGATTTTAAAAAAATGCAATTTGAAATTTTGAAAAAAATATTAATCACTATGTGATTTTATATTTCTAATCAAAAAAAAGATGGGCTTTAGGAAAGGAGGAACATTTTTCAAAGAAATTTACACGAAAGAATTAAAAGGTTAGAAAAAAGAATTCAGAAATTTCAAAATTTTCAATTAATATTTCAAAATATTCCCTGAAATTTATTAAAAGTGTATTTTGTATCAAATAGTTGAATAGGTCATGATACTAAAAAATTATAATTTTACAGATTTTAGCCTACACAAAAGCTTTAGGAAAAAATTTCTTGAAGTTAAAAATTTAATTTAAATTTTAGAATTTATCTAAAAATTTTTACTTAGAAAATTTAAAATCACAAATATATATATTTAGTTAGCTACTTCATAACTATCAATTCAATATATTAATCAATAAAAATAATTTTTAAACAAAGTCAAAATAAAAAAACGATATTGAGATCTGGACAAATATTTAAGATTTTTTGTAAATTTGAAATTTTAATCACATTGAAGCAGTCTTAAAATCAATTCAATTGAAATTTATTAAAGGATACTAAATTATGTCATTAGATTTATTTTTCATGTTTATTGTTCTCTGTATTTATTACAAAAAATTATGAGTCATAAAAAGAACAAATATAATTTTCATTTTGATGATATTAATTGTCATATAATATTCAATTATTTACCAATTAATAATTTTCTTAAGAAAAAATTAGTCAGTAGAAAAAAGACATTTTTTTCTACTGACTAATTTTAATGCAATGCTTTTAAAAAACCTTTTTTATAATTCGTATATTTTGAAAACTTGATTCTTTTTTCTTAATTTTGCTTAAAATTATAAAATTTAAACCGGGCTAGTTGTATTTAGCTTAAATTCTTTTAAGAATTTTGAAATTCAAGGATTTGTAAAATTAATTTTACTAACTGTTATCAGTATCTGAACATAAAATAATAAAAATAGATTTTTCAAATGTTTTAAATGCCAGTTTTATCGATTTGTTTTTTGGTACATAATCGCGGCAGTATTTTTTAATTTACACAAGCAATAAGACGATACATTTATGTAGAAAATATATAAAATGTTTTTTCAATTAAATAAAACTGATATAACTGACTATTGTTGATTTTTTAAAAAGCGTTTTTTATTTTTAAAAAGAAGAAATATTTTTTTTGTTAAATAAAAAAAAAACAAGAATAAAAAATTAAATCTGATGATAAACGTTACGATATTGCCGGAATGCTTCATTTTAGAATAAATATAATTTTCCTTATATATAAAAAAATAAAGTTTTTTTTATTTTTTAAAGTACTTTAAAAAAATAAGACTAAATATCAAAATATTAATATTTATTGACCCTTGAATAACCACCATCTGACTGTTTCTCATAACTGAACATGGAACACTTTAAACATTGGGCTTTTTTTTGGGCACTTTGATGCCGTATCGTTTTCGACATTTTTGAAGCTTTTCGGCATCATTGCTATATTTGTAGCATTTGTAGTGCTTTTCCAAGCAAGCTCTGTAAAACGGAGTTCTCCGAAATTGAAAGCATTTCTTTAATTTGTTACGCTTAGGACCTGATTTTGGTTTTATGTTATACTCGACTAGTTTAGATTCTTGCTTTTTTGCTTGTTTCAAAAATGAAATGTAATCAATGCACAATTTTGGTATTCTGGAAAAGTCATTTGACTCGGACAAATAGTCCATATTGGTCAGTTTTTCAAAAATAATCTCATCAATTAAATACTCTTTGCACAATAATCTTGCCTTTTCAATCATCACACCATTCAATTGATTAAACACCTGTTGGTCGGCCATTTTGTTCAATGGATCATCGGTGAATGTCTTTTTTGTGAGGCCTGTAGGCTTAGTGGTAAAGCTGTTTGTTTGATGAAAAAATATTTGTTTGAACTGCGGAATTGCAGTCGCTTGACTAGGCTCGTTTTTGATCAGACTAGATTGGCACGAGCGGAAAAATCGCTGCAATTCCGGCGAAAACCCGCTGGTAATGTTCAACTTATTGGCGCACTGGTCATCAGTTGTTTCGTCATCTTCGTAGTACTCGGTGCTAAGCACATCAATTTTACAATTTTTTTCTATTACTATGTTAAAATCATAAACTGCTGAGACCAATTTGGGCATGTCGTTGAACCACAAACAATTTTTTGACTGAAATTTCTAAAAAATATTCCCAAATATTTATTAAAATTGAAAAAAAAATAAAAAAAATTACTTACCGATGCAAATAGTTCGCCTTCGCTAGTAATACAAAGGAATTTATCAGCAAGAACAAATTTAATGTAATAAGCGCCCAAAAAGGCCTTATTACTTGATATAATCTCATCTTTTAATTCTATTCTAATCCAAATAGCTTAAAATTTTTAATTTATTTTAAAAATTTGTTAATTTTTTGAGCAGCAAAAAAATTACTGTCTAAACTGAATTCTCTGTCTCCGTAGATACGTCCATCTTGTGACATGGCGAGCCTACAATAGCCATTACATGTAGAGACTATTGATTTGAGTACTCTCATTTTTACTTGAACATCGGATTGAATCAACTTTGTATCACATGTATTTTTAATACCAGTATGTGCTACTTTATCAATAAAAATAAATATTTCCTTCTTTAAATCGGCATTGTGATGCTGAACCAATGAAGCCTCGGACATGATCTTTTCCAATAAATTCAAGTTGGCATCGTACTTGAAGAAGCCAAATGTACTTTTAATGACCAACAGTATAAAAAACACTTTGAACATTTCTGATTATCTTTTTTTCTTTAAAATATTCAATTTCGGTCAATTTATATTTTTACATCACTCAAAAAATAACAAACAAACATCGGCTCTAAAATCAAAAATCAGATTAGTCAACTCTTTTGAGCCAATTTGAGAAAATCCGAACTATTCTAGTTTGGAAAAAAAATATTTTTTGTTTAAATTTGAGTAAATCACTATGTATTTATGGCATTTTTATCTTTTCGAAAAATTATTTACGCCTTACTGAAAAATAATATTACACATTGGAAAAAATTTACAGATAAATAATATTTATCAAAGATGAATTTTTTGTTATTTGTTACTAATATTATTTTGCTAATTATTGGCAAAGACAGCAAAGCTGATGAAAAACATTTAGGAAAAGAAAATTTTAAATTTTAATAGTGCAATTTTTAAAAAAATCATTCTCCTACTACTGCGCCTCTTCAAAATTGATTTAATGTCATTTTATTCTTAAAAATAACATTTTGAGATTTTTCCATTAAAACATCCATACTTAGGTTTTGTTTCAGTGAGCGAATAATGAACTTAAAATTTTTTGCTCCAAAAAAAAAATATTAATTACTTTAAAGGCAGTTAATAGTCTAAATAATTGGATTTGAAAGGCGATAAGAGCAGAAATTTTATCATATTTATAAAATGGATATGGTAAGAATCAATAATGCTGATAAAGCAATTTATTAAAGTAAACGGCATTTAACAAAAATAAAAACAAACTATTGAAAAAATCTGCTAAAAATTAAAGATGAACATAACTTTGCTTTAATTCATGCCATATTGGTCATTAATTAATCTGCAAATGCTTAAAATTGGCTGTTCGACCAATCTAGAAAAAAACATTTTCAGTTGAATGATAGATTTTCATTCAAAATATTTTTTGTTTATTAAAAAAATAGGCATAGTAAGACGAACTGCTAATAACCGAAGCAAAAAAAACAAACAACTCAGCTTATTAATTACCTTTGAGAAACTAGTGAATGGGCAGTTGAGAATATGAAAAATTATACTTTTTTACTTTAGCTTAAATTGCTTGCCCAAATCGATGATCATTAAAATAATCGTAAAATTTATGACCAGAATTTTTTGTTCTAAATCAAAACAGAATCGAATAAAAAAAAAGAAAAATTTTTTTCATTATTTTAAGGAAGCTAGATTAAATTAATGAAGAAGTAAAAAATTTAGATAAAGTAAAACAAAATCCGCGGCATTTTAGTATCTTTCGAAATTTTGTACAAATTCAATTATATATCGAGATTTTATCAGATCTATGCTAATTCATAGATATCTAAAAAATAAAATAACTTGCTTTGAAGCACTGGATTAATCAGTTGGCTAGTTAATTTTGAATATTTTAAATTGAGAGTCTAGCCGCATGCAAGCCTTTTAATTCATGCCGTGAACTCAGACTATCTATTTTTTAGTTCACTTTGGGAGCCGGACTAAAATATGACTATGTCCTATCCAAAATTTAATACCTTTTTTGATCGTTCACTTTTCAAATGAGACTAAAGATCATTTGTTTTTCAGAAAAAAAAATCTCGGAAAAACATTTCCATTAAGTAAATAAATTATTAAATTTTTCTAAATAGTAAAAAAATATTTAAACTAAGCATGCTTACGCATTTAAAATTTCTTAAAAAATTATATTGTTACAGGTTTGACAATCTTTTTATTTCAAGAGAAGATTCAAAAAATTTAGCGCAGATTTTTTTTAATTCACTTTTGATAAAGGCTCAAAAGCCAGTCGGCAAAAACACATCATTCAATTGTATCTCTCTTTAAAACTAAAATAAAATCTTTGACAAAATTACTAAAGAATAAAAAAAAATTCCCAACATATTTTGATATCAATAAATGCCTAAAATTTGTCACCAAAAAGCAAGTAGATTTTAGATTTTGGGTGAAAAATAAATTCAAAATTTATTTTAAAGTTAAATAAATTAAAAATTTTGTTGATTTTTTTGCATCAAAAATGTCGTTTAATCTTTAAGAGCTCCATAAACTTAATTTTTACTAAAGATAAAGCAGACTGGTTTAGGAATTGTTTAGAAGTTGCTTTGCTTAAAAAAAAATAAATATCTCTGTTAGTTATTATTCATAAAAATACTTTTGGATAAATTTTTTTTCTTGATTATATCATTTTCCAATCTATAACTGTCCAATATGTGTAATTTTATTTTTGTTTTTAACAGCTCAAATTTTAAGAACAACAATTTAAATATTTAAAAAAAAGACGAAATTCTTTTGCACTTTTACAATTAAATAAATGGATCGGTTTACATTTGAAAGACAGCTAGAAAATAATCTTTTTCTTTTTTTAAAAATAAAAATATTTCATCTAAATTTATGATAAGAGTTCGATTTATTAATGCTTTTTTTTCAATAAGCCAAATTAAAAGTGAAAAAATTTTATTTTTTTAAAATTATTAGATTGAAAACTAAATTAATAGATTTGATCTTGATAAAAGCTGAATCGCTGAAATCTAATTTAATAAAATATTCACCCAAAGACTCATCGATTTCGATATTACATAGCATTGCGCAATAATCTCCTCTAACCAACTACTAGTCCAGTGCTCGGTTTCCAGCACAAAGCAAATAACTATTAGATCCAAGTGAAGATTAATCAAAAGCATATTAATCTAAAAAGGATATTTCAGACTTGTTACAATTTCAATCTAACTCAATCTTAGTCACAACAATTTTTTTTAAATATTATTAAATTTTTTAAAAATACTCTATTGAGCAAACAAAATCAATATTTAACCATCAAGAAATCAGGCTGAAATTAAATACTGACCCAAAGCTTGCAAAGTGCTTGACCAACAATTACAAAGTTTAATACAAAAAAAATTGTACTGAATAATTATAGTCAATTTAGATCGGTAGAGAAATTCTAAATTTTCCCAACCACTTTGAAAATTTCGACAAGAGAATCGATTTATATTTGCTTCAGATTGTTTTGATACATACTGAAATAATAAAATTGCTCTTTTGTTTAAGTTACTATCACAGTCATTTTCTAACTCTAGAGCCAAATTTATTTTTTTAAGAGGAAAAAAAGCAAATTAATTATTGATCACTTTCTTTCGAATCACTGATTACATAAGCAGCAGCAAAAGTGTTCCTAAGCTCCTACTTTAAACCCGATTGGATTGGATACTTTCTTAACTCCTTATTTTAAAACTAAATCAACAAAAATTAATAATTCAATAAGTCCTAAAGTCATAAAAATAGTTGTCAATTTAGAAATAATAAAATAGCTATGACACAATTTCGTTCGTTGAGTGGGAAGACATTTTCAACTTATGATTCGGTTTGCCAAGTGTTCAATCACTTGTAAAAAATTTATTAGACTTACTTGGATTTTTTAGTTTTATTGCCCAAAATTGCCCATAAATGTTATCCCGACGTAAGACCATGAATAGAATTCTAATGAGCTTGTTTGGCGAAAAAACTCTTTCGCAAACAGACACAGTTAAGTTTTAAAATTGACGTCAAATATTAATTAGCTTTGTAATTAAAAATTAATTTTTTTTTAAATAGAATTTTCAAAACTATGATCTCAACTATGCCTTTAGGTGAAATTTTTTCAAAATTCGTACCGGTGAATTTTAACCACACGAATAAAAAAATATAAACTATAAATTCCACTACGTCAGAAAAAACAAATCAAATTTTTAATTTTTTAAATATATCAGTTTACATAATCATCAAATGATCGGCTTTATTAAAATAATTGTGATAACCATTTATTCTTTTAAAATCTTAGAATATTTATTTCATTAAATGTTAAAAATAATTGAAAAGAACATTTGAACATTAATACCATTTTGAAAATTATAATTGCATAAAATTAAACTTTTATCAGAAAAGCTCGAAATCGAATTGTAAAGACTACCTCTAGAATTAATTTTTTCTGAAGGACCCGGGAGCAAGTCTAAGTCTTCTAACAAAAATTTATCTAACAGGATTATATTTTTTAAACAAATTTTTTGATATTTGACTTGGAACCAAAAATAAATATCTTCCAAAATAAATTTTAATTAAAGTTTATTAATTTTCATACGAAATTTTGCATGAAAACTAAAAAATTTATCTTAATCCACTTTGAGCAGTTCATTTGATAAGTCTATAGGCTTGATTTCTTAAGGATAGAAAATTTATAAAGCTTTTCTTTATCTGAGAAATTAAAAGATTTAGAGAATTTTTATTTTCGGTCTGAATTGTTTTAGTCAATCCAACCTCTGTCGGTAAAAAAATCAATTAGCAATTAAAATTTACATGTGTAGGTAATTTTATTCAGACTAAAGGATGAATTTTGGCACTAATTTTAAAGCCTCAACTGGTTAAGACAATTGAGTCTATATAAGAAAAAATTCCCCCAATCCACCAGAAAAAGAAATAGGAAAGAAGATAAAATTAAATAGTTCTTTAGAGGTATTTATGTGAGTTCTCTATCAGAGAAGAGGCAGTCAAAATATATCCAAATGACGTAAATACGGTAAAATTCAACTTAAATTCTTAAAATATTTAATTAATTTATACTACGTTTGCGGATTGATTGAATCCTAGAAGACCAGAAAGTAATTGAATTAGAAAACAATCATATTTTTCTATGAATAAGCATCAAACTATTTTTAAGATCAAATTATCATCTCTTTCGACTGAAGTGGTTATAAAATTCAAAACTAATTTAATTAATAAGCTAATCAAATATTTATAATTTTATTTGAGATTCAATTTATTTGGTTAGCTTCTCTTTCCCAAAACAATTCCGCTCTTTTATTCTATTAAGTTTTCGATGGGCTTTTCATTGTGTTTTTCAGCTTTTCGTCACGAATTTTCTGATGACACTTTTTCTAATTTTTTTTTAAACATTTTGAAACAAAATGATTGTTTGACAACTCGTGATACTTGATTTTTATTATGTTTTAAAAAATGTACTGTAAAGGTTCAATTCATAACTTTAATATTCATTAAGTCAAATTACGCTTTTTAAAGATTTTAAATTAATTAATAAATTGCCACGACTATTTAAGTTTCAAGCGCAAAGCTTTAAAACTCAAAATGCCAAGTGCTACCTTGTTTAATTTAGATAATTAACACAAAATAAGATAGCATTAGATAATTTTTTTTGCTGATTTTTCAATTAAATTAATTTTTGGTCTAACGCGAGAAAAAAGATCATTTCCAAACAAATTCAATTTTTTAAATTTATTTGTTAAACAATTTTTAAAAGTTAATAGTATAAAATTTATATTTCGCATTAACTTAGGCAATTTTTAAATTCATTTGAATGCAAGCAACATGGCCGATTTCTTTGCTTTGAAAATTTGAAATTATGTTATATTCGCCGTTAGGGATTTTTTGTGATGTTTCAACAGCTAATAAGACATTCTTGATACTGTATTCTCCGGATGGAAATGGGCATGCGCATGGAATTTGATGCTCTTTGAAAAAGGCAGGACAATTTTCAGGTTCAGGCAACATGGAGCAAACATTGCTATACGTACAACTTCCAACGTTATCAATGCATGGAATTTCTACTTTAAATGGTCCAACTATTTTAATAATTTTCAGAGTCATCTTGAGGAATATTAAAAATTTTATTTCTATTAGATAAAAAATTTCTATCAAAAAATAATTTACCGTCAATGGAGAATTAAGTTCTTTTTCCAAAAATCCATCCACAGATAAACTTAAATTACCTGGAATGGGAATCGGATCAGGCTCGAAAATTAAAGAGTTAATCTTCATAGGATCACTACTGGGTCCACAATTTGAGAAGCTGAATCTTAAATTTTTATGCTTGACTTCATTATTATCTTTGTTATCAATCGTTTTAAAAATTTCTTCATATGTGTTCAAGATCTTGTTCAAATTGAATTTACATTCGCTTCGATAAATAGACATGCAAACCAGTAAATAAATGACCAATTTTTTTTGCATTTTTCAATTAATAATCTAATTACAGAAATATAATTTAAAAATATTTTATTATTTTTTTGGAAAATTTAAAAGAAAAGGATTTTATAATTTTGTCACATGATTTGATTAGATTTTTGAAATTTGCGCATAAAATTCAAGACTAATCTAATTTTACTTTAGAATTAAAAAAAATGTCCAGATGTGACTGGAGATAAAATATCAAGATTTGCTATTTATTAGGCCTAAGTAATCATTTATTTTTGATAAAACGATTAAACATGTCCCATTTAAAAGCTAAAATGCTTTATCTCTCCTTGAACTTGAAAATTTTAATCTAAGGAAAAAATATTTTCTTTTTTCTTAAATTAAAATAAAAAAGAAGATAAACCCATAAAAAAAATTTAACTAGATTTATAAATAATAAATTATCGGTAGATTTAAAAAAATCAATTTTTAAAAATTATTTTTAAAAAAGTTTATATTAAAATAAATTTAAAAAATTTTGAGTCTTAGAATAAAAAAATTGGATTTGACTTTAAATTAAATTAATAAGGTTAATTTGTTTTTATTTGAAAGTTTATTTAAAATTTTTTAGTTCTTCTCTAAGGCAAAATTTATAATATTTAAATGCTCACGTTAAATAGAAAAAATAAGTAAAAATTTCTCAATTTTGATGATTATTTTATGAGCTTTTTAAAATTTATAAAATAAATTTATTCATTAATATTTATTGATTTTTTGGTGTTTACTTTTTCACCTAGCTTTTTAATTGATCCATTTATATTTTGTTAAATATATTCTAATGGCCTTATGTTTTTCAAGCATTTCTTGGTATGATAATACCGATAATCAAAAGAGATGTGAACTCTTAAGCGATTTAGTAAATTTGATGATCGTGGTAAAAAAAATGCATTGTTCAGAAATCTATAATAAATGCATTTTTTTATTATACATGATAATTTCAATTAAAAATAAATAATAAAACTCAATTAAAAAAATTTCCAAAGCTTGAAATTAAAGATATTTCAGGAAAGTAAAGTAGCGAAAATAATTTAATTCACAACAGAAGTATAAATTGACACCAGTTTAGTATATATTGAAAAAACAAAATTTTAAATTTATTGTAAATTTGTAATTTTACTCAGACATCCAGAATTTTTTAAAATATTGTGAAAAATCATCCAATTTTATTTTAAGGGATTTAGTCTCAAATCCAATATAAATTTAAATTTTTTATTTCGTATTTATTTTTTTAAACAGAGTTCGATAATTTATTAAAAAGGGATTAAAAAAATTTTTTCCAGAGAATTTATTGACAATGAAAGAAAATCCACAGGTCTGCTACGGCTTAAGTATAAATGTTAAGTCTAATGCGTCTTGGTTGTTTCTAAGTATCTACTGCAATATGTGACCACTGGTATCTTCTATAGTTAGGTGTACATTGACGTTTTTTCACCAAATCAGACATATATTTTTTTATCTTATTTTATAAATACAAAAAAATATTGACGATCTCTCTTTCTCTTATGATCTTTTTAAAAATAAATTTATTGTTGACAATCTCTTTGTAAGTACACAATTTAATCTGATCAACATTTTGAAGAAAATAATTGTTTTATTTTTTTAAATCGCCGATTTAAATTCTTTTTTCATCAACAAATAATAATGAACTTTTTGATATAAATTTTTTTTCCATTATCATCAATATTTTATTTTTTCTTAAATTTTTTTTTAATTTAAAGCATGTCTTTATTAGCAATGAATTTTTTCAACAAATAAAAATTTTATTTATTATTTTTAAACAAGTAAAATAATCCTGATATTTAAAATTAATTAGAAAATTCTATATAATATCAATAATTCTTTCAACTAAAGAAAAAATGTCAGCTACTACTTTAAAATTAATATTCTCAATATTTAAAATTGCCGAATTTCTGTGTCGCTCTGGTGTCATTGAATTTCTAGCAACATTTTTAAACAAGAATAGCTTCTTCTAGACAAGGCTGAAGAAATTGGTATTGTTAAATATTAGTTATATTAAATTAAATTCAGGATTTTATTAACCACTTTTCCAAATTGAATTTCTCATGATAAATTTTCTCAACTAATTAACTTTTTATTAATAACCCTTTTTTTTCAAATTTATTCCATCAAATTTAAAGGCATTTAAAAGAATTTAATTAAATTATATTTGTAATAAAATAAAATAAAAAATTAAATCAATTCATTAACGACTCTCTCCCTCTCTCGCTTTACATAATTTTTTTTATCAGGTTGGTTTACTCTATACTTTAATTTTATTTTAGAATTTTTCAGTTTGAATAAAAAATTAATTTAGATAGCTTGTAAAGGATACAAGATTAGTTCCTACAAAAAGAAAATCTTAGTTATGAAAGTCGCCTAAAAAAAACATTTTATTTTTGTCGAAAAGAGATCTGATTATCATTCTACAATGAGTAGCATGGATAAATTTGAAATTATTCAAAATAATTTAAGAGGTCAGTGTTTAAAATAAAAATGGCTGTTCATCATAACAGATCAAATTTCAAATTTAATAAAGCCGAAAATTCATGGAACTCTTTGCCTGAGATTACTTTCAATCAATAGTTTAAAAACAGATTTTGAAAGCAGCACTTAACCAGATCACATTTCATAGTGAACCTAATAATACGCTCTTTTTCGCACATCTTAAATAAATAATACTAAATTCTACTAAATGGGATCATGCACATAAAATTTGAAAAAAAAATTACAAATAAAAATTTTGACTTTTTTCTAAATATTTATTCTAAAAACAAACTTCAAAAATTGGTTATTCAATTGATTATTTACACTTCAAACAACAAATATTATTGTTTTTGTAACACTGAACAGATACGTGTAATTAAATATTTAGATATTATTTTAGAAAAATAAATAATTAAAAAGCGCTTTTTTTCGTTATAAATCGGGCCTCTTAAAGATGTTATTATTGGTTTTGAAACGATTCAAAATTGTAATTATTTAAAAGTTTGTCAATCATTTCCGGGTTTAAATCATCCATATCCATCGATTGAAGATTAACAGAAGATAAGGAATTTTTTTGAAGAGCGCTTTTTTGATCATTATTGATCTCATTCGGATAGCTAGATCTTGGCAACACTTTTCTTATATTTATCAGCTGGCCGACCAACTCGGCCTCTTCGTTAAAATTATTTCTATATTTTTCATTAAACTTATTACATGGAGGTGCTGGAGACGAACTGTAAGACCTCTTTTGGGTTTTATTCATTCGTAAATTGTTATTATTGTCATAATTCTGTTGATATTCTTTTTTTGGAAAATTTTGTTCCTCGGACATTTGTTTTTGGACCATTATAGGACTATTTTTATTTTTATTTAAATATTGCGATTGACTAGCCGAGTCATACTGATTCTGTTGAACCATTACTGACTCATTGTTAGATAACTGGTAATTGCCTTGTTGCGGTGATTGATTATTACTGTGAACTTGAGCATTCTGCAGATCAGCTGGCAATGTTCCGTGTGATGCTGAACTTGTTTTTTCATTTTTACTCTGATTAAAGTTGTGATTATTTTTGTATAAATTTGAGTTGTATTCCTGGCGCTGAAATTCAAGAACCCAACTTGCAAGTTTTTTCTCTTAAAAAAGAAAACATTTTTTTAAAAGAAATAAAAAATTCTATAAGATTTTAAAATTCAGTCTAAATTTTTTTTTAATTAAAAAAAAATAGAAAAAATAAGTCTGCAAAATAAAAGTATAAAATATGTAAAAATCATATTTTATCTAAAAGATTTTGAGGAAGAATTTGTTTTTTATCTGGTTGATGATGAAAATAAGTCTAAGTCCAAAATCTTATTCTCTTTATTGTTATGTGACTTTTTTATTTTTGCTCAATAAATTTGCATTGAATCATTATATTTTAAAGATATTTAAGAGAAAACAGACAAAGAACTTTTTAATTTTAAAATTTTTTAAGCTTCAATTATTTTTAATATATGTATTTAATAAGCATTATTAAAGTTGTTGGGTATAGGTACAAGGATAATCACCTCAATATGCTTAAAAACTTAAATTTTTAAAACACAGTAAGAAAATTTGATTATTTTTATATAAGAATTTTCACAAAAAAATTGAAATTATTTACTTAGCAAAAAAAAATTATTATTTTTGTACAAATAAAATGTCAAAATCTACCGTCTCTAATATTATCCATTGTTTCCTCGAGGATTTTAAGTTCTTCTTGGTGTTTTTTTATTGTGCTTTCGATTTTTTGCTTCTTGAGTTTGAATTGACTCAAAACGTAATTTCTATATTCAATATCATTGAAACTACGCAAAAATATAGACTAGGTAAATAATAAAATAAACTTAAAAATTTAATTTTCAAAAAAAAAAAACGTTACGCCAAGGCTTTCATCAATATGCTTTTCTTGTTTTATAGAAGTTTTATTGTTAGAAGCAGACATTAATAAATTAGAGCCGGTCGCTTGATTTGACTCAGTTAAATCAGAATTGTGATTATTTTGAATAGGCATTTGACTGTTAGTCATTTCAACCTTAGTATCTACTGTTAAAGTTTCCGGAAACTTGGTATTTCCGATCGATCCATCAAAACTGGTCACATCCAACAGATCTTTCGATTCGACCACTTCATTGAGGCTAATGACGTGGTTATAACCCATAATAGCATATGGCTTCATTGCTGTCTGATGATACAATATTTGAAATCTTGACTGAATCCAAAGCCATTGCTGTCCTTTGGTACGAAATCTATAGGCGATCAAAGGCACTGCACCGTTCTGAAGAAGTTTTTTATGACAGTCGATTAATTTTTCTAAATCATCCAAATGACAATAATCATAACTACATGTTCCTATTATTTCTATCGGACTATAGCCAATAATTTCAGTAGCTCTTTTAATAAAAAAAATTATTTAAAATTAATTTATTATTTTTTTTTATTATTGAAAAAATACTTAGAATCCAAGCTAGTATATTTTAAATCCATAGAAAATTCGCTTCGAAATTCTCTTTTGTTATTATCGCTTGGATAAAGTTCACCTATAGACATGAAACAATCGAGCTTAGCAATTGTATTAAAGTGACCTATTGAATCAACTTGATTAAATAATTAGATTGCTTGATATTAAATACAAATTTCTAATAAATTTACCAGAATTCGGTGTACACTTAAAGAATCCTTTAATTTTGATCGGCTCATAGCTGTTATTTCCATTATTTATCTTTTTAAATTTACATTCCAAACTTATATGATCTTTTCGATTAAAATAATTAAAAAGGATTATTGGAGTTGACAAAATCAAAAATTTACCCATTGGATTGAACTTGCGTTTAAGATAGTTTTTTAATTGTTTGACACTATTCTCGTCTATGTATTCAAATATTGAACAATTTTGCATATTTTTCTATGAAAAAAAATAAAATAAAAATCTTTTTATTTTAAAAAATAATGCAGAAATATATCATCAAAGAATTTTAATGTTTTTTTTCCTGTGAATTAATTTAATTTTTCTAAAAAGAGTTATTTACAAAAATTATAAAGATCTATCTTTATTTTTCGAAGTCAACTCAATTTTTTTTAAATCTAATTAGATTAGTGAAATAGATAGTGTAACTTCATGGATTGACAGTGAAATTATTTTTAATCTATGAATACTTTATTCTTAGCATAAAAAGAGTTCTTTTGTGTCATTTTGTGTACTTTTGCTGTGAATTCTTTTTTGCCTAGAATAAAAAGTGTTTTTTTGTGTCGTTTTGTGTTCTTTACCTTTACAACGTCTTGAACTATGTCGTTTTTGTATAAACAAGTTACACTAAAAAAGGGGTTCGCGGCAGAGCCCTGGTTTAGGGAATCAGGTTAATTAAAAAAGAGAGGAATTTTTTATTAACCAGAAATAATGCAAAGGGTTTGAAAAAAAGAAGTTCATTGTCTATAGCTCTGTAACTAACGTTTTTGACTGTTTTTTATAAACCAGATGGTTGTTGAACATACCTTTCAGGTATCAGAATGTTGTATAACCAATAGATTAGACTTGATCTTTATCATTGCGAAAATAGAATTACAAACATAGTCAACGAGCCACCTCTCTAGGGGACTAAAATAGAGGTCATACTGTCTTTAGCTGCATGTTTATGATCAGCAACAGATCAGCTAAAATATTTGATAGCAGAAGTTACAATTTCTTCAGAGGTATCTATTATATGTTAATGTAAAATTTAAACAATATTGACTTGGAAAGTAGTTTTGAAAACAAGGATGTTGATTATTACCATGAGTTTTGTTTGAATGTTTACAACAATCTACGCTAGTTGAATACCAAAGCTTGATCATTCAAAACAAAAACTATCACCTGATTAAAAGCACCTACTAAAAAACTCATTAGGAAATTTCAGTTTGAATCGGTTTTTGTCAAAAATTAAGACATAAGTCAATCTACCAGTTATGCCATCCAGGACAAAGAAGTAGCTGACTTTAAATCAACATGTTTGCTTCTTAGTGGATAACATTTGTAATGTACTTAAGACATTAGATAGTTGAGACTTGATTAATCTATCTAATGTCTTGACTTGATTAATCCAAAAGTTCTAAACAAATCGACTGACGCTATAAAAAAACCGTCTCATTAATTTTTATCAGATCTTTTTTATATAGATCAGTCCCATGCAAATGGATTGAAGCAACTGTTACTCTTATTTTTAAAACAAGGAAGCATTTTATTTTCATTAACCTCAATACCGTGCAAAGTCATTTAAATAATCATGAAAAAGCCAAAAATAAAATTTCTGACAGACTAGTAGTTTCTTTCTATGAGACAACATGGCTTTTTGACTAATAATCCTGAATCACCAACTTAGTTTAAATGGTGGAACTGACAACTGAATCGCTTAATAAACGTATCCCAATGGGCATTGTTTATCTAGACTTTGCAAAAGCATTTGACACCGTATCACACAAAATATAGAAAAATATGATCTTGATAATAAAATAACTATAGGAGCGATATTTTTATTAAATATAATCGACTTAACGATCCTTGATGGCATTGAAAAGTTTAACTCTGTAAAGACTTAAATGAAATTTACAGCTGGATCAAAAATGGCTTATTGTCTAAATGAAGTTAAGTGCAAAGTTTTACGCATCGAACTACCACATAGATAATAATCAAATATCAAAAAATAAGACTCAAGTATCACAATATATGAAGACTGGACATGTGGACAGCCCACATAAATTCGTCAATCAAAAAAGCAAAAAATGTTCTTGATATGATTAAAAGAACATTTAGATTTCACAGATGAGGATTCAGTATCAAGACTCTACAAAGCTTTTTTCAGACCTCATCTTGAGCATGGAGTTACATATTGGAGAACTTATTTGAAGAAAGACTTTTCAATCGACACATCATTTAGATCACACGAATTCCAGATAGAAAGACAGCTTGTCAAAAGCTGTGATCAACGTTACAATTTTTTTGCAAACAGAGTGCCAAACGTTTGGAATAATCCACCAAAAAAGTAGTGCTATAAAACGACATAAACCAATTTAAAAACAAACTTTACAGACTAAATTTCGAAAGCTATTACTGTGAAGACCAAAACTCCTTTTCATCTGGTCAGCCACATTATAGCTTTTTATTTTTCTATCAAGAACTTATTAAATTTTTATTAAAAAGTATCTTTACGAATTCTAAATTCAAAGAAATTTTACTTCTATAATTTTGCAATTGAACTTACTTTTTCTAATTTTTAATTTAAACAGTCCGCTAAATATTTTTTTGATAAGTAAAATAAAATTAGTGATGCATGACTCTTTTAGAAAGGAATACAGTTTAAAAAAATCATTCAATATAATTTTTTTTAATGTTTTCAAAATAAATAAATCTTTACAAAAAATATGTGTTTTGAAAACAATAAGAAGAAATATTTTCTTACCGGAAAATATCCCATCAAATGTATGATGTCATCTGATACATACTTTATGTCGCCATTTAGATCGAAAACTAAGCAGAAAGCATTTTGAAACTAAAATTAAAATAAAATAAAGTATTTTAAATTTTTTTAACCTTTTTTTTACCTCAATCATAAATCTCATAAACTCGTCATTTTGAAGGAAAAATGGCTTAAATTTGAAATCGATTTCCTTATTATAAAGAGGCTTTTCTAAAACAAATTTTAAGAAATTTAATTAAAAAATTATTTTCAACTATTTTTACCATTATAGTTTCGAAAAAAGAAGAGTGTTTCATTTAGAACAGTGGCTTTATCTATTTTTCTTGGATGATTTAACAAATTTCCTAATTCTTGAATTAATAAATTAAATTGATCTCGTCGTTTTTTTTCGTTTTGATTTCTTGATCGTCTCTTGTCGTTTAATGAATAAGTGGACGACGAATATGTCGAGTTCATTCGAGAAAAGCCCGAACTGCTATTTGTGAAACTACCATCGTCCATCTCCAAATCACTGTCTTCGCTTCTTTAATTACAAAATATTAAAATGGTCAAACTTACGAGAAAATAATTTACTTCAAGGAACAGGAGGAAGATCTTCGATCTCGGTAGTAGCGATCCGAATTCGTATAGCTCATTTTGTTAGTAAATTAGTAAATATTTGAAACTAAAAATTATCTATACTATTTTAAAATTTTTTATTTATTATTCTACATTTGCTTTTTGTTGAAATTAAAATTTTTTTAGACATGTGTATAAAAAAATCACACCTTAAAAAGTCTAATAAAAAAATCTTACCGTATTGGCAACCTAGAGTTTATAGCATAGCTTTTTTAAATTTGAAGTAAACAAAATTTTTAGTCTATAAATTATAAAAGAAACTTAAACAATGAGCGATAAAAAGTTTCTAGATATTTATCAGAATTTTGGCTAAATTTGATATTTAAATTGATAAAGAATAAAAATTAGTTATCAAGTATTTTACAAATTATTTTACAATCTATAAAGAATTAAAATTTGTGCTAAAAATATATAATTTTGATCTCATAATATTAGGGCTTTTAAGCATATTTGAAATTTTCAAAAATTGATCACCATTTCACTGGTGGGTATTTGGGTAGAAATTTATTGATAATTAGTACAAAATAAACTAAAATTTTATTAAAAGTTGACTAAAAACAAATTTGCAAATTAAAAAAATTAATTTATCTAAGCTGTTTTATTAGCTTTTTTGTTATTTTCTTTATCATTCTTTGCCAACTCTGAGGTGTCAGAAGTTTTGTTTATTTTTGACGAACTAGACAAAGTTTCCTTTGCTGTTTCTTTGGCAACAGTTCGAACTATTTTCATATTCCTAAAATTATATACAGTTGTTGCCGCATTTCCAACACTAAATAGCCCATTCTCAGTCACCTTGGCCGCTTCAGGCCCATATCTAAATAAAAAATTTGTTTTTTAATGAGATTAATTTTATTATAAAAATACTAAATATCATAATTTATATTTTTAAATAGCAGTCAACCGTATCTTGATTGACATAAAAGATTCATAAAAATTATTAAAATTTTTGAAAATAATTTAGACTCATCTGGAGATGATTTTTTTTTGGTACGGTATCTATTCAGACTTCAAAAAAATTTCACTCAAAAAATTATTTTTTTACAATCAATTTTTTACTTGAAAAAAAAACAAATTTAATAAAAAGATAATTCATAATTGTGATTTTGGCTTTTAAAAATCTTTATAATCTAGAATTTTAATTATTTCTTTGCATAAATTTAAAGGATGCATTCTCAAGTCTTAAGATTATCCGTAAAGAGAAATTTTAAGAGTTTATTTTTCAGTTAAATCGATTTTTCTATTCTAAAATTATAATTTTTTTGGCATCTTGAATTCTAGAACAAATGATTCCTAGTGTTGAAAAATGTAAAACTCGAAAGACTTTTCCAAAATTAGGAATTTTAAATTTTAGAACAAAAAAACAAATTAAAAATTAAAAGACTTCATAACTTTTTTTCTTGTACTCCAAAATTTGCTCTGTAAATAGTATTAATGAAAAATTCAATGCACCACCTGATTCCAGTCTATGCAAAAATTATAAAAAAAGCAGTTATTAAAATTTGCAATTCCAACTTTTCAGATTATTTGCAGAGACAGAGGGAATTTTGGAATCAAAAAAAAGTTACGTTAGTTCTTGAATCATTTAAAATTTTCAAAAGACTCAAATTCGTTTGTTTTATAAGTTTAAGCTCGGTTTCTTTACCTAATCAAACATAAAAAGAATCTGTAAGAGCTTTAGCTTGTTACAGATAAACAAATAAAAACATATATTGAAAGAATCCAATGCTTAACTTAGTATTTTTGTATCTAAAAAATTCTCTAATAATTTTGAATATGTAGAAATTTACATAACAATTGGTAATGTTTAAAAAATTAAAACCCTTACTAAATTATAATTTTAGATCATGATCATTAAAATTGATCATCAAAAGCAATTTGTCCGGAAAATAATTAATTTTAAATTAATTAGTTTTTTTAATCAATTGTGTTCAACTGTTATTCATTTATTTTTTTGAACTGAAATAATATCCTTTGAAAATCTGAAAAATTAATATTAATTGAATTTTTTTTTTTTATGTTTAAAAAATTTGTTCAAGTTTTTTTTTTTTATTTAGATGAATTGATTGTTTAATTTAAGCTAAAAATTTTCCTTAAGGACATTTAAATAAGGTAAATTTTGGTAATTTGGTTGTGGTGATCTAAACTTAAATTTATTTATTTAAATAACTGAATTTTTTATTATTATTGAGATTGCTGGATGAGCAGCAATCAATCACATCAGCTTTCTTAGTGTGCCCTGTCAGCACACTTGCTGGCTTGCCAGCTACAGTGAAAACTATTACTACTGTTAAATATTAAGAAATTTATTTCTCTTAAAGACACAATGCTCTATGTTATTTGTAGATCTTTTTTTTTAATGAGAAGAGAAAATTCCAAGTTTTAAAAAATATTAAATTTATCTATACATTACTATCAGAAATCTAATTAATATAAAAATTAGATTTTGAAAAGATATAAGTGTTTAATTCTAAATTTAAACATTCATTACGTTTTTAGTCTTTTAATTAATTTGGTCTCTTTCTATCTGAACAATCTGAAAGATCATAAATTTATTATTTATTAAATTTTTAATTCAATTTTTACATCAAATAAAGGTTAAGCTAAAATTAAATCCAAAGACTTTTACTGAATAATTGAAACAAATTAATAAAAAGAAATCAAACCGCATACTTTAAATTCTATAAAACAAATATTAAACAAATTCTATTTAAAATTTGGTAATTTCACAATTTGAACTAATAAAAAAAGGTAGTGTAAATGTTGTAGCAAAAATTGACCTAAGAGCAGAGTAATTTTTATCTAGCATCATGTGTCCAAAAGACAAAAAAGAAATAAAAGAATTTATTTTAGATTACAGATGGTATGTTGCAATGTTTATTGATTTTTATTTTTTTATTTGTTTTCTGTACCTAGCTAGAGTTCCTTCAGAATAAATTATAAAAAAATAAAAAATAAAAACAAAGTTAGATAAGCTAAAACAAAATGAAAAGAAAGCTAAAAAGATAAATGCTGAAAAAGAATGTTATATGTGACACATGTTTACGTAATTGAAGCTTCAGGAAAAAAAGAGGAATTAGTAAGGTAGCAATTACAAAATGGAGTTGGGTATTCAATATACCTTGATTCGAAACCTTCTTTGTATTCCTTCTTAATATCTCTCACTCAACTCAAAAAGCCGATTCGAGACTGTTAGTAATTTAAGCTTATTCAAAGTTTCATGATGCAACATGTTGGAGGGAGTGTCATATTTTAACTTAGGAATAGTCTGACTGCTGCAATGTTTTGAATTTTTTATTTATCATTTTTAATTTAATTTATCAAGAAAGAAGAAATTTTTTAAATTAAATTATTCAATTTGTTCAAAATTTCACAACTTCAAAATAAGTGTTTAATAAATTAAATCATTAATAATTTTTTAATTTTTTGGTAAAACTTTCTAAACCTCTTGATTGTCTTTTACTTGAGTCTATGGTAATCAAATTAGGCCTAATTAAAGTTTTTAATTGCTTGAAATAGATTTTTTTAATGAAAACTCGCTTTTTTTTGCTGACGACCTTATTACCTTTTTTATCTATAAGATAAAGGACAATCTAGAAAATACTTAGATGAACAAGAACACTGGCTTTGCAAATGGAAAATGAAGATATTAGTTTAAAATTCTTTTTCTATGTTCTTTTCATATAATGACAAGGAAAAGGTTGAATCTATGGAAATATATTTATAAAAAAAAATAGAACTAAATTTTTTGGCATTAATTTTGATTATTAATAATAAGAAATATAAATTATATTTTAATTCAGTGATAGATGAAGTCAAAGAACGCTGTAATTCAACGCTGTAATAAATTTAATTTAAAGCTTGTCAAATAAAAAATGGTGTCTCAATTATAAAATCCTAGGAAACTTTTAATAGAATCTATTTTGGATAATACTTTTCCGTGTCTTCCTGTCTTAACACACTAAAAGAAACCAGCATTACAATACAGAATACAGATTATTCAAAACTCAGCATTTCGATCTAAACCAAAACAAAAATATGATACTCCCTTCAGCATTTTACATCACGAGGCTCTAAATAAACCTAGACTAATAACAGTCTCGTTTATTTCCTTAGTTATCAAACTGGTTGAAGAATATAAAGCTGGTTTGAATCAAAAAAAATTTAATTCGATTTTAATTAACTTTATTTTTATATTATATTTTATTTTAAAGGAGCTTAACTCAATCCAGATAAACAAATAAAATAAATAATAAAACCTATTGATCATTAATTCCGAGAACAACAAAAAATCTCTATTAATTAATAAATCTTTAAAATTTTATCAATAGCTAGAGTGGTAAATAATAAATTAATTTTTTTTTTTAAATTTAAAAAATTAATTTTTATAATTTCTTAACACTCTCTTATTTAAAAAATAAACAAAACTTACTTGTGATCAACCACATCAACGGTTTGTTCGCTCATATTTTTGGCCAGTGTTTTAGCCGCATTTTCCAATGAATCGTAAACAATACCAAAACTTTGAAAAGAACCATGAGCAACAGTGCACACATTCTCGACATAATTATTCGACTGATCTTTGCTTCCGCCAATACCAGCCTTATTTAGAAGTGCAGTAGAGCCATTTTTGATGTGTGGTGCGACTGTTCTAGCTGCTGAACTGGCAATACTTGACAATTTATTGAGCAAAAAAGAGCTTACTCTGACTGTGGCATGAGTTCCGTATCTAACATTCTCGACGACTTTTTTTACTTTTGGATCAACTGAAACCGGCTCAGGCCTTGGCTCAATGTTACTTTTGATTTTTTCACCACCGTTTTTCAAATATTTGGTTGCATACTCAGTTGTTGATGCCAATCCACTTGACAGATACTGCGCTCCATTGACCATACTTTGGGCTATTCTCTCTGCTGACCATGATTTTTGAATATTCTTTTCCTCTTCTGGCAAACTTTTGTCCTCTCTTTTCTCTTCAACTCTATCAACAGAAGCAGGCGGCTGCTTGGCGACGGACTCCGAAAATTGATCCTGATAAATCAACGAACTCATATTGGTCAATACATCCTCGAATAGCTGTCTTTGTTGACCACCGATCTCGTCGGAAAAAGTGATTCCGACAAAAGAAAATTTTGGCTCTTTTGAGCTACCATCGTTGTTGGGAAAAATGTATGCATTGAAGTTGGTTTTCATTCCAGGCGAGTCATTTGGTATCAAAGGATAGATCCAATCACCTACCCGAATAAACCCGATTATGTTTTGTTCGCTTTGCTGCGCTTCGTCAAATAGATACAGGCTTAAATTGGTCGGGTAGGAAGGTGTAGAAACAGAGCCGTCAGTGGCAATGTAGAACAACTGTACCCCGTCATCAAGCCGCAAGAATTCTTTAGCTTTGGCAAAGTCTTTAAACTTGGCGTCAGGTAAATTTGTTAAAGGCTCTTTTTCTATAGCTTCATCATCTATTTCATCAATTATTAGAAAATCATCAGTCAGAATTTGGTCGCCTGCGGCCAAAAATTCCGAATTCAACATCGAACTCTGATTGGGGTTGTTTAGCCGAATTGTTTTGAGTTTATTGAGCCGTTCCATAGTTTGGCTGCGAATCGATGTCAAATGAGAATGTACAGTGACAGCGGTGTCATTTTTTACTAGAACAGATTTGTTATCAGTGTAGAAAGCAAGTGCTCTATCTATATAATTGAGGCTCTTTTCATACAATAAGATGGACTGGTCGATTTTTTGGGTGTTTGAACTGGACTCATTGGTGTCGAATGACAACGCCTGGTCTAGATTTGAAAATGCCTCCTTTTTTAGAGAATAAAGTTTATCTACAAGTGATTGTGAACTTAGTTCCATATCTGAAAAAAAAATAAAAGTTAGTCTTTTTTTTCGATATTTAAAAAAAAAATTTGAAAAAAAAATTTAAATTTCAATGAATAGAGTTTTGTTTAGTTTTATATTAGGATTTAGCTCTGATGAATCATGCATACTCTGGTGTAACCTACACAATATTTTTTAGAAAAATTTTATTTAATTTTTCTTTAAATCCTGAAAATAGAACTTTATAATTTTTTCTAAACTGAGTGGTATGACTAATAATTAATAATTGAAGTTTATTAAAAACTTCAAGTTTATAAACAAAATATTGATTGAGAAATGTAGAAAAAAATGTGCATCTATTTATGATTTCGAGTTTTTTGGCAACGGAATTATATAATTATGTAAGAAAAAATTTTAAAAATTTGAAATAAATTATTTATTTTGTTGAACGAATTGTGGAATCAAGATTATTATGACATGAAAAAGAAAAAGAGTGTGTTATGTCGGGGTTCGTTCATTGACAATCGATGCAATGCTGTTATAAATTCTTAATTAATTTCAACTAAATAAGCGTAATTTATTATAATTTACCTTGGAATTATAATTGAATTTTTTACTAGAATGCAAAAAAAAGATTTATTTTGTGATTTATCTGAAAAAAAATAATTTCTTTTGCTAAAAAAATCAGATTTGTCTTAAATTAATTATTATATTTAAAAAATTAAATCAAATTTGATGAGTTTTTTCTCAAAATTTTGTATATCAAAATAAAACATAACATAATTTTTTTGTTGATTTTTGAATTTTTTTACTAATTATGCTTAACGAAAATAAACCTTGATATTTTTTATAACGTTAAGTGAAAAGAATGTACTAAGATTAGAAAGAAGATAGCAAAAAATTTACTAAACATAATTTTGTTTAACAAAAATAACCAAAAATAAAAATTAGACTAAAAAATTTAACTTGAACATGAAATCAAAAAGCATCTATTTTTTACAGTTATGCTATGATTTTCTATTATTAATAAAATTTACGCAATTCAACTTGAATTTCACTAATAATTAATCAGAAATTATTAAATTTCGAAGAATTATGATCGCGTTTGATTCTTTTTAGTTCTTGTAGTTTTTTAGAATTTGCTTAAAAATTTACAAACATTAAAGCCCAGAAAAAGTATCTTTCAAAATTTTTCAAATAAAAAGATTTTTTCACTTTTTTTTAGATAACGATTAATTTCATTTTTTTTTTAATTAATTTTAAGTAATTAAGTAAAAATGGAATTAAAAAAAAAATTATAGAAGAGAGGCATGATTTGGCTCATTTATTCATTACACTAAAAAAAATTTTTTGATGTAAATATCAATATTTTAAAATACTCAATAAAATTAATTATATTGTTTTTATTTCTTCATTCAATAAAGACAATTTTTAAGTTTAATGTTTAAGTATAAAAATAATCGAATGTTTTTAACTGTAATCATAAAACTTATCTTCATAAGGAACACGATATTAATTTAAATTTCTGAGATTAAACACAGTTTTTTTTCGAGCAGTTTCTAAAAAAAATTTATCTCAGATCACAAGGCGAAGTTTTTTTTAAAATTAAAAATTTAATTAAAAAATTTATTTCTTTCCTTCTCTATTTAAAACAGAATTATGTCGTCACGACTTTTTAAATTTTTTTCCAACAAATCAAGACATGTACTTAAAAAAAAATTAAAATTCTAAGCCATGGCTTTAACTTGAATCGTTTCCTTTTTGTTTGTTTGATTCAAATTAACCTCCATCAGGAGAAGTAAAAATTAAAATAAAGTTTAAAATAAAATAAAAAAAAAAAAGTACAATTCTAAAGTAGAAAAGAAAAATATACAATTTGTGTTATAAACTCCTTTGGACCAGAAGAAGTGAACTGATCTACCTTGGTTTGATTAGTTCGTTTAGAAGGTTTTGAAAGGATTTAAATCTTAAGTTATTCAAGCAAAGCTCTATTGAATCCGAGATGTCGTCACGAATGTAGAACTGCCGCTTAAGATCCAACTTCAGTTGACCAATATTTGCTAATATTGAGTCTAGATTTTTATTAGTGAACTGTAACAAATGCTTGAGATCATTTCCAAAAGAAAGGGGAGAGCTGTTGGAAATGTTATAACATAAGTACTTAAATATTTGAGAAGATAACTGATTGAACCCAATTGAAGTGATAAAAGACATCTTGGAAAAAAGATAGAGCTGATCAATTTTAAAGAGTCTAAGAACTTTTAGGATTCCAGAAATGTGACAATTAGATTTTAGATTAAACATTTGTCTAACAAGGTTGTTTTGATTAATGTTTAGAGTTTTGAGGGTTTTTGTGTCTAGAGTTAAGTTTTCAAGACCATATGTGAATTGGGAAAGGCAAAATGTTTTGTAAATGAAACTCTTTAGAGAAGGGGAAATATGACTCATCTTGTATAACAAAAAAGAAGCTGAGAAGAATGATTTCTGAACTTGTTTAAATTTTTCAATTGCAAAAGGGTTAAAGTCTAGATTGGAGTCGACAACGAATCCTAAATATTCTATACTTGGAGCTTTATTCAACTTTTTACCACTCAAGAAGAAGTCACAGTTAAAGAGGATAGGGCCAAACGTAATTATTTTAGATTTTATTGGGTTAAATTTTATTCTCCATTTAAGACCATAGTTATTGCAGATATCAAGTAAAATTTGAAGATGACTGTCAACTGGACTGATGAGGATTATGTCATCAGCATAAACAATTATTGAGATTTTTAAAAATACCACCTAATTTCTTTTCTAAGCATTCTTCGATTAAATCGTCTATAAAGATATTGAAAAGGAAAGGGGATAAGATCCGACCTTGCTTTACACCACATTCAACCTGAAATAGTTCCGAAATATTATCATCAAGACATACTACAGCTTTAGCTTTTTAGGGTTAGGATTACTTTTTCATTACTTTAAACTTTTTATTCAAGTTTGGTAGAAATTGTTTGAATTGCTTAGATTCTTGTTTCAACAATGCATGTACTGAAATAATAAAAAAATTTACAATTTAACTCAATAATAATGACTTTTTTTGATAAAGAACTTCTGAATGGGGGAGGCAGAGCATCCCTCAGTCTTTCTCCGGCTACGACGCTTCTCTGAATAACTTAAAAAAAAACTCAACAAAATCTCGGTTAAAAACTCATTTTTTTTGAAAAATTTTAATTTTTAATAAACACCGAAATTGGCGTAGTTTTTTTAAAATAAATAAATATAAAAATAATTTTTTATTGTTTAATTATCATTTTTTATATTTGTGTTCAAATAATAAAATTATCATGGAAAATTTAAGTCTTGCAAATTTTATTTGCCAATTACGAAGCCAGCTTTGGTCTTTTTTTTTTAAATGGAAAAGATAAATTAAAAAGGTCAATCAGCAAATTTTCAACCGGTTTCTTTAGTTAAGAATAATTTTGTCTTTTTTCTTGATTTTTTTGCTATCTTTTGTAACAGCTTATTTATAAAAAAAATGTAAGCAAAAATATTGTCATTGAAGTTAGGTTTTCATATTATTTCTTCCCGATCAAATCTTTTTAAATATTATTGTTTATTTTATAATATCCATAACTTCTTTAGATTAAAAAATAAAAATGAAATTAAAATAAAGTAATTACTTGTATTAAATGCCGAATGGCTAATGGAGCTATGTTCACAGTCAGATGTTTCGAAAGGTCTTTCTTACTCTTATTTATCTTTCTAGTATTTAATTCTTTTTGGTTTTTTTAATAAAGACGAAAAAGTAAAAATGAGATAATTAAAATTGATTTATTTATAAACTTTGTAAAATTAGGTAATTTTTGATCTTAATACAATTAATTTAGAAAATCAAAAAAATTTCGTTTTTTTTATTCCTCATTTTAAATATTTAAAGAATTTTGTTTAATTTTTCCAAATCCTGAAATTAAATAATCTAAAAATAAATATGAGTCAAATCTGAATATTCTACGCGCTTTTCGGATATTTTTTAAAGTTTTCAAAATACCAAAATAGCAAATTCCAATCATTAAATAAAATTAATTAAGATTGCACAAAAAATTATGTCGCTGGTTCTAAAAGTAATTTGAATCAAATTAAATTAAATGAAGCGTTCAGAAATAAATGAATTCTACCTTCAATACAAATCAAGTAAACAATTTCAGATTCTTGTTACTTAAGAACATCAACAATTTTGTTTAATTAAATTTATAAAGAAAGATTCAAACATTTTACAACAATTTTTATCTCTTATACAAAAATTTTAGGTTTCTACAATATTTTTTTGGTCATTGTGAAACGGGTCATCATCTCCTAAGAAATTCTATTTTTTTATTAGCTTTGAAAATTAACTTTAATTAGATTTTTATTTAGAAAATGTACAAGTATGGCAAGAATTTTAAAAAGCCAAAAAAAGTTCGAATCAACGACTCTGAAAATCAAGGAGTAAATGACGTGATCAGAATACCGGTTCAAGTTTTAAAGGAAACTCGAGTGCCTGAGGCTGACAGGTCTAGTCGCCGGTTTCCCAACGAGGATTACTCAAAGCCAAGAAATCCTATTAGAGGCTCTTCTGAAGAAATGGAAAGACAAGATCACGCTAGGCGCAGAAGTAATAGAGGAAAGTCTTACTTCAACCCATTATTGGGTGATAACTTTGTAGATCGAAAGTCGACAAGAACTTTTGTGTACTACCGTCCACCGTTTGATTGGTACAACTCGGATAGATGTGAAATTTTGGATGAGTATGAGGAAATTTTGGTACCGGAAAGAAAAGTCTACAGTCGTCAGAGTTCAGATGATTCGATTTACGAGCGGCTAGATCGCTATGATTATCACCAGGACCATGATCGAGAGAGACATCGACGAAGAAAAGAGCCTATCTATGATTCAGAATCGAATAGTAGAAAGAAAAATGGTGTGATAAAAAAAGAAGTAGTTAGAGAGCGTGAGTACGAAATTGAAGAAGAAGAAAATTTGTTTTCTTTTTCTGATCCGGAGAAAAGGAGTCCGATTCGAAAGATTGATCACTTTAAAAAGAATAGAGAAAATGATTTAAATGATGTTGTCGAAAATTTCAATGAAATTACAATCGATGAACGAAAAAAATTCCGAAAGCCTCCAAAAAGATATTAAGTTTTTTTTCCTTAATTTTCAATATTTAGTTTGAGCTTACTCAAACTATTAATTTAATAAATTTTAAAAATTGGAATTTTTTAGCATACATATTCAAAATTTTCTTTGCAATTTTTTTTAGTTATTAACCTATCTAATTTATCTAATAATGATAATAAGCTTTTTATTAATTAATATGAATGAGATATTTTTAAATGATCTTTTATTTAAATTAATCAAAATTTTAACATTTTATTATGAAAAAACGCTTTAAACGAAAACACAAGCTATTTGGATGAATCCTGATTAAAAATTTAATTTTTAATCAAATAAAATAATAAAAAGATGAATCACTTAAGAGAGAATTAAAAAAAAATCTATTTCAATGTAGTACTCAATTTAAATATACGTATCATTCATAAAAGAATATATTTTTTAAAAGCTTGAATCATTCAATTCTTTAGTAAAGAGAAAATTTTTTTTACAAATCTTTCAATAAATATTAAATTTATTCTTTAGTATTTAAATCAAAGAACAATACTCTAATAAAAATTGAATTTTTTTTTAAACTTCATTACATTTTCAATATTTTACTCTTGTATTTTGATATTTTTATATTCATTTATGTCGAAATAGTTTTTTATATAAAAGCAATTTTAAAATATTTTTCTGAATTTTAAAGAAAAAAAATTTGAAATCCACTTTTGCAAACTATAATTTTTGAATTGAATAACAATCAAAAGTCGACAAATTTAATTAATTTAATAACTTCTGTTCTAAATTTAATTAATTTAATTATACTAATAAAATTTAATTACTAATATCTTACAATTTCTGTTCACTTAAGCGATTTTCTGAGTATTCAATCATTCAAATTATTTTCAAAATCAGGCATTTTAGATTTTTTGTAAATTTTCTAATATAAAAAGTATTTTTATTTAAGATTTTTTTGAATGAAAAAGTTTTAATTAAATGTCCCTTTCATTTAAGAATTCATGCAAAAATTATTTTTTATAGTCAAGTTATTTCAAGTGATAGAGTCAATTTGTTTAAAAAAAAATCTAAATATAAAAATGTAAGTATTTAAAAAGAATTAAATAAATCATTAAAATAATTTAAATCACGTATATTGTCATGTTGGGCATCGAGTCTCTGAGTTCTCAGTTAATGTAATACATTCAACCCTGGATAATCCGTCACATTTGGTTATATAATTTGTTAATCTGGAATTTAAAAAAATGTCGGATTAAAGAAAATTATATAAAATTGATTTATTTATGTAACTTTTTTATAGCAAATAACCAAAAATATTTCAATTAAAAACAAGTGAATTTTTAAAATTTATTCTAAAACAATTGATAATTAATTTTTAAGTTTATTTTTAAAAAATGTCTCTTTAATGCTTTCTATAATAAAAAAAAATTACAGATTATTCCATCATCTTATTGTTAATCAGTGTGAATGCATCTTAATTGATAACCAAAAGCCCTAATATCGCTTTATTTATAATAAGGCTTTCTTGAATTTTTACAACTGGATTTTCTTTTTTTCTTTTAATTATTTCAACAATGAACGCATTTATGAATGTCAACTTTATCTATTCGATTATTATTTATTTATTTAATTAAATTTTAATTAAGTTAAATTGTCTTTTTGTATAAATTATATAAGTAAAAAAAATTATTATGTCAAGCGAAAGAATTTCATTGTATATGTCACATTAAATAAGTAAAATAAATTATTTAGTCTTATCAAGACAAAATTTAATGTAAAAAATAATATAATAATTGTCCCTATTCTATCCTAGTGGATAATGGGGAGGCGCTCATCTCCTTTTTATGTACCTTTTTGAGCAACGGCTCCGATCTTACATCGAGATGATCGTCTACACCAAAAAAAATAAAAAAAAATAATACACTTTATAAAATAAACTTATTCAATGTTAGTTCCTTTTTTGAAAACACTTTAAAACAACCACAAGAGAGATGGGATTTCTGACTCCAGAACTATCCTAAATGAACTGCTAAAAAATTTATGAGACTCATTTTCTAGATCTTTCTTATTTTTCTAAATTTTCTACTAATCGACCAAAATAAGCTTTATTCAATTATCTAAAGATGCTTTTTTAATATTTTTGTATTTCTTTTTTTTTTTTTTTCTCACTTAATAATTCAAATTTTAACTTTATTTTTTCTTTTTTTTTTGGAACTTTAAATTTTTTTTAGTCGAATATACTCCTAAATCGCTTGGTTTTCGAAGAAGAAAAAAAAAACTGAAAAAGAACACAAATGAATAAAAATTATCGAAATTTAAAAATTTAATATATTAAAATGGAAATTTTCTCAGAATCTTACTCAAACCCTTATTTTTGTCTTATTTTTGTCTTATTTTTATCTTATTTTTTATTTTTTTCTAATACTTATTTTAAAATTTTGATTTTTAATTTTTTTTTACATCGCCTTAAAGGCGTTTTTATTTCATTTCAATGAAATAAAAATAATAATTCAATTTTTATCTTTATTTTCTTCTTTTTTTTTGGAACTTAAAAATTAAATTTAATTCTCCTTAAAAGGACGTTAATTCATTTGATAATAATTATTATAATAAATATATAATCGAATTTCTTAAATCTTTTTTCTTTCTTATGATTGCAGAGTAATATTGACCAAAAATTTTTTGTTTGATTTTGTTAAAAAACTTATGTCGAATAATTGAAATAATTTCTTATGGAATTTTGTTATATAATTTAATTGAGAAAATGACGGAAAATAAAATTTAAAAATATTTGTCACATAAAAGAAAATTTAAATTCAATCAAAATTTTTAACAAACCGAGTTTAATAGAATCTTTTAAAGTTATGAAATGTTTGAAAGAGAAATATACAGTATTAAAATATTTAATTATAATAGTACATTCCAAAGAAGTATTTAAAAAAAATTAAATAGATGATTGCATTATGTTGAATTTTTTGTTAATTTCAAACAAATTTAAAAAAAAACTTCTATTAAAAGAGCCAAAAAGTTTTATTTTTTATTCTAATTTTCAGGAACAAAAGATTTCATGGTTACATATATTTATTTATAAAAAATGATAGTCTGAAGCATAAAATATTTTATATTAAATCAAAGCTTAAAATTATTAAAAAAAATCAAAATTACGGAATCAAAGATAAAAAATTTTCTTAAATTATCTATCTAGCTTTTTTTATATTGAAACCTTTTGTTATTTACCAAATTAACTTTATGTGTATGGTCATAAAATGTACAAATTTTTAAGAAAATTAAAAAAAGATAAACTAATAAAATTTCAAAAATAAAATTTCTTTCGTTTTCTTAACTCAACATTTTAAGTCTGTACATTGCTAGATGTAGAGTAAATATGAATTTAAACATTTTAGGCACAGAGAAATTATTCATTTAGAAATTATCATAAATTTATTTTATTTATAGAGAAAAAAATTTTCATTTACCATTAAATAAAATTTTAGGAGGTCGCAACAAATTTCAAAATTAATTTATTTTAGAAGACATATTTTTAAAAATGAATCAAGATCGAGTAATTCACCAAGAAGGTGATCTAACTAGATCTAGCAATTCAATCGTAGACGATTTTATGTACGGTTCAAATGTTGCTCAGTCTCATGTGACCATCCGTTTAGGATTTTTAAGAAAAGTATACGGAATATTATTTTCCCAATTGGCTTTTACATCTATTGTCTGCATATTTATTATCAACTCTCCAGGATTTCAAGAAATCCTTAAGGAAAAGTAAACATTTAATGCTGTTACATTACTTTATTTATCTATTCTTATTAGCACATGGATTATGATATTCAATTTTGGAGTCACATTTACTCTTTTGATCGGTTTAATGATAAACCGTACTAACTATCCAATGAATTACTATTTCTTAGCTCTTTTCGTAAGTTCTATAAATATTCTTTTTTTTTTTTAATTTTATAAATTAACATTCATTTTAGACTTTCTTTGAATCAATTTCAGTAGGATTAATAAGTAAAATTAGTTAAAATAAATCTAAATTATTAAATATTTTTGAAATTTACTTCAGCCTCTTTCTATGAAACTTGGATTGTGGTGCAAGCTTTTATTTTGACTAGTTTAGTTGTTGGATCACTGACTTTGTATACTTTTCAAACTAAACGAGACTTCAAAGCTGGTGGAGCAATCTTATCATCCTTACTTCTGCTATTGATATTCGGAGGCCTATTTCAAGTAAAAAAAAAAAAAATTTTACTAATTTTTACAATTTTGATTAAGATTTTTTTCCAAAATGAAATGATGCATACACTCTTGGCAATACTAGGCGCATTTGTTTTTTCCGGATTCATTGTCTACGACACTCAAATGATCATGAGAAAATTGAGTCCAGAAGAATACATATTAGGAGTGATAAATCTGTACCTGGACATCATCAATTTATTTTTGGAAATTCTGAAAATTTTAGATTCTATGAAAAAAAATTAAATTCTAATTGCAAATTTTTTAATAATTTAAAAAATTCTGAGCTCATGTTTACTTTTGCTGAAAACTAAACATTTTTACCAAAAAATAAAAATAAATTAAAAGGTGATCATTTAAAAGAACTAATCGTATTAAATATAAAAAATTTAAAAGAAAATAATTTTTTAAAATTTTTATTCACAAGAACTCAACTTTTCTGGTTAATTAATAAAGGCATTCGACTAAATAATGAATTCAAATCGAGCATCCAACATTCAATTGAATTTACAAAAGAATATTTACATTTAAAAGAAAAATAACTTCTTGTAACTGTTTATTAAAAACAATATAGCTAATGGAATTGTGACTGTAAAAGCGAACACAGTCATTTTTCATCGTCTTCTTCTTCATCCGCATCTTGATTAGCTGACTTGTTTTTATAATCTTCGATTTCTCTTTCATAACGTTGCTTTTCCTGTGCAGCTTTAGCTTCATAACGACCTTTGACTTCAGTCGAAACCTTGTTCCATCGTTCGCCAAGCTCCTTGGCTGCTTCGCCGACAGAATACTGTGGGTACTGGGCCTTGACATTGGGACGTTCATCCGCACAGAACAAAAAGAAAGCTGAAAGAGGACGCTTGGGTGCGTTTGGATCTTTTTTCTTTTTTTTGCGTCCAACAGACTCATTTATTGGTGTGAACGACGCCATTTCTTTGTCGTATCTTATTTTGTCCTTCTCAGCCATGTCAGCAAAGCGCTTCTTTTCAGAGTCGGTCATTTGTTTCCATCTCTCGGCACACTTTTTCGAAAATTCTGTAAAATTCACGTTCTCATTCGGATGCTTTTTTCTGTGTTCCTCACGGCACATCTGCACAAAAAACGTGTAGGCTGACATGCGGCCTTTGGGTTTTTTTGTCTTTGTATCCATTTCTTTAATTTTCTAAAATAAATTTAAATAATTTATTTTCTTAAATATCTTGCTATCATTAAATTTAGTTTAGTAAAATTAAGAAAAAGACTACAAAAATATAAAGAATTGCTCTGAAACCATTTCTATTATTAAAGAGAAGAAAATTTTGTATACAAAAATAAGATCAAAATGTATGCTCATTGCAATTAATTATTTTCTCTTCAAATAGGTATTTAAAATTTGAAATGAAGTGAATTTAAAATTGTCTTTAAAAATTTATTTAAATTCTTAGATTGAAATTTAAAATTTAAAAATTTGTTTTCAAATTTCTTATTAAATTCTAATCTTAGATCTAGAAGTTTTATTTACTTAAAATAGTAACAATATAAGTGATTTTAAGAAATTGACAAGATCTTAGAGTTAAACTAAAAATTTTTATTTTTAGATTTTTTTTTGTTTTTTTGTATGATCTTCTGTTATTTACACTAGAACTAAATTGAAATATAATTAAAATGTAAGCCAAACTAATTATGCTTTTGATTCCCAATACTAAGGAAAAAGATTAATTTAAACAAAGAAATTTAACTAAAAAACTATGCGTTCCGTCAGATATGTGAATTTATACTAGGATCTTTATAATATCATTTTATTAATTAAAAACCAATTTATTTTTAATTCACTAAAATAATAAAAGACCGTTACTTTTGAATTATGAAACATTTTTCATATATATTTAAAAAAAACAGTGTATTTTATTTCAAAAAAAATCTTATTCTATTTAAGTGGTTTTTTGGAATCATAGCGAGTAAAAAGTTGGTCAAAAATATAAAATTTTATTTTTTTCGATTATTAAAAGTTATAATTTGAGTTTTGACTTTAATAACAATTAATTAATATTCTTCAAATATTCTTAAAAAAAAATAAATTTTTATTTACAATCAAAATAATACATAAAGCTAAGAATAATAACATCATAGATTCACTCACTTCATGGTGAAAAGGGTCTTAAGAAATTAAATTAATAAATGTAATATTGTGTCACCGCACAGTCTAGTACGACAAACACACTAAGATCATGTTACACTTTATTAAGATCATGTTAGTTTTTCTTTTTCAAGATATTCAAAATTTAATTAAGAAATTAATAAGATCTTTTAACATGTGATCTTATATCGATCTCGGTAAGATTCAGTCAATGCGTTGTGTTTTATTCAAGTTGTGTGCTCATCAGAAATTGAGTGTATGTTGGTCATACTCGAGTGTAAAGTAGTAAGGGAGACTCATGAACAAACCTTCTTTTCTTTATAATTTATGAATTGTTTAGTAATTCTATTTAGTAGGAGTAGTAGTAGTAAAAAATCGCGGCATGAAATTGATCATGCGGAGCGCGTCAACAGTAGATGACGCCCTGTAGCGGTGGCGAGATGCTTGTCGAGGTTGTTCTTGAATAAGTTGACTGTAGTTGAGTTGATGACTTCGTCTGGTAGGCCGTTCCAAAAGTTAGCAATTCTTCTATTGAAAAAATTGTGCCTTGGATTACAACATCTTACTATTTCACGCCTGAAAAGTCCTCTTTGACCCCGTCGCGGCTCCGAGCATAGCGGTTTTGCGTACCAGTTTATGTGCTCTAAATTTGATTCAAGCTTAAATTTCTGAATTATATCTACGCGGATACGCCTTATTATTAGTGTAGTTAGCCCTAGTTTGCTGAATCGATCTTCGTAGTTGAGGCTTTTGAATTCATGTATGGTTTTCGTGGCTCTGTGTTGTACTTTTTCTAGCAGTTTTATGTCTTTTTGGGTGTATGGACTCCAGGCCGAGCTTGCAAATTCCAAGTGCGGTCTAATATAACATGTGTAAAGCTTTTTCCAGAGTTTTGCGTCTCTTAACGTAAAGGCATTCTTTAGTGAGCTGAGTATAAAGTTTGCGTTAGCACCGGCTTTACTGACTTGGTGTGATGGCTTAAGATCATTAAAGATAAAAATTCCGAGGTCTCTTTCGCTTGTAATTTCAGTTATTTTGATGTTTGTATTTGAGCTGTGATCTGAAATTGTGTAGGTTGCTTTTGGGTTGTTTTTGCCTATATGCATTACTTTGCATTTCGATATGTTTAATCTCATCAGGCACTTGTTTGACCAGTCGTTGATTGTGTTTATGTCATTTTGTAAACTGGTGGTGCTATTTTCAGAGTGGCTCGGGTCTATTTTGGCTAGAATTTTCGTGTCATCGGCGTACATTTTCGCTTGATTGGTAATTCCATCACTGATGTCGTTGATAGAGATGACGAAAAGTGTAGGGCCGAGTACAGATCCTTGAGGTACACCGCTTAGTACCGGTAACCAATCTGATTCGTGTTCGCCTAGAATTACTTTTTGCTTCCTGTTTTGTAGGAATGAGCGTATCCAGCATAAGAGTTTCGATTTGATGCCATATTATTCAAGCTTGTGTATGAGGCGAGCGTGTGGTACGGTGTCGAAAGCTTTGGCGAAATCGAGAAACAAGATGTCCAGCGGGTGATTCGAGGCTGATGCTTTTGTTGCGTAGTCCATTGTTTCTAAAAGATTAGTTACGCATGCTTTTTTATTGACGAAGCCATGTTGATTTTCGAATATAAGCTTATTTTGTGACAAGAACGACATGTTTTCTCTTTTAACAATTTTTTCCAGTACTTTGCACACTACTGATGTCAGTGAAATAGGCCTGTAGTTCGATGGGTCGGTGTTGTTGCCTTTCTTAAGGATTGGAGTTATTAAGGCTTCTCTCCATTTGTCTGGGACACTTCCAGTGTCTAACGAGAGCTGAAAAATGCGTGTAAAGGGAATGGTGAGCGTGTTGGCGCATTCTTTGAGTACGTGAGGATGGATACCGTCCGTACCGATTGATTTATGTGGGTTTAGTTGGCTAAGAATCAGTATAACGTCAGAGGTACTTACTTTAATTGTGGAGATTGAGTTAGGCGTTCTTGAGGCGAAAACTGGCATTCCATCGATTGTATCCTCTTGAACGAATACGGAGTTAAAGTGTTGGTTTAAAATGTTCGCGATCGTGGTTTTGTAAAACAAAATTTTGATTGGAAACTTCTATCGAATTTAATGGATGGATTTTGAGTAGGGAAGATTTTTGTTAAAGAATTTAATCTTGAGTTTAGGTATTGTGCTGCTTTTTGAAAATATTATACAAGAGGATTTTTCGACTGAAATTTTCATTTTCCATTTGGTTAGCCATGGCTCTAATTCACTCAAGTATTTATTTGTGATTCGAAATTACCCTTTTTCTTAAAGATAAAAAATGTCACTAAGTCATCTGCAACTAGAAGGGAGTAGCAGGTGTTAGTCTTGTCTTTTTTGGAATGTCATTAATAAATATGTTGAACAGCAAAGGGCTAAGTACAGATCCCTGAGAAACCCCTGCACTGATTTTGAAAGAACCACTAAGTATATTATTAACATTTATATTGAATAATCTTGAGCTTAAGAATGATATGACCTAAGATATGATATATTTTTGTACGTTTAGCTTAATAAGTTTAAATATTAAGTCATTGTGCCAAACTCGGTCAAATGCTTTCTATTAAAGGATTCCATAGCTTTTTGCGTAAGAAATATTAAATTATCTGCTGTTCTCCTGTGTGTGCGGAACCCTGATTGTTCGTTGCAGATAATGCCCTTACTTTCAACAAACTTATATAACCTATTGAAAATTATACGTTCCAAGACTTTAACAACTTGCAATACTTATGGGGCGATAATTAGAGGGATTACTGTCAAGCCCTGATTTTTTGGAATTATTGTGATGTGAGCAGTTTTCCAAGCTCTTGGGACTTCTCCTTTTGTGAGACTCAGGTTAAAAAGCGTTAGGATGTCATTTAGAGTTTTGTTCGGAATATTTTTTAGAAACAAATTATAAATTCTATCTTGACCTGGGGGTGAGAAGTCCTTGATTTCTTCTATAGCTTCTTGTAACTCATTAATACTAATTGATTCAAAAGTCGAATTTGCCTTTTTTGGCTAGTGAATTCATAAACAGTATTGTCAACCTCGGTTTCAAACTTTTGAGAGTCACATTTATTTGAGCTAAAAGTCTCTTCTAGAATCTTCCCAAAAATATTCCCCTTCTCCTTGTCAGTTTCAAAAAATCTTAAAGTTTGTTTGATTTAGGCGAGAATTAGAAGAAGTCTCCAGAAGCAAGCTCCCTAACCTGTCGACATGTGAACGAGTTTAAACTCAACTTTGAGTCTAAAGATATAACATATCCTACTCCATTGTGCGGTCATTATCTTATAATTGATCAACTATATCCACTTATTCAAACTCCTGTTTTATCTAATTTTTGAACTTATTTTAAATTTTTAACGATACTATCCTATTCTTAAACATTTTTTTTAATTTTTGTAATATAATTTAAAACTTTTTAACTTTGCTGAATCTTTGCTTTGCGGCTCGACCAGCTACACAATAAAAAAAAAAAAGCGATAACTTACGAATCATAAGTTGCGATCTACACAAGTCATTTGAAAACTTAAATGAAATGGTCAAAGAAATCAAGGAAAGAAGAATTAAAAAATTTAATGGAATCTAGGTATTCTAACAAGCAGTTCAGCTGTAATTAATTTTAATAATTTAAGATTAAAAAATTTCAATAAATGTTAAATTTGTGACACGCAGTTGAATGAAACAAAATATTTTTTTGTTTTAAATATAATAAATATAAAAATAGTTTTTTTTTATTTTGCAAATTTTTTATTTAATTATTGTTATCAAAATATGGTTCAAAATAAAAATTATTGGTAATATAACTAGATTAGTGGTCTGAATCTATGATTGGAAATTTAATTTGTGGTTGTTTATTAAAATAGTGGTATAATTTACTATTTTTGTGAATACAGTTTACTATGGTCCGTAATATTTTAGATTAAAAGTAATAAAATAAGATTTAGTAATATAATTTCATTAATTAATTAAGCATTCACTTGAACAAAAATCACTAGAAATATTTATTTCATTTGATAATCTAAAATGACATTTGATTATAAAATCAATTGCATAAATAGATAAATTTAACACGACTACAGTTTCATTCTGTAAAGATAAATTTTTAATGAAATTTTAAAAAAGATAATTTGGAATAAAAATTGTTGATAAATAATTAGAAATTTTCATAATTATCCGATATGTGGATGCAAATAAGCATAAATTATTTAAATAACTTAATTACAAAATAATTAAAATTTATTAAAAAAAATGCAGAATAATTTATTAAACAAAACAATTCAGATGAAAAAATCTCTTATTAAACATAAAGTAAAACATTATGTTGCGTTTTTTATTTAATTAAATTAATTTTATTAATTTTTAATTATATAATAATAAATTTTTTTGTTTTATTAAAATTTAATTAGAATAGATTTTTGTTTTCTTTAAATTGCTATTTAAAATCTAAAATATAATTTTTAATTTAAACTAAATAATATAATGATTGTCTATTAAATGATATAATACGTTTAAAAAAATTAATCTTAATAATTAAAATTCTTGAATTACTATTGGTGCTATTTTCAGAGTGGCTCGGGTCTATTTTGGCTAGAATTTTCGTGTCATCGGCGTACATTTTCGCTTGATTGGTAATTCCATCACTGATGTCGTTGATAGAGATGACGAAAAGTGTAGGGCCGAGTACAGATCCTTGAGGTACACCGCTTAGTACCGGTAACCAATCTGATTCGTGTTCGCCTAGAATTACTTTTTGCTTCCTGTTTTGTAGGAATGAGCGTATCCAGCATAAGAGTTTCGATTTGATGCCATATTATTCAAGCTTGTGTATGAGGCGAGCGTGTGGTACGGTGTCGAAAGCTTTGGCGAAATCGAGAAACAAGATGTCCAGCGGGTGATTCGAGGCTGATGCTTTTGTTGCGTAGTCCATTGTTTCTAAAAGATTAGTTACGCATGCTTTTTTATTGACGAAGCCATGTTGATTTTCGAATATAAGCTTATTTTGTGACAAGAACGACATGTTTTCTCTTTTAACAATTTTTTCCAGTACTTTGCACACTACTGATGTCAGTGAAATAGGCCTGTAGTTCGATGGGTCGGTGTTGTTGCCTTTCTTAAGGATTGGAGTTATTAAGGCTTCTCTCCATTTGTCTGGGACACTTCCAGTGTCTAACGAGAGCTGAAAAATGCGTGTAAAGGGAATGGTGAGCGTGTTGGCGCATTCTTTGAGTACGTGAGGATGGATACCGTCCGTACCGATTGATTTATGTGGGTTTAGTTGGCTAAGAATCAGTATAACGTCAGAGGTACTTACTTTAATTGTGGAGATTGAGTTAGGCGTTCTTGAGGCGAAAACTGGCATTCCATCGATTGTATCCTCTTGAACGAATACGGAGTTAAAGTGTTGGTTTAAAATGTTCGCGATCGTGGTTTTGTAAAACAAAATTTTGATTGGAAACTTCTATCGAATTTAATGGATGGATTTTGAGTAGGGAAGATTTTTGTTAAAGAATTTAATCTTGAGTTTAGGTATTGTGCTGCTTTTTGAAAATATTATACAAGAGGATTTTTCGACTGAAATTTTCATTTTCCATTTGGTTAGCCATGGCTCTAATTCACTCAAGTATTTATTTGTGATTCGAAATTACCCTTTTTCTTAAAGATAAAAAATGTCACTAAGTCATCTGCAACTAGAAGGGAGTAGCAGGTGTTAGTCTTGTCTTTTTTTGGAATGTCATTAATAAATATGTTGAACAGCAAAGGGCTAAGTACAGATCCCTGAGAAACCCCTGCACTGATTTTGAAAGAACCACTAAGTATATTATTAACATTTATATTGAATAATCTTGAGCTTAAGAATGATATGACCTAAGATATGATATATTTTTGTACGTTTAGCTTAATAAGTTTAAATATTAAGTCATTGTGCCAAACTCGGTCAAATGCTTTCTATTAAAGGATTCCATAGCTTTTTGCGTAAGAAATATTAAATTATCTGCTGTTCTCCTGTGTGTGCGGAACCCTGATTGTTCGTTGCAGATAATGCCCTTACTTTCAACAAACTTATATAACCTATTGAAAATTATACGTTCCAAGACTTTAACAACTTGCAATACTTATGGGGCGATAATTAGAGGGATTACTGTCAAGCCCTGATTTTTTTGGAATTATTGTGATGTGAGCAGTTTTCCAAGCTCTTGGGACTTCTCCTTTTGTGAGACTCAGGTTAAAAAGCGTTAGGATGTCATTTAGAGTTTTGTTCGGAATATTTTTTAGAAACAAATTATAAATTCTATCTTGACCTGGGGGTGAGAAGTCCTTGATTTCTTCTATAGCTTCTTGTAACTCATTAATACTAATTGATTCAAAAGTCGAATTTGCCTTTTTGGCTAGTGAATTCATAAACAGTATTGTCAACCTCGGTTTCAAACTTTTGAGAGTCACATTTATTTGAGCTAAAAGTCTCTTCTAGAATCTTCCCAAAAATATTCCCCTTCTCCTTGTCAGTTTCAAAAAATCTTAAAGTTTGTTTGATTTAGGCGAGAATTAGAAGAAGTCTCCAGAAGCAAGCTCCCCTAACCTGTCGACATGTGAACGAGTTTAAACTCAACTTTGAGTCTAAAGATATAACATATCCTACTCCATTGTGCGGTCATTATCTTATAATTGATCAACTATATCCACTTATTCAAACTCCTGTTTTATCTAATTTTTGAACTTATTTTAAATTTTTAACGATACTATCCTATTCTTAAACATTTTTTTTTTTAATTTTTTGTAATATAATTTAAAACTTTTTAACTTTGCTGAATCTTTGCTTTGCGGCTCGACCAGCTACACAATAAAAAAAAAAAAGCGATAACTTACGAATCATAAGTTGCGATCTACACAAGTCATTTGAAAACTTAAATGAAATGGTCAAAGAAATCAAGGAAAGAAGAATTAAAAAATTTAATGGAATCTAGGTATTCTAACAAGCAGTTCAGCTGTAATTAATTTTAATAATTTAAGATTAAAAAATTTCAATAAATGTTAAATTTGTGACACGCAGTTGAATGAAACAAAATATTTTTTTGTTTTAAATATAATAAATATAAAAATAGTTTTTTTTTTTTATTTTGCAAATTTTTTTTATTTAATTATTGTAATCAAAATATGGTTCAAAATAAAAATTATTGGTAATATAACTAGATTAGTGGTCTGAATCTATGATTGGAAATTTAATTTGTGGTTGTTTATTAAAATAGTGGTATAATTTACTATTTTTGTGAATACAGTTTACTATGGTCCGTAATATTTTAGATTAAAAGTAATAAAATAAGATTTAGTAATATAATTTCATTAATTAATTAAGCATTCACTTGAACAAAAATCACTAGAAATATTTATTTCATTTGATAATCTAAAATGACATTTGATTATAAAATCAATTGCATAAATAGATAAATTTAACACGACTACAGTTTCATTCTGTAAAGATAAATTTTTAATGAAATTTTAAAAAAGATAATTTGGAATAAAAATTGTTGATAAATAATTAGAAATTTTCATAATTATCCGATATGTGGATGCAAATAAGCATAAATTATTTAAATAACTTAATTACAAAATAATTAAAATTTATTAAAAAAAATGCAGAATAATTTATTAAACAAAACAATTCAGATGAAAAAATCTCTTATTAAACATAAAGTAAAACATTATGTTGCGTTTTTTATTTAATTAAATTAATTTTATTAATTTTTAATTATATAATAATAAATTTTTTTGTTTTATTAAAATTTAATTAGAATAGATTTTTGTTTTCTTTAAATTGCTATTTAAAATCTAAAATATAATTTTTAATTTAAACTAAATAATATAATGATTGTCTATTAAATGATATAATACGTTTAAAAAAATTAATCTTAATAATTAAAATTCTTGAATTACAATGCATGTAAAAAAATTAAAGAAAAAATATAATGAACGTTTATTTAAATTACAAATGAATTCAATGCCAAAAAAAGTTTAAATTTAAATCATCGATAATTTAAATTTAAAAAAAACACAAGGTGCCATTTAAGTGGACCATTACTTTGCGTGCTAAAATATACACTGAGATATTTACAATTTATAACATGTTGATATATACAAATAAGCATTTAATTCTTAGTAGGATGTGAAATTTCCTATCAAAATTAGAAATTTCAACAATTTATTATTACTAAGAATAAGCATTATTACTAAGAACAAATTTTATTCATCATCCTCTTCCTCTTCACATTCAACAGGATTACTAACAGAAGATTTATTTTTATAATCTTCCAATTCTCTTTCATAGCGTTGCTTTTCTTGCGAAGCTTTTGCTTCGTAATGAGATTTCAATTCAGCCGAAACTTTGTTCCATCGTTCGCCAAGCTCCTTGGCTGCTTCGCCGACAGAATATTGTGGATACTGGGCCTTGACATTGGGACGTTCATCCGCACAGAACAAAAAGAAAGCTGAAAGAGGACGCTTGGGTGCATTAGGGTCCTTCTTCTTCTTTTTTCTTCTGCCGCCAGCCTCAGTCGGCGGGGCATACGACGCCATTTCTTTGTCGTATCTTACTTTGTCCTTCTCGGCCATGTCGGCAAAACGCTTCTTTTCTGGATCGTTCATTTGCTTCCATCTCTCGGCACACTTTTTTGAAAACTCAGTAAAATTAACGCTCTCATTTGGATGCTTTTTTCTGTGCTCTTCGCGACACATCTGCACAAAATACGTGTAGGCTGACATGCGGCCCTTGGGTTTTTTTGTCTTTGTATCCATTTCTTTAATTATCTAAATAAAATGAATTTTTTTCTTTAATTAAAAAAAAAGAAAGAAATTTAATATTCAGGTATTTTAAAAGTCACCATAGGAACTATTAAGAATGAAAAATTTTTAATTTTTGGAGGTTTACTTGAATATTTTTACTTAAACAATGCATTAATTTTTCTTTATTTGATGCACATATTAAATTTAGACAAAAAAATTAAGCTTTTCTTCTTTGCCATTCGTAAAGTAACACATCAAATTTTTTAATTTTAAAAATTACTAATATTTAGACTTTACCTTTATAAATAGTTGCAATGGTTTTTTATAAGCAAAAAAATTACCGATAACTTAAAAATCATAAACTTAAAATCTAACAATAGAGAAAGTTTGAAAAAATAAATTGTTAAATTTAGAATTTAAATTACGATTCATTTTTTTATGAAATCAAATCAAAATTAAATTTACAAAAATTTTGGAAGTTTATTTAGTTTTGGAATTTTTCTTATTTTTAAGGTTTTTTATGATTAATAATCACCTGATATCGATTTTGCAAAAAAATAAAATAGTACATTAAAATTCAATTAATACATTTTTAATCCAAGTTTTTTTTTTAATCATTTCTGTCACAAATAACATAACCTTTAAATTTAATTGATTATAAGCTAAAATTTTTAATCTGGAGTCCAAATAAAAAACTGAACTTAGAGTTTTAAATTTTTAATGGCTGTGATCGTATTTTGACTCATTACCAGTAAAATACCAAAAAAATTTCAATAAAAAAATATCAAAAAGAATCACTTCAATTAAATCATAACTTGACTAAAATTTTTTATATTTTATTTTAATCTCTTTTTTTTGTAAAATTTATTTTATTTTTATAATTGAACATTTTATACTTTTATTTCTCCTTATGGCCGTTAATTCAATAAATAAATAAATTAGTGTATTTATTTTTTAATTTTGCAAAACTAAATAAAAAAAATAAAATAAAAAAAAAGTCTTCATTATTTTTTAATTTTAGTGTTACACTTGTCACAACTTTTTTGAATGACTTAATTTTAAGTTTCAATAGCTTTCTTAATATAGCTCTCTAAAATGAAATATACTAAAGATAATAGAAATATTGAATCAAGTTAATAAGACTCTACGACAGCTGTTAGGTCAAATTTTAAAGAAAAAATTTTAAGAAATTTTTAGAATTTTAAAAATTTGAACAAAATTTTTCTTAATTTTAAAGTATTTTATGTTTAAATTATTAATAAAAACAGGAAAATATTAAGCTAATTCATATTACTTTGATAAATTTTTTAAATCAAATAAGTGAAAGTTTCATTTTGTTAGTGACTTTTTAAATAAACATTTGACATTGTTTCTTTATTCGATTTGTCTTATTATTTTTCTGATAACAAAAGCGGAAAAAATATCGTTTAATGCTAACGTAATTTATCTAGTGAATTTTTGATATTTTTAATAAAAATTGAAGTTAAGTGAATTGACTTGTTTAATTTTTAAAAAAATAATAAAAGGTGCTTTGAATTTGACCAGTTTGGAAACAAGAATCTAGAGGAAGATTTGATCGAATTTTTTTAAGATTTCTAAAGGTAAAGAAAAAATTGATTAATTTATGTCCTAAGTATTTCATTAGGCTCCTAGACAACAAGGATTTGTAATGGAGAAACAACAGGAAACAAAATATGAATAATGATATAATTTCTTAGCAAGAGTTGTTAATACATTTGATTAAGAATTTTCTTGGAGATCATTCGTAAAGATCAGTTAAGAATCTGATGGTACAGAAAAATAAAAAAATAATAAAGAATATTTTTCCATTTAATTTACTAATTAAAAAGTTTAGGAATAACTCCCACGAAATTTTATAATTAAATGAAATGTAAAAAGCTAATGGTACCGACTGGGTAACAATTGCGGTGTAGATAATCATCTCGATGCAGTAGTCTATGTTTCAGATTGGAGTGGTTGCTCAAAAAGGTACTAAAAAAGGACAATTATATTAAAAAGCTAAAGACTTTTGATGAGAATATTTTTTTTAAATATTTCAATTTAGATATTTTTTATATTATAAATCAAGCTTGAAAATCAAAGTTCTCTAAAAATTAAAAGTAAAAGAAAAAAATAGAAAAAACTCTTTTTAAAAAAATTGAAATTAGGCAAAAAAAATGATAAGGGAGAGTAATAAAATAAGGTAAGTTACCAATTACTCAACAAAGCTGGATGTACGATGAATCTTGACTTGATGCAAACTTGGAATTAAATTTTTAGTTTGTAGCCAGTGATACTTAAAGGATTCAAGTCAAATTATTTTTTTGAAATATTTTAAATACTTTTTGTTGATTTCCTCAAGCTTAAGAATTAATTGATAGAAATTTTTCCAAAATTCGTTTTTTTACGACAGTCAAAAATATTTAACACATCTTTTTTTCCCTTGAATAAAATAAAAAATTTATTTCGAGCACCCCAAATTTTTTATCTTTTTCCCCAAATATTAAATAAATTCCCCAATTATTAAGTTTATGCATAAAAAAATTAATTAACACATAATTAAATAGAAATCCACTATTTTAAACTTATTGAAACTTTTTATTGAAAAATGATAACAAATTTAAAAAAAAAGTACCCAAATTATGACAAGAGATTGTTTGTTAGAAAAAAAGATAATATTCAATCGAGTTTTATGCTGAAAATCATGTCAGCCATATTTTTCTAGAAAGTTGTTCATGTCATTGAAGTTTTTAGCTTCAATTTTAAATTTAAACAATTTAAAAATCGAAAAATAATAACTTTTAGCAAGTTTGATTATTGCATTTTCTGAAAAATAACATTCAAGAGTGGAAGAATAATCAAAATAAAGCAAAATAAATGAGTATATTTTTACGGATGTAGTAAGCTAGAAAAGTATTCCATAAGTAAGTTTAGGAAAATTAGGAAAATAAGATAATTTAACACTAAACCTTTTGGTGAAGCAGATTTAGATTTTAGGTTTGATTTTACGTAAAGAGCTTAGGCGTCTTTTGAGTGATTTAATTTTAAAATGTAAATTTACTTAAGTTTCGTAAATTTTGGATAAAACAAAAAAGGGAAAATTACGCTTTTTTTATTACAAAATTTAGGTCCCTTTTTTAAATTTTTTATCATTTTTTAATTAAAGTTTCAATAAGTTTAAAATAGTGGATTTCTATTTAATTATCTGTAAATTAATTTTTTTATGCTTAAACTTAATAATTGGGTAATTTATTTAATATTTGGGGAAAAAGATAAATTTTTTTGGTATCGATTTTAATCGTCCGAATAAACTAAAGAAAATGAGTAAAAGGAATTGGACCAGCCATCTAAGTATAAAAATACTATGACTCATAACAGAATAAAATTAAAGATCAAAACAGGATAAAACTTAGATCTCGGAACCAAAATTTTTTTTTAAAACCTATTTGCATCAAAAAAGGGGTCTCTTTTTTTAAAAATTTATGTCCACACTGGTTTTGTGTCTCTTAATTGACAATTAACAAAAAAAAATCATTTTACAATATTAAAAATTTTTATTCACAAAATTTCAATTTTTTTACTAGTTTACACAAAAAAAAATAACCATTTCATTAAATGTGATCGACCAAGATTGATTAGATTTACAATTAAGTATTTACACTTTTGAAACACTTCAAACTCTAAAAGCAATTAATCTAATGGTAGATTCTGACAGAAACAGTTGATTATTTATTCTTCCTCTTCATCCTCCTCTTCGCATTCGTCAGCTGCTATATCAGCTGATCTTTTTTGGTAACCTTCCAATTCTCTCTCATACCGAGTTTTGTCCAGCGCTACTTTGGCCTCATATTGGGCTTTCAATTCAGCCGAAACTTTGTTCCATCGTTCGCCAAGCTCCTTGGCTGCTTCGCCGACAGAATATTGTGGATACTGGGCCTTGACATTGGGACGTTCATCCGCACAGAACAAAAAGAAAGCTGAAAGAGGACGCTTGGGTGCATTAGGGTCCTTCTTCTTCTTTTTTCTTCTGCCGCCAGCCTCAGTCGGCGGGGCATACGACGCCATTTCTTTGTCGTATCTTACTTTGTCCTTCTCGGCCATGTCGGCAAAACGCTTCTTTTCTGGATCGTTCATTTGCTTCCATCTCTCGGCACACTTTTTTGAAAACTCAGTAAAATTAACGCTCTCATTTGGATGCTTTTTTCTGTGCTCTTCGCGACACATCTGCACAAAATACGTGTAGGCTGACATGCGGCCTTTGGGTTTTTTTGTCTTTGTATCCATTTCTTTAATTATCTAAATAAAATGAATTTTTTTCTTTAATTTTCCAATATTGAATTTTTATGAAAAGAAAAATAGTATAATATCACTACATTTATATGCTTTTTATTTAGAAATTTTTAATCTTGCACAATTTTAATTTGGATAAATAATTTAAAAATAAGAGTGTCTAAAAATATTTTTTATTCTCACTTTATTTAACTGCTGCCGAATAAAAAATCTAGATATTTTTTAAAATATTCTCTATTCGACTGAATTGTATCAATTTAAAGAGAATATTTTCTATACACGATCTTGACAAACACGAATAAAATTTGACTCCATATTTTTTTGCTGAAATCATAAAAAAAATTAGAAGTCAAAAATTAGTGTACAAAAATTTATAATTAATTTATTACAATTTTAAATTTCCATAAAAGTTCTGAATTTTCAAAACTCTCACGGTAAGAATGTAACATGAAATCAAAGAGTGAGATTCAATAATAAGCATACATTTATTAAATTCAAACTAATTTTTTCTAAGCTCATAACTAAATGATTAAAACACCAAATTAGTTGTCCAGCAGGACTGACGCACAGACATTTTTGCCCATGTTTATTAAGATTTTGTATGCAAGTAATTGAACATTGAAAAGAGTTTTTGTTTTACTTCAGCTTACAAAAATAGATTTCCATTTAGTACTCTTTTTAAGTCTCCATTGCTATAGACAATGAGTATCGCTAAGCGACAATTTTTTTGCTATATTAATTTTTTTTTTAATTAATAGACTAAAATTTTTCAATTTATTTTTGGGGAAAATTTGAAAATTCAGAATTAAATATTTTGTTTTTTAATTTAAACTAAATTTCATTAATTAATTTAAAAAAACAAAAGTTTAATCAACTAAGCTAATTTTTCAATAACTCCTTCACTTAAACAATTTAATTAAATGTGAATAAATTTAGATGAAGAACTTACAACAAAAAATGTGATCATTTTGAAATTTTTAACTTTATCTGACAATTATAATTTAAATTATAATTTTTAAAATTATTTTTAGTCTTGCTTAATATTTAAAATATCACCCATTCCACTTTGATGCTTGTTTGCTTGTTATTAAAAGCTATTTGAATAAACCTTTTGATTAAATAAAGTCGCCGTCGATGGGTAACTAGCAGAATATAAATTTTATTTTAGACGGGACCAAAAATGCTTAACCAGGCTTAATTCATTAAATGACAAAAAATAAATCAGAATGCATTCTTAAAATAAAAATGAATGTCCTGAAATCCAACATTATTAAATATACCAAGAAATTCTTATCAATAAGAATATTGGATATAAAGGCTCAGGAGAGGACGGGAGTAATACCTGAATGGTGTTTATTTTGACGGACTCATTTTAATAGGTTTTATTTTGACTTGTTAATCATGAGAAGTTTTGTGCAGACAAGATTTAAATCTGCTATATTTCGCAATGACGGAGCTCAATTTGACTAATTCAATAAAACATTATTTATCTGTTTTATCTGTGCCGTGCTAAAGCTCCTTCAGAAAAAAAAATCAAAAAATATAATAATTAGTAATTTAAGTTTATTAAAAGCCTCATGATACACCATGTTGGAGGAAGTATCATATTTTAACTTAAGGATAGATCTGACTGATGTATTCTGAATTGCTTGTATTTTTTGATATTATTTTCTGAAATGAATTCAAGTATAAAACAGAATTTTTATTCTAAATTCATTTTTTTTTATTCTAAAAATGGATGATTTGATCAACAACTTTGAGAATTTGAATGGGATCGTCTCTCAAAAAAACGGTAGTAATTTTGTCCTTGATTGAATATTTTACTTGTCAATTAAAACTAGCCAAATTAAATTTAAAAAAAATATTTGATAATTTTTAAATGTACAAAATTATCTGTTATAAATTTAATCAAATCAGTAGTATGGCTTTTTTTATACAAGAGAAATTGGAATGTATAAAATTTCACCACTGAGTTTTTTTACATAAAATTTTGGTTTTAAATTTTTGTATTTAAAAAAAAATGTTTTTTTTGGAAAAAGTCAAATTCTTAGGCGTCACATTGGACTCAAACCTTACATTTGGTCCTGTGATGGATGAATTGAAAGAACGTTGTAATTCAAGGCTTGATATAATAAAATATCTCTCGGATAAGAAATGGGGTCTAAAACGAAAATTTCTAGGTAATCTTTACAAATCCTTGATAGGATCAATATTTTCCTTGTTTAGAATCCTCCTCAGAAACTAATAAAAAAAATACAAGTTATTCGAAAATTCAGCAGTTCGATTTATTTTGAGGCTGAAGTAAAATACTCTTACCATCATCATGCACCACGAAGCCTTAATAAACTTAAACCACAAACAGTCTCAGATTGACTTTTTGAGTTGAGTGAGAGGTATCAGGGCAGGATTGAGTCATTCTGTTCCATTTGTCTTCAGACTGGTGGAAAAATAAAGAAGGTTTTGAATCAAGAAATATCGAATATCCAACTCCATTGTGTAATTACTACCTAACAATTTCTTCTTTTTTTTCTGAACTATCAAATATTTAAACATGTCTAATCTCTAGCTTTGCAATATATCGGTTTTAATTTTCTTTTTATTACTTTGACTTATTTATACTTTTTTTTTGATAATACATTTTTATTCTGAAGGAGCATTAGTTCGAAACAGATAAACGAATAAATGCATGTTGATCCACTTAAAAATTGGTAAAAAAATTTAAAAAAATGGCTAAACTGGTGACGAATGTTCCAAGATACCTTCTTTTGAAAAACCTCCCATAGTGTTAAATTTTATTCAAAAAAAATAAAAAAAATTGCTGATGATTAAAGCATTACTACTCTAACTTTGTCAGACAAAAAAAGGTCAACATCTTTATATTCGACTATAGACAAGGACAAATAGTTTTTCAATGCATAATATGTGTTTGTACTAAAAATAGCTAAATAATGACACTACTACTTTGTGATTTGGAAAAGTAAAATGAAGAATTTCCAAAATAGCTAGATCTGTCCATAATGAGTCAAATGAAGAAGTCCTTTTTTTGAAATTTATACACCATTGAGGGTTGAAAGGAAAAAATGGATTCGAAAATGTCAGTTACCACAATAAAATTGTTATTACTTGAATTTTTGTTAATTTAAAAAAAATAAATCCCAAAAATCCTTTGCTATCAAAGTCACATGTCCTATGCGATTAAGTTGTCAAAAAAATAAAAACTTTGAGTCGCCGGTTTGAATTGAAGAAAAGAGAACTGAAAAAAAATTTCTCTCTTAAAAACAAAAATGTCCCTACATGATAAAACTTAAACGGGAAACAAAAATCTACTTTTGATTTTGAGCGGCATGTAAGAAAGCTATAGCTTATTTCCTCAAGTTATGGACTAGATATTCGATGACCAAACGTGAAACAGAATCCATGTGAATATTTAGTTTAACAAGAACTATGCGTTTAACTAGCCACGCTAATGAAGAATCAATAGCGTGTTTTGTTTCACTATTGGATTAACGTATTGAACTGTCGGACATACTAAAATCGATATTTTTTAGTTTCGATCCTCCTTCTCATTGTTGTCGATGGCCTAACGAACTCGTCTGAAATAAATTATTACAATTTTAGTCCAATTATCTCTCAAACCCTCATTATACTAAGCCATAGCACTCTTTAAGCCACACACATACACACTCACACTCACTCATATTATTTCTTCATATAAAACGTGTTCTATTCATTCTTTAGTAAAAAACATAGCTAATTCAATTTAAATCAAAAATACAAGTCTTAGATAGAACAGGTAGAGACATGGATCCGTCAATGTACATGATGAATCATCAGCAGCAGTATATGATGCAGCAGCAAATGATGCAACAGCAGAAGACAAATTTCATTAACACGGCCAACATGGTCAGCCACATTCAGGAGAAAGAGGTGAAGACAAAAAAACCCAAAGGCCGCATGTCAGCCTACACGTATTTTGTGCAGATGTGTCGCGAAGAGCACAGAAAAAAGCATCCAAATGAGAGCGTTAATTTTACTGAGTTTTCAAAAAAGTGTGCCGAGAGATGGAAGCAAATGAACGATCCAGAAAAGAAGCGTTTTGCCGACATGGCCGAGAAGGACAAAGTAAGATACGACAAAGAAATGGCGTCGTATGCCCCGCCGACTGAGGCTGGCGGCAGAAGAAAGAAGAAGAAGAAGGACCCTAATGCACCCAAGCGTCCTCTTTCAGCTTTCTTTTTGTTCTGTGCGGATGAACGTCCCAATGTCAAGGCCCTGTATCCACAGTATTCAGTTGGAGAGACAGCCAAGGAGCTTGGCGAACGATGGAACAAAGTTTCGGCTGAATTGAAAGCCCAATATGAGGCCAAAGTAGCGCTGGACAAAACTCGGTATGAGAGAGACATGGAAAATTATAAAAATAAGATAGCGCGTGGAGATTCGGTTGTGGATGATGAGGAAGAGGAAGAAGTCGAAGATGATGAAGAATAATTTTTGTTTTTTTTCCTAATCATTTTGTAAATTCTAAATTGTTTTATTTTGTTATAAAACAGTTTATTGTTTTGAATAAAATGAGCTTTTTTGCTGATTCCAGATTGATTAAGTTAATCATAGAATTACGTACTCATGATTAGATTTTTATAAGATTTTTTTAATTTGTAAATAAATTCTTTTAAAATTATTGATGTTTTTGGTAAAATTTTAAATCTTCAGTACGTCACAAAATGCTCGTTATTTTAATAATCAAAAAAATTAAAATTCAGATGTTTTTTAATCATTTATTCTAATTTCGGTAAAAATTTATATAAAGGAATATGTTGGAAATCTAAATAAACACTATTTTAAAAAATTTGCACAAAAAGTCTTTATTATCGAAATAAAAGTCGGATATCCGACTTTTTGGATATTTTTTTTCGATTTCGATAATAAAACTTAATTGCAGGTCTTTTTAAATATAACAAATACTAAAAAAGAAACATCTGGTTAGTTTAGATGCAAGTAAAGCCTTCGGAAAATTACGGAGATCTGGATTGTTTTACAAGTAAAAAGGAAGAGTAGAACCGAGAATTTGGTATAAAGGGTGTAAAATAAAAAATGGGACAAAAGTTTAGTTTAAATTGCTACAAGAGTGGACAAGATCTTTGCCAATTTTATCAAAATTTAAGCTGATCCTAGCTTTAAAATAAATAAATAAATATTATAATGTTGAATTTTCGACAAGCTGTTAGTAAAAAATGTACGAAACCATCAAAAAAGATTTGTACATCTTTGTAAAAAGTAACCAAACTTTGCCAAAAGCTGAAGTTGTAACGCGATTCACTTAATAGCAATAACGTTAGCAAGACGTCGGAGAGTGCAAAGAACAAGTACGTTAAAAAAATTGAAGAAAAATTAATGGGCTGGTTGGCTATTTCACAAGGCCGAAAAAGAGAACCATATTTTGCACCAAGTGGTTTAGCGGTCAATTAACATGTCTACCTTGGAGAGTGTATTAAGAAACGACTTGAACCAATTATTAAAGTATATTATCAGGATGGCAATTAAGTATTTTGGCCCGACTTAATAATAATTGTCCCTAATCTATCCTAGTGGATAATGTGGAGGCGCTCATCTCCTTTTCAAGTACCTTTTTGAGCAACGGCTACGACCTGACACAGAGGCTACTGCATCGAGTTGATCATTTACACCGCAATTATTACCCAGTCGAAACTGGTGCCCCTATTTTTATGATGAAAGAGGTTTAAACATTCGCCTCGTATTGCAGAGATATTTTAAAGATTTTTTCACCCTCAGCGGGTTTGAACCCTCGATCCTCTGCTTGCATGACTAACACGCAAACCATTCGGCTATACGGGCTCTTTTTGGCCCGACTTAGCATCATCTAATTATGAGAAAATGGTGCAGAATTATATGTTAGATAAAAATATAAAAAAGGTATGTTGCCAAAGAAGTGAATCCAGCAAACGTACCAAAAGCACGACCATTCGAAGATTTTTGGGGAGATTTGAAAGCTAATGTTTATGAGAGTGATTGAAAGACCAAAAATCTTAAGCGACTCGAAAACAAAATTCGCACTTGCTTGAGCAAAATGGACCCACAGGTTGGAAAAGACCATACCAAGACTGTTCGCTTTAGGCTCGATATCATGCCTCATCATGGAGTTCAATATCTTAACTGATATTATTTTTTCAAAATAGGAGGGTTCAGTTATAATTAAAATAAAATTTAAAGCCTTTGCAAAATAAAAATTTTTTTAAGATAAAATTAATTTTATGCCATTTTTTATTAAACACACGTTATTTGCGTACTACTCGAGATCGGAAATTGTAGTTAAATTGAACAATAAAATACCTCGCCTTTCAAGATGACAGAAGGCGTTAAGCAAGGTTTTTGTTCAATTTTTAACTAAATGATTTAATTTTGGAGTATTCCTAATTGTGACAATTTCAAATATTTGGCTTGCCTATTGATGATAGTCAATTTGTCGGCCGTTTAATGGATATGAAATTTTGAAGTTGAAAAGGCGCTAATTTCATTTAAAAGCTTAGGTCTTTTACCAAAGGCAACTGGTCCACAAACAATCGGTTACATGTACAAAATATACTTTCAATCAATAATTAGATAAGCGTTGGCTAACTTAATTATTTCAGATTGCAAACTAAGAGAACTCAATGTTAGACAAAAATTTTTGGTAAGAAGTTTGGTAGATATTAAAAATTATTATTCAAAGATTTAGCCAATTTAAGAGGCATTAAATATAGACGAAATAAGTCTGATTTATTTTAAACATAAATCATCTTTGGTCTAAAATCCAAAATAATTAACTAGAAATGTCTTTATGTGTTAGAAATAAGTCTATTCAAAGAAAAAGTACCAAGATTGTAAAAATAGTCTGATCCTAACTTTTTATGACATTTATGATAATTTCCTGAATATTCTTTCAAACTATTTTTTATAATTTTTGCTAATGATTTCCCTTTTAATTTAGACTATTTTTTAAAAATCAAAATGTCTGCAGATGATCCCACAAATTTATAAAAAATATTAAAATAGATTCTTCTCAGAAAACTTAACTATTATTTATTTCTAATAAATTATTTAGCCGAAAATTCGGAAAATTTTTATAGCTAAAATTTTAAATGAAAAACGAATGACCAAATTTGAATGGAAACCGATCACCCAAATTGCAAGAGAAAAAAAAATTCCACTATTAAAGAGTTGAATTTAAAAACTTTTAAAGCTTAACTTGAAGAATTGATAGTTTATTTAAATCTTACTTGTTCTTGAAACAGAGTGCTCAAAAAAAATTCTCTATTACAACCATTAATAATTGAATGTAATTTACTTTTTATTAACAGCGTTATTCCCAACTTCCAAATAGTATTTATTGATTTCCGCAAAAATGTCTTCTATTTGAAAATTTTAGCAATAATTTTTTGTTCTTTCCTCTAGTTTGAAAGTAACAACTTCGAATTTTTTTTAAACTATAATATTGCAGTTAAATAAATCTACTTTTGTGTTCAGATTGCTTTTGTTCTTATTTAATATTAGCATAAATTTCATAATTTGTTTAGAAAACGCTTCTTCAAGGTTGATTCATGACTATCTTGATTTTATTAGAAATTTTTTCTTTGATATTTTTTAATTTAGCATTAAAGAAGCGGAGCTTTTTTTAATATTGTTTTAAAATTTTATGTAAATCTAATAATAGCATAATATGATAAAATTTTAAGTTTTAAATAGCTAATAAAGCTATTGGAATTTTGTGATTCTTCACTTCATAGAATCATTTTTAATTTAAATTAGAATAATTTTTATCAAAACAAAGAAAAAAATTGTTATAATCAAAATTTTTATCATAATTTAGTTTTATTAAATAATTTTTTCATCTTAAATGTGACATATAAAGCAGTTAAATTAGATATTTATTTTTGTCTGTTGATGAAAGATATATCAAATTTTGAAAAATTAGTCTTAAATAGAAAAACGTCTCAAATATAAAAAGCGTAAAAAGTGTGAAAAAAACGCATTCTTCTAAAAAAAAATTACTTCCGATTTATATAAATTAAAATTAATAAAAGGCATTAAAATTAAAATTTAAATAATTTAAATTTTTCAAGTATTTATTGATTAATATAGATTGCAATTTTTTAAAGTTCAACAAAATATCACCATTTTATTACATTTAATTAAACCATTTATTTGGACTTTTTAAAATTTAAACAATTTTACACGACTGACCACCAATTTTCTTTTAAAAAATTTCAAAAAAATTCAATATTTTTTGCTTATAAATGCGAAAATTTTTTTAAAAAATGCTAGTGTTTTAATAGACGCTTTTTGGCGTTTGACAATCATTACTTTTAAAAACTTGCTGAAAAAATACGCCTCAAATTACGCTTGTTTATTAGGCGTTAAAAAGTAGCTTTTGTGAATTTATTATCTATCAATTAATTTCTTTATCTACCAAGTTAAATTTTTTATATAGTTTTTGTTAGATTTTTTTTTCTTTCTCACTACTTCTGGAGCATAGCGTCATTTGTTTCCCACTCAAGTCGATCTTTTGTCTTTAACCTACCTTACGTCGCCCTTGAGGTGTCCATTGATAATTTCTTTTTGGTATACGTGTTTCTTTTATTCTAAGTAAATGCCCAAGATTATTTTTTGTTTAACAAAAATACCTAGTTAATTTCATCTTTTTATCTATTATATTTAATCTTATGACTGGAAAATATTTAAATTCTATTTTGAATTTTCTTTTTGGAAGTATAATAATAATAAGAATAAAAATAAGCTACGGCAAGCATGCATGTGGAGACTTCTTACTGAGAAGACATCTATGGTATAAAAATCTAGTAAAATAGTTAATTAATAATTTTCTATTTCATAATAAGTACAATCTTTGAACCCTAAAACTTCTCAATCTCTTCAAATTCCGGCAAGTCCACCGGAATACTTCCATGCATCGAGTCTATTCTTAAACTGGTTTACAGTCGAGGTACCGATTACTGTCTCAGGTACGCTGTTCCACTCTCTGGAATAGTTTTCAATCTGGGCGCAGTTGGTAGATGCTTGGACGGAGAGAGGCCTCTTGGGCCCTCTAATACCTTGTGCTGGTCCGGTTTTGTGATTTTTACTCAATAAATCAACCCAGTTTCCGCCTTGCATTTCATTTCTTTACTCTGGATTTTATGTTTTTTCTTTTATAAAACTTAAGATTGACTAACCTTTTGTGTCATTTAAATAAAGAACAAGCTAAAGAATTTTATTTTAAAAAATAATTATATTATTTCATAATATCGTAGTTAAGATATCTAAAGGGTAAATTTATAAGATTAAGGGGATAAAGGAGTTATTCAGGTTATTTTTTAGGTAAAAATCACAAAAAATAGAGCAATAGGATAAGCCTTATTAATTACTGTATTCTTCATTCGATTAACCCATGGTACTAAATGAATAAGTGTAAACCTTGGGACTAAAAGGGTTATAAAATGTTGACATTTTTACATGAGATTGATACATTTTATCGGAAATTTTCTCATCGAAATCAGTAATCGAAAATTAATTTAGAAAAATTAAAAAGAATTGATTAATTTAATAGAAATTCTTCAAACACTTATTTTTGTCTTTTTTCTTCGTTTTTTTTTAATTTTGAAATTTTAATTTTTTTTTAACCTGAAGGAATTTTTTTCATCATAGATATTTAATTATTATCAAAAATTGATACGTTTACTTAAAAAAAAAAAAATCTAGACTAGTTGTGTTATATATTAATAACTATTTAATCATAACTTCATCTTTCTTAATTTTTTATTTATGTAGCTAAAAATTAACTGAGTAAAATAATTTTTACACGGGACTGACACTTTTTAAAAGGTATAAAAATGTTTTTGATGAAATGTGGTAGTACCATTTACGCCTTACCTAGCTTAGATTTAATATATTTTTATTTTTCAGTTTTAAAGAAAAAAAAACTTAACTTTTGTGAATTAAACTATTTCTTATATTTATTATATTTCTATGTATAACATCGTAATTTTTATGAATAAATTAAAATTAAAATTAAATTAAAATTAAAAAATTAAATTAAAATTAAATATATCAAAAAATACGTATATTAATTTAGAATTTGCTGTCAAATAATTTTGAAACAAAAATAAAAGAATGTTGAAAAACAAAATAGTTTTTTATAATTTACACAACGATTTAGAAAAATCCAAATCTAATTGAAAAAAGAAAATTTTAAGTTAATCAACTTTCCAATGATATCGACAAAGATGTCGCTATTTCACAAAGAAGGACACACTGATGATGAAGAAGATAATATTTTTAAAAAATGAGATCGTGAAACTTCAAATCAAATTTTGTTGTTAAAAAAGAGAGATAAAGAATCAATTTATATCGTGATAGGTAATTCCAGTTGTAGATGTCATGAATATATTTGGATTAATCAACTTGTTTACATTTGATTTATATTTTTCTTGTAATTTAATTTAGGTTATTTAGGAAAAGAAGATGAAGACCAAAAAAACATCTAATGCATAACTAAAAGAATTAAATATTAGTTATATATAGTAATTTTTATTTTTGATTTTTCAATAAAATTCATTTTGAAATTATAAATAACAAATGGACACTTTATTTGATTATTTTATCATTGCGTAATATACCGTTTTTGTTTTTGTCATTAATAATAAGTCAAATAAAAATTAAACTTGTTTTATAAAGTAGAACAAAAGAGAGTCAGGCACTAGGATTTTGTGGGCATTACAGTTGCTTCAGCTTGAAACTCGTATACAAAAAAGAAAACAAATCTTGTAGAAAAGGTTTTAAAAGATAAAATTTATGGTGATTCAGTTCAGCAGAATGACACAACCAGACACTAAAAAGAAGCACTTTGACAAGTGACTATCAGGAAGCTTTCGTTATAGAACGATTGTACACTAAAATATATCAAATGGATAAAATTTTCTTGGTTATGACAGACGCAAACAAGATTTACTGAAAACATTGTTTTTTTTTAGATTTTTTTTGTAGTTCTTAATTAAATATTTAAAAAATTGGCAATTTAAAACAAAAAATAATTCTATTAATAATTTTTATTATTTAACATTATGAATAAAAAAATGAGTACAGCTATTTTCAGTTGATGTGTTGAAAATTTCGACGACAAATTTACAAGAAACGAATTTATTTTTTAAATTTACAAATAACTTTCAATTAATTTATATTCCAAATAACAGGTAACAAAAAAATAACTCAACACAAGTCCAAAAAAAATTTGTTCTAATTGTTAACTGGTTAAGGTTCCATTGGTTTAGTTTCGGTCAGTTTGGGTCTCATCGGTGCAGTCTGATTCTGGTTGGAATTTGGCTGCTGGTTGACTTGCTTTTGATTTTTTTTCATTGATAAGATCGGACTTAGATTTCTTGAATTTAAAAGTTTGGCTTGCTGCTGCGACACATAGTCTCGGGACATGTTTTCGTTCAAACTAGACTTTGGAATACCTTGGAGAATGCTTGTCAAATTTTGATGACTTGCCATATGTCTGCCAGTGTTTAGGTCTGAAAATTCTTTTTCGTTTCTTTGTCCACTCGGAATTCGTATGTTAAAATTATTCTGATTATTTTGGAACATTTGCGTCATTCTCTGCAAGTAATTTGGCTGCTTATTGCTCTGAATGCTCATAAGTCTTTCTTTTTGCATGGAATTTCTGAGCTCATGCTGTCGCATTATCTCATTTTGCTGTTCAATTTGCCTCATCAATTCCTCCCTTTGGATAGCTTGGATGTGAGCGTTGAAAGGCTCGGACATCCGGTTCGACTCGTTGGCCAATATGCCGCCATACAATCTCATCAAATGCTGATCGTTGGCAATATTCGGGAAAGAATTGTGCACAAATGGCTCACTGTGACTTAAATGCAAAGTTTGCGCATTCTTCTCATTTTCATACTCTTCCCATGCCGCTTTTCTTTCCTCTTCGCTCAAGCCCTCGTTCAGCTTGTTCTCCAGCAACGAGTCGTGCTCGTGGTACTTGGCAATCCACTTTTTGCAATCGACCAGCAACGATTTCAACAAACTGTCATCCGGTATGTCATAAACAATACTCTTTCCGTCCCACAAATCAGGCTCAAAGTTGTACAACTCATTTATTTCCTGGCTGGTAAAATGTCTGTCTATTTGATGCTCATCGATCACTCGATGAGAAAGCGACTGTTTGGTCACTTGTCTCTGGTAGATTTTTTCCTCCATGGTGCCCTGGGCCAAAAATCTGTAGATGAACACATCTTTTGTTTGTCCGAATCTGTAAATTCTAAAAATGGACTGAGTGTCGTAAGAAGGGTTCCAGCAGGCGTCAAAGATGATGCATCGATTGGCGCCCACTAGATTGATTCCGATGCCTCCGGCCCTAGTCGAAATCAAAAAAAATCGGCCGCGCCGATTCCGCTCATCATTGAACTTGTCCACATCGCTCTGCCGCTTGCTCACATCGGTCTGGCCGTCCATGCGATAATAGTCCTCGTCTTTCCTCCATCTGTCTTTTTTATCCTGACTCAACTTTTCCAAAAATACTTCAATCAGGTCCAAGCTGAGCAAACTTTGGCTGAACAGAAGAAGTTTCTCGCCACTTTGGGCACACAATTTTAGAATGTGCTCCAGCACAACTAGTTTGCCACTCATATTTATATCAAATTCCATATCGTTTGGAATTAAGCTTGTCCACCAACGTTCTACAGGCTTGCTTGCTGTTTCTTCACTATTTACCCCTCCGCCGTTCACTTCCGGCTTCTGTGTACCATTTTTTGGCCTAGCTGTCAAAAAGCTTATAGTTTCGTCATCATCGTCCAAGACCATTTCGGTTTCATTTACAATTTCTTCCTCTTCGAAATCGGCAACAAAATTTTTCTCCGCAAGTTTTTCCTCCTTTCGAAGAACCTTAACTTCGTTCAGCTTGAGTACCCACGGATGAGAGCAAACGCGGTACAAATTTTGAAAATCTTGAAACAGCTCAGCTCCTTTGGTTTTGCTGGTTTTTGTTCTAATGCCATAGTTTTGGATGTAGGTGCGGTAGAGGTCAACTTGAATGTCGGACAGGCGGATGCTCAGAACATATTCTTTTTTGGGTCGGAGCAAATTGCGGATGACTGCGTAGTCTTTTCGCTGCACACAACCGTCAAGAACATCGTGTAAAATGTGCGCTCTTTTTTTCATGTAGCGCACATCGGCCTCAGTCGAGTCCTTATGCTGACCATTACTAATGGGGTTGGCAAAGCGGTTTTTGAACTCCTTGATTGTGCCCAGAAGATTCGGTTTCACAAAAGACACCATACAATGGTATTCCATTAGATTGTTTTGGAGCGGAGTGCCGGTAAGGACTATCCGACGCGCTGTGTCAAATTTGGACACACTTTTATTTAGAGCTGAAGTGGCCACTTTGAGCATGTGACCTTCGTCGCATATCACCAGATTCGGTCCAGGTGAAAGCAAGCATCTATTGAAACCTTGAACTAGCTTTTGTGGTTTGATATTTTTGCCATTCACTATTCGCACAAACATCGAATAGCTCAACAAAAGAACACCACCTAAAATTTAAATGTATCTTATTAGTTTAATAATCAGAAAATGAATTGCTTTAAGTCCGCTTGTACATTTCCTCCCTTAAAGAATCTTTTTTTAATTTAAATTTAAATTCATTATATATTTTTTTTTTCATTAAATAATTCCTTAATAGAAAGAAAAAATATTTGTTTGGGCTTAATAAAGTACCGAAGTGCCTCATCATGTGGCCACAGTATTAATTTTGGTCTTCAGATATTAGACCCCGGTCTAGTCTTAAGAATAGTATCAATTTTGAAGTTTTAAAAGAGCATGGTAAATAATATGAAAAAAAGGAACACTGTCCTAATTTAAGAATCCTTTTTAATTTGGGATAGCGCTCCGTGTCATCAAAAAGACTTGTCAAATAAGCTGCTTTAACAAGAAACTTGAATATTGTAAATGTTCCACCAAGGATGACAAATTTTGTCCGACCAGTTGATATCTCATGGTCTAGACTATTGAAAGCAAAATATAGATAGAAACTGGTCAGATCATACTTTTAAGAGAGAGGGGAGTATGAGATCACCAGTTCACGCAAATGTCATCAACTGGGTATCCGAAATATGGAGTGACTTAGATGAAAATTTGATAAAAAAAATAATTTCGATCATTGTGATCTTGTAGATAGCTACGATTTACATTCTATTTTGGACAAGGTGATTTACGAAAAAAAGTCATGAAGGAGTATCTTGATTATGAAGAGGGTTAGTGGTTCAAATCAGCTGTTTTGTAGAAGGAAATGAATCACAAAACTATTTTTGCCTAAACAAATTTTTTTAATTTTTTTAAACGATATTCTCAATAATTTTTAGTAATTAATCAATTTTTAATTAGTCTATTCAAATTCGATTTTTTTTTAGATTTTTTCTATTTTCAATAAAATGCCCGGTCTAATTTAAAATATTACCTTGATCTCTTAAAACTAGTTTTTGCCTTATTTTTCCTTGTTTTGTACTAGGTGATTTATAATAGCTAAAGTTAATAATAGCTCAGGCGCCTTATGATAATGCACTACAGTAGCGTATTCCAAGAAAAAAATTTATTCAATAAAAAATAATTAAATTAATTAATAATTTAAAAAAAGATTTTAAGGTTTTAAGAGGATTTGCACAATAAGACTTAAAACAAGTCATTTTAAGCTTTATTTATAATTAATAATTTATTTATTGAAATAATTCCTTAATAAAAAGTAAACAAAGATATGTTTGGATTAATCTTCTTTCTTGCCTTTACCGATGATTGGAATGACACAGAAACGCTAAAGATGTTCTTTTGGGTGAAATAGGAAAGGTAGTAAACTAATAATAGCAGAAAAAAGTTTTATTGATTGAACCTATCGAGAAACAAATAAGTTACATCCAAATCAAAACTAATTACCAGAAATTAATGTAAATTCAATTTTAAATCAAGTATGTGATCTTTTCCAAAGAAACTGGAAAAATTAATTTGGCCGCCAAGCAACTTTGTAATTTAAGTCAGTCTTTTTGACTTCAATTTTTGACGTGAAAAACGAGTCAGATTAAAAAATAAGTAATAATAATCATTTTTGTGTTTTTTTAAAAAGAGTCCTTGGGTATTTTCTGTTTACAGTTAAGACAAATACTAGAGATCTTGCCTCTATAGTCATGCATAACTAGAGGGCCAAGATAAACAAGTGTGTTGTAGGCCTAAAAAAAATGTTAGGGCTAGAAATTTTTTTTTGTCCAAGTCTAATTCTATAAACATATGAATTTAAGTTCCTTTTTAGCAAATAATTTTTACTAAAAAAATCATCATTTGACAGCCAAACATTTGTCTCTGTATTTTAATTAATAAAAAATAATTCAAAATATAAAGCATATAATATTATAAATTATAAATATAGCTTAATTATTAGAATCAATTAAAAAACTAATTTTAAAAATGCAAAAATCATAGCTATTTTTTCGACTAGATTTGAAAAATCAAATTAAAAAAGTATTAGCGTTTTATCTCGATTTTAGTGATATGTAGTTAACACTGGTTTTCAAAATGTTATAATGACATGTCGTTAATGTCGAAAAAAGCCCTAAATTGACTTTTTTTTACAAAATATTTGTCTCCATATAAGTGGCATGTCATTATCGCGTAAATAAAGTGTAAAAAAAACACTAATGAATTTTATTTTAATAAAAAAAGGTAGTTTTATTATCTAATCCAACCCAAATAACTTTTTTTTATATTTTTTTTAATTTTTTTTTTAAATTAGGCTTAATTTTTGAATTTTGATAATAATAATTAAAAAAATTAAATACAAAATCAAATACCTCTTCTATGCCAGCTCTCTATTTCATTTAAACGAGCTCTAGCCAAGTCTCTACTAAAACCTTTTTCGCTCGGAAGTTGATATACAGTTATTTGCTTTTGACATGGTCTAGTCCATTTGCGGAATTCGTTTTTCCAATTCCTCAGCACATTCACAGGCAATAAGATTAAAACTCGTTTACATTTGGTCAGATCTCTGTTTGTTAGCAGCGTATGAACAAGAGCAATCACTTGAAATGTTTTTCCAAGACCCATGCAATGCGCCAACAAACATCCTGAGCCTTTGTGACCATTTTTTATCATTTCACAGCTTTCATAGCACGAGTCCCACATAAACTTGATGCCTTCGATTTGATGCGGCTTTAGTTTTTTGGAAATGGCGCCATCTACTTTCACAATCATCTTTTTGCTCACTTGATCCACATCCAAGTACAAGTCATTCTCATTGTCCCTGCTAATCGAGGCTTCCAAAGCTCGCTTTTCCTCAACGCGTTTCTTGCGCTCGCGCTCTGTCTGAATGGCGTCCTGAGTTTCTTTGGTCAGCTTTCCATCATGAATAATATTTCTCAACTTATGTCTAGTTTCCTGCTTGTTGGGCGACTCTTCCTCAGAACTGTGCACCGATTGTATGTCACTGTCATCTGACGCCGAGTTTTCTTCATCGTCTTCATCATACTTGGACTCTTTTTTAACCACCGATCTACTCCTCAATTTACTCTTTATGGAACTTTCACTATCACTATTACACTTGAGTCTCTTTCTCTTTTTTATTATGGGCTTAATCTCGTCCGAACTGGCCGAGTCATTTTCCAAGCTGATCAAATTCTCTTTATTCTGATCTGAAATCTCATTTTCCAACTCGCCACCTAGGATTCCTTTTAAGTGTGTTGACTTTTTTGACAACTCCATCTCTAGGCCGTCCTCTTCTCGGGACATTTCCCTCTCTTCCGAGGCCTCACTGCTCAAACGCTTCGAGCGTCTAGTCGGCCTGGGCCGTATCTCGTCCTCGGACTCATCATTGCCAGGCATTTTGTTCTCTTTTTCGTCATCGGACGCCTCGTCCAAGTCCAAATTGGGAACATCAAAATTTTGCTTTGTGTACCCGGGGGTTTGCTTCGAGTCCCTGTACTCATGAGCTACTGATTCTATCAATTTCACCTCTGACTCATCACTTGCACACACAGATGTTTTGCTAGAGTCCGAGAAATGTTCACTCTCCTCTTCTGTCCATTTATTTCCTTTTTTTGTTGCACCTTTTTCCGAGTCCGAACTAAGCATGGACTCGTCCTCGGTAATCTCAAAGTTGTCCGAGTGCATCATGTCAACCAGCTTGTCTCTATACTCATCCTCGGTTTTTTCAGCTATAAAGTCTGAGTTTTCGGTATCGGGCGGATCCGAGTCCGTGTCCGAAAAGGACGTGACACTGGGCGCATTTTTTTTCGGCCTCAAAGACTTTCTCCTATTCGTGGTGCTTTTCCTGGCATTGTTTGACACCTTGCCAAAGTTCATTTTACACAGTTTATCTACGGCCAGGCTCTCATTCAAAATTTTTTTTTCGGCCAAAAAGTCCAGTGTTGTCGAGCTGATCTTTACCGATCCAGTGTTGACGAGGCTGTCCAAATGTAAATCAATGCGGTCTATTTTCACACTGCATTCCTTGATTTGTTTGGCCGAAGTGTCCTGGTCGTGAGCCTCTGGCTGCAGAGTCAAATCCAATTCTTCATCCTGAATAGAATTATCATTTAATTGATCGATAGGAAAGCCGTCTTCTTTGGCCATTTCCATTAGCTTGGCGAGTGCTTCTTCCTCTGTAAAAAGTGGATTTTCTTCTGTCGAGTTTTTTTTGCTAATTATGGACGGAGACATAGGACTAATGGGCCCAAGGTTGGTTTCCGAATCAATTTGGGTTAAATTTGAGCTTTTGGGTGCTAGTTCGTTTGAAGAGCTGTTCGATAACCGACTGGGGCGATTATTTCTTGCTCGGAAAATTTTTTGAGTTAAATTTTGATTAGATATTTTGAATGAGTTTAGTTCATTTTTAAAATCGTTCTGCAAAATATTAATTTCCTGTTTAAAAAAATCTATCTTGTTGTTAAGTTCATTTCCTAAACGAAATAAGTTATGCGACTTTTCAATGTAGGCCAGCATATTTTCTTCTATGTCATCCATTGAGCTGTTACTATCTTCCATGATTTTTTTGGCTATTCTTTAAAAAATTATTCTTAGTTTTTTGTTGCTGATAAAATTATTCAAATTAAAATTACAGAATGATTCAAATTTTTGAAAATGGTGGCAAAATAAAGTTAACATTAAATAAAATCATCCGTCATCAATATCAACATTTTTGCACACGGATTTTGTCCTACAAAACGGCAAATTGAAGTTCATGATCAAATGTAAATTTCAAAATAAAAATTTTCAGTTTTTGATTTGAAAAAATAACGGCATTCTTTATCAATTTTTATTAATAAATGACTAAACTTTATTAAATATGAGTTTTTTAATCTTTAAATATAAAGAAATTAAATTAATTTTTATCTGAAGTAAAAATATTCTTAATCAATATTTTGAAATTTTGATATAAAAAATTTAACTTTGTTTCGCTGCAGTTTTTTTAATTTATATTAATTTAAAGTCATAATTTGGATACTCTAATGTGAAATTTAAATGTCTTAAAGATGTAAAAAAAATCAAGTCAAAATCTATTAAAAAAAAAATTATAAAAATAATAAAAATTTAATGCTTACTTGTAATTAAATAAAAAAAGCTAGTTTCATAATTTTTATTAAGATTTCAATCAATAAAGTTTTGATCATTTGATCATGATCATGAACTTCAAAAAGCCTACAAAAACAATGAAAAATAGAAAAAAATTGGATCTTATTTCTCATATTTACAAAAATTAAGCTAATTAATTAATTTATTTATTAAAATAGCTTTTTTTAAATTGATTTTTAAAATTAAAGTAATTCTTGAAAGGAAAAATGGTAATAGAAAAGTCTATTCGCTTCTAAGTGCTTGCAGAAGCAATAGGATCATACCTTGAACTTAATGAAATTTAAAAAAAAAATAATTTTGTTAATAATTATAATCAATTTACCTTCATTTAGGAGAATTTTTTTTAAATAAAAAGAATACTTACAATCAAAAAGTATGTTAAAATATGTTCTTATTGACTGAATATTACCAAATTGTTTGTCTCTGTCAGTTTGTAAAATATCAAAGGCTGAATATACAATTCCAAAAAAAAATTATAAAGTTAACATTATTAATTTAGGAATTTCTAAATTGATTTATTACTGGCGGGTGACAATTTTTTTTTCTTATTCACTCCTTGTGGAGCATAGGGTCATGACCTTTGATTTCCACTCAAGTCGATCTTTTGCCTTTACCCTTGCTTCTCTTCATGTCATTCCCATTTCGATGAGCTCTTTCGTGATTGTTGACCTCCATGTTTCTGTTGGCCGTGTTACCTAACGTCGCCCTTGAGGTGTTCATTGAAGGGCTCTTTTAGGGATTTCTGTAAACACGAATAACACGAGTGACAATTAGAATAATAAAATTGTAAGATACTCGAAAATCTAAAAAATAGTTTTAAATTTTATGCTAAAATCGTGAGTAATTGAAATTAAAAAAATTTTGTTAAAAATTATTAAAATTCAATTTTTAAAAATTCTTTAAATTTAATGAAAAATAGAAAAAAAATAAACAAGGTTAATTTTATAATTTTTGTCTTGGAAATATTTTTAAATTTTTTATGCTTGATAGCGATAAAAATGATTAAAAAAGCTCATAATCGATTTTGTATGGCTTTTGTAGTTCAAAAATTGGTGAAAAAAAAACAAAAATTTTACTTTTTTGAATTACTTATACAAAAATTAAGTATTTATTTTATTTTTCTCATTTATTATGAAAGGTCTAATTTATTTGAAAATTTATTAAAGTCTAAACTTAAAAATAAATATACTTTCAATTAATTTCTTAATAATTCCTGTATCAATGCTCAAAAAACTTAATTATTTAAAATAAAAAGCTTGTTTATTTTATATGATTATTTTTTTTGAATAATTTACTTTTATATTTTTGGAATTTAACTAACTTCAAAAAAAATAGTCCTAGTCGTTTTTAAAAAATTCACTGTTTATCAGAAGAAATTCAAGTAAAAATACTTAAAAAATTTAAATCTGCTAATAATTAAATCATTAAAAAATCATAATTTAAATTTATTTAGGGTTTTTGATAAAATTTTACATAGAGCAGAGCAATTTTGAAAATCTATTTCAATGATCTATTAAAAACGATACCTTTTCAGTTTTTACGAACTCGACCCAATTTTGATTCTGAAATTATTTTAGCTTTACATGCAGTTCAAATGTTAACTTATAAATATATTTTATTAGTTGTTCATGCCTAGTTTTGTGAAGGAAAATAAAAAATTTATTACTTTCCTTCAATTTAATTATTATAATCTTGGGCAGAGTTTATGTAAAAAATTTCATTTTTGAGTCATAAGTTGACGTAATTAAACTTTATTTAGCAGTCTAAAAATAAAAATCAGAGAATAATCTTTTCTTCTTCTATTTCTCATTTAATTTTAAAAAATTTCTATTGTTTAAAAAATAGGCTGATATTAAAATATTTCTAATATTTTTGTAAAAATAAAACACTTAACTTTACTTTGGATAATACTTTCTAAGGTAAATAAACATTTTTTAATAAATATAAAGGCCAAATTTAACTTTTATTACTTATTAATTGTTCATGAAAAAAAATATCACACATTATTATAAAATTCAACTAAAAGAAAATCTAAAAAGTTATCTGATTGATAATGACGGTAAATCTGATTCAATTTGGTTTTGTCTAAATAATTAAAAATTAATTCAAATTTTTTTTACTTCTCTTCAAAGAAGGTTCATTCAATTCAATAAATGAATTACAGTATTATGAAAAATTTAAGAAGCCGATACATGATTTTCAATTCTATTTATTAAAAAAGACAATTCCTCAGGGAATACAATTGGTTTTTTTTTGCTCTATTTTTTCTGTTTTAAAAAAGATAAAAACCCCAAGATTTATTTAAAGCGCGTGCGCTTAGAACCCAATCAACAATGTAATTTTATTTTTTTACATTAAAGAACTGCTCTTGAACTTGAATTTTTGGGATCAAATTAAAAAAAAAAGCTACTTTTTAGTGAATTTAATTCTTTTTTTTAATTTTCGCAGAATTTAAATAGAATTTTAAGAAATATTTTGTTCTCAATGCGGCACTATATTTGAAAAATTTTCAACATTTTAAATTGAATAAATTGAGATTTGATTTAGTTCTTTATTATTCAAGATATTGTGAGGAATAGTTAAAATGCTGTATTTATACTAAAAACATTTAAGCAAATAGTGCAGGAGTTTTAAAGAATACTTTTAAAGCAATTATCATCTAAGTTCTTTTAAGAATTTTTTACAATTGAACCAAGATTAATTTTTTAAAGCATTTACTATATTTTTAATTTTAAAGCATTTTTAAAATATTTATTTAATAAATTCTAATGCATTTAATTTCATTTTTTTATCAATTTCTTTTAAAACATATTGTGTTTTTACCCAAAAAAAATATATTTTGAGACTTTCATTTTTTAAAAATGTTTTTATTTTGTTGTTGTTAAACTAAATTGATCATTTAATTAGAATTTTTCTTTTTGATAATTTTTAATCCTTAAAATATGTTTTTCAAAAAAAAGACTTTTTTTGCAGAATTATTTTCAAAGTAGAAAAATTCGAGTTTGTTGACACTTAAAAAGGTTTTCAAAGAAAATATTTACAACGATGTATGGTACACTGTTAATTGCAAAGAACCAGCTAGACGTGATGATCTTAGCAACCAGATGCAGTCGTGTCTAAGAAAATCCCTTAGCGCAGTGAAAAAAAAACAAATTGAGATAACTATATATTTAAATTGATAAAAATTGCTTTATTAAGTTAACAAAATTTCTTCTATTGACAACCCCTCATACGAAATAAAAAACACTTGCATTTAAAGCTGGGCTTCTCTATTTTATTACTGGAAATGCTTGACATATGTACACATTTGTTTTAAAAAAGGGTAGGATTTTGTCTGATAGAATTGCTGTCATATTGCAGTTACAGCAAAAATCGATTCATGATTCAAATTAATTAATTAAATGCAGATACTAGATAGAATAGAATTATGCTAAAATTTTCGAGGGAGCAGCAATTCCAAATTCTTATATAATGGCAGAATTATTTTTGAATACTAAAAATATTGATTGAAGATAAATTAAAAAAAAATTCAACTCAAATTTATCGATGTTTAATTTTTAAACTTTTATAATTTTGAATAAAAAAAATAAACGAAGTGCTAAAGAACAAAACGAATAAAATCTATCTAAATTAAAAAATAAATTGACACTTCAAAATCAGATATTTTTTATAGAATTTCTATAAAACTTATTTGTGTCTTATTCCAAATTTTTAAAATTTTTGTTATCGTCACAGATAACCAAATTAATAAAATAATCATTTAGTCTATTGTGACTAGGACACTAGTCTGTTGATTAACCTCAAAATTGAATACTCATACTTGCCACTATTTTTCTAGTGTTAAAATGTCATTGAGGGGAATGCTCCAGAGTTGGTGCGAATGACCTGAAATTTTTTTGGTTTTTTGAAAATTCAAAAAAATCAGCCAGAAAAGCAAAATGTCTAAAAAAATTATTTCGAAAATTTTAGATAATATCTTGCTAAATATAAAAAAACCTACGCTGCATCAATGAGCTGGAGCACATGACCTGTGCAATTTTGGGAGAGAACGTATATTTAAATGGCGGATTTGAATTTATGATTTTTTGGAAAAATTATGCACACATAACACAAAGTGTGTCAAAGAGAGGGCGAGCGCATATTTCGAGTCCCCCTGTCTGTGGTCTTAGCGCTCTCAGTATTGCGCATCATTATGCTAAAAAAATTTGGGGTTGTTCTATGAGTAATAGGAAATTATGAGCACAAAACAAATCGCTCCATTCATTTCAAAGCATCTATAAAACTTAGGTATAAAACTATAGAATGATTGGATGCATTGCTTTACAATGCATTTCTATTGAATTTCTTTAGTTCCTATACTAAGCCCAATCATTTTGCATACACAAATCTCTCAAAACTATAGCAATTTTAAATACACTCGTTCATTTCTATATTTCATATTCATTTCTCTAACACATAGCAAGCGAACAACAAAAACCATTTCTAATTCTCTTTCTCTACATATTTTTCTCATTCTCTTTGCTAGAGATCCAGACTTGTGCACACAAGCACACCGTGCGCTTGTGTGCAAAAATTTCCTAGCATCAAGAGCAAAACTAAACTCCGCAATTTGCTTGTCAAAAAGCCTCACAGCTAACTTAACATAAACTTAGATTTAAATTTGAAAGAATGGCTACCAAGGGAGATAAGAAGCCTAAGGGGCGTATGTCGGCCTACACATTTTTTGTGCAAACGTGCCGCGAAGAACACCGCAAGAAGCACCCTAGTGAAAATGTAAACTTCACTGAATTTTCGAAAAAATGTGCAGAGCGCTGGAAGCTGATGACAGACACTGAGAAAAAGCGCTTTGCCGAGATGGCCGAAAAAGACAAGCAACGGTATGACAGAGAAATGGCCTCATACGTCCCGCCGAACAAAGAAGGCGGACGCAAGAAAAAGAAAAAAGACCCTAATGCTCCCAAGCGTCCGTTGTCCGCCTTTTTCTTGTTTTGCGCTGATGAAAGAGCTGCTGTCAAGGCCGCTCATCCGACCTATTCAGTCGGCGAAGTTGCCAAGGATCTCGGAGAAAAATGGAACAAAGTGAGCCCCGAAGTCAAGTCTAAGTACGAAGCCAAAGCTGCACAAGATAAAACACGCTATGAAAAAGAGCTCGCCAATTACAAAAATAAATCGTTAGTTGCACAGCATAATGACGAAGTAGAGGACGAAGAAGAAGACGACGAGGATAATGAATAAATTCAGCAGTCCACAGCGATTCACACAGCACGAGCCGATTTCGAGGACTAGTCTACTTTAAACGATGTACAACTTTTTTGTAAAAAATCATTTTTTTCTCGATTTTTACTTTTTTTAGTTTGTTGGACAAGAAAAAAATCTTTTGTTTTTGATGTACAAGTATAGATGTCTAAATTGTGATTTTTTGTCGGTCAAATCAAATTTTCAATCAAAGCAATTTGGACTTTTGGTGTTTTTTTTTCTCTTCATTGACTCAATGTTCTTTAATAAAATAACTTAAAATAAGATTGTCTAAATTTATTTAAAAATTTACAAAATTTGGAATAAACCCCAAATGAATTTTATTTACTTAAAAATTTTTTTTTCGATTATACTATATTTGTGTATTAATAAAACCATTTTTTCCTAATTAATTTGAATTAAAATAAAAAAACAACAACTAATTGTTAAGCTAGGTTTTTCCAATCTAATTAGCACAACATTAAATTTTTACGCACAATTTAAAATCGATTTTTAAAGAAATAACCCAAATTTCATTTCTTAAAATTTAATAAAAAAAAGAACCATATTCTATGTGTTTTGAAATTAAGTAAAAAAAAAATATTTTTACTGAAAAAATTCAAGATTATTGATAAAAGTATTCTCAAGAATAATTGCAACTTAGTGCACCCAAAATGGTATCATCTTTTTATTTTTAATCAGTCAAATTCTAGTTGGTGCTTAATTTTTTGTCTTTTTGCTCCATGAAAAAAAGTATTTTAAACTTAACTATTTTGCAATTTATTTTATCGTAATATGATATATGAAAAAGAATTAAAAAAATTTTAATTTAAAAAAACATTTTATTTCCAATGCGGCACTATTTAAAAAAATTTAATCAAAAGATATGAATCTAACTTATTAGTTTCTTTACAAAACAAATTTAGTTTATTTTCTTTTGATTTAATATATTGTTGGGATTTGATAGAATGTTGTATTAAAAAAGAATATTTACTAGAAAATTAAAACAATGGAATATGGTAGTCAGAGAAATGTTGGCGTATAACAAAAGCAGTAACAAAATTTCAATTTCGAATTTTGAATTTGAAATATTTTTCAAAAAAAATAGAAAAAAAGAAATTAAAAAAAATAAGTAAAATTTCTGAAAAAAATTAAAATAAGCAGAGTTTAAATTAAAAGAAAGAAGCTAAAGTTACATTGTTTCAGTTTGATGATTTAAAAAGATTTGCTAGTTACTCCGAAATAAATTTTTTCAAATAGAGTCAAAATTTAATGCACTATGCCAACATGATTTCTAAATTTAGCTGTAATTTATTAAACTATGATCATGAAAATACTCAATTTTTTGTTCTAAACTTTTTTAGACTAATTTAAATTCGATAGATAATGAGCTAATGCGCTTGCCTATTGTTCCTTTTTTTCTTTGTGTTAAGAGGGGGGAAGGTTGAAATAAAAAAAAATGTTATCAAAAATTTAAAAAGTGCTGTAGTTTTGCAACGCGCGAATTCTAAAATTAAATTAAAAAAAAATTTATCATATTCTTTATTCGTTTTAATAGATGGATAAATCTGACAATAAAAAGCCCAAAGGTCGAATGTCTGCATACACATTTTTTGTTCAAATGTGCCGAGAAGAGCATCGCAAAAAGCACCCAAATGAAAATGTAAACTTCACCGAATTTTCGAAGAAATGCGCAGAGCGATGGAAGCTGATGACTGAAATTGAGAAAAAGCGGTTTTCTGAAATGGCCGAGAGCGACAAGATACGATACGAACGCGAAATGTCTAATTATGTACAAACTCCTGAAGGAAATGGTATTCGCAGAAAGAAAAAAAAAGATCCAAATGCTCCCAAGCGTCCGTTGTCCGCCTTTTTCTTATTTTGCGCCGATGAAAGACCATCAGTAAAGGCCAAATATCCCAGCTATTCAGTTGGCGAGGCAGCCAAAGAGCTTGGTGAAAGATGGAATAAAGTATCAACAGACTTAAAAGCTAAATATGAAGCCAAGTGCGCTACTGAGAAGCTAAGATATGATCAAGAGTTGGCTGAGTACAAAGGCAAAATGAAATAAATTAATTTTAGTCTACAAGCATAACAGTTTCGGAAACATTTTTTTCATTAAATTGAATATTTTTTCATCATTTTTTAGCCTTAAATCAAGTTCATCGTAAACATTTCGATAAAAAATTTGATTTAATTTTTATTGTTTTTAGTTATTCTAATTGTTTCCATAGTTGATAAGATATCTTGTAAATAAGACTTGTAACTCTGTATGTCAGTTAATTTTTTTTTTAACATCAATAAATATTCAAGGCTTTTCTGCTTCAACTTTTTATATTTTAAATACACTATCAAAAATTTAAAAACATATATTTATTTAAAAGAATAAAAACTGTAAAGCCAAATAGGTAATAAGACAAGTAACCCATAACTAGATTTAAATATTTTCCCTTATTTTGTTATGAGTCAATCTGCGTTTTAAAAAAACAGAAGCTCAAAATCGATTAAACTTTTTTCTTAAGCCGAATTTTCCCACTATTGAAAAAAAATTCTTTCGAAAAAACTTTAAAAATCAAATAATCATATTGAAATGACCATTTTTTAGTTATAAAGGCTAATTAATCAAATTCGAATAGATTTATTTTTGACAAATCTTTTATTTTTTTATTTTAATAGTCAATATATTTAATTTAAAGTAATAATAAATTAATTAAATTTGAATTTTATTTGGCTGTATTAATGAAAAAAGAGTTTTTTACTGTCCAAATGGTTGTAACAAAAAAAGTTGAACCTTTATTTTAAGTGTGTGTTGTATTCTAATAAAAAAAAAATTAATATAATTTTTTTAGTTTTTTTAATTTGTCATAAGCTAATAAAAAAAATTAATTAATTTAATTTTTATCGTTAATTTTTATATTATTAATTTTTTTGAATAACATTAAAGTTAATAAAATTTAAATTTTGAATAATAAATTTTAAGTTTGAACAAATGCAATTGAATAATATACCATTATTATCGACTTTATCAGGTATTTTACTTGATTTGTGAATTAAAAATTATTTTTATTATTATTATTAATCTAAATTAAATTTAAATTTAACGCATCATAGGCAGAATAAAATCAAAAATATTAAATTTATTCAAAATTAAATCAAAATCTAAAAATCAATTACATTAAGCAAACCATTTAATTGATCAATAAGTAAAAAAATATTTTGGTCATTTGAAAATATGAGCGGTCATTTTGATCGATTTTAGTTGACAAGTTTATCTAATCGGCTAGCCGGGAAAAAAGTTAGTAAAACTAGACCCAAAACACTAATTTGTTTTTAAAATCCTCATCCTCATCTGAAAATTGAAAAAACTTTACGTACCAAATCGGACACTTAAATTTTGATGAAAATTTAAAAACATTTCTGCTTTTTAAATTTTAGAGTTGATGTGATAAAATTTTACAATCCATTTATTTATTATTAATTAGCACACTTCAAGAGAATTAAGAAAAAAATTAATCAAATACGAAAGGAAAAAGAAAAAGAAATAAGTTATGAGAATAGAGTTAAATCTAGGATTGATTTCAGCGTAAAGCCAAGGTACCGGATACTTTGAAGAGATTGATTTTCGCTTGATTCAGGATAACGGACCCTTATATATATACTCCCTTAAAGAAAAGATGTATTTTTTATATTTTGTTTTTAATCTTAGTTTAAGAAAGACATTATTTTAATACTTTTTTTATTTTTCTTAGAAAAGTAATCATTTTTTGTAGAAATTATTTTAGGTCTTAGTCTAGAATACTCTTTGTATAGAAAGGACATTAATTAAAAAATTCAATTTTAAATAAATTTTAGGAAATTCCATTTGAAAAAATAAAATCTGAGGAAGTGTCATAATATGTTTTTTTTAAATTTCCATAGGTTTATTCATTCTAGAGGCAAGTTTAAAAAAAGTCCTTCTCAACAAACTTTTTCGAATGCTTTCTCAGCATGTAGAGAGGTAATTCTAACTGAAAATCATTTGCTTTTATTGTTTCTTTCACAGCAAAGAATGAATGGTTGCATGTTGTTTGAAAACTTTTTTTGAACTTTAATTATATTAACCGAAAAACGATGTAATTTTTTTCTTTTATTCTTCTCATTTGATTCTCTTTACAGATTGTCTCTCTTTCATTTCAAAACGTTTCATGCCTTTAATAATAAACTTCTCAATAAATAAATATGCAAAATTGGCGTAAATGCTTTTTATAATATTTATCCTCTATTTTTTCGGAAAACTGTAAGGCTCAAAATTTAAAAACATTATTTCAATAATTTTTTATTAACAAAAATATTTTCACCGAAAATCTTTTTAAAAAATTAAAATGTTTAATGGATATTTAAAAATTTCAAAATTTGACCTGTGTTAGCCGCTTTATTTATTAATTGGTGACATAACATGTGACCAAGTGGTCACATAATTCAAAAAATTCCTTCTTTTAAACCTAAAATATTTTAGTTTTTTCTAAAATATTTTAGTTAAGCATGATTTTTTCTTTGATCTGAATGAAATAATGATTCATAAAAGAAAATGGTTAAATATTTTTGTCGATCTTTCTTAAATAAGCTTTTTCACAAATTTTGAATTTTTTTTTTTAGGTTCAAATTCAAGGTTAATCAACAAGCTAGTGTCCTTGCCTAATTTGATTTACTCTCCAATTATTCAGTAAAAATAAAATTGAAAATAAAACATAAAATTATTAAACGATTTTGCTTTAAAAATTTTTAAATTTAAATTTAATTTATCAAAAAATTTAATTATTCTCCGTAAACTAGATTGATATTGTTAAAAATTTAATGTCATTAGGACAAATACATTAGGACTAATCTGTTAATAATGAGCTTGATAGCTAGTTTTGAATACACGTGTCCAAATGCATTCTCATCACTCTTTTGGAACTTGGTCCCATAAAATCATTTCTATTCTTCTAGTTGTATTCAATCTTTCTTGATTCATTCAATACTAGATCTTTTTTGAGTTGTGTTGGCGAGTTATCAAATGTCATAATTTTGTAAGAGAAGAACAGCATTCTCTCCAAAGCTCGATGTTGTAACGCAAAAAGAAGAAGAAGTTTTTGTCTGTTTAATTAATTGGTTGGATTGAAAGTGCTCCAGAATAAATTGTTTTCCAAAAATTTAAATTTCCAATTTAAATTTAAAATTTTTTTGTTTTAAGATTATTTTATTCTACAAAATAATTAGATTAAAAAATTATAACAACCACTTTTTTTTAAAATAAGTCCTTAATGAAATAAATTTTTAAATTATGCATTTTTAGAGCAATCGACAATTAAAGAATCATTTACAAGTCACTGATTTCGGTAGTTTTTAAACTAAATATGCATTTAAATTACTCATTTTTAACATATAAGCTTAAATCGTTTATTATATTTAAATCATTATTAAAGCATAAATAGTCATTCATAGCATATTTCCAAGTGAATATTCGAGCATATTTGTCAAATAAGTCTCTTTTTTTTTTGTACAGCTCACCGATGTCTCGCTCCATACACACGTGTGTATATGGATCTGTGAGTAAACTTTGAATTGAAATTAAAATTTTTGAAATTGTTAGAGCCAAAGACCAATTTTCATGTATGCTGTCTAAGCCGATATCACCATGTCTCGAAATATTCGGATGGAATATTCTTGTAATAAATCGAACCAGCTAATTAAATAAGTTATAAAATATTTTTGTTGAAATAAAATGCTGCTCATTTACCGGTGGATTCAGTGGGTAACTTTGAGGTATTTGAAGATAAAGATAAAAAATTCCGCCCTCGTAGGGTGATCCGACCGGTCCAGTAATTGCTGCTGTAGCAAAAATGATCATAGATATCTATTTTTAAGTTTCAACTTAAATAACTAACCTTGCCAAAAATAGCATGAAGAATCTAGAGGCTTTGCATTTATTCCATCAGGTGGGTCCTGCTGTAAAGATTTCAGCTCCAACAACAAACGTCTATGCCGCCAAGACCTCTTAAATTCATTACTTAATTCGATTTTAGGCTTTTAAAGAAAATTGTTATTTTCAGAATCTATATAATTTTCGTTAAGATCTTATTACTCGATTCTGTATTTGTTGAAGACAGTAAAAGCAATTAGAAGATTTAACTCTAAAATTTTATTTTAAGATTTGTTTACAAATTAATTAAGAAAAAGCTTACAATTGAGAATAGAGCTCTTGATAGAAATCTATATTAATTTGAGGTTTACAGTAAATCCACCTCTCACTTATAAAGTAGCGCCATTTTTCGTCATTGATTTCCTCTCTAATCAATAAAAACCATCTTTTGCACACTTGACTAACCGACCAAAGCGACAAATCGTCCAGATTAATGAAAATTTTGAGCAAAACTTTTAATAAAGCTAAACAACATTGAATTGAAAAAATAAAAATATTTAAACCTTCATTTGGCAATTTTTCAATCAAATTTATAGATTCATGACTAGACTGGTTATCGAGATTTTGAATTTTATTTGAATTGTCATCCAAATTATTCAATTTTTCGCATTTATCAAATTTACAGTTTAAATTTAAATTTCTATGAAAAGTTGGGTTTAAATCACTGGCTGTTATTTTCGATCTGTTTGTGGCATTAGTCTGCTGTGAATCATCAATATCTTCATTCCCAGAATCATTTGAATCTAATTTCTGATTAAAATTAATTGATTAAAAATTCGATGAATAATTTTTTATTTAGTTCAAATAAAATTAAAAAACAAATTTAAATGATTCTTTTAAAGCTTACTTCCAAGCTTCTGGTGAATTTTAGTGTAATGTCCTGAAGAGAAGAAGGGGTTTTGCAATTAAAATTACAAAAATTAGCCGATCCATTAAATTTGGATATATATGATGAATTTTTTTTAAAGCTGTTTGACATTTTATTTAAACTCGGCTCAATGTCTTCGAGGATATTCGGAAAAATAAATAAATGACATGTGATACAGATTGGTTCGTCGAAACAGGGTCCATAAAAATTTTCACAAAATCTACATTTTTTACACTAAATCAATAGGTTAATTAAAAATTGAAAAAAAAATAATCTAATTACTTTTTCTTCAAGATTTAGCATTTTCTCGTTTTTAGATAAAAAAAATTGAAAGTAAACTAATAAAATAATGTAGTTTTCATTTGAATACTTGATTAACTATTAAGCAAAAATGATACTTTAGAGAAATGCCCCTAATCAAAAAAATTTCAAAATTAAAATATTTTATATGATCATAATTTATGACTAAACTGAATTAGTTTTATATTTTTGCAATTTCAAAGATAACCAAAATATGTCATTTTCTCGGATAAAGTTGATCGTCATGCAAATTTATTTTTAAAGGAAGCAATTATATTGACTTTTTATTTTTATTTTTTGAATTTTTTATTTCCAATTAAAAAATTTGTGTTTTGATTAACTTTCTAGATTATCTTAGTTGAATGATTATACAATTTTTTTAAAAATCATTTCAAGAAATGAGAAAAATTGTAACCTCATTAACTGTAAGGATTTTTTTAGATGACATAATGAATTAGCAAAATTTTCTGCTAAAATGATGAAGCAAAAATTTTTTAATTCAGTATAAAATTCACATGAGCTAATTTTTATTTTTAAAAAATTACGAAAAATTTTTATAAATAAACTAAAAGCTAAAAGCATATATTACTAAAATGAGTCGAAATTTGGTAAAAATTATAAAAAATATCGAGCAAAGTGAAGGTGCTGGAGCTAAAGTTAGGCGAAGCATAGGAACAAGTCAGGTTAGTAAGAAAATGTGTTAAAATATTTTAAATTATCTAAAAAATGTTTGTTTTACAAAAATTTAGCTCAGAAATTTAGATCCATTTTTGATGCTAGATGAGTTCAATTCAAAAGAACCAGCTGGTTTTCCAGACCACCCTCATCGAGGCTTCGAGACTGTTACTTATCTATTGTCGGGAAAATTTATTCATGAGGATTTTTGTGGCCATAAAGGAACCATCGAGCCGGGTGATCTTCAATGGATGACTGCTGGAAGAGGCATTGTTCATTGTGAGATGCCAATAGGCAAAGAGCCAAGTCATGGTCTTCAGCTATGGATTAATTTGGCAAAGGAATATAAAATGGTCCAACCTAGCTATCAAGAATTAAAGGATTCTGAAATTCCAAAAAAATCAGAAAATGGAGTTTATGTAAAAGTGATTGCTGGAGAAAGCATGGGTATCAAATCACCTATTTACACACGGACACCAACTATGTATCTCGACTTTAAGCTGGAAAAAGGCTCATCATTCACTCAAGCAGTACCAAGTGACTGGAACGCTTTTATTTTTGTTCTTAATGGTTCAGGAATTTTCGGATCTGTCAATAAACTTGTAAAAGCTGAAGCTCATCATACATTGGTTTTAGGTCTCGGTGATTCGGTCCACTTTAAAAATGAAGAAAATCAACAACTGCACTTCCTTTTGATAGCAGGTAAACCATTAAATGAGCCGGTGGTTCAGCATGGACCATTTGTTATGAATACTCAAGAGGAAATTGATCAAACTTTTGAAGATTATAGACAGGGTAAAAATGGCTTTGAACAGGCTCCCAAGTGGAGATCCGAAGGAATAGAACGCAGTATGGCAAAGTGAAAATTTCAAGCTTTAGAACAATTTAATATCAGATTAAATAAAACTAAAAAAAATTATTTATTCCAAACATGTTTTAAAATAAAGATTAAAAATTATTTTCACAAAAAACACTATTTTTTAACATTCACAAAAGATGGGAAGGATTTTTGTATCCGTTTATTAATTTAATTTAATTGGAAACTAATAATTTGGAAACGTTTTTTTTCTTAACAATTAGATTCATTCGAAAGTTTAATTTTAAGAATTTTAGATCCTGCTTTAACAAATAGACCATTATTTGAGCACCAAATAAAGCAGATTTTAAACCCGAGGACTATTTTGATTTTCCTGTCCTTAGAAAATGGTGAACTTAATTGACTCACATAAATTCATACTTTGAAATTATATAAATTAATTAATAAATTTATCAATTAATAAATTAATTTTCTAAAATCAAGTCGAAAAAAATTTAAATTTATATTAAAAAAAATTTAATGGTATTTTAAGATTAAGGCTTGTTAATTCATTTTCTTTTTTTCATTTATTTCCTTCAAATTGAAATTAAATTGAGAAAAAGCTACGTAATTTTTTGATAATTCAAAAAACTATATTTGTTTACATGTAAAATAAATGATTCCGATTCTAAAATATTTATTCAAGGTCGACTAAGTTTTCAAAATTATGAGTTAAACATTTTTCAAATATTTAAATTCGGACATTTAATCATCTTTTTTTTCTCTCTTATTATTGACCTTGTGTATTTCATCTTGGTGTTCACGATGTCTCTTAATAGCATCCTAAAATTTTTCATTAAACCATAAAAATCTTTTTAAAATTGAATTTTAATTTACCAAATGTCTTTGTATTTCCATTTCGTGATGCTTAATTTCCTCATCATGCCTTTTTCTCAATGATTCTAATTGCTCGGCTTCAAGTTTTTTGAAATAAGCATTTTCAAAAGCGGCTTCACGCTCACCAAATTTTCCACCAGCTTCACGAATTGATCCGCCAGTACCGCCACCCTTAATTATTTTATAGCATTTTTTATTAAATTTTTGAAAATGAACAATACTCTTCCAGCACCACTACCAATGTCACCATGACCGGCCAAAGGTCCTCTTTATTTTGAAAAATTAGTATGAAGTTTTTAAAAAAATTCTAAGAAGTGCCCACCTTATTGAGAAAGATCTAAGTGCTACTAGACGCAGGCTGTTAATTTTGCAAAGACTCATTTTTATTGATATTTCTAAAATAAAATTAAGTTTAAATATTTTTATAAACCATCATAAACAGCGTTTAATTTTGGTATAAGCTGAATGACGCTTTGAAAAAAAATAATTTTTTATATTTAGCTGCTAAAATTTAAGAGAAAAATTAGGTTCTTAATTTAACCATTTTTGTTGCAAATAAAGATATATTTTTATCTTGCTTAAACTGCGAAAATGCAAAAAAAATTCTATTTAAATAATTCGAATAAATTAAAATTTGACTAAATCAACGCATGCCATGTACATTCACTTAATGATATTTTATGAATTTAAATAAAAAATCTGCACATGGAAATTATTCTAATTTTTGAAAATTTAAATTATAGATATGAAGATATCACCTTTGTTAGAAGGAAAAGGTCTCATCAGCTTTGAAGAGATTACGGACTACTCGATAATTGATGAAAAATCGGTATGTAACTAGATATTCTTTTTATTGAATAAAAGATCCATTTGAAATTTTTAGTTGAGAAAAAAGAAGCGGAAAAGTTCGGATAAAAATGAAAACGTTGTAGTAAAAAAACCCAAATTTTTGGTAAAAAGTGAAGAAGACCAGACCAAAAAGCCGAAAAAAATATCCAAAAAAAAAATTAAAGTATCGGACCACTTTACAGATAATGCTGATTCAAAAGAAAAAGGAAAAAAATTAAAAATAAACAAGAAAAAGTCTTCGGCGAAAAAATCAAAATCTCAAAAATCAAATTCAACATCCCGACTAAATATTTTCAAAGCAGGCGATGATAAAATCAGCGAATTTAATGAAAAAGAATTCGATCAGAGTAAATCAATAAATTTAATTATTTAAAAAAATAAAACTTTAAAATAAAAAGAAATGAGTGCTTGGTTTGAATTAATGCTACCAAAAGAATTACTGGTAGGTCTTTATGAAAAAGGATTCTACACTCCAATGCCCATTCAAAAAATTGTCATTCCCGAGGCCATCAAAAATAGGTCCAACATTATCGGAACAGCTCAGACAGTATTCTAAAAATTCAATAAAAAAATTCAAAATTTTAAACTTAAAATCTAGGGAAGTGGAAAAACTCTAGCATTTGGTTTGCCAATATTAGCTCAATTAATTGACTCAGCAAACTCACAGTCTTTCGAAAAAAATGACTCTCCAGCACCACAAGCTCTAATTTTGACCCCAACTCGCGAGCTGGCTATTCAAATAAAAGATCATTTACAAGTTTGTTGCAGATACAAAGACATAAAAATAGCATGTGTAGTCGGAGGTATTTCTCAGCTGAAACAGGAAAGACTTCTGTCCAAAAATCCCGAAATTGTGGTGGCCACACCAGGTCGCCTAATGCAAATGATCGAGGATGGCCATGAATTTTTGAACAACATATTACGCATCAGGTATCTAGTTATAGATGAGGCTGATAGAATGATCGAAAAAGGACACTTTTCCGAGGTGGAAAAAATTCTTAGTTTGGCTAATAGAGATGAAAAATTCAAGGCCAAGAGACAAAATTTTCTTTTTTCCGCAACACTGGTTACCAAATACGAGGGAGACTTTGATGTTGGGAGAGAAAAAAAAGAAAAGAGCGAAGCTCAGATAAAGCGCGAGGAACGGGCTAAGCTTAATTCACTAGTTGAAAAAATTCAGATGACCAAACAACCAAAATTTTTTGACTTAACTACACAACAAGTCACTGCTGAAAATTTATTCGAGTCGAAAATATTCTGTCAACTAAAAGAAAAAGATATTTATCTTTACTATTTTGCGTGTAAATATCAAGGCAGAACATTGGTGTTTGCTAATAGCATTGAATGCGTTAGACGTTTGACCAACTTGTTCCGGCTAATGAAAAAAAATCCACTACAGCTGCACGCTAGCATGGACCAAAAACAGCGCTTGAAAAATTTAGAAAAATTTAATGGTAAATTTTTTTTGCATGACTCCATGAAAAAATTTTAAGAAATATTCTAAACAGTACAAAAAACAATTTTTTTATGGAAAGCTTTAGCGCATTGGAGAATGAAGAATTCTGCTCTATAATTTTAAAATTTATTCAAAAAATAAATAAAGTAAGAGTAGTCTTAGATGAAAACAAATTTGTAAAACCTAAAACAAGCTCTAGTCAAAACTTTGAATTTTCGTCTATAAAAAAAAATTATTAAAAAAAAGTTAGTCTACAAAGATTAGAGTTAAGGTTTCATAATTTTTTCAATTTAAACAACTTAGAAATTTAGCAATTTTATCTACAAAATAAAATTGTTAATGATTCTTCAAAATTTCTCCTGCTTAACTGTACTTAACATCACTATTCCTTTTTTTAAAGATCGATAGTATTGATCGTAAACTTTTTGAAATTTAACTAATTAATTTAATTGTTTAATATATTAAAGAATAAAACAATAATTTTACAGACAATTATTTAAGAAACAGTCATTACTTAGACTTGAAAAAGACCTCGAAGTCTGATAAAAGTTCCGAACGGATAAAGTATAATAAATTTGGTATTATTATTAGATTAAAAAAAAATTATTTTTAAATTTTAAAAAATTTTATTATTTCAGAAAATTTATGAGACTTCAAGTAATTTTTTCAACTTAAAAGATTTAATTTAAGAATAGAATGGTATTGTGAATTTTCGTAATTTTTCAACATAAACTTTAAATTCTTAATTTAATTATGAAATTTGGAGTATTTATTTTGTTTGTAGGGGTTTAACGGTGAAACAAACAATGTTTCATATAAACGTTAAGTTAAAAAAAATTCTAATATATTGATTTTTTTTATCAATATTAATTTAGAAATACAAGTTAAATTTAATAAAATCTAATTTTAAGTCTTAATTAGGTAAAAAGTCAAATTCAATTAGATTAGTAGTGGTAGTTGAAGTAGTAAAAATAACTGCGACTCGAGCAAGTCGAGTTATGCCAAATGACTGTGGCAGTTTTTTGCAATCAGACCGTGACTGTGGCAGTTTCTGTACCATAAACCATTCATTAACTCTTGCTTTGAGGGAATCTAACGAATTTGCTTCAACAACATTTTTTGGTAAACGGTTCCAGTAGTTTACAACCCTGTTTGTGATAAAGTTGAACCGTGATGGACTATTTTTAATAAGTTCTCTTGTAACCATCTTTGCATGACCCCTCAAAATATGATTATTTCTTTGAACGTACCTGATTTCACTTACCAATAATTACCAATTACAAATAGTAATTTGTTAGTAATAGTAATAAGTTCTTTTTTAAATTAATGAATAATTTTATAAAAATATAAAATTGTATTTAAGTTTTTTTTAATTTGCACATCCAACAGTATAATTTAAATTATGTAAAAAATTATTAATTAATTTAAAATTGCATTAGCTAGGTATAGATTTAAATCCTCAATTATAAATTTTAAAATCGAATAGAGCATATTCGTTTACAACTAAATTTAATAAACGATTAAGAATTAAATTTTTGTAATTTATAGAAGATTTGTATAAAAATTCACAATGACTAAAAAATTGTAAAAAATAAAATTATGGATTAAAAAAATTTAAATTTTTTTTTATTTATTTGTATAAATATTTAATCCAAAAAAATACTAATTAATTTTACTTAATTTTTAAAAGCAACTGAGAATTCGTTTATGATTGCATCCGATGTTGCATCTAGAGGTCTTGATATTCCAGGCGTTCATCATGTTATTCACTACCAATGTCCAAGGTCTGCTGAAATATATGTTCATCGTAGTGGACGTACCGCCAGATCGACTCACGAGGGTCTAAGTGTCATGCTAATTTCACCTGATGAGATAAATCTTTACAGAAAAATTGTCAAAACCTTCAAAAAAGATAAGGAAATTAAGGACTATCCGATCGATATTGATTACTATGAGTCATGTAAGACTAGGGTAAATTTGGCTAGGAAAATAGACGAGCTGCAACATCAGTTGAATAAAGAAAAAAGCGATTCGAATTGGTATGTAAAAAATGCCAAGATGATGGACATTGAATTAGATGATGAAATTATGAAAGAAACTCAAGTTGATGATCAAAAAGTGAATAAAAATAAAATCAAACTGAGCCAATTGAAGCAAGAACTCGATAAAAATCTTAAGCAAATGATGTTTCCTAAATTTATGAGCAAAAAATATCTTGAGCCTAAAAATGTCAATGAGATATTAAAAATGAACAGTGAGTTTAATTAATTTTTTTATTTTCTTTTGAGTAGTAATTTTTTTTTAAGATTCAAAGAAAGATGCTCTCAATGAATTCAAGGACAAATTTAAAAAAAAAATCAAAAATTAATATTTTTACAATAAAGTGAATAAAAGTTAATTTTTTTTTGATTAATCTGTTTCTTTTACTTGAAAACTTGTATTAAGTCGAATTTTGTCAACAAGTGTGACTTATAATCATTCATCAATTCATATTAGTTTAAACCCTGATTAAAATAATTAAAAACAAATGCCTTTCAAAGTTAATATTCTTCAGATTTGAGGCTCAAAAATAAGTCTGATTACTGATAACTATTACACAATGATTTCTAAATACCCTATAATCTAAATACGAATGATATTCACAAATTTTGTAAAAAAATTGAAAAAATTTAACATAAATATTTCAATGTTTCAATTTTTTAAATGATTTTAAATTCAAGATTTTTTAATTTTTTTTTAAAGATTTTAAAATCAAATTAAAGAAGTGTTTATATGTCTTTTATGACAAGGGCTCTAGCCTGTTAATTTACCTTGAAAATTTTGCACCCGCTTCAAATTTAGATGATTTTTTTTAATAGCGGAGTTTTTATTAAAAATTAGCGTAAAAAATTTGTTAGCATTAGCGGTGAGGAAAATTAAAGGCCTTAAAATTATCAAGTAATGTTTCAATTGCATTGTTTTTAATTTTTTTAAAAATGAATGCCGCTTTTTTTAAGATTTAAAGGAAATTTATTCTTTTTAAACATCTTTCAAATCAAAAAAAATATTAAATTGCTTATTTCTCATTTTAATCGATCTTTTAAATAACAAAAAAAATATATAGCTTGATCTTCGGAGAACCTTTTTGCTAATGATTTTTATCCTAATGATTGTAAATTAAATCTATAAGTTTATTTATTTTTGAATTCAAAATGAAAATAGCTTTTTGAAATTACATAAGCGATATTATCTCCATATTTTTACAATTCCCTTTAGAAAAAATCTTATTAATTATTTCAATTATATAATTCTTAACTATATATATTATTAATTCTAGGAAAAATATCAATAAAAAAATAGATAAATTCAATCTAAGGAAAATTTTTATTAAAATTTCATTTTAAATCAAATTTATAAATTAAAACCATTAGATAGAGCTGCGAGTTCAGTTCTTTTTTCAAAAGATGAGGAGTTATTTAGAATATGATGCAAAACTCTTAAATTATTCCATCGAAAAATCGAACAAATTATTGATATTTTAATTCATTACAAGCCCTTTTTTGAGAATGATGTTTCCATATTGAGCAACATCCCTTACATTTAAAATTTTTTAAATAATTACTCAAATAGATTATAAATGCAATTTTAATTAATAAATTAAACAATAAATAAAATAATTGCACTTATAAACTATGTAACAAAAAGGATTAATATACCCAGTCTGAATGATAACATAAGCTTTCCTAGCTTGTTCATAAAATTGAAAGCGCTCTACAAATTTAGGCTTAATCGTTTTTCCTTGTGACATTTCCAATATTTGATCATACTCTTTCCAAACTTTGACATTTAAATTAGCTGCTTTGTCCGAATCTACCCGATCCATCAAAAATATTGGCTCTTGAACATATTCATCGAGTGGAAAAAATTTAAGAATAGATTCAAGCAAATACGGCAAAGAATCGCAACCGTCCGCACGTATTTCAATAGTTCCGCAATTTGAAGATTTAGCTACTGAAGAAGCAGGAAAATGGGCATCAGCTAAAACTATTTCATCGCCATGTCCCATTGATGAAAGAGCATGTAAAATATTTGGAGTAAGCACTTTAGGAATTCCTTTTAGCGGCATTTTTAATCTTATTGAGTTAGTACTTTTATTATCTTAACTAATTAGAATAAAAAAATTATCATAAATAAAAAATTTTTCCATTAAAATTTTGAAAAATCAAAAAATATAATACTTAAAGAGACTAAAATTCAAAAAATTTTGCCAAAATATTTTGTTAGCTAATAATTTATTCAATTTAGATATTTTTCCTATTAATTCTAAAAATAAAAGAGCAAACTTTACTTTCTCTACTTTTTTTAAAATGCAATAATTAAAGAGACTAATTTATTTAGACCAGTCAATTAATATTTTAAAAAAAATCATTAAGTACATCTAAATACACTTAAATTTTCAGTCAATCGTTCACTTACATTCAAAAAAAGTAAGTAAAAAACTTGGAAATTTCAAAAAGATTATAATTTTTTTTTTTTTAAATCAAATTTTTTTATCTTTAAAATAATATAAAAAAATTGAAAAATTAGATGGTCCAGTTGGTCTTGGATCCAGAAAAAATCAAAGGTTTAAATTCATTCAGTCATTATTTATTATCTTATTCAATTTTTCAATTGTTCAAAAAGAAATAATTAGAAATCTCTCCGATCTCTCTTTTCAATTTATGGACTAGATTCCCTAAACCGGAGATGCGCCCACTGGAATTATCCTTTTAGTAGTTAAAAATGTTGGCTGACCGGTTTTTTGACCACGATAATCAAAATAAAACATGTTAAGTTAATTAACTCTTTAAAATTCTTGTTATTTATTTCTTTTCTTACCGAGCTAAAGTTTTTTCAAAATAAAATTTTAAAATAAAAAAAAATAAAGTTAAATAAGTTAATCTTGATTCGAAACCCGCTTCGTATTCCTCCATCAGTCTGACTACCAATGGAATAAAAAAACATAGTCCTGTCCCAACATATCTCTCATTCAACTCAAAAATCTGATTCGAGACACTTAAGAGTTTAAGTTTATTATTGTTGGGTCATTTTTTCTTTAGAAACAGGTTTTGTGTCACTTTCTCAAAAGAACAAATTTGGAAATATTTAATATTGTTTAATTTTAAAGTATTGAGATCAAAGAGTTTTTTATTTTATCTTAATTTAGCTTTTTGTTAATTAATAAGTAAATTGAAATCTTTTAATTTGGAAATATTGAATCAACTTTTTTTTTAAATCTTAGCAAACCTAATTTAGCTATTTTGATTTACTCCCTAGTTTGCAAAATAAGTCACCAAGGCGTTTTGAGCTTTGATCGATTGATTGATCGATAAAACTGTTTTTTGCAAAATTTTTTCTTTTTTATATTTTAATTAATACATATTTGAAATGTTGTTTAATTATGCATTTTTTTTAAAATTGATATTAGGGTCCTACTAAAACAGTTGACCCTGATTTTTAAAATTTCCTAACCACATTTATTTTAGATTGCTAAAATATCTTTAAATATTTTAAAGTGTCATTTGGTTTGGAATTTTCTTTAATTTTTGAAAATCAAACTAGTTTTGTCCAATATTTAAATTTTTAAAAACCTAGCCCCTTCTGACCCCTAATTTTATGCGATTGAAACACATTTTTCATGCAGAGAATTCCACGAGCTTTCCAAAATGTGTCTAGTTTTTGACCAGAAAGAATAGTTTTTAAGATGTTACCAAAAATTTTATAATAACTTAATTTCAATTGTAATATTTAAATATTTTGTTTCATTAATAATTAGATACGATGTATTAAATATTTAAATAAGTAAAAATATAATAAACTTAAATTTGACGAAATGTTTTAAAATTTATTTTTGCTTTCTTTTGCCTCTTTTTTGTCATCTACTTAACAGGTCCGGATTCTATTGAAAGAAATTTTTGTTTTGTAATTTGTAAAGATATTTTAATTTATAGTTGAATTCATAATTTTCTAAAGAAATTTTTTTCACTGTTTAAAAAAACAAATTTAAAAATAACTGAATAGTATATGGCGCAATGGGGCTATTTTTGGAGTAAAAGGGTGGATTTCAGCTAGACTGGTGAGTTTAAAAATGGTTTATGGGTTAACCCTATTAATCTAGCTACCCCCTACTGTTAACCGGTCGGTCTTTATGGGTGAGTCAAAATCTTTGGGCAATTTGGGTGAACGAATTTCGAAGAATGTTTTAAGATATTTCCAAAAAAATACTCACACTCATAAAGATTCATAGATTCAAAAACGTCTTTAGTTTTTTTTTTCTACACTCTATCACATCTTTCTTTAATTGAAATTGAGTCAATTAAAAAAAAAACACAGCTAAAAATTGACTGTTTGGAATTCATTTAAAGCTTAAAAAACAAAAAAACATTCTTTTAAATTTTTATTTTTAAAGAATTTATGGTATATGCTGCATTAACGGTTTACTCGAAGGCTGTACTAAAAAAGGAAAAACAAGTAGAGTTATAAAATAAGATAAAAGAATAAAACTTGCGTAAAAGCAAAAAAATATTCTGTCCAAAATAAGAGCGGCTAATGCATATTCATATGCAAAATAATTCGATAAAATCTCGGAACTAATCTCAATTTTATTTCTAATCTGGTAATCATTTTTATCCATTAATTCAAAATTTTTTGAACAACCTGGATTTTCGTTATAATTTGAGTATTTATAATTTTTCTTTAACCCAAAATTTTTGTGATTGTCTATTTCATTTTTTATCCATATTTCATCGGTATCTTGTTTATTCTTGTCTAAATAAGAGCTCTGCCAACTTCTAAGCTCTTCATTGTCATCTAATGGATTTTTAAATTTAACCATTTTTTTCAGCAAATCTCTAGCCTGTCTTTTAATTCCCAAAAATTTACCAAAACCCTTAAAGAAAATCTGTCTCATAATTTTTGGCATGCGATTTTCCTTGGTGAACTGATGCTTGGTTTTTTCATTTAAATTTGTGACAACAACTGCCATAATTACACTCACAGATGTAAAACTCATTACTATGGTCAGATAAATACTAATGATTGGAACAGTTTCGGAAGTAGTGGGAACTTTTTCAGCGACCATGAGCATAAATACACTATAAGCAACAAAACAGGTCAAACCCAGCGTTACTTTTTCACCAGATGCACAAGGCAGCCTAAATAAATGCTTAATTTGAGCTTTTAAAGTTTAGCAAAAACCTACCAAAAAGTTAAACATGTTAAAATTGACAGCATAGCACATGGCAATATTACATTAAAAACATAGTACAAATATCTTCGCTTAATATGAATTAAATAAATTAGCTCCGGGTATATTCCATTTGAGTGATTTCTTTATTAAAAAATTTAAAAAAAAACTTTTTTATTTTAGAAAAATACTATTTTACTTTTCTCGTCTGAGAAAATTTACATTCAACAAAATCCAGCCAGAATTGTCAAGATAACCAGATAAGTCGATGATAGATGCCGAATTTGAATCAACGAACACATTCTTGTCGTCGAATGGAGTAAAATTTACTGCTGATAGATCATAAAGCCAACTTGCAAACCTTAAAATTTTGTTTTATTTTTAAATTATTAAAAAATCTTAAAATAAAGTCAACAACACTAATAGGAGAAGTATTAAATTATTTTTTGTTTTCAAAGCATCAAATATATCAGATTCAAATGTCAACAGATGATTAAATTTTGAAACAAAAATCAAGGAAATATTTTTTTTAAAAATAAAGCTCTTATGTTTTTATTTTAATAGAAACAAAAAATATTAATTAAAACTATTGATAAAATCAGAGTTATTTTATAAATGCTCAAGTAAAAGGATACTATCCTTAGCATCTTTTATGCTTTGATTTGGACAGAGTTTTTTAAAAGTCAAAAGTCTCAAGTCAAGTCCAAGTCCGGACTTTTTTTTTCATTTTTTTTCGAAAGTCCAAGTCTGGGCTTTATAATTTTGAATACTGAAGACGAATTGTGAGGACATTTATGTTAAAATTGCAAGAAAATTCTGAAATATGGCAAATCTATATGCATTAGACAATCCAAGGGTGATCTAGCAAATTAAAAAAAAAAGTTGAATTTGAAAAAAAAAATTTAAAGTCCGGACTTGGACTTTATTTTGGGACTTATAAACAACTCTGGATTTGGAAATTTTTATTGTAAGTCAAGTTACGAGTTTGACATGAAAATTTGAAGAAATGAATCTTTGGCTACTAAAATTAAATAATGATATAAAATTATGTTCCGCTTTTTGTTTTTTCACTAATTTACGTTAAATAATGTAATTTTTAACAAGCTTACCAGTGACTATGTTGCCAGATTACTTTTAAGGACTGAATCTGATAGTTTAAAAACTCTAAACACCAAAGTGACTCAACCGATCTGAACGAAAATATTCAAAAATACATTTTAGAAAATCAGAAAAAATTCAAGAGTAACACATTTTATTTCATCTTTTTTGACGGCCAAGGCTTCGCCTAAATTATTTTTTAAATTAAATTAAAATTAACAAGCTTACCAGAAAAAAGTATCAAGCTTATTTAGCGTTAAATTCTACTACATTTTGTTATTTTGCACCAAATTTCACCAAACCTCATTTCTTTTAAACAGATTTTTTAAATAAATAAATCTTTTTCGAAATATCTAGATTTTGCCTTTTTCTTTAAAAAAACCTTATTACACTGTAAAATAACTTAAAAATTTTGGATTAAAAAAATACGAAAAAATGCTTGGTGCTTCTAGCGTAAAAATGTCTGGTTTTGAAATCAAAAATTAATTTTGACTAATTTTTTGCTAACACTTGCTAAAATACACTTTAGCTTTTTGATCAGAAAGGTGGTTTACTTTTATTTAATTTGATTCCTTACTCTTTTTCTTTTTCAATAATGATTCATAAAAGTAATCATATAATTTTTAAAATACTTAAATTCTAGTAATTTAGTCAATTTTATGGTCTAGTTTGATAAAATTTTTTCTTACTTAATATAACATATTTGTTGATCAAAAGGAAAATAAGCAATGTCAACTTCACAATTCGATCTTAATTTCATTGGAACGGGAAATTTTACCAATCCATTATTGTTGACCATGGCATACGGACCTGAAACGCTGCCTTGAGAATTATCCAAGCTAGCACAATTGTAAATATATGTATCCGGTAACCAGATTCGACTAGTTGGCATTCTCAATGAAGTAATACCCGAAAATTCACTAGCATTCCATTTTAGAAACTCATCAAACCAATGCTTAATGATAAATTAACTGTAAAAGACAACAAGTGACTTAAATTTACCTGCTCGATCCAAATATTAGTGATAAGTGTTTGATCTTTTTCACTCAATTCAAGCACTTGAGTTAACTTTAGGCCAAAATTTACATTCAAAATTTGATTATGATTGAGTACGGGCCGTACTGATGGCTCGTAATTGTTAAGCAATATTTTATAAAGCAAATGTTCGTCTGTAAAAATATTGTTTTCTGCCATAAAGACTCCATTCATACCATTTATTAATATTAAAAAAATAAAAAACATTTATTTAATGATTCTTCTAGAATAATTGATTGAAGTTGAATTTGAATAAAAACACAAAAAAGAGATGTTAAACAAATGAGTCGTTCAAATGAAAAAAAATAATTTAAAAGATCCTTAGGGTTGAAATGTTTTGAAAAGTTAGCTCTGAAAAAATTGAATTTGTGTACAATCATGTTAACACAAAAAAGTCTAAAATGGAATATTTAAGCTCGGCTGTATTCAGCATGGTTTATTTTCTTATTTAAATTTATAATTTATTGACAGAAATCTGCTGAGAATTTAATTAATTTAGCCATTAAAAAGTATTAAAATTGCTTTTGTTAATGCTTTCCAAAGATAGGATCATGAATACAAAAATACAAAAAAAATTATATTAATTTACTTAAAAATAATCTATTAATAACGCTTTTTGTAGCATAGAATCAAAGATCATGTTTTAAAAAATTGCTTTTGATCAAAACTTTGCTTCTTCAAATATCATTATTTGAAATTAATCAGTTTCTATTTATTCACTAAATTAAATTAAAAATTTATTTTAAATAGGTTGAATGAAAAATGACATTTAAAAATCTCTCTAAAATGAAAAGAAATAAAATTTTAGTTATTTTATAAACCTTTTTTCCTGTTAGGCTTAGCTTTATGGCTTCTTCTAAATTCAGCATCAATTAAGCAAACTATTGAACCAAAGATTGATGTAATTTATTTTATTCGATTGACTTAATTGCATACAGAAGCGAATTTTCTAATTCTGAAAATGCAGCTCAGCTGAACATGGTAAAAAAAAATCAAAATTTGAATGGATAACTCAATTTTTTGGTCGAAAATTTTGTTGTTGTTGTTCTAATGTTCATTTTCAATTTTTTCAGTTTTAAAAAAGATTTAGAAAAATTGAATTTTTAACTTGATTATATATTTGTCAATCGATGAAAATTAAAATTCAATTACTTTTCAATTAAATTTTTGACATTGATTTTATTAGATATTTCAAAGAATTTTTAAATTTATGATAGTATTTTATTTGTCTAATATAATTTTGAAATTATGAATCCTGAAAAAAATTGAATTATTGACGAAAAAATTTTCTTCTAAGCTTCCGATACTGATAATTAAATTTTAATTGCAGATAATTACTGAAATAGCATAATTTTGAGCATAAGTTTTTTCATCTTAAAAACAAAAAATTTTCAATCATGATAAAATATTTTCATGTATATAAAGTGATTTTTTAATAAAAACAATTTATTTTTTACTAATGAGAAATTTAATAATATTAATCATTATTTAAGATCTTCGCGGAGTAGCGATATAGAAAAATTTGTACTGATATATGGATCTGAATTCTGAAAAATGACTGAGAACGACTTCTTCATAATATATGTATTTCACAATCAGGTTATCAAGCTATCTTCAATCCGCCTACATTCCTTTTCAATTTGGGAGTCCAAAATAGATGCGTAAGAAACCGGTCTGCTGATATTCTCAGATTTTTTCCAAGTCACTTGAGTGATCCCCTCACGGATGGAAGTGTCGATTGAACATGCAGCATTGTGAAATACCCCTATTTGGTTGAAGTGATTCTCAGCCATTACGTAAAATTTTCCATATTTTCCTGATTTTTGTCTAAGATGGCAATTGTAGCATCAAGCTTCCTTTTAAGATTTTACTACCAGTCCACTGTAACTAGTTATTCATTTGAGTATCTCGGTCTTGGCTTTCATGTGCCGTGGTACTATTCGAGAAGTGCAAGACTTTGAGAGCCTGAAGAAAATATTCTCCAGCTGCTGTGTTGTTGAGTAATTTTGATTTAAAAATGACCATTTCTTTTGCTATATTATTAATTATTTATATGGATGGAAATTTTTTATTTTTTTTCAAATCTTTATCAATTTCAGTCAAAATCAAATAATTACTGAAAAAGAATTAAAATTTATAATTCATTCAATTTAACTTCAAGTGACTAAAGTACCATTAATAATTGTAATTTTTTTGTCAATTTAAGCATTTTGATTCAATTTCACAGATCAAAATTTTTTTTATTTTTTCAGCAGCTAGTTTGAGTTGAACAAAAATTTTTAAAAAATAATCCGGAATTTAATGTTAAACGTTTGAGCAATTTGAAAAGTCTGCTAATAAATCCCAATTAAAAGTAATTAGAAAATCATGAAACAAATTCAGGAATTGATTGTATAACATTTTGAATATCGTGCTACATATGACAAAAAATTAATTAAATCTAGTATCAAATTAATCATTGTTGTATTTTCACTCTTTTATATGCGCCAAAATAAAAGCCATTTTTTTATTTTTATTTAAATATTGAGTTTTTTTTAAAGACAGCTTTAGCTAGCAATTTTTAATTCATGTAAACCATTTCGAAAATTTTCAAAATTTCAATAGAAAAATTTAACTATCACCACATGATCATTCTTGAACTAAAAATCCAAATATAATTACAAATATTCCACCAATCTTAATGATTTCGGATTAGGCCCGACTATAAGACAGAAATGGCAGGTAAAATAATTTTAATTTAGTCCAAAAGAAATTCCTTGCAGCAATTTTGCATAATCTTTCCAAACCAATAGAGGGCTTAGCATTATGGTTGACAAAATGCATCAAAATTTAAGAGAAAAAATTGTTTCGATTAGCATTATTTCATTCCAATAGAGCTATAAATCATGAAAAATCGATAAAATTCTTTTATGAGACCAAAAAATAAAAGACAGAAATGGATAAATTCTTTCATATTTTATTTTTTTTCTCTCATGAAACTAAAGTGACGAGGAAGAAAAAATCAATAAACCAATTAAAATGTGAACAGGAATTTTAAGCATAGAAGGTTCTCTAAAAGAAAAAAATTTAGTTGATTTATTTTTTTTAAATTTCCAAAAATAAATAAACAGAATTTTCGCTGCGTAAGGAAGACGAGAGTTATCTTGACGCAAATGATGAACACGAGGCCACGTTTGTCCCTTTAAGCCAACCACGCTTCAAGGTATTCATTTCGTTTACTGAAGATCACAATCGGATGATGCTTGTCTCTAATTCAAGGTATCAGACGCCTTGTTATTCAATTTTTTCACCCAGAGAAAATATTTTTTTTATTTTTTAATCCAATACTTTTACATAATTAAAAAAAATCGATTTTTTAACTTTTATTATAATTTTGTGTGCTTCATGTTCAGATTTTTCTATTTTAGGTGCTTGACAATGAAAAGAATCGGCACGAAAATTCCAGACAAAATGAAAGAGAAAATTATTTCAAAATTTTTTTTTTATTTTTTCTAGTAAATCAATATAGGCAGATAGAATGCTGCAATGGCAATGATAATGATAACCAAGCAAATTTTTCACCTCATGTATGTCTTAAATGATAAACTGCCTTCAGGTTTCACAGACTTCGAGCATTTTAAAAAGAATCTCATGAAAACGATATGATTGTTCGTTGTCTTCGAAACCTGCATTTGGTTTATCTGTTTCAACATGGGTCCCAATAACGATTTTGATATTTTTTATAAAATAAATTTTTTACTTTAAAAAAGATTTTTTTTACTAAATTTAAATCCTTAAGAGTTCGGAAGTACCTTGCTTCTTTTGAATGTTGATTTTTGGCTCTATGACATGTCATAACAAGGCATTTCATTAAGCATCTTAAAGCAAGGGAAAAAAATAAATGTGAATTTGTTAAAATTTTTAATAAAACAGCTTAAAATTTTATCTTATATTTCAACTAATCTTTCAATGATCTTTATCATGTTTTCTATTTTATGAGCCTGAAAATCAGGGACATAGAGATGGGAATAAGTTGCCAGTTTTATCTACCTGAGAAGTCGTGTGACAAAAGATTTCAAATCGAGTGCTGAAATCCAGAGAATAATATCTTAAAGGTTTCAGCGCCTGAAGTCGTGGAACAAATCGGTTATAACCATCAAAACTATGAGTAAGATCTATTCAGCCACCGTAAAGGCGACAACCATTTATGCGGCTGAGTCATGAAATGCAGTCCTGCTGATTATCAAAAATTAAACTGTATCTACAAGCCAAGCTTGATGTAGATAGTCAGTCTTCGAAAAATTGGATTAATAGAATATTTTCAAAACTATAAGATTCGGATGGGAATGGGTACACGAATTTAAGAATTGGGATACATGGCGCATCAAAATCTCGTCCCTCCTCTTAAACAGATGAGGATAAATAATTTTTTATTTTTAATAGTGTTATTATTACATCTTATTATGAAAGAAAAAAAAGATAAATATAAATTTGTTAAAATTTTTAATAAAATAGTTTAAAATTCTATCTTATATTCAATCAAGGTTGAATTAAAATTTCAACTAATCTCTAAGTGGTCTGTATCATGTTTTTTCAGATAACTTTTGCATAAAAATTGAAAAATAAAAACCTTCTATGAAATGGTACATGGAAAAAAAGAGTTGATATACACCTCAATTCTTGGGTTCTGATCTATTAATAATAATAATAATAATATGATCGAAACCACTAAGGCTACGGTGGCTTGTCTTGTCCTCTTCTGTTATCTTTCCATTTGCTTCTATCCATCGCTAGAGCACTTAACTCCTCATATGTGAGTTTATTTGAACAGCCATTAACCTCTTTAGCTACATTTGTATGAGAGCTTCTTGGCACCTCTCCTTGTCTGACCATCTCAAGTTTATGGCTCGTATAGAGCAATATTCATGCTGGTTCTTCTTTACTTTCCATACATAGTATGTGACCAAGCCATCATGGCTGCGTTGAACGAATGATTTATAAGCGGGAGTCTATTAACTTGTTTGCACATGCTCTCCAGTGGGATGTGGTCTAGTCGCTTGATGTTGAGCATTCGTTGATTGCAAGTGGCTTTCTGTTGATTGCATCATAGAACCCAGATAGCGGAAGTCTTCTACTTTTTCAAGCTATGTTTACCAAGCTCGATTTCACCTTATTTTTCATTTAAATTGTACGCCATGAATTCGGTCTTCTCAACCTTGATTTCGAGACTTACTTTTCTAGCTTCTTTCGCTAGCTCACTTGTTATGTAAGCAGCAAAAAATTGACAGATAAAATTTTTATAATGGCAAAGATTGAATCTCTTGGCTTTGATAAACTAACTGAGTTAATTATCAGCCAGAGGAACCCAATCCAGCTCTAACAACCAATAAATCATCTGCCCACTCTAAACATAATGACTAAAACTATCACTATCGTTACCATTAACACTGCTGGTATTAAAAATAATTTGGAATACATCAATAGACTAATCAGCGAGAATATGATTGTATGCATTCAAGCCACATGAATAGAGAGGAGATACCAAAAATGCTTTTTGAGTTCACCAGATTTGATCGACAGAACTAAAACTAAAACTGCAGGAAAAAAATTCTTTATTTTATTCTTATATTTAATGTTTGTCCTCTTCTTTATATCTTTAGAATTTAAAACGACTCTTCTGTTTTTTTTGTACAAACTATTTATAAGCTTTTTATTACTTATTTTTAACGACACGCTTTATTTCACAGCGTATCGATAGTGGCCAACTGGTGGCCTCTGCTCAGTAAATAAACAAATATAATGGCAAAGAAATCTTTAGACTGGTCACTAACAACAATTCAACTTCTTAATTAGATAAAATAAAACCAAAATAGCAAAATTTGATAAAAATTTAAATGTTTTGAAAAAACTAAAATTTGACACTTAAAAAATAAAATAATTGTCCCTATTCTATCCTAGTGGATAATGAGGAGGCGCTCATCTCCTTTTCATGTAGCTTTTTGAGCAACGGCTTCGATCTGACACAGAGGCTACTACATCGAGTTGATCATCTACACCGCAATTATTACCCAGTCGAAACTGGTGCCTCTATTTTTATGATGAAAGAAGTGTAAGCATTCGCCCCGTATTGCAGAGATATTTTTTTTTGAAGATTTTTTCACCCTAAGCGGGTTTTGAACCCTCGATTTTCTGCTTGCATGACTAACACTCAAACCATTCGGTTACATAGGCTACTTACAATATACACTGAAAGAAAAATCCGACCCATGTTAATATATTATAAGCTAAATGTTGATGATATTGTACAAGTAACAAATTCTAAGCGGGAAAAAACCGAGTGTGATTTGCGTGGAAAATATTTTGTGGAAGAATGCTTGAAACCAAAAAATACAAAAACTCAATAAACATATTATCAAACTTGATGATCATTTAAACTTTTTAATGGTTAAAAAAATTCTTTTAAATACAAAATTTTCAAAATTGGTCACTAACAATTTTTTCCTGGTGACAAAATAATTTCTACTTGATTTTCTGAGAAATTTATTTTTATTTTAGCGATCATCATTACCATGTATCAGAGCTTTATGACCAAGTTACATAATAGTTCAGATTCAATTCTCGAAATAACTATAAATCTATTTGGTCTGAAAACAATCCACGAATTGGTTCATATCTAATATCTTATAAGACTTTGTTAGAATAATATTTTTTGACAAATATTATAAGATTCTTATTTCTTTCTAAAAATTAGGAACATTTTTTTGGGAATATTATTTCAGCACAATCACTTTCTTATTAGCACAATGAAAAAAACACTCAACACAATGCGATTTCTTGTAATCACAAAAAATTGTGCTTGAAAATAATTCTTAAAAGAAATTTTTTTTCAACACAAAAATATTTATAAAAAAATGAGTTTTAAATTTAAATTTTTATTTAATGATAATAAAATATATTTCGAAGCTTAAAAAAAGATATTAAAAAAACTAGTCCCTAGAAAACCATTTTTCCGCATTTTTTGCTCTACCTCTTTTAGGTTTATTGACAAATTGGTCCTTTTTTTTAAAAAGTTCTTTTAATGCCAATATATGTGCACAATATCCTAATTTAGTGAAAAACTTGCAAGAACATTTCTTACTGTTGAGGTTAACTTTATAAAAGCTTTTGAATAAATAAGTTCTTCAATAAATTTTTTAAATTTTCCCAACAAGCCATTTTTTTATCTATTTTAATGTAACACTTTGAAGGCCTAGGCACCACGGCAAATTAGTATTAATCGAATAAGACATTTCTAACATTGATGCAGATTCATTTTTTGATGGACTTGAGTTTTTAGGACTCGAGTTAGTGCTTGAGGATTTGAAACTGGAACTAGGGTTTAAGGATTTGTGACTGGAATTAGTGCATGAGTTGGCGAAACTGAGATTTGGATTAGATATTTTTGGAGTGGAATTTTTACTAGATATTCTTGGACTGGGATTTGGACTAACGTCTTTTTTTTGCGATTTTTTGCTGTTGATGGCAAAGGGTCAGCATCCTCTAATGAGATGTCAGCAACCTTTGCGATCTTTTTATTACGCCTTTTTTTTGGTTTATCTTGGGTTAAGTAAACAATTTGTTTATTATTTCTTAAATTCATTTCTAAATAAAAACATATTATTTCAATTAGAAAAAAAATTGAAATTAATTTTTGTTAAATTTCGCTCCATTAAGAGAATATATTCATTCAACTTTTTTAAAAATTTTTGAAGCTACTTAAAAAGCATTTTTGTGTTTAGTGTTTTTTTTTTTTTTAAATAATTTTCTGTGTTGAATGCATTTCTTTATTTTTAATTTTTGTGCCATAAGTTATTTTTCAAATTTTAACTTTTGTGTTGAGAAGAAATCATTTTGTGCTGAGCGTTTTGAAATTGTGTTGAATGGTTATTTTTTTGTGTTGAAAAGGTAGACCCCATTTTTTTGAAGATAAGGAAAAATCTTTTTAAAAAATTCATTAAGAACATGTCAGTTGTTAGATGTTTAAAAGTAATTTACTTAAGAAATTCATAAGATCTTTTTTTAAAGAATTTATGAATGAATTCATAACTTAAAATCTAATAAATATCTAAATATTTGAGATTTTATCAAAAATTAAATCAAGAATTAAAAAAAAAACTTTTTATTTTTTTAAAATACAGTACCGATTTGACAAGTGGATTTCTGGTAATTTTACGTAAATTTACGTAATATTACGTAAAATTACTTTGTAACAAAAAGTAAATTTACGTATTTTTACGTAATTTTACGTATATTTACGTAAATTTACGTAAAAATTGGTAAAAATGAAAATGCCAAAAAAAAGCCCGATTTTTTGAATTTTTTATTATTTTCTAATAAAATTTGAAAAAATTAGTTTCTATTTATTAAATAAAATTTTACCAAAAGTTACTTTTTTTTACCATATTTTACCATTTTTACAAAAATTTACGTAAAAATTAGTAAAAAAAAGTAACTTTTGGTAAAATTTTATTTAATAAATAGAAACTAATTTTTTCAAATTTTATTAGAAAATAATAAAAAATTCAAAAGATCGGGCTTTTTTGGCATTTTCATTTTTACCAATTTTTACGTAAATTTACGTAAATATACGTAAAATTACGTAAAAATACGTAAATTTACTTTTTGTTACAAAGTAATTTTACGTAATATTACGTAAATTTACGTAAAATTACGTAAAATTACCAGAAATCCACTTGTCAAATCGGTACTGTATTAACTTGTTATATATTGTGAATTTTGTCTTTGAGTGTCATTTAATGACTTTCTAAATAATCCAAGTGAACTTTCAAACTAAAACATAAAATGCGAAACAATGAACCATGCTTTATCGTTTCATCATAAAAATGCTTTGTTATGCAATAAAATGTATAAGTTTCATTTGAATCCCCATAACATTATAAATATGTGTCTCCATAATGGATCCAATTCAAAGTTTTTATTGAAAAGCCTTTTTTATTGCTAAATTTTTTTTTAATATTTAATTAATTTATTTTTCTTATTTAATCTCAAAAACTTAAAAGTTCTTGTATTTTTGTAATTTTCTTTGTATAGCGCAATGTGATTCCATAGGCTACCTTCTAGTAGGTTGCCTCCGCAAGCTTGCTTGTTGTAGCTTTATTTGTTATTATTACTATTATTATTATTATTTAATCTTAATATTTGAAATAAGAATTTTTTTCGTTAATCTACTAAGAATTGTTTAAGAAATTTTAAGCCTCTTAAGATCAGCTAATCAAAATGAGTAAGATCTTCTAATGAGCTTATATGGTCTTATTTATTGAACTTATATAAGATCTCGGTAAGATTCAGCATATGGAAGCCTATTTATGTGAGTTTCTTGTCGATAAAAAATAAGATTTTGTAAGAAATTTTTTTATTCATCATACATTATCAAAAAAAAAGATCAATAGAGTTTATTTTATCATTTTGGTAAAACCAAGATACAATGTCCTATTGCTGATTTGCTTTGTGGATTGAATAAGTAACCTCTAATACATATTAATATAATTCTCAGTCAATTATTGTTTCTCCAAATTAGTGTTCCAAATCATATTTTGAAGTCGGACTAGAAATTAATAATTCACTAAATTAAAATTTAGATTTTAATATTTTGATATTAATTCTTAAAATTTAAGTGTTTTTCAATTACAAAAATAAATAGGAATAGATTATTGATAAAAAGATATGACTTGGGTCACTCTAACAAGTCATATTTTAATTTTAAATTTGAAAACTTTGTTTTTTTTCCTTGTCAGAATCTAACAAATTGCGCATTTTCTATCTATTATTATGGGTGAATATTTCAGATAAAATGCACTGTTTTCATTCTGGTTCGCAGAAAAATCTTCTTGAATTAAAGAAATTATCAATTAACGTGACTTGAGAGCTAAACATATCCAAGAACAGATTTCTCGACCCAAAAATTTTTTCGAATCAAGAATAATTAGAATAAGCATTAATAAACTATGTTTCTTTTTAAAAGACTTTTAAAAATTAGTTTTAAAAAAAATATTTCAACATTAATTTATTAATAATATCTGTTTAGTAATTATAATCTAAAGTGCATTTTTAGCTTGTCTATAAGTCGCGAGAGTAGTTAAACTAGTTTAAACATGTGCTCAAATCATGATTTATGTAATAAACTTTTATTTTTAAAGTATTTTTTAATTTTTTTTTTGAAAATAAAATTGCTTGAAAGTGTTTTTTAGTTAGTGATAACGCAAATTTTTTTTTAATTTATTTTATCTTTTCAAATTTTATAAAACTATTTCTAAGGTTGTAAATAAAATAAAGTTTGTTCAAGTAAAAGTTTAGACAAATAGTAAACGAGTCTAAATTATTTATAATTTTAAATAAATTTTCAAAAACATTTTAATCTATTAGTTAAAAAATTTAATTAATAGAAAAAGTTCTTCAATATATTTTGAAAAATTCACACTTGACAAATGTTTTGATTCATTTAGTGGCATTTGATTAAGCGTCATTTCATGATATTAAATTATTAAAAAAAAATTTTAAAGTCTAATAAAAGAACTGTTGCCAATTTTTTTTTATATTTTAGTTCTTTTGAATTTTTAAGAAAATTGTCTCTTGAAATTTGAATTTATCCGCTCATTATTTCACTAAGGAAGTCTGGTTATTTTTGAAGTATGAAATAATAATTTATTATTAAATTAATTCCGAAGAATTTAAAAATAAAAAGAAAGCAAACATTTAAATTTTGCATGCAAAAAATTTCAACAAAATTATAAGACTTTTTTATTTAACTTGAATAAATAAAAAACAAAATTTTATCTCCATTTTACGATTATCATCAAAATTTTTTAAATATTTTCTATTAGTTCTGTATAATTTAAACTTAGTTATAAAAATAATTTATTTCAAAATAATAATTAAATATAAATCAATTAAAAATTTCTAATTCACAAGATTTTACTTTTTAATTACAAAAAAATGAAAAAAAATTATAATCTTTTTTTTAAAAAGTTATCATGATTTTATCAAAAAAATTTAATATATCAAGCTTATAACCATGCGCAGTAAAAAATTCAAAAATTAACAGATGACTTAGCTTTTAATCAAAAATAAAAATTAGACAGATAAGAAAACTTCGAATTTGTTAGTTTTTATTCAAATAAAAAGTGCTGAATCATAAAAAACACCTAAATTAAACTTTGAAAAATGACTATGTTGACCTAATAAAATTAATTGGGCACTTAGAAATCATCCCCAGGGTTCTTTTATTCATTTTTTTCTTTAAAAACACTTAAATCGTTTGAAACAAGAAGACTCGTTAAAGAATACAAATATTTATTCGGTTGAAAAAACTTGTATTTTTAAAGTTGGCTTTCTAAAATGTGATAAATCAAACACGACATAGAAAAGTTATAGTTTTAATATCCAATTGGCGTATGGATAATTTCTAGTTTACAAAACCTTTTAAAATTGAAAAAAATCCTAAGTTTATTTTTTATTTTAATTCACCTTGATATCATCCTATTTTTTGCAGCACTAAAAATAATCTTTAACAAAGCTATAATTACGCTTTAAAAGAAAGATCTAAAAGTTGTTTAGCGAATAGATACTTTTTGGTTTATCTCTGAGAAAAAAGTATAAATTTGAGAAATATTTCATTTTATTCACAATTTTTTAATGTGAATCTGAATTTTCCAAATTTGAAGAAAGGTAAATAAAAAAATGTCACATCATGATCATGATGCAATGAGTTCGACAATGAACCCACATGCCGGTCACACAACATCAATGGACCATTCTGGACATGATCATTCTGGTCACCAAATGATGGTTACTTTAAGAATATTTTAAATTGATTATTTAACAATTTTTCTTGATCAGATGATAATGCATTCTGGCCTCAAAGAAATTATTGTGTTTCCCGGTTGGAAAACAAATAATTTGACAGGTTTTTTTAAAAAAAAATTTAAAAAAAGATTGTAATTATTTAAATTATTTTTTTAGAACTTTTGGTATCATGCATTGCTTTAATGATTATTGCTATATTATATGAAGCCTTAAAATTGTTTCGAGACAGAATAACTGCAAGTAAGCTTGTCAAGCGGCGTAAAATTGAGATAGAGTCCTCTACCAGCAAGACCCACTGCTCGACTAAACAACAATCATATAAAGAGTAAAATTGGTTTTATTATTAAAAAAACTGTGTATTTGTAAATTTTATTTATTAAAGGAAATTATTGAGCACTGAGCACTTAATCCAAACAATTCTTCATGTTATTCAATTTACTATAAGCTATTTTATAATGTTAGCTTTCATGACTTATAATTATTGGCTTTGCTTGAGTATTTTGATTGGTATCGGAATTGGTTTTTTCTTTTTTGGTGTAAGACGTACTAAAATAGATCTTAACGAAGATTGTCATTAAAAATTTTAGAAAACGTTTTTGCATTTTATTTTTTAACTTGATTAAAATTGTTTAATAAAACCAAAAAAATAGTTTGTTTAACTTTCAAAATTCAGAAATGTAATTATTTATCACTGAAGTCTCGCTTAATCTTTCAATTTATTATTTTTAAATTTTATTCTTAAATATTTTGTTATTCCTTTGTTTGAATTTAATTCTTCCAATTCATTTTATCTAAAGAGTTAAAACTTTTTTTTTTAAAATATGGTTCTATTTTAAAATTTTTAATTTTAAAAGTTATAAATTAATTTACTATCTAAATTGATAATAAAAAACAACTTTTTTCTAATATTATTTAGACTTTCTTTTTATTAATAATAAAATAAAATAGAATTCCTGGTTTCAAGTACTTTATAAAAAAAACTTAATTAAAATAACATCTTATTTAAAAAAAAAATTTAATTTTAAGAAAATATTTTTTTATCAAAAAATATTATCACTGATAAGGTGTTATTTTTTTGATGTCAGAATTTCATTAAAATAAGATTAGAAATTTAAAATAAAAGAAATGTTTCAATGCAAAATTAAGGGTCTTGCTAAAACACTGACCACCAAATTTTGAAAATTTCCTTTTCTAAAAAAGTAAATACAAATTTTTTGAGCTTTCCAAAATTTTTTCCAGATATTGCCAAGGAAGCTTAGTTTTTGAAATATTTTAATTCAATTAAAAGACCTCAGTTATTTCGAGAATTGTTTTTTAAAATGGCTTAAATTTTTTGGGGGTGACAAATTTAATTTTTTTAAGATGACAAAAATAACTAAAAGTGGTGACTAATTTAATCTATTTTAGCTGACAATAAAGAATTTTTGTCACTCAAATAATTATTTTTTCAGTCAATTAATTTATTTGTCATCATAATAAATAAATAAATAAATATGTAGTTTTTTTGTCAGTAGATTTAGTCTTTTTTGTCAGTAAAATTTAATTTTTTGCCAGTCCATTAATTGATGGCCTTTTAAAATTCGAATACGACTTACTATTCGAAATAAGACTAAGACCAAATACCCTTTGATTCTGAATTTTCTAAACTTTTTGAATGAGATAGCAGTTTTTTAATTTATATATTATTTTAGCGAAAAACCAAAAATTTTATTTTGTATTTACTCCCCAATTTCAACTAACCCCCATTATTCTTGTCTATTTTTGTCCTGAAACTTAAAATTTTCAGATAATTCCAAAATTTTTATTTTAATTGAAAAAAAGCTAATTTCAATTTTAATAGTTGATAACTTTTATTAAATTTAAAAAAAAGGGACGATATTTTAGTAAATTTAGATGACGCTTTCTTTTGCCTTTTTTTTATTTACATAAATTATTCTTACGGATCTGAACTAAACTTCCAGTACAAAAACTAGACACAATTTTGGAAAGCTCGTGAAATTCTTTAAAAGAATTGTGAAGGTCAGTTTGGGATCATGTTTTTGAAAATAAAAAAAAATTAAAATCTTGGAGGAATAAATTTAATTCTTAAAAAGGACATAAAATTACAAACAAAATGACATTTAAAAATTTTAAAAAATTATTAGCTTTTTAAAAAAGGAAATTTTAAAAATTAAGTGGTCAATGTTTTAGTAAGATCTAAAATTAAGACCAAAAAAAATTTGAATAATAATCAATGTAAAAATTTTGTGCATTAGGTTGATATAATTTTAAAAATCTTTAACAAAAAATAACTATTTGAAAAACAAATTGCCAAATTTAAAATTTGTTTATTATAAAATATTTTTTAGTAAAAGTAAAAGGATTAAATTATGCCGTTGTGAAACACAAGTTTGAAAATGTTTAATTCAAGCAACCAGATTGTTTCCAATTATGGATTTTTGTTACAACAAAATTATTAATTTCCCTTAACAACCAATTTTAATAATTAAAAGTATAACTTGCAATAAAAACGAGCGAAATAAATACTAAGGCTCAAAAATAGAAAAAATCTAGAATGTCGTACCTTGATAGCAAAGCAAACTATCATCCAGTAAGCCAATTAGCCGGTAACTTACCTAATGGTTCTTATCTTCTACCAGGAACTGAATATTACAGGTTTTTTGAAAAATAAGTTTTTTTTTAAAAATAATAAATTTTTTTGCTTTAGTGTCGAAGGAAAAGCGCCTAAATTGCAATTTGAGCATTCATCAAAAATAAATGATGCTAAATATAGATATTCCCAAAGCTATCGAATTGATCCGATTTATTCTTTGTTATCACTAAAAAATGGTTATTCAAAAATTATTGAAAGTGAAATAAATTTTAATTTAAATATTTTTAGAAACTACCTTGACTAAATACGCTCATCATAATCCGCCTGTTGAACAGTGTAGAGATCGATACTTATTTGTTCCAAAATTTTATCCAAGAGATGATCCCAACTATGTAGAGAATGCAGGACTAAATGAATTAAAAGCAGTATTTCACAATAAATTATTTCCTAAAGCTTTTTTTCAAATAATTGATTGTTTAACATTTAAAATAGCTGGCTCAAGATCCCAGGGAGTATAGATTAAATGAAATTCCAAAATTGCCAGACATGGATACCCATGTATTGCCAAAAGAAAATTTGGATGAAGAAGCATTTAGACTATACGGTGCAACGAAGCCTTAGTAAAATTTAAAATTTTTATCCTTCTTTAATTAACTTAAATTTAAGTGATATGACTGTTTTGAGGGAGACAAAAAAATTTAATCCAGTTGAATCAAATAGTCTACAAGGTTCAAATCAAAATTTTATTAGTACAACAACTCTTGCATCAAAGCCATAAATTTTAATCAATTAATTAAAGACAAGAATAAAATTTTTAGTGGTATTTGCGTTTTTTTTCTTTAAATTCAATCATTTAATCTTAATTAAATTTAATCATTTTTTGATAATTTTTAAGTATTTGCAAAGTATGAACTAAAAACATTTGGATGAAAGGAAGGACTAAGATCCATTCCAAACTGCAAGGAACCCGAAATATATTTTTAATAAATGATAAAAAGTATATGCAAAAATCACTATTATTTAGCGTTTTTTTTATGCATAAAAATGTGAAATTTTGTGAAATTTAAAAATAATTTCAAAAATTCAATAACTTAATTATAATATTTAATAATCTTTGTTAAAATCTATCTACAGTATTGCATAAAATTTTTAGACGCACACGCATAATTTTCAAAACAAAGAAATGATGTGCCAATAATCTATAGAATAATAGGTTACTGAATAACAAAGTTAATAAAAAGATTAATAATAAAAATTTTCTCTATTTGCTGGAACCTCATCATGTTGAAAAAACCAAGGATCATCTCAATGAAAAAAATGTCAACAGATACCAAAATTTAATTTTCCAATGTTTCCTTTTAGGCTCATTGATTGATTCGCACCTCATATTTACCATAACATCATTCCAAATCATATCAAGTTAAGATTTGATTTCTACCTTGTAGAGTTAGTATTAAAAATCTTTGGTCGTATTATTCATGTTAAATATTTTAACTAAAAATCTTGATATCTTATTGAACATCTTAAAGAACGACTCATTAATAAAAATTTTAATCAACAACGTTCAGTTGTCCAATTCAATCTTTCTTTACACCATGTATGAACAAAGACAAGGTTTATTGAACATCCTTAGTATTGGAATAAAAAATTTTAGAAATTTTAATACTAACGTAATCTATTAAAAAAAAAGAAAATTTCAAAAAGATTTAGATTAATAAAAAACAGGCTGGTCAGTTATTTTTTAACTAAAGAAAAACCAGTAAATAATCCAAGCATTAGAAAAATTTTTGATTTTTTGCAAACTATCCCCCAACATTCAACAAATAAACAAAATATTTCCAATTTTCAAAATTGTAATTTTTTTGAATTTTTATCAAAATCCAAATTCTCCCAATTTAAAAAATAAATTGTAAAAGTCTAAAATAATAAAAAATTTTAAAATATATAATTTTACAAACAGAATTAAACAGAATCTTTTGTTAACTATCTCCATGTGTTAAAAAATTTATAAAAAGTCATGAAAAAAAATTAATAAAATTTAATCTTTTATTAAGTAATCAGGTTTTAATTTATCCGAACCCTAAAAGGTGTCAACTGGTAACAAAATAACATTGGTTCACTTGGTAAGATCTAAAATTTAGATGAATTAAAAAAAAATTCTATTCGATCTTTATCAATTAAAATTATAAATGAACTCATTAGACAAAATTTAAAGTACCAAACTCTACCTGAAAAAGATTTCTAGAATTTTTATAATTGTAAAAAAGTTAAGTTTTGGTAAATAAAGTTTAATTTTTTTTTAAATCAGACAATATTAAAGGTTTATTTTTTCTATTATTTAATTCTGTTTCTATGGTAATTCTAAAGCCTCTTAAAACAGGTAAATTTTGTGAATTTTTTTTAGGATTTCAATTTTACAAAAATGTCCTATGAAAAGCCAGAAGGACTCAAATCTAAACTTGACTTGATTTGGAATGAGCTTCAGACTCAATTACCATCCATTAACCTAAACAACGAAAATGAAGACGATTTGGATTATAATGACCATGTTTCTATGGAACAATTTCAAAATTTTGATAATGATGAAATAATCAAAAATAAAGATGATAAATTTATGGATGAACAATTTCTTCAGTTTGATAAATCATCAGTTAGTGATGTTTTTCTAAAAGAAGTTGAAGACGCAAACACTCAAATCCAGAGTTTTAACAAGCTGAAAACTTCAAATTTAAAATTAATATCTAATTCAAAAGAATCAAGTGAAAAAGCAACTAAAATTGCACAAGGTATCTTCGAGAATACAAACCCCAAGCTCAACATGGACATTTTCAATTCAATTAACATAGGTTAATAAATTTTTTATTTATTTAAAAAAAAAAATTTAACTTTGACAAAAATACTATTTTAGATGATCTCTTGAATTCTGTTGATAAGGACAGCGTGAAAAAATCCGTCCAAAAAAATTCGTCAAGCCAAACAACCCTTCCAATTGTTGATGAACAAAATATTATTAAAAAACTAGCTGAATTATCTACAAAATATTCTGAAGATAATTCTTTGAGCAATTTAAATCTTAAAACCGGTGCAGCGCCTCTGAATGAATTGTCAACTCAAACAAATAAAAATGAAATTTCATTTTTAGATTGCAGCAAAATCGATGACATAATTACAAGTGACTTAAAAAATTATCTCAAGTCGCATAAAATTCAAGATGGAAACTTGGTAGAGACAAGACGAATAGACCTGAGAGCAAGTCAGAATATGGCACCAAATACAAGAGTAAGAGTTTATTCGAAGCCAAAAGCTGAACAGTTATTTGCCGAGATTCTAAATGACAATAGTGTCTATCCAAATTTCAAAAATGGAGATAAATTTAAATTTATAAATGATAATGTTACTAGTAATAGTGAATCAGATGATGAGGAAGATCGAACTGATTGCAATACTTTATGGTTTGAAAGATATCGTCAGCAAAGAATTCTAAATTCGGCAAAAAAAAGCTGAGTAATGTTTTGTTTTAAATTCCAAAAAAATATTTGTAGATAAACTTTAAAAATTAATTACGATTTTTTCAAATAAAAATAATTTAATAAAATTTTTGAAGATAGTGTTCTAAAATGAAGGTTGCGTTGCAATTTAAATTTTTTTTTTGGAATAAAAATAAATTAAATTTGTTTGTGTTTTCAAAGAACATTTCTATCTCGATTGAACACTAAAACTTTTAGCAAATTATTTCTGATAAACGAGAATTTTTTTTTTTAAAAACAAAAAATTAATTAAATCATTGACTTGTTAATTTTTTAAAAATCTAATTTCTGATTTTATCACAAAATTTATTTATTTATTTTATAAGCAAAATGTTAAAAATTCAAATAGAGTCAAGCAAAAAACTCTTTTAGATATTTGGGTAAAGAGGCAGTAAAGCCTTTGTACACAGCCCTAGTGAGGCCAAATTTGGAATACGCGGTAAATACGTGATGTCCACATTCTAAGACCGATATAAAAGTTTTAGAGAAAGTACAAAGAAGAGCAACCAAGTTGGTCAAGGCGATCAAGACCAAACCGTACGAGCTACGTCTTCACGAACTCAATTTAATTAGCCTAGAAGACAGAGTCTAAGAGGTGATCTGATACAAATGTACAAAATAGTTAATGGTCTTGAAGAAATTAATTTGATAAATGGGATTAACTTAATTTTAATATTAATTTTTTAAAACATGTTTATATACAGTATCTAGATTAAAATAAGAAATTTATTTATAGTTATTTTGTTGTCTTCAAAATAGCTAAGCTATAAAAAATTAGGCTAAATGGATTTGAGTATCAGATGGCTAACCTTGAGTTTTTAAATTTTCGTTGTTATTTTAATCTTCTGTGTCATCCTTGATTGTTCGAACTCAAGAAAAATAAGTAAATCAAATTAATAAGGAAAGATAATTTTTAGATAAAATATATTTTTGCAGTCTGAGGCGCACTTTTTGCTTTAATAATTCATAAAAATTCTAATAAAATATTACAATGCTCATTTTGTAAATTTTTAGGTAATTTTTCATACAATTCGAATTAATGGAATATTTCCTTAAATAAAATAATCATTAGCTAAATTTAACATATTTTACTTATTATTAGCATTTTTTTGATTACCAATTGAATGATATAGCTTTAAGATGACCAACCATTTATACCCAAAGAATTACTGTTGATCTTAGTAGAAAAAAGACTTTACTTGTCGTCAAATATTTTCTTGAATAAAATTATTAATTATTTTTAAGAGCAAGCGTATTTAATTTTTAAAATATCAAAATCAAAAATTTTAATGGAAAACTTTTATTAAATTATTTTTTAATTGCTGAATATCTACCTCAATGTAACGTTAAATTATGGTTTCGAAAAAAAAAATTATATTTTATTCACGATTTATTCTGGTATTTTTGAACAGATAAATTTAACAAATTGCTGGAATTAATTAGAAAAATTAATAACTAACTTAAGAAAAAAATGATGTGAAAAAACATTAGATCATTCGCTTATGAAATCGTAGATTTCTTTCAAGATATCCTGGTCATGTTCGAATTCACTGATCAACAGCTCTTTTGATTTTTTCAAATTCAAGAAATCCAATCGACGCTAAAAATAAAAATTGATGAAAAAATTTCGTTTGAAAAATCATTATACTGGCTTGTCATCTAAATCAGAAATAGAGTCAAAGAATCTTTTCAAATTGTTACTGATCAGGCCAACTTCGATGTCGGACGCTTTGAGAAAAACTGCAATTCTGGTCAAATTTATCACTTTTAAAGCTTATTTTTCTAGTTTTGAAAAAAAAAATTCAAAATTTACAATTAGCTTTAAATTTTTTGTCAAATGAATTTAAGTTCTTCAATTTGTCATAAAAAATATTGGCAACACAATCACCAATTTTAATGAAAAGCATGAAAACTGGACTTTGAAAAACACAAGCACAATATAAAATATCTTCACTTGAAATAACCATTGTTATTTGATTTGTTGATTCTAGTTTTAAAATGAAAAAATGTTCCATTTATTATCAAAAAATTACCACTAGTGGTGATCTCCAGACCCCTCTTTTTGGAAAACATTAAAGTGCTCTCTCCAAATGAATTGAATCCACTAAAGCGAAAAAATTTTGCTTCTAGTTTAAAGTTGAATGTTTTCTGCCGAAGGTATTTCTCTTCTGAATCAAGATCAGACATTCGTATGTTCCATAATCGGAATGAAAATTTGTTTCCCTGATCAACAGACATGTTTGATTCACAATTATCTCTCTTTATTTTTTTTTTCACTTCTCTTATTTTTTCTGTTTGCATCAGATCTATTTTTAAGATAGTGCTATTATTGTTTGAATCTATAACGACCTTTTCCATGCTTGATAATATTTTAAGTTAGAAGATTTCAACTTTATTGAAATTTAAAAGAATTTAACTCATTATGATTGAAGCGATGCTTGCAAGAAATAACTGCATGCAAATTTTGTTTATAAAATAAACCCTTCTAAATTTAATCTCATCTAAAATCTGAAGAACAAGAGTCAAATCGTTTTTTCAAATCTCAATTTAATTATTTAGGTATAGATTTAAAAAAACAAATAGAAAGATTAAAAGAAAAAAATCCAAAAAAATCACACTTAAATACAAAAAACAAATAAATATGTAAAAATTTGAAAATAAGGTAAATTAAGCATTATCTTAAAATTTCTGAGTATTACAAATAATTATTATTAGATATCATTGACCAAAAGTAATCAATAATTGTAATAAAATTTCATTATATGATGACTCGACAAATAATTTATTTTTCCTTTTTACTTAGACCAGGCATTTTAAGAATTAAAAAAATCAAACAAACTAATTCTTTATGTTTAACTAAAAGTTAAATGCCAAATTTTTAATCAAAAAAATTTAACAAAACAATTCAATTAAATTTATCAAATTTTTTTATTGAAAAATCTTCCCATTGCAATTCAAGCCAAACTTGAACTCAGCTTTTCAAAAAGACCATCTCATGGTTGCACTCTAGACAGCCAAAAAGTACTTTAGAAATACATAAATGTGTCCAAAAGAAACGACTCGGACTGCTTTAAGTGAATAAAATACTTTTCTGGAATTTTGTTTATTTTGTTATTTTGTCAAGTAATTTTACAGATTGACAGTAATAGATTTTATTAATATAATTTGTGTGCATTACTACTACTACTACTACTACTACTACTTGAATAATTTTTTTACCAAAAGGAATAATTTAGATCCGTAAAATGCTTAATTTTAAGCAATTTTGCTTAATTGGAAAATATATTTCTGCAAAAACTCTGCAAAGTAATTGCACAATTGATTACTTTTTAATAATCAAAGAGTTTTTTGAAGACTTTCTTTACTGCATTTAGTAAATTTGCTCAAAATTAAGTATACAGTACATTTCAGAATTAAGTAAACAGTCTGCTTAAACGCGCTAAAGCAATGTTTATAAACCGCTTAAAAAAACTGTTAACTTATTTATGATTTTTTTAATCATCTTTTATTTTGAGAAAAATAAGATATAATTTTTTCATAAAATTATTATTGTTTTCTCTTCTTTTTAATAAAAAAAAATTGCAATCCTATTTTAACTTTTTAAATTTGAAAAATTATAATAAAAATAAGAGCACCTATAATTAATCTTAGAAATTCCGGTTTTAACTTTATAAAAATTGTCATTTGTTTATAAAGGGTTTAAGCCGGTTTAAACAATTATTGGGGAATCGAAAAAAACTTCACAACCACAATTATTGATGATAATAAAAATATTAAAAAATAAGCTGATTTACTTTTTTTTCATAGATTCAAGATAAGCAAAAAATTTTTGTTTTTTTTTAATCTTCTTCTTTTTTTTTCGATCAATCCAAATTTGAATTCATTTTAATGCTTTTTAAAATAAAATATATTTTTTTTGTAATTGCTGCTTTGATTTTCTTAACGGCAAAGACATTTTTCTATTCTATTTTAATATTTTAAAATTATAAGGTGTGCGGCTTAAAAAGATCTAAACAAGAGAAAAGAATTATTATTAAAAAAATTTTTAAACGCTTTTATTTATTAATGATTTATGATTTATTTATAATTGAAAAATCTTGAATGCTTTTTAAAGGTAATGAATAAATTTTATATTTTATTTTTATTTTATACAGTTTTTTAAATTTCTTTTAAAAGAAAATAATTTTATGAATTAATCAAATCTAAGGCTAAATTTTCAAAATTAAATTAAATCTAAATTAACTAAAATAAATCTTTTAATCCAAATATTTTGAAAAATTTGGTTAATTGCTTTTAAAGTAAGCTCTGATTTTTATCTGTTAAAAATTTTTTTTTAAACGCTTGATAAAATAAAAAGCTATCCTCCATTAAAGAGAGGAAAAAAAGTTTTACTTTTTGGGTTATAATTGTTTGTTTTAACCAAAATTTCTTTTTTTAGAATTACACTCGGGTGCATTTTAGTCGAAAATTTAGGAGTATGAATTTTAACGATAACAAATAATTAAATTTACAATCAAAAGATTTTTGTTTCATATCAATAAAAAATCATACTGACATTAATATAAAATTTTTTTGATAAGAATCAGTTTTACAACACCAAAAATTTTGTTCGAAAAATTAAATTTTTTTCTAATTTAAAAAAGTGTTGAATTTTAAAGTCTTAATTTTTATCACAAGTCAGAGCCACTATTGAACTTTAAAAATTAAGATTCTTAACTCAGATCAGAATATTAATATAAAATAGAAGTATATCTTTTTTCTTTTAAAATGGTCTCTCATTAAAATAATTCAAAAATCTAAATTACTAATAAATATATTATAAATTATTTATTTTTAAATCTAAGGACTTAAATCAACGAAATTTTTGGAGGATTTCTAAATAAAATCATTTTCTCGAAGTATACATATCTTCATCCTCTTCTCTAGACTGTCCTCGATCGCCGACAACAGTCTTACTAGGTACGCTTGATTCAATTGTTTGATTATCTAGCTTAACTACTTTATCTTTCTGGTCAATTTTCTTTTCGGGCATCTTTTCGGTTGCTTCAGTTTTTTTCAGCGCTTGCTTTTCTTCTGGCCAAATATAAGTTCGATATAAATCCATGGCTTCTTTTGAGCTCGCTTCATATGCCTTATTGTAAAAAGACTTTGTCTCTTTAGGGTAACATAAAACAGCTGAACCAGTTGCAAGCAAACTAGAGTAGAAAATCTTTCTAAAAATTGATTTTCTATATCCTAATAATAAACCACTGAAGCCACTAAGCGAAATAAAAGCAAATTTTGGTATTATATTTGTCTCTGATCGAACATAGTCAACTTTATTTTTTAGAGAGTCTCGAGATTGTTCGTAATATTGAATGCTAGAATTTGTTTGCTCTTGAAATTGGCCCATTAGGCTACAAACTGACTGACGAAAATTTGAAACAAATTTTTCTAGCTCAGATTTTTCAGTTTTTTCAACTACGATCCAAACTGGTTTTGATGATTCGTTAGACGACTCACCATAAATTGGCAAATCTTTAATAGTTCTGGTCGACATCTCTGTTCTTCGATAAAAATCCGAAAATTATTCTTTTTTTTTATTTTTCTTGAATATCTAAAGCGTCTTGTTATTAGATTTTTGAAATAATTGAAATAAATCTATTTTGGCTGCAATTTTGTCTTTTATTTCAATTTGCAAAAAAAACTTGAATAATGGTTTAATTAAAAAATACAAATACTTCTTTACTTGATACTTAATACTTTGTTTCACTTAGTAAAATGTGGTCCCAGACTTTTGATAAAAAGTAGCGTTAAATTTTTTTTAAGGAATTTAGCTAAGGATTGAAAGGCATAGAGGTAAAGATAAAGGTAATTTAATGCTGATTCTGGATGCAGTAGAATTAGAGTGGGAACTAAAAAAAAGGAACTAGGGGGTTAAGAGTGTCAAGAGTTCAATGGACCACAAAAGAAAGACAGATTAAATTGAGTTAATGATAGCTATTGAAGTTTTTATTTATTAAAAAAAGAGGATAATATATTTTTAAATGATTTTTTATAAAAATTTTAAAATTTTTTTATCAATTATTTTAAAAATTTCAGAAATAATTTTTTTCGATCCAGTTCATTATCAAAATAATCATTATTTTTTAGTATTTCTTTAATTTTATGTATAAAAAGTTAAAAAAGATATTCAAAATTTTTATTAATCTTTTAATTTTAGCTTAAATTTTACTTGAGCGTATTTTTGTTTTATATCAAAACGATCTTACTTTGACTTAAATTGGAAAATAAAGCTAATAAAAAAATTTTTTTAATTTTAAATTTTGTTTCGAATTTTACACTTCTCAAATGGGTCCTTCTAAAATACTGACCCCAAATTTTTTAAAATTTTCTGACCCCCATTTATTTAGCAAAGCAAAAATATTTTTAAAAGTTTTAATTTATCATTTAGTTTGAATTTTTCTCTATTTTTTGAAAATTAAACTAGTTTGTCTCCAATTTTTTTTTTTTTTGTGAAAATCGAATATTTTTATACTTTTAAAAACCTGACCCCCTACTGACCCCCAATTTTTTACGACTGACCCCCAACTGACCCCCATTTTTCTTGAAGAGAATTTAACAAGCTTTCTAAAAATGTGACTAGTTTTTCTCCAGGATGTATAGTTTTTGAGATATTTTGATTATAATAAAAGACCTTAGTTATTCTGAAATCGGATATTAAAATTTTTAATACGATATACCATTAGATCAAGAATTTTCTAAGCTTTTTGATTTTTATGCTTATTTTTCTTAAATTCAATTTTGTTTTTAGCGAAAAAACTATAATCTCCTTTTAAAGAAACCTGACCCCCAATTTTTTACGACTGACCCCCAACTGACCCCCATTTTTCTTGTAGAGAATTTAACGAGCTTTCTGAAAAAGTTAGTATAGTTTTCGAGAATTTCAAAAGATTTCATAATAATTGAGAAAAATTCAATTTATAATTGTAATATTTGATATTTTTTGTTTTATTAATTTAGTTTTTATAATTGTTTAATAAAAGTTACAATTAATTTTAATAACAATTAATTTAATAAAAAATAAAGTCTTTGTCTTAAATTTTTAACCATGTAAAAATAAAAATATAAACTTAAATGAGGCGAAATTTTTTATTTTTTCTATTGCAATCTTTTGCCTCTTTTTTCTGATTTTCGTAAAGGCAAGTTACATTTCTTTTTATTTTAATTTGATCTTTTGGTGGTGGAATAATTTTTAAAAATTTTGAAAAAGACATATTATGTAATAAGATATTTGGAAAAAAAGAAAATCGGGATGATGCCTTAATTTCTAGCAAAAGCGAAGATGAATTTACTTTTAAAGTTAATGAATTGATCGAGGAACTTAATTATTTTGAGCCAAAAAGGAAGAATGATTTGAAAATTGAATTTAAGAAAAATAAGCATAAAAATCAAAAAGCTTAGAAAATTCTTGATCTAATGGTATATCGTATTAAAAATTTTAATATCCGATTTCAGAATAACTAAGGTCTTTTATTATAATCAAAATATCTCAAAAACTATACATCCTGGAGAAAAACTAGTCACATTTTTAGAAAGCTTGTTAAATTCTCTTCAAGAAAAATGGGGGTCAGTTGGGGGTCAGTCGTAAAAAATTGGGGGTCAGTAGGGGGTCAGGTTTTTAAAAGTATAAAAATATTCGATTTTCACAAAAAAAAAAAAAATTGGAGACAAACTAGTTTAATTTTCAAAAAATAGAGAAAAATTCAAACTAAATGATAAATTAAAACTTTTAAAAATATTTTTGCTTTGCTAAATAAATGGGGGTCAGAAAATTTTAAAAAATTTGGGGTCAGTATTTTAGTAGGACCCTCTCAAATAAGCTGTGGATAGAACTAATTAAAAAAAATAGGTCCTTTTTTAATAAGATTCTATGTTTTGATAATTTAATAATGTTAAAATACAGTGGTGAGGTTATATTTAAAACCTAAATCCATCAAAAAACAACACCTGGTGCAAATCACAAATTTTTACTAAAAGTTAATTCATCTCATTTATTCTTAATTATCTGAATTTAACTTTACACGCTTGTTCATTCAAAAAAATTCAATCTAAAATTAAAAAAGAAGAAAAGTGTAAAATCCATTAATCTTCAAAAACAATTTTTTCTTTTTTTCCTGAACTATCAAATATTTAGACATGTATAACCTCTAGCTATTTCAACTTAACGTTTTAAATTTTATTTTCTCATTATTTAACACTTTTCTTTTTTCTTATTTAACTTTATTTTTAATTTTATTAAGCAAAGATAACTTGTAAAATAAATGCTATGGATTGAAATTTCATCACGAAGAATTAATAATAAGTATGGTTTTCTGTTTAAAAATGAGTGCAAAAAATATACCAAAAGTATGGTCAATCGAAAATTTTGGAGGAAAATTAAAACCAAAAAAATTGGAAGAGCAAAAATTTTAATACAACTTGAGAACAAAATTGGCTATTGCCAGAACAATATGAATCTAAAGGTTATTTTAGATCTTGCCATGAATGTCCACGCTACATTCGATATTATACGTCGTTCAAAAACTTTATTTTATATTATTTTTTCAAAATATAAAGATTTAGTTAAAAATAAAAATATGCATGATAAAATTTATTTTTTTACATTTTTAATAGTTATACTTTACACATAATACTCTATTTTATTAAAATGTGCAAAAAAGGTCAATTTTTGAATGATAAAGCTTTTAATTTCAAGTGAAAAATTCTTTCACATTAGTCAAGCCTTGTTGAGTTGACAATTTCTTGTAATAATGATTATGTGGCCTGATGTCTACATTAAAAATTGTCAATAAATTTTTAGATTTACAGCAGCTAGCCCTGACAAGATTTACTTAACAAATACTAAATAAATTTATATTTTTATTGCTAAAATGTCCAAAATTTATAAAAAAACAAAATTAAATAAATTTTAAAATTTTATCGTATCGATCATATGCAAAATTTTATAAATAATAGACTCGGAAAACGAACACACATTAAGTATTAGCTAGATTGAGAAACAGACAGTTTTTTCAAGTGATCCATAAACACTTGTAAACTGACGTCATCTGTCAATATTGGAGATGAAGCAACATTTTGCTGGTATCCATACGCCAAGTTGTTATGAGTTTGCGATGGATTTACTTTGGACAGCAAAAATCTTGACTGAAAAAATATATAAGTTAAAAACAAAACAAATTCTATGTAACAAAAAATACCTGAGAGTGTTCATGTTCTGTATCTATGTAACGGGGCATTGGGAAACGTGACTGCAAAATTTCTTGAGCATCGTCGACTGGAGCCTGTAGTAGTTGTCTAAAATTTTCATGCTCCGGTAAATTTTGATATCCCATTTGGAACCATTCGGCAACAGATTTTCCGCGATAGATCAAAATATGAAAAAATGTGTCCATAAGCAAAATACGGTCATCCAAAATGCTCGAACTATCCAAAAGTACAGGCTCCGGTGGACCATTAAACGAGTAAGAATATAAAATTGGTTGGATCATTATCAAGCTTTGGGTGAGCTCTTCAATTAAGAGATAATGCCTGTAATAAGCTGTTTCGTCGGGGCTGTTGTTAAACACTTGCAAAAATTGGGATCTCCGTAGGTGAAACATAAATTGGGGATAAAGTGAAAAGTTTTCTGCAAGCACAAATGTATTAGGATTTTCTTTTTCATAAATACCAAATTTTTGACACTAAGAAATTTTAGATTAGTAAAAGTTTTGTCGAAAATCTTAGAATAAGCATTTACTAGTTTAATAAGCATTCTATCCAACCATCTAAGAACATCATGACCATTATCTGTCTCAGCGCGGAAAATCGCAATTCTAGCCATTAGAATAGCGGCGCATTCTTGGTCAAAGCTGTAAGAAATTTGATTCATATTTACATTGGCATCAATCATGCTTAAATTTAATTTTTTATTTTTCCTGAAATTTTAATTCTAGTTGTTATTTTCACTTTCTAGCAATGGTTGTGACACGAATTCGTCGAGTTCCATTGGCATGCTGATAATTGTTTGTGAATTGAATGTAGCCTCGTCCACCTTGTGGAGCTGGTGCACCTTGCTAAAATCAAAAAAAAATTTATTAAATGAAAAAATCTTTAAATTAGAATTTAACCAAAATTTAAAAGGAAAATTGAAGCTTATTATCAAAAGTTTAATGATCATACTCAAAATTTACAATTAGAAAAGGCTATTAAGTATTTTTAGTTACAAACTTTAGGTAAAATTTTAAGCCGTAATATCAATAATTAAATCTTCATTTAAAAATCAAACCGGATCCGGGTATGTTGTAAATTAGAGAACTACTAGTTAAAATTTAAAATGATAATTCAACTTTTAAATTAAATTCTTTAACAATTATATTTATTTTTATATGAAAATTTGATTATTGATATGTCGGATTAATAAGCATCCTATATTTTTTTAAATCTCCGAACACTTATTTTGGTCTTATATTTTCGGTTTTTAAACTTTTATTTTTTTTTAATCGTAAAGAACTTTAAAAATTAAAAATTATAAATTTAAAATTTAAATTTAAAATTTAAATTATAAAATTAAAATGGAAATTTAAAAATTAAAATGCTTAAGTTTGGGTGTTGGAAGTATTCAGATAGTAAAAACATTACAAGCTTCAAAACTTAGTTGAAAAGATCATCAAAATTTTAAACTATTACAAAGGTTTGAGGATTGATCAAAATCTTAATTTTTCAAAACTTGTTATTAGCATTTCGTTAGCTGTAAATAAAAAAAAAGAGAAGAGAGTTTTTTAAATGTTAATCTTGCATCTATTTGATTATTAGTCTTCTCTTTTATTTTATTTTTTTCAAACGAAGCAAAAATCAAACTCAATTGTAAGATTTCTCGATATTTAAATTTTTTAAGTTAAAATTTTAATTTAATATCTTCGATGATATTAAGAACTTTTTGGAAAAGTTTCGCTTATAGCATGGTATAGAAGAGATAATGTTATATTCATTTAAAAAAACGCTATTTTTTCATTATTAACATTATTAATCACTTTTGAGTTAAATTATATTTAATGTGATCAAAAGATCAATGTTACAATTTTCAATAAAATTAATTTTAATTTTACACTGTAAAATTAAAATTAATTGTTTTTTTTTGAATTTTCTTATATTTCATAAGAAAATTCAAAAAAAAATTTTGTTTGACTATTTATCTTTTTCAATGATTTTGTAAAAAAAAAATTAATTTTTAATTATATTTTGTAATAATAAAATAAAGAAATTTTTTATCTGTTTAATGAAAAGAGTCATGATTGATTAACTATGAGATTAATGTAGACGCTAAAAAGTAAAACCTTGTAGACCAAGATACAAAATTTATCAGAAAAAAATAATCATCTTACCTAAAGTCAAAGCTCCCAAACGCAAAATCCTAAACATTTTTAATTTTAAGCTTAAATAAATTCCAAATTCAAGCTAATTTTTTTAATTTACTGAAAATTTAGTTGGTTAAAAATTTGATTTATTAAACTTTAATACGTTGTTGTTTAATTTTTTCAAATAACAATTAAATTACTATTAGATTTTAATATTTTTATAATGAATTTAATAAATGAATTGTTAATCAGTCTCATGAGGCATGGAAACTAGCCTGTTGATTAACCTTGAAATTAAACAAAAAAAAAGTTTAAATAAATTCCAAATTCAAACTAATTTTTTTTTTAATTTACTGAAAATTTAGATTTTTATAGTGCTCCAAGTAATAAACCATAGTAATCCATTTTAATTTCAAGTCTTATAACTTTCGTGAAATTTAACCTATCCTAATGTTTTTTTTAAGTTAAAGCTAATAAAATTTTCGGCAGATCTTATTATATATTAATTTGCTAAATTATTATATTCTCAATTAAATATTAATGGATTTTAACTAATGTTACCTGAGAAACAATATCAAAAAAGAATGCCAATGTTGTATTCGGATAGATTCCACTGATTCGCCACGAGCTAGTTCCTCCTATGCCAGTCTCTGTTTCGCTTACATATTGATTTTTGTTATTCAACGAAACACAAGTTCCAATCGCTCCGCTAACTTTAAGTTCTCTTGAGGTCTTAACATCAATCAAACTACCAAAACCCATTCGAAAATCATTGTTCGAATCTTTCAAAAAAACACGCTGAAACGATTGTTTGAACAACGAGGTGTTGAATGAATCGGCTAAAATCATATGGCCACCGGTGTAGTTGCACAAATATTTCATTTCATGCAGACCAGTCTGATTCACATCAGCCGAATAAATGTCCACAATATGTGAATTGACAGCCGCTCTATTAGCCAATGATTCAAAATGCTTAATAGCCTTCTTCATGTATTTAATATTGTCCTTGTCAATATCATGATGTGACCGGATCGGAAATTTCAACTCATCATCAGCAATCATGCCTGGACCTTGGGTGCATGGACCTCCCATAAAGTTCATGATTCTGGCTGCACAATTAGGATACAGCGCTTCCAATAGACCTACAGCTATCGATAGCGCCACTCCAGTGGATCTGAGCGGACGTTTGCCTTGAGGCACTGGCCAAGGATCACGCTGAAGTTCATTTAGCAAATCTGTCAAAACCATGTCACAGCTAGATACTGGTTGAAGAAATTTGTATCCAGGCGGAAGGAATTGTTGCTGCTGAGGCGGCTGGCCTGGTTGATTTGGATGGGCAGGCTTGTTCAATGGTACTTGCCTGTTCAAACCTAGCATTTCTTGTATTTGCTTTGCACTCAAGTCTTTGGTCCCCTTGAACACATAGCTTTTTGAAATATTGTTTGTTGTGTCTTCAGACTGATACAATTCGTGCACATGAACCATTCTTCCGTAGGTTATGAGACCAACTAGAGCATTCGGCGGCAAAAGACTGAGCGACATTTGAAGCGATTCTTTGACCGCTTGCAAGTCCTCTTCATCCATGCAAGTGTCCAAAACGAACAAAAAAACTGGAGGATGACATTGGACTTTCGGCAAGATGTACTCGATTGTAGAGTAATGGTAGATTAGCTCAGCAGGGGGTTGTTGCTCAGTCATACCGGCGTATTGTGGAGGAAAATTGTTTCTTTGAAAACAAAAGTTACAGGCCCAACTTTTGGCTCGGTAGTCAACTTGGCAAAACGGGTTCAAGATTGCACGGCACGTGGAACGAGAGCATACAACAGGGTCATAGTGCAGTGGTGGTAGGTCCGGTCGTTCTCTGAACGGGTTGTACAAACAACCGATAGGAACTACCAAGCGAGTTGCTTCGAGTTTGTTAGATGGCCAAATGTTCCAACTGAAGCGTACGCCATCACGTTCTTCATTTTGTTGGATAAACTCTTGGTAAGTAGCCATTTGGTTACAGATCTAAAGAATAGAGATGATTTGAATTTTTTTTTGAATAAAACAGTTTTGGATTCTATAAAATTTAGTTATTTGATGTATATGACGTGTCTTTCAATTCGTTTGAAATTTTGTGTAGTATTTTGATTTGAATTCAAATTAATATATGTTCATGTGGTGAATATTATAGCGCGTGCAAAAGATTTAGAGAGTGCAAATTTGAAATTATTCCAATTAAGTTTATAGATAATTCTTTATTTGTCTAGATTAATTAATATCAGTAATTTTTGTGGATTTTGATAAAGTTTTCAATTCATGTTTAATTTTTGAATTGCACTTTAATTTCAGATTTTATCCATGTAAATTTAAAGTTCAAATTTTTGTAGATTATTTATTGTAAATCTACTAAAATATTTTTATAAGACGTGTGAGTTTATACTTTTTTTTTTCTAAAAAAATTAAAAAATTTTAAAATTTTCATTTTCAAAAATAAAAAAAATTTTAATCATTATATTAAAACTTAAACGGGATACGGGGCGGAGTCCTGGTTTAGGGATTTGGGTATGCTGGAGGTAAGAAAAATATTAGTTAAATTTAAAATTGATATTTAAAATATTGATAAATTAAAACCTTTTTTTATTACCATTAAGTAAAAAAAAGACAGAAAGTACAAAAAGGAACAATGCCAAAGAAAATAATATTCTGAAAAATTACAAAAAGAACCGAAAGGATTTTAACTTTTTTAATATTCTCATTGCCTTTACCTCATTGATGCTTGTCACTCAAAATCTTTCTTGAAAAAAGTGTTTATTTTTGGAGCGACTATTGGCGACAATCATCGCTCAAGTCACAATTTATTCTTTAAAAAAATTTTAACGAAATAAATGTTAAAATTATAAATCTAAATTTTAAAATAATAAGTTTGATTGATTGATTGATTTTTTTAATTTTTTTTTAATTAAATTTAGTTCTTTTAACAAAAATATTTAGATCAATAAATAAAAATTAGGGTTCTTGATTATTAATAGCCATTTTAATTATTTGAAAAATCTGATGAAAAAACTTTTTAAAGTGAAAAAAAAAAGAAAACTACTTAAAAGTATTCATTAATTAATTAAATTAGTTATTTATAAATTAATTAAACTGTACATAGAAAATAACGAATAAAATAAATTGAATTCTAATTAAAATATCCGTACTATGCCTTTAAAATACGGTTAACAATATTTGATATAATTTTTGGCGCAGCTTCCGTAAAAATTACATAATAATATTTTGCTTAATGTTTATTTATTATAAATTAGCAATTTTTATTTCTAAAAAAACATGTTTTAAAAATAAAAATTTGAATAATAATTTCTCATCTATAATAATAATCTCACCTTTAATTGATAGTATCAGATATTTTGAGTTATTTATGGCTGAGATCGAGGAAATAATCTCATGGCACACTTAATAATTATTTGAGATCACAAGTGAAAATATTTAGAACACTTTTAAATATATTCCTTTAAGTTTTATGTGAGGGTCGATCTGTAGGCTATAGATATTCAAAGAAATAAACTTCTGTAAAATGTTATTAGGAATTAAAAGATAGCTTAATATTTAATTTTTTTACAAATTTGACTAGAAATGACAAAAAGAGGATTTTTTTTCTTTTTTTTTTTAATTTGCCTGATACTGAAAATTAGAAAAATTGTCACCATTAATAAGCAGGAAACGATTCCGTACTGATCAATGTCTAATTTTTTATTACTTATTTATTTTAAATATTTTTTTTGGACACCTCTGGTTCAATGTCTGAATAAATTCTTAATACTGTTTAAAACTTGGTTTACTTTAGCTAATGTTACCAAGTTCATAGTTCATAAGAAGCCATTTAATCTAGATCTTACTATTTCTTGTTGGCATCGCTATGAGATTATTTAAAATAAAAAAGCTAAATGTTTAATTTTAAAATTTCTATGTTTTTATTTTTATCAAATGTGTTTTTTTTGTCAATAAAATTCAAATTCTTTATTACTTTTTTAATTGCCTGTTATCATTATTTAACAATCTTTAAGTTAATTTGAAAAAAAATAGATCTTAAGCAATTAAAATAGAATTCAAGTTGATTTTTATGCATTAAAAATTTTTTTTAAATTAATTCTCAATGAGTGAAAGAATATTCGATTATTTTGCAGTAATTGGTCTACCTCTAAAATTTACAGATGAGTGTCATATCGATTCAAATCAAATTATTGATCAAAAACAAAGAAATATTTTCTTAAAAAATAATAATGAGCAAAAAAGTCCAATTGTGGATGTAGCTCTAGTCAACCGAACTTTAAACGAAGTCATACCAATCGAATACGAATGTTTATTTAGAACACCATCTGGCTATTCAGCCAATTTAGGCAGTGAACAAAATGAAATGTATCTTCTTATCAAACGTGGACATGATAAACCTCCCATTGAAAGTATCAGTTTTTATTTTGAAGGACATGAAAAAGTCACAAGTGGATGTACAATTATCGAAAAAACCATTGGAAATAATTCAGCCAATTTTCAAATTTCAAAAAAAAGTGCACTCATTATTTATAAACGCTCAAGAAATGTTGCTTGTAAATCTTTAGCTATGGTTGATGTTTGTATCATCGATAAGAAACACGTATTTAAAATTTGTATATTATTAATTTAAATTTTTTTTTTGAGCTCCAAATCATAAACTTAAGTCAGATACATAAATTCGAGTCTAATAACCTCCGTCAAGCTTCATAAAACTCAATGATTATTATTAAATTAAAGCTGGTAAATTTCTTGATAATTCTTGGTTACTTTGTTACCTAAAATTTATTTTCTGAGTTTAAATTTCAAAATATAAAAAATTAATATGCCTGATACTAAAGTTTATGATTTGGTGTTCGATATTAGAATATATAATAAAATTTAGGATTATATTAAATTAATTTTCTATTAATTAATCAAATTTCAAATTTAATCAAAAAATTTTTAATTAATTTTCATGAAAAAGACCGTTTATAGCCGAATAGTTTGTATGTCAGTCGGCTGAGGAAGTAGAATCTTTTAAATGTCTCTGCAGTCCAGGAAGCATGTTTAAAACCCTTTCGTAATAAAAAAAGGATCGGTTTCGACTGGCTAATAATTGCGGTGTAGAAGATCAACTCGATGCAGTAACTTCTAAGCCGTAGATCAGAGCTCTTGCTCAAAAAAGTTCTAGAAAAGAAAATAAGCGCATCCCCTATTATCCACGAGGGTAGAAAAGAGACAAATTATTTTTTTTCTTAATTAATATTTATTGCAGAATTTGAAGTTGAATTTTTCAAAATTTTCAAAGCTACATTTTAAAATTTTAGAAAAAAAATCTAATCTATAAATTGAGTATTCAAAATTTTTTGATCAAATTTGGAATTCAAATTTTCTTAAAATTTTAAATTTTTAATGCCCGAAAATAGACTAATTATGATTCTGTTTTTTTTTGTAATAATTTTAATGATCAAAGAAAAAAGTTAGGATAAAAACAAGTAAAATTCAAATGTAAATAACGTAAACGGGGATAAATCGATTGAAGTCGATTGCCTACACTAAAAAAATTTAATGTTTTCTAGAATTAAATTCATAAAAAGTTTGTTTAAAATTTTTTATTCATTTTTGAACTAAAATCAAACAAGTAACTTTTATTCATATTGATAATATTTAACAGATAGATTTTAAAAAATTTTTATAAATTTAAAAAAATTCTTAAGTGATAAAAAAATGATTATTTTCTTAAAAAATTTGAAATTAACTCGAGATCATAAAAATAATGCTTTTGATAACATTATTTAAATTTATAAACCACAAGTATGCTAGCGAAGAGAATTTACAAAAAATTTATTTAAGGGAGAAGAAGCTCCACATAGATTCAATGAGTCGCGAAAAAACATGATTAATGCTGATTGTTTGGTACCAAGCCTCGCTTTATGCCTCAGAAAGTCATTTATTAAAGCTCCTCAAATAAAATACAACCCAAATGTTTTGTACAAATATCCCAAAAAGGATCATTTAGATTTTTCATTTCCCGATAAAATTGCCGACTTCAGTATGCCAATGAGTGCCACAGTTGAATCATGGCCAAAATTAAATGAACAAAATACACTTTCAACTAATTTAAAGCCTTCTTTCAGTACTTTTGTCTTCAACTCGAATGTAAAGAAAAATTTTGAAAAAGTTTATGGTTCGGTGGTTACATTTTATGAAGACTTTGACGAGAATTGGCTTAACAGTGATCAGAGTCAAATTTTACAATACATAAAGCAAGATCAAAAAAACAGTCTGCACTCAAACAAGTCTTTGGTTATTTTATCCCGATTTAATTTATTCGGCACATACAAATCTTTTCTTTTGTTTCTATTTGAAAAATTTTCATTTAAAATTAATTTTGAATCATGCCGAACATTAATAGCTTCAATTGAGACATATCTATACTATCTCATATTTGAGGTTCCTTTTCCTACCCTAAAAATGCCTCACATTTTGGTTTATTTAACCGAGTTGGAAAAAGATAACTTATCCATTAACTTACCATCTGAATCAGTGCTTCCACAATCAGGAGCATCGTTTGTATCATTAGTTCATATACTAAATGTAGAAAATACAATCAAAATGTTTTTATTTGCTTTACTTGGGCGAAATTTGTTAATTCATTCTATTCGCACAAGCATTCTAACTAGTGTGATCGAGGCAATTTCAAGTATGATATTTCCGTTCATGCTGAAAAAGCCCTATTTTTCAAACTGTCCCTTAAGTCTTGGAAATGAAATCAAAGCACCTTTAGTGGCTGGAGTCGAAACAAGTTTTTTTGACTTATTTGACCCACCTAGAAAATTTTTCTGTGTTGATTTGGACACTAATGGTATTTTTTGGACTGCTGAAACAATTCCACTAAGTTTAAGCATTCTGCCTGAAAAAATATATTTTTTTCTCAAAAATAAATTAAGTCAAATTTTTTCTGAATTAAATGAATTTCTTCAGCTAAATAATTTGAATAAAAATTTTGAAAATTACGAGACAAATTATAAGAAAAAAATGGCCGATTTTGAGTTATTAATTTGAGAAGTTTTTCTAAAAGCAATGGTTTATGTTTTAAGTGATTTCAAAAATTATGTACAAATAGAAAATATTCCAAACGATTTGGAAGCGATCGATCGTGACATTAACAAATATTTCAATGTAGAAAAATTTCTGGAAAGCAAAGATCAATCTGAAAGGTCGTTTTACCAAGAATTGGTAAAAACCGAGAGTTTTTTCGATTGTATTTTTAATTTGACCTTACCGGCAAAGCAAGACTCGGATTTGGCCCAGTCGTTCATATTTTTTTTGTATTTGTATTCAGAAATGAGCTTAAATGGTTTTCAAGATAATGGAATAAAACTTAAACCATTCAATAGTAATCGAGGTTGTCAGACTAAAGTTTTTTTCGCCTTGAATAGATTTAAGCCTTCTTAGTAGAGAATTAATTAATTTTTTTTAAAATTATTCTGATAAATCAAACTCTTCATTTATTTAAATTATTAAATAAAAAAGTAAAAATTTGAATTTTAGCTTTTTTTTTAATTACAATATTTTCTTTTAATAAGTTCAAATAAAACACAGATTCAAATCAAACATGGTATCGGAAAAAAGGGATTTTTTCATAGGGGACAAAATTTTCCAAAACTTGAATAACTAGCCGGAAATTTTTTCCAGGTTTAAAAAGAAATCATATGGGCACATTTACTAGGAACCATTTTCACCTTTCATTTTGAAAGCTTTAATTTTTTTTAAGTTTTTATTAACAATTTGACGGGATAATGGATGGTATCCACCCATACGTCGTCAAATGTTGCGCCGATGCCTTTTCGGAGGTCCTCAGCGCTATCTTCACCAGTTCGTACACCAGTGGCAGGATTCCAGACGCTTGAAGACTCGCCCAGATCAGCCTCATCTTCCAAAAAGGTAGCAGGAGTGCCTCTGCTAACTATAGACCTATCTCCTAGACGTCAATACCCTGCAAGTTGATGGAGCGTATAGTAAGAGACCTCATGATGGATCACCTCTATAGCAACAAAACGATCGTTTCGGAGCAACACGGTTTTGTCCTGAGGAAGTCTGTAGTGACTAATTTACTAGAGACGGTGGACCGCATAAGCGATGGCATCGATAGGAAATTCCACGTCCTAGTGGTCTTCCTCGACTTTGCTAAGGCCTTCGACAGAGTTTGCCTCGCGTCATTAAGAGCCAAACTGGTTGCCTGCGGGTTCTGTCCAGGCATTGTCGATTGGGTCAGCGACTTCTTGTCAAGGAGGCAGCAGCGGGTAGTGATGGGTCGGCACATTGCTGACTGGATTGATGTATCTATTAGGGTCCCTTGGTCCGCTTCTGTTCGTCATCTTCATCAATGACATGCCAGCGGCGGTCAGCCACCTTGTCAAACTATTTGCCGATGACAGCAAACTGATTGCCACAATACGCAGCACCAGTAATCTACCCACACTGCAACATGACCTCGACGCACTTTTCGAGTGGTCAAACACGTGGCGTATGCTCTTCAACGTGACCAAATGCAAGGCGATGGAATTCAGTAGGTCCGGCAGGAACATCTACGCCCAATCCGATTTACTTATGGGGGAAGACGAGTCCAGGAGCTCACTAGCTTTCGTCGACACAGAAAAGGATCTGGGAGTCACGTTTTCACGTAACTTGAAATTTTCTATTCACATTAAAAATCAGGTGAACAGAGCTACAGGAATTCTCGGCCAGTTGAAAAGATCATTTAGATATTGGACCATAGATACCTGCAGGACCCTCTATTATGCCTACGTAGGACCCCACCTGGAATATTCCGATGTTGTCTGGTTCTCCCCTAGCAAGAAAGACGCAAAGATGCTCGAGCAGGTGCAGAGAAGGGCCACCAAACTGGTGCCCCGCAATAGAAACTGGCGCTACGAAGACCGTCTGACCGTCCTTAGACTAACTTCCCTTAATGAGCGCCGTGTTCGTGGAGACCTGATACAGATGTTCAAGCTCATCAAAGACATCAATGAAGTGAGCTGGGTGAACCCCCCGGTTCCCGCAAGTTCACTATTCCAACCCGGACCCGCCAGAGGTATCAGAGGCCATGCAAGAAGACTGTCCGGCCAGGCCTCCACCAAATGTCTACAACAGCTATTTACAAAATATATATTTACAAAATATATATATTTACAAATAATAATTTAATAATAAAAAAAAACAGGTTTTTAAGAAAATAAAAAAAAATTATTTATTTATTAATTATAATATAGGTATGAAAATTAAATCTGGACTAAAATTTTAAGATTATGAAACAAATAATGTAAAAAAAAATTATAAATTTATGTTCCTTCATATTATTTTTCCTTCATATTAATTTATCTTATTTTTTAAGTTTCGAGCCAGAAATTTAATCTCTTTAGAATAATAAAACATTTATTCTTTCTTAATTTAAACTTATAAATCTAATTTTATTAATATTAAAAAAAATTATAACTAACTTGAATATCTCCTTTTGATCCTCTACAAGTTCATGATAATTTTTTTTAGCTTTTATTTCAAAAACAAGCTTCACTAAAAAAAATTGCGAATAGATAAGACAAAGTATTATTGATACTTTAAGATAAAACAAAAAAGTACCATTAAATTTTGAATCATATAAAAATTCTAAGATTTGAAAAAAAAATTCTCATTCTAATAAAAAATATGATTATTCATCATTACTTTGAACACCCTAATAGTTTTTTAGTCATATTCCGACTTAGAAAAGAAATTTGCTCCTTTAGAAGGAATTTTTCCTTAGCAACGGATACTTTCTTAAGAAAAAGTTAACCCGATTCCGTAACCATACAAAATTTATTGACAACTAAAAAACCATTAAATTTAGTTAAATGAAGAATGACATTTTAAAAAAAAAATATAATTATATTGTTATATAGTTTATGATTTTTAATTATTTTGGCTATTTCCATGACCAATTAAGATCAGCCCAGTCTACGACTTTTTTCTCTGCCCATAATAGACCCTTTGGTCCGGTCCAATTTTCTGGTAAAAGTGATAGATAAATTGGTGTTTCGGCTCCTTGTTCTGGTGTTAAATATCCTTTATGGCTGCTCATATCAGTTGCGACATAACCCGGACAAACTGCATTTATAACAACATCTTTTCGCGAGTCCTTGTCGAATTGTGTTTGTTGTATTTTTGTCAATGCGGTAACTCCGACTTTAGACATTCCATAAGCACTTCTACTTATACTTTCATTCTTACCTAGTCGAGCAAGCCTAAAATTTAGTTTCATTAATTTAAGAAAGTGTAAAAAAAATTTTTTTTACTCAACAAAATGAGCCATGAGCCCAACTAGTTCATTAACACTTAAATTATCACTGGTAAGTTTATTTCTAAATTCTGAATCTTTTACAATATTAAGCATTCCAGCACGGCTAGACACATTCACTACTCTGGCATGGGGTCTCAATAAAGGAAATAAAGCATTGCAAAGATTTAAGGTTCCTGTGAAATTAATTCGTATTGTATTTTTGGCCTGTTCCATAAATGGTGTTGAGTCAGCCACTTTATAAGCAATCGCCGCATTATTTACCAATAAATCTAAGCCTTGGTGTCTTTCTTTTATGAAATTTGAAAACCTGTCAATACTCTCTTGGTTATCAATATCAAGCTGATGGAAGGCAACTTTTAAGCCTTGAGTTTCCAAGTTTTTTACAGCTTTTTGGCCTAGCTCTTCATTTCTAGCAGTTAGGTATACAATACCAGGATATTGCTTTGCCAAGCCTTTTACAATAGCAAAGCCGATACCTTTGTTAGAACCCGTAACAACTGCAACTTTAGACATTTTAATATTATTCAAGTAAAATTTCGAGCTTTATTTATCTTAAATAAATTTTGCTTTGTCATTATTCTAAATGCAAAATATTGTTAGCTTTAAAGTTTATGGCAAAAAAATGAGATTTCCTAATTATGGAAAGTTAATTGTGAAGTCTTGTGTATTTAAAAAATTTGAAATATTTTATTAACAGATAAATATTTTTTTTTGAAAAATATTTTCTTAATTTCCATTTATCATGAATTTTTTTCTAGAACAAAATTTCAATTTATTATAAATACTTGATAATATTAGATTTAAATTTTTAGATTTAAAATATATAAAAAATTTAAGACGATATCAAATTTTGACTAGTGAATCAACTTTAGGTTAAAAATGCATGGGCTAAAAGTGCTATATAAATAAATTATCTTGGAAAAAAACGTTTTTGGTAAGATTTTGAATTAAAATTTGAGGATAATAATATCCAGGTAATTTTTGAAGTTTTTCTTTAAAATAAAGATAAAAAATTTATTTCAAAAATAAAATTAATCAATTTTTTAAAAATTCAATTTCAAATTTACAATAAAACAATTATTTTTGAGGTTTTTAAAATGAGAAATTAAAATTTAAACCTCATATGATCATTTTATTTTATTCAGCTGTTTTTAAGTTTTTGTTGCGTTCCTTTTAACTTTACTTATGTTTTAAAATTTTTATGCCCAGATTCTTTTTTTATTACTAATTAAATTAATTTCAACTTTACAATACGAGGCGAATGTTTAAACCTCTTTCATCATAAAAATAGAGGGACCAGTATTGACTGGGTAATAATTGCGGTGTAGATGATCAACTCGGTGCAGTAGCCTCTGTGTCAGATCGAAGCCGCTGCTCAAAAAGCTACTTGTAAAAGAAATGAGCGCCTCCCCATTATCCACTAGGATAGAAATGGGACAATTAATTAAATTGATTAATGATTTCAAGTTCATTAATTCTAAAATCATCAAGCATGAAAGTCTATAGAATAAAATAACTAAGTAATTTTTTTTCAAATACATAATTCCATTCAATACTTATTTAAATTTAGAAAAAAAAATTAAAATTACCTAAATTAAAGTCTTTAAAACTATCGAATTCATTAATTGCGAATTAAATAGAATTTGATACAAAACCTGCGAACTGATTTTTGCTTTTTTGAAAAGTATTCGTTTTCGTATTTAAAACCATGATTTTACTATTTTTTATGATTTATTCACTGATTATCTTTTCAAATTTTGTAATTGTAAATTTAAAAGTCAAATGCTTAAAGTAATTCATGCATTTTTTGCACAGAGATAGTGTCTTTGAAGTGATATTTTATTAATTTTACAAAATTTACTCTTTTATGATGCCAGATTAAAAAAAAATTATCATCGTTACATCATTCTAGATTAATTACATAACAGCGATTAAATATCGAAAAAGAGTAATTTTGACTCGTTGATGCATCTGGCGTTACCCTATTTGCCTCAACTTAAAATAAATATATCTTAACATTTAGACGAGTAATTTTAGTTATAAAACTTAAATTTTATATTCTTAATTTAAAAAAATCTTAAAAAAATTTCTAAATATACTTTAAAAAAATGAATCCCAATTTATTATGAATTTTAGTTAAAGGAAAGTTAATTGAAAAAAGAAAAACATAATAATTACTTATTTCATCTAAAAATCTAAATCTTTTTTGATCGTTTTAATATTTATTTAGACAAATATTAGAAACCATCTACCACCAAATTTATCTAGACGTAATAAAATTTTATCATTTTTTTAATATTTAAACTCAATTTTATCAAACAATTAAAATTTTAGAAAAAATGTTGAAAACAGTTTTATATTTGGCCATTTTAGTAATAATATTCGACTTGTATAAAAGTTTTGAATATCCCATTATCAGGGATTTCAAAAACTCAAGATTAATTTTCAAAAGCAATGGTAAATCTTCATCCAGCACAAGTCTTTTGATTAATTAACATTTATTTTAAAGAGTCACTTACTTTTGAAATAAATGATACATTTGTGAATTTTTTCATGATTGCTGATCAAGGTGGAATACCGGACCCACCATATTATACTCACATTCTATCTCATGTTTCAATGCTTATGGCAAAATTGGCCAAGCAGCATAACACACAATTTCAATTTGCAATGGGAGATAATTTTTATTTTGACGGTGTACAAAATGTCGATGACCCACGCTTTCAGGACTCATTTGAAAAAGTATTTAACGACACGAATCTAGTTAATACACCATGGTTTTTATCTCTAGGTAATTAGTTTCCAACTTTTATTTTCTTAAGGATAAAAGACAATTCAAGGTAATCATGATTACAGAGGCAGTGCTTTTGAAGCCGACCACTATGCACAAATAGAATACACTATGAAATCAAAGAGATGGATTTTGCCCAGCTATCTTTACGACTTGGACATAGTTTTAAATTCAGAACTTTTAATAAAAGCAGTTGTTATAGACACGCAAAAAATTTGTGATGAAGGAACAGATGCAGAGATGGGCGAGTACCTGCAGAAGGTAATTGAAAGAATAGAAAAGTTTTCCGAAACAGATGCATACTATTATATTGTTCTTGGACATTATCCACTTTGGTCAATAGGAGAGCTTGGTCCCAATTACTGTATGGTTGAAAAATTAAGAGACACTTTGCATAAAAATAAAGTAGACGGCTACTTTACCGGGCATGAACATGCATTGCAACATTTTACAGATACTTATCTAAATCAAACTGTTGAATTTTTGGTTTCAGGAGCCACTAATTTTGTCATTGATACACCAATTAATAAGGATAAAATTGATGAAGATATGATCAAATATTTTTGGATAAGTGGAGAAGACCAGCAAATTAATTGTGAAACATGTTCTGGAGCAATCGTGCTTGGCAAAGCTGATAAAAACTCGATGAATTTGAGATTTATTGACACAAAAGAAAATGAACTTTATAGTTATGATCTAAAAGCACGTCGAAAAGCTTCTAATTCAGCCGAAAAAAGTAAAAATATAGCTAAGTACTCTATTTTAAGCTTAATCATTGCTTTATTTTTTTTAGCTGATCATTAGATTATTTTAAATAAAGCCTAAAGAAGTAAGCTCAAGTGCAAATTTATGAAATCAAAGCATAATACGCAACTTTTTAAAAGCAGGTGTAATTTTTTTGATAAAAAACCTTTATAGATATATTTTTGATTAAAAAATTATATCAGCTCAATATAATTTGAAAAATTTTTATTATCTTACAAAAAAAAAAAAATATAATTAATTTATTATCTAAATAACTTGTTAAAATTACTTTAAAAATCTTAAACACCATTAAAAAGGAGTTTTATGATTAAATAAAATTCAATTGCGCTTTAAAATTTCTAGTGTGAGTTAATGGTATTATAGATGGTTTAAGCTATGTCGGAAGTCAATTAATTTACCATCAGAAAAAAGTACATGACTTAGCTGATGTTTTTTATCGAAATTTAAATATTTTTAATTGTCAAAATGTCCGAATTCGTTGTTGCTGTTTTTATTTATATCAAAATATACAAACTTATTTTCATCAATCAAATTTAAGGTCTCAAAGGGATCAAATCCCAATGCCCCATCGGATTTAGCTTGTAAAATATTAATAAATTGATTTTTGATAAATTTTAAAAAGATTAGTTTGCCAAAATTGTCCAAGTTTTTCATTTTTTAAAATATTTTAATCAGGACTGATATTAATATAAATTTTTAATTTAAAAATTTTTGGATTTTTGACCAAATTGAGAAGTCAATAAGACCCAAAATTTAATTAACTTGCTATTTTATTAAAGAAATTTAAAAAATTAAATTAAATTGTTGCCAAGAGAATAATTAATTCTGACGTTTTAGTTTGCACCTACAGTCTGAATTTGAAACAAATGATTTGAAACCATCTAATTTGATGTTGTAGAAAGATAGCTTTAAAATCTTAGAGAAAAAAAAAATTATTAATAGAGTAATTTCTAGAAAATGAAAAACTCGTAGATTTCATGAGGGATCAAATTTTTTAAAATGTTTACATATTAAACTATTGCGTCAAAAATAAACCGGCTTATTTATTTTGATTTGAAAAAAAAATCATCTCTTAAAGATAAGCTTCGGACTGTTTATGATATTCTTTCAAAAAGGAAACTAAAAATCAAAAATCAGTGCCAAGTTTAGACTTTTTTACCCTTCTCTATTACTGATTCGAATTTGCAAATGATTCACTGGATCTTTCAAACAGACATTAATCTCACATGAACAATAACTAGTATAATAACTATAAAAATATTAATAAGCTAAAAAATATAAAGAGCCAGACTTGAGTTCTCACTAAGGTTGCTAGAAAAAATAAATAATTAATTTAAAATATAAAATATTAGCTTTGTTTTTAAAGAAAATTAAAAAAAAAAACATATTTCAAAATATAAATCATATGTTTCTTTAATTTCTTCATAAAATTATATTACTACTAAATTTATTGTAAAAATAATAATTAAATAAATAGTTTAATCAATATTTCAAAATAGCTTTAGAACACATTTTTTGTTAATGATGTCGACAATGAATTGGGTTTTAAAACTATGGGGAATGGTAAGACCTATTGTCAATCCTTGCAAATTATCCCGTGGGTCTGTTGCATAATTAGCCTTAAGTCCAGTACCCAAGACTCGGTAACAACCCCATTTTTTTCAATTTCATTTTCACTTAAACCCCTTGGCTTATAATGTAAATTAAAAACAAACATTATAATTATCAACATATAATTTCAAATAAAATTGTTACCTGTTACCACAGTCTGCTTTTTTTTTTTAATTTATCATATCGTCTCATAGAACGAAAATATTAAAAAAAATAAGCTTATGAGCTTATACTATGTAATTTTTTTTCACATTTTAATCCATGCTAAAAATTGCTTTATAAGCTTTTTTAGTTTCCATTATTTTTTATTGTTTCAAATATTTTGTATAATATTCATATTTTTGTATTATAATAGTAATCAAAATGCTAAAAGCTTACTAAATTAAATAAAGAATTTTGTTATTATCCTGAGCTAAATTTAATCTATTTACAAAAAAAATTTTTTAAATATAAATTAACTTATTAACTCAACCATTTTACACCAGAACCCGAAAGGTTAGTTTGCAAGGTTTTACGCAGAGTTGTTTAAAAGTCCCAAATTAAAGTCCAAGTTCGAAATTTTTTATTTGCTTTTTTTTCCAAGTCCAAGTCCAGATTTGGACAATTATTTATTTAACACAATTTAAGAATTTTCTTGTGATGATATTCAGTTAATTTTACAATTTTAAATTACAATAATGCAGTTAAATAATTTTTATTGCTTTTTGATCGATTTTTAGAAATGATTTAAAAGTTAGAAATTAAAAACTATCATTTCCAGAATTTTTATTGCTTAGAATTAGCTAAAATATTAAATTTAATTAAAATAAGAAAATTAATCAGAAAATTAACCATTGGGATCATTAATCAAATAAAAGAGTTTTCCCAAGTCTCTTTTTTATAAATTAAGTATTATATTTTTGAAAGATCAATTTTAAGAAATAAATGTTCTCTTAATTATTTAAAAAGAATTCTGTTTTTTTATAAAGTATATTTTTATTAAAAAGACTTTGAGTAACGAAACTCTTTTAGCGATTATTTACATAATAATAAAAAAAATTAAACAGATATCAAATTAAAGATTTTTTTTGTATTTCAGAAAAAAAATCAAAATTAGTTAAATAGCTAACTTTTTATACACTTGGACTTTTTTAATAATAAAAAAATATGATTTCTGAATTTGAATTTTCTTTCAAGTTTATTTCCTAAATGTATTACTTTGACCTTATAATTTTTCTTGCTTCTAAACTATGAATAAAACTTAAAATATTAATTAATTGAATAGAATATCATAACTTGATTTTTTAAAAGAAACCGAAATATCTTTTAAATGCCTACAAATTACACCGAAAAAAAAGGCGATAAAGACTATTTTTTTATTTCAAGTTAGCATCTAACTTCCTTTCTTTTTCACATCGTGTAAACCCATTGGGTAAATTTAGACATATTAAAAGAAAATATCACTGCTATTTTAAATATTTTGAAATATGATAAATAAGCGTAGAAAATAAAGTGGAGGTAAAATTTAGTTCATTCGAAAATAAAAAGTTTTGGATATCTTCAAATTGATCATAAAACTTTAATTTTATAAAATTATTTATAAAAATTTGATAGTATTAGAAGTAATGGAGTAACTTGTTCAAAATCCAAATAAATACAAGACAATTTCATTAGAACCGAAGGTTTAAAATGATTGAATATCCAGTGCTTTTAAAGTTTTCGTAAAGCAATAAAATTGTTAAATATTTTTGATTAATTTTTTAAATAAATTCAATTTTCTTTGAATAAATTTTTGTTTAAAGTAAAAATGTTTGAGTTAATATATTTTTATATTTTTTCAAAACTAAACCTTAATAAAAAGTGATAAAATTTTTCTCTACCTTTTTAGAAAAATTTGAAAAGCATCAAATAAATTTTGCTTGCATTCTTTATCCATTATTCAAATATGAAAAAATCAATAAGTCAAAAAATTTTAGTATTAAGGAAATATAACTTTGTTACTATCCCTCTATTTATTTTATTAAATCTTTTTTGTAAATGAGAATAAAAACCAACAGGAATTTAAAATTAATAATTTCATTTCTTTTTACCCGAACCTTTTTTTCCTCCTTTTTTCTTTTTACCACTCTCAGCATCCATCGGATTTAATTGTTTGATAAAATCTTTCAAAAATTAATAACTAAATAAATTGAAAACTCTGTTTATCAAAATTTATACCATCAACAATTATTTTGCCCGAATCATTTACAAAAGTGTCTTTGAATAATTCTACATCGTTTTCATCTAATTGTTCACCATATTTCATTAAAATCTGTTTCACCTCCTCAAAGTCCATTACACCAATATCTTGCCGGTCTTAAAAAGTCCTTTACTAAAAATAACTATTTTTGTAATTATTTAATTATTTACCAAAAGCTAGACATGCTTCTTTTAATTCTTGAGAGTAATTATCGTAGTTTTTCCAATATTTTTCGCATATCTTTATTAAATCTTCAAACATTAGCATTCCGGTTCCAGGCTCGTCAGCCTCATTAAGCATTAAATTGCATTCTTCTACTGTCGGATTTTGACCTGCCATTCGAAAAACATCTGCTATTTCAGAAGGCTTTATGTTCCCAACACTTTTTTTATCATATTTTGCAAATGCTCGCTTCAATTCTGAGATTAAACTTTTTTAAAAATAGACAAATAAATCATATTAAAAAAATACCTTCTTTATCCTTATCGTTTAACTCATTTAAAGCAACTTCTTCACTCTAGGTATTTAATAAAAATAAATAAAATATATTTTAAATCGTCTCAGAAAAAATTTCAATTAATAGGTCACCACAATAAAAGAATATTTATCTAACTTTTTTTCTAAATAAAAAAAAAAATTCTAAAGCTTACATTGACCCTTTGATTAAATTCAGAATTTAATTGAATTTTGCAGAATTTTTAAAATAAAATTAGATTTAATTTTTCACTTACCATCGTTAATCATAAAAATTGGAATTTGGTAGTAGTTATGTTTGGTTGTCAATCTAAAATAAAAATTTAAAAAAAAATTTCCATTAAATTTGAGGAGAGATTTAAATTTTTGATTTAACACTTAAAAGAGAAAAAATTAGAAATCTTTTTGAATATTAGTTGATTTGATGATGAAGCTTATACCTTCTTATTTACCTTTTAAGTATTAAAATCAACAACTCTCAACGATTTATTAGTTTTCTTAAAACTTGTTAATAAGAAAAAACATTCAAATTCTTTTTTTAAAGCTTGACTTACTTACAAATCGACTTGATTGATTAAGTTTTTTTTTTTAATTTTGATTGTAATTTTAAAAGGTAAACTAATTTTTATCGATTTGAGCCCAATTTTTGTCATCAAAAAAATTTAATGAAATATTGGAAAACTTATCAATCATGAATCAAATTCCAGAAAAAAAAAACAATTAGACTTAAAAAAATTTCAAAATAATTTTTCTTAGCAACAATGGGTATTAATTAAAAAAATTAAAATCACCTGTTATGAAATTTTAACTTTAATAATCGGACTTTTATTTAATTTTTGATTCTTTTGTTGATTTAAAATTTTTAATTTTAAAGTTTTTCTATAATTTTTGAAAAGATAATATTCAAAAACTTTCTATCAAATTTGTCTGGATCGATTATTCATTTAAAGTGCCGCGTATAGATTCAAAACGTGAAAAAATATTAAAGATTTTTTTGCCGACCCGTGTAATGATACTATGACAACAACTCTTAAAGTACCTAATAAAAATTAATTGAAAGTAAAAATTCAAAACTAAAGGCATAAATCGGTAAGCATCGGTGGACAATTAATTTCTTTTAATTGTGTGCAAATTATTAATCACAAGAGAGAATTGCCTTAAGTTTTTTTGATGTAAATTGTCATTTGCACGGAATTAGAGTTAATTCGAAAATTGTGGGGTCTTTACTTAATATTTATGAACAATAAAATATATCTTAAATATTTATACTTAAATTAGTTTTAAAATTTTCTGTTTGTATTATTTTTTTGAACAATATAATTAAATCAAAATCAGTATATATTATTAATTAAAAACGCTCATTAACCCTAGCTCTATGCATCTTTGAATTTGTTTAGATTGTAAATATTAGATTTTCATTCTATGAAAAAATTTGTTCTTTTCACTTAAAGCAGTTATTTTACTTGAACTTATAGTAAATTTGCTTTTTTAAACTCGTAATCTGATTATAATTCTCACTTAATAAATATTTGTTTCAAACTTCATACCTTTAGTGAAAAAAAAATTAAGGTATCCTCAATTTTAAGAGAATTATTTGGAAAGAAACTTAAAAAAGTTTCTATACTAATTAAAATTTTATAAAAGTTTTTAGAAATCAAAAAAAAAATTGATCGTTAAAAATTACTCCAGATATTTTAAAGATAGTTAAAGTATACTGCAACTTGGATTTTGTCTGAGCTACATCATTTTTTTCTAGTTTTATCTTTTCTGGTAGCCAATTGTCCAATTTTACTTTAAAACATTGCAGACTAGATAATTTCAAGTTTTTGTCTTTTAATTTTAATTTTAATTAGGGTTAATACTGACCAGATTTCAATTTGATACTTTTCGAACTGTTAACTTTTTTTCTCTTAGAAAAATATTCAGATTTTTTTTGAAAATTTGAATGCAAATTCAATATCCTTATTAATTTCTGTATTCCTTTTCATTTTTATTTCATTTGAATTTTGTGACGGTTCTTATAAAATCGTAACGCAAACGATCCGCCCGGCCATACTGTCCGATCCATACGAGCTACACGGCCCACTTCTAGTTTATTCAAAATTATTTGAGATAATAAATCAATTTAAAGTTTTCAAATAATAAAAATAGTTATAATTTTTTAATTTTTAAAATATTCGACCGATATTTTTTTACTGTTTTAAAATTTTTTAAATAGAAAAAAATTTAAATTAAAAATCTAGGCTTTTAACTAATTTATTCACTTAATTATGCAATTAAAAAAAAGTTAAATACCTTAATTAAGCCTAATCCTAAAAAAGATCCGTCAAAACATTTTTTTTTCTAGAAAAAAAAAAAATATATTTTAAAAATGAATAAATTATTACTATAATTATTATTTTAAAACTTTAATTTGATTTAATGATTTGAACAAATTAGATAGGTTTGTAAGGACCTCATGAGCGAACCGGTCGGAGCCGAATATAAGAGTGGACGGACGGTTTTTTTCGCGCTGCGCTTTATTTTGATTATTGCTCATCTCTTTTTCTTTTATTTCTCAAAAGATGCAATGCTGTCCAAAAGATTTTATTTTTCAATATTTATGCTGTTTGAAAATTTGATTCTCAGAATTACAATTTTTTTTAGAAAAATACGATTTATATTCATTTTAGCATAGAATTTTAAATAATAAGCTATCTTTTTCTTATAAAATATTGTTTTAACATAATTCACCAAAAAATCCATTGGTAAAAAGTGACTCGAGAAATTTAAACCTTAATTTAAGGAATAGTGTTAATCTAATCGAGCTAATGTTAAAAACAATTAAAGGAGAAAAAACATTTGGATATTTTTATTCGAGAATAATTAGTAAATTTGTGATCTAGAGATCAATTTTGAAATTTTCTACATTTAAGCTTTCAATTTTTAAAAATATTTAAAAATATTTAAAAATTTTAATTTAAACATTAAAATGTTAAATTTTTTCAGCTAATTTTTTTTAAACAAAATTAAACTAAATTTAAATTTTATTCTTTTAATAAAAAAATGTATTAAATTTTAATTTTATTTTTGAATAAATGAAGTATTAATTGATCTTTTATGAACAGGCCTGTTGATTAACCTTGAAACTTGAAAAAAAAACTTGATTACAAGCTATTTTGTACATTCCAATAATTATTTTTATTTTTTTATTTTTTAATACAAAATAAATCTTTTAATTTTCTTAATGAACTTTTAGCCAACAACTTATTCAAGTTAGTTTTTGTTCGGACTTCCGTGTTTTAGGACTTTTCCTTTCGTTTTCCTAAATTTAGTCTCACTTCCTGTCAGCTTTCCGCATTTTAGAGACAAACTATTATTAAATTAAAATACATCAACAGATTTCTTTTTTTTTTAAGAAAAAAAATTTAAATCTATTAACTGACTACAAAAAAAGCTCTATTTAATTTAAATATTAAGTTTTTATTTTATAAGTCACGTTGTGACTTTAATTTCTAAATAATTTATCATGATTTATTTTTTCTTTAATTTAATAAAAATTATTTTTAACCACTATCAATTTAATTTTAGAATCTTAAACAGATAAAAAGATTTTTAATTTATTTAAATATAAATTAATTGGAAAGTGAGTAGACAACTAAAAACTTTAAGATTTAGTTTGATATAATTTATTTGGTTCAATAATGAATTAAAGTACGATTTTTAAAGAAAAATTCATCATTTAACCAAGCTTTTAGAAAGCTTATAATAAGCGATTTTTTATATTTTGTTAAAAGCTGCGATGTCTACACTTTGGACAAAGTCTTCAAATTCACATATTTTCTCCTCCAATACATCTGTACTGACTTTTTCATCTTCAATAACACATTGGATTTGTAATTTCTTAACACCAAAAGCAACTGGAACTAGCTTCGATGTTCCCCATACTAAGCCGTCCATTTCAACTGATCTCACGGCTTTTTCCAAAGCATCCATATCAGTGGTATCATCCCAGACCTTGACATCCAGAAGAATTGAGCTTTTTGCTACTAATGCAGGTTTTTTAGATTTTTTTTCATTATAAGCTTTAAGCCGTTCTTCAGTAATTCTTTTTTTTTCTTCATCATCCTCATCATCATCACCGAACAAGTCAAAATCGTCGTCGTTCTGGGCAGCAGGTTTGGCATCGGGTTTAGTTGGAGTTGGTTTAGCTGGAGCAGGTGCAGCTGGCTTACCACCCTCGAGTTGAACAAGTCGGTTTTCCAATCTTTCTAGCGTAGACTTTAATTGCTTGTTTTCGAGTTCTACTTGATTTAAACGGTTGATGAGCTCATTTACTTGAACTGAATCACCACTGATTCCGGCGTTGATTTGATCTCTAATTTTGTTTATCTCCGAAGAAATGGTATTGCTTGAAGCAGATGTATCAACAGCAGTTCTCAATGAAAAGTGTCTTTCAGCCTCTTCGTACAATGATCTATTCAAAAAAACGCTCTCATTCAAAAGTAAATGACCCTTTAAAATTCAAATGAATTTTTTTTTTTTTTAAATATTTTAAATTACCTTCATTTTAAAAATAATTTAATTTTTTAGAAAAATAAAATCTAAACGTTTTAAATTGTTTTAATTTTAAGTTTTGACACTAATAAGAATAAATACTTCGATTTGTTTTTTATTATATAGAAGAAAAAAGATAGAATTTATATTGAAAAATTCCAACCTCGTTTTTTCAATTTAAAGCAACACTTATACTGATTAATACATGTATTTGCATTTTCTTAATAATTTACTCAGAAAATTACTTAATTTTAAAAATCATTTTATTCCTTTTAAATGCACCAAATTCGAACCACTTTTTGCCATGTCTAGAAATTTTCTAAAAATGCTCAAATTTAACTTAACAAATTTTTAATAGATTTCGAAAAAAATTTAAAAAAACAAATTAGCTTGAAACCTTATCTTTCCCTAACAAACATCTCGATAAAACTAAAAAAATCCGATGATTTAAATTTCTTTAATTTTTAGGATAATCAATTTTAACGTAATAATTTTTTTTGATCTAAGAGCCTAGCAATCGATTCACTTATCTATCAGTAGCTTTTATTTAAGGTAAAATTAGTCTTTGGACACACAAAAATCCTAAACTAATATTGCTCAAATAAATATGTTTTTTATTCTGGTAAATTAAACACTTGATGTGATAGACTGTCTGTGGTAGATGAGAGTGATGAAGATTCTATATTGGAAAAACTTTTTTTTCAACTGAATGTTTTTTTTGTATCTTAAATTGAACAAAAATTGATCAAATAAGCTTCCCATCTATTTTTTAGAGCTCATTTAGTAATTTGTAAGGTTTGATTATAAATTAATACAATATATATTATATTCCTAAAAATCGTTATTTAGGGTTTTGTGAAATTCACTAAAAAATGATAAAAAAACAGAAAAAAATGTAATAAAATTTGTCAATAATTTTTTTCTAGCATTTATATTTTAATTTCTAAATTATTTTATTTGATCTTCAAATAAAAATTGACAATATTGTGAGAAAAAATGTTCTCAAAAATAGCAAAAATATTAATAATTGAAGACTACGGCTATTAAAAATGAATCAAAACAAAGAAGAAAAAAACATAGAATTAAATGAAAATTTGGATCGATATGCAGACGGAACTTTGATATTTCCCCAACATTTTTCAAAAAAGTTTATTCATTACATGGTATTAAAAATGGTACTCCTGTTCCATGTCTTTTTGCAATGCTACCAAACAAGAAACAATCTACATGAACTTGGAACAGACACAAAATGCAGCAGTTAATGTGTTTAAATGCATAATACATGCATGAATAAAAGTTTTAGATACAGTTTTAAACTTCTACAATCTTTAGCATTTTTACCTGTTAAAGATAGTATTTCAAGATTTAAATTGGTACAAAAGCAGATGCCTAAATCTTTTGATCGAATATTAGTTTATTTTGAAAACTCGAATATCGGAAACCTAAAGCCTAATTCAAAAACACACCGAGTAGTACCACTTTATTCAATTGAATTGTGGAGTGTTTTCGAAAGAGCTAAGCAAAGATTACCTCTTAATAATAATAATTTAGAAAGCTAGCATAATAAAGTCCAGGAAAAAATGAACATTTTAACTGTGATTGAAATTTTACGAAAGGAAAAGTCCAAAGCTGAACTTGATTATGCTAGGCTAGTTAAACGCAAATAACAAAACAAAGCTTAAATATGAAAATAAAATTGATTTTTGCTATAGCGGAAATATTCTTGAACATCTCAATGGAATTGCACACAATTTTGTTGATTTAAAAAAAATATTAACATTTAAAATTTTTATTAAAAACAATAAATAATTATCATAAATTAATTAATCATTTAATCAAGTTATTCAAGTTATTTTTGTGTATTTAGATTTTGCACATTTAGTTATACGTAAATTGATTATCTATGTTTTTTATAGGTGAAACAAAACCCACATAATTTTCTATTCTATGTTTTGACACAGCCAAACTAGACTTTAGATTTCTCTGCAATTTATTGCACTTTTAATCAAATTTATTTATTTATTTGATAAAATTAATCTCTTTAGAGGGAGAAGAAGTACATAAAAATAAATTAAGTTACTGATGTAAGAAAATTAAAAAAAAAAGAAGTATGAAAAAAAAAAGAGATTTTAATCAAATATTTTTAAAAAGTTTTACAGAAAATTGCAGAGTTTTTGCATTTCTTAGAATTCTTTTATACAAATTTGTGCAATATTGTACTATTCAAAAAAAATTAAAGCGTTTTTCTTTTTTGTACTAAAATTTCACATTCATTTACTTTCGTTTAGATAATTCTACATGAAAAAAATATTTTGCAGAACTTTGCAGACATTAAGAAATAAGTTACTATAGAAAAACACTTCTGAAATATATTTATTAACTAAAAAATATTTGATCATCTTTTTAAATAAAATTTTTGGCATAATCTTTCAATTTTGATTATTAACTTCAATTTACTTCATTTTCATTGAAAACCATTATTATAGTTCCCCGTGATAAGAACAGTGAATTTATTGAAAAAGCAAAGTTGAAATTATTTTAAATTACCAAAATTATTTTGCTCTTATTAATTAGCTCTAGCTACAGAACTTTAACTAGATTATCTGATAGAATTTCATTAAATCAAGTGATGGTCCATTCTGCAATTTTTCCAATCAAACTTATGATTAAAATCTGCTTGTGTCGAATTCGAATTAGTGAAGCCCAAGAGTGCAAAACGATCTTCAAACTTCCAGTTTCTAATTCTAGTAATGAGTTTAGAAGCTCTTCTTCGCGCCGCCTCAAAAACTTTGATGTCATTCTTGTTTGAAGGTGACCAGACAGCTGCAGCAAATTCAAGACGGGACCTTACAAATGCAAAATATAGAGTTTTGCAGGTATCGATTTCCTGAACCTAAAAATTCTTTTCTGTCCTAGGATGTAGGTTGCTTTGTTTGCCTTAATTTTAATGTGGGAAGAAAGTTTGAGATTACGAGTGAAATTTACTCCAACATGTTTTCTGTATCTACGAAATTCAGATTGCTTCTTTCACCAAAATTACCCATAGAAAGCGCAGTGTTAGAGTACTCCATCTCCATCAGTTTGCATGAGTCGACGTTGAAGAGCGTACCCCAGATATTTGACCACTCAGTTAGTATGTCAAGGTCCTGTTGCAATATTGTGATGTCGGTGTTGCTGCGAATTATGGCGAATAAGTTACTATCATCAGAAAATAGCATCAAAAATTAGTTATAAATAATAATTTCAATTCGCTTGAAAAGGAATTTTTCGACTTTTTTACTAAAAGATTAGTTACCAACGATAATCAGATTATTCCCAAAATCTTGTTTTAGATATATCAATTGATGTAATTTACAGAATTAAAGGCTTAAAAAAAAATATGATTTTTTCAATTTTTAAACTGGAATACTTATATATTTTAAAATTACTATTAAGAACACATAATGGCTAAAAGCCGAGGTTTATTTTTTAATTTCTTCCAAAAAATGACATGACGGGCGGATTCTACGCCTAATAATACCTTAGATTTTACATTATTAAAATTTATGAAATTTCATCGACAGTTGGTACCAGGGTCTGAAAGTTTACTATCAAAAAAAAGTTGTGTAATTTTCAAGGCTCATAACTAACGATTGGAAAAAGACATTGTGATAGCCGACCTTTCTTTAAAAAGCTTAGATCTTAAGCTACAAATATTTTCATTTAAAATGACAAATAATTAAGTTAACTTGTTTAGTTTATTTTAATTTCATTCAAAATTCAACAACTGTTCAACTGACTAAAAAGGACAACTGAAAATTAACTACCTTGTATATTTTTTAACGAAATTTATGAATCTATATCGATCTATTGAAAAAAAGTAAGGCATCAAAATCTAATTTGGAAGCCTAAAAAAGGCAATTTTTCAGATTATTGCTCTTTCCGAAACCTATAACAAATAACAAATAAATTAAACTAGCACCTTTATTTTGTAGCTTAAGATCTAAGCTTTTTAAAGAAAGGTCGGCTATCACAATGTCTTTTTCCAATCGTTAGTTATGAGCCTTGAAAATTACACAACTTTTTTTTGATAGTAAACTTTCAGACCCTGGTACCAACTGTCGATGAAATTTCATAAATTTTAATAATGTAAAATCTAAGATATTATTAGGCGTAGAATCCGCCCGTCATGTCATTTTTTGGAAGAAATTAAAAAATAAACCTCGGTTTTTAGCCGTTATGTGTCATTTAAATTAAACATTTGTTTGAGAATTATTTTCTTTATTTGTTTAATTTTGAATTCAAAATTATTAAATTAAAACATTTTTGACTTTTTACAGATAATATCGTTGTATCAAAACTAATGTGAACAATTCAATTTATTAAAATAAAAAATAAGTAAAGAAAATTAATAAACTGAGTATTCTCCGGTTTCGATAATATTTCGTGCAACATCTGCCAATTTTTCACCGTTTTGCCTGACTTTTTTAACTTTTTCTTGTGATTCAAAATTAAGATTGTCAGATTTGAGGGCTTCGTTTTCGTTTATAATTTTATTTACATCCTTCGGTTCTTTTCGTAAATAACAAGGCTTGATAAAATTTATGAGATTGTTAAACCTATGGTCTATAATTGGAACTTTAATGGATCGAATGCCCTCTTCATTTGTGAAAGCTCTTGAATTACGTGCAGAAGTTTTTGAAGGAAACCTATAAATCGACCCTGGTTTTATACTTTCTCTACCATGAAAAGTACTAGCTCGTTGACTTTGCTTGAGTGCATCTTCAACCTCGAAGACAGTTACATTATTGTTAATTACTAAAGACTCGTTTAATTTTTCATTTATATTTGAATCAAAGCTTAGCTGATTAATTGATTTTAATTTTTTGAGACTACCGGGTTTGGAAAAATTTAAGACTGCGTTTTGGTTACTGACACTCATTTTATCTGAGTCGTCAGGCTCAAAATCTTCTATCTCATTCAATTGAATTGTACTTTTTTCCCTAGAACGGGATAATAAATAGGAGCTATTGGCAAAATTCAAGTTTTTTGCACCGGATTTAGTTCGTGATGCTTTTTCTTTTTTTCGCAAAATGCTCAAGGCTGTTTCCATGTCTTGCAACTGGTCAAATTGATGAGGATTAAATGTTTCAAGTGCTGCACAGCTTAAAAATTAGCTTTTAAATTATATGTTGAATTAAAAGTTTTTATACGATTAATAGGAAATGAAATTTTCTTTTACTGCTTGTAAGAATTTTATACGAGTTTTTATGTTTCCTCAATTATTTTATTTAGCCTGGAACTACCTAGTTTTTTAATTAGTTTTCAGCAAATAATTATTATTTTAATTAAAATTAGATTTAAATTTTAAAGGGCTTTATTATGAATTAAATTCTTACTTTAATCCAGGTAGCGATTTGCTTTTTAAAAGTTGTTTTTTGATAAAAATCTTTTTTTGATAATCGACATGGTTGATTTTTTTGAAACGATCCTTGGAAATATCAAGCAAACGTTTGTCTAATAGTTTATAGAGAATATTTTTCTGTGCATCGGCTCTATTTTTGTACATTCCTGAATTACGGTGCTGTCTATAAAACTCATCATCAGCCTCCGTGTCTATCAGTTCGGAAAGATCAATATTTTTCAAAGGTAAGTCCAAAATTTCATCTTCATCAAAAATAATCTCGTTTTTTCTATCTTGGATTTCATTTTTGGATTCCAACTCTTTTGATTTTAGCAACTCTTTAAGGTCTACTTTTTTAAAAGCCCATTCCTTGATTTTTCGCTCCCGCAAAGAATCCTTTGCCGGCGACCGAACAAAAGGAACCCGAGTGCTGGGCTTTACTAAAGGTTGCTTGGCAATATTGAAATTTAAAACTCTTGGTGCATCTCGTTGCCGAACATTTCCTTCCTGTGCCGAGGATATGAATCTGTCAACTAGCAATCTAGGCCTCTCTAGGGCTAAAGATGTATTGTTTTTATTATTCATTATCCAAATTGATTTTGTGCGTATTATATCTAAAAATTAAATTTATTCTATCTGAGCTTTTTTTACATTTAAGCAGCTACATTTTATTTAAGCCTAATTGCTCAAAATGATTAAAAAAATAAAAAACAATTTAAATTAAGCTAGATGGCCTGAAGCGTTTGGAAAAAAAGAAAGACTTGAAGAACAACTTTAATCTAATATTTTGAGTCGAGACTTGTTTGTAGATTTGCGTCTAAGCATAGCATTTGACGGTGATGAGATACTTATGCTTGATTGTAAAATGTTCAGGTAAATACACCATTGTTTTGGTACAATTGGAACAAAAACATTATTGTCAAATAAATAAACTTTATGTTAAAAAATTTGAATTTGTTTGGCCTCCGAACAATTTAGCTAAATATTTCGAAAACATTTTCTTAGATTTTTTTTTTGTTTTGACTTTTCTTAATTTCTTGTTTAAATTAAAATTTGCTTTGAAAATTTCTTTAAATAAATTCCGCCGTAAAGAGCTATGGCAACATTTATTCATCGATTCCGATTGAATAATCAAGAATTACTTGCTGAAGAGAAAACTATTTGAAAGTTCTCAAATGTTAATTAAACTAATGCCCTCTTTGCTTATTAATTAATAAATTATTTTCGCTAATTTGACTAATTCCAAAATCTCTTTGGATAAGTTTCCAATAAAACACTATCTAATAAACTGAAATTTAAGTAGAATTTGATTAACAGACTTTATTCAGCTTCCTTGAAAACAAAAAACATATACCCATTATGCTTTTAATGACTTAAAAAAAAATAAAATGTAACTATAGCCAAAATAAATATATAAATGAATTAGACTAAATGTTTTTTGTTTTATGTTTCTCTTTGTAAAATGTAATTAATTAGTTAAAATTTGTTACACGAATTGCAATTATTTTTAATTCATAAAATTAAAAGTTAACAAATTATTAAATGATATGATCTAAAACATTGTTGATAAATATTATTATGAGAATAAGAAAATTCTCATTGTATATTTAAACAAACGTATCAAAAATTTGAAAATTTTTTGAAAAATTGTCAACATCATTCATAATTGACGTTTTAGCTGATAAGATAGAAAAATTAAGTCGGTCTTACTTTTAAAGTAAGGAAAAAAAATTTAAATTTTACTATACAAAGCACGTTACGAACGAGATCCATAAAAACAAAGTAATTAAATTTTATTGAAATTTTTTTTAAATATTTTAATTTTGATAACAATAAACGTATTATTCGATATAAGTATTTTATAAATTCCAATTTAATGACTTTATCCAAGATTAAAATTTTTAAGAACTCAGGAACAAAATAAATTTCTTAAATAAATACATAATAACTCGTAAATAAAACATATTGTGAATTTAAATTAAACAATTTCGACTTGATTGGACTGAGAAAATTCGATTTTATGTAAATCACTCATGATAGCTTCAACACTTTGCCTGCCTTTCGGATCATAAACAATTGTGTTTTTTACAATGCTAATAAGTATCTCGTCTTTAGTTGTTTTAACTGGTATGGTAAAGTTTTCTTTTATCACTTCTATGGCAAAAATTCTTACACAATTTATTCTTTATTTGCATTATTTTAATTTTTTTTGTTTATAATCAAATTAATAGTTTAATTTAACTGAATTTAAATATTTAAATAATTACATAACTAGTAATAGTTTAATATATTCAAACTCTTAAAATTTATGATTATTTAAAAGATAGTTAAATTTATCCAAAATTATAAGTTAACAATTTAAATAATCAAAATGATTATTTAACTACATTTTTATGCAATTTGAATTGAATTTAAAAAATCAATTTTTTTTGTTATTTTTATTTTTTAATTGAACTTTTTAATCGGTTTATTTTTTGATTTTTTGCAGAATTTTTTCAAAAAAATCTATTAAAAATCAATTTTTAACTTTTACTTATAAGATTATTTGAGTTTTTATTTATTTGATTCTGTTTGAGTCGCAAGTTAAAACCGAAAAGAAAAAACAAACCTAAGATATTAAAGAGAAAATTTAAATTATTTTTCATTGAATTTTTAAATATTTTCCTCAGAAAATTGAGTTATCAATTTTATGTTTTTTTTTAAATCTTATTATTTAAAATTTTCAAAAAAACCTAAAAATACAAACTAAAAAAAAATGAATTGAATTGATTAAAAGAATATGCTATAAGATGATATATAATATTTAATTATGGCACTTTTGGTATTTTTATAAATTTTAAAAAACGTTTTTATTATTAGATATTTATTTAATTATTAATTTTTTTCATTTCAAGCAGTAAGTACCTTTAGAAATTTCGACCTTTCTTACCCGGGTTGTAAATGAATTAATCGCGTTTTCAATTTCTTCTATTGGAACTTTTTCGTTCGCAGATTTTATTTCATCAATAAAAAGCCCGTATAGCCGAATGGTTTGCGTGTTAGTAATGCAAGCAAAGGATCGAGGGTTCGAAACCCACTGAGAGTGAAAAAGTCTTCAAAATATCTTTTCAATACGGGGCAAATGTTTAAACCTCTTTCATCATAAAAAAAGGGGGACCAGTTTCGACTGGGTAATAATTGCGGTGAAGATGATCAACTCGATGCAGTAGCCTCTGTGTTAGATCGGAAACGTTTCTCAAAAAGGTACTTGAAAAGGTACTTGAGGAAGTTCAAGGTCATGTGACTGCCTATATAAGGAAAGCATGAACTGGAAAGCTGAGCTGCAATTGATGTTTCTATTTGTTATAATTTCTTGAATAAAATTTAATAATTTTTCAATTTATTCTTTGACATCGATTATTTGGAGAAGTCTACTACAAATTTTTATATTTTTTAAATAAGGATTAAAATTCAGAATTCACAAAATTTTTCAGATTCCTGAATTAAAATAGACTTGAAAAGCTTAAGAGTTTAAAAACTGAATATTTAAAAAAATTATATAAAATCAATTTTCTTTTTTATTTGGTTTTTGTGTTCTATAAAAATAAATTTTATTTGAATTAATTAAAAAAATTTATCGAGTGAATTATTACAAAATTATTTTTTTTGATTTTAAGTTTGAAATTTTATAAAAACAGGATAAGATTTTATTTAAGAAATTTTATTAAAAAAATCTAATATTTTTATTCAAGTATTATTCGATATAAGTATTTTATAAATTCCAATTTAATGACTTTATCCAAGATTAAAATTTTTAAGAACTCAGGAACAAAATAAATTTCTTAAATAAATACATAATAACTCGTAAATAAAACATATTGTGAATTTAAATTAAACAATTTCGACTTGATTGGACTGAGAAAATTCGATTTTATGTAAATCACTCATGATAGCTTCAACACTTTGCCTGCCTTTCGGATCATAAACAATTGTGTTTTTTACAATGCTAATAAGTATCTCGTCTTTAGTTGTTTTAACTGGTATGGTAAAGTTTGCATTTATAACTGCCAAAGCAAGACTGTCACCTTTTTCGAACACATAATCAAAAGGAGCCTTGTTAAACATCAGTGCGTACATGACGCATCCTAGAGACCATATATCAGCCTTTTCATCTATTAGACAACCTTGTTTAGGCGAAAATAGTTCAGGTGCTCGATAAGACATGCTGCAATTTTCTGATGCCCAATCTTCTATTTCCTGGCATTTTCTTGAGCTTTCTATTTCTATTATTTTTGATGTCATTGATCCGAAATCGGTCAAAATCGGTGTTTGAAGATCATCACTTAGCAATACGTTATGAGGTTTCAGATCTCTGTGTGCCAAATTTGTTTCATGAATATATTTCAGTCCATCACAAATTCCTTCAATTATTTTTACTAATCTTTTTGATTGAATAAAAATATTTGATTTTAGGTTAAATTCTATTTCATCTTGCAAATTTCCCCTCTAAAATTACGAAATTTTTTTTATAAAAATAAAATCTAGCAATTAACTTTTTTACCCTGTAATATGGAAAAACAGATAATATTAGGAATCTTTGATTTTTATCTTCTTCGATAATAGCGTCATAAATCAGCTTAACTAAGTTCAGATAATCAAAACTATAAAAATCGTAAATTTTTGGAGTTACCTGTATTTTGATGATTGTTCAATAATTTGTAGTATTTATTTTCCATTGATGTTTTTTCAATATCATTTTTAGATTCACATTTTATAGTTTTAAGAGCAAACAACTTTTTCGAGTCCGACTCTTCTATCAGATCAATAGTCCCAAAACCTCTTGACAAAATAAATAACTTAAAGATTTCAATTTAACTTTTTTCAGTTTTTACCCGTCCGCAATTCGACTCAATATGAGAAATCGTTTATTTTCAATAGTTACCGCTTCTTTGGAACAACCGCATCCCATTTTTATAAAATTTATTATTATTTATGAAAAAAAGATCATGAAATAACAAAAAAAATTTTAATTTTTAAAGAAATTAAATATAAGTTTTTTAGTGATCAGATCAAAATTTACCTTATGTCAAAGAGGAAATTTTTCTTTATTCTAAACAATACATTTTTTATATTCTAAATTACTTTCCAAAATCATAACAGTTTAACATAGATTAAATAAAAGTATAAAAATTTAATATTTGCATTATATAGTGAGATGGTCTAACCGGATATTTTTAAATATTAACAAACTTAGGTGAGAAGATTCGATACCGATCGGTTAACTGGTTGAGAGGCAATTGGGTTTTTAGGGTAAACCCGATTTCCCCGAAAATTTAAGTTTAAAAATTGCTCTTTTTATATTCAAAAGGAATAAAAAGATTAATTTCGTCAATAAATTTTTTATAATCGATATGGATTTAACTACTTTACAATTAATTTTTACAAATTTTTTTAAAATAACTTTTGAACAAAAGAAACTAAGATTTTAAAATTTTAACTTTTTATTGTGAGGCACTCTTTTAGATAAGCGATTGAAACATCTTGAAAACCAACAATTCTTGTTTAATAAATGATCAAATTCAACAATTTATATATTTTCCAATATAAAGTAAAGAATTGAGAAAAATGTGGCGGTGAGTAGAACCAAAACACAGGTGATAACGAAGATGATATAGAGTCAAACGATATTGAAAACGTTAATAAAATATTGGAAAAATTAGAGTTAACAAGGGAGGCGTAATGGTATGCATATCCGCTATGGAGAGCTCAGAATAATTTATGTATAACTCAAATAATCGAAAACAGCGGTGTAGCCAGGAATTTTTGTTTGGGGGTGGGGGGCAAAAGTTGAAGAGAATATTTTTTTTTGGGGGGGGGGGGGAGCCTTCGCTATCATGCAGCTACGCCACTGATCGAAAAGCTAGAATCATACAAGTGTTAAGCTAGAATCATAGCAATAAAAAAGACTATCTAGCGAGTTTAAACTGCTGGATTACAAATGCAACGTCATTGTTCAATAAATGGGACCAATTTAAAGCAAATTTAGCACCACTTGGGTACCCGTATATAGTCATGGTGACGAGAACGTGGTTTGGTCCGAATTCGCTTAGAACGCTTGACCAATATTGTTTGTATGCACGAGATAGAGTTACTGGCAAAGGTGGTGGAGTAGCAATATATATTAAAAATGAACTAGAGTCTTGCGAAATCAATGAATTAAGAAACGCAGATCTAACCAGTGAGCAAATGGTGTGGTGTGGGCTAAAACACAAAAATGACCGAATCCTAATCGGGTGCATGTAAAGACCGCCTCACGCTAATCGTGATTGCAACCTATCGATAATAAATTCAATAAAAAAGGCTAAATCGTTGGTAAGCGCGGGCAAATATTCGAATATGATGATATCAGGAGATTTTAATGACCCTGATATCAAATGGCAAAATAATGTTGGTGTTTGTGATGGTGATGTAACAGCATCTCGTGTCGAGTTTGTTCGAGCTCTAGATGATTGTTTTGTAGCACAAATGGTGGAACTAGAGACATTCGGAAATAATGTCCTGGACTTACGGTTTTGAATCCATGGTGAAAAAGTAAAAATCCAAGTTTTCAAGAGATGCATTCCCTTATACCGGCTGACCCTCTAATCACTAACCTTTTTTTGGGACAAAAGCTGGAATGATATTATTCTTTTTTAAACATTAATAAAATATGAAGAAAATTAATTGTAAATAATAAAAAATTTTATTTTATCTTAATTTACTGCTAGTATGATAAATATCAAAATTCACATGTAATCAAAATATAAAATAACTTGTCATTGTTAGATGAATTTTGCCGCTGTTCCTAATTGTCAACTAAAGATCTGTTAAGTTTTTCGTTTTTAGAGTCATTCAATCCTGATCAGGTTAGACAAGCCAACAAAAGCTATAGAAACTTTATTTCAAATAGCTTCTTTATTACAAATTAAATTTAAAATTTTTTCGTAAGGCTTAATTAGAATTAAATTATAATTTAAATAATTTAAATTTTTTGGCATTGTGAATTTTCATACAACAATTCTAACAAAATTTAGTATTGGAATAATAATAAAATTTTTCATTTAACAGCTTAAACATTTAACTTGCATTTATTTGCAATTATAAACTCTTAATTCAAAATTAATTTAGTACCGATGACAGAATTTTAACATATGAATAAAATGAATTTACAAAAAAAATAAATAAAATTAGAATAGATCATTAGAGACAAAAATAAAGAAATCTCACTAAATTGATATTTTATTTGACAATTAATAATTCCTGGTTAATTAAAATTAATTTTTTTTCGAATTTAGTGAAATATATTTTGCTACATGTCATTTCATTTAAAAAGTTTAAAAGCTCAATTTTTTCAATTAAATTAATGAAAAAGAATTTTATTTTTGGATGGTTTCCTGAAAATTCACATTTCCAAATATTTTAGATTTCTTGGGTTTATTGGGAGAATTTTTAAAAGCAGGCATTCTTCAAAGAATGCTATATTAAATTGATTTATAATCTTTTAATTTTTTTTTCAAGAATGACAAGTAAATCACAAGTCTAAATGGCTTGCAAGAACTCTTTCAAAAAGGTTATTTGTCATTCTCACAAAAATATAAGATAAATCTAATAAATTAAGTTTTCTAATGAAGTCTTCGAGTTTCTGATATTCTTCAAAATGTCATCAGAGATTCAAATTTTTGTACCTAGACCTAATTTAAATTTTCCAATAGTCAACTTGAACCACAAAGTAAAATTTTATGAAAAACTCTAGTTTAATTTTAAAAAATTATTTTCACTCAACTTCCATATTCTTTCCTAGGTACAAACTATTAGGAACGATAATTGATTCAATTAATTTTACCAAATATTAAAAAGAAAAGCTCTGTTGACATTTTACTTAAATTATATAATTCTATTTCATAAACTATATTAAATCGCTGAATTTTTGTAAATATGCTAGATTAGATAATGTTTGATTAAACAATTTGATTTGATCACGTTTTTTTTTGCTATAGATTGAAATTTTAAAAGAAGTTTTTTTTTTTACCTGTTGTTTGCTAAGAAAATCTATTAAATAACATTTTTGATAAGTTTACACTAATTAAACTCAACAAAAAATATGTATAAAATTTGTACCATTGAGAATAAAAATCAAATATTAAATTCTAAAGTTAAACAAAATGCAATTGCTAGCTCTCTTAGCTGTAACAATTTCAATTCAAGCTATCAGTTCTCAGACAAGTTGTTCAAATCTGGACAATTCTAGTTTGATTTTAGAAACAGCTTATGGTAAAATAAGAGGCAAATGTGAAAATTATCCAATTTATTACGAGTCAAAGCCACACCAAGAAATAAATCCCATATTGAGTTGGTTATCTGTTCCATATGCGAAATCACCAGTAAAAAATTTAAGATTTAAAGATCCGGAGAGTCCGGAAAAATGGACAAATATTAGAGATGGAACGAAAAAAAGTCCAAAATGCTATCAGAGATCATACAGTAGTGGTGATACTTCAAACTATTCAGAAGACTGTCTTTATTTAAACATCTATACAACTCTTGAGTCGTACAACAAAACAGTTGTGCATGGAGCAAGACAACTAAGACCAATCATGGTCTGGATTCACGGTGGTAGCTTGATTGCAGGAAGTAGTAATGGATATGATGGAGGAATTCTCGCAGGAATGTCTGATATTATTGTTATAACAATTAATTACCGCTTGGGAGCTTTCGGATGGCTATATGTACAAGGAACTGAAGCAAAAGGATATCAAGGTTTCAAGGATCAAACAATGGCCTTAAAATGGATCCGTGAAAATGCAATTAGATTCGGCGGAGATCCTAATAAAGTAACTATATGTGGCAATAGCGCTGGCTCTTGGAGTGTAGGATACCATTTGATTTCGAAACAGAGTAAAGGCCTATTTTCCGGAGCTATTCTTCAATCTGGAATCGTTTTTCGAATCTATCTTCAAAGCAGCCTTCGCTCTCCAGAACAGGCTACAAGCATGACTAAGTATTTAGCTGAAAATATTGGTCTTAATTTTACCAGCAATTTAAATATGCTCGAATTTTTACAGGATATTGATGCTCAAACATTAACAAAAAAAGGCATTGAATTGATGGATATTCCTGTATTTCCGCGTGACCCTGATTATTTTGACAAAGAGCCTCTAGAATATATGAAAAGTGGTGATTTCAACAAAGTTCCAGTCGTTGCTGGATTCAACAATTTAGAATCTTTTGGCCTTACATATGAAGAAAATTTAAAAAATGATATTCAGGCTTTAATGGCCGGTAATAAAGAAAGGCTAAAGCCTATTTTAGTTAATCGTTTGCAGTTAAGTCAAAACAATTCAAAGGTAGACGAGCTAATAAATATTTACATTCAGCAATCAAACAAAAATGGAACTAATGTTGATTATTTTAGGTTTTTGCTGGATATTCTTAGTGATTTTTACTTTCCATGTCCTCATTATTTATTTAATGAACTGGTTGCCAAGTATAATGGTGGAAAGATGTTTGCGTATGAATTTGCTCAAAAACCAAAATACTGGGATGGTTATTGGGTAAATTACGATGGCGCAAATCATGAAGATGAAATCGGATACATGTTTGGATCAGCTTTGCGCTATAAAGGTTACAGTGATTATTCTTTACAAGATAAATTACTTTCAGAAAAAATGGTTAGATATTGGAGTGATTTTGTTAAGTATAAAATACCTGCTTTTGATTGGAAACCACATGGATTAACACAGTCTAATAATTCAGTGAATTTTTTCTACATAAAGTATGGTAAAACCAAAACTGAGCCAAGGCTAAAATACAGTCAAAATAAAAAATGTCAACTTTGGGATGAAATAGCTGTTAATCCTTGAATAGATTGCTAGTTATAACTGATCTTATTTGATTTTATTTCGAGTTTCTATTGTTGTTTAAATAAATCTTTTAAAACAAATACAAAAAGATAAGCAAATAAAAAAATTAATTTTTTTTTATCTTTTATTCTTATAAGTTGTCTCAATTTAAAGCAAAATATTTTTTTTAGTGTCTTGATTCACGAAAAATTGATCTCTGGCACAGCAGCTGAGTTCAGAAAAAGATTTGAAATTCCGATCATTAAAGGCAGAGACAGTCCAGCTTCAGCAACTTGGAAAATGAAAAACTGATAAAATTAGCGCCGGTTGTAAACAAACGTATTACCATAAAAAATTTTAGGTTTTTTTTTAAATCTTTTAACCATAAAACTAATTTCAAACGGGTTTTTTGGAACCGTTCTACTAAGCCTATCGGTAGTATAGAAAGATTCGAATGGAAATTTGAATAAATATTTGTGAATCATTGTGTATTTTTCTTTAAATATAAAAATGAATTTTTTTCAAGTAATTAAACAAATTAATTGAATTTTAATTTAATTTTTCTTTGTTAAATTTTGAAAAATAAATGGAATTTAACTCAATGTAACATTATTTATGAAAAAAGTAGCATCCATTTATAATTTCAAACTTTATTCAATAAATTAATCATCTATTTTTGTAAAAAATCTTCTTTGTTCCTACACGGTTTTTAAAGTAACAATAACGTTGCATACAACTTTTCACTTCTTCCCTTACCATTCACTTTGTATGTCCCCTGAAAATGTAGATATGATTAATCTTCATTATGATCTTAAAAAAAATTTAAAAAATTAAAATCAAAATTTTTCTTAAAAAAGAACAAATTTGTTTTTGTTTCTTCTAAATTATAAATGAATCTGTAAAAAAACGTCTTGAAATTTTAAATTCGAATTTTTAAAAATTTTGATGAAAAGTTAGCTTTTGATCAAGTAAAAGGCCATTCAAAATAAAAGATATTCGTTTATGTTTTTTTAAGTTGGTTTTAATTATGCATCATTAATAAAAATTACGTTTTTAAAATTTCCTAAAAAATGAGGCGGTAATTCAACTTTAAAAAATAATTATTTGAAATTAATATTTCTTTAAAAGGAGTGCGGCACCTAGCCAGCTGGCAACTTCTTTGGGTTTAAAAAGAAAGACTAAAAGTGATGATGAAGAAGAGAGCAGATCGACTAAAACTAAAATAATGAGTAGCTCTAATGACTGGGCAAAACTAAGAGAAAATCTAAAAAAATCAAAAAATAAGGCACATGATAATTATGATGCCTCGAATTTTATTTCACCGTTTCGAAAACCTTTAACAAGTGTTAATGACAACTGCGACAATCCGACTTCAAAATCTAATGCTGAAATAAAAATTGATATGCCCGGTAACTCGAGTCATGTAAGAAAATTTAAATTTAAAAAACTTTGTTCAATTTTAAATTTAAGGAAGAATTTATAAATAATTTGATTCATCGACCTTTCAAAATCCCGATTCCAAATTATCAATCATCTTCCTCATTCAAATCCCTCGGAACTAGGCGCCAAGGTGCAAGACAACCTCTCTTCGATCCAGAAGAAGAAAACGCGGTTATTTTATTTTCACCACCTGAACTTAGTGCACAAGAAATGTTGAAAGTTGACCAGTAAAATATAATTTTCCTAAATATTAAATTTGAAAATTCTGATCTTTTTTATAGAAATACACTTCCTGTACATGTAGTTGTAGATCCAATGGTCGGCAAGGTTCTCAGACCACATCAGCGTGAGGTTTTATTCTGAAAATTTTTAAAATACAATTTAAAATAATAAAAACTTTAAAGGGAGTAAAATTTATGTTTGATTGTGTCACAGGTGTTCAGATTCCACAGAACTTCGGATGTATTATGGCAGACGAAATGGTTACTTTTACATATTTAAGAAGAATTTCTCTATTTTGAATTTTAGGGCCTCGGAAAAACATTACAATGCATTACCCTTACATGGACCTTATTAGTAAAATTTAATGCTTCATTAAATACAAATCTAACTATAGTTAAATTTATCAGAAACAAGGTCCAGATTGCAAACCAATTATCGATAAAGCGATCATTGTAACACCAAGTTCTCTAGTAAAAAATTGGTACAACGAAATAAATAAATGGTTACAAAAAAAATGCAACCCTCTAGCAATAGATGGAGGAGGGAAAGAAGAAATCGAAAAAAAATTAAGTAGTTGACTTGAGTTTTTATTATTTCTTATTAATAATAATATTAATTTTATTCTCAGAGTTATTTATGTTCCAACAAGGAAGAAGAATTATGAACCCAATTTTGATTATTTCCTATGAAACATTTCGAGCTCATGCAGCAATTTTGACCAAATCACCAATCGGTATAGTAATTTGTGATGAAGTAGGGTTTAATTTTAAATTTTTTGAATTGCCGGTGATTTTTTATATAAGGGTCACCGTCTCAAAAATTCAGAAAATCAGACTTACACAGCTTTAAATGCCCTTCAGACACAACGAAGAATTTTGCTATCTGGTACTCCGATCCAAAATGATTTACTGGAATATTTTTCTCTTGTCCATTTTGTTAACGGTGGCATCCTTGGCACAGCCGCTGAGTTCAGAAAAAGATTCGAAATTCCGATCATTAAAGGCAGAGACAGTTCAGCTTCTCCAGCTGATCAGCAACTTGGAAATGAAAAACTGAATGAATTAGCGTCGGTTGTAAACAAATGTATTATCCGACGTACCCAAGCTTTATTGACCAAATATTTACCAATAAAAAGTAATCTGTTTTTTCTTATTAAGTATACAAAAGTTTTAACATTTTTGAATTTTCAGTTGAACAAGTTGTTGTCTGTCGCCTTACGCCCCTTCAAATAGAGCTATACAAAATGTTTTGTAAATCAAACAATATTGATGATTTTGAAGCTAAAGATGAATCTGATCTCAAATTATCAAATTCAACTTTATCAGCAATAACTCAAATGAAAAAACTCTGCAACCGTAAAATTTTATTTTTTTTTAGTTTTTGTTCTTAATTTTTTTTAGATCCTGAACTAATATACGATAAATGTGTTAAAAAAGAAAAGGGTTTTGAAAATGCACTTAAATTGTTTCCTTCTAATTTCGACACAAAAAGCATTCAATGCGATTTGTCTGGAAAAATGGCAGTCTTGGATTATTTGCTGGCAGCAATTAAAGCTAACACCACAGACAAGGTTGTTCTGGTATCAAATTACACTCAAACATTGGACATGTTTTCAAAGCTATGTGTTATAAGACGGTATAACTATGTTCGCTTGGACGGCTCAATGACCATAAAAAAAAGAGGAAAAATTGTCGAACAGTTTAATGATCCATGCAGTTCAGAATTTATTTTTATGCTTTCTTCAAAAGCAGGTGGCTGTGGTCTAAATTTAATTGGAGCTAATAGATTGGTAATGTTTGATCCCGATTGGAATCCAGCAAATGATGACCAAGCAATGGCTCGGGTGTGGAGAGATGGTCAAAAAAAACAATGCTTTGTAAGAAAAATTGATATCAAATGATTTAAAATTGAACTAAATTTAAAAAAAGATCTACCGACTTTTATCCACTGGCACCTTGGAAGAAAAGATATTCCAGAGACAAGCCCACAAGAAAGCTTTAAGTAGTTGTGTAGTAGACAATGAAGAAGATGTAGAAAGACATTTTAGTTTAACAGAATTGAGGGATTTGTTTACGCTCAATGAAAATACCAAAAGTGATACGCATGAAAAATTTAAATGCAAGCGATGTGTGAACAATATTCAGGTAAAGCCACCGCCTGATGACTCAGATTGTACGTGTGACCTTAGTCAGTGGAACCATTGTGCTGATAAAAAAAATCTGGCTGATCCGATTTTGAAAGCTGTGTGGAGTGATACAATTTCATTTGTTTATTATCATCATTCACACGTAGAGCAGCGTAAAACAATTTGAATAAACACTTTTGTAATTTTGAGATCCTTTTATTTAAATAATGTGAGTTACAATTTTGTATTCCTAGATAGTTTTCTTTTTTTTTAAATCGTGTTGTGGCATGACTTTTTAAAATAATTAAAATTTGTTCCTATATAGTTTCCATTTGATAACTAGCAGCGAAGTTAAAAAATAATGTTACATTTTAATAAATTTTCTAGTTTGAGATTTTTAAAATTATTTATTTGAATTTCATAAACGGATTACTAAAATATTTGGCTTCGTCTGGGTATTACCAGACTTGCTAATAGTTTCAAGTCTAAGTCACAAAAATTTAAGTCAAAGTTATTGACTTAACTTATTTTTTTTTCAAAAAAAACTACTTGGCATCTCAGATCTTTCATTACCTTTCTATTATTATTATTATTGAATTGAATTAACCTCCTCACAAGAGAAGTAAGAAGAAAAAAAATAAAAAAGAGAAGAAAAAATAAAGATAAATTTTTTTGTGTTTTTTTTTTTAAATGAAATGAAAAAATGAAAAAATTATTATTTTAAAATAAAATTTTAAAATAAAAAAGGAACGTTAGTTCAAAAATAGAAAAAGTCATGAAAGTTAGAAAGTAAGAAAACGTGGACTAAAATTCAAGAATTTCTTTTATCTTGAATTAGCTCATTTAAGAGAGTTCTGTAATGTTTTAATTTTTAAATTGCAAATACATAACCAAATTGAATTAGATATACCATCATTACTAATCAGTTTAATCTTAAGATTTTCTTAAAGTTGGTTTATATTTGCTGTAATTTTTGAAGTTTCAATTTTAAAGTACTTGGAAATAAGTACCGAATCGGAGGAAAAAGATTTATTAGAGGGGGGTCACTTAGCATAGATTTTAAAAATTGTGATGAGAGATATTATATTTAATTGTATCAATAAAAGTCTTTCATTTGAAAAAGAAATTAAAATTTAGGAGGATTTTTTTAAATAAAATGTGGTGAACATAGGTAATAAGTTGTTTTAAAAAGTCTCATATTATAGTTCAAGTAATTAATAAAAATTTCCGAGCCAAAAAATTTTATTTATTTATTTTTTAAAAGTCCGAGCAACATAAATTTTTTGCCGTTCCAGGTAGTTATTGTGGCGGCCTGGTTAAAATCGAAGTCATTTAAATTAAAGTCTAAGTCAGGACTTTAAAAAAATAAATAAAAGCCGTTGACTTGACTTCAGACTTGTGACTTAAAAACAAGTCGAGAAATTACCGTTTTCAAATTGATGAATTTGAATAAAAATACCGTATTTCCTTGTTCCTTGCATCCTCATAATTCGCATTATACAAAAAAAATTCAAAGCTTAAGCTGCCTGAGCCAAAGTCGTTTATCTAATTTAAGAGCGCGGTAAAAGTCAAGTTTTTTTAATAATATCCGCTTGAGTCTGTTGTCAATTGAATTGACTACATTCAAGGGTTCTACTAAAACACTTAAAATCTGAAATTAATTATAATGATAAAAGATAAGAAAATATCAATTAATGTAAAATATGGGACACGCAGTTTAAAAAAAAATTTAAAAGCAAAATTTTTTTTATTTTGCTATTTTTATTCTTCTTTTGATGTTTTTTTTTATTAAATTTATGCTTATTGTAATCAAAATATGGTTTAAAATAAAAATTATTGGTAAAATAACTAGATTAGTGGAAAAAAACTGAATCTGTGATTGTTTTTTAAAAAATTATTATAATTTACTATTTTAATGGTATTTCTTACTGTTTTTGTGGTTTTATAATATTATCGCTCATTTTAGTTTCTGTGAAAAAATAATTTTTTTTTGAATAATGCATTTGATGCTGTACCTCAAATTGAGCAGAAAAGAAGATTTAAAATCTTAATATTTTTCAAATCCGATTTACAAAATAACCAAGGTCCTTTTATTTTAAGCTAAATATCTCAAAAACTGCACTTCCGGGACAAAAACTAAGCACATTTTAAGGAAGCTCGTTAAATTCTCTTCAATTGGGATCAGTTGGGGGTCAGTAGGAGGTCAGGCTTTCAAAAATTTAAAAGTATTCAATATTTGCTAAAAGTAAATATTTTGGAAAACAACTAATTTAATTTTCAAAAAATATTGAAAATTTCAAACTAATTGATGCATTAAAGCTTAAAAAAAAGTTTAAAAAATTGGAGCTCAGTGTTTTAGTAGGACCCTTGAATGTAGTCAATTGACAACAGACTCAAGCGGACATTATTAAAAAACTTGACTTTTACCGCGCTCTTAAATCAGATAAACGTCTTTGACTCAGGCAGCTTAAGCTTAGAATGTTTGATTGCCTGAGTCAAAGTCGTATTTCGAATAATGAGGCTGCAATATAGAACAAGGGAATTTGGTTTATCAATTTAAAGCGAAAACCTTGCAGACATTTATTTAAAATATTTATCAATCAGAATATCAATAATTTATTTAAAATTATTACATATTACAATATTCACTTAATTAAAAATATTTTTTTTGTGATATAATCTAATTTTTTTTCAGTAATAAATTTCGAATAAAATATTTAGATAAAATTACTGCTTTTCATTAGAAAATTTTTTTAAAAAACTTTAATGATATAAAGGTCTAGTCTTTTATAAGAACTTATCTTGTTCTCGGGATTTGTTAACTATTAGTTTACCTAATCTTAAAATTTTTAGCCTAATTTGAAATTTTTCCATCTTTTTTAAAAAAAACCTAAAGGTAATATTAAAAAATAAATATTAAATTAATACAAATGCAAGAAGATTCAGTCGAGACCGAAATTGAGAGTTTATCCATTAATGAGAATTTAATGAAAGTTTAATAAAAGCTTTAACAGAAGATAAATCCTCAATTCCTCAATAATCAATAAAGTCGAGCAAGTTTTAAGCAACAAAAAATCAAACAAAATGTGTAATCAGTGAAGGGCATTTTTTACTTTTATTTATTTCAAAAAACACTACTTGAGTGATCAAATTAAATATAAAAATCAAATTAGAAAAAAAATTTAAAATTTAAATTAGAAAAAGCTATTTTAATTTTGTTTTTTTTAGTTTCTAAATAAATTTTATATTGACATAAATAATAAATATAATGCAGGCGAGAGAGGTTTAAAACTACATATTTTTAGGTCTGATAAATATTAATTCAATTATTGATGTATTTATTAAAAACTTCAAAATTATTACACGACTTTAAAATTTATAAATTACAATTATTACTTTAAAATTAAAAATTTTTTCATTTATATATTCAAGTTAAAGCTCTTTCAAATTAAATAATTCAAAAATAATAAATTCCTAATGTTTATTTTTATATTTGTTCCGAGCATTACATAACATGATTCGGGACATTTTATCAAATAACATGATTCAATTTATTCATCTAATTTAAAAATTATTCATTTAATCCTATTTTGGTTCACCATTTGTGAACAAAAATATTAGATGAACTTTAGTTAAAATAAACGACTGGATGCTGATAAACTTAAAAGAATAAAAAAAATAACGACAATTAAATAGTATGCACATGACAAGTGGTGATTAAACATAGTGCAGCAAGTCTTTTTGAATTTTTTGACTTACATGATGAGAGAAGATGCTTTGGAAGTCTTTATTTAGTCAATACATAAAAGAAATCGGAATTTAAGAAAAAATATTTACAAAATTTTTTTATAAAAATTATTTGAATATTTAAATTAAAAAAATACAATGAGCTACATTAAATAAATTTTCATGAAAAGTAGCATAATTGTTTAGAATGCAAATGTTCGGATGACAGTTTAAAAAAAATAAAATTAAAAAATTCAAGAGTTGTTGAAAAGTCACAAGTCAAGTCCAAGTCTGAACTTTCTTTTCTTTTAAATATTGTGTATCTTTAAAATATTTTTAACACGTTTCTATTGAACTGATTTCGATTTTTTAAAATTGCTATTAAACTCCAAAATTTTTTAATAATTTAATTTTTTTTTGAATAAATGCTCAATTGGAGCTATTAATTGTTTTTCGATTTTTTGGGATTTTTTTCAACTTATCCCTTTTTTTATTTTTTTCTGAAAATAGAATAAATAAAAAATAGAATAATTAAAAAACATCTGGGATTCTTTTAGATATTTTTCATAAGACAAAAAAAATTATAAATATTTAATTATTCAATTTTATTTAATGAAAACAAAAATAAAAAAGATCAACTCTAAAATTAACTTGGAATGATTAAGAATTCTCTCTTAATTTAGCTCAATTAATTCTTCAAACAATTTGATCATAAGAAGGTAAATCATGTGATTTATCTAATTTGATCCTATCATAAGCTGGTGGTAATGATTTAGATGAAATAGATGATGTTTCCATTTGGTTGTTTTCAGGAAATGTTCGACTAGATTGACGAGATCTATTAGGCGAAGAAATTGTTTCAATAAAGTCATTCGCATACATAAATTGACTAGGCACAGATGCCAATGATCCTGACAGCGAAGATACAGTTCGATAAGTCTCATCATTTGTTTGTATTATTTGAGATGAAGGCCCAATTGGTTTAATTTTTTTTTCAAATACATAAATACATATTCTACAAGCTTAGATTTAATCAAAGGTAAATATAATAAAATAGAATTATTTTTAAATTGTCATACTAAACGGAATGCAAAAAATAAAAAATATAATAATAATCGGAACAACAATTCCAATTACATTCAATCCTTCCTCTTTCTTTTCATTACTATTTGTAGTTAACAATTCAAATTTACTCTCTTTAGATTTGAAGATGTTTTTTGTATTTTGACACTTCTATTTAAAAGTTAAAAATTTAAATTTTCAAAAAAAAATAATTTACTCTATCCTGACATGGACTTGGATTCAGTTGATCTTGAATAGGAAAAATTTTTTGGGTAAAATTTTTAAATTGACAATTAGAGCCGTAAAATTTCATTTTGCATTGGCACACAGATCGATTTTCGGAAATAATACATGATCCATTATTTAAGCATGGATTTGGAAAACAAAATTGTTCATTTTGTTTACACTGAGTGTTTGTAAGTGCTAAAATCAGAAAGAAAGGAAATGATTTTATTGAGTATTTCAACATCTTATTTTCAGCAATTTTTCATTAGATGTTTTTAAAATTTGATTTCTTATAGTATTAAATCGTGGAATTAGCTATGAAAACATAAATTTTATATTTTAAAAACCTTTTAAATTAGAAAACAACGCTAAAAATTCAATTTTGTGATAATTTTATGACGAAAGTAAAATTTAATTTTACCTGATGAATAATTTGTTTTCAAAAATTTAGAAAGTAACTAAGTTATTATTGAAAACCAATTTCAGAACTTGTATTGAATCATGAATATTTTATTTAGTCGGTGAACAATACCTCAAAAATCTGAATTTATTTTTTTTGCTTTTTTGTGCTTAGAGTAGCTTCATGATAACTGTTGAATCTTTATTAGAGCTGCAATTACTTAAACACGCAAGTAACTTTTCATAGACACTTTTTCTCATAACTAGAATACGTAAGAAAATTGCAAAGATTTCATAATTTTGAGAATAAAAGGCATTGATTTTCATCTTTAATTTAGATCATTAGTTTAAATTAAGAGTATTGAAACATTAGTGAATGATATAAATTTATATGTAAATTAAAACTAATTTACATTTCATTTTTAAAATTAAAGAAAATTTACATTTATTTTTTGGATTAAAGATCATTTGATAGAGTAATGAAAAAATAAAAAAGATCATATTTTCTTAAAGGAATTTTAAAAGTTTTTTGGAAAATATTTATTGTAAAGAATATGAAGAATTTCAATTTTTAAAAGAAAAGTAAGAATGATTGTGAAAAAATCTGGGATAATTTTCAAAAAAGACCAATTTTGAAGAAGTTTCAAAAAAAATATATTAATATATGTCACTGTCAATTTGTAAAATGTTTCATTATGAACAAAATAATTTTCTAAAAGTTAATTGTCAGATTTTAAATTTTTTTTCCACAAAAATTTTTTTTATTTATATAAAATCTTTTAAAAATTTGAATTTAACACAAATTTTATTGAAAAATTCAATTTAATTTTTCACATTTTTTTATTTAAAAAAAAAATCCATTAAAATGCCCTAAAGAAACGATTCAGGCTTTTATTTTGTCAATTCATTTTACAAATTGACAGCGACATTTATAACAACATCAACCGCTCAGAACTGGTGAATATTAGTAGCAGTACTATTTTTGACTGTATAACAATGAATATTGAAAAAATTTACGACAAAGTGACTTGTGATTTGTAAACAAATCTGCATACAATTTATCTAAAAACTATATATTTTTTGAAGAAAAAACTTTCAAAAATTTAAATTAAAACTTTTTTTTGATTAATTCAATTCATCTGACAGTATTCAGACAGATGAAGCTATTTCAACCTTAACCTTAATCTAAATAAATAAATAATACGAGTTTTTAGATTCATTTAGAATATTTGGGAAATTTCTTAAGAATAAAAGTGTAGGATTTAATCAAAGATGAAAATTTAAATGCAATAAATAAACTTTGGAATAGAAACAATTTACAAGTTTTTTAATGAAAAAAAATAAGTAAGATAATAAAATATTTTTATATAATTAAAAGCATTTTTATTTCAAAAAAAAATAAATTATCAATTGTTTATCAAAGGATAAAAATTGTAGAGCTTTATCATAAAGTCTACCTGGTCTAGTCTACCGCGGCTTATCATCTGCTCTTTTGTATCTGTTTTGGCTTCAATTGGAATGATCACAAACTTGTTTCTTGCTGCCATAACAATGATTTGCTTACATGAATGCTTTTTAAAGTAACTTGTGCATGTAAAAGTTATCTTTTCATAGTTTGATTCGTCTGTTTTATTGAATTTTTCTATGGATTTGTCGAAGATTTTGATTTTTATGTTTAATAATTATTAATAGTACCTTCACCAGCTTTTTTCTTAAGGTATTGTAAAAATTTGTTGAGCTAATTTCTGTTTGGCACATTACACATTACATTTGGACTTATTTTCTTTTCGAATGTTTGAGATAATTCATTCTGAAATAACATTAATTGGCTCTATTAGTTTCATAATCTATTGTTATGTTTCGTTGTTTATTTCGATTTTCATTTAAATATGGAACACTTGTTCATGAATATGATGATGGGAATTTATTCTTTTAATAAATATTTTCAAATGTAAAAAAATATATGTTTATCCAAAATTAAATCTGGATTGTTTGCATTTATCAAGCGAATTACTAGCAAGGTTTTAGGTTCAATTTAATCTTCAAATTGTTAATTTAAATAAATTAAAAATTTTGAATTTTTATGTATTCATCACGAGTTATGTAGCAAAAATATTCGTAATAGGATTTTATCATGGATTAAAAATACTTTTCAAAAATTTTTTTAGTATATTTATTTTTTATTTTCTAATAAAACTTTTAAAACCTTGAATATCCCATGACTAAAAAACAAATTTTCTACTTTTCGAACTCATTGATAAAATATCACCGGTTTTCCTGGAACAATATCATCAATACTCAATTTGGACTTATTTGCTTCTTCATCAGTGGTGTAGAAAACTTTCAATTCATTTAGCTAATTTTTTAAAATAAATTAAGAATTATCTTTAAATTTTAATATTAATTCACTTGTAGCGTATTATGAAGATACTTCAAATTTGTCTGCAAAATATCGAATTCATCAAAATCAAGTGTATGATTCAAACAATGGCTTCCTTTTTTTAAAACTTGATCCTTGGTGAATGCAACAAAAGGCATAACTTTCTTTTGAAATTTTTTCAACTCTTCTCTTTTTGCCAATTCGGCCAAAATAGCTTTATTATCCGGAAAAGAATTATTATTACTTGTATAAACTGTTTTCAATGTGTCCAGAATAACTTGCTGCCATGTCGGGTAAGTCTTAGCAACAAAGATAGTACCCTTAACCGGATGTGTTTGCGCCGGCTTTTCGACTTCTTTAGTTTTACCCTTAGTTTTCACCTGAGAAAACGATTTTTGTCTATTTCTGAATTCATGTGCTGCTTCCATTAAATAATGGGCTGAATTAACTAGACCTTCGTCAACTGGTCCGGCCTGAGGCCATAATTCTTTCATTATTGAATGTTCACTTTTCAACACGTTGAGCCATATGTGCTCGGTGATATGTGGACAAATAGGAGCCAATAATACCAACTGAACTTTAATAAACCGTGTGATAAGACCAAAATGCATTGTCTCGGATAATTCTCGGTATCGGTCTCTTGCTGCCTGCAGTTCGAAAAATCCAGTTTTCAAAGCTTCTTTATACATCATAGCATCAAAGTGCTTTTTTGTTTCTAAAATGGTTTTGTTTATTTCACTTTGGAAAACTTTGTCGGCATAGGTCTCTAGGGGAGAATCTTCACCTCTTAAAGTCGCCTTATTTTCTATTATATCCTTACACCATTCATTGAACGCATACAGTCTTAATAAATTGGCTTCAGCTACTGTTTCTACAAAATTTGCATCCTCAACTGAATCACCAGCATCGGCCAAAGTCATTCGCATTCCATCAGCTGAATATTTTTGAACTGCATCTGTAAGTGTTAGAAAATTGCCAGTCGATTTTGACATTTTTTCCGAATTCAGCAACAAATGACCATTAGCTCTGATAGACTTAGGCCATTTGTCAGGCTCTTGGTCCCAAATAGCACAGTGATTGTACATAAAATAAGTTAAATGGTTGGGTATAAGATCTTTTCCGGATGTTCTCAAATCTACCGGGTACCAAAAATTAAACTCTTTTTTCATTTTGTCCAAGACGTCTTTTTTGGCTTCTAGATTGACTGGTACTGGCTTATTTTGAAAGAATATAAAATTCCAGAATTCGTCAGATAATTCATCAGGCTTTAGATTACCAAGGCCCGGTTGACTTCCGTAAAGATCATTTTGCAAGTAATGACTGATGGTGTAGTAAGCCATGTAGATTGTAGAGTCTGACAAAGACTCAATTAAGTATTGTGGATCCCATGGAAGCTTAGTTCCTAGACCAAATGATCGCGAACATGCATGACCCTCAAGCCAATCGAGAGTAGCTTCGAAATTTCGCCTCGACTCTTCATGATAAGTATCAACATTTTTTAAAGCGTCTCTCACTTGATTTTTCCACTCTTCATTGCCATAATCCAAGTACCATTGGTTACACAAAGCTACCACACATTCATCACCTGATCGGGAAACAACTTGCTTCTCTGGTTCCTGATAAATTTTTGCCTCACTATTTTCAATCATTTCAGATTGTATCTTTTTTTTGACCTCTTGGACCTTTTTACCGGCGTACGGACCAACGATTAAGACTCCTTCATAAAAACCTTTTAAGTAGACTTTCTCTTTTGCTTCTATTAACTTAGCTGTTTCATTTTGAGACTGTATTTTTAGATCTTCACAGACTTTTGGGGCAGCGAGTGTTCCCAAGCCTTCTATATTCATAATTGGTATTGGATCGAATGGTAAAACCATCTCATCACTAATGCTGTATTTTTCTCTAAAAGGTTTCTTTTTTTTTAGATCAGTCAATGCGGCAAAATCATCCGGAGAGTCAGATGGTACACTAGTGACTATACCAGTGCCTTTATCTTCCTTAATAGTCATCATCGGAAGAGAATAAACACATTCTAAAGAACTTAATGGAGCTTTTAATTTTATACCCATTATTTCTTGACCACTTATTTCAGCCAAAAAGTCAACTTTTCCCCAATCGTGAGTAAAATTTTGGAAGCTCATATTGCGCGCAGCTCGTCTTGTAGAAATAAAATACTCTTTATCAACAGTCTCAAACAGTGCATATTTAATATCTGGATGAACCCAACAATTGGTCTGTCCATACATGGTCTCTGGCCTTAAGGTAGCAGCAACCAAATAGATTGGTTTATCATTAAATTGCCTTTTAAATAAATGATTAAGATGTCATATTTTTAAACATGAAACAAATTTTAATTTTTCTACACATTTTATAAATTAAATTAGAACAAAATTACCAAAGAATTGATAATTTTCTTTATTCATATTTTTGTATTTTTACATTTTTTTTAAATAAAACAAAATGAAAAAAATATTGGAATTAGCTAGCAAATTTTAAATAAACTAAAATTAATTGAACCAATTATCAAAAATTAGCTTGTGAATGTCCCATTTGATATCTAGTTATTTTTATTTTATTTTTATTTTAAATAAGACATTATTTAAGTTAACTATTTTTTTACCAAATCTAAGAAATCTTTGACTTTAAAATCTGGAGAAAAGTTTTTCATCGACAAAGTTCTCTTTTTTTAAAAAGAAGGGTAACGACATCAACAAAATTTAAATTTCAAAAATTTTATAAGATCCTCTTTACCCAATAAATCGAACAAATTTAAAAAATTGTTTTGTTAAAAGAAGACTTTTTGAATTCAAACTAAGACCAATATATTATTTTTTCTCTTTTTTAGAAAATTAATAATTTTTTGAAAATTTTTTTAATTAATTTGCCAAAAATTTTTTTTATCTTTTAAGTAACAAAATTTTTAATTATTTTTCTAAAAATTACTTTAATTTTTCTGGTAAGGGGTCCTGTATAACTTTTAGTTTAATTAAAGTATACTCTTGTGGACCAACATTTTCTCCCGAGCTTCTATCATGGTCCATACACGGTTGTCCATCTTTTGGTGAATAAATAGTGTAACGTTTACCATATCTGATTTTTTCTTTTTTCTTCAAAATATTAAATTGCCATCGAACAAATGAATCGTAATAAGGATTTACATCAGTCGTTACAAACGAACGTCTCCAATCGGTCTTGAGACCCATCAATTTTAAATCGGCCATGGCAGCTGGTGAAAAATATCTAATCCAATGAATTGGATCAGCAAATTTTTTTATTTCCTCATCATTTAAACCAATACTTTGCATAATCTGCCATTGATATTTAGCATTTCCTGACTTGGCAACTGCTTTGGATTTTTTGCTCTTTGATTTATCCTTGATTTCCAATTCTTTAACATCCTCTTCAATCGCTTCGACTTTTTCATCTTGGGGAAAGTTAGGTGGGTACCCAAAATCGGCCATTTCACGTGTCAATTTATCAGCAGCAGCTTTTATTGGCATTCCAGTGCAATGAAATCCAAATGGGAAAAGACATTTTTTGTTCAACAAACGCTGGTATCCGACAGCAAATTCACATTTAGCAAGAGTAAATGTATGACCCAAATGCAATCTACCATTCATGTAAGGATATGGAAAAGTGACCATATATTTTTCTTGGGCATCATTTGGCGCTTCTTCTTCAAATATTTTCTGATCTTCCCATCTTGATTGAATTTCATTTTCAATCTGAAGCATTGCATTTAGTTTTGCATTACTCTTTTTGGCTTCCATTTCTGGATTATTGTCTAAATATTCTAAAAAAATATTCAGCCTTTGGTAAAAAAAATTTCTATTTTAAAAAATTTATTGAGATTTAAGCATATGTTAAATTTTCGTTAGTTAAATTTCATATTTATAATCAAGCATGCTTTATTTTGTAAAATTTGAAATATATGTGTCAAATTGTGTAATTTTTTTAACAGAATTTTTCAAAACTATACAGCAAAATTTAATAGATTTGAAAGACTTGAGAAAATTTTTAATTTAATTTTTCTATTGAATCATTTGAAATTTTTATTACATTTGTAAAGTAAACAAATGAACAACATTAAATTTTGGGAAAAGAATGAAGATTTTTCCAATTTAACTTTTTATTTAAAAAAATGAAAATAAATGTAAAAAACTCAATTGAAATTTCAATTAAATGAAACTTTTAAAATCTTTAGTTGTTCTAAATTGAATACAGAAATGATGATTTGCGATGATTTCTTTAATGTATTTCTGGTATCAATTCAGAATGATTATTTTTCAAGAAGTTAATAATTAGTTCTGTGATACAACAATTTAAGTCGGAGCTTGCATTTGGAACTTGACAAGCTAATAAGGAAATTAAATTTATAAAGACTTAAGCAAGATGCATTTGCAGAGATTTTGTACTCGATTAGCAGACTATACAAATCAATAAAACTAGATAAATTATTGAATTCAGAGTCTGTTTTAAACAATTAGAAAAATAAATTTGTTTATTACCAACTCTACACTACTAGAAATTTTGAATACTAAATATTTTTTTCTAAAAAAGATTGGAATATATGAAAATAAGTACCATGCGCTGAATAATGATTTATTTTTGTATTTTCTAAGTAAATAATCAAAAATAAAAATTTCGATTTTTTTAAAATCGACTAAAATATCAATAAATTTACAAATATTCATTAATTTTTTTAACACTCGATATTTATTATTTTAAGGCTTTAGCACGTTTTTTTATTAAAATTCTTACACAATTCAGAGTCTTGGCCTATTTCAAGGATGGAACCAAATTAATTCTGAAATATTGTTAAATATTATATCGAGTAATTGCTAGTTTTGTGGATGAAACATTTCCCGTATTTTTATAAATAATAAATAAAAAAATGCAAGATTAAATTCTAAATATGCAATGAACCGGCTATTTTCTTCTAAATTTCAACTCTTTTTGTAAATAAATAGCATAAAACAAATTTTAAAGAAAAAAATTTTCAAGTTTACTTACAAAAATTGTCGAAATTAAAATGCGATGAATTGAAAAAAAATTTCTTTAAAATTTTCAATTAAAATAAATTATAAAATTTAAAAGTTTTATCACAAAATATGTTTATCCACTTTAACTTTGATTTTTTCAATTTTTTTTTTTTATTTTAAATTTTCAAGAAAATATCTTAAATATGGTTTTGTAATATTAACACTAAAAGATTACATTTTTTAACAGCTAAATATGTATTTTTTGTTTTAAATAAATATTTTAATTTGTAGGCTTGGAAAGATATCTAGATCATATAATTAATTATTATTTTAAGAGTAATTTTTTAATCTTTAAAAATTAGAATAAGTAAAAAAATTCAGAATATAGGTATTTGAATTGTTAAATCTTTTGTTTTTTTTTAATTTTTTGACACAAATAAATCTTAACAAACTTTAAATCGCTCGCAGCAATTGAATAAAATATTTCATTTGAACTCAATACTTCATCGAACTTGCAATTTTTAATCACGACCTTTTAAAAAAAAACTTTAGGTCGAGCCATTAGCGTCAATATTTTAATTTAAATTAAATTATTTTGAGGAAATTATGTCTCCACGCAAAAGTTTTAGAATTTTTAGACTAAATCATAAGCCAATTCTATTCACAGAGAAAGAAATTTCTAAGGTAAAAATATTTACCTAAAAAAAGTAAAATTTTCATAAAATATCCAGAACGCATGAGCCTAATTGCTAATTACCATTCTCCATAACCATATTTTTAGTTAAATGACTTAGACCCAAAGCTATATTTTTTTCCATTGAATGTTTAAAATAAATAGAAATTTATTTAGATATATTTTTTCAAAAATCGAAAATGAGCAAATCTTCGAAAACAATTCATCTCAGTCCATTCAAAGAGCGCCTCTATGTCTTTATCGGATGCATTCCGATGATAACCGTTATGGGCATTAGCTTTTGTCTTTTATATCAAGACTATGCTCTGAACAATTACAGTTTTATGGGAAAAAGTTGGCATTTGAGTAATGTGGAAAAAACTTCTTACGATGTTAAAGTTTCCTGCATTGACTCAGAATATTCGGACTTGAGAAAAAAATTTCCATCTTGTGCGCCGAAAAATTGCTTCAGATACTTCACAGATTTTCTTATTACTGAAAATGAAGGCAAAGCTCTTTTAAAAATGGCGCATAAAGGTTGGCTTCAGAGTGATGACAGTGATAGTGCAAGTTTTTTGAGTGTTGAAAAAGGAACCATCATAAATGGAAATTCGGTAACCAAGCTAAAAGAGTATTTTACAAGAGATGAAGTTTTAAGCAGTTAATCAATTTTTATTTTAGAAATTTGTATTCCAAAGAAGAATTGCTAACATATAAGTAAATATCAAATAGACAATAAAAATAATTGTGAATTGCTGTTTATAGCTACATGTTAATAGAAATGTTTTGCAGGTAGTTACTGATTTTTGATAAAATATTTACTTTGAATTGCGAGAAAACCTGCAAAAATAATGTACATGTAATTATAAACAAAAGTTAACTATCATTTAAGAATGAATATGTTTTAAAGGAATGTGAAACAATCAATTTTAAATCATGTTAAAACAAAATTTAGTGTAAATAATCTTTATTTAACTAATGAAAATCAATTTATCAAATTATCGAATAACAATCCAAAATCTGAGCAGTCAAAATATTGGATCCCCAAAATTGATAAAGTAGTTTTAAGTTAAAAATTTATTTATTTGTTTACTTTTTTAATTAGAATGATCGTGAATGGCAACAATACTCAGTAATTTTGTTTTTAAATGACTTTATGGCTGATTTTTATGGAAGCAGAGAAGTTTTTGAAAATTTAAACTCATCTATGATTCTAACTATTCAGCCAAAACTGGCCAGAGTTCTAGTGTATTCACCAGGATCTGAAAATACACATTTTTTTGAACGTTTAGAATATGGTATCAGCTACGCAATAAGAATACCTCTTACATGTGATGAAAAAATCAAGAGCAATTGACAATAATCTATGGCTCATTAATCTCATTTATTTTTTTTTGGTTTGAATAAAAATTAGAAATTATTTTTTTTTTCTAATAAATTAAGTCCATTTTTCTATTTAAAATTTCATTAAAATCTATTTGCTATTAGAAAATTATGTGCTTTATTTAGATATGACGCTCATATTTAATTTCTAATAAATTTTGTTTCAAAAAATGGACATATCAAAGAATTAAAAAATTTATCGATACCTAATCAATTCAATTATCTTACTAGCAAAAGTTTAAGAAAAACATCATTGTTATCAAGCTCTATTAAATATTGTAACTTGGGGAAATTTTTCAAAGAGTTAAAGGGATAAAAACTTTTGAAAATTTATAAAATAAATATAGATTTTAAGTAATTTTTTAATATTTTGTCAGTATAATTTTTTTATTTAAATCAGTAAAAATTAAAAAATGACCAGTATTTTAAATATATTGTCAACATAAAATTCTAAAATAGTCAGTAAAATAATTGTTTTTTGTCGGTAAAAAATTTCAAAACAGTCAATAAATAAAAGAAAAAAAGTGAAATTAAAAAAATTTATTTAGCAAGACAATACAAAAGTAAATAAAATGTCGACCAACAAGCCTTTTGTGGCACGCTTGGGTCTTTCTCTCTTTCTGGAAATGTCGATCAAAGTCACTATTTCAAAATGAATACTGGCATTCCTTCCCATATAAGCTTATGTTTAGCATCAGAATGAATCATGTCAGATTTAGTAGCTAATTTTAATAACTGTTTAGTAGAAATTAAAACTCTAAATTTAGCTACGTTATCTCCTTCCTCTCCATCATCCTTTTCGACATCAATTTGGTCATCTTCAAAATTTATATTATAAGAAACAACATTTGGTTTATCATCAGATTCTGGTAAATCTGAATTATCTTTGCATAATTTTTAATTAAATTAAAATACTGCCCAATTAAATACAAGCCAAATTTTTTTTAATTATTTTTATTAACAAAGCACGTCTTTAGAATTTATTTTTTCATTTTAATATTTTTAAAGATTTCTAAAACCGCCGAACTAAATTATTGATGTATATTTTTTACGCCTAGAGGATAAAAAAATCAGTTCAAGTATTTTTTTAATAAAAAGATTTTAATGAGGTGAAATTTTGAGGCAAAAATCAAAAGAGAGTCTAGTTTTGAATAGTTTATATGAGTTTACAAATATTGAATAAAATATTACAAAATTTAAAGTTTTTGAGCAATTTTATTAGAGAAGAGATGAAAAATGTATCAATATTTTGAGTTTGCTGTATTAAAAAGTGGAGAAAAAAAACAAATTTGTATTGACCACTTTTAATAATGCGGTGAATCAAAGCTTTTGATAAATATTGATACTAGAATTCCGTTTACTAATTAATTGATGCTTAAATTATATTTTTAAAAAATAAAGTTATCCGCTTTCAGAAATATCAACAAAAATTTTAGATAATTTTTTTACTTTTAGAAAATTAAATTTTATTAAAAACAATATGATTTTAAAAATTCCAATCTGATGCCGAATTTCATTTAAATACAGATGAAAGTCCTCCTCTCCTTATCTGGTTTAGTAACAGATTAGTCAGAGTTCTCTCTATTAAGCCATCAACTGGTCTTCTTAATCTGGGATCTTGTAGTGTTTGCCTTTCACCAAACCCCGGACGTTCAAATTGAGCATTCAAACCTTTAAAAATTATTTTATTGTAACAAAAATTTATTCTAAAATTTTAAAATACCATTTAGCATGGAAATAATTAAAACTGCAATAACTAAATATTTATGGGACTTCATTTTAGCTGCTATTTCTATTTTGTTTGATAAGCAAGATCACTTTTATACAGACAACCATATTCCATGATTCCAAAAATAATTCAAAATTTTTTTTAGAAAAATTTACATGTTTACATTTTTTCAAAAATTCTTAGAATAGTTAATTTAAAGTAAAAAAAACTTAAAATGTAAAATATAATTCCATATTTTATTAAATAAAATAAAAACATAAGATCTGTGAGAAAAAATTTACAGAGAACCAACAGATAAAAAATAAAAATTTATCATTTGACATAAAAAATTCGCTTAAAGGCTTCATTTGGTCCTGATGGACAATTTTTTAAGCCCTTGATAAGAAGGAATACCAGTGATTCAAAGTATCAATCAAAAGTGATGCTCTTTGTGAGCATAATAAACGTCGAGCATCGGTTCCTGGGAACAAGATTTCATTGCATCATAGACATGCAAAATCAATTTGGGAAATCGGCTTGTAAAGTAACAAATAAATTCATCGGGCAAAGTACCTAAACTTTTCATAACTTCAGGTGGAAGCTCTCGGTAGTGATGTTTTTTATTACGAATAGCCCGCAGCAGATCTCTTAGACACACACCGTTGTATTGACGAAATTTTTTCAAATCTAAATTTCAAAATATTTTAACAAAAAATTTTTTAAATGATTTCTTTTAATTTCGAATAAGCGTTTAATATTTTAAAAAAAGTGGCTAATTCTCGATTAAAAGTATTTTACGTTTTTTTTTTCAGAGATCGAGAGTTGAACTGGTCTAATACAAACGCTTTGCGTGACAGACGAAATATTTGATTTTAAGAATATTCAATTTAGTTTTTACAACTCATATTAATAAAAAGTGCTCAGCAATTCCATAAAGAATCTAAACAAGCTAATTGAATAATTTTGATTTTTAGTGTTTCAATTTTTACTAATTTTTTTGTAAATTTAATGTAAAATTTGATTTTCATAACAACTTAATTTGACATAATTATCGAATGTAGTGCAATTTATTATTTATCATTATATTTTACTCAGAATAGAAAAAAACAAATTTAAACTTTTTAAGAAAAGATGGATATTTTAGATATTTATCAAGCAATCCTAAACAAAGTAAATTAAATGAGTCAAATTTTTTATACTTAAAGAATATCATAGAATTTGTAACATTCAAACTTATGGCATTCTTTTGAAAAAATTTATCATTTTGAAATTCTAAACAATATTTTGGAACTTATTTTTAATCAATATTTCAGAAAAAAATCAAAAATATTACTTAATAAAATTGTAATTTTAATTTACTGAATTTCATTGCTTTTTTTATTTATTATTAAATTAATAATCAAAATAAACTTTCTTATTTTACTATTCATTTATTAATTTTTTTTAAAAAATAAAAATAAAATTTTTCTTGTAAATTTCAAATTGATTAACTTTTACAGTGCCTATTTGACACGTGGATTTCTGGTAATTTTACGTTAAATTACTTTGTAAAAAAAAGTGAATTTACGTGATTTTATGGAAAATTACTTTTTTTTTAAAAGTAAAAAAAATTAACTTTTGGTAAAAATATAAACAAAAAAATAGAAACTACTTTTTCCAAAATTTATCAGAAAAAAGAAAGTGAAAAGTTAGTTTTTACTTTCAGTTCTAAATGGTTTAATTTTTTGTGTTTGAATTAAAATACAAAATGTATCCAATGTTGAAATAACATTGAAAAAGTGCGATGCTTCTCATATTTTTTTCAGTTTCAAAAAAAAATAATAAAATTTTAAGTTAATATTGCAAGCATTTTCATATTTGAAATTAAACTATTTGGTGAAATAGAATGAGTTTAATTTTTGTTTGGAAATTTGAAAAAGATTTTGAAAATTCTATTTTAACTTTTAAACATTTCATTTATTTAATTTTACCGAGCAAATGCTTCTTCAGAATAAAAATAAATGAAAAACCAAAAATAAAGTAAAATAATATAAAATAAAATAGATAAATAATAAATTCACTTAGAATAAAGTTTTTATTCAATTATTGAAAAACTGGGTCTAGTCGGTTAGATAAACCATAGTTCACTTATTCTCCATAAAATTATTGTTCTCAGGTTTTGTGAACTATTGGTTCACCCAATTTTTTTGTTCAAAATATCATTAGGGTGAACTAAAATAGAATTAAGTGAACAAATTGAATAAAGCTATTTAAAAGAATTCTTAATTATCGAAACTGATATAAAAATTAGTAAAAATTTTTTTTTTTTAATTTGAAGGAGCTTTAAAAATAGCTTAGCATTTGCTCTGATCTGGTTGACTTGGAATTACCCTTTCAACAATCCCAAATACCCAAATGCGCTCTTTACTTAAATCTTTGCCTTTCAGCATAAAATAATAAAAATTAAAGAAAATTAAAATTAATTTTTCACCTTTTGTGTTTGACTTTAGGGAACATAGATTCATCTATTTCCCAAAATTTACTTACTTCGCCCAACTTTAAATTTTCTATGCAATTATTCTTTCTATCTAATTTTTTATCATTACATTAGCTTTTTTTCTAAATAGATGAAAAAATTTCAAAAAAGTTGAACAATTTTTAGATAATGTTATGGTCAATTAATAGTTCATAAAACATGAGAACAAGAATTGTTCCAGTAACAGGTGAACCATAGTTTACCTAAGCGATTAGACCCGAAAAACTATGTTTTCCTTTAATAAAATTTTGACTTATGTGATAATTTAATTTCGTTTGGTGCATTTTAATAAATACTTAATTAATGAAATATGAAGAACAGAGCGAAGATAGTTTTTTAAACTACAGTTATTATCTTTAAGGATTATCGTTATAAAAAAAACATTATAAAATCATCATTATAAAATTTATAAAAAAAACAAAGTTTTTCAAGTTTGCAATATTAACTTAAAATTGTTATTTTTTTAAACTGAAAAAATTATTTGAAGCATCGCACTTTTTCAAAGTTATTTCAACATTGGATACATTTTTTAATTCAAACACAAAAAATTTAACCAAATTCATTCTAAATTCTTTTTGGTTCTGTTCTAATTTTATAAAGTGAAACAAGGCAAAAGATTGGTATTAGAGAATAATTTTAATTTTTAATGTAAACAAAATTTTTATAGATTTATAATTTTTATAATTTTTTTTGTTATTAAAACTAAAATTTATAACTGATCTGTCGTTTTTATGAATTGCTAATTTTAGAACAAAATTTTTTTTAAAATTGAAATCACTTTCTTACTATGAGAATAAAAATTGTTCTACATCAGCTGATTCAAATTTTGTATCACTCAAATTAAGTCTCTTCAAAAACTATGCAAATCTGCAAAGCACTAAATGTAAATTAGAAAATCATTAAAATTAAATTGAAGAGTTATTGTAGAGATTTAATTTGAGTGGTACAAAATTTTTACCAGCTGATAAATTTTAAAGAACAATTTTTATACTCATAGTAAAAAGCTATTTCAATTAAAAATTTTGTTTTGTTTTTTGTTTCAAAATTCACGATCGCTTATTTTTATCATGTTCTTATTAAAATAATGGATTTTTCAGAATTTTTTGTGAATTGATTATAACAATTGTTATTACATTTTTTATCTTTGCTTATTAAAAAAGAAAAAAATTTGAAGATGTCATCTAAATTCTTGAAATAATTAAAATGAAATCTCAAGCAATTTTTACAGATAATGAATTCGAGTAATACATTTTGGCATCGTACTTACCAGTTTGTAATTTATCACATATATGTGTTTTCCAATTATTTTTAATAACAACATTGGCATTTGTTTCCAAATCGACCAATATTGAATCAGATGGATCCAATTTTTCAATGCGATCGCTAACGTCTTGTAAAAACTGCAGCATTTTTGCTTTAGTCCAAAAAACAGGATTTGCCAAAATTTCTCTTGTTTTAGGCCTCTTGTTCACTTCTTTTGATATCATTTTTTCAATCAAATTTTTTTGCATATAAGTTTCTAAAAAAATAGATTAAAAAAAATAAAATTTTGTGTTCATAAATTAACCTGAACTGAAAAAATTTGATAGTTTTTCCAATTTAAATTGATTGCTAACAATGTTCGACTGTCGTCGAATTGAATCACCGAAAGGGTGGAACCCACCACTTAAAACAAAATAATAAACACAACCCAAAGAAAACACATCAACTGCCTTGGTTATTCTCTTTTTTTTATTTTCATCTGTATTGTAAAATTGTTCCTGAATACTCTCGGCCATATCGTCAAGCAGCTCGGGTGCCATCCAACCTTCTGTTCCGATCATTCCGCTCTTTTTGGAAAAAGAATTGATTCCGACTTCGAGGCGCTTGCACAAACCGAAATCAGATATCATCACAAAAACTCTTCCCTTTTGGTCCGGGAATGAAATTAGGACATTGTGAGGCTTTATGTCTCTGTGAACAATATCAAGGGAATGCAAATGATCCAAGCCTTTTGTAGCCTGTTCCAAAATTGAGAGCTTGGTGAGCTCGTCTTTGGGTCTTTCTTTCAAAGTGAAATTGCTATGAACAAATTCATTTAAAGTCATTTGACACAGTTCCAGTGCTATGTAGCGAAATTGCGAGTCCGACTCGGTACAAAAGTATCTAAGTACATTTGAATGTTGATCGGCATCGCGAAGTAATTCAACTTCACGGTCAGCCAAAACATAGCAGTCTGGCAGCAATCTTTTAACAGCCACAGGTCGATTTTCAAAAGTTCCCTTGTAAACTATGGTCCCTGCACAGCCATGACCAATTTTTTGAGTTAGATCATAACTTATTTTTCCGATTTGAACAACGCTCTCGGGATGCATTTGTGGTGCCGATTGAGAATTGTGGAAATAAAGAATTTTGCCAGAGCCTTTTCGGCTTGACGATTTAGACGAAGCTGTTAAGTTGCTTGACTTGTTATTTCCTGTTTTCGGATCTATTTCGTCTTCTTCTTCACTTCCTGAAAATGACGAAGATGATATGTCAACTTCGATCTTGCCTTGATTTTTTTTTCTTAACTCTTTTAGCCTTTTTTTCCTCCTCTCATACCAAAATGATTTTAGCATTGGCAACAATGAAGCCAGGGCTACTGTAATAATTGTCCAAATAATTCTGTTTTGCATCAAATCGTCCAAAAATTTCCATGCTGATTTTATCTTGTTCTTTGCCTTGCTAATTTTGGACAAAGGTTTGTCGTCAGCCAGACAAAGTTTCTGCGTTTTAGCTCCAAATATATCATTTAACGAGGACGGAAAGGATTCTTCTTCCTGGTTCGATATAACGATTAGTTTGTTATTAGATTGCATGTAATTTGGAGGTGGATTGAATTTTTCTGGTAATTTGTGGTGCCCGATGGCTAAAGCTTTTATTTCTTGCTTGGGTATTTGGCTTTCAAGATCAAGTGAATCGTTTTTTTGTGGCAAATAAGGGACGTTATTTGGCTGACCCTCAATACCAGTGAATTGAGAGTTGTATACCAGAGCAGGTAGAGCATAGTAGTTGTTTTTATAGAAACCGATGTAAAGTGTCGTAGTGAATATGTTTGAGGATGGAAGTTTGTTTGGTGGTGCCGTAGATGTGCCTGGTCTATCATTTTTTTGATGCTGGGAAAAATTTACCGCATCACTTTCTTGGCTTAGTTGCTCGTTATAAAGCAATGAAAATCGATTTGGATCTAAATTATTGAGCGCCTCTTGAGAAAAAATGGCGAAGTTTATCTTAAATAGTTGTTCATTCTCATATCGATACATGGCTATTATTGGATTCTTGAGTTTCAATTGCCATATGAGCTTACCTAGTCAGAAAAAGAAGAAAATTAGTTTAAATCTAAAAAAATTTTAGTTTATCTATCAGTTATTTGGAGAAATTAGCATTAATCTTAACAATTAGACAATGATTTACAAACGAATCCAAAGTTACTTTTAACTGTTTTTATAAATATTATAATTAAAAAAATAAAATGATTTTTGTCAAAAAATAGCTGCCGTATTCCCTGGTTCGATATTGCGGCCTCATAAGCCGAAACAAAGCTTTGATGAATGCAACAAACATCATCTCGCCAAAGTTAAAAGATGCTGCATTTATAGAACTAGTAAAAAACCTTTAGGAAAAAATTTTAAAGCTTTTTTAGCGTTAAATTCTGTTCAGTTTTGTTATTATGTACCAAACTTCACAAAACCATTAAAAATATCAATTTGAGATTTTTATTTTATGAAATGAAACTTATTCTGTAAATGAGACAGAATGAAACAACTCATATTTAATTATAAATGTGCCTACTACAAGAGACTAAAATTCACTATTCTAGACAAAGGCGAATTCATTTTTTTTTATTTTCTGGAAAATATTTAGTCTATCAGCAAAACTTAAAATTTTTTTTTCCTCTTTGTGGTAAAAATTTGTATAAACTTTCCAAAGTCCTAAGACATAAATTCATTGACAGCTCAATTTGATATATATCAGTTGTTATTAGATATTCAACTTATAAAAAAAATTATCTCAGTGAAGTGAAAAAATTTTTTGAATTTTGTATAAAATTTTTTAAAAAAGTATTTGAATACTTAAGAAAACATCATAAAATATTTTATAGAGAAAATACTTTTTTCATTAATTTTGCTTTATTTTAAAATCCTTTAATTCGTTCCATGATATTTATATTGGATTTAGATCTGGTGATTTTGGTGGAGATTTTACCTGTTTAAATATTAAATATTTAAAAAAAATTACTTAATTAACAAAAAGATTTTATACCCATTTAATTTAAGATCTGAATAAATCGTTGTTTTAAAAAGCTATGAATTTTTTTGGAAAAGATAAAGACTAAGTTAATGAAATTAAATTTACTGCAGTTAATGTTATCAGTTAATCCTTTTAATGAAATACAAACCGAAATTAATCTTGTTTTCAAATTTTGAAGAACAGAGTATGGCTTTCGGTTGAATTTTACGAAATTTTACATTTTTTTTAGTTCATCTTACGTTTTTTTACCGCAAAAAAATAATCCTTTACTAAATTTTACGTAAAATTACAAGATGTATCTTGTGGAAAAATTAATCAAAAATTGTAAAATCGAATTTTGAATCGAAAAACTCAAAAATAAAGAGACGAAATCTAGAAGCTTTAGGTGTTTTTTCATAAAAATCGGTAATTTTACGTAAAAAAGCGTTATTCATCATTAATTATCGTAATTTTACAAAAGTAATTTTAATATATTTTTTTATATTACAAACGAATTATATTTTTTGTGTAAAAAATCGTCAGATCCTCGTAGAAAATCAATGCTGCATAAAAAAATCATATATTGATAAGCTCAAAGACTTAGACGTTAAAATAAATAAATAAAAATAACATGTTTTTATCTAAACCTAAGAAAAAAGAAATAAATTTGTTCAAGTGGAAATATGTATTTTGGAAATTTTGCGTCACTTTTTTAGAAAAAATTTACTGGAATTGAGTTATTATTCTTTGGTAATCATATATCTAAGGTACAAAAAATCAGTAAAAAAAAATTAAAATTAGCTCTGTAAATGCAACTGAGTAAAAAATATATTTATATATTCAAAAGACATATGCCCAAAAAGTAATTAATTATTTAAAAAAAGGAACAAATATTTAACTGATAATCCTCCAAATAAGTTTGGAATCTATCTGAAATCAAATTTCTGTATTTTCAAATGTTTACTTTAAATAGCAATAGCAAAGATTTGAGAGTTTAAAATTAAATTTTTCAAAATACAAAACGTTTCCAATTTTGAGTATCACTGTGAACTGTATAACAAAAATGAAAAAAAATACATTTAATGTACCACCTACATCCAACTTCTGCAAATACTTTGCATTATTTTTAATTCTTTCATGAGGCTTGATTTAAGCGACACATTGAATAAATCAACTCATACAATTGAAAATATGTATTTTGGTTTAGATAATCAACTAGTTAATTTACTAGTCAAACTGACTGAGAAAAAATAATATTTTTAGCTTACCATTAGTTTTATCCAGGGTTATTAGAGTTCCATCTGAGCTCGATGAAAAGTGATAATACGGGTAATCAGTATCACCTGCATATTTATCATTTGAACCAAATTTAGGAGATTGTGGAGTAGGTTTGTCGATCGGTATTTTATTGGTATGAGCGTGGGTAGAATAATCAAAATAGGTTAAATTAAAAACTTTTTTTCTGGTGTTTATATCAAACATGCTTATTGTGTATTGAGTGCGGCCTATAAGCAAAACGTTATCATCTGATGTGGATATTTTTGCTGAAAGCGTTTCTGATGTTAGAGTATCAAGTTTATTACCATTTCTGTAATCGATTGCCAACCATTCATCCTTTTTATCGCCTGTGTAAAGATAGCCGTCTAACGATTTTGATGGTGATGCACTGACCAATTCAGCAATGGTGTATGGAAATTTTTTTAGACCAGAATTGCGGTTTGTAAATATATACAGGCTTCCATCTCTAGGATCTGTCAAAAAATAGGGACTAAAAAATATTTAAGCTTTTAGCATTTTTTAAATTATGAAATTAAGGTTGTAAATTTGGAATCAACCTTAATTTCTTGTTTTTTTTTCCGTTTTTACTTTTCGTAATTTTTTGGAAAATTTAAAACAGCTTGTTCTTTTAATGACCACTTAATCTTTCCTTGGATTCTGTCCACAGCATAAAAATAACCATCAATGGTATTTAAATAGATTAAATCATTTTTTGATTGAATAGTCTACAATAATTCTTTGAAATAAGGTAAAAATTTAGCAAAGATTATTTACCGATAAGTCTTTGGACACACTAAGTGTTTCGACTCTTGGAATTTTTTGACTAAAGCATAAAACTGCTGAAAACAAGGTAAAAATTGCAAAAAAAACACTTTGATTTATCAGACGCATGTTAATCTAAGATCCATTTAACTCATCTAAAGCTTAAATTAATAATCGAAGATATTTAATGCGTATTTGAAAAATTGAGCTAATTCTTAAGAAATTTTCTCATTTGAAAAGTATTGCGTTTGAAACGTAAAATTTTTGGGAAGCAATATAAAATTTTTAATTTTCATAATTTATTATATTTTATGAAATTTAAGGACTTGATAGCAAAATTCTTGAAATTTACTATACACCTTTCAATAAATTCAAAAATATATTGATAAAAGAGCAATGACTAATTTTTATTTCTAAATCATGGCTGACGTGTTTAAGTTGATGTTTTAAATTCAACTTAAAGTTTTTAATCATAGATTTATTCTAGATTCAAGTTCTACAAGTTAGTTTTAAGTTTTTTTTTCTAATAAATTTAATTTTTAATTGATTTTAATTCAAATTTAAAACTCTTAATTTGTGTGCACGAATTCTTGAAATGTGCCACTTTGTTATTTTTTTTTAGGAGTACTATTTGAAAATATTTTTTTATACCAAATATTTTTGCACACTAAATTTTTTGAATTTTACAAACAAATTTCATCATTGAATTTCAATTAGCATATTTTAATTAAATTTAATCGTACTTTAGTTTATTTTCACTTTTGTTCTGTAGTTACAAAATACAAAATTATAAAAAATTAAAATGAAAATTAAATTTTTGATTAATTGACTTTGTAAAAGAATCTCAAAATATCTTAGATATATAATAACTAAATAATAATTTACATCCATCAAAAAAAAATTAGAAATCTGTATTATAGTATGCCTTTTATATGAGGAAACGTTAATTTAAATGACTATTTCATTTAACCTAAAACCTTTCAAAATACTAGGCTATAATGACATTTTATGACACTAGATTTAAAAAAAAATTATTGATTTTACTAAATGAGATTAAAGAAATAAATAATGAAATTTTGCCTGGCTTAATAAAATTTTGTTAGATTTAGAATGAGGTTAAAAAAAATTTTCCATCTCAATTTCAGAATATTCGATGGTTCCATGCATCACAGACAAACCTATCTCATTCGATTATTTAAGCAAAACAGATTGAGCATATAAATGGTACTAGAAAAGAGATGAGAGCTTCACCATTATCCGCTAGTATAGAAAAGGAACATTTATTGGAGATTAAAAATGTATGATTTGGTTTAAGTTTACTCCAATTTAATTATTCAATGATTCCATGGTACAAAGCTTTCTAAAGTCTAAATAGAGACACATCCTTTAGCAATAAAAGATCATGCTTTACATCATGGGTGTTTATACAAAAAAAACTTTAAAGAACTTTGGGGTTTAAATAGTATTAATAATATTTTCATTCCATAACCCCTAGTCTATTTAAAAAAATAATTAAAAAAAAATGGGGCTAATGTTTAAGTTATGGCGGGGAGCTATAGCAAATTTCATCTCGTGGTAGTTTTATATTTATTTTTCAATAAAAACGACTGACTCGTGGTCCAGCCACCGGTCAGCCAACATTTTTAATAGTAACTTAGGACTGGACTTAGACTTTGGCATTGGAAAGAATAGACTAGTTTTTAGAAACTTTATTAAACTCCAAAACTTGAGCCAAGAAAATTATATACACTTGAAAGGTCCTGACCATGGAGTAGAGTCAGCCTAAGCTTACAGCTCCGCCAACAAAGTTATAAGATTTTAAACAATGATTTTTTTGACGCGCAAAACTAACCTTACCAGCCGACCGAAATAAAAACAAACGATTTTTTTTTAATCTTTTGTTAAATTTATTCTATCAAAGAATGGTAAATATAAGAATTTTTTTCTTTGTAATTTTTGAGTAAAAAAAAGAAAATTTTTAATCGGAAAAAATTGAAAATTGAAAATGATAGAACATTATATTATTTTTAATTCGATTGGTATGGTGCCTCATTAATAAACTTAACCATTTCAAAAAAATTTTAAATCTTATGAATTAATAAAGATAAATCTATAGAAAAATTATAAACAGGAATTTTACGATTTTAAAATTTCGTTTAATTAAAATCAAGTATTTTAAATAGTTATGTATCAATAAAATTTTTGAAGTTTTGCAGAATTAAATTAAAGATTTTTACTATAAAACGATGATTCTTCAATTGATTTTAAAGATGAAAAAAATACTCAAAACCTTCATTTGATAATATTTTGTATATTTTGTAATTTTGATCTTAAACTTAAATATTTTTTCTGAAGAAACATATATTAAAATAATTTTTTCGGGTTTAAATATTTAAAAATTGTTTTTGTTATAAAGAATAGAAAAAAAATGAATGAAAAATAGAATAGCTACATTAGCATTTTTATTGATTTAATTAAGGGCGGAAAAAATATGATTTGGTAAACCATAAACTAAACGATTTAAAAATGAATCTAAAAAACACCGATATTAAATAAAATTGTATGGAAGATAAATTGGTACAAATAATTTGATATGTTATTCTTAAATGAGAAAAAATAAAAAAAAGCTATTAATCTAAAATTTGTCTAGGATTTTTTTGTTAGATTGTAATTTAGATTTTGTCTGGTAGAACATATGAAATATCATCATAGTTGACTCTGTATAAACCTTGTTTAAGTCGTTTTTGATCCAAAAAATGTCCAATAAATCCCATACTCCTACCAAGAACAAAAATTCCATTCAAAGCACCCACTTCAACAAATTCAGTCGCTTCTTCCAGAGTGAAACACCCGCTATTTCTAAGCAAGTCAACCATGGACACTCCAATGGCGCCATCAACATTTAAAATTAAATTTGGCTTTTTAGAAGTGGTAATTTTTTCAACTTCCAATGCATAATTAAGCAAAGGTGTCATTGGGAAATTTTCAGTCGCAAATTGTTTTAATAGAATCACTCTCATGTCTGGATTATTAACTGACTTAACTCTATGTCCAATGCCCATGATCAACTTGCCCTCTTTTCTCATCTTATTAACAAAATCCATTGGTGACAAACCAGCATCATAAGCCTCACTGAACTGTTTGGCAGCTCCGTCCAAAGCTCCACCAAAACGCTCACCTATTGTCAACAAACCAGACGCCAACGAAGACACCAAATCTTTGCCAGCTCTGGCTGCTACAATCGTATTATGAGCTCCGCTTACAGCTGGACCGTGATCAGCAGTGACCATTAAACACATTTCCAAATATTTGGTAGCATATTTTGGCAGTCGTTTTCTGAACCATAATAAGCTAAGAACTCCACCAATTCCCATTTCTTCTTTGATAACTTCGGTAATTGGCATACCGGCATATAGAAGCTCTTGGCCTCTATCATCACATATTGATGACATAAAACTAGCTGGCTTTCTAATCAAACCCAATTCTCTGGCCCAATCGTAATCCATTGGCACAGTCGGCGGAACTGGTTCGGCATTCGGAACAATCAAATTTTGTTCGACTAGTTGATCATAGACATTTTTGATTACATCTCCCAAGTCATCAAAAGAATTAGGCACGTAGGCTCCGGCTTCTTTAAGTGATGCATTTTTGCTAGTTGCTTGTTCCGCATCACCATTGGCGCACGAACCAGCATGACCAAACTGAACCTCTGAAGTAAACATTTTAGCACATGTGCCAATACACCAAGCAACCAATGGCTTAGTAATTCGCTGAGATTTAATAGCATCGATTATTTTGTACTCTTCAGTTCCTCCTACTTCACCCAATAAGACAATCATTTTTACTTCGGGCTCATTTTCATACCTCAGTATATGGTCTAAGAATGTGCTTCCCGGGTAGCGATCACCTCCGATAGCCACTCCTTCGTACACGCCATTTGAGTTTCGTGAGATTATGTTGTTCAGCTCATTGGACATGCCACCAGATCTTGATACATAAGCAACACTACCTGGTCTGAAAAGTTTTGACATTAAAATATTGTCCAGCATGCCTCCGGTGTTGCCAATTTTAAAGCATCCAGGCTTCAAAGCTCCAACCGTAGCCGGACCAATGATTATTACATTTTTCTGATTTGCCAATTTAATCATTCTTCTGGTCAATTGTTCCGGAATACCTTCGGCAATTATAGCAATGCATCTAATCTGTGAATAGCTTAAAGTCTCCATTGTGCTCTCATAAGCTGAACGCAGAGAGGCAAAGTTAATCAATACGTCAGCATCAGGATGTTTTTTCATGGCATCAGCCATATTTTTGTAGCAAGGAATCAAAATTTCACGATGACCCCAGTAAAATTTTTGCTTATGGTCACCAGTAAATGGGTAAATCATTGCGACCACACTTGGCTCATTTCTCGAGCAAACATGATCAAAATCAAGCATTCCTTGGACAGCTTTGTTCTGCATACCCCAGACAATGCATTTGGTTTTTTCGTTGAACAATGGTTTAACATCTTCTTTGGTTATAGAGACATAATCGCCGACTTCCTTGGACTTTGATGTTGTCTCACCAGATGTGCTTGCAGATCTTGTTTTTTGCTCAACTGTTTCACTAGTATCATAGCTGCTATTTGGCAAAAGAAAGTTAGCTGTGGTCATAGATGGTTTGCTTGGAACGGGAATTTCGCGCTTTTGCAAAGCCATGCCAACAATGGCTGTCATGTGAGTCTCAGGACCGAATACATGTATGGGAATGCTCAATGATTTGCTCACTTCACGCATCACCCTAAGACCTTCTTGGTAATTAGGACCAGCGCGGCGCACATAAATTGTAATGTTATGGTCAATTATTTTGGTGCTATACTCATGCAATGCTTTGACTATTCCCTTAAATGTAGCAGCCACATTGGTAAAATTAGCAATACCACCCCCAATTAACAACACTTTGCCTTGATCATTTTTTTCTTTTGTCATCAAATTCAGAATTGTTTTGGCGTATTCATAGGTTTGTTGTTCACTTGGCGCTCCGGAATATTCTCCGTAATTGGCGAGTTCATCAGCTCCGCCGAGGTCACAAATAGTGTCACTGTAAATCACACTGGCACCTCCTCCGGCAACCATGGTCCAAATTCTGCCTTTTGGATTAAGGATTGTTAATTTAAGTGATGCGCCAGATTTTGAGTCCAAATCAGCAATATAGGCCTCTTCTGGATACGCATCACGACCAAATGGTGGTGGAAAATCTATATCACCCCATTTTGACTTGCACAAAAATTCAGCTGTCTGATCTATTTTTGATGCCAAGTCTAAAATGTAAATTCTGTCTTCAGTTATAACTAGTGGATTGATTTCCAAATAAGTAAAATGAAGATCCATATAGGTCTCAAATAAATTGGTGATAAAATTAGTAAGCATTTCTTTGCGCTGTTGATTGGCAACGTTGATCAATAGTTTGGATGACAAATCACTTGGCTTTAGTTGATCATCAATAGTGACAGTTAGTTTTAACGCCTAAGATTACTTAAATTTTAGAAATAAAAAAAAACAATTGAAGTTTGATCAAACCTTGGCATCAACATCTCCGATATCTACGCCACCTTCGTGATGGAACAGTATTGTTTCACCTTCTCTATGAGAATAAATGCAAACATAATACTCGTCTTGTTGAGTATGGGGAACAAATGGTTCAATTATAAATTTGTTCAATTTTCCTACAGCTCTTCCAATCTAAATGAAAAAAAGAAAAATATTTTGGAAAATTTTTTTTTCTATTAATTTACATTTATTTCCTTGTTAAATCTTTCTTCGACCCAATTTTTGACCTCGGCCAATTCTGCGTTAACTTTTATCAAGCCGAGTTTGCCGCGTCTCTTGATCAATTGGTCTGGTTTGACAACCAATTTTTGGGTAGCCATCCACGGGTTGCTGTTGACCAACATGTCCCATGAGACTCCATTGGAAAAACTAGCAGCATGAACTGGCGCAATGGTGTTTGACAAGTACTTTGCCAACAATTGCTTTCCTTTAACTTCAGATATGGCTTTTGCAGACATGCTTCAGCGAGTATTTAGAATTCACAGCGGAAAATATACAATTGGTAGAAAATTTAAATTTAGACTGATCTAAATCTGACTAAAAAAAATTAAAAGTAAAGCTTAAAGTTTGAAAATTGCTTAAATATGAATCAAATTATCTTAGTCATAGCACATACATTTAAAAAAAATTCACGTCAAAATTTTCAATTGAGAAATGATGACGATAGCAAAGCATTTTTGATTGTGTTTTATACTAGCTTTTAATAAATATATGCATGCTTAAAGTTATAATTAATTTTCGAAATTTAACTGTTCCATAAAGAATTTCATAAAGAATTAAATCATTCTAATTATAAAAAAAAAGAGCATGCATTCACTTCATTTACAGAAAAGTTGAGGAAATAAATGTGAATTTAGTCAAAATTCTTCGCTTTTTATATAAAAAATTTTTAATTGAAAAATGTTAATTTAAAAATTAGAGCTTTTCGGGATAAAAATGCTAAGATTTGGTAGTGAACAGATAATTGAAAATTTGTCAAAATTTGTTTGCTTAAAACATAATTTAAATATCACCAAACTTTAATTTGAATACTTGCATTACTTGAGATTAAGCACAAAAATAGCGCTTCCTTCATAATCAAAGCTTTTTAGTTTGTTTAGAAAAGCGAGTCTAAAGCCAATGTTAATCTTTTTGCAAATATATGAAAATATTTGGAAAATGGAGTTAGTAATCAAAATTTAATATCTAAACTAAAACTGTCAAGTTGACCCAAGAGAAATGAAAATATTATACGAATTTTTTCTGAGATTTACGAAAAATCTAGATTAGTTTAATTGAATTACACAAATAAATGAGAAAAGCATAATTATAAAATAATTAATTAAGCCTTGAAAAAAAATTAAATTTTAAAATTTATAGTCTAATTTTAAATCGTTCGATTTTTTGAAATTTTATTTTATCAAGTCGCTTGATTATTTTTATTTTGTCGTACCAGAATATTTTTCATATTACTAAATAAAAATATTTTCAGGTGATATTCGCTTTATTACTATTTTGCTGAAATATTTAATTATTTATTTTTATTTATTTTTTTGTCTATCTGAATTGAACTCAAGATTCCTCAGTAAAAAAAGAGTAGATTAAAAATAACAAAATAAAAATACAAAAAATAATCAACATTATAAGGTTAACATTCGAAAGAAGGTTAAAATGTTAGATTGTTCAATTTTGTTTAGGTAATTATTTATCGTAAAAGGAGATGAGCGCCTCCTAATTATCTGCTAGGATAGAAAACCTATAATTATCATTTATTTATCGCATTTTTCTAAATTAATTTTTTTATTAAAAATGAATAAAGGAGCCAAATCATATCTACTTACATTTAATTTTGTAACTATATTTTCTGTAAATTATTTTCTATTCATCTTTTTCTTTACCTGTAATGTTCTTTATAATCTTACGTAATATCTGTAATGTCTCTATAAATTCTTTTTTCTTAAACCTTTATATGTAATTAGTCATCTCTTATTAGTTTTTTTTACCATTATTTAATTTATTTTTTATTTATTTCTTATAAATGACAAGTTTTTTTAATTATCTTAAATCTTCTTAACTTATCAATCTGTATAATCTATCGTATTAATCTCTCGTAGTTACTTAATTTATCTCTCGATTTTTTCGCAATTAGCTACCATAGGGATAGTAGCTAATTGCTAAAAAGATGAAAAAAGCTCGCTTTTAGAACGCTTGAGAAAGCTCGCTTTTAGAACGCTTGAGAAAGCTCGCTTTTAGAACGATGGTTAAAATACTCCTCACAAAGTGCCCAGAGCATCCAAGAGCTCTATTCCCAAGTGGTTCAACCCCAAAATCAAGGTGCAACCAGGATGAAGTATAAAATCTCCTCTCTGATTCGATCAGCTCCTTGCTGCCTCGAGTTGAGGACCGCTTACTCATCAATCTGTAGGCAGGTCAAAGTAGCTGTAATAAATAGTAGCTGTAAGAAATGCCATCTCTAAGTTCAAAGCATCTATTATCAAGGCCTGTAAGCTTCAACCAAAGATTTTTTAAAATTATATCAACAGCCAGAGCAATGCAGAGACTCCATTAAAGGCTTATTCGACTGTTATTGCGCCTTCCAGACTGATGGTGACAAGATCGTTAACATTCTCAATGTCCTATTTGGAAGTGTATTCATCCCTCGACTACCATGCCCAGCTCAGCCGCTCCAGCTCACTACAATTCCCTAGCATGAAATAGATGTCGATTTCTTACCCCCCTGCCAACGTTCGAAAGTACTGCGCCTGAATTCTTGAAAATTGCCTGGCATGGACCGTATCTCGTCAAAGGTGGGCCGATGCCTTTTGATCAGCCCTGTCTTTACCAGTTCCCACACCAGTGGTAGGATCCCAGATGCTTGGAGACTCGCTCAGATCAGCCCCACTTTCAAGAAAGGCAGCAGGAAACAACTACACACCTAACTTCTTGACTTCAATCCCCTGCAAGTTGATGGAGCGTATGATAAAAGATGTCATGATGAGTCATCTCTAAACAACAAAGCGATCGTTCCGGAACAACACGTTTTAGTCCTGAGGAAGTCAGTAGTCACCAATTTACTCGAGACGGTGGACAGCATAAGAGATGGCATCGATAGGGGATTCCACGTCCTAGTGGTCGCCTTCGACAGAGTTTGCCACGCGTCATTATGAGTCAAACTGGTTGCCTGCGGGTTCTGTCCAGGCATTGTCGATTCGGTCAGCGACTCCTTGTCAAGGAGGCAGTAGCGTGTAGTTATGAGTCGGCACATTGCTGGCTGGATTGATGTGTCTAGTAAGGTCCCTCAAGGTAGCATCCTAGGTTCGTTATTTTCATCAACGACATGCCACCGGTGGTGAGCCACCTTGTCCAACTATTTGCCGATGGCAGTAAACTGATTTCCACAATACGCCGCACCAAGTGACCAATTCACTGCAACATGACCTCGACGCACTCTGAGTGGTCCAACACGTGGCGTTTGCTATTAAACATGAGCAAATTCAAGAAAATGGAATTCAGTACGTCAGGTAAGAACATCTACGCCTAATCGAAACTATTGATGAAAGAAGAGGAGTCCAAGAGCGCACTAGCTTTTGTCGACATAGAAAATGATCTTGGTGTCACGTTTTCACTTAACTTGAAATTTTCTATTCATTTTAAAAATCAAATGAACAGATCTACCGAAATTCTGGGCCAGTTGAAAGGATCGTTTAGATATTGGACAATTGATACCTGCAAAACCTTCTATTGTGCCTACTTAAGGCAAATTATTATTTCTTAAATTTTCAGCAACTCCTACATTATTTCAACCCTGTTGAGTTAGATGAGGCTTAAGACTATTTACGGACTGACGGAGTTGATTGTACCAAGTCTTGTAAATCTTGGCTTAATTCTTGTTGCAGTAAATTTTCAGAAAAAAATTCACTTGGTGCTCTGGACTCACAATGGATTACCAATGAGGAATCTATTCTCAAATCCATATAAATCTCCTTAAGTCGATAATTACCTTGTAACGAAATTCCTAGCATGATTTCATTGCAAAAGTATACTAAGAGTTTGAAAAACATAAGGTTATTTGTATGGTTATTTGTATGAATTTTAATTAGTTTTGCTGATTGCTCAAAATATGACATGATTATGAAAACTTACCCTTTTTCAAATTAATTTTTCAGATTTTTTTAATTTTTTGTTTTTTAAGTTTTTTTATATCAGAATCAAATATTCATCATTTGGTTTTGTATGCAAAATTTTTCCTCTTTCAAATTTCGATTTGGATGTTTCGAAGATTCAATTTTTTAAATTAAAATAAAATGATGTTTTAAATTTTTAAAAATCAATTCGACAGATAATAGTCAAACTACGACAGTCAATATGATTCCCGAAGATCCAAAAAGTATAATTTCAAATTTACAAGATTTAAATTAGTCCTGAATGATTTGAATCGATAAGATAATAAAATCGTAGAATTTTATCGATTATTTGGGTCTTGCCTGTTATGTGACCAGCTGGTCACATATTATGTGACCAGTGACTTTATGTCGATTTGGTGACCAGATATTTTTTCTGACTGGTCAAATTTTCACTGGTCACCTAATATGTGACCAGTCAAAATGATTTATTAGGTAAAAATGTTTAAAAATAATTTAAACCTGGTCACCTAAATAAACATTTGGTCACGAAAATTTTGAAATTGGTCACAAAAATATTTCAATTGGTCACATAAATTTCTTATTTCTTATTATTAGATAAAATTTAATTGTAATTATAATAAAATAATTGCAATTGCAACTATACTTGCAAGATTTGATTTTTTTTTCACTATTGTTGATGTAATATGATAATTTTTTAATTTTTGAAAATTGTGAATCAGATTTTGAAGAGGTTAGTGAAGCCATTTGCAAGCTAAATTTAAATCCAACAAAAAAAAAATTAGAAAAGTTGTCAAAAATTGCATCGGAAGCTCCAATTGCATCATAAGCAACACAGTCTGCGGTAAAAAAAGGCCTTTGCAAACATAAAAACCCAATAGCTTGCCCGAAGTGCGGGAAATTAATGAAAAATGAGCGTGGTGTAAAGCAACACATCACAAAAATGCTTAAATAATTTTTTTTATTTAATTTTTATAATTTTAAATTAATATTTAAATTGGTCACATAAATAAAAAACCAGGTCACATAAATTTAATAACTGGTCACTTAAATAATAAAATTAAAAAAAAAAAATTCTTTATTTTAATAATAATTTTGACTGGTCACATATTAGGTGACCAGTGAATATGTGACCAGTCAGAAAAAATATCTGGTCACCAAATCGACATAAAGTCACTGGTCACATAACAGGCAAGACCCGATTATTTATTTCTCGAACTTGGTTTTCGATTCCATTAATCGATTATTTAAAAGTATTTTTTTCGATTACCTTTTTCGTTTATTTCAAAAATAAAAAACTTTCCATTTTTTTCAATTATATTTTATAATTTAAAAATATCTCTGATGCATATTTTTAATTTATGGCCAGCGCAAGTTAATTTTGCAGCATTTTCTTGCAGCATCTCAAGTGCAGCTTTGAAATTTGCTCCAGAATCGGATGCTTCGCAAATCAACTAATTAATAAATAAATAGCATAAGCACAACTAAAATAACCTATTTATAAAACCAGTTAACTTTATCTTTCAATGAACATTCTTCTAAAATACAATTTAATTTTTGCAATAAAAATTTTGATCTTTGGTCCTCAAAAAAACATTCGACACATATAATTAAGCTCTTATTTTTGCTACAAAGTCCAAGTTTCTGTAGAAATTATTTTTAAGTTCAGCTAAAACGTATGACTTAATAAGACTAAACTTAAATTTAAATTTATAGTTTCAAGTTATATCAATAAATAATCTGGTTTTATTTACTCTCTCTATTAAAAATGTCCTACTATAAGTTGACCTACAAGGTTGCTAAAAGATTGATGTTCTACTAAAGTTAGGGGTTGAATAGTGTGCACCATAAAAGTCACTATTTTTCATTGATTATTTGTAGTTTTGAAGCTTTTAATTTTTTTTATTTAATTTCACATTTACTTTCCTTTATATTCCATGCTTTGCAAAATGATTTCGTAAATATGCCGTTGAGTTATTGTGTTTTCTAAAAAAATTCACATAATTTGCACTTAACAAAGCCTGATTCTTCCAAAAAATTAACGTGGTTGCAGCCCTATCTCTTTTTCTTCTCTGATTATTTTCTTTCGCCTTATTTAAGCAGAAATGTTTAAAAAAAAAACTACAGTGGTGTTCCGGATTTAGTAATTTACGATAATTTACGTAAAAAATAGTAAATTTACCGTAATGTTAAATTTTTTTTTATTCATAATTTTGAAAATAAATGTTGAAGGATAAATAAAATTCAATTTTTTTTAAAAAGTGCCAAATTATTTCAATTTTTTGGACATTTTTTTTTTACACTAATTTACGTAAAATGTTCGAAAATTACCAATTTTTACGTAAAAACTGGTAAATTTACGTAAATTTACAATATTCTACGTAAAATTCGGTAAATTTACTATTTTTTACGTAAATTATCGTAAATTACTAAATCCGGAACACCACTGTAAATAAAACTTGACTTTATTTTAGTAAATTTCAATATTACACTCAAAAAACTATTGTTATTAGACTAAACTAAGTAAATTTTCTCCAAAAAAAGGTGCGAATTTTATGATCGGCAAATTTTTTCGAATATTTAGTAAGAACACAACTTTCGAAAAATATCTCAATCAATAAAAATAATATCGAAAAAGTAAAGTAGGTAAAATAAAAGTATCCTATAAAATATGATAAAATCATAATTTATCGCATTGCTTAAATTTCATCGATTATATTCAATTTTTATTGATTAGCAAAAGTAATTTCGATTCTCAACCCTACTTTTGAGTATTAATTATCAATTTTTTTTTAAATAAAAAAAACTTTAAATAACCTCCTTTTATTTACCAGTATACAAACATTTTTTCAATAAAAATTATTTTTTTTAAATTTCTAGAATTTTTTCTTCATATATAATTTATTAATATAACAGTCGTGATTTGTAGTGTTGAAAAAACCTAACCAAAATTTCTTTATCTATCAAAAATTAATAGTTTTTTTTGGTTTTTTGTTTATTTTAGATATCCAATTACAATAATACTATTTTTCAAGGTTATTTTCCATTTTTTGATCATTCATCCTTCAAATTTTTTTCCGATTAACGTAATTGCTCGATTTTAACGACATGTCATTATACCCGGGTATTCATTATTAACGACAGGGTCTTATAACATTAAAAAGATTATTTAACGACATGTCGTTCTCGATTGTCAACTTGAATATGATCAAAAGCTATTTTTCAAACACTTTTTTAAGTCTATTTTTCCAAATTCACAGATTTTAAGAACATGATGCAATCTATCTTCGCTAGCAATCTTGTTTCATAAGCCGGTTTAAAATAAGCTGTTAAGAATAAAAATTATATTCATCAAAATCATAATTAAAGAGCCGCTTTTAATGAATATTACATAAAATTACTTTCACCAATTAGAAAATTTTTTTTCCCAGGAGAAGAATTTTTTCCCTTAGAGCTAAGTCCATTTCAAATATATATTTAAAAATATAAAAAATACAGAGTTGTTTTTAAGTCACAAGTCTTAAGTCAAGTCAAGTCAATGACTTGACTTAGATTTTTTTTTTTTTTTAAGTCAAGTCAATGACTTAAAAAAATTTTTTTTTTTTTTTAAGTCAAGTCAATGACTTAAAAATTTTTTTTTTTTTTTAAGTCAAGTCAATGACTTAAAATTATTTTTTTTTTTTTTAAGTCAAGTCAATGACTTAAAAAATTTTTTTTTTTTTTTTAAGTCAAGTCAATGACTTAAAATTATTTTTTTTTAAGTCAAGTCAATGACTTAAAAATTTTTTTTTTTTAAGTCAAGTCAATGACTTAAAATTATTTTTTTTTTAAGTCAAGTCAATGACTTAAAAATTTTTTTTTTCTTAAGTCAAGTCAATGACTTAAAATTATTTTTTTTTTTAAGTTAAGTCAATTACTTAAAATTATTTTTTTTTTTTTAAGTCAAGTCAATGACTTAAAATTATTTTTTTTTTTTTAAGTCAAGTCAATGACTTAAAATTATTTTTTTTTTTTTAAGTCAAGTCAATGACTTAAAAATTTTTAAGTTTAAAAAATCGTTAAAAAAAAGCGGCAAGTCAAAGTTACGGTCAACATTGTGGCGGGCGGTCATTTAGCCGTTCAGCTTGGCGGCCAGAATTTGGGACTGCGGCGCTGAAAAAAGATGCCAAAATATCATAAAAAATTAAAAAGTTAAGAAAATTAAATATGTTTATTAATTAAAAAAAAACCATAATTTTATTAAAAAAAAAACCAACGGCCAACAATCATCCACTACCAATAATACTCAATTTTAATGAAATAAATAATTAAAAGTATTTCTAATCTAACTCATGACTTTGACTTAAAAAAAAAAAAAATTTAAGTTAAGTCATGACTTTGACTTAAAAAAAAAAAAAAAAAAAATTTAAGTCATGACTTTGACTTAAAAAAAGAAAAAATTTAAGTCAAGTCATAACTTTGACTTAAAAAAAAAAAAAAAAATTTTAAGTCATGACTTTGACTTAAAAAAAAAAAAAAAAAATTTTAAGTCATGACTTTGACTTAAAAAAAAAAAAAATTTAAGTCAAGTCATGACTTTGACTTAAAAAAAAAAAAAAAAAATTTTAAGTCATGACTTTGACTTAAAAAAAAAAAAAAATTTAAGTCAAGTCATAACTTTGACTTAAATTTTTGTGACTTAGACTTAAAACTGTGACTTAAAAACAAGTCTGAAAAAATAATTATCGTTTAAATTTACATTAATAATCCATTAAAGTACATAATAAATCATTCGCTTTAACATATTTATCTAAAGTTAACGAAATTCAAAACTAAAGTGCTATCTGAATTTCACATTTTTGACTCAAAATTCGTAATCTACGCCCTCAAACACCCCCAAAAAAATTTTTTTTTGAAGGGAGCAAAAAAAAGATTTAGTTGCACCCAGGGTTCCAAAAATAGCAAACCCTTTAAAAAGTTGTTGTTCTTTAAGACTCAAAATCTCAAAGATAAAACTTAAATATACTAAAAAAGTATATATATTCTGAAAGAGCATAAAATTCTCTACATGCTAATGTAATTTAGAAAAAAAAAAAATCGGGTCGTAATTGATCCCTCGGAGGAGATACGATTTAAACCAGAAAAAACACATTTTTTTCCTTTTTTTAGCCAACAAAAACCGCCACACCCTTTTTTTTCTAAATTACATTAGATAGTAGATAATTTTATGCTCTTTCAGAATATATATATTGGAACCCTGGGTGCAACAAAATCTTTTTTTTGCTCCCTTCAAATTTTATTTAATAGCGTGCACTATTAAATAAAATTGAGAGAGAGAGGGAGAGAAAATAAAACAATCTTTCTTTTCTACTTCTTTATTAAATTCAAACATAAATAAAAACAAATATAAATAAAAAGGCCCCAGAAGACCGGGGCCTGCTGGAAGGGGTGTTATCTTTTTCGGTATTAATTAGATTAATGTTCGGACCCAAATTTTAAAAAATTTACCGAAAAACGTTGTTTTTATTCATCAGTTTCGAGTAGAAATACGCAATTTTTTTAGTACTTTAAGTACTAAAGAGGTCCAAAAAAAGCCCTTTAATCAAATATGCTTTTATTGGAACATAAATTACCATTTTTATTCAAAATATGATAAAAAAAGTTACTGAATGTAAAAATAGATTTCTTTTATTAATTCTGTGATGGTTTCAAAAAAAATTATGTCTATTTTTAAGTAAAGATCTGAAACTATACTTAAAAAAAATTTATTTTAATACATTAAAAAAATTGTTCTAAAAAATGATTCTATATTCTTATTCCTTGTTCATAACAATTTCACTGATAGATTTAAAAATCTTCATCCCTACACAAGGACCACATATAAAATTTTTACTATTGTCACAAGTAAAGCTCAATTTTTATCAAATGCATAATCTAATTTGACACTTTTTTGTAGATTAAGGAGATGAATAAGGCTCATTGCTTGCTAAGAGCTTTCTTAAAGAAACTGGAATATTTTGCGTTGTCGTTTTTATGGTTTTATTTAAAATTTTCAGCAATTCATCGGTCTATGATCTCAAATACATTCGACGATAAATTTTACTACTGTAAGAAGCTTTATACATGATCGAGTTATGATCATTTGGCAATTTTTTTCAATCTGATGAATCGTTTAAAGCTATATAAACTATTAAAGGAGCTGAAAACTTCAAAAGAATATTAATCTTTAAATGAAATTGTAGAAGTCGCGTTTGTATAGGAAATTCCAGTTCAGAGGCATCTTTTTCATTTTTTACATAAAGTTAAAAAAGTTAAGTTAATTAGATTATGTATTTGATAAAAATTGAACTTTACTTGGGACAAGAGTAAAAATTTTATATGTGGTCCTTGTGTAGGGATGAAGGTTTATAAATCTATCATTGAAATTCTTATGAACAAGAAATAAGAATTTAGAATAATTTTTTAGAAAAATTCTTTTAATTGTATTTAAATAAATTTTTTTAAGTATAATTTCAGATCTTAAAATTTCTTAAAATAAACAAAGACTTATGAATTAACTAATTTCTTCAAATATTGTGTACCTAGTCTAATAAATAAGTTCTTGATTCTCTAAAAACAGTTTTAATCAAGCTGCTCAACGAGTTGAAAGTTTCATCAATCAGGCCCTAATAAATTTGTTTTTTGGTTAATATAAAATCTATTGCAATTTTTTTAAATTACCAAAGGCACTACAAATTGAATGTTTCTGGACTCGAGTGAACCCCATTGCACAAATTCGATCATGAATCCTTTCATACATTTTAAAACTAATTCAGCCCTTTTCATTACCCAACTTATAGTCATTTCCTTTTTACAAATTTTAAGCCTGAAATCTTGAATTAAAATTAATTTACCTCAGTCATTTGATGAGTTAATAGCAAAGGTACAGTTATCGTTTGAACATTATTTTGAATACATGACTTTAAAATGTTCCGCAAGCCCAAAATAACCGGATGTCTACTTGACAAATCCGATTGTTTTAAACTATTGGCCTCGTTATTACGATCGAATGCAGCCAAATGAAAAACCACGTGAGTTTGTGACAAATTTGAATGTTTAGTTACATAAAAATCCCCTAAATTTAATTTGGCAAAGTTTTGATCTTCTCCTTTTTTTACCGAATTTACACATCTCATAACTAAGTTTATTTGTTCATCAATTGATTGAAAATGAAAATCATATCCATTTTTGTGACATATTTGCCTGAAAGCCTGACTCAGATCATTTGATTCAAGGCTTTTTGTTTCCCCATTCAAATCGCTTCTATTATGCAAAATAGTGTCTACAAGCAACACTAGAACATTTAGTTTATTTGACGAATACAATGACATGGCAGTTAGCATGCTATGAGGCTCTATAAAATCAGTCAAACTCTCTACATTTACTTCATTATTAATCTTAAATCTATTCCCACAATACTCCAAAATGTCGCACCGAACCAATCTCAAATTATGAGTGCTCTTCAACTGGGCCCCTAATTGAATTGTGTAACTTTCTTCTATTCGATTGAAAGAGGTATCTTTAAAAAGCCTACTAGACCTTTTGGACATTTTGTTTTCATCTAACATTTTAACTTGGGTCAAAGAACTCGAGTTCATGTCCTCGAAATCATCAAAATCAGCTTCTTCCATGTACTCATTTAAATTTTCTTTTGCTGGCTTTTGGTTGACATACTCTTCATAAAGCTTGAAAATGAACCTGCTAAATTGGCGCTGTTGTTTGTGCTTTAGGGACTCTATTCGAGTAAACCAAAGCTCATTATTTGATGAGAGTAAAAATTGGTTATACTTTTGATTGTATTCAAGCGAATTTATATATTCGTACTTGATAATTAAATTCATAAAGTCCGAGTGAATAAGCTGATGGTACATTTTTGCCAAGTGAATTGAATTATCTATTTCGATTTTGTTGGAGTTGGAGTTAGTTGGAAAGATCGAGTCTAGCCAATATTTTTTTAGGGAATTGTTAAATTCAGTGGAGCGAAAGTCAAGAGCACTTTTGAGCTTTTTGTGGAAGTGAAAAACAATTTGATCATAAAGAAAAAAATTTAGAGCTGCTCGAAAATCAGAGCTTTTTTTAAGATAGTGTGGAAAATTTTTCAAGTTGGGCTTCTGGGCAGTTAAATGATCTATTATTAGACAAATGAATTCGTTTAAGTTTGGTTCTTGGTCTGTTGTGTCGGGCTGATTGGCACATAGTTTCGTGTTCAGATTATTGCTTAATATGTTAAGATTAAGTTCGACAAGATTTTGATTGTTTACTAGAACTGAAAATATATTTGTTTCAGGTGAAAAAGAAAATGAAAAGCTAGGTGTCATTTCGAAAATTGTTTTAATAATGTTCTGTGAATTTTCAAAATCAAATAAATCACATGATAATATATTTTGAGTTTTTTTGATTCGTATTTTAACATAATTGCAAAATAAACATGTAAAATGTACCGTAATATTTAAAAAATTATATTCAATTAATGAACAAGGAGGCTACCTTTTCTCAAAATATCAATCTCACAAAATAAATTCAGTAGATGATTAAAAATCAGCAAAAAAAAAAAAAAAAAATTTCAAGGGCCTAAAATTCTGATAAACTGTGATTTTAGCAGTTAGTGGTAGTTGCCAAAAGTTCCATTATCAAATAGCAAATGAATAATCTAGTCTGTACAAATGAATTTTTCAATTATATCAAAATCAAGGAAGACCTTCGAAAACTTGGAGCACTAAAAAAAGCAAACCATCAAGATACAGATATTGAACTTTGCTCGAAAGCTTTGCGAAAGTGATATTCACGTGAAATCAGTTCTTAAAAATCGAGGCAAAAAATAATAAATCATTTTTAAGTTTTTCTATAAGCTCAAATTAGTTCTTGGAATATAACATGGTGCAACATACATAGTTGCATTAGTTGTCAAAGTCTGATAAAAATGTACAGAATATCTGTAAATTTAAAAGAAATGAAACTATAATATATTCTAGCGTAGTTCTAAGTCCAATATATAAAAAAGCTCAGTTGATAAAAAAATTTAATGAATTTTTTTGTTTTTCTCCTTTTTGACTGTGAACCCAAAAAAAAATTCATTGATTTTAACACAGTAACAATTTATTTTTGACTGAATCATTTGTTATCTTTATCTATTATAATCTAAAAAAGATGGCCAAAAACAAAAACAAAATTTTTAAAAACAAAAATTGAAAAACATCAAAAGAATTTAAACTTATATTTGGAAGGAAGGGGGCTTAAAAAAATTTATTGAATTGAAATTTTAATGTCGCAAAAAATTAAATATATTTTATCTTTTCTAGAAATAAAAATATTAAATTGATTGATACTAATATTGATTCTGAAAAATCAAACTTCAGATTAAACTTAAAGCTGAGACAAAAAAAATTTGGAAAAAGAAATACTAAAAAAGTTTTAATCGAATCAGAGCATATATATTTTTAAGTAAATTTTTTGTTCAATTTGTTCAATCTTTCGAAATTTTTCAAATTTATTTTTAAGTTTATTTTTTTTAATAAAATAAATTAATTACTAATCTTTATTTATATATTCAAAAAATAAACAATCAAAAAATTAAAATGAAAAGAAATTGGTTCCGACTTGACATTGATTGTAAATAATAGTTTTCCCTATTCTATCATAGTGGATGATGGGGAGGCGCTCATCTCCTTTTCATGTACCTTTTTGAGCAACTGGTCCGATCTGACACAGAGGCTACTGCATCGAGATGATCATCTACACCGCAATTATTACCCAGCCGAAACTGGTCCCCCTATTCTTATGATGAAAGAGGTTTAAACATTCATATTGATTGAAAAAATTTCTAATTATTTGTGTTTGAGAATTTTTCTGAAAAAAATTGATGTAAGTTGTTTAATAAAATCAAAAATCAATATTTGATTAATCATACTTATTGATTGAATAGCAAACGTTGATTGATATACTCTTCATAAAGCTTGAAAATGAACCTGCTAATACACATTTATTCCATGTTGCAACCAGTGACAATTTTAGTAATAAAAACTAAGAAACTAAATTAACGATTACTAAGGAAATCAAATGGGGTCCAAATTCAACATTTATTCACACGTTAACAATAATTTTTTTTATTATTTAAAAACTTCAAATTGAATTGGTTTAATTTTTTGTGTTTGAATTACAAAATGTATCCAATGTTGAAATAATATTGAAAAAGTGCGATGTTTCAAATATTTTTTTCAGTTTCAAATAAAAAAATAATTTTAAGCTAATATTGGAAGCATTTTCATATTTGAAATTAAACTCTTTGATGAAATAGAATGAGTTTAATTTTTGTTTGGAAATTTGGAAAAAAATTTTAAAATCCTTGTTTTAAATTTTAAATTATTTATTTATTTGTTTATTTGTTTATCAGTACCGAGCTAATGCTCCTTCAGAATAAAAAATTTGAAAAAAAATAAAAAATAAACTTAAATAAGAAAAAAAAAGATAAATAAGTCATTTAGATTAGAATTTATCAATCGTTAAAAAACTTGGTTTAGTCGGTTAGGTGACGCGCCCAATTCTTGTTCTCAGGTTTTCTAGACAATTAGTTCACCTAATTTTTTTATTCACGTAAAAAACCAAAATAGAATTAGGTGAAAAAATTTCAAATTATGTGAATAAAACTATTTAATTTGAAGTTAATAATTTTTTGTTTTTTCTGAAAATTTGAAGAAGCTTTAGAAATAGCATTTTATCTGATCTGGTTGACTTGATGCTCACATAGATTCATCTAAAAATCGCATAAAATTACCTAGCCCACCCAACTTTAAATTTTTTATCTAATTGTTTTTTATCTATCCTAATTTTTAATTTAATATTTAGCTTTTTCCTAAATAGAAAAAAACTCAATATAAGTGAACTAAAATCTGAGAAAAAGAATTGTTCCAGTAACTAGACATCAAAAGCTTTGATTTTTTCCTTTTAAATTTTGAATTTAGTGATAATTGAAGTTTGTTTGATGCATTTTAACAAAAACTCAATTAATAAAAAATGGATAACAGAGCGTAGATAGTTTTCTAAACTATAAATAAAGTTTTCTAAATCTTAAGAATCATCATAGCACAAACCCAAAGTCAAAATTTATAAAAAACATAAAGTTTTTTATGCTTGAAATATTAACTTAAAATTATTTTTTTATTTGAAACTGAAAAAAATATTTGAAACATCGCACTTTTTCAATGTTATTTCAACATTGGATACATTTTGTAATTCAAAAACAAAAAATTAAACTGTTTATTATTTCGAATAATTTTGAATAAATTTGATGATTTTTAGGATTTTTAGGATAGGTCGGATGGGTCGGACTGGTCGTACGGGTTGGGATGCCAAATTTCGCACCAGACGGTCGTTCGCGTTACGATTTTATTTGAGTCGCTGTATGTCTGCATTAAAACCTAGGAATCAAAAGTTTTTCACAAACGATCTCGCGATTGTTTACGGTATTAAGTGAAAAAGTATCTTTTTATTTTAAAAAAAATTTATGAAAGAAAAATGCATCACTAGGGTAAATTTATCTTTTTTTAAAGGTAAATAATCGAAAATTCAAATAATTATTTATTTTTAATTTTAAGCTAATTCAATAATTGATTTTATTTTTTTTTTTAAATTTATTGATAATAAAAAATTATCTTTTAAATTGCATAATCTATTTGATTTTGGGGATGAGTTTGAATTACTTCTGGAAGCTGATCAAGCCTATTCGTAATACTTGAAATAGTTGGGTAGTCATTTAAATTTATTTTTTGTAAACGAGCTGCATACACTGCAGGAACCAAGAAAATATCAGCAATTGTGATACCATCTCCAATGCAATATTTCCCTGAGGTTTCAGCTAAAATTGACTCAATAGCTTTGAATGCTTTTTTGGTCGATGATTCTAATCTTGCATTTTTTTCTTGTTCACCCAGTTCCTTACCAAGTCGTTTAATTACTTTTTGATAGGGTTGCATTCCGGAATTAACAATTTCAGCAATTGATCTAGCTTTACAGCGTAAATAACTATCGGCTGGAATTAGTTTGGGTTCAGATTGTCTTGTCTCGTCTAAGTATTCTATAATAGGCATCTAAATGAATATTTTAAAAAGATTTTCAATATTAATAGATTTTTGGACAAATTACTGTTTGTGTCAAATTATAGCCATCGATTTGAAGGGTTGGTATTTCATTATTTGGATTAATATTTGCATATTCTTTAGTAAACTAAAATCATATTGTAAAAATGAAGCAATAAAAAATGAATTATGGTCATTTTTTTTGATAAAAGAAAGGATCGACAATGAGATTTAGCTATTAAAAAAACATTTTCCTTTTTGTACTTTCTGTTCTTTTTTGGTTATTTCAATTTTTTTTTTAAATTAAATGGGGCCCGGGGTGGAGTGCTGATTTAGGGGTTCGAGTAAGTTGCAGATTAGAGAACTATTAGTTAAATTAAAATAAATAATTTAACTATCCATTAATCAAAATTCTTAATTTGATTCCTATAAAGTACAATAGAAAATACAAAAAGGATTTTTACATTAAATATTCTAATTGTCTATACCTCATAAAAAATTATATAAAAAATACTTGTTCTCCTTTATCAATATTGACTGATTTGTATTCGTAATCTATTTTTTTTAAGGCCAAGGCTTTTTTGAAAAAAAAATTACAAAAAAATAATAACTTGAATATTGTTTTGTACCTATTCGGACTCGCCAGGATGCTCCGCGATAAAAATTCCACAAAATAGGCTTGTAAAAAAAACAATTAGACTGATTTGAAGCATATCAGTAACGTGACAAACTTTATTCAATGACATTTTAATTTATTTCAAAATTTCAATTTTTTTATGGATAAATTTATTCGCTTATAAAATTCTAAATTTTTTAAATTTAGATGTATTAAAAAGGCAATAAGAATTAATTTTTTATTTGAAAAATATAAAATATAAATATAAAGTGTTAACATTAAAAAATATAAAATCATTTTTATCATTTAGAAAAAATGGAGAGATATGAAAAAAAATGATAATATTGCATTTTTTACATTGCGCTAACTTTATTGTTTAAACTTATCAAAAGAAAATTTAGAACGTTAAACAAAAAAAATTATAATTTTTTTAAATTAAAAATTCTAAGATATTTAAATCTCTAAATGAAAAATGATATTTAAATTCTGAATAATTTATTCTTAAAAAAATACCATTAACTGTTAATTCATATCTTTTGGTAAAGTTTTTTATATAGTGTCATCAAATCAAACTTTTTAAATGATAAAATGAGCTAAAAATAAAAGGACAAGTGATTTTCTCTTTAAAAATCCTAAATTGCAATAAGGTAATAATCATGCAGAGATTCGAAAAAATAATTTCCAATAAGTCACTTCCGACAAGTCATATTCGACAATTTTAAATAAAGTAATAAATTTTTGAAATTTAATTTTATAAATACTTAATAGATTAGTAAAAAAATACAAATATAATATTTTTAAATTATTCATTTATTTTAATTATTAATTAATTAAAATAGTTGAACAATAATAAATATTTTATTGAATAATTTAAAAAATTTAACCAGAAAAACAATTAAATTTGTGTAAAAATAGTTATTTTCTTTTAAAATAACCTTCTTAGATTCTTGGATTGACACTGGAGCTTTGTATAAACTAGAGAGACCAAGTAACTTTAAATGCTTCCATTCAAAAGATAGTATCACTAGTTTTTAAAGAATATTCCAGGGGCTCTGATGCTGCTTTCGGTGGTGATTTCCAAAAAGTTTCCAAAAATACCTACTTGACAGGAACAAAATTTATAACATTACTGATTAATTTTTGAGCCTAATCTTGTTATTTTTTTAACTTTCGTAGACCTAGTTTCACTTTGGGCTAAGTTAGATAAAAATTGTAAAAAAAAATCTAAATGAAAAGAAAAGCTGCCATATTTTATTGTTTGATTAGACTTAAATTTACTTTAAGTGAAATTTTTTGTAATTAGTTTGATTAAAAATAAATATTTTGCAATAAAATGCTAAATTTTCTATCCATTGTGTCAATATATTGTTTTTATTGGAAATACTTTGTTAATATTAGAATTTTATTGACATATTGTGTTAGTAAAGCCACTTTTATTGTTATTTCTAAACTTAAAATAAAGTGTTTAACTAGATACTAAGCTTATCATTCACTCATTAGACCTTTTTTTCATTTGTGGCAGTGGTTGGATGTCTTTTCTTTTTTAAAATTATTTTTTCTCATCGAAAATATAATGTTAAGTTAATTTCCAAAGAACCAAAAATAAATTTTTAAAATAATATATTAATACAAATTGTGACTTTGCATATAAATTAAAACTATCAAATGATTATTTTGGACTAAATTTTGAAATATTTCAAGAATATGGGTAAATTCGTACTAACTTTAGGATTAATAGGCTTATGTCATGCAGCCTATTCAGCAACACAACACAAAAGCTACATGCGTTTGACAGAGCACGATTTGGATTCAGGCTCTTCGCCTATTTCGTCACTACCTCTTGATATTCTTGCTCAAACTGTAATTTGTCTTTTTCTGAGTTGTTTGGGGGTAATTCAAGTAGCAGCCAAGTTCAAGCCAATAAAAATAACAAGTGAATGGGAAAACAAAACATGGGACAATGTTGCCAATCGAACTTCGTTTTATTCATTTAACCACAGAGGCAAATTTTTATTTTCGGATGTGGATAGCGAGAACCAGCGTCTTTTGTCCAATTATGTCAATATTAATCGAGCTGAAAATATTTCAAAAAAGGAAGATTACTCAAGTGAATCCGAAAATTACAGTTTAGACGAACAATGAAATAAACTTAATAAACTTTTTTTTTAATAATTCTACTTCATTTGTTTTTCTAAAATTTCATGGTGTATGTCTCAAAAATATTGAAAAAATAAATTTTTTGTTAAAGCTTTCTTTTTCTTGATATTAAGAAATCTGGGATATAATTTTCCTAGAATTTATCAAACAAATATTTTCAATAATAAAAATGATTGCTATTTAAGTATATTTTTCCGTAGATTGAAAAACTCTAAAAAATGACGCCTGTTTAATGACTGGCAAACAAGCGTAATTTGAGGATTTTTTTTAACCCATTTTTTTGGGTATAAAACGTGTAATAAAACTATATAATATTTTTAAAAATTTTCCGCATAAATAAGAATATAAAATTCAATTTTTTTGAAATTTTCTAATAGAAAAATAAAGGTTAAAGTCAGTTGTATTAAATTGGGAGTCAGAAGGGTGTCTGATTTTATAAATGTAAACAAATAATCAGAAAATTAAATTAATTGTTTAAAATTTAATAATGGCTTTAATTTGTTCGAATTAGTTTAAAGATCTAAAACAAAAATAATTATAATAGAGTTGTTGCATTTTTGTTGTATTCTATAGAAATTTTCATCTAATGAATTTATAAATACTAAAAAATATTGAATTCTTTAAATCAACATGTAAAAAAACTTATATTTTTATAATTGTGATTTATATGAATCAAAAGTATGATTAAAAAATGGTTTCTTTGAAAGAAAGCGTTTTTTCAGACGTTTTAACGCGTTCAACGAGCTTTTTCAAATCTACGGGTTGTCAAGATTTTTTCTATTATCAATTTACTTCCTGAAGACTTGACTTGATTTAACAAGCATTATTGGAATAAAAAAAATATAATTTTGCAAAAAATTCTAGATATTTAAAATGCAAGAGTATATATATGATGTAGGCGAATGGATTTGTAATTTGAATTCAAAATTTTTCAACTCAATCAGCACAAATGACAGTCCTCGAAATGTAATTTTTGATCCGACCAAACTTAAGGAAATAACATTGCCTAAAGAAGAGACTAGTTGGCCTAGGCCTCTTTTATCTTCTGTCGATTTCATAAAGGCAAACCAAAAGCAAATTTTGTCCATTCTAGCACGGATCCTAGGTCTATCCATTTCTGCAGCTACAACATATTTCTTAATGAAATGGCTAATGAGAAATTTGGATCCGACCAATACTGACAAGCAAGCAGCAAAAAATAGAGCTGAAAAAATTATTAAGCTTGTTGGAATGTCAGACTTGGATCTGAACGAACACGAGCTTTTTATTGCATCTAATATAATCTTGTCCAAAGATATTGAATGCTCTTGGAGCGACATTGGTGGCCTAGAGCACATAATTGAAGACCTAAGACTCAGTGTTATTTATCCCCTTAAAAATTTTGATAATTTATCAAATCCAAATTCTTCTGTTAATAGAAGATCTAAGTTAATTCAAGCACCAAAAGGAGTTCTTCTTTTCGGGGTAATTATAAAAATTTTTTTTGACTTTAATTAATTTTTTTAAAAAAAGCCTCCTGGTAATGCTAAAACAATGATTGCCAAAGCATTGGCCAAAGAATCAGGAGCTAGATTCATAAATCTGCAAGTATCAAGTTTATTTGACAAGTGGTACGGTGAATCGCAAAAAAGAGCCGAAGCAGTTTTTTCTCTTGCTTCAAAAATTCAACCAGTCATTATCTTTATTGATGAAATAGATTCATTTTTACGTAATAGAAGATCGGATGACCACGAATGTACAATCACCATTAAGACACAATTTATGACTCTTTGGGACGGCTTGTGCACAAATCAGAACAATAACCGGATACTCATTATTGGTGCTACAAATAGACCCGAGGATGTTGATCCGGCTATTTTGAGGCGAATGCCTCAAATGTTCTATATTGGCTTGCCCAACGAAGTACAGAGGCTAAAAATACTGAATGTTATTTTGAAAGATGAACACTTGGATGAAGATGTTGACTTGGAGGGAATTTCTAGAAGAACTGAAGGCTTTAGTGGTAGTGACTTGCACGAATTGTGTAGATGTGCAGCCATGAATCGATTTATTGAAAATTTGAAAAATAATCAAGAATTAAATAGATTAGAAGGTGAGAATGTAACAAGAATCCGAAATTCCGAATCTACTTATATACGACAATGTGATTTCAATAATGCCTTTCAAAAAATGGAGGTGAAAAGTCTGGCAACCAAAAGACTTCTGGGAAGTGTTCAATTTTGAATTTTTTATGAATAAATTTTTTTTTATAAAATTTACTTTTTAAAAAATTGTTCGAGATTAATAGCTCGATAAGATTAAATTTTATTAAAATTTTTATCTAATTTATTTTGTAAGTGTTAAGCTATGGAAGATTTTGATTTCTTCGGTAAAGTTAATCGAGATCTTGATTTTTACAAAATTTTAGGCTGTGATCGAAGTTCAACAGTAAAATTTAACTAAAATTTGTAACTAAAGCGTCATTATTTTATTCTAAGACAGAACAAATAATCACTGAGTATAGAATAAGAGCGTTGAAGCTACATCCAGACAAAAATTCGAATATAGATTCACGTAAGATTTAAATTAAAATACTAAGTAGAGAATAATTAAGCATGTATTTCCTTTTATTACTCATTTCAATTTATCTTTTTAATTTTTTCTATATTTTAAGTCTTTTTTTAATTTTACCATTATTGGTTTTTTTAAAAAATTGCAGAAGTTTATTTAGCCATATTTGTATATATTTTAATATGACGAACTGGCTTTGAAAGGTAACATAACTCCCTCAAAAAGTATTTTTTTTTAAATTCAAAAAGAAATATTAAAATCCATTAAAAAAAACTTATTATTAATGATCCATATTTTCGGCACACCAATTTTTCTTAAAAACTTCTACTTTCAAAATTCCCCCATGAGTCCTCGATTGCTCTACTTTCCGGTAAGTCAGAAGGTTTTTTATCCTTAGCTACAAAATCGATGTTTTGCTCTTTCAGGTATGCTATTACAATTTTTGCGTAATGAGAAGACGCTAAGTGTTGCCAGAACAAGTATCGCCTTCTGATGTTTGATGAAAATAATCAATCATTTTTTGATGCATCCATTTAAATATATATTTTGTTTAATTGCGAGCCCGATCTCCTTGAAGAAGATTTCTGGGAAGCCTTTATGAGACGCTGCTATGCACAACAGGATTTTTTTCTCAAATTTTTTCTTTTTTGTAATAAAAAACATTTGGAGGACAATTAGACAAGCCATTTGAATAAAATGAACCATTGATCCCTATGATGCTATGCGAAAAGATGGGTTGATCTCTTTAAACATTTTGATATATAAATAATTGGTTGCGATCGTCGCGTCTAGCGGCCTGAGTCTGAGAAAATTTTCACTATTTTAAAACATAAGCTTAAGATGAGTTTTATTCTTTTTAATCAGTTATTTTCTACACGATCACTTCCAACAACCCGTTTCGTTCAGAATTTCTATTTTCTTCTGATTTCTTAATAGTATCATACTCTGTCCAAGGGCTATTAAAGTTTCCCTGTCCCTAACCCTGTCCAAGGGCTATTAAAGTTTTAAAAAGCAAAAATTTAATATAATTACCTATATGGGTTATAAAGACATGTCTTGATTAATACCAAAACAAAATTACGCGAGGATGGTATTTATTTGATCTTGGAAATTTCACATTAGAAGTCAAAGTAGAAAATTCATGTCATTTATTTAATTAAATATTTCACTTTGTTTTTTTTCAAAATATTTTATCAAAAAGATATGTAATAAATTTTAACTTATTTATTTGTTTAAAAAATTTAAATTTTAATTTAAAATAAAATGAAGGTTACTGACAGAGTCTGGGTACCCTGAATGACTCTCTTAAACCTTACGACCAGTGGCCGTAAAATTTTAAGATCAGCTAAAAAAAAATACGGCTACTCATTTTTTTTTGACGACCATGTTAATTATCAAATTAATTTATACTTGTAAATTTTAGAAATTTTGAATATTATTTGACATTTGGACTTGGCATAAAAATTAATTTTTAAAAGTTTTAAACTTAATTTTCACTTAAATAAATTTTTTACTTAAAGTCAAAATTGTAATGAAGATGTCAATTAATTAAATTTTATTACTGGAACAGTGTGATAAAGCAACAACTTATTATTAATTTATTGAACATTGTTTATAATCATGTAGCTCCCAAAAAAATCATGCACTCCGATTATTGGAAAATATATAATGAAAATATAAAGGTAGAAAGGTTAAAAATAAATTGATTGAAATTTTTTAATTAATTATTAATTATAGATTTTTTCAAGACTAGTTGATTTATTCCACGGTCAATAGTTGATACCATGAATTTTTACAACTACTGGTTGTCGGGTTTATGAGTTCCTACTGAATTTTGTCGTTAATAAATGATAATTTAATAAATTAAAAAAAAAACAATTAAATTGTCTAGAGTATTTTCTAAAAGAAAAAAATCTTTATTCAAAATTATTAATTTTTAAAATATTAAATTGTAATTTCATTTTGTAAGAACATGAATTTAAAATATTACAAGAAGCAAAAGAAACTTTGGTTGATCCAAAATTGAGAGAAAAGTACGAATTTTGGTTAGATGGAGGGTTTGGAATGTCATGGAATGAATGGCGTAGATTCACTGAAAGGAGTACTCCAGTAATTTTGGTTTTCAAAATTTATAAGCTGCTAAAAAAATACTTTTTAAAGGTTTTTCACTGGGTTAACAAAAAGCAAGAGCCCATGATTATGCCATCTAACGAAAATAATAAAGACTTTTCTAGTAATTCTGATGAGTTATCAAATTTTCGCTTCAATTCAAAGAAAAATGATCTTATTCTTCAAAAATTTAGAAATTACCAGATATAAAAAAAAGCGAGAAAACAAGTAATAATATACTTACTTTTGCTCTATAATTTAACATGAATTTATTACTTTGTCTTAGGATAATTTAATCGTTTTTATGGGAAATTTTGGTGTTACAATAAAGAAAGATGCATTAAAGTTTAATTTTGATTGACTTCTTGATTGATTGATAAAATTTTTTACCAAAGAATTCAAAGTCAGATAAAAAAGATTCGACTAAATTAAAATTTAATTTTCTTATTAAATATGATTAGAAAATTGTTTTGTATTTTTAAATTTTACTAAATGTCTGTAGTTGGAATAATGTTTATTAAAATTAAATGTTGAATTTTTTTAAATTAAAAATTTTAATATGACATTTTTATTTTGTCCAAATAAAAATTTAATTTAATAAAAACTATTTTGATTTTTAAAGAACAAATTATTCATTAATTTATTTTTTAGATTTTTTTTAGATCAAAAAATAATGGCTTAAACTTTTTGGAGGTGACAAATTTAGTTTTTTTAAGATCACAAAAATAACTAAAAGTGGTGACTAATTTTATCTATTTTAGCTGACTATAAAAAACTAATTATTCTTACAAAAAAACTGAACGACACCTCTATTTAATAATTTTGCACTGACAAAATAAAACTTATTTTATAGATATGTTTTATTTATATTTTATTTTATTTTAGTTATAATTAAGCTATTTAATAATGTAATTCTCTAAGATTGTAAGGAATGAACTTAAATTGTGACGTTGTCTCAAAGTTGACTCTAGCTTGATAATGAGATATGGACAAAACGGTTTGTCATAATCGTCTGAAACTTCCTTCCGATTTTGGTGCTATAGTTCAAGATTTTGATTTTTAATGTCACCCTAAAAATCATTAATTTGTTGTAAAAATAATTAATTAGTCAAAAAAGTATTTTTGTCACTCAAATCATTATTTTATCAGTCAATTAATTTATTTGTTATTTATTTATTTATTCATTTAAAATATAATTTAGAGGAAACAGTTCCTCTTGGCAGCTCCGAACGGCGTAGTACCTTCTTTTCAGCCAGGCTGTTAGGAATATTTTGGAATTTATTTGTTATAAAATGTAGTTTTTTTGTCAGTCCATTTAGCAAAAAAAATTATGTGAATTGGAATTTTTTTAAATTTCAAAATCAAGAAATCGAATTTTAAAATTTAACATTGGAAAGTATTCAAAAAATTTAAAATGCATTTGGCAAGTTTTTTTTTCTATTTTACATTTCTAAAAATAATTGCGTAATTGCATTTCAAATTTTTACATACTTAATAGTTTTAATGAAACAACGTCAAAACAAAATTTCAAAGAGTTAAATAGAAAATAAAACTTGCCATTTAAAGATTTTGAAAATATTTTTGAAAATTAATCCAAGCTTTTTAAATTGCTAAATTTTCAGAATTATTATCTCACCTAACAAAATTTAATCAAACTTATTTTAAAAAAATTGAAAGCGCTCTTTAGCTCATTTAAATAAATAACAAAAAAAAAATGCTGTTGAATTTTCCTCTATTTTCAATTTATCTCATTTAGAATATAACTAAAAATGCTCGATAATTTAAAATGAGTAAGATTGAATTTTATTCAAAATTATTTATTACGTATCTAATCAAATCATATAATTAATTAAAAACCATTTAAAATATTTGAAAAACATTTTTTATTTTAATTTAAATTCCAATACTCTTTAAATATGCTGAAAGTAATTACGTAAAAATAACCAAGCTGAACTTCTTAAAATAAATCTGAGATAATGGCTGGTCATTTAAAATAGCTTTTAGTCTATTTTGACTGCAGCATAAATCTTCGAAACAAAAAAGTATGACGAAAAAAATCCTATTGTACCCGTTATAATCCAGATTGTGAATGAAATCAGAAATGAATAGCCGAAATACAATAATGAAGGAACAAACTCTGTAATGTCAAGCTAGAAGAAAAATTTTTAATACCATGAGTAATTTTTTTTCAAAATTAAATTTACTTCGGTAACATAATAAAATACTGAGTAAAAAAAGACATAGAGAGCGCATCCACCAGACGCTATGAACGATCGCCACCACCAGTGATAGTCCTCGGCACACAGTTGGAAATAAGTCATTACTACTGCTATTTCGCAACACGAAATAACTACTATCAAAAATACTAAAAATAAAAATCCAAACAAATAATAATATTGATTGTCCCAAATAGCCTTTATAAAAAAATAATAAAAAAACGATTTTAACTAAATATTTTAAATCTAACTTACAGAAAAAATGAAAAAAAGTTCAATAAAGCAAGCGCCGAACGGTAGAATACCGGCCATCAGGGTGCTAATCATTGGACTCATGTACCATACTTGATCCGGAACTTGTCGCGGTATCTGGTTGGTTCGAACTGGCTGTGAGTATGGCTAAAAAAATGGTACAAAAAATCAGTCTCTCAAATGATCAAGCTATAACCAAAATACCTGTTTTCGGTATCCGAAATAATAACCAAAAAATACCAATGGTAAGGAAATACCGAATATCATAGTCAATAGAGCAAGCATGGTTGTGAAGGGTACAGCGCCAGAAGATTTTTTTCCCCATATAAAAAAGTTTAGAATAAAACTTAATGAAAACAAAACAAATGGATAAAAAGTAGCTGTCATAAAAGCTGATTTTTTCCAATGAACTCCGCGTAATGTCTTGTACAAACGTCCTCCATAATACCCAGCGACCAATCTAGAATTATATTTTATTAAAAATGAACTCAAAAAATCCAAATACATACCCCATAAAAACATAGAGAAACAAGGCGCTGGTAACCAAAGCACCTCTGTATGATGGCGACAGCATGCCAAGCATGGCAAAAACTTTGTTTAAATTTTTTATTTAAATTAAAATTTTTGACTTGAATAAAATTACCTATAATGATAAAAGACATGGTAAAAAGTTGAATTCCAGAGCCGACCAAAACAACCAAGAGTTCAGTGTTTTTTGGCGGTCTAAAAACATCACCATGGACTAGTTTCCATCCTGTTTCTTCAATCGCCTCTTCCTTCAATCCAAAATTAATTTCACTCAATAATCATTCAAAATTTAGATTCTTTTCTCTACAAGATACTTACAGGCTCATCTTCTCGGTTATATTTAGCAATGTCTCTACGCAATGATCGGATTAAAATCATACTCAAAATGCCAGCAAGGAAAAATACAACAACTAAAGAGTTTATAATTGAGAACCAGTGTATTTTAACATCACTCATCTTTAAGTAAGAGTCCCATCTTGATGCCCAAGCTATCTCACTAGCTATCCAAGAAATTTCATAGGTCATTTGTATCGTGTTTTTTTGACCGGGCACTAGCTTTTGAGGCTTTACAGAACTGTCAGATGCATCGCTTTCAATTGAACATGTCTTGTCCTCTTGAGGTTTTATCATGGAATAGTTTAGGCTGTGGGTTTCGATCTCGAAACCGACCACACGATACAAATCGGACGATTTTTCGTTGTGGTACTTGAGATTAAAGCGAATGTGATTGTTTAAAAAGTATTCTCCATTGCTGAAAAACCCTATTTGATAGCCATGTTCATACTGTTCTTCTTTGCTTTCCAACAGCTGAAATTTGGTCGCACATGGCAAATTATCCACTAGTCTAAAAAAAATTAAAACAAAAAAGTAATTAAAATTTTTATTTGAATTTACAAATGAACATGATAAGCATTTTCGATTCGCTTTATCACTTGCTTGGTCTGGTCTTCGTTTAGCTCGATATCTTTACAAAGTATTCTGCACTTTTCGTTTGTCTCCATTTTGATTGAAAAATCTGTGTTTACAATGCGGTCACCTCTTAAAATCTCGCCCAAATTCTCAGACTTATATTCTATTCCAGACTGTGGTCTGCAGTGAATTGGCAAATTGTAATACTCGTATGGCAACTGGGTTTTGGTACTAGTCATTTTTACAGCCTGAATAAAAAAAAAAATTCTAAATTTTTCGGGCTAATCTTAATTTTACTTTGACTTCAACTGGGTCGCCTTTACGATAATCTTGCGGAGCAACGCCTGGTACATAAAAAGACTGAATCCGATTTATACTATTTGAAATTGTCATAAAAAGCAAAATCGACTTTAGGGTCCACTTTGCCAGCGATTGTTCGATACGCATTTCTCTTCGGCCAAATAATCTGAAAATTAAATTTTTGTGGCAATTATTTTTAGTTTAGTTGACTAAGTTTTTGATGATGAAGAAACTTGCAAAAGAATTTTTTTAACATTTTTTTCATTTTGAATTTTTTATTTTAAGTTTTTTGCTAGTCTAGAACAAAATTTTGTCTTGCATACATCAAACCTAGTATACATAGAAAACAAACGAAGCCAAGAGAGAGAAAGAGGGTATCTAATTTAGTTAAAAAACAAAGGCAAAAAAGTCTTTTTTAGATAATTGCTGAATCTTCTTTTTAAAAGTGAATTTTATAAAAAATTAATTTTTTTGTTTTATTTTATTTCGGCTGCTAAGCAATAAGTGAGTAATACGTGTCACCTTTTTTTAAAATTTTAAAATTTGATTATTTAAAAAAATTATATCAAAAAAATTAATATTTTAAATTATTTATTGTTTTTTTTTTTTGAAAATATTTTGATTAAAGAATGGTAGATAAATATATAATTTATTGTAAATTGAATTGTATGCAACTTTCTTTTTCAACTGAATACTTATTGAAAATCTATTGTATTATTTTTTTTAACTTTGAACTTAAAAAAAAATAATTGAGGTACAAATTTACGATACCTAAAATTTTGAATATAAAACCCCAAAATATTAATTTTTTTCTTTCGATTTTTTAAATTAATTATCTCTTTTAATTAAATTAGAAATATGAATTAAGATTTTCACCTGATTTAATTAAACGTTTATTTTTTTTAATTTTGACACCAATTTAAAATTAAACGACTCCTAATTTAAAAATAAACCAATTTTCTGAAACTTTAAAAATCCCATTGAATGTAAATCTTTGGAAGAGTTCAAAAGACTGGTCAAAAATTTTATAAATAAATAAAATGAACTACTTACTATTTCCTCTTTATTTCCTGAAGCTTCAGCTATGTAAACATGTGTCACATGTAACACCCTTTTTCAATGTTTTTCCTTTTAGCTTTCTCTACATTTTATTTTAGATTATTTTACTTTATTTTGATTTTTGATTTATTTATTTTTTATAATTTATTCTGAAGGCGCATTAGCTCGTTACAGATTTACAAATAAATAGAATAATAATAAAAATTACTTTTCGACAATATCACCTAGAAGAAAATAAATAGAAATTTGGTAGAAATAAAAAAAAAGTTTATTTTAAAAGTTTATGTTTTTCTTATTAACTGATGTAATTCAAATAGAATTGGGGTAAAAATATTTAATTTTGGGTATTTTATTCAATATTTGTTTTTTTTTTTTTAAAATAAGTTCAAATTTTCTTATAAAATTTAATTCTTTTTATCATTTATTAGAGATTCGTAATAAAAAAATTTTCTTTCTCAATTTGTTTTGTAGAATTCAAACATTTATAATTTTTTTTTAATTTTTTCATAATTGGAGTCGATCATTTTGTTGTTGTCATTTTTCAGACAACCAAAGGGTAAGGATTATTTTAAAATTTACCTTCAAAAATACCTAAAAAGACTTAATAGAATATTAAATTTGCTTAAATTTTTTCCAACCAAATTTGAACATTTGGATCTATTTTTTTTAAAGTAAAATATTCTTTTAGTAAACAAAGAGCAAGTAAATATTTCTAAAAAATTTAAGAATACAATTTTTCCGATTTTTCATTATTAACCTAATAATTTAGCTAAATATTTTAGTAAAATTTCATAAAATATTTAAATAGACAATTAAAATTTTTTGATCGAGTTGAAAATTTTAATTTGATCATAAATTTTTCTTTTCAAAAATTTTCAAACAAAAAAGCATTAGATTTGATAATATAAAAAAAACATCAACTTGATTATTTGTTGTTAAACGATGTTTTATTTTTAAATTTACAGAAAATTTTTGTTGAATTTAATTTTTTAATTCATATAAAAAAAATATTACATTAGTCGAAAGTAAAATTGAAATGCTTATTTACAAATTGATTTATTGCACTTCTTTTATCTTATTGTTGACCATTCAGACAGCTCAACTGCGCTAAATTTAGGCTGTAAAATAACCGATGTTGTCTCGATAGGTGAGTGTATTTTTATCTGTCGAATATGAGTATCTCTTCCATTCTGGTGATTAGCCAAAACAGCAAGTTGAAGCATCCAAGTCTTGATCGGCTGATTTTTACTATCCTTTGGGTCTTTAAGGGGAATAATTATCCAGCCAGCTGGTTCGGACAAATCATAAGATCCGATTTCTCTCAAATCATTTACATGGGTACCTGCTTTAATTATAATTCGACTTGGTGTATAACTCTCATCAGATTTATAATCGGCATAGATACAAACATCTTTGACCTTTGTTTTTTGCTTAAACTGCATATTTACCAAATGAGGCTGTGGGCCATCCGATTGCCAGAACGTGTCCAGCGAATTGTCGATCAAATTTTCCACACCAAAGCCAGACTTACAAGAACTAAGGGTCCAAACAGCTTGATGAGATATGTCTCTCGATTGACCGGACAATTCTTCCAAATAAGGATTAAACTCTTGATCGGATTTACTTATTTGAATTCCATCCATAACTAACAAAAATTAGAATTTTTTTTTATTCATAGAATTCTGAAACTCTACGTCCAGTCAAAGGGCGTACGAATTCAATTAAATTCAATTAATTGTTTCTTCTAAATAATTTATAGTTAAAATTTATTCAAATTAAATTTTTAATTTTAAGTTTTTAATAAATAATTTAAAAATTAAAATTTTTTCTTCATTTTTGAAAATTAAATTTTCGAGACTGTTATTTTTAAAGACTCAAAAAAGACGTTAAGAGTCGTCGATTAATACCATTTTGGTCAAACACGTCAACTGCTTAAATAATTATCACCCAATGGTCATGAACTAATTGCCATTCGAACACAATTATGAGAAGAACTAGTTGAATGAATAAATTAAAGTTAAGATTTGCTTTTCTCTCAAGGTTTATGTTACTCTGAAGTCTGAAGGTAAAGTTATTAAAAAAATTGAAAAAATAAAATTCAACAAAAGTCATTTTCTTTAAAAAAACGTTTTTCTCAATTAAAGATCTAGTTAAATATTTTAATCGCTTTTTCCATTGTAGAAAAGCGACCCTTGTTTTTATTAGCCGCTTTGTTTTGATGATCAATACCGAGCCATGGTTGAACACCGCTTAAATTTGATAAATCAAATTTGTAATTTTCGTCTTCTGGCAAATAGTTCGCTGTACCCATGCTGATCAACGCAAAGCGGTACTAAAAAATGAAAAATTAGCCAATTTGAATAAAATTATGATTGAAAAATTTTTAAACTTCAAAGCTATTCAAGATTCTAAGACTTAAATTAAAAGTTAATTCTTTGAAAAAAATTTTTTTTTTTCAGGAAGAAAATTCTTTAAAAATAAAATTTTGACTTAGGTCAAGGATGCCTAATAAATGCCTTTGGTTCTAAAAATTGTTAAAATTAAAACCAAGAATAGACTGGCCATTAAATTAATTTTTATGTTCAAAAAAAATAATCAACATCATTTTAAACATCTAAAAGTGAGTATTGCTTTCAAAATTCTGAAAGATTAGAATATAGTTGTTGAGATAGAACTTTTATTGAGTAAAAATTCTAAAGATTTTAAACTTTTAAATTTCTGCTTGTTCTACATTCTTAATTAATCTGACTTTAAAAATTCAAAAAAATGTCGAAATTTTGCAGATACTCCTTTTTTTCCTTCAAGTCTCTAATAAAACAAAGTAAAAAAAAATAAAAAAAGAATTTATGAAAGTAAAATTAGACTAAACTAATCTGATTTTTGAGAATATGTTTTAAAAAGTTCCTAAAAAGTTAAATGACAAGAAATTTAATCTGAATTCTTAATAAAAATTTGAAATTTTAATATTACAATTTGGCAAAAGACTAGAAATGCTAGAAGTTTAATAAAATTAACCAGCCTCATTATTTTTAATTAAATAAGATTACAGTTGTAAATTCTTTGTCATTTACGTCCAATTTACGCTGTATGCGCTGCTTAATGTCCTTAAACGGTTCGCCAAGCTTGACCTTAAGCAAAAAAGGCAGACCAAATGTTGCATATATTTCTTTGGTAAAATGAGCTATTGGTAGCAAATAATCATCACCAATATTACAAGCAGTACTGGTGAGCAGGTCGAACTCTTCCGGCAAAATCTGCTCTACCCTGTACAACTTATTCGACATTTGAGCTGCTTCCAAACTCTCTATCGAAATATCTTCACGGAATATTTTGTGCAATTTTGAACCAACTATTTCCACCAGTCTTAAGCAAAAGTTACTATCCTCAAATTGCTCTTTGGTGATCAAATTTTCATTAAGCAATTCTTGTCGACACTCGACAAGAAGATCTTTGACATTGGCTTTTTTCAATGGCATCAATACAATCTCTTTTTCAACTTTTAAATTCGAGCTGAGCCACGTCAACTTGAACGGCCGACGTTCCTCGAGCTCCATTATTTTTAAAGTCAACTTTTGATAGAAAATTTTCTTAATTTGCTGCTGTTGTCCGGGCTGAGTCTGCTGATACATTTGTGTTTTAATTTGAAATATGTCCTTGAGCTGCAAGTCGGGATTGTACTTGATTGCCTGGTTCATGTTAAGTTGAGATTTAAGATCATACACATTTTGATTTGGTCTGAAAAACTGCAATTTATCCGGCTCGTAGTCAATATGTTCGCCGACCAACTTGGCAAATTCATTGTACTTGTTCTTTAGTGACAAATTGAGCACAAATCCTTCATCGTTGGGCACATTTTTGTCACAGAACAAAACCTCTATTTTCAAACTCAAGTCTTTAAAGTAGTCGCTTACACTCGGCAATTTGTAAGTGCTCAGCTTGTCTTTTTCGTTTATTTGAAAGACATAAATGTCACCGTCCAACAACTGCTCGTGTGCCAACTTGATCAGTGTCTCTTCTTTGCTTACCAGTGGAGTTATTTGACTTATTTTGACTTCTTCGAAAAAAAGCAGATCAGTCTGAGGCGGAAATTTCATTTTCTTGTTTATTTTGTCCTGTATGCTGAGCAAAGTGGCCGTCTTGGACAAATTCATTCGAAAAACGTAACGTAATGAGCTTGTCTTTGGGTCATAGAATTTGAACAAAATCATGACTTCGTCTGATTTGTAGGGCGCTAGTTTTTGTTGTCGCAAAACACTTGGCGACTGTTCAACATCCTCATATTTATTGATCAGAGAGGCATAGTCGAAATTGTTCGATAATGACAGGTCGTGTGACGTTTCGACAAAAATGCGCCACACTGAATCCTGTTTGGACACTTCTTGGACAGTCTTGCTGCTGCACTCTTTCAATTCATAACAATTCAAAGGTCTAAATGTGTAATTGTATCGGCTCATTATTGACCATATGCGAATGTCGTCCACACTCAGATCCAGCATTTCGCCTATTTGTCGCGCCAATTCAAGCATGGTGCTCATTTTTTTTATCCTCAATTGCTTGGTGCACTCGATCTTGTTCGAGTCGAACAAGTCCGCATTGCCATTGTTTTCATAGAACTCTTTTTCCAGTATAATGTTTATCTGCATGTACAAGTGAGCTTCGTTTCTTTCCTTTTTGCGCACAAGTTCGATGCGTTTTTCTTCTGTCAGTCTGTCCTGGAGCGTTTGAGGAATGTCGTTCTTTTTGACTTCACTGAGAACAAGATGCTTTTGAGAGTCGCGCACATAGACCAACATGTAAGCATTGGTCGAGTGTCTGAAAGTGAGCTCTTCGGACTGGTTGCCGCCAAAATTGGCATTTACTGCGTCCTTTCTGGAGCATTTACTGACAACTTCGTCGTCAAATTTAAACCATTTGCCGTCCAGTTTTGGGTTGATGAAAACAACATAGTGACCACCATGGTTGTCGCCGCTGTGCACTAGAACAGCATGGAGTAAGTACTTCGCCGGAGTTGGTTCTTTTTTTTCTAAAAATTCATCTAGATCTATGGAGTCGAAAAATTCGTATTTATCATTTATTTTGATATTGCTATCAGTTTGCGGATCGTATTGAAAGCGCATTAGGTGAAGATGGAGCACTGGCGGAAATTTGTCGAATATAACGCCTTTTTGCGCTTCTTGAAGACCAAACTTACCAGCGTCATATTTGTTCTCACCTTCGAGTGTTTCTACAGTCACGTAGTCTTTGAACGACTCGTGAATATCTTTCTTTCCCTTTATATTTAGTTGAATGTCGTAGAAGCCCTCTGTGCGCCTCGACTCATAATCAATATGCTTACATTTTATGTATGACTTAAATTAAAAAAATTTTAACTTTTAATTTAAAAAAAATATCTGGATTTATTGACAATTTTTATTTTAAAAATTTAAAATTTTTAAATCAAACTAACTGAATACTTTTTGCTTCCTGGTTAAAATTTAAAACCTTTCTTTTTATTTAAATCTAAAATATTCTAAAGAACAATCAATTAATAGGTGATCTATAATGATAGAACTTGACCAAAAGTTATCTAATAGTTTCAAGTCTCAAGTCAAGTCCAAGTCCGGACTTTTTTTTTCAAAAATCCGAGCCTAAGACTTGAATTTATTTTTTTTATAAGTAAATTTTTTTTAAAATTAAACTGAGTCAAATAAATAGCATCGGCAAGCCATAAGTCAGAATCACGGCCGTTCCAGGTAGATATTATGGCCGCCTAGCAAGTTTCAATGTCCTGACTTGGACTTTTTTTAATGACCTTTACTTTAATTTGGGACTTTTAAACTACTCTGCAAAATACCAAAAATTTTTTCATCTTTAATAAAAAAAATTTAAAATATTTATATAATTTCCTACTAAAATAAGTTTTATAAATAAAATAATCATTTGTTAAAATATATAACTATCTATTTTGGGTTTTGTGAAGTTCAGTACAAAAGAACAGAACAAAGTATTAAAAAATTTAATAACTTTTTATCTAAAAGTTTAAAATAAATTCTGTAAATCCAGCATGGTGCAACATTCAAAGTTGCATCAACTGTAAAAGTCTGCTAATGGTGTGCAGAATCTCTGCAAAAAGCACCACGCTCGATTATTTTGAAATTTAATTTCTTTTAGCAGGCTTAGATATTTGATGAAACTTTGAAAGTTGCACTATGTTGCATTTACCTAACTAAGTTTAAACCTTTAGAAAAAAAGGTTATTCAATTTTTTTCATTTTTTCTGTTCTCTTTTCAATTTGTACTGAATTTCACAAAACCTCTATTTTGTTTTTTTTTATTCTAAATAATAGGAATAATTTAATATTTTTTTGTTTTAATTGAAAAAAAAATATTAAAATTATTCAATTTTATTTTTTATGAGAAAGTTAAGTTAAAATGTCTAAAGTTTTGTCTCTCATTATAAAGTTTTGGTGTTAACCGAATTTTTACCAAAATCAGCATATTCTAAAGGTCAGAATTTTCAACCATGTCCAAAAATTATAAACATCAAGTAAATATATAAATTTGGCGCTCGAATCATAAACTTAAGAAGACACTTTGCTAAAAAACTTACAATCATTTTTCCTTCAAATAAGTCTGGGATAGTTCCCTCAACTTTGGTTCCTTTCATTTTAGTCTCCAAATTATCCATTAGCTTTGATTAAAAAATTTAAAAATTCCAATTGATTTAAAGTAATTTTAAAAAAAGCAGACACTAACAACTCGACACAGTTCCTGTACATCATGTTGCATAAATGTATCCAAAGTTTCCCATCCGAATGATCTGGTCAATTTTTTGGTTCCAACCGATTTCTCCGAAAATTGCAGATCATAAAAAACTCTTTGTAGTGCATAAGGTACACTTTTTATGGGATCATCACTTTCAGTCGGAAGCAAGTAAACAGCGCGTCTTAGTTGATTGGTGAAAAAAAGAGTTTGTAGAAGAGAATTCATGTAACAAGTAGCGCCTTGATTAGTTAGACCAACAAAACCAGTTAGCTTCTTTGAATCCCAGGCAGTTCCATGAGGAGCATCGGCGTTCACCCAAACTTCAAGTGTAATACAGTCTTTCTGAGCGTTGTAATAGCCTTTTTCCGGATCCATTATTTCTTTCATAGCAATGAAAGGCGAGTATCCCCAATCATTCTCTTTTAGATAGAACAAGTGCTGGATTTCTAGTAGATAAAAAATTATTAAATTAATTTTCTATTAATTTAAACATTACTTTTGACAAAATTTTTCTCTGGTTCAGTTGTATGTAGCAATCTGAGTTCAGCACTGGCACAAACAGACCATCTATTTGATTCACTTTCAGCGTTGCACTGCAAAAAAAATCCCAAAACCATTTCACCGTTGCTGACTTGTTTTGACATGGCAAGAATTTTCCATGGCAAATTTCTGACAATGCATGGTGTTGGACTTAATCGTGATTCTTTGCTGTCTTTGAATTTTGAAAAGTCAATTATGACCAACTGAAAAGTTGCTTCAGCTCGACTATCTGTGAAAAAAAAATTTAATTGCTTTATTAAACTAGAAAATTCATATTTTAGAAAAAATAAAAGTAATAATTAGTTTTGAGTAGAACTTGAAATAATTCGGTTAAAGTAACTTATTTTTTATAGACTTCAAAAAATTTATTTTTGTAAGCCAATTTTTAAGTAAAAGTTAAACCACTTTGGGACTCAAGAAAAAATAATAATGCGCATTTTTGAAATCGTTAAATATTAAAATTTACGAATGGGAAAAATGAGAAATTAATTTCAATCTTAAACCTACAAAAAAATTAATTTTTTTTCGGCTTAATTTAACATTTCTTGAAAAACAGTATTAACTCATTCGATCATACCGATCAATTAAATCAAATTTAAAACTTGAATAAGAGCTTAAGGATTTTAATCGGTTTTTTTACCATTTACCATTCACATAAACCATTTGAAGCCTAAAATAAAAAGCGTTTTAAAAAACTTCGCATTAATTATTTTTTGATTAAACTTCTTAAAATTTATTTCTTAAGTTTTGACATATAATTTCTAGTGAAAGTTAAGATCAAGTTTTTTTAAATTCTTTAGAAAAAATTTATAACCTAAAATTTCAGCCTTTTTTTTTTAATTATTGTTTACATTAGTTATCAAATTCAAAAAAATTATTAAATTAGAATAGAATTAAATGAATTTGTAACACATGGGGTAGCTATTTGTATTTAATCATTAAAATAATAAAAACTTTTTTATATGCGATGCAAAACTGATTATCAATTCAAATGTTAATAGTTATAAGCATTCTACAAAAATGTATGCAAAATTTTTTCTTTATTCAAAGAATTTCATTGTATAGAAAATATGTTGAATTTTCAATTTTTTTTTAAATCAAAAAACTCGAAAGCATAAAAGAATTTGACTTTTTTAATCAATTTTTTGCAAAATAATTTAAAAAAATTTCTTAAATTTTGTGAAAATTTTGCTTGAACTAGAAAAAACTCAAATTTTGATTAATTTTAAAAATAAAATAAAATAAAAAATAAACAAAAAAATAAGTTACCATCGTCGGCATCTTCATTATTTCCATTAGAATTGTTCATGGATACATCATTTGCATTTGTTGGATCTGTGTCCAATTTATTTACATCATTAGCTTCTGAGTTTTGATCCAGCATATTTACAGTCTGTGAGTCGTCAGTCGGATTAGTGGATGCACTTGTGTCAACAGGATTATTCGGACTAACAACCATATTTACATCGGTTTTAGCTGAATCGTTCGTATTTGAATAGACAATAGGTGAAGTGAGAAGTTTTTTAGACGGCGGATGATCGAATGAAGTATCTACTTGGTTCTGGTCGTCTTCATCATCTATCTTTTGTACACTCGAATTGTTCAAGTCAGTGTTGGCGCCAATTTCCATTCGCTTAATTTTACCCTCAATAGTCTTTAACTTGTCGTTCCTAGGTCCTTTTTTCTTTCCAATTGAATCAATCGAGCTCGACGACGATGTTGACTCAATCCCTCTGTTTGCTTTTGGTTTTTTAGCGTGGCTAGTTTTCTGTCCCACTGTTTCACTCGGATTCGACACTAAACTTGCCGACTTTAATTTGTGTTTAATTGAGTTTTTTTTTGATTTACCAATTTGACTTGGCTGTCCGTGGTTTGCCGCTGAGAAACGCTGATGGCTATTGTGATTCGACTGTGATTTACTTGTTGAGTGACCCGTGTTTATAGCTTTGACTATTCAAATTTTATCCAAAAATTAGTTTAATTATAATTATAGGTAAAAGTTAAAACAGATACGCTTTTTTCAAATTCGCATTGAACAAATTGATGAGCACAATTGTTCAAAGTTTGGCACTGGACAATAGAATGAAGCAAAAGAAAAATCGATTCGAATTCTAAATGAGATAAATTGAAACGAAATACACAAAATTTGAAATAATTTATTTCTATGAAAAAAAATAAAATAAAAATAAGATATCAAAAATGGTCTCTGTGCCTGTGTTTGCATGTAGTTTGAATTTGTTCCAACTTATAGAGCAAATATTTCAAATTGTGTATGTTCGTTTTGAAATATAGCTAGAGAAAAATTTGAATTTAGTGCAAAAATTGCAAGAGTTGAGGGTGCATGTAAACGGAGAAACTTATTCTTGAATTACTTAGGTACACGTTTAAGCAATAGTTGTTCGAGAGACGAGTATACTTTCACGCGATTTAATTCAGGAGGGGTGAATGGTGTGTACAGCAGATTTAAAAATGCAAATTTATTTTAAAATTTTAAACTAAATTAAATTTAATTGTCTTTATTTAAGCTCATAATAATCCATCATTTAAATTTAAAACATCCTTAATTTCAACTATGAATGCGTTGATCATGACTTACAAACAAAAAATTTAATTTAAAATTTGTTTGTTTTTTTTAATTTGTTCCAAGAAGAAATTTTTTTTATTGAAGAGTTTAAAGCATTTTTTCAAAATTTCAATATTTCTATGTTAAAAAGGAAAATATTCAAATTTAAAATTAATTTTAATTCTCAATCCTCTTGAATTCAAATTTAACTGCTAATTTATTCATTGTGATGGCTGCAATAGTTTATGAATAATCGAAGCTCCAACAACAACAAAAAAAAAGTTGAATCAAATGAACGCTTAAATACATATCATACATGAATAAAAACAATTTAATTTATATCAAATCATTTTTTAATTATTGTTCTAAATTGACAAAAATATTTATTTTAATTGTAGATTAAAAAATAAATAAATACCTTTGACTATTTTAAAAGCATAATTACTGTTAAACCAAAACTTACTGAAATAAAAAAACAGTTTTAAAAAATTTCAAAAAAAGAAATGAAAGAAAAAGCAGATAATTTGAAATAAACGTAAACCCTTGCGAGATCTGCCTGTGATAGCATTCGATTCTCAGATTTTGGTGCACGAATAAATTCAAGCTTTTAAGTTATGGGACAGGGTTAAAATCAAAATTTTGGAAAAGAGTGCGCGATAAAAAAAAAATTTTTGAACATGATTAGAAATAGATAAAAAAATACTAATGAAATATAAATTTAAATTAAAAAGTCATATTTTTTGTTTTTTTAAATTCTCTTTTTTTTCTGCCTTTTGTTCCTCGGATAACCTAAGTCTCCTGACATTTCTTTACTTTAAATTTTCCCAAAATATTATTATTATTATTATTATGTTACTTGGGATCAGTCTGTAAATTGCGCAATTAGAATCAAAATAGTTCCGTAGCAATAATGCATGGTATCAATACCTCATTTCACAAAAAGAATACAAATAGAAAAAACAGTCATTACAGTAACAATTTCAAAAAATAAAAAAAGATAAGTTATTAATTATTTTTGTGTACAACTAAAAAAAAAATCTCTTTTTTGTTCGCATCAATTTACAAAACTAAGCTCTATTTTTAATATATTTAATATCAATAAATAAAATTGTACTTAAATTGGTTAATTTTAAAATATGCTCAATTTGTAGAATTTTCTTGTTTTAAAAAATCATATTTTGGCTTATCAATCTTAAAATTAAAATTATAAATAATATAGAATAAAAAAAATAAAAAGTTTTGAAATGATTTGTAAATTTTAGCTTTTTTCATCGAAAAATATTCACCAAATCATGAACATTTATGGATTCAGTCTATAAATTTATAATAACAATGAAAAACTAAAAGTAGAAGTTAATTTTTTCGCCTTTTCGGAGCTAACAGAGTGACAATTGCCTAAAACTTTTAGGCAACTTAATTGAATTAAAGTAAAAAAACTTACAATTTTAAGCATTTTTTACTCTAACATTTTAACGAAATTGTGGAACTGCGAAGAAATATTTGGATTGCCCATATTATAATTTAAAAACCCGTAGAGCCGAATGGTTTGCGTTTTAGTCATGCAAGCAGAGGATCAAGAGTTCAAAACCGGCTGAGGGTGAAAAAATCTTCAAAATATCTCTGCAATACGGGGTGAATGTTTAAACCTCTTTCATCATTAAAAAAGGGGCACCAGTTTCAACTGGGTAATAATTGCAGTGTAGATGATCAACTCGATGCAGTAGCCTCTGTGTCAGATCGAAGCCGTTGTTCAAAAAAGGAACTTGAAAAGGAGATAAGCGCCTCCCCATTATCCACTAAGAAAGAAAAGGAACAATTATTATAAGTTACAAATTATCCAAAAAGAAAAAAAAAATTCAAAGGTATTTTTAATTTATAAAAATTGATCAAAATAGTAGTAGTAGTAGTAGTAGTTCTTGCTGCGACAACTAACATGTAGATTGTCTAAGCCCATCACCGTCAATTGGCCGTGTAGAGCTGTAGCAGCCGATTCCATTGAACTTATCTAAAGCCATTTTAAAATTAGTGGTTGAATTGGATTTCACCACATTTTCTTGCAACTTATTCCAATGCGGAACTACTCTGTTTGAGAAAAATACATGTCTGGCATTTACTTCAGCCGCAAAATCGTTTCTAATTTGAGCTGGGAAACTTTCTCTCTGGACTCTGATGTTATTTCCTCTTAACGCCCCGGCTGGTTCCTTGTTTTCTGATTTGTTCACTCGATTCTTGACCAAACTTACCTTTTCTATTCCATTCACTAATTTGTAAATTTTAATCAAGTCAACCTATATATTTTTTTCTAAATTTTTTAAATACTTAGTTGGTCACATTGGTTTGGTAAAAAAAAATAATCTTTTTTCAATCAAAATTAAATTTAACATACAAAGGACCGGCTATTTTTGGCATTAACTTTGTTTAAATGTTGCATTCGTTCCATAAAAGTCTGTAACATGAAAAGCAGAATATTTAAAAGACCGTTACCTAAACTTTAAAAAAAATATCAATACATGTAAATATGATCGACCGTTAACTAAAAAATTATATTTGAATTTTTGAAAAAGTGTCAAATTGACACCGCCGGTCCTTTGAGTGTTAAGAAAAATAACTATTAATTTTATTTTAAGATTTCAAATTATGAAACATTTGAAAAATTTGTAAAAAATGTGATTTTAATCGACAGCAAATATCAGGAAAAGATTTTGGTATTTATGGAGAGATAAAAATTTTGTCGCTTCTTGTTTCATTTAAAATTCGCAAATTTTATTTTTTGCTTTTTTCAAATGTGTTCATCGCGCTTAGTACTGTATCTCATTTTAATGTTTAGTGCTTCTGGTGTTAAATTTAACAAAATTGGCAATAATAAATTTGATCAAAATTACTTTGAATTTTTACTTTCTTTACGATAATTGAATAAGTCAAACTGAGCTATTTGAATTGACTCTGTCAGAATTTTTTTATTAAATTTTGTGCAGTTAAAATTTAATTATTTTTTGTTATAAATCAATTTTTAATTTTTAATTTTAAAATATGAGAGCTTGTATTAATCAGAATTTGAATCTCACTAGCTAAATTTCGCATTTCCTGTTATTACCAGAAAATAAAATTTATTATAAATTATATTTTTATTATAATTTTATAATTTTATTGAAAACTTTTAAAAATAAAAAAGAATATTACAATGAGTTTAAATTACTAGAAAAACTTTATTATGATTCAAAAATAATTTTTTTTGCATTTTATTTGTACAAGTTTTCATTTTTTTAAAAATTTTCTTTGATTTTTTTATGATTTAATTTGCTAATTTGTTTATGTGTGAGGAAAACGATAATCTCTACATCTACTTTTATCGATATCAATCTTGATTGGAAAAATTGGTATTTTGTATTTATTAATTTTTCTATCTCCTGCTTATGGGTAGTAGAAACAATTATAAAAATTGTGAAATTGGTTTGGAGGTTAATAATTTTGTTGATTCTGCAATTGTGGGTGTTGATTCGACATTAATTGGTATGGTATAAATGGTAAAATGAAAGGCTGACTGAATTATTTCATACTTATTAGCTAATTTTTTTTGTTTTTTGTTTAATTTTTTTTGATATTGTTGAAAATTAATAAATCAGTTGTATTTATAGTATTTTATTGAGCCTTTAACTTTTTTCTAATTTTTTTTCAATAAAAACTAAAGATACACCCTTTTTTAGTGTCGATACACATGCTTTTAAATGTCTGATCATCTGAAGCCAAACCCTTACTACTAAGCGAATTTTTGAAAATTTTTGATTCAACACACAATCTAGGTTTTTATGAAAAAAACGAGATTGTTCAAGTAAAAATATTAAGCCCTAGAATTTCAAAAATTAGAAATTAGAAATAAATTTTAAAATTTTTGATGTGTTTTCAAAAAATCAGTTGATTTGATTTTAGACAAGTTAATTTTGACATCAAAACCAAAAATTAATCAATATGAAATCGGATATAGAATATTTTCTTACTAAAAATTTGAAAAAATCTTTTTTATTCATTTTAGTTGATTCTAGTGGTTTAAAAAAGGAGCCACTACTTAAATATTTTACTTCTGATGGTTTTTTGATGTTAGAGACTGTATTAGGCCATTTTTTGAAGTCTTTGAAATCTTGTAAAATTTGCAATCTTTCTTGTGAAAATAAATGGATCGCATGCGGTGATTGTAAAAATGATTTCCACTTAAAATGTTTTAATAGAACTTATGTTCCTATTAAGGAAGTCTGGAAATGTAACAATTGTTCTAGATAATTAATCTCTTAATAATGTGTTAATCATTTTTTTTATTTTTATTATTTTTTTTTTTGAGTATAAATAAATAAATTTTTTTACTAAAGTCAAAGTTATCTTGAGTATACATTTTTTTAGTTATTCTCAGATAACTTGAGTGAGATTAAACGTTTTCTTCATTTTAATAATATTTTTTTATTTTCTTTAGAATTTAAAATTTAATTAATTTTTTTTTAAACTAAAGAGGACTCATTTAATGTGAAAAATAATTATTAAAAGAGGTTAGGGTAAATTTAATTATTAAATAAAATGCGTTACCATATTTTTATAGTAAGCATCCAATGTTTAAGTTTATTTATTTTATGTATTCAGTTGGTTAATAAACTTTGTTTGCATAACACGAAAATATGTGTTTCTAGTTAATGCTTTAATAAAAAAGCTATTGATTATTTCTATGAGCATGACCATTAATATTTAATCGCAAAATTGAAAGTATAAAATTTAGCAAAAACTAAGATGATAATATAAATTTAAAATTAAATACTTAATTATAATTATTTTTCTTATAATTTCAATTTGTGCATTTTAAAAATATTAAGAGAAGAATAGTTAAAATGCAAAATTTAAAAAAAGTGGCCGTTGTAACAGGTTCAAATAAAGGTATAGGCTTTGCCATTGTCAAAAGCCTAGCCAGAAAATTTAATGGTATCGTCTACCTCACTGGTATTACTTCAAAAAATGAAAATTTCGATTTTTTTTATTAGAATTTTAGCAAGAAATGAAAGCATCGGAATAAAAGCAGTGAAGAATCTCCAAGATGAAGGAATTAGTGTTAATTTTCATCAGTTGGACATTGAAGATTCGCATAGTATTGAGCGTTTTTCACAGCATCTCAAAGAAAAATATGACGGCCTTGATGTTCTGATCAATAATGCAGCCATTGCTTATCATCATAGAGTATTTTAAAGAATAAAAATAAAAATTTTACTTAATAAAATTGTAAGGAAAACGATTTTACGCCTGAAATAGACCAAGTCATTAACACAATTCGAGTTAGCTTTTCATCAACCTTAAATGTATGTAATGCTCTTTTTCCATTACTTAGACCAAATGCAAGAGTGGTGAACGTATCAAGCAGGGCAGGTTTTTTATCAAACATAAAGGATCAGAATTTGATTGATAGAATCGCATCAAAAACATTTTCAATCGAAGAAAGCATTCAATTAATGGACGAATACATCCAGTATGCTGAATTTTTTGTATTTTATTAAAAATATATTCAAATTTTTTCTACAATAGGTTAGCAAAATCTGGACAGCATAAAAACTTAGCTTCAAATTGTTATGCTATGTCTAAAATTGGCTTGAATCTTTTGACTGAAGCTCAACAGATCTTATTTGACAAAGACGAAAGAAAAAATATTGTAGTTAATTCATGCACACCCGGCTACTGTGCCACAGATATGACTAGTTATTCAGGTCCCTTAACTCCTGAAGAAGGTTTTATGAATATTTAAAAATTTAAATATGTAATTATTTATTTTTTTTAAAAGGAGCAAAAACACCAGTTTTTCTGGCATTGCTTCCTGAAAATTGTGATGCATTTAAAGGAAAGTTTTGGGCTGATGAACAATTTGTTGATTGGAAGGATACGAGAAATATACAAAAAAATAATTAAAAGAAAAAAATATTTTATTATCTTAATTAAATTATTTTTAAAGTAAATTTTAGAGATGTGAACTGAAAGATAAAATTTGAATGTATTCGTTCAGAAATTCAGTTTTTTTTTTTTTTTCTATTTGTTTTCTGTACCGAGCTAAGACTCCTTCAGAATAATTAATAATTAATTATTAATTCTTTAATTATATTTTTTATTTAAAAAATCAAAATAAAAATAAAAAATTAAATTAAAGTTAATAAAATGAGAAAAAAAATCAAATAAAGTACATAAGCTAAAAAAAAAATGAATGTTTAGAAGACATAGATTGTTACATGTGGCAAATGTTTACATAGTTCAGGTTTCAGGAAAAAAGGAGGAAATAGTAAGGTAGCAATTACACAATGGAGTTTGATATTCAATATATCTCGATTCGAAACCTTCTTTGGATTCCTCCACCAGTCTTACAACAAATGGAAAAGAATGACTCAGTCCTGTCTCAACATATCTCTCACTCAACTCAAAAAGCCGATTTGAGACTGTTAGTAATTTAAGTTTATTAAAAGCTTCATGATGCTCGATGTTGGAGGAAGTATCATATTTTAACTTAAGGATAGATCTTACTGCTGTATTCTGAATTGCTTGTATTTTTTGATATTATTTTCTGAAAATGAATTCAAGCAAGGAAAAGAATAGTCTAAAATTGATCCGACTTAAGATTTATATAAATTTCCTAGTGTGTTTTGAGTAAGACCCCATTTTTTATTTGACAATATCTTAATAATATTTAGCCTTTTGTTGCAGCGTTCATTAATTTCGTCTACTAATATATTAAAATTTAATTTAGAATCAAATTTTATATCAAGAAACTTGATTTCTATTTGGCTCATTATTCTGTTTCCATAAATTTTTTTAGTTTAGATTATTATTCTCTTTTTTGTGCCTAGAGAAGACTACTGAACACGACTTTTCAACTGATATCTTCATTTTCCATTTAATAAGCCATTGTTCTAGTTCGTTGATGTATTTATTTATCTTATTTTCTAGGTTCCCCTTTTTGTTATAAATGAAGAATGTAACTAGATCATCTGCCAAAAGCAGAGAGTATTCGTTATTTGTTTTGTTTCTTTTTGGGATGTCATTTATATATATACTAAATAAAAGAGGACTAATTACTGAGCCTTGAGGAACACCTGCAATTATTTGATATTCGTCGCTCAAGTGGTCATTCACATTTACCTAAAATGTCCTATTATCTAAAAAGGATCTAATCCAGTTAGTCAAGTAATGAGGTGGATTCATTTTAATCAATTTAAAAAGTAAACCTTCATGCCAAACCCTATCAAAGGCTTTAGAAATATCAAAAAAAAGGCCACAAACTCTTTTTTTTCTATTAAATGATTCCACAATTTTTTGAATTAAAAAGAATAGATTATCCGATGTTCGCCGGTGTTTCCTAACAGAATTATATTTTTTTATATAAATAATTGATCTAATTTTTTTTTTATTTAGTTCACACATTTTAATGTATTAAAGTTCACAAACTACGGGAGCGAATTTTAAGTTCTAAATTAAAAAATTTATTTTATTTGTATTAATTTCTAAATCATTTTTTTATTTCCAATCAATTGATCAATCTAAACAAATGAATTAAATAAATTATTCTAGTGTAAATTTTCAAATTAATTTTTAAGGCAAATCAGAGTAGAAAAGATAAAGGACAAAAAAGATTAACAAACCCTATTAAAATTAGAATTTTTTTCATATTAAATTAAAATTTAAAACAAATTTTTTTCAAACATATTTTAGCTCTCTTGGCCAATTAATGTTAAAAACGACTTTTTTCCTATTATAAAATTAATTTTTTTTTTAAATTTGATTTTTGTTAAAATGGTGGAATTCAGACAAAATTATTTAGAATATTATGAAAATTTGAAAAGTGAAATTGACATTCAAGCAGAAAAATTGATTTTATCATCCCAATGGGAACTTAAAACCATAAATTTATATCGAAACAAGTTTTTAAACAAAATTCAAAGCATCATAGCCACAACTCTAGAAAATTCAAAAAATCAATCAAATTTCAACTTTAATCAAGAACAAATATTTTGTTTTTTTGTACCAAGAACAAACTTTAAAATTGATTTAAAAATTTTTCATTCGAATATTTTTGGTTTTTTGATAATATCTAATCAACTTATTGACCAAAATGTGATCGAATCTTTGAAGTAATTATGAAAATTAATGTAAAAATATAATAATTTTATTTTAAGAAAAGACTTTAACAAGGAAATTGGTTTTAAGAGACAGATTTTACTAGCTGGAAAAGTATAACCAAAATAATTAAAAATTTTGTTAATTAAAAATTTACTTGGCTCATTTAGGACGTAATATTTTTAAATTTGTTCAGAAATTTGATTGAAAATAGGACTAACAATTCAGAAGGGCTAATTGATTTGTCAGATTCTAAGATGAATTTATTAGAAAAATTTGTAATTAAACGAAATTTTATAGAAAGTTTCGACAAACAAGATTTTGGAGTTGTTAAAAGCCAAATAAATTTAAATCAATTGGTTCATTGTGATTTTGAGTTTAACAGTCTTCAAGAGATCGGAGAGAATTTATTTTCTGAGTTAAATGGAATCAAAAAATTTTCACTTCAAGTTGAGGAAGAATGCTTTTTCAAAGACAAATGCTTCAACGGATTGAATAATCTTGAATCTTTATTCATAGAAGGAATTGGTTGCGCTGTAATCTTAAAAGAATTTTTCTGTGGCTTGAAAAATTTAAGCCATCTCGAAATTAGCTATTCAAATATTTCTAACTTAGGAAAAAATGCTTTTGATGAATTATCAAATCTTAATTATTTAAAATTTATTTCAAATGATTTTGAATCAATTAGAGATTCATCTTTAGGAGGTCTGAAAAATTTATCCATTTTAGAATTAAACAAAAACAAAATTTTTTCAATTGAAAGAAATGCATTTTTTGATTTTCCTAAATTGGAATTTTTGAGTCTACAAAATTTTATAAAAAATTCTTTATTTCGTATATCTTCTATGAACAAAATGGAAAATCTTCAATGTTTAATTTTGCTAGATAGCAATGAAGTTTTCTCAACTGATCTTATTTCTTTTAACTTACCAAATTTGAAATTTTTATCTATTAATTCAGCCAAAGTGCCATCATTTAGGAATAATTTAATTTTTCTTGAGGTACATAATTTAGATCAATTATCAAATGATTCATTCAAAAATTTTGGCTGCTTAAAAGGTTTGCGATTAAAAGTCAAAAGAAAACTTATGAAGAACATTCACAAATTAAGAGTTAAATATTTACAATCAATTGAGCATTTTTTACTCGAACATTTTAACGAAATTGAGGAAAAAATGAACTGCGAAGAAATATTTGGATTACCCAAGTTACAATTTATTCAAAAAGAAACAAAATTTTCAAAGGTATTTTTAATTTTTATATATTGATCAAAATAGTGTCGTCAACCTATATATTTTTCAAAATTTTTTAAATACTTAGTTGATCACATTGGTTTGGTAAAAAAAAAACAATATTATTCAATCAAAATTTAATTTAAGCAAAATAACTATTAATTTTTTCTTAAGATTTCAAATTATGAAACTTTTGAAAAATTTGTAAAAAATGTGATTTTAATCGACAGCAAATATCAGGAAAAGATTTTGGAACTTATGGAGAGATAAAAGATACGGCAAATAACTTAAGATTTGAGAAATAGTACAAAAATAATGATTGTAATACTAAATTATATTCCTTTTCCTTATTCAAATATTTTTTTAATTTTATTTTTTTTATTTATTTATTTCATTACAAAATTAAGATTTGAGAAATAGTACAAAAATAATGATTGTAATACTAAATTATATTCCTTTTCCTTATTCAAATATTTTTTTAATTTTATTTTTTTTATTTATTTATTTCATTAATAGCCTTAAAGGCGATGTGAATTAAAAAAAGACAATAAAGAAAGGCAGCAATTAAATAGTTTCTAAATAAATGTTATTAAATCTTATAATTCTACGAGTTATTATTCAGTTTTTCTTTTTTTTTCGTTTTTCTAATGAAAAGAACAAAGCAAATCAAATGTTAGGTCGTATCAGGAGATCATTCCCTCGTTTTGATTCAAAGTTGCTTAGATCTCTGTATTTAACTTTTTTGCGTCCTCTTTTGGAATATGGGTTGCCTAAATGGTCTCCAATTAAGTATGACTGTGAGAATGTTGAAAGAATTCAGAGTAGAGTTAAGAAATTTGTAAAAATTAGCTAATAAATATGAATAAATTCAGTCAGCCTTTCATTTCACCATTTATTCCATACTAATTAATGTCGAATCAACACCCACAATTGCAGAATCAACAAAATTATTAACCTCCAAACCAATTTCACAATTTTTATAATTGTTTCTACTACCCATAAGCAGGAGATAGAAAAATTAATAAATACAAAATACCAATTTTTCCAATCAAGATTGATATCGATAAAAGTAGATGTAGAGATTATCGTTTTCCTCACACATAAACAAATTAGCAAATTAAATCATAAAAAAATCAAAGAAAATTTTTAAAAAAATGAAAACTTGTACAAATAAAATGCAAAAAAAATTATTTTTGAATCATAATAAAGTTTTTCTAGTAATTTAAACTCATTGTAATATCCTTTTTAATATTTACAGATTTTTAATAAAAATTAAGAAAAATAATATTTTTTATTTTCTGGTAATAACAGGAAATTCACAATTAAACTAATGAAATTCAAATTTTGATTGATTCAAGTTATCATATTTTAATATTCAAAATTTATTTATAGCAAAAACAATCAAATTTTTCCAGGACAAAATAAAAAAACGATTGAGTTAATTTTTCTAGTAAAGGTTAGAATTGACTCAATCAAAAATTTCTATCTTTTGAAGGCTTTTGTTATCCCAGTTTAACTTATTTAATTATCGTAAATAAAAAATAACTTAGAAAGTAAAGCCAAAACCCATTTATTGTTTGAAACAGCAAAATAAAACCAACTATCTAAAATGAGACTCTAGAAGAAAGAGATCTTGGTATAATTTCCAATGGTCTTAAATGGAGAAAACAATGTATAATCGCAGTTTCTAAAGTAAATAAAGTCTCAGAGCAGATCAAAAGCTCTTTTAATTTCCTCAATAAGGGGATATTGATTCCTCTTTATGCTTCGCTTGTAAGACCCCATTTTGAATTCGCAATCTGTAATTGGTCACCTTCATTAAAATCGGACATCAGATTAATCGGCAATGTGCATCGTTGAGCAACGAAGATAATCTATAGTGTTCGCAATAAATCCTATGAAGAGAAACTTATTTTCCTTGAATTGATAAGTCTTGAACAACGACGAGTTAGAGCAGATGTAAAGTTCACGAAATTTAAAACTTTATTGATATCTGAATTTCACATTTTTGACTTAAAATTGGTAATATACGCCTTCAAAAACCCCAAAAAAAAAATTTTTTACACCCAGGGTTCCAAAAATAGCAACCCTTTAAAAAGTTGTTGTTCTTTAAGACTCAAAATCTCAAATGTTTTTTCTGGAAAAAAATGTGTTTTTTCTGGTTTAAATCGTATCTCCTCCGAGGGATCAATTATGACCCGATTTATTTATTTTTTTTAAATCTAGACAAAATTCTGAACAATTCTATACTTTTCTTTTGCTTCGGCTAAAAGCTCCATCATTCTTGGAAATGTCTGATTTGTTCTTGCTCTAATATGCTGTTTTAAATAACACCAAAGACCTTCTATAGGATTCTTCAGATTCGGATGAAGTAAAAAAAATCATGGTAATTATTATTTATATAGGGTTCAACGTCTATTTTCATATGATCATCTTCATCTTCTTCCTCTTCATTAAATTTTTTTTGGCCGAAAACCCCGAGGTTACTAACACGAGATTGATTATATTTTGATTTTTTAGGCATTTTTCACTTAAATTAATTATACTTAGATAAGTTTTTAGTAAAATTTAGAAAAAAATTATCAATAGAATATTAATATACAAATTTGTTAATTATCACATGATTTGAAGACATTTTTTAAGAAAAATAAAGCAATAAAATAAAAAAGTAAAACCATAGAATTGTTCAGAATTTTGTCTAGATTTAAAAAAAAAAATAAATCGGGTCATAATTGATCCCTCGGAGGAGATACGATTTAAACCAGAAAAAACACTTGAGAACAACAACAACTAACAACAACTTTTTAAAGGGTTGCTATTTTTGGAACCCTGGGTGTAAAAAATTTTTTTTTTGCCCCCTTCAAAAATATATTACGAATTTTAATTCAAAAATGTGAAATTCAGATAGCACTAAAGTTTTGAATTTCGTGAACTTTAGTAAAGATGTTTAAAATTATAAATGGATTAGAAAGAATAAATTTTGAAAATGGAATCAATTATGCAAATAGCTTATGCCTAAATCTAACAAGGAAAAATTATCAAAAAATTGTAAGAGAGATCAACAAAAATGGACAAAAACGATATCAATTTCTAACAAACAGAATTGTTCGAGCCTCTAAGTAGTCTGATCCGACTTAGTTTGTTATATTGACCAAAGAAAAATTGATAATTTCAACTACGACAACTTTTATTATGATAAAAATTTATAGACAAATAAAAACAATTTAGTTCATTTTTTAAACTAAAAAATATCAAAAATAGGATAGAAACATATTTTTGCATAAAAAAAAAAAAAAATCTGTATTTTATTTAAAAGATTTTGTAATAAATTTTATTATATTTAATTAATTATTTTATTTAATTCATTTTCAAATCTAAAAGATATCAAGACAGTATGGCCGAGTGGTCTAAGGCGCCAGACTCAAGTTTGCAACATAACTTACAATGTGTGTTCTGGTCAGTGTATACTGGCGTGGGTTCAAATCCCACTGCTGTCACATTTTTTATAAATCATTTTATATATTTTCAAATCATTTTATTAATATAATAATTTATGCCCCTACTTATTTTTAAGATATTTTGTTTCTTTATTTAATTTTTTTTTAATCTATTAGATTTCTAACATGAAACAAAATAAATTAATTAACCATTAATTTGAAAATTTTTAAAATTTACAGCATTTAAGCCCAAATAGCGAAAGTCTTTATCTTTTTTGAAAATGATATTAGTTATTCACTTCAGATTTCAGTGCATTTAAAAATCTCAATATTACAAAAATAGAATGGGTCTAAATGGACAATATCACCAGATTGAAAATCACTGATTTTTATTTAAATTGTACCACTAATTCATTAAATTTTAATTACTGTTTAATTTAATTTTTTTCCTATGAAATTATAGTCTACATGGTAATTTTTGACCTAAAAATGTTTCTAAAAGCATTATAAAATTTTGATTATTTCTTTTTTTTACAGTTTTTTAGAGATAAAAATAAACCGCTAAAAAATAATAAATAATATGCTCATTTGACATTACAAATTATTTTCATTTATAGATTCTAAAAATTTTAAATTTAATCAAATTTACTGTTTAGAGGTGAAAATTTTCAAAAACTTAAAGCAAATTAATTTTTTTTTAAATAGACGTGAAACATGCAGTAATACAGGTTATACCATCATTTTTACGCTTTACGATCATGAGCAGATTATTACAGACTTTGCTTGAGTACATAGAGAAAATTTCATTTTCTTCTACTTGGCTTGTAATTATGACCAAAAAGGAAACTGAGTTATGTTTTAAAATTTATTTAAATTTCTGCTATTGCTAAAATTCAAATTTAAAGCATCAAATTTTTAAAATTATTTTACATATTTTTAATTTCGATTTTCCTTGATTTTAAGGATCTGAATCAACTAAGAAAATTTATTTTTTACAAAAAAGAATTGATGAAGACTATTTAGAATCAATGATGTCTGAATTTTGCATTTATTTTATTTCATAAAACTTATCTTTTAGATGCCATGGAAACATGTTAATAATTTAAGGTCTTAAGCTCTCATAAATTAAATTCTCTTTTTATTTCAACTTCTAGCAATGGCTAGTAAAAATGACTCAACTTCAGCTGCGGAAAAAATTCCAAAGCTTCCCAGTTTAGAAAGCCTGAATTGGCTTTTGCATCTTTTCTATATACGTAAAGATTTTAAAGCATGCAAAGACTTAATAAAAGAACAAGTCACTCTTACAAATGGAAATTGTGAATATGCCCTTTATGTCCATGGTAAAACGCAGAAATATTAAAAAAAAATATTTTAAATTTTTAAAACAGCTTTAATAATGAGACAAGAAGGCCGAATTCAAGAATCTCTCGAGCTTTTCCAGTCTTGTTCAGTCATAAATCCAGCAAATGTCCTCAACCTAAAACAAGTCGCTAGGTCTCTTTTTCTGCTTGGTCGCCACAAAGCATCCATTGATGTTTTTAATGAAGCCCTCAAAAAAGCTCCAGCAGATTGGGAAATAAAGCACAATATTGGCATTTGCTTTTGGCATCTGAAGCAAAATGAAAAAGCTAAGCAATATTTTAAAGAAGCTATTAATTTATCAAAAAGCGAAATATCATTTTTGATGATGGCAAAAGTTTTTATTCAAGAAAACAATGCTGATGCAGCCATTGAAATTTTAGTCAAAGCAGCAGAGTGAGTTTCCAAGTTTTTCTTTAAGAACAATTGACTATTTTTTTCTTATAGATATAATCCAGAAAGTTGTGAAATTTTGACTACACTGGGTCTTCTTTACATGAAAGTAAAATTAGAACATAATAAAATTTAATTGTTTCAAATTTAATCTTATAATTGAAGCAAAGACAATTCCAAAAATCATTTGAAGCCTTGGGCAATGCATTAACTTACAATCCAACTTATTATAAGTCAATATTGGCCGTGTGCAATATGATCCAAATACATAATGATCATGATGTTGCTTTGAATAAGTACAGAATAGCTGCTGATACAGCCCCTGAGAGTCCAAGACTATGGAATAATATTGGAATGTGCTTTTTCGGAAAGAAAAAATTTGTAGCGGTAAAATTTTATTTGTTTTTTTGAAATTTTGTAATGATACATTAGTCCCTTTGGACTCGTGAATCCGATCTAGCTATTAGACGTTTGGATAAGCTATCTTTGACCCTTCTTAACTTGAATCATTGTGGTTAAGTTAATTATCTAATTCAGTAATATCAACAAAGATTTTGTCATATTGCACATTTATTTGTACAAAAAATAATTGAAAATAATTCTGACACCCAATACAACAAAACGATCCAGTCTTTCCTTATAATATATTTCACTAAACTCAAAAAGTTTATGAAAGTCCTCTTGGTTTAAAATATTGGAGGGAACATCTTTTTTTATTTTAGAATAGACCGAGTTGCTGAATTTCAGATCACTTGTATTCTTCTAGTGTTAGTTTATGAGAATGAGTTTAGATATGGATAAGAATATCCAAAAAATAATCTTATTAATGGTCTGTATTTTTATAAATCTTCAAGTTAAAATAAGTTTTTTTTTTTTGTTGTGTATAAAAATTACAATTTCACAGAATTTATCTACTGATATTTACATTTTTTATTTTTAAAGCCATTATTCAAGATTGCTTAAGTATTTATTTATCTCATTTTTAAGGTTCCACTTATAATAAATGAAAATCCGATAAGAAAAACGTGGTTAATTAATCACGTTTAATCATTCTTAATTTGTAAATTAAAATCAAAGCATTTTTTAAAAACAATTTTTTTTGTGTACAGGCAATAAGCTGTTTAAAAAGAGCAACATACTTATCACCTTTTGAATGGAAAATTTTGTACAATCTCGGCTTGGTTCATTTAGCAATGCAACAGTATGCTTCAGCTTTCAGATATTTGAATTCTGCTGTAAATTTTCGGCCTAAAGAACCATTAATTTATTCATTAATTGCTGGTAAAATTAAATTCAAAAAGTGGATTTGAAAAAAAAAAAATTTTGTTAAAGTTGCATTGACTCATTTGGAAGATTCTGTAAATGCAAAACAAGCTTATGAACATTCTTTGGCTTTGGATGGGTAAATTAATCAAATTCAATTTTATTAAATTTTTATCTTTAATTATCTTTAGAGAGAATGTTTATACAAATTTAAATTTTGCAGTTTTTTTGTATAATCAAGGTGATAGACAAGGAGCAGTATCTAGATTGATTGAATTTCGTAAAAATTTCGATTATATCATTCAAGGAAAGCGAAAAGACATTGATCCTGAAGTATTTACTACTAGTAGAATATTCCATTTTTCGATACTAGTGCCTTATAAACCGAAAAAAATATCAAAAAATTTTTGGAAAAAATTTCAAACTCTAATGCCAGAGAGCATGCTTTATAAGTTAAGAATATTTTAAAATGGAAGAGATGGTGCTTATTGCATGCACCAAAGCTGTGTTTCGGTTTATAAGGCTACCATATCGAATAAGGGAATACTGTATTCAGTAAAAAAATCAAATTAATTCTTTTTTAATAAGCTTCAAGATGTTGCATCTAAATTGGGACCAATTTTAAATTTAGGAGAAACACCTAAACCTATAAGTATAGAGCAAAAACAAGAAAAAATAACAAATGATTCGGCACAAAAATATAGCAATTTATCGAGGCCAACTGATGATTCAGAAGAAAATTATAGGCGTGAGTCAACCATAGCATCTGTATCAAATGTTGGTTTTGATGGTTCTTCAAGAAGTGGGACCCCAAGAACCGAATCAAGGGTCAGTACAGCTAATTTAATGAAAAGAGACTTTGAAAATTAAATTAAATGTTTTTGAATTGTGTACATCAAACACTATGGGAAAAATATTTAAATAAAATTTATTAAAAAAAATAATGTTAATTTAAAAAAATTAATATTTTATTACAGAAGAAACCATTTTTCAAAAAAGTAAAATAAATTAATTTAAAGAAACAAAATTATTTGGTTTAAACCAAAGATTTTGAGTCATAATCGACTACTTTTTGTAAAATAAATATTTAGCTGAAAACAAAACAAAAAAAAAATTAAGATTAAAAAAATTTGACAGCAGTGGGATTTGAACCCACGCCAGTATACACTGGCCAGAACACACATTGTAAGTTATGTTGCAAACTTGAGTCTGGCGCCTTAGACCACTCGGCCATACTGTCTTGATATCTTTTAGATTTGAAAATGAATTAAATAAAATAATTAATTAAATATAATAAAATTTATTACAAAATCTTTTAAATAAAATACAGATATTTTTTTATTTTTTATGTAAAAAAATGTTTCTATACTATTATCCTCCCTATTTCTATAATCGAAAAAATGATTAATTTAATTTCAAATAATTATAGGAAAATTTGAAAATTAGTTTTTAAATAAAATATACTTGATTAATAAAGATATTTTTCAGCTTTAACTTAATAAATTCATATAAGAATCAGCGTAATAATTGAAAATTCATTTTCAAATCTAAAAGATATCAAGACAGTATGGCCGAGTGGTCTAAGGCGCCAGACTCAAGTTTGCAACATAACTTACAATGTGTGTTCTGGTCAGTGTATACTGGCGTGGGTTCAAATCCCACTGCTGTCAAATTTTTTATAAATCATTTTATATATTTTCAAATCATTTTATTAATATAATAATTTTTGCCCCTACTTATTTTTAAAATGCATTTAACTTACATATCTTTTGACATGCAGCATGGTATTGATAAAAAGTTTTTGACAAGTAGTTTAGTAAAAACATAAAATAAATTAAAGACAATTGACGTTTAATTTATTAAAAGGGAAAATGATTTTCCTCCATTTGGTAAGCTACAGTGCCGGAAATTAATTTGTCACATCATATCATCTGATATCATTTAATATCATTTTTTTAAACTTTCTTCATATCAGCTGATATCAGCTATTATCATTTGATATCAGATAATATCAGGTGAATTAAAATTTGAATTTATGTTTTTAAAATTGTAAATAATTTTTTTTCCTGATATTAGCTGATATCAGTTGATATAAGGTCATATCATCTAATATCAAATGATATCGTATGATATGATGTGACAAGTTAATTTCCGGCACTGTAGCAAAGTATTTGAGACCTTTGTATTTGCCTTTAGCTTTAGATATATTATTTGGACTGGCAACCCAATTTTATGCTGGTCCATACTTTTTTTTATAATAAATGTATAATTGCATTTGCCTTTTTTTCATTAATCTTTAAACTCACTTTAATTTAGATAGATTACAATTCAAACACTAAGGGTTCAAATGTGTCTCACCCATATCATTTTTAACAGTTTGAATTTGTTCGTCTGTTTTATACATTTCGAGTATTCTAGTAGTTAATTTGTTACTTTTTTACTACTTTTAGCCTTTTATTACCTAATTCACTTTATTACCTTAATTATTGGAGAGGAATAAAGTTTAATTTCGTTTAAAAGTTATTGGTATTATTTTTGAAAAATAAGTTATATTTGAAAAAAAATAAAGATTTTTAATTAGATAAAATTTTTTAAGAAAAATCTGCTTCCTTAAAAAACTTTACACTGATCATTAGTTTAAAAAAAAAGTGGATTATTAATAATTCTTCTAATGGCAGTAAAAATTTCAAATTTTTATATTATTATGAAGTATAATATATAAATATTTTAATTTACCAAATCATGTTAAGTTAGTAAAGAATTTTTGAAATAAATAAATATAAAATTTATTTTTTTTAATTATTTTGAAAAAAAAATTTGGGTTTAAAAAATCTCAATGACCCAAAATATAACATTACAAATAGGCCAGTGTGGAAATCAGATCGGTTGCCGTTTTTGGGATTTGGCATTGAGAGAGCACGCTGCTGTAAACAAAAAAGGTATTTTCGATGAAGCATTGAGCACTTTTTTTCGTAACGTTGATGTGCGATCAAAATCGACCTCGTATTATGAAACAAGCGAAATCGCGGTTGGAAATGGAACTGAAAAAATCCGCAACTTAAGAGCCCGAGCAGTTCTAATTGACACGGAAGAAGGTGTAGTCAACGAAATTATGAAAGGACCTCTACATGAAGTATTCGATCATCGGCAATATGTCACCGATGTATCTGGAGCTGGAAATAACTGGGCTGTAGGGCACATGTTCTACGGCAATAAGTACAATGACTCAATTCGAGAACTGATCAGAAAAAATGCCGAATCATGTGATTCCTTGGAGTCATTTTTTGTGATCCATTCAATGGGTGGTGGCACCGGAAGTGGTCTGGGCACAGCTGTTTTGCGAATGGTTGCCGATGATTATCCCGAAGTGCACCGATTTGTGGTCGCTGTTTATCCATCAATAGATGATGACGTAATCACATCACCCTATAACTGTGTCTTAGCCATGAAGCAACTGACAGATTTTGCCGATTGTGTCATGCCTTTGGACAATCAATCTTTAGTGAATATTGTGAATCGCATTGAGAGTGTTTGTGTCAACACACACACCACTAGTAGAACAAACACCTTTACCAGCTCTCTCCGAAATAGAGATTCATCCAAAGTTGCGGTAGATAACAACAGCACGGTTATATCAAGCGCCAATAGCACAAGTGCTAATAAAAAGTCCGAGAAACCGTTTGATTCAATGAACAACATAGTAGCTAACATGCTTCTAAATTTGACCAGTTCATCCAGGTTCGAAGGATCATTAAATGTTGACTTGAATGAGATAGCCATGAATTTGGTTCCTTTTCCGCGTATGCACTATCTTTTGTCATCTCTATCACCACTGTATATAAGCGAAAAAGTCAATCTACAGGTCCGAGGCATCGAGCAAATGTTTTCCGATGCTTTCAAAAGAGAAAACCAACTTCTCCAGTGTGATCCTAGGTCAAGTCTTTATTTAGCTTGTGCCTTGATGCTTCGAGGTAGCGTTCAAATAAGTGACATGAGAAGAAATATAGAGAAACTAAAACCTCAGCTAAATTTTATTAAATGGAATCAAGAGGGCTGGAAAACTGGTCTGTGTTCAGTACCAGCTTTTGGTCAACCATACTCTTTACTATGTCTCTCCAACAACACATGCATCAAGGACACTTTTGGAACTATTAAAGACAGGTTTAATAGATTATACAAAAGAAAGGCTCATTTGCACCATTATACTAAAGTGGAAGGCATGGATCCTAATCTGTTTTCGGAGTCATTGGAATCATTGCAAAATTTAATTAACGACTACAAAGATTTGGAGAATAAAAACAGCAGCGCCGATTCAACAATAGAAAGAATTAAAATAATGTCTTAGAATTTTTATTTTTTATTAAATTAATTTTTTTTAAATAAATTTAACTAAATAATTTTAAAATAAGACTTTACCCTAAAAAAGGGTTTTTTGATCAAAGATTTTTATCCTAGAATTTTAAGTCAAAATTCTAAATAAGTCGGCTTAAAAAAATTTCAAAATTCTGTTAAATTTAGATGTCGAATAGTTTTTAGCTCAAAAAACTATACATAACAAGGATCAAAGGTTGAGATTACTCGGAAAATCGATTTGAATATAAGCATCTTCAATTCCAATCTAAAAAAGGTTAAATATTAAATTAGATTTTCTTTCATGCTTGTTAAATTTTTGAATAAAATCCTGAAAAATGAATCGAAAAGAATTTAGCAGAAAAAAAATGTAAAACCATTTAAAAATTTCGAATCCAAAAATTTACTAACTTTTGTAAATCCTACAATTATAGCATAGTCAAAAATTTTTTTCTTGTTGTCATTTTATTGCCTGCATGTTAAAAAGACAGGAAGCTTTAGAATATCAACTGCTTGACATCAATGAACCAAGAATTGGTAAATTGCCATGAAATGATAAGTCACTGAGATTGTAGAGTAAGCAGCAACTGGCAAAAATTAAAAACACCTTTTTATGCTTCAAACTCCGATAACCCGAAAAATTCTGAAATTACTTCTATTATTACTTCTCAACCCTTTTCTATTATTTCATTAATTGTAATTTTAAATAAAAATTATTAGATTATATAAATGGAAAAAATTATTTTTTCTCTCTTGATTAAATCAATGATTATTTACTATTAAATTTTTAAAATTACTTTCAGTTAGAAATTATAAAAAAAAAGTAATTTTTTTAATTTAAATTGAATCTAGAAACTGGAGGGCTTATTTTTAGAAACAGCTTTGATTTCGTAAAAGACTGTTCAATTGAGCTAAATTTAAAACTAGTAAATGAATAATCGATTTCTGGTGGTCAAAGCATGGTAAAATCCAACTATTTATTAAATATTTATTGAATTGAATTAACCTCCTTTAAGGAGAAGTAAAAAAAAAAAAAAAAAAAATAGAGAATAATAGTTATTGTGTAATCCAAGTTGTAATGGAGGCGACGAAAATAGATAGACTTTTATACTTAGCTACAGTAATTTACCAAAAAGGCTATTATAAATAACTTAAACTTGAAGAAAAAAATATTTTTTTTTTGGACATTTACTAAACTTGTTTCAGTAAATTACTAAGATATTTTTACTTAGATGCCAGTAAAATTTCCCAACTTACTGCGAAAAAAAATTTAAGTTAATTTAAAAAAAAAAATTTGAAACTAGTATAAAAAATCTATTCAATTAATTTTAACATCATGTCAACTTTTAGAAAATAACTCCCATATTTTTTTAAAACATTTTAAATTTCATAATTTTTTCAGCTCAATCTTCAAGATTAAAAAACAAAGTCTAACAAGCAACATAAAAAGAACCTCAATTATTAAATGATTAAAAATTACTTGTGTTAGCAATGATCTAGTCTTTAGTGACACATATCGTGGATCACAATTGAACGATACTTCTATTTTGACTCCACCACAAAATTTATCTGATGAAAGGGTCCAAAAGTGAGGCGACTGAACTGACAATACACCAGGAATATCCTGAATTTGTTTGTAAATATCCGGAAGTTTTTTATCAAGTTTTTTCGGTTGACGCTGCATTAAAATACCTCCCGTGTCCCTGAGTAAGGGAATGACACTTAATTTAACAAGCTTTCAAGTTTTATTAAGACAATCATTGTTATAAATTTACCTCAAAACAATCAATAAAGCTATAATAATTGAACATATTGGATCAGCTATGTGCCAGTCGAAAAATTTGATTAACAAAGATGAAATTATGACACCGACGCTTCCTTTTTTTAAATAAGCTTTTTTCTTATGTGTGATATTTACAATCCTTACCCATTGTGTCAGCTAAAATGTGAAGAAAAATTCCTTCGAATATTTTGCTTCCGGAGTCAGTTTCGTGTGCATGTGCATGATTTTCATGAGAGTGTCCATGACTAGAACAGCCATGCGAGTGACCATGGCTTGAACCACCGTGCGAATGACCATGATCACCACCATGTTTAAACACAAAAATACCAATTAGATTAACAATGAAACCCAAAACAGACACAACAAAAAGACGCTCATGATGAATTTCAGGTGGCTCGAATACTCTCTTTTTTTATATTTTATTTGGTATAATTCAAAAAATAAAATTGAGAAAAGTACCTCAAATGCCTCTGAGAAAATAAAAAAAGCTATAAAAATGAGAAAAATTCCATTCAAAAATCCCGACATCACTTCGGCACGGACATAGCTTAAAATTTATAAATAAAATCTAGAAATTTTAATTTTTTTCTAAGAATATACCCATAAGTGTATCGTTCATTTGCCCTCCATTTTGCTATCACAGAGCTTTTCATTAAATTTTAGATTAAATTTAAAATTGAAAAATTAATTTTACGCAATGAGACCGGCTACCAGAGCTGTACAATCAAAAAACATGTGAAACGAGTCAGATATAAGCCCTAAACTTGAATTTTAAATATCAAATAAATTCTTATTTATTTTTTCTTTGAATCAAACCTGTTTGTCCATATTCCATAAGCAAGCTCAACAAAAGCGAAGGAAGTGTTTAACAAAAGGAAAAAAAATAAATTCCTTGTATTATGATCTGAAATAATCAACCTTTCAGAAAATTTTGTAATTCATTTCGATTAGTTTAGGAAAGATTTACCGCAAGTATCCGGATAGCTTGTTTCTTAAACGAGACTTAGGTGCAGTGTAAACTTTTCCGTTTTGATCTGAATACGTCGGAAGCATTATCTAATGAGATATTTAAAAATTTAATTTTGGTCAAAATTTTTATTGTCAATACGATAAAATGAAATAGAGTAAAATGTGACTACGTTTCATTTTATATTTTATGTGAATAATTCAAAATTTATTTTTTTAGTTAAAATTTATTATGACAATCCGAAAAGATTTTATTTTAAGGTATATACGGGCTTTGGTTTGATTATTGAAATTTTTCTTATAATTTTTCTGTGATGGTAAACTTGTGCACAAATTAAGAATGTATTTTTTGCGATATTGTCTTTTAAAAATGATAAGATTTTTTTTTATTTTTTATAGGGATTAAGAACTTTTACTTAATTAAAATTTATCAATAAATCAAAACACTTATTTAACCAATTTTTAGATCAAAATGAATCAAAGTTTTTCTTTTTAGTCAAGCAATTTAATAAAATGTATCATAAAAAAAACTATAATTAAATAAATAAATATTAATAATAATTTTAATGATTAATTAACAATCCCAGATATGTATATTTATTTTTTATTGTAATTTTTCTGATAAATTTAGGTAACATAATGAAATAAGTTGATATTTTGAGGAACTTGATTATGTGAATTCAAACATGTTAAAAAAAGCAAAAGGCTTTATACTAAAAATTTTCTGGACAAAATTTTAACAAAATTTTTTTTTATTTTATTAGATTAAATTAATTCATAGAATATTACTTTAATATTAATAATGAGTTGAAAAATCTTGTGATTTTTAAGATTCATTGTCAAAATGAACGTCGAAGAATAGAATTTGAATTCTAAAATGATTACAATAAATAAATTAAAAAAACGAAAACCAATTAATTACCAAAAATTAAGCGATTTTAATTCCATTTTAATACCATCATCATCATCTTTTCTATTATTATAAAAAATTAAAACAAAAAAAAGAAAGGAATTAAAATAAATTTGATTCGCATGACATCTTAATCAATGCTTTTTTTTTATTTAGTTTGGTATTAATTTGTGATTTTTCATGTTAAAATTATTTCACCATGCATTAATTCTATTTTTTTATACTTCAAAAGTTTTTTAATAAAAATAGAGAAAAATTGTTCAGCCTTTGAATTTAAAATAAAAAAGAAGAAGATGTCAATATATTAGCTAAAGAATCCTAAAAAAAATTTATTTCCAAGTAAATTAATAGTAATTTTATAAACTAATAATTAATTTTAAACAATTTAATAGATTTTTTGAATTTTCAATAAAATTTTTTACAATTTTTTCATTAGGTATTTGTTTATAAAATTACTGTTAATTTACTTGGAAATAAATTTTTATCATAAAAATTTATTATATTATGGCTTCCTAATAGTATTAGGAAGCCATTTTTTAAGTATCGAAAATTCTGATTTCGTTGATTAGTTTATTCCGTTTTCTATTCTTTATTTAGAATATTCTTTTTTTTCTTTTGATTAGTTTAACAAGTTTTTTCTTGATCATTTTCTTTTAAAGTAAAATAGTCCTAATAATAAAAAAATTGTCAATTAATTATTTTTTTAATTATTCAATATTTTTTACCACATTTATATTCAATACTTAAGCTGTAAAAAAGCCTAAGAATTTTTGATTGAGAATAAAACTTCTAAGCTGATGACGAAATGCATTAATGATATGTGTCTTAATCCCAGCTTGGTCGAATAAATTTTGTATAGTTGCTGAGTCAAAAGTTTCACAAATTATATTGAAATTTAGCTTTCTTTTGCAAAGCCTAACAGTTTATTTTAAAAAATAACATTCTAATTTCATGAGACTATTAAATAAAAATTACAAATTTTCTAAGTATTTAATAAATTATTTTGACTTAGCCTCGGAGTTTATAAAAAATAATATAAGAATATTCTTAAGTAGGGGTTTTATGTCTATTTACAACCCTTAACCCCGGAGTAGTTTAAGAATCAACATTAAAGACAGGATATTACTTGTTTAAATTACTTGTTTAAATAAATTTAAGGGGAAATTCAGAAACCATAAAATCTTGCAAACTACTCCGGGCTTAAAGGATGTAAATAGTTTGCAAGATTTTATGGTTTCTGAATTTCCCCTTAAATTTATTTAAACAAGTCTTCCTAATTTCGAAAAAAAATAATCTTTATTAGCCACATTGTTGATTCACTCTATTAATTTAAAGCAATTTTACCCAAAATATATTTTAGATATTTTTAAATGAAAGTTTTATGAATTTAAAAATTTTATTATTTATTATAAAATTAAAAATAAATTTAAAGATAATTCAAAGAATTCAAAGAATAACTTTACATCTATTGAAAAATTATTTTTTAAATTGGAATCGGTTAAATTAGAAATAAAAACAACTCGACTAAAACTATTCAGCTTGCACTAGTCTAAAACATATTCGGAAAAAAGACACTCATGCCTCAAAATTTTGATTGTTTAATTTATCATCAATAAATAAAAATAGCTAATATTCGAACATATACAAACTAAAATACCGATTTTAATTGTTTATAAAATACGAATTGTTTAAAAAATTGAGCTTTTAAAAGTTAGAAAAAATAAATAAAATCAATTTAATTTTGATTGTGTTTCCTATTTTCGTTAGGATCCAGGAAATATGTCATCATTTTATCTTTGCCCTTTATCTGAATCAGACCTCGCTGATAAAACTTATAATTATCTCCGAGCAAGTTGGCAGCTTTTTCGGGCGCTTGCAAGAGCCCTGCTTGACCCGTAGAGTCCATTCTCGACGCAACATTTACCGTATCACCCCAAATGTCGTACAATAGCCTATCAGTTCCAATAACACCAGCAGTCAGGGGACCACAATTAAAACCCATTTTCATCTGAAACTTAAAGTGACACACAGACATGGCCTCCAGGTTGAACGACTCGAGCTTCTCCTTCATTTCTAGCGCAAAATCGACCAAGTCGTACAAATGAGAGATGCCGGAATTTTGATTGTCCAACTTTAGTCCCGAGGCTATCATAAAAGTCGAACCAATAGACTTTATTTTCTCAATTTCCTTATACTTGGGCTCGTCGAGCAATCGGTCAAAATCGATTGATATCTCGTTGAGAACTCGCAGCAGTTCACGGCCTCCCTCGTAGGATTCCTCGAAAAATTCTGAAAAATTACACAAACTCACAAATAACACGCCCACACATTCATAGTTCATCGAATACTGCTTTTTCTCTTTTACATGACTGATTACGTGAGACGGAATTACAATGTCAATGAGCCAGCTGGCCAAGTCTTTTTGCTCTTTGGCAAAGGTTATTTTCTTGAGCGCCTCTTGGTCATATTTAAAACTAATTCTCTGTATCAGTTCACTTTGTCTATTTACGAACCAAATGAGCAAGACCAGCAGTCCAAAATCAACCAGAGCCACCGCATTCTGGGCCACAAAGCCTTTTAGGAACATGCTGGTGTAGAAGCTGAACGAACTTGTCGCCACTGGATCGATGGTCAAATCCCCTGTTTGATTTAGTTGCGAGTTGATTGCGACCATTTGCTCGTTGGTGTTCGTGCCAATGCCCAACAAGGCACATAAAGCAAATATGAGCGAAAAAGCAAGAGCCAAACAGCTCTTGTACAGAGAGCTTAGTTGCACAAATGAGCCAAAATTAACTAAAGCAATTGTGTAAATAAAATAAAGGTACAGAGCGAACAAGTTAAGTCGCTTTGTTGGCTGAAAGTAGTTGTTGTTGTTGTTGTTGTTGTCATCAAGCAGAGAGCTCCATAGGTAGTTGTTAAGATTGGGTATGAATGGAAGACCTGTGCCAAGTAGGTAAATTGGTACGGCGGTCAGAAAAATAAATGACAGCACGTACAAAAGAACGTATTTGAGAAGAACTTTTTTTCTGAGCTTGGCCCTGGCGTACTTTGGCGTTTCGGCCAAGTCACTCTTTGCCGAGTGTGATATCCTTTGGTTGTAGAAGAAAAAAGCAAGCAGGAAGCCTACCTGAAAGACAAAGAGAACACAAAAGACAATTAGAACGCTCAAAAAGTGGTTGGTGTAGTTGATGGTGTGTTTGTAATGGGTCATTGTGGCGACTACAAATGACAAAAAGAATGCGCTCGACACGCACAAATTGATGGTGAAGGCGACCGAAATGCTCAACAGGAGGAGATTGCGCGGACTTGTCCAAAATTTTTTGTTCCAAGTGTTGTTGTCGGCGCCGAGGCCCATTAGGTACGTTTGAAAATGGGCCTCTTCGCTTGAATCGAACCGCATGGTCACAAAATTAGTCTCGGGCTGAAAGAACTGAATTTCTTTGACGGCCAAAGTCAGCAAATTTTCCTCGTTCATTTTGCTCAAACAGTGCTGCTTGTCGACGAGAGCTTGTGCGGCGTTTTGTTCGACGCTTTGGTCGAGCATTTTGCGCGAGTTCTGCGTCTCGCTTAGCTTGAGTGCGTCAGCTACGGTCTCGCGTTTTGACTCGCGCACCACAAAGTAGGTCGCTTTTCCGGACTGGTTTTCGCCCGGCTCAGTGTTGAACTTTCCGTCCAGTTTTTTGTATGTGTCCTCGGATATGTGCACCCATCCAGCTCGGCCACTCGACTCCATTTTGTTGGCCAGTGTCACATCACTGGACCAGACGTCGAAGCGGAACCTCTTGCCGCCGATAAAGCCGCACAGAGCGCTGCCCGTGTGCACCCCGACCCGCATGTTCACGTCCACGTCGTGGTCTTTGTTGAAAATTTCAATTTCTTTCACCATCAAAAGTCCCATTTCCACGCAGCACTTGGCATGATCTCGCCTTCCATTCAAGCATCCGCTCACACAGTAGTAGCAGTCGCCCAATGTGCTGATTTTTTCGCAGCCGGCCTGCTCGCACAACCTGTCAAATCTGGCATACAAATCGTTGAGCAAAAAGACGAGCTCTTGGGCAGTTTTGTTGGAGCTCATGCGAGTAAAGCCGACTATGTCGGCGAACAGAATGCTTATTTCGCTCACCGGATAGATGAATAGTGGTCGCATTTGGTCGACGCGGTTCACATTTTTCCTAAATTCCTCGGGCTTGCCGAACACGTGAGTGAACAGCGGCGGCATTATGGACTTGATCATGCGCTCCGTTATTTGCTTGTCTTGCTGCGATGCCATGTGAGCTTTGTTCATGTGCGCCAGTTTCATGAACGTGTCTCTTTTTATCGAGTCAACACTCAGCTTTAGGTACACGCACACTAGATGAAGAGAAGAGTGGAGCAGCACTTTTATAAAAATGAATATTGTCATTTGAGAGTGGAGGTAGGCGTTCGAGTCGTTGGCAAATTGTTTGCCAAGTGCCAAATACTCGAACGCACAGCTGAGACAAGTGCCCACAGTGATTGGTATGAGCAGTTGAAATGGATAGATCAAATAGAACAGCAGAATTGTTTCGGTGAACCAGACAAAATGGGATGTTTGCGGGACAAACACTTGTTTGCTCTGGCCATAGAAAAGCAAGAAGCAGAGAGCGAGCATGAGCAGTGTGACCAATAGGGCGGTACCATAGGCACATTTTTTGTACAAATGTCGCAGTTTGTTTACCAGCACCGAGTCCTTTTCGTGCTTTTTGCGTAATTGACTGAATTCGCGCTCTTTTTCCAGCACTTCCTCCATCGCCTCTTTCAGGTCTTTTTCAGCTAGTTTAAAATTAACCTTGGTCTCGTGCTCTTGGCCAGCCAGTTTTTTCTCATCTTTTCTAAACTCATTTTCCTGATATTCAATAACCACCAGGAAAATAAAAATGACCACATAAATTAAGCAAACAATTGCCATGCAGGACAAAAGAAAAATTTTCTCATTTAACAAGCTGCTTGTGTGGGCATTTATTTGAACTGAAATTGTCCAGTTGGACTGGGTGTCGTATTTGTTGATTGTAGCGTATCTAAGACCAATGTCTATTTGACTTTGGCCATTTAGGATCAAGTAGATGAGCCATGTGAGCGTGAACGTGATTAGATAGAGCAGGTACTTGATGTATAATGACCTGGATACGCCTAGATAGGACGATTTGAATGCGTTCTCAAGCTGGAGGGACTCGAACTTGAGATTTAGATCGAGAATGTTGTCAATTTTGTGCCAGAGGCTTTTTTTGCTGCCGGACATTTTTCTATGCTCAAAGTTTTCCTTTAAATCGTTGACATTTGAGTCGAATTTGTCAAAATTTTTGCCACCATGATTGTTTCCTTGCCCTAATAACACTTCCTCTTGCTGGCTGTCAACATTTTTTACCTTTTTGCTCAGCCGGTAGTTTTTTCTCTTCAACTCGACTAGTTCTATATTATCATCGGTAGTCGCCTCGCTTGCTGAAGCGTTCATATCATGGACAATTTCGATGCAGTCTTCTTAAAAAAAAAAAGTTATAAATGAGCTGTGTATATATTGAGCGCTTTTATACGCCTCAAATAGCTTAGCTCAAGGCCTAAATTACCTTTATACAGGTTTTTAAATAATTAAAAAATGTTATCAAAAAATGAGAAAAAATTGAATGCAAATCGCAAAAATGGAAAAATTTGAAAGCAATTTGATGGCGCTTTTTGTGCATAATAGAAATAATTTAAAAAATTTCAAAATAAACTTGTTCTTAGACTTTCTAATTTTTAATTTTGTTATTTAAGCTATCGAAACATTTTAGAAGCTTGATAAATCAATTGAGTTGAAATAATGGAATTTGTTCTAGCTCTAGTTTCCGCATTCAATTAAAATCAAAAATTTTAATTATATTGCTTGTTGCCTATTGCAATCGCTGTGTTTGACAGCTGAAGAAAATTTGTTATAAAAAAAAGCTTTACAGCAACTTTAAGGAGGATTTTTTTTTCTATTTAATTTTAAAAAGTAAAAACATTTAATCTTTAAAGCTATAAAAATTTTATTACTTTTATGTGAACTCAATGATTTTTTGTTGAAAAAAAAGACGAAAATTTAAATGAATGATTTTTTTTAATTTTATTTTCTCACAAGGACTGTTTTTGAACTTTGGCTTTGGACTTTAAAATACTGCCTAATTGCCGGAGATTTGTGACAACCTTTTTGTCTCATTTTTATTTAGTCTATGAGACTCCGTCAGCTTAATTGCTTAAAAAACTCTCAGAATTTGGGCTAAACTAAAGTTTTACTCTTGTAAATGATCAGAAAAATATACCTACCATTTTTACATCCACGTATTTTATTGAAATTCAAAACTTAGAAATATATCTAGTTTTTGAATTAATTTTTAGCTAGCTATATAGTCTCTTAATCCTCAGGAACTACACTTAGATATTTACCCAAGTAGTTACAATAAGGTAAGAAATTTATCCCTATACTAATAAACCTCTTACAATAAAACAAAATATCTTTATTTACTTGCTAAAGAGACAATAGCAAAAAAAATTGAAAAATCAATATTTTAAATGTAAATAAATATAAATAAATTAAATTTTTCTAATGATAACTTGAATTTTCTCTCAAGACATTTAACGGATACCTTAGCTCTTTAGATAAAATAAAAAAATTATTTTAACTATTTCAATTTGCTCGAGAACTTACAAAATCAGCACTAGGTTGCATCCAAGTTATTTTTAGATATGATAATTCGACAAAACGAACATAAAAATAATTCTCGAAGCGCTCAAGAACCTTTAGGTCTTGAAATTTCAATTTCTTTTTTTTAATTGTTTTTGCTGCATTCTTAGCTTTGTTTAACTATTTATTCAACTTTAACTCAAATAAGTCTAGCAATAAAATATATTAAAATATTTTATGATTATTACATTCTTAGTTCTGATAATAACTTATAACGAGGAGAAATTCAAATAAACAAAACCAATGCTTTATAAAATTTGCAATCAAATGCAAACTTGATCAAAAAAAAATAGTCTATGAAAAAGATTCTTTATTTTATAGTTTTAAATTTTTTTGAAATAACTTAAGCTTGAAAAAAATCTACTCGAATTTATAAACTCATCAAATATGCTTTCAAATTTAATCACATGGAATCAAAAGCTTCTTAAATGAGTCGTTAATTCACGTTTTAGTAAAAATGTAATGATTTAAATTAACTAAAGGCGAATTTTTGAGTCAGCTGAAGTCTCTTCGGTAATTGTTGAAAAAGAGCTCATAATTTAATTTAAATAAATTTCCATCGAAACCAGAAATTCGGGCCCTTGAAACATTTGAAAATTCTATTTAAATTTTGTAAAACCTAGATAATGATTTTTTTAGACTTTTCATGACTGAACTGCACAAATTTCTCTAGCTTTCCAGCTTTACTAAATTAATTTTGAAATAGATTCTCTTCTTACAGAATCTGATTTAATAAAAAACAAAAAAATTTACGTTTCATTTTATTTTCGTAAATTTTCGCTCAATGTTATGCTAAATGTTTCATTTAAAGAACTTTTACCATTCATTAATCAATTTTGACGAATGTTATTAACCTTTTTTCTAAACATAACTTTCGATGATTAATCTAACATTTTAAATATTGAAATATTCCCAAAGGTTTTTGTTCGATTTCAATAGAATACATAATGTATAAAATAATTGATATTTATTATCTAAAAAATATATTAAAAAACAGGATTTTAAACTATAAAAAAAATTATTCAACTATAATTCGTAATTTTACAATAATGTATTCTGGCAGTGCTTATTTTAATTCTCACTGAATAATTATCTAATTAGCCGTAACATACTTAATTCCTTTTAAATTTTAAAATAGTGTTTTTCTTTGAATTTAGCAGGATTAAACAAAATCTAAAAATTACATAATTCCTTTCTATTTTTAGATAAGTAATTACAATTTTGTTCTGAATAAAATAAGAAATAAGTCTTGGAAAAATAATTCAAATAACTTGATGATTTTTGTGGTTCTAAGATTTAAGCATTGCCTAAATAAAATTTGCAGAACGTGCCGCTAATCACCTCTTTTTTCTATTCAATTAAGACTCTTTTTTTTTTAATTAAACAAGAATTTTTTTTTCATAATGAACAAATTTTGGTTGATAAAATTTTTAAATGGATATTAAGCCGACTGGTTCCTTCCTAAATAATGATTTGAATTAGAAAGAAAATCTCTTCAAAAAAAGAGCAAATCTTGGGTTTTAAATAGCAAAAATTCAAAACTAGAATCATTTATTTTATTTTTTAAAAAACAAATGTTTTTCTAAATTTTTCTTAATCTAATGTCTTGAAAACAGGTTTTTTCTAATTTTTTTGCTTGAAACTTACCCTCAAAGTTATCAAAAAATTCTTAAAGGTAATCCCAAGATTTGAAATGGTTCTAAAAATTAAATTTTTTATGCATGTTTAAATTATTGATTTATTAAAAAGCTTTTTCGAAATAAAATATGTAATCTAATGTTCAAAAAAAATAAATGATAAAATTCAATACTAAGAATAATTATATAGATTTTGCTCTACGAATCGCATCCAAGTTATGCTTGTTTAAATTTGATTGCTTTTTAAAAATTTATTCAATCATTTTAAATATTTTTTGGATGACATAAAATAAATTCGGCAAAAAGAGTAATTGACAATAAAAGGGAAATGTTGACTTGAAATGTAAATGCTTAAATTATAATTCATAATCGATTAAACTCGATAGTCAAGAAATCTAACTGAAGATAATCGCTGCTTCTCGCTAAGAAATATGTTTGATTCATAATCTAAGTAAAAGCTGATTATGTGACATAAAATTTAACTGAAAATCATTTCAGACTTAAATTATAGAAATTTCTCAGATTCCATAATTATTGCATTTGTTCTCCAAATTTTAAAATAAATATTTTTATTTTGAAATAGAGGCAAGTACAAATAAAAAACAAGTAGGATAAAATTTACTTTTAAATGTTGAAGTTCGCTTTAAATGTTGAGTAAATAATGATTATGCTTTTGGAAAAAAAATTTCTTAACATTTAGATATCTTTTCGTACTTATTTCAAGTTTTGTCTAGAATCAGGTATTTTTTTGTTTTTATTTATTCCATTTAATGAAACTATAAAAAAACGTTTTATTAGAAAATATTCAATTAATAATGCATTTATTTCGTAAGGCAACAAAAAATATACGTTTTTGTAATTCAATTCAAATTTAATAAAATTAAAAATAAAATTTGAATTTTTAGATCATTGAAATTTCAAAATTAAATAGTCTTAGTTAATTAATTTGGAGCTTGAAAGAAAAAAGAATAATGATTATTAATGTTTATTTATAAAAAAAAAATTACAATTATATAATTTTTGTTTTAAATAATTTTAACTTCACTGTGTTACCGTGGCATAGATAATTTGGTTTTAATTATCCATTTTTATATTATTATCCACTTGCTTATAATGTTTATTTTATACTCAAAAATCTGCTTCAACATTTCCTTTAATTTTATGTTATTCAAAAAATTATTATTTTATTTTTTTCTCAAATTTTATTTAAATCACATTTAATAAACATGAGAATTTTAATTAAAAATTTTGATTTTAAATGCATAAAATCTAGATCTTGTTTAATAATAAATGAATTTAGTTTGAATATCATCAGCTTTAATCACCTTATAATTTTGAGAAAGTTTGACACACTGTTTGTAAAGGCAATTCTAAGATTTATGTTCGTATTTTTGAATACCTTGTTAAGTTTTCACCTTTGATTTATTAAAACAGCTTGGGTTCTTTCAACCAAAAGCAAAAAAAATCAAAATTTTTTGATAAGGACCAAGAATGTAATCAAAGATATTATCTACATAGTCAATAAATAAATTTTAATTATGTCAAAAGCTTCTTTATTGAATACTAAATAAATATAATGACCAAAAATCACTTGAATTTTTTTATTTTTTTGGCTAGGATTTCATCAATTTTAGAATCCTTGTCGGTTTTGTCATTTTGATTATTTAAAGTATTTATTATTGATGTTTTAATTTTGCAATAGAAAAGAATATTTTACACGAATCCTTAAAATTTTATAATTAAACTCGTTTTTCAATTTTGAAATTTTCGATGTTGTTTTTGAGATGATTTTGTTACGTGATTCAATTTATTGTTATTAATAATCATATAATATATTAGATATCATACATGGTTTGTTTTTCTCTTTTTTTAAGTAAAAAACAATCAATTATATCTTAGAATTTTTTAAGTTTAGTATTAGTTTGAAATTTTATCTGATTTCTATGTAGAATTAAAAAAGACCAAGTTAAATATAGAAGTTACACTGGATTTTTATTTTTACAAAAAAATTTTCTAATTTACCAAAAACTTAGCACACGTCAAACAAATGTGAAAATAAGCTCTGACGCTTGTAATTTAAGAGATCACAATTAATTTAGATAAATATTTTGATACCTTTTTTATTTAAAGAATTCTATTAACAAGTTTAACCTAAAAAAAAAGTTGAACTCAAAATAAAATAAAAAAGATTAGTTATTTATTCAATTAAATTTATGAAAATATAAAGAAATAGTCTTTTTTAACAACTTCATTTGTTTTAAAACAGGTAAAAATTAGCTAATAGGACTTCCTAAATCATTTTATCTAATTTGCATACTTTTTTTTATGAAATTTTTTTGTTTTATAAACGAAAAAAGTTCATAAAATATTTTTCATTTATTTTTTATTTTATTTATTTATGGTAAATTTATTGTGCAGGTATTTGCTCAATTCAATTAAGATTATTTTTCGTATAAACAGCTAAGAAACGATATCGCCAATTTCATTGCAGCTCTATCATCCGACACTGTTATGAAGTTAGTTTAAAGACAAGTACAGTGATTTTGATTTTAAAATCTTAATTTTCAAATAAATAGTTAAATTTTCAAATAAATAGTTAAATTTTCAAATAAATAGTTAAATTTTCAAATAATTCAGGTTTTGTAAGATGCTCCAAACCATAATAAAAAAAATTCTATGATTAAAATCGATAAAAATATTTTTTTGGTTGTTTCATCTTTCCGAGTTTTATAAAAAAAATACAAATTACTTTTATCGTTTGAGAAAAACCGTACGTCAATTTTTTCAATGAATGATTTAATTAAATTAATTTTTTATTGAATTCATTTAATGATTAAAATATTAATAATTCTATTTTAAATCAATATTTAGTAAAGTGATCAGCAAATTTTTGATAAACATCAAATACTTCAGCCACAAAATTTAAGATTAACATAAAACTAAAAATAATACACATTGTAGATTTAGGATATATTTTTTATTTTTTTATTTTTTTTTAATTTACCTATGAAAGATGAAAATAATTTAAAAATTTGTTTTTTATTATTACTCGTTATTTATTTTACTGCGAAGTGATGGGAGGGAATTGTTTCTATTAAAATAATTCCGAATTTATTATTCAACGAGAAATCTACCTTAACGACCTTTTCAATGGGTTGCTGCGATAAGCTTTGTTTTATGAATTTTAAAATTTATTTATTCAAATAAAAAATTCAACTCTATAAAAGAAGTAATGAAAGTCTGGTAAAGGTTTTTTTTATTATTTTGAAGTTAAACTATCTGTTTAACTGAACATAAAATAAATTTGAACAAAATTCTTTTTATTAGATATCTTAGTCAGAATTAATTAATTTTATTCAAATTTTTTACATTTTAAATCTTTTTTCTTTCATTTTTTTTTTTTTTTAACTTTTGTTTAATTTCAATTGTCACTTTATTTTTATTTATTAATTTTTTCGTCTGTCAAAAAATAACTTTCTAATTTGCTTGAGGATTTATTTAATAAATTGATGTTTCTCCGTAATTTTTATTTTTCTTTAAAAAAAGCCATTACTTAGTTAATGGTCGCTTATGAATTGTCAAATATTAGTTGTACATTTATGAACATAATATTATAAAGTTGCTTATTTTTTAAATAAGCAATTAGATCAGATAAAATGGCAATTATCGGTTTCTAAATGCTTCAGGAAATGAGTTTTGATCAATAATTTTTTTTAAAAAATCTGTTTTATTTCTTTGTTCTTCATCGAAGAAAAATTTGAGATCCGAATTTTTAAAGTTTCGGTTAACTCGAAAATGTACTCAAAAATTAATTATTTTTTGTATGTTAATCTTTAAAATTAAGCTAATTACTAATAAGTATCAAAAAATCAAAAAAAGAATCTTTGAAGAGTGGAAATTGATTTTTTATGGCTTAAATTTTTTGGGGGTGACAAATTTAAATTTTTTACGATGACAAAAATAACTAAAAGTGGTGACTAATTTAATAAATTTTAGCTGACTATTATTTATAAATAATAAATAATCTAGTTTAGTAAATGAATGAACTTGGCTGGATTGCATATTTAATGAAAAATTTTTTTTTTTTTTTTTCGCAGAAAGATAGCTACCATAGCGAAACTACATCTAGTCTCCCTCCACAGGTCTCCTGCTGTAGCTTGTTATTATTATTATTATTATTAAAAACTAATTATTCTAACAAAAAACTAAACGACTGATAAATATATATATTGAGATGACTATTTAATAATTTTGCACTGACAAAATAAAACCTATTTTTTAGATAGATTATTTATTTTTTATTTATTGTTTTCTGTACCAAGCTAGCGCTCCTTCAGATTAAATTTAAAAAAAAAATCAAAATTAAAAATTAAATTTAAGTTAATAAAATGAAATAAAAAAAAATCTAAATAAAGTAAATAAGCTAAAAAAATGAAAGTTTAGAAGACATAGATTGTATTTTTATTTTAGTTCTAATTAAGCTATTTATAAATGTAATTCTCTAAGATTGTAAGGATTGAACTTATTTGTGACGTTTACTCATAGTTGAGTCTAGCTTGATGATGAGATTTGGACAAAACAGTTTGTCATAATCGTCTGGAATATCCTTCCGATTTTGGTGCTATTGTTCAAGATTTTGATTTTTATTGTCACTTCAAAATCATTAATTTGCTGTAAAAATAATTAATTAGTCAAAAAAGTATTTTTGTCACTCAAATCATTATTTTATCAGTCAAATAACTTATTTGTCATCATATTTAGTTTTTTGTCAGTAGATTTAGTCTTTTGTGTCGGTAAAATTTAATTTTTTTTGTCAGTCCATTAATTGATGGCCATTTTTTATTTGGAAATCTTTGTTGTTTTAAAATCATTAAATACCCATTAAGTGTTATTTTAAATGCAATCGATCAATGATTTTTATTTGGCATTGGTATCTAATTTAATTTTTGCATATTTTATTTTTATCTAAAATTTTATTTTTTAATTCAAATTCCTAGAAATTCATGAGATTTTTAAAAAAATCGTCAAGTACTCCAAAATTTGACTTTTAAAAATTATTGATATTTATCACTCGGAGACTATTTAAATATTAAATTTTATGATACTTTTTTTGAGGACCTTTATTTGGCAAATTTTTTGCAATAAACTTCTTCAAAATTAAATAAAACAACACTTTTAGTGCTAAAAAAATCTGTTTTTCTACATTATAGAAAATTAAAATTTCAAATGCCTTCTTTTAAACAAAAAAAAAATGACTTACCAAATTTTTCGAAAATTTTTAAAAAAGATGCGAATACTTAATAAAATCACTTAAACAATCAATTAATATTTGAAAAACATCTAAAATGAACAAAAAAAAATTAAAATTTAAATGCATTCTTTATTACCTTGAACCAGCTAAATTTTATCAGCTTGCTTGTTTTTGGTTGAACTAATCTTGCTTAATTTGTGATGCTATTCGAAAATGATTAATGAACTAAGCCTAGCGTGAATTCAAAGCCGACTGATATTTTCTTTGATTAATATCTGTTGTTGATATAATTTAAAAAAAATAAATAATTATTGAATAAAAAATTCTAATAATGATTTATAGAATAAATTTTTCTACTTGGTATAACAAACGAGGACATAGATAAAAGTCTTGGAATAACCAAATATATAGTCATCAATCAAATCAAAGCATATAATTATCCTTAATGACTCAGTTGCCAGAAGAAATCTCACTTTTGTGTTTAACTATAGCAACCTCAAAGATATTGACTGAAATTTTCAAATCTTAAGAGACCGATTCGGAAAATTAAAATCAAATATTTGACCTTTACTCAGCAAAAAACGAGTGCTATAAACTTTTTTCTTTCAAGGATCAGAAAATAGTCATTTGATTTCACATTCCCCCAGTTAGTTTGCCTAATGACTCAATTTGAATACAGTAGCTTCCTTTCATAGCTTTTGTTTGACTAAGTATTTCGATCTGTGCTTAAATGTCAAAATGTTCATTTGGTTGTTTTTTTTTAAATTTTTACAAAAATGCCTTTTCACGTAAATCGCAGTATTTCTCTAGTCAAAAAAATCTAATCTAATTTTGGCCAACTTCATTTCGTAACCATGTCAATTGCCTAAATAGCTATCATTTTTTCGTGAGATATTTGAAATTTATTTCACAAAATAAAAAAAGAGGAAAAAAAACTTAGAAAAGACCAATGCGTCATTTGGCCAAATGGGTATTTAAACCAGAATTTGAAAAGGCATTAATCTAGGCTTAGCTAAGACAAATGGTGGCCAAAAGACTATTTATTCGAGTTTCTGGGTTAAACAAATAGAGCTATAATTTGAATAAGATAACAGGTAATTAAGTCTTTTGTTATTCAATTCACTCAAAATTGGAGATTGTGGATTTAGGTAAATTTGGAGGTGTCTGAGCGAGTAGCTTGTTCAAGATGCCTTCTACGGCTTCTATTCTTACTTAATAGTCTATAATTATCCAGAGAGCTTTAATTAAGAGTTTTCGATTTGATTTTCAACTAATTGAAATTTAATTTTTGCCGAGCATGGCCTAATTTCTGGACACTTGAAGTGAAAAAGTGTTTTTTAGTGAGTTATTAAATTAATAAAAATAGCGAGGACTGAGCGATCAATTTTTCGAGCTATTTAAATATCGTACGGGTTTGGCGATAGGACAAAGCGAATACGTAATAGGTTGAAATAGGGGCCCCAAATATCCAGGTAGACAAGTCAAATGAGCTAGTCAAATAGTTTCGAGATTTTGAATTCAAAATATTGAAATTGTAACGCTTTATTTTAATTTAAATTAAAACGCGTATCGCTCAAAATCAAGACTATACCGTTTATTTACTTGAAATTGAAGCTTGTTGAAAAATTCTAATTTCTCAATTGTGCTTATGTTTATATCTATTCGTATTCGAGTGCGATCTAAATATCATGTTTTATTTAAATTTGTTTTTGTCGATTTTAGGCAAACCTCTAGGCTAGTCTATACGGACAATTAAACTCGTTGTTTTAGCTATTAGACGCGATTTTACGTTAACAAATAGATTTTATTTTTGTATAAATTTGTTAATTTTTCAAATAGTTATACAATTAGAAAATTTTCGCTGACCATAGTTTGATGACTCGTAAAAAATCAACATAAAGCATTTTTTTGTATTTTACTGCCGTTAAAATAATCAACTCTTGAGTGCATCTTTGGTTTCAAGGAAATTTTTTTTTCAATCCACAAACTGTAAGCGTTTAGAGTTCCGTTTTTGTTACTTACCAACTCCAAAGTAACATTTGAAAGTAACTTTGGTTTTTACTTTTAACTTAAATTTTGTATTTTACTATTTTTTTGAATTTATTAAAAAATTTTAATTTTTATTCGAGTGCTCTTAGATTTAACTGAATTTAGTTTGGCCAAAATTTGTGAAACTAATTATGACTTGGTTAAATAAAATAAATTATATTTTTTAAACTTTTAAAATCAAAAAACAAAGCTGAACGCTTTTTCCAAAAAAATATTTCGTTTTAATAGACGATCTTTCTTCTTTAGATCAATTTTATTTTTACTACAAACTACCGTGGTCACTCGTTCCATTATGCTGCACTATAAACTAAGGCACGCTTTTGGATCATGCAACGAATTAAATCTCGCCCATGCTATAACATTTTTGATTAAGGTAGCATATCACAAAAATAAAAAGGATCGAAATAAATATTAAATCTTGGTACTGTACCAAATGCATATTAAAAAAAAATTCTTTTCATTTTTTGTATTAAACCCAGATTTAGATGACACATTAAATTAAGAATTTCACAGTTTGATGCGGTCCTAAACCTGTAATATTAATATAAGATCATATGTTTTTTATCAAAGAAGCTTATGCATGAACGAGATTTAATTCGGTGCATGATCCAAAAGTTTGTAGTGCAGCATAATGGAACGAGTTACCACGGTAGTTTGTAGTAAAAATTGATCTAAAGATTCTTTGATTTTAAAAGTTTTAAACAATAAAATTTATTTTATTTAATAACCAAATCATAATTAGTTTATCATTTAGAAATTAAAAAAATAAACTATCAACTAGTTAGTAGTAGTAGTAGTAGTAAAATTAACTGCAACTTGGAGATTCTCCAAACGAAGCTTTAATAAGCTATAGCAGTCGTTACAATATTCTTTGCCAACCACCCATCAATTTTTGCCTTGAAACTGTTAAGACAGTTTGCATTTATTATTTCTTCTGGCAATTTGTTCCAATCATTCACAACTCTATTAGTAAAAAAGTTATATCTTTGAAGACAGTTTTTTACACATTCCCGGATGAGGTTCTTGCTATTCCTTCTCAAGTCGTATCTTCTGGTATCAGGCATTTAGTTTTGGCTAAAATTGATCCCGTTTTCAAAATTAACTCTTTCCATATTGTTTACAATCTTAAACATTTGAATTAGATCACCTCGAAGTCGTCTTAGTTTGTTTCCTATATTTATCTAACAAATAGACTACGAAGATTTTGTTTCTTAAGAGTTATTATTTTAATTTGATTAAATCTAAAATATCATTTATTTTAGAGTAGCATTCATAAGAGAAAAATTAAATTGATTTTTTAAAATTAAAGTAAAATTTAAACTATTTAAAAAGTTGATTGAATGATTCACAATTTCGACAAGGTACTTAACTTAAAAGCAAAGCTACATTAGAGTCAAAATATTGCTCTAAAAGATTACAGTGCGCCAAAAGACACTCAAGAGTTCTTGAAAAATTTTTTGCCTGCCGATTGTGTCAATTTTTAAAGAGATAATCAATGTGTTCATAAGAAAAGAATTGAAATTGTTTTTTATCAAATAAGATCTTGAGGTCTATTGAAAATTTATATAAATTAAATGGTAAATAGACCCATTATTTGTTTGATTAGCAAGCATTAGTTTTTAAATTTTATTATTTGCAAAAATACCAATTAATCATGTTTTCTTAAATTATATTTTAATTTTTAATTTTATAATAAAGTATGTCAAAAAAAATTAATTTTTTCTCTACAGTTTTCTTAAACACGAACAAATTTTGATTCAATATTTAAGGCGCTTTGTGACAAATATATCAAGACTGTTCTAGGCCAATATTTATTTGTTTTCATCTTTTTTTTTATGTTTTAAGGGTTAATTTTCAAAGCCTGATGAAAAATAATCAAAATTAACTCTTCTTAAAAATCAGATTATTCTAGTAGGCGTTCAATATCAAAATAACTAATATTTAACATCTAAAAGAGCAGATCTTTTAAATAATGTAGATTATTTTCAACACTTTTTATTCACTTATGTTTCGACCCGTTTTTTCTTAATGAAATGTTTAAACGCGTTGTTTTCTTATCAAAAAATTGTATTTTCTTTTAATTTGACTTTTAATTTTTAAATAGAAATTGTAAAAAAGGTCGATCTAGTTTCAAATACAGGCATTTGATACTCTTGAAGATTTATTTAAGATTTGAGAGCAAAAAAGGAGACGCTTGTATCCTTTTTATCATTTGTGTTTTTAAAAATGGACAACTTTTCCTAACCCAAGAATACAACATAAAGAAAATCGCTTTCCAACTACACATTTTGTTAGTGGTCTTGAATTTTTGTCAACCATTTTTTTCTCAAGTTATGCCATTTTACAGCCCCACAACCATAAAAGTAGCATTGATTTAAAATTGAAAGTGATAGACAAAATTGAACTCGAAGCTAGACATTTCCCAATCCTCCAAAATAAAATTTTTTATGTTTTTTTATTGTGAAAATATTTCGCACAATTTTTACGAAATATCTACAATCCAAATTTTATATGCTAATAGCATTTTGGGCCTATTTATTAATTTTTAGCATTGTTTTTACAATCTATAATCTTATTGTTTGAACCAAATTAGCCTTTTTTTTTAGTTAAATAACAAAGCGTTTATAACACGTTATTCAATCGGTAAAATACAATTATTTTTTAACAAAAAACGAAGCAAATGCTCGATCTAGGGTGTAATCAAGGCGAATTGATCAGAATCTTTTGAAGTGTAATAACTGGAGTACCATCAATTATGGTTTATCAATTTTTTCTGATAATTATAAAAATTAAAAAGTTCTGAAATCTTTAATTCATAGATTAGTAATATTTTTTGTTCTTTAAATCAAGAAGTGGTTTCATTTTATAATAAAACCGAGTCCACATATATCAACATGACAACTATCGAACTTGAGCCATCGGAAATCATCTCGCTAGACAACTGCTTGCTATCTAATCATATTTAAATTATTCTGCATCATTCTTTAGCATCCTTTTTTGTTTTATACAATATTATTGCCCCTGGAATACTAAAGTAAATTTCTTTGTCCAAATTTTAGGTTAAGTTCGTATGAATGGTGTAGAATGAAAGGAACTAGCTTAGAGGGCTTCTAAGTAGAAGTTATTAGCTTTCATGCAGTAACTTTAGTTTTATATTATTTTTATTATTAAATACTTATTTGACTTCAGTTTTCAGAAAGTTATTTAAAAATTTATTAATTTTATATAATATTTATTTGATAAAATTAACCTCCTAAGAAGGAGAGGTAGTACATAAAAAAATAAAAAATTAAAAATTAAGTTACTGATGTAAGAAAAAAAAAAAAAATATATAATAATGAATATCAAATGATGTAATTTAACTAACTGAATTCTAGTTTCTGGTAAAAAGTTGCTTTACAAATAAATTATAAAAAATTTATTCAAATTATTGAGTCGTATTTTCGGCACTGTGAACTTCATTCAAATCTTAGGATTTAAAGAAGAAATTGTAGCCTAAATTTAAATTTGGTGAAAATAATTTAGAATTATATTAAGAAAACATTTTTTTCAATTTTTTGTGTGTTTAGCACACATGGTTTCTCTAAAAGTTGATCAACACCACAGCAGACTGATTCTTAATTAAAATTTAAAAACATTTTTTGTTTTGGTTTTCTCAACGTTTAAAGAAATATAATACCTTTTATCTTTTTATCTTAAAAAAAAAGTATTGATTCAAAACTAAGATTATAAAATTGCCAAATTTTGGTAAAGATTAGCCGACTTATTATGTCTCTTATGATTTACTCTTAGATTCAAAGAGGAAAAAAAGAATGATCGACTAAGTAAAGCTCAAAAGATAAAAATTTCAGCATCAATATTTGGAATTCTTTTTTCATAAATCTAAAGTATCCTTTGAAGAATAACTAAAATATTTAATTTGATGATACAACCAGTGGGAATTTATTAGAGATTTGTGGCTTCGGATTGTTTCAATTTCTTGGACTAGTTTTTCTCCTAGGCGATTGATCTAGATAAAATTGATCAGTCTAGATGAAAAAAAAATTCATGCCAAGTAAGCCCAAATCAGTACTTGTTAATTAAAAATAGAATATAAAAATTCGATTAACAGAATAAAAGTTTAAGTTAACCCGTCACGAAATGAACTAAAGAAATTTTTTTAATCAAATACGGTTTAACAATTATTTACAATTTTTACATCTTTTAAATAAAAAATAAGCATTTTAGATTTTGTTATCAATTTTTGAAAAAAAAATTGTAAATTTTACGGCTTCGAGACCTAAAGAATGATTTTTAAGTGGAAACAAAAATATTGTTTTATTTTTAAAGAGAAAAAATCTAGTAGTAAAAGTTTGCTCATGACTTATTATCACCATAGTTTTATTTTTACGAAATTTGTCCTAAAAACTTTTATTTTTATTCCCAAGGTTAAGTCTCGTACAAGCTTTAAATGTTAAAAAATGCAATTTTTTTATCTCAGTCAATCTCACATTAGAAAACGTGATAGATAATAAAATTTAGAAAAAAAGAGGTTAATTTATAAATATTGTGTCTTTTTATTGATATTTAACTCGATCTATTTTTCATTTGAGTTAATAGTTTTGTGTTACTTTTGTCTTCAAGATATTTTTAATAAAACTAATCTTTAACCAAAATAAATATCGAAAAAAGTCTGCAAACGACTTAATAAATATTTAATGAATATCAAATGATCCGGAAAAAAAACTTATTTTTTATTTCAAGTCTGTTTATAAAAGTAATTTATAATTTGATTCTTCCGAGACTTTAAATCAACTATTTCTGTTTTATGTTGAAATTATTTATAGCTAGAATAAGGTTAATTGATACAGACAGTATAATTCTTATTGATCGAATCCACCCTTTAAAAAAAACTCATAAAAATATTTTTTTAGATTAAAATGATCGATGAATACTGACTTTAATTTCAATTAAATGAAGGAAAATTTAGCGAGCAATATTTATGACAAATTATTTGATTTTCGTAAAATAAATCAAATACGAAATTCTGACGGTGTATTTTACGACAATGTAGCAAGTCCGATCGCCACTAATGTAAACTCGGTACAACAAGTTCGAATTCTTAAAAATCCCGTTATGTCTTCACTGAGCTTTGGGTTTAATGAAGCAGATAATTTCTATTTTGTGGACACGTCGTCAAGCTCATCTAATTATTCTTCATATAATAAATTTACTGTTTCGGAGTGTGGATCTGTTAAATTTAGTACCATCGGCTCAAAAATAAGCAAAAAATCAAAAATAAATCGATCTAAATCGCTTGTATTGAAGAAAAATCGAAATTTAAATATTTTAAAGCAGAATTATATTGAGTCTAATCAAGTCATGTATTGCCCTACTCAAACATACAACAGACTAAGTAAGAAAATATTTTGTTAGATAAAATTTTTTAAAATTTTAGAATTTTGGAAACTTTTATTGAATAGAAAAAAATCAAAATTTTATTTTGATAGGTCATAGATATAAAAATTATTATTTTTAATATTTAATTTTTTTAATGATTTTTCAAACAGGCCGTGATCGTTTAAAGCTAGTTTTTTGAAAAGGAATTTTAGCATTAAAAAATTTATCTTATCTTTTAATTTTTTAACTTTTTCAATATTGTTATTTAATTTTGGTCAAGCGATTTCTTTTGATATTTTGAGTTTTATTTAGAGACCTTATATACAGGATAAAAACTAGGAACTCATTTTTTGTAGAAATTGAAGTGAATTACTAAGATTGATTGAGTCGAATTTTTCTCCCATCAATAATTTCCAGAAAATTTAGCTCATTTTTTCTGGTTTGGGTTTAGCAAGACCAGAAATTAGTCTAAAACTAAAACTATAAACTAAATTTAAAATTTTGAAAAGAAAAATTAATTAAATATTAGAATAACTTAATTAAATTAAATATTGAAAATTTTATTTGATCTGAAAAATGTTTATCAATACTAAAAAATTCAATCAAATACAATGCTATAAAATGAGCTCTTTTCAATCACTGGACTTTAAAATTAAGCTTTAATAATTTTTAAACAATTATTCATAAAAATTTAGAATCAGAAAAAAATAAAAATTAAGTTAAAAAAAATAAGATAAATATAATTTGTAAGAATGTACCGTATTCACTCGTTCGAATATAATTAGCATTATAAGCTAAACTACCAGCTTTTGGACCATACACCAAAGTACATCTCATTAGTGCTAAAAAATATTTAATTTGTTATTTTATCTGTATATCTTAGTTTTTAGTGCAGCACAATCGAACGACTGAGAGCCCGTATAGCCGAATGGTTTGCATGTTAGTCATTCAAGCAGAAGATCGAGGGTTCAAAACCCTCTGAGGGTGAAAAAATCTTTAAAATATCTCTGCAATACGGGGTGAATGTTTAAACCTCTTTCATCATAAAAATAGAGGCACCAGTTTCGACTCGGTAATAATTGCGGTGAAGATGATCAACTCGGTGTAGTAGCCTCTGTGTCAGATCGGACCAGTTGCTCAAAAAGGTACATGAAAAGGAGATGAGCGCCTCCCCATTATTCAGGATAGAATAGGGACAATTATTATTATTATTATAATCGAACGAGGGAATACGGTATTTTTACACTTCTTGTAGCAATCATAGTTTCATGTTCTATCCACATTAGAAAAAAAACTCATTAGTTTAAATGGTAATTTAGGAAAATAATATTACGGTAAAACAGCTATTTTGTTTCGTAAACAGAAATGTAAATGTCGTAATTTATAAATTTTAGAATGGATTCAAAAAGATAGAGTTTTAACCGAGTCTCTTAAAAAACTTGCAAATTAGATAGGGTATTTTAGAACTTAAAAATCGTAAGCTTATCTGATACTTTTAGAATCTAAATATGTTATGATAAATTTTTTAGCTTGTGGTTATAATTATTTTTTTTAAATATCATCAAGAAACAAAAATTATTAAGATTTATTAAGCTGGTTTTTATTTCTGAAATTTTTATGAAAAATTTATCATTAATTTAATTTAAAAACAGATAAAATAAAAAAAGATAAATAAAATTCTTATTTCTTTTATCTTAAATTACAATGTTCAAAGTGTAGTTAAACGTTTTTATAAAATGCCTAAACACTTTAAAATCAGTGGATATGTTAATTCAAATCTTGGTCAGAAAATTAAAAGGGACAAACAATCTCAGTGATCATTTTATAGTATATGATTAGTTTGCCTTTTTATTACAACAAAATATACCCTTGATGGACATATCGTAAAAAATTGGCAATTTCTACTCTAAGTCAAAAATTGGATAAAAAGACACTATTTTATTTTTGTTTATAGTTAAAAATTCTGTATTTATAACTGAGGCTGAGTCAACCACTTGGGCCACTTTTGATACGCTGTAAAAAAAGCGTATCGTTATTCATTATAAAAGGAAAAGTGATTGTGAATATTGAATACATTATATATAAAAATAAAAAATAAAATCTCATTTGAAAAAGAAATAAAGATCATAAAAAGAAGAATTTTATCTATAATTTCATAAAAAAAACTTTTGATCGAATCTAGTAAGTTCAAAGAGCGCGGCTCTGTTTTTATGGCTAAGTATTTCTAATACGAGGTGGCCTTCTTTTGATGCTTTCAAATCAGTCTTGACCATGTATTTGTTTACTTGCATTCTTCACCTCGTTCCAGTAAATTGTCTTTCACAGAAAAACTTCTAATCTCGTCTATTTCATATACAAAACTTTGAACAATTTATATTGTTTCAATGAAGGATCCTTCTGGTTTATCCGTTTCGGCTGAGTTTCTCATAGAAGTCACATTTTAAAGTATGAGGCAGATAATGGTTGGTTCGATTTAAGTGCAAGATGCAACTCAATGGTTTTAGATCTTTTTGGTATTTCAATTATGTTCTTAATGACATTTCCTTTTATTCGTTTTATCTTAAGTTTCTCAGTCGAGTCTAAGTTGAAATGCTGTAATAAGTTGGAGAAAGTGAATTATTTCATAAAGGATCTAGAAGTAAGATAAAAATTTTGATTCCGCTTCTAAATGAAAATGATAAAATGTTGAATGCTTTAGTTTAAAAAAAGAGCTTTGTATTATAAATATTTAAAAATATTATTAAATTAACTATATCATCTTTTAAACGAAAATGTTAAAATTATATTTGGTTTGAAAAAAAATTATAATTTTTTTCAATTGTATAAAAACATAATCTCCCTTAAATTGTGATTTTTGAGTCAGAAAATTATAAGCCAAAGAATCAAAATTCTTTTTCAAAACTTTAATCTATTTGCTTTTTTTCTATCTTTTTCAATTTTTTTTAATTAAATTTAAAAATTTTTGAATTTAATCGTATTTGACTTTTTTAAGCTTTAGTCTAAAAAAGTTAAAAGTATTTTAAGATCAAAAAATGGTGTTTGAAAATTATTAATAAAAAGTGTATTTTCTCAATTTTTTTAGCTATAAATATTTTATTTTTGTTAAGTTATTCAGAAAATTTTAGAAAAAACTTCAATTGTTTGTATTTATTTTCTATCGGATAAATTTAGCGTATAAACGTTAATTAAAACAGGAAATATTTACTTAAAAAGGAAAATTAGTAGACAAAATATTCATTTAAAAAAGAGTTTTCACATTTATTTTCTGAATTATTTTCTTGTTATAGAATGATAAAAATAATCGAGATAGAGCAAGAGCTTGATAAAATTGTGACTTGATTCCTAAGCAAATAAGGTGAATTGGATATTTTCTTTTCACTTGAGCTCGACCCTTTATCTTAACCATTTAAAGAACTTAATTACTCGTTTAAAAAAATAATCTTATGCCTTTATAAAAATTTAATGCTTTCAAATTTAAGACGAAAACTTAAGCAAACCAAAAATTTATCCGAGAAGCATTTACCTCAACTATGAAAAATCATGCAACAATTTCAGCAACTCAAGTACTGAAAATTCAACTGATATTCTCGTAATAAGTGATCAAATAAAAATTAAGTTTTTTAAAGGTTTATCATTGTTTAAGGAAATAAACGAAACCATGAACGATTCTGTACCCGAAAATGTTCTAAATTCAAGCTCTGGGAGCTATGGAAGAAACCAGTTTAAGACTTTTGTAAATAGAAAATTTTTTAAACAAGGAAATACTGATCAAAACAATCCGGACGATTCACGTACATCAATTTTACGCAATCGACTTTTATGTGATCTTATAAAGCCTTTAAAAAAATCAATATCTTCGGCTTCTTCTAAATCATCCTCTTTTTCGTCCTCACTTTCATGTTCCTCATCTTCATCAAGTCCACCATCTCCAATTACCAGTGCAAGAAGACCAAAAATAGCCCTTGAAAATGAACAAAACGTCTGTAAAGACTATGAAAGGTTTTTTTTAATTTTAAAAAAGGAGTTTTTTTAGATTAAATTTTTTTTATTTAGTATTTATGAAGATGTTATTGAACGAAAGTGCGTATCCAAAGGTAAAGTAGTCGATGAATTGATACAAACTGAAATGGATTTTTATAGAGTTATGAAGTTATTGTATGACGTTTATTTTGGACCAAATAGTGACCCTTTGGTACAGAACAATTTTTAATTCAATCTTTGTCAATTAATGTTTATTTTAGGTTTCAAGTGATCTTAAGGATGCCATATTTTGTAACATTAAAGATATAGTTGATCTATCAAGTACGCTTTTGAATGACTTTGAGCTGAATACTTTGAATCAACGACCAGAAGAAGTAAAAGTGGGAAAATGTTTTCTAAAAAATTGCGAAAAAATTAGAATAATTTACTCTCATTACGCTCAATATATTGAATATTCCAACAATATACTTGAAAAAGTTGGTCTTATCAAATATTTTTAAATTCATTTTTTGATTATTTGATCTTTAGAATGAAAAGTCACTTGTTAATTTTATAGAAAATGGCCTGAGTATTATACGGCAGCAAATAAATACTCTTGACTTACAATCTTTGCTATTAAAACCGATTCAAAGAGTCTTAAAATATCCGCTTTTATTACAAGAACTAATAAAGGTATTTTTTTTTCTCTTGATAATCACAAGTTTAAAATGTCGCATAGAACACCGAAAGCTATCATGTCGATTATCAAGATCTTCTCGAAGCTTTAAAATCCATGCAGGATGTGGCCACTTACATTAATGAAATAAAGAGAAGACATGAGCTTAGTAAGCTTAAAAAAAGTTTATTTTTATTCGAATATAATCTTGTGAATTAAGTTGTTAAATATGGTCGAAAGATAAAAGAAAACTCAACCATTACCAACAAAATGTCCAAGCTTACGATGCATTCAATGATAAAAAAGTCAAATAGAATAAGCGTCAAATTGTCTAATGCTTTGAGAATAAACACAGTGACAGTATGTAAATTTTCGCCAATTTTCATTTTATTTACCATTTAACTTTTAAGACTATTGACGTGGCTTTTGATGATTTGGAGACAAAATTTCATTGTGTAGAAAAAATGATAAAGAGCTTTATAAAAGATGTAACACAATTGATTTCAAGTCTGAAGGAATTTCTGAGAACCCAGATGGCAAATTCTGAGTCATTACATGAATATTTTAGCGATGATAAGTATGAAGAAATGGATCATTATGTACATTTAAATTCATTAATCCTTAATGATTTTATCACCAAAAAAGTAAGAGATTTTAATTCATTAATAAAATTTCTTTCTAACCTGAATCTTTTTTTTTCGCATTATTGATATCACCTTTTAAAAAATTTTAATTGAATTCTTTGACTTTGTAAAACTTAAAATTTAAAGAAGGTGCAAAAAATAATTTGTTTTTGAATCATTTCTTTAAACTAATTCTACTTGAAGTAAAATTATGATACAGTTTTATGTTACAGTTCAAAGCATAATTTATTTGAAAATTACATCAATCAAAGATTTTATATTTTATTTTTAATGTTTAAAATCCTCGTTTAAATGTAAGATCGATTAAGAAATTCAAAAAAGTTGAATAATTGAAAAAGTGAAGACTGAATTAGACTAAAAATTGAAATTCTATTTAAAATTTTAATGAAATTTTATTTTGAAAAATTTAAGCTAAAAAACAACGATTCGTATATTATTCATTCCAAAAAATAATCTCTCCAAGATCTTTAATTAAAAAAAGGAAAAGATAAGAACAAAATTCTAAATATAAGGTTAATAATTAGAGAGCTAAATCTTTCTATGCCGAAACTTGTTTTTCCAAAATATTATTTCAATAGAATTTAAATATCTGCGAGATTCTTTCTGAGACCAAAGACTTTGGTTTAGGTAAAAATAAGTAAAAAAAGATATGAGCCCAATATTTTTAGTTGATAATTTTTTCTAACTAAGTTTTGAATATTTTTAGCTTTGAATCGATCTTTCTAAACTATTGACCGAATTAAGACATACTTTTTTATGATATTTAGCCCGAATAGCCGAATGCTTTGTGTGTTACTCATTAAAGAAAAGTATCGAAGGTTCGAACTTTACTAATGTTTACACCCTTTCATTAAATAAAGCAGACCGGTTTCGAATGTTTTGTATTCCTTTCTTTTAAGTCTATTTTAAGGTGTTTTTACCAATTAAAATTTGAAAAATTACCAAAAATTACGTAAAAAACAGTTATTTAACTTATAGAATTCAAATTGAAAAAAATTAAAAATTAGATTTATTTTTCAAAAATTACGAAACTCCGGTCATTTTTTCTTTCAGGTATATTTAAGTAATTTTACGTAAATTTCCGTTTTAATACGTAATTTATCGTAAAATTATGTAAATTATTAGAAAAACATGTTTCAGAGCACTACTACATATGAATATTGTAAATTAAAAAATTTATTTATCAGGTTAATTTCAAATTTTAATTGTAACTTAAACATTAATAACTCATAAAGCAATTAAATATAAAGATATTTAAAATGTTGAATTCTTATAAAAGAAAAAATTGGATCGTAAAATTCTACGATGATTTTTGAATCTTTCATATTTCTTGAACATGACTTCTTTAATAAATTCAAAATTTTCTTTTATATTTTAATTTCTAACATTAAATTTAACATCCTGACATATTCATATTTTCTATTGCGTGCTATGCAAATGCTTAACAATTTTTTTTAACTCAGCCGTAGTTGTTTTTTTTTAGGCAAAAATATATCAAAGACTACTAACTACGAAACAGAGATGACTCAATAACTACTCACTTGAGTAAGTTAGAAATTTTTTTTGTTATTTGTAATCTGGGTAATGCTATTGCTTATATCAGAATAAAATAAAAATGGTTTAAATATAGTTTTTATTTTAAATCTTTATTTTTAAGTTTTTTTTACTAAAAAAATTAAAGACAGAAGACATGGTAAAATCGCAAATCAAACTGATGGTTCTTATAGTCATTCTTATCGGCTAAAGAAAAAAAAATCACAAAAATGATAACTTTTTAATTAAATAATAGAATATCAAAAACACATACTTTCATTTAAAAAAATACACCAAAATATAATACACTTCGAAGAAATCAAATTGTAAAATGTTATTAAGAATCAATTGATCAAAATTAAAAATATGACACTAAGTAAAATCACTGTCTAGTATCACGATAAAGCAAATTTTCTTGATCATTAAATTCTAAGATCACGAAATTTTTAGATCTCATATCGTCATGTTTAAAAGACCCTTTTTTTTGTAAATTTAGTTAAGATTAGCTTAATATTTGTGTTTTTTTTAAAGAAATTTAATCTTTTAAGAGTTCATTAATTTTAGAGATTAATTCTTTTTTAAAATTAGAAATATTATTTAGATATTAATTTTTTATATAAATTGTGTGATCAAACTGCGATTAAATTATTTTATTTTAGACTATATTGCTTCATGAAAAAGTATTGAAACCACTGAAAAATTTACTCGAATGTCTTGAAATTCCCAACAAACTGATAATCAAACGTCGTGACAAGCTCTTGGATTATGAGTTTGCAAAAATAAACTTCGAAAAGTCAAAGGACAAATTTTCGTTTAAATCAGTAAGTTTTTGTACAAAATGATTTAATTTTTTTCAAGAAATATTTTTTTAGAATCAAGAAAATCTAAATGAATCGAAAAAAAACTTTGAAGCTCTAAACAATCAACTGATCGAAGAGCTTCCGGACTTGGTTCGAAGATGCACGATTGTATTTGACAAATGCTATCAAATATTTGTTCTGACGCAAAAAAATATTTACCAAAACATATATTTCGAGATACAAAAGCTAATTAGTAAAGTAAGCTTGGTTTATTTAGAAAAAAAAACATGTTTTTCTTTCGTGAATTGTCGGCTATTTTCGTGATATTTCGGAAAAAGCCTATTTTGAGGTATTTTTAGGAGGGACATACTCTAATCAAGTCAAAATCACGAACTATATAAATTTTTACTTTTTCATAATTTTCTTTTTTTCAAAGCATTTCGATGGAAATGTATTTCTAAATGATCCTAGTTCATGTTACACTTCATTGTGCACACAGCTAAACAATAGACTGCAAATATTTATGAATAATAATTTGAGTAATCAGAACATTGCCAATATCAATCGAAGTCTTGATTATTCTGAAATTGCCAAAACTCAAAGCTTTCCAAATTCCACTGGCTTGGACATAATGCACAAATTTTTCTCAAACAAAAGCGAGCCAACAAAACGCATCAGGAGTATGTTTAATCTACAGCGTTTGAAAAATTTAAAAGTAATTAAAAAAATATTTTTGAATTAACTTATTTAATTTTTTTAATTTAGAGCCAGGACAAGCAAGAAGCTGCGAAAAATACATTAGAAAAAAGTGAACGTCATAGTAAATTATCCGCTGGGTACAATAGCTCTTATGATATAACCCAAACTGAAGAAATTAGAGCTCGATTGAAACGGGTTTATCCGGATGAGCTGTATATTGTTAATGAAAAATACTGTGGATTTGGTTTAAGTGACAACTTGAATTTGAATGTGCATGATTTGGTTTATGTCATGAAGCGTTCAGATCCGTGCGGGAATCCAGACCATTGGTTTGTTGACAACGGAAGTAAGCTGTCAAGAATCATTAAGGGACAACTAGAATTTTTTGAAAAAGAAATGTAAAAAAAATTGAAAAATTTTAATCGAGAATTAGCTTATTGAGATAAAAAAATAAAATAAAAAAAGGCTCATCCGGATAAACCCGTTTAATTTTTTTAAATTAAACGTTTTGCGTTTTAAAATATTAATTTTTATTAAATAATGTCAAAGTTATTTTAAAAAGTGTAGATTATCACTGCAATTTTCTGATAAAAAATAATTTTGCGAGGAAACAAAATACAGGGCATCTCAAAAATACTTTTTTCACTTTCGATTTTTTTTAATTATGCATATTGAATTTTTTTTAGAATTTAAAAATTAAGTGAATTTCAATTTTTACCGAACATGCATTTATCCCCGGGAACTCTGAACTAATACGTTTAGAAGCATGAGATTCGACATTAGTTGAACAGCCGATAAGTAAAAAAATAAAAAATATTTGAAAAAGCAGTTTAAGTTTTATTTAAATATTATTCTATATAAAATGATAATATTAAAATGATTGTACGATTTAGGCCATTTTTTTAATAAAGGATTGAATTGACATAATGGTCGGCGGTTAATTTACGTAAAATTACGAAAAATATCTTTTGTTTTCGTAAAGAAAAAAGGCCAAAAAATGTCTCTTTTAGCAATTTTTTTAAATTTTTAATTTTTTTAGCTTTTTTCTAAAAAAAAAATTACCTAAATTTCAGTAAATTCAAACTTTTATACAGCTAAAAATTAAAAAAATATTTAAAAATAAAAAACACAAATAAAAGAAGTATTTTTAAACTCAGCAAGTTAATGATTCTACGCAGACAGTAGCCATTATCTTAGAAAATTTAAAAAACACAATATTTTACTAAAAATTTTGTGACTTCTGCCTCATTTTTTTCTTTTTTTTTAAATTTTTTACCATTTTTTACTGTGAAAAAGTTAATTTACGAAAAATTACGCTTGACTATCATGATAAATCAATACTGTAATTAACCTAACCTCAAAAGATTTTATGATAATTGCTAAATTGAAAAAAATCATTTTTCAATTTTTTTTAATTTTTCCATTAATTCTACATTTTGACTAATTTTTTAGGTAGTTAATATTTTACTTTTAGTCAGTAAAGGGATTGTACCGGCTAAGATTCTTAAGCCGTTTATAATAAAATCATCTGATAATTTGATAGATCTTAGTCAAGAACAAGATTACAACTATAATAATATTGAAATTGATGAAAATTTTTCAGACTACAAAAATCCGAGTAATTCATTAAAACAAGCATTCGACAATTCAAATGATGACGACAGTTTTCAAAGTGATGAAACAGAAGTAAGTCATCTAATATAATTGACTCTATTTAATTTTATTTAATATTTTCAATTTAGTTTTGTGTAGCACTCTATTCATTTGATTCGATGCTTGAATCTACCTTATCAATGATAGAAGGTGAGAGATTTCGAGTTATTGAAAAACATGACTCAAATATGAATATCGAATGGTGGTTGGTACAACGAGTAGATCAAAATGAATCTATTCAAGGATATGTTCCTGCAAATTATGTAGAATTAATAAAAAATTAAATTGTAATGATTTTTTTATATAAATATTTATTTTGACAAGAATAAACTTTTGATGTGTAAATTAATTTTTTTTGAAATAGTTAAAAGGAAATGACTATGCTAAAATCTGTAATCAATTGAGAAATGTTACCTTAACTGATAAGAATTGAAAATGATAGAGTAATGAGCAATTGTTTAAAAAAAATTTAAGCTTTAGTTAGCTTTTTTTCCAATAAATAAATTTTTCCAATAAATTCGAAATTTGTTTTTCTCTACAATTATTTAAATTTTTGTTTTTAAACTTTAGTTATCTTTTATTTGAATAGATAAATTTGATGCATGTAATTTCAAACATGTGATTCAAATTTTTTCTTGGATACACTGATATAATAAAAATTATAAAAATTATAAAATTTTATGAATTTTTTTCAAATTTTTAATGTAATCTTGTTTTATTTTTACATTTTTCAAGTTGTTTTTAACAAAAAACTGTTGCAAGTCTGAATATTTTTAATAGAATCACTTAAAGCCTTAAGATAAAAAAAAATTTGTATAGCTTATTAATCATCTAGAGCATTAAAAATAATTTTGATGAAATTAAAAGTTATGAAAATAAAAGTTGTTTCTTAATAATTTTTTTTTAATATTTTAATGAACTTGTTTTTCAGAAAAGTTTTATATAAAAAAATCAAATAAATATTATTAGTAATAGATCGTCAATAATTTCTCAATTTATCTTTTAAAAAATATTAAATAAAGTTGTGTTAATTTAAACTAAATAAACTTTGGGGACAGAATGTAACTAATTACTAATAAAAAAATTATTTGAAAATATAATTATGAGATCTTAATCACATATTTGATCAATTCATAATTTAAAACTTACTTTGATAGAAGTATTTGACTAGTTTGAGATGAATTCTATTATTTCTTGTGATAATTTAAAAATATTCACTACCTAATATTTTATTAATTACCAAGGAACCGAAAAAAAAATTCAATTTTTAATATTCTAGAGACAGAATAACAAGAAATTCAAAAGAGTATAAAATTTTTTATTTAAACTGTATTAGAGTATCATTGAATTCAGTTTATATATCTTCTGCTAACGTATCTGTCAACAAGTATTTTTAAAATTATCGATATTCAAGCTTAATTCAAGTCAACCTTTTTAATGTTAACCAAAGCTTCACTAAAAAAAAATTCTAGTTAAGAATAAATTTCAAATATTAGGTCTTGTTTTTTTAAATAATTTAATTTTAAAATTACCGTCATACTTTGTAAATTTGTTCAGACAATTCCTAATAAACATTCACTTTTAATATTACTTAAAATCCTTTATACATGAAGTATGTTTACCACGATAAAACAATTTTTGAATTATAATTTGGAAACTTATTGATTTTTAGAGAAAAGAATTTTTAAAACAATAGCAGAAAAAAATTTGTTCGTTAAAACTGAAATTCTGAAACCATAGTCCTGAATTTCTTGACAAAAAAAAACAATTAAATTATATGCAAAAATTAAAAAATAAAATCGAATTATAAAAATGAAAGTTTTATGTTTAAAAAATTAAATAGTTACTTCCTGCTCTAATTTACGCAACCACTTTTCGTACATGATCCAAAAGTATTGCCATTTCCAAAAAAAAAAATTTATTAAATTAAAAGTTCTTTTTTTAAACTATGAAGCCCAAATATGAAGTAAACAGAAAAAAAATGACATTAGATCGGCCGAACCAAAATTCTAAATTGGACAAAAAAATCTCAAATGCCTCCGAAATTCGAAATGAAATTTTAAAACTATTAAATCCAAAAGAAAGAAATTTAAAATCACTTAAAGAGCTAAATATTCTACTAGGCTCTCAACATGATATGTCATTTATTTTAAATTTATACGATGATAAAGTAGATGGTTCTTTTCTACATTATTTGACCCTAAATACATATGCAGGAGACGAGTTGGTTAATTTTATTTAAATAAAAAATGTTTTTTTTAAATTGATTTACTGTAACTTTTTTTAATTTTTCCTACATTTTTAAAAAGAGTTTCTTGGCGAATGGTTTATTCTTTTTCAAATGCTGGTATTGACATTAACATGCAAGACAGCAAAGGAAACACAGCCCTTCACTTGGCTTATATGAAAGGATATACTGAGATTGGCTTTGAGCTAATAGAGGTAATTAAGAAAAAAGGAAAAATTTATTTAAAAAATTAAAAAAAAGGCACTTCTAAAAATAAGTCCCGATTTTCGAATTATGAACAATAATGGGAAAATAGCGATGGACTACATGGAAGACTTGGAACAATTGCGGTGTATGTACCAGGCACACTATCCCGATGTTTGGGCAGCAGCTGATAAATCTGATGTCAACATTTTTTACAGACTAATTAATGGTAAGATTTTAAAATTGCTTGGTTCCAAAAAAAATTTAAATTTTAAAAGGTTTTGTAAAAATTAACACTTTTAAAAATGGAACCAAACTAAGTAGCTATGTTAGAAATAAATGTAGTAAAAGCAAAGGAAACATTCTGGATTTGATTGAAAAATATGATCAAATAATTGATTTTGTTCATTCAATATATGCTCTCGATTTTAAATTAATGTCAAATTTAGCAAAATTAATTAAAGATAGATTCGATCCAAACATGGCTGATTTTTCTTATTGCTTTTCTTGGTTTAAACCTTTCTGTAGAAATATACCAAAATTTTTGTTTGAAATTGCCATTGAAACGAAGCAAATTGAATTTGTCAGATTTTTATTGTCAAATGGTTCTGACGTCAATTTGCCGAATTCCAAAACTGGAAATCCTCTCTATTTTTGTGCTTTTAATCCACAATTTGCCGAAATAAAACAAGAAATTTTGTCTAAAGCAAATTTAAATGTAAAAAATCAAAATGGACAAAGTGTTTTATTTTACTTGGTCGAATTGTTTTTGGGCGAAAATGTAGAAAATAGAAATGATCTACTGCAAAGTTTCATTGGAATTTTGCATCGGTATCCGATGCTCTTGACCCACAGAGACCAAGATGAGTCAACTTTAATTGAAGAAATTTTGTCCAAAAATCTGGCTGATTTCAAAAAATCCAAAGTTTTCTTAAAAGAAATTAGCAATTTTATTTTGATGCTGCTAGAGAAACGAAATTTTAAAGTTTTTCAAGACATGTTCTATCAAAGCTATGGCCTGGTTCTTTTGAGTACTCCAATTTATTTATCCAGTAGTAATGACTTGGAAACAATTTCATTTGAAGATTATATCGAAACATATAATTTAAAAGAAATAAAAATTTATTTGAAAAAAATCATAGAATCTAATTTCGTTGATAATGTAAATAGTTTTATTACGGCAGTTTGCAAAGGAGATTTAAATTATATCAAAGATTTGTTCAAAATAGACAAAAATTATTCTTTCTTGCGGATTAGAGACTATTCGGGAAGATCATGTCTTCATTTGGCATGCTTATATGGCCAATCTCACATTGTCAAGTAATTGTATTTTAAAATATTTTTAAATCTTAAAATAATACAAATTTTACATTTTATGATTAAGTTTTTCTTTTGCAGATTTTGTATGCATTCATATAGATTCACCTTTTAATTTTAAGCTTATGTCTAATTTGAAATGATCCATAGGAAATGATATAATAAATAAAAAGATCTTATTTTTAAAATGTTTTTTTTAAAAAATGCTTATTTCTATCTAATTAAACTATAAAAAAATTTGATTTGAAATACTCTTAAGAATGCCATCAATTTTGTTGTCACAATCAAGATCTAGATCATTTTAAAATTTTAAAATGTTTTTTTTTTTTAATTTATTTTACTTAATTTACAAATTTCTTTAGAGTAATTGGGATTAAAACACAATTTTTATCATTATTTATTATTAGAAAGAAAAAATCTCCCAAGCTGTTTGAAAGAGATCGCCACATTCAGCTGATTGATCTAATTTCTTTGTTTAAAAAAATTTAAATTAGAATATAAAAAATTTTTTGTTCTAATTAATTTTTTGAGCATCTGGCCAAAAAAAATAATTATCATGTCATTATCAAGCACTTCAAATCAATTTATAAATAACTTCAAGTTATTATATGTTATTCAATAAAATAAACATATCAACATCTGAAGAATTAATTTAACAGATTGTTCATTGATTCATCATCAATGAATTTTTTAAAGAATATTTTCTAAATTTTTTCATTTTCGCTAGCTTTTTCATGTCCTGAAATAATTTAAAAATTTTTTAATTTATTTTTTAAAGATATCTGCTTCAGCATGATTCAAAATTATTGAAATCAATTGATAATTCAAATAGAACAGCATTGCATTATGCATTTGGAATTAAAAATAAAGCGATCATTGCCATACTAATTTCATGCAAAATAAATAAATTTGTAAAAAATTTAATTGTTCATTTAAAAAAAGTTATTTTAATTGTCATTCTAATTTTTATTAAGGCTAGAGATTCGAAATTTTTGTTAGCCGAAGAATATGAATTAGAAGAAGTGATAAATGATGATTGGTTTGGGGTCAAAAATTTCAAAGAAAAACAAACACAGACGCCTAGAGCCATTGAATTGTTTATGATGTGTTTTCAATTCAAAAATTTTAAATTAGCAATTGAAAATAATAATTTAGAACAGCTGAAAAAATTGAACGAAAAATTAAATATTTATAATTTGTCTATAATTGATTTTCCAATTTTAAAGGGTAATTTGCAAGGAGATGATTCGATTTCATTGATTGAAATTGCTATGAAGTTTAGAAGCTACTCGGCTTTTCGATACATATTAGAGCAATATTATGACTATTTTACTTTTTCCACTAGATATGTTGATAAACTAAAAAAAAAACACTTAGATTTATATTTGAGTAATTTGAGAGAAAAAGCTGAAGATTTAGAACTTTACGAAATTATAGATATCATTGATAATACTATTGAAGATAAAGAAATAGCTGAAATTACTCTTGAAAATAGAGAAAATGTACACAAAAATGATTTAATGATTCAAAAAATTTTAAAGAAAAAAGTTAATAGTTCAACGCAGCTACTCACAATGCCTAGATTAAATGACACTATTCAAAATGTTCAAACAGAAGAACCTACTTCGAAAGAAACAAAAATATGCTCAATTTTGTAAAGACTTTGGGAATTTTATAAAATTTAAATTAATTTTAAATTAAATAAATTTTTTGGTACATTGTTCAAAAGTCCATTTAAACATTTTTTTTTCATACAGAAGCAGGAGTGTTGTGATTTGGTAATTTTTTAAATTTACGTTAACTTTTTTTCAATTCTTCAAAAATGTCAAAAACACAGAAAATTTTCAACTTCAAAATATTTAATCAAAAATTAAATTATAAATTTTTTTTGAAAATAATCATAATTAAAATTTCAAAAGCGTTGGCCAATTAATATATATCGAAAATAATATTTAATAAAATTAAAATAATCAAAAGCACTTAGGCTTCGGCGGCATGTCTTGTCCTCTTTTGTTCTCTCTCTCTTTTTGCTTCTATCCATAGCTAGGGCCCTTAGATTCTCATCTATTAATTTGTCTGAAAAGCCAGTAAGCATCTTAGTTATCTGACATTTGTATGAGAGCTTCTTGACGTCTCTCCTTGCCTGACCATGTCGTGTTTCTGGCTTTTAAAGTGCAAATGTTCTAGCTGGTTCTTCTTTGCTTTCTATGCGTAGTACGTGCTGCTGTGAACGATTTGTTTTCATAATACGGAGTCTATTAACTTTGTATATTGTTTGTATATGCTCTCTAGTGGGATGTGGTCTAGTCACTTGATGTTGAGCATTCAACGATAGCACTCAGTTCAAATCTTCTCAATGCTTTTCCAAGCTCCATGTGCTAGAGTTTTGCGTCTATTGAAGTCGCTTTCTGTTGATTGCATCATAGAGCCCAGATAGTGGAAATCTTCTACTTTTTTTAGCCTATGTTTGTCAAGCTCAACGTAACCTTCTATATATAAGAAATACCCAAAAACTGTACGAATGGTTCTTAATTCCGAAGATCAGATGGCTATTCTTCATGGAAAAGAAAAAACCAAAGTTGAAAAATTTAAATATTTAGGCTCTTATAACAAGTCCAACGAAAAAGACATCAAAATCAGAATTAGCCTCACTTGAAAAGAAATTGAGACTGAAAACTGAAAATTTAAATGAGAACGCGGATTTCAGCGTGGCATGTTTACCGGCATGTTTACGTTGTCCACCAGAAGAACCAAAAAATATTTATGCGCTGTATCATTCATAGGTTCACGATTATTAATCGCAATTATAAAGCTCTGCATTCCATTCTTACTCGTCTATTACTTCGTCCATTTAATAAGATTTGAGGTTTTCACAACTTGAAGTCTGAAAATGGTCTCGTTAAATCATGATTTTTTTTAGAATCAAACTAAGAAAAATAAAAAATAAAGGTAGCGTTTATTTTCACACATTTTATGGATAAATAAACAAAAATTGATACACACAAAAAGTGGATGTGGATTTGAAATTTTTTTATTTATTTAGACACAAGTTATATTAAAAAATAAAAAAAAATAAGATTAACAAATTTAGATTAATTAATTAGAGTTACAATTAGCACAAAGCCATTTTTTAATCTTAGGAGCATAAGCTTTTTTAACACATTTTAAATGAAAATAATTATTACAAGAACTACAAACGATAAACTTAGAGTCGCAAGATAAAGAACAAGAGTTGCAAGAATTTAATTGACCATGTGATCTTAATGCTGATAATGTATTTTGCAACATTAAGAGAGCATCACTAGTGAAGAAACTTGAAACTAAAGAAGATATTTCATTATTTTCATTCACAAAAGCACAACTAAGTACACTAGGATTAATTTTCGAAGGTATTACTTGTATATGCTCTTCATCGACACTTGGCTTATTATATTTTATATGTTCTTATTCAAGCTTATTCCTAATTAATTGATTTGATGAGCTTCAATTATATTTTTTTGATGGATTTCAATGTAAAGAATAAACAAAAAAATATTGTCAATTTGTGGCTAAATAACTAATTATTTTATATACACAAGAAAATTTTTTTGTTTATTTACAGGTAAATTGTGTGCGATAAAACAAGATATTTATCCACAATTTGTGTTTAAATAAATTCACTCAAAAATAAAAGTATCTTGTTCCGCAATTTTTTTGCATTGAAATCAGAGTTGTTCAAAAGTCATAAAGCCAAAGTCATGTGACTTGACTTGAAATTGTTATTTTATATAATGCTAATTTTTTTTAAATTTCCTTGAATTAAGGGTAAAGGCAAAAGATCGACTTGAGTTGAAATCAAAAGCAGAGTTGCTTTTAAATCACAAGTCTTAAGTCAAGTCAAGTCAATGACTTAAAATTTTTTTTTTAAGTCATAGTCATGACTTAAATTTTTTTTAGGAAAAAGTCTAAGTCAAGCCGGTCAGCTTGACAGTTAAAATTTTGGACCGTTAAAATAATCGGTAAAAAAAAAAGCGGGCAGTCAAAGAAACGGTCAACATTGTGGCGGGCGGTCATCTAGCCGTTCAGCTTGGCAGCCAGAAATTTGGACTGCCACGCTGAAAAAAAAGAGGTTAGAAAATCATATAAAAATAAAAATTTAAGATAATTAAATATGTTTATTAATTTATAAAAAAAACACATATTTTAATTAAAAAAATAAACAAATACCAACAACCCAAACTACAAACAACTTTCTTCCAACAACTTTCTTCAAACAACTACCAACAACAATATATAACAACTATAACCACTACCAACTTCCAACAACTACCAACAAATATCTACGGTCAGCGGCCAAGCACTACCAACAACAATAGTAGCAGTTATAGTAGTAGTAGTAGTTATAATGGTAGTAAAGTAGTAGTAGAGTATTTTTGTTTGTGGTTGTTGTTGGTCGTTGACCGTTTAACGTTGATAGTTATAGTAGTTATAGTAGTAGTAGTTATAATGGTAGTAAAGGAGTAATAGTTATAGTAGTAGTAGTTATAGTAGTTAAAGTAGTAAATTAGTAGTAGTTATAATGGTAGTAAAGTAGTAGAAGAAGTATTGTTGTTAATGGTTGTTGTTGGCCGTTTAACGTTGATAGTTATAGAAGTTATAGTAGTAGTAGTAGTAGTGGTTGTTGGAAGTTGGTAGTGGTTATAGTTGTTATATATTGTTGTTGGTAGTTGTTTGAAGAAAGTTGTTGGAAGAAAGTTGTTTGTAGTTTGGGTTGTTGGTATTTGTTTATTTTTTTAATTAAAATATGTGTTTTTTTTATAAATTAATAAACATATTTAATTATCTTAAATTTTTATTTTTTTATGATTTTCTAACCTCTTTTTTTCCAGCGTGGCTGCCAAGCTGAACGGCTAGATGACCGCCCGCCACAATGTTGACCGTTTCTTTGACTGCCCGCTTTTTTTTTACCGATTATTTTAACGGTCCAAAATTTTGACTGTCAAGCTGACCAGCTTGACTTAGCATTTTTCCAAAAAAAAATTATAAGTCATGACTATGACTTAAAAAAAAAAATTTAAGTCATGACTTTGACTTAAATTTTTGTGACTTAGACTTAAAACTGTGACTTAAAATTAAGTCTGATCAAAAGTAATGACCCTATTCTCCACAAAGAGTGAATAAGGAAAAAAAAATACGAGGTGTTTGAAGGAGTGTAGAGATAAATCAAAAGTGTGTAATGGTGTGCATTAAACCGAAAAAAAAGGTAATACCCAGAGTTGTTCAAAAGTCAAAAAATCAATGTCAAGTCAAGGAAATTTAAAAAAAATTAAAATTATATAAATTAACAATTTCAAGTCAAAATAAATGACTTTTTTCTCAAAAAAACAATTTCAGGTCAAGTCAAATGACTGATGAAATATAATGCAGCGTTATATTTCAAATAAGGAATTCAATTCATTGATTACTAATTGATGATTTTTTTAACTTTTTTTTACTAATCTTGTTACACAGGTTTCTGATGTGGTAACTGATGCAAATTAAATATTTAATTTTAAAAAACTTTACCGGCATAGTTTTTTTTTAATTTCGGAAATTAATTCAATGAGGATTAATCTCTTACTTTTGAAATGGAAATTTAAAAATTTCAATTATATTTTCAATTCTTATTTTTGTTTATTATCTCTTATAAAAAATAAATGTATTCTGCAAATAAATTTTTATACACTTTTATTTATTTTTTATCTACTTTATTTGAATTAAATTATACACTAAAAAAAATATTTATCTCCTAAGAAAAAATATATCCTTTTAAAAAATATTGAGGAAATCGAGATAACAAACTGAGGAAATCTTCGGACGAAAACGGTCTATTTGTAAAAATTTATATAAATGATTTTAACATCATACAAAAAATTTCTTTTACATTTAGATAATTTTTAATGCTTTGTTAATATATAAATTTGAAGCACCAAACGAGTCAAAAAATTTAAGATCCTTATATCTTTTGTACAGATTTTTTAAATAAATAAATCTTTTTTGAATTATGTAGATTTTATCTGTTTCTTAAAAAAAAATATTAATCAATAAATTAATAAAAAATTTTGGATTTACAAAATACAAAAAAATGCTTGCTTCTTTTATTTTTTAAATTTGTCTGAATTATATTAATGGTGTTTAAATTTAGAAAAAATTTAGGAAAACCTTATAAATCTATATTTAATTCTATTTTAGTTTGTTATTTCCTCGATCTTATTTTATACTCAGAAACAAGTATAAAAAGGAGTAACTTAAACCATTAATAGTGTCGATTTTCTGAGTTGAACGAGAGATATTTTATAGCTGGACTGAGTGATTCTATTCCATTGGCTGCCAAACACCAACATGCTCCATTTTGTAATTGTAACCTTACTATTTTTTTTTCTTTTGGACCGTTCAATATTTAAATATATAAAATATATTCTATTTTTGATTTTATCTTACTTTATTTTAAAAATATTTTCCTTAAAATTTTAGAATTTTATTTTAATTTTTGATTTACATTTTTAATCTTAAAAAATAATTAGTTGAAAATAAGATAATTATGAACAAAGGCCTAAATCTGATAAAGCTAGTGAAAAGCATAGAGAATACTACTGCATTCACTTCTCATTAAAAATAATTAAAAGTAAAAATAATTATCAGCTTCGAGCGTCAGGTTTAAATATTTAAATTATGAAAAAGAATCTTATAAAGTTGCAAAAATTTCAAATCAAAATTTCGAAAAAGTTACTATGTGATAATAACTTGATTGTAATTGCGAACTATGATTTGATAGAAATTTATTACAACATAAAATTGAAAATACATTTATCCATTTTTTGGGGAAATTTTAATTGGGCTGAAAACATAAACTTCAGACTCATTAATTTTGTATTTTAACTTCGATGAGACTTCACCATTCTCAATGAATTTTTTTAAACTGCTGGTAAATTTCTTTAAAATTATTGACAAGTATTTTTTAAATAAATTTTAAATTTCTGGGTTAAAATTTCAAAAATATCAAAAAATTATTTGCCTGATAAAACGGTTTATGATTTACTCACTACTCTTAAATATAAAACAACTCAATTTCATTTTGCAATTTATGTCTACATCAGCTGTTCCGACAAAAAATCAATTTTTAAAAGAAAAAAAATCTAATTTTTTAAAAAGCACAAAATCTTGACACCATTAACACCTAAAAAATGAAACCATTCATTAGTAACTATTATAAAACAATAACCATAAAATAAATTTTAACACAATAAAAAGTTTAATCATAGAAAAAAAAACAGGTATATTATAAAATTATCATTCTGGGTTTAAAAATTCACTTAAAGGATTAAAGGAATATTGACAAGCAAAAATTATTCAAAAAAGTAATTAAAATTTAATTCAAAATATTTGAATTCTTTGTTGAAAATTGATTTATCATATAAATTAAGAATTAAATTTTTTTTCAAAATTCGACTTGTTTTTTAAAAATAAATATTCAACAGATTTCAAAGATATTTCAAGTAAAATAAAAAATTTTGAAAGCCAAAAAAAACTAAATGCTCGAGGCCTGGAGAATATGGAATATGACTTAAATGAGTTACTATACATTTTGCTTTAACTAAGCTATTTTTTGAAAATGAAATGTTTAAAATAAAAATAAACAATGAAGCATAAACAATTTTTTTTAATTTGAAAAGAATAATCGGCAAAAATTTTAATTTATTTATTTTTATTTTTTGAAGCTGTTGGTAGCATAAAAGCTTTGTATTGCTGTCTAATGATATCCGATAAAGGGTTTGGTTAGAATAAATGGTTTATTAAATATAACTTAAGGTAAATAGATTAGATTTTCAGAGCAGCTTGAATTCATTTTGGTTGTCGTAGCGATTGGCAAGCCCGAGGCATACAGAAGGTTGAAATTAAATTTTTTTCGTAGTGCTTTTAAGAAATTAATTATAGTCTCATGAATTAGTCAACAGGTCGTTTATTTCAAGAATTTGAACGCTGATTTCAATCCATTTTTTTCCTGACTAAAAAATGAAATGTTTAATTACGCAATAGAACAACTTTTAGGTTTCTATTGAATAAGAAAATAATTGGCGATTCCATTTTTGACATTATTTAGCTACATTCCTGTTTTATTTGAATGAAAAATTTCTAAGCTCTCGTTCCAAGAAATTGCATTAGCTATAGATTTCAATTATAATTAAATAAAATTAACTAATATTTAAAAAGATTGAAAGAAAACCGTACAATTTCCATAGTTACTTGGAACACAAATTTAAGCTTCACATAAATTTTACGTAAAAAATTAAGAAGAAAAACCGAAAAGCTTTGGTTTTGAGCTCTTTTTTTTAAATTTAAATTTTATTTTATTTTGTGTTGAGATAAAGATTTTGTAATTGTTTGAGGAATTCAAAGTGAATCGTACCCCCTCCCCTTTAACTTGTTGCTAATTATTTTTTTTCCGAAAAATAAATAAAAGAATACAAAAAAATTATTTTAATTAATCTCTTAAGCAATCTTTAGCTAATAGATTTGTTCCATAGTATCAAATGAACAGAAGCACAACCACTACCGGCGCTAAACGCCACTCATCGTTGACTAATTTGGCGCGGGCAAACAGCGCCCAAGCCAATTTGCAAAGTCACCCATGCTTTCAATCAAGTCTGTTTAGTGACAAGGAACGTGCTGCAGGCTCTTTGAAAGCATGGAAAGAGCGAAATCAAAATGTTGAAAAAAATAAAGATTTAGAAAGCCTTGATGGAATTAAATCGAATATCAAAAGAGATTATGAACTTGAAAATATAATCTGGACTCAATCCGTATAATTTTATCAATTGAAAAAACTTTTTTCTCCAAATTACCTAATACAAGGTAAAACAATCGCGACGAATGACACTTGGTAATACGCAAAATATATCTGATTGGGAAATAACGCTTTTGAAGCGTCAAAAAAGCTATGCCGTATCTGCCCTTGGTGAATTAAAAGGAAAGGTAACTGAATTTAAGTCTAAATTTTAAGAAAGTTTAAGACACTAGTTTAATTTTTATCTTGTGTCTTTAAAAGCTGGACCGGGTAATTTTTATTAAATAGTTAAATAAAAAAAGCTCAAATGTAACAGCTTGAAAATATTCTATCTATTTTTTTTTAAATTGTATCTTAATCTTTTTAAATTTTAATAAATTTTTATTCATCCATAAGTCTGGTGTAAGTAATTGATGTAATTATACAAGGTGCTTTATTTTGTAGTTATCAATCTAGCAACACAATAGCACAGTAGATGCTTTAATGTTACACGCTTAATTCAGCACATTATAGAACTAAATTGACAAGGTCTAATAAATTGTTTTTTTTTAGCTTGAAGAAAAATTGAATCTCAACGCTTTGCATGATTTGAACTTGGCATTTTTGGAAGCTGATGCTGACGGTTCAGGAACATTGGAATTGGACGAGTTTAAAGAAGTGGTCAAAAATGCTCTTAAGATTCACGGAAGAGTAAAATTAAAATGTTAAATTTCAATAGATAAATTTCTATATGGCGATAATAAAAGAATGATGAAGAAATATCTGCCTTGTTTATGAAAATAAACTTTTCTTCCGATGGTCGAATAACATGGGACGAATTTTGCACATTTATGCAATTGAATTTCTCTGAAAAGGAAGACACTACTAAACGGAAGAAAGAGGTTGTTTTTAATCTACCCGCTAAATCTGAGAGTAATCCTCATCGAAAAGCTGTACAAAGAATTTCTTGTACATCAGATCAAAATTTTATGGTCATGTCTGAGGATGGCACTACTTCTTTTTGGGGCCATGCTGGCGACATCAAACGAATTAGAAGAGAAATTGTAAGTTTTAAGTTAGATTTTTTTAGATTTTAGTCAAAATAAAATACTCATAAGATTGAGAAACGCGTTTTTAACAAAGACAAAGGAGATAAACAGGATACAAAGCGTCAGCGACAAAGATGGATTACTGACTTTATAATTTTGAATGAATTAAATAAAATCCTTATCGGTACTGGGTAAATAAATATTTATTGTTAATTTAATTAAAAAAGAAAAAAAAACTAAAAAAAAAAATTTAATTCCTGCTCTATTTGCTTTAAGTGATCGAGAACTACAATTTTGGGAATTGTCAAGTTTTGAGCCTTATTGTCAAATTTGTTCATTGCATACAGTGCCCATAAAACTTGCATATTGGTAAGCGAAAATATGTTTGTCAGACAATTGTAAAACTAATCTTTTAAAGTTTTGATAGAGATAAGGGTCACGTGACCATTACTTATGGTGACACTGACGGTTGTGTCAATATTCTGATATTTTATTCAATTGGTGAAACACTGCGCTTGTGGAAAACATCTCCGGTCATAGCCCAGATGCCAACAATTCATTTGGACAAGGCCTTAGAAGTAGAAGATACCAAAGAGATAAAGGAAAAAAATCAGAGTGTTAAACCAAAAGTTATTTATGTTCGATGGAAAACTCACAATGATTGGGTAGAGCAAATAAGAATCGATCCACGGCTAAATCAAATTATTTCCTGTTCGAACGATGAAGTTTATGCATTAATAATAGGTAGCTTAGTAAAAAAAATTTTTATGTATTTAAAATTATTGATTGAATTTAAAGGATGCATTTTACCAAGTACGGATGTTAATTCTCATATGCAGAATTCCAATATTACGTCACACAATTCTGATCAGCATGGCAATCAAAATCAGGCGTCTCTGCAAAGCCATAATCCCGGTCTAATATCACATACTTCTTTTGAAAACATTAACCCTAAGCGGCAGAGTATTGCTAATCGAACTGCAACTCCAAATATGCAAGCCAAATATAACAACACAATTAGTAAAAGTAGTAGAGAAGTAAAACGAAGACCTGAAGGAAATGAGACGATTTTTAGGGTCAACAAAGGTGTCAAGACATTTGACTTTTCTTTTGAAAAAAATCTTCTTATTACTGGAGGTAAGTGGATTGTTTTAAATTTGAAAAGTATTTTTGTACGTTGAATAGGCAAGGAAAATAAAATTTTTTAAGCTAATTAATTTTTAAGTGATTATTACACATCTATTTGTGATAGCATATTTTAAACTTTCATTTAATTTTTTCAATATAGTTTTTTTCAGATGACTTGGCTTAATATGATTAAAAGTTTTTACATTACCAAAATTATAAATGTTTTCCTTCTATTATATACTGAAAAAACAAATAACTAAAATTATATTTTTTAGATATTTTTAAAAACTGAATATAAATGAACAATCACAAAAACTCTTACTAACAAATAAATTAAAAATTATAAGGATACAATTTGAAATTAAATATTATTTAATGATTTTCAAGGGCCTATTTTTTTAATCAATTATTTGAAATTTTTTTTTTTCATACTTAAAATTTTAGTTGGGTATTTTACGCATTCATTAAATTGTGAATTCTTAGTTTTTTTAGTAATTTTTAACTTTTCATTCTTCATTTAATTAGTATCTAAAAGGTTTTTAGAAATTTTTATTTCTCTTTATATACTAAAAATCCTTGAAAAATTAAGTTTGAATGCTAATGACTTAAAAAGCCGAAAATTTTTCTATTTTAAAATTTCTAAATGACAGATAATTTTTTTCTTGACAAAATAATCAACAAAAGAATAAAAATAGCTTTAAATGAGAGATAAAATTTCAATAATAAAGGATGAAGATAACGCTTCCGAAGTTTTTTCCAAAGGTCATAAATCCTTCATTTTTGACTTAAACCCCTTCCATTAGTAGTATTAGTGTGAACTGCTGTACAGTGAAAATGATCGCTATTCGCCAATATGGCGCTTGCCCATTAAGAGCCTTAGCAGTCTTTGCTTTTATCCATACCAGAAACTTCTTTGTCGATTATTGCCTTGAAACTATTGAGTAAAACAGCATTTACAGCTCTTGTTAACAAACCATTGCATATGTCCACCACTCTATTAGTTAAAAAGTTGAAACGACGAAGACCCTTCTTGTTCAGTTCTCTCACTAGTCTTTTGTCATGTCTTCTTAAATTACCAGCTGGTCCTGTTGTTGTTTTTACATTATTAATTCGATTATTTAAATTTATATCTACCATACCTTTGACTAGTTTGTACAAATGGATTAAATCACCTCTTTTTCGCCTCTCTTCAAGGGTTGTCAAATTTTAAATCTTTAACCTTGATTCATATGGACTATTTTTTAGACAACTTAGAAGTTTAGTCGCTCTCCGTTGTACCTTTTCGATTATCTGTATATCACCTTTAGTTGTTGAACTCCAGACGACCAAAAAATTTCAGGCAAATTTGCATCGATTAAAAAGTTATGACGTCATATACTTAGTCCGGAAGCTTTTTCTTCATCTGTTATGCTGACATATTTTATATTATCTATCTATATCTATCTTTATGTATTTATTTGTTTAATTTAAGCAGGTATAGCATAGGGAAAGAGAAATTTTAGCCGACTTCCGTCACTGTTTAAAAAAAATTTCACTTAATATTTTTGTTTGGGTTTTATTTTATCCCAGATTCTATTTTTTTAAGTCTAAAACTTCTTGCATAGCCTTGTTTCTATTTTGGCGGTCAAATTCTTGAAAGGTCTGATACAAGATTTAAAGATACAAACAAAGCCTAACTTCTGTCTTCGGTGACCTGTTTTTCATTCAAAATCTTTAATATTCAAATTTAAACTTTTTATGGTTTGCTTTGAGCTTTGTATTTATTCATTTAACTAAATCTTAGTTGTAAAAAATTGCATCACTTCACGCAAATTGTAAAAAGAAAGATTCAAATCCCAAAAAAATGCAGAAAATGGCAAGTTTTGGAAAAAAAAGAGATTTTTTGAGAGCATGCATTTAATAAAATGATTTACTAAATTTTACGTTAATTTAAAATCCGATTATTTTTTTGGTGGTTTAAAAACTAAAAAATTATAACAATCATATATTTAAAATGATAATTTACTTCAAATTTTTTTTAAAAAAATTCAGTATTTCTTCCTTGTCGTATTCTAAAATTGAGAAAAAATGACTGAGATTATGGATCACACATTGTCTTTATTTAGATTTTAGTTTGACAAACAAGTTTAATAATTCTAAAGCATTGTATGTATATGAACTACCAAGTTTATCATCCTTCAAAGCATCAACTAAGCTTGATCATACATACTCGAAGAAAAGTGTTTCATACTAAGTCTATTTATTTATTTTAATTTTAAAATTTTCGATTTTGTGAAATTAAACATTTATTGTTTTGTGAAATTAAGCATTTTTTTTCTTAAGAAACATTTTTTTCTGTTGCATAAATAGAACATAAAAAATTTTAATTAGTTTTATAATTAATTATGGACAAGAAAATGAGCGCCTCTCCAATTGCTCTCTAGGATAAAAAGGGGCAAATTTTTATAAGTAAATTGTTGGTTTAAAGATCATTTACACTCAATGAAAACTAATAATAGAATCATAAATACTAATAATTAAGACTATTTAGTAATAATAATAGAGATTAAATAGAAAAAAATATTTTTAAAGCGACAATTTTGAGTAAATATTTCATTGATCTCTATGATATGTCAGATGGGAGCCATGGCTGAGAAAGGTACAGGAAAAGGAGATAAGTTCCTTCCCATTTTTCGTTAAGATAGAATACAATTATTATTTCATAAATACTGTCAGAATAAATAAATTGTGAATTTCTGCGGTGATCATTAATCAAAAATCAATCTCAGTTGTTAATCTTTCTTTTCATTTGGCAAATTGTCTTAAAATTAAAATATGTCATGTCGATTTTGTGATCTTCACGATCACCAATTTAAGATCGGTGACTATTTATTTATTTATTGAATTGATTTAACCTCCTTTAAGGAGAAGTAAAAAAAAAATAAAAAAAATAAAAATCAATTTTTTTGTGTTTTTTTTTTAAATAAAAAATTATTACCTAAAAATAAAATTTTAAAAATAAAAAAAGGAACGTTAGTTCAAAAATAGAAAAAGGCATTAAAGTTAGAAAGCAAGAAAACTTGGGCCAAAATTCAAGAATTTATTTTATTTTAAATTAGCTCATTTAAGTTTTAAATTGCAAAGACATAACCAAATTGAATCAGATATTACAAATCAGATTAATCTTAAGATTTTCTTGAAGTTTGTTTATATTTGCTGTAATTTTTGAGGTTTCAATTTTTAAATACTTGGAAACAATTATCAAATCGGAGGAAAAAGATTTATTAGAGGGGGGTCACTTAGCATATATTTGAAAAATTGTGATGAGAGATAATTATTAATTGTATCAATTAAATATCTCTAAACTATCATTTATTGAGACGATAAGATTTAACTCATTAGCATCTAATATTTTTGAGTGCATTAAAAAAAACGTAACTATCTCTTCATCAAAGTCAAATAACTCTTTTGAAAGAGACATTCAACTTTTGATTTACCATTTTAATGTAGATTTTCCTTTACTTTTAAGTAATATAAGTAAGTTTAAAAAGGAGTTAAAGGGGCATTTTTTCTTCAGTGATGGCATTTCTGGCTCTATCAAAATGTGTCTAGAAAATATTTAAAGATTATCGTATATTTTTAAATAAATTAATACGACCTAAATGAATTTCATAACTTGAGGTCCAAAAAGTTCAATATAAACTATTTTTCTCTTCATTTTCTTACAATTGTAATATTTTTATATATTTTTATATAAATGAATAATTTTTATTTTTACTTTTCCTGAAGGAGGTAAATTAAATTCAAATAAATAAATAAATAAAAGTTAGTTTTGAAAAAAAATAAAGTTCATCAAAGTTGAATACTTTCAGTACTTTTAAGACTCGTGATATATGACACAAGGGTTTTAAACAAAACTTTTGTCTAATTAAGTTGTTTTGTAATTTATTTATTGAATCTTTTGTAGTCGAATTAAGAGTGAGAGCCTCAAGACCATTTGTGAATTTAGATAAATAATATAAAAAAAATAAAAAATAATAATTTAGGAAAAGTTATTCCAGGGCAGTTCCGAATGACAGAGCCTTCTTTTCAACCCACAGGGTTGCAATATAATTAAAATATGTATTTAAATATATGTGTACACTTAGAGTAGAAAAATTAATATTCATATTCTAAAAACATTGATAAATTCAATTTCTGCTATGAATTTGGTTAAAAGGGTGTTTTGTACTTTAGATTGTTTCTAAAGGAGCTTTGAAGCAGAAAGTCCTTATCTCGTGGGCTATTAATTCGTGGCTTTGCCTGGTGGTGAAATTTTGAAAAAAGCTTGCTTGCTCTATCATCAATCAAATCGATTTTTAGCTCTTTGTGGATTGTTTTGATACTTGTCCTTAGTGGAAAATACTTGATGACCCTCAAGACTCGATTTTGCATTTTTTAAAGTTCGGCATTTATCTTCTGAGTACTTGATTGAAGTATTATAAGGCAGTAGTCGAATAATTATCTTATGATCTAATTTAATACCAAGGAATGTTGGATTTGGGTCAAGAGGAATATGTGAATTCCTAATTTTTATTTTCATTCCATATGTTTTCTCATAATTTTTTCGAATACCAGCTTTGGTAAATGTTGTATAGCAAGTTTTCCTTTAGTTAATTTTAAATCCCCATTTTTTGCAGTATTCGGTGATTCTATTCACTGCATTTTGAAGAATTTTTTGAATTTTCCTTTAACTAGCCTTGGATGCCCAAATACAGAGGTCATTTCTGAACAAGGCTATTTTAACATCAAAAGGAATACTTTTAGCTATATCGCTAAAAGTATTCATTTAAAAAACAGAATAAAAATAGTAGGGGATAGGCAATTTCCCTGAGGGACTCCACATTTAATTGACTTATTGTTTGAGGCTCGGCTATTGTAGCTGACTATAAAAGAGCAGTTTGTGAGAAAGTTTTCGATCTATCCGAGAAATACTGTGTGAAAATTGTGTTCTTTTAATTTTGCAATAATATCATTGAGCGATGTTTTGTCAAAGGCTTTTTGAAGATCGAAGAAGACAGCTCCAGTTACAGTCAATCCTCGAATATTCGTTGTATCGAAATTCGTTCTATCGAAAATCCCATACAAAAGCATTGAATAAATTTTAAGATTTATTTTTTTGAATTTTTCTTAAAATAAATGAAAAAGGTGAAAAAATTTATAAAAAAATAAAATGAAAAGAAAAATTAATTCTTTTTAACATACGAAGAAATAGTTGTTTGTTTATTACAACTTTTTTCAATTACCAAATTTTCAATATTAAACAAAAAGTTAACGATATTTGATGAATCATTTTCTTGTTTATTTAAAAAAAAATCTTTTAAATCGTTAATTCGTTCGATTGCTTCTTTTGAACTAATGATTGACTTTTTTGGTTGAGTTAACTCTTCAATTTCACTGTCACTATTGTCTGATTCTTCTTTTTTTGTAGCAACTGTATTTAAAATTTGCAAATCAGAAAGCAAACCACGTGCTGCTAAATTTGAGTCGACTGAAACATAAGCATATTTTTCGAAATCTATTTTTTTTTCGAATGTAGATAATTCTTTAAATTCGTCTTCAGAGTCGAAATTTTTACCTGTAAATATATATTTTTTATTGAAAGAATATAGGTAAAGTCAAATAAATAACAATTAAATTTTTGGTGATTTCGGATTTTCTGAAGCCAGATTGACGGGTTGGTTGAATTTTTGAGTTTTCTGCCCAATCTTGAATCTTTTCGAGCCATTTAGCTTAGCAACTGATAGGCCTGTAAGAGTCTAAACTATCTGGAGGTTTATTTTTCTTAAGAATCATAATAATTTTCGATTTTTTCCAAATTTAAGGTATGTGGCCATGATTTAGAGAGCTATTGAATATCTTGTGTATTTCGACAAGTATTGGGAAAGGGAGATTTTTCCATACCCTATTGGATATTAGATCAAAACCTGCTGCTGCTCTTGAGTTGGTATTTTTTAGCATTTTCATCATTTCATTTCTAGTTATATGCATATAGCTTCCTATTGGAAAGGTAGACGAGCCTTGCCTCATCTAAGTTTGACTATCAGTAAAATATTTTTCTTAATTACATGCAAATAGTTCTGCAATTTCAGCTGGATCGCTGGTAGAAAGGTTATCATTTTTTAGATTGATAATGTTTTTTTTATTACTATTATTTTCCATGTTTATGCTAAGAATTTCGTATCGATCAATTGCAATTTTTAAGGCTTCTTGAATAACATTCGTTAAATTTTGAACTGATTTGTCAATACTTTTTGGACAGAGTAAAGCGTAATTTAGTAGTGGTTTAGATCTAAGGACTTCTTTAAATTTCTGCCAATTAATTGTTTCAAAAATTTTTGGATCAATTGAAATCGTTCAGGAAGGATTTCAAATTTTTCAAAATTTTATAGATAAAAAATATGCTTTGTATATATTTTTAGGTCTATCACATAATTTTTGATCGTATTACATAACTCACTTTTTTAAGAATCACGTTTGAAAATGAAGTCTATTGAATGAAGAAAATTATATTTTTTTTCATTGACCCAATATTTGGAATTGTGAATTTTGTTGCAAAAAACAAAAAAAAATCCTACATATTAAATCGAAAAATTCAGGCAATTAATTAATTTCTTATTAGAATTATTGTCCATTATGGTTTTGTTAAAGGAAAAACTTAATAAAATAACGGGATTTTTTGCTTCGCAATTGTACTATTAAGAAATTATTGCAAATTTTAATATTTAATTTTTAGTTGGTTTCAAAAATCTAAAAAACCTAAGAATTGAATTCAAAAAAATTTATCAATCATCTAGAATTTTTTGTCTTTCTTCTCGTGATTTGTATTAACTATTTTTAAGGCAAAATTTACTTTACAAAATCGACAAAATATTTTATTTTTTGAAAAATTAAAATTAAATCAAAAAAATTGGCAACATAGGGAAAAATGCTTTTTTAGTATTTAATTGACCAAAAAGTCATAAAATAAAACATCAATAAGAATTTTATTTAACTATTGGAATATTGATTAAAAAAAGAAATAAAAGATTTTATTAAAGGTAAAAAGGGTCCAGCATTTTACAATGTTCCAAAATTTCTTAATTTTTCAAAAAAGAAAATATTTTTGTGGAAATTGTTCTGAATTTCACAGTGTCGAATTTTAAGTGCCATAAATATCAGTGTTCCTGTATGGCAAAAATATTACTTTAAGAGCTTTTTTTCGAAAAAAATAATTTTGAATTTTAAATCCAAAGCAGTTCCTATCGGCTTAAGTCCTCTCTCCTTTTTTCCCTTCTCATAGAGTAACTGACCGTATAAATAAATCAAAAACTCAACTGGGGTTTGATACCGAAAACATTTTAAATAAAAATATTTTCGAAGGCCTGATTTTCCATATGCATTTTTGGTAAAATCAATTTTTATTAATTAATTTATTGATGATTTAAAAAATAAAATATTAATAACAAAATATTTTTTTCAAATTTCATGTAACTACTTATATTTATAAAGTCTATGATCTCAAATCAAGCAAGATCCTTTATGATGATCCTTTAGATCACAAAGTTGACATGAACCATTAAAATAAAGAATAGAAGGAATTAAAAGCAATATAAAATAAAAGCTACATTTAAGCTTATTGATTGCTAAAAAATAATAAAGTAGTGTAATTAAATAAGTAGTCTTTCGGTTATTTTTATTTTTTTTTTAATTTAATTAAGTATCATTAATAATAAGAAAATTTTTGAATTATTTTCATTTAAAAAAAAATCGTTTAGGAGGCTTTGTTTCTCTAAGTCTTTCAAGTTTACAAAAATCATGTTTGATTGCATCAGCCATCATTCTTTTTAAAGCTATATGGGTATCGTGAAATTCAAATACAAATTGAACAAAGATTCTTTCTTTTTTGATAAGTTAATAATAAGGATAATAAAATATCTAAAAAAAAAATATTGGATACTTTTTTGTACGTTTTTTAGCTAAAACTCAAAAAAAAAATAAAAACATCAATAAGATTTAAATTGAATTGATTAACTTAAAAAAAAAATTGGATTTTAGTTAAGCTAAAAAGGTTCAAAAAAATGCTGCAGTTCTTTTTTCAGATATGTTTAAATTTCATTAATTTTAATTTATCAAAAAAGGAAGAATTCTTGTTCAATTTGAAATTCAATTTGAAATTCACGACGCCGCTAAATGACGATCCTTAAAGTCGCTTGAATTTTAAGTATTTAATTTAGTCTTAATTAATCACATTTATTACTATGTACTTTTATTTTCGTTTTCCATTTTAATTTCAATGATCACAAGTTTCACCAGGTGCTAAATTATAATTAAAAAAATATAAAATAAATAAATCAAGTTTGTAAATTAAGCAGCCTGAAGCCATATATTCCAAAAGTTAACTGATTAGGATAAAAGATATTGTATTTTGTTGTCATAGAAGCATTGAACTTGTGTCTGACTGAGAAAGAAAAAAGTCTTTAGCATATTTTTTATTATACTCAAGGTAAACTCCAATCAAGGAACATTTTAATGAAACAAATTTACAGCAATATTATTATTTTATAAAAAAAAAAAAACAATCCATAATTAAAAATGACTTTTAAAAAAATTACAAAACATTTCTTCAAAGAACCATATAACAATGTGAAAAATTATTTTTTGTTTAAATATTAATACTTGACCATGAGTATCATCCATAATTGTATCCGAATCACCAGCTAAACATTTTGATATTGATGGTCATATTTGGCGCCTTTTTTGTACACATTCTTTGACATAGCCGAATTGAACGATGGTGGATTACTTAGACTGGCATTTTTTCTAAACTGCTCCTCTTGTTCGATTTCAATCAGCCTGTCCAAATTTTGCTTGTCCAGTGACAAATCATTCAAATTTTCCAAATCTTCATCAGTATCGATCATTTTGATTGCATGCGAGTCACTCTTCGATATCGAGTCCTCTTCTTCATACGGCAGAATAGCTTTACTGGCATCAATAGCAGCAGTCGCTTTGATACCCTCAGCAATATGTTGCATTTTTTTGCGGCTATTTGACGCGGTCGAAGTCAATGTTGAAGATTCGTAGCCGTTCAACTTGCTCGACTTAGAAGGGTTAGTCACACTAGTGTCACTGTTCGATTTTTCGGACATGTCCGAGCCAATTTCATAGTTTTTTCTGCTCACCTTGCAGCAGAGTTTTTTGCTTACATAATTGAGCAAAAAAGTCCTGTAATCCTTGTCCACTAGGAGCCACACGAAAAGGTCCAAACCAAGGCCGACAAAGATCAATATTTGTTCAATCACGACCAGGCTTACTTTGTTCGAAAACTTCATTTGAATAAATAAGGGAAAGACAAATGGGAACTTGACTGCATTATTGGAGAGATCAACTATTTGATGAATGGCAAAGGGCAGCTGAGTTATGGCAAATATAACAAAATAGCCGTAAACTGGCCATTCAATTAAATTTTTGAGTTTTAGATAGCGTTTTTCTTGTTCGCGCTTGATTCTTAATAAAAATGACATGTCTAGCAAAATTTGTCCTATTCCGAAAAAGAAAGGCACTGCCCAGAAAATGATCAAATTTAGGAGCGGAATTAGGAAAGGAGTCAATTTGATGTAGTAGTCGGCATAGGCTTCGTCAAAGGCACAAAAGTAAATTGTGTTATTCTTGGAGTCGACTAGCTTGTTGAGTGAATAGAATACAAGATTGAACGAATTGTAGACAAAGAGTAGGCTAAGGATTAGGCCGAGAGCCAAGCAGTTCCTGTTCTTGGCACAGTTGAATTTTTTGGGCTTGGCTCGGATCATTTGTTGAACAGGAAAACGAGGTATTGTGAACGGCACCTGGGATCTGTCCTGGTATCTGTCGTAGCTTTCGTCATCGCTGAAGTTGTCCTCTATGTCCACAGTCCTGGTTTTGCGAATCTTGACCGCATGGGTTCGCAATGCATGCACCAGCAACCAGACATACAATTGGTGGCAAATGTTGTAGGCAGTTGTTGGCGGGAACATGAAAAAGGCCATTTTGCACGCAAATGTAAGTTTGGTGAGACCTTTAAGTGCCACACTGGCCAAACCGGCCTGAGACATCACTATATAATTGAGCAATATGTATACTGCATGGCACAAGGAAATTATTCCGAGACAAAGTCGAGTTTTGTATCGATTGCGAACCCTGTTGCAGCAGTCCAGAATGGTTGTTATGATATTGTTGCGTTGGTAAGAGTAGACCACTTTGGTGTTCATGGAATCAATTTTTTTGAGAGAAAATACCAGTAATATGTTACAGGAGATGGCCAACAGGCCCAAAACTATAAAGAATGCATTGAGAGATTTAAAGGTTGTGATGGTAGACAAGTCATCGTTTTTTTCGTACCGATCCACGTAGTCTATTATTTTCATCATGGCATTTTGTTTTATCTGGCCCATCATTGGTTTCATGTAGTTGCCGAATAGGCCCACTAGATGAAGATTCTTTTCTGGATGGTCGATTATGTTGATGGAAAATTTGTGTAATTGAGTTTGTAGACTTAGCATGTTGTATAAACATTCCATTGTCAGAGATCCATTGTTGACTAAAAATGTGCTCGCCAACTGCATGCTGTAGTAGGCCATTAGGTCTGGTTTTGAGGAGTATTTTTTGCCAAATACGTCAAAATAAGGAGGAAGTTTGCTGAAGATTTCTAATAGCTTGTCGAAAGTGCATGGTTCGTGAAATTTGGCCTTGTAGTCTGGGTCGGTTATGTTCGAGAACAAGCCGAACATTGACGGCAGCATTATTTTCATGAGAACCGACAGTGCATTTTCGTCAAGCGAGGCTTTTGTTTGCCCAGTTAGCAATATTAACAATTTTAAGTAAATTAAGCTTTTTAGCCTCATTTTAAAAATCTAAATTTAAAAAAGAATGAATTTTTTTTTGAATTTTTTTTTCTGTAACTAAGTATTTAGGTAAAGAAACCTGGCTTCTGAAAATGCTATCACAAAATTTTGATTTTTTTAATAAAAGCTTAAAGCCATATGAGATCATTAGGACCTTGCGGCAAGCCTTATTAGCTCAAACACCTTTTGCCACAGTTCAGCAATTATATTCATCTAATAAATTAAAATGAAAAATTAAATAATTATTTTTTATTCTATCAGATCAAATTTTTGTCACTCGATTGAGTAAAATTATTTTTTGATTCAAAACAATGCTATCTTAAATTTTCTTTTTTTTTTGTAAAAAAAAAATGTAAAAAAATCAATTGTATTATTTCTATAGAAAAATTTGTTTTTTTTTAGTTTAAAATTTTGTGTTGACAAAAATAAAAACCATTTGATGAGAAATATCAAGAGGTAACAAAACTATATGAGTATTCTCAACAAAAATAAAACACCTTGCAAATTAAATAAAAATTTACTTATGCAAATTGATCAAGTCAAGCCGCTTTTGTTTTGAAATCTTGGAAGAGTTTTGATTTAGGTGAAATTAGTACGTGCCAAATATTTTGCCGCGTAAAATGGCGAGATGAACTTGAAAGTGAAAAGCTAAATTTTCACTTAAACGATTAAATTACCTTCAATGATTTATCTATGGTTAAGTATCGAATAAAAATAGTGAATAATCATGTTCGCTTGAACCATTCATTTTAGTGTACATACTTGAATATAACAAATTGTAAAAATTGTAAATTTTATTTGTTAAACATAAATTAGTTTTAGTATAAAAAATAGCTATGTACTTTTTACATTATGTGTCTGATTGTATTTTAAATAAAGCTTCGGACCTATTTGGAGAGGAAATATAAACGAAAATATTAATATTATTTTATTTATTTAAAAATATATGAAAAAAAATGGATAAAATCAATATTTTATGCGAGTCAAACAAAATTAAGACAAACATATAAAACGAAAACAGAGGTCATTCTTTTGTGATAGGAAGAAAATTTTAAGAAAAAAATATAATAGAAAAATAATTCCTATTTGTCACATTAAAATATCATTATTTAATAAAAGACATTGTTAAGAGTGCTGTATGACCATTGCCAAACGACGACTTGATTTTGAAGAAGTTTTTATTTAATAAATAACTTTTAGCTCCCTTTTCAATTTTAAATTTTACATCTTCAAAAAATTTACTTTACTGCAATGTCACAACTTTTGTCTCAATGTTCACATCATTTATTTTAAAATTTAAGTGCCTTGCTAATTGAAAAAAACAATTTTTGGAGACCTTTTTAAATTTGAAAAATTTGTCAATTAAATTTTTTAATGTAAAATTTAATGAATAACTCGCAGATAATTTAATCTGTTTGAAAAAATTGTGCCACTCAAACCAACTGAACCAAATCAGTCTGGTTTTTTTTTGCTTGACTAAAATACTCGATGACGAATATTTAGTTATTTATTACAAAAAATTTTAGATCAAAGAGGGTTCAAATTTTAAATAGCCATAAATTATATTAAAAGAATAATATATGTTTATGGTTTTAAATTGATCAATATTTTTAATATTACCTTTTTAAAATTATTTTTGTAAAAAATACTAAATTTTAATTAAAAATAGGTTCATAGAAATTGAATTAGAATCTTTATATTGTGAAATTTTAACTTCTTCAAAGATATTTCTTATAAATATTGACAAACGAATAGGGACAAATGATACTTTTGAATAAATAAAATTTAGGGTCTTAAAAAATATAATTTATTCCCTTGAACGAAAAATAAATAAAAGTGTTGAATATCTTTAGTTAAAGATCCTATCTTTTATTCACGTTTTATTCTAATCAAAGTACTTAACAGTTAAATAAACATTTTAAGAAAGTTGATACGAAAATAACATGCATTGGTATTTTGGTTAAAGCCTTTGTCAAATAGGAATTAATAAATTAAAACAGTTGAAAGGATACTTTGGTATCCAAATATATTAGAACGTGACCACTAACTGACAAAAAATACTCGATCATTGGCTTTTTAAAAAATTTAAAAGAGCATTTAACTTGAAAAAAAGTTATTTATTTTTAAAATAAACATACCAAAAAATAGTTTAAAATAAAATTTAAACAAAGACTACGGATTAAACTAACCTAAATTTTAGAAAATTTAATTATCTTGCAAGCGGTTTGAAAAAACCTAGATTCACGTTGATCATGAAGAAACTTGACCTAACTTTAAGTTTTCCACAGTGTTTTGTAAGGCTTTACTAATTTATATTTAAACTTTACTTATCTTTTTTAATTTTAATAATTAATTGATTGAACATGGTCCACTTTATTTTTGACCTTGATGAGCTCTAAAATACGCAGCAATTTAAATTATTTAAATCTGCTACCGAAGACTTAAATAGAGCATTTATAATTTTTTTTTAATTTCTCAAAATACCTATTTAAGACGATTTTTTATTACCATTAAATGAGTCAAAAAATCTAGTATCGGTTAAGAAATTAGCTTAATGCTTAGATTTTTGGTTAATTTACAAAAATGGCATGATGATTTTTGAGAGATAGAAACACCAAAATTTTATGTAGTTAAAGATAGTTAGATTCTATTCAGGTGTCAAACAAATTTAGAAAAAGCAAATCTATTTTTTTTATTAAGTCTAATGCCAATATCTACGGGGGCTTATATAATTAAAGAAAATATTATAATTTAAATCAGATTCAGATCGTATAATATATTTTGATTGAAAAATAAAAATGATGACTTATGAAAGATAACAGCAAAAAACATATTAAAAAAACATATAACTTTGATTATTTGAAATTAATGGTTTTGATTATAAAAAATTTGAGCTCAAAAATTATCTTGTAACTTAATTTTTTTTAAGAAAAAATTGAACACTTGTACAAAGTAAATGTGGTTAAATGCTTGTGGTGATATGATCAAAATTTAATATTCCAACACGATTTTAAATCTTGACTAAAAATAAATTCTAAATTTAAAATTTTTCTAATCCTTTAATCAAAAATGACATTCGTTTTGTGAATTTGTATCTTGAAATTTCTAGGCTAAAAAAGAAAATAGGAAAAATAATTTCTTTTTGAATTAACCTTTGTGTCTTCTTTTAGATGCTATTTCCCTAAAATAAATTAGCTTTAAAAAAGTTTTATTATTAAAGATATTTAAACTTTGAGACAAATTTTCAAAACATAATTCTGGCCCCTAGTTTGTTTTTAAATATAAACCATTATATTGTTAAGATTCGTTTTTCATGTCATCTAAACTCAGTCCTGAGTTCTTTACAGACTATTTTTACTAGACCTTTTTTAGAATCTTAATTTTAAAGATCTTGATGAAAAATTTATTTAATTAAACATTAAATTTATTTAAACATTTAAGGTTAATAATGCTTAAGTATTTATTTATAAAATTTTTCTCTTACAGCTTTTTCTATCGAGAATCTTAACTTTTACTTTGACCTAAAAATTTTAAACAGGATTTCTTTTTTCAGTACTTTCTATGTGTTATGTGCAAGGAGCTACCATAGGTGACCTCCTAGTAGGTGATCTCCGCAAGCTAGTCTTGCTGTAGCTTATATATATTATTATTATTATTATTATTCTTTCGCAAAAAGTGATGATGAATTTTTGTATTTCTAAGGCTGTTTACAGTTAAATTATGATTCAAACTTGTTTATAATTTTTTTCAATCCGTAACTCACTTAATTCATTTAAAGTCTCAACAATTTTTCAATAAAACATGTGATTGATCATTTTAATATTTTATCTTAGAAATTATTTATGTATTGTCGATTTTGTTCATGTCAAAAAGATAGAGATAAATGAATTTTTTTTTAATTTTATGAACCTTGCTCTATTTCCGAGGTAAAATTTAAATATTTCTAAAAATTATCCAAATCTCACACGTTTTAAAAAATAATTAAAAAAATTAAATTTTTTTTAAAACTTACTAATACAATGATTTGCCGCATTGAATTCTAGCATCAAAATTCAATTTTGTTTATCAAAGCTGAATTAAAAAAATACTTAAGAAAAAATTTTAACATAATTAAAATTAAAAACGCCAATCTATCGGTTTAACTATTATATCTTATCTTTTAAAATTTAAATAACTGTAGCATTATTTTTTAAATAAAAAATACTTTAAATATCAAAGCAACTCTTTATCCCACACAAAAATGATCCCTAATTTTGCTTGCTAAAAATACGATATGATGGGTATTCAAAATTAAAAATTGAAATCTATTTTTTAAATAAGTAAAATATTTCTAGATGAAAAATGAAATTAAAAACAATTTAATAAATAAAACTTATAAAACGATTAAGCATTCCGTTTTAAACAGAATTTTAAATTGAATTAGATAAAAAAAATATTTAGGAGACAGTTGAAGGTTTTATTTTAAAATTTCTTGATTTTCATCTGAAAACTTAATTGAATTAATCAAATTTTTTGATTAATTAAAACAATGCTTTCTAAAATTGGGTAATTTTTTCTAACTGAAAATTCAATTTTGCAAATAAAAATAAATTAAAAAAACTCAATAAAATTTAAACAAGATTAAAAACTTATTTAATTTGTCTTGTGTATAATTTCAAAAATTTTAAAAGTCAAGTTAATTATGAGTTGCAAATTTTGAAAAGCTTAAAATAATTTAACAATTTGTAAGCTTTAGCTTTATTTTGTTCAAATAATTATTTCTTCATTTAACTCTTTGTTCTGTCCAGATAAAAAAATAACCATTGCTCAGAATTTTACTTAAAAATTTGGCAAACAAATTGAGAGGAAAATTTAAAGCGGATCAAAAAATGACTAAATAAATTTTTAAAATTATTTAAAAAATGACAATTTTTTTTCAACTTTATTTGTGTAAAATTAAATTAATATCAATTAAGGAATGGATCGAATAGTGCGTTTATATAATCCATATGTTCCATCAAGACCTATAGCCCATTTAAAAAGTCATACCACGCCAATTTTTTACATACATCTATCTAATGAAGACAACCGAATATTTTCGATGTCTAATGATAAATGCTTGAATGTATGGGACTTGATTGATCACAGCTGTTTGGCATCAATTCGTCCAAAATCTCACAAAATTACGGGAGAACTTCAAGCTTGCTGTTATAACTCTAAGTCAAAATCAATTTTAATCAGCACAGATAAAATTTCATTTTTATCTTTAAAATTAAAGTTAATAAAATCAAAAAAATTTAGAAAATTTACCAAATTAAATTTTTTCTATTCAGGGCAAATTTACACACTGAAATTGTATTATCTCACAAGGAGCCAGTTGTTTGCTGTATGTTCAACAAGCAATTTAAACAACTTGTCTCTTGTTCAGAAGGTGGAAATGTAAAGCTCTGGGATGTTGAAACCGGTCGAGATTTATTCGAGTTTTCAAACGCTCATGGTGATCATCCAATTACATGTATGACTTTTGACGACAGTGGGAGACGTTTGATCACAGGTGGACGGGATGGACAGTGCAAAGTGTGGAACTTCAACAATGGCCACTGTTTGAAAATACTGACCAAAGAAAATGACTTGGAAGTAACTGATGTAAAATACACCAAAATATACAACAATAAATTTATCATAAATGTTGGATGGGACAGACGGATCAACATTTATGATGATGATATTAACGATGTAAGACTTTTGCTAAATCCGAATCCGAGATGGAAAGATGAAATCGAAAACGGACATAGAGAGGACATTATGTGTCTAGCAAAATCAGAGTCGAATTTTTTAGCAACTTCTAGTTACGACGGTGAAATCATTATTTGGAACATGGTATCTGGACATGTTTTTACCAAATTATATTCTCCTAAGCCTAACGCATACGAGGATGACAATTGTAAAATTTTTATAAAATTGATTAAATAATATTTTATTTTTTTAAGTGGACGGTGATCTTAATGTAAATAAAATGATATTTATGAACAAAGAAAGATATAATGACAGAAATTCGACACATATGATTTCATCGGGACCTTGGGGAATGATTCATTTCTGGACCATATTTAATGGCCCCTCTATTTTGGCTAGATTCCCAGTTGTAAGTATAAAATTATTAATTTTAAAATGAAACATTATTTAAAATTGAGAGCTGCATTTTAAGATGCAATGGGGATGGCATAGATTTAAAGTAACCAAGTTTTCTAAAAATTTAAATAAAATTAGCTGATTGTCTGTTAGGGGCGAACAAACATTTAAAGAGAAAATTAAAAAAATCAAATTTTAATTTTTTTTCAAGATTGAAATGAAGAAAATATTTTTGGTTAAATTTTATACTTAATTTTTTGATAAAAATAATTTTTTAGAATACACTATTTTTTTTGAAACAGGATTCATAAAAATAACTGAAATGTGACTGTTAGAAATTTTACAATTGAAAATAGTAAAAATCTTTGATTCATTTCAGTTTAGTTTAGTAGATTTTTCACACATAAGCAACCATGTAAGCTTGTTACTTGTAAAAGACAAACATTTTGTAACATGGCCGAAATTTTATCTTAAATATTCAAGCTTCACAACTAAAATTAATCAAATATTAAAAAAAATCTTATTTTGACCGAACGTCATTTGTTTAATCAATTTTTTTTAATCCTTATTCTTTCTTCTAATGAGTGGAACAAGCTACCAAGCGAAGTGATTGACTCATCGAAAGTAAATATTTTTAAAAATGTATGATAAGGGTATAAAAAATTTTATTTTTAATACGTAGTCAATATTGTTTAAGAAAATTTATAAAAATTTATAAAATTTATAAAAAAATTTAAATTCTCTTCAAATGCTGTTCTGCTTCACCATCTTTTAGATTTTAAACTATAGCTTTTCTTAGATTAAATATAAGACTGCATGCATTAGATTTATCTTTTAGGGTCTTTTATTAATTCATTCATAGTAAATGTTTTTTTAGAGTGATAAACGGGGAACAAATATAACAAGAATGATTGTTGATTCAAGATTTGGTCATCTTTTTGCCTCTGATAATTTCGGATATATTTATCACTACAACATTGAGAAATACGCAACTAATGGTCCTGAATCCTATTCTCCAACTCGTAATTGATTTATTCTAGAAAAAAGATTTTTCTGAATTGTTATTAAATTTAGTTGTTAAATGTTGGAGAGCTCATGTTCAGAGTGTTACTTCGCTAGAGTATATTGAAACATCTCGGATAATCATTTCAACTTCAAGTGATTGCACAATTCGAGTATGGAAACCGGATGGAAAATATATAGGAACATTTGGCCAAGATGAAGTTTGGAATCTGTATGATTCAAAAACATTTAAGCATCCGCTTGTTCCTTACGATATCTTAGTTGACGACCAGAGTATGCCTGAGCACCCAATCTTGTCCACTCGAGAAACATTTCAAGAAGTTCTTGAATCCAATTTAATATCAGACAAAATACGGAAAGAACAAGAAGTAAATACATTTTTTCATCATTTAATTTTAAATCACAAAATCAAAATTTTGATGCACAAATTTGCACTTATTAGAAAAACGCACGCAAGCTTAATGTAGTTGCACAAGCAGTGGTAAAATTAATTAAAAATAAAAATACAACTAATTTTATGAATTGTTTTTTTACTTTGAAAACTAATAATACTCATTCTTAATTCTAATTAAAATTAAAATTCTCATGTGACTTCAGTTTGATTTAAAAAGTTTACTAGATAGAACATTTTTCTATTTTATGAATTTTAAAATACTTAATTTATTAAATAATCAACAGATAACATTTTTTTTTAATATTTCAGAAGGCGGCCAAGATTATTTCAAATATAAAAAATTACATGATTGATGATGACACCATAATGGAACAGATAAAAAATTTGAACGTTCCAAAAAAAGTTGGAAAAAGGTAAATTTAGAATTAATTAGCTAAAATTCAAATTATTTAATTGGTTTCAGATTAAGGCATGAAATTACTAAGCCGACGCCAATTGTAGTTGATAAGAATAAAAATTATTATCAAATGTTAAAATGTTTTGAATATGATCCGTTGCCTACAAATTTCATTTCAAAGCCTTCGTCTGCTTTAAAGAAAAGTGACAAAATATTTTTATAACTAGCACTTGAAATCAATTAATTTACTCAATAAAAAATTTTTATTATTGTTTTTATTTTTATTTTATTAGCAAAAAAATTATCTCTAAATGGTCATCATAAAGCATCAAGTGTATTATAAAATTTTAAATGGTCAAATTTGAATTCTACCATTGAGTTTTTTTTAGAAAAGAAACTTTACATTTAAAAAAACAAACGAAACGACCGCTTTCCTCTTTAATAAATGATAAATTAGTAATATTAAGAACTTTAGACTGTTAATCAGTAACATTGATTTTTTCTTAATAGTTGCTTACATACCAAATATTTTTCTGAGTGCAGCATATCAACTTCAATCACTTCAGGAAAAATATGTTTCATTAATAAGTGATCAAACATTTCTGTACCATGGTATCGTGTTCAGTGGCGTAATCAGGCAAGAAATAGAGATAGATGTTCTTTTTTAATTTAAATAATGCATTTTATTAGAAATCAAAGTTTTTGTTAATTACTAATTAATTAATGTACGATAGTAGGAATTAAAATTATTAATTTAACCGTTCACAAAATTATTCTGAAAATAAATGTCAATATCCTCATCTTCTTCTTTTTCAATATCTAAAATTTCCAAATCTGTGACTAACTCTTGTGTATTGAAATTCTAAGAATTTTTTCAAATCGAAATTTTGAATAAAAAATCTAGTTTATTTAGTCTAAAAAGATATTTTATTTTAGGGGTTTCTTGGAACCTTCTGGTCCTTAACTTTGTAAAATATTTATGATTGACGATACAAAATTTCTACAAACGAATTTTAAGCTCTGCAAAATCTCTTCAATTATTTTTAATTTGTACTGTTTGCAAAACTATTTTTGTATTATTAGAAAAAATATTAAAACGTCTTTATTTTTTGTACTGTAATTTTTATACTAAAATTCCACATTGCCATTATAATTACAAACATAGTACTTAAAAGTATTTAAGGAATTTTTTTATTATTAAATACAACTTATAATGATTAGTTATCAATAAAAATATTAACTAGAATAAATTTTAATTGATTATATCTTGAAAAATAAAATGTCAACAAAAAAATTTTCATCTATTATTTTTCTAATAATTTACTAAAATCTGCCAGGAATTTCTCTCTTTAGAAATTCTTTTCCTTCTGAAGCTTCTAATATGCGGTATGAATAAATTTTTTACTAAAAGAGATAATTTAGTTAAAACCCAAAATCAATTACAGAGAACATTTAAAAATTATTAATTCAAAACAAATCTCAAAAACTAACCTATTCTGAAAAATTAAAAGTTTTAAGTGGGGATCCTCTTTTAAAATCAACAGAATTCTATAAATGTCAGTCATAAGATCACTATTCGACTTCTGTTTTATAATACTTCAAGCAGGTACTCAAAAGATAGAAGCCGAACTACAAAAAATGCAAAACCATGAATTAATAGCTCACAAGATCCAGGACTTTCTGCTCTATAGCTCGTACAGAAACAATATTAAGTACAAAATCCATTTGATTCAATCTTAAAATCCGAATATTGATAAAAATAGAATATTGATAAACATAATTTTGAATAAAAATTTTTGAAGAAGAAAATGGGCAAATACTGTCCTTTTTTTTAATTTTTTCATTATCAAACAAAATCAAGCCAATTTAATAATAAAATCAATTTTTAAAATAAATTTTTGTATTGACCCGATTTTACAATTTAACTTGATCCAATATTTATTTATTTATTTGTCATTTCGACACGATGTTCTTTCTGATAAAAGATCCTGAATCCTTTTAAATACTAAGATCCTAAGCATCTTTAGCTAAAAAAGGTCTTTAGATACACAAAATCAGGCGTTTTCGTACTTTTTCCACTTTAAATTTATGGTCTAAGAAATATTAAAGCACATTTTGAGTTTATTCAAAAAATTAACGCTGTTAAAAGCTGAAAACTTCAACAAGTGTTTGTTTTGTATTTTCAATTTTTTTTTCAAAAATTCCCAATGCAATACCATTTCATATCTGAACTTAAAAGTGAATTTACAAAAAAATTCAGATAATTTTTTCCATTATGTTAACTTAAAACTCATAAAAGAAAAGAAATTTTTAAACTTTTTGATATTGGTTGCTAAGCAATATTGACGATGGTTTATTCTATTTAGAATTATACTTATATTGACTAGAAAAAAAAAGCTTAACTTATAATATTTAGTCAGTTTGAACCAAACTTTGCCAAAACCCATGTTTAACTAAAATGAGCGAAGAAAAAGATCTTAAAGAAATAAACCCAAGTGCTCGGCCTCAAATTGACGCCGAGACGTCTACAATTATTCAAAATCAATCTAAAAATGAAGTTCAGAATAATTCATCAAACAAAGAGCCAAATGCTACTGTCAAATTTCTTCTTTTCCCCATCAATCAAATTGTCACATTTGCTTACCCGATCAGCATTCAGGTCAACGATTTGAAAGCAAAAATTGCTGCTGAACTTAAAATGGAACCAAACAACCTGAAATTCTCCCTTCCAAATGAAAAACGTAATAAAAGAATACAAAAAAACTAATTTTTATTCTTTAAAATTTCTATTTTAGAAACTCTTTTGGACGAAGATTTAAAAAAACTATCTGAATATGGAGCCGAGGAGAATGGAATTTTCCAAATTAAAGTCGAATCGGTAGATCAAGAGGCTTTTCCCCTAAAGCCTTATGAACCCAAGGAAAATTTTCAATCGCCTGATGTAATTACTGTTCAGGTAGACCTAGGCAATGATGAATTTAAGGAAATAATTGTTGAAATAGAGCGGGCCTCTAATCGAAAACCATTTTTGGGTGGTTACCGCAATAGACAAACTAGTGTAGAATATTTGAACGCTTCTACTCAGACAAAGCGTCCGCAAAAACTGGACACTGGAGCTCAGAAATTATGTCGAGACACTCAAACAATAGTAAGCAATCATGTAAAATTGCAGACCAGGCAAGACATGTCAACTCAAATGACAAAACCAGGGGTGTTTATATCCAGAATTGAAGACAGACTACTTACACCTAAACCTTATCAAACAGCTGAGCAAAGATTGTCAATTATTGAAAAAAATGTGATCGTAATTCAAAAATATTTCCGGCGATGGTTGGCAAAGCGTAAATTTACTTCGCTAAAACTTGCATTTGAGCAAAGAGTTAAATGGGAAAAGGATAAGGAAAACCAAAGAATTAAGGATATTGAATCGAGGAGACAAAATGACATAAATCGAAGACTGAAACCTAGAACAAGAGATGACTTTGAAATTCTGTATTCAGCTTTGGAAAAATGGAGATCGGAAGAAATTGAAAAAATAGATGCCACAAAAACTGGTGCAGCCAGAAAAGCTGCTCTGGCTATTCTTGTAGATCAAGAGGCTGAATTGATTGCCACAATTGAAAGGTACAAAATTGAAGCAAATAAAGAAAATAAAGACAGAAATATTCAAATTTTATTAGAAAAAGTAATTCAATTCACAATAAAATTGGATTTTTTAAATTATTTTTCTGTCTAGATGTCACAACCCAAAATTTGGAAAGCCAAAAATGGTTCTGTCACTGAGCTAGATACTCCTTACAATATTAGAGCTCGAGAACTAAAAGATATATTCAATAGTTTAAATATGAATTTTTTAACTCAAGATGAACGCTTGGATGTTTTGCTTACTTTAAAACATACGGTCAAGGTAAAAATTATTGATTCCTTTATTGAATTGTTAACTTGTTGAGCTATTAGAAACGTTTTTTTTTTTAGAGTAATTAAATAGAAGAAATTTTTTATAATCAAGAAGTAATTTTGGACGGCAAATTTTTGTGTATAAAAAAATACTTTTATTTTAATGAAAAAGATGAGTAAAAAAATCCGGTTGAGAATTATTTAAAATAAATTTTATATAAATTTTATATAGATTTTATCTCCATATTCTTATTAAATTAAAAATATTTTCTAAAAATTTTTTATCTTTTTTTCTATTTTATTTGAAGGAGCTTAGACTAGAACAGAAATACAAATAGATAATAATTTTAGAGAAAACGAGTCTGAGGTTTTGTTTAAAAACAAGTACAAAAAGAATTTTCACTTAAAAGTTAGTACAACCCTCCAAAAAATTAAGTACATTATGAATTATGGATTCTATATATTAATTAAAAAAATCACCATTATTGATTACCTATATATAATACAAACATATAATTTTTTATTTAACTCGAATTTAATGTAATTTATTTGTATTTTTGCCTATGGGGCTTTAAACTAATAAATAATAATAATAATAATACATAAGGATTGGATCATCTCGGATATTTGAAATGTTTGGTCAAATTTTTTTGCTTCGGACGGTAAAAAGGTATTAGTTTTTTTTGTCCTCAACAATAAAAAAAAACTTGTAGTATTAGTAGTATAAAAAAGCTGAGAATTATTCTTCTCAAAGAGATTTCTCATTCAAAAAACAACTCAAAGAAAAATAAAATCCAAAAATCTGAAATTATCTTCAAATTTTTTATTCTCAAATAACTTTTTTATTTTAAATGACTCTAATAAAGCTCTTTACATGCCTAATTAATCTTTGTTATTTCTTAAAACTTTTTTTTTCTAAATGAATAATCTACTTTCGCTACAGATAAAGTGATTATTACATTACACAAACTGCTTAAGGATTCTTTGTTAGTTTTTCAATCATTTCATAACTTTATAAATTTTATTTTACTCATTAAAAATACGCAGCTTTAGAATGAAAAGAAAGATACCCATGAGAAAATTCTTTTTAAGAATCTTTAAGAAAGTTCAGCTTCTAAGATTATTAAAATTCAAATTAAGATTAAGATTCTTAACAATTTTCTTTGTTAAGATCCTAGAAAATTATCTTAGGAATTCTTTAACTTCTAAAATTTTTTCTTAGGAATCAAAGAATTTTTTTGTATTCTTAAATAAAAATCTCATTGAATCTTATTTTAAAAAATCTTTTAAAAATATATCATATCCTAAATAATAAACCTATAAGAAATTTATAGAAGATCTTGTACCAGGAATCATAAAAATTATTGAATCTTAAAATAAAACTGAGACTTCAAACCAGCATTTACCTTTTATTTTTCCTTAAATTTCTTAATATTATTTTTCTAAAGCATAATTTAGATAAGATTATTTAAGGTGATGCCCGTATAGTCGAATGGTTTGCGTGTTAGTCTTGCAAACAGAAGATCGAGGGTTTAAAACCCTCTGAGGGTGAAAAAATCTTAAAAATATCTCTGCAATACGGGGCGAATGTTTAAAACCTCTTTCATCATAAAAATAGGGAGACCAGTTTCGACTGAGTAATAATTGCGGTGTAGATGATCAACTTGATGGAGAAGCTTCTGTGTTAGATCGGAGCCGTTGCTCAAAAAGATACTTGAAAAGGAGATGAGTGCCTTCCCATTATCCACTAGGATAGAAAAGGGATACTTGTTATTAATTTTTATTTAAGGTGATCCTTAGGAGATCCTGTTAAAGATCTAATCAAGAAATTTAATATTGGTATTATTCATTCAAAAAAAAAGTCAAGTTTTATTTCAGAATTTAAAAATACCATTTTTTTTAATTCTAAAAAATTTTTTCAATTCAAATTATTAAGCCTCACTTATGTTTTTTAAACAAACAATTCTTTATTTATTTTTTAAAACTTATAAAATATTATTTTTCACTTGTCACTTTCATGTGTCAAAGAACTTTTTTATAAAATTATAATAATTAATTAATAAAATAATATTAAAGGAACACGATTGTAAATTAACTCAAGAAATTATTGCTCTAATCGATCGTGAAGCTGATCTGCTGATGAGAGGAATTAAAGAAGAAAATTTAGTTGGCTTGAGAAAGCGCATCGTGTCCTTATTTTTACAATATATCAAAACTCCACAATTTAATCCAGCAGCAGCTCGTCATCTAAAAGTACCACAGGATTTTAATGAAAAAATTGAGAGCTTTTATTGTTCGACTTGTCAACGCTATCTGCCCTCGACGGAATTTCAGATTAGCTCATCAAGTAGCAAAGTAGGAAAATGCCGAAGTTGTAGAAATCTTGAGAATTTAGCTCTTAAACGAGTTGATTTTACAAAATTCAAGTATATTTTCGATGAAAAAGAATTGAATACATTTATTTTTTTATTTATAATAGATTTATGCTCGCAAGAATTCAACAAGATGAACAAAGTTACAGCCCTAACTCCCGAATATGCTTTTTGTTAACTGTAAGTTTTTTCAAAAATTTAATAAATTTTCACAAAAAGTTGGATCTAGGAGAGAGACATTCAATATATGTTTGAAACAATTTGGAATAGCCAGTCCATATTGAGCTCAAATAATGATATTTATCAATTACATTTTTTGCGATGGAAAAAGGAAGAGGAATGGTCTCCATGGAATACAATTTTATTAACTTTGGACGAAGCTGAGTCCCATTTAAAATTGACAAATTTAGACTTGGTAATTGTTAAAGATAAATTCTGAAGGAATCATTATAAATTTTTTTAAAAGAGCTATGGTGAGCAATTCATCAAAAAAATTAAGCAGAAACATGTGATGGCACGAAATTATTTTAACAAATTGCCAAATATATCTGAATACTTAAGTAGAACACAGTCCAAAGAAGACTTGCGATTACCAAGTTTGACTGGAATTAAAATTTAAGTGTGGTATATTTTGAAAATTTAGACAATAATAAATAAGTAAAAAATTTTTGAAAATCTATTTTTAATTAAATTATTAATATCTTACGGACTAAATCCAATGGGACTTCGAGATTTGATCCCTTTGTTTAATAATAAATAAATTTGTATATTTTGATATTATCAAAAGAGAAAAAATGAAAATCTAAATTTTTAAAGCAAATTTTATATACCTATCAAATACCAAGCTGAATGATCTAAAAATTGCAAAAAATAAATTATTAAAAATTTTAATTTTGCAGGTTTTTTTTTAAATTAATATTTGAATTAATATATTGTAGTAAAGGCCGAGTGTGTGAATAAAAATTGTGTTTTAATTTTAAAGGTCCGGAGCAATCACTGCCCTATTCTCGGACTCTGCAAACTGATTATATCCTGATTGACCTAAGTATTTTGAATATGATCGAACCGGCATAACTTGAGAAGTCGACGAAAGATCCTCTGGAATGCGATGATTATTTTCTGATTTACCTGAAGAGAAACTCGTAGAAACTAGGTTATTTTCATCCCAATCTTCACTGATTGTAATTTTTTGATTCTGGAACGATGCGATTTCTTCGTGCTGGCCTGAAAACATGAAGCATTTTTTAAGTCTATTCATGTTAACAATCAACTTCTTCTTTCCGTTTGTCTGTTTTATTTTGTAGGCTTCATGCAATCTTGGTATTTGGTAGCCTTCTTTGTTACCTTTAATTGTCTTTAATCAGTTCATAACCTTATTTTCCCTTTTTATTTTCCACAAGAACAAGGGGTGCCCATTAGTTTATCGTTTTTTTTTAATTTCTATTTTTAGTGATTAGAAATTTTTCTGGCTGGTTCTCGTTTTATTTCACTTCCTTTTGTCTAATGCTTTTTTTTTCTGTCCCATCTTAAAAAAATTATAAATTTCTTTTAGCTTATCCTTAGTTCCTTGTACTTTTCCGAAAAAGTCAAGATCAATTAAACAAAACATCTAGTTGCACTTCAATATCACCAATTCTCAAAAAACATGTGACTGACCCAATTCCGCAGAAATTCCTAATACCCTTTTTTTTTAAGATATTTTGATTTTTTTTTCACACCTCTTGTGTCTAATAAGCATTTTATCTTTTCTCCATTCAAATTTTTTCCTCTTATTCTTGAAGGCATATTTTGAGTCATTATTATCTAATTCATTATTTACGTTATTTGTTTTTGAAAAAAATTGCTATTTTTATTAATTTCGTATTGGAGTTATAAGTGTCGATCTATTTAATGAACTATATTGACTATCATAACCCGATCTTAAGTAATAATTGTTCATGAATCTAATACGATTAGGACAATTTTCCTCGAAAATGATTTCACCATAAAAACCTCATTGTTGGTTGTAGAACTCGTTAGTTTTCAGTTTGATTCTTCCTTTTTGAATTAAGAAACGATTAATCGTTTGAATTATTCGACAATTTTGAATTATTAGAAATATTTGTCATTTTTGAACTTACCAAACTATTTTCCTAGGTATTTCTAATTGGCTGATATTTCTTTCTTCAACTAATTTTTTTATTATAGCTATTTTTTTTTTTTCGAATAATTTATCTTTTTATCAGAAAAATTACGCTTCTTTATTCTGTAACACTCCGTCCAGCAATACCCAGTTTTATGTGGCTTTGCTGGATTACTTTAAATACTGGTTTTGTTTGCACTTGGTGAAATAGTTTCAAGTTATCCGTTGGGATAACATGTAAAAAGAAGCTGATCTTAGAAATTGTCTTGCAACCTTTTTGAAGTTCCAAAAGGGCCTGTGAATATTTTCGAACTCGAAAGACAGTGCGACAAAATTTTCAAAACTCTATATTATTCATCAGATTTGAATTTAAGTGGAAGACAGGCCAAAAACTTCATTCATCACTGAATTTGATCTGTTTGAATTCAACGTTATGTCATTCGTGCTAACAAATGAACTAGCGACATTTTAGCGGAGAATGAAAAAATCACAAAAGGGAATTTTGGACGTTTTCGCCTGCTTTATTTTGACGACATCATAGTATTCTCGATGACGTTTGATTAGCAGATTTTAGTCCGTAATTCCAAATTTCTTTAATGATTTAAGACTGGAAACCGATCCTAGCGAACATAGTTCAGAGGCTGTTTTAAGTGAGAAATGAAAGGATCGTGGAGACCCGTCGTCGCTTCTTTTTCTCTGAGTACTTGCTTTACTTAGTTTTCGTGACCCTATAATTGTACTTTCAGCAAAAGGAATGGAAAGATATTTGTTTTAGGACAGCTCCGTCAGAATTAACCCTTACATCAATTTCAAGTCTCAAAGATTTACTGAAATATTGCAGGATGTAAGCTCTCTTTTGATTTCCTAAACAAAATTAGGTTAAGTCAATGACCAGTCACTTTCACTTGTTTGATTCGTTCTGAGCATTTAGATATCTTTGATTTGTGCCTCTACTTCATGGTCATCTATTGACGATGGCTTTTAAAAAAACTTACTATGAAAAGAGTTTACATTTTTATCCTTTATTTTAGAGTTCTTCTCATTTTATTTATACTGCTCATTTTATTCAATTTACTCATTTTATTCAAATAACTCATTTAATTCATTAAATTCGTATAACTCATTTAATTCATTTTATGCATATTCATAATGCTTAATATTTTATAAATTGAATTAAGTTTAAAAAAAATTGTTTTTTTATTATTTATTAATAAAAATAAAAAAAAATTAAATTTTAACTTCATAATACATATTTAAAATATTACAAACAAAAAATACATCTTTGTAAATTCATATGCTTTAGATTATGTTTGTACCTACTCAACTAGTAATTTGTTTCTTCACACATAACAGTATTGACTCCTTCAAGATCCTTTATTCTATCCGGATCCAAGTTATTTCGGCACCATTGGTCATTATGATTGCTAAAATGTAGTCGATCAATTGCATATGTTATTCTGCTAAAAAATTTTACTCTGATGCTTTTTTCCGAGATTTTATTTTTTTCAACATATTTTTTAAATAACAGGCATCATCAATAACAGCTAGATTAGATATTTAGTATATAGTATTTCTAAATATTTTCCCATGTCTAAATAAAATATTAAAATTTGAGAGCAGTTTTCGGAATCAAAAAATTCTCGGTAACCAGTCACGATTCCACAATTAAAGACAGATAGAACCACTCCTTTGGTTCTTGATTTTTGATCACATTTTCCTTTTGATTTTTCTGTATTACAAGTTAGTTCGTTATTATTCTTTCCATCATATCGAAAAATAATCTACAGTCAATAACCGGTTATCCGGAATGAGATTCGAGCTTTTTTTCATAGCCTTCCGGATAATAAATTTTCCGGATAACACGATTTGATAACGAAAAGAGGGGTAAACACAGTGATAATTGAAAAAGAGTGTTTATTTAGAACAAAGAAACAATTAACGAATAAAATTAACCAATAAAAATTAAAAGCTGATTGTTGATTAGTAGGTACTGGCTTCAAACTGTCTGTTGCGAAGGAAAACTTGCAGATCAAATAGGGCCTGTACTTGTTCACTTCCTCCAATCTTGTGAATCAAGTCTGAGAGTTGTGTGCACAATATTACGGCCTTGTTAACGTTACCTGCTGTAACGGGCGGTTCTTCATCGGCTTCATCCTCTTCCATCTGATCCACAATCCTATCTGGGTTTCTGACTCGTTCAATAATGCCTGCGCTGTCCATTAATTCGAAACTCTCATCGCCTTCTTCGGTCTGCAGCCAGCTCTCAATCTCGTGTCTTGGAATAACGTTTTGATATGGCAAAGTCGGCTCAAAAACAATATCAGTAACTTCTACGTTTATATTTAACTTGTGCCAAGCTCGTTTTAATGTCGTTGTGTGAGTTGACTTCCATACGGACGCTAAGACAAGGATGACATCCTTTATCGTGTATTTGTTTTAGAATGTTTGAAGTGGATTACTATCTAAATGATTTAGTAGGTAGGATTGAAAGTACATTTTGAGAACTTCTGCTTTGAAAAGCTTTTTTACCGAGGCGATTATTCCTTGGTCTTGTGGCTGGATGATGGATGTTGTGTTTGTAGGAAGCATTACAACCTTTATGATTTGATTTTTGGAGACCCGTACATCTGGATGGCAGGCACAATTATCCAGAAGAAGGACAGCTTTAGGTTCTTGGCCGATCTCTACAAGATGTTTTTCAACGCTCGGGACAACAGTCATGAAACCACTCGCTAAATACTTCAGTGGTCATCCAGGCGTTTGATGAGTGCTTATAGATGACTGGCAAATCTGTTTTGGTGAGTCTTCTTTCTTTTGGTAGTTCGATCGATTCCACCAGTCTAGAAACAATGTGGATTCGCAACCTTGTGTTTATATTTTAAGGTTTAACAAGAAGTAATACGGAAGTAATGCTGTTCTAATTAGCTCGAAGCCTAAAAAGAAGGAAGCGAAAAAGCTCAAAGTAAAAAATCAAAAAGTGCTATTCCGAAAATTGATTCTGGATAATCGGGCTTTCCGGATAACCGGTTATTGACTGTATTATGATCGTTGTGAATTGATTAACGATTCTCCCAAACTATACACTCGTAATAGCATTTTTTCGAAACGAAATAGCATTTTTTCATTTCTATCAATAAAAAAGTCATAAACAACTTTTACATCTGATTCATCTGATCTTGATTTTGTATTTGAAAATAGATAAAATACAAAAAATGAATTTTAATTTGAAATTTTGTTTCTGTAAATTATTTTCACTTTGTTTTGATCTTCTGGATTTGTTATTGGAACTCTCTTTCTGAATGTCCGAAACATTTTACTGCTAAGAAATAGCTAGAAAGATTTTTAAAAAATTCATTTATTTATATTTCCTTGCACAATTTTGTTTTAGTTGTTAATATTGGTATGCCTGAACTTGTTTTTTGTTTAACTCAATATATCAAGAACTAAAGACTATGGTATATGGGATCAACTTACAAACATGCGAATAGGTAAATGCAAAATTTACTTAATTGGTGGATTTTTACAGAATTAAGTAATTAATGGATTTTATTAGTGGATTTTTTTATTTAACAGAATTATTTAATTTTCGAATTAATTAGAAGTTTTTTTTGAATTTATCTAACATTAAGAATAAAAAGAAATTACAAAAAAAAAGCAGACATACTTTAAGCTAGACAAGATATTGGGCCTATCTTCAAAAATGTATTTTTTTTCGTTAATACATGTGATTTGGTATAAAAAAAATTGTTTTTTTTTACTATAAAAGGTTTATTTCTTCTAAAATTTACTATTAGACTTATAAAAATTAAACAAAAACAAAATTGATTAAAAAAAGAACAAAATAAAGATTTTATTAGAAAAAATAAAAATCAATTAATCTCAGAACAAAATGAATTAATCAAAAACAAAAAGAATTATTTAGTGACAAATAAACATAATTACAACTCAAGTGTATTTTGAATTATTTTCATCTCTAACAAGCTTTTCTTTTTTTTTTTATCTCTGGAATTGGTTTCCTTTTTTTATGAATATATTCGATCTAATGGAAAATAATTACTCTATTACTCTATTAGCGATTTCATCATGAAAAACTTATCCCTTAAAAATTACAAAATGTTGTAAGGCATTAAAACGACCAGCCATTGGTTTGAAAGCGCAACTAATCGAGCGAATCAATTAAGCACAGTCTAGTGAACCCGATCTACATACCAAGATATTGATATAACCAACAACAACCCCAGCATGTACACATTCTCTAAATCAGGTTTATGAAATTAGCTCATATGCAGGATATAATCTTAAACAATTACAACAACTTTGTTTCCAATATCATATATCCAAATACGGTAAAAGAGACGCATTAAAAACAAGATTAGACAACTATTTCAAAGCATTGAAAGTCAATCGACAAATTCAGCGTGAACGAATCTTATTCAAACAATCGAAAATCAAAACCAACAACGACGACACTATCAGCGATATAAATATTGATATACTCGATATTCCTAATGATCCATATAATACAAACGATGATGTAGAATTAGCTTCGAAAAGACACAGAGGCCAAGCAGGTATATATCTTCCAGACAAAACAACCTACCAGTCTTATGAAGATGCATTTCAAGTGGACGTTAATGAAAAGTGTTGGAAAAAAGGAACAAATCAAAGAACAAATGATGGTCTCAAATGGATTGTTTCAACGGAGAACGTCCAGTACGAATCAACATCTTATCCGAATCAGATGACGACAAAATATACATATTTAGAGGTGAAGCTGAACACTTCGAAAAACACAACTCGATAGAAACCACTCATGGTATCATCAAAGATGTCAAAGAATAAATGTATGATTTAGTTAACAAAAAGATAACTAAATCAAAAGCTTTATTCGGATTACTTTCTCAAAAATTTCCCGTCTCTGTCCCATCTAAACAACAGATTAAAAACCATACGAAATATTACAAAACCAAAGCTGATGGCAAAACAACGATTATATGAGGTGAGCAAGAAGAGTGGTGTGAGACACGGAAATTATTTTTTTTTTTAAATAAAATTAAATAGAAAAGTTTTAAGTTGTATTTTTCTAAATATATAACAAAGGAACTGCAAAGTCGATTAAGCTAAGTCGTTGTTAATTTTTTCTCGACAATTGGGCCCGGGATCGATTCTCAATGAAAGGAGATCAATATAAATTTTAATAAACAATTAACAATCAAATGACCAAAATTTTTTTTACCTTAAATTACCACAGTGTCATTTTTGACACGATTTTAAAATTTCAATATAAAAGAGCGGAAAAATTAAAAATTGCAATTTTTTTGGATTAATTGTTAGGAAAAATTATTTTTTTTATTTAAATTATTATTTGAATGCAAAATAATCAGATGATCAAAAAAATCTTTTAGTTTTGTAATAATTCAAATTGAATAGAAAATAAAATTTAATTATAAAAAAAATGAAAATTAAAAAAAAATTATAGTTTTTTGCCATTTTCATATTTTTCAAACAGATTCGACCTTCTGCTCATGAAGACAAACCCCACATGTTGGCTTTGTACAAAATGTACAGGTAATTTTTGTTTTATTTTCTTTGCATAATCGTACTTGACATTTTTTTCTTGATTCTAAATTGGCTTTTTTTAATGAAACTGGAGTATTTGAGGAACTCAAAGAACGTTTTTTGTTTTGAGATGGTGTTTTTGGAGTTGATGGAGTAATAGGTATTAAACTATGTTCTTCCTCATCTTCACTTTCATTTTCATTGTTTATCTCTTCATCTGATTCCCCTGATTCAATATCATTACAGTTTTTGTACTTTTCTTACTCCTTGCGGGCTTTTAGGGCTGCTTCTCGTCGTGACATTTTTAATTTTTCAATTTAATAATCAATTTTATTTTTAAGAAGAAAAAAATAAAACAAAAACAGCACACCATCTCACATTATGTAATTTTTAAAAAGCTTCATGTAGACAAAATGAATGACGTGTCAAAAATGACACGGCTGGTAATTTAAGTAAGCTTTTTTTTTTTTTCAAATTTCACTTTTTTTGTTTTCAAATATCAAGTTAATTAGATTAATCAAAAAATATAAATCATAAAAAAAATTGCCAGAGTTTTTTAGCAAAATAACCTCAAAAATGTCAAAAATGACACGGTGGTCATTGGAGTGTTGAATTAAATAAGTAATATTAGAATTCGATATTTGAATAGATAAAATAATTAGAAAAAAACGGAAAACAAAAAAAATTTTTTTAATTATCGAACTTCGAACTTTAATTCGTATTAAATTTAATTTTTATTCAGGGACAACTATATTTTCATATTTAATTTTTTAATTTCTTTTCATATTTTTAAAAAAGTGAATAAATGTTTAAAATCATGATAATCAAGAACAAACTAAAAAAAATCTCGATATCATTCTTTTACAATTTCATGGGAAAAAAACATGATTCAAATGTATTTTGCCTTTAATTTCGGCATATAAATTTTGAATATAAAAAGCTCTAGAACTTTTATAATAAAATTATTTCTAAACTCGAAAAAAAATGTCTAATGAAACACCTTGCTCAAGCTCTTCTTTTTCTTCAAAAAGAAAAGAAACTTCAGTGTTTTTTGTTAAAGATAATCAAAAATTGCAAAAGCGTGATAAAACCTCGGATATTTATAGGCCAGTTGGTGATGAAAGTGATATTAATTGAGAGGTTTTGTCCAGCATTAAGCAAAAATTGACTTATGATAGACGAATTTCAATTAATAGATCTGGAGAAAAGTTTCGAAAATTCTCTAATTATGGATAAAGATATTGGTGATGGTATTGGTAGTGATGATGATAATGGTGATGGTAATGGTAGTGATGATGATAATGGTGATGGTAATGGGAGTTGTGATGGCAATTATAGTGATGATGATGATTGTGTAGACAATGGTAAGTAATGATGAAGGTTTCAATACCCAAAATAGCTAAAAAACTCCTTTGATCGGATCGAACCAAAACAATTCTTCCACATTCAAGAAAAAGTTCAATGCTCCAAAGACTCATCTGATGAAGAAATATCTGAAGAATTGTATTATCAATCGGATGATTAAGAAGCTGTTGAAGTCAAAACCAATCGTATGTCTTCTTGTGTTTGGAAATATTTCAAACGCTTATCATCTGAGAATGGTAATTACGCAGTTTGTCAAGTTGATGGTGGTGGAAAAAAATATGTTTACTTGACGTCAAAATATAACATGAACAATCACTTGATCTCGATACACAAAATTCAGCCTCAAGATGAACAAACGAAATCGAGTCGATCACAAATTTTATTTTTGTTCCTAATGTTTATCATTACGAGTGGCTCTGCAATAAGAATTGTTGAGAATGAATACCTCAAAAATTTTTTTACTGCACTGTGTCCGAGTTCAAAATTCCGAGTTCGGGTCGAGTAGTTTTAATGTTATCAATCCGGAAAATTCTTCAACATTAGATGATAGTTTCGATGATAACAACTTTATTCCACAGCCAAGAAATGAAGACAATTGAAAGGTACAAAATTGAAGCAAATAAAGAAAATAAAGACAGAAATATTCAAATTTTATTAGAAAAAGTAATTCAATTCACAATAAAATTGGATTTTTTAAATTATTTTTCTGTCTAGATGTCACAACCCAAAATTTGGAAAGCCAAAAATGGTTCTGTCACTGAGCTAGATACTCCTTACAATATTAGAGCTCGAGAACTAAAAGATATATTCAATAGTTTAAATATGAATTTTTTAACTCAAGATGAACGCTTGGATGTTTTGCTTACTTTAAAACATACGGTCAAGGTAAAAATTATTGATTCCTTTATTGAATTGTTAACTTGTTGAGCTATTAGAAACGTTTTTTTTTAGAGTAATTAAATAGAAGAAATTTTTTATAATCAAGAAGTAATTTTGGACGGCAAATTTTTGTGTATAAAAAAATACTTTTATTTTAATGAAAAAGATGAGTAAAAAAATCCGGTTGAGAATTATTTAAAATAAATTTTATATAAATTTTATATAGATTTTATCTCCATATTCTTATTAAATTAAAAATATTTTCTAAAAATTTTTTATCTTTTTTTCTATTTTATTTGAAGGAGCTTAGACTAGAACAGAAATACAAATAGATAATAATTTTAGAGAAAACGAGTCTGAGGTTTTGTTTAAAAACAAGTACAAAAAGAATTTTCACTTAAAAGTTAGTACAACCCTCCAAAAAATTAAGTACATTATGAATTATGGATTCTATATATTAATTAAAAAAATCACCATTATTGATTACCTATATATAATACAAACATATAATTTTTTATTTAACTCGAATTTAATGTAATTTATTTGTATTTTTGCCTATGGGGCTTTAAACTAATAAATAATAATAATAATAATACATAAGGATTGGATCATCTCGGATATTTGAAATGTTTGGTCAAATTTTTTTGCTTCGGACGGTAAAAAGGTATTAGTTTTTTTGTCCTCAACAATAAAAAAAAACTTGTAGTATTAGTAGTATAAAAAAGCTGAGAATTATTCTTCTCAAAGAGATTTCTCATTCAAAAAACAACTCAAAGAAAAATAAAATCCAAAAATCTGAAATTATCTTCAAATTTTTTATTCTCAAATAACTTTTTTATTTTAAATGACTCTAATAAAGCTCTTTACATGCCTAATTAATCTTTGTTATTTCTTAAAACTTTTTTTTTCTAAATGAATAATCTACTTTCGCTACAGATAAAGTGATTATTACATTACACAAACTGCTTAAGGATTCTTTGTTAGTTTTTCAATCATTTCATAACTTTATAAATTTTATTTTACTCATTAAAAAAATACGCAGCTTTAGAATGAAAAGAAAGATACCCATGAGAAAATTCTTTTAAGAATCTTTAAGAAAGTTCAGCTTCTAAGATTATTAAAATTCAAATTAAGATTAAGATTCTTAACAATTTTCTTTGTTAAGATCCTAGAAAATTATCTTAGGAATTCTTTAACTTCTAAAATTTTTTCTTAGGAATCAAAGAATTTTTTGTATTCTTAAATAAAAATCTCATTGAATCTTATTTTAAAAATCTTTTAAAAATATATCATATCCTAAATAATAAACCTATAAGAAATTTATAGAAGATCTTGTACCAGGAATCATAAAAATTATTGAATTTTAAAATAAAACTGAGACTTCAAACCAGCATTTACCTTTTATTTTTCCTTAAATTTCTTAATATTATTTTTCTAAAGCATAATTTAGATAAGATTATTTAAGGTGATGCCCGTATAGTCGAATGGTTTGCGTATTAGTCTTGCAAACAGAAGATCGAGGGTTTAAAACCCTCTGAGGGTGAAAAAATCTTAAAAATATCTCTGCAATACGGGGCGAATGTTTAAAACCTCTTTCATCATAAAAATAGGGAGACCAGTTTCGACTGAGTAATAATTGCGGTGTAGATGATCAACTTGATGGAGAAGCTTCTGTGTTAGATCGGAGCCGTTGCTCAAAAAGATACTTGAAAAGGAGATGAGTGCCTTCCCATTATCCACTAGGATAGAAAAGGGATACTTGTTATTAATTTTTATTTAAGGTGATCCTTAGGAGATCCTGTTAAAGATCTAATCAAGAAATTTAATATTGGTATTATTCATTCAAAAAAAAAAGTTAAGTTTTATTTCAGAATTTAAAAATATCATTTTTTTTAATTCTAAAAAATTTTTTCAATTCAAATTATTAAGCCTCACTTATGTTTTTTAAACAAACAATTCTTTATTTATTTTTTAAAACTTATAAAATATTATTTTTCACTTGTCACTTTCATGTGTCAAAGAACTTTTTATAAAATTATAATAATTAATTAATAAAATAATATTAAAGGAACACGATTGTAAATTAACTCAAGAAATTATTGCTCTAATCGATCGTGAAGCTGATCTGCTGATGAGAGGAATTAAAGAAGAAAATTTAGTTGGCTTGAGAAAGCGCATCGTGTCCTTATTTTTACAATATATCAAAACTCCACAATTTAATCCAGCAGCAGCTCGTCATCTAAAAGTACCACAGGATTTTAATGAAAAAATTGAGAGCTTTTATTGTTCGACTTGTCAACGCTATCTGCCCTCGACGGAATTTCAGATTAGCTCATCAAGTAGCAAAGTAGGAAAATGCCGAAGTTGTAGAAATCTTGAGAATTTAGCTCTTAAACGAGTTGATTTTACAAAATTCAAGTATATTTTCGATGAAAAAGAATTGAATACATTTATTTTTTTTTATTTATAATAGATTTATGCTCGCAAGAATTCAACAAGATGAACAAAGTTACAGCCCTAACTCCCGAATATGCTTTTTGTTAACTGTAAGTTTTTTCAAAAATTTAATAAATTTTCACAAAAAGTTGGATCTAGGAGAGAGACATTCAATATATGTTTGAAACAATTTGGAATAGCCAGTCCATATTGAGCTCAAATAATGATATTTATCAATTACATTTTTTGCGATGGAAAAAGGAAGAGGAATGGTCTCCATGGAATACAATTTTATTAACTTTGGACGAAGCTGAGTCCCATTTAAAATTGACAAATTTAGACTTGGTAATTGTTAAAGATAAATTCTGAAGGAATCATTATAAATTTTTTTTAAAAGAGCTATGGTGAGCAATTCATCAAAAAAATTAAGCAGAAACATGTGATGGCACGAAATTATTTTAACAAATTGCCAAATATATCTGAATACTTAAGTAGAACACAGTCCAAAGAAGACTTGCGATTACCAAGTTTGACTGGAATTAAAATTTAAGTGTGGTATATTTTGAAAATTTAGACAATAATAAATAAGTAAAAAATTTTTGAAAATCTATTTTTAATTAAATTATTAATATCTTACGGACTAAATCCAATGGGACTTCGAGATTTGATCCCTTTGTTTAATAATAAATAAATTTGTATATTTTGATATTATCAAAAGAGAAAAAATGAAAATCTAAATTTTTAAAGCAAATTTTATATACCTATCAAATACCAAGCTGAATGATCTAAAAATTGCAAAAAATAAATTATTAAAAATTTTAATTTTGCAGGTTTTTTTTTAAATTAATATTTGAATTAATATATTGTAGTAAAGGCCGAGTGTGTGAATAAAAATTGTGTTTTAATTTTAAAGGTCCGGAGCAATCACTGCCCTATTCTCGGACTCTGCAAACTGATTATATCCTGATTGACCTAAGTATTTTGAATATGATCGAACCGGCATAACTTGAGAAGTCGACGAAAGATCCTCTGGAATGCGATGATTATTTTCTGATTTACCTGAAGAGAAACTCGTAGAAACTAGGTTATTTTCATCCCAATCTTCACTGATTGTAATTTTTTGATTCTGGAACGATGCGATTTCTTCGTGCTGGCCTGAAAACATGAAGCATTTTTTAAGTCTATTCATGTTAACAATCAACTTCTTCTTTCCGTTTGTCTGTTTTATTTTGTAGGCTTCATGCAATCTTGGTATTTGGTAGCCTTCTTTGTTACCTTTAATTGTCTTTAATCAGTTCATAACCTTATTTTCCCTTTTTATTTTCCACAAGAACAAGGGGTGCCCATTAGTTTATCGTTTTTTTTAATTTCTATTTTTAGTGATTAGAAATTTTTCTGGCTGGTTCTCGTTTTATTTCACTTCCTTTTGTCTAATGCTTTTTTTTTCTGTCCCATCTTAAAAAAATTATAAATTTCTTTTAGCTTATCCTTAGTTCCTTGTACTTTTCCGAAAAAGTCAAGATCAATTAAACAAAACATCTAGTTGCACTTCAATATCACCAATTCTCAAAAAACATGTGACTGACCCAATTCCGCAGAAATTCCTAATACACTTTTTTTTAAGATATTTTGATTTTTTTTTCACACCTCTTGTGTCTAATAAGCATTTTATCTTTTCTCCATTCAAATTTTTTTCTCTTATTCTTGAAGGCATATTTTGAGTCATTATTATCTAATTCATTATTTACGTTATTTGTTTTTGAAAAAAATTGCTATTTTTATTAATTTCGTATTGGAGTTATAAGTGTCGATCTATTTAATGAACTATATTGACTATCATAACCCGATCTTAAGTAATAATTGTTCATGAATCTAATACGATTAGGACAATTTTCCTCGAAAATGATTTCACCATAAAAACCTCATTGTTGGTTGTAGAACTCGTTAGTTTTCAGTTTGATTCTTCCTTTTTGAATTAAGAAACGATTAATCGTTTGAATTATTCGACAATTTTGAATTATTAGAAATATTTGTCATTTTTGAACTTACCAAACTATTTTCCTAGGTATTTCTAATTGGCTGATATTTCTTTCTTCAACTAATTTTTTTATTATAGCTATTTTTTTTTTTTCGAATAATTTATCTTTTTATCAGAAAAATTACGCACCTTTATTCTGTAACACTCCGTCCAGCAATACCCAGTTTTATGTGGCTTTGCTGGATTACTTTAAATACTGGTTTTGTTTGCACTTGGTGAAATAGTTTCAAGTTATCCGTTGGGATAACATGTAAAAAGAAGCTGATCTTAGAAATTGTCTTGCAACCTTTTTGAAGTTCCAAAAGGGCCTGTGAATATTTTCGAACTCGAAAGACAGTGCGACAAAATTTTCAAAACTCTATATTATTCATCAGATTTGAATTTAAGTGGAAGACAGGCCAAAAACTTCATTCATCACTGAATTTGATCTGTTTGAATTCAACGTTATGTCATTCGTGCTAACAAATGAACTAGCGACATTTTAGCGGAGAATGAAAAAATCACAAAAGGGAATTTTGGACGTTTTCGCCTGCTTTATTTTGACGACATCATAGTATTCTCGATGACGTTTGATTAGCAGATTTTAGTCCGTAATTCCAAATTTCTTTAATGATTTAAGACTGGAAACCGATCCTAGCGAACATAGTTCAGAGGCTGTTTTAAGTGAGAAATGAAAGGATCGTGGAGACCCGTCGTCGCTTCTTTTTCTCTGAGTACTTGCTTTACTTAGTTTTCGTGACCCTATAATTGTACTTTCAGCAAAAGGAATGGAAAGATATTTGTTTTAGGACAGCTCCGTCAGAATTAACCCTTACATCAATTTCAAGTCTCAAAGATTTACTGAAATATTGCAGGATGTAAGCTCTCTTTTGATTTCCTAAACAAAATTAGGTTAAGTCAATGACCAGTCACTTTCACTTGTTTGATTCGTTCTGAGCATTTAGATATCTTTGATTTGTGCCTCTACTTCATGGTCACCTATTGACGATGGCTTTTAAAAAAAACTTACTATGAAAAGAGTTTACATTTTTATCCTTTATTTTAGAGTTCTTCTCATTTTATTTATACTGCTCATTTTATTCAATTTACTCATTTTATTCAAATAACTCATTTAATTCATTAAATTCGTATAACTCATTTAATTCATTTTATGCATATTCACAATGCTTAATATTTTATAAATTGAATTAAGTTTAAAAAAATTGTTTTTTTATTATTTATTAATAAAAATAAAAAAAAATTAAATTTTAACTTCATAATACATATTTAAAATATTACAAACAAAAAAATACATCTTTGTAAATTCATATGCTTTAGATTATGTTTGTACCTACTCAACTAGTAATTTGTTTCTTCACACATAACAGTATTGACTCCTTCAAGATCCTTTATTCTATCCGGATCCAAGTTATTTCGGCACCATTGGTCATTATGATTGCTAAAATGTAGTCGATCAATTGCATATGTTATTCTGCTAAAAAATTTTACTCTGATGCTTTTTTCCGAGATTTTATTTTTTTCAACATATTTTTTAAATAACAGGCATCATCAATAACAGCTAGATTAGATATTTAGTATATAGTATTTCTAAATATTTTCCCATGTCTAAATAAAATATTAAAATTTGAGAGCAGTTTTCGGAATCAAAAAATTCTCGGTAACCAGTCACGATTCCACAATTAAAGACAGATAGAACCACTCCTTTGGTTCTTGATTTTTGATCACATTTTCCTTTTGATTTTTCTGTATTACAAGTTAGTTCGTTATTATTCTTTCCATCATATCGAAAAATAATCTACAGTCAATAACCGGTTATCCGGAATGAGATTCGAGCTTTTTTTCATAGCCTTCCGGATAATAAATTTTCCGGATAACACGATTTGATAACGAAAAGAGGGGTAAACACAGTGATAATTGAAAAAGAGTGTTTATTTAGAACAAAGAAACAATTAACGAATAAAATTAACCAATAAAAATTAAAAGCTGATTGTTGATTAGTAGGTACTGGCTTCAAACTGTCTGTTGCGAAGGAAAACTTGCAGATCAAATAGGGCCTGTACTTGTTCACTTCCTCCAATCTTGTGAATCAAGTCTGAGAGTTGTGTGCACAATATTACGGCCTTGTTAACGTTACCTGCTGTAACGGGCGGTTCTTCATCGGCTTCATCCTCTTCCATCTGATCCACAATCCTATCTGGGTTTCTGACTCGTTCAATAATGCCTGCGCTGTCCATTAATTCGAAACTCTCATCGCCTTCTTCGGTCTGCAGCCAGCTCTCAATCTCGTGTCTTGGAATAACGTTTTGATATGGCAAAGTCGGCTCAAAAACAATATCAGTAACTTCTACGTTTATATTTAACTTGTGCCAAGCTCGTTTTAATGTCGTTGTGTGAGTTGACTTCCATACGGACGCTAAGACAAGGATGACATCCTTTATCGTGTATTTGTTTTAGAATGTTTGAAGTGGATTACTATCTAAATGATTTAGTAGGTAGGATTGAAAGTACATTTTGAGAACTTCTGCTTTGAAAAGCTTTTTTACCGAGGCGATTATTCCTTGGTCTTGTGGCTGGATGATGGATGTTGTGTTTGTAGGAAGCATTACAACCTTTATGATTTGATTTTTGGAGACCCGTACATCTGGATGGCAGGCACAATTATCCAGAAGAAGGACAGCTTTAGGTTCTTGGCCGATCTCTACAAGATGTTTTTCAACGCTCGGGACAACAGTCATGAAACCACTCGCTAAATACTTCAGTGGTCATCCAGGCGTTTGATGAGTGCTTATAGATGACTGGCAAATCTGTTTTGGTGAGTCTTCTTTCTTTTGGTAGTTCGATCGATTCCACCAGTCTAGAAACAATGTGGATTCGCAACCTTGTGTTTATATTTTAAGGTTTAACAAGAAGTAATACGGAAGTAATGCTGTTCTAATTAGCTCGAAGCCTAAAAAGAAGGAAGCGAAAAAGCTCAAAGTAAAAAATCAAAAAGTGCTATTCCGAAAATTGATTCTGGATAATCGGGCTTTCCGGATAACCGGTTATTGACTGTATTATGATCGTTGTGAATTGATTAACGATTCTCCCAAACTATACACTCGTAATAGCATTTTTTCGAAACGAAATAGCATTTTTTCATTTCTATCAATAAAAAAGTCATAAACAACTTTTACATCTGATTCATCTGATCTTGATTTTGTATTTGAAAATAGATAAAATACAAAAAATGAATTTTAATTTGAAATTTTGTTTCTGTAAATTATTTTCACTTTGTTTTGATCTTCTGGATTTGTTATTGGAACTCTCTTTCTGAATGTCCGAAACATTTTACTGCTAAGAAATAGCTAGAAAGATTTTTAAAAAATTCATTTATTTATATTTCCTTGCACAATTTTGTTTTAGTTGTTAATATTGGTATGCCTGAACTTGTTTTTTGTTTAACTCAATATATCAAGAACTAAAGACTATGGTATATGGGATCAACTTACAAACATGCGAATAGGTAAATGCAAAATTTACTTAATTGGTGGATTTTTACAGAATTAAGTAATTAATGGATTTTATTAGTGGATTTTTTATTTAACAGAATTATTTAATTTTCGAATTAATTAGAAGTTTTTTTTGAATTTATCTAACATTAAGAATAAAAAGAAATTACAAAAAAAAAGCAGACATACTTTAAGCTAGACAAGATATTGGGCCTATCTTCAAAAATGTATTTTTTCGTTAATACATGTGATTTGGTATAAAAAAATTGTTTTTTTTTACTATAAAAGGTTTATTTCTTCTAAAATTTACTATTAGACTTATAAAAATTAAACAAAAACAAAATTGATTAAAAAAAGAACAAAATAAAGATTTTATTAGAAAAAATAAAAATCAATTAATCTCAGAACAAAATGAATTAATCAAAAACAAAAAGAATTATTTAGTGACAAATAAACCTATTTACAACTCAAGTGTATTTTGAATTATTTTCATCTCTAACAAGCTTTTCTTTTTTTTTTTATCTCTGGAATTGGTTTCCTTTTTTTATGAATATATTCGATCTAATGGAAAATAATTACTCTATTACTCTATTAGCGATTTCATCATGAAAAACTTATCCCTTAAAAATTACAAAATGTTGTAAGGCATTAAAACGACCAGCCATTGGTTTGAAAGCGCAACTAATCGAGCGAATCAATTAAGCACAGTCTAGTGAACCCGATCTACATACCAAGATATTAATATAACCAACAACAACCCCAGCATGTACACATTCTCTAAATCAGGTTTATGAAATTAGCTCATATGCAGGATATAATCTTAAACAATTACAACAACTTTGTTTCCAATATCATATATCCAAATACGGTAAAAGAGACGCATTAAAAACAAGATTAGACAACTATTTCAAAGCATTGAAAGTCAATCGACAAATTCAGCGTGAACAAATCTTATTCAAACAATCGAAAATCAAAACCAACAACGACGACACTATCAGCGATATAAATATTGATATACTCGATATTCCTAATGATCCATATAATACAAACGATGATGTAGAATTAGCTTCGAAAAGACACAGAGGCCAAGCAGGTATATATCTTCCAGACAAAACAACCTACCAGTCTTATGAAGATGCATTTCAAGTGGACGTTAATGAAAAGTGTTGGAAAAAAGGAACAAATCAAAGAACAAATGATGGTCTCAAATGGATTGTTTCAACGGAGAACGTCCAGTACGAATCAACATCTTATCCGAATCAGATGACGACAAAATATACATATTTAGAGGTGAAGCTGAACACTTCGAAAAACACAACTCGATAGAAACCACTCATGGTATCATCAAAGATGTCAAAGAATAAATGTATGATTTAGTTAACAAAAAGATAACTAAATCAAAAGCTTTATTCGGATTACTTTCTCAAAAATTTCCCGTCTCTGTCCCATCTAAACAACAGATTAAAAACCATACGAAATATTACAAAACCAAAGCTGATGGCAAAACAACGATTATATGAGGTGAGCAAGAAGAGTGGTGTGAGACACGGAAATTATTTTTTTTTTTAAATAAAATTAAATAGAAAAGTTTTAAGTTGTATTTTTCTAAATATATAACAAAGGAACTGCAAAGTCGATTAAGCTAAGTCGTTGTTAAATTTTTATCGACAATTGGGCCCGGGATCGATTCTCAATGAAAGGAGATCAATATAAATTTTAATAAACAATTAACAATCAAATGACCAAAATTTTTTTACCTTAAATTACCACAGTGTCATTTTTGACACGATTTTAAAATTTCAATATAAAAGAGCGGAAAAATTAAAAATTGCAATTTTTTTGGATTAATTGTTAGGAAAAATTATTTTTTTATTTAAATTATTATTTGAATGCAAAATAATCAGATGATCAAAAAAATCTTTTAGTTTTGTAATAATTCAAATTGAATAGAAAATAAAATTTAATTAAAAAAAAATGAAAATTAAAAAAAAATTATAGTTTTTTGCCATTTTCATATTTTTCAAACAGATTCGACCTTCTGCTCATGAAGACAAACCCCACATGTTGGCTTTGTACAAAATGTACAGGTAATTTTTGTTTTATTTTCTTTGCATAATCGTACTTGACATTTTTTTCTTGATTCTAAATTGGCTTTTTTAATGAAACTGGAGTATTTGAGGAACTCAAAGAACGTTTTTTGTTTTGAGATGGTGTTTTTGGAGTTGATGGAGTAATAGGTATTAAACTATGTTCTTCCTCATCTTCACTTTCATTTTCATTGTTTATCTCTTCATCTGATTCCCCTGATTCAATATCATTACAGTTTTTGTACTTTTCTTACTCCTTGCGGGCTTTTAGGGCTGCTTCTCGTCGTGACATTTTTAATTTTTCAATTTAATAATCAATTTTATTTTTAAGAAGAAAAAAATAAAACAAAAACAGCACACCATCTCACATTATGTAATTTTTAAAAAGCTTCATGTAGACAAAATGAATGACGTGTCAAAAATGACACGGCTGGTAATTTAAGTAAGCCTTTTTTTTTTCAAATTTCACTTTTTTTGTTTTCAAATATCAAGTTAATTAGATTAATCAAAAAATATAAATCATAAAAAAAATTGCCAGAGTTTTTTAGCAAAATAACCTCAAAAATGTCAAAAATGACACGGTGGTCATTGGAGTGTTGAATTAAATAAGTAATATTAGAATTCGATATTTGAATAGATAAAATAATTAGAAAAAAACGGAAAACAAAAAAAATTTTTTTAATTATCGAACTTCGAACTTTAATTCGTATTAAATTTAATTTTTATTCAGGGACAACTATATTTTCATATTTAATTTTTTAATTTCTTTTCATATTTTTAAAAAAGTGAATAAATGTTTAAAATCATGATAATCAAGAACAAACTAAAAAAATCTCGATATCATTCTTTTACAATTTCATGGGAAAAAAACATGATTCAAATGTATTTTGCCTTTAATTTCGGCATATAAATTTTGAATATAAAAAGCTCTAGAACTTTTATAATAAAATTATTTCTAAACTCGAAAAAAAATGTCTAATGAAACACCTTGCTCAAGCTCTTCTTTTTCTTCAAAAAGAAAAGAAACTTCAGTGTTTTTTGTTAAAGATAATCAAAAATTGCAAAAGCGTGATAAAACCTCGGATATTTATAGGCCAGTTGGTGATGAAAGTGATATTAATTGAGAGGTTTTGTCCAGCATTAAGCAAAAATTGACTTATGATAGACGAATTTCAATTAATAGATCTGGAGAAAAGTTTCGAAAATTCTCTAATTATGGATAAAGATATTGGTGATGGTATTGGTAGTGATGATGATAATGGTGATGGTAATGGTAGTGATGATGATAATGGTGATGGTAATGGGAGTTGTGATGGCAATTATAGTGATGATGATGATTGTGTAGACAATGGTAAGTAATGATGAAGGTTTCAATACCCAAAATAGCTAAAAAACTCCTTTGATCGGATCGAACCAAAACAATTCTTCCACATTCAAGAAAAAAGTTCAATGCTCCAAAGACTCATCTGATGAAGAAATATCTGAAGAATTGTATTATCAATCGGATGATTAAGAAGCTGTTGAAGTCAAAACCAATCGTATGTCTTCTTGTGTTTGGAAATATTTCAAACGCTTATCATCTGAGAATGGTAATTACGCAGTTTGTCAAGTTGATGGTGGTGGAAAAAAATATGTTTACTTGACGTCAAAATATAACATGAACAATCACTTGATCTCGATACACAAAATTCAGCCTCAAGATGAACAAACGAAATCGAGTCGATCACAAATTTTATTTTTGTTCCTAATGTTTATCATTACGAGTGGCTCTGCAATAAGAATTGTTGAGAATGAATACCTCAAAAATTTTTTTACTGCACTGTGTCCGAGTTCAAAATTCCGAGTTCGGGTCGAGTAGTTTTAATGTTATCAATCCGGAAAATTCTTCAACATTAGATGATAGTTTCGATGATAACAACTTTATTCCACAGCCAAGAAATGAAGACAATTGAAAGGTACAAAATTGAAGCAAATAAAGAAAATAAAGACAGAAATATTCAAATTTTATTAGAAAAAGTAATTCAATTCACAATAAAATTGGATTTTTTAAATTATTTTTCTGTCTAGATGTCACAACCCAAAATTTGGAAAGCCAAAAATGGTTCTGTCACTGAGCTAGATACTCCTTACAATATTAGAGCTCGAGAACTAAAAGATATATTCAATAGTTTAAATATGAATTTTTTAACTCAAGATGAACGCTTGGATGTTTTGCTTACTTTAAAACATACGGTCAAGGTAAAAATTATTGATTCCTTTATTGAATTGTTAACTTGTTGAGCTATTAGAAACGTTTTTTTTTTTTAGAGTAATTAAATAGAAGAAATTTTTTATAATCAAGAAGTAATTTTGGACGGCAAATTTTTGTGTATAAAAAAATACTTTTATTTTAATGAAAAAGATGAGTAAAAAATCCGGTTGAGAATTATTTAAAATAAATTTTATATAAATTTTATATAGATTTTATCTCCATATTCTTATTAAATTAAAAATATTTTCTAAAAATTTTTTATCTTTTTTTCTATTTTATTTGAAGGAGCTTAGACTAGAACAGAAATACAAATAGATAATAATTTTAGAGAAAACGAGTCTGAGGTTTTGTTTAAAAACAAGTACAAAAAGAATTTTCACTTAAAAGTTAGTACAACCCTCCAAAAAATTAAGTACATTATGAATTATGGATTCTATATATTAATTAAAAAAATCACCATTATTGATTACCTATATATAATACAAACATATAATTTTTTATTTAACTCGAATTTAATGTAATTTATTTGTATTTTTGCCTATGGGGCTTTAAACTAATAAATAATAATAATAATAATACATAAGGATTGGATCATCTCGGATATTTGAAATGTTTGGTCAAATTTTTTTGCTTCGGACGGTAAAAGGTATTAGTTTTTTTGTCCTCAACAATAAAAAAAAACTTGTAGTATTAGTAGTATAAAAAAGCTGAGAATTATTCTTCTCAAAGAGATTTCTCATTCAAAAAACAACTCAAAGAAAAATAAAATCCAAAAATCTGAAATTATCTTCAAATTTTTTATTCTCAAATAACTTTTTTATTTTAAATGACTCTAATAAAGCTCTTTACATGCCTAATTAATCTTTGTTATTTCTTAAAACTTTTTTTTTCTAAATGAATAATCTACTTTCGCTACAGATAAAGTGATTATTACATTACACAAACTGCTTAAGGATTCTTTGTTAGTTTTTCAATCATTTCATAACTTTATAAATTTTATTTTACTCATTAAAAAAATACGCAGCTTTAGAATGAAAAGAAAGATACCCATGAGAAAATTCTTTTTAAGAATCTTTAAGAAAGTTCAGCTTCTAAGATTATTAAAATTCAAATTAAGATTAAGATTCTTAACAATTTTCTTTGTTAAGATCCTAGAAAATTATCTTAGGAATTCTTTAACTTCTAAAATTTTTTCTTAGGAATCAAAGAATTTTTTTGTATTCTTAAATAAAAATCTCATTGAATCTTATTTTAAAAAATCTTTTAAAAATATATCATATCCTAAATAATAAACCTATAAGAAATTTATAGAAGATCTTGTACCAGGAATCATAAAAATTATTGAATTTTAAAATAAAACTGAGACTTCAAACCAGCATTTACCTTTTATTTTTCCTTAAATTTCTTAATATTATTTTTCTAAAGCATAATTTAGATAAGATTATTTAAGGTGATGCCCGTATAGTCGAATGGTTTGCGTATTAGTCTTGCAAACAGAAGATCGAGGGTTTAAAACCCTCTGAGGGTGAAAAAATCTTAAAAATATCTCTGCAATACGGGGCGAATGTTTAAAACCTCTTTCATCATAAAAATAGGGAGACCAGTTTCGACTGAGTAATAATTGCGGTGTAGATGATCAACTTGATGGAGAAGCTTCTGTGTTAGATCGGAGCCGTTGCTCAAAAAGATACTTGAAAAGGAGATGAGTGCCTTCCCATTATCCACTAGGATAGAAAAGGGATACTTGTTATTAATTTTTATTTAAGGTGATCCTTAGGAGATCCTGTTAAAGATCTAATCAAGAAATTTAATATTGGTATTATTCATTCAAAAAAAAGTTAAGTTTTATTTCAGAATTTAAAAATATCATTTTTTTTAATTCTAAAAAATTTTTTCAATTCAAATTATTAAGCCTCACTTATGTTTTTTAAACAAACAATTCTTTATTTATTTTTTAAAACTTATAAAATATTATTTTTCACTTGTCACTTTCATGTGTCAAAGAACTTTTTATAAAATTATAATAATTAATTAATAAAATAATATTAAAGGAACACGATTGTAAATTAACTCAAGAAATTATTGCTCTAATCGATCGTGAAGCTGATCTGCTGATGAGAGGAATTAAAGAAGAAAATTTAGTTGGCTTGAGAAAGCGCATCGTGTCCTTATTTTTACAATATATCAAAACTCCACAATTTAATCCAGCAGCAGCTCGTCATCTAAAAGTACCACAGGATTTTAATGAAAAAATTGAGAGCTTTTATTGTTCGACTTGTCAACGCTATCTGCCCTCGACGGAATTTCAGATTAGCTCATCAAGTAGCAAAGTAGGAAAATGCCGAAGTTGTAGAAATCTTGAGAATTTAGCTCTTAAACGAGTTGATTTTACAAAATTCAAGTATATTTTCGATGAAAAAGAATTGAATACATTTATTTTTTTTTATTTATAATAGATTTATGCTCGCAAGAATTCAACAAGATGAACAAAGTTACAGCCCTAACTCCCGAATATGCTTTTTGTTAACTGTAAGTTTTTTCAAAAATTTAATAAATTTTCACAAAAAGTTGGATCTAGGAGAGAGACATTCAATATATGTTTGAAACAATTTGGAATAGCCAGTCCATATTGAGCTCAAATAATGATATTTATCAATTACATTTTTTGCGATGGAAAAAGGAAGAGGAATGGTCTCCATGGAATACAATTTTATTAACTTTGGACGAAGCTGAGTCCCATTTAAAATTGACAAATTTAGACTTGGTAATTGTTAAAGATAAATTCTGAAGGAATCATTATAAATTTTTTTTTAAAAGAGCTATGGTGAGCAATTCATCAAAAAAATTAAGCAGAAACATGTGATGGCACGAAATTATTTTAACAAATTGCCAAATATATCTGAATACTTAAGTAGAACACAGTCCAAAGAAGACTTGCGATTACCAAGTTTGACTGGAATTAAAATTTAAGTGTGGTATATTTTGAAAATTTAGACAATAATAAATAAGTAAAAAATTTTTGAAAATCTATTTTTAATTAAATTATTAATATCTTACGGACTAAATCCAATGGGACTTCGAGATTTGATCCCTTTGTTTAATAATAAATAAATTTGTATATTTTGATATTATCAAAAGAGAAAAAATGAAAATCTAAATTTTTAAAGCAAATTTTATATACCTATCAAATACCAAGCTGAATGATCTAAAAATTGCAAAAAATAAATTATTAAAAATTTTAATTTTGCAGGTTTTTTTAAATTAATATTTGAATTAATATATTGTAGTAAAGGCCGAGTGTGTGAATAAAAATTGTGTTTTAATTTTAAAGGTCCGGAGCAATCACTGCCCTATTCTCGGACTCTGCAAACTGATTATATCCTGATTGACCTAAGTATTTTGAATATGATCGAACCGGCATAACTTGAGAAGTCGACGAAAGATCCTCTGGAATGCGATGATTATTTTCTGATTTACCTGAAGAGAAACTCGTAGAAACTAGGTTATTTTCATCCCAATCTTCACTGATTGTAATTTTTTGATTCTGGAACGATGCGATTTCTTCGTGCTGGCCTGAAAACATGAAGCATTTTTTAAGTCTATTCATGTTAACAATCAACTTCTTCTTTCCGTTTGTCTGTTTTATTTTGTAGGCTTCATGCAATCTTGGTATTTGGTAGCCTTCTTTGTTACCTTTAATTGTCTTTAATCAGTTCATAACCTTATTTTCCCTTTTTATTTTCCACAAGAACAAGGGGTGCCCATTAGTTTATCGTTTTTTTTTAATTTCTATTTTTAGTGATTAGAAATTTTTCTGGCTGGTTCTCGTTTTATTTCACTTCCTTTTGTCTAATGCTTTTTTTTTCTGTCCCATCTTAAAAAAATTATAAATTTCTTTTAGCTTATCCTTAGTTCCTTGTACTTTTCCGAAAAAGTCAAGATCAATTAAACAAAACATCTAGTTGCACTTCAATATCACCAATTCTCAAAAAACATGTGACTGACCCAATTCCGCAGAAATTCCTAATACCCTTTTTTTTTAAGATATTTTGATTTTTTTTTCACACCTCTTGTGTCTAATAAGCATTTTATCTTTTCTCCATTCAAATTTTTTTCTCTTATTCTTGAAGGCATATTTTGAGTCATTATTATCTAATTCATTATTTACGTTATTTGTTTTTGAAAAAAATTGCTATTTTTATTAATTTCGTATTGGAGTTATAAGTGTCGATCTATTTAATGAACTATATTGACTATCATAACCCGATCTTAAGTAATAATTGTTCATGAATCTAATACGATTAGGACAATTTTCCTCGAAAATGATTTCACCATAAAAACCTCATTGTTGGTTGTAGAACTCGTTAGTTTTCAGTTTGATTCTTCCTTTTTGAATTAAGAAACGATTAATCGTTTGAATTATTCGACAATTTTGAATTATTAGAAATATTTGTCATTTTTGAACTTACCAAACTATTTTCCTAGGTATTTCTAATTGGCTGATATTTCTTTCTTCAACTAATTTTTTTATTATAGCTATTTTTTTTTCGAATAATTTATCTTTTTATCAGAAAAATTACGCACCTTTATTCTGTAACACTCCGTCCAGCAATACCCAGTTTTATGTGGCTTTGCTGGATTACTTTAAATACTGGTTTTGTTTGCACTTGGTGAAATAGTTTCAAGTTATCCGTTGGGATAACATGTAAAAAGAAGCTGATCTTAGAAATTGTCTTGCAACCTTTTTGAAGTTCCAAAAGGGCCTGTGAATATTTTCGAACTCGAAAGACAGTGCGACAAAATTTTCAAAACTCTATATTATTCATCAGATTTGAATTTAAGTGGAAGACAGGCCAAAAACTTCATTCATCACTGAATTTGATCTGTTTGAATTCAACGTTATGTCATTCGTGCTAACAAATGAACTAGCGACATTTTAGCGGAGAATGAAAAAATCACAAAAGGGAATTTTGGACGTTTTCGCCTGCTTTATTTTGACGACATCATAGTATTCTCGATGACGTTTGATTAGCAGATTTTAGTCCGTAATTCCAAATTTCTTTAATGATTTAAGACTGGAAACCGATCCTAGCGAACATAGTTCAGAGGCTGTTTTAAGTGAGAAATGAAAGGATCGTGGAGACCCGTCGTCGCTTCTTTTTCTCTGAGTACTTGCTTTACTTAGTTTTCGTGACCCTATAATTGTACTTTCAGCAAAAGGAATGGAAAGATATTTGTTTTAGGACAGCTCCGTCAGAATTAACCCTTACATCAATTTCAAGTCTCAAAGATTTACTGAAATATTGCAGGATGTAAGCTCTCTTTTGATTTCCTAAACAAAATTAGGTTAAGTCAATGACCAGTCACTTTCACTTGTTTGATTCGTTCTGAGCATTTAGATATCTTTGATTTGTGCCTCTACTTCATGGTCACCTATTGACGATGGCTTTTAAAAAAAACTTACTATGAAAAGAGTTTACATTTTTATCCTTTATTTTAGAGTTCTTCTCATTTTATTTATACTGCTCATTTTATTCAATTTACTCATTTTATTCAAATAACTCATTTAATTCATTAAATTCGTATAACTCATTTAATTCATTTTATGCATATTCATAATGCTTAATATTTTATAAATTGAATTAAGTTTAAAAAAAAATTGTTTTTTTATTATTTATTAATAAAAATAAAAAAAAATTAAATTTTAACTTCATAATACATATTTAAAATATTACAAACAAAAAAATACATCTTTGTAAATTCATATGCTTTAGATTATGTTTGTACCTACTCAACTAGTAATTTGTTTCTTCACACATAACAGTATTGACTCCTTCAAGATCCTTTATTCTATCCGGATCCAAGTTATTTCGGCACCATTGGTCATTATGATTGCTAAAATGTAGTCGATCAATTGCATATGTTATTCTGCTAAAAAATTTTACTCTGATGCTTTTTTCCGAGATTTTATTTTTTTCAACATATTTTTTAAATAACAGGCATCATCAATAACAGCTAGATTAGATATTTAGTATATAGTATTTCTAAATATTTTCCCATGTCTAAATAAAATATTAAAATTTGAGAGCAGTTTTCGGAATCAAAAAATTCTCGGTAACCAGTCACGATTCCACAATTAAAGACAGATAGAACCACTCCTTTGGTTCTTGATTTTTGATCACATTTTCCTTTTGATTTTTCTGTATTACAAGTTAGTTCGTTATTATTCTTTCCATCATATCGAAAAATAATCTACAGTCAATAACCGGTTATCCGGAATGAGATTCGAGCTTTTTTTTCATAGCCTTCCGGATAATAAATTTTCCGGATAACACGATTTGATAACGAAAAGAGGGGTAAACACAGTGATAATTGAAAAAGAGTGTTTATTTAGAACAAAGAAACAATTAACGAATAAAATTAACCAATAAAAATTAAAAGCTGATTGTTGATTAGTAGGTACTGGCTTCAAACTGTCTGTTGCGAAGGAAAACTTGCAGATCAAATAGGGCCTGTACTTGTTCACTTCCTCCAATCTTGTGAATCAAGTCTGAGAGTTGTGTGCACAATATTACGGCCTTGTTAACGTTACCTGCTGTAACGGGCGGTTCTTCATCGGCTTCATCCTCTTCCATCTGATCCACAATCCTATCTGGGTTTCTGACTCGTTCAATAATGCCTGCGCTGTCCATTAATTCGAAACTCTCATCGCCTTCTTCGGTCTGCAGCCAGCTCTCAATCTCGTGTCTTGGAATAACGTTTTGATATGGCAAAGTCGGCTCAAAAACAATATCAGTAACTTCTACGTTTATATTTAACTTGTGCCAAGCTCGTTTTAATGTCGTTGTGTGAGTTGACTTCCATACGGACGCTAAGACAAGGATGACATCCTTTATCGTGTATTTGTTTTAGAATGTTTGAAGTGGATTACTATCTAAATGATTGAGTAGGTAGGATTGAAAGTACATTTTGAGAACTTCTGCTTTGAAAAGCTTTTTTACCGAGGCGATTATTCCTTGGTCTTGTGGCTGGATGATGGATGTTGTGTTTGTAGGAAGCATTACAACCTTTATGATTTGATTTTTGGAGACCCGTACATCTGGATGGCAGGCACAATTATCCAGAAGAAGGACAGCTTTAGGTTCTTGGCCGATCTCTACAAGATGTTTTTCAACGCTCGGGACAACAGTCATGAAACCACTCGCTAAATACTTCAGTGGTCATCCAGGCGTTTGATGAGTGCTTATAGATGACTGGCAAATCTGTTTTGGTGAGTCTTCTTTCTTTTGGTAGTTCGATCGATTCCACCAGTCTAGAAACAATGTGGATTCGCAACCTTGTGTTTATATTTTAAGGTTTAACAAGAAGTAATACGGAAGTAATGCTGTTCTAATTAGCTCGAAGCCTAAAAAGAAGGAAGCGAAAAAGCTCAAAGTAAAAAATCAAAAAGTGCTATTCCGAAAATTGATTCTGGATAATCGGGCTTTCCGGATAACCGGTTATTGACTGTATTATGATCGTTGTGAATTGATTAACGATTCTCCCAAACTATACACTCGTAATAGCATTTTTTCGAAACGAAATAGCATTTTTTCATTTCTATCAATAAAAAAGTCATAAACAACTTTTACATCTGATTCATCTGATCTTGATTTTGTATTTGAAAATAGATAAAATACAAAAAATGAATTTTAATTTGAAATTTTGTTTCTGTAAATTATTTTCACTTTGTTTTGATCTTCTGGATTTGTTATTGGAACTCTCTTTCTGAATGTCCGAAACATTTTACTGCTAAGAAATAGCTAGAAAGATTTTTAAAAAATTCATTTATTTATATTTCCTTGCACAATTTTGTTTTAGTTGTTAATATTGGTATGCCTGAACTTGTTTTTTGTTTAACTCAATATATCAAGAACTAAAGACTATGGTATATGGGATCAACTTACAAACATGCGAATAGGTAAATGCAAAATTTACTTAATTGGTGGATTTTTACAGAATTAAGTAATTAATGGATTTTATTAGTGGATTTTTTTATTTAACAGAATTATTTAATTTTCGAATTAATTAGAAGTTTTTTTTGAATTTATCTAACATTAAGAATAAAAAGAAATTACAAAAAAGCAGACATACTTTAAGCTAGACAAGATATTGGGCCTATCTTCAAAAATGTATTTTTTTTCGTTAATACATGTGATTTGGTATAAAAAAAATTGTTTTTTTTTACTATAAAAGGTTTATTTCTTCTAAAATTTACTATTAGACTTATAAAAATTAAACAAAAACAAAATTGATTAAAAAAAAGAACAAAATAAAGATTTTATTAGAAAAAAATAAAAATCAATTAATCTCAGAACAAAATGAATTAATCAAAAACAAAAAGAATTATTTAGTGACAAATAAACCTATTTACAACTCAAGTGTATTTTGAATTATTTTCATCTCTAACAAGCTTTTCTTTTTTTTTTATCTCTGGAATTGGTTTCCTTTTTTTATGAATATATTCGATCTAATGGAAAATAATTACTCTATTACTCTATTAGCGATTTCATCATGAAAAACTTATCCCTTAAAAATTACAAAATGTTGTAAGGCATTAAAACGACCAGCCATTGGTTTGAAAGCGCAACTAATCGAGCGAATCAATTAAGCACAGTCTAGTGAACCCGATCTACATACCAAGATATTAATATAACCAACAACAACCCCAGCATGTACACATTCTCTAAATCAGGTTTATGAAATTAGCTCATATGCAGGATATAATCTTAAACAATTACAACAACTTTGTTTCCAATATCATATATCCAAATACGGTAAAAGAGACGCATTAAAAACAAGATTAGACAACTATTTCAAAGCATTGAATGTCAATCGACAAATTCAGCGTGAACAAATCTTATTCAAACAATCGAAAATCAAAACCAACAACGACGACACTATCAGCGATATAAATATTGATATACTCGATATTCCTAATGATCCATATAATACAAACGATGATGTAGAATTAGCTTCGAAAAGACACAGAGGCCAAGCAGGTATATATCTTCCAGACAAAACAACCTACCAGTCTTATGAAGATGCATTTCAAGTGGACGTTAATGAAAAGTGTTGGAAAAAAGGAACAAATCAAAGAACAAATGATGGTCTCAAATGGATTGTTTCAACGGAGAACGTCCAGTACGAATCAACATCTTATCCGAATCAGATGACGACAAAATATACATATTTAGAGGTGAAGCTGAACACTTCGAAAAACACAACTCGATAGAAACCACTCATGGTATCATCAAAGATGTCAAAGAATAAATGTATGATTTAGTTAACAAAAAGATAACTAAATCAAAAGCTTTATTCGGATTACTTTCTCAAAAATTTCCCGTCTCTGTCCCATCTAAACAACAGATTAAAAACCATACGAAATATTACAAAACCAAAGCTGATGGCAAAACAACGATTATATGAGGTGAGCAAGAAGAGTGGTGTGAGACACGGAAATTATTTTTTTTTTTAAATAAAATTAAATAGAAAAGTTTTAAGTTGTATTTTTCTAAATATATAACAAAGGAACTGCAAAGTCGATTAAGCTAAGTCGTTGTTAATTTTTTCTCGACAATTGGGCCCGGGATCGATTCTCAATGAAAGGAGATCAATATAAATTTTAATAAACAATTAACAATCAAATGACCAAAATTTTTTACCTTAAATTACCACAGTGTCATTTTTGACACGATTTTAAAATTTCAATATAAAAGAGCGGAAAAATTAAAAATTGCAATTTTTTTGGATTAATTGTTAGGAAAAATTATTTTTTTTATTTAAATTATTATTTGAATGCAAAATAATCAGATGATCAAAAAAATCTTTTAGTTTTGTAATAATTCAAATTGAATAGAAAATAAAATTTAATTATAAAAAAAATGAAAATTAAAAAAAAATTATAGTTTTTTGCCATTTTCATATTTTTCAAACAGATTCGACCTTCTGCTCATGAAGACAAACCCCACATGTTGGCTTTGTACAAAATGTACAGGTAATTTTTGTTTTATTTTCTTTGCATAATCGTACTTGACATTTTTTTCTTGATTCTAAATTGGCTTTTTTAATGAAACTGGAGTATTTGAGGAACTCAAAGAACGTTTTTTGTTTTGAGATGGTGTTTTTGGAGTTGATGGAGTAATAGGTATTAAACTATGTTCTTCCTCATCTTCACTTTCATTTTCATTGTTTATCTCTTCATCTGATTCCCCTGATTCAATATCATTACAGTTTTTGTACTTTTCTTACTCCTTGCGGGCTTTTAGGGCTGCTTCTCGTCGTGACATTTTTAATTTTTCAATTTAATAATCAATTTTATTTTTAAGAAGAAAAAAATAAAACAAAAACAGCACACCATCTCACATTATGTAATTTTTAAAAAGCTTCATGTAGACAAAATGAATGACGTGTCAAAAATGACACGGCTGGTAATTTAAGTAAGCTTTTTTTTTTTTCAAATTTCACTTTTTTTGTTTTCAAATATCAAGTTAATTAGATTAATCAAAAAATATAAATCATAAAAAAAATTGCCAGAGTTTTTTAGCAAAATAACCTCAAAAATGTCAAAAATGACACGGTGGTCATTGGAGTGTTGAATTAAATAAGTAATATTAGAATTCGATATTTGAATAGATAAAATAATTAGAAAAAAACGGAAAACAAAAAAAATTTTTTTAATTATCGAACTTCGAACTTTAATTCGTATTAAATTTAATTTTTATTCAGGGACAACTATATTTTCATATTTAATTTTTTAATTTCTTTTCATATTTTTAAAAAAGTGAATAAATGTTTAAAATCATGATAATCAAGAACAAACTAAAAAATCTCGATATCATTCTTTTACAATTTCATGGGAAAAAAACATGATTCAAATGTATTTTGCCTTTAATTTCGGCATATAAATTTTGAATATAAAAAGCTCTAGAACTTTTATAATAAAATTATTTCTAAACTCGAAAAAAAATGTCTAATGAAACACCTTGCTCAAGCTCTTCTTTTTCTTCAAAAAGAAAAGAAACTTCAGTGTTTTTTGTTAAAGATAATCAAAAATTGCAAAAGCGTGATAAAACCTCGGATATTTATAGGCCAGTTGGTGATGAAAGTGATATTAATTGAGAGGTTTTGTCCAGCATTAAGCAAAAATTGACTTATGATAGACGAATTTCAATTAATAGATCTGGAGAAAAGTTTCGAAAATTCTCTAATTATGGATAAAGATATTGGTGATGGTATTGGTAGTGATGATGATAATGGTGATGGTAATGGTAGTGATGATGATAATGGTGATGGTAATGGGAGTTGTGATGGCAATTATAGTGATGATGATGATTGTGTAGACAATGGTAAGTAATGATGAAGGTTTCAATACCCAAAATAGCTAAAAAACTCCTTTGATCGGATCGAACCAAAACAATTCTTCCACATTCAAGAAAAAGTTCAATGCTCCAAAGACTCATCTGATGAAGAAATATCTGAAGAATTGTATTATCAATCGGATGATTAAGAAGCTGTTGAAGTCAAAACCAATCGTATGTCTTCTTGTGTTTGGAAATATTTCAAACGCTTATCATCTGAGAATGGTAATTACGCAGTTTGTCAAGTTGATGGTGGTGGAAAAAAATATGTTTACTTGACGTCAAAATATAACATGAACAATCACTTGATCTCGATACACAAAATTCAGCCTCAAGATGAACAAACGAAATCGAGTCGATCACAAATTTTATTTTTGTTCCTAATGTTTATCATTACGAGTGGCTCTGCAATAAGAATTGTTGAGAATGAATACCTCAAAAATTTTTTTACTGCACTGTGTCCGAGTTCAAAATTCCGAGTTCGGGTCGAGTAGTTTTAATGTTATCAATCCGGAAAATTCTTCAACATTAGATGATAGTTTCGATGATAACAACTTTATTCCACAGCCAAGAAATGAAGACAATTGAAAGGTACAAAATTGAAGCAAATAAAGAAAATAAAGACAGAAATATTCAAATTTTATTAGAAAAAGTAATTCAATTCACAATAAAATTGGATTTTTTAAATTATTTTTCTGTCTAGATGTCACAACCCAAAATTTGGAAAGCCAAAAATGGTTCTGTCACTGAGCTAGATACTCCTTACAATATTAGAGCTCGAGAACTAAAAGATATATTCAATAGTTTAAATATGAATTTTTTAACTCAAGATGAACGCTTGGATGTTTTGCTTACTTTAAAACATACGGTCAAGGTAAAAATTATTGATTCCTTTATTGAATTGTTAACTTGTTGAGCTATTAGAAACGTTTTTTTTTTTTAGAGTAATTAAATAGAAGAAATTTTTTATAATCAAGAAGTAATTTTGGACGGCAAATTTTTGTGTATAAAAAAATACTTTTATTTTAATGAAAAAGATGAGTAAAAAAATCCGGTTGAGAATTATTTAAAATAAATTTTATATAAATTTTATATAGATTTTATCTCCATATTCTTATTAAATTAAAAATATTTTCTAAAAATTTTTTATCTTTTTTCTATTTTATTTGAAGGAGCTTAGACTAGAACAGAAATACAAATAGATAATAATTTTAGAGAAAACGAGTCTGAGGTTTTGTTTAAAAACAAGTACAAAAAGAATTTTCACTTAAAAGTTAGTACAACCCTCCAAAAAATTAAGTACATTATGAATTATGGATTCTATATATTAATTAAAAAAATCACCATTATTGATTACCTATATATAATACAAACATATAATTTTTTATTTAACTCGAATTTAATGTAATTTATTTGTATTTTTGCCTATGGGGCTTTAAACTAATAAATAATAATAATAATAATACATAAGGATTGGATCATCTCGGATATTTGAAATGTTTGGTCAAATTTTTTTGCTTCGGACGGTAAAAAGGTATTAGTTTTTTTGTCCTCAACAATAAAAAAAAACTTGTAGTATTAGTAGTATAAAAAAGCTGAGAATTATTCTTCTCAAAGAGATTTCTCATTCAAAAAACAACTCAAAGAAAAATAAAATCCAAAAATCTGAAATTATCTTCAAATTTTTTATTCTCAAATAACTTTTTATTTTAAATGACTCTAATAAAGCTCTTTACATGCCTAATTAATCTTTGTTATTTCTTAAAACTTTTTTTTTCAAAATGAATAATCTACTTTCGCTACAGATAAAGTGATTATTACATTACACAAACTGCTTAAGGATTCTTTGTTAGTTTTTCAATCATTTCATAACTTTATAAATTTTATTTTACTCATTAAAAAAATACGCAGCTTTAGAATGAAAAGAAAGATACCCATGAGAAAATTCTTTTTAAGAATCTTTAAGAAAGTTCAGCTTCTAAGATTATTAAAATTCAAATTAAGATTAAGATTCTTAACAATTTTCTTTGTTAAGATCCTAGAAAATTATCTTAGGAATTCTTTAACTTCTAAAATTTTTAGGAATCAAAGAATTTTTTTGTATTCTTAAATAAAAATCTCATTGAATCTTATTTTAAAAAATCTTTTAAAAATATATCATATCCTAAATAATAAACCTATAAGAAATTTATAGAAGATCTTGTACCAGGAATCATAAAAATTATTGAATCTTAAAATAAAACTGAGACTTCAAACCAGCATTTACCTTTTATTTTTCCTTAAATTTCTTAATATTATTTTTCTAAAGCATAATTTAGATAAGATTATTTAAGGTGATGCCCGTATAGTCGAATGGTTTGCGTGTTAGTCTTGCAAACAGAAGATCGAGGGTTTAAAACCCTCTGAGGGTGAAAAAATCTTAAAAATATCTCTGCAATACGGGGCGAATGTTTAAAACCTCTTTCATCATAAAAATAGGGAGACCAGTTTCGACTGAGTAATAATTGCGGTGTAGATGATCAACTTGATGGAGAAGCTTCTGTGTTAGATCGGAGCCGTTGCTCAAAAAGATACTTGAAAAGGAGATGAGTGCCTTCCCATTATCCACTAGGATAGAAAAGGGATACTTGTTATTAATTTTTATTTAAGGTGATCCTTAGGAGATCCTGTTAAAGATCTAATCAAGAAATTTAATATTGGTATTATTCATTCAAAAAAAAAAGTTAAGTTTTATTTCAGAATTTAAAAATATCATTTTTTTTAATTCTAAAAAATTTTTTCAATTCAAATTATTAAGCCTCACTTATGTTTTTTAAACAAACAATTCTTTATTTATTTTTTAAAACTTATAAAATATTATTTTTCACTTGTCACTTTCATGTGTCAAAGAACTTTTTATAAAATTATAATAATTAATTAATAAAATAATATTAAAGGAACACGATTGTAAATTAACTCAAGAAATTATTGCTCTAATCGATCGTGAAGCTGATCTGCTGATGAGAGGAATTAAAGAAGAAAATTTAGTTGGCTTGAGAAAGCGCATCGTGTCCTTATTTTTACAATATATCAAAACTCCACAATTTAATCCAGCAGCAGCTCGTCATCTAAAAGTACCACAGGATTTTAATGAAAAAATTGAGAGCTTTTATTGTTCGACTTGTCAACGCTATCTGCCCTCGACGGAATTTCAGATTAGCTCATCAAGTAGCAAAGTAGGAAAATGCCGAAGTTGTAGAAATCTTGAGAATTTAGCTCTTAAACGAGTTGATTTTACAAAATTCAAGTATATTCTCGATGAAAAAGAATTGAATACATTTATTTTTTTTATTTATAATAGATTTATGCTCGCAAGAATTCAACAAGATGAACAAAGTTACAGTCCTAACTCCCGAATATGCTTTTTGTTAACTGTAAGTTTTTTCAAAAATTTAATAAATTTTCACAAAAAGTTGGATTTAGGAGAGAGACATTCAATATATGTTTGAAACAATTTGGAATAGCCAGTCCATATTGAGCTCAAATAATGATATTTATCAATTACATTTTTTGCGATGGAAAAAGGAAGAGGAATGGTCTCCATGGAATACAATTTTATTAACTTTGGACGAAGCTGAGTCCCATTTAAAATTGACAAATTTACACTTGGTAATTGTTAAAGATAAATTCTGAAGGAATCATTATAAATTTTTTTTTAAAAGAGCTATGGTGAGCAATTCATCAAAAAAATTAAGCAGAAACATGTGATGGCACGAAACTATTTTAACAAATTGCCAAATATATCTGAATACTTAAGTAGAACACAGTCCAAAGAAGACTTGCGATTACCAAGTTTGACTGGAATTAAAATTTAAGTGTGGTATATTTTGAAAATTTAGACAATAATAAATAAGTAAAAAATTTTTGAAAATCTATTTTTAATTAAATTATTAATATCTTACGGACTAAATCCAATGGGACTTCGAGATTTGATCCCTTTGTTTAATAATAAATAAATTTGTATATTTTGATATTTTCAAAAGAGAAAAAATGAAAATCTAAATTTTTAAAGCAAATTTTATATACCTATCAAATACCAAGCTGAATGATCTAAAAATTGCAAAAAATAAATTATTAAAAATTTTAATTTTGCATGTTTTTTTTAATATATTGTAGAAAAGGCCCAGTGTGTGAATAAAAATTGTGTTGGCAGATTTTAATTTTAAAGATCATGTCGATTCATGAGAAGTCGACGAAAGATCCTCTGGAATGCGATGATTATTTTCTGATTTACCTGAAGAGAAACTCGTAGAAACTAGGTTATTTTCATAACAATCACTGATTGTAATTTTTTGATTCTGAAACGATGCGATTTCTTCTTGCTGGCCTGAAAACATGAAGCATTTTTTAAGTCTATTAATGTTAACAATCAACTTCTTCTTTCCGTTTGTCTGTTTTATTTTGTAGGCTTCATGCAATCTTGGTATTTGGTAGCCTTCTTTGTCACCTATAATTGTCTGTAATCAGTTCATAACCTTTTTTTTCCTTTTTATTTTCCACAAGGACAAGGGGTGCAGCCCATTAGTTTATCGTTATTTTTTAATTTCTATTTTTAGTGATTAGAAATTTTTCTGGCTGGTTCTCATTTCCTTTTGTCTAATGCTTTTTTTTCTGTCCCAACTTAAAAAAATTATAAATTTCTTTTAGCTTATCCTTAGTTCCTTGTACTTTTCCGAAAAAGTCAAGATCAATTAAACAAAACATCTAGTTGCACTTCATTATCACCAATTCTCAAAAAACATGTGACTGATCCTTACACCATTTTTTTAAGATATTTTGATTTTTTTTTCACACCTCTTGTGTCTAATAAGCATTTTATATTTTCTCAATTCAAATTTTTTCCTCTCATTCTTGAAGGCATATTTTGAGTCATTAAAATCTAATTCATTATTTACGTTATTTGTTTTTGAAAAAATTTCCTATCTTTATTAATTTCTTATTGTAGTTATAAGTTTCAATCTCGATCTTAAGTATTAATTATTCATGAATCTAATTCGATTAGGACAATTTCCCTCGAAAATGATTTCACCAGTTTTCAGTTTAATTCTTCCTTTTTGAATTAAGAAACGATTAGTCGTTTGAATTCTTCGAAATTTTTGAATTATTTGAAATATTTGTCATTTTTGCATTTACCAAACTATTTTCATAGGTATTTCTAATTGGCTGATATTTCTTTCTTCAACTAATTTTTTTATTATAGCTAATTTTTTTTTTTTTTTTCTAATAATTTATCTTTTTATCAGAAAAATTATACACCTTTATTCTGTAACACCCCGTCTAGCAATACCCAGTTTGATGTGGCTTTGCTGGATTACTTTAAATATTGGTTTTGTTTGCACTTGGTGAAATAGTTTCAAGTTATCCGTTGGGATAACATGTAAAAGAAGCTGATCTTAGAAATTGTCTTGCAACATTTTTGAATTCCAAAAGGGCCTGTGAATATTTTCGAACTCGAAAGACAGTGCGACAAAATTTTCAAAACTCGATATTAATTTAATCATAAAAATAAAAAAAAATAAAATTTTTACCTCATTATACATATTTAAATTATTAAAAACAAAAAATTATATCTTTGCAAATTCATACGCTTTATATTATGTTTGTACCCACTCAACCAGTAATTTGTTTCTTCACACATAACAGTATTGACTCCTTCAAGATCCTTTATTCTATCCGGAGCCAAGTTATTTCGGCACCATTGGTCATTATGATTGCCAAAATGTAGTGCTAGAAAATTTTCCTCTGATGCTTTTTTCCGAGATTTTATTTTTTTGCCACTAATTTTTTAAATGACAGGCATTATCGTAGATAAGATATTTAGTATATAGTATTTCCAAATATTTTCCCATGTCTAAATAAAATATAAAAATTTGCGAGCAGATTTCGGACCCAAAAAATTCTCTGTAACCAGTCACGATTCCACAATTGAAGACAGATAGAACCACTCCTTTGGTTCTTGATTTTTGATCACATTTTCCTTTTGATTTGTCTGTATTTCAAGTTATTTCGTTATTATTCTTTCCATCATTTCGAAAAATAATCTATTATGATCGTTGTGAATTGATTACATTCTCCCAAACTATACATTCGTTCTATAATACTTGTAAGTATTATAGATCGAAACGAAATATCATTTTTTCATTTCTATCAATAAAAAAGTTGTAAACATCTTTTGCATCTGATTCATCTGATTCTTGATTTTGTAATTGAATAAAGATAAAATAAAAATAATGAATTTATTTTGAAATTTTGTTTCTGTAAATTATTTTCACTTTGTTTTGATCTTCTGGATTTGTTATTGGAGCTCTCTCTCTGAATGCTTTCGATCTTTTTTCTTTTATTGCTCACTTTATTTTGTTGTTGAGGTAGCTCTTCATTTGTCATTAAATTTGAAATAGCTGTTTTATTCGAATGTAAAGATTTTTGTTTATCTTCTAATGAATCTAATTCTAAAAATTTAAATTAAGATAAAAAGGAAAAAATGTATAAATAATTTACCATTAATCAAAAAAGAGCTCTTGAATTTATTCATATTGAGTAGAACGAGACATAGAATTTTTTTAATTTATGCAGGAAAAATATTGCATCGATTTCAAAATTTTTCCTATTGGTGGGATTATCGAATAAAAAAGCTAATTATGCAAAAATTATTTATTGATAAAAAAATATTTCAAACAAACATTAAAAGGGAAAAAAAAACTAAAAAAATTACAAAACAATCTCTTCTCTCTTGAATTGAACTATTAAATGTCTTTCGTCCTCGATAAAATGAGTATTGAGGTTGGAGTCTTTGTAGGTAATTGGCGATTTTTTATGAATTCGGAATTTGATCGTATTATCATCGATTCTAATTAGATTATTATGAGAAATGTAATTTGATTTGATTAAATTAAGTTTCTCAATCAATATTCGATTTGTTATAAATCTAGCGCCAATTTTAAACTTTGATGACAACAAGGAAACACTTTCGTTTGATAATTTAATTTTGATTGTTGTCAAGTTAAGAAGATTTTTTTTTGGCTTTAAGCATTTGACTAATTGACAATTCACATGATTGCTCAAAATGCTTAGAATTTCAATTGTCTTGTTTCCTTTGGATTTATTTTTGACTAATTTGTTTGCACCGCGAGCTTTGTTTAAGCTACCTCTACCTAATTCTCTATAAAATCCATTGCAATAAACCATGCCTCTTGTCACAACCATTTCACTATGGACCTGTACAAACAGATAATAATCGATCTAAAAAAGGAACTTGTGTCTAAAAATAGAGAGATCGATAAGTTGAATCATCAACTATCAAAGTTAAAAAAAAAATGTTTTTGTGGATTAAATTTTCGAAATGACAATCCAAAAACATATTCTAAAAGACAAGTGGATCGTATAAAGCAAAATATAGAGACAGTTTTAACTGACTTTGATGATAAAATATCTGAAGGAGGCTTCAGGCTTCATAAAGTTGAAATTATCGACGTAAAACTTTCAGATAAAAGGTTCAAAAATCCTTTTACGTTGTTTTTTACAACTGATGAACAAAATAATTGCGATCCGTTGGAAGTACTCTATTTTAAAGATAGATGGAATATAGCCGATCATGTCTACCAATCTTTAACAAATACATTTAATCTAAGGCTTCCTACTCTTTATAGTCTAAAAAAATTACGTAAAGATCTAAACGAAATGTTTGATCTTAATGAAACTATTCCGCAAAGTGTCTTTGTCGCGACTAAAAAGCGAATCGAAGAACAACTTTTTTGGTTCCTAGAGCATTTAGAAGACCTAGATAGTATCAGTTCACTGAAGGTAAAGCTTTCAGCTGATGGTACCAATGTTGGTCGAAACTTCAAAATTGTGAATTTTACATTCACGATTTTAAATGAAGGCGATAGAGCTAAAACAGCGAGTGGCAATTACACCCTTGGCTTATCGAAACTCAATGAAGATTACAACGGGCTCGAAGAACCTCTCAAATATCTATCAGAACAAATTAAAGAATTTAACTCAGCTCGAATTTAAAAATAGAAAATTCGACGTAAAATTCTTTTTTTGTTCTGATTGGAAGCTCACCGCAGCTGCTTTGGGTTTGTACGCTGCTACATCGGACTATCCATGTATATGGTGCACGGCAAAAGTTAACGAGCTACACGATTTGAATAAAAAATTTTCAATAACAGACCCAGACTTGAACGCACGGACTCACGAACAACAAAAGAGTATAATTGGAAAAAAAACTAAAGTTCACATGGGTTACAAAAATGAAAACTTATTAACTATTTTTAAGTTTTACGAATGTATCATTGATACACTTCATTTGTTTTTGAGGGTAAGTGACGTATTGAATAGACTTCTTGTCAGAGACATTTGTTCTCATGACAACATTGGAAACAACACAAAAATAGATTTGTCTAAACATAAATACTTGGCTATATATATTCAATTTTTACAGGAAAAGTGCAAAATTAAAGTTGATCACTTTGAAACCCCGGTTAAAGGAAATGTTACACGAGATTTCGTCGGAGACGAAAAAGAACGCATTTTCGGAAAAATTGATTTTATAAATGATTTTCCAAACATCGTAAAAATTGATTCAATACAAAAACTCTGGGTTGATTTTTATGAGATTTATTATTTGTTAAAAGACAACGCAATAATGCCGTACTTGATGAAAAAGAAAACAAGTGACTGGCTTGAACTTTTTCTCAAGATTTATTTATCAACTCATGTAACTCCTTATATTCATGCATTCACGTCGCATCTGTTTCAATTTCAAAGACTTTACGGCGATATCAACTTATTTAATTTACAAGGCTTGGAAAAATTAAACGATCAAACAACAAACGAGTACTTAAAATCTTCGAACAAAGGACCGAAAACAATGGTGCAACTTATTCTTCGACGATTGCGGATAGATCATTTCATGAATCACTCTAATCAACCAATCAATTGACTTTTCTCATGAGCTGTAATTTTTTTTTTCACTTTTTCCTCCAAATTTTTTTTACCAATAAAATTCGACTCTAGAAAAATTGCAATATTTTACCGAATAAATTATAATAAATTAAAAATTTTCAATGTCTATTTTATATTATTTATAAATTATTTCTAAATTATTTTTAATTAAATGAAGTTTAATTTTATTGATGATTTATAAATCGAAAATCGAAAACCAAAGTCAGATAATTGAGAAACTGACAAAAAGAGTGCAGCGACTGGAGAGTACAGATAACGAAAAAATCAATGAAAGAGCCGTACAGATAGAAGCGAAGTTTAATGAACGAATTGCTGAACTAGAATCCAAAATGGGTTTTCAAAAATCGAGACTAGAAGGAAATGACGTAAGCAACGTTGAAATGGCTTAATTACAGCGAAGTCCCAACACTAGTTCGGTCTTGCGTTGGTCATCTATTCTTGCTCAGCTACCTGGCGGTGGTGAAGGTAGAGAATAATTAAGACCATCTCAGCCTCTTCAGTCCCAGCAGATAGATATGACGAATTCTGTCCTTGCAGAGAATCAGGCAAGAGAAAGTAAAAAGGAAAGTCTAATCGTGTTTGGTTTAAAGCAAGAGTCAAACATAGATGTTGTTGAACAAGTCAGAAATCTTTTCCAAGTTATAGGTGTGAACACAAATAACATCGAGCATGTGCGGAGATTCAGACAAACGAATTCAAAAAGTGTTCCTCCGATTTTTATCCGTCTCAAAAAGGGCGTCGATAGAAATGGTGTCTTGGCTGAAGCCAAAAAGTTGAGAAAAACTGATGGTCATGCCGAAGTGTAAATTTGTCCTGACCGAACAGAGTGCGAGAGAAGGTTAGAGAAGCAGCTGAGAGAAAGAAGGGAAGTGCTCAATAAGGAGGAAGAGAGTAAGAATGAAGGGAGGCATTACCGATGGGTCATACGAGGAAATGAGCTCCGAAAAATTAAACAAACATCAACAAATACAGCAGATAAGTAGCAATTTAATTGTTATACAAAATAATAGAAAAACTGAGAAGAATTTTAAAGTTAATAATAATTATGTAATTAGTGCTAATAGAATAGTTAGGGGAAGTGGTGGATCTTTTTCTAGCCAGGACAATGAAATTCTTGGATCGCCTTTATTGAATTGTAGTTTAGATAAGAAAAGGATAAGTGTTCGTGAACCTTTTCTCACTTTATTTATACAAATGCCACGTCACTCAACAACAAACTTAAGGAGCTTGTTGTCCGGTTGGATAAGTTCGATAGGCCACATATTGTATGTGTATCTGAGACTTGGTATTCCGAGTACTCGTTACCGTGTATATATGGATATACTTTATACCGAAGAGACAGAACGGGACGTGGCGGTGGAGTTTGTATATATGTGAGAGATGATCTGTGTTCGATGGAAGTGATCTGTAGAGTTCTATGTGCAGATGGTGTTGAACAGATATGGTGTGGCGTGAGAAGTGGTGCTGAAAGTTTGTTGGTGGGATGCATGTACAGACCACCTAATAGTAATGGTTTTGTCACTGTGTGTGTGAATGATTCATTAAAAGAGGCAAGGAAAATGATTGAGAATAAAATATATAATGCGGTGGTAGTCTGTGGAGATTTCAATTTCCCAGAAATCAGCTGGACATGTGATGGCGGAAATGCCAGTGGAGAAAATGAGATGCGGTTCTTGGAAGGCTTAGATGAATCGTATATGATTCAGTGTGTAGATTTTCCAACATTTATATATGGAAAAAATGAAAATTCAAGTGTACTTGATCTACTGTTAACGAGTGAACCTGAAAGAGTTCTGGAAGTGAGGGCTTTCCACCACTAGGTGAAGCCGAGAAGGCTCATGTGTTGATAGAGTGGAAATTTGCAATGAAAGATGTCAGCACAAGATTTACGAAAAAAAAGAGAAAAAAGGTAAGAAAAGCTGATTTTCACCAAATCAACACTGGTATGAGGTCAGTGGACTGGAAAAAAGAATTTGTTGGACGGCATGTTAATGAATGTTATGCAAGTTTTCTGAATGTGTACCTGCGACTCTATGAGAAAAACGTACCCGAGAAAAGAGAGAATTTGCGAAAGAGCGAAAAACGGATGAACTACGAGGTTAATAGAGTGATAAAACTAAAGCATCGAGCTTGGTATAAGATGAAAGCATGTAATAAAAGTTCATTTGAAAGAAGTAAATATTATTATGGAAAAGCATGTAGAGAGTTAAAACAGAAGTTAAGAAATGTAAAATTGGATTATGAGAACAGACTGTCTAAAAAAGCAAAAAGTGATCCGAAACTAATTTATGCCTATGTAAAAAGCAAAATGGGAGTAAAGGAAGAAATAAGAATGTTAAGAACAAAAGAGGGTGAAGTAACGAGTGACAAAAAACTGATAGCTGAGCTATTAAATGATCAGTTTCATTCAGTCTTTAACAAAGAAACCATTGATAATTTGCCTTTTTTTCCTTTACGTACTTCCTCTCCTTTCGATATTGAGAATGTCATGCAGTAGCTAAACGAGGATATGATTGAACGGAGACTAGAGAAATTAAATGGCAACAAATCGATGGGCACAGACCAAGTACATCCACTGATAGTGAAAAACTGCGCAAAAACGATGTCAGTTCCATTGAAGATAATTTTCGAAAAATCATTAGAGACAGGAAAAATCCCAAAAGAGTGGAAAAGAGCAAACGTGTTTCCAATCTACAAAAAAGGAAGTAAATTAGAGCCAGCTAATTATCAACCCGTATCACTGACGTCTGTCGCTTGTAAAGTTCTGGAAGGTATTGTCAGGGACCGAATAATGTTTTACCTTCAAGAGAATAATCTAATAATTGGAAGTCAACATGGATTTGTTCCAAAGAAAGGTTGTGTAACGAATCTACTTGAAACGCTTGATATGATCACGACTGAGTTGGCCAAAGGTAACAGTGTGGATGAAATACTATTAGACTTTTCAAAGGCTTTTGATACGGTACCACATCAAAGACGTGGTTATGGACTAGGTGAGAAAATAGTAAGTTGGCTCGAAGACTTTTTGAGTATGAGAACTCAGCGAGTTGTGGAGATGAAGTTTCTAGATGGTCAGAGGTCCTGAGTGGAGTTCCGCAAGGATCTGTACTTGGACCCCTGCTATTTGTTTTGTACAAAAATGACCTACCTGACTGCGTTTCAAATAAAATGGAATTGTATGCAGATGACTCAAAAATACTCGGTATAGTTAATAATGTTTATGAGAGAGCGATGTTACAGAAAGATCTGGATGCAGTATGTTAATGGATAGAGGTTTGGCGTATGGGACTTTGTGCTAACAAATGTAAAGTAATGCATTTCGGCAGACTAAATGAAAGGCATAAATATACACAAAAAAGTAACAGGAATATTATACTAGCGACCACAGATTGTGAAAGGGATCTTGGAGTGATGGTTTCATCAGATTTGAAGTGGACCAGCCAAGTGAAAAGTGCTTGTGCGAAAGCGATTAGGGTGCTTGGAATGCTAAAGCGAACGTTTACAAGTAGAGAGGAAAGACTGTGAGTAAGATTGTATATATCCATGGTGAGACCCCACCTAGATTACGCAGTGCAGGTTTGGAATCCAAGTATGAAAATGGACGTGAATGTGTTGGAAAAGGTGCAAGAGAGGGCAACAAAAATACCTTTGTCTGTAAGAAACATGCCGTATGAAAAGAGGCTGACAAAATTAGGACTGACAAAGCTGAGTGAAAGAAGAGTTAGAGGGGACTTGATTGAAATGTACAAACTAGTGAATGGAATAGAAAAGGTAAGTTTGGTCAAGAATCGAGTGAACAAATCAGAAAACAAGGAACCAGCCGGGGCGTTAAGAGGAAATAACATCAGAGTCCAGAGAGAAAGTTTCCCAGCTAAAATTAGAAACGATTTTGCGGCTGCAGTAAATGCCAGACATGTATTTTTCTCAAACAGAGTAGTTCCGCATTGGAATAGGTTGCCAGAAAACGTGGTGAAATCCAAGTCAACCGCTAATTTTAAAATGGCTTTAGATAAGTTCAATGGAATCGGCTGCTACAGCTCTACACGGCCAATTGGCGGTGATGGGCTTAGACAATCTACATGTTAGGTGTCGCAGCAAGAACTACTACTACTACTACTACTACTAAATAAAAAATAATTTTTTCAATTATGCACAAAAGAATAATAAGCACTTGATTGGTTTATATCAAGGTCAAAAATTCAGTAGAATTAACGCAATTTGTTTTCTCTTATGGAAGAATTCAATATTAATATTAAAACAGAATTAATAAATTAAAAGGATGCTATTTTCATTTGGATTTTTTATGGATTTTTTTTTGGATTTTTTCTTATATCTAAAAAATCGAAGAGTGAGAATCATTTATTTTAAAAGATTAATTTAACTTTTTAATCGATGAAAATTAAAATGAAAAAAAATAAAATTAATTTCTAAAACCAATCTTTCTATCTTCCATAATCGAGACTGAGGACCATGGGCTTGCGGTTAAATCAAACAATTAATGATTATTCTTTTAAAAGGAAATATTCAGAATCAAGCCTAAAATTAAACCTAATTTGCCAAAGTTAAAGACCTCTGAAGAAGTCTCTTTTTTAGTTAAACTATGAATAATTTTAGAATTAATTAATTATTTTACCGATTTTTAGAATATTTATTATTATATTTCTTTAATAAAACATTTCAATATGCTTATGGCATAATAGTTAGGTTGTTCAAAGTTTAAATTGACTGAATGTTCATGTATATTTGGTTGTTTAAAACTTTTTAGTTTTTTCCAAATACTTAAATTCAACAAACGTTTTTTCGCTCTAAAAATCGCATCATGTGTAAAAGTAACCTCTGTTCTAGAATGTGCATTTGCATTAATATCCTCATTGCAGCCTCAAGTGTTTTTTTGCATTTTCAAGTAAAGAATAAAAGTGTAAAATCAGAATAATTGACAATGAACCCTTTTTTATCAAATAAAACCATTTTTAGTAAATAATTCAATATTTAAAAATAATATTATAATTAATCTCTTATAAGATTTTATTGGATAAAAAAGGGTTTAAATAAATCTGTTTTTTTAAAGAGATAAACTATTAAAATCCAACAGAAAATCAAGTCAGTTAAAAATTTTTAAAATCAAAATTAATTAATTCAGTGTTATAAATTCACCATAAAAGATGGTCAAAACAAACTTTTTTGCTGCTTTTTTGTTTTTCCAGTAAGAATATTTCGGAGAAATATTGCAGTGTTTTAATGGAAAAAACATCAAAAACAATTGGTTTTATTTTTTGTGTTTGAATTACAAAATTTTTCCAATGTTAATATAACATTGAAAAAGTGCGATGTTGCAAATATTTTTTTCAGTCTCAAATAAAAAAATAATTTCAAGTTAATATTGCAAGCATTATCATATTTGAAATTAAACTCGTTAGTGAAATTGAATGAGTATAATTTTTATTTAGAAATTTGAAAATATTTAAAATTCTTTTTTAACTTCTAAACAATTCATTTATTTTTTTTCTACAGAGCAAATGCCCTTTCAGAATAAAAACACATGAAAAAACTAAAAAAAGGTAAAAAATATAAAATAAAATAAAAAATGAACAAAAATAAAAAAATAGATATATAATTTATTAGATTTAAGTTTATATTAAATCACCGAAAAACTTGATCTTGTCGGATAGGTGAACCAAAGTTCACTTATTATCCGAAAAATTCTTGTTCTCAGGTTTTCTGAACTACTAGTTCACCCAATTTTTTTGTTAAAAAAAGAATTTGGTGAACAATTTGAATAAAACCATTTAATAAATGAATGCATCATTCTCAAAACTGATAAAAAAATTAATTAAACTTTTTTTTGTTTTTTTATTTTTGAAGGAGCTTTGGAAATTGAATTTGCTCTGATCTGATTGACTTGGTATTACTCTTTCCATAATTCCAAATATCCAAATGGGCTCTCTTAAATTTTGCCTTTCAGCATAAATAATAAAAATTAAAGGAAATCAAAATTAATTTTTCACCGTTCAAGTTTTTGACTTTGGGGAACATAGATTCATCTATTTCGCAAAATTTTCCTACTCCGCCCAACCATAAATTTTCTATGTAATTATTTTTTCTATCTTATTTTTTATCATTTCATTAGCTTTTTTAAATTAGGTGAATAATTTTAGGATTAGGTGAACTAATAGTTCATAAAACCTGAGAACAAGAATTGCTGCAGGAACAGGTGAACTATGATTCACCTAACCGACTAGACCCGAAAACTTTATTTTTTTCTTTATAAATTTTGACTTTAGTGTTAATTGAAGTTAATTAGATGAATTTTATAGAAAACTCAATTTATAAAATATGCAAAACAGAGCGTAGATAGTTTTTAAACAAATACTATCTTTAGTCATCATGTCACAAACTCAAAGTCATAATCTAAAGAAAAAAATCAAAGTTTTCCATACTTACAATATTCACTTAATATTCATAATAAGTTCTTAAAAAGTTTTTAATATTCATACTTTTTTTTACTCTATTAGCAATTGAATTATAGAAATATGAAGATATATTTAAAAGGTTATTGAATTTTAAGTAATTCAAAGAGAAAATATCGAAATATTTTTACTCTAATCATTTATACCGATGTAATTAGTAAAATATTTTAACCATCAATGAATTTCCTTTATCAAATCGTCACTGCAAAGAAATAGCTAGAAAGATTTTTTAAAAATTCATTTATTTATATTTCCTTACACAATTTTGTTTTACTTGTTAATCATGGTATGCCTGAACTTGTTTTTTGTTTAACTCAATATATCAAGAACTAAAGACTGTGGTGTATGGGATCAACTTACAACCATACGAATAGGTAAATGCAAAATTTTCTTAATTGGTGGATTTTTACAGAATTAAGTAATGAATAGTTTTTGTTAGTGGATTTTTTTATTTAACAGATTTATTTAATTTTCGAATTAATTAGAAGGTTTTTTTGGAATTTATCGAACACTAAGAATATAAAGAAATTACAGAAAAAAAGCAGACATACTTTAAGCTAGACAAGATATTGAGCCTATCCTAAAAAATGTAATTTTTTTTTAATAAATGTGATTTGGTATTTTTTTTATACTATTAGAGGTTTTATTTCTTCTAAAATTTATTGTTAGAACTATAAAAATGAAACAAAAGCAAAATTGATTAAATAAAAGAACAAAATAAAGATTTTATCAGAACAAAATAAAAATCAATTAATCTCAGAACGAAATGTAATAATCAAAAACAAAAAGAATCAAATTTAGTGACAAATAAACTTATTTACAACTCAAGTGTATTTTGAATTATTTTCATCTCAAACAAGCTTTTCTTTTTTTTTATCTCTGGAATTGGTGAATTGGTGGAATTGATCCTTTTTTTGTGAATATATCAGATCTAATGTAAAAAAATTACTCTAGTATTATTAGTGATTTCATCATGAAAAACTTATCCCTTAAAAAATTACAAGAATGTTGTAGGGCATTAAAACGACCAGCCATTGGTTTGAAAGCGCAACTAATCGAGCGAATCAATTAAGCACAGTCTAGTGAACCCGATCTACATACCAAGATATTGATATAACCAACAACAACCCAAGCATGTACACATTCTCTAAATCAGGTTTATGAAATTAGTTCATATGCAGGATATAATCTTAAACAATTACAACAAATTTGTTTCCAATATCATATATCCAAATACGGTAAAAGAGACGCATTAAAAACAAGATTATACAACTATTTCAAAGCAATGAAAGTCAACCACCAAACTCAGCGTGAACAAATCTTATTCAAACAATCGAAAAACAAAACCAACAACGACGACACTATCAGCGATATAAATATTGATATACTCTTTATTTCTAATGATCCATATAATACAAACGATGATGTAGAATTAACTCCGAAAAGACACAGAGGCAAAGCAGCTATATATCTTCTAGACAAAGAACCTACCAGTCTTATGAAGATGCATTTCAAGTGGTCGTTAATGAAAAGTGTTGGAAAAAAGGAACAAATCAAAGAACAAATGATGGTCTCAAATGGATTGTTTCAACGGAGAACGTCCAGTACGAATCAACATCTTATCCGAATCAGATGACGACAAAATATACATATTTAGAAGTGAAGCTGAACACTTCGAAAAACACAACTCGATAGAAACCACTCATGGTATCAACAAAGATGTCAAAGAATAAATGTATGATTTAGTTAACAAAAAGATAACTAAATCAAAAGCTTTATTCGGATTACTTTCTCAAAAATTTCCCGTCTCTGTCCCATCTAAACAACAGATTAAAAACCATACGAAATATTACAAAACCAAAGCTGATGGCAAAACAACGATTATACTAGGTGAACAAGAAGAGTGGTGTGAGCAACGGAAAATGTTTTTTTAAAAAATAAATTAAAAAGAAAGGTTTTAAGTTGGATTTTTCAACATATATATCAAAGAAACTGCAAAGTCGATTAAGCTAAGTCGTTGTTTATTTTTTCTCAACAATTGGGCCCGGGATCGATTCTCAATGAAAGGAGATAAATGTAAATTTTAAAAAACAATTAAATTAAATAAGTAATATTAGAATTTGATAGTTGAATAAATAGGAAAAAACGGAAGACAAAAAAATTTTTTTTAATTATCGAACTTCGAACTTTAATTCGTATTAAATTTAATTTTTATTCAGGGACAACTATATTTTCATATTAAAATCTTTTTAATATTAAAAAAGTGAATAAATGTTTAAAATCATGATAAATAAGAACAAACTAAAAAAAATCTCGATATCATTCTTTTACAATTTCATGGGAAAAAACATGATTCAAATGTATTTTGCCTTTAATTTCGGCATATAAATTTTGAATATAAAAAGCTCTAGAATTTATTTAATAAAATAATTTCTAACCTCGAAAAAAAATGTCTAATGAAACACCTTGCTCAAGCTCTTCTTTTTCTTCAAAAAGAAAAGAAACTTCAGTGTATTTTGTTAAAGATAATCAAAAATTGCAAAAGCGTGATAAAACCTCGGATATTTATAGGCCAGTTGGTGATGAAAATGATATTAATGAGGAGGTTTTATCCAGCATTAAACAAAATTTGACTTCTGATAGACGAATTTCAATTAACAGATCTGGAAAAAAGTTTCGAAAATTCTCTAATTATGAATAAAGATAATGGTGATGGTAATGGTAGTTGTGATGGCAATTATAGTGATGATGATGATTGTGTAGACAATGGTAAGTAATGATGAAGGTTTCAATACCTAAAATAGCTAAAAAACTCCTTTGATCGGATCGAACCAAAACAATTCTTCCACAATCAAGAAAAAAGTTCAATGCTCCAAAGACTCATCTGATGAAGAAATATCTGAAGAATTGTATTATCAATCGGATGATGAAGAAGCTGTTGAAGTCAAAACCAATCGTATGCCTTCTGGTGTTTGGAAATATTTCAAGCGCTTATCATCTGAGAATGGTAATTACACAGTCTGTCAAGTTGATGGTTGTGGAAAAAAAAATGTTTACTTGACGTCAAAATATAACATGAACAATCACTTGATCTCGATACACAAAATTCAGCCTCAAGATGAACAAACGAAATCGAGTCGATCACAAATTTTATTTTTGTTCCTAATGTTTATCATTACGAGTGGCTCTGCAATAAGAATTGTTGAGAATGAATACCTCAAAAAAATTTTTTCAAAATTCCGAGTTCGGGTCGAGTAGTTTTAATATTATCAATCCGGAAAATTCTTCAACATTAAATGATAGTTTCGATGATAACAACTTTATTCCACAGCCAAGAAATGAAGCCGAAAATTTAGAGACTTTAAAAAATGAGATCGAAGCCTATGAATTGGATTTATTTACAGAAAAAGACCCTCTTTTTTACTCGAAAAATCATATTAAAGATTTTCCTAATCTTTTGAATTTGTCATCAGAATTTTTGGCGATTCCAGCTTCAACAACACGTTCAGAGAGACTTTTTTCAAAATGCAAATATCAAATTTTCGACAGAAGGAATAGAAAATCACCAAAAAATGTTGTGGCTCTATAAATTTTAAACTTTATAATTTAATTTTTAATTAAAATAAAATATTTCTCAGTAAAACTTTTTTGAATTTAAACAATTTTTATTTAATTTATTTTCTTAAAATATTATTTAAAAAAAATTAAATTTAAAAGTAAATTTTTTTTTCCAAGTCGACTAAAAAAATATGCGAGTCGACTCAAGTTGACTTTGAAAAAATTTAATCGACTCTAGTCGACCTAGTCGATTCCCAACACAAATTGGATGCTGAGTAAGTGCTGATTTATTACTTTTGCTAAACATTATTTTTGTAAACATTTTGTATTTTTTGGTATTTGATTTAATTTGTGCAAAGTGCCCCCTTAAGCTAAAAGTGTTCCACTTAATGCAAAATTAAAAAGGGGACGTCCAACTCAAACTCTCCATGTATCTCGTCCATCAAAAATAATTTTTTTATTTTGTCTTGTTTTATTCTTTTTGTTTTTTTTTTCTTCCTTTTAGTTTTCGATTCATTCAATAATAAAAATCTCAAAATAATTTTTCAAAAATAATTTTTTTATTTTGTCTTGTTTTATTCTTTTTGTTTTTTTTTTCTTCCTTTTAGTTTTCGATTCATTCAATAATAAAAATCTCAAAATAATTTTTCAAAAATAATTTTTTTATTTTGTCTTGTTTTATTCTTTTTGTTTTTTTTTCTTCCTTTTAGTTTTCGATTCATTCAATAATAAAAATCTCAAAATAATTTTTTATCTGTTACACTTTTATTTTTTTTTGTTCTAAAATTAATTCATTTTGTTTTTATATTAATATATTCTGTTATTCATTAAATTCTAGCTGTATTTTTCATAAATTTGGTTCTTATTTGTTTAGAATAGTAATTCTCTTTTTGATGTGCATAAAATAAAATTTGGTATAATTCTAATAAAATTGGGGGTATCTTATTTAATAATAGGAGTATCACAAATAAATTCACCTTAAAAAATATAGTTTTGTTAAACATTTTATTTGTGAAAAAAGGTTTAAAACTCTAACATTTAAACGAATGTAATTTTAAGGCTTTGAAAATCATAAGCATCAGCCGAACTATCGAATATTAAATCATCCTCTTTTTTCATGTTTATTTTACCACGAACACTTTTTTTGTCATTGCTTTTTAGATTTTCAAGCGAAACATCACTTGGAATAGAAAAAGATGAAATCGTTAGATCATTCATTTTGTCAACATCATTTTTTCTATATTTAAGCACTATTTCGTTAGGTATGTCTTGATGTTTAATTTTTTTTGGAAAATTTTTTGACTCTTTGGAAATATTTTCAGTTTGACGCATTGAGGAATCGTTTTTATCAATCGATTTTGATGAAATTTTTTGATGTTTGGATTCGGGTGTTCTCGAGGTAAGTATATAGTCATAGTCTGGAAAATCGATCTCGTCTGATCCCATGCTATTCACATCATCATTTATTTTTATTAAATTATTATTTATATCATTTATTTGGTTGGTCAGAATCTTTAATGAAAAATCCCCTAATGTATCTACGACATTTTTTACCCCAAACTCTATCGCACTTTCATTTCTCCTGTCAATTTCTTGACCAGATAATTGTTCGGAATAATTCAAATCTACTAAATTAGCTTCGTTCCTGGTAGCCTCATTTTCCGGCTCTAATGAGTATGATATGTTGCAAGTTTTTACTGACGCATTTGAAAGCTTTGATTGATTTCCACCGGCTTTTGCTTCATTTTCATTTTTTTCTTTCTTATTTGATTGAAAACCTAAGGTTATATAAGAATTTTAAAAATTTTATTTATCAAAAAAATTTTAGTAACTTTTGGAACTATTACAATTTTTTTTTTAAACTGCCAAAGCCCGGATTTTGATTTTTTTAATACATAATTTTTAGTTATTGAATATCAATAATTTCTTTAATTTTAAAATCAAAAATTATTCTGAGAAGAAGGAATTTTGTATTTTAATTAAAAAAATAAAAATGGAAACAACTATTATTTTTTAAGACTCAAGCTTCTTTTGCAAAAAGCATCAAAAGATAGAACATCATCAGATTAATTTTAGTCTTAATAAATAAAAGTTATTACAAGTTTAATTTTTAGAATAATTTTTTTCTTAAAATTCAAAATTCCAGAAAATCATAATAAGGCCTCTCCGTAAAAAATTACACCGGGCGTTCAAAATTATTACCAGGAGAACTTGCGGTACTGTTAGAGCTAGCTACAGTGGCAACAGTAAGGGATTTTTCAAAATTTCCAGTACACTTAGATTGCAAGACTACTTTCGAGTTTTTATATTGAGTGTTACTTTTAAAGCTTGACTTGTTTAATGTTGATTTTGAACGAACATTTTTGTTTGGCTTTAGAACAACCACTCGAATTTTTGGCAAAAATAAGCAAAAAAGAATCACTGTTGCACTCAAACTCAAACACATAGCCATTGTGGTTAGTTGTATCTTGACAAAAAAGTTTATTTAAAAAAAATTAAATTCAAATAAAATACTTTGTAGTTATTTTTTGGAGATTTGCTGGTACCAGCCGCTGCAGTTGTACCGAAATAAATTGGTATAAAAGCAACCCAAATTATGCAAATAGAGTACATGGTGAATCCGATGAAACGAGCTTCGTTAAAATTTTCCGGAATTTTCCGAGTTTTAATGGCATAAATTGTACAAAGAATAACAAGAAAAAAATTATACAAAAATGAAATGGCTAGATGAGTATTTTGAGTTTTACACTGGAGAATCACTCTCTTTGGGTCGTCATAGTCAAAGCTAGTGCCAGGTGGACTAAACAAAAATTAAGAATCTTTAATTTGAATTTAACCTATCTTTACCTAATTGAAATCCAAATGAATATAGCTACAACTTGAACTGAAATTATTGAACCACATATAACCAGCTGAGATTTCGGGCTTACATAGCTTGCTTGTCTCACCTGTTTTATGCTATTGTTGAATATTCTGGACAATCGATTTGTTTTCGTGAATAGAGCTGATAAACATATGGTTAAGCTGGTGCTGAAACCAAAACGTAGAAGAAGACAGGAGGCAAAATTTGGTTTCGTGACTAGAATCAAAAATAAATTTAGCCTTAAACAAACTTTATTATGAAATAAAAAAAAAAATAATAAAATAATATTTAATTTTGCTAGAGTTCCAAATTTAATCAAAAAATCAAAGAGCATGAATTTTAAATTTTAAAATTTTGTTTCAAAAATGATGAAACTGCCTATGTTAAAAAAAAATTAAAAAATTATAAGTTCAGTTGCTTTTTATTTTTTTTAATTATTAATACAGAATCAATTCAATTCTTATCCACAAGGATTTTTGGTAATTTTTTGTAGATGGTCAAATAATTGTAAAAAAAAAAAAATATTTACTATTTTTACTTAATTTTACGTATAACTCAGATTATTCAAAATTTGATTAGAAAAAATATTCAATTTATCATATTCAATTTTCTTAAACAAACATTGTGAACTGCTAAATCAAATAACAAATTTTGGAATTTTTGAACCCTGTGAAGCTAATCTTTTTAGATTTTAAAAAATCAATAAAAATGATTTTAAAGAAATTATTAATAAGAGAATTTTAAATTTTGACTGTTTTGATCAATTTTTTTTATTTAAAAATAGCAAATATTCTTTTTTCGATCATTTATTAAATTTTATTTAAAGTTAACCAAAAATCTCTTAATCAACTCTGATTTTAAATTTGTACTATTCTTATTTTTTTTTAAATTTAATTTCTTAATAATTAGTGCCAGAATTTGCGTAAATTGAAAAAAAATAATAATTGATTGTAATAATAATTGATGTAACTAACTTATATTCAAATTAATCTTAGGAAAAAGTCAAAGTTTAAAAAATCATTAACAATCGTTATTAAAAAAAATTTACCTAGAAAAAATGTGACTAGATAACTTGCTAAAATACCAGCTAATAAGACATAGCAAAGTTCTCTTCCAGATGCTTTTATGATCGGAGTTTCATTATATCTAAGAAATAAAAATTAAAAAAATTGATTTTATGGCAAATTTAATATACCTTATGAATATGTAGATAATATAAATTGTTAATATTATCCCAAGTGTAGAGAATATGATTGGTATCAATGTAAATGGACTATTGAATGTCATATACTCAATGGTCAATTTTAGACAACTTGTTTTATTTTCATTTGGGCCAAATCCTTGCGGACATTTGATACATTTGTTAATATCAACATATTGATTCTCTTCGCATTTCACACATACCCAGCAACAGTGATCTCCTTGTTTAACCTCGCCAATGCCGCATTCTTCTTTACAAATTGATCGTGGTATTTTGTCACTATCGCTATTCCACTTTAGCAGCGATTTATCCAAAACAAATGGCTTGTTTTTTTCCCACTCGGTTATTTTTTTGTAACCAAATATTCCCTTGTCATCTTTTTGATACTGAAATACTTCAAAAGGTGCTAGGCCATCTCCTGAATTGTCTTTATCTTTGAGAAACTCGACTTGACGTCCAGTTATTGAATTAAAATTAACATTTCTGATCGCATTGAGAAAGTCTGGTCCTTTGAAAATGATCTTGTGCTGACAATTTATTAAGTCATTAAAATTTAGTTTCGAACAATGAGTAAATATTAAATCTTGTATAGCGTGAGCAATCGCAAAAACACTATCAATAACAAAATGAATAAAACCATCTTGAGTAATATTCAGGGTTTCATGTCCAGTACATGATTTGGTGTAAGATGAGCGACGATTTGACTGAAATATTGGATTTTCAATGCGGCATTTGAATTCATCTTGCCAAAACTCTTCAAACCAAGGATTTCTTATGTTTTTGCCTGGTCTCAATTTTTGGAAATAATCACTGAATTCTTTTATTATAAAAGATTTTGGAGCAAAAGTAATAGCTCCCTCTGCTGCTAAATTGTTATTTCTGATCGATTCTATTTTGGTACCCCAACTGTCACTTGCTATCCACAGAAAATGTCTGGTCATATTCAAATCCTTTACCAGCTTGAGAAGTTTCCTTTAGTGAAAACAAAAAGTTATTTTTCATCAATTAATCAATAATCAAAATTCATTTTATTTTGTTTTATTAAAAAAAATTGCATACAGTACTGCTACAACATTTGTCTTTTTTGTCTTTTTTACGTAAATTTACTAATCTAACCGTAAAGCTAAAAAGGGTCAATTATGTGTTAAACTTGGTAAAATAAGATGAAAAATTAGTTTTATATAATTTATGAGTATATATAATCAAAAAAAGTAAATTAATTTCTTTTTTGTTATCCTAATCAACTTATTAGTTAATCATATGAACAAATAAAATTTTTACTCAAAATAAACTTGTAGTAGACAACAAAAAATCTAACAAGATTTTATTTTAAAATTTTCTCTAGATTTTTTTATCTAAATTATTTAAAAAAATTAAAAGTCTAGTCTCGCTCCACATGTCTCCTGATGTAGCTTATTATTATTTTTATTATTATTAAAACAATTTTAATCTATTATTGAATTAATTAAATTAATAGTGTGATATATTTATCATTCTAACTGATTTTAAATAAATAATTTTACACGCATTTTACTATGTTTGTAAAATTTTACTAAGAATGTTGTTGATTCAATTGGTTTTATTTTTAAGAGATTTTTTTTTTATCATAAAAATTACAGAAAAAATTCTTATCAAAACAATACCAAATTTTAGGATAAATTTTATGATCAAAAATTTAATTACAGATCGAGATATTAAGAAAGTGTTTTTTGATCATAAAACTAGCCTTTAAAAACAAGTCAGAAAAATATTAATAATGACCAGTGGTCAGAAAATTTACCAGCCCAAAAATATTAAGGTCACATAAAAAATTCGAACAGTCAATAGTACATTAAGTGTAGCATAATCCATTTAAAAGTTTAAAAAGCTTTCGTTATATAATATATAGCAAAAACAAATGATTGATAAAGGACATTTAACAACATTGGACATATTTTTTCACAAAAATTTACATAAAATGTTGAAAATTTAAATTACTTTTTTCCTTTTAATTTCTCTTTTTTTACTTTTTTTAAGAGGTATAGACAATGAAAATATTTAAAATTAAAAATCCTTTCTGTATTTTTTGTACTTTCTGTACTTTTTGTACTTTTTCAGAATATTATTTTATTTGGCCCTGTTACTTTTTGTACTTTTTGTACTTTTTCTAATTTATTTATTTTGCACTGTTCCTTTTTGTACTTTTTGCTCTTAATGGTAATAAAAAAACATTTTATTAATCAATATTTAAATATAAATTTTATATTTAACTAATATTTTTCTTACCTTCAGCATACCCGAATCCCTAAACCTAATAAAATGATAATTTTAATCATTTTATTAAAACTTAAACGGGGTCAAATAAAATAATATTCTGAAAGAGTACAAAAATTAACAGGGCCAAATAAAATAATATTTTGAAAAAGAACAAAAAGTACAGAAAGCATAAAAAGGAACAGGGCCAAATAAAATAATATTTTGAAAAAGTACAAAAAGTAAAGAAAGGAAAATTATTTTTTAAAAGTTTGATCTCATTGTCTATCCATGTTATTTAACCATTATAAAAAAAAATTTACGTTAATTTAAATTTTCAACATTTTATGTAAATTTTTGTGAAAAAATGTGTCCAAAATATTTAACAACTTTTGAGTCAATTTTGTTTCTTTAGTGGCTCAGAAAATTTATGTTTTTTTTAATTGATTTTCTTGTTTATTTTAAAAAATCTTAATCATAAAATAAATCAAGACGAATTAATTAGATTTAAAGTTTATAATTTACTCATTCAAAAGATTCCAAAGATCGTTAGGGGATTTTTTAACAAGGATTTACCTAAAATATGAATACGCAACAAATCAAATTATTATTTTTGAAATAAATTAGAAGTAATTTCTCAGGTGAATTTAAAGATTGAATTTTTAAACTTTAATTTTAAAATTTATTGCAGGAACAGCTATTCATTTTAATCTGCAAAAATCAAAAATTTTTTTTCTATTTGTTGAGTTATGTTTAAAACATGACTTTATTAAAATCAATTTTTAATTGAATAATAATAACTTTTTACGATGATTTTCATTTCTCTTAACAACTTTTATGATTTTAGAATTGGCTTAAAATTTATCTTTTTTTAAAAATGAAAAAAACCTCTTTATAACTTTTAATTCATTCTTGCTTTATTTATCCTACTCTCAATAAATAGCGTGATTATGTATTGTGTAGTGTTTAAATTAATGTGGCATTTTGAAGTTTTTATTTTTTAATTATTGATTTTTCTTATTTAATCTCTCCAAAATTTATCAAAAAATTAACAAAAATTATTTTTTAAATATTCTTTAAATAAAGCTTTTTTTTAATTTTAAAATAATTAAATTACTAAAAGTATTAATAAGTATTCAAAGGTTTTATATACTACAATTAAAATTTTACCTCACATTATGATCCTGTAGGAACACGACAACTCCTCGAGCATTTTTTTGCTCATACATTTCCATTAGAATAGCTTTGACATCATCTTCAGAGGCAGTTTGAGACAAAGTATAAGACCCAGATATACAAATGTCTTTTCAAATTTTACAAAGAATAAAACATTTTAAACAAATCATAAGACATACTTTTGGATTTAGCATTTGAAATGAAAGAATCGATTCCGCCAAGATTTCCCTCCTCGTTCAAAGTGGCAATATAATTCCAATTTAAAGAATGAACAAGATTAGCCATCGCCTCTGCTTGTAACGTATCGGAAGGGAGAACGCGAGAAAAAAAAGGAAATCTTTCCTTGTTGCTTAATTCGGGGCTTGTAGAGGCATAGCTTATTTGAGGAACCTAAGAGAAAATTTATTAAGACAATTTTCTTTTCTATTAAGAAAACTTACTTGAAACAATCTAAGTAAATTAGCTACTTGAATGGACACACTGCTACTTGCTGCTCCGATTACACCAACAACTTTTCGTTTGTGAATAGCATCTTTGTTCTTTTTTGGTTTGAAATTGTTTGCCAAATCCATCAAGCTAGGATTGTTACTCAAACATGTGAAATCTTTGGCAATGTTCTCTTCTTTTAACAAAAAATAGTCACTTACAAAATTAAGAGACTTTTCCATGGCGATGGTGTCACGATCACAGGTGTCATAAATACGGGCACCCAGTTTTAAATTAGGCAAAAGATTTGTGCTATTATTAATTAAATCGATAGCAAAAAGCATCGCCTCTAGACGCTGTATTCCGCGTTCTTTTTTGATTTCGCCACAAATGATCTCACTCTGCATGTAGCTATCCACAGACAAAGATGGCGTTGTCGAAAAATAATTTATTGATTCAGAATTGCCCCTAAATTGATCATCAGGAGTTTTTTTCGAATGTCGTGCATACTTTGGACCATGTATAGGAAACAGACCTCCTATAAATATGTCACATTGTTCACAAAATTCTAGCTTCGAGCTGTCTAAATATTTTGTTGTATTTTTTTGATAAGAATGAATTGATTGACTGGTGGAAGCAGTAGGCAACGTTGAAATGAGTATTAAAAACAGATTAGAAATTAAGCTTTTATGTATGTTGTGAACCTTGGTGTACAACAACATATTTGTCTGAATTATTTAGCAGCTCATTTTTGTTTTATCTATTTAAAAGTTATCTAAATAAAACAAAATGAAAGAATTTTTTAAATAAATTACAAGATAGCAAATTATTCAAGTAATTCAAATTAGCTCTGAGAATTCCGCTTCCAGGTTTTTTTAAGCTTTATGGTTAATGTCAAAAAGCGAATGTTATTAATTATATGAGTAAAGCTTATTTTTTTAATGAGAGGTAGACTTTTTTGATAAATTTGATTAAAGATAAAATTTGCTTAATATAAATGTAATTTAGTCTAAATTTTATATTCAGTCTTTTGATTCAATAAAAAAAAATGTTTTTTTTTGAAATGAACAATTTTTTGATTCATTTATTTTGATTCAAAATCTTTCAATTTTGGCTAAGTTTAAGTTTTCGGATCTCCCCTGTTATGTGACTAGTTGGTCAAACAAGTGACTTTATGTCGATTTTGTTACCAGAACATTTAAAATGTGAGCAGTAATAAAGAATTAGAATTTTTAAAATAATTTTTTTTAATTTTATTATTTTCGTGCCAGTAATAAAATGTATGTGACCAGTTTTCAGAATTTTGTGACCATTATGTAAAATTGATTCAAAAAATAATAAAAACTACCACTAATGCATCTTTGAGATGTGTTGCTTAATCCCAAGCTCATTTTTAACAAATTTACATCTCTCTGGACAAGCTATTGGGTTTTTAAGTTTGCTCAGGGCTCATTTTACTGCAGAAACAGTTTGAACTTCTGATGCGATAACTGAATAGTTCGCTAACTTATTCTTTTTTGGATTTATTTTAAGTTTTATTAATAAGAAAAGGTGACAAGTCAAAAAAATACCTAGTCACACAATTGACTAAAAGTAATAGATCATATAATAAGTGTTCAACTTATCACATAACAGATAAGATCCAAGTTTAATATAAAATTAAAGTTTTATATTTAAAAAGATTGAAAAATATAATTTTTAAATTAAAATTAAATGAAGTTTTGAAATTTATGGTCAATTTTTGATGCTCAAAAACGATCAAACCAAGTTTTAATTATAGAATAAAATGCTATTTCGAAATAGAATTAATAGATTATATCCAAAATACGAATCCGGATGAGCGGATATGAATTGGCGGAACCGGATTTTTGGCACCTAAAAGAAGGATTATTCTCGATCGGTTTACACTGCTAAAGAACGGATCTGGATTAAAAAAAAAATTTCTTAATACAAATTAAGGATTATAAAAGAAATTTGCATAAAGAGGTGTTTAAAATTTTAATAAGTATTTATAGTTTAATTTTTTTAATTTTATCTCAAATATAAAGGATATGGGACAATTGGAATAAAAATCCCAAATGAAAGCCTATCTTCTTCTAGATCTTGATGAAGTGATTCAAAAATTTTAATTTTTTTATTTATATGGCAATTATGTCAAGAAATATGGCGCCTAAAATTTTCTAAGAGAAATGAGAAAAAAATTCGCATAATTGTATGAGGATTTTAAAAACATTATTTTTGATTTAAAAAAAGTGTTAACAGTATTCGTTAAAAAATACCTAAATTTTTGAATATGGTCACTTTAAGACCCTGAGGACCCCATGAATGCATTGCCTATCAGAAAATCTTAATACAAAAAAGAGCTTTTAATAAACTAACGAGCATGAAACAATAAATCACAAAATCCTTGTAAATTCTTTATTTTTTCTTTCACGTTGTAAAAATTTTAATTCTTCTTTAAACTTGAAAAAATCAATTGTGTAAATATTTAACATTCAAAATTAACTACTGGTGTATCGAAGAATACTTTGTTTCACAAAGCTTTATTGTGAGGTTTAAAAAAAATCTGGCGTAAGAATCAATAAAAGGAGATTTCTCAAAAAAGTAAATAAATTAAGGGGCTGAATAGCTTAGATGTAATCAAAGAATATATTATACAAATTTTTTTTAGTTAATTTTTTCATTGATTTTTTCCGTAAACTCATGAGAAACAGGAAGCTGTCTAGATTAAATTTTACATTTAAAAAGTAATTATAAGTTTTACTTTTTAAATAAAAATATTTTTTAATTGTACAAATCAAATTTACTTCCAAATAAAAATTTATCAATAATTTTTGATTAAATTATGCATTTAATAAATTTAAAAATAAAAAAAGATTATAGATTTTCTTTCTTTTAATTGCTTTAAAAAAATATTGAAAAAGAGAAATTTTAGAATTTTAACAAATGCAGTGGACAATTAATAAAATATAAAATAAATTATTTTTATTATCTTTTTTGAATCTCTTTGAAATATTTTTATTTTAATTTATTTACTCAATTAATTTCAGATTTTTTTATGATCTTTAAACTATTTAGGTGCCTTATTATATTTTAATTGATTTGAAAAATGTTCAAAAAAAATACATGTTCTTAATTACCGAATTTAATCAAATTTTGCATTAATATTTAATAAACTTAAACAATAAAAAAAAATTAAACTTGTTTCACTAATTTTAGATGGTCAACTATAAAAAAGGTCACTTAAAATACCTTTGCATTTAAATGACATTTGTCGTCTAATTTTATCAAGAAAATATAAATGTTTAAAATTTATTTTAAAGAGCAATAAAAAATGATTTAAATGAGCTAAACCATTATTTATTATATATTCTTTAAAGCTTACTTTCGAATTAATTTATTAATTTGTTTACTTACATATTTTAGTCGAGGAAGTCTTTAGGGCATAATCTATTAGGAAGTGAGCTCACACAATTTTAAGTTTTTTTTTGAACATGTATGCAGGACTCATTAAAAAATTTATTGACAATATATTTGTTGTGAAGCTAAGTCATTAATTAATTGACCTTAAAAGTTTCAGATGGATTAGACTTTCCTTATGGCAGATATGAGAAAAAGTAAATAGGTACTTAATTTTTTTAGGAATTCAAAAACGTGCTTATTTTAAACATATTTTATTGTGCTTTATGAAGTATTTAACATATATGTTATCTAGTAAAAAAAATAGAGGACAGGTGTTATTTATATGTAAAGGTGTTTTAAGTGGCCTTTTTGTTTTAGTCAACCATGGTACAAGTGGATTTTTTAATTTTATTTATCTTTAAAGTCTATTAAATATTAATTTACAAAATTTGGTTAAATTCGGTCAATAAGAACATATTTTTTTACTTGTACAAATTTTGAACATTTCTTTTTAAACACCCGTTAAATTTTTTGAAAATCGAATATCAGGTACCTGAAATGAATTATATGTGAATTTAACAAATTGTCTACCGTATAACATGTTCAAAAATAAACACTAGAAGCATTTAAATAGTTGTATATATTAGGAATTTAATTTTGTATATTTTGTATAAGTCAAATGATTCTCCTTATAAATTTAACATCAGTGTGATAGAATATTTTTTAAAATGAATAAATTATATCTAATCTTTTCTAATGATGGATATATAAATATGCCATAGCTGAATATTTAAACCCTAGTTCGTCGCATTTTTATTGAATAATAAGTTCGAACTGGAGCAGCAATGAAATTTTTTATAAACTGAAAGTTTTCAACTGTCAGATATTTATTAATCAAGATAAGACTTGTGACAAATTATTTTACTTTTTTTAAATTTAAATAAAAAGGTTACTTTTTTGTGCTTTTTATTATCATCTATTTAATATTTTTAATAACTTTAAAGATTAATACCATATATTAAACTAAGAATAGAACTATTATAACAAAAAATATAATTTATTTTTTGAAACTTTTATTTAGCTGTATTTATCTTTTCTATTTTTACTTTAATTTTATGTTTTTTTTTTTACTTTTATATCTTGACACGATCATTAATTAATTAATTATATTTTTGTACTAATATCTTCAAATTTTTTCTTAATATTATTTAAGTTTTTTTATCCTAAAATTATTTAATTGAAACAATTGGCTTTGGATGCAATTGAAAATACTGGAGATATTAAAAACCTATTATATATAGTTGGATTGCAGCTTAATTGCTTTAAAAAAAAAAATTTTTTAGCGAAAATTAATTTTTTTTAAATTAAAAATGAGAAATCTTTTTGAATCGGAATTCTCGATTCCCGATTTTAAAAATTTTTGTTTTATATTGTTAAAAGGACCAATTTTTAAATTTCATGTTTTAATAAATGATTTTATACATGGCAAGTTTTGTGAACTTTAAATTTTTTTAATTTTTTATTACATCGTTTAATTTTTTTAAATTTAACTACGTAATTTAGAAATAAAAAAGCTCAACTGCACGATTTATATTATAAAGAAAAAAATGCCTCATTCGTATATTAAAATTCTTAAGATGGGAGCCATGTATGGTAAACTTGAATTATAAGATTATTTTATTGAAAATTGATGATATAACATATAAAATTTTTCTTATAATTGAGATTTTTTTACCCTTCTATTTTTCATTTATGTCTGACGATTGTCAAATGATGTGAAAAAAACCAAAATAGAAGATTTTTGTTCATTTAATATTAGATTGTATAAGAAACACTTATATACTAAAATTTTAATTTTGTTTGCTTTCTATATTGATTACACATCAACTAGAGGAAGATATTTTTAAGAAGAATTTTTATCCTATTTTTAAAGAATCGATTATTGTCGCTATAAATAACCAAAAATTCTCAAAATTATCTTAAAAATTAATAAAGTCTCATTTAACTCTTAAAAATTCTTTCAAAAATTCATTAGCTATCAAAATATAACAAAAATGATTTAAAAATTAAATTAATTTTTTTTATACTATTCTGATTATTCTAGAGTCCTTTAGTGTCTTAAATTAAATGAAATGTTTAATTGGAAAAAGATTAAATGAATTTATTTTTTTTTAAATATTAAGAATAGTAAAGTATTGTCCAAATTATTCGATTGACTTTCAAACCATTCCTAAAGCTTAATGAAAACAAATTATTCTACAAAAAACTTTTTTATTAATCTATTTTTAAAATTTTTATTAAAAATGAATTTCTTTGTATAAAATCTTATCTTTCTTTTCATTAAACTTACATTCTTAGTACTAAAAGGATCGGCAAAATATTTTAATTTTTATTACTTGAACTAAAGAATTATTATTTAATCGGATTCAAAATAAAAAATTAAATATCTTTATAATTAAATTTAAAAATAAGCTAGCAAAAGCAACATAATTTAAATTTCTCCATTCTTATATATTTTTAAATTGGCTAATTTTTTTATTTTGTCAAAATAACTTGACCGGTTTTTCCAGTATTGAAGCTTAATAATTGAAATAAAAATTTTGGAAAGAAGAATTAGAACCCAATCACTCATTTCACATATTTAAGAATTTAATTCTATTTATTAAAACTAAAAATCCCCTAAACATCCGAGGATCGCAGATATTGTTTATTATCTTCTTATTTGTAAATCTGTATCGAGCTTTAAAGCTGTTTCAGATATTCTTAATTTTGATTCTATAAAATCTTTTAAATTAAATATCTAGCTTTATTTATTTAAAAAATAATTAGAGGAAATCCAGTATTCTTCATAATGACAAAAGCCTTCGTTTAAACTCTCATACGAGCGTTACATTGATTTTTTCAGAAATAAAATAATCGAATAGAAATTCATACAAAACAATTCCAATTAATAAAGTAAGAAATTTTTGAAAACATAATAAATTAAGTTAAGATGTAGTTGATAGGTAATTGAACATTATTTGTTTTTATATCTTGAACATTTTGGTGTGTTTTTGATTTTTTTCACCATCAACAGGTTTTAAAAAATTTTGAGCTCATTTTTGTTTTATTTAAGATTATGTTCAATTTAATATTCTACTAAATAATTTGATATGATAAATATTTGTTTTACATTATGATTTAGAAAATAAATTCAGAAATAAAAGTAAATATTAAAAAAATTTAAATTTTTTTTTTTTTTTGTCCATCTTTTGAGAATTTGACTCGTTTCGAAAAATTTAAAATACTTTTAATTTTACACTTTTTCAATTAAACGATTAAGAGAAATTCAATTGTAATATAAAAATTAAAATCTTTTTAAATATTCTTAAATTTAATTTTGAACCGGTTTCCCATCACTATCTAGGAAACCAAATATAAAAAAAAAAAAATCTTTGACCACAAATCGAAGGAAATTTGTGTAATTCTAAAGATTTCTGTAAAATTTTTATTATTTAATTAAATGCATAAATGAAATTTAGCTGCTTTAAAACGAAAATTGTATTATTAAAGATTGGAGCAACCTGCCCTTAAACTTCAGAATCTTACGATTTTTTTAAGAGATCTATTCAGATTGTCAATTTCGGAGATGTCATCATTTGTATTCGAATTTCGTTGAGCTGAAAGAGCACGTAAATGAGAAAACATTTCAAAATAAATACAATCACTTTATTTTTGATCGAAAAAATAATTATAACAGCCGACTATTTTATTATTCTTAAAATGCAATTGGGAGAAAATTTAAATATATAAATTAAATGAGCTTAATTATTTATTTTCAAATACTCAAAAATAAATATTCGGTAGATACTGATTTAAAAATTTGAGAATTTTTTTAACAAAATCTCTATTGTTGTCGACAGAAGGTCCTAATCAGTTTTCTAAGGAATCAATGGACATTTTAATTTTTCATTTCCTTGAATGAATTAATTTTTTTAAAATTGAAAAATTTTTAGTTAGTTACAATTAAACTTGATTTAAAAAATAAATCATGATGCATTCAGTATAATATTAGACATAAAACTATGACATAAAACTAATTAACTAAAAATATTGCCAAAAATTTTTCTTAAGCCAGTACGAACTGAAAAGAAATACTTTAACGTCATATTCTTTATTATGAAGATAGTTTTAACCAAATGAAATCAAAATATAAGATTTTTTCTGGATACTAGATGTTAGCTTATATAGATCTAAGCTATCATATGATTCTAATCCATTTTGCTTTTAAGTGAACATAAAATCAATTAAATAGACCTACTAAAAATAAATCTACTGTAAAAAGATATTAATTTATAATTCTAAAATTCAATGATACTTAAAAAAAATCTAATTTATTAAAGTATTATTAAAAACAAGTAATTTAATATTTTATTGCTTCGTGATAAAGTGAATTATAGGTAAATTTCGAGACTATAATGAACTTGTAAAAACACCTGGAACTGTATGCGATAATTATTGCCTAATTTTAATTTTTTTAATGCACCTATTTCTATCAATTAAAAAAAAGAAAAAACATTAATTAAAATTTTCAAATTATTCAAGCAAAAATTATGGATCCCGTACTTGAAATCCTAAATGTTCACCAATCGATCCCCGTCTTGGATTCAAATTAACAAAATGGGTGGCTTCAAATGACAGTTTTAAAATTTAACAAAAAAAAACACAGTAAAACTGTCTTTGGTTAAACTATTGACGGAAAACAGATTCTAATGAAATTTTAACAAAAAGGATTTTCGAACTGTTAAACATTCTGAATCAGCTTCCAACTTATTTAGAAAAGTAAATTCATCACACAAATAATTAATAACTTTGGCAAACAATATTTTTAAAGGAATGTGATAGCATGATTATGCAATTTTTGTCGATAAACTAAAAAATTCTGCATAATAATCAAAAAATCATTTTTTGAAGTCTAGGCCAGAAAATCGTTCTAACACTGAAATCGAATTTTCCTAATGAAATTTTTTTATCCGAATTTCAGTTAAATTTGTTTATTTGATCTAAAATTGTAAAAATTTTTACTTTGTCAAAAGAAAATTCATCAACTAGTATCTAATTTTTATTTATATTTGATTAACACCACCAAATTGAAAAATTCGAAATTTTTAATTCAATCATTCATTATAGTTGGTTTTGCTGGTTACAACTTAATTAATTTCTTCAGATTTCACTTTTAAAAATTTAAAATCTGTGATACATCACTTTAAAAAATCTAAAAGAATTCAAAACTCATTTTAAGAATGCGTTGAATATGCTTACTTATAAAAAATAATTGAAGTGACTGCATTGAGCGCTTTTAATAATATAAAAACAAATTATTGCTTTTTTTTAAATCAATTAAAAAGTTTTCTTGTCCTAGTAATTTTGATTGAAAAGGCATAATCTAAAAAATTGATGATATTCTTTTCTGAATTCTTTTTATTGTTCATTTTTTAATTATTTAATTTTCTCTTCTTATATAAATAATTAATAAATAATTAGATGTCTAAATAATTTTCAGAATAATCTAAACCCCTTTCGTTTCAAAATATATTCTTGTAAATTTACAACTTTAATTTTAATTTAGAACGTAATTTTATTAAAATTATTTTTAACTTTTTTTTGAAATAATTTGTTTATATTTGCGAAAATTTTAAATGATTCTATTTTTTAAAATTTTTTTTTAGAATGCTTGCTTAAACAATATGTTTGAGTCAAGTGATACTAAATTGAATTGAAATGAAAAAATTTAAATTTTAATTTCAATAAATCATTAAATAAACTCTTCAGAGTGTAAAAAGTGTAAAGTTAATATCCTGACTTTGAAATTTTGTTATTAAATTTAATTAAACCTCTTTTCTTTTTATTTGAAACTTTTTTTATTTAATTGAAAAAAATAAACAAACTTTCCTAATTTTTTTCATTAATTAAAATTAATGTGGTTCTAACAGCTTATTTTAAATTCTTAAAACTAATTAAATTTAATCGCTTTAGTTCAATTTATTAACCAAAAATTTTTAAAGAAGTATACTTAAAACAAAATCTTATATAATGAATTTAATTATGCTCATAATGAAAGCTTCTTTAAATTTCGAACTTATCAAAAAATACTTTATTAGATCTTATTTTATTCAATTAAAATTATACACTTTAAAAATAGTTAATTTATAAATTCATTTTAGATCATCCAGGTAATATGGAGCTCCAGTTTAATTATATTGTATATTAATCAAGTTCATCTCATATTAATTGAAGAACAGTTTTAGCAAAAAATTTTAAGATTTAAAAATAATTTTAAAACTTATTGTTTAATTCTAATTAGATTTTGTGAAGTTCAGTACAAAAGAACAGAACAAAGTATTAAAAAATTTAATAACTTTTTATCTAAAAGTTTTAAAAAAATTCTGTAAATCCAGCATGGTGCAACATTAAAAGTTGCATCAACTGTAAAAGTCTGCTAATGGTGTGCAGAATCTCTGCAAAATGCACCACGCTCGATTATATTGAAATTTAATTTCTGCATAACTCTGCAAATCTAGCAGACTTTGATATTTGATGCAACTTTAAAAATTGCACTATATTGCATCTACAGAACTAAGTTTAAACCTTAAGAAAAAAAGTTTTTCAATTTTTATTACATTTTTTCTGTTCTTTTTTTCATTTTGTACTGAATTTCACAAAACCTTCTAATTATATTATAAAAAATTTAACTTCTGAATTCCGAGATAATTGCGTCTCGCGAATTAACAAGAGAGAAAATATACTAAACTAAAAACAAACCAGATTTAAAAAAGATAAGCAAATCTTTTTTGTAAAAAATATTTATTTGTTAATTGAATATAAAAGTTTATTAATCCAAAGATCGAAGAAACACGAACCAAAAAAAATAAACAATTAAGTGTTTGATCAGTAAAAAAAATGATGCTCATTATTTGGTAAAACAAAATCGTAGAATGCATTTTCTGACAAAATAATTAAGATTTTAAACTAAAATTCATAATAACTAATTCATGATTTCTAGTTAATTATTATATCCTGCTAGCTTTTAAGTTACAAAAATGTAAGGAAAAATAAAAAAAAAATTCATCAATTTTTTAAAACTGTTTTTCAAAAATTAAAAATTTAAATCTAATAAATTATTTCTGTTTATAAAATATTAATTTAAAACATTTTTAAAAACACAATTATGCATATCTTGAATTTAATTGATTTTCAATATAAAACCTTAAATAAAAAAATAAAAAATATAATCTATCAATTCTTAATTTTGATAAGTTAAATTTAGTTTGAGCATTTCTATGGCCTTAAATACCATCATACTATAATAAATAAAAACAAAAAAAATAATTCCTAAATACTTTCAAAGATTACAAACCCTTTTTTCAAAAGATTCATAATTTTGATAATAGAAAATTTTACAATACTATAAAGAAATCAACTTAGAAAATTTTGAATTAAATTTTCAAATAAATTCTTATAATTTTGATTTTTATATTTTTCTTAAGCTTATTCTTATTTTTTGTTATTTTTCAATAGTGATGAAAAAAAAACATTCGTAAAAGAGAAAAGCTAAAAAAATTTCATATGAATTTCAAGGTTCACTGTAATAGCTGTTCTTGAAATGAAAAAAAAACAAAAATGTTAAATTCACTTATTTTTAAGAATGCATTTAATAATTTTTTCCAAATATTAAGAAAATAATCTTTATTTTTTGTTGTAAAAATTAAGATAAATTCATGTGATCTGATAATTCTTATAAGAGGTTTCTAATATTTTATAAAAGTATGCTTTCCATGTCTATTAGATCGAAAAAGATAGCGATCAGTTTCATGATTTCAAATTAGATTATACAATATAAAGCTTTGATATATCATAATAAAAAAAAATTATTTTTTGTCAAAGATTTTAGGATTATTGATTATTTTTTCTCAACTTTTTATTTAATTTTGATCAAAGAATTAATTTCAAATAAAACTTTGAAGGGAGTGGTGAAATTCATTACAAATTGAACAAAAATATTTCTTTTTTTAATAATTTAAAAATAAAATAAAAATAATTCTAAAAAAAATACAACATAGTGCAACAACACATTTCTTTGTATTTAATTTAAAGCGATGGATGTGACCTCGAGTACGATTAACCAAAAGCTTTATCTAAAGATCTTAAAATAGTATTGAATATTTTAGAAAAAGAACAAATAAAATGTTATTAAATTCTAATCTTTCAAAATAAATTAAGATATTGACTATATTGACTATCTAATTATTTGTCTTATTTTTTCTTTTTTATAATCTTATAACTTTACATCGCCTTCAAGGCGTTCAATGAAAATAGATAAATAAAATAAATAAATTTTTAAAAATAAAATATTCAGATTTAATTAAATTCATTATTTTGTAATTTTGTTAAATTATTTAAAATTTTTTCTAACCTTTGCATATTGAGCTAGAATTAAAAAAATTTTATTTAAGCAATTTTGAGAGATTTTTATTAACAGACTCTAAAAAATGATGCAAAAGTTTAAATTTTTATCTTTTTGATCTGTTTGTACTGAATTTCACAAAACTAATATTCGTGAATTAGGGACTGGACATTTGTTTTCAAATCAAAAAAATTTTAATTTGATCGAGTTCCATGACAATTCAAGTTTCCTTAACAAAGCAGATAAATGAATTTTATTTGTATTTTGTAAATAATTTAAATTGGAAAAAATGAAATAAATGCCTGTAAGGATCAAAAACAATTTTACACTTATTTAATCAAAAATTCAATTAATATTTACATATTCTCAAAATTTTTTTGTGTTCTTTTTAATAATAGTATACTACTAACAAATCGTAATCAAAATGAATTTTGTTCAAAAGTATTTTTTTGAAAAAATTCGACAATTAAACAATTAAAGTTCGCGACAAAAAAATTAAAAAAGGATCGATTTAGAGTCAAATCTTTGAAATTCAAAAAATAAAATTCAGAGATAAAAATTTAAAAATATTTTTCTGTTTTTTTTTAAAGGTTAATCAAGTGAAATGTTTAATTAGATTTAAGATACTTCAAGGTTATTTACACACATCTGTTAAATTAGATTTTTGTATAGACGATTGGCTTCTGAACTCAGTAAAATCTAATTTCTAAACTAAGAAATAAAAATTATCAAAGAACTGCAATTTTTTTGGTTAATTTCACCCACCAAAGTATGATAAATCCTATTTAAAAAAAAAAAACATAAACAACCACTTACTTATTCATTCTCATTAACTCTAAAGCAAAAATTGTTTGGCAACAAATCCAAAAAGAAAAACTTAATATTATATTTTTGCCAAGTTTTTCTCGAAACATATAATATTAAATATTAATTCTATTTATCTTTTATATAATACACTTGTTTCTTTCAAATCAGGACATTTCTTTTTAGCTAAATAAACTCAAATATTTACACTGGCAAAATAGTTTCGAGCGAAGTTTTTAAATCTGCAACTTGAGAATGATTTTCGACTAAACAAAACTTGTTACAACATAAAATTAAATTTTATGTAGATTGATTTTTTAACAAAATCAATTTTCAGCAAAAAAACCTTATTTTCACTCACTTCACTATTTTTCGAAAAAAAACTTGTTTGTACAAAATTCATTCAAATAAAGTATGTTTGATAAAAAATTAAATGGTTCCTTAGTTCATCATATTAGGAGTATAAAACGTGATAAAAGATTCTTAGCTTACAACGCTTTATTGAAAAAAAATCTTTATACTTAAAAATTATACAAGTTTTTATTTTCAATTAAATATTAAAAAAATTTAATATTTAAATCTATATTAAAATAATTTTATTTAATTAAATACTTGGAGGTAAACCCTCCGGCTTCGTAGAATGGGTATTACCCTTCTTTTCAATCTAAAGAATAAAATAATTAAATTATATGAAAATAATGAATAAAATGTAAATGTGTGAGAAAAGATTTAAAGCAATCAAAAAGTAAATTACGGAAATTTAGGATTAAAATTTCTAATTTTGAATTTCAAGTAATTACACTTTGGAACATCATTCATTCGATTTTTTTAAGATAAATTTTTAAAATAATTAACAAATCCAAATTTTCTGAAAGTCGCTTAAGGGCTCTAAATATACTTCTTATACTTGGATTATTTATTTTAAATAAATACTCAAAAACTTCTTTCAAAGATTAAAAAAATGCTGAATTTTATCAAAATCTTCAAAATAAAATCTAAATACTAAACGTGAAATTTTAAAATTAATTATTCTGTTTTCAATAAAGATAGAAATTAAAAATACTAGTCCGGAGAACATCTAGCAAATAAGATTATATACTTTTAATATTCTCAAAAACTAATAAGATACGATCTTGATATTGGTTTTTTTAATTGGAAAAACTAAAAATTTCATGCGTCAATAAATCATAAATTTAACTAATGCTGAAAATATAAGTTTATGACTTTGCCTATCGTTATAAAATTTACTAGTACTACTAAAATATGTGATGAAATTTGCCTTAAAATAAATTCTACAATCGATGGTAAGATAAAGTTAATTTCAAGCATAAGGGACCTATTTGATACATGGTATTTGATTATTCATTATCCTAATAAGAATTGATAATCAAAAATAAAACATGTCATATAGATAATTTATTTTTTGTCTTTTTTATCTCAATAAAAAGCTTGACAAAAAGAAGTCTCAATTATCCTTGGTTCTTTCTTTTTTTGTTGTTGTAAAGTTTGCTTTTAATTTAACAATGATTATAAATATGAAAAATTAATAAAAATTTTTGTAAATCAGAAAATGATCATAGTTAAAATCATATTCAGTAAAATTAATTAGGATTTCTAAATTTTTGTTGATATTCGTTGTTTTTAATTTAAAAAGGCTTAAATCATTAAAGAATTAATCTTTGGGTTTAAATCCATTTTCTAATTTATAGGTCACGTTTCAGTGTTTTAGATGTGTTCACTAAGATTCTTAATAATTTTAAATGAAAATAATTGAAAAGATGCTTTGATTATTTTAATGTCAGCATTTTTAAATGGAAAGGAATATTCTTACTATTTATCTATAGATATAGCAAAAACACATTTAGAAGACTAATTGATTATTATTATTATTTATTTCAAAAATTACGCCAGATTTGGCGATGATAAAAAAAATTAATATTAAAGAGAAATATTAAAAAAGGGAAATTTTATAAAATTAAAGACTATTTTTTTTTCTCTAATTGAATTCCTGAAAAAATCAGTCAAAACAAGAATCTGATTTATCAAGCTTCATTCGAGTCTTATTTCCTTCATGATGGTACTCGGCAGCATCTTGATAAGTTTGAATTTTCAGGTAGCTATCTATCTTTTTTAAAAGATACATATATTTTTTCTAAAGCTAAGTAACTTGATAATTCTAAAATATTTTCAAATTTTCTTACAATCGTTTGAAATCAAAATTTAATTCAAATTCACAAAATAATTATCAAATATAATATAATTATTAAACATTCATTGAGCTATTATAAATTTAGTAAATATTTTATTAAATTAAAAATTACTTTTATCATTTTTAAGCAGAAAAAGATCAATTTATATCTGTATGAATTTTAAATAATTTTGACAGCTACTGTTGATTAATCGAAGAAATTTTTCAATACTGTTTATTCATTCAATTTTGACCGAAAAAAGATTTTTATTCACTATAAGTCTAAATACAAAATAATTTAAAAATTACATCTAACATGATAATTTCTAAGAAATTCTATATTTAAACTGGAAATTTTATTTTAAAATTTAAATGATCAAAATCAGTGATTTTGATATCATTTAAAATAAAATTAGATTAAAAGCAGTCCTATAATAATCAATGAAAAATTTTTTTTAAGTATTATTTAACTGAGTTGGAAATTATCTAATAATTTTTCGAAATTCTAGCTGAAAATTGTACTTTAAAAAAATCATATTTTGAATAGTAGGAATTAAAAATATTTCGATTAATAATTATAGTTTGACGTTTAAAAATTAAGATTTGGGTTTGAACAAGAACAATTTCCAGATTTTGACTGACAAAGTAAGTGATTTTAGCCTAAAATAAGACAAACAAATATTACGTCAAAATGAATAAACTAGTAAATAAAAATTGATCTATTAGCAACAAAAAATTTTCAAATATTGCTATAAAAACAAAAATATATTAAATATCAATAAAAAAAATGGTTTATTATGCTAAGCTTTTAATAAAGAATACTTGTTAATTTATTCCTAAAGATTGGATTCAATTTCAATTAGTTTTTATACTTTCTAGAATTTTTTTTGTTCTAGAATTCTTTAATGAGCTAAAGACTTAGAATAGAAAGGTTTCCCTAGAGTGCTTAAGAAATTCAAAAATAATTGAAATTCGTAAATAGCCAAACTTGACCAAAAAAACAATTTTTGGTTATCCCGATTTCCCTTTGCTGAATTTTTGTCCACTATAATCTGGTTCTATCCTGTAAAATAATTAGATTCTTGATTTTACTGAAAAAAATACTAAGTAAATGACTTAAACTTTTTAGGAGTGACAAATTTTACTTTTTGAGGTGGTCAAAAACTAATTGTAATGACACATTTATATTTTGAACTGACTCTCTAATAATTTTGGACTGACGGAATAGATCTTATTTAATAGACTAAATAAACTAATTCGGGTGACAAAAATATTTATTTAAATGACCAAATAAAAATCAAAATGACAAAAAGGTTTATTGAAAAATAGAAGAAATATACAAAAAATAAAATTTAATTAAAAAAATAAAGGAAAAGTATAACTGACTTATTTATTCTAGGTTTTTTAACAGTTGATCTACTTGAATTTTAAAATTTTTAATGCAACCAAGTCGTCTTCAAAAGGAAGAGAGCATTTTAATTTTTTATATCATTGATAAATAAACTAAATAAGGACTTATTGATGAACTGGTAGTATGCATATTTTCATCATTATGTTATCATAACTTGAATGGCTGGGTTTTTTAGATAAATAATTTAATGGATTTTCCCAAATTTTTAGAATCTAAAAAGGTCATTCTTTACCTTATCGATTAAGATTAATTTTTTAAATTTTTGTCATTCATTACTTAAGTCATCTAAATTAATAAGATTTTGAAATCATTTTTGCTTAAATTTTTCACCCCGGAAATATTCAACTTGTCAGTCAATTAGTTTATTTGTCATCTAATGTAATTTTTTGTCAGTCCGTTAGGTGATGACAAAAAGAATAAAAACTAGTGTAAATTTTGTTGATTTTTTTATTCTATGTATTACTAAAATTTAACTGCTTATTATTTCAGATGACTGTTTTAGTAAATTCCTGACAAATATATTTAAAAAAAAATTAATATTCACAGAAAAATGATTGTTATAATTAATTAATTTAAAAAAAAATACTATTAAACTAAAATTTTAATACTATTTTTTTTAGTACAGTCGACTCCTTATAATCGTTCCTACATAAATTTGAACTTTTTAGAATAGGAATCAAAATTCATACTCCAAATTCATATCAAATCAAAAATCATATCAAAATTCATATTTAATATATCTTTTAAAAAATGTTTAAATCCGAACCAAAATCTAAAAAAAGTTGATTTAAAATTAAATCGGAAAAAATAACAAAAATTTCATGATAAATTATATTTAATTATTATTTAATAAGGGGACATTTTTTTAAATATTCACTATGAATTGTTGCTTTGCAATAAAAATATTCCCTTGTTCGATATTGCAGCACCATTAAGAGAAATACAACTTTAATTAATTTAAATTTAAATTTGATAAAAATATTTGTCTTTTCTATAATTTTTAAATATTTAGACTTAATTTTAAAATAATTCATTAAAAATAAAGTAAAAAAAAACAAAAATATAAAATAAATTAAATTAAATTAAATTTATCCAAAAAATAGGCTCTAATTATACATAAATATTAATCATATTAATTTGATGCAAATAGATAAATTTCAAAAATATTTTTTTTTCTAAAAAATCAATACATATTTTTAAACTTTAGTTGCAAAAAAAAGTATAATATCAGTAAAATTTTCCTTTATATCACCAGATTTGTTTTTTTTTTAATTCAAATTTTAATAGGGTTTACCTGTTATGTGACTTGTGATTTACATAACAGGTAAAAGGTTAAGGTAAGGTAAGGAAAGGTTTTACCTGTTAAAAATTACCTGTTAACCTGTTTAACCTGTTAAATGTAAATATAATAATATGATTTATAAATTAAACTTAAAATAAATCCAACAAAGAATAAGTTAGTAAAGTATTCAATAATCGCATCTGAAGTTCAAACTGCTTCTACTGTAAAAAGAGCCCTGAGCAAACATACAAACCCAATAGCTTGTCCAGAGAGCGGTAGATTGATGAAAAATGAGCTTGCTGTCAAGCAACACAACTCAAAGATGTATAAGTGCTAGTTTTTAATATTTTTTGAAATTTAAAATTTAAAATAAATTTTACAAAATGGTCACAAAAATCTAAAAACTGGTAACATATATTATATTACTGGCACGAAAATAATAAAATTAAAAAAAAATTATCTTAAAAATTCGTTATTACTCCAAACATATTTTGTGACCATTCAAAGAGGGGTTTACCTGATCACAAAATCGACATTAAGCCACTGGTCACTAAACACTCGAAGTCCTTTTAATCAAACATGAATTTTTTTCCAACAAGTTAAGGTCACAATTTTTACTTTCTAAAAATAATTTATAGGATTTTTACTCGAAAATGACTTTTTTGAATGACTCGGAATTTAATACATATCAGACTTTAAATTTTACTAGACTAATTGCAATTAGAAAATTGAAAAGCAAAATTTTTTTTTCTTTAATATTTTATTCGCTGTTTAACAGCAAAAGAACAAATAGTATAAATAAATTTAAATCAATGCTTTCTATGAATTAAATAATTTTTTTAGAAAATTGTCGAATTAGTATTATTGCTTGGTTCCATAACCATAGTTGTATTAAATTCAACCATTGGTGTTGTTTCTATTAAGTCTGATTCAGGTGACATTTCAGATGTCTGATTTATTAGTCCTGATTTTATTTTCGCCTCCATAAAAAGGTTTTTAAGCGAATAAATTGCTTGAGCTCTGACCATAGGATACTTTTTACAATTTACCACTGATGGATGCACACAGCTTTGATAATATGGCGAAAAATGGGTACCGTTAAAGCATTCTAAAATAGACATGTTTCCATGCATGTCGCATGTCACGTACAAATGACATTCACTCGGATGAGAAAAATATACATCACGAGTTTCCAAGCTGGGCTGTTCATCTGACTTTGCTTGTTTGCTTGGACAAACCATTTTATTAGCTAAAAATTTTAATGTTATTTTAAAGTTATTAAAAGGCCTAATGGTAAAATTACTGTAGATATCAATCGGAATAGCGTAACCCCCACAATTAAATGACACATTCTCAAGAAAATCACATTTCTTAGTCAAATAATTAAATTTTAATTGAGCTCCAGTTTTTTGGTCTTTTGGGCAACTGTAAATCCTTAGCGTTCTCTCATCTTTGCATTGATAGTAATGTTTGCAGTCGTTTGACGGATAAAGACCATCACTTAGACCTTTACAACTTGGATACTTATCGCAAGGAATTGAACTTGGAAGAGAAGCATTTATTTGATAATCACCTTTTTTAAAAGTATTAAAAATTTAGAGAAAATTTTTATTTTTACAAAAATTTACATAAATCTTTGGCTTGCTTTCGAGTACCACATTCAATTAAATCATAAAATCGACACTCATTAAGCATTTCATCGTATTGAAGAGGATATGGGCACGCTTTTTGAATCTTATCACCTTCTTTTGTGCATTCATAGAACAAAGCACAATTTTCTTTGTGAGCTAATTTGTGTTCAAAGCCTTCTATACAATCACTTGGACCGTACCACCAATTATTTACATCCGCAAATGTCTGAATTGACATAGAAGAAGTAGTCGTAGGTTCCATCTGGGTCGAGCTAGTATTTAGGGAGGCAATTGAAGAAAATGTTTCATTGAAGCTATCATTCATGGAATCAGTCTCTGTTAAATTAGATATCATTTCACTCGAATATGTTGAAAAAATGAGCTCTTCGGTAGCATTCATTATAAAATTAGTTTGATTAAGATTGGGATCAAAGGAGTCGTCCTGGGTTAGGTTGCTATTGTTTGAAGTTTCTTGATTCTCTTCAACTAGTAAAGATACATTCGAAGTTTCTTGAAATGTGTAATCATCTGATGGTAACTTGCATTTAACTATTTCCTGGTAATTGCAGGAGTTGGAGTCTTGGTCGAAGTAAAGGCCTTCGGCACAAATAAGAGAATATTGTTTGTAAAACGCACATACGTAATAAACTCGGCAATTGTATTTGGACCTTATGAGTCTGACCGATTCTGCTAGTCTGCGATCTTCGAAATTGCAGACTTCCTCTTCGCCAATGGGACTTTCGATCAAATACGAATGAGTTCTTATGGAAAAAATTGCCAAAAAAATTATTATTTGAGAGTACATTTTATTTTTCGCTTTTGTTTTGTTTCAAATTTTTGATATGAAAGTCTAGTGAACAAATCGGCTTTAAATAATGTTCGAAAAGAGGGATTTTTTAATTTCAAAGATTTAGAGTCAGTTTTAATCATTCATTAAAATTTTAAAAGGTAATTAGTATGAATATTTGGCAATATGATTGCTATAAGTAACCTTTTTAAAATTAGTCTTTTGAGATTAGTTTAAATCACTTGAATTATTTGTCTCAATTAAATGATCTGTATTTAAGGTTTTTCGAATACAAATATAAACTATTCAAGGCTCTAAAAACAAAAAAAAATTTTAACGATGATAAGGATTGAGACGTTTTTAATGGCTTACTCTCTTTTTATCATCAAAAATCACTTCATGTTATTTTTATATAAAAATTCTTTTTGAATTTTAGTAATCTCAAATCGTATAAAAATCATAATCTGATTTGTTTTCTTTTGAAGAACTAATCTTTCGCCCAAGCTTTCTGGTTGCAGTTTCTTTCGATTATTATTTATCATTTATATTTTTTTTCGGAATCAAAAATAAAACTTATTAGTGGATTGAAATTTTCATGCAAAATAAATAATTTTTTGTGATATTAGATTTTTAGAAAAGAAATAGATATTTTATTTCAATTAAATCATAAATTTTATAGACCAAGTGAGTTTTTAAAAAACAAAATTTTTTGTAAGTCAAAAAAAACACAAACTAGTGCATTTATTTTTAAAAAGAGTTAAGAAATTTAACATTTTTCTTCTAAATGCTTCAAAGGATTTTTCATTTGACTTTATTTTTTAATAACGCAAGTTTTTTCATTAAACCTGAAAGTAAAAAAGTCCAAAAAATAATTGGTTTTATTATTCAAAAATCGGACAAGATAAAATTCAAAATATCTCTTTTAAAAAATTTAAACCACTTGATAATTTTTCCGGTTATATGTTTTACATAATAAAAAAGTCTCTCAAAAAATTTGTTCCTAAATTTTGAAAAAAACCAAAAAGTGTAGTAAAGACATTTTACTTTGTAAAACATTTAATCGTTTTTCAAAGTAAAATTTATCAAGAGATTTAAATTTGTTAAAAGAGACGTTTTTAATATATCTTGTCTGATTGTTAATGAAAAAAGTTAAACAGAAAAAAAAACTTCCCATATAATATTTAAAATTAATACAATAGAATTTATATTTTCAATCTGTTTTATTTTGTAATTATGTATTATCTTAATTTTAAGTTTCATATTTAATAACATTTAGAAATCTTTTAATTGAGAAAAACAAATAGTTCAAAATACTAAAATTCCTATTGAAATCATTCACCTTTTTAACCTTTTTTAAAAAAAGGAAATTCTAACATTGTTTCCTAGTAAAACTGTTACATTTCAAGAGATAAATGATCAAATTATTTTTTGGAAAAAATAATCATGTTTTTGTTTAATTTTTAAAAAAGCTTTATATTGGACTTGAACAGTTTAAAAAAAAAACAATTTTTCAATTAAAAAAGAATTTGATCGTTTAGTTCGAAAGATTGCATTAAAATTTAGAAAAGTAAAATGATTTTTTAATTTTTTTTTAAATAAATTTTGAATAAAATTGCTTCCAAATTCCATATCACAAAAAAAAGATTGTCCAAATTACGGTAAGATATTTTAGATAAAAATAATTGAATTTTGAAAATATTTTATTCAAAATAAAAAGCGAGAATTTATCAATTTAATATCCAATTAATTGACTTTCTTCCGGGCTAGCCTCTAAATCATTATTTCTGTTTAATTCAAAGCAAGCTATAAAAAAACCATTAGTAAAGTTACTATCAAAGCTAGTCCGAACACAATAATCTAAGTGCAAATCATTCGCATCCTTTTCGTCTGTACATAATCCTCGACCATAGTTCCATTTGTCAGCAAACAAATTTACAAGCTTAAATCTTTCGTCACAGTTTTTAAGAGCATACCGTATTACATTTTCATTTTCCTCTTGATGTATTGAGCAGGTAGAGTAAACAATTCGCGTAACATTCTGAAATGACATTGCATGAAGTAGCATCCTTCGTTGTAAAGCTTCTAATTTCCACAGTCTTTTATCATCTTTAACATTTTCCAGGTCCGTATCTCCGAATTTCAAACGATTGGTCATACCACTTCCACTACAAGGAACGTCTAACATTATATGACTCACTCTATCATATTTATGAACTTCGGTTTGTAAAAAATCCATGCATTTTAATCTGACATTTGTTACATGGTGTTGTTTAAGATTGTTTTGCATCAGTTTTACTCTTGTTTCATCGATGTCGAATGCATGAATCAGTCTTTTGAAAATATTTAAAAATAACTTCTTTAAGAGCTTGTTTAAAAAATTACCCAGTATTTTTTAAAATGTTTGATATCAAGATTGTTTTGTTACCCTTTATAAAAATTTAATTTTTAAAAATTAAAAAAAAATCCTATTACATTCCTATTTTTCTTAATAAATTATTTATGTGACATTTACATACATTTGAACTTAAAAAAGGCTACTCGAACTCATCACTCAAATTTTTGAAAATTATTTTGGTTCAAAATCTGCAATTTCTGAAAAAACAATGAAATCATGTGATAAATTTAAATTCTTACTATGAATATTTATCACAATTTGCAGGGATTTTTCACTTTTATTTGACTTGAGAATTTTATGGAATAATGTTGAATCAGCATTATTCAACATTATTAACTAGTTTGTAGCTATTAGAGAAAACCTACAAAATTATTCTTTTCTACTTAATTTCAAGAGTCTATTGCAATATGTGACCAACTGATTACAAATAATGTCACCAACAAATATGAGATAAAAAAAATAGAAATAATTAGTCAAATAAAATATTTCTTTGTCACATAAATAAACAGTTAATGGTTTAAAATTTTTGTAAAAATATTCTAGAAATATTTCTCAATTTTTTAAACTAAAATGTTTTAAGATAAAATAATTTCTATTTGCGTTTTAAAAATAAAATAATCATTGGAAAATAACTTGAAAATCGATTTTAATAAATCGACTTATTTTTAAATCCACTAGAATTTTTTAATCGATTTTAAATATTAATTTTATAATTTTCAAATAAATAGCTTATTTATGTTATTGGTCACATAATATGTGACCAATCTTTAAATTTAGTCTGCCAGAAACTTAAAAAAAAATTCCAAGAAAAAATAAAATTTAAAGAAAAAATTTCAGATATTTTATATTTTTTACTTAATTAATAAGATACAATCAAAAAAAAATACACATTCCAAACATTTTAGTGTTTGGCGGGTGTAAAATTTGTCTTGAACTCAAGCTACACTCATATTAAAAATTTACTGACTAAATGACTGGAATCCTGTCTTTTTCAACTAATGTATTCGAATAATTGGACAATATGAAAATACTGTTTCTAAATAGTTCTGAATATTACTTAAGCATGAATTTAATAAATAATAATCTAAAAATTTAATTTCAAATTTTCATCAGGAAATGAGTATTCACTTACTGGAGCACTGGCGCCATCAATTACATGACTATCTTTTTCGGGATTTAGAGCAAGCGGAACCAAACAACTTGATTTATCAATTTGCAATAAATGTCCCTCAGCAAAAAGATTATAATTTTTATTTATTACCGAATCATGTTTAAATATGATCAAATTTTTTACATGATTATCTTTTATAAATTCATTTTCTTTTAATGATTCAATCAAATGTTTATATTCTTCAATTGATTTTGTAAAATTTTCACTTTTTCTGTCATAGTCGACCATTTGAAACGAATCTTCGCTTAGTATGTTTAAAATTTCTTTCTTTTTTAGTTTAAGTTGATTTATATAAATATATTTCGGTTTTATCGAAGAATTATTCGAATAAAACTGTTTTTCGTCGAAAATTTTGAGAAGATTTTCACGCTTATCAACCTGGTATTTTTTCATATAATGATCACATGCTTCAATTAGACTTTGATAATTTCGTTTTACAGCACTCTAATTTCAGAAGTTTATTAAAACTTAGGCAAAAAATAAACACAAAAATTAATACTTTAAACTTCCCTCTTACGCCCATTCCAAACAAAACATCATAGACTAATAGTTGAGCTAGTTTATCACCAAGAAACTTTTCGTTTTCAAGCATTTTTGACTTTTTTATTATCTTGTTTAAAAGCTTTTTGTAACTCATGGTTTTCATTATTAGACATGTTAGTGAATTTTTATGCTTTTTGATTTAATTAACTCAAAAGTGAAGAATAAACTTTAAATTCTAAAAATACTTGACTGTTACTCTGGGCAATAAGTGATTGAATCGATCCTTGCTTATTTTCATAAGCAATCATTATTCGTTTTGCTTCAGCATAAACCATTCTTTAAAATTTTTTAAATTTTTTTAAACTACAAGCTATAAAAAAATTTTTATGAATTAAATTAATTTTTTGCGCATAATTCTTTTCGCAAAAGCAAAATTAATTAAACAAATTAACTTTTTCTAATCTAAAAAATTATTGATTGATCGTTATAGATTCCGGGATTCCGGAAATTTTTATTAAATGATATTTGGAATATTGTATAATCTTTTTTTTTATTAATTTTCTACATAAAAAATAAGATTTTAGCAGAAAAATCGTAATCTCTTTTTTGAATAATTATCCAATTTAGTCTCTGTAATAACAATGAAATTCAATTTTAATAAATTTCTAATACAGTTAGTGCTTTGCAGACTTACAGAGTTTTTTCAGCAGTTAAATTTAGGCGATAAAAAATTTGTATCAGGTGATACATTTTTACAAAAAGCTGTTTAGATTTAAAATTTTATTTTTTATTCAAAAATTCACAATTTTTAAATTTTTTTTTAAAATCAAATAATGCAAATGAAAAGTTTATCAAAATTTATTAAAATGAAAATTCTTTATATAAATAAAAAGAGTGGCTCTATTGGGTAGGCATTTCGTTTTTCAAAAAAATAGAAAAACGAAATGTAGAATTATTTTTAAAATATAGAAAGACAAAATATAGAAAAAAATAGAGACTTTGGCTAAAACTTTAAATCAAAAAGCTAATGTTTAAATTACGCTTAAAAATAAACAATTTAAACCAAAAAAATACAAACATGAGACTAATTTGACAATTTTATTATTAGTGACATATTATAAAAGTGAGAATTTTTATTTATTCTATTTATTTACTAATTGGTGAAGAAAAAAATTGAAAAAAAAATAATTAGACTATTTAATCATTGTATAATTTTCTTTTTTTTTAATTCGATATTTTGTCTTTCTGCATTTTTTTTCGTAATTTTTTTTTGATGTTTTTTGTCTATATTTTGTCTTTCTATATTATGCCACACTGCCCTCTATTGACACAGTATTTTCTAATTAACAATTAAAAAATGGATTATTTTTTTACTAAAATATATTTTTAATTTCAAAGAACATAAATTTTTAGTTCATTTAATTCTTATCTTATAATAAAATATGATTCGAAGTTCTAATTTTTGTGAAATAAATGAAATCACATAATTTGCGAAGAAATTTATATTTTATTTAAGGCTAAATATCATACAGTTCTAATTTATAAATTTTTTGATTAAACAATGAAATTTCTCCAGTTTAGGCATAACTAAGTCTACGAAAGTTAAAAAAAATAACGAGATTAAGTCTTCAAAAATTAATAAGTAATATAATAAATTTTATTCCAATTAATTTTAATTTTTTAATAATCTATTTCTTTTCCTTGTAATTAATTAAAACAATTCGAAATTTAAATATAAATGAGAAAAAAGCTGCCACATAAAAAAAAAATTAATAAAAGTATACTAAGTTAGCTTTGGATAGTGATCGAGTTTTTTTGTAACAATTTCTTATAAAAAATTAAGAAAAGGGGCATATTCTTAAATATTATTAAAAGTCAAGCTATAAATAAAAATATAATAAAGATCCAAATCACTCACATATCACACAAATCACATAAATTATAGTAAAATTTTTAAAATGGGAATTAACACCGATAACAAAGTCAATATTTTATACTATGAATTCAAGTATTAAATTATCCCTGATTCAAGATTTATTTTTATTTAAAAAAAAATTGAAATATTTCTTAAATACCTCTAATAAAATTTTCTCAATCATTTGTTAGGAAATTTTTCTGCGTTTTTTGCTAATCAATTTATTTCTTGTCAAATTTAAGTCATTATTTTAACTTGACTGTTGGCATTCATACTGTATATTGTATTTGTTTTTGACTTCATACAACATTTAAAATGAATTTGGAATTAAAAATGAAATAAAATTATATTTATACTAAACATTTATTCAAATATACAAGAATATTTTTGAAAGTAAAAGTCAATCTAAAACAGGTAAAATCTCTGACTGAGTAATTGACTGATTTTTATATTTTCCATGGTTGATTTAACCTCTGGTCTAAGGGGTAAAAGTTGTTTACTTTGCTGCGTTTCATGCTCAATATAATTTAAAATTCCTTTAGCATGAGTACTAGAATCTAAATTTTAAATAAATTAGTTTAAGATTTTGAATATTTTTTTATTAAAGCTTTTTTTTTTTAAATTATCGTATAGAATTTAATAAAAATTTAAATTCACTTACAGCTAATTCTTGGACAAAAATTTGCTGGAGACATATTTTGAATTCGATTCAGACTGCGGCAATCTCTTATCGGTTCAACATGCTTACAAATTCCATAAGTATTCGTTGCTCCGATTTCATACGAAGCCTTTCAAAAATATCAACGATTATATTTTTTATTATAAAATAAAAGTTTACCTTTGATATAAAAACAACTGAATTAGCACAGGGACTTTTTCCACATACACCCAATATTTGATTTGTTCTTTCAAAACTATTTAATTCAGAAGAAACTATTTGTCCTCCTTTGATTACAATTTCTGGTCTGGTGGCAAAAAATTCTGGTCGCCATAGAACCAAATCGGCCATTTTGCTTACTTCAATGCTTCCTACAGCATGTGAGCAACCACAAAATACAGCCGGATTAATGGTATACTTGGCTAAGTAACGTTTCACTCTCTGATTATCATTTCTAGATTCAATTTTTTCCATTCTTTTCATTGTACTAGCAACTTGCCAGGTTTTGTTAATCAAATTTTCAATCATTGTCTAAATAAAAATTTTCAAAATTTTCGGTATAGATGAGTCCGATTAACTTCATTTTTGGCATGTATCCGAGGATACATAAAATAAACAATTTGTATATTTTTGATTCACAAAATACATATTTTGTATCCGAGAATACATTTTGATGCATCCTCAGATATATATTTTATGTATCCTCGGATACATGCCAAAAATGAAGTTAATCGGACTCATCTATACCAAATTTTCGAATAAAAATTTTATCTCATTTGATTACTTTTGATCGGTTATTTGAAGAAAACGATGACGACGACACCATGCTGATTATACCTAGATCATGAAGGTATTTCTCTAATTCATAATTATCTGATTCATTAAAAGCAGATATTCCAATCATGTTTACTTGAGTTAAGATTTCATTTATGAAATCAGATTTAAAAAGACTAGAATTAAAAGCGATTCCAGCGACTCTATTTTTTATCAAACTAATGAGATAATCATTTCCATAAGTCTCGTGAAGGGTGTCAATGTCCAATATGGCTAGGACGTCATGAAAATCAGCGACTCTAAGACACGAATCAATAGCGGCAGGTGTCGCCCCCCAATACTCACTCAATCTCAGACCCATTGCGCCCGAAACCAATTGGTCTTCAATTTCTTTTGGAAAATCGAATGAAGAAGTTTCGTTTGATTTCGACGATGAACTGTTTGCTTTCGCGTAAAATCCAAAATTTAGAGGAAGCTCATCAGTACTTTGAATCATGTATTTAATATTATTCGGACCTGGAGTACAGTTTGTTGACGAACTCTCAAATGAGCCTGTTCCTCCACCTTGAGAAAAATATTTTATTTTATTTTTAGTTTTAAATAAATTTCCATACCAAAAATGGTAGTTATTCCAGAACCTAGTGCAGATAATAAGCTAGATTTTGATTGAAAAAAAGAAGATCCAACATCGATCGCTCCAGCAGTAACAATAAGTCCTTCCCCACAGATAATATCAGTTCCTGCGCCAACAATCATACCAGCAGTTATGTCCATTGTGTGAGGATTACCAGCTTTTCCAACTCCATGAATCATTCCATCTTTTATTCCAATGTCTGCTTTGAAAATGCCTGACACGCTATCAATAACTACTACATTGGTGATTACAGTATCCAAAGCAACATCATTTCTCATGCTTACACTTTGTCCTAGACCTTCTCTTAAATTCTTTTAAAATATTTAAAACAACTCTAACAAACATTTTTGGTATAATTTTAATACTTTTCCAATTCCGAAAGTTAGTTCATCTCCATAAATTGTGAAATCTTTTTCTATTTCAATAACTAAATTAGTATCTGCCAATTTTACCTAAACATAATTCATTTTAGCAAAAAAATTAATCATTAAATTTTCGAGGATACTTTGTCGCCTCTTGTTGGTCCATATTTTTTTATGTAAATTTCTCTAGGTATTTTTGAGTATTTTTCTATCATCAACTGATTTTCTTCATTTATTTTTATTTCCTAAAAATTCAATATAAGAAAAAAATAGAGGCCACATTTTTTATTCAGCAAAACTACAAAATACTGATTTTTTATTATAAATTTATCAAAAAATTGATAGTCATTAATTCATATAGTTCTAAAGTGTAACGATTTCATCGAAATATAATATGATCAATTTATTTTTTTTTATTTATTAAATAAAAGTTTAAGTCCCATGAACAAATTGAAATACATTATATATGAGAAAGGAAAGAAAATTAAAAAATTATATTAATGATTTTATTCCTTAGAAAATAGATTTCATAAATTTTTCATTTAAATTTCATTGAAGATTTAAAAGTCTTTTCGACTATGAGACTTTGAAATCTTTTATCAGCTTGCTCAATTAATTAAAAGGTATTAAGCTGGAATCAAAACTCTGTTTCAAACCCCATTTGGTAAATCTGGATGTAACTACATGTTCCTTAAAATCATCAAATTTTTCCCAATAAAACATCTATTCCTACAATACACAAAACTTTTAAACTCAATACAATTGATGAGAAAGCTAAAAGTCTTTATTTTTATATTTTTATTCTTTTTTCTAATTTAAAAAAATTGAAATGCAAGTAAGAGGGTTCAAACGAAGGCAGTTGCCATTCAGATGATGCTCGGGTTTATCCCAAAAGTAAATAAAAAATTTTTTTTAAAAATTTAAAAGAAAAATTTAATTTCAATTACTAAAAATATCCTAAATTTTCTTTTATCAATCATGAAAATCGATAGATGTTTAATTATTGATAAAAGAAAATTCTTTTAATAAAATAATTTAGTTAATTAAAACATGAATAATGACTAAAAACATTATTACTTCAATAAAATAAATTTAATAATTAGCAGTCGTAAATGATATTTCGTAAAACCTAGACGATTATTTGTTTGATAAAATTTACTATCTTTTCAAGTTTTAATCTTAAAAATACCTCTTGATGCTTATTAGCAAATGATTTTTTATTCAATTTTTTTAGAGTCTTCTTGAGTAAATCATCATTTATTTTACCATCGACCAAGTAATTTCCACCTTTTATAACTCTAAAAAATATTTACTCGGGTATAAATTTTAGAAATTTTAATATTTTACTTTAAACCAGAGATTCTTATAATAGGAACAATTTTTGTGCTCTTCGGTTCAAATTCGATCCAGTCACCAGATGGTATATTCTTTTCAAAATTTTATTTAAAATTAAAAGTAATCAAAAATTTAAATCCTCACCAATCTTTTTCCGAAAGCAAGACTTCTGTCAAATTGTAATGCTTTGTTTGCTTCAATCAAATTAAAGTGACTTCCAATCTTTTTCAAAAAGTTTAATTGATTTTAATTACAAAAATGTTATACTTTAATTATTTCATTGCTAGGATTCGTGACACTCAGTAATGCCACCTGTCCTTTGTCTTTGTTGATCTCAATGAAATCACTAAGAATTTCATCGTCATTATTCATGCTTTGATTTTCATCGATTTCGCCTTCGTCCAATGTTTCTTTTGGTGAATTATCAGACTTAAATGGAATAACTTGACCAGGATGCATTTCTTCTGCACTTAAGTCTCCATTTGCATCTTTCATTTGAATATCTGTTTCATTTTTATACTCAGGATTGAAAGTATTCGGAATGGGTAAGTAACTACCGTATAAAGCAAGCTCAATGTTTCCATATTCGGTACAAATAGGATCTTTGATAAATACCTTTATCAAAAAGATTATTTTATTAACTAAATTTTTAAATATAACACTGACATTTTTTAGACCCTCGGAAAATGTAACTGCAACAGAAAGCTCTCTTAACATTTTGCTTACGCCACTTTGAACCATTTTGCGCCCAATAATTTGCTTAGCTTTTTCTGTAACTTCTTCGCAAGATTGTCCATCTCGAGCAAATTCTGAGATCTAAATATTTTTTGACAAATAGAATTGTAAACAAAACGCCTGATAAGGCTATACTTGGGCTGATATTAAAGCGATTGATTCCGGATAGTTTAAATGTATTCCTCTGGAGAGTCTTTTTTGAGCCAAAAATCCGGCGTTATGAATTAATAAACAATCAATTTCTCTTTCGGTAAGTCTCATTTTATCAGATATTATTTTTATTTTAAATTATTTTTCAATTAATATATCAACTTTTTTATTTTAGATTTATTTATATTATTTAAACAAATTAAATTTTACAAAAGTTTAGTTTTAATGAAGATTAGCAGGCTAGCTATACAGTTTTATTTTTCAATTATAAATTTTAGTAAAAATAGATGGGAATTTACAGAGTGATTTAAAATGAGGAACACAAGTCAAAAATGCAACAGCTAAAGCAAATAGAATGCTGGGTTTAATTAAGAAAGCATTTAAGTATTCTTGCAGCGAGCAAATTATTTTATTGTTCAATAGACCATTTGTTAGAACATTTATTAATTTGATAAATTTACCAAAATTTTGGATAATTCGCGTAAATTCTGATATAATCATTTTAATAAATCATTACTTAATGTTTAAATTAATATTATTTTATTTAAAATTAAATAAAAAAAATACATATGGTAACACAGCCTAAATGTATTTAATGTAAATTCGGTGACGTAATTTGAAAAACCGAAATATATCAGTCGTTTTATTTTTTTTTTAAACAACCCACATATTCTTGTAGATATTGAAGAGAGGAATCCAAATATATATATGAAATATTTTTAAAAAATTTTTAAAACTTTTTTTTTTAATTCAAAGTTTTTTTTCGGCTAATTAGGTAGAATTTTTCAAATTAGTAATTATGTTTGACAATTTTTTATGAAAAATTTTAAATTTTGTTTCTCCTTTTTTTACAAAAATAATTTGATTTTATTTGATAAAAATATTCATTCTGTATTATCAAAAATCGTCAATATTTTATAAAAATGAATCAGAACAAACAAAAAAAGTTAAAAAAAAAAGAATTCGATGGAAGATCTTGATAACGCAAAAAAAGATGTTTTTGAAAAAAAATTGAACTCTACTCAAGCTTTAAATTTATACAACATTCCGAGACAGATCTTTTTAACTAAAAAAAAATCAAACATAAAAATTTATTTTGAATTCGTTAAAAATTCGTTTAAATTTTTTTCTTAATAGTTATGTTGTAGCGTACATTTAAAAGAATGATAATAAAGAATATTTTAAATATTTATATTTTTAAAAATAACACTTAAAATAATTTTTTTAATTATTATTGGGCTAATTGGGTGAATTCGGTGAATATCCTGAAAAAGAGGTTAGTTCTAGGGCTAAATATTTACAAAATCAGGGGTAACTGGGTTAACCTAATTCACCCAATAAGACCTCACCCAATTAACCGCAGGAGGTAAAGGGGTGACTAGAAAAAACTGATCTAATTCGGTGAGCATTTTTGGAGTTTTTGAATAAAATGAGTGCGAAAAATGAAATAAAAAAAGGTCACCCGGTTAGGCTCATTTACCATAAAATTAATTTATTGTATTAAAAAGAGCTTTATTTCTTAGGACTGTTGACTCGTTGACAATAGGAAATACCAAGCGACTTAATTTAGACTCATCATTTGAATTCCTCTAAAGATTCACAATTTAGCTGAAACTCTTTTCTTACATTAGATAAATTAGGTTGAAGTTTTTTAAACAGAAAAAAATTAATTAATTGATTAACATTCTTATTTAAAAATAAAATTTTCGGCTGGCCAAAGTAAAAATAGGGTTTCAAGAAAATTTAAAATCTTGAATCCGAAAATTAGAAAAAAATTTACTGTTTTTGTTGTTTTTTTTAAGTGTTAAGGTTAAAATGAAGTATAACTTAGTAAATTTAAAATAAATTTGTTGTAAATTTGTCAAATATTCTCTAACTTGGTTAAGAAATTCAAAATGATATTTAGAATTAAAACAATTTTTTTTTCACATCAAGAATTGGTTTTTTTTGGTCAATTAAAGATTAAACATTGAAAATCCTTTTATTTATTTCATATTAGACTTTGTTTTCAATTAATTTATTTTCTAGAACCCTTTAATTTTTTCAGGCTTTTAAATTTCAATTTTTCAAATTTTCTTTTAAAATAAACCAAAAGAAAAAAAATTGATTCAATAATTTATTTTAAACATTCATTTTTTTGCTCATTTTATAATATTCGGCATCAATTTCTATTTTTTTATTCATCAAATATCGTTTTCTGCTAAGTCGTTTAACTTTTTCGTTAATTACTTCTTCCAAATTTGAGTTGATATAATATGCCGAATAGCCATAAATGCTCAATAAGTTTGAACCTTTAAATGAAGCTTTTACTAATGAATCTAAATCATTTGATTTTCCATTGCTTTCTTCATTTAAACTTACATTTTCTTCTTTTTCCTTGGATTTTTTTTTCTTCTTTTTTGGAATATTTTCACTCAGTTCAGCCTCAGTCACTGAACTCTTAGAATGTTTGTTATCAGCTTGTTCATTTTTCCTTTTGTCTGAATCCTCATCAACAGCTAAAATTATTTGTTCTCTTTTCACTGACATGCGAAACCCTTCAGACTCAACCAATTCCTTGTTTTTTTTCTTTTTCTTCTTAGCATCAGAATCATGTTCCTCGGTTTCTTTAAATTCAAAATTAACTGGTATTTCAATCGACTCATTCGTATTTTTCTCATCTTTTCCCAAATTTTTCATATCCTCATTTTTTAGTTCTATTCTTGATTCATCTTTTTCTTTGTTTTTTCTTTTTTTCTTCTTTTTAGGGAAATTCTCCTCTTCAACTTGATTCAAAATCTTGGCCTCATTTGACTCTCTTGAGTCCGAGTCATTCCAAGAGCCATTTGTGGTATTTTTGATTAGGTTAAGTTTAGATGCCATTTTATTAGCGAAATAATCGCTTACAGAAAGTTTATTAGTGCTAAATTTCAGACCAGATTCGTCCTCTACTTTATTCTCCAGTTCATTTTTAGCTTTATCGCTGTTTACTTGGCTGAAAGAAGGCCTGAACGCTTCCGCATCTTCAGTTTCAGAATTAGAGGGTTTGTTAGACTCTTCTGAGGATTTTAATTTTCGTTTCTTAGTTCCAAGAATGCAATTTAAATCATTTGCTGTGATACTTGATAGATCTTTAGATTTGGCAAATTTTTGGTAGTGCAGTTTTCTTGATTTTCTAGAGCGTTCTTCCAAAGAATTTACTTCTTCCACTTTTTCGGTTTTGCCATTACCATTATTTTGTGAAAGACTACTGAGTAAATTTTCAAACTCGTCTTGATGATCTAGCCAAACGTGGTCGTATTCTTTTTTGAAGCCTATGCCTTTGGTATCAGATTTGAATTTGACTTTTATGTTCTCGGTCATGCCACTTTCGTTGGCTCCCAGGCCTTTGCCTTTCTGCCAGCCCATTTTTTCCATTAAGCGCTTGCCAAATTTGTCCTCATCTGAAAAACTAATTAATAAAATTAATGAATCTGAATATGAAGAAAATTACTATTAGCCCAATGAAGTGCGTTCGGGTCGATCGAATATTTAACTTTTTTCTTTGGCTCCGCAAGACCCATGCTTATTGTTTGGTTTAAAATGAATATTTTTGTTTAAGTTTTTTTTTCTTTAAAATTAAAAATGCCAATATATGTTTAATATGAAAAATAGAAAAACGTGAGCTAGCAAAATGAGACTGTAAAATTGTCGACATTGCTATAATAAAAAATAAGATTTTTAATGAATATTTTTATTTAAAAAATTTAAATTCATTATTTTAATAGACTTTTAATTATGAGCATATAAAACCCTTCTTTCCAAATTTATAACATTTTTGATCACGAATGCATGGATTTGGAACACATGGATTTCCTTATTTGCAAATGTTCAAAATTTTTAAAAATTCAAATAATAACCAAAAATAATTAGTATTTTTTAATTTTTAATTTTTTTAATTTTAATTTACATTGAAAAAATTTCTAAATAAAACAAAACTTCGATTTTTGAAATATCTTATTCAATTACATACATAAATTTAAATATTGTGAATGAAGGAATTATAAACTTTATTTTACTTTATTTTAAAAAAAATAACTTACGATTAAATTAATAAATTATTTTTAATAAATTTTGCTATTTTTTTTATAAAAAAGTGACATCTGTTAAAAAATCGAGTCAACCAAACCCAGTTAAACATTTTATAGAGATTTTTTGTAGTTTCTTAAAAGATTCTTTAAAAAATCTCTAAAATTTGGCCTATTTTGAAGAGAAAATAAAGAAATTTTAGAGATAAAAAAATCTATTAATGTAAATAAAAAGGTATTTTTATTTTCTCTAATTTCTCTGTAATATTATTAGTTTGTTTACCGCGTCAAAAAGTTTTTAGAGATTTTTTATAGTTTCTTTTCAGATTCTTACAAAATCTTTAGTATATGAAAAATTTTTTTCAAACTGTAAAAAAACTCTAAAAATTTATCCAAAATTTCTTTAAAGATCCTTTAAAATTTAGTTGACTGAGAAATTAACCAAAATCTAGTTTATCAAAATTTGGTCGATTCGTAATTCAGTTTGCTAAAATCTAAGAATTTGTTTGAATTCGGTTAGAAAAAAATATTTTGGAAATTAATGTGGAAAAAGTTCATAGATTTCAAAATTAATTTATTAATCAACTAAAATCACTCAAAAATTTTGATTTTTACTAAACTCTTAAATTTTTGTTTATCTTATTAGAACTTAAACATTTTAAAAGTATTTTCAAAATTCTGAAAAATATTAGCCATCTTTGGTTATTATATGTACAAAAAAAATTTACTTTTTTCACAATATTCACCGTCATAACCTTCCTTACAATCACATTTAAAAGACTTGATGCTTTCGGTTGTGATATTTCTGCAAACACCTTCATTTTGGCATAAATTTTCATCACTTTGACATTTTATTTTAGCTTTTATTAATTCAAATAGCAAAAAAGGATTAAAAAATCAAATGAAGGCAAAATTATAATTTATACTTGAGCAAATGCCACATGTTTTAGGGCAGCCTAATTTTATATTGTCACTAAATATACAAAATTCCTTTAACTCATTGCAATTACTATATTTATCAAAACAAGTCATTTTACTATATATTTTACAGGTACTGCAACACTTTTTTTTAATCCAGTGATTATTTATACAGTCATTACGACTAAAATTGCTGTTTACGATGGCATTTTTAATAAAATTTTCACATGTTAAACTTTCGTTTGTAAAATTATCCTTAACAACTGCATCATCGCCTAACGGACAATCACCATTTATAGCTTTTTTGTCCGAAACACATTCACCATGAACACATATTTTTCCAGAATCACAGATCGATCCTTGTAATGCGCCTCCCAGAGATGAACAATATTCAGCAGATTTATTTTCTCGACAGTACAAATTTAAGCACAAACCATTTTGAAAATCCTTTGAAAACAATAATTTGATTTAAAAATTTTATGGCATTTTGCTATTTAAAAATATCAAAAACATTAAAAAATTTTTTTTAAAGTTGATTAAGAATATGATGGAATTTTTCTAATTTAAGAAAATTTTCATCTAATATCAGCACAGTGGCATAGCTACATCATTCCTAACGCTGTTTCTCCAAAGTTCAAATGAGACAACTACGTTACTAAATTCATCCGAACTCAAATGAAAATGAAGAGCTACCGAATTTTCTCACGTAATAACCCACTTGGAACTTGAATGCGACATGATTCAATCTGCTTAGTAAATAATATGAATAATAGCAATTTTTGCAATAATGATAGCCCGTTTACATGAAGCATTAAGTGACAATAAGTAAAACATGGTAATTTTAGACTAAAATTTGAAAAACATCGAGCATCGAATATTCAGGTGTGTTTGAAACTCAGTAATTTTGATTCAGTTAATATTTTTTAAATCAATTTCTTAAAAAATAATTTTATATCTTTAGTCCCATATAAGAACTTAATGAATAAAATTTTTTTAATTGTGTTGTTTTTCTATAAATAATTAATATAAAAAATAAGTTTAAAGCAGAGTTGGTCAAAAGTCAAACTTTAAAGTCAGAATCGTTAAAAGTCAAAGTCAAAGTCGACATTGGCTTCGGAAAATAAAATTTAAAGTCAAAGTCCAGACTTGACTTTGACTTTTGACCAACTCTGCTTTAAAGGCATGTTCTGTTTAATACCAAAGGGATATTACGCGAGGAAATACGGTATAATTTATTTGTGATGTCAAATTAACTTAGATAAGCAAAGTATTTGAAGGAAACAATGATTTGGACGATGCATAAAATGAATAGAGTCCAGTTTGAGAGTCATTAATGAACTGATTTAGCATTAATTTATTTTATTTAAAATATAATTTGGACCAAAATATCAGCTCTGGCAGACAAGAGTGACCTATCCTTTTTTTAATCCCTAATTTAACTTCACCTTAATAAACTTACTTATATCTATGTAAAATAAATTTTAGCGTATGAAACGATTTTGGGATATAAATGATTTTTTTTGTATAAAAGACTTTTTCAACATAAAAAAAAGTTTTATACTAAAAGTTTCAGTTCGGAAAAAATTTAAACATCTTTAATCATCAAAAAAAGCATTTCAGAATTTGGTAAAAAAATTATACTTTAATTTATTAATTAATTCTGTTGTCAAAAAGAGTTTTTACATAAAAATAGTTTTTTAATCAAAAAAGTTGTTTATTTATGTAAAGTATTTTAAATAAATGTAGAATTTTTATAAAATAAATTTATTTTGGTGATGAAAAAACAATTTTAGATACAAAAATAATTTCTAGCCGTTCAGAATAGAACTTGGTCTTTCCTTTCGCTCAAAGGATAAGTGGAACTAATGAATTCAAAACTCAGGTTAAAGAACTATTTTCTGATAATTAGACTAAATTTATAAAGTTCTTTTAAATGACGAATTTAAATTTGATGAAAAAATATTGATTTTGATATTTATGCATACTATAGTAATTTAGCAAAATTACTGAACTACCAATAAATTTGCGTAATAAAAATTTTTTGCTTATTTACTGAAAATTTATTCATTTAAATAAATAACTGAATATTTTTAGTAAATTACTAAAAAAAATTAACTTGTGATAATAAAATTTTTTTACTTTACAAAATGAAGCATTTACTCCAAAAACAGCTTTGCATTGCTCGTCTAATTCCCAAAATGTACCGAGTCTAAAATTTTCTGTTAAATTAACTTCTGTCGATTTTAAATAACTATCAACCTCGGTAAGACATTGAACATCACTGTTTTAATTTTTTTTAATTATTCTTTGTATTTTATTGTTTTTTTGTAAATAAAATTTTACTTGTTTTTTAACATATAATTTTTAATGGCTTCAATAGAACACTTTGAGAATCTATTGTTGTTTAATGAAACTAAAACACTCGGAGACATAACAAATCCGTCGCTTGCACTACAATTTTTATATAGGCCTTGAACCCCATCATGATCGGAACCTATATTATGCCCGATCTCGTGAGCCAAAGTCTGATTTTATAAAATAAATTAACACAAAACTATTAAGATAAAAATTGAATAAATTTTAAAACTATTACAGTTGTTCCCCCCAATAAAGCGTTGTCTTCAATAATTGAAAATTTAAATTTCGGAGAGCAAATACGACCAAAAAACGCCATTCCTGAAGTTAATGATCTCACATGTGATCCCAAATATTGATCTGAACTCCACAAATCCTTACTGGTTATTCCAACGGCATGATCATAAGTATAATTCAATTTTTTGCCAACCATGAATTCAGAGAAAGCCAATATGGTATCATCAGCTAGAACTACTTCTTTTTGCTTGTAAAAAGGAATTTCATTTATTCCTACTGTCTTTCTATGCGACCATTTTGAGTCACTGGATTTCTTTGAATTAGACTTAGTTTTAAAATTTATAAACAATTTTTTTTTTTAAATACCGTGGAAAAAATAAAGTTTTTTATTTTCACTGAAATTCGTAGCTCTGGATCATCTTTAAACGAATTTAAATATTTAAAGTTTACTTCATTTATCAATTGAGAAAAATAAATTTTCATGTAACTTATTAAAGCTTTTTTATTGTTTATTCCCGTTAATTTTTTAAAGTTTCTATAAATTGAATAATCGGTCACAACCAGTACTTCAATCAAATAATTGGTTGTGTTTTCTCTAAAACTTTAAAAATCTCAATAAAATATTTTTTTAATTAATTGATAATACTTTAAATTTTTGACTTCAACCATTTCATTTTTTTTTTCTAATTTAATATTATTGATTTAATTATTTTTGAAAAAAATAATTTAATACCTGCACCAATTTTGATAAAATCGAAATTCTGTTCAAGATTTTTCGGTTTTTCAATAAGAATATGAGGATTTTCTAAGTCAGATCTCTTATGTCGTCCATGTTCTAAATCAACTGGTAAAAATGAATAAACAGCTGTTAAGTCATAACAAGTTCCAAGCTAAAATAATTTTTAAATTTTTTTTAAACTAAAGAAAAATAAACTTTACAGCTTTTAAGTTTTTCATGGTAAATTTTATAAGAGTTAAAGAACATGAAAAATTTGTATCATGGTAAAAAGCAATTTTGCTAGCTAAATCAAACATATTCAGATGCTCATTTTGTTCCGGATTTAAAATCCAGTCATTGACTAAAGGATGATTTTTAGATCCTGGATTACTTTTTTGCAGAATTATAGTTTTATTGGTTTTTGATGCTCTAAAACTAATTTGAATTGAATCCGGAAAAAATCCATTGAATTTTTTTTCTTTTAATTCAATTCTTAAGTCTTGAACAATGACTTTTTTGTTTTTTGCAACATTAACGATTTCTATTTAAGAAAATTAATAAATATTTAATTTAATACCGTAAAACCATTTAAATTTATTGGATCGATTATATTTTGTTGACTTAGGCTAAACGGTTTTACAGAAAAAAATTACCTTTTTCTTTAAAAGAGAACGAGTTGACTAAATAAAAAACCAGATTAAATATTAAGTATTGATAAATCATTTATCTTTTTTATTATACTGATACGAACAAATTGATGGTGGTTTTATATAATAAAATGATATTTATAATATAAATAGGAGGTTATTTAATGTCATAGAAAAGAAAAACTAATTTGAATATCAGTCAAACTTAGTTAATATTGCAAAATGTTTATTTTAAAACATTTAAATTTTGAAATTTATTCAATAAATATTATTTTTATTTGAATTTTAGTTTTTTGATATTTGTCATTTTAAATAAAATAAACCTAATTATGAAATTTTGAGATTTTCGAATATTTAATTGATTGAAGAAAAACTAAATTTTATTTTTTAGCTTTCTTTGATGTTTTTATTTGATATTTATATTACAAAAATTTTTGAAAACTATTTTTATTTTATCGAAATTTTAAAAATTATTTATTTTTTTGCTAATAATTAAAAGAAATTATTATTGATTACTTTAATCGTTTGATTTTTATCATATTTATGTCTATTATCAATATTAAAGATGTTTCAGTTATAAAAATCGGAAAATTTTGTATAATAAGTTTAAATGTCGCATCAGCCTGAAATTTCTGTTGATGCATCTAGTAAATCTAATTCATTATTGTAGCACATTGAATACTTAAAATATTTTTTCTTGATAAACCTGTTAAATTTTTTTTCTATAAAATTCGATTTCATTTTTTTTTTATAGCTTTCTTTATACCTTTTTCGGCTGGAAAAAAATTGCAGATTTTATAGAATCGGTAAAATATTTATTTTTTTTGTTCTTATGAAAATTTATGTGAAACTGTTCAAAATCTTTTGAATTTTCATCAAAAAAATGTTAAAAATGTAATTTTTTAGCTAATATGTCTTTAAATTTATGATTGATTGTTAAAGGTATGCAACAAAAAGTTAGAATTCAACTGAAAAAATAAAAATACTGTTTATTTGCATTTAAAAAATCATTAATTATGAATTTTTATGCCTGATTTAGGTATCAAATTAAAGCTTTTTTTTCTAATTTTTAATCAATGACAATACTTACACAAGAAGTATTGATCTTACTAACTTCTTAAAAATTCTTGCACAAAACTTCAATACTTTGGTTAATATATATAAAACATTAATTGGTTCTATTATTGATTATAGTTTTTTCATGCCTATTCTAGTCTTAAAGACTCTAAAATAAAATATAAAAAAAACGCTCAAAAATAATGATCTCTTTTTTAATTAAATTCAAAAAAATGTAACTTTTTTTAAAGAAAAAAATCGAATATCCGATGCATTTTACCAAATTTGCTAAAAAGCTTAATTATCTTTGATTTTAGACCATGCTTGCCAATAAATGCGACATTTTACTTTTTTTGATCCCATCAAAGTCTACTATTCTACCTAAAAATTTGCCACAATAGAAAAAATGGCTAAAAATAAAATAGCCGATCAACAAAGATGGCAAATTGAAGTTCTTTTGAAAGATCAGACAAAAAATGAAAGATAAATACAGTGAATTCTCGATTATCGAGACTCGTTTGGGAAACAAAAATATTAGTCTCTTTATTCGATATTCGAGACTTTTTCAATTTTAAATAAAAGTCTCGAAAATTTTTATATAAAAATATTATTTAAAAAAAAATAAAAAATTTAAAGTATATTATACAAATTAATATCATTTAGATTCAAAATCGAAAAATGAAGTTATCAATTTTTGAGATTTTCAATTTGTTTCTTTCAAGCTATCCAATCTGATTTTTATCGCAGCAAGGTGATCTAAATCACTTTCATAGCTTTCAGAATCTTTTGGATTGGCTTTAGCATATTGATCTATTTCAATTTTTTGCGAAATGTTTAAACTTTTCTTTTCAAGATTTATTTTGAAAATTAATACCAAAGAATAGAAGAAATAAAAATAGTGCTTTTAATTATCAATTTTTCGATATAACATATGTTATATATAACATAGAAAATTGACATTTGAAAAAATATTCAATAAGACATAATTTAGGTCTCGAAAATTAAGCAAACTTTACATTAAAAGTCTCAGTTTTATTATAAAATATAGTCTCGATAATCAATTTTTTTTACGTGTAAAAGGATTTAAAAAATTCAGGAAACAAAAATTTATATAAAAAGTCTCGAGTCTCGATAATCATGGGTCTCGATAATCGAGAATTCACTGTAGTCGAGTTAGTTGGAGTTTCGCAAAAATGCATCAATAAAACCAAGCGCAACATAGGCAAATATCCTGCTGATGTTTTTTTGACGGAATCTTGCTTAGAATCTTGATTGACCTTTTTACCTTTTTAACTTGGGTTTAGAAATCAGCCATTTGGGGAAACTTATTAATTATAGAAACTGATCAAATTATTTGCTTATGTAAAAATTAATCATGATGTTAATATTTACAAATAACTGGAAAATTCCAAGCCAAAATTTTTTCCTAAATTCGAGCTTTAATTGGAAGATGTAAACAATTCCTTTAAATTAGATGAATTTTAGTTTTATCTATTTGAAAATTAATTTCCAATAATGAAAATTTTAATATTGATTTTTTAAATTTTTTTTAGGAAAAAAATTTTTAAAAAATCATGATTATAAAATTCATCGATAAAAAAATAAAAAATAATTTATTACTTTAGTAAACAAAAAAACTCAAGAAAAATTTTTTTTAACTCAAATAGAATATTAAATAGCAACTTTCTATTATTTGTGTTCGCTTTTATTTTATGCAAAAGGCGTCTTTTTAGAGTAATTTTTATTAGTTTAATTAAATACTTTCAAAAAATTAACGGTGATCGATAAGAGGTTCTATGGTGTAACGGTTAGCACTCTGGACTCTGAATCCAGCGATCCGAGTTCAAATCTCGGTAGAACCTTTGATTTTTTTTTAGAATGAATAAAAAAATTTCGATTTGAGCAACAAAAATTGAAGGTTCTACCGAGATTTGAACTCGGATCGCTGGATTCAGAGTCCAGAGTGCTAACCGTTACACCATAGAACCTCTTATCGATCACCGTTAATTTTTTGAAAGTATATAATTAAATTATTTATCGATAAAATTTGTAATTATTATTTATTTTAATTTTTTTTTTATTTTCAAATCTAAATTGCTCTCGATTTACAATTTTAAATTAAGAAATTAATAAACAAAATTACATGTGATTTAGCTTCAAAAATTAAATGTTAAGTTAAATATTTAACAATCATATCAATTATTTTAATAATTTTTCTTTGCAATTTATAAAATTTATTTTTAAAATTATGCTTTATCTTGGATTTTATAGAAAATTGACTTTATCATAAGCTCATCCATCCGCAACGATTAAAGCTAGATTTGTTTCATATATCAAATAGATATATCAACAAAATTTTGACTTTTTGCTGTGCAGAAGCAAATTTTTTAAATTTTATTTTTTCAAGTTTATGGCTTGAAATTATTCAAAAAAATTGCTGCATACATTCAAAAACTTCTCAAGCTTTAAACACGTGTAGATAAAGGCAGAAAGAATTGCTAAATTTTAAATAAAAATTTATCTAATCAACAAGGTGCATATTTTTTGACGGATTTAATTGAATTTTTAAAATATAATTTAGAGTAATTAATTCGAAATGGTAACAAATTCAAATCGTAACGATACCCCGGAAAATTTACCCGACTTTAGCGACCCCGAGGACTTTGAAGATGATATTACCAATGAAGGTCGGTAGCTTTTTTTCCTCTCTTACAGCTGAAAGCTTTATTTTCAAAATAATAAATTTTCTAGATCTCTTGCCAGAATTGATGCAAACTGAGCCTAGACTCGATCACTCTGTGAATAAAATAATCATCATTGATAACATTCCGAAAGTTGGGCCGAAAGAAAAAAAGGAACGACTGAGAAAAGTGTTGAACAACTTACTGAAAAACTATGGAAAAATTGTCAATGATTACTACCCAGAAGATGAGAACCAAGTTTTGAAGGGGTACTTGAATAAAAATTTTTTTTCCAAAATATTTATTTTAAAGTTAACTTGAAAAGATATTTTTTTGTCGAACTGGAAGATGAAAATCTTGCTCAAAAGGCAGTCTCTGAACTAAATGGATACCATTTGGACAAAATGCACTGCTTCAAAGTAAACTTGTTTGGTGATATAGAGAAATACAAGAATTTGGTAATACGCGAAGAAGATATCGGTGAGCCAGCTCCATTCAAGAACCAAGGAAACCTCAAATGGTGGTTAACTAAACCAGAAGCATATGACCAAATTTGTATTCAACATGGCGAAAACATTATAAGCGTTTTATTGAATACACCTAATGGACCTCAGACATTAATTTCAAGAGAAGTTGGTCTTTTTTCTTAAAGGGAAAAAAATTAATTTTTTTTAATTTAGAAATGGAGCGAAACTCGCTTCCAATGGTCGCCAAAAGGACATTATTTATGCACTTTTCATGAGCGTGGTATTGCTCTTTGGGCTCGGGAAGAATTCAATAAATTCGAGCGTTTTAGTCACTCCGGTGTTCAGTTAATCGATTTTTCACCATGCGAAAACTACTTGGTAACATGCAACCCGAGCAGAGCTGGTGTAGATGACCAGGCAGTAATTGTTTGGTGTGTGCGGACTGGAAAAAAAAAGAGAGCATTTTCATGTGATAGATCAGTGAGCTTTTCTTGGCCATACTTCAAATGGAACTTTGATGATAAATACTTTGCCAGACTGGGAAATGATTGTCTAATGGTCTATGAAACTGCAAATTTTAGTCTTGTGGAAAAAAAGAGCATTAAGATTCCTCATATTAAAGACTTTGAATGGTCACCAGCCAACAACTACATTTCTTACTGGGTCGCCGAGCACAACAATGTGCCCGCACGTGTTGTCTTGATAGATGTTCCATCCAAAACTGAAATAAGATCCAAAGTTTGCTCCGAATTTTGTAAAATGTTTTTTCTTTAATTTTAAATTTTTTTTGTTCAGAATTTGGTCAATGTGGTAGATTGTAAAATGTATTGGCAAAGTGTCGGTGATTTTTTGTGCGTTAAAGTAGAGCGTTACAAAAAAGCAAACGTGGTAAAAGATGAGAACGAAAAAGAGACTTTAAGATACACTGGTATTTACTATAATTTGGAATTTTTCCGAATCAGAGAAAAGCAAATTCCAGTCGATTCTCTGGAAATAAAAGAAAACTGCTACTCGTTTGCCTGGGAACCGAATGGCCAGCGATTTGCCATTATTTCAGGCGAGGCCACTAGCAGAACTACCGGCTCATTTTACAGAGTAGCGAGTCCCACTGCCACAGTCGCGGGTAAATTAGAACTAATTAAAGAGCTCAAAAACCGAGCTGTTTTGCAAATTTCTTGGTCTCCAAATGGGCAGCATTGTGTGCTAATTACCAGTGCGTCAAAGCAGCAAGCAGCCAGCTGTCATGCTGAATTCTACGATGTCCAAAACAACGATGTCATTCTGTCTAATAAAATTGAACATGAGCACATGACAGACTATGAATGGGACCCAACTGGCCGCTATTTTGTAACCTACGTCTCATTTTGGAATTATAGAGTAATTAAAAGGAAAAAACCGAATTTGATTTTTATTTAATCTTTTTTAAGCTGGAAAATGCGTTTATAATGTGGAATTTTCAAGGAAGACAACTTCAGAAGCAAGTGTTTGATAAATTGTATAAGTTTAGCTGGCGTCCGAAACCACCGACATTGTTGAGTCCCGAACAATTAAAAGAAATACGAAAAAATCTAAAACAATACAGCGAAAAATACAACGCTTTGGACAGCACTCGCCAGAGAATTGTTTCACAAGAGCAACTAGAAAAACGACGAAAGATGATGGCAGAATTTAGTAATTTCCGTCGAATAGCTGCCAAACGCTTGGCTGAGCAAAAAGCAAAGCGTTTGGAATTGAGAAATGGTGTTGATGTAGAATCTGGAGAAAATGAAGTCGAAGAAATTGAGTATACTGTTCAGTTTTTAGTTGAAACGAAAAAAGAAGAAGTAAACGAATAGGCCAAGGTTATAAACCAGAATATATGACCATGTCCAAAAAAATTTACAATAACTATTTATTTTTTTGCTTAGAAAAAATAAATATTGTCGAAGAATTTTTTTATTGTTTTCCTATTCCATTTTGACAAAATATCCTTCATCAATTATTAATTCCATGCTAAACTATTTTTAACACACGAATTCCTCTTTAAGATTGGGTTCGAAGTGATATTTTGAGATAAATGACATAAGACCATCTTTCACATTTACCGGTAAATATACATGTGCTTTAGATTCATCAAAATGGTGATGTTAAATTACAAAATTAACTGATCACATATTTTTCTGATCACTTTTTTTAATATTCTTTCTTGGTCAGCTATAACATTCAAAAATTAGGTGACCACCACTGGAACAAATTTTTACGATCCAAATTTTTTTAAAATTTTTTTTTAAAGTAAATATACTTAAACTAAAATAGATTATATATAACGAACTGCTAAGTTTTGTGAGGTTTTAATTTTTTTAATTTTTGTCTCTGATAATGAATTCAGACACGGAAAAGAGTGATCAATTATAGATCATATTAAAGACTTATTTAGTTTTCCTATTGTGCAATGGGTTAGACCAGATTTTTTGTTTGACAATATTTTTATTAAGTTTAACTTAAGTTTTGTTTTATTTTCAAAATTTTATTAAAAAAATATTATTTTAAAAAAGCTATATATTCTTTAAAGAAATTTTAGTTTCTTATTTATTTTCATTTTATTTATCTGTTTTTTGTACCGAGCTTAAGTACCTTCAGAATCAAAATCAAAATACAGTTAAATAAGCAAAATAAAAAAAGTAAAAAGAGATTTAATAAAAATAATAATAAGGCTATTGATAAGGAGTTACTAAAAGTCATCCTCTAACGGAGTGCAAGGATTAGTTGCATTTAAGTAGCCTGTACAATCAATTTTATTTTTCTTTGAATAGTTGTCAAGTTTAATTTTAAAGCCATTAATTTTTTCTTGTTCAACAACTTCTCTTAGTAAAATTCCAAACATTTGTAATTCGGTTTGTAAAAAATTTAATCTTTGACTGTAGTAACGAACTAGTTGTTTTTCAAACAGATAATATGACAGCTGGTACCATACTGACTAGATAATGAATTCATAATTTGCTTTTCTAGGTGTTGTTTTGACCATTAAAGCAAACTATTTATATCTTCTAGAATTGATGAATCAGTTTAAATTAAACTTATGATTTTATATCAAGCAACTTACAAATGTTTTTCTAGTAAATCATTTATGTAAATAGTAAAAAGGATCGCACCACACACCGATCTCCGCTGAACTCTACTAATTGGGTCTAGTCCATTAGGTGAACAATCCATGTTCACGGTTTAAGTGAACAAATTGTTCACCTAATTATTTTTATTCTGATAGGTGAACATGAAAATTCAAAAAATTTTGGTGAACAATTTTACAAATAAACAATATTGAAAATAGGTGAACGTTTGAAAAAAAGTATAATTTAAAATAAATTTATTTGAGATTTCGAATAAAGAATTTTATTTCTTGTGTGCTGTTAAATTAAAAACTTTTACTCATGACTCCCAGTTTTATGGCTTTTTATTCAAAGAGGTTGTGCATATTTACATGCAAAGTTCGCTCCAAAAAAAAGGGTTAAAAAAACTTTCCATAATAAAAAAAACATTACAGCGTTAAAATAAGACAAAAAATCTAGTGTAGACATACTTTATTTTTAAAAAATGAAAAAGCCATTTTTTTCTCTGAATTCATCAAAAAATGACCATTTAAGGTACAATTCGATTATTTTATCAATTAATTGATGAAATATTTTTTACAAATCAACTGATTTGTATCAATAACTTATAAAAATTAATTTAGACTTACTAAATTAAATTTTCTTTGGTTTTTCTTTTTCAAATCAACCCAAGAAAAAGAGCTAAATCTAAACTCTTTAAAAAGAGAACTATCAAGTCAAATTTTTGAAAACGACAATAAGTCTCAAAAAACAAGCCGTTCATTGAATAATTCTACAACTGAATGTGATGGTATTTTATGTGATGAAGAAATCTGTATGAGTACATTCAAATCAAAGATTCCAAAATGGGGTGGGTCAAATAAATGTTAAAGGACAACAAATAGAATTTATTAATACTTGTTCTTTTGATTACTTTCTTTTAGGCTTTTGGATTGCATCAAATGTGTCTCCTAATTTTGTAAGAGCTTTAGACACAAATTCTTTTCAAACAGTCGCAAACAAAATCGAAGAAGATATAGCAGAAATAGAGAATGAAAAATGGGACGAAGCAAAAAAAATTTGGCTTATTGATGTATGTAAAGCTATTCCAGTTCTGAATTTAACAAACAATCGATATGAAATCGATTGTTTCGGATCAGCATATCAATTTTTTGGGAAACATATGGAAAATTTTCAAAGATACAGTTCAAACAGTTGTGGTAAAGTGTCTTGTCGCGGAAATCATCAAAGTAATGGTATTATGTTACTTTTTGAAAACGATAATAATTCATTAATGGTAAATATACTAAAAAATGAGTCTAAATGTAACTTTTGTGGCTATTTTTACAATAATTTAAGTAGATTTCAAACTTTACCCCCTTTTTTGTTGATTGAAACGAGTCATAATTTTACAGTTAGTTTAGAAAAAGTACCTAAAACATTAGAAATAGAATCTCAAACATATCGATTTCTTTGTTGTAATTTTAAAGCTAGTCGTAATCATTTTAAAGGTAAATATTACATATGTAACAAGTTTATTGAAATTGATGATAGAAATACCAATCGAGTAATTGAAAATCAATCAATAAATTCTGTTGATCTTTGCTTTTATATTTTGGAATAAAATTAAAATATTATTAAACTATCTCTCTTTTGTTTTAATTATAAAAAGAAAAAATCGTCTTTTTTTTATAACCCAAAATTTGTTAACTATGATCTCGAGAAATTTTCGGTGTTTAAGCAAGAAAATCACTTATAATTGAAGATAAATCACTAAAAAACATGTATTTTTAAAAATTTAAAGAAAAATAATTTGGGGCCATATTGAAAATTTAAAAAATATAAATATACTATTTAATATCAAAATCTTTCAATAAAACCTCAATTTTTTTATTTAGTTTTTCCTTAATTGCTTTATCTTACAGAGCATAAAATTTTATACAAGACGAATATTTTTTTCAGCACTCATATCATCATAGTCCTTATTTTAATACGTTTTTCTTATATTTTAAATATTTAGAGTTGGTAGTCTTTAAGCTCTTATATCTCATGGCCCCAAACTTTTATTTACGTAAAACATATTTTTTTATGATCCTAATATGATGACCTTCAAAATGATATATAATATGGGCATAAACATGGGATGGTCTAGGGAGCGAATTTTCCCATTAAATATGCACAACCTCTCTTGAAAAAATTTTGGATTTCAAAAATATAATATTTATATTAAATTCTAAATTTGAAGCATCATTCTTACAAATTTGTATTCTAAAATTATTTTTCCTATATTGATATAAATTTTACAAGGAACAGTTAAAAATAATCTTTTTGTCAAATTATAAAGATAGGTTAACATTGTTAAATTTAGGTGAACAATTTATAAAATCTTAATTTATACTATGATTATTTTGTAATAGCTCAAATTTTGAAGCTTGAAGATAAGATAAATTTACACTTTACAACCGATGATATTGATGGTTTTGATTATTCAATAAAAGAAAGAATACAAAAAAATATTAATAGCTGAACTGTAATGATGAACAGAAATGATGAACAAAACATGCAATGATAGATTCAGGTGATTTTAAAGCGTCTGATATTTGAATATAATTTAACAAAAGCTAATGTCTGGGATATTTTAGGGAATGAACAAAGAGAGAATAATTAAAAAAAAAGAAGAAAAAATGACTAAATAAACTTAAAAAAATAATCAAAAGTTTTAAAATAAAAGATAATTAAATTTTTGGAAAATTTAAAATAAATAACATTAAAATTTGTCTAAATTTAAATAATAAATAATTTTCCAAAAAGAAAAAAAATGTACTTTTAAATATTGTAAATAATAATTTAAAAAATATTAAAATTAATTACATAAGCTGTAGATTTTTATAAATAAATTATTTTTTATGTCAGTATGTATTTCCGTAATCACTCTTTTAATAACGGTAAAATATAAAAATTTTGCAAAATTTAATTAAAAAAAAAATATTTTACACAATAAAAATTCAAAATTTCTGAATGTTGAATTTAATGTTAAATATTGTTTGCTTTTTCAAATAAAAAATACTTCACCATAGAACCACTTTTTAATCACTTAAAATCGCAATGGAAATTTTCGAACTCAGGATCGAACCATTCAAAAAACCAGTCAATAAGATGTCAATTGATAGTTTCATTTAACGTAGGACTAGATGTATTAGAATGGGATTCTAAATTTGGGATAACATGTTTTTCCAGCCACTCGTTGCACTTTTTGTAAACAGCAGCGATCAAAGCACTTTCATTGGGATCATAGTCGTCAGTGCACTTATCCAAACTTCTCTCGTTATCCTTGCTCCCTTTTTTATTCTTTTCAAATTGCTCATCATTTTTCTCGTCTCCTTCTCCAATTGTTTCATTCAATCTCAGCTCTTTTCTGTTACTTGGATACTTTTTGGCATCGTAAACAAGCTTAGTCGATTCATACAGCTTATTTTGGTTATTCAACAGCAAATTGACAATCGCCGGAGATTCGGTTGGCAGTGGTGAATTGTTCCTGGCCTCAGTTAATGCAGATTTTTGTCTGGTGTCACCTTTTTCCACTGGCTTTTGCTCATAGAACACGCCACTTGGCGCAGAAAAATATATGTCATTAAAACTTTCTGTACTCTTTATATACACATTATCCTCCAGCTGATTCTTTTGCTTTTGGATTAAATTCTGGGAGTTGTGATTTTCGTTGAAATTAAAACCAACAAATTTGCGGCTCATCGCGCTATTCCTGACATTTTTTGCCTCTTCATTATTAAACACAGCCGGATTGCGGCCACTAGCCAAATTGTAATAAACACTGGATGAATTTGCTGTTTTTTTAGACTTGTAATCTAAATAAATTGAGTTGGATTGATAATCGTTGTTTTTATTAGATGAGATAGAAAAATTGGAAGGCCTATTTGCCGCACTGTGGTAATTGTAAACTTCGTCTTTTTTGCTTTTTGGCTGAGCCGAGCTTGGAATGGAATTTCTTGGTCTGTTTTGATTGTAAAACTGTTGCTTTGATTTATTTGGATAATTCTGCACTGCACTTCCCACAGTCCGTGCCGATTTGTTGCCCGCGTTTTCAACTAAATTTTGAATTTTAAATTGTCTGTTGAATATTCGTTGATCGCTGAGTCTATCTACAAAAACATCACTGTTCAGGCTAGACTGGTTGGACCCATTGATCAAATTAAAACCAGATTGTTTGGTCGCTAAATCGCCAATGTTCGTGGTGTTTTGGTTAGTGATGTTTGCATTTGACACATTTAGAGGAGATTTTTTGTCGTTGTTTTTCGAATGGTGCATGAGAAACTTGCTATACAGCACATTGGGACTTGACTTGGAATTTTTTGAATTCATGTTTTGGCCGTAAACATGCGAGGTGGTCGATGGACGACTCAGTAAACGCTTGGTGTCAATGAACTTAGGTGGATTATTAGTCATGCTGGCGAGAATTTTCTCGTCCTTAAGAGATTTTTCTTTGATTGTTTGAATAGTCTGATGAATTTGCTGGTACTCGGCGTTCTCATTAATGCGGAATCTTTTCGTCATAGATAAAGCTTCCATTTTCTAGGACATATTTATTTGATTGATCCACCCATAAAAAAGATCTAAACTAAAGCTGGATTAACTAGAAGAAACTATTTAATTTTAATTAGGGCCAAAATTTTTTAATTATTTTGAGACACGAAAATTAACAATTCTTTCCATGTTAATCAGCTAATAATCTTAATAAAACCAAAAAATGAAAAAACAAAAACAAGCAAAAATTTTGCTTGAAAAACTATTGATGCTTTAAATTATTTTTGAATAATTAATTTTAATCAAAATTTTGTTAGAACAAGAAATATCAGTTTTTTATCGCCATGTCCCAGAGATAGAGCTGATATTCTGATTTCAGGTAACTTTTGGTTGAATTCATGAGCCAAAATTAAACGAGTTTAATTAACACTTGAAGCTAGACTGCTTCAAAAACTGTAGAAATTATTGATTTTTAATAATTTAATAAGATTTTTGCGTTCAAATAAAATTAAAAAATGTAATGAGAAGCTTTTTTTTTGGAAAAATTTGCTTTAAAACTGCAATTAACTAAAAGCTTTTATTTAAATTTAATCAAACAAGAACAATAGAATTGATTGCTGATGGCATTTCTTTCTAAACATGAAAAAAGTTAAAATCACTTTGCCAAAAAAAAAACATAGTCTAAATAATGTCTTATGCTTAACAGCTCTTTAAAGTTATTTACTATAATTTTCTAAATAATTTAACTGTTAATTAAAAAAATAAAATTTAAACAAAAAAGCTTTTGAATTTTTGTTTTCTCTCTTTTGTTTTCAAGATCTTTCTTCTCAAGCGAACATTATTAGTGTAAATTGGTGAATTAGACTCATTTTGGAAGACCATAATTTGGAAAAATTTTAAACTAAATTATTTTTCTTTAAATGATTTAAAATATCTACCTTTCTAAAAATCAACTTGAGCATAAGTTTTTTTTTCTAAATGCCTATCAACAATTTTTTTTTCAAATTTATTTTTAGAATTAAAATTTTTGAATCAATCTTTGCAAATAATGCACAACACCGATCGACAAATCTTTAAATATTTGAAATGGTTTCAATGTTGTCAAAGATTAAAACCCCCGCTTCTCAATAGAAACTTTTTAAGAAATTAATATTTGATCACATAATTAATTACCAACATTAGAATTGTTGATCATTTTGAAATATATAAAACGCTGAATTGAAATTTTGTTTTCTGATATCTATATTTGCCAAAATTATTTTGTGAGTCAAAAATGTTTCGAAACATTTTTTCTAATTAATTCTTTTTCTAATTTTATAAAGCAAGCTCATTAAAAAAAAATCAATCAAATATCCAAACTAAGCTATAACTAAGCTTTAAAATTTTTTAATCAATTTCTACTTTAAAGTTTATAAAAAGCATCTATTTCATTTTAAAATTTTTCAGTTTCTTTTATCTAAAAAATGACTTTTTTAAATTATATTAAAAAGTAAAGGTTCTACCGAGATTTGAACTCGGATCGCTGGATTCAAAGTCCAGAGTGCTAACCGTTACACCATAGAACCTCTAATTGATCTAAATTAATTTTCGAAAAGATTTATCTAATATAAATAAATTAATAAAAAATATTTTGAAAATTATTCTATTGTCTAAAAAAGAACCGATCACAATTATGAGAAAGTTTTTATTAGTCTTCTATTTGTGTTAAAAATTTATCTCGAGTTTTTTTTTTAAATAACTTACTCGTTCAAAAAAAACACAATCAATTGAACTTTATAAAATGTTCTTGTTCTTAGAAGAAGAAAAATAGGAGTAATTCTATTTTGATTTGAATTATTTTTATTAAGATTTTGTTCATTTTGAAGGAAAAATTTTCGGATAGAAGAAGTCTTTGAAGACTTTGCTTTAATATTAGAGAATAGAAAAATTGTTTAAAAAATAATTCAAAACAAAGAGATTGAGAAATTTGATCAAAGACTAATTAATCTGGATTAAGGTAAAAGTATGTGATGTTGAAGAAACTTGTGGATAAGAGATCTGAAATCTGCAGCATCCAGACTGATTGATTTAAAGTGCTCAAGCTTTTGTTCTTTACCAAGCTAATAATTAGGTTCCAAAAAATAATGTTTTAGAGAAAAAGTTTTTATCTCTAAAAATGACATTTTGTAATTTTGATCATTGATTTTTTCTTTCTTCTTATCTTGCGTATGTTAAACTCATTTTATTTTTTTTTCAATTTTAAATGATGAATTTCTTCAAAAATAATTCGAATTGGTCTTACAATGTTTTTACTTATGAGAAATTTTAAAGATACATTTTTTTTTCTATGAAAATTTTCAATACTATTCTTGTCAAATTTTTGACCAAAATCTTTTTAAAACTAAAATTAAAAATAATTCAAAAATATTTTTTGATAGATGCAAATTTTTCTTATAAAAATCATTTTATAAATTGGTTAACTTTAATTTCATCAAAAAAAATTGATTCGTATATATAAATAAAAAGTTTGTTTATACTAACTTTTTGCTTTAAAATATTTTTTTTGGCTTGAAGTCAAGCTTCATATTTGAAGTTAACAAAAAAATCTCAAGTGTTTTGCAATTTTTTCTTAATAAAATCAAGAAAACATGAACTTTTAATATTAATTTTCGTAGTTAAAATTAAGTACAATTGTGAACAACATACATTGATAAAAATATTTTAAAATCTTAACGGTATTCAAATTTTTTTTTTTAATTTTTCAAAAAATTTTGGATGAAAAAAATCCCTTTTAAAAACAAATTTTTCAAATTTTTCTTAATTATTATGAAATCGATACAAAACGAAAAATCAAAATATTTTTAAGTTGAACCCTTGATGTAGATCTTCAAAAATGTTTTTATGTAAATAAATAATAAAACTAAATGTATTTTAGTTCTAAAATTAGTATTTTTTTAAATTTTTTAAATAAATAACTAAATTAGTTTTAGCTGAACAAAATCAAAAAGCTGTTTTCGACTCTTTTAAACTTAATTTGATTAAAAAAAGGTTTCATATAAAATTATGCAAAATATCAAATAATATTTAAGTTTTTTAAGTTAAAACGTCTAATAAGAAGGCCTCTTCTAATGAGTTCCTAAATTAATTTAAATTTATTGAGTATTCTTCGAATTACTTACTAAGGATTTCTATAATATTTAATCAAAGAAATTTTTTCACCTTAGTGAAGCCCAAACTAACGAAATATTTTAAACAATAATTAAATGCATTTAATTAAAATCTATATAAAAATTTTTAAGAAAATTATTTACGCATTTAAGGTTTAACTCATAAAAGTGACATTAGTTTTAACAAAATATAAAAACTGCTTTATTTATAAAATCTTTCTAGTTAATATAAAAAAAAGGAATAATGTTTGTACGAGTCGAACAAAAATATTATATGCCAGAACTTGTGTCGTGATTTTAAAAATAAAAGTGGGTGAAGAATTTTACTAGTTAAAAAATTTCTAAATATTCAATTTTGAAGAATTTAAAAAATAAATATTATGGCTTTTTAGTATATAGTTTTAGCCACTAAGGGTTATATCTAAAAATAAAAATTTTATAAATTATGTAAATTTAATAAAAAACTATAAAACATCAAAAATAATTACAACAATGTTATAAAATTTAACCTTAGAAATAAAATAAATTTTTAAAAGACTGATTAAATATTTATTTTTCTAATAAAATTTAAAAAAAATCTTATTTTACTTTTATTTAGCTTATTTAGATTAAATTTTTCTATTATCCTAAATATCAAATCAATTAGTTGAAATCGTTCCATTTAATTTTATAATTTTTAAACATATCAAAAATAAACCCGTAGAAAAAATCATTTTATTGTAAAAAAGCTAATTGTTAATAGCTTTAGATATTTAGTTTATTTTTAAAAAAAAATTTAAATTAATTTAGAAATGATAAAGAATTTTTCTCAAAAAACGCCAATTCAAAATCAAAATCAAATTCAATCGAAATTCAAAATTTTTTTACATTTTTTTTTAATAACGAACAAAAGCTTAGTAGCAATAATGTTTACTACTGTTGGAAGCTGCCAATGGACCGCCGAAATAGATGACGGGCAGAATAAAATTAATTTTTTAACAGGTTTATTTTATTATAAAATATTAAAAGCTTTTCTTCCATAAAAATGTCTTAATATCTAAGACATTTGTTTTTCCCAAAACGGGAATTAAAACGGCCAATACTACTTTTGTGGTTCAGTAGCCTCCTTCTTGAAGTCTCTAGCATTAATGTTTAGATATCTTAAATATTAAAGTAAAACATTCAAAAAGTCATTTGTCATATTAATATTTAAATTTTATCAATCCATAATTTACTCAAAAACGAGCTGAAGTTTAGGATCTTAAGGTGATGTATAATCAAAATTTAAAATAGAATTTTTTAATAAATTTATTTAAGTTCTAATTTTTACAATTTAAAGTTTACTTCTGTTGGAAGCGGAAGTAAATTTTGAAAATTTTATAAAAATTTATTTATTTTTGTTTTTTTTAATCAAATTTTAATTTGCTAGAAAGCATGAAAAAAATATAAAATTTTTTTTAAATTTATCTTTTTGAATGTAAAATAACTTGTTTAATTTAAAAATTTTAAGTGATGGTTTCAAAAAAAAACACGCGATTTTGCGGATTTTTAAGGAGTTTTCACGCTTGAAAACGCTCATCTTTAACAATAGTTAAACAAGCCATTATCCGGGTGTTTTCTATTTACGGATTTATACTTAATTTTTAATCATAAGGATCAAGAAATATAAATTTAATTGAATAATCTTAATGTATTTATTTATTCATTTATGTAGTCAATGTAATGCTTTACTTTTCACATAAAATATTAGCTGTAATTGAAGTAAAAAAGCTTCATTTAGCTTTAAAAAATCTCCTTATGAGGATAAGCTTGTAATTCTGAATCTATTGATCCTTCGAAACTACAAAGTAAAGAGCAACTGCTTTGGACATTTTGTACTCAAAAGTTAATGATCAATTTTCGATACCCAAAAAGATCAAATCAAGTTTTAATTATGAAATGAATAAAAATCTTTTGATAGAAATAATGCAGAGATACCTTTTATAAATACACTTTGTTAAATATAAAATTAATTTCATAATTTAAACTTGATTTGATCTTTTTGGGTATCGAAAATTGATCATTAACTTTTGAGTACAAAATGTCCAAAGCAGTATGAAATGTTTATTTAAAAAGGACCACAGAAAACTGTCAAAAATCTTTTATAAATTTTATAATTTAAAATAAAAAAATTTATATAAAAAATGATTTTTAATCGTCAAAATGACAATCCAAAATATTTTTTTGAGCCCAAACCCAAATCTCTTACCAAAATATTTTAATATCTTATAACTAAAAACAGCTACTAATACTTCCAAATAGTTTTATTAAAATCTAATAAAATTTTATTCTTAATTAATTGACATTTCGAAAAAATAAAGAATTTTTATTTTCCATTTTTATTACTTAAAATTATTTTTATTATTTTGATTGAGTAAAGCTAAATAAAAATTATAACTAATAGAATAAATAAATGCATTGATTCGATTTTTTTTTTTTATTCAATTAACATTTTGGATTAAAAAATTAACTTTTATCAATTGTCCAAATGGATTGACAAAGTTTCCCTTCCATCTGACAAAGTTATTTCTATTTTTTAAAATAAATAAATGTTTGAACAAAATAAACTTTATAAAGTTGCCAATTAAAAATTAAGGTTCTACCGAGATTTGAACTCGGATCGCTGGATTCAAAGTCCAGAGTGCTAACCGTTACACCATAGAACCTTTTGATTTTTAAATTTAATAAAATGCGCCAGGTTCTTGTTTGATTTCAAGGCTAGAGTATTTATAAATGAATTTAAAGCATAATTAAAATACATACATTTAAAAACTTTTCATAAAAAATATTTCATCAAGGAAAAAATGGCAGCAGATTTGGTATCGGATACAGACGATTTGGCCTTTATTAATTTTAAATTAGGCTGCAAAAGCATTCTAGATGAACTTGGAAGTATTTACTCGGGTAAAAAACGTCAGATCGAAATGTGTTTCGATCGGCTGATAGACAACGTTCCTAATGAAATTGTTGATGCATCCATCACAGAATGTTTGGAAGATTACATTGGAAATCTGAAATCAAATAAATTTCAAATACTTAACAATAAACAGGAAGAAATTGAAGAGCACAGTGTTTGTGATACAACGATTAGTATTGCTTCAAGTGAGAAAGCTCCATCGAATTTGACTGTATTAGAGGATGAATTGTAAGTTAGATGCCTTAGATTCTTGTCTATTTTTATTTTTGACCAAGGGTTGGCACTAATGAACACGAGTTTAAACATTTGACTTCGACAGTCAAGAAGGTAAATGGAGGAAAATTAAAAAGTTTAAAAGAAAAAATTGATGAACAATCAATAATTCAAGAAGCTGATGATGAGACACCGACCAAAGAGCCAAAGAAAGACGCAAAAAAAGATCAGGAAAATGTCAAACCATTCAACAATGGAAATAAGTACTCACTTAAAGTTATGTTTTTTTTGCGTGATTTGACTCAAGTAATTATTGTTTTTAAGAAGATATGAATTTATTAGAAAATTTTTTTAGATTACTGCATCGTTGGAAGAATTGATTAATGTCAGTGAAAAAGAAATTCATGAAAATTGCCTAGATGACTTTAAACTGATCTCAGAAGCAATAGCTTCCAAATAGATAAAATCTTTCTACTTTTATAAATACTTTTTTTTACAAAAATTAAGTTTTTTCAATAAATTTGTACTTTTTTTAATCTAAATTTTAAAATTAAAAAAAAATAAAGTAACTACATTTCGAGCATCTTAAACGATTGTTGAAGGTGAAATACTTAACTTTAGACATCGTGATAATTGTTATCTTTTTTTTTTTAACTATCTAACGTCAAATTCGAATCTTATATTACATAATTTTTTTCAATTTTTTTTAAGTTTAGAAAAACAGATTTTAATTAAATATTGTTATGAATTCAATAAGTTCAATTTAAAAGTTTGTCTTACTCTCTTCTACAAATGATTTATTTTTTCAAAGTTTAAAAGGTTTGTTCAAATTTCAAGTCAATTTTAATCAATTATTATTTTATTAATTTAAGTATTATTTTTAAATAAAAATATGAGCAATCTTTATTTAACATCTGCTCTGAAAATTGCTATTAATGTCATACAATAAGATAAAAGGAGAGACACATACCCTTTACTGCATCGAGTTGATATTCTACCTACATTTTAGAAATTAATTCTTTACTTTAAATAAAATCTTAAATTCAGAAAATATTTAGCTAATTTTATTTTTTTTTTTAATTATACTGATCAAAAAACAATGACAAATTTGTTTTTTTAAATGATTCGTTTCAAAAAGAGAATAAATTAAGAAATTCTCTTAAGGTAAGTTTTATACTATCGAAGACAGTATTAGATCCTAGAAAGTAAGCTAACTTTGATCACACTGAGATTTGTAAAAAAAATGTAACAATTTTTTAGTGTCGATATAAACGATATATTTTACTCTGAAAACTGCACCTCGACTTTTGTAATTTGACTTTGAAATTTTAATTTAGGCTTAAGACAAGTTATCCGGATATAAAACACTATTATAAAGACTATTTTTATTAGAAAAATATGATTTAGTATTAAATTAATCAATTTTCGATTAGTTTTGAAAAAAAAAATTATAAATAAGGCTGCCATCCGACATAAATTCGACAAAGGTTCTCTGGATTAGTCGCTTCATTAATTAAAAAATTTATTTGTCCATCTGTACTTAATTGTGTTCCATTTTCATAGCCGAGTAGCTTTTGTTTTATCTGAAAAAGTATTCGTTCAGCAATTTTATTTTTTTCAGCTTTGATTTAAATTTAAAATATCAATTAAAATAGAATATAATAATCAAACTAGACGTACTTGATTTATTAGTCGTTTGGGTTGAGTTTATTTTATTAGATGAATCAAACGACGCTGCATGAAATAAAGACGTTTCGTTGTCTGCTTGTGACTGATTATTGAAACTCAAAGCTTGCTGCATCATGAACGCTTTTGCAGGAGATAAGCACCAATTGTGTAATGGATCGTATAGAAGAACCTCAAATATGGTCATTATTTGTTCACGAGATGATTTTAACAACTCTAATGTTGATTCACAACAATTTTTAAAAATACCTTCTGCCGCACATATACCGAATCCGTCAATTATATCTCTGGTCAGTCTGAAGGGTACAGTTTCAGGTATTGGCAAAATTTTTCCTTGGTCAAAAGCGATTCCTAGATCTATATGCACTACATCTGCTGTATTCGTGTCAATTAGAATGTTTTGCACGTGTCGATCTCCTAGACCAACAATGTATCCTACTATAGATGATGTAGCTACACTTTTTGTAAAATTTTGCCTCTTTTTAAACCATTCTTTTTGTTGATGGAAGTTTTCCATGAAAAAATGTCGAAAAACAGGCTTGAATTTATCGGTCACATCCAAAAAAACTTCCAATTTAGACTTTTTTTTTAATTTTCTCAATCCTTTTAAAATATAAGAAACTCAATTTATTACTGGCAAAAATCTAAGGATCAATAAAATTGATTAGCTTAAATAAGCTTTTTTGAAATTTTTTTTTTCATTTTCAAATATAAAAATTAAACATAAAAACTTAATTTAAACTATATTAAATATTTTTTTTAAACATATTGGTTTTTAAACATTTTTTCAAAATTTCAAAATATTGATTAAGATTCTATTTTACTTTAGTTAAAAATTTATTAATTTTTTTTTCGTAATTAAAGAAAAAAAAATCATGTTTTATAAAGTTTATCAATTTACTACTTAAAAAATTAATAAAAAATACCTTTTTTTAAATCAAAAACTAATTTTAGATTTAAATTTGATCATAAACTTAAATTTGCCAGGTTGGTTATGTATTAATACAATAATTAAAAATGATTAATTCGGACACGGAAACACTCCGTTGTTTAAGTAATAATTTAAATTGAACCAAATGCTTTAGTTTAGTTTTTGACGTTTAAAATTTACTTTTTTAAAATTTAATAATTCTTTTTTAGGATAATTTAACTCTAAAAACAGCATTCAAAAAACACTAAGATGTCGAAAGATTAAATTATAAAAATTATATTATTAAAAATTTGGCAAAAAATTTTATGTTTAATTTCTCTGATCTAATTAACTAATGTTTTAATTAGATTAGAGAAATAAAACAAATGTTTTTTCTAAAAATTCATTGAATATTTTTTAGCTGATATGTTAAAAAAATTAATTTACCATTTGGTTGACTGGCTTCATATAATATTCGCTTACATTCATCAAATTTAAGATCATTGGGCTCATACTTTTTATGTGCACCACCATCTTGATTTTGTCCTATTAACCAGTCTCCAATTGTGATAGTATTCTGACACCATTCAAGAACTCCACTTTTTTGACTTAGTGGCACAATTTTATAAGTTCTCATTGTATTTAACTCAATTGTATTACGACTACAATTATTTGATATAATCAAATCATTTACTGTAGAAAAAAATTGCTGCATTACTGCGTCTTGTCTCAAATCATCTTTACCCTTTACTAATTGTTTTCTCAAAATACCATCAGACCCAAGACAATGAACAATTTTCGGCATATTAACTCCATTAGCCACTTTAAATCTTGGATCAAATTTGACAATATAAATCAACTTTGATTCATCATAGCACCCATTTGGATTTATCTTAATGGTGTTCGTGAGTACATTAGTAAATTTATAATTTCTTATTTTGTTGATCAAAAGATTTTTTGGAAAGACTTGTGACTCAGTTGCTCTAGGTCTTGTGGTAATGCTACTATTGGCCAATTCTATGTAGCTGTGACAAACTTGGCTCATTGATTCAATTATTCTAATCATATGATCCGAAATTTTGAGTTTTTCCAGAATAGAATTGCTAGTGTTCACTCTATCTTCGGCTTTCAGGTAGTTGCCGACCTCATCATTTGATTTGGTTAGCAAAAAATCCTTATGAGAATTAGAAAAAGCAAACAAAACTGGAAGACAATGATGAGGATGTTCTTGAGATGTTTTAGTTACCAAAGCTATTAGAATTGATTGGAAAAGCTTTTGGCTGGAATCAAGATCTGATTCTAAAGCCACTAGACTCATACGAGCTGCCAGTTGATAAATTAAAATAATAAATTTATGACTTGAAATTTTAAATATTTTCTCTTCTATGGTCTTGTTGACTTTTAAATTCAAGCTATTCTGGGTCCACAATGACACCAGTCGAAAGACACAGTAATTATCTTGTTGAAGATCACAACCTAATTCTAAACAATACAAATAGTAGTTAATAGATTTACACAAGTATATTTCTTTATTTTCGATTAAATTATCCATCTCTTCGCGGTCCATATTATATTGTTTGTTTAAAATCAAATTAAAATGGCTGCTTGGATCAATTATCTTAGTCTTGTTACTCTCTACTTGGAATTTTTTCACCAATTCAGCATGTTCTTCAAATGATTTTGAGTTGACATAGTCACTTATACTCTGGTGATGAGAATCAGCAAATTTTGCCAGTGAAAAAAATGAGTCTACTACTAAGCGAATATTTTCTGGTCTTTCTTCCAAATTAAATTGGCTAATATAGTGCACAGATTTTTCCAAAATTTTTTTTATAATATAATTCGGATTTTCCGATTTGGTCTGGTTTAAAAGATGGCCGTATAGATCTAAAGCTTTGATGTAATTCTTTATTTCAGAATGATTTAAAGTATCGGTCATTTTTAATTTAGTTGACTCGAATTTTTCAATCGAGTTTCGTAAAATAAATTTGGCTTTTTTCAAATTAGATTTAGAAATTTCCAATTGAGCTTCTTTTATATCGCATTTTAATTTAGTCGAAAAAGGTGATTTCCGCATTTCATTAACGTAAAATTGGCCTATCTGAATAAAAATTTACAATAAGATGAAAATACAGAATGCAAAATATCCGCCAATACTCAAAGTATTTAGCTTAATAAAGTTAAATTTTCAAAAGTGGGAAATGATAATTAATATTAATTATTATATCAATTTTTTTTAATTAAAAAATTTTCTGGCATTTTAAAGACTTCTTGAAAATGTGATCAATTCAAAGTTATTACCTTTAAAGGCTAAAATTAATTTTCGAATTGTTAAATAATTTTAATGTAGCATGCTTTACATATTATGTAGATTTAAAAAAAAAACTGATAAAATCGATTTTTAAATTAAAAAGTTTTATCTCATTTTTGTAAAGTTTAGTTTGAAATTTTTTATTTCAAAAGTTTTTATATCTATAGCATTCCAAATTATATTTAAAATGAAATTCAAATATTAAATTCTAAATAAGCTATAAATTTTTTTGAAATCAAAAAAATCAAAATAAACTTACGAAAAAATAAGAAAATATATCTAAAACAACGAAATTTAAATTTAAATTAAAAAAATCATCAAGAATATTAAATTATCTTTAGCAATACTAATAAAATTTACGAAATATTTTTTAAATCTTTTTGAAATAAAAAGTGTTCTACAGTTCATGTTTAGTTATGTTGTTAAGTTACTATTTTGATTAAATATTTCAATTTTTATCTTTTAATGCTCCAGAGTTGTTTAAAAGTCCCAAAAAAAAAGTCCAAGTCAGGACTTTTTTTTTATTTTTTTTTCAAAGTCCAAGTCAGGACTTTTTTTCTTTTTTTTTTTTTCAAAGTTCAAGTCAGGACTTTTAAATTTTTTTTTTCAAAAAAAAAGTCCCAGCAAAGACTTTTTTTTTTTTTTCTAAAATAAACGGGCTGCCAAAAAAAAGGTAAAAAAATAAAAATTTAAGTCAATTTAATATATTTATTATTTAAAAAAAAAGATTTTTTTAATTAAAAAAAATTAATTTAAAATTAAAAAAAATAAAAATTTATTTGAAAATAAAAAAAAAAAAAAATAAAAAAATTTTTATTTCAAAGTTAAAAAAAAAAAGAAAAAAATAATTTTATTTAAAAATTAAAAAAAAAAAAAAATTCGTTGGTAATTTTTGGCCGTTAGTACTTTTTGGTACTTTTTGGTAGTTGGAAGTTGTTGGTGATTGGCCAACAACCATAGTTTCTATTTATTTTTTTTTTTATCTTTAATTTTTGAATAAAATTTTTATTCTTCTATTTTTTTTTTAATTTTTAAATAAAATTATTTTCTTCTTTTATTTTTTTATTTTTTAATAAAATTTTTTTTTCTTTTTTTATTTTTAAATAAAATTTTTTTTTAAAATTTTAAATTAATTTTTTTTAATTAAAAAAATTTTTTTTTTAAATAATAAATATATTAAATTGACTTAAATTTTTATTTTTTTACCTTTTTTTTGGCAGCCCGTTTATTTTAGAAAAAAAAAAAAAGTCTTTGGTGGGACTTTCTTTTTGATAAAAAAAAAAAAAGTCTTGACTTGGACTTGACTTGAGACTTGTGACTTTTAAACAACTCTGTAATGCTCTCTTTTAGAAATTTATAAATAACAATTTTTTTGATATTTAACCTAAAAGTCCTGATTAGATAATTTATATAAAAAATTGAACAGTGTCACTTTAACTTATAAGAATATTTTGCATTTTCAAAAGTAATTTTTTATGCTTACCTCATATTTTTTAAAATAAATTGAGTTGTCTATCAATTTTTCAAACAAATTTTCTTCGTACTCATCAATTTTGGTCAGCTGGTTATTTTTGCCAAATAAAATTTGGGCACTTTTAAGTCTTAGCTTCAGTAGATTATCGAATAATTCAAAAGAGTCCGAATTTCCCATAAAACGTTTGAATTCATAGTTCTCATATCGAGATAAATTGTTCGAAACCAACTCAAGGTATTCATTTTCTTTTTGATTTTTAAGAATAACTAAGCATTTTTTAATTTCTTCCAAATAATATAATTTAATAATTGACTCATCCGTTTTATGTTCAAATAAATTGTCAAAACTTAAATCACATAATAAATAATCTGCATATTTTATGGTGTTTGTAAATCCCATATCTATGATAAATTCATTTCCTTGATTTTCAATACAAAACAAATTATTTAAACTTTCATAGAAATTTGATTCAGTGATTGATTCAGTTTTGAAATCGTTATCTTCCCAAAAACCAAGTCTGGATGAATGTAAGTATTTAGAATCTGTCAAATCCTTTTCCTCATCATTAAGTACACAATTTTTAAGGAAATTCAATCCTTTATTTTTTAGTGATTTTACCAGACCTGCCTTGGCACTGGAAATGTTATCGCTATCAGTTGCTACACTTAAGTAATTATCAAAATAAGTCAATTGTTCGTCATTATTTTCATAGTATGATTCATTTAAACAACTTAAACAATAAATTTAAATTGTAATAACAAAATTTACCAAGCTTACCTTTGACTGCAATGAACTAAATAAATTAGCTCAGTTTCGAGAGCGTTTTTTTCTCCAACATTTTTAAAGCATTCGAAAAGAATTTCAATTGATTTCAAATTAGACTTAAAAATGTCAAAATTTGAATATTTGAAACCCCTTTTTTGACTCGAACTACAAAAAAAAAACAATAACAAATATTTTAAATACTAAAAAAACGAAAAAAATTCTATTTACATAATTTTGTTGTACCAAACTTCTACATAATAGATTGCTGCAAAGTTTTCTGATATTCGAAGGGCAATTTGAGCTAAAGTTAAGAAATCAATATGCTTCCAGAAATCGGCATTGTCAAGCCAAAATACAGCGTTGCTAGATTAAAATAATTATTATTTAATATTTTAGATTTCTCAGAAATTACTTTTTACATTTAATTGAATTTATTCTAATGAAATCAACTAGTTTTAGATAAAATTTGACCACTTTGACCTGTTCGAGTGACTGGAATTTATTTTTGTGTATTTCTTGGTAGCTTTTAAAAAAAGTACTAATTTTTTGAGCAATCAAACAACTTATTTCACTGCTTTTTTCAATAGAGATTTTTATGTTATTTAAAATGAACAATTCACACATTTTTGTCTAAATATAAATCTAATAATTAATAATTAACAGAATAAAATGTGCTCGATACTTTTAAATTGAAAACTTTTCGGAAATTTTGGCTAATGTTATCTTCAACTATATTGACCTGGGTTAAATTTTCCGCAACATTTCTTATCCATTCTTCATAAGAATTATTTTCGAAATGCCAATCGATTCTTTGAAAGATAGCTGAATTTTTTGTCATTTTTATATTTGCTTTATCCACAATCTTCAATATTTAAAAAAAAATAAAGAATTATTTGGGAGATTGAACTTAATGAAAGTTAGTAGTACATATTTACAGATATTCTTTGGAAAGAATAATCTAAATCTAAATTTCTTTACAATGAACAAACAAAAATTAAGTCTATAAAGGTTCGCGCGAGAAAAAACTATAGCATTGTCTGAATATCCAAAATGTGGCATTAAAATATTAATCTACATACTTGAAAGCCTAGCCTTTTTTGGTGCCTTAATGATCAAAATAAAAACAAAAGTATGTTATTTTTGAGGTAAAATATTTCATGTTCTAAAAGACATAATTCAATTATTATGTACAAATTCTGAAAGCGCATAGTCTTATCTGAAAAATGGTATTTTATGTATACCAATATACATATATATATATCAATATTTCAATTGACCAATATTTTGGCAAAAAAATGGTAAAAATTGGTATTTTTCACTATTTTTGTATCTAGTCCGCGGTTTATCCCATTTAGCTAATTTTTTTTAGCAGAATCAGAATCCGGACAAAATTCTGAACAAAATTTTAAGACCACTTTTTTTATTTCTAGAATTTAAAGCTTAAAAAAAATTGAAAATTAGTCAACTTTCATTCAAAAATTCTTGGGTGAAAATCAGTTTTTTCTTATCAGTATCTTTGCAAAACGCACTAAAATTAAATCAAATTTGAAAATTTATGGCAAAATGATATAAATTTTTATTTAACCTTGTTTCTTTTTCAGAACTACTTTTTTACCAGCAAGAAAAGTTTTAAGATTTTTTTCACCTGTTATCTTCTTTTGTACTTTTGTTCACATAAAAGGGTAAAATTGAAAATTTTTATCATGACAAAAATTGTAATATTGTTTAAAATTACATAAAATTGTGTAAATTTAGCAGCATACTTTTTAATTAAAAGTTTAACCTAAACAGCATTCATTTTTTTTATAAAAGGTTTGAACTTACCTTTACCTCGTTGTAACTGAATAGTTTTGTGTATTCGATAAACGGATCATTTAATTTGCATTTAATTTCATTTGAAAGCTCATTGAACTCTTTTGTTTCATTCTCAATCTTAAGATACTGACTGAGAAAATTTTTATATTCGGTCAAAAATGCATTAGAATCCTTCATTGCAAAAAATACTTCAATCATCTCAATCCCAAACAATTGTTTCTCTATACTTGAATTAAAAAAAAATATTAAAAATTTTAAACTTTTACCACTAATTTACTCGTTATCTGTTATTAGATCATTTAGGTGCAAATATAAATCAAAGTAAAAAGAATGCATTGGTCTGGTTGATTCATTCAGAAACTTGTTGGAGATAAAATAATTTTGTTTATCAAGATCATTTTTTGCAAACGAGTCATCCTCTCTAAGAGTAAAAACTGGTCCAACTTTCGAAAACAAAATTCCACCTAGTTTTCTAATTTCATCATTTTGATAATCCAGATTTTTCAATTTTTCCATTATTTTTACCACTATCTTGCTAATTTGCATGGTTTTTAATCCAATTTTTAATTCTACAATTACTAAATTAATTGTATAACAAAGCAAAAATTTAAAGCTCAATTTTGCACTAAAGTCCATGCTGGTCAGCACCTCTTCGATTTCACTACAAAATTCATATTTCAAAATCGACTCGTACTTTTGGTTCAGATTACCATACTTTTTAAAATTCAACATTAGAGTATCTTTTAGGAAATGATCATGAAAATTATTCAGCAAAAAATTTCGTTGATGAAATAAAAATTTTAATTGACGTTTTAGTCTAGGTGAAAACTTGTAATATTTTTGCAAAAAATTTACCAAGTTGAGATAAATGTTCTTATTCAATTCTTCCATGTAATCCAGATTGAGACCATATTGAGAGTATTTATTTATATAATCGAAAAAATGCCAAACCACACAGCTAATCGCATAATCGTGGTGTTCGATTGAATTTTCCAAATATTCAACCACTGCTATAAACAGATTGAATAATTTGACCATGATTTTTTTTGTAAATTTTGTCAAGGCGTAAAAGTTTTTTAAAAAATCGTGTTTATTTTGTTCCAAGTCACTAAATTTAGAGTTAATTAATTGTAAAAAATTGACCAAAGAAAAAAGTATATTTTCGTTTAGTAAATAAACACAATCGGATGCGTTCGATACGAGATCATAACTTGTTTCGTTCATCGGTAAAATGACACTTTTTATAAAAACTACAAATAAATTGAATGAATAATTTAAATTTGAATATTTAATTAAGTTTCGGATATTCATTAGTATTTTATAAACTGAATAGGGACTGTTTCCTAAAAGTCTGTACAAGCCCGAGGATTTTTTTTCTTCATCGACAAAAATTTCTATCAAATTATCCACATTTTTTTGTATTTTATCTTCGGTAGCATCAACTAAGTTGGTTGTAAAAAAAATCTTCATGAATATTTCTGGAAAATTTTTCTTAATAAAATCACAGTCCCAAAATTTGCTTTTAAACAAAAATTTTAATTCTAAAGATCCTTTAAACAAAGCTTCTCTGATCAAGGTGGCATAGATATTGGGCCTAAGCTTCTCTACTTGATTCAGATCTAACTTGCACAGAATATTTTCCGGTTTTGTGGCAAATTTTTCTAATGAAAAAGCTATTATCTGGTCTAGATGCTTGGAAAAAAATTCGCTTTTGCCTTGATAATTGAATAAAACCAAGGGAAATTTTGACTCAATTAAATTATCTAGACTGTTTAAATCATCTTTTTCGGTAATATAAATTTCGATCCATTGGTGAACTAAGTCACTTTTGAAATTTTCAAAATTTGAAGTCTTGTTTAACAAATTTTTGATTTTGACAGAATCAAAATGGCATTTGTATTCGCAAAAAATTTGTATTAAACCAAACATGGACTTGACTAAAAATTTACGATCATAATCTTTAGTTAACTCAAAAAGCTGGTCAAAATAATCCAAAACAAGACGCTTCATGAGTAATGGTTCGGTAAGCTGCCGCTTAATTGAAATAAAAAATTTCTTATAAGCTGAATATCTTTGGTCAGTGGGCATGTTTCGCTCAATTGAGGGTCTGGATTCAAATGTGTCTGAGAGTTCGGTTTCAAAAATTTTGTTCTCAAGAACTAAATTTAAATAAATGCGGTCGAAAAAAGAATTTTCCAAATCATAGTTTAGATTTGAGTAAATGCTATCAAGCTTTTCTAAATATTCAATAAAAGAATCTTGATTGAAATTATAATCACAAGTATAATTGCAGCAAATGACTTTAACAGTTTGAAAGCATGCTTGGCTGATAATTTTAATAGCATGCTGCTGGACTTTAAAAGACTGATTCGCATTATTCAAAAATTGGTTGTAAAATTTGGTAAAAAAACCCAAAATATCTTTTTTGGTAAAGTTTCTTACCCTCATTAATTTTAAAATGTCACCAAAAATTTCACAAATAATCATATTTATCTCAATTAGATTACCACTATCCAAGAAGTGCGTGTCCATTATTTTGATGTATTTGCTTTGAGATTGGTCAAGTTGTGAATTTTCGTCCAAATTTTGACAAGACGACGTGAGTATTTTCCCAAAATATTTCCGATAAAGTTTTAGTACAAGTATTCTGGTTTGAATGGATAAATTTTCGAATTTGTTAATAATATAATCAAACAAGTCCAAGCAAATACTATATTCTTTAAAATCCAAATATTTACAACTTTTAAAACAGATTAAAAAAAGGATGAAAAAATTTTCTTTTTTATCTGTTTTTAAATTTTTTAAAAAATAAAAAAGTCTTTTTTTTAAACTTGCTCCGACTGACTCCTGGATGCTAAGGTTGCACAATAATGCCATTGATATCAATTTTAAGTATTCTAATTTTGATATATCTCTTAAATAGAATAAGCTTTTATCATAGAGCTCTGAGTCAATTGTTATATCCAAAATTTTTAAGCTAAATTCAATCATAGCGGGTCCTGAAGTCTGTACAAAAGTTTTTTTCGAATTTAAATTTTTGAATGTTTGAAAAATTTCTTTAAAGCATTTGACTGATAGATCCAAATTTTCCAAAATATCAAAACAATTTAAAAATTCCGAAAAGAAGATCCGACTTTCAAATCTTAATTTTTCTAAATTTTCTAAATCACAAGTTTCAAATTTAGCCAAAATATTTAGTACTATCATAACAAATGATAGACTTTGTTCAGTCAGTTTTTTTGTATCAATTTGCTGCAGTCGATATGAAAGTAAATGAGTTACATGCTGTAAAGCATCTAGATTGGGCACAATATTTTCCATTAAATCACTACATTCTTCGTCATCGATTTGGGTCTGATTAAAATTTTCGTCATTTGAGTCGAACAAAAACTTTGAATCTAGAGACTCATTTTGATTTTTTTCTCTTAAGCCCAAAAGTCTAAGTATAATTTCACTGATTAGCGAATAATTTGTGAAATTCGGATCAAAATAAAAATCAGAATCAAATGAAAACATAAAATTAAAAACTTGGAATTTTAAATTTACTGATAAATCATATAAATTAGCTTTAGAAAATAATTCAAGAGAAAATGAATCGAAATTATCTTTTTTTGAAACTAGGATTTGTGTCATATTTTTGACCAATTTGGGCTTAAATTTTAAAATTTCTAAAATTAGATTTTTGTGAAATCGATTAATAAAAGAATAATTTAGAATTTTTTGAAAATCGATTTTTAAGTCAATATCTATGGTGTAATATTTTAACAATACTCTAAGGAAACCAAGAGTTGAGTTTATCACTAAAGTCGAGCGAATTCGATCTTCGTTCAATACGTTTACTTTTGTATCTATTAAATAAAGGCTTTTGTTTAAAAAATTCAGAATTCTTGTATCGATTATATCTTTGAACAATTCGGTGTGATAAAGGCAAACAATTTTCTCAAAAAATTTGTTCCAGTAAATTTTTGCCACTACATCAAGATCATGATCTATTTGGCTTAGTACATTTGACCACGAGTAGTTATCATTGTCAATTTTGCGTTTTTTTATCGGGGAATTTTCAGCCTCATTCGAATTAACGACTGCATATCTATTTATTAATGGTAGACGGCTCAAAATAAACCAACATTCAGATACCACTAAAAACAAACATTCTTCATTTTCTAAAAACTTGTGAGTATTCGTTTTATTTGATTTTAAACTTAAAAATATTGATAATTTAAAATTTTGTTTTTTTATTATTAGATTTGTTTTTGAGAAATTTGGTACAAAACTAAGAAAATCTTCTAATTTTTTGACTAGATAATTTTGTAAATGCAACGAGTTATCTGGAAGTCAATTGGAAAAAATTTGAAAGTACTTCATTTTCAAAGATTTTGCAGAAAAAATTGATGCAACAAAATATTCGTGATTTTTTGGCTTGACAATTTTTCACTAATAGAAAAAAAATTTAATAAAGTTTTGATTTTGAATTGCTTTTTTGTCCCAAATTTAACAAAATTAGAATAAAAAGGTTTGGACGGGATCATAGAATAAATTCTCTAGCTCTTTTTTTTCATCTTTAAAAGGACACAGTTTTTGTTTTTTTACAAAACAGGGTACTAAAATTAAATATAAATCAATACTAGAATATAAATTCGGTTTTTGAAAAAGGATAAATTATTTAAAAAATTAATGATAATTTTTAAAATTAACTAATAAGTTCCTGTAAAATTCAGTAGAAAAAACAAAACAAAATAATAACAAATCTAATAAATTTTATTCTTAGATTTAAAAATTGGCTGTCTGAATGCAACATGGTCCAACATTTACAAATACATATTTAACCAAATTCTAGGAAAACTGCAAATTTAGGAGTAATAAAAAATAAAATATTTAGAATAAGATCTATTATTAGTTGCTTAAAAAATGAATGAATTTATTTTAAAAAAAGAACAAAAAAAAGTTTTCTAAAACACTTCAATCAATAAATAGAAAAAAATAAAGTAAAATATAATATTAGAAATAATATTAGAAATCAACTGAGAAAATGTGAGGAATCTATAACAACCGACTTGTAAAATATTCAAAATACAGATATCATGTTACGGTAGCATTTTTGAGAAGTAGAGTAATCAATTTACGGAAACACCTTCAATCCAATATAGTCTAGGCTAAGACCAAAGATTAATTAAAAAAACACCATCGAACATGAAATAAAGCGATAAGGCAACGTTTGTACCTATATAGACAATTATGATTCTTATTCAGCTCATCAAGATTCTTGATTTTTTTTTAATTATTTAAGCAACGCCTAAAAACATTATTGTAGCTTATCATAGTTCTATTATTTTAAAATACGATCTGAAAAAATTTAATTGAAGATTTTCTTAGGCCAGATTTAAGCTTTTGTTTGAGTTTCATCAAAATATTATTTTTTAGAATACTTATTTAAAATGTAAAAAAATCTTAATTATTGAAAATGAAAAAGTTTTTTACTTTATGCTTGCTACTTGTTGTCGTATATTGGTATAAATCTCTTCTTTACTCCATTCATAAGCTGATTTGACAATTTCCTTTTATAAATATTTTTTTATTAAATAAAAATAAATATGATACTTACTGTCCAAAGTCTATTATTTTTGAAGTCAGTTTTATCAGCATTTTTATGGAGGTTAATTTGAAGAATCAAAAATTTTAGTACTATTTCCTTTTAGGCAAAATGTTACTTTAGAACAAGAAAATTTTGAATATTTAACCTTATAATTCACGCTTGTAGTTGAAAATTCACAAATTTCAATCAACTTGAGACCTATTTCCTCACCAAACTTTAACACTTCAAATAAATAATCGTGATGAAAATTTTTGCTTAACTCGTAAACACATCCAATTATATTATCAATCAAATCGGGATTTGAATCTTTCCTTTTAAAAATTTCAAAAAAATTAAAATTTTCTAGGTAAAATTTACCTAATTTCAGTCAGTGCGGTATTTAGAAAAGAAAATATTTTAGTTGTATTGATCAGACCAGCATATTGAAAAACAATTGACAAAATTTTTCTCAAACTTTTTATTGAACACACAGGATCAATTGAAATATTGTCTGCCAAATAATTCAAATAATTATTCACATAAAAATTTATAAATTCTATCCAATTCGGCTTTTTTATTTGGCAGCAGTACATTTGACTGATTAAAATATGGTTGTATAAAAAATTGGACAAGTCATTTAACATTTTTGCTTGAAAAGTTGTAAAATCATTGCTCATGTCTACTACAGAGTCAAAAAGATTCAAAAAATTTGATAATTTTAGATAGTGATGCGTTCCTTTAATTAAAAAATAAAAAATTAGATTCCAAATATCGGCACTTGGTCAAAAAAACTCACTTGAGTTTATCTGGTTCAGAACGAGATTTAACACGGCTCTTAGTTGATAAATTTTGTTATCTATATTCTGAGACGAAGCGGTCCGGCTTGATTGGGAAAAAGAGAAATTTTTATCCTTTATTGTCTTCAATTCATTTATCACAAAATTTTGAATTAACTTAATAGAAAATTTTTAATTTAATTTTTCCAAAAACCAAACCTTTTCATTAAGTTTCCAATTTTTTTAGACCACAAATGATAAAAAGATTTGAAATTATTTAATTACATTAAACAAAGTGTTCCAGTCAAGAGAAAGGCGTTCGTTTGTATACTGTGGTACATTCTCTTTGTCGCATTCAATTTCCACTTCACCACACGTCAAGGAATCAAGAATTCGAAGTATTTTTGAATCGTTCAAAAATTCACCAATTTCCGACAGTAGACTCTGATATTTTTATATAATCAATTTATTTATTTAATTGAATTAATTGAAGAATACTTTTTTTTCCGAGACTAATCTGACAGTCTGTAATGCTCTACATGATGCTTCAAATTTGCGGAATGAATTTAGACTAAGACTATTCAAGCTAGTAGAATCGTTATCAAAATTCATATTTTCTGAGTCGAGAAAATCTGAATTAAAATTAAAATTTTGAAAATTTTAAAGCATTCTAAATCTCGACCAGTTATGTCATGTGATATTCATTAATAAGTTATTTTTAGAGTCATATCTTCTATTTCAAAAGCATTATGTTTTTAAACTCCATAACCACTATTTAGCTATAATCCGATTTTTTTCATCCGATCAGCAATTTGTGGTCCGGGGAAGCCGAAAACGTTGGTTTAAGAAGGTAAGGCGAAGATGGGTGATGACTTTTTTGCGAACCAGGAAGAAATTTTAATCAGGGAAAAATTGTAAATCCTAAGTAATAAGTTTCAAGATTTTTTTGATTCCAAAAAATATATTTTCAATTGCTTAATTAAGTCAACTTTATCTGCAATAAATCAAGAGTTAGTAATTAGATGATATAACTAATTGGAAGTAATTTTAGTTCCTGACTTGTAACTCATTCAAGCAATAATTTGAATTATATTTAAACGCATGTAAACTAAATACAGAGACACTAAAATTTAAAATAATTCTAATTTATCTAATTTAATAAAGTATAAAATATTGGTCGCTGATTGTACTGGTAGCAAAAAAATATTTTATTTAATTAAAAATAATAATTTTAGAATGTCTGGAGAGAAAAAATGTATCAGATTGCAAATCGATTTGCCAATTGATGATGCTTACCTGATGGAGAAAATTTCAAATGATCAAATATCAAATATGCGGTTTAGACTTTCATTGAAGGCATTGAACGAACAAAATGTGAGTCTCAATTCATACGAACTGTCTTCGCTTAGTTCGTCCTCTTCTAGTGACTATTCATCTGCATCTGATTCTTTGATTTTGAGTCTATTATCAAGCGATTTGAAAGCCAAGAACTGTTTGGTAAATGGATCTAAAAATGCGGTAAATGTTTATGATAAATTGTCATTCCGGAAAATATGCCACCAATCCAGGAATTACTCGATTACTACCAATTTTGTCAGAAATCGGGTAGAAAACGTCTACGAAGAGATAATTTATAGTGATAAATGTTCAGATGAAAAAAATTTTCGCGAATCAAACGAGTATTTTAAACCGACCGACAACTCAAAATCCAAAACCTGCACAAAAAATCTCAAAAAAGAATATTCACTAAATCAGATAATGGATAATTTAAACCAATTAACCACGTTTGCTCAGAAGCAAGAAGAAATGGCACAGTGCGAAAATTCCAATTTGACATGTTCTGAACCTATTTATGTTTGAAAAAAGAAAAGAAATTTTTTGTTACCATTTATGTTTAAATTATCTTTTTTATCTGTAAATATTTTCTTAAATAAAGAGATATTTTTTTAACCAAATTCGTAGTCTGATTTAATTAAACGAAAAAATTTACAAGAAACTGAAGATAACTTGAATCGAATGATCGATTAAACAAGTGTCTAATTGAAAAGTAAATTTGAGACTTAAATTTAGACTAAAATAACCATCTTAGAGTCTATTGTAAATAAAATTCATGTACTTAAAACGTTTATTTTAAAATTTATAATAAAATTGTTTTAAAAATTAAATTATTTTTTTTATGGATTCTGAAAAATGTTTTATAATAGTCTTAAACCTTATAGAAATGAATCAAAATTAATTTAAAGCAATCAGGTCCCATAATCAAGTTCTAAATTCAGTAAAAAATTGTAAATTTATAGAACCTTAATAGTTGAAGGACTGGCATATGTGCTTTATAATTTGGTAAAATATGTCTAAAAATTAAAAAAATTAGGATAAAAGTTTTGATGCCCAACTTCCTATCAACATTCATTTTTTTATAAAGATATGGTAGAGAAAATAAATAAACGTTAATTATACCCCACTTTTTTTTAATAAGAACAACTTCTTTTTTATTAAACTAGAAATTTATCGTTTTATTTTTATTCTAATATAATAAAAATATATATTCTAATAAAACGTAAACATGATCAATTAAAACAAACAATTATTTATAAAAAAATTCCGGCAAAAAAATGAGAAAAAGTTCTAAGAATAAAATATTAATTAAACAAACGTACTATACTTTTGATGCAGATATGGTAGAGGAAATAAATGTTCATTTTTAGTAGACCTAATGTCGGATTTCATATGTTACGCAGTATCAAAATTAATCTACTTTTTTAAGTTTTTAATAATAAAAAATTGCTTTTTTTTCAAAAAGTTTAGTTAAAGATAATTAATAACAGATTAAGGTTTAATTTTAATTTATCAAAAGACTTTATTGTTTAATAATTTTATTTTTACAAAATTTTCTATCTAATATACAATTTTACCAAAATTTTTAATTAGTATTACATTCAAATCATTTTTTTGCGATAACAACATACTTTTAAAAAAAAAACAAGAAACGAGGTCCTGAATTCTAAGATTTTAAAATAATTCAAATTTTACAACGTCAGCTTGGAAATATTAATGCAAATTTTTAACTCTGTATGAATCATTTGGATCTAGATTAAATAGAAAATTTAATTAGGGAAAATAATTTACAAAAAAAAACAAATTTACGCATATAATGGTTCCAGTCTAATATGTCCACTTCTAGGTAATGTTTCTGGGTCCATATTTAAATTCTGAGACAGCATATGTGTGGTGTCAAAGCCGCCTATATAGTCAACTTAAAAAAATTTAAATTTTTTTTTGTAAAATCAAAATAAACTCTTACATGAGTCGTCCTCTTCATTCAAAGCATTTGACACCAACAAGCCAAAAATTATGATTAAAATCTTAACAAAAAATAAGAATTAAAAAAGAGAAATTAAATTTTAAATGCTAAATTACTGCTTTTAAAATCATTATAGATGAATGGATTATTTCAATCAAATAAAATGGAATTAGACAATTAGACGACACAAATTTGTTCAGATATTTGTATTTGGAATCAGAATTAAATGACACAAAGCTGTAGATAAAATTTTCCGGGGATAAAACTGTCGAATTTGCCTTTTCTGCAAAGAGTGCATTTGCAGAGTCCAGTTGTTCTTGAATTTGAAGTTTTTCTAATTCGTTGAATATTTCCACACTACAACCAAAACTCGATGTTAACCACCAGCTGGTTTTGCCCGTATTTAAATTCAAAAATACTGGATCATACTTGAAATAAAAATATGAAATATTTTGCCTAGTTCATTCCCAAATAAATTACTCTGTTTAAATTTCCTATATCTAAATAAACACATATAATAAAAATGTTCCATGCAATCCAAATCATGCTTGTCAAAGTTAGCTTAATAAAAATTTTTTTTCTATAAATTAAACAATTATTAAATACTTACTGACACAATATAATTAACTCTGAATTGAAATACACCAAAAAGTCCGATTAACAAAAACATTAAGTACAAAAAGTCTGCAATAATCATACTAAACATGAAGCCTAAAAAATCAAATGTCATTCTTTCGATCAAAAATGCCTTTAAAAAAAATTTATTTAAAATAAATATTTTTTTTTTATTAAAAAAATTAGTGTTCAATTATTGATACATACTGTGTTCAAGAGAACAATAATGGTAAACGCTTTTCGCAGACTTGGTAAAGCCGATTTTTCACTTGAATTTTTGCTCATTTCAAATAAAATTATCGTTTTAAAACCACAATTAAAATTGAATCATTTTTGATATTTAATGAGTCCGAATAGCCCTTTGATGCTTTTGTTAAATTTAATGATAAAAATATCTAGCTAAAAAACTAAAAAAATTTCTTTAAAATGAAAATAAAGTTAAATTAATTATCATAATTTTTTTTCAAAGACGATATTTCATTTTGGGACCCAGTACGGTCATTTTAACTCGTCAATTTTTTTGGCTTAAGTATAATTTTGGTTTGTATGAAGAGAAAAAACAAAATGTGATATATGAAATTTGAAATTGCTTCAATAATTTTTATCAATTCCTCTTTTTAATAAATCAATAAAATTTTTGATTTTTTTGCAATTATTTAAGAGATAAGTTAAGAATCCTTAACACTAAAAGCACTAAACGAGTAATGTTGACTAGTTTTAAAAAAAATTTTAATCCCAATATCTTTTGAACAAATTTTAGCAAAAAATAAATCTTTTTTGAATTATTTCTGTAAAAAAATATATTATAGAGCTACCGAACTAGTGCCTGGTCTTAAAAATTTCAAATAATTTAAAGTTCACGAAATTCAAAACTTAAGTGCTATCTGAATTCTTTATTTTTGACTCAAAATTCGTAATCTACGCCCTCGAAAACCCCAAAAAAAATTTTTTACACCCAGGGTTCCAAAAATAGAAAACCCTTTAAAAAGTTGTTGTTCTTTAAGACTCAAAATCTCAAAGATAAAACTTAAATATACTAAAAAAGTAAATAATTTCTGAAAGAGCATACAATTCTTTACATGATAATGTAATTTACAAAAAAAAAAAGGGTGTGGCGGTTTTGTTGGCTAAAAAAAAAGGAAAAAAATGTGTTTTTTCTGGTTTAAATCGTATCTCCTCCGAGGGATCAATTATTAGCCCACTTTTTTTTTTTAAATCTAGACAAAATTCTGAACAAATCTATGGTTTTACTTTTTTACATTATTGCTTTATTTTTCTTAAAAAAATCTCTTCCAATCATGTGATTTTTAACAAATTTGTCAAATTTGAATTCTTTTATTAGAATTTTTAGATTAAACTAAAGCATTCGATATTTTTAGGTGCTCAACTACTGTTTTTTTTTTGATTTTCTTGAAAGCACTAAAGTTTTGAATTTCGTGAACTTTATTTCTTAAGATAAGCAAAAAATGCAATCCAAATTTTCAAAATTGTCAGCAAATAGAGGATTGTTCATCTTCATGTCTTCACAGTTTCAATCTTCAAAATTTAATCACCCATCGATGAGTCTACGTAATAATACAAAAACTCAGATGCAACTCTGCTTTTCAAAGCAAAGAGAAAACTTCACAAACAGAGTAGCATCCTTATGGAATGAGCTACCGGGCGTTGTCGTTTCTGGAACTTCAACAAAGACAAGCTAGACAAATTCATATCTCAGCAATTAGCGGCTAATGACACTACTATCGAATTAACCGCTGGTTATTCTTTTTCATCTCATTCTCATATCCGATTGTAGTCTCACTTTCATTTTCATATTCATACTGTAAAATTAGTTTATACAGTATTTATATGTTTGTTATCGATTGACAAGGGATTTTGTCAAATTGATAAGATATTTTTTTATAAATAAATTCAGTCTATGTAATAATAGAAAATTTTGTTTTGAAAATCTAAAGCTTAAGAATTTATTTTATTTTTAAAATCAATAAGGTTCTATGGTGTAACGGTTAGCACTCTGGACTTTGAATCCAGCGATCCGAGTTCAAATCTCGGTAGAACCTTCATTTTTTTTTGCTCAAATCTAAATTTTTTTATTCATTTTTAAAAAAAATCAAAGGTTCTACCGAGATTTGAACTCGGATCGCTGGATTCAAAGTCCAGAGTGCTAACCGTTACACCATAGAACCTTATTGATTTATAATCAAAATATATTTAAAGTAATTAGAGATGAGACATTAAAAAAAAAGATGAGATTTAATTCATAGAAAAAATTTTAAGGGATAAAGCATCGAAGGTTAAAAGTGTCACTCACACGATCCCGGAAGGATCAATAAATACAAAAATTTTATCTAACAGAGCATTGAATTTAAAGAATGCATTAATTTAAATTTAAAATGCAAAAAAAAAATATTTTAAAATGTTTAATACTGCGTTGATAGAGTATAATTGGGAATATGCAGTTGATCTAGGTATCCATACCTGAAAGAAAAACATAAATGACAAAGAAATGGAGCAAAGAAGATCAAAATATTAATAAAAATTATTGGATATTTGCCGGATATGAGAGATATTGCCGGATATTGGATATGAGAGCAAATTGTATTATTTGGTAAATTAAAGAAAACTTATTAAACTAAGAGAAAGAGATGATTTAAAGCATTGGTCCAATACTTAATTAAAGCAGGGGTTCCACAAGAATCAGTAATTAGTCCGCTTCTTTTCAGCATTTTCATTAATGACATACCTAAAAGAAATAAGATCAATAGCTAATACTCTCTTCTTTTTGCAGATGACTTAGCTACATTTTTAAAAAGAAAGGAAATCTCGAGAGTTTAATTAATAAGTACTTAATAGAAATTGTAAAATGGCTTTTCAAATGGAAAATGAAAATGTCTGTTGAAAAGTCATGCTACACTATCTTTGAAAAAAACTCAAGAAAAAAAACTAATCTTGACCTAAAATTGTATGAAAACAGTTTAAATCTAAAAGAAAAAGTAGGTTCTTAGGAATTACATTAGACTCAAAACTTACATTTAGTTTAATGGTGGCTGAGATAAAAGAGCGCTGTAACTCAAGACTAAATATTATTAAATATCTATCGAATAAAAAATGGGACCTTAAACGCAAAACATTAAGGAATCTATACTAATCCTTAATAGGATCAATTCTCGATTATTCTTTTCCTTGTTTAAATTCACTCACAGAAACCATCATTAAAAAAATACAAGTGATTTAAAATTCAGCAGTTAGATCCATCTTGAAACTAAAATATGATACTCCCTGCAACATAATGCATCATGAGACATATAATAAACTTAAACTACTAACAGTTTCAAATCGACTTTTTGAGTTGAGTGAGAGATATGTTAGGGCAGGACTGAGTCATTTTATTCCATTGGTTGTCAGACTTGTGGAGGAATACAAAGAAGGTTTCGAAGCAAGATATATTGAATACCCAACTCCATTGTGTAATTGCTACCTAACTATTTCTTCCTTTTTCCCTGAAAATCAGACATTTAAAAATATGTATCCTGTTATTCTCTATATCAATATATCTAATTTTAATTTTCTTCTATTTTAACTTATTTTTTTTTTTTTTTTTTTTTATATATTTTTTTCTTATTTTAAACTTTATTTTATTTTGTTTTTTTTTGTTTTTTTAATCTGAAGGAGTCTTAGCTCGATACAGATATACAAATAAATAAATAAATAAATATTCAACCTAATAAATTTTAAAAAATATGGTTTTAATGGACTGATGGAATATTAATTTTTAAAATTTTTTTAATTATTTTTCAATAAAAATAATAAGTAAAAGTAACAGAAAGCATACATGCGGAGAAGTCTTACGATGGCTAAATGGGCACTAATCCATGGACATGCGAGGACTTGAATTTTTGTTTTTAGTTCTTAAAACTTTATGCATTATTTATGTCATATTATTGATCATAATAGCGGTAAGAGGTAAATGAAATTTGGATTCGACTGTTATATTACATTTTCACACTAATCTATTTATTTATTAAATTTATTTAAAATTTTATTTTTTTTATCCAAAAATGCTTAATTTAATTTTATTTTCTTACTAATGGGGCTTTGATGCTCGAAAGAGATTAATAAAATAAATGATATCTTTCATTAGAGATTTGCATGAAACGAAAATTAATTTAAAAAAAAAAAGGATTAAATTTATTGAATATCAAAATTTTTTCAAACAGTTCATGAAATTTCAATTTGTTTGTGTGAAAAAACTATGGAATTGTTCTACTCCTAATAATTATGGGTCTTAAAGATTTTTTTTCTTTCAGTGAAGAATTTTTAATTAAGAATTGTTTTAGTCAAATTTTGTTTCGAGATTTCGAAATTAAAATTTTTGAAGCAAATCAAATTATTTTTATCATTTTTTCATTCTTTTAAAAATCAGCACATAAAGGGTCAAATTCAAAGTTTGAAAAAAAAGTGTGCCCAAAATCTGAATTAAGATGAGTATAGTTCTTTAAAAAAAATAAATTAAGAAATAACTTTTAAATTTATTTTGATCAGTAAAAGCATAGGAATTAGATAAAATTTATGATTTATAGCTTTCTCATAACAAAGCTCCACTCAATAAATTATGTACATATGCTAATAAAGCTAATTAAATATTTTAATTTATTGAATGTTATCCCAAGCTCGTTTCGGCTCGTTGAATTCGTCGCGACTTAAAAAATCACAAAACCAACAAAGAATATATTATAAAAAATAATCTAAATAAATAAATTTATCAAAAATCAAAGACAACTCATTTTTCAGACAGCTTAATTTAGTTAAGTTTGGACAATCAATTGCAATATTTTATGTTAAAAAAATGTTAAGTTAATTTTGAATCCAAATACTGAATTATGTTTGACACAGTTGTGAGACCTCTTAATCGATTGCATTATGTAGGAAGATAAAAACCAAGAAAAAGCATGATATAAAAATAATAATTTATGTTTATAAGCCTTGTTCATCCAATCGAAAGCCCAATATCATGTATATTCATTTGTTATAAAAAAGCTTGCTATTTCTCATTGCTTGGAAATTACAAAATTAGAATTCATACTCTTTGCGAAATTTAGCAAAAAATCATTTTTACATAAATCTCTATCTAACAACGCATTTTTTTTCTTACCAAAAATTCATCATAACCCAACAAAAAAGTTATAGCTAAACCAAGTCTTTCAGACATGTCCCTTTCAGCTAAAAACTCAACACCTACTCCGCCACCGTCACAATCGGTAGGCTCTAGCGCGGCAGGCCCGACTGGTCCGGCTTTCGCCTACCCCCCAGTCGGTTCTAGCCCAGGCGCTATCGCCGCATACCACCAATACTATCAACAGTACTACCAGTACATTTACTCCATGTACAACCCGACTCAGGCAGCAGCCATAATGCAGGCATATGCCCAAAACCCTGCAGCTGCCATGCAAGGATATTGTAATTATCAGGCGCCCAAGACAGCATCTCAGCCTGCTCCTCCACCGCCGCCTCCTCAAGCAAAACCGGCTGAGGCCACCACCGAGTCCAAAATTAAGATTAACATTAAATTCTCTTCAGAGGCTAAGTCAGAGTCAAGAAAATCTCGATTTACTGAATCGATTGCTAATGTAATTAAAGAACAAGAAAGTTGTGAGCAACAGGCTAAGGAAACTGTTCAGCCGCCTGCTCAACAAGAGGCTAAGTGCGAGGAGGTTAAAAAAGAACAAGGCTCAGACATTGTGTTTGACATAAACAAATGGCCCAACGCTCTTAAAAGCTACTGTGCTAGGGTGTATCAGCATTACCACAATATAAAACAAGTAAGTGAAGACCAGGTTACTAAGTACCTGCAAAAAAGGATCACTGACGCGTTCAAAATACGCGCTGACTTGAATATTGCCTGGGACACAGAGCCTTTGCCTGACGTGGCCGCCATAAGACAAGTAGCTCCGTTGTCTCAGTATCAAATAGATCAGCAAAGGAGACAGCAGCAGCTAGTGGCGCAGCAGATCGAGGCCAAGCGAAAGCAGATACAGGCGCAGCAAGAGCAAAAGTGCAAAATGGGTCTGATGGCCACTATTAAAGAGAATATGAAGAGGAAAAAATCTAGGTCGAGGTCGCGTGAGACCGCTTCCGGCTCGTCAAAGTCAACCACTAGTGAGTCCGATGAAGACGAGAATTTTATAAGATTTAAAAAAAGTAAGTCCAAAAATTTGAAGAGAAAATCGGACGAGTCGGATGACTCTGACGAGTCGAGAGGTCTTCTTGTCGAGGATAGACTAGGACCGACACCGAAAAAAAATGGTAAAAAAATGAGCAAAAAAGAAAGAAGAAAATTCCTGATGGATCAGAAAAGAAAAGAGCACGAGCTTTTGATCAAAGAAGCTACTCATAGACCTGTGTTTGGTCTTGGCAGAAAAATTCAGTCCGAAAATAATCTTTATTCTTTGAGCACTGTTAGGAAACAAATGAAAAACATATTTGAGTTGGAAAGGGTAAATAGAGCAATTTGAAATATTGAATATAAATTTTTTTTCAACTCTTTTTCTTCACAGGAGCAAGATATAGAGCACGATGAAGCTTTGCATGCCAAGAACATATGCATTGGTGTTAGTCAACAACTTGAAAAAGAATATCTTAGATTGACTGGCGTGAGTTTTAGAAATTTTTATTTAAAAAAAATTTTAAACATTTAAATTTATTTATTTCATTTAATTTTTAGCCACCCGATCCATCAAATGTGAGACCTCTTGCAATACTTAAACATTCTTTGGATTATGTTTTGACCAAGTATCAAAAAACCAGCGACTATCGATACATTTGTGATCAAATGAAGGCCATTCGCCAAGACTTGACTGTAACATTACATAAAATTTTAATTTGGATGTTTCTCACAATCTAGCTGTCTTAAAGAATACTGAAGAAACACTCAAAAAGATTTAATTTACTAATTAAGTTACTCGTTAGCTTATTTTCCTGTCTTTTTATGGCAAAATTTTCAATTTCAAAAAAACTTTATAAAATTTAGTAAGTCAATTGAAAAAATTTTCAGTGACATAAATTTGATTAGAATATTTATGAAAATACTGAAAGTGTGCTTTTGAATATGCGAGTAACAGGACCTTTTTTTGAAATAAAATGTATTTTCGAATCAAAAAGTTAAGTTTGCTATGCAATTTATAGTTTTCATTTTATTGCAACATTTTTTGGATAGTAAATGTTAAAAAATTTAGAAAATTCTCATCAACAAAAATTTCTTGAGTTCGGGAACTTTCAACCTTCAAAATAACTCATGTGTTCTGGTCAAAAAATTCGTCATTTATTCGTTCTTTCATAAACTTCAAAGAAAAAACCTTATAAAATTTACTATCAAATTAAAGGAACTAAATTTATTAGTTATTAATTACACAATACTAAAAAAAATTTTCGTAAATGAATATTGTCTAGTTAAAATTAGGATTTGAATATTTGATATTTAGATTTCGTCGGATTTTTTTTTATTAAGTAATTTAACAAGTTAGTTCAATTTTTGATAATTTATCATTTGAATTTTAAAATTAATTTAAAAATTTTAATTCCTTTCTTTTTGATTATTTAATTTATTCTTTAATATTGATTATTTTTAATTTTTGCTTTTTCTTCGATTGAATTTGTATGAAAATGGAATATTTTTCCATCAATTTTTTATTTGAGTAGTCTTTGTCACAATTCGGTCATTTTTAAGGATTATCATTGAGAATCTTCATACAAACTTTCCAAAAATTACAAAAAAATAATTTTTCATTAAATTAAAATCATAAATTGAGCTTTTTATGCTTTGATGATTCTAATATAGTGTCATCTTTGACAATATCACTATTAAGATGATTAAAATAAAGTTAGCAAGGGTATTAATATTTATATTAGAATGATGAAACAACATCAAACAAAATAAGTTTCAGTAAATTCAATAATTAATGGAAAAAAAAATTATGATAAAATTTAAAAATTTCAAGCATGCTGTAATTAATTGCAATGCACTTCACCTTTTTTTTTAATTTTAAAAAAGAGGTTATCCGCCTGTAATCTTAAAAAATGATGAAACAACGCATTTAAAATATTTTGAACATTTTTGAAATTTTAAAATTTGATCATAATTTTAATATTTAATTTAGCTGCTTAAAAAGTTTTTAATTAAGCGGCAAAATTTTTATTTTTCAGTTCTAAATTAACACAAAATTTGATTTAAAACAGTATTAAGTAATAGCGCACAAAATGACCTGTCTTACTTTGTGGGATGCATGTTCAAAATAATTTTTTTCTAATATTTAATTATCAAAGGTACAACAAATTCGAAATGAGTTTACGATCCATGTGTACGAGACCCACGCTAGAATCGCGATCAAAAATGTAACAAAATTATCAGCAACACAATTTCTTTTGCTCATTTTTAACCATTTGATATTTTAGAAAGACCGTGATGAGTTTAACCAGTGTCAAAATCAACTTAAAAGTTTGTATAATCTTGTTTCGTCTAAAAATATTTCCCTTGAATCATATACGGACAACAGTGCTGAATTTATTGGTTATCGTCTTTTGTACAACATGCTTACTAAGAGCTATAAAGGTAAGTTAAACTTCACAGCCTCAATTAACTGGAATTAAAAACTTTTTTTTTAAGACATTGACCAAGTTATTAAGGAAATAAAACAAAAGTACCCTTTTGATGCTAAACTAAAACATTTACTTGAACTTAAACAAGCGTGGCTTTTAAATAATTACGTTAAATTTTTTAAATTATATAAAAAATCAAATTTCATGTGCAAATGCTTGATTGAACAATTTATTGACCGAGAGCGAAAACAAGCACTAAAAGTCATCATTAAATCGTGAGTCCACAGTTAACATTTTAATTTCTTTTTCTTTTATCCACTGTTTTTCCCAACAAACAGGCCTAGATCCATTGGCACTTGAGTCTAATTTTTTATTTTGCCCAAATGGATCGTGGCATTTTATAATTTTTTTTCTTTTGCTGGTATTTATTTGTAAGAAAAAGTAAGTATAATTGACAGACTTGCTAGTGTTCTCACTTTTTTAGTAGGGGAATTTAAAATAAATTAAATAACTAATTTGTTAAATGTTTACAAAATTTAGCTACCGTCCAACAATAAAATTACAAGTAGTTAGCAGCATGCTGGCCTACGACTCATTGGAAGCGTGTAAAAAAGACCTAATAGAGTACAAAATAAATTTAATCGAAGATAATTCAAGCTCTCCTAATAGTTTGGGCAATGAGACTGATATTTATATCGACTGTAAATTATGTAATCTATCAAGCTTTTAGCCATTTGCCAATTACCCTAATTCACTTGACGAGTTTACGATACTTTTTTTTAAAAATTGAAATCCACGCATTCAGAAAGGCTTTACTTGAAAGTTTACTTAGCTTCAAACTCAAATGTTCTTAAATTTCCATCAACAAGCGACTGAATTGTTGGCAATTAGGCCTCGGTTTGTTTCTAAATTAGGAAGTGAATTGGTGTGCGTTAACTGCAGCGGGTGAGGTATGCAAATCGGTCAATGTTGCTTCGGGAAAAGTCGTTTGCATAAGTTTTAACGCTCTGAAATTACTAAATTAAACTAGCATCATTAATTAGCTCAGGAAGTCGATTTAATTCAGCACAGGGGTCCGATGAGATTCTTATTTTTTTCTTTTTTATTTTAAATCTAAATTCAATACTGCTTTTTCAACTGGACTACTGGACTGCGCCACCATGTGTCGACTGCTGAGCCCGAGTGTCGAATCCTAAAAGTTTGAGTGACAACTTAAAGGTAAAGCTAGAATTAAGTTATCTCCATTTATGTGTAGATAGTTTGATTTAGTGGGAATTTTTGTAAATTATAGTATTATTTTGGTATATAAAATATTTCTTTGTTTTTGATCAGTCTTTTTTCGTTCAATTTTATAAAGTTATTTTATCTTTTGAAGAAAATATTAAATAAAAATTTAAAAATATACAAATTTTTTTTATTTAAATTAAACAAATTACTCTCACCTTCTTTGCTCTAATAATTGAAGAAACAAAAAAATATCAAAATATTGAAATCATGAAATTACCCACTTTAAAATTAGGTAATATCCTACCAATTTTTAATTTCCTTAAAAAAAAATAATTAATATTAAATAAAACTTGAAAGTATTTAATAGATCTGGACCAGAATATATAATATTTAAACTCGTAAAATAAAATACAAATCCTCTTTTTACCATTTAGCTCAAAAATAAGCATAAAATCAATATTTTTCAAATAAATACATAATATGTTAGAATTTAAAAAACATATTAATCTCGTATTCACAGTCTATCGTATTCTGCAAACCGAATATTGGGTTGTAAATCATAAACTACTCACAAATACGAGACTATGCTTAAATTGAAAAAAATAAGTTGAAAGTACCAGAGATAATTTGAAAAAATCTAGCTAGCTTTACTGAAATTTGTATTTATAACATAGACTAATAGAAATTTAATCTAAATTATTTATCAAAAAAAGAAAGTTTTATTGAAGTTTAATTTGCTTCAAAGACCAAATCTAACAAACGATAATTATTTCAATAGTCCAGTCTAAGAAATATATGAAAAAAATATTCCTTTAAAATTGGACAAAAAAAATTTATAGACCGGTTACACTTACTTTAATTGTCGGAAAGTTAATAAAAAGAATGCTTAGCGACGAAATAATGAACTATTTATTAAAATACAATTTAATTTCTAAAAAACAGCAAGAGTTTTTCTCTAACAGATCATGTACCATAAATCTATCAGAGTTCATTAATAAAGCAACTTTGGAATATTAAAGAGGAGAAAATGTTGATATTTTGTATACTGTCTTCTCAAAGATCTTTGATTTAGTTCCTAAGGAAATTTATAACAAAACTTGAATCATATGGGATAAATGGTCAACTTCTAAAATAGATTGAGTCGTTTTTGATCGGAAGGGTACAAAGAGTTGTTTTAGGTAATGATGCATCAAATTGGGAGTTAGTTACAAGCCCAGTGCCACAAAGATTCGTTCTTAGTCCAATCCTATAAATCATAATTTTTATCGATGATGTCCTTGAGAGCTTCTACAGCTTCTGAATTCCCGAACGCAGGATCATTAGAATTTCAGAAATACATCGATCTTCTAATATAATGGATAAATAATTGGTCAGCAAATCTAAACCTGAAAAAATGTAAAGCTATGTATATAGGGAAGAGAAAATAAAAAGCCGAATACTCATTATCAAATCAAAATACATCTCATTTCCAAGAGGAGATGACAGATGAAAAAGATTTGGATATTTTTATTAAAAATGATTTAAAAGTAAAAGCTATGAAAGCAAACCGAATACAGTAAAGTACGGTTATAACGAACACGGATATAACGAAAATTCGTTTATAAAGAAAAATAAAACACTGTTGTTCAGAACAATAATACTTTTAATACATTTTCTTACGGTTATAACGAAGTACGCTTATAGCGAAAATTCGGTTATAACGAAGCATTTTTTGATAATTTTCAATGAAATTTTATTCGCTTATAACGAAAATATTAAAAAATACATTTGAAAAATATTGGTTTCTAAATTTTTAATAAAAGAAATCAGTAGGGCTGGTAGTTCGGTTAGAAATCTTAAACCGGTCCTGTAACCGGTTAAAAATTTTTAGTTGGTTTTAGAACAGGTTAGGATAAGTAACCAGTTCCATTAACCAGTTAAAATTTTTAATCGGTTACGGAACCGGTTTAAAAATTCTAACCGGCTACATAACCGGTTAAAGTTTGTCTTAACCGGATTTATGAATAAAAAAGTTTAAACAAATTTTAGATAAAATCTTTATTGATAAATCTTTAAGCTTAAACAAGAAACAAAAGTTATTTAAAAAAATCAATCAATTTTTTCGTTTCCATGAATTTAGGCAAATCAAATTTTTTACACTTTTCGGGTCCAAAGAAGTTCTATCTTTTGTAACAAAAAGTCCACCAGCCGAAAAAGTTTGTTCAGATGGAACACTCGAAGGACTTATGCTCAAGTAGTCTTTTGCTATTAATTTTAAAAATTTTAAATTTGATTTCGACTACCATTTAATTGGCTCAAAATCCGTGCAATTTTCAACCCTTGGATTTTTTAAGTACTCAGAAACTTCACTTGCATATCTAGAGTCCGTTGCTGGATTAATTTTTTTAAAAACTCTCTCGATCATTGACAATGGTTTTTCTTAAAATGTAAAAATATTAAAAAAAAATTAATAATTAATGAAAATACCTTTTTTTTTTTTAAATCCAACTGCGGATCAATGTCATTATAAATTATAGAATTGTTTTGTTTATATTTTTTTACTAAATCCTCCAACAGCTTAACACCTTCTTTTTTATCATTCTTCTTCAATAAATCTGATTTAAAACGAGGATCAAGTAAATTGCAAATCAAAGCTGTTGGTTTTACTAAAATCCAATATTCTTCTAATTTTAACTTCATTGACTCAATTGTCAGTTTTAGTTCAGCAAATTTTTTGTCTTTATGTTTTGTATCTAAATGGATAGGAGCTCATAGATGTATAATTGACTACAAGAATTATACGTATTCCCAGACAAATCAAGAGTACCTTAAAGAAAAATATGATTTTATCGAGATAATTTAGTTTTTTTAAATATTTACTTTGGTTGAAAGGTTCTAATAAGTTAATAACGATAGAAGCCTTTTCAAAATGCTCATTCTCCAATAAAATATCCTCATCATGCTTTTCTTCTTTTAAATATTTAGAAATAGCAATCAAAGATTTTCGGATCATAATGGCTCTGTTAAGCATGTCAAAAGTAGAGTTCCATCTTATTTCTATATCTAAAACTACTGATAATTCTGGTTCTTTATATACCTTTTGATAAGAGGTCAACTCAGCACTTAATCTTGTGGAAGAATGAACTTTTTTACAGACGTTTCTAATTTTTGAAATCAAAATATTTATTTGATTGCATTCAAGTCCTGATTTAACTGCTAAATTTAAAATATGGGTCGAACACCGCAAATGAAATGTTGACGAGTTTTTTTCTTTATTTATTAAAAACTCAACTCCGTTCACCATATTTTTTGCATTATCAGTGGTTATAGACAAAATTTTTCCTTCTAATCCAAAATCTTTGATAGTCTTAAAAGAAGTTGTTAGATAAATATTTTATTCAGAATTTCATTTTTAATAATTATATTATTTAAGGATTCGTATTAAACCATCATTATTTAAGGATTCGAAAACCATCATGAGGATGATGAAACAAAAAAAAATCAAGAACATATTTTTTCCTATTCCAATCTTTATCAAAAAAAAAGCAATTCACTGTTACATATGGATCTTTCGCCAAAGAAGACCATCCATCGGTTGAAAGACTTACCTAAATATTTATTAAATTAGATAAAACTTTTTTTAGATTAAATTTTAAAAATTAGATTACTTTTGAATCCAAAGAGTTTAAAACAAGTTTGAAATTAGCTAATGAAGTTTCAAATTCTTTATCTAGATAATTAGAGACTGTATGTCTCTCTGGAACAACGAAACGTGGGTCCATTAAATAACAAAAATTCAAAAAACTCTCAGCATTTACAATTGAAAAAGCCTGAAAAGTTTCAATGATAAAATCAAGTAATGCTTTTATCCTTTTCGATTGTTCTTCCACACCATGTTTGGAATTATTTTGTTTAATATCAGATGCGCTTTGAATAGAATTTTCTATACAACAGCTAATTAAATGAGCATCTTTTAGGTGGTACATAATAGAACTCGTCCCAGTAGATTTTTCGAAAACTTTAGTGCAGAATTCAATATTACATTTTTTATTGCCATTCTCTAATTTAATTAGGTATTCCCACACAGGACTCTCATTTCTACGGCGCTTAATAGGTGAACAAACAACGTTCTGTTCTTGACTTGTTTTGTTTTCAGTATTCTCAATAATATCTATTTGCATAGACTCAGACGATTGAGACATTTTAAGTTTATATATATAAAATTAAACTACTAAAAAATGTTAGAAAAAACAAAAACAACTAAACTTAAGGTTTTTACGTTGCATGAAAAAGTAAAATACCTAAAGCTTATCGATAGCAAACACCAAAACCATCTCCGATTATTTTAAAAAATAATATATAATTTTTTTTCATATTTATCATTATTATTTCTTTTTTAATTCGTTTTAATTAAATAAAAACTTTAAAAAAAATTTTTTTTTGTCTTTTTCGGATGTAACAAAGTTCGGTTATAACGAACCGTTTTTGATTCCCCCAGCGACTTCGTTATAACCGTACTTTACTGTATTGGGTCTGATAAGAAATTATTTTGAGAATCTTAGCTGAAAATCATAAAGACTTCTCCATACATCACTTGTGAGAGCCTATCTGAAGTATGCAGTAGGAACTTGGAGCTCATATTTAAAAACAGACATTAATATTCTTGAAAGAGTACAAAGAAAGGCGACAAAACTGATTGATAGGGGAAACTTAATTCAAATAAACAAAATAGTGTAGATAGAAATATCTATACTGCAGATATCACTACTACAACTTCTACTATTGAATTGATTATTTCCTGGGTAGAAAATTACGCCATGTTTTACGCGTAATTATATTTGTAATTGCGTAATTTTAACAAATAATCACGAAATTTTCACAAAATTATGCCGTAATTTTATCCGTAATTTTCTGCCCGGTATTTAATCAAATATTAACTTAATTTAAAATTTAAAATTTAAATTTAATTTGAATATTCTGTGAGGAGTTAAAGCACTTCCAAAATCAAAAAAATAGCCTAAAAATTTAAGCTGATATTTTTTAAAATTATGACTAACAAATTCAATATCAATTTATTACCAGTGAATTAATTTTAGCATTTAAATAAATTACAATTTTTAAAAAATATTTACAATTCGAACAGATCGAAAGGAAATCTCGAAAAAAAATGAGATTTAATTTAATCATTTAGTATTTCCTGTATTAATTAAAATAAGTTTTTATTTGCTGAATTTAGTGAAATATATTTTTCTAAATGCTTATCATCATCAAAGTTTTTTAAATTCAATTTTTTTAAATAAATTTACTTTAATTTATTTAATTTATATATATGTGGCTAAATTCGAGAAAAAACGTTAATTTGCATCATTTATTATTTTTTAATATTGCAATTTTTAATAGATAATTATAAAAAATTATGATTTACAAAAAAAACTGCACAGTTCTCTTAATATGTTTTTTCAAAATAAATATTTTGATGTAAGATTTTTTAGCAATTTTTGTTATTTTGAACATTATAAAAACTCATTTCAAATTTATGGAACTAGTTTTTTTAAATTAATAAAAATTAGGAAAATAAAAATAAAATGATCTGTAATAAAATTATAGTATTTAATAAATTTCAAAATTATTTGTAATATTCATATGATAATGATTAATTTAAAATATTGACCATTAACTAATTAAAATTTTCTTTTTATCCGTTGAATGATTAATTGTTTTAAAATATTGATTTTTGTGCAATGTGAAATTTAAGTAAAAAAATTACAGGAGGAAAAAAGGAAACGCTATAATTTTTTTTCTAATTGTACAAAAGTGGTTCTGCAAACAGTACAAATTTGTACATAAGAATTTTAAGCTCCGCAAAGACTCTGCAATTTATAGCATATTTTAATCAAATGTTTTTTCGTTGTGTGCATTTTCCGGAAATTTTCAGAGTTTTCGCAGATCTTAAAATTCTTATGTACAAATTTTAACAATATTGTACTGTTTGCAGAACAACTTTCTGCGAGAAACAAGCGTTCAGCAAGAATCAATATTGTTGAGGTCAATTCAACAATCTAAATTACTTGATAATGGAAGGCCTATTTTGTACAATAAGCCGTAAATATGTTGTAACTTAAAAAATAGCTGCTTTTGGGACCAACATTAAAAAATTCTTTATCCGTGGAAGGCAAAACAATCTAACTATTCTGCTTATCTTTATTTTTCATGCTTTGATATGGTATAAATATTTCCGATTCCAATTTAATTTGTGATGGTGAAGGTTTACAAACTAAATGGCTTAATAAAAATTGGTCGCAATTTTTCTCATCATGTTAATTACCTCTTAAAAAAAGAACTCAGTTTCAAGGAATTTTCGAGGCTGATCCAGGAGTTTGAACCTAAAAAATAAATCACTAAAGCAATTTGGACATAGTAGTTCGTGTCAACTCTGATTGCCTAACTAGCATAATTATAATGATTTTTCCCATGCTAATCAACATGTAATAATGGAAGTGCTGATCTCCTTTTCCAGTATCTTTTTAAACGATTGCTAAAACCTGATACAGAGCTTACTGTATTGAGTTGAACTTCTACACCTTCTTTTTAATTACCAGTCTAATGATTAGATTCTGATTAATGGGTTTGAAAAACAATTGAAAAAAAATTGTTGAATTATTCAAAGCTAAAATAAATTTAATTTCAGGATTTTAGAATAATTTTCTATAGCCAAGCTACTATCCGAAGTTTTTTCTTGTTGATATTTAAAAATTTTGTCTAAAACATACCAGAGTTGTTTATAAGCCCCAAATTAAAGTCCAAGTCCAGACTTTTTATTTTTATTTTCAAAAGTAATGTGTTTTACTTAAAGATGAGAGAGATTTAAATGAGTATTTTCTTTAAAAAATTGAATCTAAATAATAATTAGAATAACGGTAGACTCCTTTAAAATCAAATACGACCAACATCAACTAAGACGACCGCTATGAGGGACAACCCTGCGAGTTATCTCGCTTTGCGGTTTTATTATTACTACTACTAATTAAAAAAGGCACATACATTTAAAAAGTGAATTTTAAATAAATTTTAGAAATGTTTTAAAAATTGTCTTTTTATCCAAAACAACCAAGATTTGGGCAATTATTAATTTAAACACAATTTAAGAATTTTCTAGTAATGATATTCATCGCAAAAAAAGTTTTTGGACTTCTGGAAAAAAGGAAAAAAAAAACGTAAAACACATTACTTTTGAAAAAAAATAAATAAAAAAAAGGCCGGACTTGGACTTGGCTTGAGACTTGTGACTTTTAAACAACTCTGAAACATACCCTAAATGGGGTTAGACATTATTTTTTTATCTATTCTCTTCTATTATAAATTTACAGTGTCTTGTTGAAAAGACAAAGTGATTCTTCTGCAAAACCCATTTCCTTTTTTTATTATTTTACACAAAATGCTTTTTATAATAATTAGCCTTTCAATGTTATTTTGCTCCTTTCATTCCAATTTATTTTTTTGAATTTTATTTTTTAAAATTAAATTTACAGAGCGAAAAATTCTCTGTCTTTTGATTAAAAAATTTTCTCAGTTTTCAAATTTTAAAACAGAACTTAATTTCTTTTTTTAAAATCCGTATAATTAAAAGATTGATTCTTTAAAAATTATAATCAATCCTCGAATCCTAATCAACTTTTAAATATAATAGAATTTATATTTAAATATACACCTGACCGTGCTTTGAGTTTGAAATTAACAACGCTTTTTTAACCGAATCAAAAAAGTTTTTTAAAATTAACTCAAATAAAAATAAATAAAAAGGTATTTTATTTTGAATAAATAATTAAATTTAAAAAAAAATAAGACGCAGTTGTTTAATCAAAAAATATTTTGAAAAATAAAATTTAGCTTAAATGCAATAGATGCCTCATCTGATAGACAGAGAGACTGGTTTATGTTCAGTGTGCCAAAGATTACAAATTGCTGCAATCAAAGAAGGAAAAAAATTCAAACGCCAAACATATGACGTAAGAAAATTGGCTATTGATAATCTAACCACCAAGAGTGATCCTAATTATAAAACCATAATTGACCGCCACTATGTAAAATACAAAGATTCATTTGATGAATATAAATCGGCTCATAGAAAGTCTAGCATTGAGTATGGTTTAAGGCCTACTTTTACCAAAAAAATATCTTTTGATAACAGTTTGGCATATGACGAGCTTTCAGATGAAAATGATGACTCAGATTTTGATCTAAGATCAAGTCAACCATCTCGATTCAGAAATAAATACGACTACCGAGAAGTTCTAAGAAAGGTTCTTTATCAAATATTGTTTAATCAATTTAATTACATTGATAAACCTAGGTAAATTTGGCCCAAGCGTCAAGACTAAATGAAAGATCTGGTAAAAATTCAAGTCCTTTTGCAACAAACCGAAAATTAAATAATAGTCGAGGAAGCATGAAAAACAATTCAAGATTGAGTGATGAAAATTATCATGATGATTATATAACTTTGACACCAAGTCCAAATAAATATAATTGTAAATCAATTATATGATTTTTGTTTAATTTTGATTTATTTTTGATTTTAGATAGAAAACAATTTAATCATGAATCACCTGAGAACGCCGGTGAAACCAAAATTTACTATTTGAGTGATTTAGCTAATTCGAGCTATTTTTTTGAAGAAAGTCCTGTAGTCTATGAATCACTTCCTTCTATTTATAAGGATCACTGATAATCATTCAAAAGGATCAATTTTGAAAAGATTTTTTTTTAAATTTTTTTAATTGTTTAATGAATAAAGATCTTTAAAAATTAGAGAGGAAGTTTTAAATACGTTTGATAAAAATTAGTCTGCATGAGAACCTTGATAACAATCACAGGAATTGAATCATATCTCTTCATGCAATTTAATTAAAACCATCAGCTAATACTTTAAAACCAGAAACACTCACAAATCCGTTTCCTTTCATTTCAAATTATTTTGAAATAGGAATGATCTTTTTTAGACGAGATACAATTGGAATATTGATTTCAATAAATTTTAAAATTTAAAAACTAAAAAATTTATATATAAATTAAGGGAAATCCTTAAAGTACGCTTAATTATTGACGATAATTATAACAATAGAAATCAATATAAAATGACTAATGCTCAATATTTTTTCAGAGTAAAATGTTTCTTCATCATTTAATCCACAAAATATCTTCTTCAAATTTGAGTATTTTTAATCTGAATGAATCATTCGACTCTTCAATTAATTATGGTGGAATTGACTTCATCAAAAATGATCTAGTACTTTACATAGCATTTTTAGTTTTAACTTTTTTTGGAATATTTTTTGGCTTCTTGGGTATAATTAATTTTTAATAATTAATTTTTTATTTTAAAATTTTTCCCTAGGTAACATACTAACGATTTTGGCAATAATATTTAACAAAGAACTAAATGCACCCAACTATTGGATCATTGTAAATCTAAGCATTGCTGATTTACACATTAGCACATTGATCAATAGCTTTAATGCAATCGGTAATATTTTTAAAAAAAAAATTCAAAAAATTTAAATAAATATTTTAATCAGGAGTTTTGGCAGGAGAAGACTTTTTTCTCAACAGGAAACCATTGTGCACAATTATCGGATTTTTGTGTTTGATATTTTGTGGCTCGTCTCTTCTGAACATAGCTCTTTTGGCATTTAATCGGTAAATATTTACCAAAATATTAAAAAGAATCAATAAAAATTCTTTCAATCAAATCATTATCAATTTAGATACATTAAAATCTGTCACGATCATTTTTATTCAAGAATTTTCAGCAAAAAGAAAACAATTTTTCTTTGTATTCTGCCATGGCTTGGTGGCATAGCTCTGGGAACACCGAATCTTTCGGGTTGAGTTTTTTTTTCTTTAAAATAAAAATAAATTTAATTTTTTTAATTAAAAAAAAAGGATGGGGAGGCTATGACTATGACAAAAAAGTGTTATCTTGTATGACCGATAGAACCCAGAGTCAAGAATTTGGATTCTTTTACATATTTTGCTACGTTTTGACACCTTGCATTTGTATTTTCGTTTGCTATTTAAAAATATTTCTATTTGTTTCAAAATATAGTGGAAAAATTGGCTGTAATGCTCATAAAAAACAAATTCAGCTTGCCAAAAGCCTTTTCGCTTCATTCATTACCTATTTCTTTTGCTGGATGCCATTTGGTTTAATCTACATAATCGACCATAACGATATGCTTCATCCAGCAGCTATGGTTATTACAACTGCTTTTGCCCACATTAATTCCTCAGTTAATGCCTTTTATTATGCCTATTTTAGTTCGACATTGCGTCGTGGCTATTACAAGTTTATTTTTTTAGTGCTACCACATGGTTTTAATCTAGTCAATAGCTCAAAAAATTCTCACACGTCTCATGCAAGAAACTAACTGGGGATCAAAATAAGATCTTTTTTTTTAAAGATCAAATTGTAAAAAAACTATCTTGATCAACTATATGAGCTGTAATTCGCTATCGAATGTCTAAAAAATACACAATTATGTTAAAAAGTAAAAAATATGCCACGCTTAATAAATTTTTCACATTTTAGAATTTTGTATTAAATCAAAACCAATGATTAATTTTTTTAAAAACTTATTAAAAGAATAATAAAGAAATAATTTTGTAGAACTATCATCCTAGTGTTGGCAGACCGTCAATTTTGGCCGGCCAACTCGCAGTCCAAATCAGGCGATCACCTGTCCGGCCATTAAAATACGGCTGGCCATAAAAACGGCCATGGACCACCATTTGGACCAAAATACGGCCAGAAAATTATCAACTTGTCAACTTGATGCGAATAAGATCCTTATCCTTTTTATCCCAAAAAAGTTTTATTTCTTTACAAGTTTATTAACAACTCAGCTATCTCGTATTTAAAGAAAATTAATTTTATACAGAATGCTTTTTAAAAAAATTCATCTTAAAAAATCAGAAAAAAAAACACTTATTTTTTTTGAAAACTAAAAGAATTTATTAAAAAAAAAATTTATTCTGGCCGTATTTTGAACCGGCCATCTGGCCGCCTGTACGGCGCCCAACACTATTTTATTCTTTAATTTTCTTCTTTTGAGGATGTGATCATTTAAAAAAAAAATTTTAGAATTTAAATTTTTTCGGGTATCTTTAAATAAACATATCAAAGAGAATTTTCTAGTTTTTATTTAAAATTTCGTTGATAAAAATTCGGCGAAAATATCAGAATTATTGAAATATTGACAATTTTAATATACACATTTAAATATTGTTAAAAAATTTTTAAATATATTATTTCGTTTTTAAAATGCTGTCATTTCCATATTTGCTTCTGTTTCTTTATCAGTTATTTGATGATTTTTAACAATAAATGGTAAACAAAACTTTTGATTACTGTTGTTATTTTCTTTACTGTGATTAGCTCCATAAACCATATAAATAATAAATCCTTGGTTAAAAATAATTTAATATAAAAATTGAATAATTTTCATTTAAATTCTTATTTACCTAGGATGAACCAAATTAGAAATCTTAGCCATGTTGTCAATGACAAAGTAGTCATTAGATAAATATTTATCATTGAACTGAGAATTGGAGTTAATGGAACCAAGGGACTCTAATTTTAGATTACAATTGATTTTATTAGGTTGTTTATTAACTGATTACCTGAAATGTTTGTATTAGAGTATTTTGCGGTTGTCTCCATATTATAAAACTAAGTAAAAAGACATTTAAAAATAAAACCACAACCACTGACTCGACAAATCTTCCAAAATTTACAGAATTCGAAATTACAATACTAATAATAATTAAATGAATCACTAAATTGAAAATATAAGAAAAATAGAATAGCAAAATTAAAAAAATTACATATTAAAAAAGTCAAATAATTGACCAGCAAAGAACTTGAACGATTGGGCTTTTTGTTTGTAGGTGAAAATAAGCGCCTTAAAAAATTGTCATCTGAATCATCGACTACTAAATCAATTACTTTAGCAGGATCTTTTTTGCTCATTAGTTTAACTTTTTCATTTGAATCTTCCTCCGGTTTGTATCTAGAAAAAGTTTATTTTATTTAATTTTACGACTCAATTTTATTTAAAATATTCTCGAAACTTAAAGGCATGGCAAATTTAATTTTTATAAAAGCGAACTAAAACATAAAGTTAAATATTTAAAAAAAAAGAAAACAAAGCATAAAAAACAAAAAAATTATTTCAGAAAAGTGCTGTTGAAACAATAAAATAAAATTTCAGTTTCGTAAACAGTGAATAAACATAAATAGTCATAAAAAAAATTGTTCAAAACTTGAATTAAAACATCAACTTTTTCTTTGAATAAATGAGGCGAAAACTCGAATGGGTTTTTATAATCAAATTAAATTTTTAGGTCAAACTTGAAAACATTTTTTAAATCAAAATTACATTTTTCTTATTATTTAATCGAATTTTTTTACTTACTTGACTTGATTTTTATTTGAAATTTGTTAAGAAAAAAAGCTTTTTTATAAACATTTATGAAAAAAAAAATTATTTGTTTGGGAGCAGTTTAGAAAAATTAAATTATGTTTATGCTTGATTCGTTTTTAATATTTTTTATTTACTTTTTTATGTTTCTTTAATCCCAACCCTTAAACATTTAGAATCGATAAATAATTGTCCCATAATTTAATATTTTGGTAAAAATTTCAAAATGCATATGATTTTAAAAAAGATGAAATTATGATGTTTTAATTGCCACTACCTTTTAATATTTTTCAAATGTTAATTGTTCTTTCTACCAAAATTTGCAAAGCCTGAAAAATACAATTTTTTGAATCTGACTAATATCCCTATATTTTTCATTTGTATTCAAAATTAATTAATAAAAAAACATTAGGATTTTGCAATAATCTTTTTAAATTAAAGTCTATCATTAGTGTTAGCAGATGGAAGCGCGGTGTCATTTTCGATGACCTTACCTTTAACTCTCATTTTGAAGAGTAATTTTTGTTGGTTTGATCAAAAGTTGAAAGTTTAATAAGAAACAAGCATAAATTCATTCTGTGAGCTTTTTTCATTTATAAAATAAGATAAGTTACATGACACCATGACTCTGTTTGCCAACAGCAATCATTTCAATTTTCAATTTTCAAAAAGCTCGCTTTACCTTAGAATAAGAACACATAGTGAAACGAGTGTATATGCAATTAAGGTTCCTATTGACATCATTTCCACCAATTCATTTAGATCAAAAATAGCAGCAAAAAATCCTACAAAAAAAAATAATTAAAAAAAATAAATAAACAATAAATATCTATTAAAAAGAACCTGCGCATAAACCAGAAAAAATGCTTGCAATATACGGTGTATGAAATTTTGGCAAAATTTTCGCAAAAATATTGAATAATAGCCCATCTGATGCCATGCTGTAAATAATTCTGGGCATCGGAAACATTCCGGCATATAGACATGTACCTAGACTGAGAATAGCTCCAAATGAGACAAATTTTTTTGCCCAATCCAAGTTGGCATAGTCAAATGCATGAGGTAAAGGAGTGTCTGGATCAATAACGTAGTAAGGAACCATCAATGTAATAACAATCGATATTCCGCAATAAAGAGCGGATGTTGTTAACAAAGTAATTAAGATACCTAAGGGTATGTTTCTCTTAGGGTTTTTTAGTTCTTCACCTGTCGAGGCAATAGCATCAAAGCCGATAAACGCATAAAAACATTTAGCAGCTCCTGTTATCAAACCACTAATCCCAAAAGGCATAAAACCACCATTTCCACATCTAGAAGAACTAAAACATGTTTGATTTTTTCCTAAGCTATCTACCCAACTCAAATTCTAAATATTCAATTAAACAAAAAAAATTATCTTGTTGCTAGAGTTTAATAAAACCTTTGGATCTGTGGTCCAGTTCGATAAATCAATCTTTGTCATTCCAGCCATGATTATAATTGATAGAATCGTTATATTGATCAAAGTAAAAATCTTATTCATCAATGCTGATTCTTTAACACCCAAAAGCATCAAGCAAGTCGCCATTACCACTAAACCAAAAGCGACAAAATCAGGATACGGACCCAAAAATGGAGAATTAATAGGAAGAGTAGATGACAAAAATGCCTGAATTTTTCGTCCAGTTATTTTGTCAATATACAGTGATAAAGCATTTGAAACACTTGCTGTGCCAATAATGTATTCTAGTATTAAATCCCAGCCTTAACGAAACAAATAACCATTTAATCATCAAAGTTTTGAATGTAATATTCATTAAAAGATAAAAAAATGATTTTTATTTTTATTTATAGCCATATTACCCATCATAAAAGCTACAAATTCTCCAATTGTAGCGTAAATGTATGCATAAGCAGATCCAGATTTTGGAACACGAGCACCAAGCTCGGCATATGAAAGGCCGGACAAAAATGTGGCAATGCCAGCTATAATGAAAGAGATCATGATGCTGGGACCGGAATATTTAGCGATCACAGATCCAGCTAAAACGTAAATACCGGAGCCTAAAGTAGACGAGATGCCTATGGCAGATATATCTGTTAATCCAAGAACTCGGGATAGGCCTTTGCTAGTACCGTTTTCTTCTTCATTGTCAATTTTTTTTTTACGATATAAAAAATTGAAGTCAATATTATTGCTTAAAGTCATTCTGAAAAAATATTTTAGATAATTATTCCTAATTTAGCTCTTTTTATTCTATGCATTAATTTGATTCAACAAGTATGAAAATTTTGAATTTATTTGAATTTTTATTTTCTTTGTTTCAAACTTTTATTTTTTGAAAAATCATGCTTTGTGTATAAAATTTTTATTGCATCAAACTTACTTTTGCGCAAAAAAGTTTAGAAATTAAAATCTGTATTACCAGTTTATCTTTGAAAATATAAAAAAAGGCTAAAAGGGACGTTAACGAGCATTCCAAATAGGGGTTTTCCCTTAGTTACTAGTTTAAAAAAAGAAGATACAAAAAAAAATTAGATAAAAGAGTTAACTAAAATTGACATTCAGATTAAATCAAAGAATATTTTTTTTTGACTTTAAATTATCTTTTTGTTTTTTTCTGATGAATTGAATTGAATGAATTGATCGAGAAAATTATATTCAAAAATAAAGTTCTTAGAAAAGAAGCAAATTTCATATTGTTTTCAAAGAATGGTATTGTGAAATTTTGTGCAAAAGGAAAAGATCAAAATTCTAAAACTCTCATAAATTTTGGTCTCAATTTTTAAATTAAAATAATTATTATATTGCATTCCGGTTTTTAACTAACCAAAGTGGCACCAACGTCAATGAGCTCTACTTTGAATTTTCTTAAAACGTAAATGTGTTAAGTTTACTTTTGAAAATTAAATTTTTTATGCTGATTTTCTTCATAAAGATCAATTATTTAATTATTATTGACTTTTACTTGTGACTTTAAACATCTCTTTTTAAAATGTAAAATTTGGTTTTAACGGTTCAATTTCTGGAAAAAAATGACAAAAAATTAATGTCAAAATAATAAAATTAATTTAATCAGGACAAAATTTGTATATTAATAAAAAATTATAAAAAAAATAATCTTCCAATACAAAGTTATAAACGACGTGTTTTGGTAACTATAAACCTTCTTTAGACTAAAAGGATAGATTTAAAGACACATCAAAGGCCTGAGTCCAATAAATCGGATAGATATAACTTTTATATTTTCCGCAAAAAATTGCTATTATTATTGTAAAACTTTCATTAAAATTGTATTTATTAAATTTAATTTTAAATCTGAATAAAAAAAGTGTTTATCGGTCTTTATGGACAGAGGCACTACCCTGTTGAATAACTTTGAAATTTGAATATCTCCAAAATATGCTGTCTAAATAAATTTAATTTTTCATAAATCTGTATTATAAAAGCATCTGCTTAAATTAATGTCTAATTAATAAGGTAAATTTAAGCAAGATTAAATCTTGTTTTAATCCTGCTAAAATTTTTAAAAAAATTTCATTCATTTCATCTAATTTTTAAAAAAATTTCATCTAAGATTCATTTTTGAAAAAAAAGCAATCTTTAATCTATCGCAAAGATAATTATAATAATCAGTTCATTTTTCGATTTAATTTTATAAAGTAAGGTCTTAAAATTACTGATTATTATAATTATCTTTGCGATAGATTAAAGATTGCTTTTTTTTCAAAAATGAATCTTAGTTTAGATTGATAGAATTTTAAAAATTCACAAGTGAAAATTTTTTTTAAATTTTAGCAGGATTAAATCTGGTTTTAATCCTGCTTAAATTTACCTTATTAATTATTTCCGTTCAAAATTTATAATCGTTCTAATCTCGAATATAAATCTTTTAACATGGCTAAGATTTTAAAAACATCTAAAACTAACTTTTATTTATGAATAATAATATCTATTTTCTTAAATAAAAATATATTAGTGAAAAATTGTGAATTTTCATAAATAAATGAGTCTCTTTTTATTTTTTTATTTAAGTTTCAGGGTTAATCAACAAGATAGTAGCTCTATATTAAGAAGACTGATTAACTTTAATTTTTTCAAATTTAAATTATTAATTTAATTTATTTTTATAAAAAAAATTAAATTTAAATTTAGTTCAATTGTATATAAAAATAAAAAATCAAACATTTTAAAGTTTAAATTTAAATTTTTAAAATTTTATCTGTAAAAATGAAGGGTACTACTAAAAAACTGACCCCCATTTCTCAATTAAAAATAAATCTTTGGATAAGAAAACAAAATTACAGTCAAAAATCTTAGAAAATTCTTAATCGAATGGTATGTTGTATTAAAAATTTTAAATTCGATTTCAATAATAACCAGGGTCATTTATTTTAATCCAATTATCTCAAAGACTAAGCAAATTTTTAGATAGGGGTTTAAAAATAAATATTCAATAAAAATATTCAATTTTCACAAACAATAAAAATTTTGGAAAAAAATAATTTAATTTTCAAATAATAGAGAAAAATTCAAACTGAATGATATATTAAAACTTTTAAAAATATTTTTGCTTTGCAAAAAAAATGGGGGTCAGTGTTTTAGTAGGACCCATTTTAAAAAACCAATATTTAATAGGAAAAAGATAACAAATTCTATGCTGAAAAGCATTTAAATTGTATTTTTCAAAAAATTCTTTGCATCATTGAACTTTTGAGAATCAAAAAATGAACAGAATCTAAACAGCTTAAATATTGAAAAATAATAGCTTTTGGTCTGTTTGATTATTGCATCCTTTGAAATATAACACAAAAGAGATGAGCAATAATTTGTTAACAATTAAAGAAATAATACAAGCAAGTTATAAAAAATTTAGATCATGATCTATTTTAAAACCCATAAGAACTATTTTAGTAACAACTTGTAAATACTTTCAACATAAATTTTTTTTATCCGTTATTTTGATCTTTTTATGGGAAAAAATCATACAAAAGGTTTTTGGCCAGTCGATATTAATTTTGTAATAAAATACTAATTACTTTGGCTTTGAATGGTTTTTTTAAAGTTTTAAAAGCTGTTTCTAAACCCTTATCTGAATGACGTAATATCGTGTCATCGGCTATAACTTTTATACCAGGATTCTTAAACATAAATGACAATTCATTTACAGAAAAGAAAACACTAGTAAAAATATTTTTGAAAGATTTAAAAACTTTTTGATTCTCTAAACTATTTTTTTCTTTTTAACAGTTAAATCGATTTCTAATTTTTTTTAATTTGAATAAATGAAGCGGTAATCGATTTTTTTGGACAAAAAAAATGGGAAACAAATTTCTGCTCATCAACATATTTTTTTTAAACTGAGGCAAAACCTGCTTTATACAAAAATTTTACTTTTTAGCATGATTTTTCAAATCTTTTTAAAACTATTTTAAAAAGTATAGCCACAAATTGGCATGAACAAATTTCAAAGGTTATTAAATGCCTGGAAAAAAGGGTTCTTGTTATTAATGTTAAGTTATTTAAATTTTAACTTTGGAATTTCGTTCTGAAAATTAACAATTTGGATAAAGGAGTTAATACCGTTTTCATTAGAAGATGAAAAAAGAAAGTCAATATGGGTTGAATATTAATTTAAAAAAAGATGATTTTTAATAATCAATTGCATTTTTAATTTAGATAATTTTTCAAAACATTAAAAGGAAACAATATTTTCTTATTAAAAAAATAAATAAAATATCTTTTAAATAATAAACGAAGTGAAAATACGTTTTTTTTATAAATAAAAAATGTTTCTTCATCATTTAATCCACAAAATATCTTCTTCAAATTTGAGTATTTTTAATCTGAATGAATCATTCGACTCTTCAATTAATTATGGTGGAATTGACTTGATCCAAAATGATCTAGTACTTTACATAGCTTTTTTAGTTTTAACTTTTTTTGGAATATTTTTTGGCTTCTTGGGTATAATTAATTTTTAATAATTAATTTTTTATTTTAAAATTTTTCCCTAGGTAACATACTAACGATTTTGGCAATAATATTTAACAAAGAACTAAATGCACCCAACTATTGGATCATTGTAAATCTAAGCATTGCTGATTTACACATTAGCACATTGATCAATAGCTTTAATGCAATCGGTAATATTTTTTAAAAAAAAATTCAAAAAATTTAAATAAATGTTTTAATCAGGAGTTTTGGCAGGAGAAGACTTTTTTCTCAACAGGAAACCATTGTGCACAATTATCGGATTTTTGTGTTTGATATTTTGTGGCTCGTCTCTTCTGAACATAGCTCTTTTGGCACTTAATCGGTAAATATTTACCAAAATATTAAAAAGAATCAATAAAAATTCTTTCAATCAAATCATTATCAATTTAGATACATTAAAATCTGTCACGATCATTTTTATTCAAGAGTTTTCAGCAAAAAGAAAACAATTTTTCTTTGTATTCTGCCATGGCTTGGTGGCATAGCTCTGGGAACACCGAATCTTTCGGGTTGAGTTTTTTTTTCTTTAAAATAAAAATAAATTAAATTTTTTTAATTTAAAAAAAAGGATGGGGAGGCTATGACTATGACAAAAAAGTGTTATCTTGTATGACCGATAGAACCCAGAGTCAAGAATTTGGATTCTTTTACATATTTTGCTACGTCTTGACACCTTGCATTTGTATTTTCGTTTGCTATTTAAAAATATTTCTATTTGTTTCAAAATATAGTGGAAAAATTGGCTGTAATGCTCATAAAAAACAAATTCAGCTTGCCAAAAGCCTTTTCGCTTCATTCATTACCTATTTCTTTTGCTGGATGCCATTTGGTTTAATCTACATAATCGACCATAACGATATGCTTCATCCAGCAGCTATGGTTATTACAACTGCTTTTGCCCACATTAATTCCTCAGTTAATGCCTTTTATTATGCCTATTTTAGTTCGACTTTGCGGCATGGTTTTATCAAGTTTATTGGATTGCTATTGCCTTATAATTTTAAATTAACCAACAGCTTTAAAAATTCCTATACGTCTCATGCAAGAAAATAACTGTAGAATAATGCTTAGCTTTTCTTCATATTGTAGAAAAAGTTTTTAATATTTGATGAAGTAATTGATTAATTATTTTGATTTTTTTTACACGATGTTATAGCATAGATTTTAATAGGTAGTATTTTTATTTATTGTATTAATTGTTTGTTTTAGGGTACAATGAGGTTCTTTTTGGTCATAATAAAACCAACAAAAAAGATATTTAAATTAAAGTCAGTTAAATTAAATCTTTAAAAGTCCAAATTTTTACACTAAATTATTTTTCAATTTTAAATTAATCCTTTTAGTATTAATTCTTATATTTTGTGTTTTATAATAGGCCTTATAACAGTTGATTCGATCGTTATAAAAAACCATGTCAAAAATATAATTTAAATTCTTCTGTTTCCCAGAGTAGTAATCTATTTTCCAAAAATTTAATCCTCTAATCAAATATCAAATATAAATAATATCCAGTGATAAAATAATTACAAAAAAGCTAATAATAAACGAATTTATTTATTAAATAGTATTAATAATAATAAACTACAACAGGAGACCCGTGGAACCAAACTAAACCAGCTCGCCTCGCTTTTTCTTTTTCTAAATTATTATTTATTTGTTTATCTTTACCGAGCTAATGCTTCTTCAGAGCAAAAAAAAAAAATAGGATGACTCAGTCCTGCCTTAACATATCATTCACTCAATTCAAAAAGTCGATTCGAGACTGTTAATGATTTAAGTATATTTAAAGCCATGTGATGTAAAATGTTGGAGAGAGTATCATATTTGTAATATTTTTGTGTCCTTTTTTTATGCGTTATAGGCCGCTCACAAAAGTAAAATACAATTAACTAATAAACCAAAATTTACTTGAGCTTTCCAATGTTTGTTTTGTACACAGCTTTTGATGCCTAATGGTTCCATTTGAAATCACTACCCGACTAGTCGCATCGCCTCGCCTGTCGTGGACTCCTCTGTTCAAAAAGTCGAAAAAATCTTGAAAAACTACGAGTCTAGGGGCACATGTCTGTTGTCTCTCTCTGCCGTGACCTTTTTCTCTGTATCCCACTTTAATCTGTGATGTTTATACATACACTTTAAAATAACAAGTGTTAAGCGTAAGAGGAATTGTTACACTTACACTTTACTCTCATAATTTGCATCTGAAAAAATTCAAGTTGGTGTTTATTACTTAATTTTACCGCCTATTTTGATTTTTTGAAAACTGGAATAAAAGCGAGTTTTTTGATAAGCTTGTCAGGCCCCACAATAATTTATGGTTTAAAGTGTCTTGTGTCAATTGTTGGACAAAAGCAGAAATGCTATTTTTGTGATGATGAAGGACACAACATTGCTAAATGCCCTGTCAAAGAAACACTATGCGAAAATTGTCATCAGAAAGGACATTTGACAAAAAAATGCTCCATTGCCGAAAAGCTTAAGTCGCTTGAAAGGAAAAAGATTGACTACAATGATCTTTACATTGACCAAGAAGAAACGCAATCATTATTTGAAGCCGACCAAAAAGATAATGATGAAAATGTGATGCCAAAAACACCTGAATATCAGCCAACAAATTTCAATGACGTAATATCCCAAATTAGCCCAAAAGACCTTAAAACTCAAGTTTTAGAAAGAGCTTTGGTAAGTCGTTTAAACGATTTTCTACCACTATGCCAGTCACCTGTCAATGTACGCTCAAATGATCAGAATGAGACTGAGAATTTTTTCCAAACCAAAAATCAAACCAAGAGATTTCCCGAATCTGATCCAAATGAAAAAGAGCTCACCGAAAATGAATCAAAAAAACCATTAGTTGTCTTAGAAAATCAAAACGACAGTACCTTCGAGTCCGAATCAAACAGTTCAACAACTGAATGTTCAATTCAAGTAGATCAATCATCTAACGAAATTGGTCAGCTAACTGCCAGTCAAAACAGCATTGAAGAAAATTTAGAATGAACAAGAAAATAAATAAATCAACTTTAAGAACAAAACCTCTTAATAATACAAGGTTAGTAATTACACACTGGAATTGTCTTCATTTACCTAGAAAGGTTCATCTCTTAGCCAATTTTTTAGCTCAAAAATGTCCAGACATTGTTTTGCTCAATGAACTAAAGATAGATTTAAGTGAGGCAACTATTTATCTTGATTTTCACAATTATCAATTCATAACAAAACCACGCAACAAGTATGGAGGAGGAGAAGCAATTTTAATTAAAGAAGGAATTGAATTTATACAAGATCTCCTTATGAGGAATTCAATTCCGAACTCCTTTGTATAAAAATGAACTTAGGAAAGAATAATGAATTGTTTATATTCAGTCTTTATAATCCACCCAATATGCTTCTGAACTTTGAGTTTTTTAAAACTGTTAATAAAAAAATGTAGAAACTACATTTTATGTGGTGATCTTAACGCCAGAACAAAGCAAATAGGCTGCGTAGGGGAAAATGAAAACGGCATAATGTTGGAAAAAATAATCAATGAGTTAGACTTCTCAGTAATCAATGATAAGCGTCCTACTTTCAATATTTTTAATAGGAATTACTTTGAAATTCTTGATCTTTTCTTAGTTTCATCTTCATTAATTGACAAAATTACCGACTTTTGTGTCCTAAATAGTCAAGACATGACTAGTGACCATTTCCCAATCGAAGCATCGATTTCTATGGGCTATCATTTAGAAAATAAATCAGCAGCTAAAAAAGTTAACTATAAGAAAGCAAACTGGCAATTATTCAGCGAGATTTTAAATTCTCAAATAGTGAATATCACTGAAAGTTCCCTCACAACAGATCGACTAAATGATAAAATTACAGAAAAAATTATTTCTACTTCACATAAAAGCATCTCTTCGAGAAGTTATAATAATAATAATAATAATATGAGCTACAACAGGCATTAGCCTGTAGAGCGAGACTAAGAGTCTCACTATGGTAGCTAAAACGAGTTACAAACACTAGATAAATAAACTAAAAATGATAAGTTTTGATTAACTGTAGTTGTTATGACGCTAAGAAATCATCCAGTTTCTTTTTAAAATTGTCTTTTGATGTTGCAGCCAATACGTCAGGTGGTAGTCTATTCCAGTTATCCACTACTTGATTTAGAATGAAATGCTCCCTGTGACTTATCCTTGTGTATTGCTTGACCAGTCTATGCTTTTGACCACGAATGTTCCCAGCAGGGCCGTCCACAAACAATGAACTCATTAGTTTACTCGGATTATGCCAGTCAACTTTGCTATACCCTTTACTAATCTTGAAATATTCGATAAGATCACCTCTCTCTCTCCTCACTTTTAGGGTGGTTAGTCCTAATTTTTTAGCCTTTCGTCATATGTGAGGTGAGAAATAGACTTTACAAGCTTCGTTGCCCTTGCCTGAACCTTTTCCAAAATGTTGATGTCCTTCTTTGTATAGGGGCACCAGGCTGCGATCGCGTATTCCAGGTGAGGTCTAACAAACGCAATATAAAGTTTCTTAAAAGTGCTTACCGTCCAACGATTAAAAGTTCTACTCAACTGTCCCAGTAATATTGTAGCTCTATTAGCTGCAAGTGCTGCTTGGTGATTCCATTTTAGATTCGAGCATAGCACGATCCCAAGATCACGTTCTTTATCGGTCATTCCGAGCGCCCTACTGTTCATTGACAGGCTAATACTAAAATGTTTATTGTTTATAACCATAGCCTTACATTTTTCATCGTTGAATTCCATTAGCCAATCATTAGCCCAATGGCTAAGTAAGCGAGTCTATGTCTTGTTGAAGATTTGTCAAATCTAATGAGTTCTTGATAACAGAAATTAACTTGGTATCGTCTGCGAATAGCTTGCAAAGACATTTAACCATTGATGGCATATCATTAATAAATATAACGAATAGCAAAGGACCTAACACTGAACCTTGAGGAACTCCACTAAGAACGTCTAACCAGTCAGAGACAGCATCACCCATAACAACTCTTTGCCTGCGGCCACTCAAAAATTTTTTTATCCAACTGACTAATCTTAAATTAAATCCATAAAGTTCCAACTTTTTGATCAGCGCCCGGTGCGGAACTTTGTCAAAGGCTTTTTCAAAGTCCATAAAAACAATCACTGAAGTGAATCCCCGGTTTTGAGCCTCAGTTATCGAGTCTAACGTCTCCAGTAGATTAGTAAGACAAGACTTATTTGCCACAAAGCCGTGCTGTTCATTCGCTATGAGGCTATTTCTGACTAGATGGTCCATCATTGAGTCCCGTAGAATGCGTTCCATTAACTTACTAGCTATCGAAGTCAAAGACACTGGCCTGTAATTAATAGCATCGGAACGGCTTCCTTTTTTGAAAATTGGAGATATGTTGGCCTCTTTCCAAGCACTTGGTACTATGCCACTCCTAAATGAAGCGTTGAAAACTTTCTCGAAACAGGCTGCAAAAAAATTCGCACACTTAACCAGCACGTGTGGGTGCATACCATCAACTCCAGGTTCTTTATGTGTATCGAGTTTAGTCAGATATTGAAAATATTGGCCTTTGAAAATATACTACAGTCTATAATACATTCAATATCGCATTTCTTTACCAAATCTGGCAGTGTTCTACCATCATCAAGACTAAATGCCGCTTGAAACTGCGTATTAAAAATATTTGCAACTATCAGCTTATCGTTTACTAAGTTTCCCATCTCATCTTTCAGTGAACGTATTCTATCTCTACTATTTTTTTGAGAGTTAATGTATGAGAAAATACGTTTAGGGTTGTTTTTACAGCCTTTTATAATGTTCGATTCATAGCATAACTTAGCATTACTCACTTCCTTTTTTACTATTCTACAAATTCTGTTATATAATAACTTGATGGCTTGATTTTTGGAAAATATACGAGTGACAATGAACCATTTGTATTTTAAATTAGTCCACTTTTTTATATTTTTGTTGAACCACTTGGGGTTTGTTCGAGTAGTAATGTTTATTTCGGATAAAGATAAATTTGGAATAAATTTAGAAACACCATCACGGTATATAGATAATAAGCAATTGAACATTGAGTCCGAATCGTGACCATCCATTTCAGTGATCCTTGTCCAAAGATATTTCTTCAAAGATTCATAGTCGCCTTTGTTATATAATATTTTATTTAAAAATTTTACCTTTGGTTTCCCCTTAAGCAAATAATCCCAACTGAGTACCGAATGCAATTTATTTTTTGTAGTTGTACCTAGATGAGGACCGATATTAACCGAATAGACGTTATCAGGATTGTCAGTCAAAACTAAGTCTAAAATTTTATTACCAAATGTAGATTCTTGTACGTGCTGAACAAGGAAATTATCCTCCAAATTAGTGATAAACTTATCGCTTAGGACTCCAGCGTTACTCTTGCCTTCAACCATTCCATGCATGTTGTTCCAACTTATCTTCGGGAAATTAAAGTCTCCGGCAATGAGTAATCCAGTGTACTTTTTCTCTTCCACCAATTTTTTAGCTAAAGCTATAGTACTATTAATCTCGTCCAAGATCTCATAATTTGAGTACGGTGGTCGGTAAATACAACCTATAAGTAAAGAGTCCATATCTGTTACGATTTTACACCAAATTTGTTCACCAACCACCTGTACTAGCCCATCTTCAGCCACTTCAAGAGCTTGTATGTCATTTCTAATATATATTGTGACCCCATGCCCGATAACTTGTTCTCTATCTTTGTGGAAAAGCGTGTAATTTGGTATAATTTTAATAGACTTTTGATTAAACCATGTCTCTTGTCATTAAAAGGTGTGGAAATTCCTTGGTGTTTATCAATGAGATAAAATCGTCCAATTTATTGACTAGCGAAGTGGCGTTGGTGTATAAACAATTGAGACTAGAATTGCCGCTTCCGTTTTTGCCACGACTTGTTTCTACTGTTTTATTGGGATGGTAAGGCTCTTTTAGTATCCTTGTTGATACGACAGAGCTTACCAAATCTGACACCCCAATAAAATTTTGTCCCATCCTGAAGCTCACCGTACTTGAGCCTCCCGTCGCCTTGATCTAGTTTACTATTCTCTAAATTTCTTCTCTTTCTTAGCTCAATCTCAATCGCAAGTTCGTTTCTTGTCAAGTCCGGATTAATGAAACATTTGTTAAACGACTCACTATCCTTTAGATTCTTAGCACCTTTTAATACTCGTAGTTTTGTATCTTTGTCACATAGTTCAACGATTAGGGGAGGTGGTTTAGTGTTGGTCAGCTGCGGATTTTTTTTAAGCCTAGATACTCTTCGCATTTTCGTCCTTGGATTTTGAATTCCGATTTCCTCCAATATATTCAACACCAAATCCACGTCCGTAATACTATCCTCATCGTATTCAACTCGCAATGGTACACCACTTATAACTATGTTATTTTCCTTCTCCATGCGCGCTCTCGACTCGTCTATAACTTTTTCAAACAACATCACCTCTTCCTGGCTACTATTCACTTTGTTTCCCTTTTTAAGAAAATTATCCCATCTCATAGCAGACTCTTCCGGACTCGAGTTCGTTCTACTTTTTAGTTGTTGTTTAAAGTCTTCGTTTTGTTTTTTCAATTCAACATTTTCATTCTCCAAATCTTTTACTTTATTAGCCAAGCTTTCCAGAACCGTTTGAACCGATTTTATATACTCCGATATTTTCTTATGAACGTCGCTGTGTTGGCCTTGACCAAGACCTCTCCACGGCGGCACAGTGACCGCTTGGATGATACTCTCCATTTTCAACAATTGGAAGGATGTTAATTTATTATAATTTTTTTTTTAAAAATTCAGACTTTTCAATTAGGAGAAAATAATTAATAAATAAAGAGCTCACCGAAAATGAATCAAAAAAACCATTAGTTGTCTTAGAAAATCAAAACGACAGTACCTTCGAGTCCGAATCAAACAGTTCAACAACTGAATGTTCAATTCAAGTAGATCAATCATCTAACGAAATTGGTCAGCTAACTGCCAGTCAAAACAGCATTGAAGAAAATTTAGAATGAACAAGAAAATAAATAAATCAACTTTAAGAACAAAACCTCTTAATAATACAAGGTTAGTAATTACACACTGGAATTGTCTTCATTTACCTAGAAAGGTTCATCTCTTAGCCAATTTTTTAGCTCAAAAATGTCCAGACATTGTTTTGCTCAATGAACTAAAGATAGATTTAAGTGAGGCAACTATTTATCTTGATTTTCACAATTATCAATTCATAACAAAACCACGCAACAAGTATGGAGGAGGAGAAGCAATTTTAATTAAAGAAGGAATTGAATTTATACAAGATTTCCCTTATGAGGAATTCAATTCCGAACTCCTTTGTATAAAAATGAACTTAGGAAAGAATAATGAATTGTTTATATTCAGTCTTTATAATCCACCCAATATGCTTCTGAACTTTGAGTTTTTTAAAACTGTTAATAAAAAATGTAGAAACTACATTTTATGTGGTGATCTTAACGCCAGAACAAAGCAAATAGGCTGCGTAGGGGAAAATGAAAACGGCATAATGTTGGAAAAAATAATCAATGAGTTAGACTTCTCAGTAATCAATGATAAGCGTCCTACTTTCAATATTTTTAATAGGAATTACTTTGAAATTCTTGATCTTTTCTTAGTTTCATCTTCATTAATTGACAAAATTACCGACTTTTGTGTCCTAAATAGTCAAGACATGACTAGTGACCATTTCCCAATCGAAGCATCGATTTCTATGGGCTATCATTTAGAAAATAAATCAGCAGCTAAAAAAGTTAACTATAAGAAAGCAAACTGGCAATTATTCAGCGAGATTTTAAATTCTCAAATAGTGAATATCACTGAAAGTTCCCTCACAACAGATCGACTAAATGATAAAATTACAGAAAAAATTGTTTCTACTTCACATAAAAGCATTCCTTATCATTCGCAGAAAATCTACAAAACCAGTCTTCCCCCGAACATTGTTATTCTGATAAAAGAACGCAGGAAAGTAAGAAGAAACTTTCAAAAGACTCGCTGTCAAAATCTCAAGAAAAAATTTAATCAACTTACATTCGAGTTAAAGGCCTCTTTAAAAAAATTCTGGAATCAAAATTGGTTTGATTTTATTGAGAAAATGGGAAAATACCCACTGACAAGTAGACCATTCTGGAAAAAAATAAATAAATTTAGATCAAAAAAAGGATCAAATTTAATCCCAAATTTGTTTTTAAATGACAAGGAATTCAAAACTAATGAAGAAAAGGGAAAATACTTTGGAGAACTCCTATCTTCAATATTTAGTCCTAATTCTGATTTAATAGATCGTGATAAAGATTTCGAAATACTTAATTCTAACTCTGAATTCTTTAGAAATTATGATCAGTCTAATTTTAATGATCCAATTTGCTTAAATGAATTAATTATGGCTCTAAAAAGATTGAAAAATGAAGCAGCATCAGGACCTGACCAAATTCATAATCTAATGTTAAAAAACTTACCTAGAAATTCACTAATAGAAATTAAAGAACTTTTTAATTTATCTCTTCGAGAAGGTAGAGTCCCTAAAGCATGGAAAACATCGAACATTACTATGATTCAAAAAAAAGCCTCTTCTTTACAAGATCCTTTAAATTATAGACCAATTAGTATAACGAGCTGTTTAGGAAAGCTCCTGGAACGCATAGTATTTTCAAGATTATACAATTATTTAGAACAAAATTCACTCCTTATCCAGGAGCAATCTGGATTTAGGAAACACCGGCGAACATCAAATAATCTTTTCTTTTTAATTCAAAAAATTGTGGAATCATTTAATAGAAAAAAAAGAGTTTGTGGCCTTTTTTTTGATATTTCTAAAGCCTTTGATAGGGTTTGGCATGAAGGTTTACTTTTTAAATTGATTAAAATGAATCCACCTCATTACTTGACTAACTGGATTAGATCCTCTTTAGATAGTAGGACATTTAAGGTAAATGTGAATGATCATCTGAGCGAAGAATTTAAAATTATTAGTCCTCTTTTATTTAGTATATTAGTCCTCTTTTATTTTGTATATATATTAATGACATCCCAAAAAGAAACAAAACAAATAATGAATACTCTCTGCTTTTCGCAGATGATCTAGTTGCATTCTTCATTTATAACAAGAAAGGGAACCTAGAAAATAAGATTAATAAATACACCAACGAACTAGAACAATGGCTTATTAAATGGAAAATGAAGATATCAGTTGAAAAGTCGTGTTCAGTAGTCTTTTCTAGGTACAAAAAAGAGGGTGATAATCTAAACTTAAAAATCTATGGAAACAGAATAGTGAGCCAAAAAGAAATCAAGTTTCTTGGTATTAAATTTGATTCTAAGTTAAACTTTAATATACTAGTAAACGAAATTAAAGAACGCTGCAACAAAAGGCTAAATATTATTAAGATATTGTCAAACAAAAAATGGGGTCTCAATCAAAACACACTAGGAAATTTATATAAATCTTTAGTCGGATCGATTTTAGACTATTCTTTTCCTTGCTTAAATTCATTTTCAGAAAATAATATCAAAAAACTACAAGCAATTCAGAATACAGCAGTAAGATCTATCCTTAAGTTAAACAATGATACTTCCTCCAACATCGTGCATCATGAAGCTTTTAATAAACTAAAATTACTAACAGTCTCGAATCGTCTTTTTTAGTTGAGCGAGAAATATGTTGGGACAGGACTGAGTCATTCTATTCCATTGGTTGAAAGACTGGTGAAAGAATACAAAGAAGGTTTCGAATCAAGATATATTGAATACCCAACTCTATTGTGTAATTGCTACCTTACTATTTCTTCTTTTTTTCCTGAAACTTGAACTATTTAAACATGTGCCACATGAAACAATCTTATCCAATTTATGTCTTTTCAACTTTAATTTTTTTTAGCTTATTTACTCTATTTTGATTCTTTTTTTTATCTAATTTTATTAACTTTAATTTTATTTTTATTTTATTTTTTTATTTTATTTTTTTATTTTATTTTTAATTTGTTCTGAAGGAGCTTTAGCTCGGTACAGAAAACAAATAAATAAAATAAAAAAATTTAAATTTTTTTTCTAAAAAAATTAAAACAAGTCTAAATATAATTAATCAAATTGATTAAATTTTTTAATATTATTTTAACAAGATATTAGCATTTGAAATTAAATTAAAAGTTAAATTTGGAACTCTTCAAATACATTTTTATTGAATCTTCGATTATTTCTCAAAGAGAAAAAATTAATTTGAAATCTATTTTTAAAGCTAAAGAAAAAAAATTTTGAATTTTTCGATCGTAAACATAAAGCGTTTTGCAAAAAATTATTTACCGTTTAAGGTCATAACGTATGTCTCTAAATCTTGAGTTGATAAAGAAGTAGATGAAGATGTTTGGTAGCGTTGGGATCCGTTCAAGCGGACACTTGACCGGCCAAAATTTTCAGAAACCGTGACCGTGTCCGCATTAGCCGGACGACTTTTAAGCGGGCGGTCATTTGGCCGGTCAGCTAGGCGATCTATTTTTTGGACCGCCAAAATAAACGGTCTAAATATATGGCCAGCCAAAAAACCGGCCAACTTTTTGGCGGACGGTCAGAAAATTTATTTTTAAATTATCATTTTAATTTATTTTTTTTTAAATTAAACACATTATTTCGAAAAAATTTCAATTTAAGTTACTAACCGTCAAAAATTTGGCCGTTTTTTTGACCGCTTTTATTTTGGCCGCCCGTATATTTTAGACCATTTATTTTGGCGGTCCAAAAAATAGACCGCTTAGCTGACCGACCAAATGACCGGAAAAAACCGTCCATGTATTGGACCGGTTTGTCTTGACCGTTCCAGCGTGTTGGAAAAATGCAAATGTTACTCCAGTCTACATGAAGAAAGATAGAAAAAATTAATCCTGAAAACTACCATCCAATATCATTGCTGTCGATACAAATAAAACTAGTGGAGAAGCTAATAAGAGATGAAATGGTTAGGCATTTAATGGTACACAATCTTCTGTCAGCCCATCAATATGGTTTCATGCAAGCTAAATCTTGTGTAACCAACTGGAAAATTTAGATATCGTCACTAAAGCTTTAAGTAGAAGATTCAGTTCCGTGGTTGTATTTTTAGATTTCTCAAGAGCTTTTGACCGCAAAAAATTGAAAATTTAAAAGTGATTAAATATTTTACTTAGGTCAAAAAATGATGCAATTGGATTAAATAATAAGATAACTTTAACTTATAATAAAATTCTATCTTTAAAGTACCCGGAAAAATTAATGTCTAAATACTAAGATAAATTTAATCAGAATTAAATCCGTAAACCAATATGGTAATCAATGAAATATTTATTTTAATTTCAGAAAACAATTTTTCAAAAAAAAGTTAATAATGACGCAAATATGTATCTGGTTAGTATTTATTGATTTAAAATATATTGTTTTATTATTATTTAGGTATCTCTTAACTTTTTTCCGGCTAAAGTAAAAACTAGAGTAAAAAAAAGAGAAAATTTTAACAAGTAAACGAATGAAATCATTTCATTTATTTAATCTCATAATCAAATCTAATAACTTATCTTCAACCATAAAATATCGAATCAAACTGTGATAGTTTTGATTAAAATGTAAAGAGACATTAGTTTTTTTACTAATGGTATAAAATTTTATAATCACAAATATGATTTTTAAAGAAATTTAATTAGGATTAAATTCCTTTATTAAAAGTATCAGGTTAAATTAATGTCTAAATAATAAGATAAATTTTATCAGGATTAAATTTAGTTTCTTTTAGAAAATAATTTTCTTCACTTTTGAATTTTCAAATAAATGAATCCATTCTTAAATTCATTATTTTATAATTATTTTATTTAAAAAAAAATATCACTCTTTAAAAAAACATCCAAAAGTTGATAATAAACAATTCATTTTTTTCATTTTAAATTAAAGATCTTGATCATACCCTTAGAACAAATCTAAGAATATCTAATTTTAATAGAATAATTGTTATATTCTAAAATTATATCGATTCACAATTTAGTCTTTTTTTGGCCTTTTATACAATTCTTTTAAACATGTAGAAGATTTTAACTCAAGTTCAACCATTTTAAAACTTAAGTTATTTTAAATATATATATGTGAAAAAAATAAAAATTTTGAATTTTCAAAAATTAATTAATCTCTTTTTATATTTTAATGTAAGTTTAAATTTGTATAAAAGTTTAAGTAACTTAAATTTTAATTTGTTAATTTATTTGTTTTATGTGAACTTTGATTAAAATTTTGTGAATTTATGAAAAATTTTGCATTTTAAATTTAAGCGATTTAATTATTTATTTGGAAATTTCGATTGAATAGAACTTTTCAATAAATTTTCAATTGATTTAAATGACGCATTACATTTAAAGTAAAAGATCTTGAAAAATTTTAAATTTTAGTTTTTAAGCAATCAAAGGTTTAAGTTAACTTCTTGGCTGAAGGAGATAATAATTTATTCATTAGAAAATATAAAAAGTTAGTAAATTATGAGTCAAACATCATTTTTAAACAATGAAGATTTTTGAAAATAAATTGCTAGTATATTTATATTTAGATCAAGATATTTAGAATTTTTCCAAACATTAAAAGGAAATTATATTATTTTCAGTTAGAATGTCGTCTTGTTTAAAAATTAATTACTGTTATAATTAAGATAATTTTTTTAAACATAAAAAGGAAATGATGTTCTTTTATTAAAAAAAATTAAAAACCTAAAATTAATAAATAAGAAAAAAAACGTTTTTATTTTTAATATCAAGAATGTTTCTTCATCATTTAATCCACAAAATATCTTCTTCAAATTTGAGTATTTTTAATCTGAATGAATCATTTGACTCTGTAATTAGTTATGGAGGGATTAACTTCATCCAAAATGATCTTGTACTTTACATAGCTTTTTTGGTTTTAAATTTTTTTGGAATATGCTTCGGCTTTTTGGGTAATTATTATTAATTTAAATACTTTCATTTACATTTTTTCCCAAGGTAATTTACTCACGATAATGACAATCATTTTTAACAAAGAATTAAATGCACCCAGCTATTGGATCATTGTGAACCTAAGCATTGCCGATTTCCTAATTAGCTCATTAATCAATGGTTTTTATTCAATTGGTAATTTAAAAAATTGAAAAATTTGATTTTAAATATTTTAATCAGGAGTTTTGGCTGGAGAAACTTTTTTTCTCAACAGAAAACCATTGTGCACAATTATCGGATTTGTTTGTCTTATATTTTGTGGATCTTCTCTTCTAAACATTGCTCTTTTGGCTTTAAATCGGTAAATATTTATTAAAATAATAAAAAAAATTCATTAAATCAAGTTATTATCAATTTAGATACATTAAAATCTGTCACGATCATTTTTATTCAAGAATTTTCAGCAAAAAGAAAACAATTTTTCTTTGTATTCTGCCATGGCTTGGTGGCATAGCTCTGGGAACACCAAATCTTTCGGGTTGAGTTTTTTTTTTTTCTTTAAAACAAAAATAAATTTAATTTTTTTAAATTTAAAAAAAAAAGGATGGGGAGGCTACGACTATGACAAAAAAGTATTAACTTGTATGACCGATAGAACCCAGAGTCAAGAATTCGGTTTCTTCTTCATATTTTTCTACGTTTTGACACCATGCATTTTCATATTTATTTGCTATGTAAAAATATTTTTATTTGTTTCAAAATATAGTGGAAAAATTGGCTGCAATGCTAATAAAAAGCAAATTCAGCTTGCCAAAAGCCTTTTCGCTTCATTCATTACCTATTTTTTTTGCTGGATACCATTTGGTTTAATCTACATAATCGACCATAACGATATACTTCATCCAGCAGCTATGGTTATTACAACTGCTTTTGCCCACATTAATTCCTCAGTTAATGCCTTTTATTATGCCTATTTTAGTTCGACATTGCGACGTGGCTATTACATGTTTATTCTTTCACTGTTGCCGTCTAGCTTCAATTTAGTCAAAAGCACTAAGATTTATCACACGTCTCATGTAAAAAGCTAGATGATGAACAATATAAATTTATCTAATTTTTTTAAAAGAGAAATTTAGTTCCAATACTATAGTATTTTAATAAAATACCCCTAATTTTTTAATCTTATCCCAAATATTAAAAAAGTTCCCCAATTATTAAGATTAAACATTAATTATTCAACACTTAATTAAATAGAAATCCAATTTCAAACTAATGACATTTTTTTATAAAAAATGAAAGCTATTTAAACACAAAATAAACTTTTAAACAAAGGATTAAAAAATACATTAAAATAAAAAAGCAATTTTTTTTTATTGAAAAAAAAAACTTATTAAGATTCTAACTTTATAACTTCAATTAATTCCAAAATGCTATTGTTTGCATTGAACTAGCGGAAGTTTCAAAGTTTCATTATTACTGAGGACTTTGTTCAATAGTGAGTCTAGAACATGCCAAAAAAAATTTATAAAAAGAGCTTATTATTTCTGAAAACTAGATAAATTCACACTTTCTTTCTGAAATTTTGGAAAACCATTTTTGGCCATCCGTTAGTAAATTTTTCATATTTCTTCTAGTTTTCATACTAAGACCATCGTTTCCAATCTCTCTTCTAAGTTCATTCATTTCTTTATCGCTAATCTTTTATATACAAAAACTTTTTATTTCAAATAAATATAAGTATTCAAAATTAATAAACAATCAATTTGTTTGGTACTTATGAACTTAAAAATTGAGCAAAGCAACAGCTCAATTTTATTTGAAGCAAAAATTACATTGTTTTTGCTTATTTTAATTGAAAAATTAAAAAATTTATAAAAATTTGCAATGATCAAAAAAAGTATGAAAAAAATTCGAAAAACACACTTCAGTCTTTTGATTGTTAAAAAGCTATGCTTAATTTTTTTTCTGTTACTTCTAAATAATCTATGTTCCCAAAATTACCTCTGCTTATATTATCTGTCTATCTGGTATATATTGAAAAATTCTTTAAAGGTAGAAAAATTTATATTCACAAAAAGCGAGATAAAATAGGCGGTGATGGGCTTAGACAATCTACATGTTAGGTGTCGCAGCAAGAACTACTACTACTACTATTATAGTAGTAGAAGTAGTTCTTGCTGCTGTAGTAGTAAGGGGTAGGCTACAAGTCGCGATTTGCATGCAGAATGATGCATAACGCGATGGGTGACGACATCCTGTGTGGTAGCCACTTGCCGTAATTAAGTTGCTGTTTTGTCAAGCTTGCTTTTGAAGTCGTTGGTACTTTTGGCGATGATGATGGAGTCGTTAAGATCGTTCCAGTCATTGACAATTCGGTTGCAGAAAAAGTTATGTCGTTGATTACAGTTCTTCACCAATTCTCGTCTCAATCTGGCCCTTCTATTGCCTCTGGCGCAGAAATGGAAGTCGGTGCGGCAAATTCAACATGCTCTATTCCTTTTGCAATTTTAAACTGCTGTATCAAATCGCCCCTCAATCGCCTCGCCTTTAGATTGGTCAAACCCAGCTTTTTGCAACGTTCAACATAGTTTAGGTCTTTAGGTAATAGTTTTTAGCAATTTTTAAACAAAGACATAAATATTTAGCCCAAAGGCTTATTTTTAAAGATTAAGAAAACATCTCTTTAGTGGTACAAGCGGCTAATCAGAAAATGGCGATTTTTCAATTTAAAAAGAAAAACTGCAAAATAAGTATAAGATAGGATTTTTTGTTAAAAATTAAATGCCAAAAGTAAAATTTAATTTTTTTGTCAATCCATTAATATTTTTTCTTACACCAGCATCTAACTGAACTGTTTATTTATCTATTTATTGAATTGAATTAACCTCCTTTAAGGAGAAGTAAAAAAAAAAAAAAAAATATATAAAAAGATTTTGAGGTTTCAAGTTTAAAGTACTTGGAAATAAGCAGAGTTGTTTAAAAGTCCCAAAAAAAAGTCCATGTCAGGACTTTTAAATTTTTTTTTTCAAAAATAAGTCCCACCAAAGAGTTTTTTTTTTTTTTCTAAAATAAACGGGCTGCCAAAAAAAAGGTAAAAAAATAAAAATTTAAGTCAATTTAATAAATTTATTATTTAAAAAAAAAAATGTTTTTAATTAAAAAAAATTAATTTAAAATTTAAAAAAAAAAATAAAAGAAGAAAATAATTTAATTTAAAAATTAAAAAAAAAGAATATAAATTTTATTCAAAAATTAAAGATAAAATAAAAATAAATAGAAACTAGTTGTAGGTACTTGGTATTTATAGTCGTTGGTAATTTTTGGCCGTTAGTACTTTTTGGTAGTTGGAAGTTGTTGGTGATTGGCCAACAACCAAATTTTTTTTTTTCTAAAATAAACGGGCTGCCAAAAAAAAAGGTAAAAAAATAAAAATTTAAGTAAATTTAATATATTTATTATTTAAATAAAATTATTTTCTTCTTTTATTTTTTTTTAAATTTTTATAAAAAAAATTTTTTCACTTTTTTTTTTTTATTTTTTAATAAAATTTTTTTTTATTTTTAAATTTTGGAATAAAATTTTTTTTTTCTTTTTTTTTTTAACTTTCAAATAAAATTTTTTTAATTAAAAAAATATTTTTTTTTAAATAATAAATATATTAAATTGACTTAAATTTTTATTTTTTTGCCTTTTTTTTGGCAGCCCGTTTATTTTAGAAAAAAAAAAAAGTCTTGACTTGGACTTGACTTGAGACTTGAGACTTGTGACTTTTAAACAACTCTGGAAATAAGAACCAAGTCAGAGGAAAAAGATTTTTAGAGGGGGGGTCATTAAGCATATATTTTAAAAATTGTTTATAATCAGCATGTTTATAACCGATATTGGTTTGAAAACCAATTTTTATATTTATTTAATTACAAGTATAATTCTGAAGGAGCTCTTGCTCGGTACAGAAAACAAATAATAATAAAAAAAAAAATTTCACTAAAAAGAAAATTTTTAAAAAATAATCATGAAATTTTTTTTTAAATTTGTCATTGCTTATGTTTAACTGCTAATCAAATATCACAAAACAATTTTAAAATTAATTATGTCCTCGAAAGACCTAAATAAAAAGTGTCGGTATTCGGTAAAAAATTAAGATGTTAAAAGTAACGGCCATCTATTAATGGATTGAAAAAAAAATTAAATTTTACTATCAAAAAAGATTAAATCTTCTGACGAAATACATTTGACTACATTTGATGACAAATAAATTATTGACTGATAAAATATTTATTTATTTGTTTTCTGTACCGAGCTAGGGCTCCTTCAGAATAAATAAGAAATAATAAAAAAACACAATCAAGTCAAAATAAAGTCAACTTTCCTTTAAGAACAGGTTAGTAATTACAGACTGTAATTGTCTTCACTTACCTAGTAGGGTTTATCTCTTAGGAAATTTTTTAGCTCAAAAATGTCCGGAGATTGTTTTTCTCAATGAATTAAAGATAGATTTGAGTGAGGCAAATATTTATTTTGATTTTCACAATTATTAGTTCGTAACAAAACCACGCAACAAGTATGGAGGAGGAGTAGCTATCTTAATTAAAGAAGGAATTGAATTTATACAGGATTTTTCTTATGAGGAATTCAATTTCGAAACTTTTTCTTAATATTTTTTTTTTCTTTTTTATATTTATATTTTTAATTTTTTTATATGGCAGGGTCTGGCGTAATTTTATAAATAAATTTTATAAATAAAAATTTTATTAATTTTTACGAATATATTTTCTAATACACCAAATTTTATTAATTGAAACAAAAACTGCTCTCCGAAAAAATGTAGCATTTTAGTACATTTCCTCAAATCTTATTAACCTTTTTTTTCAATTTTTAACTTTTCAATTCAAAAAATTTAAATTTAGTACTTGCTTATGGTTAAAAGTATTTTAATTATGTGAGATCTATAAATTATTTTTTGTATTTAAAGTATTTAGTTTTTGGAGTCAGCACATTTATGATTGTGGATAATAGGTTAGCTCACATTATATCTAATCAATAATTATTTAATGAGTAACAAGAATTTTGAAAGTGTCTTAAGAAGCTTTGGCACAAATTGGCACGACAAATGGTCAAAAATTATTAAAGTAAAAAAAAAATGGCGAACACGTGCAGTATTTTCGCTAAAAAGGTCTTAATAAAAAGATTTCGATTAAAATGGAGGTTATTAATCAAATTGAAATTAGTTGAGTGCGTAAATTTAAAAAAGTAATAAATTTTTTTTAAATATTTTAGAATATCCTTAATACTTTTACTGCATCAGAAATAAAAATTATGATTTCCTTTTAAATATTAAAAAAAAAATGCTTGTCAATTTCAGCTAATTATGCAGCTTTCAATTAAAGACTATGAACTTAAAAATACTCAGGCAAATCTATAAATTTTTCAATATTTATTTATTTTAAAATGAAAAAATTATATAATTTATAAAAATAATTTTTTTTCGTGTGAACTTAACTCTCATCCGTCGGTCAAAAATGACCTAAGCATATTTTTTAATAATTTTTTTTTTAAATATTGATTTTTAATCGTTTATCAATCAAACTATATTTTTTAAGTTTTTTTTATTTTAGATAATTTTTAAAAACACCAATAAAAACATATGAAAATTTATTTTTTACATTTTAATTTTTTTGCTTTGGTCAAAGATGACCCGTCTTGGACGCAAACTTAGTTTTTTAATTCTGGACTGATTGGAGTTAAATAAATCGAATACTGCTTTTGAATTGCGTGCGAGATCTATCAGACTTTAGGATTGATTGAAATTATTTAATTTTTTTAAATTATTCAAAATTTATCTTAAAATCATTTAAAAATCTATCTAGTCTTTTAATTACAAGTAACATTGGATATTAATACATAGAGCTAATTATCATATATAGAAATTAAGACATGCCATTAAGTCGAACTCTTAATTAGCGAAGTTGGATAAAAAATTGATTGCTTAATTTTTGAAAACGTCTATCCGTTTTAAAGAATCTGGTTTCCGAAATTCTTGAAAATTAATTTTAAAAATTAGTCCCATTTATAATCTGGATATTTTGAAAAAAGAATAAGAATTTTTTTAAGCCCTTTATTTAAACACTTAAAACGATTATTTTTTAAAGATTAAAATGTTTCTTCATCATTTGATTCATAAAATATATTCAAACGATAGTTTTTTTAATTTTAATGCTTCATTCAATAATGAAGTAGAATATGGTGGAATTAAATTCATCCAAAAAGACATACATTTATATATTGTGTTTTTAATTGTTATTATATTAGGAACAATTTTTGGCTTTTTTGGTAAAAATATACAATTTTGATTTTTTATTTTATTGATGAATTTTTCTAAGGTAATTCCCTCACAATTTTGGCAATAATGTTTAGCAAAGAACTTCATTCACCAAATTATTGGATCATAGTAAATCTCAGCTCCGCAGATTTGTTAATTAGTTCATTTATCAACATATTTAATATTATTGGTAAATTCTTTGTTAACTTTTTAAACTAATATAAATTTGTTTTAACATAGGAGTTTTGGCTGGAGAAACTTTTTTTCTCAACAGAAAACCTTTGTGCACAATTATTGGATTTGTTTGTCTTATATTTTGTGGATCTTCTCTTCTAAACATTGCTCTTTTGGCTTTAAATCGGTAAATATTTATTAAAATAATAAAAAAAATTCATTAAATCAAGTTATTATCAATTTAGATACATTAAAATCTGTCACGATCATTTTTATTCAAGAATTTTCAGCAAAAAGAAAACAATTTTTCTTTGTATTCTGCCATGGCTTGGTGGCATAGCTCTGGGAACACCAAATCTTTCGGGTTGAGTTTTTTTTTTCTTTAAAACAAAAATAAATTAAATTTTTTTAATTTAAAAAAAAGGATGGGGAGGCTACGACTATGACAAAAAAGTGTTATCTTGTATGACCGATAGAACCCAGAGCCAAGAATTTGGATTCTTCTATATATTCTGCTATGTTTTAATTCCGTGTTTGTTCATTTTTTTCTGCTATTTTAAAGTTTTTATTTTTGTCTCAAAATATAGTGGGAAAATTGGCTGCAATGCCAATAAAAAGCAAATTCAGCTTGCTAAAAGTCTTTTTGCATCATTCATTACTTTTTTTGTTTGCTGGATGCCTTTTGGATTAATCTACATAATCGACCATAACGATATGCTTCATCCATCAGCTATGGTAATAACTATTGCTTTCGCTCATATGAATTCTTCTCTCAATGCGTTTTATTATGCTTATTTTAGCTCTACTCTCCGAAAGGGATATAAGAACTTTTTTAGTTCAGTAGTTTCGAGAAAATTAAACTCAATTAAGAACTCAAGAAATCCTTTCTCATCATCCTTAAAATCTAGTATAAAAATTTAATTCTTTTTTAAATATTTTTGTCAAAATTTGATGTTTAATTATTATTTTTTTTATTTGTCTCTATCTTTTAAAAAAAAATAATTTCTTTCATTATATATCTACATTATTTTTTAAATGCCGAATCTGGCGTAATTTCTTTATTGAAATAAATAATAATAAAAAAAGATTTTTAGATTCTTTGAAATTTAATTGAGCTTCAGTATAATTTATTTCTATACTTTTATATCTGTGACGAGCTAAAGCTCCTTCGGATTAAAATATAAAATAAAATATAAAATATAAAATTTAAATGTAGAGCTTCTACGAAAAAGGACAATACTTTTTTTTTAAATAAAAATATCAAAAAATTTTAGATGGAATCCAAAATAATCTATTTTTGGAAGGAAAAAAATTGAATAGTCCCAGTCACAAAGAAAACGATGATTAATCGATGAAAATTGATAGATGAATCATTAATGAGTTAGGAACCAATTCATCTAGATTCACCGATGAAAATAAGTATATTTCATCGGAAATAACCGATGAAAATTTTTTTTAATACATCATAATTTATTTAATTTTTCAAATAATTTTTAAGTTAATAATGAGCAAAAATTTAATAAGTTTTTTTTTTCAACTGGTTTTTAACTGAAAATTAATTTTGACGCTTGATTAAGGCGAACATTAATTCACACTTTTCTCAATAGAAAGACTTTAATTTCTTATTCAATAAGTTGCTTATTAATTTTAAAATTACTTAATAGCCTTTTAACTAGACAAAAAGTAGCTTGAGCAAATTGGCCGTTAACACTTCTAACCAAAAATTTTATTAAAAATACCATAAATTTATTAAATTATAATAAAATAAAGGAAAATACAACAAATTTATTATATTATTATCAAATTAAAGAAATAACACAAATTTATTAAAAAAATATCAAATTCATTAAAGATTAATCAGATTCATTAGAAAAATAATAAACTCATTTTTTTTTTGTTTACATTTGTTTATTGCGCAATAATAATACAATTCTTTTTGTAAAGGCTTGCCGCAAGTATCACATAATTTACTAACACTGTCATCAAATCTTGGTCGCTTGGAAGTATCATCTTGAGATGTTAAGTCATCATCGAAAATGGCATTTTCTTCAGGTGCTTTAATTAGGTCAGAAGCTTGAACTTCTAGGCTCTTTACAGTTTTAGAAGGAGGGCCTCTTTTTTTATTATTATGTATTGGTAAATCCAAACCAATCGAGCTGAAATCTAACATCTGAAGTCTAAATGCACATGAAATAACGTTTAATCAATTAATTTATCTTAAAAGTGTAAATCTAATGAGTTTCTTAATTCTAATGAACCAATTAATGTTCTTTTTATTCAAATTAAGGTTGTTTTAATCAATTTAGGATAATTTTCTATTTTCTATTACATTTTTATTCAATTTGATAAATAACTGTTAAGTTTATTCTATTTTTAATAAATTTATGGAAACTTTATTATATTTATGGTCATTTTTAATAAATTTATGGGTATAGATTATATTACGCGGAGCAAATTTGAAATCAAAGAACATTTTAAACAATCCAATTATATAAATAACGTCTTTTGTTAAGAGCTGATAAATAATTGAACATGAATTATCACTAAATATCGCCTTAAAGAGTTATTGAATGCATCAGCTTCATCTTTTTCGGCTATTAGACTAAGGCATTCTTCTAAACTGTCTGATATTAAAATTTTCGTTATTTTTTTCTCATTATTTCGGTAATTTGCAAATTTTTAGGCAATATCTAAATAAATAAAAATTCAAATTATATTAATGGCTATTTAAGAATAAAATTAATAAGCAATTTTTCTTCGAATCTTTTTAAAGAAATCCTGAAATTGTTTACAAATAAAATTTGATGTCAACTAACTATGTTTGTTTCGTTTAATTTTTTTTTGAAAAACTGAATATTCTCATGATCAGTCCTATTGAAAGGGAAAGTCAAATCGAAACATCTATTTAGTAAATTTAATTTCTAAGAACCAATAACACTTCACAATCAAGTAATTTAGCTCATGAACGTTTTCTTGGCTTTAATTCAAATAATACAATCATAATTAATGAGATGCTTCAAGAATGAAGCAACGATGAAAATGCTAAGTTTTTCATGATTGGGTCATTTTTTATGTTCTGAAGAGAAAAAGATGATAATTTTCTAATTTTAATCCAGAAACATTTTCATGCTTAAAAAAGTGAGATGATTCATAGATGAAACATCCATGAAGTCATCGATTTTAGCTTAACTGGGGTTTAAAATTAACTGATGATTTCTTAATTGTTTTCTGAGAATTTGATGATGTCATTAAAAAATGAAGTTAATGTCTTTTAAATTTGTTTTAAAAACGTAATAAAATCTAGCAAAGTTTTCGTATAGTTTGAATTTTGTTTAAAACATATTGTAGTAGTAGAAGTAGTAGTTTTGACTCTAGCTGGCTAGCCAGCGATAAGGCACACTGAGGCAGCTGATGTGATTGATTGCTGAATGAGCAGCAATGCCTACTTTAAAGCTTTTAACATTGGGGGCTTCAACTAATTGATTTGGCAGCGAGTTCCATTTGTAAGCGGTTCTGTTGAAAAAAAAGTTATCTCTATGTTGGAGCCTAGAAATTTCTTTGTGATATTTAAAGCGGCGGCCTTTTCCTTGAATTTTAGTGACCTTAAAATTGTTGCTTTTTTCAACCAGTTCTATTCCATGCATGAACTTGTATAATTGAATTAGATCACCTCTTTTTCTTCTTTCCACCAGATTCGGAATATTCGAAACCTTCAATATGATAGAATGCATTTGTAAAAAAGACACTGACTAAATTGGGTATATAAAATTTCCGCAGTTAAAAAATTTCAAAAAAGTTTATTTAAACAAATTTACAAATTTCTTATATAAGCTAAATTTAATATTAGGCGTTGGCTTGAGGGTTACCGATTAAAAAATTATTTTAAAAACATAAATTTATTATAACTAAAAATAAGTGAATTTCTCTTTTCACTTAAATCTTTTACAGAATACAATAAAAATGCATAATATTATAATTTGATTATTAAAATAAGAATTTTTAAAACTTATGTGAAAAAATTTTTCATAACTTCCTAGCCGAAAAACCCTAAAACTTTTTTAAGAATTTGAGTAGGTAATTGTATAATAATAATTATAACAAATAGGACCAAAATAATAACAAGAAATATTTGAATAAAAAAACATTTGTTGTTCTTCCAAATGACGTATCGAAAGGTTCTTAATGGTGACAGAAACCATGCAAACGAATCTTGTGGTCGATCCGGTTCTGGTAAGGCATCTGGTTCATTTCGCCCGAAACCAGCTGGTTTTTCCAATGCTTGCTGTTCACTGAGTAATTGAAATTCTGCTTCTAATTTACCCTTAAAATAAATTGTTAAAATTATCATGTAAAGGCTGATCATAGCTTTATTGATTTGGTCATGAAGATTTAGATTTTTTCTTTATTTGTATTGACAAATATGTTTCTGCTAAATTCAGAATTTTTATAACACAAAAATTGATTTTTTTGACACCACCGATGAATAAAAGTCAATACACCGGAAAAGTCTAAAATATTCATTAAAAAATAAATTTTCATGATTTTGAAAAATTTGGCTTTTATTTTTTCTGAAAAAATATTTTTTAATCGGTAAATACCGATTTAAATATTTTTTAAATCGGCAATTTTCAAGTAAAAAAATCTGCATAGATGACAAAGTACTAATTCTTTAAAAAAAATATGATTCATAATTTTTTTTCTTTTATAAAAGTGACATCTAGTTATACATTAATTTGTGAATTAAATCAATTTTCTAAAAAAAAAATTTGTTATTAAAAGTTTTTTCGATTTTCCATTTTTTTTCGGACATTAAACGACCGTTAATTATTCAAAATTAAATTACATTAGATTTATTCCATTTTATATTTGCCATTTTTTAAATTATTTGTTTATTTCAAGGAATCTTTGAAAGTAAATTTTTTGGAGCAATTAATTTTAATACCTTCGTTATTAATAAAAATATTATTAAAAATAATAAAATCCACTCTTTTTTATTAAACACAACATCTAATTTTATTGATGATTAACAAATATATTAAGAATCCTTTCTTCTAATAAAAATACATTTTAATCAATAATCAAACAATATAATTAATTAATTAACACTTATTTTAATAAGTGAGCTTCTTTTTTATTAAAAATTATCTAAATTTATTATTGAACATCATTTATTACTCACAAATTTTTGATTGTCAATTATTTCTTATAATGCTATATAAATCCTGATGTAAACATAAGGTTAGCTACTATTAAGGAAAAAAATAATTAAGAATGGTTAGTGAAGAAATAAGACTGGATAACGATGATACGTTAGACGATACAACAGACCAAGATGACTTTCAAGAACCAGTAACAATTAAATCACGAGGAACTGGAAAAATCTATCTACATCACAAAAATTATGAAAGTAATGAAATATTTAAAGAACAGCTAGAACAAAATTCAATCAGCTCAACAAATTGGAACTCAAATGGCTCAAAGATATTAAAAAACGATAGAAAATTGGAATATTTTTGTCGATACAAAAAAAATGGATGTAAAGTAGCAATGTATGCATTGACAGCTGATGAGAATCTATTTCGAGTATTTATTTCAGATAATGAACATACTTGCCATGCAGCTTTGACTCTATTGGAATGGATTTACCAATTGAACGCAATAAAAAAAGAGGTCCACAATCAGAAACAGCTAATGCATACAATAAACAACAAGGAGAAAATGCTAACGATGATGAGCTTGTTCTCCAAGTTACAAAAAAACAAAAAGCCAAAAGTCAATCATCAGAAAGTGTAGATCAACAAAAGTGTCCAAAATGCAACATTCCAATGCTTAAAAGAAGATATTGGTATTGCAAAAACAAATGTTAGAAAAAATTAATTATCTTCTTTTTTGAGTGTTTTTTTATTAAAATTATATATTTCTTATTATTTTTATCTATGTTTTATTAGATTAGATATTTTTTATTATAAAAGAATAAAAAATAAATAAAAGATAAAAGATAATTGGTTTAAAAAAAAAGATATTGTTTTTATTAAATTAGATGTTGTTTTTATTAAAAAAGAGTGGGCCATTATTAACGTCCAATTTTTTGTAACTAATTTAATTTTACTTAATTAAACTTATGAAATCTTTTAAAATAATTTTTCAACGATCATTTAATGGTACAAATACCTTTAACTTGAATTGCTCCTGAAAAAAGATAGTTTCACAAATGACAATTACTAATAGCAATAAATAATGACTAATAAGAATTAATTAAATTAAATGGAAAAAATAATATCAAAAAAATACAATCAATTCAGAATACAGCAGTCAGATCCATCCTTAAGTTAAAATATGATACTCCCTCCAACATCGTGCATCATGAAGCTTTTAATAAACTTGAATTACTAACAGTTTCGATTCGGCTTTTTGAGTATAGTGAAAGATATGTTGGGACAGGGCTGAGTCATTCTATTCCATTGGTTGTCAGACTAGTGGAGGAATACAAAGAAGGTTTCGAATCAAGATATATATAATACCCAACTCCATTGTCTAATTGCCAACTTACTATTTCCTCTTTTTTTCCTGAAGCTTCAATTATGTAAACATGTGTCACATGTAGCAACCTATTTCAATATATGTCTTTAACTTTCATTACTTTTTTTTTTAGCTTATTTACTTTATTTTTATTTTTATTTTGATTTTGATTTTTTTATAATTTATTTTGAAGGAGCTCTAGCTCGGCACATAAAACAAATAAATAAATGGAAAATAAAGAATTAGGCGATTGTCTCGGAAAATTAGGCATTTTATGGTACGGTCCATGCGAAAATTGTCAGTCAGAAATGAAATTAACAACTCGGAAACGCATTGATAACTTTGCGGTGTACAAATAGTAAATGCCAAAAGTATCGCAGCATTTGCCATGGTTCTTTCTTTTTGCTGTTTAGGAAACCAGTTTTTTTAATCAATGAAGTTATTAAACTATGGGCTTTACAGATTTCAATTAAAAAATCTATTGCATTTCTTAATTATGATTTATGTAATAAAAACGAGTGTTTTGTCTCGATTCTATTTAAAAAATTAAGAAATGTATGTAATGCCAGTTTGGCCAAGAATAGAGTTAAGTTAGGTGGTTATGTTAAATTTGTCGAAACAGACGAGTCCTTAGTTGCCAAGGCTAAACATAACAAAGGCAAGGCTCTAATGAGAAAACTGACTTGGATGTTTGGTCTAGTGGAGAGAGAAAACGATGGTAAAGCTTTATTGAGGTAGTAAAAGACAGCAAAGGTCCTATTTTACTAAAAATCATGTCGAGGAAGGTACATCTATCATTGGTGATATTGATCATCTTACAACCGAATTACTCCACTCAAAAACTTAAAGTATATAACAGTTAATCATAAATTTAACTTTGTTGATTCGGTTAATGGTACTTGTACGAATAAGATAGAAGAATTATGGAACTATGTAAAAAAATCCAAAGAAATGCATATTTGGATCATATATGGATGAATTTATTTGGCGCATCAATAACACCATTAATCGAGTTGATTGCTATGAAAAATTTTTGGTGAATTTCACCAAATCAACAGTGATGTTAAACTTGATAACTAATATACCTATACCATCTAATATTACAGATGCACCAAAAATTAGCTTTGGAAAGTTACTTGATTCAAAACTCGATGCATTAAATGATAAGCTACAAAGCCTCAATATTGCTTCAAATCTAGAGATGGCTCTAGCTTTAGATTTTGAGAAATAATCTTATGAAAGTGTACCAGTTTCGGATGAAGCAAGTGCTAAAGTTTTTTTTTTACCAAAATTTTACAAGTTCCAGTAAAATTAAAAAAAAATTAAAACATCTTACTGAAAGCTTGATACTCTTATTGCTATCAAATATTGTAAAAGGCCACCATCCACGATGATTTTTAACTTTGAACAAATTGATCTCCTGATTATTGTTTTTTTTCAACATTGACATTTTACAGAAGCTTGAGCTCTTGGCGCCTTTAATCATCTTACAAATATTTAGCTGTAAAGATCCTAAAATATCATCCGAAGAAATCAAATCCGCATCCCAACATTCAAAAGTTACTTAATAAAATTAAAAAAAACTGAAAAAGTTTTTAATTCAAATAAGTACTTGTAGGCTCAACTTTTTTTTCGACTGTATACAATGAAAACTTGCTTGGCTTTTGTTTGTAAATTATCATTTCCTCGGCTGGTAAATATTCAAAATCAAAAATAAACCTCCAGTTAAATTTACCTTACAATATAAAATTTTAAAAAATTAAATTTTTAAACTAAACTTACCATCTCCGTTCAATGATCTAAAATGAGTATCGGTGCGCTGAACTTCATCTACTTTATCAGCCAAATATGCTTTGATATAAATATCACTAGAACGTTCTCCAGTTAGCGGATTTTCATCGTCCAAGATAACATCTTGAGTATTATAAATATTTACTCTGAGCTGAAATTTTTTTGGTTTTCTAGGTGAAATGTCGACTGGCTTGGGTATTTGGTTATGAAATATTGAAGAATTATCGTCTAAAGAAAATATATCGATCCACATTCGAATTTTTCCTTGCTCGAATTCCGGCTGATCTGGGTTGTACAAGTACCGAGTTTCTAAATGTTCTGGCACCAAATATGTCTATATTTTAAAAATTTTAGAAAATATAAAAACAAATTATTAAAAAATTTACTCCTGTAATATTGTGCCAATCATTGAGAGCACTCAATGCCAATTCTTCTCTAATAATTCTATAATCTATTCCTGGAGTTCTGATAGATGTTACAAACTGATCGTTTTTGTTAACTATGCTTCTTTCTTCTGTAAATTCGAATTTGTATTCTTTTGACTTTTCTTCTAATGTGTAAACAATGAGATAATCAGAACCATAGTTTGGGAGTTTCAAGCGCCATTTACGGCACAAAAGGGCTAAAATCTGTGTAGGAAATAGCTTGTCACGCCATGCATTGTACCCAGAAATTTCATATTTTTTCGGTATCCCACACATAGAATAGCACGAAGAGTAAAATCGGTCTTCCAAATCAATCACTGTTTTACCAATCAAACCTTTATGGCCAATCAACCCCCAATCTTTTATTGAAACTGTTATTTGGGATTCATATGGCAACTTTACGTCATACTCATACATGCTTAATAAAAAAATATATTTTTTTTTCAAGCTATTAGTATATTGTGAATTTTTATAGCAAGAAATAATAAAATGAATAATAATTAATAAAATGCAATTAAATCTAGGATCAATTTTAATCCATGATTTTCCTTTTCCTAAAGTGGAACATTTTTCTTTTAAAAAAAGTCAAGACCTAAAATGCTTAGTTTGTAGATTTTCTAATGAAGATTTTAAAATTTTTCTAAAAGAACAATTTTTTCTCCCCATTGAGTCTAAGTCTAGTTGTAACTCAACTGATTGTGTCTACATTATTTTATGTATTAAATGCAAAGTCTACTATATTGGACAAACAAATTGTTTTAAAAGAAGATTTAATGAACATTTAAACGGTATACAAAAATATACTCCAAACATAAATCACAAATCAAATGTTTCAATTCATTTTAACTTGTATGAACACGATTTTACAGTAGATTTACGTTTTTTTATTTATAAAGTCAATGTGGATTTGGAAGAAAGACAAAAAAATGAAACGTTTTTAATACACATGTTCATTAAATTAGGAATCGAGCTTCCTAATGAAGTCATTCCCCCAATTATCACGTTAAAATTTTTAAATTTCATATAGTAATTTTAATTTCATCAAAAAATTAATTTTTTTCTTTCCTTTTATTACGAAATTTTAAAATGTGTTAATTTTTATTTTTTTTTACTATTTAAGCATCAAAATTTAACAAAACATCATAAATTAACTTGTTTTAGTTTTTAAATAAATTATTCCGAATACAAGAATGAATAAACTTTAAAAATTTTATTTATGAAAGGTACAAAATTGATTCCGTAAATTGTTTCATCTGATATATTCATTGTATCATCTAAAACTAGCTTCTGTCATATAATTTTGATATATTTTAAAGAGTTAGCATTTTTGATTTTTTATATTTTTATAGTTTTCATAAAATTCGGTACGAATTAATAAAAATTTAATTTTTTTTATTAAAATTAAAATTAAAACTTAAAATATTTGAGTGGTCAGAACAAAAAAAAAAGAAATCTTAATGTTTGTCTAATTAATATCCATCTCAGAAAATCTAATTGCTACCCTGGCAAAAATGTTTAGTTATTTATATCACAGATATTATCAGAAAAAGTAAAAAAATATTTGGCAAGTTTTTTTTTCTATTTAACTTTTTTGAAATTTTGAAATTACATTGTTTCATTAAAACTCAATACTTAAGCATGTAAAAATTTGAAATTTAATTACGCAATTATTTTTAGAAATGTAAAATAGAAAAAAAAACTTGCCATTTGCTTTTTGAATTTTTAAAGAATGAAATTTGATTTTCGAATATATATTTTAATTTACATTTATTTAAAAAATTTCTTTTTTAAACAATCTTTAAAGTGGGAATGTGAAAACTTAGTACATTTAGTTAAAAAAATTTAAATAGATAAAAGATAAGCTAAATTAGATATTTTTTTTCATATATTTAAATTTGTACATGGAAATACAATAAAAAATATTTTAATTACAATTTTTGAGAATTTAGATTCCACTTTTTTATTTTTTGTACCAAGTTTTCGCATTGTATTGGAAATTTTTACTCGCTTTTGGGATCAAAATGTATATTCATACTCCTAAATATATACTGCATTTGATAGATTCTTAAACTTGAATGTCATAGTTTTGATGGCAAAATCATGAAATATCTAACAAAGTTAATTGGAATAATCAGTTTTATCTTAAAAATTTTTACCTTGCTTGGCTCAAATTTTAAATGTTTTTTCTTAAGTCAAAGATTTTTAATTTATATTTAAACTTTGGTTTTAAATTAAGATATTTAAAATAGAGAATTAAATCCTAAAATATCTCTTTCAATTTTAAAGATTAAATGATTTTTGTTAATGTTGAATAAAAAATATGTATAAATACCATCCGAATACTGGCTCAAGTGTTGAATGAATAACACTCTCTGAGTATTCAAAAGATTTGTCCCCAAATTGGATGCTAATATATGGATCGAATAGTTGATTATCAGTAGGAGGACTCAAAACAGCATTTACTATGTAAACACGAACTTTAATTGGTACTGGTGTATTAGGTGGAATGAGTCGCAAAAAACCTCCATATCGCTTTAAAATTGAGTTTTCAAACAAATTTTGCAAGTTAGAATCTTCTTTGTAAATAAGAAAGTTTCCTTTGAAGTGACATTGGATAGCTTCGGAATTGTTTTGTTGATTTTTTCCTTTGTACAAAGGAAACGTGCGTAGCATATCGAACCCATCTGAAAATCGTTCATCCTTTTCCAATTCACATTCGAGTACCTATTTTTTTTACAAAAAAATAATATTTTATCAAATTTATTTAAGAGAATACTTCAATTTTTTCTATTTTTTGCTTATTTATAACTAATGTTGGTTCTTCGTTATCAGATTCACTCTTGTCTTTATTCTTTTATCAAAAATTTGGAATAAAAAAAAATTAAACTAGATTTAAATTTTTACTGTTTTTTCTTCCATCTTTCGTATTTTGGCTCTTTTAGCTAAATTTTTAATACTTGATATTGATACACTTCTGTGCTTTTTAGGAACAACTTCCATTCCTTTGAGTAGTTTTTCTTTAGGAATGTTGAATTCATCCGTGGCTACACAAATTTCCTCTTCTTTAAATGATGCATAATACTTCGACCACCAATCCAGATATTCGCAGTCAAAATCGGGTTCGGATTTTGAAGATTTTTCTTTGACAATATTTGTTTTTTTTGAGATAGATGTAACATGTATCTTCTATTGGTTTTATAATTTTTAATTTTTAGTAGTTTTTCTTTATCTAAAAAAGATTACTGTATCGCTTTCTAGATTTGCATAATATGATGAACTCATTCGTAAAAGATTCTTACCATTTCCTCTTTGTACATCTAAAAAAAATTTCTTTTTAAGCAAATTTTCAATTTAAATTGAATTTTTTTTAAATAATAAATTTGAATATTGAAAATTTTTTCACCAAAAATATATTTAAGGAAATAATACCTCTTATTTTTTCGTTATCAATAGATTGAAAAGTATTTGGACGAGATTTTAAAAACCAAATATCTAAACCACGAGATGATTTCAAAATTAAATATTAAAAATTAAACTTGGTAAATCAAGCATTAGTAATTAAAGGTTTTAGTTAATTTTAGGAATTTTTGTTGTTTGTAAATTATTCTATTTTGTGACAAGCTAATCCAATTATGTGAGGTGAAAAAAAAGATAAATATTTGAAAAGAAAAGATGGTATACGTTCATCGGAAAATTTTAATGAAAATTATTTTCAGTAATTTAACGTAATTTCTGGTAAAAACAGATAATACAGCACTGTTTATTGATTTATTTTATTTATGTCTCTGTCAATTTTTTTACGACAATTCAGAATGCAAAATTTTAGAAAAAATTGAGTAAATCAATAAAATAAAATATTTCTAAAACTAAAATATCACGAAATTTAAATGAATTTAAACTACAAACAATATCTAATCGACTTTGTTAATTGAGTGAGAGGTATATTAGGACAGGAATGATTTATTCTGTTATATTGATTGTCATACTGGTAAAGGAATTCAAAGCGAGTTTCTAATCAAATGATTGACCCCATTGTATAATTACAACCTTATTATTATTTATAAATTTTATTCTTACATTTTTATTTCTTAATTTGAAGGAGCTTTAGCTTGATACAGTTAAAAAAATAAATAATAACCTTTTTTTCTCTACTTTTTAACTGTACAAAATTCAAATCTTTAGTATCTGAAATTACTTGATTAAATTTTTTAAACTAGACAACTCATTTCAGTGAAAACAACGTAAACCATAATGATATATGCTTTGAAGCTAGGAATTTTTTAAGATTTTTTTTACGAATCCAAATTTTTATTTTAGATTCATTTATAATAATCTACAAAAGAATTAATTAGTGATAGTAACAGTGAATAAAATTAATGGTGAATAGCTTACTTCTTTATTTTTTACAAATATGTGGAATGGTAAGCCATTTAATCGAAATTAGCTTTCTAACTATTAGGTGCTTGCTACACATTAATAGTGTTTAGCTGCTTGTTTTTGCTATAATTATTTAATATCTTAATATTTAAAACAAATGTGAAAAAATTTTAGTTAACTTTCTGACACCTTTGACGGTTTTAGATATTAAAATTTTAAAAATGTCTATAAGAATTTTCAAATTAAGATTCCTTTTTAAACAGTTTATCATTTAATTTGACAAAATTTTATAATTTTTTTAATTAATATTTTAAAAAGATTTTTATTAAGGTGTTGAACCTTAGGTTCAGGAAACTCAAAACGTCCTATCTTAGAATTCGATTTTCAACCTCAAATTCGTAAACTGCATATGTAAAAACCATAGAATGACAATTTTTAGGGGGGGTTGAAAAATTTTTATTCCGCTTCAGGGGCTCAAAGAGTTTTTTAATTGTCAAAAGTATGCTTCGGTCCGATGGGAATATCTTTTGCAAACAGATACAAAAGATATAAAAATCACATACCATCTGGTAGAGCAAAAAATTCCCTACTAGAAAATATTTTCTTTTCTTCCAAAAAAAATTTAGTCTCAAGATTTTTTCAAAAAAAAGCCGAAATTTTACCCATTTTTTTGTTTTTCTGTATCTAGTCCCAGAGGACCCCCTCCCCCAAATGGGATATACAAATTCTGAACAAATCGTAGATTTTACTCTTTTTTATTTTCTGTTTTATTTCTCTTAAAAAAAGTGTTCAAAATGAGGCATTTTTAAAAAAATTGAAAAATATAAAGTTTTTTGAAGTCTTTATATGCAGATTACGAATTCGAGGTCGAGAATCGAATCCTAAGATAGCGTGGACGTTTTGCATTTCCTGAACCTTATATTTAAATAAATTTTTGAATGTATAATTTGCAAAATTTTTATTAAAGATTAAGATAAATTAAGAAATTATATAAATATTATAAACAAGCAAAAAAACAACTTTTTGGCCTCAGAGTTGAATTCCTCAAAACCTTTAAATTTGAATCTTAGTATTTTAAAAAAAGGAAGAAACCATTTTTTTTTTGAATCTTTTATCGAACATAATAGTTAATGTCTTTGTTTTTATTACTAAGTTTTAAACCTTTGTAGAGTCAATCTTCACAGATAAATCTTCCCATTTAATATTAATGCTTATTACTAAAATTAAATCTAAGCAAATCAAATTAAGCCTAAAATATTAATATAGAATAAAATAAAGACTTAAATGGGCTTTCTAGTGTGATTTAGTTAAGATCCCATTTTTCGGAATAAAAAATCAAATCAAAAATCAAAAAAAAGTTATTAAAGTCAAAATACACCTCTTTTCAAAAACTGTTGTTAATTAACAAACTGAAAAGAGCATAAAATTGTCCCTTTTAGCTGTCCGAAAATGGGGAGGCACTCATCTTCTTTTCCAGTACTTTTTTGAGCAACGACTCCGATCTGACACATCCTCTTCCTTTCCTCTTCCTTTCCTCTTCCTTTCCTCTTCCTTTCCTCTTCCTTTCCTCTTCCTTTCCTCTTCCTTTCCTCTTCCTTTCCTCTTCCTTTCCTCTTCCTTTCTTAGAGGAAAGAAGAGGAAGTTTAAAACTTAGGAAGGAAAAGAAAGCGATGAAGTTAGTTTTAGGATGTACTGTACAGAGATAATTTGAGTTTCATAATTAATTTTATGCTTTAATGAAAAATTTATATTTGAATTTTAAATTTCAAAAAAGAATGACAAATTTGATGGTTTATTTTAAAACGATTCGAAATTAAGAAATGCCCAAAGTTAAATTTTTTGTTAAATTGTTTATTTTTTACAAAACCGTGTAAGATTTAGTAAGTTAACTGATTTTTTTCACACTGGGATTATTTAAAGAATATAACACTTATTTAGGGTCAATATAAAAGGAAATATTTAAAATTTAATTCTCAGCTTTTGTTTTTTCTTTTACTAGATCGAATTAAAAATTTTAATAAAGACTCAAGACAAGTTGTGCGGGCAAAAAATACTCGTTAGCTATTATTTAGAATAAGTGAAATTTAAAAATTTCTAGAAAATAATTACAGCTTTTGTATTTTTCTCTTAATTCTGGTAAACCTTTGAAAAAGTCATTAATCGTTTTAACTGTAAATGAGCCGATCAATTGCTCTTTTCCGATTGAATTTTCACAAAGACACTTGATGTTCAAATGAGGCTTGTATTCATCTTGTACAGGCAGCTCCTAAAATCAATTTTAAATTTTGAATGCTTAATTAATTTTTTAAATTACTATCAAATGCTTTTGATATATATTTAAAAAATTGTCATTTGAAAAAAAATTTTCTATCTTGTTTGATTCAAATGTCTGATCTCCAATTTGAACACAAATTTTGATTTTTTCACGGCTGAACAAAACTGAATTGTTAAGTTTTACATTCCTTAGTCCCCAAAACGCAATCTTATTTTTAATTTAAATCAAAATTAAATGAGAAGGAAAAAGTTCACTTCTAAAGTGTAGGTACTCATAGTTGGAACAATTTCCCATGGAATACTTTCAGTTCTGGTCTCTCTTTGAGAACTGTTTTCTTCAGTTAGCTATTAAATTAGAGTCAAATTAGTAAGTATTTTTCTAAAATTATGCAATACCATCACTAGCTCAAAAGATGCCAAAATATCTCCAACTGTCTCGTTGCCAAGATGAATTTTGTGCCATTTTAGCTTTGGCGAACTAAAAAAATTCCTAAGCACAGTTGGTTTAATTGCCGACTTGCCCATAAATTCATTTTCCTGTCCACAAAATCTTTATTATTTTCACCTAAAAGGTGATTAAATTAGCTTAGTATTTACCCCTACAAGGTCCTGGTCATATATTTCTAGAACTATTTCTGGAGGATTTTTGACAACACCCTCAAACTCGAAATACAAATAAATTTCCCGGATGCATAGTGAAACGTTCCATTTTGGATTGTTGGTTTGAATGATCGGTTTTGAAAAGACCGACTGATTACCCAGAGTTATTTTGACATATGGATCAGATAGTCCAGTCGAGTCCATACCCAACAGATCACGACCTTGGTATATATTAGCTATCAGTTCGAAAGACAATTTTTCTAAAGGCAAAAATTTAAAAAATACAAAAAATTTTGCTTCTTTAATTTTACTATTAAAAAATATTTGAGTAGGAAGATTAAATTGGTTGAAAAAATCTTCACTTAGACCGTATCCTTGCGGTAAATTGGTGAATATACTATCAATTTCATTTTCAAGTCCTAGCCACATATAAAATCTTATTCGTGCTAAATTTTCATTTGAAGGTTTTTCAAAGTCTTTTGGATTCAATGATTTGATGTCGGTGTAAATCATCTGATTGCATATAATGCCTCTTTCAAGGCTTTTGTCCGACCATATTATGTCACTCGACTTGATTGTACAAATGCCTATGGGCTCGTTATTGCTCAATAGCCACAAGTTAACATCAGGAAACAAACTTAGAGGCTCATTCAAATACTTATTAACTCTAGCTATTGATTCAATGATTCGATTTAAATCAAATTTACGGAACGATTTGTCGGACTTTTCATCTGTAGGCAAAGCTTTTATTAATTTTATGGTATTGTCCAAATCAGTGACCAATCTTTGGGCTTTTTTTTCGTCTAAATCAGTCATAAATTTATTTTTGAGGAAAATTTGCTGTATGTATTTGATAATGCGAAGAATTTCTGATCTGTATTTCTTGAAATTCTCGGGATCCTGATTTTGGTTGAACAGATTATAAGCACTTGATAGCAAAATTTTGATTGTTTTTAGCAAAAAATTCTTCAGGAACATAATGTATCGGAGGTCTTCTATGCAAAAATTGAGAGTCATGCATGGCTTAACTTTTTCAAATGGTAAAAAAAGTGGCATTTTAGGTCCAAGGCGAAGGGGCTTGTGTTTTTTTGTCAAATTTGAGGAAAAATTTTCTCTTGCTGAATCGTTTCTGTAGAACCCATCATAACCATTAGAGCCTTGTTTTAATTTTAAAAATGAATAAACTTTTATAGAACCAATTAGAGGAAAATCGTTACCGATGCAGAGTTGAAAACTTAAATCGCTTTGATAGCGTGCATCTATCATATTCACATCACTTATCATTGCGAAAAGAGTGAATTTTTTCTGATTTTCTAAAATGTATTTTTGAATATTTTCATTCAGATCGGATGAGTCACTTTGGTGTTTAGAGTTTTTTAAACTATCTGATTCAATCCTTAAAAGTAATCTGGCAACGTAGTCACCTCCGCCTGGTGTTGATCCATTTATTGGTACATAGTTTTTGTTTATTAAATTAAAATTGTCGGAAGCCTTCTGAGGAACCGTTTCTGTAACGCTACTCAAGTCGCTATTCGAGCTGTTCAAAGTATTTGATCTGATTCTTTGATTGCCAGGCTCAGAATACATGTCAATGTTCGATGGACCGAATGTTGGATAGAATCCACAGGCTGAATAGTCAGATATTTCTTCAATATTTAAAAACTCAGTGGCAAGCACTTTATCACCAAATGGCTCCTCGCTGCATAGTTCTATCTGGAATAGGCGAATTAGACTTGGAAAGAGATATACAAATTTGAAACTTTCATTCCACAATGGCTTAGTCGTCGATTTTATTGATGAAGTTCTTCTCTAAATTTTAAAAAATAGTAATTTAATTTATTTGTGAATAAATGAATCTTATAATTTTTTTTGTAAATAAGGGCTTAACTAGTTAAAATAAAATGGAAAAAAATGAAAAAAATTTATTAAAAAATTCCATTTTAATAGTAGCTTTTAACATTATTTTAATAGAAATTTATCGATTTTAATCACCATTAACTATTATTTACTACAAATTTAATTAAATTCCCAAAATTATTTCTTATGTACCATAAATAAGTTATATTTACCATAAATATAATAAAATACCAAAAAAAAATTCTGTTTATATTTTACATGAAAAGATGATTAAATTTATTTACATTTAAGATCTTCTAAAATGCTCTCTATTGAAAGTGTCTCAGATTTGATTCTAAGTAACTAACTTATTTTTTTATTTGTAAATAATTAATAAGTAATGTCATTTCATTTATCATATAAGCACCAAAAATGAATTATTAATCAATTCAATTTGATTATTAATTTGCTAAGTTTATTAAACTTTTATTTTTAAGAACTAAAAAAGTCAAAAAAGATGAAATTACTCTTGAATAGTTTAGTAATTTATTAAACTATTCAAGAGTAACATATTAATAATAATTGTCTAAAAAGTCTAAAGAAGGACAGTGTACGTGGACCAGCCAATATCTCATATAATAATTTTAATCATTTACCTATCTCGGCTAAAAATGTCATCATAGAATCTATTGAATATAGAATACCACCTGACTACTGGAAAGAAGCCATCAGGAAAGGCTAATCGACAAAAGATAAAATTCTTAAACTCACAAATACTGTCATCAAAGCATTCAATTCAAAAAATGAACGTGGAGCCGTATTATTTGATATTGATAAAGCATTTGATCGGGCATGACATGATGAACTCTTACTTAAATCAAACAAGATCATAAATGTCTGTCTATCTAATAAACTGGATCAGGAATTTAATATAAGATAAATTCAAAGTAAAACATGACGAAATCTTCTCACAAAATTATGACATCAAATCCGGTGTTCCACAAAACTACATCTCATCATCAATATTAATTTACTTCGCTGACCTTAGTGAAAAATTGAAAGAAAATAGCGTTATATATACTGACGACTTAAGCATTTATGAGTTTTATTATTAAAAACAAAAACTAATCATGCAGGAAGGAATTAATAAAATATATTCGTTCTACGAAGAATGGTGCTTAAAACTTAACTCAAGAAATACTACCTCCACAGTCTTTACACCCGCTGGATCCGCATATTCTGAATCTCAATCCTATCATAGAAAAAATTCAGAATAATTACAATCGAAAACGTTCAATTTATTCAAAACATTAATATTTTTAATCTCTTTTAATTTTGAACTGTAAGAAAGTTCTGACTTCCGTATCTTTCTTAAACCTTTTTGAAATAATAAAATTTTATAAAATTATAAATAAATTTTTTTTTGTGTAAATTTCTAATTTTTTTTTAGAATTTTGGGAATTGTCAATTTTGTTTACATTTTTTCTAAAAATTTTTTGGACAAACAAAAATTTAAAAAAAATATGACCTTTTTTGTCTCTTTTCAAAACAATAATACGTAAATAAGAGTAAAAATTTATTTATTTCCCATAATTTATATTAATTCTTTATTAGTTTGTTTATAAGCTGCTTCGACACAAAGTTACTTAAAAAAATGGTAACCTTCTTTTGGATTAAATAATTTTTAACTATTAATAAAAACTTTTATCCAATTCAATATCTCATTCTAAATTTAAATAGTGTTTCTCTTTTAGACATGAATAATATGCTTTAACAGGTGAATTATTCTTTTTAATTAAAGTATTTAGTTTTTAATTTTTAATCCAAGAAACATCCTTACTTTATTTAGTCGAAAAATTACTAATAAGAGGACTGAAAAGAGGAAACCACTCGAAACTGTCCTAAACTGCTAAATTATCTTTCAAAAAAAAAAGTTAAAATTTGCGCTGCTACCATATGATCAAACAATCTCAAATGATCCTCTCAAGTGAAACTGTACTGTTAAAACTACTGTTTCATTTGAAACAAAACTATTTCTTTAAAACTTTATTTAACTTTATAGCAAAGTGAAATTTTAAAAAATTTCATAACAAAAATGAAAAGCGTTATAATTTTTTTTCTAACTGTACAAATGTGGTTCTGCAAACCGTACAATATTGTACAAATTCGCACAAACGAATTTTAAGCTCTGCAAAAACTCTGTAATTTTCTGTAAAATGCACACCATGGAAAAACATTTGATAAATATGCAATAAATAATTTTTAAAATAAAAATTACGATTTTTTATTTTTTGGGCTAAAAAACAAAGACCTTGTAAGTCTCTAGTTTTCTGTGCATTTGGCTACCATAGATGTCTTCCACGTAAGAAATCTCGGCATGCCTGTTTAGTCTAGCCTTTTCTTATTATTAAAATAGTCTTTTTTGTTACAAACACATTATAAATTAGAAAGGTAAAAAATATGACACGTGGATCCCAAACTTGCATTATTTTTTTTAAATTGTGCATACTTACAGTTATTCCACAAAAAGTGATCCTAACAAATAAATTCAGGCTGTCAAAGTCTGAAAATTTTTCTTCATTTTCCATTTTCAAAGCTGTGTAGGATCCGTTTCGCAAATCTGAAGTAAATACATCTTCGTCATCAGCTGTCCAATTCAAAGTTTTTTTCCAATTTATTATTTGTTTTTTTATTCTATTAAACTTGTTGATCCGATATTTCATAAGAATATCTGCCGAATGAATAATAACATTTAGCTCGATCATTACTCTGGGGTTCTCAAGTCCATGCGGCAAAATCATGTTACTTAAGAAAATATGTAACTAAAATTTCCTTGAATTCAAACATATATTTTATAAGCCTTATCTTAATTTGAAAATATAGATCAATCTAAATTCTCAATTTGTTGATGATAAGATAGTTTAGTAAATTTATTAAATTACAAATTGAACAAAATAACGCTAAATTTTATATTATTCTTTTTTAAAAATTTCACAGCAAAATTTTTAGATTCATCTAATTTTCATTTTCAAAAATCAAAATTCCAAAAAATTTTCTGCAATTAATTTTCTTCCTAGAATCTAGTTACTTATCTATTTCGTCCTCTTTGTCCGAATTATCTTTTGGATGGCTCTATTATCAAAAAATTTATTAATTTTTAAAAAGTTTAAAAGAAATAATACAATGGGTTTATCTCCTTTTGCATGAACCATCAAGTCGCATTTAACATAAGCTTTTGGATTTGATACTGACGAATAACTTCCTCCACTGCTTCCGACCGACATAGTATTGTCATCTGGCATTATACTCCCCCATTTGTGATAATATTCATGATTTGGTTGATTATAAATCGTTCCTAAATCAATCTCAAATTTTCCTAATTTAGATAAACTGATTTTAATTTTTAAAAAAATTTCTAAATTTAACAGTTTAAAATCGTCACCTATTAACAAGTCAGATTTCAAAAATTGCTTGAAATAAACTAAAATCGAAATTATTTGACTAAATACTTTTGAACTTCTGACATTATCTAATCTGGTAGTGAAAACCTCGAAAAATTTTAGTTTGTCTATTGGTTTAGTGTTTGATTTAAACACTTGGTCACCAACGCAAACGACACAATAGACTTCTTTATTTGTACCCAGCAAATGTCGTATTTCTATTAAGTTAACTCGAACCTGCCAACTAGTGAGCCGGTTAGACTGTCGCTTACAAATTAGTTGTGAAACATTTTTATTAATTCGAAGTCCTTTTGAGTCCGATAAGTTCTTGAGTATTTCATTTATAAATTCTTCATCTTTGATTATTTCATCGTTTAAAATAAAATTTGGATTATAGGCTACTTGAGCAAGTGAAAGAGTTGCTTTGCCAATTGCACTCTTCAGCGAGAGTGGGAAATTTTGAGTTTGACTTGTTTGTATCAAAGAGGATTTTTTTAAATCAGAAGAAAAATTCATAAAATCCAATTCCTCTAAATTTAGTATTTCGCTCTCAACATCCAATGTATTATTCAAATTGCCATTTCTTTCTTCATCAAATTCAATTACCTGAATAAGATCTTCATTAATTTTTTTTTCAACTGGTTGCCGATATTTCAATGTAAATATTATTTTTTCCTTTTTTAAAAAAAGATTAAAATTTTTTGATAAATCAAATATCTAAATAGCTTCTTTCCATTAAATGATAACCCAAAAAAATAAGCTTGGCTAGATATTAGCTTCTATGAGTTAAAGTTAAAAAAATTGAATCAATTTTTTTTTATTTCTTAATACAATGGTAGGGTCATTTGAGCGGTCACAAATGAAACGCCGGATTTGGTATCCATAACATTTATTAATTTTTCTAATTGTATCAAATAAAATTTCAAATTATTTTTTTTATTAAAGTATCTACTAAAATATTTTAGAGATAAAATTTGTCATAGCTGAGACTCGTGGTAAACTCATTATAGATGAACCAGTAATGTCCAAAAAAATCCCCTTTTATTTAAGTAAAGAAAAATCTAGGCATAAAAAATTAATTTAAAAAAAATTCTTTCAGACTTGGAAACTTATTGATAAAACGGAAATGATGAATTTCTTAAAATTAAATACAATTTTTTTCAGTTTTATAGCTTAGACCCCATTTTTTTCTTGCATAATCTAAATTAAATCCTGTCAAAACTCATCTCAGTTAATCGATTCTCTTTTACATTTTAATTTTAATTATTTTACTTTTATTTTTTTCTATTCAATTTTTACTTTTTTGATTTCTTAATCTGAAAGAGCATAAGTTCGGTACAGATAAAAAAATAAATTACCTACATAAATTTTCCTCCGACAGGAAAGAAAAAAATATTAAAAAAGATTAAATTTTTGCTCTATTTGTCTAAAACTAGGTCTTAAAATGAAAAAGCGAAAATCTGCTAAATCTGAGTGAATTTTAATGGAGTGTTTTTAATGTCAAAAATTTTCTTTGTAAGTTTGTGGATAAAAATAGAAGATAGTTATTTTTTAATTTGTTTTATTTTTGATTTTTAATATCTAAAGACTAATAATTAATAAAATAAAAATCCCATTAATAATTTAAAATAGAAATAAAAAATAAATTTAAATTTTGCAGTTTATTGTATTTTTTAACTAAAGTTGCAGTTTTTATCATCATGTCATCGACGTAACAGAACCTTTTAAAGAAGACCTGGAAGACCGAAAAATATTCTGGAGTGCTTAGAATTTCCAACCAGATGGACTAGTTATTCAATTATTAATGATAGATATGAGGATTATCTATATGTCGCAATCAACAGTTAAAAAATTTCACATATTAATAATTGATGAAACATATAATTTGACAATGATGAGCCTCATGTTGAAGAAACTCAATCAACAGCACTTATGAATGAAAAGCGTCTTAATGGTAGACCAAGAGAAGATTCAACAATAATTCATGCGAAGGTGAAAAGATGCCAAAAAAAATAAAAAAATAAACTTAAAATTAATTTTTTTTAATAAATATATATTTTATCTAGCAGCTAAAAAAGCTTTATCGTTTTTATTTGTTTCTATAACATAATAAAAATATATATTAAAAACATTTTTATCTAATTCAGTTTATACCATACCTTAATAAATTAATTCTTTTATAATTAGCTCTTTATGGACAAAATGATTAATATTAACTGATTTTATTATTAAAAGATTATAATTAAAATTCTAATTTTTAGCGCAATACAAATAATTTAGTTAAATGGGAAAAAATATCAAAAAATTTTTAAGAATCAATCTGGTTGATTTACACACAGTAGGTTTATAAGAAATTAGTCCACTTTTAGCTTTATCGAAAAAATTTAAGTTCTTTCAAAAATTATAAAATTTACTTTAAGAAGACTGTTTGTTTTTGGATCCGATAGAAAATCGTCAATCTGAAAACATTTTTCACCTTTTGTCAATGACTCAAGAAGCATTGTGTAAACACCAAATGGTCTTAAAAACAAAAAAATAAATAAATTTTGAATTAAAATTTGAATTTTTTGGAAAAATTTTTAAAGATATTAAAATTTAATTAAATGAAAGCTTTACTTTTTATGAATTCTACCAAGTCTGAAACATTCAAATCTTAAAAAATCGTCTGATTTTATTTCGGTTCCCAAATTGTACCTGATTTCGTGGCTTTTTTGTGACAAAAATGAACTTTTTTCATCTTCTTGGAAAAATTCATCATTTTTTAATTGTTTTGTTAAGGAATTTTCATCCAAAGTCCTGATTTGAGTCGAATTTTTGAAAATGACCTTGCACAGGCACTGTATTTTATTCTGAATTCGATCATTATAAACACTTTCCAATTCGACAATAAGTGACATTTTTAATTTGTTTTTTCATTTGAATCAAAACATTGAAAAAAATTATTTCGGATGGTTTTTAGTGTTTCTTTTATAATTACTAATTTAAAATTAATTAATATAGCATTATGAGAAATTTTGAAAAAAAATAAAACTTTTATAATAAGTTTTCTAAAAAAAATGAGAAAAATAAAGAAAATTTTACAAAACTCGAGTTCATATAGCCAAGCGAAAATATCTCGTTTATAAATTTGGGTCATTTAGGTTTGGATAGTGATTAATTCGTTGAATTTTAGATTATAAATAGTATTATTGAATTAAAACTAGTTAAATCGTGAGGTAATTCAGGGTGTATGCATAATTCAAAAGCATTTGATACAAAGGTAGAGACAAATTTAATTTATCTTGTTTATTTGAACGATATATTATTCAATTTTTCATTAGCGGATATCTAGATTTTTATTGCTTTGAGTTAAATTTTGAATTTTTTTTAAATTTTTTTTCAATTAAATTAAGTTTGACATATCTTATCATTAATCTTTGTCAAATATTCATAATTAATTTTCATTTTCGTAACTATTTCAACTCATTAAAATTATTTTCACAAATAAATTTCTAAAAAGATAATTTAAACATCTAATTAATTAGTTAAATAAAAAAAAACGAGATCTGAAAGTTTTTTAGAAATTTCTAATCAAGATTTATTTTAAATTTCGATTAAATAAAGCATAAATTTTTTTTAACTATAGAGTTATTTGAAAAATTTCCCAAGAATAATAGCGAATTTTAAATTTAGATTTTAATTCTTATTTGAAAGAGTTGAATCGAATTTTTATTTAGGCTATTGTAATTTTTTTTCAGTGAATTTTTTGAATGAATAAAATAAAAAATTTAATTTAAAATATCAAAAATAATGAATAGACTCGCATTTTTTTTTCTTTATTCAAGAATTATAGCTATTTTCATTTGTTGTTAGCTTTTGATTAAAATGCAGCCAAAAAATATCAAAAAAATTGATTATAATTTTCGGTTTGGGTTTAAATTGGTAAAATTTGTTATTTTTTATTTAAAAGGTTAATTTTACAAGGCTTAACATAATTTATAATTTTAAAAATATTCTTTAACATTTGAAAGTCAACTAAAAAAATTAAAGCTATTTTAAATTAACAACCTGTTGACAGCGTTGGAGTTCCTCAAGAATCAGTCTTAAGTCCAGTTTATTATTTTCTTTACATTAATGATCTACTAGATTACACTTCAAAAAATTTAAATGTATGCAGATGATTCAAAAATTATTGAAAAGGCAATTTATGTATTTGAAAGAGTTGAATCGCAATATGATGTTGAAAAATGTTGGTGGTTCATTTTAGAAGATTAAATATCAAGCATAAATACTAAATAAAAAACCACGGAAAGGTAATAGAATGATAATCCTGGGATATCTTCCCTGTCCAAATCAGAAATATTTTCAAAGTTTCAGTAAGTGCAAAAAAATGCTTTCTTTTTGATAAGTGTTACCATACTGTTCAATCTTGCACACGTCCAACTTGCGTCCCTATGCTTAAGCCAATAACTAATTTATTCCCCAATAAATTAAGAACTAAGCTTGTTGGCTAAATGATTTTATTTGAATTGAATAAGTGTTTTTTTTTATAAAACAAAACCCCAGAATAAAAGAACATCCATGAAGAATAAATACTAGCTCGTGTTAGTCTAAAATTAGGTTTAGCTAACATGTTTCTAAAATACAACTTACTAATGTTTAAGGATCGTCTCCTGAATAAAAAACTAAAATCAGCTGACAACCGCTAGGACAACTAATTGTCTTGACTACACAACACCATACTGGAAAAAATTGTCAGAAAATGTGATAAAGAAAGCTGCTAGTTTCAAATCGGGATAAGATAAGTTTCGACTGAGATAGCACTAAAATCAGTAGTGGATTTATTAAAAAAAGTTTAATAAATTGATTTAAATTATTTTAATAAGCTCCAGGTCTTGCTGAGTATGCTTAGGGAAAAACTAAAATTGGCGTGCTGGGTACTTAATACCCATAAATCAGTCCCAAATTCGGTCAAATCTCTTAATTTCCTGGGAGCAGAGTGGGACGGTCTAGGGATCACCAGCAGTAAGGAAGCCTCAGCCTTTGTCAGCTCTATGGCTGAGTCCCTTCTATTTTCTGACCTAAAGGGAAGAGCCCTAATGAGAGTTAAGGGTTATCTTAACTACTATCTGGAGTACGCAGGGAAGGTTGGTCATTTATACCTTCCTTAAAATGACCATCACCACTAGGAAAAAAGACTGATGGTATATTAGCATGCTCATTCACATTGACAGGCTAAATTTTAGGAAAAATCCCAGATTAAGTAGGACCTGGTATACGGATGCTTCTGAATATCAAGTGGGGGCAGTCGATGACGACTCGGGAAGTGATTTCTCAGTCCTTGCTCCTACTGACTCTATTTTGTTTAATGAGACAGCAGCTTCTTTGCTGCCCTTTGTTTTAGATGGCCGACCATGTCAAATTCAGCCCTTCATCGACAACATGGCAGTAATTGGATTATGGAAGCAGGTGAGAGCCAAGTGGGTCCGCTTTTACTCCATGGGGAGAGAATCAATGCATAGATTCTTCTTCCTCATCTTGATCGTCAACTACTACAGGGCAACCAACAACATCTAAGTATCGTACGTGCTTTCTGCCGACGATCCGGCAGACGGGCCTTCAAGAAGACCCATATCTCCGTAAACGTCACCTACGCCTCGGTCACTACACGATACCTATAAATATAAGCTGTTTTCCGTATATCGGGCAGCTTTCGAAACTTTTTACTTAATTTTTTATACTAAAAACTGACTGACTCGTGGTCATCCACCGGTCAGTCAAACATTTTTTGAATTTGATAGAAAATTTATTTCATTTTTTATGAATTAAAGTTTAAAATTGAACATTAATTTTATTTCATATTTTTCAATTAGTGCCATTTTAGTAAAGGCTTGAAAATTAAGTCAACAACAATTAATTGAATTTGGTACGGAAAATAGTTTTTTCAAGCTTTTTATTAATTTCTAAAGATTAAATTTAAAAAAAACAGAGCTTATTGTTTATTAAATATGCTTTAAAAATTCTGAAAAAAAATAAAATGGTTCGATTGCCTGACACATTTAAATTTGCTTTAATTAAATATTTAAAAGTTCTACTTGTTGCTGTCTTCAAGCATTTTAGATAAATATTTATTAAAAACAAAAAACTGTTCCTAATTAAAATTAATTTTTTTCGGCATGAACAAATTTTGGAATACTGACAGGGCATAAATTTTTGAGATTCGATAGAAAAATTAGAAAAATGAAAGTCGAATATTTATGATTAGACTTGTTATTCAGCTTCTCGAAAATCTAAAATAGCTTCTAAGCTATTTCGAATTTCGAAATTAGTTTACAAAAATATTTTATAATTTCAAACAGACGAAATAAAGAGACGAATTTAAATTTTTATAATTAAGAATTAATTCAAAATTTATGAGTTCGCAAGATTCAGCTAATTTTTCAGCAAATCGCTCAAAAACAGAGCTAAAAAGATTTTCTGATCAAAATCCGCATTTAAAAACCACGATGGAAAAATTCTATCTCAACACAGAACCAATTAATGCAGTTAAATTCGACTATAAATTCACCGCGATAGATAAATCAAAGTTTAAATACAATAAATCCAATTTTAACTGGCAACTAAACGAATTCAACTATTAGGCTCTACTTTATGCATATAACCACATTCGGGTCTTCATCTAACTGGTCTTCAATTTTTTTTATGCTTATTCCATTTTCTGAACAAATTTTGTCATAGTTGTAATCGCCCGGAAAACAAATGTTGGACGATTCGGACTTGGAGCGTTGACCGTCATTTAAACTAATCGGATATTTATTTATTTTTCTTAGCAATCCTTGTATTAATCCGAACAATATTAATTTTCTTGATAATTAAATTAGAAAAAAATTTTTTTAAAATTATTTTACTACTTGATGTCAATATTTTTCTCAATTGGGTTTCCTAGTTCTATCACATTTTTGACCATAAAACCATGACTGAACATATTTAGCACCATAAATATGTCATAAAACGTAGGCGGTTCTCTCTCTTTAATAATTATTTCAATTTGAATAAAATTTTTTAAAAATTGCTTATTTTACCTTTATCAAACTGGCAAAATTTAATTGCGTCAGCCTGAAGCTCAGAATTCGAGTAAAAGTTGGCAATCAAAGATGTTCTCACAAACATGCTCGAATATTGAATGATTGGAACAAGCCGAATTATATCCGAATATCTTAATTTAATATAAAGAGACTCTTGAAAAATAAATATGAAAAAAAATACAGTAAGTTTTGAATGGCTTCTTTGGCCACACTTGATTCAATATTAGTTTCTTTGGCAATTAGGGAAACTGTCTTAAATCCATTAATGGACGAAACAATCTTAAATTATTAGAAAAAATAAAGTTTTACTCAAAAAAAATAAACAAATTTTTAAAAAGTACTTTTTGAGTAGTAAGATCCCAATCATCGATCTCGAACTCACTCTTGCTTCTTACAAAGACCGGAACATCACAGCTTTGAACCAGTCGTGGATCCAGATGATTTTTGATTAGCTTTAAGAATATCGCGGAATGCTCTAAATTAGCAATCCGTTGAATAATACATTCACCTGTATCGTTCAAATTATTCTGAACTTGTTCCATGATCTTAGGTAAGTGCTGCTTCAAATTTTCATTATTTAAAAATTCAGATTCAACCTAGGGGAATTCTAAAATTTGAATTCATGTCAAGCAAAATTGATTCTATTACTTCCAAAGTTCTTAAGTCACAGGCCAATTTTTTGACTACTGCTTCATAGCTACAAGTATTTGTATTCTTGTCAAATATGAAGCAAAGATTAAAAATATACATGTTTCTTTTATATTTTATATGTTCCAAATAAATTGGAAATCCACATATTCGGTATTTTCCAACAGTTCTTTTGAAAAAATTTGAATTAAATTAAAAAGATTAATCTCAAACTTTACATGGTAATAATTTTATTTTTTAAATAGACTTTCGGAATGATGTACGAACTAATTGAATCAAATGTTTGCTTGTTGATTACATCGTTTGGTTTCTTAAAGTTTTAGCTATTAAATTTGAAAATTGAGAATTAAAATCAATTACTTGATATTTAATTTTTGGACCTTCATCAATATCGAATTCACAAAACCTTAAATAATTATTTTTATTTCAGTTTTAGAATTTAAGGTTCAATCAAAAATAAATATTACACTAATGCAAGTATTTTATCTGTCACATTTTGGTCAAGGGTTTGAAAAATTTCAATCATTTTTTTTTAAAATAAAAAAAGTATTTTTGCTCTTTTTCAAAATAAATGCAAAAAAATAGTTTGATTTATTTCATAATTTTATCATGTGATGGCGAAGTTTTGTTAAGATTGAACTGATATTTTTGTATTTCAATGCTAGGCATTAGTATCTGCAGTTTATAAAAAGTCATGTTAAACTTATTAAAATAATTAAAAAAATTATTTATTTTTTCTAAACTCTGCACAAGCTTTTGTTAACTAGGCTTGATTTGTTTTTTTAAATTTTTGAAAAAATCACTTAACATAATCACAAATATCTCATTTAATCGCACAACTGATTTATTTTTAATCGATTTTAGATTGATTAAATTGGTCGATCAATAAATTTCGAATCAAAATGCAAAACGATAAAGGCGAATACACCGATGCTTACATCCCAAGAAAATGGTAGACCTTGTTTAAACGTTAATCAGTTTTTAATTAAAATTTGACCATTAAAGCTCAGCTAGCAACAGAATTATCAGCGCCAAAGATCACGCCTCAATTCAAATAAACATTGCTGATCTTGATCCGGTTAGAGGAGTAATGACTGGCACTTACAGAACCTATGCTATCTGTGGTTCTATTAGACAAATGGGTGAATCAGATGATTCGATTAATCATTTGTCTAAACGTGATGGTATCTTGCCAGCGTAAGTTTTGCATAAAAATGAATTTTTGAATTTTATTTTTTTTATTTCTAGCACTTTCTAAAAAAATTAAATTAAATAAATAGTTTAATTATAAAATTTATTTTTTGAATTTCCGATCAAAAGTCTTGATTAAAATGTTTCGAAATTATAAAATTTGGTTAATCGAGTGGAATTTTTGTAACTGATCAAAAATTATAAAATTTAAAGTTTTGTACATATTAAATTAATTGATACAATTTGACTTGTCTTGTTTTTAAAAAAATTTTGATCATGAAGAAAAATATTTTTTTGAGAAATTAATGCATCATAGTTTTCAAATTATTTTAGCTGTTGAAGAATTTGATTTAAAAATTTTACTAATAAATAATTAGGTTATGATAAAAATTAATATGATTTTGAGAAAAAAATTAATTTATTGAATTTTTTCTACTTAGCTCATGAAGCATTGTGAAATTTAGAACAAAAAAATGGAAAAACTCAGTTGCTTTGTTTTAATAGCCCAAAATAGGTTCTGTAAATCATTAAATGGATCTTCTGTTAATTTAGAATTGAGAAATCTATTTTTTTCAGTTATAACCTAATTCTAAATTTCTTAAGAAGTGATGACAGAATTTTAACATTTAAATAAAATAAATCTACAAATCTCAAAAAAAAATTCAAATTATAATTTAGAGACAAAAAATAAATATATCTCAAAATATTGACATTTTATTTGATCATTAAAATTATTTTTTTCATTGAAATTGGTGAAACATTTTGTTTCATATTCTTTTCATCATTTAAGTTTAAAAAAGTCAATTTTATCAATTTATCAATACAGGGTTTTACCTGTTGCTCCGCTGCCAGAAGAATAAAAATAAAAGAAAAAGAAATCAGTATTGATTATTTAATTGATTGATTTATTTTATTCATTAAATTGAAAAATTGTTATTAAAAATTGATTTTAAAATTTTTTTTCAGTGTTTTAAGTGTTGATTAAATGATTAAATAAATATTTTTTAAAAAAAGTTAGAATCAAACTTTTTTTTCTATTTGATTGTTATTTTGTTCATTATTTCGTTAACTCGGCTATTCCTCTTTCAGTCTTTGTCTGATTTTTCAAAAAAAAACAAATAATTTGCCATCTCTGATCAGTTATTTTATTTTTACCCATTTTTTCTCTATTGTCAGATTTTTAGGTAGTCTTACTTTAAAAAATCAATTATTTGAAAATAATTCGTAGTTAACGATTTTTTTAATTTCAAAAAAACAACACTTTTATTTTTTCAACTTGACTCTAACTTTTTGTGACATACTGTACAAACAGCATTTCTTGTAAGAAAAACTTGAATTTCAATGAATTTGAATGTTGTTTTCTTTTCTTAATTTTTTAATTAGAATTTATTTTTAAGTTGTAAAAAAATTAATATATATTATGTAATCTAAAAAAATGGATTAAGACAATTATAAAAGCACTATATATTCAAATATTATAGTTAGTTATCGTAAGTGTATGTATGAAAATTTTACTTTTTTTCACACTTTTGGGTTTTAAATTTTAAGATAAATAAATGAAAAATAATTTTATGTCTGAATTTTTTGGACATCGATTTGAGACATCTCGGTAAAGTTCTCAGAAATTTTTTGTGAGTCTATGCACTAATTTATTTTTAATTTATATTATAAGACGAATTTATAGTTTGCCAATTTCTATACCGAAAATGGCCAAAAACCATATAACATTCAAAGCGTGTGCACAGCATCCAAATACTCTAGATACAGAGTAGCATTCTTAATTCGAACACTTCGAGACTTTGAGAAAAGTCCGAATTAACCGACAGCTATTGAAAAACATTTAAAAAAACATTTTAAGGAGTACATTTTATTTTCAAAAAAACGTTAGTAAAAATAATAAAACGAATTCAAAAATAATTAAATTGTAAAAAAAATAATTAATTCAAGTTGTTTTTATTCGTTTGTTCTATACTATTTTCCATTTCTTGCAAGTAAACTTTAGAAATTGGTTTATACTCATAAAAGGTGCGCATTTTTGATTTAAATGATCGCATGACCGATTTATTCGGTATTTGAGTTACGATATCATTTTCATGTTCTGAGTCGGTTTCATTATGTTCTTCATGATTTTTCTCTTCAATGTTTTGGACAATCATGTCGTCAGTTAAACTTGTTTCTGCTATTAAATCATTATCAACACTTGCGTAGTCCAAAGAAATCGATTTGCTTTAGATGCTGGTTTTTCCAACTGTTTTGTTCTATTTTTATTTATCTGTTAACTGTACCGAGCTTAAGCTCCTTCAGAATATAAGTGTTAACCCTCAGATAAGGTTAGGTTAATAAAATTTCGTTTAGTTGTTTTTTTTTATGTTTTATTTTATTAAATGATAAAATAACACTTATGACAATTACGACTATAGGCCTAGGTAAACATTTTTTATTGATTGTGGAAATATTTGAATAAGACGAATAAATTATTTATTTGTTTTCTGTACCGAGCTAGAGCTCCTTCAGAATAAGTTAAAAATTAAAAAAATAAAATAAAAATGAAATAAAATAAAATAAAAATAAAATTAAAGTTAATAAAATAAGATAAAAAAAAAAAAAAAAAAAAAAAAAAAAAGAATTAAAAAAAAGTAAATAAGCTAAATAAATGAAAATTAAGAATATATAAAATTGGAAAAGATTGTTACATGTTAAATGAATTTTATTTATTATTTATTTGTATATCTGTATCGAGCATTAGCTCCTAAAACATCAATCACAAATCAAGATAATAAAATATTAAAAGTAAGAAAGATAGTAGACAATGGTCATTGCGATAACGATGACACTTTATTTTAATTTAATTTAATTAAAACATCAAGATAATTAACTTGATAAGTTATTGAATTTGAGGATCGTAGATTATAGTAACATAAGCATTCTGTATATTAATAAGTCATTTGAATCTTTGTTATCACAATCGCTGTTTGAATCATCTTGATTTTGAAAACCAGACTTTTTGAAACAATTCTTAATTTTTAATGGTTTAATCTGGTTCCACGATAAGACTATGTTATCAACCGCATCTTTGATTGTTATTTCGTCGAATAACTCCATGAAATAAACAGCTTGTACATATTTTGACAAGTCGTATTCTGTAAAATATTTTAGAATTCGAGATTATCTCTGGTGTAGCGGCTGTAATAGAGAATTACAATTGGGAGTTAAAAATATCTTTTTTTTTTTGAATTTTTTTTCAGTGTTGTGTCCACTAAAGTTATCAATAAAAAGTAAAATTTTCCCTTTTTTTTGTTTAAAACTTTTTTTGATTGTTTCAAGCCTTTCTTTAATAATACTGGTGTTCATCCATGCTTTGATATTTGATCGATGTATAATTCATAAATTAGCCAAGTTTTAGATATTTTTAAAAAATCTTGGGTTTTTTAATTTCCCAATCACTAATGCAGTCAATTTTTCAGATCCATCTGAATTGCAACCAAATAATTTCGTTAATCTTTCTTTTTTTTAAATCCGCACATTTTTCACCTGAGAAGGTAAATGTTTTAGACGGTTGCATTTTAAAAAAGGCTAGTCTCGTCAGCATTAAAAATGTCAAATAGTGCGTAGCCATCAGTTTATTTGACCAAATTTGTAGCCCAATTTTCCACGACGTCCATATTGACTGATGATTCTTCGCCAGTATTATTTCTAAAAGATATATATAACCTGACTTCTATTTAAAAAAAGAGCAGAATTACCAATATTGTGACTGTTTTTTACTAACTTCCCATTTCTTAAGTAATCTGTTCTTTCTCCACATCTTTTATAATAATAAAAAACTAATATTTGGAATGACAACATTAGTTCTAGTAATTATTTAATTTGCAGGAAAAAGTAGTAGTAGTAAAAATTAATTGCTACTTGATGATTCTCCAAGCGAAGCTTGACTCCACAAATGACGTGAGTCCAATCGAAAAGGCTTCACCTTTTACTACTTTTTGGGAGCAGTTAAATAAAAAAATGCGCACAAAGCACTATATGGATCCATAGAAAAAATTTTAATAGAAAAAATACAATTTTTTTGTCGAAATGTTCCATAGAAATTTATAGTAGAAATTTATGACAAAATTTTTTTATTTAATTCTTTTTCAAAACCTTTTTTATTCGTATTTTAATTTTTTTTTCGATACTTAAGCATGTTATAGATTTAAAAAAATTTAAAAACTAAGGCCAATTTTTTTTCTTTTTTTATCTATTTTTCAAATTTATTTACAATATATTTTAAGATCAATAAGTGGAAGAAAATTTACTTTCTTGGAAAACTTCAAAAATCAAGAAAAAACGAAAAAAATTTTTACTTTTTTTTTTAAATTTTTTTAAATCTATAACATGCTTAAGTATCGAAAAAAAATTAAAATATGAATAAAAAAGGTTTTAAAAAAGAATTAAATAAAAAAATTATGTGATAAATTTCTATGGATTTTTTTCTATGTAAAAATTTTCTATGGAACATTTCGAAAAAAAAATTGTCTTTTTTCTATTAACATTTTTTCTATGGATCGATATGTTCCCGCGCACAATTAAGCGTTCGCCAAAATCATGATACTTAAATTTGAACAAAAGTTTTTCGTGTGAAACTTTATCAAAGGCCTTAGCAAAACCGTATAGACCACATCGTTTGGGTATCATTTCGAAACTCCTTGAGTAATAAAATGAAGAAGATTTGTGGTGCACGATTTCTTAGGAAAGAAGCCATGATGAGAACCTGAGATTAAACTGTTCCTTAATAAATGTGCAAACATCACTTTCTTTATAATACTTTCCAGAATCTTACAGAGAACACAAGTCAAAGAAACAGGTCTATAGTTTTTAGCAAACAATTTGGTGCCTTCTTAATGAAGAAAAGTGTGCTTGCTTCCAAATGAAAGCGGAAGTTCAGCCAGTTCATAAATTTTTTTGAACAAAATGAACAATGGTGAAACAAGAGCATCAGCAGAATTTTATAGGACTACCCCATAAATTTTGCCTGGTCTTTTTGCTTTAATAAAGTATAAAATTTTTAATTTATTCACTATTTTACTTACATTTTATAATGTTTTCTGCATTAGGATCGCACAACATTTTATTTTAGTTCCAAAAACTGGGATTGCTGCTTCGGAATCATTACTGAAAGCCATTTGGATCCGATTTTGAATTTTTAGCTTACTGAAGTTCAGAGTTTTTCATCGCATCTTTAATCCGTTTTTGACAATTTTTTCTTTCTTGAATAAAAATTTTTCTTTAGATTGGACAACGACCACTTGCCAAAAATATTTTCAGGCTTTAAACTTCCTCTTTACGCTTAATTGTAGATCTAGAGACATCCAAGGTTTATTGTTAAAATTAGGCCTGTAATAAAACAAGAATTTATCGTACATTTGATTCACACTTAAACCAGTAAAAACTTGAATCTACCTTAATGCTTCATATTTAATAAAAAAAATTTTGAAAACACTTTTCTAATGTCGTAGACTCAGAAAAGCAATAATTAGCACATTGTTTATTGATTATAAGAAATTTTAAAAAAATTTAATCTAAAAATTATTTATTCAAAATATAAGAAAATTAAAAAAAAATCGAGAATTGACCAAGACCTTTACTTGCTTTTTATTTTTGATTTTGGTGAATTTTTTTGTTGAGCAGAAAATTGCCTACTCGTATTCAATTTAGAAGTGACGTATTTAGCAGTCACTTGATTGGTAACAATGAGTCCGAGCATTGCAGTAATGGCAAAACACAAGTATCCTACATAAAATGGAGTCGATTCAGAGAACCAATTCGAACAAATTCCCAAGCTAATTGAAACACAAGCTAAGACATACAAAAATGTGCCACTTGTTGCATGATACATGCAAAGCGATTGATACTTTACAAATTTTCGAATAAAAAAATTAAAGATAGTTAAATTATGACCGGCTATAAACTGAATAACAGTATAAATAATGGTAAGAATACCTTAAATAGAAATTAATAGAGTTAGGTAAGCTAGATTACAAAGTTACCGATCGTTCCATGCCAACTTTTCAAGTGTGGTTTTTCGTTTTGTTCCTTGTTATAATAAATTGCAGCGTAAGCGACCAAAATGCTAAAAACTCCCAAAGCATTCAAAATCCAGTGTATCGTAATTTTATTTTTATGCTTGACACCTGAAAATAATGAACTTTCCTTTGAAAAAACCAAAATCGCTTGAAACAAAAACCCAACATACTAAAAAAAAATCAAAATATTTTTTACAAGGAAATAAAAAACATACTCCGATTGTCATCAAAAATGGATGCCATGAAAAAAGACCTAAATTTAAAATTAAGAAAAAAATTCCCATCAAATTTTAGATGTTACTTGATCCTGGCACAGAAAAAAAAGCAATTGCTGCAATGAAGGCAAGTGAGAAAATGTGTGCTACCATTTTTTTTCCTAGATTAAAAAAAATTATTATTTCGATACTTGATTTATGAAAAGTTTTTAACTGGACTTAACTTAAGTATGTACTTTTACCGTCAATTAATTTGTCTTATTTAAAGCTTGTCAGAATTTTTCTTTTTAAAAGCTGAAACTTCATTTTTTTTATTTCCTTTTTTTAAGCGACTTTATTAAAAAGAAAATATTCGAAATTAGTTAAATTGATAGCACTTACTTTTAAATCTAAGAAAAATTAAAAAATTCAAGTTCAGAAGTATAAGTGAATTTTTAAATTATCTAAAATATTTCGGCAATGTGGAATTGAGTAAGTCTTTCTTTCCTATTTTTTGAAAACATAAAATTTAAATTTTTTTTTTTAATTATATATGCTTTAGATGTATCTTTAGGTAAATATGAATTTTTTTTTCAAATTTTTTTCTTTTTTTAAAAAAATTGTAAGACTTTTATTTTTATTTTTTTTTTATTTTTTCAATTATTACTGAATTTTTTAGCGTCAAAAATTTTCTTTTGATCAAAACACAATTCCAAAATCTTAACTGAAATTAAAATCACTTACTGCAGTTTATAAATAATTAAATAAAAAAGAGATTACATTGAATTTATAAAAATCTGGAAGCCTAGATCAAAATAAAATATCTATTTCTAACTGGAAGACACTGAATAAAAGAAAAGATTATACTTGTATCAATTACTGGTAAAATTTCCATAATAAAAATGCTAATACCAATTTGATGGGACATAATCATGCCATTTTTCTAAGCAGTCACAAATTCTTTCCAAGCTTTTTGGTTTAGTAACTCTCTGAAGCTATATGCTCATTTTTAAAAAGAAGTCTCAAAATTAAAGATCCTTAAAATTTACTTGAATTCTTTCAGTTTCTGGTCACAAACTTAACTATTCTCATAAGGTTTAGAAAAATTCAAAATTTTTTTTTAAAAATTGATCTTCAAAAAACTTTTATCCTTTTAAATATTACCATTAATAAAAAAAAATGCTTGAAGTTAAAATTTCAATGTATATAATTTATCATTTGCTAGTCATGTCATGCAAAGTCTTTTCTTGAATAATTTTTTTAATGATAAATATTAAATGGATTTTAGTAAGAACACTTTATCCATTTAAGGCTTCAGTATTCACATTTAATTTGAACAAGATCACTAAAAAAGCGAATATGAAATAAGATTGTCAACACATCGTAAAAAAATATCGATTTTTTCTCCAATAAATTAATTTTTGCATTTATGTCAGAACTGTTACGAAGTAGAATTTGAAGAAAAGCATTAAGCAAAAGCAAAACGAAGTAATAGAGGCTTAATTTATTAATTGAAAAATAAATTTTCTAGTCATTATAATTTGAGTTTAATTATTTTGTTGTGATCCTTGATCAAATCTGTTTTGGCTTAATAAATGTCCCACATATTTACACAGTTTGCAAGACATCACTGAATTTTAGCATAAAAATTTAGCTATACTCAAATCATTTATTAAAAAAGAGTCTTGTTTGTTCATCAAAGTATCTGATCGATTATGTGTTAAAAAATATTATTTATGAAACCAAGCTTCAAGTTTCTAACTAAAACAAAGCTTGATTTCTAGTTAATTTTTGTTTCATATTAATTTCTAATTATTTTTTCTGCTAGTGTACCTTTGAATTAGGTGACTATTAAGCTAATTTTCTTATTTGGGTTCATTCTTTATTTCTATCTCTACTGTAGATCTAGTTTTAATTTATTTAAGAAACAAATAAAATCTAATTTAATGTTTAAAATTCTAATTTTATTTTTTTATATTTTTAGCAAAATAAATATTCAACTTTAATTTCAATTTTGCTAGTGGCATTAGTTGACAGAAATTGACATTTTTGCTATCAAAATATAAGTTAAATGACTAAATTAGGAGAATAAGTCAATGTGGTGAGATTTAAAATAAAGTTTAGCTTAGATATATTTTTAATTAATTCTTCAAAATTTATTGCTTTTTAGAAAAAAAAGTAACAAAGCTCTATCAATCTTAACTAATAAAAGTTTTAAAAATATTTTTGTTTCTTTTTTGTGGCCCTTTTTTTACCCTGTATAAAATAAATTAATTTTAAATTTATAAAATAAGCGATTTTAATTGTTTCAAAGAATGTCGATAATTTAAGTATAATTAGTTTTATATAATGAAGGAACATGGATTTAATCTTTTTTCTGAAGGAAAAATTAAAGAACATATTGTTTCTGTATTAAGATACTTATCGATAATTCACAGAGAAAGTGAATCTTTAAATTAAAATATTTAAAAATTATATTCCGCATAAAAAAGAATAATTTTACTCTTAATTAATTAGATTAATTGAAAAGAGACAAGATTTTATAAATCTAAGCTTATTAGGAATCAAAAATTATTAAGTAATACGATTTTGATTATTTTTTTAATTCAAAATTTTATTATTAATAAATTAATATTTTTTTTTAAATTTTTAAAACTAATTCATTTATCAAATATACAAAATAATCAATAATTAAATTGAAAAAAGTTCAAAATTTTTATTTTATAATATAAGAGTACTTTAAGCTTGACTTTTTTCTTTACGTCTGAAGCTGAATGCGCAAACTATATCAAGATATTGTATCCTTAAAACTTTTAGCAAAAATTCATGATTCTTTTCATCAAATGGTGATCAATTTAGCATATTTTTCGGTGAAAAGCATAAATAGTAATACATGTCAATTGAATCGAAAAATATAAAAAAGATTTCAATATCTTTTAAAAAAAAATAATTTCTTAGTTTTAATAATGACTGACTAAATTTTACTTCTTTAATACTGTAAATCATACCATACACCTAGAGAATTGATAAAAATTTGTTTCTAAATCTTAATTATGTCTAGTTTATTTAAAATACAAAGCTAAATTGACAATTTTGATTTAGCATTTTTTGGCAAAAATTTTCGTTTAAAATGGCAAAAGTTTAAGAGTCCAAAAAAGGATTTTTTAAGCTAATTTTTCAAAAATAATCGATTTATTTTAGTTTGTAATCGAAAATTAATTTTACTTTTTTTATTTTAATTTAAAGTAAATTTTTATAATTTATAGCAAATTTTCGTAAAAAATTGGAAAAAAATAGCAGAAAAAATTAGATTTAAAAACAAAAATTATAAATTTTATTGAAAAATTACCTTATCGTTACTGGATTAATTTTTTTAATTTTTACAAAAACTCAAATATACAAAAAGTAACAAAAACCTATTAATAAAACTGCTAATTTTACTACAACAAAACTTAATTATTATCATACAATGACAGTTATTTTCAAAAGATTTTTTAAGATAAATAAATTCTGGAACAAAAATGAACATAGCATCAATAATAGAATTCTTTGAATCAATGATCAAAAGTACTAGTATGACGAAAAACGATGCAGCTTATGGTGCAGGAATGGCTGGAGCTCCGTTCGATCCGGCAGGGTTCATAAAAAAACCCCAAGTCGTTCTAAGGATAATAAATCTGGTAAATTTTAAAATTTAATTTTTCCCGAGAAGAAAATTTTAATCCATCTTAATATGTAGCTTTTTTCGTTGATTGTGTTTTCAAGCATTGCTACAGAAGCGTCTTACAAGCAAGGCACTTGTGCTATGAATAACGATGGAACAGCGTGCGGTTATGGAATTCTGGTCGGAGTAATAGGATTTCTGAGCTGTATTGTATTTTTGATACTCGATGCCCGGTTCGAAAATCTAAGCAGTATTAAAATACGCAAAAGAGTGGTGGTGGCCGACATGATATTTTCCTGTAAGCTAATTAAAATTTAAATTATTAATTAAGAGTTTAATTTAAGTAATTCAATTTTTTTAAATTTAAACCTTTAAATTTTTAAAACAGTTTTATGGTCTGTTGTATGGTTCCTTATTTTTTGTTATAATGCAAATGAATGGCGAAAGACTAGCGCGGAACTTGAGGCCAAGTCAGATGCATATTTGATAAGACTATCACTGGCTTTTACATTTTTTTCTATTATTACTTGGGTAAAAATTGAACTAATTAAGAAAATGAGATTTAACCAGAAAATATTATTTTAGAGCATGATTGGTTTGCTTAACTTTTTGCGGTACCGGCAAGGAGTTTCGGATATTTTCGACAATGGATACGAGGATCCGAACCAAGAGCAAATTCCGACTGAACCATATCGGCAAGCTCCATTTAACAACAACTTCAACTCGGATATGGGTTATCAGGCAAATTACTAAAACTAAATCCAACATTGTGTTTTTAAATGTAAATCCTTGTTTTTGTGTTGAAATTTTTCGATTAGCAAAATTGTACAAATGATGGCCATTTAATTAATTAAAAACCCTGTAGCTATAGATATTTACTTTGTTCAGAAATAAAATAAAAGATTAATTTTTTATCTGTTTTGAATTGAATGCTAAATTAAAATACTAATTAAACAAGATAACGGATCCTGAACTAGGATTATTTTTTTTTTGAAAAAATTTCTGCTCTTAAAATCATTTTTCCAAATGAATTCGAAAACTAGGACAAGTGTAAAGCTCAAAATTCCGCCAGCTTTCGAGCCAGATATTTGGGTTTGCAATCATTCCAGGAAAAAAGTCAGTGACTCAGCGCGAAATGCAAACTCCACTAGATCAATTGACACAGCATTCAAGAGAAAATTTCAATTTTTATCAATGAAGCAGTTTGATAAGCAAATGAACCGAAAATTTGAAAGGCTACGACTTGCACGAAGAGAAAAGTTCCAGTCTCCGTATAGCAAAAAATTACTTCTATCTGAATACAAAAATTCCAAAAATTTAGTTCCCAAGAAGCATAAATCAAGAAAAAAAATTCAAAGATATATCAAAATGAAAATTTTTAATAAAAAAAAATATGGATGCAAAAAAATTTTCAAGCGGATTAAGAATTTGAACTCAAAAAGCCGGATGAAAGTGAACCAATTTATTAAAATGGGAAGAAAAGAAACTCGAAAAAAGCTTTTTTTTATTAAACAAAAAATGAATAAAAAAGCGTATTGTAAAAATTTAAAAGAACTGAACGATGATAGTTCATTTTTAGAAGAATCTCTGATTAACGAAAACGATATTTTTGAATTGTCTTCGGCTGAGATTACTGAATTTAATCAAGAAAGGTAAATTTAGTACTTGTTTTTAAGTTACAAAAAATTTGAGTTAAATTAAGAAGTTCAGTTTTGAAAAAAAATTGTGAAAATGAATCGAATAGTAAATTGGAAGAAGAAGACGCCAAATTAAATTTTATATTTTTACAAAATGACTCTCATATAGCAAACAGTTTTGGTGAAAAAAATAATCTATCAATTAAAAAGATGAGAAAAGTTTCAAAAGGAATCAATACAAATGGAAGAAAAATAAAAAATTCCCAAAAAATTGAATCTGGTAAAAAATTTCAAATTTAAATATTTATTAAAAATTTCAAAATTCCAAATTAATATAATTTAGACATCTAATTTATTACTTTAATTAACTAACTAATTTAGAAACCTAAGAAACAGTTCAATTTACTGCCATAGCTTCGAAGAAGCTTAACCTGATAAAATCGTAGTCTTTTTTTAATACTACTAGTACAACTAGTTTGTAGATTACTAAATTATTTTTTTTTAAACTGAATATATGTTGTATTTTTTAGTAAATTAAAACCCTAATAAAATCTGATAACATTGAAAATTTAGTCTATTACACATTAAGCTAATCTTTTAAGATTCCAAGTTAAAATTTTTGGATAACTAAATTTTTTTAAATAACAAAATTGCTAGATTTCTAATAAATTACTTAAAAAAATTCTTTTATTATGTGATTGTGTTTTTGAAGCTTTTTTTTCAAAATTTTTTCAAAAAAATGTGACTTTAGTAATTGCAAGTTAAACCCACCGCTTCGCCACCTAACACTTATATAAATTTGGAAGATTAGGAAAATGTTCAATTTTAATTTTTTTTTATTTATTTAAAAAAGGTTTACAAAACTTTCAATTAAACAAAAAAATTAATTCAATCGAAAACTTTAAAATCACTATGATCAACAAAAAAAGGAGATATTCAACTGGATCTTTGAAAGATTTAAATAAAGTTAAATATGATTCAAACATGGCGAAGTACTTGTGTAAAACTCCTAGCGATTACTCGAAAAAAATAAAAAACATGTTTCAAGCTAAAACATTGAAATCAATTTCTGATTCAAATTTGTTAAATAAAAATAGAAATTATATAAATTTAAATTGTGAGAGACACAATTCAAATTCATTTTTTGAATTTACTGAGCCAAATCAAGTCCAAAATTCCCTTTGGGTTGATAGTGGAAAGACGCAACTTGGTCTCAAGATTGACAGGTAATATACTTATTGAATTTTATTAAATTATTTTTTTTAATTGATTTAAAACTTAGATTTATAAGAAGATACAAAAAACTTAGTAAACAAAAAAAGTACCTGTTATTTTTCATTATTGTTCTTTTATTTTTCACAACTTTATCGTTTTTGATCATTTTCGTTCTACTTTTATTGGGTAAATAGACAAAATTTTTAAAAATTAAATTTTTTCTTCAACTAATTTTTAGGACCCACATCTCAATACTTCATAATAAATAATTTAGAATCTAACGCTTCGCATATTTTATCTACCAAAAAAAATTACCTGACTACACTGTCAATCTCTCAAAATACTACAATTGTAAAAAATCAAGGTCTAGTAGGTGATTTTTGTATAAAAGTAGTTGGAGACTGCTCCAAATATATGGAATGCATAAAACATAACAGTTTACTTTCAAATATTAGTACTTGCCAATGCATTGATGGCTATATCGTTGATTCCAATAGAACTTGCAGTAAAAATTCAATTAACTTTTTTAAGATAAAAAATTATAATTTTTTTGTAGAAGGAATAGTGAAATCCTACTGTCAGTATGATTCCGAATGTTGGAAAGATTTGGTGTGCAACAAAAATCAGAACAAATGTATTTGCAAAGATGGATATCTTCCTAGATCGGATGGAACATGCTGTAAAGTTCAAAATTAATTCAAAAACCCTAATATGTTAAGATGTTTTTCAGCTTAAAAATTAAAATTTAAAAATGGGCAAGAAATATTTCTTTATTCTTTAGAAATTTATTATAAATTTATTTTTTGGAGTCAAGTTTTAAGAGATATATCTGTTAAATTTAAGAGTCTTCCATTATCTTGGTTAGATGGTTAAAAGGCAATAATGAGAAAGCGACTTCAAGAGAAAAAAAGCAAATGGATCATGAAAAAGCACTGAGAGTCAAGATCCAGCAAAAATAAACATTTATGAAGCATTAGTCTTATCCATTCTACTTAAAAGCAAAAAAGAACCAGTCAGAACATTTTCTCTTTACAAGCCCAAAGCACGATATGATCAGACCGGAACAGGTGCAAAAGTTCTCGTAAAATTTTCAAATAATTAAAATGGTTACATATTATACAAACTAATAAATGAAGAGCCTAGAAATGGAATAAAAGCAGATGAAAAGAGCACAGAAAAGAGCCAAAGCACTAAAATTTTAGAGGACATTATTATGTTGTAATCAATATTTTTACCGACTAAAATTGTCAACTAATCAAATGTAAATAACTTTAAAATAGAAAAACTTGAAAAATTCGAAACTTAAGTCTTTAATAGAATTCTTTTAAAAAATAAAGGTAAAACAAAGTAGCCATAATTTGTTAATTGTAAGTGTCTAAGGGTAAGAAGAAATAAAAAAACAGTTTTGATCTTCTTTTTCTGAATCAAATAGAAGAAATTTTTTGATTTTGACACATTTTTGTCTATTTCATTTTAATTCGAAAAAAATGATGTCACATTATTCTTTCGGATGATTTAGATTAACAATTTTCTTGGCTCTTAATTTGAAGATCAGCATCATAGATTTTCAAAAATTTATTATGGAATCCTAAATGATTGATGTCATTATGCTAAACTTCATTAGGGGATCCGACTTTTTATTCAAGTTTTTAACTCGAAATATTGCAATTTTCGGGAATAATATTAATTTTGGTTATTATTGATAATAAGAAATAAAAAGAAAATTTAACTATTTTATCTTTTAGATTTTATTTACAAAATTGATATTGTTTATTCAAATTTGTCGAAAAAAATCAATTTAGAATCGTTTTTTTATATTATTTTATTTTAAAAGATAAATGGTAGAAAATCGTAGAAAATTTAACAAATATTAAGTAATAAAAAGTAGTTTAGCTAATTTAATCAAGGTAATTTAAGTTAACTATCTGATTTACTTATTTTTTTTTAAGTTGTCAAATATATGAAATTAAAACTTAACTCCAATTGAAATAAAATTAAATATTGAGCTTTTGCTTGATTTTCTAGAAATGAATGAATTTAAAAATAACAAAAAATATAAATATTTTTGTATAATCTTTTAAAGTTATAAGATAAAACTAGCCTTTAAATACTATGGTTTTATGACTTGGGAAAACTTATTGTTCAATGATTTTACATGATTTTTTATTTAGTCGGAAGATATAATTCGGCGTGTGAAACTGATGAAGATTGCTTAAAAAATGGTGAATGTGCAATGGTAAATTGGACTCAAAATACGAAAGTTTGTCGCTGTAGCTCAAAAAAGAGAGCTTTTTATTTGCCAGATTATGAACCTTCTAGACAATGCAGTATTATATTAAAATAATATTAATTATTTTTAGTTTTTATTTAATTAAGGGTTGTTGGTTGGCGCTCGATGTGATGACGACCAGGATTGTGTTGAAAATGCCCGATGTAGCAAATATTGCTCATGCAAAGAAACAGACCTTTTTTTTGAGACGGAAAATTTTTTCTGTGGTAAGATACCTGTTTTCTATTATTTATTTTAATTTGGCGTGCTTAAAAATTGTGATAAGAAAAAATTTAACAAGCTAATTTTTTTTCAGAAGATGCTTGTAGAGTTTTTAACAAAAACACGCATTCGAAATCAACCAAATATCCTCATCCAAGAAAATGCGGTTACTACTACTCATGCTCACCAAGGGACTTGGATTTGTGCCCATCAAACTATTCGTTTGATTTTGACAAACAATCATGCAACTCATCAATTTTATGCCATTGATAATAAATTAATATAAAAAAATTTCTTTGTTATTTAGTAAGCTTAGTTCACGCTTGGTAAATTAACTTTACTAATTAAGCGAGACATTTAAATTTTTAAACTATTTTTAAAATCCAATTAAAACTTTACTATTTACTTTGTCGGCGATTAATTTTTTTAGACCGATAGCCTTTTTTGTTTTTTTTTAAAGATATTTTTAATAAAGTATGAAATTTTCACGTTAATTAATAATACTAAATAGCAAAAGAATTTTTAGAATTTTTATTAATCATATTATTAATCAAAGATTAGAGTTTATAGAAATTAACAAGCCAAAACAAACAAAAATTTTAAAATTCAAAAAATTTAAAAATAATTTTGTGACAAATATTATTGAAAATTTGAAGACAATTTAATTTAAAAAATAAAAGTTTGTGAACAATTTAATAAATCTCATGACAGAAAAAATTAATTCGAATTCAAACAAAAATTAAAAAATGTCAATTTTAGAGAAAAAATATTGTGGTTCTATTTGTGGTTACCGTATTTCATCAAATAGAAGTAGCCACAAATAGAAGAAACTTGCTAGTATTTGAGTCAAAAATTTCATGTAAAAATATATTTTCTTTTTTCTAAAAAAGAAGTAAAATGTTTTGATTTCTTTTATTTGAGTCACTTTTTTGGAATAAAAAACTTTTGAATATAAGAAACACTCTGATGACCGATCTTTCTTGTATTTGATGATAAACGGTAACTTCCTTATCATAAAAAATAACAAAATCAATTTATTTTTGAATTTTTGAAAAAAATTTATCTTAAACCAAAAATAAAAGATATCATTTTAAATTAAATGAAAGAAGAATAATGCTTTTTTGGTCTAAGTATTTATATTTTTAAACTGATAAATTAGAAAATGAAACTTTAAAAAAATAATTAAAATTCAATAATTTTCAAAAGTTATTTGACTCTGATTTTCTAAAAAATTTGAATTAATTTTTTTTCAGCTCACTTTAAAGATTAGGCTTAGTTTGTAAGTTTGAAGAAAACTGAATATAATTATTTAAAAAAATTTCAAACACATGAGTTAGACATAAAACTTTATTCTAAATTAAAACATGATTTTAAAAAGAATTTTTCTAACCTTATCGTTTCTGATATTTATGCAAGTTCTTCTTGGCATAATAAAAGATTGGCTTCGTATACCATATAAATATAAATATTTCATGCAGGAAAATGAAAAAAAGCTAATAAACAAATACTGCTTTTTAAATGGTGACTGGTTGGTTTTGAGAGACATGTATTTTTTTCGAAAACAAAGTACATTCATTTTTATCGATGCATCTCTGATTGTTGTGTCATTTCTTCATCCAACAATAGAAAAACCACAGTTCGAATACTCGATACATCATGAAAAAAATATCAATAGCAGTTTTAAAATAAATTCGAATAAGATTATACGCTTTAAGAGAGACCTTTTAGATGGAACCTACATGTTGAGCAAAATTTTTATTTGGCTTGACCAAAATCAAGCATTTGACATAAACGCTAGATATTTATTGAAAATAGAAAACGGTGACACAGTTACTGTTTTGATTTTGCGAAACAAGCTTCTCAGAAATGACAGAAAAGAAAAAAAGAACATTTTAATATGTACCAAGCTTTTGTTCAATAATTCCCAAAAATTTGGTGAATATCGCGATTGGATTAGAATGAACAGACTATTTGGCGTAGACGATATTCAAGGATACAAATTTCCAGGCGACTTTGAAGGGATGAAGGAATCAATCACTCTTAAAAGCGTAAATTGTATTCCAAATTTATTTAAAAGTAAAGAGATTAATGAGCTATCGAACATCGATTTCTTTTATAAAAATCCAGGTTTTTGGGAATTTTACAGAAAAATGGATCTAATAAATTTATTATTAATAAATGAATGCTATTTGGAAAACATGGACAAATACAAATATGTCATGGTTATCGACACCGATGAGATTTTTTTTCCAAGATCCAAAAATTTTTCTATGAAACTGGCGATTAAAAAAAAAATTCGAGACTACGATATCAGCAAATACATTCAAGGATTTGACTGGAATAAAAAGTCTAATTTATATTTTAGACAATTGACAACTTTATCATCCTCAACAATAGAAGACTTTTGTTCTCATCTAAACAAAATTGGTAATTCCTCTAAGATTTTTCAAATCTGGCAAGAAAATTTAAAAATCAGGTTCAAAATTTCATCTCAATACCAAAAAAATTATGCTTATTACATATGTAAAATATATCAAACAAAAATTAAACCATGCAAATTCAATTCTAGTTTTGGAAGTTTTCTTATGGTAAAAACAGATAAAAATGGAAAAAGTGTTTATAGGACCGACCTTGTTTTCAGTTTTAAATCACACTTTGCCGAAAAGGTTTATCGGTTTAATTCAAACAAATTCAATCTTAAAAATTTAGAAAAAAAAACTGTGCTTTTTAATAAAGGTTTTACCACCCATTTTAGACCATTTTGTCAATTTTTAACTAAAAAAGTTTTTACTCCTACTGATATAGTTTTTGATAAACAATATTTTGAATTTTATTCAAAATTTTTTAAACAATAAAATTCTAATCAAACTTACTTTTTTAATAATCATTTAGTTATCGTTGCTTTTATTATTTTTAATTATAGTATCTCTACTATTTTGAAAAATGCTGCTTGGCTTCACTGACAGAAAAAAAGGGTTAAAAGTAAAAAATATGGGTAAGCAAAGCTTAATATCCGAGTAACGAAACGTTGGACTTTTTTTTCAAAAAATTTGATTTAGTTTAAAATTAATATTGAAATTATGATTAAAATAAATATTTGAAAAAATCTAGTATAATCGTGTTTATAAAAAATACTTTGTTTATAATTAAAGTTCGTCATCATCATTATCAACGGTTCTTTGTTTTATTCTTAGCGGGGCGTTTATTTGAGTTTATGAGTGGTGTTGTTGGTGTTTAATACAGACTTGTTTTTAAGTCACAAGTCTTTAGTCAAGTCAAGTCAATGACTTAAATTTTTTTTTTTAGTGAAGTTTAGTCAAGTCAACTAATTTTCTGATTTTAAAACTAAAAAATAAATATGATTTTTATTTTAATCCAAAAAAAGTTTAGTTTTAAAATCGGAAAATTAGTTGACTCGACTAAACTTCACTAAAAAAATGAAAAAAATTTTTAAGTCATAACTTTGACTTAAATTTTTCTGACTTAGACTTAAAACTGTGACTTAAAACAAATTTTTGTATGCTGTGTTTTTTTTTTAAGTTTTTGACAGAAATAAAATAGTAAAAAGTAAAGTTTTATTTGCAAATTTTAATTGGTAAATTTTCAATTTTTTTTACAAATTTAGAATAGTATATGTTATGACTTTATTTAAAATTCTCAGCCAGAAAAATATTTTAAACTTATTTTAATTAAATTTACAATACACTCTCATTGTGAGACTATATAGCTCGTCACGGCTGCTTCGTTCCTCGCAAATATATAAGTTTATATAATTTAAGATTTTTTTTTATTAAAATTAGACCAGATAATTTCTTAAACGTGTTAGAGAAAATATATAGACTAAAATATCAATAAATAAAAAAAATACATCAAAAACACATTTAAGATTACATCGATTCTTTGTTCTTTCTTATATTATTTGGTTTTCTAACACATGTTAAACCTGATTTATAAACTGTAAAAAATATACTAAAAAATTAAAGCACATTAAATTTTAATTTTCTTCTTTTAATCCGAAAGAGTCTTAACTCGGGAATCGGAAATCTACCTGAATTCAAATATTGTGTTTATTGCCGAGAAAATATCAATCAAAAAATTCAAATTAAGTTGAAAAAAACAATTTTTTTTCAAAGCCAAGCAAGCTACTTTGTCGTAGCTTTATTTATTATTATTATTATTATGGCTTAGGCAAATGTATTCAAGGGTTAGATTCAGTTTTCCGGATCAAAAAGAGTCAAATTATGATATTATGGTCTTAATTTGTGAAAGACATTTTGATTTGAAATTAATCCAAATCAAATTTCGGAAATTTTTTTCTTGTTGGTTCAAAAAAAAGTGGTAAAGGTATCTATTCAAGTAATCAAATTGTTCAATTTGATTTTCATTATGGATACAAAGAATATGAATTAAATTCAATAGAATTCAAGGTAAAAAATGTAATTCTAAAAGCTTCTAAAGATACTTTATTAATTCATTTCAAAACAATGTTCTTAACTTCTAAAACAATTATCATTAAAAAAATTCGATTTGATCAAGATTATTATGAATTCTTTCTAAAATTTTTCAAAAAATAATTTTAACGTGTTTCGAAAAATTAAATCTCTAAAATTAAAACAAATAAAGAAGAAAATTAATTAATTTTTTTTTTACTTGAATTTTAAAATCTTTGATATTTCTACACAAATTAAAATCAATTCTAGCATTTGGAAAGTAGTGTTTAAAATTCATATTTTATTCGAATTTATCTTAATAGTTTTATTTGAAACTAAAAATGCAAATTATAAGCTAAGATAAATATAAATTTAAGAAGTCTTAAGAAAAGAGACTTCATGTTGAAAGATCTATATTTAGATTTTTCAAACAGTCTATTCAACTTAGAAAAGTTGAATAGAAATTAGAAACTTTGAAACATGAAGTAATTTGACAGTTATGGTGCTTCAATGTTTATTTTCTTTCCCTTTTCTTTAGCTTAATTTTAGCTTAGCTCAAAAGAACTGATAAAAAAAGATCTGATTTTTTATGGAAAAAATTTAATTTTTGAATAAATACTTAAAATAGTTAATTTATTTCACCATCTAAGTCAAAAAAACCAATTTCAATTTTTTCCATTTTTTTTTCTCCTAGCTTTGCCAAGTCAAATTTAGTTTTTCTGCATTTCAAATCTCTTACGATAATGCTTACTTGAGTCCTTTGAATCATACTCAATTTACCGTGCTACACAGTGGAGTAAAGCCACTCTGGTCAAGTAAGGGTAATTTTTTTTAATTCAATTATGAATTTATTTAGTAACAAATTTTTTTAATTAATTAAAATTTCTAATAATGCCTTGTAGAAAAATATTAGATAATTGTTTGAATTTTGAATAAAATGCTTAACTGAGATTTTTTGTTAGCAAATGGCTAACAAAATATTAAATTTACTTAAAATTACTACTAAATAACTTTAAATTTACTTTTCATGATTTGACTGCCATTTTGTTACAAGTCTTAAAAACTAAACTGTTCGATTAATCCTTTATTTAAGAGTCTTAAAGGTTTAATTAAGAGCCACTGATCTAAAAACTCGTTTGTTTGTCTCCTCAAATGGGATGTAAGGTTATAAATTTAAAGAAAAACTATTTATTTTAGAATAATTAGATTTTAAAATAAATAATAAAAGACATATATTTAAAAATGGCAGCTAGCACTTTTTTAAAAATGTTTACAGAAGCGGAAAAAAAGAGCCATTTTTTTTTGTTTAAAGATTTGATTTGTGAAATCGGTTTTCTTACTCCAGACAAACGACTTAAGTTACCATTGACTTATTGCCAGAGTTTGAGCGAGATTGTTGAAAATTCAAAAGAATCTATCATCAGAAATTTTTGTTTAAATCCAACATTCAAACGAATTCCTGCATTTGAGACTAGTGTGTTGAAAGATTTAGTAAAATTTGTCAATAGCAAAGAATACTCTGATAATGAATTGGCGCAGTGTTTATTTCTATTACACGTTGGCAGAACAGACTGTCACAAATTGGACGAAAACAAGGCCTTTTCCTATTTTTGCAACTGTTTTGTTAATTTTCGTTCGATTGACACTCAATTCGACATTACTGAAAACCAATTATTCATCGAACTCAAATCAATTTTTTCGACTTTGATGAGCACGAAAGCGTTTACTGACGCTATCAACAAATCAATTGACAAAATCGTTGCTCCAAAAAAGAACACCGAGCAGTTCAACTTTCAAAAACTTAAACTCATCTTTTTCACTTGTAAATTTGGAAAAGTTTATGGCTTCTCTGGGAAAGACAGATTATATGTCAACGTGTTACCAATTTTTGAAAGCTTGGGGAAACATATTACTGAAGACCAAAAGTTAACAGTCGTAAAACTGAATTTCATTCGTTTGATAGTGCACGAGGCATCATACGTTTTACTAAGATTCAATCTCGATGACTTGGACTTGTCAAGTCCTTTTTTGGATGACCAAATAAAAGAAGGAAAAGCTTTAAAAAACGTGAGAGAATGTGGCTTCGAAACTGAAAAGGATTTTTTCAAGGTTTGTGTTGACTGGGAGGCATCCATGGGTCGTAACATAAATTTAAAGTATTGTAAGGAATATCTAGATAAGATTTTAAATGGTTTTTTGGATGATTTTGATATTTCACTCGCTAATGCTTTCAGTCTAAAAATCGAAGATTTTCACAGCTCCGGATTTAGCATAAGATTTGAAACAGATTTATGTCTGCTTTAACTTTTTTAAAGTCTTAAATATTTAAATTTTATTTAACCTGATTCATTTAATAAAAATAAACCAAATTTGTCTCTTTTTAACAAAAAGACCTAAAACTAAAACTATACACAACGAAAACTTAACAACAGTCGTATCAATACGCTATGCCAAACACAAAATACAATTTCTTCTACTAATTTGTTCTCAGAACAAACTCATTCTCAACTCTATTGTGAAAAAGTTTAAAAAATATGAATATACAAGGCTCGACCATGAACAAACAAACTGCGATCTTGAACAACACATCAGATCAGCATCTTCTAATTCCCAACAAAGATTTTTAACCCCTTTTGACCTCTTCCAGAAAGCAAAAGAAGAAAACCAACGCAAATAACATCAACCTCAATCAATTCCTTTTCTTTTTAAATTATACAGAAAAAAAAAAAAAAAGAACAGTGGTGATTTGATAACAGTATTTTACGAAAAATTACGTAAAATATCGTTAATTAACAAAATTTTACCACATTTTACGTAAATTAACGTAAAATCCCAATAGTGAAAAAGAGGTATTTTACGAAAAATTGCGTAAATATTCAGGATTTTGAGATAATTTTGGTTAAATTTGGTAAAATTCAAAACGGCCAATATAAAATTCAAAATTTTTGAAAAGATGTCTTTTTTTTTCGAAAAATCGACAATTTAAAATAGTTTTTTTTATAACAATTTAAAATAGTTTTTTTTATAACAATTTAGAAATAACTATTTTTTTAACCAATTTATGAAAAAAAAACTATTTTAAATTGTCGATTTTTCGAAAAAAAAAGACATCTTTTCAAAAATTTTGAATTTTATATTGGCCGTTTTGAATTTTACCAAATTTAACCAAAATTATCTCAAAATCCTGAAAATTTACGCATTTGAAAATTTACGTTATTGAATCTTTTATTAATAATCGATTGCCAACACTATTCAAATTACACAAATCATATAAAAAAAATTTAACTGATTAGCGTGGCATTGATTTTAAAAAATTTGTTAAATACATGACTGATAAAAACGAATGAACAAGAATGTATTTACCGTACCAGCCATGTTTAAGATAAACTTGGTAAAACAGGCTCTAAATTTTAAAATTAACTTTTTTTTCTAGCCTGACAAACTCTCAAAAATTTGGATGACAAATTTTCAAAGTGTTTTTTAAAGTGGCAACGGTTTTTTGATTTTGGATTTTAATGTATTAAAATTATTGGTTTAAGGCCAAATATATTTAGGATCATCTGGTATTTACAATGTAAATTTAAATCAATGGTGAATTGAAAAATTCAAAACAAACATGAAATAAAAATCTAGCTCTTGATGACCACAAAGAATATTGATTTTGATTGGAAAAATTTTTTTTTGAGCTTGATCAAAATCAAATGGTCCATCAAAATTTTGGTGTTTTGGATGCAAGCATCATTAAATAGAAACTGCGAAGACTAATTCTGATTATCTTTTTTATCTATTTTTTTACAATATTTTTTTCCATCTTAATTTTTTTCTATTTAATTTCTTTTTTATTATATTATGATTTATACAATCAGTTTTATTTAGAATAAAGGAAACCATGTTTCAAATTCATATTTTATTAATCTTAAAAAATACAGCCTGCTCAGTTAAAAAAATTTTAAATTTTTTTAAAGGTTCCATAAGGATTTTTTTATAGATTGTTTAAAGGTTCCCGGATGCTTTTTTTTATAAATCTTTTGAAGAATGATCTTCAGACTTTCAATACTTATATATTCAATTACCTTAAAGCTTTAAATTTTATTTACAATTATTGTTTAATCCACTGTGTGTTTTTCTTCTTTAAATTTTTTAGGGAAAAAATATGGCTTGGTCCTACTTGGCCTAACACTGTAATATAGTTGAACTATTTCAACCAAAATGTCTAAACTTGACTTGACTTTTTTCAGATTTTTTTGTTGATTTTTACAACCTGACATGATTTTTTTCGATTAAAATGAAATTAAAGACTAATCGGTCATATTCATAGTCTTATTTCAAAATGTTATTAAGCTAAAATTTTTTTTTATTGTGGTTGTGAAGTTCATATCAATTCGATCGTATCAATATTAAAAAATTCGAAAAACTTTTTTACTAAAAAATATGATTTAGTTCCGTAAAATGCTTAATTCTAAGAAGATTTGCTTAATGCAGTAAAATATGTCTGCAAATACTCTGCAATTTTTTGTGCACGCCTTTAAAAAGTATTAAAATCAAGTGTGCAATTACATTGCAGAGTTTTTTGCAGACAAATAATAAATATTTTTGGATTAAGCAAAGTTGCTTGACCATTAAGCATTTTAAAGAATTAAATTATCTCTTTTAGTAAAAAATTTATTCAAGTTCTTTTTAAATAAAATGATCATTATGAAATGAACTTCACAATCCTTTCTTAATTAATGTTTTTAACAAACTGGAAAATAAAATTTAAATTCAATTTTTACAAAAACTATAAGTTAGTAAAAATGAAATTAAACAAAACATCAACTCAAGTAATTATTTAACTTTTTACTCATAAAAAATTTCAAGTCGTGACTTGAGACTTGAGGAACAACTCTGCACCAAACTGTTTCTTCAAAATTTAAAATAAATCTAAAATATTAATTTTTATGTAAAATAAATTAGTGTTGCAAATTTAAAATAATATGAAAATCTTTTATGTTCAAAATGAGTGATTAAATTCATTGATTTATAATTTATTTTCTTTTTAAAAAATCGAAAAACAAAATCCAACAAATAATTAAAACAGAAAGAACTTTATTTGGTTAAAAATTCAACAAAATCTATTTGATGATTCTCTGAAAATTTGTTCCCAAAATTTCAACAAAAAATAGAAAAGTGCATTACAGATGATTCAACTTAAAGAAAAACCTGAAAAACTTAAAAACAAATGACCAAATTTAACTAAAAGAGATATTTTGGATATTATTCTGTTTGATTTTTTATTAACAATCCAATTCTTTTTGGGATATATTTAATCGATCTCTATAGTTATTTAAATACCACCCATATTGGCCTTTTTAACTTTAAGATTTATTGAAAAATGTAAATTAGGAAAAAATCTTGTTAAATATCGCTTTGACAGTCATACGTTTTGCTGTTGTTTCTCTGCCGAAGCCGATGTCGTTGAAAAAGAACCGCTCTGGATTTAAATTAAAATGAAAAGAATAAATAAAATACTGTATATAATAGTCTTTAAAATAATTAAACAAATTATACAGGATTTTGAATTTTTTTGAAAAAATTACTAACTTATTACAAAGCCAATAAATTGTTTTTTTCATATGTTTTAGTTACTATTTTTATCTTATTTCAAAAAAATTAACAAATTAAAATTATTTTTAGAGAACGATTTATTATGTCTGTTTTTCATTACTGAAGAATGTACTAAAGAATGTTTTAGAAATGAGATCTTATAATACTCTAAATAAAAAATGGAATATTTTATTCTAATTATTTTTATGTATAATAAAGTCAAATTACATAGATTTGGTTTCAAATAAAGCATTATTAAAAATTTAATTTGGGCAAATAAAATGTTATAATAATTAATAATTAGAAACAAATAAATTAAAACATTAAATTCGCAATTTATTTGGTTCTTGAATGAGCGAAAAATTTGGAATAGAACTTTAAATAATTGATAAATTCAAAAAAAAATGCATTATAATATCAAGTTAAAAAATAATATTTGTTAAGTTTAAAACAATTTTTCAAATAAATAATTTATTGATTTTTCTTTTGAATTCATTTTGCATTGTTTTGTTAAAATAACATAAAAAAATTTACTTGGAAATCTGATGATTTTTCTAGTAAAAATTGAATAGATTAAAATTTTGTAGATGCAATCACGTAAAGATTACGAATTTTTTATTTTAGTTCTTACTTTTGTATTTTATGGATCTAAAATTACATTTGGTAAAAATAAGTGAGAGAAAAAAAAATTTATCTTTAAACTTTTATTAAAATAAGTCAACTCAATTGGTTGCTACAAATGTACATCAGCACTAAACGATTCCACATGTTTGGACCCATTCAATCCAGGTTTAACGTCCAAAAATTTGTATGAAGAGGAATGCAAGTCAGGTATTCAAGATCGAGTTGGCTTGTTCCCTGCACGATATTGTCTTAAAGTAAGTGGCTACAAAGGTAAGCTTTGATCATGTGGGTTCTATCAAACTTTGATTTATCATTTTATTTAGCTGGTACAAAAGAACAGATAGTCATTAGAACTTGTACTGTTTCAAAGCTTTTGGATTCAGATAGTTCTCACAGTAGTTTTACTTTGAAAATGGAGGATAATACCGAAGTTAGAATTGTTTCAGGATTGATTGCATCATGTAAAGATGATGGCTGCAATAAAACTAGTTTAAATATTTCATTTTTTTCTTTAGTAATTTTTTTTTCATTTCTGAACCTATTTGCAATCCTCTATTTAATTAAATAGTTAATAAAGCTACATTTTTGTATTAGAGGCTATTTTAGTCATCAAAAAGTTTCGATTTCCGAGAGCTTTTATTTTGTTATAAAACTTTGAATTATTTTTAATTTTTGAATAAATTTTTTTAAGAGTCCTTATTTGAATTAATCTGAATAAAGTAAAATTTAAACAAATAAGATTCAAATGTATGAATTTTGATTTAAATTATAAACCTTGTTTTTACTTTTTGATAAGATAAATTACAAACTTTGATCAATTAACAGGAAACTTTAAAACATTGATAAATATTTTTATCACAAAAATATAAACATTGATTACTAGAATAAAACTTTTGTTCTACTTTTAATTAGGTCTTTTAAAAGCGGCATGGTAGTGATAGCTTTCCAGAAGAGCTACCCAGTCACAAAAAAAACGATGATTAATCAATAAAAATAGATTGATGAGTCGTTAATTAGTTAGGAACCATATTTGTCCATCAAATAATTTCTTTATTAAATAATTTCTTTATCTAATAAAGAAATTATTTGATAGACAAGAAAATGAAAAAAACTATATAAAAAATCAGTACTAAATTTTTTCTTCTTTTATTGAGCGACTTAAGAACAGGTTCAGCATCAATTTGATTAATCTTTTAGGACATCCTTTTAAGCATGTAAAAAATCTTTTTTGGCCATCTTGAGTTTTTCGTGTATCTCTTCTTGACCATTTTACAGAATCTAGTTGAGTAATGTATTCGGTTGCTTCTTTTAATCGCAGGTCTTCAAATATTAATTGATAGTATCTTTTTTTTCCGCAACTATTCTTGACATTCTGTTAAACGATTGCTGTTTTATTGAATCAACAAGGAGGTATAGGGCGAGTTTGTCGTGACGCCACTTCGTATGTTTCTGTATCAGTGTCTTCACTGCTAGGTTCGGTGTTCTCGAAACTACTCGTATTCGAAGAGTCGGTGTCTGGATACATTATTATTTTATTTATTTATTTGTATATCTGTACCGAGCTAAAGCTTCTTCGGATTAGATAAAAAGATAAAAAAATAAAAAATAAGAAAAAAATAGAGTTTAAATGATATAAGTTAAAAAATAGATAAATATTAAAATTAAAATTAAATAAATTTTGATAGAGAGTAACAATATACATATTTTTAAATATTTGATGATTCAGGAAAAAAGGAAGAAATAGTAAGCTAGCAATTACACAATAGAGTTGGGTACTCGATGTATCTTGATTCGAAACCTTTGTTATATTTTTCACCAGTCTAACAGTAAATCATTTTTCAATTTTTTTAGTAAAGTAAAGTAAAGCTAAGAGAATTTGATCGAGTTTAATTAATTAAATAATCGAATAAAATATTGAGTAACTATTCAATTATATCTAGTTAATTAATAAGATTATCTATTAATTTAATTTTTTTCTATATGAATGTGTCTATTAATTCTATAAGTTAATAATTTTATCTAGATGTTAAATTTATTTTCGAGTAAATAATTGTATTATATAGTAAATTTAATACATTTCATCTACTTAGTTCATCTTTTTAAATAGTATACATTAATATTATTTGTTGGTGTATTAATAAATCATAATTTATTTAATCATATATTTTTTTTTCCAAATAATTTTTAAGTTAATGATAAGCCCACAAAAAAATTATTTTAATTTTTTTATCAATTAATTTAAATTTTTACAATCACAATTCAAAATTTATCTTTACTTTTGATTTAATAGGAACATCAATTTACATTTTCTCAGTAGAACGAATTTTATTTTTTTATTTTTTAAGTAAATTATTAACTTTAGAATTGTTAAAAGACAAAGAAGTTCTTCATGTATAATTAAATTTCTAGAAGTATTATATCAGCTTCATATCTTTCGGCTAGTAGAGTTTGTATTTTTTTTAAACTGACTCATTTTATAATTTTCTAATTGTTGTTGATACATTATTTTACATTTTCCCTCATAAATTTCAAAATCTTATTTATAAAGGAAATAGAAAATTTATTTCTAAGAAAATAAAAAATTACGATACTTGAATTTTAGATATTGAAACTTAAATAAATAATAGATAAAAATTTCTTTTGAAAATAAAACTATTTAAAATCATTTTTTCATGTCAGAAGTGCTTTCAGCGCATGATCACAATGATAAAGATCATTTAGAAAAGTATGGTCTTTAAAAAGACTTTTCTCCTCTTGTTTCAATTAAACAAATCATATTTAGCAATATAAAAAAAAACTAGCTGATTCATGGATGAAACATACATGGAGTCATCATTTTTTGCTTGACTGGCTAGTTTGGAATTTTACTAAAGCATTCAACACCGTTGATCAAGATTTAACAGCTGCTTTGCATTTTTTGCATCTTCTTTGTCCGGTGAAAATGACTCTGTACTGAATATTTACTGAATTCTATTTAGATCAAATTAAAAAGCTCTGAATCATCTTCTAGCTCATCTGGATCTATTTAAATTTATTTAAAAAGGTCTCCGTGTTAAATTTTTAATGAATGTCTAGAGTTTGTAAGTGTTAAGAATCGGATTTCGGGGATGTTCACAGTTGACCGGTAAATGCAGTCACCACAAAACAGGTGACCGCACGCTGTCCGCATTAACTCGTTCGAGCTTAAGAACATAATCGGACGTGAGCAGAGTCCGCACTCCATCTCGGCGAGTTCTAAAACGACGGATTTGAAATTATTAAATTATAAAGTAAACAATTTTAGTGATTTAATGGTCAATTATGCAAAACTCAAATTGAATTTGTTCATAAAAATGTCTTGGCAATTTGGGATTTTAATAATTAAACAAATTTAAAATTATAAAGAAAAAAAGATATAAATTTTTGTTGTTTTAATGAGGTTAATTAAATTTTTGGGCAATATGTCAGGCGATCGACTGGACGTCTGTTACGGGCGGGTCGGTCAGTTTCATGATCACGTCTTGGGTCATTTTCGGCAGGTTTGGGGGGTTTAAAATTTGGATGAGGCTGTTTTGGAATGGGGTTGGTGGGGGTTATATTTCTTTTGAGACGGCCAGTTTTTCTATTTTTCTTTTTTCTGGGTTTTGGGACTTTATTTATATTTTCCGCCACATTACTAGCACATTTCCTCGGACGACCCCTTTTTTTCACATTTCGACTGTTCAAATTACTATGCGATGTTTGCTGGGTTAATTCGGGTTCGTTACTCGAGGGTTCATCAGATATGGTTGGACAAGGTCCAAAATATCTTTTTAGCCGGTTGTTGTGGACAGTTCTAGCTTTAGACTTCGGGTTTTTCGCCCAACGAAACTGATAGTTTAAATCATTTAACTGTTTGACAATGACAAAAGGTTCCTCCCACTTATGAGCAAGTTTCTTTGACAACCCTTGTTTGATCGTGACAACGTTCTTCAAGACTAATTCACCAACTTGATAGGTCTCTGGTTTTATATTCCGATTATAGAGCAAATGGGTTTTTTCTAATTTTAAATCTCTATTCAATTTTACTTATTCAAATGCCTCGGCAATTGTTTCAAATACATTTCCACTTTGGACTGTTCGGGGTTTGGGGGTCTACTACTCGTCCCCGCAGTCCACTTGATTGATTGTCCTGTTGGAATCCTCTAATACCAAATCAATTGGAAGTTTTTGTTTACGGCCGAACATCAGCTCATACAGAGTGTAGCGCTATGAACGGACACATTATATGCGAAAAAAAGTTTGTCTAAGAGTCGGTCCCAATTGTTCCGGTTTTCGTCAACGAATCCTGAAAGCATCATTTTAAGTGTCCTGTTAAATCTCTCTGTCAAGCCGTTGCACTCAGAGTGATATGCACTCGTCCTCAATTGATACACATCCAAAAGTTCATAAAGTCTTGTCATAATTTCTGCTTGGAAATTTGTACCGAGGTGTTAGTGGAAAAGCCAAAAAGTAGTGTTAAAGAGAGGTATTTTTCGATGATTGTATCCGCCGTTTGGTCTGGCAAAGAGTACAATACGACGAATTTTGAGAAATGGCAACAGATGACTAGGATGTATTTGTTCCCGCCTGTTGAGACGGGCAGCGGTCCGACGATGTCCATTGTCACTAATTGAAGTGGATGGTCGGTAATAATTGGTTTTAAATTAGCTTTGGGAAGTCTAATGGGGTTTTTTGTTTTTTGGCAAAACTCACAAAACTTGATAAACTGATCGACATACTGTCCCAATTTTGGTCTGAAAAATTTTGCGAACAATTTTTCTTTGCTTATTTTTGAACCCAAGTATCCACTTAGAATATTCGAGTGGATTAGATCAATGGCTGTAAATATCTTGTCGTTTGGTAACACCAGTTTGGTCCTATTGTCACGCTTGTCAACAAAGTAGAGTTTTTCGTTATTACCGATAAATCTTCATAAAATCTCATCAGAGTTTTTTGACCGTCAGTTAAATTGCATTTGGAGATCGAAGAGCCTGGAATTTTTTTGTTTTTTAAGTTTAATAATCCATTCAATGTCAGTATCGTTTGATTGGTCCATTAGGTTTATATCAGAAAAATCGCACGCTTTTCCCCTTAGATTCTGGATGACATTGATAATGAGCGGTGTTTCTGACTCGTCTTCTTCTGACATTGGGGGTACTTCCATCGACCATCTTGACAAAGCAGCGCTTGAGTGTTTTTTTCCGTTTCGGTAAATAATCTTGAAGTCGTAGTTCCCTAATCTTTATGCGAGCGAGCCTTGCGTTCGGTTTACCACTGTTCATTAGATATGATAAGGGTTGAGAACCGTCTTGAAACTGAGACAGTACCCGACCAACCCGGTATTGCATGCGTCGGTATCAAGTCTAAACGTTTTGGACATGTCTGGCAAAACTAAAAAGGAGTTAGATGTTAAGATCGACCGTAGTTGATTAAAAGGCGTTCTCACACCAGTCACTCCACTTGAGTGTTCCATCCTTCTCGCATCCATCTTTTGTCGTCAAAAAATAAAGTGGTGCTGCTATAGCTGAGAAAAACTTTATGAATTTTCTGTAGTACTGGCCCAGACCGAGGAACGATTGGACTTGAGTCAATTTGCTCGGTCGAGGGTATCTATGAAGGATTCAACTTTTAACGGGTCCGGTTTGAGACGCCCGTATGATATAACATGTCTTAAAAATGTTAATTCCTTCTTTACCAGCTCACACTTTTTTAATTTTACTTTAAGTTCGTTTCGGCGCAGCTTGTCGACGACATTTGTCAAGTGTCTAAAATGCTCATCAAGTGTAGAAGAGTGGATTAGGATGTCATCGAGAAATACAGATACGTATCCTTCTTCGATACACTCTTTGAGAACATCATTCATTATCCTCTGGAACGTAGCTGGTGCATTTGTAAGACCCATTGGCATAACATTGCTAAACGCTGTGTATTTCTTTGATTCCTCATCTAATAGGATTTAATAAAAGCCTTGATACAGATCAAGTTTAGTATACCATTTAGAGTTAGCTAAGAGCGCGAACATGTCTTCTGTATTCGGCAATGGATGAGCGTCTTTCACAGTGATACCATTCAACTTTGAGTAGTCGACTATAAACCTGATTGACCCATCAGGTTTATTCACAAGTAGAACTGGTGAGCTCCAAGGGCTTTCGCTCTTTTGTATGAGTCCAGCATCCAAAATCTCGTCCAGCATCTTCTTAAATTCCATTCGCTTTCGGTATGGAACTCGCCTGACTTTGCATCCTATTGGGTATGGAAGGGGTTAATAAAGCTTATCTTATGCTTAACTGGACAAAGTACCTTTTGTTTTAACTCAAGGAGACAAGATGCCGATACTTCAACAAATTTGGTTTTAAACATCTCGTTTGTACTTGCCACTTCGTCCAAGTTATCCTTTATTCAGTTGAGAACCAACCGGCTTCCCCTTCGTGAGTTCTCCAACATTCGTTTTGTTATTGACCTTTTTGCTTTATCGGTAGACTCATTGACTTTTCCGTCTTTATCCATTAAAAGTACTTTCGACACAGCTTGAATTTTCGTTTGTATAAGTTTTGACATGTTTTTTAAGGAGCTTGAGTTCGGGAGTAAGACCATTATTAAATTTTCGACAACTAAAAGGTGAGAAGAAACCGAATCGTTACCTATTTGTAAGTCGACCCTGGCCAGACCAAGTACATTGTCCATTACACCACCAGCTGAGTATATTTCACGATTAACTGTGACCAGTTTTGGTTGGGGTTGTAAGGAGTCGTATGCCTCTTTGCTAATTGCTGAAATGTCGGCATCTGTGTCGAGATCAAATGCCACTACTTAGTTGATTATTTTGCACACACCGCGGATCGGTTCCAGTCGTCTGGAATGGATGTGTCAACAGGAATATTCTAAAATTTTTTGAGTTTTCAGGTTTTTCCTTATTACTGATACGTCCCAAGTCCTCGTTTTCAGTCTAGTAGAACCTTAGCCTTTTGTTCTCTTTATTGGGAACATGTGTTTCGGGGCTCTCGTCGCCACTTTTGATCGTACTTAGCTTGTTGATATGAGGTTTAAATTTGACCATGTCTGTTTTTTTTAATTTGCTTTCCGATTCACTGGCCAAGTCCATCATCTCGTTGAGCGAGAGGTTGTACTGGTCACACAATTTGTTTTTTATTCGCTCGTCTTTGATTCCGCGCACAAATCGATCCTTGATTAACTCATCTCTAGGTAATGAATCTTTTTCGAAAGCCTCTCTTGAGAGTCTTTTTAGTGCTCCCATGAATTGGAATAAGTTTTCGTAATCATGTTGTGTCCTATTTACATGCGTCATAATAGGATGCTGGACCGTTTCTTGCTTTGCAAAAAGTCTGAGAAGTGCTTTGCGTACATCATGATACCCTGCATTTGGTTTATCTTACAAAAGGAAACTCTCTAGTTCTTCAGTTACTTCAGGGGATAATAAGTCAAGGACGAGACGAACCTTCTTGCCGTTGGACAACGCTTGGTTATGACGCTCGAACATACTTAACCAGCCTCGTATATCGTCTTTGTTCTTGAATATCGGTGTTTGCTTGTTTGTTGATTGGGGCCACGAGCCATCTGTGAATATCCATCGCGTGCAGTGCCGTGCCTCGAATAGAAATACTGGCCATGTCGTGTCGAAAGAAAAGTCGTAGTAACTTCGCAAGGTCGTAAACAATCTTTCATAAGAAGATTGACTACTTGGTATTGATTCTGGGGGAGGATTAAATCGGATATCTTGAGTAAAGTTATCCTGGAAGCTCAACACAGCTTCTTCTTCATTGTTCATCGCCCAATAGTAGATTTTCCTGCTAACCATAAATATGAGCGCTACGTAAAAGGTACGAATCTCTCTGATCATTCTAGCGTTCGGTTAACTGCCACTTAAGGAAAATTTGAACCTAACCAAGTGTTTTTATCGGGCGCCAATGTTAAGAATCGGATTTTAATCAAAGACTCTTTTATAAATGTGCTCCCTTAGTTTAAATTATTCTTGTTTTTATATTAAAATTACTAAAGAAAAGAGAAGTAAGTTTTGCTGCAATAATAACATAAGCAATTGTAAGTCTTTTATTCAAAAATAAAGGTACTAACACATTAAAAATTACAGGGATATTTAAGTTCTTCCTTCCATTGCAAAAATGTTTGAAAAGCTATTTCATTAAAATTATTTCATTTTGGGCTTGATAACGATTCTTTAAGTCTTCTATCGAACTACATTACTAATAGATCACAAATAGTTCGTCTTAGAAATGAAATCTAAGCCAATATCTGTAAAATTAGGAGTACCCCAAGGATCAGTCTTATATCCACTACTTTTACTTATTTTTGTAAATTACAAGCCATTTTTTTTAAAGAATCCTGGCTATGAAAATTTTGCTGAAGATACGAAAATAAGCAATTGAGATTAGGATTTAGAAAAAATTTTAAAAAACATTCAAAGCCAAAGTAATTGGTATTTTATAAAAAAAATTGAAATTAACTGGTCCAAAACCTTTTGAATAATCTTTTCCCAAAAAAATATCTATAAACCGGATAAAATAAATTTATGTGGAAAGGATACTCAAGTTTTTACTGAAATAGTTCTTTTTTCTAAAATAGATCATAATCAAACTTTTTTTGAATTGCTTGTAGTATTTCTTTAAATGTTAACAAAAAAATTTCAGTATTTAGTTAAATACATTTTTTCAAAACTTTTAAATTGCCTTTTTTTGATTATTACTTATCTCGTGTTCTATTAAACTGGCTAAAATGTATTATATTTTAATATTTAAGCTGTTTAGATTCAAATTTTATGCTGGAAACTTCAATGCTGTGATCAATATCTTAGAAAAATACAATACTTTTCAGACTATAAAAGCAAAGAATGCTATCTTTTTCTCATAATTCACTTAAATATCTTTAAGTTTAATTGCTAAAAAGAAATTCAAGTTCGAATTCAAGTAATAGTCAAAGTAAGAATCTAATCAAACCAAAATTAAAAACAATCAAAGGAGAAAAACATTTGGATTCAAGAGATCAATGTTGAAATATTCTACATTCAAGCTTTCAATTTTTAATAATATCAAATGAATTTTAATTTTTTTTTAAATTAGAATAAATTTTAGTTTTATTTTTTTAATATAAATGTTTTAAATTTGAAATTGAGTAAATAAAGTGTTAATCGGTTTTATATGGACAGGGACACTAGCCTGTTGATTAACCTTGAAACTTACATAAAATCTTATTTTTTTATTTAAAAGTCTAAAAAGAATTAAAAATTCCATTTCAAAAAGTGAACTGATCGGATAAAAATCTTACCAATTAAAGTGAGTCGTCTGCAATAATCATTAATTAAAAATTTAATTTTTCACCAAAAAAAATCATCTCATAATTTAAAAAAAAAGCTTTACTGGGAAATCGGCATGAAACTAGATTAGAAAAATTTACAAGAATGGACTCTCAATAAATAACTTTGGAACCCAACTCGGATAAGTAAAGCGATAAAGAATAGTAGTTATTATAGTTATTTGTGATTTTTAATCTAAATTTTATTCCCAATTAATTTAATAATAAGTTAAAAAATTAAAATAAATTAAAAAAAATCGCTTTTGTAAATTATAACCATGAATAAAATATATCAAGTAGCTTAGAACTAGAATATATAAGCAAAAATTCTAATGCGAATGTCCATGTCCAGAACATCCACTTTCATGTGAATGTCCGTGTTGCACATCAGCTTGAGAGTGCGCACCAGTTTGGTTCAAATTTTGTTGTTGCATTTGCTGCTGAAAATGGTTAGATATTGTTTGTTGGACCAAATTTTGTACAATCTGATTTGAATTGCCACTTAATAGTTCGGGATTGAAAGAAGGCAGATTTGGCACGTTTTCTTTTTGCTCTGGTAGTTTAAAGTGCTGTAGAAAATTAGTTGGAGGCTGAACTTGAAAATTTTCTGGATTAGTTAAATTAGCATTGACCACTGTTGGATTTTGATTAGGTAAAGCGGTTTGTTCAATTTGTTGTGACTTGTTTGGAAAATACTGGTTAATATTTATTGGTGCAGGTAAATTTACTTCGGAGTTAATGTTTGCTGTTCCGAATGTAGAGGCAAAAGTTGGATTTGAACTTGGAGATTGAACCACATTTTCATTTGGAACTTGTGCAGAATAGTTTTCAGATTCAGTTAAGTGAGTTTTTTCTAATTGCTTCTCAAGTTGTTCTGCTTCAGTTGATGGACTAGATTCAGCTGTTACATTAGGATTCAGAGTAATGTTTCCCGAATTAACTAGTGAAGATTGAACACTTATGTTACTTAAAAGTGACGATTGACTGCCTATGTTAGTCATGGTGCTTAAATTACTGGCCATGGAAACGTTTGGATTAAGACTACTGCTAGATTGCATATTTGGCATCACCAGGCTTGACTTTTTTTCATCTTTAATAGGTATTCTATGCAAATAGCCATATCCAATTCCGCATCCTAAACTACCCTCGCCACCCCATGCGCTGTTCGGAGTCAACAAAACTTCCCGCACATTATCTAGTTCAAAATTATACACATACAGCTTTAGTTGCTTGTTTTCTGATGATTCGATTAAAGTGAAAAGATCTTCTGGCTTTAAAAAAATTGCTTATTGAAAATTTTAACTTTTAGTGGCATTTACCTCTGTCAAAAGAGAATCTGAACCGATGATGTAATCTGTGTTGGATCTGAGGCCTGCTAAAGATGCGGGCGAATTTGGTTGGACTTCAAGTACATGCCAAACGTTTTCGTTAGCCCTTTCAAATGAACAAAACCTGATGGACACGCCAAGGACTCCCTGGCCACCCCAGTTTTTTGTAGGAACTAGTGTTATCTCTCTGATATTCATTGTTTTAGAACTAAATACGAGAAGCTTGCATGGTTTATCGATATTGGAGTTCAAAATCATTCTGAGTGTATCGTTATCCTGATCAAGTCTTGAACCATTTATTGCTATGATAAAGTCAAAAAATGGCTCAAGACCTGCACGAGCACCGGGTGAGTTTTCTTGAACCTTCAAATATTTTTTTATCGTTAATTGTTAACAAAATGATTGTGGTTGAATAGTTTTACTTTTAAAACGTGGTAACCTTCCGAGCCACCACCAGGTATGTTAAGCACCGAGCTTCCGCCTATTCCCATTTTGGTCTAATTGAAAATTAATCAAAAATTTGAATTTTTGTTCAATTTGAATTATTTTTTTTTTAGTTTTTGCCTACGTTTTAGAATCGAGTTAATTATAAATTGTGTATAAATTTTATGCCAAACTTTTGCACAAAAAATATAAATTTATTTATTCATAAGACTAAAAAATTTTCTCTTAGGTATTTAGACTTTTTTAGACTTGATTTAAAAAAGGATTTTTATTTTTATCATTCCAAAATAAAAACCTAAGGAATTGTTCAGATTATTATTTCGGAAAAAAATTTCATTTAACAACAAAAGCCTTAAAATAATATCAGGAGAATTTTTTTTTCTTTGTTTTCAATTTATGCTTTTAATTAATTTTTTGCTTCAATAAATGATTTCAATTGTTCAACAGGGTCTAAAAATAAAAGAAAAATGGATAAATTTACTATCAGATATAAATTGAAATTAGATAAAGTCGACTGACTTTATTTTTTTATTTCTCATATTGAAATTAAAATTAATTAAAAAAATCATTAGAGACAATTAACTCAAATATATTTAGAAGCAAAGGTTTTGCTTTTTTGATTTTAAAAATTATTATTATTATTATTATTAACAGTTGTCGCGTTCTTAACCTGGTCAGGTAGTTCATTCCTAGATGGTATGGCTCTGTTTGCGAAGAAGGCATTTCTTGAGAGACAGTTTCTTACAAGTTTTTTGTAAAACTTTTGTTTTTTGCCACAAATAGAGCCAACTGGTCCTTCTGCCACACTATTTGGGGTTCCTCTGAATAAACAGTACAGAATAGCTGCATTTGAAGAATTGTATCATGTCGAATCGATCGAATCGCTTTTCAACACTTGGCAATTTTAATACTTGGAGTCTTTCTTCGTAACTTTTGTTCCTTAATTCCGGAACGCTTTTGGTGGCTCTTCGTTGCACTTTCTCCAGTTTTTTTATGTCCTGTTTCTTGTGAGGTCTCCATGATAAATAAATTAATGAAGGTATCTCGTTTTGATAATTTTCTCAAAAATGGATAAAGCTTCAGCCATCTTCAGAAAACTTCTTTAAAATTTTAAAAAACAGAGAATTAAATTTAATGAACTATGATAGATGAAAACGCCAAAACAGAAAAACATACTACCGAATCTCTTTCCCAAAGCATTAATGTAACAAAATACATATGACAAAAAAACTTCGGGTCTTTTTTTTTTTCAGAATAATTCTGTTTTTGTTCTTGACTACGTTTTATCGAGAATATTTCATCTTTATTGTTGAATTAAACCTCAAAAAATTTTATTTTTGCTATAGTTAAATCGAAACGTGAACTAGGTAATACTATACTAAATTGTGCTTATTTGTAAAGAAAAATTTAAATTATTTTTATTTTTATTGAGACACATTTTTTTCGGTTCTTAAAACTCAAATTACATAATAGAAAAAATTATTAAATAACAATATTAATCCTAAAAAAAATATTTCAATTAAAATATTCAGATATTCTTGAAAAGAATTTTTAATTTTTTAACAAAAATAAATCAATACGAATAAAATTAGAATAAGATTTTTTTGATTACTTTTTGTTTAGAATTTTTCAAAGTGGCTGCCGAAAAGTTCTCCAACCGAGTAAAATCAAACGAAATCGGCCAAAACCTGATTGTTTTGGTGATTTTAAATAATTCCAGACAATCGATTTTGCTTAAAAACGCCTGTTTCTCAGATCAAAACGATATCAAAAGTTATCAATATTGGTTTCCATTTTTAAATTTCGATTCAAAAGAAACTTCCGGACAATTAATTGAACGGACCATTCATGTAAAAAAATAAAAAATTACTGATTTAAGTTAATTTTTTATTTTAAGGAATTTGAAGAAGAATTTTGCAAAAATTTAATAAACATTGAAACAGAATCCAAAGCCAGTCTTTCATCGAAAAAATGTGAATCAATTTGCCTAATACGAATATACTCTACTCATTTGTTACCACTGTATTCACACCACAAATCAAATTCTCCAAAAATTACCTTTTTTCTTGTTATTTTAAATCAGCAGTCTAAACTAAACCATTTGAATCGGCCAAATCCAAATGAGATAAATAATGATAACCTGGATGAAAAATTGATGTGGATGAATTTAAACGAACTTGAGCAAGCCCAGCATTCATATAAACTTTTAGGACTAGAACCATTACTTTTTTTTAAAAAATTTATCATTGAATCAAATGAGCTGAATTTAATGGTGGATAATATTTTCTATGAACCCAAAATGACATATTATCAATGCGAAAATCAATCGAATAATAAACAACCAGCTTCTTTAGTTGATTTAATGGTTACTTCAGCAAAATTTCATAAAAATGGTAAGATATATTTTTTATTTAAAGCAATTAAATAATTTTAAAAATTAAACTATTAAAGTTTTTGACTAATTATGCAAATAGTTTTTTTTTTTTAAATAAAGCTGCGATTCTAAATTTAATCGCAGCTTTATTTAAATTGTTTGTTAAGATTTTTTTTTAAAACTAGAACTTTAAGTTTGTTTAAAACAATAATGAATATTTTTTTAAGTTCAAGAGCGTCTTTTTAACATCTATTTTGAGTACACGTATCCAAGTGAATACTTAAGCATTGTTAGATTTAAAATTCTGTTCAACAAATTTGCCAGTTTTTTGCTCCAACAAATTGATCCTAACATAAACGTAAATAATGCTTTGGACAGATATTTTTTTGCTTTTGATGTAAACCAAAAATGTCTGCTATCGTTCTCTGACTTTATAATGGGTAAATATATTTTTTTATTAATTTTTTTTTAAACGACTGATTTGGCTAAAAAATAGAATTATTTGTCAAAAAAAAAAATTATCTTTATTTTATAGAATTGACTTAAATTAAAAAATTAGGAAAATTTTTTTTGTTTTTGTAAGTATGATTTTTATTTAGTATTTTTTTTCGTTTTCTATTTGTTCTTTTATTAATTTAAAAAGAATCAAAATGGAAAAAAAAGGCCAAAAATTAAACTTTTATTTGACACTCTGAAGTAACTGAAGAAAAAAATGGCAAAAAAAGATTCATACAAGTTTTTGTTACTGCAGTTTGCTAGCTAATTGATTAAAAAATAAAAGTATTTTGGTTCGACATGATTAAAAATGACTATTCCGAAAAAATATCAGAAAAGCCATGATATTTTATATTAATTTTTTCATTTGATTTAAAAGCCATTGTAGCATAAATTTGGATCTGTAAAAAAATTTTTTTTGGTTAATTCCAACAGTCTAAATTTTGAATAATTTAAAATCTTCTGTTGTCAAGAAATAATTTTTTGTTTTCTGGATTCAGCTTTATTTGACTGCCTTTTTTTAGTGATTTTTAAAATCTAAGCTATAGATAATTAAGCAATAGGTCTATTGGACATCATTTCAAATTCTTTTTAATGGTTATTTCTCGACAAAAGCGGGTTTAAATATTTAAAATTAAGTGGTCTTAATTGAAAGCCATGGCCATTTTATCATTTAGCAATATACTCCCAAAGCTTGCTGATTTGTATTGTTTAAAAACAATTCTTTTCGAAAAAAGTTAAGTTACAAAATAAATTGAAGTGTATTGAATAAAGTTTTATGAAAGGTTTGGCAGCAATGGAACCATCGACTCAGCATGGAGGTCCACCTGCTGAACAGCGATGTAAATACATTTTTCGCTATTATTCGTTCAATGAATTAAATAAACAAATTGAAAATAACAAAAGCGATTCCAATCTTAATGCTCAGAATAACTCAATACTGGATTTTGGTCAATTCAGGTAAATAAATTATTTTTTCATAAAATTCATATTTCTTAACAGCATCGAAAATAAAAAATATTTAAAAAATAAAAATTATATGCAAGATTCTTTAAATTAAACACTAGAAATACCTGTGAAATTTTAAACTATAGAGGAATCGATTTAGAAATGTATAACCTTTTAAAATAAAGGCTCTGGTGTTTCTTTTCTTAATAAAAATCTATATTTTTTAAACTTTTTTAGAAATTTAACAAAAGACATAATGAATTTAAAAAAAGGAGGGATTAAATTAGACAATGAAATATTGGAGACTGAAGCTTATAGTGGATACAAGTATTTTAAAAATTAACACTCAAAAAATAAAAATTATTTAATGCTTTTAGGGCATTTGGTATACGAAATCAAAGTGAAAATTTAACTTTGTCTGATTTTTTAATTGGAGTGGGTCAATTAAAATTTCGAGGAACCTCGGTTCTTTTCAGATTTAACAAATCAATAATTGATATTTTAAATTTTGCTGGACTTGGATTAAATTCAGAATTAGATAGAAATTCAAAATCGATAGGGAAGCAAGATAAAGCATTTTCGTTAGAAAATGACAAAAAGGAGCTTTATGAAATAGCGGCGCATTCTGTTCGCATTAAGCGAACTGGTACTGTGGCTGATGTATCAGCATTATGGGATTTAGAGGGTGCTACAACGCCAAATATATCAATAGGTTTAATTAAAGATAAAAAAGAAAAAATTGTAATCTTAATTATAACAAATAGATAAACCAATATTCACAGATTTAAACAAGCCACAATTCGGTCGAATAGAGTCTTTGGACTCTTTTAACCAAGTAAGCTGTGATTTTTTAATTTTTAATTTTATCTTAAATATAAATTTCAATTGATATTCAAACTTGTAAGCTATTAATATTCGATAAACAGATTATTTTTTTGTTATTTATTACAAAAATTATAAATTTAGACTTTTAAACAGTTTAATTTTAAATGCCAAATAATGGAATTTTTATAAAATAAATTCATTAATTTTAAATTTTTTTTTTTTTCAGCCAAATAAATTTTTTTCTAATTTTCACTTAAAACTCAAAAATTTTAATTTTTTACCCTGAATTATTTTTCCTTTTGCTTAACATTTCACAATAAGCTGTTTATTAATCAATTCAATTCAATTAAAATCTTTACCAAAACTATTCAATTTTTCTTGTAAAATCTATTGCACAAAATTAGCACTTTAAATCAGTCCTTTAAGTCTTAAAATATTTAAATTAAATTAAATATATTTTGTCAAAAGTATAATTTTTAATTTTTAATATTTAAAATTTTGTCCAAAACTAAAGAAAACTCAGCCGAATGAGATGATAAATGGTCTGCGCTATTACGAAAGAACAATAAAAAATCTGAATACATCAAATGATATGGTTATAAGCAAAGATCCATACAGTTGGGGAAAAGTGGATATGACAGCCATGGCAAAGTGTCTAATAATGATTTGCCGAATTCTAAAAGAAATAGTTTCTAATGAAAGTCGCCTATTAAAAATAAATGCACCATGTTATATTCTAGGAGACATTCATGGAAATTTTCATGATCTCATTTGTTTTGAAAAAGCTCTGTGGCGAATGGGACCAATGCTAACTCCATCATGCTTCTTGTTTCTTGGTGATTATGTTGACCGTGGTCATGAAGGGATTGAGGTTATTAGTTACATGTTTGCTCAAAAAATTTTGTGTCCTAACAAATTTTTTATTCTACGTGGAAATCATGAACTAAGAGATATACAAAAGATGTATCACTTTTATGAGTAAGTTTTTATTAATTGTTCTCTATTAGAAAATATTTATGCCTAAAATTTTAGTGAATGTAAAGCAAAATTTGGCGATGAACTTGGAGAGCAAGTTTGGGAGGAAATTAATGAGGTTTTCGATTGTTTGCCTCTGGCAGCTATTGTAGATAACAAAATATTTTGTATTCATGGTGGCATACCTTCAGAATTGATTCAAACTGAAGCTAAAGTGGAAGAAATAAATAAAATCAGCTGTCCGCTGAGAAATCCAGAAAAAGAATCATCTATGGCTTGGGAAATTCTATGGAATGATCCATTATCGTAAGATAAAGAAATTTCTCATAAATAATCAATTAAAATTTTGCTTTTGAAAAGGAGTCAATTTACAGTGGACATAAATGTATTGAAGGAAAATTGTGGTTTTACTGAAAATACACAACGTGGTACTGGCTATTTTTTTAGCCATCAAGCATTGAGTGAATTCTTAAATAGAAATAATTTGTCTTATGTTATAAGGGCCCACGAGGTACAACAAATAGGTTTTAAAATTCAATTAGGTGGTAAACTATTAACTGTGTTTTCATCGTCACATTACTGCGGTGGAAGTAACGAAGCGGCTACTGTCCTGGTCGATTCCAACAAATTGAGATTAATCAGATTAGATACGCATTCATAATTGTTATGTTTTTTTTTTTATTTTAATTCAATTTAGAAAATAATTTTCAAAATTTTTAGCAAATTAAATTGTAACTATCATTCCAAATATTTAATAAATAACTATTTTTAAAAATTTATTTTTGCAAATGACAAAATGGTACAAGGAAAATTTACTTTAGTTTTCAATCGAAACGAGTTTTTTTAGATTAAAAATATCTCTTCTTAATGCTATATAAAGATGTTGGAATAGTTTAAATCGAAAAATATTATTAATCAAAAAATGCTTCTTATAAAAGGCATTCTATCAATTGTTTTGAATATTTTTGTTTTCGAATTTTATGGTAATCTGCGGAATGTGGCTCTAGGCGCAGCTATTTTTGGTCCAAATTTGGAGTATCATGATTTTGATCGACTTTATGCATTTGAAGAATTTTGCGATCCTTACGATTATCAATGTGATGATACAGAATATATTAAAATAGTTGATTTCTATTATACAATTGAATATGCTTATAGATAAATCAAAAAATTTAATTAAAAGAGAAAAAAGTTATTTTTAGTTTATTTAAGTTGTAAATTTTTATAAGTTTAATTAATTTCACTTATTTATGATTAAAATAATAAAATAAAATTGTTCTCTTAGGCTTTAAAAATTAATTTTTAGCTACAAGCGTTGTTTTTTTAAAATGTCTTATCTAAACCAAACAATATAATTTTTAATTTAAAAAATTTTTTTTCATATTTTTAAATATTTTGATGCTAAATAAAGATATATAATTGAGAAATCAGTCAAAAATTCAGCTCATCTGCCGTATTGCTATCAGATTTTTTTTAATCCTAATATATTTTTGACTTTCAAATATTTAAATGGCATATAATTATTATAATTGTCCCTTTTCTATCCTAGCAGATAATTAGGAGGCTCTCATCTCTTTTTTCTTTTTTGAGCAACAGCTCCGAATTGGCACAAAGGTTACTCAATTTATTCAATTTTAGTAAAAAAGTTATTTTAACTTTTCTGAATGGGGTATTATTAATCGATCTCTTACATTACTTAAACGATCACTTAATAAAATATATTATTATTTTATTTATAATTTATTTAATTGTTAACTGTACCGAGCTAAAGCTCCTTCAGAATAAAAATAAAAAATAAAAAATTAAGTTAAGTAAAATTAAAAATTAAAAAAGTTAAGTAAAATAAAATCAAAAAAAAAAAAAAAAAAACTAATATTAATAAAGTTTGTAAGAGTTAATAACCTGGAATAAAAAATAGATATATGATAAAGAGAGTTTTAGGTCATTCAGGTTTACATAGTTTAGGTTTCAGGAAAAAAAGAGGAAATTGTAAGGTAGCAATTACACAATGGAGTCGGGTATTCGATATTTCTTGATTCGAAACCCGCTTTGTATTCATCCACCAGTCTGACAACCAATGGAATGGAATTACTCAGTTCTGTCCCAACATATCTCTCACTCAACTCAAGAAGTCGATTCGAGACTGTCAGTAATTTAAGTTTATTAAAAGCCTCCTGATGCATGATGCTGGAGGGAGTATCATATTTTAATCTGAGGATAGATCTGACTGCTGTATTCTGAATTGCTTGTAACTTTTTGATATTATTTTCTGAAAATGAATTCAAGCAAGGAAACGAATAGTCTAGAATTGAACCAACTAAAGATTTATAAAGATTTCCCAACGTTTTTTGATTAAGACCCCATTTTTTGTTTGACAGAATCTTAATTAGATTTAGCCTTGTATTGCAACGTTCTTTTATTTCGTCAACCAGTGTATTAAATTTTAATTTAGAATCAAATTTAATACCTAGAAACTTTATTTCTTTTTGGCTTTTAATTCTATTTCCATAAATTTTTAAGTTAAGATTATCACTTTCTTTCTTGTACTTAGAGAATATATAAAGGCTTTAGAAATATCAAAGAAAAGGGAACAAACTCTTTTCTTTCTATTAAATGACTCAACAATTTTTTGAATCAAAAAGTAAAGATTATCGGAAGTTCTCCGATGTTTTCTAAATCCTGTTGTTCCTGGATAAGTAATAAATTTTTTTCTAAAAAATTGTAGAGTCTTGTGTAGATTATACGCTCAAGTAACTTTCCTAGGCAACTTGTTATACTGATTGGTCTATAGTTTGAAGGATCTTGTGGAGAAGATGCATTTTTTTGAATCATAGTTATGTTCGCAGTTTTCCATGATTTTGGAATAATACCATGTCGCAGAGATAAGTTAAAAAGTTTTGAGATTTCTATTAAGGAATTTTTTGGTAAATTTTCAAGCATTAGATTATGTATTTGGTCAGGTCCTGAGGCCGCTTCAGTCTTCAGTCTTTTTAAAGCCAGTATAAGTTCGTTTGGGCAAATAGGATCATTGAAATTACACTGATTGTAATTTTTGAGGTATTCAAAATTAAAGCTAATTATTTCATCTTTTTCAGTATCTATTAAATCAGAGTGAGGACTAAATGTTGAAGATAATATATCTCCGAAGCATTTTCCTTTTTCCTTATCAGTTTTTAATTCCTTGTTATTTGAGATCAAATTTGGAATCAATTTTGATCCTTTCTGTGTTCTAAATTTGTTTATTTTTTTCCAAAAAGGCCTGCTTGAAAGTTGATTTTTCCCCATTTTCTGAATGAAATCAAACCAATTTTGATTCCAGAATTTTCTTACTGAGATTTTTAACTCTGAGGTTAAGTGATTAAATCTTTTAAGTAATGGACAACGAGTTCTTTGAAAGTTTCTTCTAATTTTTCTACTTTCTTTGATCAGCATAACTATATCTGGTGGTAGACTCGTTTTGTATATTTTCTCTGATTGATAAGGTATGCATTTATTTGAAGCAGAAATGATTTTTTTTGTAATTTTGTTATTCAGCTCATCTATTGAAAGTGTGTTTTCATTAAGGTAATCTCTATCTTCATTTAAGGTGTTTCTAAAAAGTTGCCAGTTTGCTTTCTTATAGTTGAATTTCCTATTTGTAGATTTGCTTTTAATTAAGTAGTCAATGGAAATAGATGCTTCAATTGGAGACCAAGAGACCAAAGAGACCAAGGAATATATAGCGGACTTACTAGAAAAAGGTGTTCAACTACCGCTTGTCCTTCTAAATAACACCGAGGAGGAAATAGAAAAAAAAAAAAAAAATATCAAGATCGATTTACAAGTTCCAACTGAGAAGCAATTGTATAACTACCTAGCTCAGTATCGTAAACGTAAAAGCAACACCAGAATGAATTTTAATGATCTTTATGCATGGTGAAACAAGAAGTAACTCCGATAACTGGATGCAAACAGCTAGTTGTTCCTGTCCTTCCTTCTTTAAAGATCATATTTGTAAGCATCTTGTTGGCTTTGCTGCAAATATGAAACTTGTCACAATACCAATCGAAGCTAAGCAAGTAGTTATTGGACAAAAACCTAGAAGAGGTAGACCGTGTAAGTCTAAAAAGGCGCTTGAGTACCAATCAGAATCAGATAAAGAAGAGAGAGTTGTCAGCTCAATCAAAGTTCTAAAGCGAAAGATAACAGAAGTAGAGGAAGAAACTCCACAAGAAACAGTTATACCAACAAAAAAGAACAAAAAAAAATTGATAAGTAAGCTGAAAAAGCTGAAAATTGATAAGTAGTGCAAGCATCAACCAGCAGTGATATAAGTAAGAAAGTAGAAGCTCCACTAAAGAGAGGTAGAGGTAGACCAAGAAAAAACTTATAAGATATTATTTTATTTGAAATTATTTGAAATTTTTTTATAATTCTTTTTTTTTTAAATCAATTTAATAAATAAAAATAAGAGATACTTTAAGTAAAATTAGTAGCTGTTTTATTTAATTTAGGAGACAGATTAATAAATATAAGTTAAAGGTATTTAGCAAAATAAGAGATAGAAAAATATTAGTAATCGATTAAGTAATTTTAGAGATCGATTAAATACCTCCATTTCTGAATTGAAACGAACTTCACAAGTTTTAATCATCTTTCAAGAATTTAAATAAATTTAAGTTTTGAAAAAAATTTTTTTTTAATTTTACCGTAATTAATTCTTTATGTAGAACTAGTTATCATGTTTTTCTAGAATGTTTTTTTATTACTCTTTGAAATTTAACGTTAAAAATATTTTAAAAATCATGCTAAAATGCAAATATATATATGTTTAAAAAGCAATTAAAAATAAAAATTTTAAATTATATAAAGTTAACTTAAATTTACAAAAAGATGACAAATATTACCAAATTAATGCTTGACGTGGCTTTGAAGGATCTTCAGGCAGACTGGAAGAAGAAATGAATCCGACGATAAAGTGTAGCTTCCAGAAAGCTGAAAAATTTTTAGAAACTCTCAATTTGAACTTTTGATTTAAAATGTTTACTTTAAACTTACAAGAAGAGGGACATAGAGATAGGAACAGATAACGAACACATTGGATTTGGTCATCAAGAACAGTAGAGAGAGTATTTATGATCTAGAGGCGGGAAGCGTTTGAAGTTCGCATTCAGAGGCGGTGAGGAACCAGCAAACTTTACAAGGAACAAAAATAACCACAGCACCGGAGATTATGATGGGAAGAGGAAGTTATTTTGTACACTTTACTGAGAGGCGAGATTCTCAAGTAAAAATAGCTAAGAGATATATACGGAATTCCTTCGACAGTATGAAATAGAATGCAGGAAATATTTGAAGGTCAATAGACAAATGCAGGCAATGTCGAAATGAATCACAAGTAAGCTAAATCAGTTCATCAGACGAAAAGCGAGCCTTTGGATTAAAGTGAAAATTAACAACAAGTCGAGGAGCATTCTTAAGGAGTACAAAAAGTGTGCAAAGGAGGTGAAGGAGGAGGTCAAGACGCCCATCAAGAAGTTCGAAATATTAATCATAAATAAGGCAAAGGACAACCATAAACTTCTTTATTCGTCCATTTGGGTCCGACAGCATATCAAAGAGTCAATCAGGTCAATGAGGAACGAAAAAGGAGCCTACACAACAGACAGAGACGAAATAGCTGAAATACTGAGTCGCCAATTCAAGTCTGTATTCAGCGAGAACGTTTACGAAAGTGCTCCTAAATTCGAAAAAGGACAGACGGAGTTTGGGAACCTGACTTGCACGTAAGGCTCTCAAACTTTAAGATAATCAGGATATTGGAGAACCTTAATGCAGACAAAGCCATGGGAGGAGACAGAGGTTACGTTTTAGCGATTTGATTTATTTGACTAAGTTGTTAATGTTTAATGACCATGCGATGAGATCCCTAATAGTTTGTGAATTATTTCCACTACCAAGTTTCGGAAGTTAGTCACTTTTTAGGAATCCTGTATCCAAAATTAGTCGATTCAAGAAAATTTTGTTGAATTTGAAATTTGTTAATTTAAGTTAATTCTGATAAAGCACATAAAGACCTATATATTTCTTTCCAACTAATCAAATATTAATTATCTTGATATTGCAATTTAAATTAATTTTAAATTTTATCATAATTTCAATCAAATGTGGTAAATAGTCAAAAATTGACTTGGACTCATAAACATACAATTGGACTCGAAAAAAACTCGTACTCGCCTAAATCGGAAAATTCGAGTTTATACTCGTACCCGTACTCGGCAAACTCTTAAAACTCGAGTATTTACTCGTGTAAAAACTCGAAAAAGTCTAAAAACTCGAGTATTTACTCGTGTAAAAACTCGAAAAAGTCTAAAAACTCGAGTTAAAAACTATGAATTTCACTAGTCAAAATTTTTTTGTTATATTTTTTAATAATTTTTATTATAGTTTATTAGTAAATCAAAATTTAATATTAAATCTATTTGAAAATATCTAATTTTAATTATTTTTTTTATTTCGCTTTGTTTTGCAAAAAATCAGCATTAACACGAATCAAAATTTTTTCAATTAAAGTTTCTACATCATCTGCCAGAAACGAAAACAGATCATTAATGGCTTTGCCAACAAAGTCAAAAAATTATGAGTCTCATGAAAAAGTTGCGAGATTTAGTTTGCAAGAAGAGATTAAAAAAGAAAGAATCGATTTTTTAAATTTTATTGAAGACCAAACTGTTACTGGAAAGTGTACTAAGTCGTTTTGGAGTGAGTATGTTGAAAGATTTCTAAGACTAAGACAAGTTGCTTTAATTCTTTTCTCGATTCCAGCGTCGACGGCTTTCATAGAAAGGTTCTTTAGTATATGTGGCTTAGTTTGCGAGAAGCGTTCAATGAACATGAATCGTGAAACTTTGATTGAAAAAATTTTGATTCGTGTTAATGTTGATTTTTTGGGAAACAAAGCGAAATAAAAAAAATCATTAAAATTAGATATTTTCAAATAGATTTGATATTAAATTTTGATTTACTAATAAACTATAATAAAAATTATTAAAAAATATAACAAAAAAATTTTGACTAGTGAAATTCATAGTTTTTAACTCTAGTTTTAAGAGTTTGCCGAGTACGGGTACGAGTATAAACTCGAATTTTCCGATTTAGGCGAGTACGAGTTTTTTTTAGTCTAATTGTAAGCTCATAAACTACTAAAATAAATCAATATATTTTTAAATATTTTTTTTAACATCAAAAAATTTTGTCACCAACACCTTTTTTTTTTTTTATTTGTGTAGTTCAATTGTTTGCTAGGATAAGTTGTAAAATAAACAATTAAATTGAGTTTCATTAACTTAACCTAATCCAAGGGCTAAATCTGATTCTATTTAGTTGCTAGATTGAATCCTCATTATTTTTTGATAAATTTTACTTTTTACTTAACTTTATTTTTGAAATAAATTCTTTTTTATTTCAACAGAAAAAAAAGCAAACAAATAACCAAGTTGATTTGTTTTTGAATAAAAATTAAAAAGAAATTTAAAAATCAATTTTATTACTTTAACCGACTATAAACATGTCAACAAATTCCAAACAAATTTTCATAAAAGAATAAAAGTTTAAAGTCTTTGAAAATAGAATTAAAAAGAATTGTATTAATTCAAAGCTTTTGATTAATTGAATATTTTTTAAACTCTCTATCAAACCAATTCTAATTGTTGTCACATTTTTTTTTTAAAAAGTCAATGAATAATTATCCTATTTTACAAATCATCATTTAATCAAAATAAATACAAAAATGGTACAAAAATCAGAAGACTAGGAAAATTAGAAAAAAAATGTATCGTTTTGATCTGACTTCATTTATACAACTCAAAAGCTACATATTTTTTAATGTACCATACAGTCCACTGTTGCCATTTGCGTCATACTTGCGACCATTGGCTAATGAAAGGGTCCTGGAGCTGTAGTTTGTGTTTGGGTATAATAAGATTGGAACACTAGAAAAATAAAAAAGAATTAATTAAATTTAAAATAAAATATGATCTACAAAAACATCAATGCTTTGGGTTTTAAACACACTTAATTCAAGCGCGAACAAAATTTATAAAACAAAGGACCTTATCTAAATTCCGTCTACTTGAAGCTCTAACATTCAATCTAAAATAAAACGTAAATAAATGACGAAACTAGCTAAACAAACACCGAGTATCGAGAGTTATTATTTATATACTTTATGGCATTGGTTTTCAAAGTATTAGAATTATAGTGATTGTTTTGCATCATTTGATTTGGGACCCCATAATTACTGTTATTTAGATTAAAATTCCCATAATTACCATTCGAATTAGACTGAGAAGGCGCTGACGCTAGTCCAAGGTTAACTTGTGTCTGATTGTTCAGCATTGAATAGGGGTCCGAGTTGAGCATGTAATCGTTGTGAAGTCGATTGGTCATTTTTAAGGTCTGGCTGTATGGATTCGAATTTGAGCCTAAGGTGGAGGCCGCTGCGTAATTTGACCTGCTAGCTGTGTTGTATCGATTTCTGTTTAGTGTGTTGGTGAGATTAGAATTTGTGGAAGATGAATTAGCAGCCAAGCGCTGAAAATTAGGGCTTTCATTGAATTGACGAGCAGCTGAAATATTGGTTCGAATCTGGGCTGGGGCTGTGCTGGAAGCGATAAATGGATGAATTTCCTCACTTAGCATGTGTCCACTGGCATTTGAGTTGTGGTACTCGAAGAGTTCTTTGGTGTGCATTCGGCGCCAAATCTGAGGGATGACACAAATGAGGATTGGCATGACAAAGCCAAAAATTAGACCAGACATGACTACGATTGCCAGTCCAAGAATCGAATTTGTGCACAAGGCGTTTACCGCTTCGCGATAGCTCAGGCTAGTTTGGTCACAATTTATGGAAGCACGAATCCGGTCTATCAGACCATCTATCAGAATAGTGGTTTCGGAAAAATTGTGATTGTAAATAAAATTGTTGTTTTTGATTTTTCGGTAAAGAATCATAAAATTGTCTCTGTAGAGTGTGTTGGCTGTTCGCACTTTGGCTACAATTTTGTTAAACTCAATTGCAAATGGCAAGTGGAGAAACAAGTTTTGTTTATTTAAATTTTGAGACCTGATTTGACCACTTGAACATGAAGTAAAATATTGAACCACTAAATTAAAAAAAATTAATAAAATTTAAATTGATTTAAAAGAAAAAAAGTTATGTTTTTTAAATGTTTAAATTTTATTATCTAGTTGGAAAATGTTGCAAAAAAATATGATAACTTTAAACGTTTTGAAGCAATTTTTTAAATTACATAAAAAAGCAACCTCGCCATCCTAGCTGTTAAACTCTTACCACTGCAACTTGACAAATTAGTTTAAAAAATGTTATCAAAAATAGAAAATATGTTTTTTAACTACTAAAAATTGTTTTAAACTTTATCTAAAAGACTTGTTAAAAGAATTCTTCTTTTTGGGGTAATAATACTTAAATTTCCAGATGTTTAAATTGAGAAATATTTTAATTAGAATTTCCTGATTAAATATGATATAAATAAAGAAAAAAATTTCCTTTGTTAAAAGAATTACAAGTCAGCAATAACTTCTGATTTATAACGATTATTATTTAGACTTCTGACTTGCAATTTTCATGTTTCCAAATTTTTTTTATAAAAATTAATTTTTTTTAAAGTTTTTGAGACTTCAGAAGACTTGGAAAATTAGAAAAAAAATGTATCATTTTGATCTGACTTCATTTATACAACTCAAAAGCTACAAATTTTTTAATGTACCATACAGTCCACTGTTGCCATTTGCGTCATACTTGCGACCACAGGATAAATAATTTTGTAATACCTTAGGTGAAGAGTGAAGTGCAAGTGAAGTGCAATAATCGGCAAAGAACACCGTGATGCCCAAATATAAAGAATTAAGAATCCAAATTGATATAAGCGAAAGAACGCCAGCGAAAGCAAAACTTTGATAAAATAAATTATTCTTTTGCTGAAAAAAATTAATCTTTTTACATGAAATAAATCTATTTTCTAGTGTTGGACGCGGACAGAGCTAACCGGTCCAAAACGGGCGGTTCATCTCATCAGATTTCCATGCAGAAATTGTAAAATTTTTTAAGGAAAAACAATAGGCCATCAAATCAATGATTAAATCGTATATAAAAAAAAATTGATTGTCATAAAAAAATTAATCGGGGTCCGGGTTTATGGATTCGGGTATGTTATAGATTAGAGAACATTTAGCTAAAATTAAAATTAATAATTAAATTTTTAATAAATTAAAATCATTAATTTAATTATTCATTTGACGATTTTATTTAATTTCGTATGAAAATTTAATTATTGATGTGACGGGTTGATATGCATCCTTTTTTAAAATTACGAAATTTTGATGATACCAGAACGTTTTTGTTATACTAAATTTCTTTGCTTATATGTTAAGGTATTCATCAAAACCTTGGATTTTTTTTTTAATTGTTTATTTATTATTTAAATAGACTTTGAGTAATGAAACTCCTTTAGCTATTGTTCGTATATTAAAAGAAAGTGAAACAGATACAAGGTATTACAAAATTGGGTTCACATTATTTAAAAAACATATAGTAAAATGGGAATATTAAGAAAGGGAAGCTTCTAGACAATTGAAAGATTTGGCTGTTGCAAGTCACTCCCGTGGAAATTCATGGACAAAAATTGATAAGGGAGACTTTTTTTCAGGATCTTTTGAGCTCTCAAAAAAAACATTCTCATAGTCCTTTATGAATGATAAGATTAACTCGTTTTTGAAGAGAAAACAGTTTTTAACATATCTTATAAAGAGTTTTTTAAACCTGATTTTGATTGTGTCAATTTTTTGATTTTCAAGAAAAAAATAAGAAGATTTCTGAGGGTGTTTCATATGGGAGGTGATAAATATAGGATATACCTTATAGGATATATTTTGGAGTACTTGTAATTAATGAAAATTAGTATGTGAAGCTAAACTTAATATGAAGAAGCTGTAATCAATTAAAGACCCTATTAGAACATTATAAATGCTCGATAGAGTTTTTTTATTTAAATTCCAAGATTTTTGTGAAAGAATTTTAATTATATTTATCCTGTCTTGACATCTAGATCGATTTAGTGGCTTTATAGGAACTTTTTTATACATTACAGACGACGTTGACTTATGTAACTTCAGCTACTAACTTCTAAGTTTTAAATAAATTATTTAGAAATAAATCCTTTTTATCTTTTAAATAGAATCAAGTTGCTTAATTCAATTAGAAGAATTCAATTTTTAAAGACAGAAGACCTGTGTTTTTTTTTAAAAAGTTAAATCGAAAAAAAAGCTTAAAATTGTTGAAATTTTACATGAAGATTTTTAATTTTATTACAAATTTTACTGAAAAATTTTTTTTGTTTCCAAATTTTACCAAAATTTAAGTAAAAAAAATCTTACTAGTTTTGGTGTTATTTCTATTTGCGACAGTCAAGATGTATTGATCAGGTGAAGTGCAATAATCGGCAAAGAACACCGTGATGCCCAAATATAAAGAATTAAGAATCCAAATTGATATAAGCGAAAGAACGCCAGCGAAAGCAAAACTTTTGATAAAATAAATTATTCTTTTGCTAAAAATAAAACCCATTTTACTTACAAACAAAGTGATCCCTTCGAATTACGAATTAGACCCAGTATAAGCAATGAAATCAAAAGCATGTTGATGGTAACAACTCCGATCATTATAGCCCACCTCGTTTGTTCTACCATATCGATCTGATTCATTAGACCCGTATACAAATTCTTATCTTCATTGAAGTGACTCAATACTTTCAATGTGTTCAATGACTCATTTAAACTATATTGTATTTTGCCAATTTCACCTAGCGCACTGCGTGAGGTCGATTCTAGCTTTGAATCTTGTCGCATTAAATCTGTTATCTCTTGTTCATAATTATGCAGTGTTGAGCTCAGTTGATTCTTTATCAATTCTTTGATTTGAGTTGCCTGGGAGCCTACTTGGACGAAATAGTTTGTGAAATTTTTGACATGAAAATGCACTTGTTTGAACGAATAGTGAAATTGCTCGCTGCCATACACCAAAAAGCCCAACGCCACACTCAAAAAGAATACAAATACCGAAATAAAAAATTTGAATTTGAACAAATTTCTGTTTTTTTTGGTTAAATTTGTACTAAAATAACGATTTGTGTTGTGACTTAGTTTTATTGTTTTTGTGTTGTTGGCAAATACGACCAAGTAGCATGCATAAATAATCAATATCAATAGAATGAATATGAGCGTAAGTATTGGAACTGTTGACCAAAATAGAATAGTCTTAAAATAATTTAGAGTTTAATTGTAAATGTTTTAAAGGATGTATGACTAAAGTGGTACATTAAATGATTATTTAGAGAATCGTTGAAATGGTAACTGACTAGGGAACAAAAAATATTTTTAACTAAATTTTTTAAAAAAATTTTATTTGTCAATTTTTGAAACAAGTTAGACATCAATAAAAGAAATTAAGTTGATAATAAAAATTCGTGCAAACAAAAGCCTAATTTAAACCCGTACAAAAGCAGAAATTTTTAATAAAACTTAATTTTTATTGCAATACAATATTTTTTATTTTTAACTTAAATTTGGTATTGATGGAATGTTAATAAAATGGATTGAATCATTTTCTAGTCATCGCAAACAAATATTTTTACTTGGTAAAACAGAATCTGAATGACTTAATGTGACTAATGGGGTTAGGGTCAGTGCACTGTCCTAGGTCCACTTCTCTTTGCAATTTTTATTAATGATTTGCCCGGCAGACTAAAAAACAAATGTCTACTTAACGCAGAAGACTGCAACATATTCTGTATTATCGATCGATTCAATCCTTGCGAATCTTTTAAGTTACTTTAAGAAGATATTGATTCATTAATTTGCAAGTGTAATGAATGGTCTTTGGATCTAAATTTCGATAAATGCGAGATTATGTGTTTTAGTCGGAATCAAGGGCTTCAAATGATTTTATTATGACTGATTTAGTTCTTCATGGTATTAAATTTCGGACACATGCGGTCATTAAATTACTTTGTATTAAACAAGTCTAGTAAGGCTTCTTTTAGAGTATGCTATTCCAGTATGGTGCCAATATCTACAGAAGGACAAAAGAATTCTAGAGGATGTTCAACGAAGAGCTACTCGTTCTATTTCAGGTTTTAAAAATCCAAACTACGATCAAAGACTTAACCATCCTTACAATAATCAAGAATTGTGCTCAACGGTACAACTTCTTGACAAACCGTGTAGTCAATGACCGGAATAAATTGCGAGTGAATGCAGCCGAAGCTCAATTAAGCGATATTTGTAAAGCAAAAATTGACAATACAATACTTTCAAAATGTAACTTGCACTTAGTCTATCATCAGGTTTACGCATTAATGCGTTGCAATTTACCTATATATTATTATTATTATTATTATTATTTTTTTTTTTTAATTTCAGCTTCATAAGCATTTTTAAATTTAGAAAAAAATATTTAAAAAAAATTTAAAATAAAGTTTAAGTTACATTGAAGATTTTAAGTAAAAAATTTAGATCATCATAAACGTAAAAGTAGTCTAGATTTTTATGTATTGCATCTTGAATGATTCGAAAGTAAGATTTAGTTGAGTCAACTAATCCTTTGTAACCATAATGGAATGAATTTTCAATTAGCTCTAGGCAAATTTTTCTACTACAGTGCTGCTCCGATACCTTGAATTCGACATATTTTACGTAAATTATGTTAAATTCACGATATTTTACCATATTTACATTAAAATATGGTAATCTAAAAAAGGGTATTTTTCGTAAAATAACGATAATTATCGTAAATTAACGATAACTATTGTAAAATTCAGTGAATAAAAAAAATTCCAAAATTTCTCGAAAAAAAACCGATTTCAATGAAAAAAATTATTTTTTTGAATTTTTAAAAAAGGAAAAAAATTAAAATTTGATTAAATTTTTTGACCAAAATTTACGTAAATTTCGGTAAATTTTTGTAAAAAAAGGCAAAAAATGGTAAAAAATCAACAAAAAAGGAAAAAGGGATTTTTTACTATTACATTCAATTTTTTTTAAATAAACTATGAATTAATATTTAAATATTTAAGCACTAACATATTAAATTATTTTATTAAATACAGAAACTATCAAAAATCATATATATAGAGCTGTATAAAAAAAAGATATACAATCAGAATTTAATGATTTGACCAGTCACCATTTCTTTAAATTTTCACGAACAGCAGCTTTTGTTGATTTTTACCATTATTTGCCTTTTTTTACAAAAATTTACCGAAATTTACGTAAATTTTGGTCAAAAAATTCAATCAAATTTTAATTTTTCTCCTTTTTTTAAAAATTCAAAAAAATAATTTTTTTCATGAAAATCGGTTTTTTTTCGAAAAATTTTGGAATTTTTTTTTTCACTGAATTTTACAATAATTATCGATAATTTACGATAATAATCGTTATTTTACGATAATTATCGTTATTTTACGAAAAATACCCTTTTTTAGATTACCATATTTTACGGTAAATATGGTAAAATATCGTGAATTTAACATAATTTACGTAAAATATGTCGAATTCAAGTTATCGGAGCATCACTGCATATTGCAAACAGCTAATGTTAAACTTGCTCTCAATTTTATTGAGCTGGTTGCTAAAGGAAGAGTCGTTTTTTGGATATTTTACAATACTAGTAAAACAAAAATTATGCTAAAAAATCGAAATCTCAAATTTTCAAAAATTTTAAATAAATGTATTTATTTTCAAAAAGAATGTTCACTCTAATTATCAACCATTACTAATTAATTCATCGGCCTAGAATAACAAACATTTTATTTTGAAATTCAATAAACTTCATTACTCGGATTAAATTAAAAGAAAAATTTTCTTGTAATCATTCTTATAACTTTTTTTCCATTTGTTATATTTTTATATTATTTATTAATTTATGGTGAGGAGATGAATGCTGAAGATTTCTACTTTTTGAAAAACAATTTAAAAATTTGAGTTTCAATTAGCGAAATTTTGGTCGGTCTCTTATAGACATCGGCACTAGCCGGTTAATTAATTCACCTTGAAACTTTAAAAAATTTCCTCGTTTAACTAAGAATAAAATCAGTTTAAAAAGAGCAAGTTTTTAATATATTAGTTGCTAATAGTGAAAAAAAATGAGACTTACCTCAAGATAATCAGCGTCTTTTGGGTCGAAATTAGAATCGGACATGGCAAACCACATGTTCAAATGCGGCAGCGAGTGAAACAGATTGATGACATAATTGTAAGGCGTTTTGGTGTACACAGCCACCGGCCATTTTGTATTGCTGTTCATCATTGCGTCAATTTGTTCATTTTTTTTCATTTTAAAAACAATCGAAAATAAAAACTGAGTCTAACACCAACGGCTAAAAAACAGAACTATCCAGCACATAGATTTCTAAATATCTATACCAATAATGGATTAAAAATGATCTGCAAATTTAATTCCAGTTGAATAGAGCGAACTCTAAGTCAATTTGAGAAGAAGAAAAAAAATTAAAATAAATGTTTGAACAAAACATGCTCTATATTTTGTGAGGTCTATAAAATCTGTCTGTTAATATACTTTGAACGTATCATATGACCATTATGGATTTTTGGTTTAATATTATAATTATTTTTCTAATTATTTAAACTGACTCTCTGTGTACATCAATTTTGGTTTAATTGGTCAGAAGAGCTAATGCAGAGAAGCCAGACAAGCGATCGATTTAAACATATCGATTTTTATTTATGTACAAATTTGGTTGAACTCGGCGAATGATGAAGTTGTAATTTTCTAGTCTTTAGATAAAATTGGGACTAGATTGCTTGGGGGATATGCTGAAAGAGATTTTATGCTAATTGTTTTCTCATGTCCTTAATGGACTCATAATCAGAATAAAACGAACGCGATGGATAATTTATTCTAATTTCTTCTTATCGAATGTCTGATAAAATCCAAATTTATTCATCGTTAGTCAAACTATCATTTTTTAAGGCCAACAGAATTACTGAGATCTTCATCTTAGACTTTGATCGATTGATAATAAATTAAATTGCTCACAATCAGACAAAAATAATTCCAACATGTCTTCGCTAAAAACTAGAAAGCTAAAATTAAACCAGCTAATCTTTAAACTTGAAAAATTGAAGATCTAGAGTGGTCATATCATTTTAAATTATTGGCATCTTGAAGTTGATGATCAATTTATAGAGTTTATTTTAAGATATTAAAATTATTTCAAAAGTATTTGGATTTAAGATTCAATATTAGATTTATAGATGAAATTCAAATATTTAACTCGAAACAAGTAATAAAATGAAAAGATTGATATTTTCTATCAATATTTTTGAAAAAAATTCAAAATAAACTTTACAAAAAATGAGCTTACACATTTGAATTTAAAAAATTGATTTTATTAATGAGTTGAAAAAATATTCTTTTAAAAATTATTTTATTAAAACATGCTACAAAAAAACAAAAACGCTACAATAACGCGAGTCTCTTTATATTTTTAACTAATCTACTTTTTTTTGTAACTATTTTTTAAGATTTTTATAGACAAATTATTTTGCATTCAAAAAGATAAATTAAAAAAAAATTAAATTTTTTTCATGTTTTCTAGAAAATGAAAATTTATGTGAAGACAATAATTTTCATAAGAAAAAACTTATGAAAATTATTGTCGAAAATTTATATAGGAAAAAACAAAAAAAAACCTTAGTTAAAATTACCCTAATCAAATTTTTATAAAATCTTTAAAATTTACTGCTGATTTCAAAAGCAGTAAACTCTAAATTTTAAAAATTAGAACTTGAATAAATTTTTTAATTATCTCTATTTAAAATTTTTGATTAACCCTCAACTTCAACAAAGTCCTAAACTTCATCTTATGTTCGAGTTAATTATGGATTGGTAAAATTAAAATAAAATGTTAATATAAAAAAGGAGACTATTGAACCACTAAAGTAGGCCATTTTGATCTCTGCTAGGACAAGTTAGATGTCTTACATATTAAGACATTTTTATACTCGAAAATCTTTTATCTTTTATAATATATATACCTATTTACCATCCTACCATCCTGTCCGCCATCAAAATGACCTTAATTTATTCTGGCAGTACATTGGCCGTTTCTTGATATGAAGCCTGCATCAGCAGTAGTAAACTTTCAGTAAACATATCAGCAGCAGCAGTTAGTAAACATATCAGCAGTAAACTTTCTTAATAGGCTTTTGTTCATTAATTAATGGAAAAAAAAATTTGAATTTGTTTGCGTGCGATAACGCTCATGTTTCCACGGAAAAAAAAACCCGAAAAATTTTATTTCTGATTTTCTATTTTAAGTCAATAGCTTATTTCCTTTTTTAAAAAGTGACTTCCTGCTTTCCTGTAAACTATTTTATTATCTAAAAAAATTTCAATTTGAAAGTCCAAGTTCGGACTTTTTTTTTTAATTTGCTAGATCAGGCTTCATATCAAAAAATTTATATACTCTTGGGTTGTCTAATGCAAAAGATTTGCCAAATATCAGAATTTTCTTGCAATTTTAGCATAAATGTCTTCACAATATTCAAAATTTAAAAGTCCGGACTTGGACTTGAATTGAGACTTGTGACTTTTAAACAACTCTGTTACTAACTATTAAAACGGTTTTTTAAAGTAAAAACTTTGAAAAATTCCTTATTCCTTATTAGAAAATTTAAATAATTTTAATTTTTTAAAATAACAAAATTCTTAATTTTTTTATCGGCACTATTTATTTAAAAAATTTTAAATTATCAAGATTTTGTAAAATATTTGATTATGAGACTAAAATACTTCTAATTTCTCTCGAACAATTTTAGCATTTTACAGATTTGAATTATTAATTAATTAAATGATAAATAGGTTTTCTTTGATTAAACTGAGTCAAATGATAAAAATTCCTCACCTCTCAGGGTTATACCATTTAAATATTTTGAATTTTAGTTTCAATATTTTAAAAAGGAGATTTTAATTGCGCAATCATAAGGATTTCCGAGTATTCTACGTAAATTATTTTTAAATTTGTTAAAATCCTTAAGAAAAATTATCGTTATAAAGATTAAATTCGAAATAAAATCAAATGGTTGTAGAGTCGTAAGTCATATTCTCACCTAAAAGAAATTAAAAAAAGATTCAATTTTTACCCTCATAAACATGCCTTAAAATTATAAATCTGGTTTTAAAAATAATTAAAAATAAGTCTCTTTTTTTTAAATGAAATGAAAAAAAGTAAAATTTTCTTTAAACAACAAGATTTTATTATGAAAAAAAGAATACTCATAATTGGAGAAATTAACTCTTTATATTTCCCTGAGGGTGTTTTCATCTTACCTAAACTTAAAAAAGAAATCTGAAAATAATTCAGAAGACATATTAAATAAAATGAATAAAAAAAGCTTAAAACGAGAAAAAAATCATTATTATAAAAAATCTCGGACACAACCAACAAGAAAACTTCTATAGTTTAATTTAATCCTCATAAAATTCCCTAGACAAGATTTTTTAAACTCCTAAACTAAAAGTTTTGAACTTATAGGTTGAATATATTGAATTGTTTGGTTCCAGTTCACAAGAACTGTCTTAAACAGGTATTAATCTTATCATTTCTTTTTTACTTACAAGAAAGTTAACTCATTCGTGTAAATTTTCAAAAATTTTGAATATGCTATCGTAACTTTGAACTAAAACCAATAATTTTGATTAACCCATCGCTGTATCTACACTTTTGAATTAATATTAAAAAATCTATTAATCAAATACATTAATGACGATTGTCAAGTGATTCCAATAATTAAAGACCATTAAATATACTAAGTTGTCTAGGAAAATCTATGAAAAAAATCATCAACAAAATGCAAGAGGAATTTTAGTTGGATTTAAGTTTGGAATTCATTTCAGTACAATGAAATGTCAATGATTTCAAATCCAATTCAAGTTTAAGATTTAAAATAATTTAATTGACCAAATTAAAATAAAATCGAGCAATGAACTCTGAAATTTTTTCAAAAATCATCATTAATTATCTATATATAAATTTTATGTAACATAAAAGTTTATGAAATAAATTAAAGTCTATATGTGTTAGAATAAAAGTAGACATTATATAGAAGACTGATAAACTAGAATAAAATCAAAATCTTGGAGCGAACAAATCCCTAAGACTGAACTGGTAGAAAAAAAATAAACTTAACTGTATTCATTGTGTTAATTAAGTAATTTATTAATAGGGTTAAAATTAATTGTAATTGAGGAAGTATTGTATTTTAACTTTTTATCATTTTCATTCTTAAAAACCACAAAATATGGTGTTAATTTTTAAATAAATAATAATAATTGATGAATTTTATTTAAATTTATTTAATTCTTAATATATTATTTTCGAATTTGATTGAGAGTAATTAATTCATTTTATTTAAAAAATTACGAAGTCATCGAAAAAAATCATTATTAAATGAACTTGATAATTTTTAGTTTAATTTATACATTTGAATCGATCCTAAAGCAATTATTAAATTTTAGATCTGGTCTAATTTAAAAAAATTTTTTAAAATAACTTCTTTAAAATGATTTCAGAATCTGTTTATATTATACATAAATTACTTCTAACCAATAATCCGTACAGCACATTGAGAACTATGATAGTACAAAACATTAGTCAATTGTATTTTTTTAATTATTTAACAAATTTAATGAAAAACTGGTTCACTTAGCTTTTTGTTGTTTTTCTTATTAAATTACTTTTGTTGTTTCATTAAAATTAAAAAAAAAATATAGCATTTAATTTGTTAATTTTGCTTTAAAAATGTTTACATTAGAATTTTATATTCAAAGATGTTTTATCTGACGACTTAAAGTAATCAACACAACTTATATACAAATAATTTTAAGTTTGTAATTTAAATTAAAATTTTAGTTGATTGTTGCTTATTATTCTATTTTAATGAAATTTCATTAAAAATACTTTTTTAATTTAAAAAGCGTCATTAATAAATCGTTAAATAAAAAAATTACTCTTGGTTACTCTAAATTTTTTATCTCCTTAATAAATTTTTCACAAAAATGACGAGTAGTGTAATCCTTTAAAAAAAAGTCGAAAAGATTATGTTCCGTAGTTGAAAAATACCGAAAATTGTTGTACTAAATGTCTTGCAAAAGTTCATTCGGATTATAATTAAATCTTTAGACCACACTTAAACCGACTCAAATAACACAAATTGATTTTTTTAGTTAATTTTACGCGTTGAAAGAGTTGGTATACTTGGATTAATAACCGTAAAAGCCCTAAAGAGCAATTTATATTCATGAATCTTTCATATAAAAATTAGTTCGTGCGAAAACTTATCTATTATTTTTAAGTAAATAATTCTAGTAGCCGATAAAAAATCAATAATTCTTTTGTAAATTATTTTATTTTTTTTAATTAATATTAATGATGGTCATTCAGAATAAGCCTGAACACTACAATTCGACCAAAAATTCCGTTAGTTTTTTAGTGAAGATATCTTAAAATGAGTAAATATGAGTTAAAATTTTTTAATTATGAATAAAGTATGTTTGGTTTGACTAAATCAGAGAAGCCCTTTTTTATTTGTTGAAAATTTTAATAAAAATATTTATTTAAAATCTTTGCTTTACCTTTTCCAAAATTTAAAAGTTTAGGGCTCATAGATATCTGTCTGGAAAACTCAATATCTTAACAGAATGATATATTTATAACAAGAATATCTAACTCAACCTGTTTTGATTTGAGCTTAGATAAAAAATATTGCTTTATTTATTTTTTTGATTTATTTACCGATAATAAGACTAATTATCTATATTTTAAATTTAAAACTTTTTATTAAAAAATATTTTTTTTAAATAAAAACTTGAAGCTGAGGTCAAATTTAGAGATTTGTTTAAATTTTAACAAGCTATTGAAAACTACTTTTTGTCTAGACTTTGAAAATTTTGAATTTTAGACATTTAATATTTATTTTTATAAACCTCATTCTTCCTAGGTCATCGAATTATGGATTTCCTTCTAAAAATTAAACTTTTTTTTTATTCAAAAGGTAACAAATTTTATTATATATTTAAAAAAGACAAAACCCAATAATTTAATTTTTCGATTTAAAAAATAACAAAAACTTTTTATTGAGATAAAATTTATCTAAATTTTACTTTTTCAACACTAAATTAAATTAAACTAATTAAATTTTAAATTCACCCAAACTAAATTTTTGATATATTTAGCATACATTGGTTATAGATATATTTTAAACAAACTGAAACATATTAAAAGATTAAAATATCAAAAACAAAAAAATGCTTTTTAAAGCGAACAAAAATGATGTTTTTTGAATATTGTCTTTGTACTGAATTTTCAAAATAAAAGAGTTGGAAAAAATTATTACAAATTTTGTCTATATTCATTTTATTTTAGTACATAATTAAAAGGCAATTGATTTTTTTTATTGTAAACAAAAAATAAATATATCAAAAATTTTTATAATAATATTTTCTACAACTCGTCGGTTCATAAATAAAATTTCTAGCCTCCTGGTAATTTATTTATGAAAAATAAGATTTCAATTCGATTTAGATTTTTTGATTAATATAAAAAAGAATATAGGATTTCTTTAAGTAAACTTAAGTTAACTTAAAGAGAAATCATCAAAATAAAACCCGTGGCTCAATTATTGGCAGGCTCTTGGATTGCAAGCATTTTTGATTTTAATTAGAATTTTTTCAAAAAATTTTCCATAACGATTCTATTCTGGTTGAAGTTCTAGCTATCAGAATCAATTAGTTTATTTAGCCCGATAAGCAAACAGGGTACTTGAAAAATATAAACGAAGCTAAATAAATTTCTAATATCCTACAACTAAAAATATTTGATTTATCAAGTAACCACTCGTAATTTTTAATTGTTCAAATGGCTTATCTCTTAATAGTAATCAATAGGTGACTTTTCGACTGAAGACAAATTAAAAAAAAATTCACTCATAAACTTTTATTTAAAAAAGAGAAAAATAATGAATCTAGATTCAAAATATCAATTTCGACTTGTAATCTTATAGATAAATCTTTTAAAATACAAAAATTAAATACAAGCATTGATTTTGAATCTAAGTTGAGTTATTAGATTGTTTTAATTTGAAATAGCCATAAAATTAATTTAATGTGTTTTACATTAATTCAATTAAATTAAGAAAAAAACATGAAAAAAAGAAATTTCAAAAAATATGGACAAAATAAAAAACTTCAAATGGAATATTTTAATTGATGGTCATTTTGTATTTTCTGATCAAAAACTCCACAATTTTTGGATTATTTACAATACTTACTTTGAAAAATGGTAAATTAAGTCTTTTATACAAATAAGACAGGTGGTATTTACAGCCAAATTTGACTATTAAATGATAGTGTAGTCCTTTAATGTCACAATCATATTTATCAGATTGGGAGCTTATGCACTCAAATTTTTCTGCTTTGAACAAAATTTTCATTTTGGAATGATATGGCTTGTCACTCGAACATGTCACAAAATAGGTTGTTTGATCAAAATTATTGTTCTTTTTTGTAGAGCTTAAATGGTCTCCATTTGAAAATGAATATAGATGTTTATTTGAGGATGTATCGGTTTCCGTCACAGAGCATCGTTCACTCACTAATGAAGTGTCTTGAATAGGCATGCTTAAAATTTCTATTTCTGAATCATTGGTTTCAGTTGAATTGGTTTCAAGTTTTTGTTCGGAGTTTTCCCTCGACAAAATTTCGCTTTCGTTTTTTTGGACATTTTCTGAAAAATCCAAGTTTAAATTTTCGCTTTCGTAGCCACTCTCAGCCTCGTCTATTTTAGCCTGGTCATCACAGTTAATAATCTTTTTAACTTGTAATGCTTTGTCATATTCGCCTTTATCCAAATGCTTGAGCAACAGATCATTCAATCTGATTGCGTTCTGATGGGTTTTTTCAACTTTTTCCAATTCAAGGTATCGTACTCGAATTTGCTTTATTTCAAGAGCAATGCGAAAATTTTGAAAGAGTTTTGCATGTTCATCAATATATTGATAATTATTTTGGTAATTAATAAATGGCAAATTAGAGTCTACAGTCTGCGAATCTACTGCAAAATTGAGTAAATTTGAATTCATCTTTATTTTTACTAATGGCGAATTTTAAACGTATAAAGAGGATTATGTTATTTTTTTTATATGTTTTGTAAGTTTTCAAAATAAAATTATACTTATGCTTTGTACAATTTGAAAAGCATGCTTTCTTATAGATAATTTTGAGTGTCTCACATAAAAAAGTTCTTTTTTTTAATTTTTAAATAATTTTATTTTAATAAAACTAATCTCATAAATTGATTAGTAACAATAATTGTCTTAAATATTTTACTAGGTTTATGTTTAAAAAAATCAAATGATTCATAAAAATGTAAAAATTTTTTGATTCAAAAGAAAAATTAAAATTTTAATATGTTTTTTAGATTTGTACGAATTTTCGAAATTTTTTTGATTATTTCATTCATTCAACTGACTTTAATTTTAACATAAAAAGAATTAGTAAATTTAGAAGAAGAAATTTTATTTCATTTGAAAAAAAAGATCATGAAATTAGATTTTTAATCTGAGAAGCATTCGACCATGTCGCATCTTCTTATATCAGGATTGAACTTGTAATTGTCTTTACATGAATAATTATAGATTCTTTCAAAATCTGTGTTAACAAAAGCACAATAGTAATATTCTCGGCAGTTGGTTCCCTTTCGGACATAATATCCATTTCCTTATAAAAAAAATAAAAATCAATTGTGAAAATTGGAATTAAATAAAATAAAATTACCATTTGTGCAAAGAGTTGAAATGGCCAAAGAGGTAGTAGTTGTTGAAGTGATTTTTGTAGTAGTCGGATCGGTAAATTCACGTTGATCTTTCCTACTAGTACATCGAACCATATTTGAAGCGTAGCAACCTTTAGATTTAATATCAAATATTTTGCCCCTGGGACAGGCGTACCGAAATGCTTTAGGATTAGAAGTTCCTTGATTAAAACAAACATAATAATACCGACAGCCAGAGTCAGTATCAGGATCTTAAATATACAATAAGTTGATTAAAAATATAAAACAAATATCTAACTTACAATAGCCATTTCCAAATATACAAATGTCTTTTTGGGTTTTACGAATAGAGGTCGTGGGTCTCGTTGTTGAACGTGTTGTTGGTCGAACAGTTGGCCTGGTTGTCGGTGAAGGAATATATCTCGTTGGTTGGGTAGGAACAAAACCACCGCCAGATTTTAGGGCAGATTTGACTGCGTTCACCAGTGGAAATTTGCCTTGATTACAAAATTTGCCAGAAAAATCATCAAAATCAAGTCTTTAAAAGAAGAATTAATTTAGATTTTTTTAATTCTACGAATCTTACGCCCAGAACATGGCTCCAGCTACACCTTTTTGTTTGATAAATTGAACTTTAGCTCGCAGACTTTCCACATCATCATATCCGACCCATTCATTATTTGAATAGGCATAAGGAACCATTTGTTCATTGTTTCTTTCGACTCTCCATCCTTGATTTATCTTTTCGCACACCTCATAATAGCTTAGCATTCCGGGAGCAGATGTATACTTTTTTTATTAAAAGATAATGTAAGATTATGTAGAAAATAGAGCTCTAATCTCACTCTTCCTTGGCTTCCTGGACCAGTGGCAGGTGAACCTAATTTTGTGCTTCCACTGTAAGTGAATGATCGGCCGTACAAAGCAAGACCAACGAGAAGTTTTTCTTTCGGACAGCCTTGATCCAGCCAAAAGTCTACAGCCCATTCCACATTTAGTTTTCGTTGAGAAGGAGATTCGTCTTGTCTTGGATACAATGGAGCTTGATGACCCAAAAAATTTTCCCAACTACCGTGCAAATCCTTTATTTAGAAAATTAGATCTATCCAAATCTTTCAAATTTCCTACATAAGACATAAGATTGATATAATCAAGATATTGAGATATTTTTGCGATTTCATATCCATTTACAATTGTGTCATAGCCTGCTCCAACTGCTGCTGTAACCAGCAAGTTATGGGGTCTAAATGCTGCTTTCAATTCCTTTAAATTTGTAAAATTTCCATTCTAAGTAACATCAATTATTTTTAGTTACTTGACACAGAGCTGTAAATAGTTGCTTGTCATTTGGAGACGAACCTTCTCTTGATCCAGGATATTCCCAGCTAAAATTATATTAATTAAATATTTGTTAGCACAAATATTTTTATTAAAAACTTACTCTAAATCTGTTTAAATTTTATGAATTAATTAAAAAAATTAAATTTTTAGACATTTTTTTATCAGAAAACCCTTTTTCGAATTTTTTAAAATTTTAATTTTCAAATACGAAATTCTATTTGATTCAAAATTTTAGGTTTTAAAATTTTTATCATTTTTTGGGAAATTTATTTTTCTTTTATTTTCTTATTTAATTAAATTTTATAAATAATATGATTTTTGCATAAATTTAGACTTATTTAAATTTTTTCCTTTAAATAGGAAATAGATAGTTATGAAAGAAAAAAAAAACACATAAAAATTGTGTTTAAAAATTATCACATATTTATATAATTATTAAATTTATCAAAAAATATCTCACTGATCTTATTTCTATCATTTCATTTAGAATTTTTAGACTTAATTAAAAAAAATAAAAAATAAAATAATCTTAATCAATTAAAATAAATATTTCTGCAAATTTTTAGTCAAAAAACAGGTTCGTTTTTAAGATTTGCAGCAAAATAAAATTAAAAAATCAATTTACAAAAATTAATTTAAAAAAATTAAATTAATGTATAATCAAACTGAAATATCTCCAAAGACTTTAAATAAATTCGAAAAAAAATCACTCAAACTAATATATTTGTAAATTGTGAATTATTGCCGAGCTGCTGGATTGAGGATATCATTAAATGTTTCGTTTTTGTTTTTACTACTTTAAAGAACCGGTATTGAAAATTTTCGAAAAAAATTTGGTTAGGAAGAAATTTGAAATTATGTTAAGATTAAATTTAGAATTTAAATAATTTGCACTAATTTTGTTGCAAATCTCGATAATTGTAAAAATATTTGATTAAAATTTGAAAAAAAAGAGATGATTTATAAACTAAACCAAATTTTTCCGACCAAAATTTTTTTTGAATTCAGTATAAATTGATCACAAGAACAATAAAAAACGTAAATAAATTGACTAACTGTTTTCTTAAAGCTTAAAATTAGTTCTGTAAATGCAATATAGTGCAACATTTAAAGTTGAATCAAATAACAAGATCTGCTTAATTTTTTCAAAGCTAAACAGAAATCAAATTTAGATATGATCGTAATATTTTGGTAAAAAAAAATGATCTCAAATTGAAAAAACGTTTGCTTCCCATTCCATTCTAAAATATCTGAAAATTTTACGCAATAAACTAGCTTTTAAAAAATTATTCTCAAATTTTAATTTTTTTTAAATAAAAGAAAACTATTTTTGATTCAATGAAAATAAAATAAAAAATCAAATTCGAAAACGTCTTTATAAAATTACCCAATCCATCAAAATTGTTTTCTTGGACAAACTTTAAAGAGTTTTGGACAAAACGTCTTCTCATTTCTCTATTGCTGACCATTCTACTGAATGGTCCTTAAAAATTAAAAACGTTTTTGGTCAATCATTCGTTTTTCATTTTTATACAATAAATTACCTGATCCAGCATTCCATCCGCCAACAGCTATCAAAATTTTCAAAGCACTGTTTCTCTTTTTCAAATCCATCGTTCTATCATACATTCCTCTTGACCAAGAGGTACTAAGATCATTCCACTCAAAAGGCTCCAAACGATCACCTTCCAATTTGGCAAAAGAATAAATGATCATGTCACAGAGCAATGGATCAATGTTTTCAGGAAAAAATTTGGCATCGCCTTGGCGATATTGAGCCCAGTTTGTATGATAACAAACAATTAAATTTCCAGCAGAAGGCGGATTATAAATATAAACTTGAGTTGTTGGTCGAACAGTTGGCCTGGTTGTCGGTGAAGGAATATATCTCGTTGGTTGGGTAGGAACAAAACCACCGCCAGATTTTAGGGCAGATTTGACTGCGTTCACCAGTGGAAATTTGCCTTGATTACAAAATTTGCCAGAAAAATCATCAAAATCAAGTCTTTAAAAGAAGAATTAATTTAGATTTTTTTAATTCTACGAATCTTACGCCCAGAACATGGCTCCAGCTACACCTTTTGTTTGATAAATTGAACTTTAGCTCGCAGACTTTCCACATCATCATATCCGACCCATTCATTATTTGAATAGGCATAAGGAACCATTTGTTCATTGTTTCTTTCGACTCTCCATCCTTGATTTATCTTTTCGCACACCTCATAATAGCTTAGCATTCCGGGAGCAGATGTATACTTTTTTTATTAAAAGATAATGTAAGATTATGTAGAAAATAGAGCTCTAATCTCACTCTTCCTTGGCTTCCTGGACCAGTGGCAGGTGAACCTAATTTTGTGCTTCCACTGTAAGTGAATGATCGGCCGTACAAAGCAAGACCAACGAGAAGTTTTTCTTTCGGACAGCCTTGATCCAGCCAAAAGTCTACAGCCCATTCCACATTTAGTTTTCGTTGAGAAGGAGATTCGTCTTGTCTTGGATACAATGGAGCTTGATGACCCAAAAAATTTTCCCAACTACCGTGCAAATCCTTTATTTAGAAAATTTAAATTTTAGAGATTATTTTGAATTTTTTTTTCTCTTTGTTTGGACAATTCTTTTAAGACCATGATATATCATCTTTTAAAAAAATTAAGAGTACAGTTTCACGTTTCGTTTTAGGAAAATTTTTAGAGAACATCTTAATTCGAGGATCTTTGACTTATTTGGTTTATTCAATTTTTATTTTTTTCAATGTTTTGAGTAAATCGATTTAGTTAATTTAAAAGAGGTCTTAATTGATTTTTTAAAAAAATATTAATTTTTTATCTAAAAATATTTTTTTACACATTCTAAATATTAAATTTTGAATTCCATGAAAAATTTTTCAACTAAATTCAAACTCTTGTTTTTTTTTTCAATAGGAATTATTTCTTTTTTTTCCTTTAAAAATCTTTATTTAACAATAAGACTTCTGAAGGTACCCTTTAAGAACAATTTAAGAAAAAATTTCCAAAAAAAATATTAATAAAAAATTAAAAAATACACCTTTAAAAGAACAATGGTTTGACTAAACGAAAAATTATGTTGATAATTATATTATTAATAAAAGAAATGCATTGGTTTTAAAGTCATCATGTCCATTTAGTACCTAATTCTTTTTTACATTACAAAGTAAATCCTTTATCTTGGAGTCAAAATTATTTTTACATTTTTTTCCATTAAAAAAGATTCACTTTAATTCACATTTTTTTCATTCTGGATTTTACTGGGCTCATTGACAATAAGTCAAAAATTTAACAGTTTGACCGAAGTTTTTTTTTTTTTTAAAAGTTTAACAAACATAAAGTACAAGATTTTTTTCATGGAACAAATTTCCAACATTAGTTGAATTATTTAGATAAGATTGGATTGAAAAATCTTTTGAAAAGAATGAATAAAATTCATGAATTATCAAATAATTGTCAAATCCCTTGTTTAATATAATTTTCATTTTAACTTACGTATGACATTAGATTGATGTAATCAAGATATTGAGATATTTTTGCGATTTCATATCCATTTACAATTGTGTCATAGCCTGCTCCAACTGCTGCTGTAACCAGCAAGTTATGGGGTCTAAATGCTGCTTTCAATTCCTTTAAATTTGTAAAATTTCCATTCTAAGTAACATCAATTATTTTTAGTTACTTGACACAGAGCTGTAAATAGTTGCTTGTCATTTGGAGACGAACCTTCTCTTGATCCAGGATATTCCCAGCTAAAATTATATTAATTAAATATTTGTTAGCACAAATATTTTTATTTAAAACTTACTCTAAATCTGTTTAATAAATTAATTAAATAAACAATTTTAAATACTTTCAAATTGAGATCTAATAATATTACCTAAACCATCAAAATTGTTTTCTTGGACAAACTTTAAAGAGTTTTGGACAAAACGTCTTCTCATTTCTCTATTGCTGACCATTCTACTGAATGGTCCTTAAAAATTAAAAACGTTTTTGGTCAATCATTCGTTTTTCATTTTTATACAATAAATTACCTGATCCAGCATTCCATCCGCCAACAGCTATCAAAATTTTCAAAGCACTGTTTCTCTTTTTCAAATCCATCGTTCTATCATACATTCCTCTTGACCAAGAGGTACTAAGATCATTCCACTCAAAAGGCTCCAAACGATCACCTTCCAATTTGGCAAAAGAATAAATGATCATGTCACAGAGCAATGGATCAATGTTTTCAGGAAAAAATTTGGCATCGCCTTGGCGATATTGAGCCCAGTTTGTATGATAACAAACAATTAAATTTCCAGACCCTTATATAAATTAAATAACTCAGCTAAATATTTAATTGAATTTTTTATACTTGATGGAAATTCTCGTTCATCAACATATTTAGTAGGCATCACATCTTTAGTTGATTGCATAGTTGGTATAGCTGTAGATAATGTACTGATCGCAGTTGTTGATGAAATATCAGGACCATCTAAATAATAATGTTGGCTTTGTTTTTTAGATTTATTTCTAAATTTATTTACTTGGCTTTTCACAAACTGCAGCATGTGGAAAATTGCATGATTTTGTGACTTTATCAAAAATCAAGCGAGATGGACAAGTAAAAAACGAAATATTTGCATCTGGTGTTCCCGAAAAAGAACACAAGTAATATCTTCTGCAGCCTGAAGACATCTCGGGATCTTGTTGAGAAAATTTATTTTTTTGTTTTTAATAAATAATAATTTTGATTTTTTTTATCTTAAAAATTAAAAAAAATTACAATATCCGTCTCCATTTACACACAAATGAAGTGGTTTTTTAGTTGACATTGAATCAGTTGGCATCCAACTCATTGAATCAGTTGTACTCACTGGCTTAATTATATCAGTTGTTAAATTAGGATCTGGTTTTCCACCTAAAAACTCTTCTTTAACAGCAGTTATTAACGGGTATCTTCCTTTTAAATTAAAACATTATTAAATTAAAATTTTGAAAAAATTAAGAACAAGAAAAATACCTTGTCCACAGAAAAATCCTTTAAAATCATCAAAATCGAGTCTAAAAACGAAAATTTAGCAGTGAAACAAAAAACCAAATCTAAAATTTTCTTACGCCCAAAACATGGCACCAGCTAAATCTTGATCTATAATATACCGAGCCTAAAAAAAAAAAAATTTAACTTTATCCTTCAGAATAATCTAAACTATTTACCTTAATTCTTAAACTAACAACATCATCATAGCCAACCCATTCATCTGGAGAATAAGCATAAGGAATCGCTTGTTCATAGTTTCGTTCTACAATCCAGTCGTCTTTCATTTTTTCACATACTTCATAGTAGCTTAAAATACCAGGCGTACCAGTATACTTAAATTTTTAAATTAAATATCATAGTGTTTTAAAACTTAAAAATTTTACTTTTCCTTTGGTTCCGGGACCAGTGCTAGAAGCACCAAGATTTTTGTCTTCGGCATAAGTAAAGCTTCTGCCGTACAAAGCCAATCCGACCAAGAGTTTTTCCTTAGGGCATCCTTGGGATAACCAATATCTAACTGCCCATCCAACATTTAATTTAGTCTGATTGCCAACTTCTTCTTTACGAGCATACAATGGAGCATGATGACCCAAAAAATCTTCCCAGCTTCCATGAAAATCCTAATGGTAAATTTTAAAAATAGATTTCTTCAAAATTAAATTATTTTTACGTAAGCCATTAAATTGATATAATCCAAGTATCTAGATTAAAAAATAAAAAATGAAATTCTTTTTTAAAATGGATATTTTACTTTGAAATCTTATCGATTTCGTAGCCATCAATTATAGTCTGATAGCCAGCACCAACAGCGGCAGTCAAAATAAAACCATATGGAATAAACGCTTTTTTGAGTTCCTTTTAAATGAATAAACTTTAACCTGAAAATATTCAAATTAAAAATTTTATTTTACTTTGACCAAGGCTGTAAACAAAACCTTATCGTTTGGAGACGAACCTTCTCTAGATCCTGGATATTCCCAACTTTTGGAAACGTTATATATTTATTTTTTAAATTTATTAATCTTACTCTAAATCTAAAAAAATTTAAACATTTTTGAAAATAAAATCGATTTAGAAAAAATATAATTTATTACCTAAGCCGTCAAATCGATGTTTTTTTACAAATTCCACTGCATTTTTTACAAAATTTGATCTCATGTTATCATCTGCTACCATTTTGCTAAAAGGACCTTTAATTTTTAAATCAAAAAAAATTTTATCTCAATTATTCAATTCTTGACCTACCTGAACCGACATTCCATCCACCAATTGCAATTGAAAGTTTTACATTCGGATTTTGGTTTTTTAGATTAATAGTTCGATCATACATTCCCGGTAACCATGATGTGCTCAAATCATTCCATTCGAAAGGAACTATTTTGTCTCCTTCAAGCTTGGCAAAAGCAAATATGACCATGTCACACAGATTAACATCAACATCTTCTGGCTCAAACTTTCCTTCACCCTGCCTGTATTGGGCCCAATTAGTATAATAACACACAACAAGCTTTCGACCATTTCTATCTTAAGAAAATTGGAATTAAGCTTTTTCACGAAAAATTAAAAATAAAAATATTTTACTAGGATTTATTTCGATTTGCTGAATTTCTTCATCATCTTCCTCTGGATCAGGTTCAATTTGAGTAGATATTTCTGTAGTAGTAGTCCTAGTTGTAGTCGATTCAGTAGTTGTTATGGGAGAAGTTGGTGATGATTTTGTTATTAGATTTTGAATAGAATCAGGGCCTAAAAATTTAATTATTTACCAAAATTTTAGTTTTGGACAACAAGATTACATTCGACTGAATTTTCGAAATTGCATGACTTTTTCTTTACATCAAACAAAAGGCCATTGGAACAACTAAGTCTCATGATTGATGCTCCTTGGTACATGCATAGATAATAATCTTTGCAATTGGTGGACAAATCGGGATCTTGAAAAATTTCTTATCAAAAATTTAAGAAAAAAAATTCAAATTACAAAATCCATCGCCATTTGGACATGGATTGTTTTGTAAGGATGTTGTGATCATTTTTGTGGTAAGGTAAGCGTTATTTAGCTCATTTTTAACTGCATTTAACAGTGGAAATTTTCCTTCATTACAAAATTTTCCATTAAAATCATCTAAATCGAGGCTTAAAATTGTTTTTTTTTTAAATTAATTTGAAAAAAAATATTCATTTTTGTTTAATTACGCCCAGAACATTGCGCCACCCAAATCAAGATCGAGAATAAATTTAGACTTGATTTTTAAGCTTTCTATATCATCATAGCCAACCCATTCAATGCTAGAGAAAGCATACGGTACTTTTTGTTCCTCATTTCGTTCAATAATCCAGCCATTTTTTTGCTTTTCGCATATTTCATAATAACTAAGCATTCCTCTTGAAAGTGTGTACTTAAACAATAATTAGTCTTTGTTTCCAATTATGAAAAATATTTTACTGGTCCTAAACCACCAGGCCCTAAATTTGTGGCTCCCAATGTCGTATTTTGGAAATACCGGAAAGTCCGCCCGTACAATGCTAAACCTAGCAGTAATTTTTGTTTTGGACAACCCTGTTTTAACCAATTTTGAACTGTCCATTGAACACTTAATTTTGCTTGGTCTTCATTTTCATCACTTCTTGGAAAAAGAGCTGTATGATGACCCAAAATTTCTTCCCAACTTCCGTGCAAGTCCTTTTAATTAATAAAATAACAAAAATCTAAAACTTTATTTTTCTTACATAGCTCATCAAGTTGACAAAATCTAAATCACTTTTTAAACCAAGATTTTAATTTTTTTTCTTTCTTTTCAAAATTGATAATTACCGGCATATTTTTTCGATCTCATACCCTGCTTCTACAATCTTTTCACTTACTCCTACAGCTGCGGTAAGCATTAAGTCATAAGGCTCGAATTCGGCTTTTAATTCCTTAAAAAAAGTTGAAGAATTTTTTAGAGTAATTTTTTAAATTTACCGAAATCAACAAACTGAACACTTCTTTATCGGTGACAGCTGAGCCCTCTCGTGATCCGGGATATTCCCAGCTAAAAAATAAAATAAAGGAGTTTCTTTTTTCGTTAAACTGGCTTACTCCAAATCAAGTCCGTCAAATCCGTGCAGCTGAACAAATTCTCTTGCATTTTTGACAAAATTTTTTCTCATTTCAAAATTATTAGCCATTACACTAAAAGGTCCTGATCCCACATTCCATCCTATGAATGTTTGGATAAGAAATTTAAAAAAAAAAGATACTATGTATTTATTTATTTAATTTACCTCCAGTAGCAATCAGAATCTTGAGATCGGGATTTTTTTTCTTTAAATCTAAGGTTTGTTCATACATACCAACTTTGGTATCAGTACTCAAGTCATTAAACTCAAAAGGGTCTAAACGATCACCTTCGAGTTTGGCGAATGCGTAAATAATTATATCACATAAAAACGGGTCTATGTTCTCTGGATAAAAGCGGCCAAGTCCTTCTCGGTATTGAGACCAATTGGTGTGGTAACAAGATATTATTTTTTTTCCAACAATCACTAAAAAAAAACTCTAGTCCAAATTCGAAAATATTACACCTAGATTACCTTGAACAAATGAGCTAAAAATGGCAGAAAACGCCAGGATTTTGAATCCTAAATTCATTTTAATTTTTCGTGTGGCCTCAGTATTTTGTTTTCATTAAAATACTTTAGATATGTATTTTTTTGTTGCTTTAAAAAAAAACTAAATCGAACAAATGATTTATCGATTTCAATAATCTAAATTTCTAGTCTATAAATTAAGAGTTTTTTTCTACCTAATTAAGCAACACGGTTGGTTTACTCTGAATGTCAAAAAAGGGTATCTAAACACCAGAGGACATGTCTCTATTTGTTTAAAGACTCTTTATTTGAGTAGTAATAAGTGTTTTATTAGTGATCAGAACTAGGTGAATAGGTTTTGACTTCTGTATTTTAATTATTTAAGATAATTGATGGTGGTACTCAGTTTGCAAATTAAAAATTTAAAATGACAAATTAAATTTTTATTTATTTGTTTTTATACGTGACGATTTTTATATTTGCGTAAATTTTTAAAAAAATTATAAATGGACAATTTAGTCTGAGCCTTGAGGTTAGTAAACTTGATTCTTGTGAGAGTGAAATTATTTTTTGTTTTACCAATTGTATTTTGAAAAATTTATGATAAAAATTTTCTGTTTTATGTCAATTTATATTTAAATTTTTTTTATAAAAATTTACAAATTATTACAAAAATTAAGTTTATATAAAAAAGAAGCTATTGTCTCCTAAGATTGGTTTGGTCGTTGAGTGCCGTGTAATCACGTTCTCGCTCATTTGGATTTTTTTTCTTTTGTTCGTAACGCTGAATAGTCGATACACCATCGATCAATTTTGTTCTAAACAACACATTTGCATTATTGAACATACCGTCTTTTAATGACACTATAACAAACTTTAAAAAAATATTTAAATTTAAATTTTAATGTTTTAAGTCTTTGAAAAAACTCATCAATTCATGATTGTTTGTCACAATCTGAAAGTCATTTAAAACAAAAACAGATTTGAAAATTTAAAAATTTTGATTTAGTTTAATGAACTGTAAAAATTGCTTAAAATAGCTAAATTTTCAGCAAAACCGTAAATAGAGATTTATTAAATTTAAAATCATTATTCTTTTTATTGTTTTAGTATTTGTTATACCGGCCTTTGCGGCTAAATAAATAAATAGCTCTTAAAGATTAAAACAAAAATCATTAAAGGAAAAATTAAAAGAAAATTAATAAAGACAGTTACTAATGTATTAAACCGTTCAGAAATAAAATAAGAAATGTGTTGAAAAAAGCGTCATATTTTAGCTTTAGAATAAAACGAGCTAAGTAAATTTTTTTTTCATAGTTGCCGTTAAAGTTAATTGTGAATCATATTTTGAAGTCAGCTAAAAAAAAAAAACTAGTTGATATTGCAAAGATTTGTTTTGGGAACGGTATTGATCGACATCAATATCAATCATTCTCAATCAGTCGAAAAATTAAATTTTTATTAAAAAAATTAAAAAAGATTCAAATTTTATTTATTTGGTAATTATTGATTATATAAAAAAAAGCCCTTCATTTTTTTTTCTACATTTCTTAATTTTTTTTTTAATTTTTATGTGATTTTTTAAGTGTTTAGTAAAATTCAGCAATATTAATTTATGAAATGTTAAAAAATAGGCCGTCGTGAAATTCGGTACAAATTGAACAAAAATTTGAAAAATTAAAATTGATGATAAAAAAGATTTTGCAATATAAAAAACTAAAAAATCAAATTCTTGTTGAAGTTTTATTTATTGTCATTTTGGTTCATGAAAAAAATCGTTTATTAATTTCTTTAAATCAAAAAAGTGCAATATCAGATGTCGTACTTTATTGTAAAATTTTTTGAAAATTAGTTTCCTTTGGTTTAAATTTTTCATAAAAATGAAAATATTTTTGTTCAATCTGCACTGAACTTCACAATGACAATAAATAATACTTAATTTTGACCTTGAAAATAAATATCAAAATCTATTTGAAAAAATAATTGCACACTAATGAGTTCAAACTAGCTCCAAGCAAACAAACAATACAAATCAATGTCGAAGATAAAAGTAAAAAGTGAACTTTTTTTCTCACCTGAGATTTTTTGAAGTATTTTTTTATCATGAGACCAATGTTTTGTGTGTGAGAAGTGTCCAACGCTGCGTCAACCTCATCCAAAATGTACAAAGGCGCTGGTTTGTAGAGAAGAAGAGAAAGAATAAGTGAAAGAGCCACTAGAGACCGTTGGCCACCACTTAATTCAGTAAGCGATTCTTTCCATACATCGCCAAATGCTACCTTAAATTCGACACCGTCCAAAAGTGAGTTCCGATTGACCCATTCCAATTTTGCAAATGCGCCTGGGAGAAGAGTTTTGAAAATATTTCCCAAATCCTTATTTATCGACTCGAATGCTTTAATCAACACTTGAGTTTTTATTTTTTCCAAATCTTCGATTGTAGTCTCCAAAGTTGCCCTATCTCTGAGCACAATTTGTCTCTTTTTGGTCAATTCCTCATATTGCTCTTCCTTTTTTGCCAGCATACCCATAGCTCTCATATCCACCTGCTTGGACAATTTCTCTTTTCGATTTTTCAGCTCGTGCAAACGATGGTTAATTTCCTTTATGTTTTGCTTAGAAAAATCATATATAGAGTTAGATTGGCCAAAGAGTTTTTTTTCTTCTTCAATCCAGGAATTTTCTCTCATCAAAACATCAAGTGTTTCCTCATACGACTTCAAATGATCCTTTAAATCAGACTTTTTGTGTGCCAACTCCTTAATTTTAAGCTCAATGGAGTTTTTTTCCTTTTCCAATCGGTCGCACTCTTTATTTTTTGAATCGATTTCTCGATTCTTTTCCTTAATAACCTCCTTTCGTTCATTCAGCTTTCCAATTATTTTGTCTTCTTCCTCTTTGAGTTTGCCAATTTGACTCGTTTTGCAATCGATTTCCTCATTTAATGACTTGGTATTTTGTTCCAACTTTTCCAGTTCTTCAGTATAGCCTTGGATTTCTTTTCTCAGCACATCTATGTCCATATTTATGGACTTATAGTCTTGTTGTAATTGACTTGAAGAAATTTGTTTATTTTCTAGATTAGCTTTAGCCTCATTTATTTTTTTTTGTCCATTTTCCTTCTCTTTTTCAATATCAGTATTATTTTTTACTTTATTTTCTAGATCGACCAGTTTAGTTCTTAAATTTTCCAATTCAGAATTCGAGCTTTGGCTTTCTTCTTGTTGAGTTTTAATCTCTTCATTCAGATTATTAAGCTTTTCCAATTTTTGATGATGAGTGGTTTGTTCGAGGTTAAGTTTGGCCAAATTTAATTGATTAGCTTTTAGATCATAGTCGTTTTTCAAGCGAGTGTATTGAATCGACACTTCCTTTTCTTTTTTTAGATCTGAGTTTACCTCTAGCATTTCTTTTTCTCGAGCGCTAAGTTCCTCTTTTGCCTGATTAAGCTCGTTGATTCGAGCCAAAAAATTAGCTCTTTCACCTCGCGCACCACCTGATAAAGTACCTTCCGGATCGAACTGATCGCCATCGATTGTGATTGTAGTTGTCATGATTTGAGGATGAAAAGCGACTGATTTAGCTGAGTCCAAATCAAAGCAAATTAATTTTGTACCAAAAACATATTCCATAACCGTTTGATAAACTGGATCGTACTCAATAAGAGACAAAGCTGTGTGCACTCTGTCTGAACCGACTAGTTCTTTTGCAGTACGAACCACACGGTCTGAAGGTGGATTGCCTCTTATTTGGTTCATTGGAGCGATTGTCACTTTACGCTTTAATTCTCCTTTTTGGAGAATTAATTTGCCAGTCTTGTCAGTGTCAACAACCAAATTGAACAGCTTTAGAGGAATAAATATAATTCACATGGTTTAATACTTTTTTAAATAATAAAATGTGGTTTTAAATTTTAAAATATTTTAAAATAATTAAGATAAAAGAAACTTTTTGATCATTTTATGATTTTTTACTCGAAAAATTTGTTTTTTTTTTGAACCAAAACCGTTTTAAAAATTTGTATTACAATCTTTACTAAAAATTCATAACTTAATAACATAACCCTTTTTTCAAACTAAATGTTTTTTTTTAAATTATTAAATTAATAGTTAGATTTTATTTTTATTTTATTTAATTTGAATTGATTTTTTTTCTAGAATAATAATTGAAAAAGTTTTTTAAAAAAAAAAAATTTTTATGTAAAATAAGTCAAAATTACACTTTGCTATAAGTTTTTCTATGATCTTAAGATTTCAATTAATTAGACCATCACTTTATTACTAAAAATTTTATCGTTAAAGTCGAATGGATCCTCGGACCTATTAGCAGGACACAATTCGAAAATGGGCTTTCTTTGACGGTTTTTTGAGCATATTTTATGAACGGAAAATGATGAAAATATGATCTTAAAATCATTACAGAGCTAAAACTGTCTAAAAAAATCCAAAAAAATAAAAAAAATATAAGGTCTAATTTTTTATGGTCTTAAGATTTCTTTTACTCTTACGTTTAGCCAAATATACAGTTTATATGATTAACTGATTTTTTCTACTTTTTATTTTTAAAAATTATTTGATTATCATTGAAAATCAATTTACTGTCTTAATTTTTACAAAAAACAACCAATTTTACTTAGAGAAAATTGGTCTTCTAAAAGAACAACAATTGATAAAAATTAATTTTTAAGATTAACGAAGGAATTAGTTACCCTTCCACCAGCTGCTGTCTCAATCGCAGTTGAAAATCGCGTGTCCTTGATTTTGAATAATGAACAAACCAGTCCTTTAACCTTAGATCTATCAAAATTTGGTTCAGGATTCTTATAATCGAAATTTAATTGTGGATATCTTTTGAAAAATAAATTTTTAAACAACAAAAAAATTTAGATGAATATTTTTACTTTGCGCCGATAATTTGAATTTTTTCATTTAGATTATAAATTTGATTGCTGAGCTGATTTCTGCGCGAACTAAGTTCTTCCCATTTATTAGATTCGTAATTGAGTGAGTCCAAATCTGTTTTGAGTAAATCATGCTCTTTTTTTTTCAATTCAAAATTTTTTTTTGCATCTTCATAATTTTTGGTGTCTGCTTGTAATTCCTTTTTCAATTTTTCGCTTTCTTTCAGTGCGTTTTCAAGTCTGGAAAAAAAATTAAAAATTTAAGAAAATTGTAGAAAAAATCATATTTCACTTTATTTGGGCTTTTTTGACTGAAGTTTGTCTTTCGCTAATTTTATTTTTAGTATTCAAAATTTGATCCTGGATAGTCTGCACTTGAGAAGTGTCTTCGTCGATTACGAAACCGCAGCACAAGGCTTCGTATTCTTTTTGGGCTTTTTTTAAATTTTGCTCAGCTAGAGCTAAATCTTTTTCCAAATTTTCAACATTCGACTTCATTTCGTTAAATTTTGTTTCTTTTGCTTCGATTGATTTTTCATTCTGAAAAAATAAAATAAATTCTAAAATTTTAAATAAAATAAAATTTTTAAATATTATCTACATCTTTGATGCTTTTCTTAATTCCATCATGACGCTTCCTATCAGTTTTTAAATTAGAGTTTATATTATTCAACTCGCTTGTTAATTTTGCCAATTCCATCCGGTTCTGTTTCAACTCTGACTCATATCTGTTCATTTCTTCATCATTCTGACTCTTTTCCATATTGGCAACACACGAATTGATTTCTTTTTTTAAAAGCTCAATTTTTTTTTCAATTTCTCCAACACTCTCAGTAAGATCCTGGTACTCTTTTTCAACTCCTTCATTTACTGACTTGCTTTTTTGAACAGCTTGGTCAGCTTGGTAAAATTTAAAAGCTAAAGACACCTTGTGTAAGTGCAAGTATTCTCTTTCACATTTTTGATATTCAATGTAGGCACTTCGCTCTTGCTTTAACTTTTCTATGGCTGGGGTAATGTCTTCTTTGAGGACTCGTTCTATTTCGTTTAATTTTGAATTTTTGTGTTCTATAGTCTTGAGAGCGTTGGCCTTTTTGATGTCATAGGTTTTTGTGCCGGCAGCTTCTTCTATCATTGATAAAACTTCGACTGGCTTCATGTTCAGAACTTTGGTAATTTTACCCTGCATAATCAAAAAATTCGGGTTGTTTACATTCAACTGAACGGAGCAGAACAAATCAGTAACTCTCTGTGCGGTGGCATTTTGACCATTTATCAAATATTTGTGCTTATTGCCGACAGAAATTTGTCTTGTTATCGTAATTTCCTCGTAGTCCTGGTATCCCGGAGGGCTTTGATTTTTGTCCATATTGTCGAATGTGATCGACACAGTTGCTTTTGTGATTCCGGCATTTCCTCCTTTGTAAATCAACTCTTGCAAATGGGTAGCTCGCACCTGAGTCAAATTGCTGATGCCAAGCACAAAGCAAATGGAATCAAGGATGTTCGATTTGCCCGAGCCATTCAAGCCAGTTATGGCATTGAAGTGGGCATCGAATTGATTAACTATGGTTTGTTGGGCATATGATTTAAAACCGTCTATTGTGATCTCTTTAATATACATTTTTACAATTTAAAATTTTCAAAAAAAAAAGCTATCAAAAGTTAAATTTTAATTAGAATTTTGAAAATTTAAAATTTTCAGCCTTCAACTTGCAATCCTATAAACGAAAATTTATTTGCAATGCTAACCTTTTAGTTTAGATGAAAATTATAAATGCAAACAAAAATTGTTATTTAAATTTGAATTTAAAAACAAAAAATTAAAAATTTATTAGTCGAGCTAATTGATTTTTAAAGAATGCTTAAAACAAAAGTAACTTGCTGGTTTTGTAATCAGGAATGCCAGGTTTTTTTTATGAACAAAAATTCATGGACATGTGAAAAATGTGAACAATACAATGGATTTAAAAAAGTTTAGAATAAAATTAAAAAATATCTCAGTTTTTATTTTTCCTTGCTAGGACGGCGACTATAACAAGCCTATACCAGAGATGCAAAAAGAAGTTAGCAAACACTACTGTGCCAATTCGAACCAAAATTACGCATCCTCTGGTTCGTTACTTTGCGAACAGTGCAATAAGAACCAGGAGATGAAATTGAACGAAATGAAAAAATTCGAAGAAAAAATTGATGTAGACTAGACTTGATCATATTCTTAATTGAAGATTTAATTTTATTTTAAAGGAAAAAACCTCTGATAAAGAATACGAAATGTTTAAGAAGCGTTTGGATCATTTGTATGACTTGTGTCGACCATGTAAAATGAAAGTAAACTATCACCTCAAAAATATAGATTTACAAATTGGCGATCATTTAATTCGCCAGCGAAAAACAATGAATGGATCAAATGCCAATTTGCATAAACCTTTCCAGCAGATTAACAACATGCCCAAGGTTGTAGCCAAAGAAAAAAATCAAAAATTCGTCAATCAAGAAAACAGTTCGCCCAAGTTAAACAACATTTGCGATAACCTTAAGAATATAAGCAAGAAAGCTTATACAATAGCAGGAACTGTTCCCAATTATGTTTTTAAGACATCTCCTACTAAAGACAGTAAATATGAGATATCGCCTGCTTCTATTTCCAAAGACAATATTGACACTTCTTTTAATGCGAGTCGAACTGAAAATTCTTTTTCGAAAGCTAAATCGAATCGAACAAAAAAGTCTTGTATCTCATGTGATTCAGTTACCACAATATTTGAAGACATTCTCATCTTTATTTTTGTGGTTCTTGTTTTTGCCTGTGATTTGGCAAATGTAATGAATGATAGTGGGATATTTTTTGATGAGAATTCTACCAACGGATGGTTAGATATGTTACTAGCGTTTTATAGACAAATAATTGCCATACTAGCTTTTGTTACCATTTTGTCAATGCACATGGCTTACAAAAGACCGAAAATGTCTAGATTTTTGATGATGTTCGGATATATATTTAATTTAGCAGTTCACTTTCAAATATTCGATTTCCGAATTGAGGAGCAATACATTACCGAAGTTTTAATCTCATTTTTTTTGACATTTTATTTAACGATGGCAAGAGTTTATAATCTTATTCAATTAGTACGATACGTGTAAGTGAACATATGATCACGAAAGGTCTACATGAAATTTATTTTTGATTTTTTAAGTGGCATAATTTAGAAAAAATTTTTTCAAACTGTACCGAGAATTGTAAAATGAACTTTTGATGAATAGATTTAGAACAAAAAAAACAATTAATTTAATTTTTTTTTAATTTAATGAATTTTCTAATTTCTGAATTATATTTATCGACAAATTTGAATTTAAATTTTTTAAATATTTTTGAAATAAAACATCTAAAATAAACTTCTTTAGAATCAAAAGAAAATATTTTGTTTAATAAATCGATAAATTAAATTATTATTTAATAGATTATTCCATATGCACTTTTACAAAAATTGGCAAATCTTTTCCTTTTTATTTTTATTTATTTGTTTTCTGTAGCGAGCTAGGGCTCCTTCAGAATAAATTAAAAAATCAAAATCAAAATAAAAAATAAAATTAAAGTTAATAAAATGAGATAAAAAAAATCAAAATAAAGTAAATAAGCTAAAAAAAATGAAAGTCTAGAAGACATAGATTGTTACATGTGGCACATGTTAACATAGTTCAAGTTTCAGGAAAATAGGAGGAAATAGTAAGGTAGCAATTACACAATGGAGTTGGGTATTCAATATATCTATTTAAATTCTTTTTTCGATTCTCTAAAATCTTAAAAACTTCCCTTTGGTAATTGAATGAAACTCACCATATTGCTTAATACTTGGATGTGAAATGATTTAGAGTATTCATTAACTGTATTTAATTGCTCAATCTTTTGAATGTTAGTGAGAAATTTTTTGTATATCTTTTATAAAATATATTTTTATTAAATATCTTTTAAACTATTATCAATATGCCAAAATACAGTATAAAAATTTTTAAATTTTAATTGCTCATTTATCAATTTTTTGAGCATTGAATATTCTGTTTTAAGATCTTGATCGTATTCGTAAATTTTTCTATCTTTTAAGTTCTCAGACTTCACCAATTACTTCACCAATTCATTATACAACTTTTATTACTTTGATAGGTATTTTGACTTTTTTCAGACACATTGATCACTTGATTTTGGGAATTATCCAATAAAGGATTAAGATTAGACAAAATTTAAATTTATAAACTTAAAAAATCTTTATTTTGTTTTTTATTTTTTATAATAAACTTGTAATTTAACACTTGGAACAAACAAACCCTTACGAGCTTTATAAGCATTTGTGTGCATGTATTTAAAATCAAAGGTACAATTTAAAAATTTTTGATATTGAAAATTTTAAATGATAAATGTATATTAAAAAATTCTTTACTCCAATTATTTTTTTTTCAGTTTTAACTTTTGAAATTCAAATTTTATCAAACTCCTTTTTACTCGCATATAAAACTTTGCTTCAGCATCATATATTTAAGCTCTCATTTGAACAAGATGCTCCAGTATTTTATTGTAGAAAAAATTAATTAAATTCTTTTTATTTTTTTCAATGATTTTCTCGTCAATCGAAATTGCAAATGGTAAAATATCTTAAGAATTTTATTCCTGAAATTAACTTATATTTTAAAAGTAGGCGCGAAAGGTGATTTTGGCTGTGAAAAGGCAATTGCTGAATATGGTGTGATGGTGGTGAAGGTTGGTGTTATCAGGATTTAGCTATCGATTTGAGGGAGAATGTGAATCAAATGCTGAATACATAAGACCAAGAAATTTTAGTCATGATTGGTAATCAAAAAAAGCTAAAATATAATAATTTTCTAATTTTTTTTTTCCATTTTACAAAATTTTTTTAAAAATTGAGAACAAATTTCCCATTTTAAACTACCGGTCAGGTAGCTTCACTTGGGAAAATCCACTGTATTCTCGAATCATATGTTTTATTTATCTATTTTCGACAAATGCTAAGTTATTGTTGGGCCACCTTACGCGCACATTGTTAAAAAAAGCATTTCTTTGACGAAATATGTTAAAAAAATTAGTTTTGTAAGGTTAAGAATAAATAGGATTATAAAATAAAATTTTTCTTTAAAGTTAATAAATATTATCAACTTTATTTTTTTGTAGAGTAGCTCTTCTTTGTGCTTAAAATTTAATATTTTTTAGCTCAGCTACTGTTGTGTTGTTTTTCAGTTTGATTTTTTTTCTTTTTTAGGGTACATTTCCCAATCGCACAGAGTTACTCTAGTTTGGTTTTTGTCTAATGCTCTCACCATGTCGGAATCCCATTGTTGTTTTGAAAAAAAAATGATAGCTCACCGTCATTTGGGGTTCTTAAGTTCATTTCAATTCGATCGTTTCAATTCAGAAAAATTTGAATAACTTTTTTACTAAAAAATTTAGTTCTGTAAAATGTTTAATGGTTAAGCAACTTTGCTTAATGCATTAAAATAAGTCTGCAAAAACTCTGCAATGTAATTGCACGCTTGATTGGAATACTTTTCAAAGACGTGCAAAATACAGAAAATTGCAGAGTATTTTGCAGACTTATTTTGATGCATTAAGCAAATTTGCTTATAATTAAGCATTTTACAGAACTAAATTATCTCTTTTAGTAAAAAAGTTATTCAAATTTTTCTGAATTGAAACAATCGAATTGAAAAATTTGAATGGACAATTGAATGTTTTAATTTTTCGTTAGGACATAATTATTTTTTTAAGTGTAAAATTTTATTAACAAAAAGGAGATAAAAAAATAAGTGGATAAATTATTTTTGTGGGAGATATATATAATTAGTTTCAAAGGTAGATAATTAATTTGTAAAGTAGTTATTTATCATATAAGGTTACAATTGGATCAAATTGAGAAAACTAATAGTCAATTATTCACACGAAGATACACAGTTCTACATGTGTACAGCTTCCCAATCAACATCCAATATTACAAAGGTTCAATGCAAACAGTTTTGACCATATTAGACGGCTAGCAAGATTTCGACGAGTTGTGGAATGGAGTAGTTAATTCATTGCAGTTAAAATCGATTCTGACAATTCGGAATCTAGCGCTTGTTCATGTCATTATTTGCAAAAAAATTTCTAATGTAAGCACACAATCGGAAATTTCGCACTTTTTAAACCTGAACAAATTTCCGGGTTAAAATAAATATTTTCAATAATTGAATCATATAAATTTATATTTGATTTCTTAATAAAAAACAACCAAAATAAAATTAAATTTGAAATTTTTGGTTTATGTTATGCTTTTTAGGAAAAATAAAAAATGGAATTTAAACGATTAAGCATATTTAATTCTTTATATAACTTTCACCAAGCATTAGTACTAATTAAGTGAGTCCAAGAGAGTGATAAATTTAAAGACTCTAATCCTCGTAAATCCATCTCAACTTTTTTTTAAGGAAAAGAATATTTTAAAATAAATTCATTTACTTTTTAAAATTTATTTTTTTAAAAAACAAGTTAATAATTTGTACAGCTTATAGATGTAAATTAATTTCTCGATTCAGCCAGAGATATACTATCATTGGTAGTGTTGGCTTCACTGAATCTTTCATCAAAATTTTTCATTTTTTGTTTCTTCATTTTTCTCAAATTCTTTTCTCTGACCTTGATTTTGAAGGACTTTATTTGGTTGATTACTCTAATGAAAACCAATGATAAAATGATGTATATAACTCCAAATATAAAACATAAACAAGAAATCAATATTCCGAATGATTCCATCCACCACATCAAAATGTCATAGCATCCTTTTCTGAATATATTTATTGATTGCATTTGACATTTTGAGGGCATATTAGCCTCTTTAAACATGCAGCATGAATTCGGAACTATATTTACTATTGTGTACTTATTAAAAGAATTATAATAGAATCCATTTCGATAATCCTCGTAAGAAACCACTCCGCAACATTGGTACTTAAAAAATTTATTAAAATAAAAAACTAAAAAATTTTGAAAAAATATTTACATTTATTTGAACCCAGTCAACAGATCTGTCAAATTGTCTTTCTAAATATCCCATGCCAAATCCTCCTGTATAATTTGATCTTAAATTATCAGCCATGTGTTCCTTTAATGGGCCTGGCATTGTTTTCATATAAACCACAGTTGTAATTCCTGAAGAAATTTGCAATAGACCCATAATTCCAAATGCGGCAAAAAACTTTTATCATAAAATGATTTAGTCTCCATTTAATTAATTTTATTTAAAGTAAAAATGTATACTGTATATGAAATAAATTTGACTCTGTGATTCCATTGATTTAAAATGTCATTAGTCGACCAAGTGCCAAATAACGAGACAAAGAACATAAAAAAGTACAATATTGTAAGTATAATTGAAATGTAGAAAAAGATCGCAGGCGATTTTCCGGTAGAAGAAAACTCATTGAACGCTATGAATTGAGAATTCGTTGTTATCAAAAGAATATGCGTCAAAAAAAGTCCAAGACTCGAAATCTATGTTGAAAATTAACTTAGTTTCTGTTTTTACAGTAAATAAAGCTTTCTATCTATTTATTTATTTATTAAAAGTTTTTAGCTTTTTTTTTGAATCACCTAATTATTAAAAATTAAACAAACTACCAAAAATTGCTTAAGAATTGTTTGAATGCATTTAAAATTTTTATTTTAAAGTGAATTCTAACTATAATATATAGAAATAGTCCGATCTTTTTGAATATAAATAAACATAATGGTAAATTATTTCAAATCGTATTCGAAATTAATAACTAAATATTTTTTAATTAAATCGATACTAAGAAATTTTAAGTGAAAACTTTTCAAAATTAATTTATAAACAAAATATCAACTTCCACGAGGTCTTCCCTTGCGCCCAGCTCTAGTTCCTATTCTATGCCTCCTCTGCTTCCTCTACAACTAACTAAAATCAAAAACACCCTTTCTCTCGTTATTGAAATTTTATTTATATGCTTCAATTACGTGCATTTTAGCTAATTATATTAAAAATGATTCAAGAATAGGTCTGGTATTAAACTTGTTTTTTGAATATCTCAGGACTTTGATTTTAAAGCAGCAGCTAAAGTTTAATCTAAAAAAAATGCGGTTTCATAAACAAGAGCTCTTAAATAATGAAATTAGATTTGTTCGAAACTGAAAGAAATTTCAGATTATTTTAGCAAAGCAGCATCTACGATAGAAATTTTAAGGTAAATTCATGAAAAATGCAAACAAACTTGTTTGACTATATCGAATATAATATTATATATCGAATTTCGAATGCCAAATATCTAAAACTTTCTAAATTCGCACAGCATTATGAAAGTTTTTCTTGTATATATATTTTTTAAAATAAATGTTAAAGTTTTATATAAACCATTTAGTTTAATATAAACAATTTAATATTAAGAAAAAAATAATTTTTTAGTTAATTTGAAAACTTTCAATCCAATATTAATGTAAATTTGCATGGTTTGTTTCTCTATACCACATAAAAATGTTCAGTTTAATAACTGTAGATAAGAGTATTCAAGCAAAAAAAATATTTACCGGGAAAAGAGAGTTGAAAATTAAACTTCGACTTTTTTTTCATAAAAAAAATAAAATTTTTTTAAAGCCTAAATGAGATTCTGTATAACATTAATTTTCCTTAACAATTAATTTATTTTATATGACAAGAAAGTTTAAATAAAACAAAAATTTGATAAACAAGTCAAAAAATTACTCTTATTAAAGGAAGAATATTCAGAAAATTTTATTTTTTAAGAGTCATTTTTTATTAGAACTCAAAGCCTTGAAATAAAAAAAAATTAAAAAGAGTAATTTAAGTCGTAAAATCTTGAAATTTATCTAATTAATAAATGAACTTAATTTTTTTCTTAAACATTGAATTGTTTTACATTTCTTTTAAAAAAGACTCTTATTCGAAAAAATCTCGCAGTTCGTAATTTTGATAATTTAAAAGATTTTTTAAGCTACGAATAATTAATTTTAATGGCATTTTTTTTTAACCTTATTCAATTTTTATATTTTAAAAGTATAAAGTATATTAATAATAAGATTATTTTTAAATTTATTATTTTATATAAGAATTAAAAAAAAACTTAACAACTGCCATTTAATTTTTTTAATTTTTCATTTAAAAAAAAAAAAAGGATTTAAAAAAGAATAATGCTGAATCTTATCTATGAGAAACGTAGTTAAAAATTGAAAAAAATTTTAGTAAACTATTATTTTGAGCCAGACTAATCGAATGGTCAAATAGTTAAGGGAGTTTTAAATGAAATTTTACTAACAGAAAATTTTATATTGACCAGAGAAAAAAGAAAATCATTGAAGATCCTTAAATTTGTGTTCTAGAGATAAATTCTTTCAAAAATAATTAATAATTAATGTTATTACTATGAGAGGCTTTTTTTTGCTGATCATTAGAACTTCAACTTAAAACCTGATATTTCAAAATATCTTTAAATTAAAGAAAAAATTCAACTATTATAATTAGTATTAAAGCTATTCTCACATTTAAATAGGCCATGAGAATTAAAGATTAATGGCGAAAACTAGATAATTTGATTACAATTTTTAACATTTTTAATACATGAAAAGTGTATAATTTTGATAAATTGTAAGTATTTAAAAAAATAATAATGAAAGCTAAGAAATTTAAATGCATGCTGATTTCTTAAAAACAAAAATTTAATCACATTCAAAAAAAAACATTTAGATTTTAATTTAAAAATAATTTTTATTCTTTGCAAATTTTTCTGTATGCTGTTTAGCTAAAATTTACGTCTTAACTTTGTAAGATTGTAGCTGAATATTAACATTTGATAAAAATGGCAACTTACCAAAGCAAATATTGTGATTGAGCTTAGGGTACAGTTGGCTCTATTGAATGTGTATTCGTACATTATAGTCTAATAAACAAAAACGCTCTAAAATAATGTTTTCCTTGAAATATAACAAAAATATAAATACCTAGTAATTTAAATATTTCTCTTGTTCAAATTTACATTTAAGCTTAGAAAATGTTTTATTATCCGTCGGTTTAGATGTATCTTTAAGGATTTCGACCACTTCTTGTTTGCCAATATCCTAATTTTTTTAAATCAAGCCTTTCGAAGCTTCAAATCTGGCGCATTCAAAGATTCACTTAATCGTTTGAATAAATTGTGTCAAAAACCCGTAGAATTCAAGTAGTTGTTTTAAAGTTGGCCTTTCTAAAAAAAAAACTAAGTGTCAAATAAAAGTTTTATGAAAATAAATATTTAAAAGTCAATAGCCGACTTTGGTCATCAATGGTAAATATGTGACATGATATATTCGAAAAAACAATTGGGTTATTAATTTAATTCAAATTTGAGTTCAGTTGTTATTTTAGGTTTAAAATATTCAAATCATAAAAAAAAATGACAAATATATGCATGAGACTAATTTTATATTATTTCTACAAAGGTAAATGTTGATTTTTTTATAGTCTTTAGGTAAACAAAAAATGACCTGTGTAGGACTGCATCTTTTAGATGAAAATTGCAATAGTAATCGAATACTCGTAACTGATATGCAAAGTATTTGGATACCAGATACTTTTTGAAATAGTTAAAAATCAAATAAAAGGTTTAAAAAAACAGTATACAGTGAAGGTCTTTAGTTTGGTCATTTAAATTGTAAATCCCTTTTAAACTTTATAATTTTTAATAATTCCAAATATTACTTTAAAATAAGTTATCTAGGTGTGTTTAAAAAAAATCTTGAAAAAATGTTTTCTCAAATTATTTGCATAAAACTTGTTCAAATCTATTTTATGGATTCTATTAAATAAATATAGAATTAGAAACAAAAAATATTGACAGTTGAATGTTAAATACTTTAAAATTTTTTGCCAAAATATTTATACGTATTTTATCAAAGGCTTGTAATTTAAAAAAGTAATTAGACTTTAAACATGTCTAATTAAATTTACACATATTTTTTAAAGTATTCAGTCAAATTTGGGACAAACAATTTTTGGTTTCTTTTTGATTTTACGCTCAAATAAATCTTTTAAGATGCCATCATTAGAGCAAGATAATTTAAAATATATAAGTTCAATCAAAATTAAAAATAAACTGAATTTTTTTTGTTTCAAGGCCTATTTTTTTTCTTTTTCTAATTAATCACAATAGAATTTAATTATAAAATTTTAATATTTGAATTTTTAAATGATATGCATACGGTAACTATAACACCAGTCAAAAAATATACAGAATAAACCTTTCTCTAAATAATATTTTATTATTTTAAATTTTAAATCATAATCTTAAATTAGAACTTTTTAATTATTTTGGATAAAAAATTGCAACGAGGACTTTACACTTATGGAACCTATAAAAATCGGTTTTAGTGATTCATATACCATCGATGATTTGGTAGCTGACATTCTAAGACGAAAAATAAAAAAAATTGTCGTAATGGCGGGAGCCGGAATTTCCACTCCATCAGGCATACCTGACTTTAGATCACCAGGCTCTGGTTTATATAATAATTTAAACCAATTCGACATACCTTATCCCGAAGCTATTTTCGAAGTATCATATTTTAGGAAAAATCCGAAACCTTTTTTCACTTTAGCCAAAGCTCTTATTCCAAATATTGAAAAATATAGGCCGAATAAAATACACTATTTTGTTAAATTGTTACAAGAAAAGAAACTTCTTTATAGGTAATTAGTTTTTTTTTTTTAGCTTGAAAATTTTTAAATTTTTTTAAAGACTGTATACTCAGAATATAGATGGACTCGAATCTTTGGCCGGAATTGATCCAAAAAAAATAATTGAAGCACATGGATCATTTAGAAGTGCGAAATGCATCAATTGCAAGACACCTTACTCTGGACTTTATGTGAAAGTAAATTTACAGTTAAAATAGTTCATTTTAAAAAATTTTGATATAAATCTGGAAATTTCTTATAAGGTATTTTATACAGGTTCACGCATCAATTTATATGAATAGAAAACTAAATATAAAGTAAGAAATTTGTACTTTATGTAATTTTCCTTTATGGTGTTCGTGATATTTTTTTTCGAAAAAATTGTTTTAAAATTCGCCAAAAATTTAAAAGTACAAATAGCGAAAAAATTTTCGCTGTAAAAATGTTCAAAAGGTCTGGGAACTAAAAAATACAAGAAAAAAAGAAAAAATGGTAAGGTAACAATTACAAATATTCGATAAATTTTTATACAAACATTATTCATATTTACCTCAAATTTTTTAATTTAGGTGTACTTTTTATTTAAGATGTTTGACTTAATTGCTAGAATTTTGTTTAGAATTTTAATTGACATAAATAAAAATAGACTCATAATATTTTGAGAAATTAAAAAAAAAAAAGTGCATCGAAAATCGGTAATAGTTGTTGCCTAAAAATTTTATTTAATTTACACAAGAACTCTATGTTAAGGCTTTGGTTTTCAAAAATTGTTTTCCTTGGGCTTTCTAAATGCGGAAACTCATCGAATATCCTTTTAAGTCTTCCATAAATCTTGATAAAAATTAAAAGCATAAAAAAGCCGCACGTCTATGTCTTTACCATTAAATAGTAAAAATTCTTTTTTGGTTTTGTGAAAATTTACGGAAATTTCTAGATATAAAAGTAAAATCGCTTAAAATTTGATAAATTTTAGTAAATTAGACTAAAATATGCGTAAAAAATCAGAAAAAAAATCAGTACTGTTGTTAAAAATACTAAAAGTAAATTAAACTTTTTTAAGTTAATTTTAAAATCTGAATGGGGGTATGCTTGGTAAAGTTATACAAGTAAATAATAATTTTAAATATAAATTTTAGAAAATAAATTCAAAATTTTTAAAGCAGATTTATAAAAAAAAAATGGTATGTTTAAATGACATTTTAATTCTAAATTCTCGAAAAACAAAATTTTATTCCAAAAAAATTCAATTTTAAATTAATTACTTAACATTACAGGGTTCGTTTTTAATCAAAAATTTAAGTGGTCAGAGTTACCTAAAAAAAATAACACATCGAGAACTATTTGATTTTTTCGAAACAATTTCTAAATTTATTTTTACTCAAATCTGTTCATGGGAATTAAAATATTAAAAAAAAGGATCAAAGAAAGATAATTAAACTTAAAGACTTAGATAAAGACTTAAAAAATTTTTGATTTTAAGAATGAAGTTTTAAGAGATAAAATTCCTCATTGCAAATATGGCAGTTGCACAGGGGTTATAAAACCTGTAAGTAATTATCATTTAGGATAAATAATTTAACATTTAATTCTAGATTAATTATTTAGGATGTTGTATTTTTTGGGGATAAATTACCGGACAATTTTTATGACCATCACGAAAATGATTTTCAAACAGCTGATTGTATAATAGTAATGGGCACTTCTCTTGAAGTTGAGCCTTTTGCCAACATTATCCGCGGTTCGCACTTCAATGCTCCAAGGTTACTAATGAACCGAGAATCGGTTGGACCTTTCAGACGAGCGAAAAAACTCGACAAACGAAAAGATCTTCAAATGCTAGGAGATTTGCTCGATATTATTGATGAATTTGTTGAAAAACTTGGTTGGACTAAAGAATTTGAATCATTAGTGTCAAAAGAAATACAGAATTTTGTAAGTTGTTAAAAATTGAACAAAAAAAAATTTAAATTAAAATTTCTATTAATTCAATTTTTCAATAGGAAGATAATAAGCATTCAACTTTGGAAAAATTATATTACAGAGTTTATAGAGAGAAACATTTAGTTAGAAATAATTTAGAAAGAATTTCGAAAACAAGCCTCGACAAGAGGGAAAGAATTGATTCATCAAAGCGAAAAACAGCAATGGATATAAATGGAAAAATTCCGTTTGTAAAAACATTTATGCGACAAAATGAGCGGAATAGTGCAACCAAACAAAAGCTAAATCCAAGAACAAATTTAAAGCCTGAAGTAATAACAAAAATTAAGAAAGAAAACGAAACTATTCGAGCACTCTATCAGGATATAGAGACTCTTTCGTTGTCGGATAGCATAAGTGATGACGAGGAACCAGTTGACAAAAAGGCGCCTCAATCATTTAAACTTTTAAATAATAAACCGATTCAAAAATCAGATTTTTTACAACGAAATTATGATTTTCAATTGAAACTTGCATTTAATTTCAACCAAATTCAAGCTTTAGAATCAAAAAATTTGGACACTGGATTAAAAGGGCACATTGATCAGAGCACAAAAAAAAATCAAAACACTCAGGAAAGCGAAAGTATGCAGAAAAACCTTGGACCAAAGCTTTTTTATAGAAATAGCCTTGCGACTGCGAATAGTCGGCCTTTATTGATTAAAAGAGTCCTTAGTGCTAAAAAGCTTTAGCTTTTAAACCAAATTTAATTTAAAATTGAAATTTTTACTTTAAGAAAATTAATTTTGTAAATCCAGATCTCATTCAATCAACTTTTAGAATAAAACTTCAAATTTTTTAAAAAAATTTCAATTTAATCATTTAGAACAAAATAGTAATAACAATAATAATAACCAGGTCTTGGTTTAAAGATTGAGGGCTTTGTGAAGTTGATTTCAATTCACTCATTTCAATTCATGCTAACTCTTTTGAACGGGAAGTGATAAAATTATTCTGCAAAAGGCTACATTTGTAACAATTTTGTAGCACCTAAAAATAATGGTCTGCAATAATTCTGTAACTTTGCAACATTCTGCATCGCTTTTGCAGATCCATTTCTAAAGGTGTAACAAAATTGCAACAATATGTAACATTTTAAAGAAAAATTTTGTCACTTTCCGTTCAAAAGTTATTAGAATTTGAATGAATTGAAATGAACTTCACAAAGCCAGATTGAGCAATAAATAAAAGGTCTAGTTTGTTTTAAACATTTAATATTATTATTAATATTTAAATAGTTTGAGGGTAACCCTCAGACTGTGAAGAATGGGCACTACCCTTCTTTTCAGCCTAACTATTTTATAAAAAAACGAAATAAATAGGAGTAAATTGCGAGTAAATTAGACAAAATGCTTCTTCTTGGAACATGTTCCTATGATTTAAACTTTGTTTCAATCTGAGGAATTGATTCAAATTCGTTTAGTTCTTCGATTAATTGATTGTGGTTTAGCCTTTTTTAAACACTCAATAATAAACTGAACAAATATACAAAAAAAGAACCATAAAAACACCATTAATTCAACATTATGGTAAACGGTAATTTTATGTAAATTTTCGTAAAAATGATTTTTTATTAGATTTTATCAGTTTAATTATCGTTATTTAAATGAATTTTTTTTAATTTTAAACTTTATATAGACAAAATTTTAAACTCGTTTCAAATTTTCTTGTAAATAAAATATTTATCCAATAAATACAAAAATATTTTTTTATAAACACACTAATTTGCGTTAAATTAATGAATAAAATGAAAATCAAAAAGTGTTGAATATCATAATTTTTATCAATCAAAACTAAATTATTAGTGATAAATTTTGGAATGAAAAAATTTCATCTAACACCACTAGTTAATTGAAAATCTGATAATAAAAATCTTCAAAATTGTAAATAAGATGGATTTTCAATCGATTTTTTTATTTTAATTAGTTTCTCTATAAATTTGTTTTTCCTAATTTGAAGTATTTTTGTTAATTTCGCTTTTTGAATTTAAATAAAAAAATTGACTATTTTCCAAAATTTACCAAAAAAATTGTTTTTTAATGTCATTTTTTTCCAATTATTTTTTTTCAGAACTAATTAAATTTTAATTTTAATTAAAAAGAAATTATGCATCTAAAATATCCATCTTTTGCGATTCTTTCTGTTTGAATTTTGAGTTTTAAATTTCGATTTATTTATACCTGATAATAATCAGAATTTATTTCTATGGATTAGTAGCTTGTTAAAAAAGTATAAAAAATAAAACCATATGTAAAAAGTAAATATTACAAAAAATGCGTTTCAATAAAAGTAAGCGAAACTGTTCAAAATAAAAAGTATTTTCTATCTAAATTCATTTATTGATTTTTAAAAAAAATTATAAATTCGTTAAAATCTACAGAAATTATTTAATTCCTTTACGTTTTTTCTTTAATTTTTCATTTAGTGTGATCAGCAAAAAGCATCTTTTTAAAAGCGTTAGTCTGAATTTTTACTTTTTTGATTTCTGAAGACAATTGAAAATATTTATTTTCCATTTTTTCGTTAACTTTGTTCAGTTATTTTTTAATTTTCATAACTTTAGAAAAAAAATATTAAAACAAGTAATTTAGTTGAATTTAAATTTATTTTGTCAAAAATTGAATCAAATTTTGGACCCAATGATTATTTTATTTCGTAGAGAAGTAAAATGGGAAGATTTAAATTAATATTTTGGTTTTCATTAGGTCTGACACTCATAAATTTTTGGGTCATTTACAGCTATATATTTTCCTCGTTCACTCAAAATCCCTCTCAATCAATCGAAAAATGCCAAGCTGTGTCAACAAACAAGAAATCATCTAAAGAAATCCAATTGAATTTTAATATAATGGATATATATCGAATAGATGTGTCATGTGATTATATAATCCGGGATCTGGGGTCCAAAATCAGCAATGAATTTGTAAATAAAAACAAAAAATGTTCGGCTTCTTCTATGAACTTGGATTTTAATAAAAAAGTTCAAAATTCACTTTTAAACAAAAAAAATGAATCTTATATTCCATTTTTAAATAAATCGATCGTATTCGACCCTTTTGATGATAATGGTCAGCTTGATATGCTCAATAATCTGCAATTAGGTGGACTTTGGAAGCCGATATTACACCCAGAAAAAGAGTGTACATTGGACGATTTAGATCACGTGGTTTTTGTAGTCCCTTTTAGTCGTTCTCGTTACGACAATCTAAAGCTTTTTTTAATTAACTTGCATTCATATCTTCAAAGCTATCAATATTCATTTAGCTATAGAATTTTAGTCGTTGAACAAATCGACATGGGTTCTAAATTCAATAAAGGTAGACTGATCAATACGGCAGTAAAATATTTAATTGATAGCAAAGAAAATGCGGATTGCATAGTGATACACGATGTTGATTTGGTCCCATCTGCTGGCGGAAATGAGCTGGGAGAAAGGGGAGATTATCGATGCCGTAAAATGCCATGGCACTTGTCAAGAAAAGTTTTTAATCTTAAAATGAATCATGAGCGAATATACAATCAATTTTTAACTGGTGGTGTTTTGAGCCTTAGACTGGATCATTTGGTCAAAGTAAATGGATTTTCAAATGAGTATTTTGGATGGGGTGCTGAAGACGATGACTTTCAGATTAGAATGTTCAACGAAAAACTTTGTATTTTAAGACCTGATCTAGGAGAAAAAGCTAGTTTTATGATGTTACCTCATGGTTCGTCCAAAGCAAGTAATTCCAGATTTTCTTACCTCAGTAATGCTTTGAGCCGTCAAAAACAAGACGGTCTATCTAACATAAATCATCTCGTAGAATTAAAATCGCTAAAACATTTCAAATCATTTACACATTTACAAGTCATAGTAAAGAAATAATTATTTTGTTTATTTACCTATTTTAGTAATTTAATTTTTGAAATTTGTTTCCATTTTAAATTTTAACAATATTTTCAAAAATAAATCATACAAAAAGGTTTATACTTTTATTCGAAACACAAGAAATCTCTTCATCAAAATTACCATTTTCATTGAACGGGCTGGCTTAACGTGACAACAATTTTGAATCAAGCCTATTTTACCACGAGACCATATCAAAATTAAGAAATAATTTATTATTTTTGTGCACAGTTATATTTTAGTTAAAAATTTCTTTTTAGCTAGCTTAGTTTTTATTTTTTATCCAAATGAATCTGTTCTCAATAAGATCTTAAATTTATAACATTATAATTTTTTTACTGCTACCATCATCATTTACAGTAGTGATATGACATTAGTGTTTTTTACGCATGTATTTTTAATTTTCCGTAAATTTACTTAAGCAAAATTTGGTAAATTTAATAGCTTGATAATAGTAACTTCGTTTTACCGAAACGTCGCAAAGATTTCAAAAAAAGCTAATAATAAAGTATTTTTTTTAGTTCAAGTCCCCTCCGAATTCTCCTTATTTGAATCCTATTTATATGGTTTAGAATGAGTTAATAGTAAAAAAAATTTTATTTGATACTCATTCCAAACAATTTCAACTTCTTTTTTGGAACCTTAGCGACGTTTCGGTAAAATGAAATTACTATTATCAAGCTGTTAATTTATCTTAAAGGAAATAATAGGAAAAAACAATATGAAAATAAAACTTAAAATAAAAATAATAGAAAAAAAAAATATTTCAAATTAGAAATGTATAATTAATTAGTGGGTTAGTTTTGAAATTTTATGAGGTCGAAATCATACTATTTTTTACCATTTTTTTACCATTTAAGAAAAAGATTTTTACGTAAATTTACAAAATAAAAGTAAAATTTGGTAATTTTTTTTTTTTAGAAATTCCATGGTTTTTAATATTTTTCAAATTTTTTGAAAAATGTTTAGGTGATATTGAAACAGGTGTTCCACAAGGTGCCGTGATTAGCCCTCAATTATTCACTTTATTTATTAACGACACCCCTAAACAAGATTCAAAGAATAATTCATATTCACTCCTCTTGGCTGGCGATCTGGTCATATTTTTTATCTTCAAAAAATATGGTAATATAACTAGTATAATAAACAATAATGTGACATCCCTTTTTAAGAAAGGGAATAATGCAAGTAATTACCGTCCCGTTTCTCTTATGAGTATTATATGCAAGATTCTCGAGAGTTTGATTAAAGTTCATATGTTGGCTTTTTATACAATTCAAATTTATATACTCCAACGAGAAACTAAAAGCTAATAAAGGGAAAAAATGGAAATTCCAAATCTTGAACAGTTAGATCAAACACAATCTTCAAGTTCAGCTTTAATCAGAAATCCAATAGCAAATCATGACCAAGACACTGACAACGATGTAGAAGAAATAGTCTTGCCACATGAAAAACCACCTAAACGACGCAGAAAAATTATTTATGTTTTCTTTAAAGAATATCCAGATAAGAAATCTGCTTTGGTTGCTTTAAATGAAGATTTTTTACAAGATTGTTCATGGGCAAAACTTTCGAAAAACAAGGCTGATGACTTGACAGTTCAATTTTATTATTTTAGCAGCGCAGGTAGATTTGTTTGTCCAGTGCGCCTCAAAATAGTCCTAGATCCGTCTTCAATAAAAGTTTCAATATATATCTCAGAGGACGATCACAGCCATCCAGAACCTAAAACAGGAATTTCCACTGAAACAAAAGAAATATTACGCCAATTGTATTTTTACGAAAAAGTTACGCGTCCAGGTTGCATTCAAAAACGACTCTTTGAAAAAAAAGTCACTATTATACCCAAAGTTTCACAAATCCAGACATTTCTGAAAGTACTGAAAAGCGAGACAGTTCACAACATAACTTCACTTGATGAACTTTTCGCTTGGTGTAGAGTTAATGAGAGGACCCCAGATGATCCAAATGTAATGTTTTGTCCAATGCATCAAATCGATCGGGACCGTGGTATAATAACAGCATTGCGTATATTCTTGACTACAATAAAGTTGATATCTCTAGTAGAAGAAGATGGTTAGTTTTAAATTTTAATTTTCTCATATATAAAATTAATTTTCACATTTAAGTTGAAATGTTAGCAACCGATTCTACATACAAATTGGTTTGGAATGGTAATAAAGTTCTACTAGTTGGCTCATGCGATAGAGAAAAAAAATACCATCCTTTTGGAATTGCTGTAACAATGCGTGAAAAAAATCAAGACTTTGAGTTTCTATTTCAAGCTCTTAAAGAGACAGTAATGAAATTATTTGAGCGTCATATTCATTCAACAGTTTTACTTGCAGATGGAGCTTAAGCTATACATAATGGTTTCGCTAAAGTTTTTACACTTGAAAAACGTATAATGTGTTGGGCTCATGTCAAGCGAAATGTTCATACAAGATTTTGCCGTAATAAACATTATTATCATATCAAGAATGATATTGACAGTCTACAACTTTCAATTACAGAATCGATGTTTGAAAGTGCTCCTAAACTTTTTATCAAAAAATGGACTGAATTAGACAAAGATTTTTCTACATATTTTGAGACTACATGGATAAATTCTTGGGTAAATGGTTGGTTTGATGGTAGATCACAAAGTCATCCAATAACAAACAATGCACTTGAATCCCACAACAAAATAATTAAAGATTTGGTCGAGAGAAAGTCTTTGCCTTTAGCTGACTTTCTTAAGAATATAAACGACGCTGTTCTTCAATTTTGGTCGTTTCAGCGTAATGACATCCGTCCAGATCAGAAAGTCTTTTCAAAAGAGCCTAATGTAACTATAGACGACTTCAAGCATCCAAATCAACGCAAGCTACAACATCGACTCAAGCACCCACATCAACACAACCAGAAAAGAGAAAGCGAGGAAGACCTCCAAAAAAAAATGTTAAGGAAGTAGGAAACAAGGTACATGAAGTAGATACATTCAAGCCTATAGATAAAGAACGCTGTAAGAATTATATTCAGATGCTAAATCAATGCGAGTGGAACAGCTTTCAACATTTCGTCGAAACTTTCCAAGAATTACGCATTATTCGTCTAAATGAAGATAATTGGCGTTTGAGCACATGTACTTGTCCATCGTGGTTTAAACATTACATGTGCAAGCACATAATAGGAATTGCCTTTCGAGATAGATTATTTACAGAATTTCCAAAAGAAGCCTGGACTATAGGACTTGGTCAAGTTGCGAGTGTTGGACGAGCACGTTATATGTCAAAAGCATTACAAAAATAAAGGCTTCACATTTTTGTTATATTTTCTTTCATTTAATTTTTTTTACTGGAAAAATAATTTTATATTTCACAGAAAAAATTTTTTTTAAATTGAAAAATTTGTTTATATTAAATTGACAAATATTTTTTTTAATTGATAAAAACTAATTGACAAAACATTTATTTAAATGACATTTATTTTTTCAGATTGACACTAGTATAACTGACGCATTATCTAGTTTTAATTGACAAATATTTGTTTTTTAATTGACATATATATATATTAATTGACATAATATCATTTAGTCTTCTTTTTAAGCCTCTTCTTTACAAGATCCTTTAAATTATAGACCAATTAGTATAACGAGTTGTTTAGGGAAGCTCCTGGAACGCATAGTATTTTCAAGATTATACAATTATTTAGAACAAAATTCACTCCTTATCCAGGAGCAATCTGGATTTAGGAAACACCGGCGAACATCAGATAATCTTTTCTTTTTAATTCAAAAAATTGTGGAATCATTTAATAAAAAAAAAAGAGTTTGTGGCCTTTTTTTTGATATTTCTAAAGCCTTTGATAGGGTTTGGCAAGAAGGTCTACTTTTTAAATTGATTAAAATGAATCCACCTCATTACATGACTAACTGGATTAGATCCTTTTTAGATAGTAGGACATTTAAGGTAAATGTGAATGACCAATTGAGCGACGAATATCAAATAACTGCAGGTGTTCCTCAAGGCTCAGTAATTAGTCCTCTTTTATTTAGTATTTATATTAATGACATCCCAAAAAGAAACAAAACAAATAATGAATACTCTCTGCTTTTCGCAGATGATCTAGTTACATTCTTCATTTATAACAAGAAAGGGAACCTAGAAAATAAGATTAATAAATACACCAACGAACTAGAACAATGGCTTATTAAATGGAAAATGAAGATATCAGTTGAAAAGTCATGTTCAGTAGTCTTTTCTAAGTACAAAAAAAGTGGGTGATAATCTAAACTTAAAAATCTATGGAAACAGAATAGTGAGCCAAAAAGAAATCAAGTTTCTTGGTATTAAATTTGATTCTAAGTTAAACTTTAATACACTAGTAGACGAAATTAAAGAACGCTGCAACAAAAGGCTAAATATTATTAAGATATTGTCAAACAAAAAATGGGGTCTCAATCAAATCACACTAGGAAATTTATATAAATCTTTAGTCGGATCGATTTTAGACTATTCTTTTCCTTGCTTAAATTCATTTTCAGAAAATAATATCAAAAAACTACAAGCAATTCAGAATACAGCAGTAAGATCTATCCTTAAGTTAAAATATAATACTCCCTCCAACATCGTGCAACATGAAGCTTTCAATAAACTAAAATTACTAACAGTCTCGAATCGTCTTTTTTAGTTGAGCGAGAAATATGTTGGGACAGGACTGAGTCATTCTATTCCATTGGTTGAAAGACTGGTGAAAGAATACAAAGAAGGTTTCGAATCAAGATTATATTGAATACCCAACTCCATTGTGTAATTGCTACCTTACTATTTCTTCTTTTTTTCCTGAAACTTGAACTATTTAAACATGTGCCACATGAAACAATCTTTTCCAATTTATGTCTTTTCAACTTTAATTTTTTTTAGCTTATTTACTCTATTTTGATTCTTTTTTTTTTTTTTTTTATCTAATTTTATTAACTTTAATTTAATTTTTATTTTATTTTTAATTTATTCTGAAGGAGCTTTAGCTCGGTACAGAAAACAAATAAATAAATAAATAAATTTAGTCTTCTTTTTAATCATAATCTATCTGATTCACAACACGGCTTAATGCCAAAAAGATAGTGTTCAACAAATTTACTTGACTCGCTGGATTTATCAAGTCAGCTCTCAACATAGGTTTATCTGTCAATATTATATACACTGATTTTTCGAAAGTATTTGACAGAGTATCGTATAGATTATTATTATATAAACTTGGGAGATATGGTTTAAGTAATATGACTAGCTTTTGGATAAGTGACTTTCTCTACGACAACAATCCAACCTATTGCCGTAGCAACAATGTATAAGATCTTACAATTTGTTCATCCAACTTAGTTAAATATTGCACAATTGTCAAAGTCCTTAAGAACAATATCAGCGACCATTGGCCAATTATCGCTTCGCTAAGTAACATTCAATTAGAAAACTTTATAAGTACAGTTTCAAAAGTTGACTTGCAGAAATTCAGAACGTCACTTTCTTCCAAAAATATCGATCCGAGTCTAATCTCAAACAGAGAGGCACTAAACCAAGAAGTGAGCGATATCACAAACACCATCAAAAATGTCCTCTCTGATTCCAAAGTTTCATTCTCGATTACTAATAAAAACAGACCAAACAGTCACTCTACCCCAACACGCTCTAGACTTAATCAAGCAAAAGAGAAAAATGAGGAAAATATTCCAAGAAAGTCAGTCTCAGGATCACCAAAAAGTTCGTAATACCATCAACAACAAACTAAAAAAAATTCTCAGAATACATCTCAACAAAAGAAATTTGCGACTCAAAATTTTGAAGAACAAGACTTCAGCTGGCTTCGATGAGCTGTCAAACAAAGTCATAGAAAATTTGCCGTTTAACATGTTAAAAGCCTTACATTCGATTTTTAATCACTCAATTTAACTTGGTATTGTACCCAACTGATGGAAAATATCCAAAATTGTAATGTTGTCAAAAAAGAAAAAACCCACAGAATTGGTCCTTTATCGATTCTTAGCTGTTTGAGCAAATTATTGGAAAAAATCGTTAAGACCGAAATTCAAGCATGGGCCGAAAATAACAACATTCTTCCGGACTCTCAATGCGGTTTTGGAAAAAAGAAGTTAACCCAAGATCAAATTTTGAGACAAACTCAATCGATTTGTGATAGATTTAACATGGATTTGTTAACAGGTGTCGACTTTGACTTTGAGATTAATTTTGGGTCAAAGTCTGACTTTGACTTGAGTCCACTCAAGTCAACTTAATTATTTTCAGGCTATAACATTAGACCTCTTCATTCCATATTAGCACCAAATTACAGAAAATTAACAATGATAAAATTTAATTTAAAAACATTGAAATTCGAGAACTAAATTTTATTTAAAACAAAAATTTTTTTAGTTTTAGTCAAAGTCAATACTTGACTTTGACTTCATGACTTTGACTCTTGACCAACTCTGCGTATTATTAAGTATTTTCCTCTCAAAACATCGATTCGTATCATGCACAAAATTCTTAAGCTAGAAACCACAGAAGAAAGAGACAACAACTTATTTCTTAGGTTTTTGTGTTACAAATCAAAGCAAGGGCTGATCGCAAAAGAGATCGAACAATTCACGCTGTCAGAACTCCCTAATTTGATAAGATTTTCAACTCCATTCGATAAACTTAGCTCTAATTGAAACACTTTTTATCTGATTTTTTTTTAATGTGCATTCGCTTTTAAACTAATTTAATCACTTTTTTCATGTTTTTATTTTTATCCAATTTTATTCGATCATCTAAATTTATATCAATTTTTCCTTTAATGCGGGCTCAAACGAAGGTCTTGACCATTCGGACGTGCCCTGCGGTCACCCCTTAATTATTTTTTATATAAATAAATAAATGTAAAGAATTTGAACAGTGACATGAATGATATCTAGCTTTAATGATAGTTATCTTTTTATGAGATGTGGATTTAACTTTAAAAAATATCCTTTAAAATCCTTTTTCCTTCCATATTGTTCTGTTAATTATTAAAATTTACATACCAATATTGAACAACAAATGAAATCAGTATAAACGTATTTATAATTTTTATTCTACATTGAAGTTTACATAATTCATCTGATGAAGAAATTTAAAGTTTTGTTAACTGAAGAAGATTATTTAATGCATGATTTTTGTAAGAAAAACTTAATGTACTTTTAAAAGTATTTTCTTGACTGATTTAAAGCTAAAAATTAAATAGCTTGCATTAACCTTTTTTTAAACTCCAAAAAAAATTTTATTAACTATGAATGATTTATTTAATGTAAGCATTAAAATCAGATATTTGTATTATTTAATTTTGAGATTTTAATAAGAATGTTTAACGAGTCTAAATAATTTTTTTTGAAACTAGATTTTTAAAAAAATACTAAAAAATAATTTTAAAATAAAATTTCTATATTTTTTTTTAATATTTTATCTAACTTAAATTTAAAAGACAAAAATTTAGCGATAATTAAAAACTATAAACACTGAAAAAATTCGGTCAAAATTATTAAAACTTATTCTTTGGGAAAATGGAAAAATTTTGAAAAAAATCTATCTGACAAATGCCCTATGATGAAAATTTAAATTACTATAATGAGTGAAATTATTTTTTAGAGACCTGAAATCGTAAAATGAACACAACGTTTTCGCATTTGGTAAATTTTAGCGTCCAAAGTCTGGCCTTAAATAAAGATGGCAACAAATTGATTGCTGCAGGGATATCAGGTATCACTATTTTTTATAAATTAATAAATTAAAATCAAGAAAATATTTTTTAAGACTGGGAGCTATTCACAATCGAAGAAGATCGATTTGTTTCAAATTTTATCCTCAATCCACGATTAGTTAATCATAGAATCGTGGATATCGGCTGGTCAAGATTGGATCAAAGACTGGCCGCATCGTGTGGCTCTAATGGTATTATACAAAAATTAATCGTTACTCCATCTGAACTAAAATTGGAAAATACATACAAATTTCATGACTTGACAGTGAGCAAAATCCATTTTCATCCATCTGAGCAAAATTTACTAATTAGCGGCGGTCAAGACGGAAATATAAAATTAATAGATTTTAGAGTTCCTCTCTCAAACGCCGAAGTCTTATCTACTTTCAAACATCACCATGAAGATAAGGTCACAGATTTACAATTCAACCCTCATTTGAGCAATCAATTTGCCAGTGGTTCAGAATCAGGATTTATTTATGTAAAAAATTTGATTTAAAATAAAAAATTGTCTCTAGTTTTTTTATAGATATGGGATAGAAGAAATCCGAGTGAGCCAGAAAAACGATACAGTTTATTCCGTAATATATCTCATTTGGATTGGCATCCCGAAGAAACAAATTGGCTGGCTGTTTCAAGAGTAGATCGCCTTATATCAGTATTTTAAATTTTTTAATATAAAATTGAAAATTTAAAGTTTTTTAATAAGATTTTAGATGTTTCCAATGAAAGAGTTAGTGTTCTTAATTCTTTGACAAATCCGGAAAGCATATCAAATATAAAATGGAGACCTAATCGAAGAATGCAAATTGGAGCTTGCATGTCAGGCTCTAACTATCACCTTAGGTATCTTTATGTTTGGGATTTAACCCGCCCTTATGTACCCTATGCTTCGTTTGACTCGGTGATCAACAAAGCTAACAGTAAGAGATTAAATTAGAAAAAAAATTAACTTTAGATAAAAATAATTTCAGATTTTTTGTGGAGAAGTTCGGATTGCATTATTGCCTCAGCCAAAGCCGAACTGGTAAACGGAGCTGTTCAAAGTACAATATACAATGCATTTATGTGTGATACATTAAAACCAGCAGACTACGTGACTCTAGTTTCTGTTGAAATGGATAAAAATGGTTCATTAGCGTTCGCAAACGGAATTGGAAATGAAAAAAACAACGAAGGTATGATAATTTTGAATAATTGCCAAGAAATAATTTATTTTAAAATTTCTAAAAGCAATAGAAGTAGATATATCAACTGTTCTTTCCTATTATCCTAATAGCGAAAAATTTCAAATAACTAGGAGCGAGCTTTTCTTTTTAGATGATCCCGTAGTAAAATGAAAATTAATTTTTTTTTTTTAATTAAAAAATTTTCATTTTTGTTTTAGATAACAAAGACAGATTGGTTTCGTCATGCAGCAATTAATTATAAATTTAATGGTGGATCTTTCGAAGAACTGTGCGATCATAACGCCCAGGTTGCTCTAGATTGCAAAAGAGTGGATGTATTAATAAAATAAAATTTTTTATTAAATTCATTTAAAAATTTATTTTTCAATTAGGATTATAAAAATTGGATGATTTTGAAAACTTTGTACAAAGAAACTGATAAATTTGATATTAAGGAAGAAAATAGTAGTAGATCAACTTCCAGCTCGGGTAATTCAAAACACCTTCAGTCGGTCAACAAAATAAATTCAAGTAAATTTAATATATTACCATTTTTTCTTTAACTGTTTGTATCAATACTACATACTTTTATTTGAGTTATAAACCATTAACCAAGTCAAAAATTTTTTCAAAATCATAACCATACAATGTCTTCAATTAACAATGAATTTCAGAAAAATATCCTAGGAGGCTCCCTTTACATACTTCTGTCCTTTACAATGATATACTTGGGAAGCTCACTTTTTTTTTTTTAATTTTTTGCAATATAAATTTTGAAATCAAGATTTTTATGAATCTTAATATTAAACTAGGGTGCCACCACAGACCCCATCCAATAAGTGTCATATTAAAGTAAAGAAAATAAAGTGTACATATATCAAAAAATTGAAAATTTTTCTAGTAAATTTTTAAGATCAAAATAGATTATTACCATTATTTATTTCAACGATTAATTCTTCTTGTCCAAGTTCATTCTGCACTCATAATGATAGTAAGTTAATTTCTAAACAAAAGAATAGGACAAAAATCTCATTAATTTTCTTCCAAGAAACAAAAAACCTAATTAGCAATTCGTAGAATAGTGGTAAAATATTTTCTAAATTTACTAATTTTTTTTCCTTATTCACTCCTTGTGGAGCATAGGGTCATTACTTTTGATTTCCACTCAAGTCGATCTTTTGCCTTTACCCTTGCTTCTCTCCATGTCATTCCCATTTCGATGAGCTCTTTCGTGATTGTTGACCTCCATGTTACTGCTGGTCGTCCTACCTTACGTCGCCCTTGAGGTGTCCATTGAAGGGCTCTTTTTGGTTTCCGTGTTTCTTTCATTATAAGTAGATGCCTGAGCCATCGCGGTCTTTTGTTCTTAATGCATTGACTTAATGGCTCTGAATTTGTTCTTCTATATAGGTCAGCATTCGACAATGTCTCAGGCCAGTGTATCCCGAGAATCCTCCGCAGGCTTTCCGTGTGGGAGGTGTTAAGACTTTTCCTCTCAGATTCACCCATCCCCTAACATTCACTTCCGTACATCAGTGTTGCTTTTACTACACTGTTGTATAGTTTAAGTTTTGTTTCCTTAATGTAGCTAGTTGACTTCATGCTGGTTTGAGTCTAGCGAAGGCACTCTTTGCTTTAGCAAGTCTATTCTTAATGTCTCTATGTGTTATCAACGTTGTACTAATAGTACACCATCGATGGTACACTAATAGAGTGTGTAAGTGAATTCACATACCTAGGTAGCACTAAATGTACTATAAATGCATTTAATTTTTTTAAGCTGAGGATAAATTTTTTGGAATCTAAATTGAACCTCTACACAAACTCTACATTTTCTATAAAATTTGCACACTATTGAAAGTATTAAAAAATAAATTAGACATGACAAAATTACTTTAGGGAATCATGTATCGAAACCGTTTACTTAAAATACTCAAAGTTGTTTAAAAGTCACAAATTAAAGTCCAAGTAATTAAAAAAATTCCAAATCCAGACTTTAAAAATTTTTTTGGTTTCCGGGCTAGGACTTTTTTTTTAAATAAAAATTAAAGTCTTCCACATAGATTAATGAATAAAAAAGTCCGGACTTGGAATTGTCTTGAGACTTGTGACTTTTAAATAACTTTGAATATACTCTAAAAAAAAACGAGACCTATTTTAAAAAATGTTATTGTTTGGATTTTGTGAATTTCAGTACAAAAGAAAAAACTGAATTTTAAAAAAAATTGAAGGAAATGAATTGAAAATTCTTCTTTTTATTTTAAACTAAATTTCACATAGCCATTATTTACAAAAAGTTAGCATTTTGAAAATTGAAGTAATTAAAGTATCTAAATATTGATTTCAATACTTTTGGAACTATTCTTATCACTTGAAAAAAGCTAGCTGAATATTAAGTTTTTAATCGAATTTAGAAAAAGTATCAAGATATTTAAAAATAAATGGAATTGAAAAAAAAATTTAGAAAAAATATTAGAACGCGAAAAACTATATTTTCAATTCGTTTGCACTTATTAATTAATCTCATCTCGGTACTTTTTCAATACTCCAGTATCATAGGTATTGTTTGAAAAATGCTGATACTAGTTTCAAGTATCAAATTAGATACGTTGATGCTTTGTCTAAATTTAATTAAAAACTTTACATTCAGCTAGTTAATCACTTTTTTATTATAAAATGTTTTATTTAAAGTAAAGTATTAAAAGTTTTGAAATCAATACTTTGATACTTTTTCAGAATAGTTATATTAATTTTAGACAATTTAAACCTTTTACTTATCATTTTAATGAATTTAAAATAAAGTAGCAAAAGTATATGTCTTTTTACTTAACTTCGTTAATTTTTTGAAAGTAAAGTAATTCTGACATTCTTAATATAAATACCATTTTTCAATTAATTTTTGATGAGATTTCACATTGAATTTATTAAAATTTAACAAATATGTTTTAACTTTAACAACTTTGGCTGTCTGTTTTAAATTTACTAAGCAAATTTTACTAAGCTTCTCCCAAATTTATTCTACTCCATTGGTCTTAAATTTTTTGTAGTATAATTATGTCTTTATGAACACAATTTCGAAAAATAATTTCTAATATTTTTATTTTCTTCAAGATTAATTTTTTAATTGTTTATAATTAAAATCTTAAAAGATGATAATAATTCGACAATTCAAATTCCGATCTCACAAGTAACAGCAATAGCTAATGCTACTTCTTCGTCAAATGACTCAGATGTGGATTCATCTTCATCGGGTGAGATAGCCTCTGGTACAAAGACCAATACCATATTTGAATTTACTCTTTTTAACCCTTTAAATAAAGGTGACAGTCCTATCATAGAATCAAACGGTAATCCCATTTTGGCAAATTTAGATCCGAATATCAATTCAAACAATCTAAAATTAAAAGAAGATGGCGACAACTTAAACAATTTCCATCACACAGATAGTTTTTTTGCAAGCACTAATAACGAACTGGATCATCATGATATTCAAGAGAATAATAATCTGCTCAATAATAGCTATTTAACTAAATTTGAAGATGAAGATGAGTATTCGATGCACACAAAAGACAATGGCGAGTTTCAAAATTTGGGTGATTTGATCGGCTTTTTGACAAAAAATGAACGAGAAGCTGATTTTGTGGACAATTATGATCAACATCTTAATACATATCCTAGCAACTTTAAAAGCCAATCTGACTTAACCATGTCTTTGGTTCAGTCGGCTAAATTTTTAGACAATAAAGATCACAAAGCTAACTTGAACGCAAACAATACTAGCAGTGATTTAGAAATTAATAAGTATAGCTCAACATTTTAAATTAGTCAAAGGTATTTATCATTTTCAATTTCTGAAAGAATTGCTGACTTGAACACACAATTTCAAATTCACGTTGATCTTGAAAATGCACTAAAAGTTAATTTTGATGAGCGATTTTGTGATCTTTTGTTTTCTTACGTTAATGAAAAGGTAAATTCAAAAAGATTCAAATTTTTTTCAAATATCTTTACTATTATCTCTTAAGAATGATTTGGTTACGGCAATATTTATGTATTTAATTGCCATACAGCATAATAAAATTGAAAAAGAAAAAATTGATTCGTTATATCTAGATGAATGGTTTATCCAATATATAGGTAAATAATTTTAATAAAATACAAAGCGTCTTTTACCCAAAAAGCTTATTTAAGCCTTAATTTAAATTCTAAATTTATTTTTTAAACCCTAAATCTTACAATACTCTATATTTAAAAAAAGAAAATAATATGGTTTAATTTTATGTGTTTGAACAAAATGTATCCAATGTTGAAATAACATTGAAAAAGTGCTATGTTTCAAATATTTTTTCTGTTTTAAATAAAAAAATAATTTTAAGTTAAAATTGCAAGCATGAGAAAATTTGTGTTTTTTTTTATAAATTTGGGCTTAGGATTTGTGATATGATGATTCTTAAGATAAAATTTTTAGTTTAGAATAATAATATTTGTAATTTTTTATCAATTGATTTTTTGGTAAAATGCATCAAACAAAAGTCAATTATCTCTTAAGACAAAATTTATAAAAAAAAAAAATCAAAGTTATTAAGGTCTAGTTACTGGAACAATTCTTGTTCTCAGATTTTAGTTCACCTATGTTGAGTTTTTTTCAACTATTTAGAAAAAAAATCTCAATTTAATATTAAAAATTAAGATAGAAAAAAAATTAGATAAACAATTAATATTTTGAATGTAATATTTTGCGATTTTTAGATGAACCTATGTTCCTCAAAGTCAAACATTAATGAAAAATTAATTTTAATTTACCTTAATTTTTATTATTTATGATGATGATGATAAACGTCTTTATTCAAATAAATAAATATTGGCTCGAGCTGTAAATTTTTTAGATTTCTTGCAGGCAATCTTGGTAAAATTACCGAAGAATAGTCTGGAACCGATCGTACAAGAGCAAAGTAGGATTGTTTTAAGGTATTTTTAGACAATTTCCACGATTTATGCGAAAGAATTTTCAAGCAATTAAGACGCTGCTGACAATTTTTTTAAGAAATTCTACCTGATTTTTGAAACTCAAACTATGATCGAATCTTATACCCAAAAAACAAATGTTAAGGTGTAAGGTCTTTATTAAACATTTTAAACTTCAATTTTTTGGTCAGATTTTTCTTCGTACTTGAAAAAATTATATAATTGCATTTTCTGCTGCCATACTTAAGCGCCACAGTAAAAGCCACTGTTCTATGTTCCTAATATAACCATTTAACATTTTTGGAATGTTATTGTACTTATTAAAGATAAAATAAGACACTAGATCGTCCGCAAAAAGTAGCGAATAACTCTTGTTTTTATTAATTTAGTTGGTATGTCATTTATATAAATCGAAAAAAGTAAAGGACTTAACACTGCTTCTTGTGGGACTCATGCTTTTATATCGTAAAGTTTTGATTGTGTATTGCCAATATCAACGCAAAATTTTCTATGTCTAAAAATGCTCTTAACCATAAAATAATATCAATCGGTATCTTCATTTTGATCATTTTATAAAGAAGACCTTTATGCCAGACCTTGTCGAATGCTGCAAAATCAAAGTTATTGAGGTCTAGTTACTGGAACAATTCTTGTTCTCAGATTTTAGTTCAACTATTTAGAAAAAAAAGCTAAATTTAATATTAAAAATTAAGATAGAAAAAAAATTAGATAAACAATTTAAAGTTGGGCGGAGAATGTAATATTTTGCGATTTTTAGATGAACCTATTAAAAGGAAAATATTTAAGTAGAGATTGCATTTGGGTTTTTTGGATTTTTGAAAGAGTAATACCAGGTCAACCAGATCAGAGCAAATGCTGTTAGATTTAGATTCAGATTTAGTAACATTTGAAGAACTTCTTAGCGTGTATTTAAAGGAAAAGAAATCTAATAATCATAATTTTTTTTGATTTAGAGCATAGTCAATTTTTTAATTAAATCTTCGTTTTAATATTGACCTTGAAAAAAGGTTTATGATCAATTTTTGATGCTCAAAATGATCAAACCAACTTCAAAATGCCTTTTATTAATTCATTATTTTTTTAATCAATCTTTTTTTAATTACAACTTTTATTTTTTTTAAATCTAAATGATAACATTGAGTTTTTAAATTTTTTAATAATGATAAGCTTATTTAAAATTAGTTCTAATTATCAAAAGTTAATTAAAATTTATTAAGACCTATTGGCAAAATATGAATTATGGAATCAGAGAATTGAAATTTTGAAGACAAATCAAACAGAATTTTTGCGTAATCAAGCTCAAAAAGCTCATAGTTACACTACAATGTGTGCGTCGTGTAAAATAACAATAAAGCCCGGTACTCAAATATGTAAAGATTGTAAAAAAAATGCATTTTTATGTTCGTATTGGTAAATAGAAAATAAAGTTTTTAATGTTTTTAATAATTATTAAATCTTAGCCATTTGCCAGTGAAACGTTTGTACGCATGGTGTAATGCTTGCTGTCATGGAGGGCATTTGAGCCACATGATGAAATGGTTCGAAGCAAATAAAAAATGCCCTACTGGTTGTGGATGCACTTGTAGCCCCAATTTTATTAACATGGAACAAAATACCTCTAATTGATTGTTTGATAATATCAATATTTATTATTAAAAAATTTTTAGTTATTTATTAAGAAAGCAAGCGTAATTTTTTGATTATGGAAAGAATTCCGATATTTTTAGTTATGGACTGTAAAATACAATAGATATAATTTTTTTAATAAAAGTATTTTTGGGAATAAATTTCTGTTTATACACTATTTTAACAAACATTATTTTTATCAATTAAAAAACAATAGTATCAGAGGTCATGCAAGAAGATTGTCCGGCCAGGCCTCGACCAAATGTCTTCAAAGAGCAAACACATTCACCAACAGGATAGTCAACGAGTGGAATGCCCTACCAGCTACAGTCATAGACGCCGACTCGGTCAACAAGTTCAAGAACCGATACGATACCTTCATGTCCAGTCAACAATCATGAATAGGAGCATTTATTTATAAAAAATCGGATCAAAAAGAAAAGAATTTTGAGTTACCTTGATTGTGGTCTTTGTGGAGCTAGATTGGTCTGGTTGATTTGCTTGATTGGATCGGTCTAAGTCTAGCATAGAAAGAAAAGAAAAAAAAGGAAAAGAAAGAAAAGAAAAAGAAAGAAATAGAAAAAAAGAAAAAGATTAATTTAAAATTCAAATGCAATGGCGATGTAGTATATGTAGCATATGAAAGTGTGAAGTAGTATATGAATGTTTTTTTTTTTTTTTTTTTAGCTTGTTGTAACTTATATTATTATTATTTATTATTATTTTGACCTAAAAATTTAAACAGTTTTTTCTTTTTGCAGTAAATTTTTATGTGTAATGTGCAAAGAGCTACCATAGGTGACCTCCTAGTAGGCCACCTCCGCAAGTCTTGCTGTAGCTTATATATATTATTATTATTATTTTCTTGCTAGAATCTAATCTGCAACTAAAGTACATGGAATAACAAAGACTTATCTCATGTAAAATTACTAGCATCGATAGTTAATTTAGTATTTAATAAGTTAAGTGATATATTAAAAAAAATTTAAGTTATAACGGATTTTTTTTCAAAAAATATGATTCAAGCATTAAATTCTATTCAAAATTAAGAGAAAAACAAAAAATATAAAATATCATAAAAATCATTAGAACTGAATTTATATTGATCTAATTTTAGATTATTAAACTATTTTTTGGTTTTATACCTATTCTAGTGGCTTCCTTCCTTAAAATTTTCTTCATCTTCTAGAAGATGATGAAACGCCTGCAAATACAGATGAGCTTAGGACATTGATTTAACAAAAATCTCCCTAGCTTGAGGCGCTAGTCTTCAGTTAGTCAAATTTTTTGATACTTTTTTACTTTAATTTTAGGAGAGACTTATCGTTTTTTTAAATTATGCTGAAATTTAAAATTTTTTTTTCTATTATTTAACTTTGTTTTTTCCTGGGTAACTATGGATTTAAGTTTTTGAGTAATATTTTGATTTTCAAATTTTCAAACTAACATGGATTCATGTGCATTAGGATATACTGTGTTAACAAGAAATGAAATTTTGAAACGAGACATAGAATTTGTGTCCAGCTATGAAGATTTTTCGGCTTGTTTGTTAGATCAACAATTTTTGAGTGCTCTAACACAAATAAAACAGCAAATTGCTCATAAAAAAGACAAAATCACAGTCATCAACTGGTCTTGTGATATAAAATTCCACGACAGCCTGATACGGGCGCTTTCAGAATGCATTTCAAAAAAAAACCAAGAAAAAGATGACCAAATGGAAATAAAATACTCAACAGCTAAATTATTGTACTCTATTTGTAGAACATGGTCAAATTATTCCTTAGTTTTTTGCCATTGCTTTTATCAATCAAGTGGATTAAAAGTTGTTTTCAAATATTTGAAGGACCAGTATTTAAGAGAAAGTTTAAACAACAAAAACATGTTCACTTTGGTGAGACCCATTATCGGTTGTCTAGTTAATTTGTCCAAGTTATATGCCGTGTACAAAAATGAATGGAAAGATGAAAATAGTACTCAAGTAATTCTGGACTTATCAAATGATTTTGAGAATGAAGATGGCCAAATGGCATGCTATATTGTTTTGGCTAAAACTGCCGAGGAAGACGAAATTTCAAAGTTTCCAAATTTAATTAAAATAATACCAAAAATTATTTTGATAGTAAATAAAATAGCAGTTAATCTAGAAACTAATAGAAATATTAGTCGTACCTGTATACAAGTGAATGAACAAACGACAGAACATGTGTCGCAAATTTCGATAAGTAACACACTCTGGCATTTAATTGAACTTCTAGATGCTTTATACTCAATGGCAGTCAATGACTCAATCAAAGAAACTATCTATTTTGAATACAAAATGAATGAATGTTTAAGAAAATTGATTTTTTTTGGAAATCAATCTGAAATAAGTCACTCGGTCAGGCTTTTATGGCAACTTTGTTTCAATGCCAAAATAGCCCAAAGCGTGTTCACTGATTCCGACTTGATCAAAACAATCGAGACAAATTCATCGAATTCAAATAACTCAGAAAATTTAAGAGCCAACTGTAAAGGATGTATGTGGATAATAAATGGTAAGAATGATGCGCATTTATCTGGGGAAGTTGAGGGGTCGAAAAGTGAAAAATGTGAGCTAAATCACATAATGATTAGTTATAATCGTGATAGTCGAGATTTGTGTCTTAAAATCAAACAGGATTTGGAAAAAATTGGCCAAAAGGTTTGGATTGATGTAGAAAATATACACGGTTCGAGTCTTGAAGCGATGGCAAAAGCTGTCGAGAATTCAAAATGTGTCCTAATGTGCATGAATGAAAAATATAAGCAAAGTACCAATTGCAGGGCCGAGGCAGAGTATGCTTTTCAGCTAAATAAACCAATTATTCCTTTGATAATGCAACAAAATTACAAGCCAAATGGATGGTTGGGAATAATTCTTGGCTCGAAGATATTCATCAATTTTACCAAATATGATTATGATGAATGTATTAGACGAATAAAGCATGAGATAAGCACTATTTTTGAAATCAAGGAATCTGATATGCAGAATATTCCACAAATAAATGGAAAAAACGATACTGAAAAATGGTCAGAAATTAAAGTGAGTGAATGGTTTACAGAAAAGAATATAAATAGTATTGTCCGTGAAAACTTACTTCCTTGTGATGGACAGACACTAAAACAACTTTTTGAAATAATGCAAAATGCACCTGAGTTCTTTTATTCTTCGATTAGTTCTGATAAAACAGTTTCATTACGTGACGTTGCTTATTTTGCAAGGGAACTAAAAAAATTGTTTTAAATAAATTTTAGAAAATTTTTTAAATTTGAGTATGTTAATGACAGTAAGTGAATCTTTCTGGTATTTCTTTAAAAGATAGATCAGATAATTCCTATTGTATAATAGAAAAAAAATTTTAATCAACCAAAATTAGTATTTAGAATAAACTAATTAAACTTTAATAATAATAAGAGAAAACATACTCTTAGCTATGATTGTAGAGATGACCTACGAAAGAGAACATCTATAGTGGCTGAGTTTCACGTTAAAAATAGGTGGCATAAAAAGTAAAATACGATAACAAGCAAAAAAAACTAAGCCCTAAGATATTTAGATTTAGCTAATGAGTGTTCAAAAAAAAGTTCAAATTTTGACAAGAAAAAATATAATTGTTTCATGGGGCTAGCTAAAAGAAATAGGACACCAAGTACACCTTTACTACCATGTACCATGTATAATAAATTAAGTATCTTTTTCATTTTTCTCATATCCGTCGAAAGGAAAGTCTGATTGATTTGAATTATTTAATATTCAAATTGAATTTTTAAAAACAAAAAAGTCGATATTAGAAAAGCGTGAGAAAAAATCCATATAGATTCTATAATCACTGCTGAACTAGCTGATCGGAAAAAAATTAACAATAGAAAAAAGATATTAGTTATTTTTGTTAAAGATATTTTCGATGGAACTCCAATTAAATTTACTAGAATTTTTCCGATTAAGTATTTCTTTTAAGTCGGTCTTAAAATTCAAATCGATCAACTAGTTAAACAAAAAACTATTAGGAAGCTTCCAATTTTTTTTGACTTTAAATACTACACAATCGGAAAATTTCGGGGCTGTGAAGTTCGCTTCAATTAAATTCAATTCAATTCAATTTTTATTCAATTCTTTGCCAAAATTTTTTAATGGAATAAAATAAACAGTTTCTGAAAAATGTAGCAACATCAAACAAATAAATTTAATAATTTTATTTTGCTAGAGTAAAAGTTAAATTTGGGCATTATTTTTTGTCTTCTCTATTTTTTTTTCTCTATTTTGATAGTTCATCCTAGTTTTGGCTTGATTTGAAATTTATAAAAAGTAGAGATTGCATTAAAGGACGCTTGTCGATTCCAAGGTCTTAACCCAATCCAACTTAACTCTTGGACAACTAACATTTAATCCTTTTGGTGAAAATACACTTTAACTTGATTCACCACTTTGGACAATTTCAGTGAATTATATATCATACCTTACTGAATGAACCTTCTCCTTAATTTTCGGCTTTTTTATCGATCTTTTTTTAAAGATTTTAAAGAGATAGATTTCTTTTTTTTTTAATTTGTTTAGCAAATTGACCAAACTCTTTGCATTTATTACACTTCTTTCCTTTTGCAGGACATTCAACATCATGTGGAAAGTCTTTCAAAATTTTGAAACACCTTTTTGACTTATTGTCACTTCAATCTTTGAAAATCCCTCATACTTGACCATGATTGCTAGCTTCTTCTCCAAATTCTAAAGCTTGAGCAGATTTAATCAAATCGGCAAGCTTTGGATTTTGCTGCTTTTACTTTTACTCGTTTATCTAGAAAACCAGAAATCAATTGAAGTTTGACTTCATTTTCAAATTTTTCACCAAAATCAATGATCTTGGTTTGGTTTCTATCTAAATCCGTGTTTGACTAGGGTGAGAAATGATCATTTAAGATTTTACAAATAACATCACATTTTTCCTTTGCTTTTTTCATCTTTCTATCTCTTTTAGTCTCATTTATCTCCTCAACAGCTTCACCAGCCACGTGTAGGAGCTTAGCGATTTTAACACGATCCTCGATAGAGCCAAAAGCTTCCAAATAAGAATAAATCTTCTTAGCCATTGTTCTCATCTTGAAACGTTTGATCTCCCACCAGCTAGATCAACATCAAAAGAAAGAGGACCATTCAATCAGCTCATTCTTTTTTTTTCCTCGTCGCCAGATATTTTATTTACAAAGTTTACTGATGGAAAATTGAAAAGAAAAAGGTTTTAAGCTTTTGACTAAGTTTATTAGAAATTGTTTTTTCTTTTTAAAAATCCAAAAAGTCCTCCCTTCGCTTTTTATATTGCTTTTTGTATTTATCTCAATTTAATTTGTAATTTATTTTTTATTTTATTCATTTGAATTTAATTAACCTCCTTCAGGAGAAGTAAAAATAAAATTTAGAAGAGAAGAGTTCAAAAAAAAAATATTTATATATATAAAAATATTTGAAAATATTACAGTTGTATGAAAATGAAAAGGAAGACAGTTTCAATTGAACTTTTTGGACCTCAAGTTATGAAATTCATTTAGGCCTAATTACAGTACATCCTAAAACTAACTTCATCGCTTTCTTTTCCTCTCTTCTTCCTCTCTTCTTCCTCTCTTCTTCCTCTCTTCTTCCTTTCCTCTTCCTTTCCTCTTCCTTTCCTTTTGTCTCTAAAAATTAATCTATTTAATAAATTTTTCGAAGATATTAAAAAAAACTTTTTTATTTCCGAACTTTTATTTTAAAGTTATTTACTGATTTTCAAAAAAATTAAAAAAAAATTGAATTGTCAAATTTTCACTAAGATTAACTTTACATAAATCTTAAAGACCTTTGGTAATTTAGCTTGATAATAGAAAATAACAACTATTTGAACACTTTTAATTCAATAAGCACATAAGGCATTCCATTCTTATCCAAATAATGTTTTAAATTAACAAAAAAAAATATTAATTCTCTAATAAAATTGAAAAATTTGACAAAACTCAAAATTAGATCTTTTTTACAGATTAATCAAAATCTAAAATCTAATTTTATCCGAAGGTCTTTCTCAAGCTAAATTGAAAATAATGTTACAAAATCTAAAATTTTAATACAAACAATATTTAATTAATAAATTAAAATTTTTTTTCAGCAAACCAACTGCTTATCGGGTACAAAAAAAGTTCATTAGTATTCAGCCGAAATTGTTTAATCGTATTTTAAGCGTAGAGACTTAGAATTCTTTTGCTCTAGGATATTTTTGTTCTCTTTATTATCATCATCCTCTTCTTCATCAAATATGAGTTTTTGTCTAGTGAAGCCCAACGGTGTCAGCTCATTTTTTGAATTGTGAATCGAAGCTTGTTTCCATGGCGAGGTTCTTGTTGGTGACAACGAACTTGTTGGTGACATTTCTAAATTCATTAGGAAGTTTGACTTTTGTAGTTTACTATGAGCTGGTTCAGTGTGAGTCTTCCTTGAGCTTCTAAATCTTTAAAAAAACTTTAACATCATATCATTATTAAAAATATTTGCTTGCCTGTTTTGTATAGAGAATTCACTCTGGTCACTAAATGACGATGAAGAATCGATCAATGGATTCAAATATGAATTATTATTTACGCTAAAACTATCATTGATCACTATCGGATGATCTAAAAATAGTAATTTTTTTTAAATTAATTAATTGAATTTTTTTTGTCTAATGTACTTTTAATTCATAATAATACAAATTATTTTTATTTGAAAATTTAAAAAATTAATCCTAAATTAAATTTATAATAATTTAAAAATGAAAAAAATAAGGTATGTTATGCTTATCAAAAGTAACAAAAGTAATTTCCTCTCTCTTTCATTAATTTAATAAATTCTTAATTTATTAAAGCTAATGTCTACTAAATTTTTTTATTATATTTTACTTGGTCTAATAGAAGAAAGGTCGGTTAAAAAAATTTTACGAAATCAACCAAACTTATCTGTAATCATCTTTTAGGCATTGTAATGTCAAAGATAAAACTCTTACATCAAAAAGTTTCAAATTACTAAAATTTATTGTTTCAGCATATTTTTTTAAAATAACTTAAAGGATGGGCTTTTTGTATTTAAATTAAAATTTTTTATCAATAATTAAAAATTATTTAATAATTATTTTCTTCAAAATAAAATCTAAAAGAACATCACCAATGCTTGGCTATATGCCTCAAATAGCTAAAAATTTAATATTATATAGATAATGCATCATTTAAAAGTTTAAAATTTTACGCAAATTTTCATTTTTTTAAAAAACTTAATTACAAAAAAAAATTTAGTCTGAATTTAAAAAACCTTAAAGGAAAGAACATGCCGAATTGAAAGATTTAAAAATTTCAATCAGAAAATTTAAATTTAACTATTAATTTTTTTCATTTTGATATTTTTTTTAAATATAAAAATAAAACCTGGTGCATCATCGTCATCAATATGCATTAAAATAGCCGGCATACAATTTGAGAATTCATTTTTTTTCGGAGTCGAGGTATTTTGTTTGTCTATAGCAGACGCTTCGTTTACTTTATCAGTCGAATTATTTAATATAGAATATCTGCCTGACTTTATCTTACGAAAATATTCAATCGCATCACTAAATTTAAATATTGGAAACAAAACATAACTAAACATTGTAAAAGATATATTTTTTATTGTATTAAAAACATTTGTCAAATTTTTATGGGTCTTGGTCCAAATCAGCTTGCGTTTATTTCTACTAATTAGACTTTTTATCCTTGGCATGCTCAACAATTCGTCTACCTTGGCTCGTTTTAAATGATTTGGCACAATCATTTTCATTATAATGTCAACTAAATCTTGGCTTAACGAGCTGACCAAATGAGGCGGTATCTGTCCGTTCCTTAATTTGTGCCACGGTTCACCACCTCTAGGTAGATCTAGATCAGTCGCAAGCTCTAGTATAGTCATTCCCAAGCTAAAAATATCAGCTGCACAAGTAATGTTATAATTGGAATCCAACACTTCAGGCGCCAAATATTTCGGATCGCCTTCTTGAACCTCTCTCAAATCATTCTTAGAACAAAAAAAATCATTTGTTGAAAATTTACTAAAATTTTTGTTACCTTTTCCAAATCAATCATTAAACCAAAGTCTCCTAGTTTACAATTATTCTCAAAAGAAATAAAAATATTTTCCGGCTTTATGTCCATGTGAACAAATTTTTTATCATGCAAATGCTTAAGAGCTTGTAACAGGTCAACCAAAAAGTTCCATATAGTTTCTTCAGGTATGGAATGGTGCTTTTCTGCATAGGAATTCAAACTTTAATTTTTATAAAGTAAATTAAATTTTAATCATTTTTTCTTAAGCCAGCAATTTAAACCTCATTTGACAAAGTTCAATTTGGATGTACAGCCTTTGTCGTTCTTCCCAAGCACGATAAAACTTGACAAAGTTTTGATGAGGCGGCAGCTCTTCGTGCTTGGCAACTTCTTCCAATTTTCTTATTCTTAAAAAAATTTCCATATTTTTTCGTTATATAATTAACTAAAATTGTCATTACCTGTCCGATGAGCCTTTGAATTTTTCCCGTGATTTTTTGACTGCGTAATATTTTCCATCTTCCTTGCTTTTCACTTTGTAAACCTTTTCAATTGATTTTTCATTTAATTGTAAAAAATAAAATAAAAGAATACTTTTCCAAAAGAACCACAGCCTAGACTGCCTTCTATAATAAAACACTGCTCAAAAAATAAATCTTTTTTTGTTTCATCATAATGTTTGCTGATCAATTCTTAAATTTAATTTTTATTATGAGTTAAATCAATTTTTAGCAACCAATACCTGGATCGTTTTCCGAGCTTTTATTGACGAACGAAATTACTCGGGCACCTTCATAGTTTGATTTTCTATGTGGTCTTAGACGGCTAATAGGAGGACAACTTTTTATCGGTGGCTTTGGCGGATGTATTTCACTGAATTTGGGGGTTTCGCGTTCCTTCTTGGTTGAAAATTGGGCTGTTTCAGCGAAAAATTTGGGCAAAGGACGAGCTTTCGGGGACATATTAGTGCTGCTGTTGTTCATTTTTTGACTAGGATTTAATTCATCAATTAATTGAACAATTTTAAGTGATGAAGAACTTGACTGCATTAATCTATCTAAAACTTCCATTTCTAATTTAGATTTTAGCAAATTTTATTCAACTATTCAAATTTATAAAAGTTAGTTTTGACTTATTTTAAAAATTAATTTCGAAAGGCGCGAGAGTTTTGGTAAAAGTTGAATAAATTATTTAAATTTTTTTTTACACTCAAAAAAAATTAAGTCTTTTTTCACTGTTAAAAATATAAAAATTCCAAAAATTTTTGAATCGGTTTGATATTTTATTTTCTTTAGTGTTTTTTGTCTAGTTTATACTTTACATTAAATATAATATTCAATCAAGCTTATACAGAAAGCATTGCAAATTTATCTTAATTTATAATTTAGTTTTAATTGTCAAATTTTAGACACTTTAGATTTTTTTGCCTAATTCTACTAATATGGCCTTTTTTAATTTTTTTTTAAAATAAAAATTTAACAAATTTAGTTAACAAAATTAATAAAAAATAAGACGTTATATTCATAAAAAATAACAAATGGAAAAATTTAAATAATTTTAAATTTTCTAATATGTTTTATGCAATATTTCAGAAAATTTAAAAATGAGCTTATGAAAATCCAGAATAAAAAAATTATTTTGATTTTGCCTAATAAACATATATATACACAGTTTTACGAAATTTTACGCTAAATTTAATTAAGTTGTATAGTTGTAAGTTTAATTAAGTTTATTATGTTGGAGTATTTGGATTGAAACTTTTTATTTTATAATGAATTTTAATAGTTTTTAAAAATTCAAAAAATTAATTAATTATTTAATGTTATTTTTTGAAAATCTTAGACTATAAATTTATTTTAAAAAGAAAAAAGTTATTTGAATTTTGATAGAAAATGATAGTAATTATTAAATTGGCTTTAGCTATTCAAATAAGCTTATAAGTAATTTTTTAGATGACTTTTTTACCATTTTAAAATCGAAAAAAATAAAAATACCTTTTAAAAGGTAATTTTTTTTCCATTCATAATCCCTTAAACAGGGTTGCGCTCTGGATCCCGTTGAAAAAAACTTTATTTTATTTCAAAGAAAAATTTAAAGACAATCAAATATTTATTTTTCGAGAAACATATTGGAAAATGTGAGAATTTCTCCAAAAATTTTTATCACTTTGGCACTTAGGAACATTGAGAGATCGAAATGAGAAAATTTTCTAGTCATTTCATTATTTGATTTTTTTTTTTTAAAGTTTTAATATTCAAAATAGTTAATAAAATTTTATTTCTTAATTTAATATATAACACATTTTTTATTTTAATTTAAAAAACTATGTAATGTAAATTTTTCTCTTTTTTTATGTGTTTTTATATTTGAGATCTTAAATTAAAAGACATTTAGATCTCATTAAGATTAAAAATTAATATTTTAATCTGAATTTTAAGGATGCCACAATTAAAAATTAAATAAAAAAACATTCGCCCCGTATTGCAGAGATATTTTGAAGATTTTTGATCTTCATGTATATTTTTTAATAAGATCTCAGCTGAATCTCAAATTTTTCTCCATGTAATCCACATTTTATCTCAGTTAGATCTATAATGAGATCTTTCAATAAGAATCATAAAAGAAGCTTATTAAATGATTATTTGTATACGATTAAATTAAAAACTACTATAGAGTACTAAAAGTGCAAAAAGGATAAATGATTCAAGAACTTTTGTTAGTGTTCGTAGAGAAACCCAATGGCATCCTTTTTCCATTGTTTTTCCTTACGCCCATAGATTTTGCGATGAGAATTAACACCAAAGGTGAGTGCACGTGCATTCACTGGGGCATGCCATTTGACAAGATAGAAAATCCGAAGATCTGGATTTTGCCGTTGATATTACATTTTTATCGTATACTGAGAGCCAAGTCAAAGAAAAAATCTTTAAACTGAAATGCAATACTGGATATGTTTGACTTAAAATAAACACCAGAAAAACAGAAGAAGGCTATAATTGCATTCTTTATAGCCTTCTTTAAAGAATATTTGGAGGTCGTCATGTTTAAGCTTTAGTACCAAATCAAAACTTGATAGCAGTTTTGTTAAATTTGAACTGCTTTATGGGTCCGAAGTTGGAGAGTGACAGAAACCGATTTTTACAGAATAGAAGTGCTTAAAATCAAGTACCTATGAAAAATTTTGAAAGTTTGGCCCTACTTTGATATCTGAGTTGAGTTCACAAAAATATGTGATGTGAACTTGATTGTTTTTTCTATTTAAGTGATGATGTCGATGACAATTATAACTTAAATGGTACTTGGTCTAATATTACTAATATACCTATACCAACTAATATTACAGATGCACCAAAAAGTAGCTATTAAAAGTTGATTCTAAACTCGATGCGTTTAATGATAAGTTACAAAGCCTGAATATTGCTTCAAATCCAGTGAAGGCAATGACTTTAGACTTGGATTAAAAATCTTATGAAAGTGTACCAGTTTCGGATGAAGCAAATGCTAAAGTTAATGAAGTAATTCTGAATGCAAATGATGACTTTCTGAGTGAGATTTGTTTGGGAAAAGGTGTGGAGAAAAATGTAAAGATGAATGGGGTTTGCGGCTACATAAGTCAAAAGCAAATAAAAACAAATAAATTTAATAAATTATTTTTATGTAATTTCTTGATTCATTGATTTTTTTTTGTATCAATAAACTTTATTTAATTAATTCAATTATTTTAGGATCACAGAAATTTTAACACGTGAACTGAAGGTCACATAATTTTTCAATTTCTTTTACACAGAAGAAGACGCAAAATACGCAGAAGAAAGCTTATTGTTTAGAGGCATTTTTGTTTTAGGAAACATTTTTTTTATTTTTGGAATAAAATGATAAATGTTATCAAGAAATTCAAATATTAAACAAATAAAAAATAAAAAGAAATTATAAAAAAACAATCATTGTCTTTTTTTTTTACGCTTATTTTCCCCCTGGTTTGTGAATATTTTATAGATTCTTTAATTGGTCGCTAATTGAGCTAAAAAACTGTGTGTACAAAATTAATTATTTAAATTATGAAAATACTACTTTAAAAAATGAATTAATTTATTCAAAATTTTCTTTTTTATGTATCTTAATGGATTCAAAACCAAACTTAACAGACAGGTTTTAATTTTCCTCTCAAAAGCAGCAATTTGAACTCTTATTTTATATAAAGATCATTTTGCCTTTAAATTTTGTTCACCTTCATTTTTGAACATTTTTTTTGTTGCAAAATTAGATGAAAAATCTTTAAAATTATAATAAAAATTCATGCTTTAGGGATAAAAAATCATAATTTTTTACCCATCTATTGCTTGGAATAACCAATATCACTTGGCATTTAAACGCGTATACATATCCACAAATCGGCAAAAGACAACTTTCTTTTGCTATTTATCAGGTGCTATTCTTGACGAAGGAAGTACTATATATAGTTGTGGCTTAAGAACCATTTTGATTTTACACGATCTTGTTGAGTATCACATTTTATGAAATCATGCAAGTATTAATCTAAATTAACTTTAAATAAATCAAATTTTGGCAATGTGAAAACATTTTGGCCAGCTATTTAAAAAAGACAATCCTTTGAAAATTTAAAAACAAAAACATCTGTTCAAAGTTGACTGATTTTTTATTTTTTTATTTATCATACAAATTTTATTATTTTGTTTGGTTTTGGCATGAACAAATCGAAAATTTCAAGGTTAAGAACTTGAATTAGACTCAAATTGACTTCGACTTGTTTAAGTAATGAAAAAAGCAAAAAAAAATTGCATCTTTGCTTCATTAATGAACATACATACATTTGAAATTTTTGAAAATTTAATCAGCAAAAAAAAATTGCTAAAATAAAATTAAAATTTATTTAAAAATTATTTATTTTTTGTTGGAATAGATGAATGATATTCAGAAAAAAGCGCCCAATAATGTGACATTTAGTTCGTTGATGACAGGGAAGCAGAGCACTGGTATGGAGCAACTCAATTTACCTATTGACGCAAACAAGAAAAAAAACCAAATTGATCTTCCCTCTATCCGCTTTGAGCTGAAGCTCGAGAGACCATCTTCGGATAAATTTTCCGAATTCAACTACAATAAACTTTGCCTGCGCACATTTAAGGCAATGAAGCGGATAGATAAAAAGCCGCAGGGTGGTATAACTGAGGCTGCTAACATACCGCGACTAACTACTATCACTAAAAAAGACTTGTCCATAATTGACGGCGTGTTTCAGATGGAAAAAAAAAAAGTTAAGGAACTTTTGGCAACATTTCGGAATAAAATTATTTTGAGTAAAGAAATGGACCGTGAAGAGGGTGATGAATCAAATGAGTTGGAAGATGAAGAAGACACAAACGACGACGAAACTATTCAAAATTCAAAAAGTAAAAAAAAGGCATCTAAAGGGCTAAACGGCGTGGACTTGAACAAATTTCGGTATGCCGATTTTAGCCACTTGGGTAAGGGTTATGACGAAAGCGACTCTTTCATAGACAATTCAGACGCCCAAGATGTACATATACCAAAAAACCTGGTTCCCAAAAGAGGCGGTTTTTATATAAATAGAGAAAAATTAAAATTGGCCACAATTGATGAAGTCAAAAAGTCGAAAAAAACTGCCAAAATTGAGGAAATGTCGGAGCAAAGTGGGGACGATAGTGAGAATAGTGAGGATAGCAGCGGAACGGAAGATAGTGATGACGAGGAAAGCGAAGAAGAAAGTTCAAGTAGCGATGAAGACATGGATGAAGATGAAGAAGAATCAGAGAGCGAAGAAGAAGATGAAGAAATTGGCAAAAAATGTCCTATTGAAAATGAATTAGCAAGTTCAAATAGTGAAAGTGCTAAAGCGACTGTCAGTGACAGTTTAAAAAAAATCAAAAAAGTGATCGAAGATGAGGATGAGGAAATAAAAACTGACACAATTCGTGACGAGAACAGCGAATTGAGTAAAAACAAGGAAAACAAAATTGTTAATCCGATAGATCCAACTTCGATTAACAGTAAAAAGCGTAAAAATGAAACTCAATCGACGGAATTTGCTAATCCTGTTGTTCAAGCCAAGATAACTCATTCAAATGGGGACTTTGATGACATGCAAGCAAATAGCTTTAAAAAAGTAAATATTATTGAGCTAAAAAAATTTAAAGTGCATCTTTTTTTTGATATTTTTAATGTAGTCTAAATTTGGAACTTTTTTTCAATTTAGAGTTTTTTTATTTAAAAAATTTAAGGTATTGGGAATAATAGAAAAAAATAACTACCAAAATGAAAAAAATACTAATAAATTTTTTTCAAAAGGCCTTTAATTGTTTTTTAAAATTATATCAGCAAATAGATTTAATGTATCATATGAATCTTTGAACATTAGTTTTTTCATATGCTCTGCGAATGGTTTATTGAATGTTTTTTAGAATCTTTTATGGAACCAATTTTAACTTTGTGAAATTTGGTACAAAAGAGCAGTATTAAAAATTCAACATCTTGTAAATTATTTTCGAATAGCAACATAATCTGTAAGAATATAGTTCTTTGAGTGTAGTGGGTGCATTTTGCAGAGATATTTCACATGATAAGCAGAATTTAAGAATTTAATTATACTATTTTTAATATTTTACGGAACCATAGAACTATTAAAGCAACATATTTTTAATGTATTAGCTGATATGATTTTATAAAATTAGCACAAAATTATTTAGAATTTTCAGTTTTGTGTAATTTTTTGTTCTTAAATTGGCAATGCATTATATTAAGCCACCAAAAAATCAAAAATTAAAAATACCAAATATGTCGAACTCGGAATTGTTTATTTTTTTTAAAAAAACACTATTGTTTTTATAAAAAAAAATAAATATAAAATCACGTTCAGGTATAGCAAAGTTAATATTTACTCTTGAGAATGTGAATTTGAAATATTATTTATTTGTTCAATTAGCGCCAATTTTGACGATGTAAATTCTATTTAAAAATTAAAATAATAAAATTAAATAATGAAGTATTTGTTACTTTGATTTCGCACTAGTGAACATAAAATAATAATTAGAAAGAAAATAATTTCTACTTAATTTTTCAAAAATTTTTATTTTATTTTTTATATTAGTTATTCAGATAAAGTTTTTGTTTACAATAGTGTTTATTTATTTACTTTTAGAATTACAAATATTAATCTGTATACTTGGAAAGCTCAATAAAACTTTATTTCCTAATATTTAAAAAAAAATAAAAGAAACACATCTTTGACTTAAGATCGCATATTCTAGTCTAAAATGGATTAAATTGCATGAAATAAAGAAAATGATAAAATCATATGTCTAAAATGATGTACTTTTTTATCAAATATTTTTCAATTTACCAATAGTATACCAATAATAGACAAGAAAAAAAATTGAAATTTGTGGTTATTTTTCTGTCTAGTTCGAAGACAACTGGTTTTTATGCAAAATTCTGAATAAAATTTTTAATCTTTCTTTTTAATTTTTGACCAGAAAAAAAAATGAATTAATTACTTTTATAAATATAAGCTAGATTTCGGTATATTATTTTTTTAATTTTTTTATCAATTGATTGATCGTTTTAAAAAATTTTAGAAAAAAATTGAGCTTAGTCAAGAGCCTAAGAGCACAATTAATACTCAGATATTAAATGAAAAAAATCGCCTTGTAAATCAATCGAATATAGATACAAAACCCAGAGGAGATGATAGTAATGAATACATAGACGTCGAAGAAGAATTTCAAAATCAAACTAATAAATCGCATTTGACCGATACCTCACTGGTCAACAACAGCATCAGCCGCAGTAACCTATCCCAGTCTGCGGTCTGTCAAAATTTACCGGATAATTTACCCGCCGATTTTGCCGCAATTATAAAAAAATTCCTTGATTTATACGAACACATCATTAACACGAACACCGAGCCACTTCCTCAGGAACTCAAATCAATTCTGATAAACATATACACCGAAAGCAAACGCGTCAAGCAGCAATCCAACGTGTTCAACTATTTGTCTTATAAAACTGGCCGCAATAAAGACTCTCTGTTCCGCGTATGCCGCCGAATATTGAACAAAGACACTGCACCCAATCAGTCCAATTTAGCAGGCACCAGTGCCGAGTACATTCAAAATTCACCTGTTCAAAATCAGCCTGCTAAAATACACAACTTTGCCACTCCCAATGTTCCAATCAACCTTTCAACAAAATCTGAAAATGAACTAAAAATCAAACAATCATCGCCAGCGTCTCCACAAATTACATTCGGTGACCTAAGCGAAGAGCTAAAGACAAAAATTGTTAATTTAAAAAAAGAATACTTAATTTGCAAGCAAAAAAACGAGTTGACAAAATTCCTAGAAAAAAGCCACATTCAAAATTGGATCTATTCAGTGGACATTTCGGTGCGCAACTCAAAATCGGCCAATCTGACCAGACTGAGAGATTTTTGCGTCGGAAAATTGGCCGAGTCTTTCGATATGAGCAAAGATCGATTTCAAAAAGACTACCAAACAATTGTCACCCAGATGCGTACCAAGAATCTAGAGAACACTCTGAAGAACAAGATAAGCGAACTCAAGAGAGAAGTTGATGCCGAAATGCCCAAACACTTTGAAAAATACTCGCGGCTTATGGACGAGTATAGCAAAAATAAATTGAATGAACAAAATGAGGAGACTAGGAAAAAAATGAATCCGCCGAGGAAAAAATTTGAATTTACCGAAAAAATCCGCGACCTAATACTGAACATTATTCAGGTTAAAATGAGTCTGTTTAGAATTTCCGGCTCGTCACCATCACCTCAAAATTCTCAAATGGACGCCAGCGCTAAATTAAGCTATATGGACAATTTTTTTGAAACAGAACTGCTCAATTTGTGGCCCAAAAACTGGATGCAAAAAAATGTCTTACTTAATTTTTACCAAATAAAGTATTGCCAACAGCAGCAACATATACAGCATCAGCGAACTGCATCACTGAACCACGCTGTCCAGAAGGGACCCACTTCTTCTTCACTTGCTTCGTCCAAACAAGCATCCAGCTCGACCATAAATATTTCTAGCAAAAATGGCAAAACAGTTAAAATCGAACCCCAAGCTCCCAGTCCAATTGTGAGCCAAGCAGCACAGAGTAAAATGAACATGCCATCAACGCCAAAGTCCATCAATCAACAAGCGCAGGCTATGAATCAATCGAAACAAAATGTCTACGACAATGTAGTCAGCCAGCATAAGAAAAAAACTGTAAATCAAATTATGGTTCCTAGTGTAAACAGTTCTCAATCAGAAGAATTCATGGCTAGTCCAAATCCAAGTCGACCATCGAAGTCACCGCAAAATTTGTTTCAAATATCAAATTTAATCGGCTCAGCTGGTCTGACCAACTCGCCCTTACCAGATTTAACCAAGTTTCAGCAACAATTGAATTTAATGCTTCCCAGTTTGGTGCAAAATTCGGCTAGCTTGCCCAATCTGAGCAATTCATTTTCAAATAATAATAATCCGAAATAGTTGTAAGAGCTTTATTATTCAAGCGAAATTTTTTTTGTATATACTTGTAATATACTCATACTTATATTCGTTTTTAAGGCATCACATTGAGGCAGTTTCGTGCATGGTTAATTTTTTATAGTTTGTGTATAATTTCTCATTGTTGCCGTTCTAGTGATTAGCCGGTAAAAAAAGTTATTCATAATAAATTGAAATCCAAAGTGGAATATTTAGTGTGTCATTATTTTTTGGTAAAATCGTACTTTGAATTTTTATTTTTTTTTATTTTTTATTAATAAACGATTCTGAATTTAAAAGTTTTTAATTCTAAATATTTATTTAACAATATTTTAATATAACTAGTTTTGTAAATTCCCAACAAATTTATTCAACCAAAAAAAAAATTATTAAATCAAACAAAGCAGAAATACTGTGCGCAACTTCAAACTTCCCTGGATGACGAGCGAATTAGTGAAGCTAAATAATAAGAGAAAGCGTCTTTTCGTCCACAATTCGCGTACAAACTGGAGCTCAGCGTCTAATGTTCGGATCTATAGGCGAACTTTAAAAAAGATGACATATAAAATCAAAGCCGCCATCATTTCTTTCGAGCGTCGCATAGCTTTTAGCAAGAACCAGAAGCAACTCTTCTCGTACATACGCCGACGAAGCTCAGTTAATACAAGCATAGTTGTCCTGACGACAGCTGACCGAACTATAACTGAGCCATGTGACATCGCCGATCACCTAAATTGTCAGTTTGCATCGGTATTCCAAGTTGAGACAGATTTTGATCCTGAGTACACTCCTTCAACAATACCTCCGATTGAGAAGCTTGTTATTAGCGAACAAATGATCGTAAACAAACTTACCAAGCTAGATACATCAAAATCGATTGGCGTGGATGGAATTCACCCCCGCGTTCTTAAGGAGTGTGCTGCAGAAATCTCTCGACCACTTGCTCTCATCTTTAAATTGTCCCTCACTACCTCATCTCTTCCTGCAATATGGAAATTGGCCAACGTCACTCCGTTTTTTAAGAAAGGTAGTCGTGTCGATTCGTCCAACTATCGTCCAATTTCATTGACGTCAGTAGTCTGCAGAATAATGGAATCCCTTGTCCGTGACTCAATAATGTCTCACTTATGCTCAAACAGTTTACTTGCACCGCAACAGCATGGGTTTGTTCCAAAGAAAGCCTGTAGCACCAACCTTATTGAGACTGTTGACGTAGTTACATCGGCAATGAAGAATAAGAAGCCAGTTGATATTATATTCTTCGATTTTGCCAAAGCTTTCGACAAGGTGCCTCATGGCAGGTTGATAAAAAAGCTAAGTACTGTTGGCATCCAAGGTCAAATTCTCGACTGGATAAAAGATTTCCTGGAGGGCAGGAAGCAGCGTGTGGTTCTAGGTCCGCACGCTTCAAATTGGAAAGATGTCACTTCGGGTGTTCCTCAAGGTAGTGTGTTAGGTCCAATTCTCTTCGCAATCTTCATCAATGACCTACCAAGCCACTTGATACACACAAGCAAGCTTTTTGCCGATGATCTAAAAATAATAGCGCAGGTGGAATCCGAGGAGGCGGTGAATAGTCTTCAAGCTGATTTGGACACAGTGGCTGAATGGTGTTGGACTTGGTTGATGGAAGCAAACGAGTCTAAAATTAAGGTTATGAATATCGGTAGCAACAAGCATGTAGCAGAAACCAGGTCTTATACGCTAAAAAAGAAGGATGGCTCTCGCATTTTGCTTCAAAACACATCGGAAGAACGCGACCTGGGCATCATTCTCACGCCTAATTTTAAGTTCAGCTCACAGTCCGCTCATGCCGCATCAAAAGCTAACCAAATTCTAGGAATGTTAAAAAACACATTCATTTCTAGGGATGTAGAACTATGGGCCTCACTCTATCGCACCTACATTCGTCCGCATCTGGAGTTTTCAGTGTCGGCTTGGAACCCGTACCTCAGGAAGGATATAAATACCCTTGAAAAAGTTCAGAGGAGAGTAACGAGAGTCCCCACTGCCTTGAAAGGCATGGAGTACGAGAACAGACTTGAGAGGATGGGTCTTACATCTTTGGAGACAAGACGACAACGTGCCGACTTAATTCAACTATACAAAGTCAGCAGAGGCAAAGATGACATAACGTGGCACAACGAGCCAAATTGGTCGGCTCCGAGAGACACGAAGAGAAGTCAACTACGGCGTGAGATCGTGGCATCTTGTCAGCAAAGACACAACTTCTTCATCAATCGAATAGCTAATGAATGGAACGAACTGCCAGACGACATAGTCGCAACTGAGACCGTGGACTCCTTTAAAATCAAATACGACCATTATCAATTAAGACGACCGCTTTGAGGGGCATCCCTGCGAGTTATCTCGCCACGCGGTCTTACTACTACTACTACTACTACTACTACTAAAACTTTTGTAAAAGGTACGTAATAAAATTCCAAAAACTACTAAATTTTTTGAGAATTTTGATATTTTTTGACTTTTTTAAAATTTTTTGAGCCTGAATTCGAAATAAAAAAAACTACTTTTTTTCACGTGAAATCTTATTTGAAAAAGGTAATTTTTAGTAAAAAAAAATTAATTTTAAACAATAAACAAAAATACTAAAGCAAAAAAATTTCAATTATATACTTCTGAATATAATTTAATGATTCGACCAATCTTCAATTTTTTCTATGAGCACTTTAATTACCTTGATTTATATTAATATTTTTTTTTAAGATTAAATTGTAAATAAAAATCTTTTTTAAATAATTTTGGCATTTTTCTTTCGTTAAAGATTTTTTTGAAATCTTTGACCGCCATTTGGGCATCAGCTTCGGATAAATCATTCTCTTCCTTACATGCTGTTTTAACTCGTTCCACATAAGTTCAATCGGATTTAAATCGGGAGACTTTGGGTGAGATTTAATCTTTATTTAAAAGAAATGACTCAAATATTATCGCCAAAGATTAATTACTAAAAAGCACTTTACCCAAACATTATTGTTAAAATTTAAAATTTAAATTGTTCTGGTTTAGTTTAAAATCTAAATCCAAGCTCCAAATCATAATAAATAATCAGATAATATCTCCAGGTGAAGCTCTGCATCCATGTTGCTCTTAAAAATCTTAAAAAATTCTAAAGTAAAAGCTTTTTCCATATTCTGTATCTTATAGCAAAATTCGTGACTCTCTTAAATGAAATCTCAGCCCAAATCTTCAATTTTCCCTTCATATTTTGAAGTACTTGGAATTGGCTGGATATTTAGCCGGATATCTTTGATGGTAGATTGGTCTTTCCGAAAGTTTAATTGTGGTTTTATCGACTAATATGTAGTTTTTGAACTCGAAATTTTGAAACTTTAAACACCAAATAAGTCTTATTTTTGATGATCTGTTAATATTGGTGATTTTCTTAACCGTCGGTAACGGAAACCTTGAAACTTGTTTGAAAAATCTTATATTCATTATTAATTACCTGCTTTAAATCGATATTTTCTTACAACGCTACTTGATACACTTTTTCTGAATTTTTTCACAATTAAATATGCAGGTTCAATAAAAGAAAAACTTTTTTTAATTTTTTTTCTCAGTTATTATCCTGTTTTAATATTTAAAGTAAAAAAGAATGATATTAAAAATTTTTAAAAAGGCTTAGTCCTTACTAGAAAAAATGATAGTTAATTTACTATTACAGTAGTGCTATGACTTACTGTTTTTACAGGAATTTATGGAAAATTTTATAAATTTACTTAAAATTACCAATTTTTTGTATAGCATACTCATTTTTTATCCATTGATATAATTTTTTAACTACAGCTTAGATTAGACTTTTAAAAATTTAATTTTTTTAAACAATCCCAGTTTTAAAAAACTTATCTAACTATCTAATACTTTATACAGTTTTTGAAAGCAAAAAGTTAACTTTCGAAATTATTCATAATTTTTTTAAATTTTAAGGTCTATATTAAAGAAAAAATTTATCGCACAAAAGACATTTATCGATTTTTTAAAAAAGTAAGGTTAGGCATTAAATTTAAATAGAAAACGAAAAAAGGAAATTTCCAGACCATTGCTCTTTTAATAAATAATCAACTAATAAATAACTAATAATAATCAATTTATTTGAGAGGCTACTTGAGGGGTTGGCTAATACAATGTGTTTTTCCAATCGCTAGTTATGAATATTGTTGTAAACTTCAGGACTCTGGCAACAACGGATAATGAAAATTCTAATCATGTAAAATCTAATGTATCTTGATATCCTGAGGGTTATTGAAAAAGTGAAAAAATTAGCGTCGATTTGTTGGCCTTTGTAAAATTTAATTAATTAAAAATTTAGGTAAAGGAGTTTATTTAGTTAAAGATTTTCAAAATATGTTCCAAATATTTTACAACACAGTCCTTAAAAGATAGTCAATCTTGAAGTTATGTCAAGAATCAACAAACGCTCTTGAATCAACACATGCGAAAATCAAGGATTTTGTCAAAACAAGACTTGGCTTAATAGAATTTTTAAACGAATGTAGAGAAAATCTTGTCCGTTTCTGGTCTCAAATAAGATCCGAGCGTGATATATGTATAAATCGTAAATCAAACAAAATTGTTAATATTGAAAACAACAATTTAAAAGAATTCAATGACGAGCCGATTATTGACAACAATGACTTACAATTCGCCTACAAATGGAACAAGAAGTCGAAAACATTTTAACAAATCAAGGACGTATACATGGTAAAAAGTGGTAAAAAATGTGATTTTACTCTTAGTGAAGGCAAGCAATATTTATCGATTTTAGAATCAAAAACTTGGAAAACATTTGATGAGATGATCTCTTCTTTAAACTCAATTAGAATGGTTAAAGTAAATCATGAAAATTTGAAACTAAGTTCGTGCACCTGTTCATACTGGCTAAAAATTTATCATTGTTGTCATTCTATAGCATGTTGTTACAGGCTTAGTAAGTAATTTTAAAATTAAAAAAAAAAAATTTTTAATTTATTAATATTTGATATTTTAGAATTGATGAACTTCAATGATATTGGCATGGATATACCATTGAACAACAAGCCGAAGCGAAGATCAAAAAAGAAAACAAGGTCGTACCTACAGCAACAACCAGCGGACTGTATTCAGAACGAAGACAATGTCACACTTGAATCTGGAAAAGATTCGGAAAAAGAACTTGAACAAGCTCCAACATCATCTAAAAGACACAAGCCGAATGATACAATAGAGAATATTTGTAAAACCTGTAATGCCCCAATGAAGAAAAAAAGAGGTTTTTATTGCACAAATGGTTGTACTAAGAAAAAAAATTAAATTTTTTGATAATTTTTTTTAATTTTTTTACTAAAAATATTTTACTATTTATATTATTTTTTAATAAAAAAACTGACACAAAATTAATATTATTGTTTTTTTATATATTTATGGGTTTATTACTATTTCTGTGGAATTTTTACTAAAAATATTGTGCAAAAATATTAAGTCTCTTTGCTATTTTAGTATTTTTTATTTGTGACTTGATAACAACGATCATGAATTTTCTTATTTTTTTAAAATATTTATTTATTTAAACTTTTTTATCTATTATCTACTATATATATTTAATAGGACTTTATCAAATTATTTTCAAGTCTTTTCTAAAAGTTTGGTTAGGACGAAACCTACCTAAAAGAAAATACAGAGAGTTAATTTCTCCAATTTAAAATTCGTTGTAAATTATTATTTTTTAACGAAATAAATTCTGGTGTTAAAAAAAGTTGACTTGTTTAATCCTTTTTAAAATGGGAATTTCGTTTTCTTTTGAGAAAAGCATTTAAAAATTGTATCTTAATAAAGGATTTAATAAAGCATTTTCTATGCAATGTGGGTAAATTAAACAAAAAGAAAAAAAGGCTTTTTGAAATTTTAAAATTGAAGCTTAAAAATGTTTAAATTTTATTTTTAAAAGATTATAAAAATTGATAATTTAATTACATGAAATTTGAAATTAAGTACTCTATTCTTATCATATTTATTACAAAAATATATTTAAAATTCAATGTTAATTTTTAAAATCTGTTAGATTAAAATTTGCTGAAATTTATTTAAATTTTTGGAATTTAAGATCAATAAACATCAAGAAAATTTAATTTTAAAATGTTTGCTTTTAACACGCAGATAATACATACGTTGACTAATAATAATTTTCTAGCTATTTAAATTTCGGGATTAATCAGTTAAAATTGATCAAAATTTTCAATAATTGAAGTCTATAGGTTCTTTTAATTTTCTTTGTGAACAACAATTGTCCAATTTTACCTAAATTTGAATCAGATATTTAAAATAACTTAAGCCCATATATTTTTTTATTTAGGTTAGAGTAATGCTTATTTTAAAGTATTTTTAAATTTTTATTTTTAATTTAATAGAACCGTGTCAAAACGCTAAAATAAGAAAGGAATTTTAATATTTGACTATTTGACTAAAAATTAAATTAGATTTTTTTTAAAGTATTTAAATCTTAACAATTCTTCTTGAGCTTTTATGACTAAGATTTAGTTTGCATCTCCGATTTGGTTTTGTTCGATAGTGGTTGATTGTTGAAATTTTTTTTCAATCGTTATTTACAAAACCGAAATCGTATCCAGACAATTTTAATTTCTTTTTAGTTTCAATATTTTAATGAATCAATTGAATAAAACTTTTAAACAAAAAATCTTTTTTATTACAATTTTCAATAAAACTGATAAAATACAAACGTAGAAATAATAAATAATGGGAATTGCCAAAAAATATAAGAAACATGTCTACTTTTTCTTCTTTTCATTAGCAGCTGTATTTGCATCTTGCCAGGCGATATAAATAAATGCGCCCAAAATTAAATGAATAACAATTACAGTGACCGCTACTGAATAGATATAGCTTTCATCTGAATCTATTGAAAAATACTCTTTTTAATCAAAAAAAAATTCTTGTAGAAAATTTGTAGAAGATTTTAAAATACTCACTTTCAAAAATGTATTTTTTTGAAGCAAAATAAGATGAAATTGGAGCAATTACCATCATTGAAGTAAAAAACAGCATTGTTCTAAATACTTGGCCTACACGTTTATCGGCCTCGGTATGCATTTCCTCAATAGGATTGTATTTTTTTTCTTCGTTAATAACTATGGGTCTTTTCATTTTTTGTATCTAAAAAATTTTATCTATTTTAAAATTTATTGAGAATCCCTATAATCAAAGCAAGTAAGTAACTACTTCTTGAAATTTTGAAAAATAATAAATTTTTTAATTAAGGACATTTTATTTATTTATTTTTTTTATTAATGAGAGCCACCGGCTATTCTTTGATTAATTCGGCTAGTTCCTATCACAATAGCATCTACAAAACGATCAGCGCAATTTTCTAAGCATTTCTCTTGTCTGGACGACAAATAGCTATCGACACCATCAGACATGCACTTGTCCCAGCAGATATTTTGTATTCGCTTAATCTTAATTTAAAAGAACTTAAATTTTGAATTTTTTTGTAAAAATTGTTTACATTCTCGAATAGCTCTTGTTTAGCCAGTATTCGCTGCATTTCCGGATCATCGCTCATCGACATTTTTATACTTTAATAAATCAACCTCCAAGTCTTTTTTTTTAAACTGGTTTGAAATCTTACTTTCAAATTGATAGACTTGTTGCAATAATTAAAATTAAGCATTTCAGATAAAAAGTTTTGAAATATTTGAAATTTGCTTTGAAATGCTCGCGTTATAGTCTTAAATATTAATTACTAATTAATTAGATCTTAACTCTTTCTTAGCTTTTCGAAAATTCTTTCTAATAATTTGAAATTTATGGAGAATTTTTATTCCAAAATATGCTTAATATCATTGTTTAAAAAGGTTTTAAAATTTTTCAAACTAGTAAACTTTTTAAAATTTTTTAGATGAATCACGAGACAAAAAATAAAAACAAGATATTAAAAAGCTTCTAATAAAAAACAAAAGAGATAAATTTTTAATTTAACGAATGGTTTTTATATTTACAACAAAAAAATATTTGTAATTGCTTCATATTAATTTTCTTTTAAATTATATTTTATTAATTCAACTAATTAATTTGGAACTTTAGTAAAATTATTTTTATATTATTATACAAGTCATGTCGACTTGATTGTCTTAACAATCCAAGACTACGAAATTATAAGTGATTAAATTTTTGTGATCTTTAAATAAATTTTATAGAAATTTTGAAACCAACATTATATTATATTAGTCCATAAAAAATTGGTTTCAAATAGATCAATATAATGAAAAATTAAAATTTGAATATTTTTAATTTGGTCAGAAAATTGACTCTTAATCGAAAAAATATAATTTTAACCAGAAATTATAGTTAGAGTTATGATACATTTTTTTGTTTAAAAAAAATTGATTATATTGTTGAATTAATTAATTTGATAAAATTCGATTTTTATCATTCAAACTGATCAATTTGAATAATTTTTAAATTTTCTTACATTTTATCATGTTGGAACATTTTACCAAGAATCTTGTCAACTAAAACAGTGCTTTTTTATGGAAGTATTTTTCTTGATGAAAAAAAATTGACTAAACTTTACCAAATCTCTTTTTACATAAGAACTTAGCAATTCAATATTTTTCTCAATTGTTATTCATAATCGAATTTTGAACATCCAGGAACATTTTATTTTTCTCTTAAATTAAATAATATAATAAAGGATAAGTGGATTAATAAAGGATAGTGTTGGCAATCGGCTTCAATCGGTTGATAGAATTCATATATCGACTAAAATATTTCAATCGATATATTTTCAAATTCGAAATATTTTAAAGTCAAAATTAAGTGAATAATTTTATTCACGGTAATTGACCAAAGAAAACTAAATTTTAAAAATTCAAATTTATTTTAAAAAAATTAACTGAGTATTTTATCTAATAACTTCAGGTGATTATAAATTTTTATTTTTGAATCTTTAAAAAATTGAACTAAAGCATTAAATTAAATATCATTGTTTAAAAAAATTAAACAAAATATAATAACAAAAAATGAGACGTAAAATCGAACGAATTTTAATGACCAAAGTTTTGAGGTCGATCTTAAATCCTTTTTTAGTTCTTTCTTTTAAATCAAAATAACGCTTTGCTAATGTTTTAATTGACTTTTTTTTACTTACTTGATTTGATTCTTTTTCAATTAGTGCAAAAAAGATTTTGTATATTAAAATTTATAAAAAAAAATTATGTGTTTGGTAACAGTTTAAAAAATAAAATTATTTTTATGCTTGATTCACTTTTTTTATATTTTATTAACATTTATGTTTCTTCATTCCTCACCCAACACTAGTACAAGCATCTTATAATTAAAAGTTGTCATGCCATTTTTAAAATCTCAATTAGAATTGATGGTTTTTCAGAAATTTTCATCATTAGACAATGAAATTTAACTATTAAAAAGGCATTTCCCTATTTGTACTTTTTGTACTTTTTGGTTAATTCAATCATTCTATTAAAAATTTAAGGGGTCCGGGATGATACCCTGGTTTAGGGATTTGAGTATGTTGTACATTAGAGAACTATTAGTCAAAATTGAAATGAATAATTAAAATATTAATTCATTAAGATCTCAAATTTAATTACCATAAAGTTCAAAAAGTACAAAAAGGATTTTTACTTCATAATATTCTCATTCTCTTTCCCTCGAAATTTTGGTTATTCATTATTAGAAGACATATTTAGATTAATTATATGGAAAAACATTTTTTCTAGATTAAAAATTTTTTAATTTTCCCAAAAAAAAAAATAAAATTAAAAAAAAAATACGAATTTTGTAAACTTAGTTTTCAATATGAGCTAATCATACATACTTTTTAAAAAATAAAATTCAAAAAAAATTTAATAATTTTTATAGTGCTAAAATTTGATAAATACGAGATGTTATTCGACGAAGAGGACGTAGCTTATGAAGAGGATGTTATTCGAAATCCTTATAGCTTAAAATCATGGTTTCGCTACATAAATCACAAAACTAAATTCTGCTCTAATTGGGTGTCAGTTTATCTGGTATACGAACGAGCTCTTAAGCAAATGCCAGGTAGCTACAAATTATGGTACAATTATCTAAAGTTAAGACGAGCTCATCTTAAAAACAAATGCATTAACGACCCCGAATATGAAGAAGTAAATAATGCATACGATAGAGCCCTGGCATATCTGAACAAAATGCCGCGCATTTGGATAGATTATTGTGAATTCTTGCTAGATCAATGTCTTATTACAAGAACTCGTAAAGCATGTGACAGAGCACTCAGGTCTTTGCCAATTACTCAACATTATCGAATATGGCCAATTTTTTTAGAACTGGTCGAGTCTTTTGATATACCCGACACAGGTGTTAAAGTCTATAAAAGATATTCAAAAGTAATAAAATTTTTAAATTTAAATTAAAAAATAATTTTTAATCATTCGCTAATAGTTAAAGCCCGAAGATGTCGAAGATCATGCAAATTATTTGAAAAAAGTCGGCCTAGTGGACGAATGTGCTCAAAAATATTTATTCCTTTTAAACACTGAGGATATTCACTCAAAATACGGAAAGACAAAACACCAAGTATTAAAAAATTTAAGAAAAGATTATTTTTCTAATTTTAAATAAAGTTGTGGCATGAGTTGTGCGAGCTTTTGGCTAAAAATCCGACAAAAATAAAATCGGTCAAAGTGGAACCGATTTTAAGACAAGGAATTCAAAAATATATTGACCAAGTCGGACAGCTATGGAATTCATTGGCATCCTATTACATTGGTCTGGGCAATTTTGAAAGAGCTCGAGACATTTACGAAGAAGGCATGACCAAAGTAATGACTGTTCGAGATTTTACTCAAATTTTCGATGCTTATTCCCAATTTGAAGAAAATCTGATCTCAAATTTGATGGAACAAGCTAACAATGAGGGCCTCGACGATGATGGTAATAGAAAAAAAAATAAATTTAGCTCATAATTAAATTAATAAATTTTTAGATGATCTTGAACTGGAAATGCGCCTTGCTAGATTGGAATATTTAATGGACCGTAGACCTTTGTTACTGAACAAAGTTCTCCTTCGACAGAATCCTCATAATGTTCCAGAATGGTTGAAAAGAGTCAGCCTTTATGAAGAAAAACCAAAAGATGTATTTATTTTAATATTTTGAAATAATTTATTTTCAATATCTGTTTGTTAGATTATTGACACTTTTACAGAAGCAATTCGGAATGTAGATCCGAAACAAGCTAACGGCAAATACCATCAATTATGGATAGAATTTGCCAAGTTTTATGAAAAAAATAACCAAACTAATGAAGCTAAGTATGTTTTCGAAAAAGCGATCAAGTCAAATTACAAAAATGTGGACGAATTGGCAAACGTTTGGTGTGAATGGATCGAAATGGAGCTAAGACACGAGTAAAAGTTTTTTAACTTAAGTTTTTATTTAAATTGTTTAATTTTTTTTCAAAAAGCAATCCTGAAAATGCTCTCAAATTGATCCAAAGAGCTTGCGTGGTACCGAAAAAAAAGTATGACTACTTTGATCCAAACGAACCTGTCCAAAACAGACTTTATAAAAGTCTTAAGTTGTGGTCCATGTACACCGATCTTGAAGAAAGTCTAGGAACATTTGATGTAAATTTCCATCAACTGTTATCTATTTAGTTGTTTAGCTAGAAATTTTTAAAGGGAGTCAAAAAATGCTATGAGCACATTATTGATCTTCGTATAGCAACGCCCCAAATCATAATCAATTATGGTATTTTCTTGGAAGAAAACAATTACTTTGAAGAAGCTTTTAGAGTACACATTTTTTTAATTTCCTAATCAAAAAAAATTGAATATGTTTTTAAAAATGAAGGCTTATGAAAAAGGAATTGCTTTGTTTAAGTGGCCAGTTGTATATGACATATGGCTAAGATATTTGACAAAATTTATAGCGCGTTATGTAAATCAATATTTTTTTGGATTTATAAAATTTTTATTTTTCATTTTTATTAAGGGGGGTTCCAAATTGGAGCGATTAAGAGATTTGTTTGAACAATGTCTTGAAAATATACCTCAAAAATTCGCCAAAGAAATTTATTTGCTGTACGCTAAACTGGAAGAAAATCATGGCCTAGCAAGACGAGCTATTAAAATTTATGAGCGCGGAACCGATGCCGTTCTGGCTGAGGAGCGCTATGAAATGTTTAACATTTATATTCAACAAGTGGCTTCAATGAAAGGTGTTACTGCAACTCGGGAAATATTTGAAAAAGCGATAGAGGTCTTACCAGATGATCAAGTCAAGTAATTTAAGTATTAAATTAAAATAGAAAAAATTGAATTTTTTTCAGAGAAATTTGCATGAGATATGCAGAAATGGAAAGAAAACTTGGTGAAATCGACAGAGCTAGGGCTATTTATGTCCACTGTTCTCAAATTTGTGACCCTAAGGTAAAATTATTGAATATTATTAAAATGTTTTGTAAATTTAATGTTTTAAAGACAAATAATAAATTTTGGCAAACTTGGAAAGAATTTGAAATCGCTCATGGAAATGAGGATACGGTGAGAGAAATGTTACGTATAAAGAGATCAGTACAAGCGACCTTTAATGTTGAGTTTAATTTTATGGCGGCGCAAATGGTCGTCCCACAGAGCGGAAGTAAAATCTTAATTTTTAGTGAAATTTATTTTCAAGATAAATATTTTTTTATCTAGAACCTGGTGATGCGATGAAAAGTTTAGAATCTGTTGTCGAAGCTGAAGTACAACAAGTAGCTAAATCGAAAGAAACATTGAACAATTCAAATATATCTAAGCCTAAAAATAGTATTCAATTTGTCAAGTAAGATGGGTGTTTTTTTTTAAATAAAAATTAATTTTTTTTTTCCAAGAACGGGAACTACCGAAGAAGAACAATAATAAGTGGTTGTAAAGTTTTTTTTTTCAATTGATCAAATTCTTATGTCACAACTTTAATTTTAAATAAATAAAAAATAATTAAATATGTTATTCTATTAACAAAAATAATTTTACTTTTAACAAAGCAAAATTAATTAGAACATCTTTTTTAAAATCTCTTTTTGTTTTTATAAGAATTAAAAGATGAACGACAAAGAAAGCCTAATCAACAGTCTAGAATCATCTGGCTGGTACTTTAAAAAACAAAATTCATAAAAATTCTATAATCTTTAATAAAAGGCATATATTACCGGAATCCCTGAACGAATATTTACAGGAGAATTCAAAAATCAATCTTTCAATGTTGATAAAACTACTTTTGAATGTAAGGTTATCAAATAAGAATAAGAATTAGAGTTTTAATTAATTTTAAAAAATAATTCAGAGTGATTTAAAAAACGTCGGAGAAAAGTATTTACCAGATGGAGTGGTCAGCGGGAAACGTGACACAGTAATTTTTTAATAACAGGTTAAAAAGGTTACATAAAAAATTTTAAGTTTGAAGCTAATAGTGTACTTCAACTAGTCAAACTTCGAAACATCGGTGCTCCTAAAGAAAATGAGAATTCGCATTCAGCACCATCTTTGTTTAAGTTAACTTTAACTGATGGTTCAGCAAACATTAATTGTTTAGCAATGGAAAATATACCTAATTTGAGTTTAAACACTCCACCAGGAACAAAAATTCAACTGACAGGCGAAATTAAGATTAAATCAAATATGGTCATTTTGTTTGCTAAAAATGTCAAAATCCTTGGAGGGCATGTTGATTATTTGGTAGAAAAATGGAAATTGACTAAAGACTTGTCGAATCATGTTCGAAAAATGTGCATGACTGACACAGCTCCACCACCGTGGGTTCCTTTCGGAACTCGACAAAAAGCCCAAGGTAAATCTCTATACTCCTGAAAAATGTTTTAATTAAATTTTTTAAGTTGACACCAGCAAAAAGGTTTTTGAAGAGCCGGAAAAAATTGATGATGAAATAAACGAGTTCTCTGAAGCTCGAAAGGCCATCGTTGCTGAGGCTCTAGAAGCAAAATCCAAAAAAAACAAAACATTTGTTCAACAAGTATTTTAATCAATAAAATCAAATTCAAGAATTTTAAGAATAGAATTTAAATTTTAGAATATTGATAAAAGTAAAATAATATCTGAAGCTAAACCAGAAGTCAGTGTTTTCTCTCAACCTGAGAAGACAAGTAAATAATAAATTCATTAAAATTTTAATTAAAAAAAATTATTCAAGAGGAACCAAAGAAAATCAAAAAGGGTAAATTTAGAGACATTGACAACGAAAAAGATTATAGTGATAAAAATAACACTGCTCGACCACCAGCAGCTGCGACTCTTTTTGACGCTTTAAAGACAAGATTAAATCTTGAAGGTAAAATCGAAAAAAAATTTAGAAATTTTTTTATAATAAAAAAAAGATGAGCCTAAACCAGAACCACCTATTGAGACTTACGAACCTAGAGGATTTAGAGGCCAAAGAAATCAGAGGGGAAGAAAACCACAGCAAGCAAATAATAAACCATTCGAAAATAAACAAGTTTATAATCCAAATGATTTTAATTTTGAGCTTGGAGAAGATCCGAATAAAGCTTCCAAAATAAATGACGATTTTTATTACAATCCTGCTGATTTTGAAGATAAACCAAATCAAGGAAATAAAATAAAGGTTAGAAATAATTTTGAAGATTCTCCTTTGAATCAATCCCAAAAAGCAGCATACAATAATTTTAAAACAAAAATAAATCTTGAAGGTAGAATTAAAAAATTAAAACAAAAAGAAATTTAATTTAAAAAAATAGACAAACCTAAACCAGAACCACCTATTGAGACTTACGAACCTAGAGGATTTAGAGGCCAAAGAAATCAGAGGGGAAGAAAACCACAGCAAGCAAATAATAAACCATTCGAAAATAAACAAGTTTATAATCCAAATGATTTTAATTTTGAGCTTGGAGAAGATCCGAATAAAGCTTCCAAAATAAATGACGATTTTTATTACAATCCTGCTGATTTTGAAGATAAACCAAATCAAGGAAATAAAACAGAGTTCAAAAATACTTTTGAAGCAACGAATTTTAATCAATCTCAAAATAGAAATAATATTAATAATAAAAATTATTATCCGTCTAACCAGTATCAGTCAAATATGACATATAATCGCCCACAAAGAGATCAACAAGGATACAATAATAATTATTATCAAAATTATGAACAACAGCCAAATTATCGATATGATAGTCGTGATGATTATGGTTATTATTATGATGAGTATTCAAATAATCAATATGGCCAAGAACCTAGATATCAAAGAGTAGAATTTAAATAAAAAATATTTCAGTTTTATATTTTGAATTTTTAAAGGGTAACAACGATTATAGACAAAACAGTGGAAGCAATGGTCGAAGTCAAAATTTTCACCGTAGAAATTATTAGATAATTTATTATTTGGTTGCTTTTTTAAGTAAATAAATAAATAATAAAATGGTTTTTTTAAGTTATTAATAAAATTTTTAAACCGGTAATTTTTTATTTGAAATTTTGTTAGATCTTTAATTCTAAAAATTAACCTTTTTCTTCTTGCTAAAGCAGCAAGTTGTAAAAAACTAGCTTTTTAATGCTAACAAGAATTTTAATTTATTAGAAAAATGTCCCCTGACAAGCTATTCAAAGTAAGGAACTTAAATAGTTAAACAAAATTACCAAATCCTAATTTAATATTCCTCTCAATCAACTCATTAAACAAAGATTTATGGCTGTCAATAATATTGTTTATTATTGTGAATAAATCTTAACTCGATTCAAATTTAACCTAAAGAAATTTCAATCAGTAGAGTTTTTCTTTTAAATCTTATATTAAAATAACATTCTTTTTATTATGATTATAAATGTGATTAAGTTTTTTGCGAAAAGCAAAGAATATTAATTTTTTTTTTCAAATGTAAATGCTGAATTAAGTTCTATTTATTTGGCTTTTTACTGCACATTTAGTTATTTTATCCAGTTAATAAAGTAGGGGATTAAGTTTATTTTAAAAAAGTATAAATTAATTAAATCTTAAATTAAAAATAATTTTTATAAAATTCAACTCTGAACGCTTTCTTTATTATTTATAGAGATCTGATAGCTAAGAATTGTGACGGTATTCATGATCATCACAAAAATAACCACCCGCCTAAATTTTTCTTGATTTACCAAAATAAAGCATAAATTCACCAAATTTTACGTAAAATTATTGATTGCTTCTTAGCATTCATGTTCATCAATTTTTTCATATTCATCAGAATATGATGTTAATATTATCTGCTTTTGCAATTCTGACTTTTTAATTTTAACTTTGACTTATGACCAAATCAGATTTTTTGATAACCTTTGAAAGAGATTTTTTATTTTAATTATATTTTCAACTTTACTGAAAAAATTTATTGTGACTTAACAAAATTTCAAAACTTAGTTCTTCATATTTTGAAAATTTTTATATCTTACTTCTGATCAAAAATAAATTATCGATTTTTTACTCGATTTTTTTCCACATTGTAGCATTAATTTAGGTAAAATAAAGGAAATTTTCAACATTTTACGTAAATTTTATTTTATAATTAATAAATATTTTTTCATTTTTTTTTCATTTTATTTTAACTTATTTAACTTTATTTTTATTTTTTATTTTGTATTTTATTCTAAAGGAGCTCTTGCTCGGTACACAAAACAAATAAATAAAAAAAAATTAAGAAAAAAAAAACTTTTAACTATCCTCCTTTTTTTAGCACAACTATTTGGACAATATTAAAAATTTTTTTTAACAAATTGGCGTTACGCTTCTCACAATGTTTATGAATCATGAAACTTTTAGTATCGTTAGTTTTTTTTTAATTATTTGTTCTATTGCTAGTTGTAACGACTGTGATATCTCCTGATCATTATCATCAAGTAATTCAATAGCAAGGAGGTTGAAACTCATGTGCAGGTTTATTTTTGATAGAATTTTAATTTATATGCACATCCTATAATAAATGAAAAAAAATTATATAAAAAAAGTTTTTGGTCATTTTATTAAGAATGCATTTGATTTTTAAACCATGATAGTTTTTTTAATAAAATGGGTACGAAAATTTACTTTATTTCCAATTTTTTTTCATATTTATAATATGAATTTGGTTCGTACCTTCCATCATTTATTTTACTATGTATAGAATTTCGCTAACAATTGCTTTGTGCCTTTTTCTAATAGTTTTTGCTCTTTAAAATTTTTGACATATGGCAAATCTTCAATTCGATTTAGTTGAGAAGAGAGAGTTGTCAGCTCAATCAAAGTTCTAAAGCGAAAGATAACTGAAGTAGAGGAAGACACTCTACAAGAAACAGTTATATCAACAAAAAAGAACAAAAAAACAATTGATAAGGAAGCTGAAAAAGTAGTGCAAGCATCAACCAGCAGTGATATAAGTAAGAAAGTAGAAGCTCCACTAAAGAGAGGTAGAGGTAAACCAAGAAAAAACTTATAAGATATTATTTTATTTGAAATTATTTGAAATTTTTTATAATTCTTTTTTTTTTAAATCAATTTAATAAATAAAAATAAGAGATACTTTAAGTAAAATTAGTTGCTGTTTTATTTAATTTAGGAAACAGATTAATAAATATAAGTTAAGGGTTTTTAGTGAAATAAGAGATAGAAAAATATTAGTGATCGATTAAGTAATTTTAGAGATCGATTAAATACCTCCCATTTTTTAATAAACTTATTCTTCCATACTTTGACCATGCGCTAACGCTATTAATATATTTTCCAAAATCAATAACTCAGAAACTATTTAATCTATTTTATTTTGCCTTGTTTAAACTGTTTAAATTTGACTTTTCAAATTTTGAACACAACTATAAAAATAACTTTCTTGAGAAATATGGATTATTTGGGTTCCAACACAGATTTTTATTTAGACTCGTAAACTTTGGTTTTAAAATAACGTAATTATCCGAATTTAGTGACATGTTATTAATTCAAATAATGAAATGTCACTAAAGAATGAGCACTGGTTTTAAAAAGAGTAATGTTCAATTTTAATAACATGTCTTAAAAATGAATAAATTTGACCCATCAAAAACAAAAACATCCGGCTTTAACAAGGTTGATTCAATTTTAAATTTTTAAAGAATTTTATATAAGCTTTTACAATTGTTAATAGTTTTAAATGTGTTCACTTTTTATTAAATGTCATTAAAATTTATTTTTTATTTTTTTTAAATAATGCTCAATTTTGAATAACATGTCACTAAAATAGAGTACTCTATTTTAAAGACATGTCACTCAATTCGGATGATTACGTTATTTAAACTGCATGGTCCTATTTTATTAAAAGAAAGTTTCTAAGAAAATAAAATAAGAAAGCTTAAATACAATTTAAGAAATAAAAATAACTTGATTGTACCAAAAACAAAAACAAAGTTTGGAGAGCTAACTTTCTATGTTTTTTCCAAATATAATTAATAATTTTGTTATTGATCTTATAAATTTATCCTTCAGTCGTCTCAAAACATCTATTTTTAATAAGAATGATATAAGTTTTCTTAAATCAATTAAATTTTTGATAAATTTAAATTGGTATACAAAAACTTTTAGAAATCTATTAATTAGATTAATTAAAATTTTTCATTTTTTTACTATCTTTTTATTTAAAACATTTTGAAAAATTTTATTTTATTAAAATTATTTATTTTAATTGAAATAAATGAAGATTTAATCAGCCTATTCAATAGAAAAGGGCACTAGCCTGTTGATTAAGCTTGAAACTTTATCTATTTAGTGAAGTTTTAACTTAATATTTTGGAAAAAATTTACAACACTTTACATAAATTGTTGTTAGAAAACAGAAGCCGAACATCCCTGTAAATATAGAAAAAAATTTACTTTCATAAATGCCCAAGATCTGAATAATTAGTTTGTAAAATTTATAAGACCAAAAATAATGCATCATACAATCGAATATCTTTTTTTGGCTTTATTGTATTATTTTTTAGATTTGGTATATATTGAACTTTGTTGTCTCGATTCGGTCATAACGAATTTTCAAGTTATTTAAAAAACATTGTGTTTTAAAATTCACAATAACAACATTTTTATTTCAAACTATGTGTTCGCGTTTGAATTTATTTTCTGCAACCAAAAATTCCAATGTCAACTTCACTTTGCCAATTACTTGTCAAATTTGCCTGGGAAAAGTAAAAGATCCTAGTGTGTGTCCAAATCTGCACGCATTTTGTTCTTCATGCATCGATCTCTGGCTGGAGAAAACAAAACAATGCCCAACATGTAGAGTGCACATTGACAAAGAGAATCCTTGCAGGCGAATTTTGGGAGGAATTGACAACCAAGACGATGTTGATCTCATCAAGCCAACGGAGTTCTCCCAGCCTGCCACTCGCAAGGCTCGCTTTTTGAATTTTTTTCAACAATATGAGGATGAAATTAGTCGTTTGAATAGTTTTATTGACTCATTGACAGATGAAGTGTCTAAATTAAAAGTTGGTGCCTATTTTTAGTTTAAAAAATAGTCTTCAAAAATTTAAAACCACAATTATTCCAGTCACTGATGCTTAGCTAATATTTCATTTATTACAGAAAAAAATTAAAAAAATTGAATTGAACACATTTTTAATCTTTTTTAATTTAAAATGAAAAATTTTTTATGATTTAGTTTTCTTTTTTAAAATCGTACAAAAATTTATTAAATTAGGCGAATTGATCAATTTAAAATTATCAGTAAAGGAAAGTTTTTCATTAATTCTTGATTTTAAATTTTTTTGCTCAAACATATTTTCAAAGTAAACGTTCAATGTTAATTGAGTTTTTTAATCTGCATTTCTTTGCAAAACCTTTACGTGCAGAATTATGCACAATATAGGAATGGTTAACATGGTTGGCTTCACATGAAACATGCGTCTGCATTTAATTTTTAATTAAAAATCTTTTTTTTGACATGTATTTCGGAGCAAAGATTTAAAATTTTAATAATTTTTTTTAGCTTTAAATCTCGTTCTACAAGATCGATAGCTGATAAATTTTTTTTCTGCCAAAACTCTGCAAGTCTACTAAGCACCTAATTTCGGCTCTACGTCACAATAGCCAAATTTTTTTCATCATTTAAGCAAAAATTAATAAACTCGATTAGAATAAAATTAATTATTTATTTATTTAAAATATAGTTTTGGGGTTTAAGGTTTAAGGAACGTCCGAATGGCAGATAAGCCTTCGTTTGAACCTGCTTTTTTGAGTTTGTTTTTTTAAATAGTTGAAAAAAATTGTTTTAGCCCTCTAAAAAATTTTCCAATGGTGTTGAAAAAAGATTAGTTAAAAATGGATTCGAATGACGACTTATCGGCAAATACTCAAAAATTTAGCGTATTTTTTTATTTTTATTTTTATAGTACTGAGCTTACGCTCCTTCATAATGAATATATGAAAAAGAATGAAAATAAAAAATAAAATAAATTAAAAAAGAAAAAGTGAAGTGAAAAAGGTAAAAATAAATAGTAATTAAAAGAATTATATTGACATATAGTAAGTTAGAATTAAAAGGATCTGTTTGTTCAATTTTTTTGTTCTTTCAGTAACAAATTAACAGTTAAATTAAGTAGGTAAGAATAAAATGAATTATAAATATATTGAAATATAAATTTGTGATACATGTTTACAAAATTGAAGTTTCAGGGTAATTAGAAAAAATATTATTGATTTATTTGTTTTCTTTACCGAGCTAGAAAATAAGTATACAGAAGAATTTGAAAAAAAAAAATCGAAATGAAGTAAATTAGCCACAGTGCCGGAAATTAACTTGTCACATCATATCATCCGATATAATTATATTTTTAAACTTTCCTCATATCAGCTGATATCGGCTATTATCATTTGATATCAGATAATATCAGGTGAATTAAAATTTGAATTTCTAAATGTAAAAATTTGTAAATAATTTTTTTTCTGATATCTGATTTCAAATGATATCATATGATATGATGAGACAGGTTAATTTCCGGCACTGTAAAATAAATTGTAAATCAAGTTAAAAAGACATATATTGAAATAGGTTTTTACATGTCACACATGTTTACATAGTTGAAGCTTCAGGAAAAAAAGAGGAAATAGTAAGGTAGCAATTACACAATGGAGTTGGGTATTCAAAATATCTTGATTCGAAACCTTCTTTATATTCCTCCACTAGTCTGACAACCAATGCAATAGAATGGCTCAGTCCTGTCCCAACATATCTCTCACTCAACTCAAAAAGCCGTTTCGATACTGTTAGCAATTTAAGTTTATTAAAAGCTTCATGATGCACGATTTTGGAGGGAGTAACTTAAGAATAGATCTGATTGCTGTATTCTGAATTGCTTGTAGTTTTTTGATATTATTTTCTGAAGATGAATTCAAGCAAGGAAAAGATAAGGATTTAAATTATTATAAGGAAAGAATAGTCTAAAATTGATCCGACTAAAGCTTTACATAAATTTCCTAGTGTATTTTGATTAAGACCCCATTTTTTGTTTGACAATATCTTTACAATATTTATTCAATTTTTGCTTTTGTTCTCTGTTCAAAAGTCTTTTTTAATAATTTTTGAGTATGATCGTTAAAATTTTATAATTAACTCCAATATGCCCAAAATAAAATTTTCAAGGTTCTGTGAATTTTAAAATAAGAACAAAAAACTCAATTTTGGATTCCATTTTTATAGAATTCAAAATTGGTTCCGTACAGTAATACAACGATCCTAAGTTTTTACCAACTTAACGTAAAACTAAATTAATTTTTTTAACTTGTAATATTAATTAAATAAAAGGAGTTTAAATAAGTCTTTTATGACAAAGGCAGTGTCTGTTGAGCGAACATTTTTTAGTATAAAAAAAACGGGTTTGAATCATGTGATTTTCTAAAGTTTAACAAAAAATTTTGTATTTGTTTTTGTTTTTTTCTATGAAATATCCACATCTTATTTAATTTTTTTTTGAATCTATAAACACATAATAGATCCCTCAGTTTTGGTTAATTAGCCTGGTTCAATTAAGTTAAGTTCAAATGTGGATTTTGTCAAAAGTATAAGTCACATTTTATCTAAATTTTTTTTAAGTGATGGTCAAAGGATTGACTTTGATCATATTTGATCTTTGTCAAGATGACATGAGCATGCTCCGTATGATACTAAAAAAATTTTTGGAAAAATTATTCTGAAAATTCTTTTTGAATTTATCTCACAGGCTGGCTTAAGGCCGTAATTAAAAGTATCACCTAATGCATTTTACAGAAACAATTTTACACTCAAAGGAAACAAATATTTTATTTTTTTATTTATTTTGTTCTTAATTCACAATGCCTACAAGTTAAACATTAGTTCAGGAAATGAATATTAGTTGAATTAATTGTTTAAGTCTGCTAATCACGTTCCAAATCCCTAAGATAGCATTTGGCATAAACATATAGAAATAAAATTCATGGTTTTTGTTGCCATTTCTTAAATTTTATAACTATCATTTCAAGAAATTTGAAGATTGAAAAAAATTTTATTAGTTAAAGCGCGAATTAAACATTCAAATAACAAAAGGATTAAAAATCACTATTTTTTTATTTTAATTAAATTAATTTGATGAAAAAAAAATTCTTAAGTTAAATATTGTACAATTATTATTATAAATTTTTAAATAACAGAATATTTTCAAAATTTAAATTGATTTAATTTTTATTAAAGGATTGTAGTAAAAATCCAGTATCGAATTCATTGCAGCCAAATGATGATTTTAACTCCCTAAATAAAAAGCTGGAAGACGCTGAAAAAAAATTGGCAAAAATGTCTGATGAAAGAGATCACCTCAAAGAAGTAGAATCTATTCATTTAAAGAAATAAATTTTTTAAATATAATTTTAAGATCAATACAAAAATCGAAAGTGAAAACTCAATGCTCATTCAAGACATAGCATGTTTAAAAGCTACTCTAAACGAAAAAAATTCCCAGATGTATATTTAAATTTAAATAAAATAAAAAAATTCAATCATACAAAATCAAATTTAAATTATTTTTAAAGGACTAATAAATATACAATGGCAGCGATGGAGTCTAAAATAGAAAACTATGAGAAAGAGATAAAACGACTACAAAAAGCATTGGAAAAAAGTGATAAATACATTGCTGAATTAGAATCAATCAAAGACAACAAGGGAAAAGAAAATAATATAAATTGTTATAAATCAGAACCTAACTCAAATAACTCTACATCATCTTTTGGCTTTGTCAAACCACCTTCCCCTAATGAAATCAATTCTGACAATTTGAGTCAAATTTCACCTATGAACGATCCACCATCGGCAAAAAAGAATATAATTCCCAAAAATAATTTTTACGGATCTCCTAGTAAAACCCCAACAAGACAAACTCAAGTAGCTCAATCAAATACTCAAAATGTTTCTTCATTTGGAGATAGACTTAAGAAAAATTTGTTCAATACACCTGCTCCATCATTTGCGTCTAATTTCAATTTGGTTTCTAATCATCCATGTGCAATTATTTCCTCAAATCAGTCAGCTGTATCGTCCAGTTCTAATCAAACATCGAGCAATAATTTATTATTTTCACCGATGAAACGGCTCAGACTAGAAGAAAATGGAGTGCAAATAACTGATAATTTGAGTCAACAGATCGGTGGAGCTCATAATTTAATTACTAATAATAATGAATCACTTCCGTCAAGTTCAAGCTTCTTAAATACAGTCAGTATTATTAATGAGAGTATGCAGTTGATCGAAGATCCGATGATTCAAACTTTTAATACCAATAAATAGATCAATCTATAAACAAAACACTAAAAATTCTAGTTATTTATTATTAATTTTTTTATTCGAATAAATTAATTGTAATTTGAATCTTTTAATTTTTACTATTTGATTGTTATAATCAATTCACCAAAATTTCTGAAAAATCACCAATTTTAATTATTGATGATAGAAATGACTAATCTTTTTTTAGTTTGAAAAAAATATCAAATAAAAAAAAAGGTCCGCCATAATATGAATTTGCTTTGGCTTTGGCAAGCAGAGTTGCTTCCTGAGTCTTGGTTTTTACGTGAATTCATCGATGTGTGATCGATTTTTGGAGTTTGGCTTGAAACTGTGAAGGCATGTAGATGAAAATTGCTCTGTTAAGTGAAAATTTTGAAAAGTTGGACAGCATCCCCTCTTTTTCTTCTACTTTCAAGCATGGGGATACCAATTTTTGCTAATCTTGAGAGATAATTCAGATTTCTGGGCGTAAGTACTAGTTTGGCAGCTCTACGTTGGACTGCCTTTTTTAATGTCTTTCTTTTGCAAAGGACTCCAAGCTGCTGTAGAGTATTCCAGATGCGGTCTTTCAAACGCAGTGTAGATCCTTCTAAAGTTGGCGGTTATCCAGAATTTAATAGCATTTTTGAGATGAACAAGGACTCCTTTTTCTGTCTGAATTGCCTTGTTTATCTGCTTAACCCATTTGGGCTTACTTTTTGTCATGATATCCAAATCTCTTTCCACGAACAACTGTACTAACACATGTCTGTGTGAAGCATCTTTTTTGATGAAAGGTATTTAGGGGGTCCCTTTGGAGCCAAGTCGCATAATTCTGATTTTTTTTTGGCAAAAATCCATGTGCCAAGTGTCAGTCCAGTTAACTATCCCGTCAATATCTTCTTGAACAAGTTTTAGATCAAGCGAATTTCGTATTGTGGAGATAAGTTTGCAATAGTCAGCAAAAATTAACATATTTCGTACTGATTCCGGCATGTCGTATGAAAATGATAAACAGTAATCATCCAAGAACTAATTCTTGGGGTACATCATTAAGGATTTATTTAGCCATTTTGAGCTATTTGAAAGAAAATCTTTGAGCCATTTTAGAATTTTATCTGAAAAGCTATAACATCCAAGTTTGGCCACAAGTAATTCGTGTACCACACTGTCATAAGCCTTGACAAAGTCAAGCCTTCCATATGACTAGGACAATAACTTCATTGAAAGGTTTGATAAAAAGAAATGACAGGACAAGGCCAAGGGGAATACTGAATTATTTTGGGACTTAAGGGTGAACCAGATCAGATCCGATTTATTTGTGAGTATCCAGATTAGAAAGCAATTTGTTTTTTTTGTTACAGCATCATATTATTTTCATTTTGACGCTCAGATTAAGACTTTAAAATAAGTTTTTCTCTTTGGCCATAAAGTGGTCTCTTTTTAATTTGATTTCAATTTAATAAAAAATTTAAAATAATATTGCTTTTAAATAATTCAGTATTAGGTTTTATAGTACTTTTTATCGATGATGAGAAAAAAAGTTTAAAAAATGAGTCTAGAGGAACAGTCTTTGAGCACTTTCAATTTAGAAAAGGACGAAAATTGGTATCAGCTTTGGAAAAACAAAGCTCTTGAACCCAGTTATCGGAACACATTAGACTAATAGGTGATAGAAAAAAAAATAGAAACGATAATAAATTAAAAAATCATTTTTAAGTATCCTAATTAATTTAAGACCAAAATTTATAAAGTTAAAAATAATAAATTAAATCATTTAATCGTTCTATGAAAATTTTGTTTATTTTGAAGTAAAGATAATGAGAATATATTTAATCCTAATTTTGAAAAAATTTTAATAGAAATTTATTTTAATAATGTTACTATTTATTTTTGATTTTAAATTTGGAAATTCAATTTTATCTATTTATGTTAAAAATAATTATTTGTAAAATTTTTAATTATTTTAGTATTAAATTTAACTAAGTATACAGAAATGTTTATCATTCTCCTTTGTTTTTCGCAACTATTATTAAGACTTTCTTCAGATGGGTTGATATTTTTTTTAACTTCTTAACATTCAGATTTGTTTAAATTTTCAAATTGATTCAGTTAGTTCTTCTGAACTTCAGCATTGTCTTTTTCTAACGAATGTCTTTAGATCGTTCTAAAGTATCTTTTTTGGTTTAAAATCACCCGAATTGGCACATTTTCTTTACTCAAGATACAAATCATAAAAATAAGTTGTAATTGATAAAAGATAGTTTATTTTTTACACAATTTTCTCCATTTTCTTTAATAATTGAGTACATAGGAACAATTTTCTAAGGATCATTATCTTGAATAAATTAACGTTAAACTAAATCTTATTGACTAAATTTGGTTCCTTATTACGGAAGTAAGTAATATTTCTGATGTGAATAGCTTTTTTATATTTATTAAGAAGATATTTTGAAAGCTTCATAAAATCATAAAATCTTGTCAGTCCTTTGCAACTAATCGCTGCCAAAACATTTAGCTTTATTAAACTCTTATCTCTTATACCAACACAGCATGGTTTTGAAGTTTTTTTCTCGAAAATAGCATAAAGGAAACGTGGTTGATATACTTGAAGGAAAGCTATTAGTAGAGCTATTTTTTTGCACTTTTAAAACCCATTTGAAACTTCTATTTGGTTCTAAAACAGAAATTTAAATTTTATTAAATTTTTTTTGATGTGATAATTTTTTATTAAATTTATCACTTGAGTAACTTTTTGAGAAACTCTTTATCACCGAACAAAATAAAGATCCAGAATGAAGGCTATTTATTTTTTGTTTAAGACGAAATTTTCTTGCTCGGATTGCCTTATAACCAATAAGTTTTTAACTTTAAAATTTCATAATTATAATTACGCAAAGTATTGGAACAATTTCTTCAGGATACTTTTTGAGTGAATTTTCACAAATTTCTAATGCTTTTAGTGCTTTCAAACTTAGTTTTCTTATAAAATTTTTTGATTGTTTCTTTACGGAAGTTCATTTTTTTAAAATGTAAATTATGATAAAAAATTATTTAAAATATAATTACCGATATCAATCATAATGCCACTTAAGAAATTTAAAGCTAAAAATTGTATGTTGGTCCGTATCATGAAGTAAAAAGCAAATTTAGAAAAATCTCTGGGTGCTATTTAAAATTATCTTGAAGCAGTTTGTCATATTCCTATTTAGGACTGCAAATATTTTGAAAATTTAGAAGAAGTAAGAATTCTTTTGATTTTCTCACATTTAGAATAATTTTTACAATAAATTTGAATTCAATGGTGTAGTATCAGTTTTTATGTACCAAAGGAAAAAAAAAATTGAACTCTTGGGGAACCTTATTTAAAAACGTAAAAAGAGAGGCCCAGGGATATTGATAATAAAACAGTAAAACAAGGCCAAAAACCTTTTAACTAAGACAATTCAACGCCCCTGTTGTTGAGGAGCAATCAAATGAAATTGAAGTGAATGGTAATTCATATTCAAATGACCACGCCTCTCTGAACCAAGCTGGACAACCAAACAACGACAAGAAAACGAAAGCTTACATTATCAAAATCATTTGACATGCTTTCGTTTGGTGATGAACAGGAGTGGTCAGGCAATAAAAGCAAGAAAAAATTGTCTCGATTTAATAAATAATATCGCAAGTGACTTTCTTTCTAATCAACAAAAAATAATTTTTGTAATTTTTTTGAAAATAAAAATATTATGATGAATATGGTAACACAGCCTAAATGTATTTAATGTAAATTCGGTGAGGTAATTTGAAAAACCGAAATATATCAGTCGTTTTATTTTTTTTTTTTTAACAACCCACATATTCTTGTAGATCTTGAAGAGAGGAATCCAAATATATATGTGAAATATTTTTAAAAAAATTTTAAACCTTTTTTATTTAATTCAATATTTTTTTTCGGCTAATTCGGTAGAATTTTTCAAATTACTAATTATGTTTGACAATTTTTGGTCAAATGACGGAACAAGTTTGAACTGACCTTATCGTTTTCAGTGGGTCTCAATTAGTAGAAAATAATTTTACTAGAATTTTAAGATAGCCGATGGGTCCGTTGTCTAATGTTGTTATTTTTTATGGGTTAAGAGGTTAATGAGTTATCACCTCAATACCCAACAATCCCACCCATTTACCCCTGAAAATAAAATATTTGACATAATTAGACTTTAAAGGTCAAAAATGATCACAATGACGTCATTTTTTATGAAAAATTTAAAATTTTGTTTCTCATTTTTTTACAAAAATAATTTGATTTTATTTGATAAAAATTATCATTCTGTATTATCAAAAATCGTCAATATTTATAAAAATTAATCAGAACAAACATAAACAAGTTAAAAAAAAAGTATTCGATGGAAGATCTTGATAACGCAAAAAAAGATATTTTTGAAAAAAAATTGAACACTATCAGATTGTTTTAAATTCTTAATCAAATTTCAAAAAGAAATCATCAAAAAAATTTCAAAAAATTTCAAAAAATAATTAACATAATTAAATTGTGAGTGTCATCTTTATTAAGGACACAATGGACGAACCATTAAAAATCTTGGAGGAGAATTGGGAAAGCCCCCATGGTAATAGTTCGGAGACTGATAAGAAACTGCACAGGTGGGTTATGGCACAAGTTACGGTCGTCAAAAGCCAGTCCGATCAAATCAAGGAATTGAAGACCCTGCTAGAGGAATCCAAGAAGGTGAACGACAAAGGCGGCGCCGGTTGCACATGAGCTAGTATTGTCAACGGAAGGAAACCCAGTGACCAAACACAAGCTCTCATAGCCACTGTAAACAAGGAAATCAGCGAAAAAGCGAGACTCGAGAATAATGTGACAATAACAGGACTCGGCATAGGCGCGAACGAATACGAAGACATCGAGAAAGTTGATCGAGTACTCAATGCTCTGAATATAAACAGGAGCAAAACCGTCAAGCGACAAAGGCGCATCAAGAGTAGCAATAGCGGAGATAATACGTCAAAGAAGGTAGTGGACATGATTGTAGTTGAGTTTACGGACGACGCTGGGAGATTAAAGGCGCTTCGCGATGCTAGGACTCTCAGAGGCACTGAGCACAAGGACGTCTATATTAGTGTTGGACGCGGACAGAGCTAACCGGTCCAGAAACGGGCGGTTCATCGCGGTTGTTGGCCCGTTTATTTTGGCGGGCTAAATTTTGACCCGTTTAATAAACGTTTAAAAATAAACGGGCGGTCCAAGAAACCGTTCCAATTTTGGCGGGCGGACTCTGGCCCGTTTATTTTGGCGGGCTAATTTTTGGCCCGTTTAATAAACGTTTAAAAATAAACGGGCGGTCCAAGAAACCGTTCCAATTTTGGCGGGCGGACTCTGGCCCGTTTATTTTGACGGGCTAAATTTTGACCCGTTTAATAAACGTTTAAAAATAAACGGGCGGTCCAAGAAACCGTTCCAATTTTGGCGGGCGGACTCTGGCCCGTTTATTTTGGCGGGCTAAATTATGGCCCGTTTAATAACCGTTTAAAAATAAACGGGCGGTCCATGAAACCGTTCCAATTTTGGCGGACGGACTCTGGCCCGTTTATTTTGGCGGGCTAAATTTTGGCCCTTTTAATAACCGTTTAAAAATAAACGGGCGGTCCATGAAACCGTTCCAATTTTGGCGGACGGACTCTGGCCCGTTTATTTTGGCGGGCTAAATTTTGGCCCGTTTAATAACCGTTTAAAAATAAACGGGCGGTCCATGAAACCGTTCCAATTTTGGCGGACGGACTCTGGCCCGTTTATTTTGGCGGGCTAATTTTTGGCCCGTTTAATAACCGTTTAAAAATAAACGGGCGGTCAAATAACCGGCCAGATTTTTGGCGAGCGTTAATTTTGCCGGTCAACTTGGCGGTCTTAATTTTGACAAAAAACAGGAAATAAATAAAAAATTAAGCTTTCTTAATATATTTATTTTTTAAAAAAAAGTTATTTTTTAATTAGAAAAAAAAATAAAAAAATCTACGAAAAAAAATTTTATTTAAAAATTAATAAAAAATAAAAATCTTAAAAAAAAAAAAAAAAATAAAAATTTTATTTAAAAAATAAAAAATATTTTTAAACGGTTATTAAACGGGCCAAAAATTAGCCCGCCAAAATAAACGGGCCAGAGTCCGTCCGCCAAAATTGGAACGGTTTCATGGACCGCCCGTTTATTTTTAAACGGTTATTAAACGGGCCAAAATTTAGCCCGCCAAAATAAACGGGCCAGAGTCCGTCCGCCAAAATTGGAACGGTTTCATGGACCGCCCGTTTATTTTTAAACGGTTATTAAACGGGCCAAAATTTAGCCCGCCAAAATAAACGGGCCAGAGTCCGTCCGCCAAAATTGGAACGGTTTCATGGACCGCCCGTTTATTTTTAAACGGTTATTAAACGGGCCATAATTTAGCCCGCCAAAATAAACGGGCCAGAGTCCGCCCGCCAAAATTGGAACGGTTTCTTGGACCGCCCGTTTATTTTTAAACGTTTATTAAACGGGTCAAAATTTAGCCCGTCAAAATAAACGGGCCAGAGTCCGCCCGCCAAAATTGGAACGGTTTCTTGGACCGCCCGTTTATTTTTAAACGTTTATTAAACGGGCCAAAAATTAGCCCGCCAAAATAAACGGGCCAGAGTCCGCCCGCCAAAATTGGAACGGTTTCTTGGACCGCCCGTTTATTTTTAAACGTTTATTAAACGGTTCAAAATTTAGCCCGCCAAAATAAACGGGCCAGAGTCCGCCCGCCAAAATTGGAACGGTTAATACGGTCACGGTCACGGTTTTTAAAATTTTTGGCCCGTTTACTGTCCGCTTGCACGGACACCAACACTAGTCTATATTAACCCGGACAAGACGGCAAGCGACAGAGCATTAGAACGCGAACTCAGGAAGAGACGAAACGAGTTAAACGGGATATTTCCGCTAAACCAGGTGAGGATAGATTCTGAAGGGAGGCACCGCTATGACATCAAACCTGATGGTGATCCAAACGCTGGCAAAAAGTTTTATTACGGGATCAGATGGAACGAAATCAAAGAGATCTACTTCGAACGTGCCTAATCGCACTTTCTCTCCCACCAGCAAAGTCTTCCCCGGTAAACACTTAAACTCTTTAATTTTTTTTTTACACTAATGCCACTTCTCTTGTCAACAAATGGAGCGATTTCAATTCCCTAGTCACCTTTCTACACTATCCCCACGTTATCCTTATTACCGAGACATGGTTCAACGCCCTCAGCATCGGCAACCTGGATAACTATAAGTTATTCAACAAGAACCGGACAGTAGTTCGTGGTGGTGGAGTAGCAATCTTCGTACGCAGTGATGTGGAGAGTTTCGAGGTAAATGATGTAGCCCTGTGCAACACAAGGAGCGAACAAGTCTGGTGCAACGTCAAGGTCAATGAAGAATTAATACTAGTTGGTTGCGTCTATAGGCCCCCGTATGCAGATTGCGAGCTCAACCTTGAAATTAATAATTCAATTGGTTTTGCGACCCACCTGTGCTGCTCGGCCCCGTCCAAAAGTCTTCTCGTGGCCGGTGACTTCAACTTTCCCGCCATCAAATGGAACCATGAAGGCGGTTTCTGCACAAACAAAGGTCGCTACTCTAGTCTTGAATTCCTCAACACCATGAGTAAAAACTTCCTGACCCAGCACGTCCTCGATCCCACGTTTAAATATAATATCCTGGACCAAGTTGTCACAAATGATCCGGTTAGAGTCTTTCGAATAGCTCACGGCCCACCTCTGGGTTCTACTGATAAGGACTGTCTGCATGCAACTCTCACCTGGAGCTACGAACTACAGTCCCAAAAACCCTCCCGACCTACCTCGTCTCAACGTAAAGTTCTCTCTCTGGGTACAACCTCTTCAGCGAACGCTTTCATGAAGGCAGCAAGCTACTGGACAACGATGTAAACATTGCCTTTAACCAAGTAGTCGAGTCGTATAACCATGCCTCTTCTGTCGCCATCCCAACTCCTCGCTTTAGCACTCACAAGCGCCCTTGTCCCAAATGGTCCAATGACAAGATCAAGCACCTTACCAAAAGGAAGTATAAGCTCCATTGCTTAGTCCGTTCTGCCCCTCTCAATCCCGAACTTAGAGCGGCTTATACTATGGTTTGCAAGCAGGTCAAGTCTGCGGTCAGACAGTCTATACGTAAGTTAGAAGAATCGATTGTCCGGGCATGTAAGAGTCTGCCCAAACTGCTCTTCAATTACATAAGCCAGAAGCAATGTAAGGATATCATCAAAGGCTTGTTGGATAAGGAAGGTGCCTTTTGCACGGATGGAGGTACGATGGCTAATCTCCTCAACGCTCATTTCGGCAGTGTTTTCATCCCTCGCCTGTCTTGTCACGCTCCGTCAGTCAAAAGCTTTTCCTCGCCCCAGCGCGAGGTTAATGTTGTTTGCTTCTCAATTGCAAATGTACGTAAATGCATCATGCGCCTTAATCATAGGAAATCGCCAGGCATTGACGGTATCCACCCATATGTTGTCAAATGTTGCGCCGATGCCTTTTCGGAGGTCCTCAGCGCTATCTTCACCAGTTCGTACACCAGTGGCAGAATTCCAGACGCCTGGAGACTCGCCCAGGTCAGCCCTATCTTCAAGAAAGGAAGTAGGAGTGCCCCTGGAAACTATAGACCTATCTCCTTGAAGTCAGTACCCTGCAAGTTGATGGTAAGAGACGTCATGATGGATCACCTCTATAGCAGCAAAACGATCGTTTCGGAGCAAAACAGTTTTGTCCTGTGGAAGTCATTAGTCACTAATTTATTGAAGACGGTGGACCGCATAAGCGATGGCATCGATGGGGGATTCCACGTCCTAGTGGTCTTTCTCGACTTTGCTAAGGCCTTCGACAGAGTATGCCACGCGTCATTCAGAGCCAAACTGGTTGCCCGCGGGTTCTGTTCAGGCATTGTCGATTAGGTCAGCTACTTCTTGTCAAGGAGGCAGCAGCGTGTAGAGATGGGTCGGCACATTGCTCATTTCAATCTATTTGCCGATGACAGCAAACTGATTGCCACAATACGAAGCACCAGTGACCTATCCACACTGCAACATGACCTCTACGTGCTTTCCGAGTGGTCAAACACGTGACATATGCTCTTCAACGTGAGAAAATGCAAGGCGATGGAATTCAGTAAGTCCGGCAGGAACATATACGCCCAATCCGATCTACTGATGGGGGATGACGAGTCCAGGAGCGCACTAGCTTTCGTCGACACAGAAAAGGATCTGGGCGTCACGTTTTCACGCAACTTGAAATTTTCTATTCACATTAAAAATCAGGTGAACAGAGCTACAGGAATTCTCGGCCAGTTGAAAAGATCATTTAGATATTGGACCATAGATACCTGCAGGACCCTATATTGTGCCTACGTTAGACCCCACCTGGAATATGCCGCTGTTGTCTGGTCCCCCCTAGCAAGAAAGACGCAAAGATGCTCGAGCAGGTGCAGAGAAGGGCTACCAAACTGGTGCTTCGCATTAGAAACTGGCGCTACGAAGACCGTCTAGCCGTCCTTAGACTAACTCCCCTTAATGAGCGCCGTGTTCGTGGAGACCTGATACAGATGTTCAAACTCACCAAAGGCATCAACGAAGTGAGCTGGGTGAACCCCCCGGTTGCCGGAAGTTCACTATCCCAACCCGGACCCGCCAGAGGTATCAGAGGTCATGCAAGAAGACTGTCCGGCCAGGCCTCCACCAAATGTCTACAACGGGCAAACACATTCACCAACAGGATAGTCAACGAGTGGAACGCCTTGCCAGTTACAGTGACAGACGCCGACTCCGTCAACAAGTTCAAGAATGGATACGTTGCATTCCGGTCAAGTCAACAATCCTGAAGATGAACATTTATTTATAAAATTTTTCTCTTACAGCTTTTTCTATCGAGAATCTTAACTCTTACTTTGACCTAAAAATTTTAAACAGGATTTCTTTTTTCAGTACTTTCTATGTGTTATGTGCAAGGAGCTACCATAGGCGACCTCCTAGTAGTAGGTCATCTCCGCAAGCTAGTCTTGCTGTAGCTTTTATATATTATTATTATTATTACTACTCAAGCTTCAAATTTATACAACATTCCGAGACAGATCTTTTTAACTAATCTTTTTATCTAGAAAAAAATCAAACATAAAATTTATTTTGAATTCGTTAATAATTCGTTTAAATTTTCTTCTAAATAGTTATGTTGTAGCGTATCTTTAAAAGAATAATAATAAAGAATATTTTAAACATTTATATTTTTAAAAATAACACTTAAAATCCTTTTTGGAATTATTATCGGGCTAATTTGGTGAATTCGGTGAATATCCTGAAAAAGAGGTTAGTTCTCGTGCTAAATATTTACAAAATCAGGGGTAACTGAGTTAACCTAATTCACCCAATAAGGCCTCACCCAATTAACCGCAGGAGGTAAAGGGGTGACTAGAAAAAATTGGTCTAATTCGGTGAGTATTTTTGGAGTTTTTGAATAAAATGAGTGCGAAATAGGCAATAAAAAAAAATAGGTCACCCGGTCACAGAGAGTGTTGAGTCATCAAATGAAAGCCATGATGGCTGGGTTCAACAGGTCGGCTGGCTGATTGGATGGGTGACGAACTGAGCTAAAAATATAAATTAAAAATTAACTCTAACGAACGCTTTAGCTAAAGGAATTTTTGGTTTATTAGAAATAATTAAGAAAAGCTAAAATAAATATTGAAAAAAAAGATATAAATCTATTAATAAAATTAAATTTTATTTAAAAAATTAAAATGGCTACATAATTTAAAAAAAACATACAAATCACAATTATTTGAAACCTAAATTAACTATTAAAAAATAAAAATTTTTGCCTTGGCCGAGGCCGGAGACTATGGCCGAGATGGCCGGACGGTCGTATAGATCGGTGTTACGATTTTATTAGAACCCCTGTAAATTCAAAAATTCCAAATAGTTATTTTAATTATGCTAGTGTAAGAATGAGTTCAGTAATTGCATATTAAATAATTCAGTAAATAACACACGTAATACATTCTTTTACATGTAAGCAAATAAATTTTGAATAATTTAAATTCATCTTTACCACAAAATTATAAAAACTTTATTTTAAAATATAGATGATTTATAAAAATTTTATGTCTATATTTTTATTTATTTTTATAATCGTGTTAGCCAATGCCGATGATGAAGATGTGGCTAGTGTATTCGATGAAATCGAAATATCTAATGAAAAACCTCTTAAGCTCACCCAAGAAATTTTTATGGACACCATTAGTCAGCCTGAATTAGGGACTCTAGTGATGTTCTACGCACCTTGGTACTTATTCACACTATAAAATCATCAAATTATTTTTACTAATCTTTAAAGGTGTGGACATTGCAAGAGAATGGTAAACGTATGGAATCAACTTTCCAAAAAGCACAATAAGCTCAAAAAGTTTTATATCGCAAAAGTGGACTGTATAGAACAGACTGAATTATGCTCAGACAAGGATGTTCTCGCTTATCCAACGTAGCAATTTTCTTTTTTTTTCTAAAAAATCTAATAAATAAGCACCTTTTAGGTTTCAGTTCTTTAAAAATAGAGATCTAAATGGAATATCTTATGATGGCGAAAGATCGCTGGAATCTATTGAGGCGTTCATGCTAAATCAAATTGAATTACCTGACAACATAGAGAGAGAAGTCGATAATGAAATTCCTGTGCACGAATTGGATGATAACAATTTTGAGAATTTTATTTCTAGAGGATTTCACTTTGTTAAATTTTTTGCCCCATGGTGTGGTCACTGTAAAATGATGGCTCCAACTTGGTATTTTTATTTTTTTGTTTTTTAATTTGAATTCTTTATTTAAATCCTAAAATTTAAAGGGAAGAATTAGGAAAAAAATATTTGAATTCAAATGTAAAAATTTCAAAAATTGACTGTACAAAGTACGGAATCATCTGTCAAAATTATAACATTAAAGGTTATCCATCTTTAATCTTATTTAAAAATGGCAAAGTTGTAAGCTTTAAATAACTTTATAATTTAGGTTTAAATATTTTTTGATTAATTTTATTCTTTCGAATCTATTAAGGTTGATTCTTACATTGGGAAGCGTACAATCTCAGACTTTTCAGCATTTATTGAGAGTCAGGATCAAAATTCTGAAAAAGAACATTTAAAAGACGAAGCTTTTTCCTTACGAGGCAAAGTTTTGGAGCTGACAAATGACAATTTCAAGAGTTATATAGATATGAATAGTTTTGTATTTGTGGTGAGTTTTTTTACCAAATATTCAAAAAAAAATTTTAAATGATGATTATTTATTTAAGAAATTTTTTGCTCCATGGTGCGGGTAAGATAAACTAAATTGTAATTGTAAGGTTTCATACTAAAACTTGCTCAAGGCATTGTCAAGCCATGGTACAAGACTGGGAAAATTTAGCTGTCAATTTAGCAGATAAGGAGAAAATTTTGATTGCCGATGTTGACTGTACAAAATATACCGATGTTTGTTCTAATCAAGGGATCCAAGGTTATCCGACAATGATTTTATTTAAAAAAGGTGATAAATTAACCGAATACAGTGGTAAACGAGATGTTGAATCGTTTGTTGAATTTTTAACTCCTTATTTGGAGCACGATGATCTTTAGATAATTTAATGCGATTTTTTTTTAGAATAAAATTAAAATTCTGTACGCTATATAAAAATAAAATTTAATTTTAGTGCTTAAGTTTTATTTAAAAATGATTATAAATAAATGAATAGAAAAAGTATTGAAAAATAAAATTTTGACTATTGATTGCCGAGAGAATTTCCGATGTTTTATGCAATCTAAAAAATTCTATAATCTCAAATCCGGTCAATGATTCACGTTTTTTATTTTTACATTCACATCATATAAGCAAATAGATAGATGATTTTGTTCATATGTCTGGGTATTTTCTCTGTAATATTCATTTATTTTAAATTTTGTTTATCCATTTATTAAAAGTAATCCAGTAATCGTTTATAATAAGTTTTTTTTGAATAATTTTTTATTTTTGATTTCAAAATTTTCAATATTTTATAATTTAAATGAAATTAATTCAGAGTTTTAATCTCCACATTTTCTTCTTCAAATGTAAAAAAGAAATAAAAAAATTCAATCAACTCTAGAGCCTTGATATTTCTATTAAAAAAAATTAATTAAATACTCAATTAGAATATATTTTTAATCAAATATTGATCTAGATATTTTTTTAGCTTTTGTATTTTTTCAAGAATATAAATAAAAAACTAATATTTAAATTTTTTTGATCTAGTTTCTTTTGTAAACACGACTAAAAAAATAGAGAGGCCTTCGTATTTATTCAAGTGATTCTACTTTCTAGATTAAAACCTTTAAGCTAATTCAAGTCAAAGTGTAAACTTCATTTCCTAAAAAAGGCAACAAGAGCTTAAAATAATTAATTCCAAATCAAAAATCCTATTATTATAGAAAAGGAAAAAAATTAGAGGGTTCAATACTTGGTTTAAATTGTCACTCATTAATAAATTAAGGGCTAGAATCTTTTTAATATTTTTTGAAGCAATTTTTAATTCTTAGGGGGGTAAATCTCAAAAACATTTAAGATACAATCGATTTAAAAGTTAAATTCGAGTCCAAAAATTCTAAAAATTGAAATAGTTCAAAGACATTAATTTAAGTTAATTTTCTTAAATTGTTATTGTCATCTAATTGAAAAATTTCAATGGAAAAACAAACAAAAACAAAAAAACTGATAAATTAAAATTTAACAAAAATCGAGACTGTGCTAGATTAAATACAATCATTTCAAAAAAAAAATTTTAATTAACTTGGTTTTAATTTGCCATTTGCAATGAAAGTAAAGCTAATTATAGATTTAAAAGTTAACCCAAATCATAGACTCATTTATCATGAATTTTAGTTTGAAAATTGATTTCATTTTCAGATTAAACATTGTCTGAAAAGAAGTAAAAAAGATTTAAAATTTACTATTTTTATATTGTCGACAAACATTCAATAAATTTTACCATGTTAACAAATATAATTGATTTTCATTATGAATTTATCTTGTAAGAAACAATAAAATTTAATTTTACTGTGAAATATCAGAAAAATAGTTTGAAATTCAATTACTAATTTTAAAATATTAAAACTTATTGGGGATTTTTGTGCTAGAATTATACTTTTGTGATAAATTATTGGAATAATTTCATTTTAATTTTTAATTCGTTTGTATACAGAGACAAATCCATTTTATTAAAACTTTTATAAAATATTAATGATAAAAAAATTTCGACAAGTGTAAAAACCTAATCAGCTGGTTGAAAATTCGGCATTTAAATGTCTAGTATTTTTCACAATGAACCGATGAATTTTAATGATAATTTAAATCTTTTAGATATCCTTTAAATTTATCGTAAAAGCCTTTATTTTAACTAAATTTATATAACTTCTATGACAAATATTAAATAGAAAGGAGATTTTAGTTCTGAGGCAATCTTAAATGTCAATCAATTTAATATTTTTTGGTGAAAAATTTTGATTACAATTATTTTTCACTTAAAGGATAAAAGTTACATATACCATTTAACATGTAAACATGAATCAGAACTAAATTTTTAAAAACAATTTTTCCTCGACTTTTGACTTGTATTAAATGATAAAATGAATAAAAAGCCCCATATTAAGTTAATAAAGCTTTAAAAATAATCAAATGAGTTTAAAATTTACATTGAAAAATTGAAAAAAAATTTAAAAGCTGACTTTAATTAAAAATAAAACTTAAAACAATTATAGACTGGAACCTTTTATCAAGTTAGGTTTAAGCCTTGTTTTTTAGCTCTCGCTAAAGATTTACTTTTGGGTAAAAAATTTTATTGAATAAAATAATTTTTTTACTTAAGTTAAAGGATATTGAAAGTAAAATAAATAATAATCTTAGTAAAGTAATAGTATTAATGAACTAATAAAGAACAAACATAGTATTAATGGATTATTTCCGTTTAAAAAGCAAAAAAATAGGAGAAATATTTCGCTTGACCGAATATTGGCTTTAAATACTATTATATTTGTTTAAAAAATATAGCCTGATTTACGAAAAAAAAATCAAATTAAAATACGAAAATTAACAGTAGATGGTACTCTGTTCCGGGTTGCAATTAACACCATAAGAATGCATCGTCGTTCATGTTTTTTTTTCTTATTTGATGTCTCTCTGACGGTTTCTGTTCCAACAATTACTATTTTCTGGCTTTCATTGAAACTGATAGTGCGAATTGTTGCAGAGCTTAGAGATCCGATCATTACTTGGATTACATATGTTCTTGCCTATCACATTCTGTTTATTTATACTTTTAGTTAAGAATCCGGCAATTTATACTATCAAAAGCTTTCAATATGAAATTCGTTATCTGTAGTCCCAAAAAAAACTAAAAAATATATTTTGAGCTCTCTCTTCTCTAGCTTAATAAAACAAGAGTTAGTTTGGCTTCATTTCTGACCAATATCTTAACTATTTGATCATGAATCATTTATAACGAGCACATATTCTGAAAGCTCATTTTCTAATCTACAAAAGTGTTTTTATTCTAGTTTAAACTAGGAAGAATGTAACTACAGTAAAATCAAATCTGGTCTTTCAAAATACCTATTAAAATATCTAAATTTTATTTAATATTCTGAAACTAGACTGAATCCTGAACAAAGTGTTAGTTTTTTATTCACTTTTTCACATTTTTCATTAAGTCAAAACACGACTCTATTTGATAAAAAATATAAATTTTTTTTTGGACGCAAACTTAGAATCAGATTTTGAAATTGAAAATTTTTGATATTTTGAAAGTTTAGAATTGCATCAATCAAATTATTTTTTAATCTGGTAAAATAATAAAGGCTCTCTCCCAGGCTGTTTAGAAAGGTCTAGGTCTTCCTTTCAGTCCCATGATTGTGAGTTAAAAAAAATAATTAGTATGGGACACAAAAAAACAAATGAAATTTTTTTGAAATAAATAAAAATTAAAATTGAGCTTTCAAGTAATTTGATTCTTAGTTTAAAATTATGGATTATAAAATAAATATGACGGCTGTTCAAAAAAAATTTCAAAATTCTGACATGTTCTTATTCACCGAATTTAACCAAATTTTGTACAAATATTTAATTGACATTTGTTCAATTGACTCGACTTTTACTGCTTCTAAGATTAAAAAGGATCAGAATGTACTTATTATTATTATTATTATTATTTGTTGAAAAATTAAACTACGTCCCATGGACAATTTAAAATAAAAAAACATATATAAAAATTATTAAAAATTACATTCTTTATTTTTTATTTTTATTATAAAAATATAAAAATATATGAGATAATGGAATTTCAACTTATTTCAAAAGTCAAAATACGTTGTTCAATCTTTTTTTATTGAATGAAAAAAGTAGTATGACTCATTTTTAATGTCAATTAAATATTTGTACAAAATTCGGTGAATAACTTTCTTTTTAACATTAAAAAAAACAATAGTTTTAGTTTACGGAAAGTTTAGGAATATTATGAAGTTAATGGTCAATTTTTGATCCTCAAAATGATCAAACCAAGTTATAATTATGAAATAAATTTTTATTTCTTTATAGAATCAGTGCAGAAGTACATTTTTGGATTTCACATATTTTGTGAAGTCTAAAGGTGAACTCTGCAAAAAATAACTCATTTAAATTACCAAAAATGTATCTTTGCACTAATTCTATTAAGAAATAACAATTTGTTTAATAATTAAAAATTGGTGTGATCATCATCAAAAAATGATCATTTACTTCAAAATGCCGAAAGTTTAAAGGTTTAGTTTGGTTTTTGGTTAAAAATGCTGTTAGACGGACACACAGAGAACATTTAGCCTTTTGAAGGCGATGGCAGAGATGGACAAATAATAGACAGGATTTTAGAAACGGTTCAATTTTTTATTGCATCAATATTCTTTATTCGATTAATTTATAAAAATTTATGTAAAAAAAGATTCAAAATTTATCCAAAAGTAAGAATTAGAATCCTTAAAAAAAAAAGAAGAAGAAAATATATGAGTGTAAAATTGATTAGTAGCAAATTTGAAAAGAAAAAAAATTTCAAAATAGACAAAAAGATAGAAAAATCAATCTAACAATTTTTTAGCTATTTTTTTGTTGCTTCAAGCTTCACTTGATAAAAAAAATAATCAAGACCCAAAAAAAAATTTTTAAATTTTAAAAAGAAGAAAAACGAAAATGAAAAAAAATCCAATTTTCTTCATCTAATCTCATTGTGTAGCTTAACAAAACCAAAGACTAATTTAGAGCGTACTGCTAGGCGCACTGTGATACCCAAAATAACAAGTGTATCCATGACTTTAACTTTTAAATGTCATTTTAAATTTCTACCAAAAAAAATTCAAAAAAATTTCAAAAAAAAAAAATGAAAGAAAGAGAAGAAGCAAATAAAATAAAAGAAATAATTAAACAACTTTAACATAACTTTAACAATTAGACAATTGACGATTTAATTTAACTTGTTGCTGTAGTTGCTGATAGCTGATTGATTGCTGATGATTAGTGCCAACGAGAGCACCAGAGGCCACTGGCATGGAGAACTGACTCCTGTAGAAGTATTGATTAGCTTCGGTGTGCTCGTTCGCTTGATAGGACTGAGCGTAGGCAGACGAGTCAAAAGTGGCCGCTTGGCCATTCGACGAGCTGTTCGTAAGAGATGTACTCGACGCGGACTTGAGCTCCATTGCCTTCATGTTCTTGGTGAGCAGGCTTGCTTCGGGGGACAGCTCGTCCTCACTGGTCATCTTAGTTTTGCTTACTAAATTAGGCTGCGACGAGGACATGAGCGTGGCTATTTTGGGCACTTGGGGCCGTCGACCGATCGTCAACGGAAACGATATTATATCCTTGTAGATTTCTTTGCGCTTTTCGCGTATCAACTCCTCTTCGAGACAAAACTTGTGCCACTTGTGCGCCTTCTCGAACATGTCCTGGATCTCGGGCGACAAACACGTCGATCTGGAGTTGGACTCGAGGCTTATGCTGGTGCCGTCCGCGTTCGTTATTTTCACATGTCCGTCTTTGGCTATGTGAAATTTGGTGCCTTGGTAGAACAAGGCCTCGAAGTCGGGCGACGTGTCGTACAGGATGCACTTGGCCTCGTCGGTGTGCAGCGTGATTTTGGGAGTGCGCGAGCGCACCATGCGCACAAATTTCGACGCTAGGTCGTACTTTTTCCAGTAGTTTGGCGGCAAAGTGGTGTACGTGTACTGGGAGTAGAGTTGAGTGTGGGGCGGGAGCGGAGGCGGCCGATTGGCGATGGGCGAGCCCTTGCCGCCATTCGGCTGATAGATGGTGATCAAGTCGTTGTCGGGCTCAATGCGAATCACTTCCATGATAAACTGGTGGCTTTTTTTGACTTTGATGAGCTCGAGAACGACCTCGTTGCCGTCCATGATGTTGAGCACGGCGTTCTTGGACGCTTGGCGCGTCGGACGCAGCAGTGTCGAGCCGGCTTTGAGCGGCGACACACAATCTTGTATGCGCTGCTCGCACTGGCTCGGTCCGGCTGCCGCGGCCGCTTGTTTTTTGGACTTTTTGTCCATGTGTTGGACGTAGAGAGGGGTTGGCGATGGCGATATGGACGATGAGGACGATGAGGCGTGCAGAGCGTGCAAATTTTCCGAAGACAAGTACTTGGTGTGCAGAGGAGGCTGGGCCGGATAGGCGAGCTGGCTGTTGGCGGTGTGCGACATGGGCAGCGAGTGAGTGGACGCGCTGATCAATTGGTGGTGATGGTGATGGTGGTGGTTGTGGCGGCCGGGGTCTTTGGTCGGACTGTATGAAGAGAGTTTGACGGGCGGCGAGGGCGGCGTGCTCGTGGCGCACTGCTGCTGCTTCAAAAAGCGGTTGTAGTACAAATTTTTGGAGTCTATGTTGAGCTTGCTGGACGAAGAGAGCGACGAGGTGGACGAAGTGGAGCTGTGCGCAAAGTCCTGCTCCTGGCCGGACTGGAGGGTGGCGAGTTGGTTGCGGGACGGGTTGGAGCGCTGCGAGGTGGTGAGGGTGCCGCGGCCGCTGTCTATGGACTCGTCGAACGAGCCGTGTTTGTACGAGTTGAGCGGCGAGTGCACTCGTTTGTTCATGAACGGGTGCTCGAGCACCTTGCTGAGCGGCAGCCGCTCCGTAGGCTTCTTTTTGAGCAGGCTGGCTATGAGGTCCTGGGCCTCGGGCGACACGTAGCCCGGCATCTCGTAGTCCGAGTTGACCACGCGATTGAGCGTGTTGCGCACGCCGTCCGTGTCGAACGGCGGCTTGCCAGTCAAAAACGTGTACATCATGCAGCCCAGCGACCACACGTCCGCCTCGAGGCCGTGTGCGTTGCGCGACGCGATCTCGGGCGATATGAAGTTGGGGGTGCCGCACATGGTAAAGTGTTTCTCGTCGGGTATGTTGAGCTTGGTCGCCAGGCCGAAGTCCGCTATTTTCACGTTCATTTCTTTGGTGAGCAGCAGGTTGGACAGGGTGAGGTCGCGGTGCAGGATGCCGTACGAGTGCAAGTAGACCATGCCGTCGATCACTTGTTTCAGGTAGTGGCGGGTCTCGTCCTCGTCCAGGTTGGGCCGCGGCCGGCTCTTCAGGTACTGTTGCATTTCGCCGTTGTGACACAGCTCCAGGACTAAGTAGACGTAGTTTTTGTCTTCGAAAAATGTGTACAGCTCCAGGATGGATGGGTGTTTGAGTTGATAGTGGATTTTGACCTCGTGTTCGACGCGCTGGGTCATACGCGATGCCTTCATCGTCTTCTTGTCTATCATCTTGATGGCCACCTCTTTGCCGGACGCCTTGACTTGCGCTCGATAGACTTGCGCAAAGCCGCCCTGGCCGAGCTGCTCGAACACATTGTAATCTTTAATGCTCTCATTTGATGGCATTGATCATTATCTTTTATATTGGGAGAACAAAATTTATTTAAAAAAATTAAAAAATTAAAATTTTTTATTCAAAATAAAATTAGACAACTGAAAAAAAAACAAGAAAAAATTTTCAAATTTCAGATGTGGTACGCACTAACAGTGTCTTAATTGGAGCAATGTGAGCTAAATTTTGTTTTAGACTACTTGAACACGGGTCGAATTAGAAAAATGTACCCAACTCACAACAACAACAACAGCAACAACAACAACAACGACAACAATGACTAGAATACAAAGGCAAAAATCGATAATTCAAGTTCACCTGAGAGCTTATTTGTTTAAAGCAGTAGCTATAGGAATACGATATCGATTTATTTATCGATATTAATTAGAATTTGAGCCCGTGTTAAGGCCCACTTGAGATGCCCGACCGGCTACTATTTGTGTCCAACAAATGAATTATTAACTACATTATCGAATTTAAGACTAAACACCAACACTAAAACAACACCTGTCCTTGTTTGTATTCTTATCTTGTAATTAGAATAATTGCAAATCTAATTTTCGCGCAGAGATCTGTCGCGTCTAATTAAGATATCGCTTGATTTTTACAATTAGTCCTGAGCTCAAATTCCGGCTACAAAATAATTTTTGTCCCTTCGTTAATCAACATAGATTTATCTACGACTAGTCGAACATGCCAAAAAAACATTTAGCTATTTTAATCCCAACTAGATTATTCTATTCAAAAAAAAAATTATTTTACGAGTTTGACCTCAGGCTAATGCGAAAAAAAACAAATAAAACACTCCTGAGATTTAGAAAAAAAGTCTCCTTTATCAATTTCCACGTGAGTGACTTGCAACAGCTAAATCTTTCAATTCCTAAAAATTTCTCTTTCTTAATATTACTTGATATATTTGCATGTTTATCCGAATGTTTTGCGTGTTTGTGATGCAAACAGAAGGTCGAGGGTTCAAAACCCACTGAGGGTAAAAAAAAAACCTTCAAAAAAGCTCTGCAATACGGAGCGAATGTTTAAACCTCTTTCATTATAAAAATAGGGGAACCAGTTTCAACTGGGTAATAATTGCGGTGTAGATGATCAACTCGATGCAGTAGCCTCTGTGTCAGATCGGAGCCGTTGCTCAAAAAGGTACATGAAAAGGAGATGAGCGCTCCCCATTATCCACTAGGATAGAAGAGGAACAATTATTTTCGGTATGTACATAACGACATGTCGCTAAATAATCTATTTAATGTTATAAGACCCTGTCGTTAATTCTGAATACCCAGGTATAATGATATGTCGTTAAAATCGAGCAATTACGGTATTTATTTTTTGAAATTTTTGTTGTTATTGTTATTATTTTTGTGTTTTAATGACAAATCAGGACAAAAAAGAAGGCACAACAGGGGGTTAATAGCAAAATTGCAATTTTTGAACAAAATAACATGGGTCCATCTTTCAAAGAAGACATAGGGTCAAAGAGGCCCATCCCATTGAGGGAAAAAAATCTTCCAAACATTTTTGCACCACAGAAAGCATGTTTAAACTATCTCGAGAAAAGGGAACCCATTTAGAAAATGAGATGAACGCATCTTGGATTGCATGGACCAAATTATTATCTTTCTTTACAAACCTTTAAAGCTTATTCATGATATTCAGCAGATATTTTGTCTAAATGACACATTCAAATTATTATCTTTTTTTATTAATTTTTTTTTCCTTTTTTTAGTAGGAGCGGAGTTACAAATTGAAAAAAAAAATTTATTAATTAAAATAATATTTTTTTCTCAGTTTAAAATGACAAATTTCGACTGTCTATTCGTCAATTAACCTTTGAGCTCTGATAACACAATTTCTCATAGTTAAAAAAATCCTCTTAAAATAATAAAAATTCTTCATTCTAAATTTTAAATATATGCTACGAAATTCTACATTAAACTACAATTTTCGCTACATCAAAATTTATAGTCTAAGTAGGCATTTTGGCTCGATTTATAATTTTCAATTTTTAAATAAATTTTAGCTGTGTGTTTTAACTATTGAACTCTGACCACTCAATCTACATTGACTGCTTTTTGCGTTACCCTAAAATTTATTGATTTACAATAGTAACATTTTTTTAAATATTTATGCAACATTTTCCTTTAGTTAGTGACCACTGAAAAATATTAAAAATGTGAAAAAATAAATAATTGTTTTACCTTGACATAGTTACGTAGAAATTATTACTAAATGGGTTCGGGGGCCTATGAGAGAACTAATAAAGTATGCTTCCAAAAGTCAATAAAATGTGCTTTAAATGAAACCACGCATCCATTGATCCAACATGAAAACTCGGAGAGACTTGAAACAAACAAAAATACGTGACTTGACTTGATAAAAAGGCAAAAAAGATTGATATATTGATGCCATAGGAGAGAAATTTCTACAGGCAATGAACAAGAATCAAGCTATTCTTTAGAATCAAAATAAACATGAAGATCGAAAGTCCGTTATTTACTGGACAGTGTAATAACCGACAAAACCAAAGTTCACAAATGAATAGCGACACACTTTTTGTCTTCACAAATTCATTAATTTCGAGTATTCGCTCGACTGATGCTGGCTTTATCAATCGAGCGTAAAGACAGCCTAATCGAAATGGCAATGAGATAAGAATCTGCAAAACGAACTAAACTGATTTTTAAGCTCGTTTTTTTGTTGTTCTAAAATTTGATAGCGTCCGACCACCATGCTTTCATGGAGTCGGCAAATATTTGTCCATACTGGCTAATACATTAAATAAATACTTACATTTAAAATGAAACTTTTAAAAATATGTTGTTCGCTATTTGCGATCCGGGTTTGTCTTTGTCTTCTAAGAGTCTGACTTATTCAAATGTTTAAGCATCGGATTGCTCATTCATTATACTCGTCAAATATTTGAACGAAAAAATTAAACTATATAATTTTCTAAAAAATAAAATTAATTAATCTTAAATTTAGATTTTTGTACTAAAAAAAAAAGAAAAAAAAGAATCACTGGACACGGTCTAGGGTAATAGAAAAAAAATAAAATTTACAGAACAACTTTAAATTCTAATATTTATTGAGTCTTTTATTTGATTCATCAGTCAAAAATAAATTCGAAATGGTGTCAATCGACATAGATTTTTAATTTTAATTACATTACCTAAATTGTACGATTTCGAAAGCCCACTTTTTTTTTATTATTATTCTCTAAAATGTAAATCGAGTTATTGACTTGGCTATTCAATGCACAATGTAAACAAACCTGAAGAAAACTTAACGAGCTAATTTAAATTTTGAGCTTTATTTTTAGATGATCACTTGGAAACCACTAAGTTTTGTCCTATGAATAAATGCCCTCTAGTATAAATGTAAATTAGAATTTCTTAAAATAGTCGAATTAAAAAAAAAAACAGGGCCATAAGTGATCAATAATCGTCAATTGACTCTTGACCACATTTTAATATGCCGCTAATTGCTCTATGTGCACACATCACTTCAAACGCCATATTATTCTTGCTTGCTCAGTAATCTTGCTTTTTGATAAAAAAAAATTGTCATGAAATTTATCTTTTAAAAAAATAAAATAAATAATTTTTAACTAGATAAAGATAAAAAAAAGATAAATGAATTTGACGAAGCAAATTTAGGACTAAAATAATGTTTTTCAATACTTATCTAAAAAATTCAACTTATCTAACATTTGTAAAATAAATCATTTTATTGCAGTTGCTAAATTTCTAAAAGATAAACAAAAAATCGCTCGGTTTCTGAGAAGATTTATTTAAAATTTTAAAAGTTTTTCTCTCCGATACAAATGCCTGATCGAGGTTGCATTTATTGTAACTTTTTATCTTTAAAATAAATTAGTTTTTTTTTATCTTATCCAAATTTTCTTATTGTGATAGTTCTCATTTATGATCTGCAATTTAAAGTTCCTTTGGTCTTAACCAGTTTGTTTGCTCAAGTTTTATCTTGGCTAAAGTTGAAAATTTGATACTAATGACTGAACTAATCGAGCCTTAATTGAGCTTTTATATTGGTATAAATTTGAAAAAAAAAGCTTTTAAAATGTTTTCTTTTCTCCGCAAATGATCTTTTTTTATGTAGATGTAGGTAAATAGTTAAAACCTACATAACGAGTGAAGTACAAGGTTATAAAAATAAAAATTGGATTAAAGGCCGTCCATGAGGAACTATACACTTAGTCTATTTGGAGAGCTAATTTTTTTTTCAAAATTCTACTACTTTTGAATAAAATAAAAATTGAACTAAATTTTTTTAAAACTGAAAAAAATCTATGCTTCAAATTTTAAATGTTCCAATTTCGGAATCAGCAAAAAAACTCAAATATTTTCATACGGTCGTCTTTAGACTTGGAATTGTGTCACTTGTGCTCTGAAATATCTTAATTTAATAACTGGCCTGTGTGTGTGTGCCGAGTTATGAGGGTATTCGGAAAGCCCGCAAAATAAAAAAGTGAGTAGTGCAATTTTCGCTAAATAAATTCCACACCGTGTTCTTATATTTATTGATTACAAACAATCGCTCGACCTGGAACATTAATAATTACTTGGAAAATCTACGAGTTCAATTAGATTCTAATAAACAACCGCTTTCGGGTAATCAAAACCCAACAAATTTTCTATAAAATTTTTAATTATTTTATTAAAATTTGAATTAATAGCAACAATTGTAACAAAAGAACCAATAGATCGATCAACACCAGTATTATTGAATTTAAGCAGTTATTTTATTTTTTCTCTTTAATTAATTGTATTCTAGAAATTTGAGGTGACTTAAAATATAAACTTTTCAAAAGCTTGAAAAAAACCTGAATTAATTACATCTCGAACCTAAAAATATACAGTCTGTTGCTATGGCACTCAATTGTGTTAAATGCGAAAAAAAAAGCTTAAACAGATTTTGTTGATAAAATCCTTAAAACAATAAGCTTGCATTGTAATTAGTCTGTTCAAAGATGATAAAAATTCCATCGACTAGATTGCAGTCACTATCGCAGCCAAGATTGAACCGATGCGAGCATCAACCGAGGTCATCATACACTTTAGTACCATTAGGCGCATTAAAATTTGAAACAACCAGCCGACTAGCTAGTCTTTCTTTGCCGCGATTAAAAAATGACAACCATGTTAAAACGGGTAATTTACTTCTTAATTTAAAAAAAAAAAAAAAAAAAAAAAAAAAACACTTGACACAGAAAATTCCTCGGAGATATCGCGGTTGAACAATTCATGCTTAAACATCAATTTGTTCCATTTATGTCTTAGTGCACTTGGAAAACACTTAAGGCTAGAAAATTATTTTTTTGTTGTTCGATTAAATTTCACATTTGCCGAGTGGCATTTTGACCAATTTAATAATTTTCCTCAAAGCTTTTTTTAAAATTTATTTCAGAATTTTCACGGTTTGCCTACGACCCGACAAATAGCTGCGTATTCAACAAGACTGCCTTGCGGGCCCAGTGTTCTGAGCATGTAAATAGTTTGGCTAGACCAAAATTTGATTATGATGGCTATCAGTTCGCCTATCCAGTACAAAGAGAAATATCAAAAGGTGCCAAGAGCGCCACTGCCACTGAGCGAATACTGAAATTGGCAACGCCTAGAATTAAAAAAGACAATCATGTAAAAGAATTGTAGATCATATGAAAAAAATTTTATTTTAAATTTACAAACAACTAGCAATAAAAAATTTAAAAAATAAATAAATTTGTATAAATGATCTATGGTGTTTTAGATCTTGTTTTTAGTTTAAAATCGTCTTCGTGTTTTAAATGAATTGGTAGCGGATCAAAAAATGCGTGCTCCAATGCTTTGGCTAGAGTTATTCTTAAAAAAAATAAAATAAAATTTTCTAGTTAATTAAATTTCTTTTTTTCCTGTATTCACCTTTTGTCCGGATCATACTCCAGCATATTCTCAATTAAATCTATCAAATTTTTGTGTTCCTCTTCATCGCTCAGCATATAACGCTAAAAAAAAGCAAAATTAATAGATATTAAATATTCATGCACGTCTAATGAAGCTTCATCAGACAAAGATTTTAATTTTAATGCTATTTTTCTTATTTTCCGCTTTGTAATTTTCGAATGATAGGAATAATCCGATCCATTAACAAGATTAGCTTGCTTATTTGTTTTGCTTAAATGAAGCAAAAAAATAATTCAAATCTTACTCTTAATGGCTTGCAATTTTCTCGGACATATCGGCCTGCAGAGCTTCTTTCGTCCCAGTCAAGTCTTCCTCGATAAAAATACTTTGTTTTTCTTTTAATTAATTCAAATAAAAAAAATAAAATAAATTTAATTTAAATTCTAGAAGAACTACCTTGTTCTCTTGGCCATTCGGTAGGGTATCGGACCTAGTATTCGTTCCATCATAGCCAAATGTTCCATATTGTCATGGGTCTGTATAAATGGCTGAATATTTTTTAAATTTTTTTTATGTCTGTAAAATACCTGGAACAGAGTAAATCCGAGATAGAGCTCGAATAGAATGCATCCGATGCTCCAAACGTCACACGGCTGGGACCAGCCAAGCTCGAGAATTACTTCGGGGGCTCTATAATGCCGTGTCGAAACAACTGTTGAATGATGTTCCCAGTCGAATGTTGCCGAACCAAAATCAATTACTCGAATATGAGTATTTTTTACCACTCTTTCGTCTCTTTTCTTTTGAAAAATAAAATAATGTTTGATTAAAAGATATTCTTTTTTCCTACCTTACGAACATTATACACAATGTCATAATCGGAATTTACAAAAAGAATATTCTCCGGTTTTAAATCGGTATGAGTTAGCTCATTATCGTGCAAGACTTCATTATAAAAATTTATTTAATCCAGTTTTTCTAATTAGTAAGGCTTACATTTGACCGCTATGCATAGTTGATAGATTAAATGTCTAACTTGATGAATCGGATAAGGCACATAGTTATTTTCTTTCTGAAAAAAGTGGAATTTTTAAAAAACTTGCAACTTTGACAATAAAAATAGATTTTTTTTATTTACTGTTCAAAAATTTATATTATCTATTTTTATGATCAAGTTTTGTTTTTTTAATCATACCAAAAAGTCAAAAACACTAAGTCCAAGCATCTCAAATGCAATGCAAATGTGACCGTGAAAGTCGAACCAGTCAAGAATGTGTACGCAAAGGCTTTAAATATTAAGTTATTCCAAGATTTGTATATTTTACAATCTAATATTTACTATTTCCCGATCGGATCTCGGTCTTTAATTGTTTTCAGAACATTAATTTCTAGTTTAGCAGCCTCTCGATACTTATCTACATTCTTGATTATTTTCAAAGCAATTCTTATTCTGTCTCTAATAATATAATTTCTAATATATTTTTTAATATTTATATTTGAATTGTTACTCAAATGAATCTTTGACTTCAACTACTTTTCCAAAAGTGCCTTCTCCTAATGTTCTTTTGATTTTGTCTTTAAAAAATGCTTAAAGATCTATTTAAGTTCATTCATATAAATTTTACATCTACTCTTGAGCACATCACCAGGGACATAAATTAGATGGCCGTCATCGTCATCTTGTATCTTCAACCGACTCAAATGGCTTTTGTCACCCTTTGAGAAAAAATTAGTTATTAAATTTAAAGAAGAAATATGATCATTACTCTTGATCTTGATGATTTTAAACTATCAGTTGCATCACAATCGAATATATTACTCAATAAGAAGGTCTTTGGATCATGGCATTTTTCTTTAGTTTTTACATTTTCTTCGATATCTTAAAGAAATTTTAAATATTATACGATTTATTAATTAAAATTTCAAATTATTATGATTATTTGTTTTTGAGGAAATTTTTTTAAATTTAAAAATGTCAAATAATCCAAATATATAAATATAGTAATCCAATAATATTTTTCAATTATTTCAAATTAACTTTTTTTGTTCTACGTTTTTAAAGCATTAGATAATTTTATTTTTTAATTAAAATTTAAAGCAGAATAAAAATTTTATTAATTGACTATTAATATAGCTAAGATAAATAATTAATTGAATTTTATTTAAATAATTTTTATACTCTTATTTTTAATCAGATTTAAAAATAGGAACGAGACATTTAAGTTAGAAAAATAATCCAAAATATTCAACTTAAAAAATTTTTTTAATTGAATATCATTTGAAATGCATAGCCTTAAGGCTAAAGTTCAATTTAAGAATATTTGTTTGATCGAGATTTTAAGCAACTTGGTAAAAAAAATGAAAAAAAATATAGTTTAATTAAATTATTTTTTCAAAACACAAAGAGTACTATCTTAACAATTGGGGCATTTTTGAGTAAAAAATCCTAAAAAATTTAAATATTTAAAAATACATATTATTAATGCTAAATTTTTCTTAGCCTAATATTTAATCAAAAATTTCAAAAGTCTATTGACACAGACGTCAGTTTATTTTCTAAGTAATATTTTAAATGTTCTAATTTCAAAAATTCTTTTTTGAACAAATAGTAAAGCATTGATAACAAAGACAAATTTACCATAAATATTAGACTAGTTTAAAAAATTTGATTTTAACACTTTAAAAATTTAATATTTATAATTCAAAGTAAAAAATAATAATAATTAATTTATCAAAAAATATAATATTCTTTTTTTCAAGGCCATATTAATTTATATCTTGAAAATGCAAAAAATTAAAAAAAAAAGTATACTATTGAATAATTTTTTGAATTGAATTTTTCGACTATTTGAAAACAAATTCATCTAACAATCAAAAAAAGTAAAACATATTAAATTAAATTTATAGTCATATTAAATTAAATGATTTTTTTTAAATAATTATGGAGGAGTGAACCAAATCAGAAGAGCGAAAAAAATTTGACCGTTTTATTAAGGTGCTTGTATATTTTTTTTGGTCACAAAAACATTAAAACAGGAATAACCAAAAAAGGGTATTTTTTTCATTATGTGTTAACAAAGAGGTTTTTAAGAAATTATTTTTTAAATTTAATAATGTTATGGAATGCATCTTCAAAATAGATTTAACATCGTTAATAAAAATTTGCTTAAGTTTTATTTCTCTCATTTTCACTTTTCCAATAACCACTTATTTTAAAAAATCAACAAATCCACAAAATCGTCAAAACCTGAGCATGCCTTTCAGCTAATATAATATAAAAATAATTTTTTAAATTCAAATATTAGGTTGTTAGCTAAATAATAAGCATTTTAATTAATGATCAATTTTGCGCTTATTTTATCTAAAGACAAAAACACAAGCAAAAATTTATTATTTATCTGAGATAATTTTAAAAAATAATAATTAGTTTATTTGATATTTGAGCTGTTTTACCCTTTTTACAAGACAATGTAAAAATATCTGACTTAAAGATTCTTTATTTACTTATTTGAATTGTTCCAGATACATAGTCAATAAAGAAGAAGATTAAGATAATACTGAGCTTAGATAACACAAGATGATAATAGGAATATAATAATAATGAAATTTTTTTGTCTACAAAAAATTTTTTTTTAATTATTATTAAAAATTATTATCAAATTTTTTTTTAATTTAAAAAAAAATACTAGAAAAACTTTTTAGTCTTTTTTTTGAAAATAAAAAAAATTTTATTAAAATTTTTTTTAAAAATATCATTTCCTGTTCATTTAAATTTTTTGGCAAGTTTTCATTTAAACTCAAAAGTAGTCCTATCAAAATTGGTAGCTTTTGATTTACCACATAAAAATATTTTCTTTATATATTACCAATTTCAATGTTGGAAAAATGTAATAATCAGTCTTTAATAAATGTATATCTTTTGTTTTAATTTAGTCTTTTTATCTTATTTATATTCATGTGTTAGATTGTGCTGAAAGGAAGAACGAAGTTTCATTCGAAGCGTTCCATGTTCGACCTTCATTATATTTTTAATAAATAATTAATATTATTTCTTTAATTTTCCCCTCTCCTTCTAATGATAAAATTAAATTGATTAAATTATTAAATAAGATTTAATTGAAGAAAACCTATAAAGTTCCTTCAAAATAAAAAACTTATTTTAAAAAACTTTTAAAATTACTCAATTAATCGCAAATTTAAGTTTATGATCAACTTTAAATATTAAAAGATTTGAAATAATTTTTAATTAAAAAATTACATGCCGATTCTTTTAAAGTTTTAAAGTTTAAAAAATTCAATAAGCGTGCATATTAAAGTAAGATTTAAATTTAGGCATAGTGAATTTTCATACAAACCTTTCAAAAATTCAAAAATAAAATTATTTTTGATTCATTTAAATTGACAACATTGAGCTTTTAAAACTTTGATCATGAAACAACATGAACATTTTTTTCACTAACTTAAACAAAAAAAGATTAATTTTCTTACAACAAGTAAATATCAATGATTATATATAGAATTTCTTATATATTTTAAAATTATTTATTTTTTGTCTCTAAGATCTATTCTAATTAGAGTGTTTTTTCGTAATTTGTAAATTTATTTTATTTTAAATTTAAAAATCATGTCATGGCTACTTAAATAATTTTGAATTAGATGGTTATTTTTCAATTCTAGATTGACACACAATTTGATTCAAAATAATCAACTTATTAGTAAGTTTTTTTATAAAATTTTTCTTTAAACTGAACTGTTATATGAAACATTTTTTGTGTTACCTTTTAAAGCTTGCAGAAAAATCTATAGTTCAAAATGCATATTTTTATTTAGAATTGAAATTTTGTATTGAAATTTTTGTTTGAAAACTCATAATGCCTTAAATTTACAAGTTTAAATTGCTTTCAATCGATTACAAAAATTATGAGTAAATTATTAGAAAGCTTGATTAAATAAAGTAAAATCAATCGTCCGGAAATGCCAATTTTAGAAAAGAAAGAGTATTTTCCTTTTTTGTGCCATTTTATTAAAAATTTTAAACCCCAAAAATTCCTAAGCAGAATATTTATTCATCCATGACTAAATAAACAAAATGCCCGCTTACCCAATTTAGCTTTGCCATCAATTTCAGCTTCATCCACTAGTTTGTCAATTTTTTTACTCGCTTTTGGTATATAGTAGTTCTTAGTTCGAGTTAAAAGCCTAAATAAGCAAACAAATAAAAATTACGAAACTTCCAAATCTAAAAAATCTTAAACCAAGCATTAAAAAACTCAAACACAAACCAGTTCAAAATGTGGCTGTTTGCTCAATAATCAAATCCATGCACAAATCACTCAAAATCACTGAGAAAAATATTTCCAAGCGGATACAAACCAGCTGGGCGTTTCGTGTACACTAACCAAGCTACCCAAATTGTCCGTAGCTTCGCTCTTCAAGCTCAAACTGTTCACCGATCCAGTGGTTTCAATCGCAGCACTGTTCTCCTTTGCCACACCACTACCACCACCACCACCACCACCAGCTCCATTACAAACACCCGGTGCATTATTCACTGAGCTATTGGATAACAAATCAGCATTGGCATCGCTTTTCAACAAAGTGCTATTTATGTAGTCGTTTATGAAGTCGTCTACAAAATCATGGTTGTTTGTTTGTGCTTGTGGAGTGGTTGGCACCGAGGCCGGCTGATTGACGAGCGGGGCAGCAGACGCGGCCAAATCAGCAAAATTCTCCGCCATAGACTCGCTCAGCACCTTGTTTATGGACTCGTCTAGGGTCTTTTCTATGCCTAGCAACTTTTCGTCAGTGTCATCTGACTTTTTCTCTCGGTCCTCATCTAAATCCAGGCTCTTTATCAGATCGATCAATGGCTCGGTCTTGGCCGTGCTCAAAAAACTCGCCGGCTTTCTGTTCGCCTTTTTTTGACTTTCCTGCTCCAGCTCGTCTATTTTGGCCGTGTATTTGGACGTGGTGGAGCCTTTGTTGGTGGGCGTGCGGTACCTGCTCGGCACATAGCTGCTCAAATGGTCATTTTCGCTGCCAATCGATGACATGTTGTTGTGCGACTTTGAGCTGAGATTGGCGGTGCCACTCGAGCCCGAATACTTGCTGGCGTACGAGGGCGTTTTGTACTGGCTGCCTGTCGAGTTTATGGTTGACGAAGAGCCCATTGTGTTCATGCCAGAGTTGCTCTTGAGCTTGTTTCGATTGGCCACAAAGTCGGACTCGAGACGGCTGAGCAAGGCCGATTGAGCGCCCAGCATCGAGTCCAATTCGTTCCATTTGTCTTCTCTATTCGAATTGTAGTGATTGTAGCTGGTGGTGGGGTCGTTGTTGTTGGCATAGGTCGAATAGCCATTGTAGCCGTAGTTTGTAGAGTAGGCGTTTGACGGATTGGAATGGTACTGGCTGTGGCCGTGATTGACATAATTGTTGTATGAACTGTTGGTCCATTTGGGCTCGTATCTGTCTGTGTAAAAGCTTTCGTAGTCTTTGTCTTTGGCGACTAGATTGGGACTGCTTTTGGATGATTTTGTTGTGATGCGCTCAGTTTTGGCACCGCTGGGGCCGTATTTTGAGCTGATGTACTTGTTGGGACGGCGCTGCGGTGCGCTGGTGTCAGCGCCGAGCGCCTGGTTGTCCTCGTGCACCGAACTGTTGTCGTAGGACTCTTTGTGAGTGCTGGCGATGGTGGCGATGGGTTTGGAGGTCCATCTGGCATTGGATACCGGATTGGTGGTGTACGAGGACACGTAGGAGCTTGAGGAGGGCGCGTTGGCCTCGTTGCGCCTGCTCGGTTTGTAGTCGAGCGACGAGTCTCGTTTTTTGAACGAGTAGTCGTAGCTGGACGACGCGCCGAGCTCGCCCGAGGTCAGCGAGTTTTTGTACGTGTTTGTGGTGGTCAGCTCGTCGTCGTCCAGCTCGTTCGACTTCGAGTTGACCGAGTTTTCTTTTGAGTGGGTGCGCGACAGCAGACTCTGCGCTTGGTGAAAAGTGGAGGCGAACTTTTTTTTGAGTTGGCGCGGTCGCGATATGTGGCACCAAATGGGCGCTATGCTCGCGTACTTGCGCGCTATCTGGCTCGGCGTGGTCAGCGTCGTCCATATGGGCTGGTTGGACGCGGACGACGACGCCGAGCTTGCTGATGGCTTGTACTTAGACATTTTGTTTATCAATCACATCAAAGGCTTTTGATCCAATCTTTGGCAGCAAAAAATCTATTCAGCTACATAGAACTCATTTTTCTATCTTTTCATACAGAATAATATCTAAATAGGAGAAAAAAAATAAATACTAAAAAAAATCCAAGTTATCTATAGCTCCTATGGAATACTAATGATAAAACCACACATAGGCCAAAATCGAAGCTCGCACAACTTTCGTGAGCTTTGTTCGAATAGAGAAGGCTTCTTTTTTTCTTTTTTGAATGGAAATTGTTTGTTTGTAGCAGTAGCGATGCAGTGCGCCAATGCAAAAAATATGTTTTAGGTAAGAAACGAAGAGAGAGAAAAAAATGATAATCAAGTTAATATTGGAATTATTTATTAAAAAAAATAAAAAATAAGAAAATTTAAACAATCATCTAACCTCTAATCTATTCGATGAGCGTAGATCTAGGCCAATCGAATTGAGATTCGCAAGCCGAATGATTCACCGATAAGATAATTTATTTTCAGCATTAAGGCAAATATGTGCCAGGAATTAGCATAACTCTAGTGCTAATCATAATTTGAGCTTGCTTTTGTTTGAGGAATAGCTTCTATTTGGAATAGTTTAGAAAAAAAAGGTTAAAATTGGATTCTCGATTATGATTGTGAAAATTTTGATATTTTCCTATTGATTAAATACGAATTTTGTAATTTGCGCCATAGGCAAAATTTTTTACTATTTGGTTATGTAACCAACTTAAGGCCGATTTGGCTAATTGTGCAACTTAATTTCATTGTATTACGCTTCTATTAAGCAAGTCTTGAATGTTTTAAATGTTTTTCAGAGCTAAATACGAGCTGTACAACTTCAAATTGATTAAGTTTATTTTAATAGTTTTAATTTTGATTTAAAACGCTGCCTTAAAGTAATTCTTCTATTCATTATTACATAAGCGATCAAAGTAATATTTCAATTTATGTTCGATCTTATTGCTCTTTGATTATTTGCGTAGGCAACAGCTGATTATGTGCCAACTAAAGTGCCAAACTTAATCTCTTAGCTTTAATGATCAATTTTTACTTAAATCTCTTGAATAATATTAAATTTCTCATAATCATCAAATAATTTTTTTGCCAGTATTTCTGAAAAAATCACATTATTACTGAATTAAAGTTTTAACTACTGATTTTCATTACTTTTGTTTTAAATGATAAAAAAAAATATTTAAAATTTTTAAATACTCTGTCAGAATACAAACAAAAGAAGAATATGAACTCAAAAAAAATCCCCTGAACACGATGAAAAAAATCTAAATTTACTGAATATTTATTATAAATACTTTCTATGAGTTTAAATCAATTCTAAGTTATACTCTCGTCAAAATATAGTAGTAAAGGAACCTAAAGACTGATACGTAAAAACGATATAGATAGTAAAGCCTTTAAAAGTAAAGCCAAGCAACTCTTAGATCGAAAGTTTTAAAACTATAAATTTTAAAATTGATTAAATCAAGCATTGAATTTTCAAAATTTGAGCCATGTAAAAAAGCTTCTTAAAAAGATGATAAACTTATTTTCTAGTTATAAAATATTAATCTTTAGTTTTTTTGAAAATGAAATTTTTATAATTCTAAAATTTTAATTTTCTGAAGTCAAGTTTTTGACTTAATTTATGAAAAGGTTTTTTTTTTGTTGTTGAATTTTGCACTAGTCTAGTATTCTTTAATTATTAGTTTATCGGTGATTTATCAATATTTATAAAATCTAAACTGCATTTGAAGAAGGCTAGGCTACTTTATTTTAAAATAAAATAAGGTAATCTTGAAAAAGTGATATTCTTGAATAGAAAGTTTTGATTCTATTTGAAAAGTCTAACTACTTGATCTTTTAAAAATATGCCAAAAAACACCTATCAACTAAATTAATTTTCATTGTCAAAATATTAAAACAAACTTTATAAATCTCAAACAAAGTCAATTTAAGTTTCCTTGTGTAAACTAACTTTCTAGGCTAAACTTAAAACACGTAATATACCAAACTTAAATACGAAACGTGTCCTTCGGAATTTACTAAAATATTGAAAATTATAAAAATTAACGTTACTTTGGTAAATTTATAATTTATTAAATTGCAAAAAAAAATAATTAATACAAAAGATAGATTTTTACTGAATCATTCTGCTAATACGAATCACCCTTTTAAACAGATTTTTTTTTCTTATTTATACGGAATGACATTCTTAAAACTAAAGGAAAAAAGTGCCAAAAAGCATGGGTAGACAATTAGATCCTTTTGGTATTTTAAATTGATAACAATTTTTTGTTAATAACTAGAAAGTTCAGTAATAAGAGGGTTACTTAAAAAGATATAATTTTTTTTTTTTTTAAATTTAAGGCTAGCACTAATGTAGACATTTTTAACAAAAAGAATCAAATTTTCGAAATTTAAAGTAGAATTAAAGTACTAAACAACTAAATTTTTTTTTTTTAATTTGACAAAATTAATAAAAAAATTAGTTAAATTAGACTTAAAAATTTGACTTTGTTTCAAATTCTTAAAAATTAAATGATAAAAAATGACATAACTTTCTTTGTTAAAATTTTAGGCAAACAATAGAATCATATTAAAATTCATAAATATGTTTTTAAAAGCTCTCATCTAATAATAATTAAGAATATCGCTTGAATAGAAAGTTTTATGCCAGACATCTAAATGAACCATTTTTTATTAGTAACTTAAAAAAACAAGTGATTCTGTTTGAATAATTTATCCATCAGCAAGTTATATTTCTAGCTTCGATATCAAGAGATAATTGTTTCAAAAAATTTATTTTTATAATGGTATTACAAAATGATCGCTAAGATTATTTTGGTTTCATTGTTAAAACACTCATCAATTAAATCAAACAAATACTTGTTTACTAATTTTTGTTTACCTAAAAAAATGTATTTATATTTGATTTAAAAAAATAAAATAAAAAATATAAGAAAATATCTACTATTAGTATACAACTTAATCAACAACTTTAGAATCATACCCAGTCATAACTTAGATGAAAGATTCCATCTATTTAATAAATTAAAAAAAAGACTCTTAAAAACGCAAACAAGCCTAAAAGATAAACATTGAAAAGAAAGAAAAATCTAATTGAATTGTCTTTTGAATATTCTTTATTCATTTATTTTTTTTAAAGTAATTTGATATTTAAAAAAAAGGATAATCAAAATGCATGATTATTGAAACGATATAATCAGCTTATTTTAAAAATTAATTTCAATTAAAGTTTTATGTTTAAAGTTATCAAACAAAAGTACTCAATAATTTTTAATCAAAAAAATCTCCGATAATCAGAGCAAAATATAATTAAGCAGCAAAATCTATTAGGTAATCAATTAAATAAACAAGAAAAATTTGATTATCAAATTTAAAATAAATGAATATGATGCTTTTTATTTAAGAAATTGATATAGCCTTTTTAAGTTTTTATCTTAGCATAAATTTAGATCCCTCTAAAATATTTCTCATTGACCTCTCTCTTAATTTTCACAGTCCAAAATCTAATATTCCTTATTTGGTAACAAACTCGAAATCTTCAAAAATATCTAACTTTAACTTAAAGATACTTAATAAGAGTATAAACACATTTTTTCAAAAAATTGAAGATAAATTATCTTTTTAGACTTAATGCCTAATTTGAAGATAACCTGATTTTAGACATGAAGTTATTCTGTTCTTTTGGAAGTCAAGATGTTAGAATTGTTTGGTTCTTTTTGACGTTTTTTTTTATTATTGCTATTTCTAACATGAAAGTGAATAAGATAAAAAATATAAGAATATTAGTAAAAAAAGAATCAAAATTAGAAACTTATAATATTTAATTGTAGGGTGATTTTATCTTTTTTCATTTAATTTCATTAATTATAAAAATAATAAATATTAATTATTTAAAAAAATTTAAAAAAGGAATGATCAAATATGAGTTCCTGTTTAGTTATTTTTTATTGTGTTTTTGTTAAATTTCAAATTTATTTTATAAAAATTTAAAGTCTAGGAAACGATTTACAGACACTAGCCGTATTTCCCATTTACCAAACTTAGAAATCAAAAACGAAATTTTAAGCATAAAATAGTTGTGAAAAAATTTAATGATGAAAAGGAACAAATAATTTGGGACATGTCACCATACGGGATAAAGCTCCTTCAGATCCTTGAGTTTATACGTTTTTTTAAGTTGTTTAAATGATGTCTAAAAATGAAAGATTTTCTTATTCTGTGAATTAAACGGCTTTAAGATAAATAATTTAAAGAAAAAAATATTAATAATTCGTGATTGTTCTTGAATTTATCAGTAAATAATAGGTTCAATTAAATTTTTTGTTAGTTAACCTGTCAGACAAAGATGAAGTTTTTTGATATATTTAAGAAATCTTAAGAAGTAATTCCTAAATTCATACAGTGGTTATTTGATAGGGGATTTTACCGAATTGAAAGATTATTCATGTAAAAAACGGTAAAATTCTACAAGGAAAAAAATAAAGAATATATGAAAATATTCGAAAAATATCATATTTTTCATTAAATATAATTGAAATAAAAATTGCTTAAGAATTTGGATAAAAATTATATAAAATTAAAAGGTTAAATAAAAAATGAATTCTAATTTGGTTAAAATTTGGTAAAATTACTATTATTTTTTGTGAAAAATTATTTAATGCAATCAAAAATATTTAGAATTAAATTTTCAAAAACATAGATTATTGCAGATTACACTTTCACTTTTTAAAAAAAAGTCTTGGAATTGCAAAAAATATTTTAAATAGTTTTGCAATTATTTCCAATTTTTCAATAATTCAAATACTTTTTAGTCCCTTCTTAAAATTAAGATTTTAAAGGCAATGCTTTGGGTATCTTAGATAAAACCATCGTTCGCATATTTTAGAAATATAAAAAATAAACAGTAAGCTTTTTCCTTTTATTTAATTGATCAAACAGATTTTTAAATAAGAAAAAAAAAATGAAGTACAAATTTTATTTTATTGATTGAATTGAATTTTCAATTAAGACGGTTTTTTGTCTTTTTTATATTATTTTACACTTAAAGACATTTTTAAATAATAAAATTTAAATAAAATTCAGTAATTCAGTAAATATAAATTTATGGATATTTAAACATAATACAGATGCGAAATCATGATTTCCTTGAAAGAAAACTTTTTATTATTTTTTAAAAATTATGTCTAAATGTCCAAATTTTTATTTCAAAATAAAAAATTCTTGTAAGAAAACAAATCAATTGATTTATTCAGTAATTTTTATTCAATATTAGTTACAATAAAAAAGCTGAGTCATTGAAAAGGATAAGGAAAATATTTTTATTCTATTTATTATACAAAAAAAATACTTAAAAAAATTACAATTAATCTTTTGTTACAAAATTACTTTAAGAGAAATATTTTGTATTTAATTTTCAATAAAATTGAAAAAAAATTGACTTAGTTTTTAGAAAAATTGTAAATTTTAGTAAAAAAATACTTTATTTTCACAAAAATTTCTAAATATCAAATTAAAATTTTTTTATTTCGGAATAATTTCTATGTTTCTTCTAAGGTTCATAAAAGGCCTCGCTCGTTCAACCTGCTATAAAGGGTTTCACGTTGCATTGGGTCTCGTTATACTCAGATTTGGTTCTGATATTTTCATTATTGATGTTTTTTCATTATTTTTTTTGGCAAAGTCAAAAATTTCAATCAACAAAAGTTAATTTAGGTCTGAAATTCACTTATATCATGTATCAACATGCTTTTTCACGATGATTTATTATACTAAAAGCATTAAAAAGCATTGAATCTATTTACAAAAAAAAAAACGCATAATTTTTTAATTCTAATTTTTTGTTTTTAGGAATTCTTAAGATATCTATCCGAGAACATTGAAAGTTGTAAATTAATAAAAAAAAAACAATAAATTAACGTAAACTAATGAATATCTCACATATTTAATTTTCTTTTAATATCATGTCACTTAAACAGATTCGGTTTTAGCTAATCTGTCCTAAATAAAGTTCAATCCTGGCGCCTAAAATGCCTCGAAGACATGATCGTTCATCTTGTTCCGAAGTATCGACTACGAGTCGGGACAGATCTTTGAGTAAATATTCCCATTCTAGCCGCAGGTATCAGCGATACCACAGAAAAAAAAGATCGTCTTCATCTAGTCCAAGTCGCTCTGTAGACATTCATCACAAAAAAAGACATTCAAGATCTCGCAGTGAGCGCTCAAGAACTCCGACACGAAGCAGAAGAAGAAGAGATCGCCAAAGCAAATATTGCCGAAGCAGATCCAGAAATAGGTACTTGTGACATTTGGGTTTTTATTTTATTTAATAAAATTAGAAGAAGGGCCAAGAAAAAATCCTATTACAGAAAAACGGACTCATCTGACTCTTCTAGACCAAAGCGAAAGTCTAGGAAACGGTCTACCGGCACTAGAAGCCGTATTTCCCATTTACAAAACTTAGAGTCCAAAGTAGTAATTTTAAGCTTAAAATAGTAAGGAAAAAGTCTAATGATAAAAAGGAACGAAGCGATTCGGGACATGTCAACATTCGAGATGATGATGACGGACACTTGATTTATGTTCCTGGTGATACTTTGCAATCAAGATGTAGCTAAAACATATCTCAATTTATCGCAACTGAAAACTAAACTTTATTCTAGATAAAATAAAGAAAACATTGGGCGAAGGAACTTTTGGTAAAGTGGTCGAAGTTAGAGATTTGAAAGAGTACACTTTATCGTTGAAACTCAACTTGTTGAATTATATTTTATTAACCTTTAGTCCGAATGAAAAGCATAGGATTGCGATTAAAATAATTAAAAATGTAGACAAATATAGAGAAGCAGCCAAGCTAGAAATAAATGTTCTTAAAAAAATCAAAGAAAAAGATCCAGATGAAAAATAGTATGCTGATTTTTAGATTTAATAATTTAGAAGAATGTCATCAAATATAAAATGCAAAACTTCATTTTGCATTTTTATTGTCCAAAATATTTGATTTGGCATTCTTCTTGAGTCACTTGATTTGATTTTAATTATTAATTAAAACTCTTTGGAAGCTCTTTCAGTATCCCAGTAACAAAATATTCGATGCACATGAATAATAAAAAAATTTACAAAATTTTTACTTGTTTTCAGAAGTATTCTGAATCGTTATATATTTTATATTGCTTACTTTGAACATATTTTTTGCATTGTTCCAAATCTTCTAAACTATTTTTTAAATTAATAATTTTTGATCTTTTTTTTGATATGAAAATTTAAGTTAATTTTTCAATTTTGATCAGATATAATTTTCAGAAAACAATTGAAGTGAAACTTGCTCTCAAAAATTTTGAATGTTTGTTTAAATTTGGACGAAGTAACCAAATTTTTTAAATACATTCAAAATTTTAGTTAACAAAAGCTATTTTTTTCAGCCTTCTAATAATTTCAGACTTGGTCTTCAATCAATATTCAAAATCGGAGTCACAAATATTTAAAAATTTTAAACCATTTAATACTGAAATAAAGCTCCAGAGGGTTAAGATGACCTAATGACTAAAAAATCTTTTAATAATTTTAGTTTATGTGTCCAAATTATGGACTGGTTCGATTATTATGGACACATGTGTATAGCATTTTCTCTTTTAGGCCTCAGTGTATTTGACTTTTTGGTAATTTGAATTAATTTTTTGGCATATTATTATAAATTTTTAATTTTTAGAAAGAGAACAATTATATTCCCTATTCAATTGATCAAGTTAGACACATCATTTATCAGCTTTGTATCGGAGTGAAATGTAAGCTTTAAATAAAATTCATAATTTTTATTAAATTATACTAAGATCTTAAAAAAATTAATCCATCGTAACATTATATAAATTGACATCAAATCAATTTTTTTTGTTATAAGTGAATAAATTATATTAAGACCAAAAATCTGATGCAATTTTACGGAGTCTAATGTTAATCAAAATTATTTTTTAATACATTTATCACAATTTAAATTTTTTTACTAATAATAAAAAAGCTTTTCACCACAAATCAAAATTAATTTAACACAAAAGACTGAAAAAAAGTTGTTGAAGTTGAAGCTATATCAAATAATTTTTCTATTTCTAAATTCTATAATTTTAAATCGGCAATGAATCTTTGGATTATCTTTCTTACCTTTTTATTTTTTAAGAATTTGTTAATTTTTAAGTTAATTTTTTAGTATTTAAAAGAATAAACAAGATAGCATTTTATAAAATTCATATTTTTGACTGATCATGGGAAAGATGTAAAAAATGGAATAATAATTTTTTTTTTTCTTCTTGTCCCGGTTAAATGAATTTTAATAATGAAGAAGCATCATCTTAACATCTCGATCTGCAATTAATTTGTTTACCATGAAATTTTCTTAAAAATTAGGTAAAATTTTCAAAAATAAAAAATATCACTATTAAAAGTGCCATTTTTGTGGAAAGATTACTTGTAAAATTTTCAAATATGAAAAAAAAATCGAGTTTTCTAAATTAATCAGTTCGAATGAAAAAAACTTAAATCATTAGTTTTTTAATTCTAGAACAGATTTAATTTATTTTATTTATTTTTGAAAATTTGAAAGAAAATTCCTAATTTTTAATCCAAATTTGAAAAAATTAATCTTTGTTCTTTTAAATAACTTAAAATTTTACCAGGGTAAAAAAATGATTGACTATCTCTCAAACATAATTGAGAGCATAAAAATTAATCAGATTTTTTTAAAATTATTCTAAATATTTATCATTCTTTTCGTCTATGAAGAAAGAGGCTATCAAGTCAGATTTTTCAAGTACATGTTGAGTCGAAGTGCATGATGTAAATCATTAGCAAAAAAATTTACTAAGTTCGAGATATAGAATCCAAAATTAAAAAAAAAATAGAAAATTATTTAAAATTTTGTTCTATTCTTTTGTACTAAATTTCACAATACCCTAATTTTAGTATAATCGATGTCATCCAAAAACGTTATTCTTATTAATTTAGATTTTTTTTATTCATTTTTTTTAAGTTCTTCACGACAATCAACTGACGCACACAGATTTGAAGCCAGAGAATATTCTTTTTGTTGACTCAGATTATGATGTCATCTATAACTCCCGAAAAGTTTGAACAAAAATTTTTATTTAAAAGCAGAACTTCGTGTTATTTGTTTCTTAAACACGAAATCAACTTCATCACTCCAATTTTACTCATTTAAATATTAGAATATTTTTTTTTATAAAAAATATTACAGAAACGAGATGAACGGATCGTAAAGCAAACAGAAATAAGAGTAATTGACTTTGGATCAGCTACTTTTGACTGGGAACATCATTCAACCATAGTTTCGACCCGGCACTACCGAGCTCCCGAAGTAATCCTCGAGCTAGGCTGGTCCCAACCATGTGATGTCTGGAGCGTCGGATGCATTCTTTTCGAGCTCTATCTTGGTTTCACTCTATTTCAGGTAAAGTAAAAGAAAACACCTCAAAGTAAAAATTAATTTTTTCGAATATTTCTTTAGACTCATGATAATATCGAGCATCTGGCAATGATGGAACGGATACTCGGCCCCATTCCCAGAAGCATGGCTAAGAGAACAAGGTTTTGGTTTTGAAAAATTTTTTGTTCAATTTGAAAAAAAATTAAAAAACTTTTATTTAAATTTTTTAAAGGAAGACAAAATATTTCCGCCGCGGTAAACTTGACTGGGATGAACGTAGTTCTGCTGGCCGGTATGTAAAAGAAAACTGTAAAGCTTTGAGAGTAAGATTTAGAAAAAAATTAAGTTTTTTTTAATTTCAATTTATCTCTTAGAAATACATGCTCAGCGATGAAGACGATCACAAAGATTTGATTGATCTAATAGAGCAAATGCTGATTTACGAACCGGACAAAAGGTTTGGCAATAAAATTTTTTTCTTCTTTTGAATATTTTATTTTTGAAAATTACTTTAGAATAACTTTGACCCAGGCGTTAAAACATGTATTTTTTGATCGGTTGCCAACAGGGCTCAGACATCCGGATGATTTTCGCCTTCACAAAAAATGATTAAAAATTAATTTACGCTTTTATTTTCTCAATTTAAATAAATCTTTCTTTTCTTTAACATAAACATGTTAAAGTTTTCAACTTAAACCATATTTTTAAATTTTCAAATTTTTAAAAAATATATCTATAAAACACACACATATATATTTCATGTTAAGGTACTTTTTTTTTGGTGTATTTTTACGAGTTTTATTTTTGTATTATAGAATTTTGAACGAAATTTAACAGTTGTTAATAAATAATTGTTTCGATTATTTCAGTGTATATTATTGTATAATTTAGATGAATGCAATAGAATTGAATGAAGCAATTGGCGGATAAATCTTTATGAGATCTGGTAAAACGCTTTTTAAGCATTTAACAATTTTATTTGCTTGAAAAATGTTTTTCAAATAAAAGGTTTTATTCAACCCAAAATATCTTTTTCTTTATTTTTTAAATAAAAAAAAATGAAATAAAATATTTATTTTTTACTTTATTTGTTTTAATTTGATTTTAAATTATAAAAAACTAATCACTTTAAAAAGTTTCAAGTGCTCGAAACCCTAAAATGACAAAATAAATTATTTTAATGTAGCTATCAAATATTAAGCAATTTTAAAAAATTGCAGAGGATTTTCTAATTTTTTTACTTTTTTTAAAGATTAAGGTAAATATTATCCTGGCAGGTCATTATTTTAATTAAGGTCTGGTAAATAGATTATTTTTGATTTAGTTATTTTGTGATTACAATTGTATTATTTTAACCCTAAAAGAATAAAATATTTAGATAAATATTTGTAAGCTTCTTCGCACGAATTCATTCAAAGGCTGGTCTCGCAACAAAGACTCAAAAGAAGTTTGAATAAAATTTTTTTCATAAATGCTAAGTTTAAGCTAATTAATGATGTTAAATAAATTTTTTTCGAGCTGAATGGTATTTTTAAGAATTAATAAACTTGACTACATAGAATACAAAAAAATGAAATCTGTCTGTTTTATAGAATTAATAAAAAAAACAAAATTTTTAAGTAAAAAAATCTTTGTTTCGGTTACTATGGTAAATAAATACTATTGACCATTTTAATTAATAAGTTAAAGTCTAAAATTTTTTTGTTGCTGTAAAAATTAGAACTTAAATTTAATTGTTTTTGTCAACCAAAAATTAAATACAATGTCAGCTAGAGAAAGCTCAACACATAATGGAAAAGTCAAGTCCCAACACTCAATCTCAACATTGCCAATCACGTGCCAAATTTGCTTTGAAAATGTCAAAGAACCATGCGTTTGCTCAAATTTACATGTATTTTGTTCATTTTGTATGGATATATGGTTGGAAAAAAATAACCAATGTCCCACATGTCACGTCCGAATAGATGAAAATAATCCGTATAAAAATCTAGTCGGTGGAATTCAAAATTTTGATTCCTCTTTGCCAAAAACAACTGAATTTTCTAATCCTAGTATTCGTAAAGCTAAATATATAACCATGTTCCAACAGTATGAAGATGAAATCAGTCGACTAAATAATCTTGTTGCTTCTCTTAAAGAAGAGATTATTAAATTGAAGGTATCTTACAGGAAAATTTCGCAACTTTTAAAAAAAAAAATTTGAAAGGAAACAGCTAAGAATTTCGATCCACTCAATTCTCCTCAGCACGATATGATACAATTGTTGAAAAACAAGCTACAATATGTTCAAATAAGCTATAACGAAGTTTGTCAAGAAAATGAAGGATTAAAAGAAGTAAATTTTTATTTTTAATTTTTAAATTAAAAAATTTTAAAAAAACATTGAAATCAGTAATTTTAAATTAAAGATTAAAGCTAATGAATAATGAATTTTGCTAGGTTTTTTGTTCTTACTCAAGACATTGATCTATTCCGTGTAAAAATTTACTTTATGACGAAAATAATCTTATTAAAATGAAGAGTAACTTAAGATTGTAGTTGTATAGTCGAAAAAAAAACAGCTCATGTTTCCTAAGGATAAGATATAGTTATTTATGAATTTTTTTCTTTTTGTTTTTAAATAATTTTGAATCCAAATTCAATTATTTATTTGTTTCAAAAAAATCTTTTTTAAGAATCGCTTAGACTTTTAAATAATTTTCTTAAGAATTTTCTTACGACCCTAGTTTTAAGAGTAAAAAAGTATGTTCCCTCTTTTTCGACATGTCTAAGGCGTTTGACAAGGTATGGCATAGCGGATTAATCTACAAACTTACCAAAATTGGGGCCCCTATCTACATTATGGAGTGGGTGGTCAACTTTTTAAAAAATCGAAATTTTTTTGTGAAAGTAAATAACTTTGTCACGGGATTCGGATTTTTCATCCTATCCCGTGTCTCCCAGACAAACATTCAAAAACTGCAAGTAATTCAAAATACATGTACATAAAAATAAAGTACATAAAAAAAAGTTTAATATGTAAAAACACACTCATTACTTCCCTTATACAGGATTATATTGATGTTTTTTTTGAAAGCTCAAGAAGTTATGAACTTAAAACCCTCCTTTGTAAAGTCTCAAATGAGCTATTTCAATGGACAACTGTTTTTATGTTACATTTCCGATTTCTTTTTCAACTTCTAATGTCATTTTATTAATTTAATTAATTCAACAAAACTTTTTATATGGACACTTTTTAAAAATTTTAAATACCAAAGTGAAAGGAGTTTCATTACTCAAAGTCTTTTTTTTTGAAATATTAAATAATCAACTTAGAAAAAAAAAAAAAATTCTACAGCAATATTTTTATTTTAGTCTAAGCAATCTATAAATCTTTTTATCTACAAGTTCAATTGTTTACAAAATGACGTGTTTTGCCTGTCAAACTAATTGTAGTATTTTTTTAGATACAAAATGACGTTCTTGCATGTTTCATTGTTCATTATTTGACTAAAAAGAATAGAATAATTTGAATAATTAAAAAGAATAATTTGTGTTTACAATAAAGTTTTTTAATACTTTCAATCCAAGAGCTTGATTTAGAGGAGAACTTCTTTGAAACTTTTTAATGCCTATGCCTCTTTTGATTAATAAATTTTGTCTAATATCTATTTCTTCTAGTTTTTTTTCGCCAAAAAAAGAGACTGCCAACGATTACCGTATGCTAGACTGAGCATACTGCTTGTATAGAAAGCCAATCAACTCTGGATTCATTAATTTTAGTTTACAGCCGATACCAATAAGCGCATAAAAATGCTTTTCAACCTTTCTCCATCTTTCTTCAAGAAAATTATAAAATTATAATCAAATTTCCCGTCCTCCTATTGATAAACCTAGATAAATCATACTAGGGACTAGAGGTGTATCAACACCATTCATAAAAAAATTAAACAAGTATGGTGATAGAATACCACCTTGTTTCATTTCCTCAGTTGTAGCTACGCGTTCACTTAATATGAAAAAAATATCAAAAGATCACTTACTTGACAAAGGTTAAAATTGGTTTGAATCTAATTAAAAAAAAATTTCTAGCACACGCAGATCTTAATGAGGCTAAGAATACCGTTTGCAGTTAAGCTTTCATTTTAACCCGGATCTCACGTTTTGAATAAAAATCCTCGAATCTTTTAAATTCAAAAATAAAATTTTATCATTATTGAAGCAATACAAAAATTTAGAAAATCAGAATTCAATGCTAACACAAGAGATAGCTCATCTCAAAGCAAATCTTAGCGAAAAATCATCCCAGCTGTAATTTTTTTAATTATTTGACTTAGAGCAAAAATTTTTTTAATTAAAAAAGCGGATCGAAGATAATTGCTGAAAATTTGCAATCCAAAATACAAAGCTATGAAAAAGAAATAAAATTTTTAAAAAAATCTTTGGGCAAAAGTGAAAAATACATTACCAGCTTGAAAACACAACGCGATAAAGAAACTAAACCAAATGGGAAATATGCTGAAGAAACATTTCAGTCCAATTCATCATCAGCATTTAGTTTTGTAAAGCCATCTAGTTTAACATCAAGCCTTAATTCAGCTATTAAAAATAAAAACGAATCCAGTTCCATCAATAAGCCTGATTTAAAAAGCGTAAAATTTAGTGAAAGAATAGATAAGTTTCCAACTAGCTTGGGCTCGACCGGTTCTTCTAATTCACCAAGATATTCAGCAAACAAAAACATTCCGAACTTATCTAACAATCTGAAAAAAAATTTAATTTCTAATTCAAGTGGTAATAGCCATGACTTCGATGCCAACAACCAACTTTCTCAAAGTATGCTGATCATGAGTAACAATCAATTGTCCAACTTTCTTTCATCAAACTCTTCGAATAGCTTCACAAATCAGTCACAAAATCAAAATTTTGTTTACTCTTCATTGAAAAAGTGCCGGAGAGACGAAGTCGGACTGGAAAAGCCTGATGAATCTACAAATGAGAAAACAAGCAATAATGATAATTTAAACGCATCCACGTCAGAGTTCATAGACTGCATGGAGATATTAAATCGAGCTGAAAAAAATGTACAAAATCGTCAAAAATCGCCGACCAGACCAATTCAAAATTTTAATTTAAAAAAAAATTTCTTGCATCAAAACGAAACAAATGGGTTAATTCAAATGAAGTCTGATTCTTCGATTCACTCGTCTTCTTCATCCGGAAATTCCCTTTCGGCAAATGGAGCTTGTTCGCTCTCGTCAAGTAGTCCCTCTGATTCCTCGATTAACTTAAATAGCTCTTGCAAAAAAAATCCAAGTGAAAAACCTAAAAATGGTACATTTAATATGAAATCATACAGTTTTAATTCTTATCACCCTAATACTAAACAAGGTAAATTAATAAAATTAAAAAAAACTAAATTTAAATTTTTTAATTTTATAGAAATTTTGTTCAAAGAACATGGTCAAAATTTAAACTATAATAATAATAATGGAATTAGTTTTACTATGGCTAATAGAAGCAGGACTATTGAGCCGAATAATAGAATTTTAAAATAATCTAAGTTAGATTCATAAAATTTTTTAATTTATGTGAATATAAATTTTTAATTAAAATCGATGCTGAGATTGATTATTTTACATGCGGATAGACATTTGATTGTATACATTTATTTTTAATAAAAATTGATATTTTAATTAACCAAATATTTTTTTGATCATTAGTCTAAAATTTTATTATTTTTTTTTAAATTCAATAATTTTAAAATTTTAACAGAAAACAAAAAAATTCTAACGAAGTTGATACTTTTCAATCAAACAGTGTTTATTCTTAGATGAGTGACTAACGAGTTTAAAGTTTAAGAAGACAACTAAATCAATTGTGTAATGAAAAAATTATTACACATCATTTAAAAAGATCAACGCGGAAATGAACACGATTATTATGAGTGGCAAGCAGAGAATCAATGTGAAATTCGCAAAAAAAAATGAATTATCAAGAATTGTAAAGAAAAGTTGAAATAAAATTAAAATAAAGCGCAAGAAAAACAATTTATTATTTATTTAATTTTTCTATTATTATAATTGTTAAATTGCTGAATTGTATACAACTTGAAAAAACTTTAACTTGGTATTTTTAGGTCACTTTGAATTTTAACAGATTTTAAACATTCATCAAAATACTCAGAATAGAATGAAGATTCCGAAAGAAATATCTATGCTAACAATTTATCACAAAATTTGCTCTTGCAAAATTTAAAAACAAAATAATTAATAAATTTTCTAGATAAAGATACCTTAATCATTACATAAAAATATAAAATAAAAAGCGAAAGCGAGTAGGGTACTTGGAATGCTAAAACGAACGTTTACAAGTAGAGAGGAAAGGCTGTGGGTAAGATTGAATATATCCATGGTGAGACCCCAACTAGATTATGCAGTGCATGTTTGGAATCCAAGTATGAAAAGGGATGTGAATGTGTAAGAAAAGGTAAAAGATAGGACAACAACAAAAATGCTTTTGTCTCTAAGAAACATGTCTCATGAAATGAGGTTGATGGAATTAGGACTGACAAAGCTGAGTGAAAGAAGAGTGAGAGGGAAAGGGAATTTCATTTGATTGAAATGTATAAATTAGTGAATGAAAAAGAAAAGGTAAGCCTAGTCTGGTGAATAGATCAGAAAACAAGGGTCCTGTCGAGGCCTTAAGAGGAAATAGGATAAGAGTCCAAAGAGTTTCCCAGCTCAAATTAGAAACGTTTTTGCAACTGCAATAAGCGCCAGACATGTATTTTTCGGTTGTCCCTAAATTAAGAAAACGGAACAACGGAACCGGAATTTAAAGTAACTAAATCGCGGAATCAGTCCTCCGGAACTGGGCCCTAAATTACTGAACCGAAACCTACTAAAGTTCGGAACAAAGGATACGGAATAAAAAACTTTTAGAACAAATTAGGAAAAACTTAATTTTCAAGCAAAATTTTTCTTTTTGCTTTAGAAGAGCAATAGGGATATAGTTTTAATTTTCGAAGTAATATAATCAGGTTGATGGAGGTTACTAATCAGACTGTAATGATAACTTATGATGCTACTTTTAATTTAGTGTACTATCACTAGGAGTTTCTGAAATAAATATTTTAGGCGAATTTTAATTTAAGACGTTTTATAATTAAAGCTCAGTTAATAGTTGTAAGTAAATATTTTCATAAATTATTTTGATTTTTTTTATTCTGTATTCTTTGTTCCGAACTTTAGAAGGTTCCGGTTTCGTTGTTCCTTTTGCGTAATTTAGGAACAACCGTATTTTTCTCAAACAAAGAGTTTCGCATTGGAATAAGTTGCCAGAAAATGTGGTGAAATCTAAGATATTTATCTAATATAATCTAATATATTTATCTTTAATAAATATATTAAAAAATCATATTCTGGTAAGATTCCTTTCTAAAGATTTAAGTTATTAACACTAAAAATACCAACGAGTCAAATGACTCTTTTGATTTTTATCTTTTAAATCTAAATTAATTTAAATGATGTGAACGTGAAATTTTTTCCGGCATTAAATCGACTAAATTTTGAAAAATTAATAAAAGATTTTTTCAATGGTTATTTTTTTATACGAGTCAAATGAATCGTTTTTATTTTTCAATTGAATTTGTAAATTTTTACTAAATTTTTGTAATTAAAAAATATAAATTTAGCTCGAAAATAAATGAATTAGTCATAAAATAGTGATTAAAAGTTTTCAAATCTATATAAAACTGACTAAGACCTAGTAAAAAGTACTTAGAACGGCCGACAATATTTAAAGTAGGAAACAATATTTTCTCAAGACTTGAGTTGAACCCTTGAAAACTAGTCTTAATTTTAAAAAAGCAAATTGGGGACTTTACCGAGATTTACTGAAGTCATCAAATCAACATTTAAGTTCTTTTACAAACATTGATGACATAAATAAACACATTTCAGAAAAGATCGTTAATGCTGCCCAAAAAAGTGTTCCAGCTTACACTCAAAAGTCTTTTAAATCAAGCTTACCAAAAAACATTGTCTTATTAATCAAAGAACGAAGAAAAATTAGAAGATTTTTCCAAAAAACCAGGTGTCCTTCTTTAAAGATAATTTTTAATAAGCTTACATCTGAGGTAGGTCTAGCTCTTTAAGAATTTTGGAACCAAAACTGGCAAGATTTTATAAATAAAATGGGAAGGAATACTTTATCAAGCAGGCCTTTCTGGAAAAAAATAAATAAGTTCAGATCTAAGAAATGTTTAAAACAGATACCATCATTACTCAAAGATGGTGTTGAGTTTAAGACAGATATAGATAAAGGAAAAATCTTTGGAAATATCTTAGCCTCAACTTTTAGTCCTCATCTAGATCTTGTTGAATCAGAGGATAGTTCTGAAATATCACAAACCATTACAGACTTCTTAAAAAATAAGGTACAAAATAACTTGGACGAGCCTATTACTCTTTTGGAAATAAGAAATGCTTTAAAAAAATTAAAAGAAGAAGCAGGCTCTGGATTAGATCAAATCCACAACCTAATGTTAAAAAATTTACCTAAAGTGACTTTAATTGAACTAAGTATTCTTTTTAACAGGAGTTTGGAAATAGGTCAAGTGCCAAAAGCTTGGAAAATAGCAAGTATAACCATGATCCCCAAGAAAACATCACCCACTCAAGATCCTAATAACTATCGTCCAATTAGTATGACAAGTTGCCTTGGAAAGTTACTTGAACGCATCATCTTTACAAGAATATATAATTTTCTGGAGAACAATAGTCTACTTATTGATGATCAATCAGGATTTAGAAAACATAGACGCACTGCAGATAATCTTTACTTTCTTATTCAAAAAGTTTCAGAGTCCTTTAATAGAAAGAAGAAGGTATGTTGTCTATATTTTGACATTTCTAAAGCTTTTGATAGAGTTTGGCATGATGGACTAATTTACAAGCTAATAAAAATTTATCTACCACCTTATCTTATCTATTGGATAAGATCATTTCTGCACTTAAGATCTTTTAAAGTAAATATAAATAATCATCTAAGTGATCAATACCCTATTAAAGCAGGAGTTCCACAAGGGTCAGTAATTAGTCCGCTTCTTTTTAGCATTTTTATAAATGATATACCAAAAAGAAACAAAACAAACTGCCAGTACTCTCTTCTTTTTGCAGATGATTTGGCTACCTTTTTTACTTTTAAAAAGATAGGAAATCTTGAAAAAGTGATTAATAAGTATCTAAAAGAAGTTGAAATATGGCTTTTCAAATGGAAAATGAAAATTTCTATTGAAAAATCATGTTATATGATCTTTGAGAAAAAAACTTAAGTCAAAATTAATCTTGACCTTAAAATTAATAATAGTAATTTAAATAAAGAGGAAAAAGTTAAATTCTTAGGAATAACATTAGACTCAAAACTTACTTTTAGCCCAATGGTGGATGAATTAAAAGAGCGTTGTAATTCAAGGCTTAACTTAATAAAATATCTTTCAAATAAAAAATGGGGTCTAAAACCAAAAACACTAGGTAATCTTTACAAATCCTTAATAGGATCAATTTTGGATTATTCTTTTCCTTGTTTAAATTCATTCTCAGAAACTAACATCAAAAAAATACAAGTTATTCAAAATTCAGCAGTTCGATCAATTTTGAAGCTAAAATATGATACCCCTCCAATATTATACACCAAGAGGCCTTCAATAAACTTAATCTCCTAACAATTTCGAATAGACTTTTTGAGTTGAGTGAGAGATATGTCAGGGCAGGATTGAGTCATTCTGTTCCACTGGTCGTCAGACTGGTGGAAGAATATAGAGAAGGTTTCGAATCAAGATATATCGAATATCCAACTCCATTGTGTAATTGCTATCTAGCAATTTCCTCTTTTTTCCTGAACTATAAGATATTTAAACATGTCCTAACTCTAGTTATTTAAACATATCGTTCTTAATTTTCTTTTGACTTATTTATCCTTTTTTTTTTTTATTCTATTTTACCTTATTTAACTTTATTTTATTTCATTTTTTTTTTTTTTTTTTTTTTTTTTTTATATTCTGAAGGAGCATTAGCTCGGTACAGATAAACAAATAAATAAATAAATAACAAATAAATAAATTTTCTCAAGACACGAATTTGACAGGATAAGTTTTTGTAATTTTTATTTTCAAATACTTAATAAATTATAAATTAGATATTTTATTATGAAAAAAAAAATATTTTGATTCCAAGGAAGTAAATTTTCGTAGCCATATAAATTTTAATCCCATTTTCGCCATTCCATACCATCAGGTGGCTTGACATCTAATTTCTTCGCGCCAACATCGGACCAATTTGTTGATAGAACTGTGCCTCCAGATTCACTCTAAAAAAAAATCTTATAGAAGAATACTGGTGTAAAACAAGCAAAAGCTAATTACAAATGATTTATTCATTGCTTTTCGAACTTCATCCGAACCACCTTCATAAATTTGTTTAAACAACCTAAAAAATCAATTGAATAATTTTAGTTTTTTTAAAATTTAAATCACTTGTTTAAAGCAGCATCTCCTTCTAACTTTTCGTCTTTTTCTTCTGCGGCCACATCAGCTGCAATTTTATCCCAATTTTTTGGTTTCCGACTCGAAGTTGGATAATCGGCTGATTATTAAAATGACGAAAAATTAAAAAAAAATTTAAGGAGATACACGTTTACGTTTTTTTTCTTCAATTACATCAATTGAAGAGGTTTTTTTAACAACAATGTCATTTAGGTTTTTTTCTAATTTACTCCAATGCAAAGCTTCACATTTTTTGAGCTTAATTTCAACCTTTACAAAAAAAAGAAGTTTTTTAATTAACAAGAATGTATAATTTATTTATTTAAATCTTACTTTAGAAGATAGATATTTTATTTGTGTTTGATCTGGAATAATTGTGTGTGACAAATTTAAATTTAAATTAATATTATATTTTTCTGTGTTATTCGACTCAATTTTTAGCTAAGAATATAAAATTAAAGAAAATAGGAAAAAAAGCAAAATTTACATTATTTTCTTGAGGAACAATTTTGATATCATTTTGCTGGACATTTTTTGCCAATAACGTGACTGTAACTTGCGATTCAGTCTGATACCATTCATGTCTTAATTGATTAAATAAAAACAAAGCTAATATGTTTTTGTGTAGAAAAAATTAAACATAAATTAAATTCTCTATAACTAAAAATTTTGTACTTAGCATATTAAAAGAAGCTTATGCTTGAAAAATATAAAAAATATATTATATGGAAATTGTATATTCTTATCTAGAAATTTTATTAGTTTCTATGAACATGATGAATTGGAGCTCATGGAACAATTTCTATCAAAGTTATTTAAAATAATATTTATTTAAGAATTGTCTGATTCAATTTTAAAATAATTTTACTTGCATATTTTTAATTTTGCTGTTTTTATTTTTTTTTTAAATTAAAATCTAATTGAAATTTTTTTTTAAAAATTCCATTTTTATCGATAGAATATTTAAATGAGTTAAGGAGCTGAAAAACCATGTATTGATAATGATAAAAAAACAAGGATTGTTCTTATTGTATTTTTTAACAAGACATTTTATCTACTTAGCAAAGAAGGACTTCAAATAATTGAAATAAAAATAAAAAAAATATCTAATAAAGAAAATTAAACCCTGAAATTTACCATTTTTGACTAAGCGAAAGACGCCGCAAGGAGTCTTGAGTCAAGTTAGGGTTAATTTTAGGGGTTTAATTTAGTTTAGACAAAATGACAATATAACGGGATCTTGGGTGCAGCTCAGGTTTAGAAATTCAGGTTGGTTAAATTAAAAGACAGATTTTAATAAGTTTAAATGATAGTTTTTATATGTAAATTTTGAATTGTAATCAAATAACCCTGAGCTAAAAAGTATAGAAAGTATGTCCTTTCTAACAAGGACATAAGAGAGTATTTTTAAGTCTATATTTTCAATAGACCTTAAAAAAAAATTTTTTTTAATTTAAATTTAATTACTTAATACTAGGTGGTTTCTGAGCTTTAGGTTCTTCCTGATTCTGAATCATAGAAGTATTTTGGCTTGGTTTTATCACTTTTTTACATTTGTTCATCCATTCATTGAATGAATTTCGTTCAGATTCTTTTTCGGCTTTTTGAAATCCTTCTTCCAAAGTTGCCAGAGCAATTTCGAATTGGTCAAGGTTAAATTGAGCAATTCTTTTTTTTTTTAATTAATAAATTTAAATAAAATTTTGACAAAAAAAGGTACCCTTTTTTCAAAAAAGCCCTCGAATCATTTGAATTAATACTAATCGCTGAATCAGCATCTTTCACTGCTTCGGTAAATTTTTTCAATTTTATTTTCGCTTGAGAGCGTCCAACAAAATAAGAATAAAGCTGTTTTGAACTATTTTTGTCACACTTTTCAATAGCTGAATTATAGTTCTTGAAAATTTAGAATAAACTTAAGTTAAAAATGTTTTTTATTTATTCAAAAAATTCTCACCTCTAGAGCTAAATCAAACTGATCATTTATCATCAACTCTTTGGCCTCTTCAAAATATTGTTCCGCACTTAAATCCGACACGACCATTTTTAGCTAATTATTTTCCTAGAAAAATTCAAGATTTTATTTTCTTTAAAGTTAAAAAATAAAACACTCCAATTTAACCGAATTTTTCACGATCCGGAATATTCTAAATTAAAAATATGTTAATTTAGAAATTATTTTTATTTTGATCTTCAAAAAGCTTTAAAAGTAAGTTTATAAATAATATTAGTACTTGAATGCGAATTTTTTTTTTAAGTTAGTTTTAAATCAAACTCATGATTATTCTAGAAATAGTTTGAATTTTAACCTTTAGGATGAAATCTCAGTGTGAAAATTTATTTACAAAATAATTAAACAAAGATCAATTGCTAAAAGAACACATATGCATTTGGATCATTTAAATTCAATACCAATTCCGGAATTAACTAATAAATATTGGATGGAGTAAGATAAAAAATGTTATTATGATACAAAAACATATGGTTCTAAGGCGATTGACCGTTCGAATCAAGATGTTTAAATTTTTTTTTGATTTATTTTTTGTTTTCTTTTTTTTTTGATAAGAAAATAAAAAAATTTAAATTCATTAATTAGTTCTACTTGGATCATTAGGTCCATTTAGAGCGCTCAAATTAGGTGTACTTGCACTATTTTGTCCATTTTGACTTGCTATAGTTGATAAAGAGGACTGTGATTGTGAATTATGAGCATTAGCTGACTGTGCCACTGAGTTTACCACTGATACTAAAGTCTGAGGATTAATGTAAGTATCGTAAACATAACCATTTTGGAACAGCGAAGAGCCTAAGCCAAATAATTGACCACTGTATTTTACTTGATCAATTGTGTCTTCGAAATACATTTCTTTTAGTTTAAAAAAAGTCAGCCCTGTGAGCAAACTGTCACTTCCGGCCTGATGTTGTGGACCGAATCGTTCAATCTCTAATTGCCGAGCCACTTCTTCCAACCCTCCCTTGAGATTACGACAGCTCTTCATCAAATATTTGATGTCGAACACATTTGGAAAATAAATTTTTAGAAGCTCTAGAAATTCAACTTCAGTGCCTGGTAGGTCTCTGTTGGTCAAAAGTTTTATCATGTAGCCAAAGTCATAGCTGCTGTGAAACGATATCCATGTCACATTTTCAACCAGCACCACTCCTGATGAGGTCAGTAATTCGGCAAAATGCATTGGGTCGATGCCGTTTTCTAGATTTTTTTGAAACACTATTCCTGATTTGGACAACAGGTCTATCGATTCCTGAGCATACATGTCTTCACTGTAAAAATAAAATTGCCCAAAAATTACCTTAATTTTATTAAAAATACTTAATGTTAAAGTGAAAATTAAATTGAAAAGTAGAGGCTTCGGACGGAACGTTTCCTTTCTCGTCCATAAAAGTAAAACCGAGCTGGATGATCTTTAGCAAGTCTACATTGCACTTCAGGCACTGGTACTGGTAGTCAGGTGTTTTTACGTCGCCGATTATTTTGGCAACAACTCCTGGAAATTCAGTGTCCTTAAAATTTTAACATAAATAGAAACTTGACTGAAATTTTGGGCCTCACCATAGCAACATAAGGATATTTTTGAATAATTTTGCGGATTTTTTTGAATTCATCTTCCAAGTTATTGTTCCAAACTTCAATAATTGTATAGTTTGGACTGGTCGACTCTTTCATTTTCATTTCAGTTCGATTTTAAAAAACTATCTAACTAGATAAATGGTAGCCTAGAGAGCTCTTTAGCAACTGTTAATTGTCAAATACTGGCTTCTTTCCGATGAACAAAGTGGTTTATCAAGAAGAAAAAAAATTTGAATTTTTTATAAGGTTGATAATTGTGCTAAATTATAATTTTTTTATTTCGATTTATATTATTCAGTTTTTTGTCTAAATTGCAAAAACTTCTGCTTTTGAGTTTATATAATAATGGATGATGACTTGGTATATGTTTTAAAAATTGCACACAAAATTTTTATTTCAGATGCTTTTATTACGTTTTGAATATATACACTAGATGAATTCAAATTTTGCATGTTCTTTTTTTACTGTGCGAAATTTTGTTAAGTTTTTTAAATTTGAAATAAAAAAATCTCGGACTTTTCGTTATGAATTCTTTTGTTTTTAATTTAAAAATTCAAATTTCAGTTTTAAAATTTTTTTAAATAAATAGGGTCCTCCTCGTTTTGTGACGGCCAGTACCGTCACAAATTTTGTCATCTGAAAACAAGATCACTTAAAAAATCTTGGTCACCAAAGAATCAGATTAATAAACTTAGCTGATGCAAAATACAAGTCGGGTTAGTATCGAAAAATCTAAGAACTTTCAAAGGCGCTGGAAGAGTAAAAGTTACAAGCTAAGAAAGTTTAAAGTAGTAAAATATAACCAATAAAGTGTTCAGAGTGTGTCGTATTTTATGAGGAAGAGAGACTTTTAAAATCAAACCACTCAATATAAAAAAAATAGATTTTATAAAATATTTTTTTGATTTGTTTTTTTTTTTAAATAAAATTAAAAATTATTTTAATTTTTATTAATCACAAGATTTATGATCACCTGGTCACAAAACAGCGAAAAAAATTTCAATAAACATTAATCAATAAAATTTTAGTTATACACATCAATTTATTAAATTTCTAATCAACCATATCTTATGTTTTATTTTTTTCTGTAAAAAATTATGAATTAAAGGACAATAAAAAATTAAAAATTCATAAATATTATTATCATTCAATCTAACATCAATATTGAGTAGGTGAGCTATAAAAACGGACACCAAAGGAATTCTTAAATTTTGAAATTTCAATTATTGAATTTTTTTGCAAACAACACATTGGGCTTTGACCAAAGAACAGAATAAATTTTTTTTTATTCATTATAGCCACATCACATCTATTAGAAGCTTTAGTTTAATTTTGTTCTCTAATTACTTCTAAAATAAATTCTTTATAAATTTTTTTTTTCAAAGATCGTTCTCTTAAGTTAGGAACTGTAACTCTGTAACTGTAATTGTAACTTTTAACAAGAATTTTCATTGTTGAGTTCAAAAACTTGTGCTTTTTTTTATACAATAGGACTGCATTGTTGGTGCAGGTGTCTCCTAAGGTTCAGTAATTAGTCCTCTACTGTTCAGTATATTCATCAATGATATCCCAAAGAGAAATAAAACTAATAGTGAATATTTGATTTAAAGTTCGTTCAATTAGTCAGAGTGAAGTAATAGGCTGGACAGCATATTTATTAATCAAATGAACTCCCAGGCACTAGGGGACTTGCAAAGAATTTCAATGCATTCAAAATCAGACTTATCAACTGGGTTATTAAAGAACATACGTTAATAAAATTTGTAAATTCAGCAAACTTTTTTTATACTCCTATTTACTAAACTCAAATTTTCTTGATAATTTTAAAAATTTATAATAATAATAATAATAATAATAATAATAATAATAATAATATGAGTGTGCCACATGAAACGAACTGTTAAGATCCGCTGTAATAGTTTGTTAAATTCAATGTTTCTTTAAATTTATTAATTGAATTTGAATCTTTTGCTTTTTTAGATAGATGAAAATAATTTTTGATTTTATTTAATTGTTTTTTTCCCTTATTAATTATTGCTTTCATTATATCTAAGTTTTGAGTTATTATCTAATTTTTTAAAGCTGTAATGATACGGTACTACCACGTTTCATTAAAAACTTTTTTATCGAAAAAAAGAAATTTTTAAACTTGATATAAATCAGGTATTAATAAAGATGAATCTATGATTAATTAATTTTCAATTCTATCTATTAAATTCGAGTAAAACACCAAAAGGTGACGAAAAAATAGATTCAAAAAAAAATGTTCAAAATTTACATATAGATAAAAAAAAATTTAATAGCTGAGTAGTTATTGATTAAATTAATTTTCAATATATAAGACTATTAGTCCAGATATATATTTGTTGAGAGAATGGTATCAATTTTAAATGATATTATTAATTTGTATTTAATTGATTTTTTTTCAAATTAATAATTTAGTTGTTTATCTGTGACGAGATAAAGCTCTTTCAGATAAAAAAAATTTAAATTTAAAAATGAATAAGGTAAGAAAATAATAAAAATACAAAATTTAACATTAAAAAAAAAAGAAGAAAAAAGACAAAATTATGTTTTTCATGCAAAAAAAGAGATCATGTAAACATTTTTATTTTTTAGCAAACGAAATTATCAACCATTATCGCTAAGGAGGAGAGGTATAGGCAATGAGAATATTAAAAAGTTAAAATCCTTTCTGTACTTTTTATACTTTATCATTATTTAAATTTATTTGAACTGTTCCTTTTGTACTTTCTGTACTTTTTGTACTTTTTCAGAATATTATTTTATTTGGCCCCGTTCCTTTTTGTACTTTCTGTGATTTTTGTTCTTGTAATAAAAAAAGGTTTTAATTAATCAATATTTTAAATATCAATTTTAAATTTAACAAATGTCTTTCTTACCTACAGCATACCCGAATCCCTAAACCAGGGCTACGTCCCGGACCCCGTTTAAGTTTTAATATAATGATTAAAATTACCATTGATTACAAAAAGCACAAAAAGGAAGAAGGCGAAATAAATTTAAATTCTGAAAAAGTACAAAAAGTACAGAACGTAAATAAAGGAAAAGTGTCAATTAAATTTAAATCATGATAAAGTATAAAAAGTACAGAAAGGAAATTTTTTTTTTAGAAGTTTGATCTCATTGTCTATCCATGAGAAAAGTACTAAAAGTACAAAAAGGAACAGTGTCAAATAAAATAATATTCAGAAAAAGTACGAAAAGTACAGAAAGGAAAATTTTTTTTTTAGAAGTTTGATCTTATTGTCTATCCATGAAGGAGGACTCGAATAAATTTAATAAGCCTTGATGCCACTAAAGCATTTGATTAGCTATCTTATGCTAGATTTTTTTTACAAATTAATTGGAAAAATGGATAATTATCTGTGGAAAAGATAATTTAGAAATTATCAAATTTCTTAAATGATCATCAAAGTTGGTGAAGAAAAAAGTAATTAGTTTCAAAAAACTGAAGGAGCTTAACAAGAATAAATATTTTTAATTTAATTTAATTTAATTTATTCAAAATAATATGTTTTACATAGAAATATAACTACAATTAACATTAAAATTTTCTAAATGAATCACAAAAAAATTTAATAATGTTTAAGCTAAAAAAAAAGCATGTCAATATCCTAAAAACTTAACATTTATTGAATTTCTATCAATAATATTTTAGAAAGAAATTATCTATCGAATCATCAAAACAGTAATTTATCAGTTATTAAAATTTTTAAATATATCGAATAGAACTTCTAGTAAAATAAAAAATTCTGTGCAAGACATTTATTTTATTAGAAATCGAATAAATTCTATAATAAATATTACAATGTTTACCCATCTTTAAATTTACTTCTTATAGGAAAATCTTAGCAAATCTCATTTTTAATAAGTCCATAACTTGATTATATTTTATAGATAAAATATATTTTTAAAAAATTTAATAATACTCCAAACTCCAAATAGAGTTTGATATAAAATTTTCAATTTTTTTTAGCTAAAAGATTTTATATTTTTATTCTAGTTTAAGAGACAAATAAAGTTAATTTTATTTTGATTGAATATATAATAATAATAAAAAAGCTACGGCAAGCAAACTTCCGGAGGCGATCTACTAGCAGGTCGCCTTTGGTAGCACATTGCGCTATTAAAGAAAAAGTTATAGAGATAGAAGAACGTATAATTTAATAGAGTCATTAGACATTATTTACAGTACAATGAAAGTAAATTATAAGGAACTGAGAGGGACATATAGTAGAAATTGTTTATAAAATTAAAAAACTTGGTGATCTACAATGAAGACATCGTAGATAAATGTAATAAAATTATTTTGTTTTTTTTTGGAAATTTTAGAAAACACCAAATTATATTTATGAAAAATCAAGATAATGAGAAAAATGGTTGTCTTAATTAAAAAAATCTATTATTTATTCAATTTAATTAACCTAATACTCATATTTTAAAATAGTTTTAAAAAAATTACAACTATCAAAAATATAAATATTTATGATGTTAAACTAATTTTTTTCCAAGTAATTGATAAAATTAACGATGTAGAGTGAGTTGATGACAATTGATAAAAACCAGAATTTGTGACAGATTAAAAGATAATTGATTAAAGTTTTAAAATTATTTCACTTGACAACCGCTTGATGCCCTCATAAAGTCCATCGTTAAAAGCTCTTGAATAGTTTCTTGGTGATTGTGTATGCTGCTTAAACACTTGAATCCATGAATCTGGTAATTTTTTTGACAAAATGTTTTTATCCAGTGTGTAGATGACCACTGCTTGCCCAATAACCAATGCTGCGAACCAAATAAATGCCAGTAGATAAATTACTTTGCGCATGTTATGCAACTTTTTATCAGTTTATCATTTTTATACATTTAAGAGCTTAAGAGGTTAAACTAACATCGTTCTCGGGCGGAGCAAAATAAATGGAAATTTTGTTATGAAATAAAATATTATAAAACATCAAAATTATTTCATTATATAATACATCATAAAATAAAAATCTTTTTATAATGTTGGCCAAATATTTAGCCCAAAATTTCAAAAGTATGTAAAAGTTTTAAATGGGTAAAGAAATTCAAACAGCCTTTTTTTTCTTTAAAATTTTTATCTCAATATTATCTCTCAAAAAATTTTTAGGTAAATATTTAATTATCATGCATTAAGTGCTCACATTTTAGAGTCAAATAAATATGAACAAAAATTTTACATCGTCATCTTCATCAACACAAACTAAAAGCTCATTTTCTAGCCAGAATCAAGAAAACACTCAACCAAAATTGTTTGGTTTATCAAGCTCTCTTAAAAAATTCTTATTCATATCAAGTTTCGTACTAATAATAGCTTACTTAATAATTTTAGCCTTAAATAATTCAACAGCGAACTTTTTGTTGCCTTATTTCGTCAGAAAAGATTATTCTACAGATACAAAAATCGAGATGGCACAAGATAACAATGCCTGGAAAGATGCGAAATCGATTTATGAATTTAGTGCTAAAGATATAGATGGAAACATGGTTGAGTTAAGTAAATACAAGTGAGAAAAGTTCAAATTTTATGTTGAAATTTTTTTTAAATCTTTTTTTTAGGGGCAGAGTGGTTTTAATTGTCAAGTAATTTTTAGTTATTGTATAATTAAATTAAATCAAAATTAAATTAAATTAAAATTTAGCGTTGCCTGTAATTGTGGATTTACGGGAAGTAATTATCCTCAATTGTCCGAGTTGTACAAAAAGCATGAAAAAGATGGTCTGAGCGTTCTAGCGTTTCCTTGTAATCAATTTGGCGGCCAAGAACCTAAAGTATTTTGATGATAAAATTTTTTTTAGTTTTCATTTTTCTTTAGCCTGAAGGAGAGATTAAAGATTTTGTCAAGCAATTCGATGTCAAGTTTGACATGTTTAGCAAGATAAATGTCAATGGAGATAATGCTCATCCACTGTATAAATATCTTAAATCTAAGGTTGATGGAACTTTTGGAAATTTTATTAAGTGGAATTTCTCGAAGTTTCTAATCAATAGAGAGGGAATTCCTGTCAAACGTTATTCACCAACAACTAAACCACTTGAAATTGAAACAGATATACTCAAGCTCTTGGAAGGAAAATCTTAATATATCTTTATAATAAAGACTCAATTTTTAAATATTTTAAATAAAATAATATAACTTTTAAAACTTCAAATTTTGTTAAGATTCTGTCCAGAAAAGAAAACCGAAATAGCATCTCAGTAAGAATTTTTCGGTCTTAATCTGCGCATGTGAAAAGCCAATTTTAGAGTTGGGTCCAAAAAATATCTTTTGACTATACCTCTCAAAAGAAAAAATATCAAAATATTTATTATGTAATAACATTTTTATTATATATATATAAAATTAAGTCTTACATGCCAACGGTTCAAAATAATAATATAATAATTTAATATTATTTTAATAATTTAATTATTTGTAAAGCTTAAGTAGCTTTACAAATTTTAATCTAAACTTTCAGCTAAACTTTCAGTGTAAACCACAAAATGGTGAATTTAGGTTAACAAAAAATTAGTCTATCAAAATTAATAAAAAACGTAAATTTTTTGTACATGGGTCCTGGTTTGCACTTTAGCCCTAAATTTCGGGTTTTGTCTCTAGGGCTAAATACTATCGATGATCGATCTCATGTTATAGAGTCCCTAATCTATCGAGCATGTAATTAAATAAAAATGTCGGTTTTAATGCCCAGTTAAAAAATGAAATTCGAAAATAAAGTAATGGTTAAAATCCGAAAACTAAAAACATGTTGTTTTAATTTTTAAACCAAGAACTTAAAATCGAAATTCAGATTTCAGAGCAGGGATACAAATTAAATTTAAGAAATGTGTATAATTTCGTCAGAAAAAAGGCAATGTGAAATATTAGTACAAAAAGTAAAAACGCTAAAATTTTTTTTCTAATTGTGTAAAAATGGTTCTGTAAACAGTACAATATTGTACAAATTTTTTAGAAACGAATACCAAGCTCTGCAAAAACTATGCAATTTATTGCATATATTAATCATATATTTCTGATGGTGTGCATTTTACAGAAAAATGCAGAGTTTTTGCAGAGCTTGTTATTCGTTTCTAAAAAATTTGTACAATATTGTACTGTTTACAGAACCATTTTTACACAATTAGAAAAAAAATTTTAGCGTTTTTACTTTTTGTACTGTAATTTTTGTACTAATATTTCACATTGCCAGAAAAAATATTAAAAGAAAGTTGTAGTTCGTATTTGAAAAAGGATAGTTGGGATACTTTTGATGGGGATTCAGAGAAGAATGACTCTAATAGAATAATTAAAATAAACAAACAGTGTTAGCAGTCGAATAAATGTTCATTTATTGGAAGAAAAAATTTGATTGTAAATGTGTTATTGATGTCAGTTCCAATATGGGTTTACATTTGTTTCAAACTTTAGATTTACGTAATGAGAAAAATGTTTTGGAAGATGGCGGAAAGAAAGCTTTAAAAACCCTCTACTTAATGAAATTCAATAGGTTCAATCAATCGATTTAACTTTTTTTAATGCCAACCTCTTCAAATCAAGCTGATATCCAATTACAACAGAAACTCAAATAATTTATTCAGAATCGGATAGAGTTAGCTTTACAGGAAGTATATTTAAATTATTTAAAAAAAAAACAGAGGACATTCCAGCAAAGCTTATTCAAAGTAAAAAAAAATCAAATTGTTTGTCTTTTCTTTTTCTTTTTTCTCATTTTTTTATAATTTTTTAACTCTACAAAAATATTTTTTATAAAATAAATAATAATAATAATAATAGGCTACGACAGGTTTTATCCTGTAGAGCACGACACCAGAGTCTCACTATGGTAGCTAAAACGAGTATAAATAACTAAATATGTTTATTTTTTGTTTGACTTGAAAAAATCATCAATTTTCTTTTTAAAGCTGTTCTTGGTGTCTACTGAAATTGTGTCAGTCGTCAATCGATTCCAAATGTCTACCACTCTATTCGACAAAAAGTGTTCTCTTTGACTGATCCTTGTGAGTTGTTTCGCTAACCTGTGCTTTCCTACCCGTATACCTTTAGCTGGGCCTTCAATTGATACTGAATTAGTGAGCTTGTTCAGGTTGTGCCAGTCAATAATGCTCAATCCTTTCCAAATTTTAAAGTACTCGATTAAGTCAGCCCGCTCTCTTCTCTCTTGGAGGGTCGATAGGTCCAAAATTTCTAGTCTTTTTTCATAAGATTATTTTAATATTTTAACTGTAATATTTAATAATTTTTTTGCTAAAAATAAAAAAAATTGGCACTACTATAATTAAATTCCTCTTAAAATATGACTTCATTCCTCATTCCTTTATCAAATTTTTTTAAATTGAGAATCTGTCTGGAAATAAATAGCAAAAACTTGCAAAGAAGCATGGGGTCTATAGTCAAAGTTTTGGTTTTGTTCCTAAGGCTACGTACCATCGTACGTTGTTTAAAAGACCCTTGGATATTTCATTTAAATTATTTTAATAAATCGCAAATGCAAATTTTAAAGTAAATAAAATTTATTTCTGTGATTATTATTATTATTTTTCATTAGTTTCAAGCCTCATAGGCAAAAAAGATAAAAAAAAAAGAAAAAAAACTTTGAACAAATTATGATTGCGTATAAAAGTCTTTTTTCAGTTGATCATTTAATAGTTTAAAAAAGTAAAAATATTCTAAGCTCAGTCCCATATTTATTTTATTTGCGAGCACACAAACTTGATCGAACCAAACCACGATTTCTGTCTACAAATATATGATCGATTATAACCAATGAAGATTTTGGACTGTATTCCATTACATACATATGTTTTTTCTTCTCAATGTTCTTGAGCTGTTTGCAGTATGACGCATTCTTTTGTTCAAAGGTACAGTAATTACCAACATATTTTACTATTTTTTAATTGTTTCATAAAAATAACTTGTGCTTCATTTATGACTGCTCTATCGTTTCCAACCTGTGATTGCAATGAAAATGAAATATAAAAGTAAAGAACTAATTTTTCAGATAAATTAAAATTAAAATTTATATTAGCCATGCCAAAGTTAGCTCAATCATTTCGAAATAAAGTTTAAAGTCAACGAAAATAGATTATATGATATTTGAATAAAAAGGTATCCAAAAAAAATATTTCCAATTATCAATTAATAAAATATCAATTTACAATTTCTTTATTTTCAATTCTTGTATTTAAATTTTTAAAAATGTATTTTTTTTATTTCAGGTGCTCATAACTTTACTTTAACATTTACTTCAAATTTACACAATAAAATTTTGAAAAAAACTTAATTTTAATTCAAATTAAACTTGATTATTAGTTATCAGAAAAAAATGTTTCTGTATTTGAATTTATGCTTTTCATATTAATTTTTGAAGCATTCTTAGATAATATTTGCGTCAAAAAATAAAAATAAAAAAATTGACTTGATTCATTTCCTTCAAATTCTTCTCTTTCTCAGATAGATCTTGAATAAACATAATTGATTTTCTTGTTATCTAGTCTTTCAACCATAATATTTCTTAAAATGTATATGATATACTTGACATAATCGTAAAAATTCAAGTAAAAATAGCGAATAATAGTAATAAAGTGATCCACTAATTGTTTGCGTACAGTGTGATATCGAGTGACAAATAATTGAAATATTTCGTATAACTGGGAAAGACTAAAAAACGAACTGAATTGAAAGAGCTATAACTACCTTAAATATTAATATTTTTATTTTAATTCAAAAAGAATTATCAAACTAATTACATTTATTCACATTTTTCCTTTCCTTCTTACTTAATGAAATCGAGAAGAAACGCATTCCATCAAGTCTCGTATAAAAATATAGTTTATATTTTTGATGCAGTACGTAATTTTATTTAATTTAATTTTATTAACGAGTCGATCAATATTCTCAGCACACACATTTTTTCTTAAACACTTCTGCTTTCCAGATTCCAGTTTGGCTTTTACTATTTTACTAATGATAAGGCGCCAAGTCTGGCAAGGTTAATGCTGTTTGATGAAAGCTTCAATATCAATATAAAATATTAAATTTATTCTCTTTAAGTAAAGTCAAAAAAGGCTACGAAAATCAAAAAAATTGAAATAATAAATTGTTATTAAATTTTCTATCACGTTTGATAAAATTAAGCAGAATTTGAAAATAATTTAGCGGAAGTTCAAATCTGATCAGATGGAAGAAAATAAAAGGCTTAACAGCCTACAAAGAGCTTTATAAATTTCCTTTTTTCATGGTGAAAACTTGTCACATGAAATTCCAATACATTGGTAAATTTTTTTTTTTATTTTCGCTTAATGGAATCAATTTTTCTCCAGAATATTATGCCAAATGAATTTTGAGAAACCAAGGTCATAATCAGGGGTACAAAAATATGGCAGTGTTGAAATGTTTCGAAAAAAAACTTTAAAAAAAATTAATGTTACAAATGACAAGTAAATCATCTTTTGTTTTATCCCCAGTATCTAAGCGAAAAACACAAAGATAGGTGCAACACAAGTCATGTATGGCAACATATGAAAAAACTTCAGGGACAAAAAAAGATAATTTGTGAATTTGAAAAAGTTTTGGTAGTCATTATTTAAGACTCGGATCATTATTCAATTTCATCTTAAATTCATAAATTTACTTAGAAACCACAAATACTACAAAGTAACTCTCAAAATGCTTGTTCAAAAATATAATTAGAAATAAGTATCTAATGAACCTATAATGATATAAAAGTGAAGTTGAACGTATTTTTTTTCTAGTTTCTAAACAGAGTTGTTTAAAAGTCACAAATTAAAGTCAAAGTCCGGACCTTGACTTGGACACTTCAACTCTGGAAAGTTTAGAGACCATTTTTCTGTAAAAATCAGTAAAAATAAATTGCAACAAAATTTTCTCGAGTTTTTTTTTCAAAATTATTAAATACTTTGATTCAAAGGCAAACTTATTTTGATATTTAGGAATGAAGACCAAAAAAAATATGTTCCGAATTTATCATTTATTTTATAAAGTATATAATATAGTGTTCTGTTGAAAATATAGTGTTCTCATTTACCCATAACATATGTCTGACGGTCTTGGTAATATGGTAATACATTTTTAGAAAAATAAATTCATTTTTTAAGTTTTTATGTGCCAAAGTTAAAAACATGTTTTTCATATAAGATTTACTTTAGCCTTTCTATCATTTCTTTTTCATTATTGCTCGCGAGGAACAAAATCATCTGTTTGATTTACTTAAAATTTTTAATTCAAAAGTTTAATTTCTTAAATATAAATTAAACTAACAGTTAGTAATATAAAACAGTGATAAGAATTTTTTTTCTTTAATTTAATTTTATAAGCAGTCTTTTTAAAAAAGCAGAAATTTAAACTTTTTTAATTAATTAGTTCATATTAATGAACACAAACTTATTAATTTTTTGGCAACAAAAAATTCTGTTAAATTTTCGACTCAATTTTTTTTAATCTGAAACATGCAGTTTATTTATTTTAAAGAATTAATTGAAATAAAATCAAATAAAATCTTTAAATTTATATTTTTTGATCATAAAAATTTTAAGAAAATTTCACTTTCAAACAAATAATTTTTGTTTTTAAAAATTTAAATGAATGTGGAATTGCTTGATTAACCTGCGAGTGTAACTAAATCTTTCATACCCACAGCGAAGATTAGAAAGCAGTTTTTTTTTACTAAATTAAAAGTAAAAATTATCGAATTATAAATAGCATTTTTTTTGATATTGTAAACCATTAAGCATGGGTATTAGTTAAAAATTTTTAGAAATCAAAATTTTGTAATAATAGTGAAAAAAATTTCTGAACAAAGCTGAACAATCTAAACTGGCTTAGAAAATTTTAAGCTTGAAAAAATAAAAAAAACTTTTTTCTTGAAAGCACTAGTGTTAACGAAACACAAATGCTAAGTCTATAATAGTACCTACCCATTCATCAAATGTTCATATCGGTCTCAAAAGAAAAATTAAAATCTTTCTTATACAATTTGAAGCCACGCTTTAAAATTTTTAGTTTTTAAATTGCAAATTTCAAAACTTTAAAATTTATTTTTTTCTCAAAGATTTACAAAGCTTTTCGGCTTGACAATTTAAGCAAAAAACCGATTCTCTCTTCCACATCCCACACATACTATCTATTTCTATTAAGCCTACAAAAATTTTAGATCAATTTTTAAATAAAAAAAAACAAATTTTTTTAAAACAAAATGTCAGCAGTCGAATTACAGCCAGAGGTGTCTGGTCAGTTGATGGCGCCTAGCGATGTCAAGCCCTTGATGAACAATCAACCAGGCCAAGTGGAACAAACACAAAACCAGGAGCCGAAGAGCCAGCAGCATCCTTTGCACCAGTACGACTTGACCATAATGCAGAAATTCTACGATTTGTGCTTGACTAAATTCAGCGAGCAGAATCCGAACTGGAAGCCGAGTGAATGGATGCACATGAACCCGATGCCAACTCAGATGTCGTGGGAACAAAAGTACGAATGGCCGAACCCGACATGCCTCAGCCAGAAGCAACGAGTGTACGAAGCTTTTGCGAGATTGGCACGCGAGTCCGGCGAGCCCATGATTTTGCTGCCCAATTTTGAATACGGTGACTTGATGAATTTCGACCGATTTTTGCAATCAATGCGCCAAGATGGTGTCAACTCGATCGGAAAGTACAAACACTTTTTGAATAGCAAGGACATGCGCAAAACCGAATGTGACTTGGTTGTAATTCACCCGCGCTTTGGCGTCTTGTTGCTCGAGGTCAAGGACTGTGATCATTTTGACGTGAAGCGACGAAGCAGCGCCAAGTCCCACTTGAACCAAGCTCGCTCATGCTTTGACTCCATTGCCAGATTCATTGCTGAAGTGAAAGGCTTCCAGGTGAACGAATGTCGCGTGCCCATCACCGAGTTCGTCGCTTTGCCCAACGTCACCGAATGTCCACTCGGCAACAATCAACCTATGAGCCCAAAAGGAGACCACAACACGTCAACATCGAGCACCTCAAGCTCGCGAACTTCCAGACAACTTAACTTTTTGGTCAAAACTGACTTGGAAAACAGTGCCGAATTTGCCAAGTGGTGGACCCGCTCTGTCATTGAGCCCAAGAGCCAGCAATTTCAGCAAGCCGAAGCGGCCAATAAAGTCAACAAATTCGATGTGAATTTGATGAATTTGATGGTTGGTTTCATCAATAACGTGAGAAACAACTCCATTTTGCCAGTTGTGTATGCTCAGACTGGTGATTTTGCTCTGCAACAAGAGGCCAAGGAACACTTTCAGCCCGCATTGAACATTCATGCCGAATTTTTCAAGCCAACTCACCAAAAGTGTCGATCATGGTCCAAAGTTGTCCTGTTAAGCAAGGATACTGAAAAAACGCGCCGAACAATCTGTTTGCAGACTTTGTGGCTGTTGCTGAATGACTCGCAGAAAAAAATCAGCGTAGTGTGCTCCGAATTGAACAAGCCCTACTACGAGGAGTTTTTCGCTCGTCAACGCAAAGTCTACAACAGCTTGAACAACCTCAGAATTTACACCAACTTTCACTCGTGCGACTCCAATGGTCAGCACACAATCAAAAACAATGGTGAAGTGTGGATATTTGACTCGGCCATCAACGGCTCGCTCAAAGACGTGTTCGAAAGAGTCAAGGAAATGAAGTCCTACTGGATATTCACCGAACAAGAAGACTTGGTGGCGCAGCTCAACGCCGAGATGACCAATTTGGATGTTAAATTGGTCAAGCTGGACGATGAGGCCAAGCAAGAAGAACTCATGCCGTCCATCAAATTTCCCATGAGAGTCAAGTGCGATTTGTTGGTCGTGTCAGACCTCATTTCCTACCAGCAGACCAATCTATTCAACAAGTTTGTCAAGACCAATGCTGTGCTAAATCAGGCCATGAGCTACCAGAATCATGCTCAGCATGATCGGTACCATCAACAGCAGCAAATGCATCAGTTGAAATTCAATCCATCGAAGAAATTCCGATCTGTCAAGTTCATTCGTGGCGGAAGCATTGACAATTTAAGAACTCAGCTGAAAATGCACGATTCGGTAGTGGCTCCAGTCGTGTTGGTGCACGTAGGGGACGAAGATTTGTTCAAGACACGTGACTCGACAAAGACCCACGAGCACATCAAGGAGTTGACCACTTTGATCCGTGAATACTGTCCCAACAGCTTTGTTATGCTGTCTACTTTGATGAGACGCAGATCAAGAAGTGAAAACGGAATTATCAATGATGTTAACAAGGGAATAATTAACTTTTGCAAACAGACCAAGAGCGAGTTGAACTGCTTTTACATGCTAAACAACCATTTTGAGCCAAATTTTCACACTCAAGAGGGCCGACAATTGACCAACAAGGGCCTCAGACTTTACATGGACAACATCTTGTTCACAGTCGACTACTTTTTGGTCAGAAACAACAAGCAACATTAGGCCGCTTTTATTTAAGCTTTAAAAAAACAAAAAAACTTTAAATATTTTATTCCATTTACTTATTTTTGTTTTTTTTTAATAGTTTTATTTCATAATTAGTCCATAAAAAAAGATCAAGACGTTTTAGTGAATTTGCAAGTGCCCTCAGGGATTTTTATAATTTTTTTTTTGCCATTTTATGGTTTTTTTCCACTAAAAGAGCTTAATTTTTTGATTTTTCTAAAGGTTTTTAAAAATTTAGAACATTGAACACAATGATTAAATTTGGTTTGAGCCGATAGTTTAAAATGTTCTTTAAAAAAACAAAAAAAAACAAAAACTTAGCATTTAAAGTTGTTATTTGTTAAATATTTATTTTAATTTAAATAAAATTTGATTTAAAATTTTTCATTTATATCTAAAAATCCTGTCTGTTTTTTGTCTTCGACTTTTGTTCAATTTTTGGCGGCAAAAATAAATTTTCAAAAGAAAATAATTCATATTTTATTCCAAATAAAATTTTGTTCAGAAAGCTTTAATAAAGCAGTGATCTGCGGTGAGAATTTTAAATAAATTTACGTAAATCAGCGATATTTTACGAAAATACATTTAATATATCGCTCTATGAACGAGTTGATTACTGGGTGATCTGTATATGCCAATTCGCCTTCTTGTTGGAAAATCCTTGAAGGGTCATTTGACTCAAATAGTAGTTCAACAGATAGTAAACGATTTTTTTCCAAGATGTTGATTTAGTCAATTTAATTAATTCATTCAGGGTAAATGTTGCATATACCGGTGTCTCTATAAGATTAAAAATAGATACTTATTATCTTATTACATTATAATAAATATAAATAAAACCAAATTTTTCTTTCTTAATAATTATAATAATATTTAAGCTACAACAGGAGACCTGCGTAGAAAGGCTAGACCTAGCTATAGGAGCTGTCTGATTTTACATTCAGTAATAATAAGCTAATATCTTGTAGTTATACAATTAAAATATTAATTCTTAAATAAATTTTAATTCTAAGACTCTTTACTACTGAGTTAAACCAGGCCTGCAAAACTCATTTCGATTGAACAAAAAAATTTTTTAGTAAAAATTTAGATTTTCCTTTTTATTTTAGTTTTTAGCTCAAAGCTTCACGAGTCAATTTAGTTTGCCAGGCGACCCATTTGATCCTTTACACCAAATTTTTATTTTTAATTATTAAAACTTAATAAAGATTATAATTAAAATTAAATGCTTTTTAATGGCCATCAATAATGGACTGACAAAAAACTACATTTGATGAAAAATAATTTAATTTACTGATAAAATAATTATTTGAGTGACAAAAATACTTTTTTGACTAATTAATTATTTTTACAACAAATTAATGATTTTGAGGTGACAATAAAAATCAAAATCTTGAATTATTGCACCAAAATCGGAAGGAAGTTCCAGACGATTATGACAAACCGTTTTGTCCAAATCTCATTATCAAGCTAGAGTCTACTATGAGACAATGTCACAATTTAAGTTCATTCCTTACAATCTTAGAGAATTACATTATTAAATAGCTTAATTAGAACCTATCTATAAAACAGGTTTATACTCATCATATATATATTTGTCAGTCGCTTAGTTTTTATGTAAGAATAATTAGTTTTTTATAGTCAGCTAAAATAGATTAAATTAGTCACCACTTTTAGTTATTTTTGTCATCTTAAAAAAACTAAATTTGTCACCTCCAAAAAATATAAGCCCTTTTTAATTTCGTAACAAAACAGAGTGGTTTAAAAGTCATAAAGTCAAAGTCAATATTTGGTCAAGATAATTTCGAAATAGACTTGCGCAAAAGTTAGAAAAAAAGTCATTTTAAAGTAATTTAAAAATTGAAATTTTATTTTTTAAAAATGAGTATTTTGCCGTTCCATGTAGTTATTAATTTCAAAGTCTTTGAAATGACTTTTTTTTTTAAATTTCAATTAAAAATTTCAAAAGACTTAAAAATGACTAAGTTGATTTTTGAAATTTTCTTTTTTAAAATGATCTTTTTTTATGAAATACCAAGAACAAAATTTAAAATAAACCTGCTAGTAATAAAAAATACACTGCCGAGTCAGTGAATTGACAAAAAAATATATAATTTAAAACTTTAAAAAATCTCTCCATTTTTTTAAAAAATATAAAAATTATGAAAAAGTCAAATAAAAATTCAAATTTTTTTAAAATTTTTAAAGTTAAAGGATAATTTTTTTTCAATCTAACATCCTCGAATTTAAATACTCGATTTTCTTATTTTAAAAATAAAAAAACAGAAAAAAATTAAGAATAATCAAAAAATTAATGACTTACTATTTTTTCAATTTAGATAATAATGAAAAAGTAAAAATTATTTACGAAAATTTTAAATTGATATCTTTTTTCCACAAAATTTCATCTATAAATTTCTTTAAATTTCAATAAATTTCAAATGATTCACTAAAGAATCATTGATTTTTCATTGCTTTTGGGTTGACTGAGAATTGGCGTTGAGACAAAAAGAAAGTTAAATTCAGCTGATAATGCAAATTAACATGAATATAGTCTAATTTTATAAGGCACAAAGACCAAGAAGAAAACAAGAAAAAGTAAATTTCTACGAATTACATTAAATGTATATGATTCGAAGTTTTACAATCATTTTTAACCATCATTAATGTATGAATAGAAATTTAAGTTAAAACTTTTGGAAAGAAATAATTTTCTAAATTTTTGATAAAAAAATTCTTTATTTGAATTTATTTAAGATGCATAATTGAAATTCTAAAATCTACATTTTCATTTTTGGAGGCAAGAATTTTTCAAATAAAAAATACAAAATCCAAGAATGATAACCAGCCGTATTTCTTTTTTTTAATAGCATAAAAATATCCTAATTATTTTTTCTTCAAGTTTTTTTAATTTTTTATTATATTAATTTTTCATTATATTAATTTTTCTTTATATTAATTTTTCATTTTGTTTTAGACTAGCATGATAAAATGATTTTTGTCATAAAGTATTAAACAAAAAAGTAAGTTCAATTCTAAGATAATGAGACTATACTATTAGAAATAAGGAAAATCAAAGAATGTTCAAACAAATTTTTTTTTCCTGCTAAAATAAAGTGAATTTTGTTCTGAATATAAAAATGATTTATTTAAATAGTACATATTTACAATAAAATTTATTTATAGTAAAAAAAAATATTCAAAAATTAGTATATTTTTGGTTCCTAATTGCCAAAAAAAACCTAAATATGAGCCAACAAAATTCGAATATTCAACCTTCTATTAATACTTCAAGTCAAAATTCACCATCAATTTCACAAAATATCCAAAAAAATTCATCTACTCCAGGGATTCAATCTTCCAAAAACATACAAATACTCAATCCCTTGAATTCTAATATTAATTTAAATCAAACGAGTGGACTTACATTTACATTGGAAAATAATAATGTAAAGTCGTCAAGTCTAAAGATTAATCAAATGACTGGCTCTGCAATAACATTGATACCTACAATTAACCCAGCAAATTCGAATAGCACCCAAAATAATCCATCAAATAGTAACAACGTTTCAAGTTCTGTGTCACAGACGAACACAAATTCCAGCAGTTCATCATCAAGTACATCAACCTATGGAGGATTTGGTAATTTATAATTCAATGATAAAAATTTTTCTTTGATTATTATTTAATTAAAGCATATTGTAGTAATTGTGGAGAGTACGGTGTAAAAGCGGCTTTTTATGGGAAATCTAAGCTTTATTGCTCAGTAGCATGTCAAAATGGAATTAAAAAGCAACAGCAACAACAAAATCAAGGAATTAAGCGAACTGTTGAAGCAGTAAGTTGGTTTAAATTTTTTCATTCTTATGGCTTGTCACTCATTTTTAAGAACTTGATTTATAAAGGTATGAGCATTTTAATTTTTCACTTAGAATCTCTTAAAAAAATAAGATTCAATGAATTTTAAAATGCCTACAATATATTGGGCACCGGTTTTCTTCATTCAAGTTGATTCCTGATCAAAATGATCGAAAAAAATAAAATCTATGAAGAAGTTATTTTTAAGATAATTCTTTAGGAAAAAAAATGAGAATTTCACACTTTTTAATTGATATTCTATTTACTTGTATTTAATAGAAAAAATATTTAAATAAAACATATATAATTTTTTAGAATTAAAGAAATAATTTACATGCAATTAAAAAGATAAAAAGGATTTTTCTATTTGTTATAGAATACCTCATTTAGACATGTTTTAACGTAATAAAATAAAATTTAGAAAAAGTGAAACTTACGAGCTGCACAAAATTTTCTCTTAGCTTAGATTTGTCTAAAAATTTCAATAATATGCCAATAATGCCAATAATAGATATAAAAAGTAATAGCTTGTCAAAATTTTGATTTGATACTACTAGAAAAGTTAATGCTCTTACCAGTAATACCTGATATAAGCAGGTTTTATACGAAAAACGCCTAAATATTTGAAAAAAATGAATTATCGAAAAACTGCATAAAGTGACAAAGACTTCTCTTACATTAAACAAACACTTTCACAGATACAATATACTTAAATTTAATTTTGATAATTTTGTCCTCAAACACGGAATCCGAATTTTCGGTATCTTACTACGGAAAAAAAGAAATACTGAATTAAAAAAATAAAAAACTTTTATAAAAAGATTAATTCAAAATAATTTGTATAAAAATTTAATCTATTTATTCAAATTAAATAAATTATTTTAGTTTGAGGCTTGTATGCAAAAGAGGAAATTTATACTATAAGACTAAAAAATTTTTACACATTTTAAATTTTGATAAAATTTTTTTGACACAATTTTTTTAAACACTGATTCATTAGCTTTTATCTCATTGATGGTTGTAATATTATTATTTATTTCAATGAAATAATACAATTTTTATTTTTAGCGTTTCTCTAAAGTCTTTTCAACATCACTTAAATAACTTATATCACTAATAACTAAAAAAATAAAAATTTAATTCTATTCTGGATGGCTTAAATTTTTCTGCATTATACAAATTTTGATATTATTTTTTGTATTTCTTTCAGGCTTTGAGAACATGTTCAGATTCTAACAAATTCTGTATTCTAAGGATCAAAAATTCGAGTTCAGTGTCACCTAATTCAATAAAATTAGATATTTTTTAAGAAGATAAATATTCTATATTTCCTTATTTTCATGGATAACGCTTCTCGAATTTTAATAATGTCATTAATATTTATCTTATTCCCTATTGAATAGTTATAATTTCTTTTCCAAATAAATAATAGAAAAATATGAAAGTAATTAAATTACTTTTTACAATAATATTGTTTCCTTTAAATAATTTTGATATTATTTGCGAATTTTGTTTTTTTCAAGCTGAATCAAAGTCCAAGCCACGTTCAAAATGTACTACAGCACACAACTTCTATAAACAATTCGTCAAGCTCGAACTCAATTCCAACAGGAATTAATCAGTCAAGTATTCATTTTTTTTCAAATTTCTTATGGTATTTTTTTAAATTTTTAAGAGTCAGGTCATTCATCTTACTCTAAATCTGGTCAACCTACAATCAGCAGCCTTCTTTCTCAGCAAAGTTTCCTATCAAAGCAGAATGATAGTTTACATCAAAACTCTGAATTTAATACAAATGTATTACCTTCATCGATGGTCATGTCGCCTGTCACAAATAATATTTGTTCCCCATTCACTCAAAGCCCAACAATTTCCGCCCCATCCAAACGAGCTCGCAAAACATCCAATTCCTCAATATCAGCATCTAACTCGAACACAGATTCGAACCAGCCCCTTTCAATTAACTCATCTTCAGGTTCAGTTTCGTCTCAACAATCGATGAATAACTCTCAAAACACCGCAAATGATGTAAAGACATTTTCGGTCCCAAATGAACCATCTAAGCCGACTCTGGGATCAAGTTTTAATTGGGTATCCTATTTAGAACAGCATCCGGATTCTTTGGCAGCTCCAGTAAATGCTTTTAAACATGCGCCTTTGACAAATGAATGGTTAAAGTTGATCAACAGCTTAAAAGTTGAAGTTCCCAATCGAGATCAGCCTCCATTTCATATATTGGAACGAAAACCATCTCAAGATCAGTTGTATTGGTTTGCTTCAGTTATTAAAATTTCCGGGTACTGGCTTAAGCTAAGGTATATAGGATTCGAAGAAGATTCTAGCAGCGACTTTTGGATGCACATTAATGACAAAGCATTGCATCATATCGGCTGGGCTACCGATAATCAACATTATATAACACCGCCGATGAAAATTATTATGAGAACCTATAAGTGGGAAGATTATGTCATAAAGAAAATTTTAAACTCAAGAACATTACCAAAAAATTTAGCTCAAAAAGTAATCTAAATAGCAAAATATTTATTTTTTATTTTTTTTGTAAAGATAAGTCACTCGTTGGGCTCAAAATTTCGAAAAGGTATGCTTTTAGAATTAGTTGATAAAAAAGCTTTGGGTCAAATGCAGGTGGCCAAAATAATCGAGAATATAGGCGGTCGCTTGAGACTAAAATATGAGAGCAAGACGGAATTCGATGATTTCTGGTGTCATGAGCAGTCAGATTTAATACACCCAGTAGGCTGGTCAGTCTCCGTCGGACACAAAATAATTTCTTCACCAGAATATCAGATTGAATCAGCAAGTAAATACGAGAATAATGATTTTTCAAGCAATGATTGTACCCCTGATATGTTTGTCAAAGTAATTTTTATTTTCTATTCAATTTTATTTTAATTTTATTTATTCAAGACAAAAATTTATAAAAAAAATGAAACTAGTGCTAAATTTCGGAAGAACATGAAACTAGAGGCTATTGATCCATTAAATTTGTCTAGTATAGCTGTTGCTACAATAACTGAAATTTTGTCTGACGGATATTTAATGATTGAAATTGATGGCTGTAATGATGAAAATGGAAAATTTTGTTACCATTCCACATCTTCGTCTTTATTGCCGGCCGGTTTTTGTGCTAAGAATAAGATAACCTTACAAAAGCCGCAAAGTAGTTGAACAAAAAAAATTGACAAATTTTATTTAAATTTTATTTTTATTTGAAGATTATAGAAAAAATTTCGATTGGGAGATGTATTTAAAAGAGACAAAATCAGAATTCGCTCCTCCTGAATTTTTCAGAAAAGTAATTGAATTCTTTTTCTAAAATTTAATTAATTAACATTAAAGGAGAACAAATTTGAAAATCCTTTTAAAGTTGGAATGAAGTTAGAAAGTGTTGATCTAATGGAACCGAAGCTCATTTGTGTAGCTACTGTTGTGGCCGTAGTAGATCGTTTAATCCGCCTGAATTTTGACGGCTGGGACCAAAAGTACGATCAGTGGGTGGACTTTGAATCGTGCGATATATATCCCATTGGTTGGTGTCATCTTGTAGGCTATAAGCTCGAAGAGCCCCCGAAAAATAGTGAAGAAAAAAGGCAAAAGAGAAAATCACGTAAAATGTCGAATTAGCTTTTTTGAAGATAATTTAAAAATCAATATTTTAAATATGTCAAAGTCCTATTTTATTTTTGTTTTTTTTAATGTCCAAGTGTATAATAGAAGCATGAATATAGATTAAACTAAATTTTATTTTATTGATAAACATGAGTTTGTTTTATTTTTATTTTTTGATAGAAGTTAAATAAATATTGTTTTTTATATATAATTAAAAGCTTTTTAATCAAAATCTAATAAACATTTCCTTTAAAAATTAAATTATTCAGATTTAATGGCTAAATTCCAAGATTGTTAAATTACACTAATTGAATTTATATTTAGACAAAGAAATGGTTGAATTTTTTGTGTTTGAATTACAAAATGTATCCGATGTTGAAATAACATTGAAAAAGGCCGATGTTTCAAATATATTTTTCAGTTTCAAAAAAAACAATTTTAAGTTAATTTTGCAAGAATGAAAAACTTAATTTTTTTTTATTACTATGACTTTGTCATATGATGATCCTTAAGATAATGTTGATAGTTTAAAAACTATCTACGCTCTGTTTTCCATTTTTCATAAATTGAGTTTTTTTTTTAAATGCATCCAACGAAAGTCAATTATCACCAAATCTAAAAGTTTTTCGCGTCTAGTCGGTTAGGTATACTATGTTTCACCTGTTACTAGAACAACTCTTGTTCTCATTTTTTATGAAATATTAATTCAATTAATCTAAAAATTGTTCACCTAATTTTAAATTTTTTCATCTATTTAGAAAAAAGCTAAATGAAATATTTAAAGATAAGATGGAAAAAAATAATTGGTAATGATGATTCACCTAACCGACTAGACCCAGTTTTTCAAAGATTGAATATAAATTTAAACTAAATGAATTATTTATCTTTTTTTTTAATAATTTTATTCTGAAGGAGCATTAGCTCGGTACAGATAAACAAATAAATAAATTGTTTAAAAAAATTAAAAAAAAAGAATTATCAATATTATTTTAAAATTTCCAAATAAAAATTAAATCCATTCTGTTTCACTAGAGTTTAATTTCAAACAGAGTTGTTTAAAGTCACAAGTCCAAGTCCGGACTTTTTTTTATTTTTTTTTTACTTTTTTTCCAAAAATCCAAAAACTTAATAATTTTTTTTTGCGATGAAAATCATTACTAGAAAATTCTTAAATTGTCTTAAAATAATAATTGTCAAAATATTGGTTGCTTTGAAACTTAGGCTCTTGTTCAAGAAAAATTCAACAAAAAAATCTTCAGATTTTGGGTTTTGGGTGAAGAGACATGCATATTCAACCAGTTAAATCTAAACTTGCATGTATTCGATCTAGCTAAATTTAAACCTCGAATGAGCATAACTCATTTAAATCTCTCTCTCATCTTCTTTAAGTCAAATTACTTTTGAATATAAATTAGATTACTTTTGAAAATAAAAGAAAGAAAAAAAGTCCGGACTTGGACTTTTTTTTTTTGACTTGGACTTTAATTTGAGACTTTTAAACAACTCTGATTTCAAATATGAAAATGCTTGCAATTTTAACTTAAAATTATTTTTTTTTGAAACTGAGAAAAAAATTTGAAACATCGCCCCTTTTCAATTTTATTTCAACATCGGATAAATTTTTTAATTCAAACACAAAAAATTAAACCAAATTGAAATTAATTTTAATCTTTACAGTTTACTTTCACCTACTACTCTTGGTAGACGAACTTCATGTTCATTCCTTTTGAAGTTATTATTGGCTCTGACTGAACACCATCCCTAGAAATATTTTCAGGATACTTCAACTTTTGAACTAACTTAATGCTGATAATCATTTTTAAAGTTCTATTAATAATCCCTACAGCGGTTCTAATAAAAACGTAACGCAAGCGATCCGGCCAACGGTAACTTTGGCGTCCCAACACGTCCGCCCCGTCCGACCCGTCCAACCTTACTAGCCGGCCGACCTGAGCGACCTTGCCGGCCCACCCTAAGAGATAAATAAAATAATCATCAAATACTGACTATCTAATTTGTTTACTGAACTATATTTTTTTAACTTAGCCGTCAATTATTCTCCTGATCATCAGATTTTGTTTTATTTTAGACCAACTAAGCTTTTATTAAAGCGACCTCATTAAAATTTTTTCAAGTCTTTATCAATTAATTTGTGTTGAATTCTCAATAATTCATAAATTTTAAAAATTATATCTATGTGTTTGAAAGTATTTAGATTACATAAGAAAAAAATACGAATTTTACTTTTAATGCTTGCTTTTTAGTTTTAAAGCTTAATACAAAATACTTTTTTTTTTATAATCAATTTTATTTGTCCTGCTAAATTAAACAAGGGAAGTAGGCCGGCAAGGTCGCTTAGGTCGGCCGGTTCGGAGCCGCAAACAGGCAGGGACGGACGGCCGCGCTGGCCGTTGTTTGGTCGCGGCTTTTTTTGCGTTACGTTTTTATTAAAACCGCTGTAAATCTGTAAATTAAAAGCCTAAATTTTTGCAAAAATATTAAGATCAGTTTCTTCTGAGAAGAAGAAACTATTTATCTATTGACTCAGATAGCTATTCCGTGTTCTTCAAAATATTTATTTTCCGAGATCCATAATCAGTCTCAAGTAATTTCTTCTAAAAGGTTACCTCTTATAAATGAAAAGATAAAACAGAGTGAAATAAATTACCAATTAGTCAATTTTGATAATGATTATTTATTAGATCAGTCAGCATTAGATTTTAAACCTTGAAAAACAAATAGAAATGTTCAAAGAATTTTCAAGTAAATTTTCATTTATTTATGAAAAATAAGAAAGATCTTAAATTCTTGATCGGGTGGAGTTAAACATTTTTATTTTTAAAGATTGAATTAACTAGAAATTAATTTATTTATAAGGGAATTTTTTTAAGTTAACTTTATTGATTCTATTTATTTAGGTAGTTTAAAAATCTTATCTATTTTCCTTTTCCATTATAAAATAACATTTTTTTGATAAACAAAGAATTGTTTCTGTATATTAAAACAAAATAAATTTTGCAAAATTTAAAAATATAAAATTGAGTTAAAACAATTTAAATTAACTTATTAGAATGTAAAATTAGTTCAAACTTTGTTCAGCAATATGACAAAGTTGTCAATTCAAGTTTTGAAATATATTGGCTCAAAAAAAGACCGCGCGAGGTAAGAAAGTTTGGAAACAGCTCTGGACAAATTCTGATTCATGAAGACTATCCTGGAAAATTTTTGAACTTGAATTTGAAAAATAGAGTAGAAATAATAATATGAGAGCAAAAAAATCCTGAGTTTATGTTTCGAACAATGGCAAAAGCACTCGTTTCTGATGTAGAAATATAGGACAAAAGTAATCGAAAATCAATGATTGAAAAATTTACCGAGTAAAGTGCAGCTCGAGGTGTTAAAAAAAATTATATTTTAATTTAATTAATCATCTAATGATTTTAAAGATTTTATAGATTTCCTACGTTCAAAAAATGTCAATCTTACTGAATCAAAATTCAAGACCGTTATGAGGCGACTATGTCCTGAATGTAAATAAAAAAATTTAATAAAATAAATTTACCAAAAAAATACTAAAATTTTATACTATCTTAATCTATGTTTTATTTTCTATTTAATTTTACCATGTGCTCTATTTTTATATCGCCCTTGAGTCACGGAAAATAAAATTAAAAAAAATTCAATTCAATTATATAAAAAAAAAATTTCATTGTAATTAAATATTGTTTTAAATAGAATAATTTTGTTAAAAAATTGTAAAAGTACCATTAATAACTTAAAATTATTTGAAATTTTTCTTTTCTTAATAAATATTTAATTTATAAATTTATTTTTTACTAGCTAAAATAATAAATATTTAAAATTGTAAAAAATTTTCGAAAAGAAGTCGAAGAAATATTAACCGGAAAATATTTTTGGTATTTTATCAAAAATTTATTACGAAATTTATTCAAAAATATGTTTCGAAAAAAAGAAGAAAAAACTGTCAATCTTCAACGTTACTTTTTCGATGGATTTTTTCGTAAAATTTTTGATTTTTTTTCACGTTTTTTAAAATGACTGAGATAGCATTGCATTTACTAAATGGACCGTAAATCCGAATGGTTTGTTTGTGAGTCATGCAAGAAGATGATAGAGGTTCAAAACTCGCTGAGGGTGAAAAATTCTTAAAAATGTCTCTGCAATACGAAGAGAGTGTTTAAATCCCTTTCATTAAAATAGGGCGACCCGTTTCTAAAAAAGGTACTAGAAAAGGAGATGACCCTTTCCCCATTATCCGCTAGGACAGAAAAAGGACAATTGTAATTGCATTTACTATGAAAAACAACATGGTTTTTTTGTAAAAAATGAAAAGATAATAACTTTGATTTAAAATTTTGATTTTTTGTAATCCTAAAGCGAATTTTACTTTAATCTTCGTTATATCTGAGAATTGTTTTGAATTTAAACAGTTTATACTTTCTAATTAAATCAAATTTTTTATTTTTATTTTATTAAAAATATAATTTTGGATTACCCCAGGGTTTGTCCGAATGGCTTTTGCCTTCGTTTAAACCCTATTGCTATCGAAAAAATGATTAAATAAAAAATAAAAAAAAAAATGTTTGAGTTCATTTGTTAAAATTTAAAATTTAGTTACAAAAAAAAGAATAAAATTGATTACAAAAATTGGCCAGGTAAATCAAATTTTTTGTTAGCAAACAATTGCAAATATAAAAATTAAATTCCAAATGAATTTAATTTTTCACAAATTTATTTTTCTGACATAAAATATTTGTGTATACCTTCTTATGAGGATGACTAAATGATCAAAATCATTAAAGATTTTCTTGAAAAAAATTAATTTCCCTATAATGGAAACCAACACTCAAGTCATCTTAAACAATTTAGATTCTACTAACAAAAACGCCATTGATTGGTATTTAATAAACTTATATATCAGAAATGTTCTTTTCATCATTTTTTGAAGGAACCATCTGGGATGCATAGCCTTAGCTTATTTGAACAATATCCACATAATTGACGGCAATAACTTACAAGTATGAAAAATTCTGTTTAAAAACCAATTTTATGCCAACAATTTTAAGATATTGAAAACATTGAGCCCCCAGAGCTTGCCCAAAAGTTCCATCACTAAATTAAAATGGTCCACGTCCAATTTGAATAGCAACAAAAACATTTATCCACATTTGGCATCTGCAATAGATGATTTAATTTCAATTTGGGACATAAATGAGTCTAGAATCGTTGGAGAACTTATTTCAAATGAAAATAATCAATCAACTCCTAATAACAAAGTAATCGAAATGAGATGGCTATCCAGTGCTCAGACAACTAATAAGAATAACAACTCAAACACCTTGCTATCTCTTTATTCAAATTCAAAATTAATAATTTGGAATACAGAAAGTTCTTGTCGAATTTGGCAGAAGCACATAAATGATCAGCGATTGCAGGGATTTACCTTTGATCATCACGATTTCTTAAAACTAGCATGTAAACTAAATTTGAAAATTTTTAAATTTCATTAAATAAAACATAATTTAAGTTTTGGGCTCAAATTTTATTAATTTTCTAAAGCTCGATTCAATGGGCGACTCAAATTTAGTGGAAAAGTGGCAGCGTAAATTTTACCTGGCTTCAAATGATGCTTCAGCACAGATCGACTCAAATGCAGAGTCGCCGCGTCGCTCTTCAATCAATTTGTTTTCGAACTATTGGAAAAAATCAGTGGATACCAAGCCTAGTGCTAGTCAATTGGTTCAGCAAAAAGCGCTTCTGAAAGAATGCTTTCAAATTGAATTTCATCCACATGTCAAAAACATTTTGTTCCTAGTCTATCCACGTGAAATTTTTGTCTTTGATCTGGGCATATATCAGACAATAGAGTTTATTCAAACAGACAAGGTTTATAGTCCTTTTCAACAGATCTATCCTTGTCACCAGGCAGACGCTTTTTATGCACTTCATGAGAATGGATCGCTTTCAGTACATGGCCGATGCAAAGACTCCATTCATCAGTACGAACTTATAGCCAATACTGAGCAAAAGCGTTTGCCAAAGAATTGTAGCTTGTTCGGTTTTTCTGTGTGTCCAAATACTGAGCGATTCTGTTCATTGATTTTAAGTGATGGTCGCTTATTAAAATATGAACTTTTTGCCAAAAAAGATAAAAATTTGAATAAAGTGGATTTATTTTTATTTGAGAATATGAGAAGTAAAAAAAGGTTAAAATTAATGCTTGTGTCCATGCTAGACTCAATCGCCTCGAGTTCTTTTGTGGTCAAAATGGGACCTCGTTTGACAAAAAAAAATTGTAAATTTTGGTACCCGTTGATGGCTATTGGAGACTCAGTTGGATATTTATCAATATTTAATTTGAATTTAAATCAGCTCGATCGCAAAATAGCATTATCAACAAATCCTTTAATGGGAATTGAGTGGATTACTCTTTATTCACTGATCACTTGGTCTTATAATTCAAACATGTCCTTTAGTGCAATCGAATCCTTAAATAGTTCACAAAATAAGCAGCAAATTTTTGTCAAAAATGATGTTTTTTATGTTGATCTGAGAACGGGTGAATCAGCTCTTGTTCGAACAAACCAAATCGAAGAGTCTCCTATCACAGCAATAAAAATATCTCACTTAAGGTAAAAAAAATTGAAATTAAATGAAAGTGTAAGTTAGGAAATGAATTTTAAATTATATAAATATCACTATCGTTCGTATAGCGGGAGAATTTAATGAAAAATTCAAGCTCTTAATATGCATTAAATTTGACTACAGGTTTTCTAGACTCAACCCTTAATAAATTAGTCTAGTTGTCAAAATCTTACCTTTTACGTTAGTATTATCTCATTTATATATTATTATTCATTTAAGTTATTAAAAAATTTGAATGATAAAACAAATTTTGTTTTAAATTTTAATTAAATTTTTAAAATACATTGTAAAATTTATATAATCTATTCTCGGTTGCGCTTACTTGAATATTGATATATAAATTAGCCTAAAAATACTTTTAATTAAAAATTTTAAAATTATCTAATTTTAATCAATATTCATTAAAATTTCTATTATAATTATTGGGTCTATAATGTTTGAACAATAATTCATCAAACGTCAACTTAAATAAATACAGATATCACTTCTTCGTTTTAAATTCTTGCTTTGCATCTTGTAAATGTTTTAAGTCTTAGGTCTCTATTAAACTCAAAAAAATTTATTATAATACAGATTGAGATTTTGACGACAATTAAATGATTTTTTAATTGTACTTTGTATTCAATTTGAAGGAATGGATCAAATGAATTTTTCAAATAATAATTCATGAAAATGAAGGGTTTCACTTTTTTTCAAACCAATTTGGATTGAGAAATTAACATTTTGGGATAAGAAAATGACAAAATTTGTTGAATCACAAGAGAGTTGTTTAAAAGTCACAAGTCTTAAGTCAAGTCCAAGTCCGGACTTTTTTTTTCTTCAAAAGTTCGAGTCAAAGACTTTTATTTTTTTTCACGATCAATATAATGACTAGAAAAATTCTTAAAATATTTTAAAATAATTTTAAATATTAATACTCAAATAAATCTTCCTGTTTTTCCATGAAGAGTAATTATTCAGGAACGGAAGACCACGAAAAATTTTTGCCTAATTCCCAACTACAGTTAAAGCATTTTTTTCAGTCATTTTTATTGCTTAACATGATCGTGAGATTTTTTTTGCGTTCTAAGAATGTGAAGGGACAAATGAAATTTCTTCAGTTCCAGGAAATGATAATTTTGCAGTCCCAGGTGGTTTTATTAGAAGCCAAGCGAGTTTGGACTTTAAAAAAAAATAAAATAAAAGTCTTTGACTTGGACTTTTGAAAATATAAAAATAAAAAAAATTCCGGACTTTAATTTTAAATAACTCTGAATCATAATTATTTAATTTAAATCAAATTAGAGATATTTATTTTTTTTAGAAAAAGATAAAATTTTTCCTTAACTCATATTAAATACTAAATGAATGTTATGTTTAAATTATTTAAATTGACTCTTTTAAGAAAATAAAGTGTGATAAGAAGAAATTTTTTATCAGAATTATTTTAAAATCAGGTCAGTTTTTAAGTAAAATATTCTATTTCTCTTCGTTTCCTGTCGGAAAAAAAACATCTAATCGCCCCAATAACTTCTTGGAACGTGGGTTTTTTTTTTACATCCAATTTCATATAAAAAAAGTTCAGATTAAAATATTTTTGTTCAAATTTATTTATTGAAAAAGTGGAGTATAAACTAAAGTTGCAAATGAAACCTAATGAGTAAAATTTCTTGTAAACAAAATTTTAATTATTTAGAATAGAACAATATTTTTTCAATGAACGAAATTAAGGAAAATAAGACGGAAAAATTATATCTTTATTAAATAAGATTTCTATTAAATAAAATTTGTTAAAATTTTTTGCTAAAATCATCAAATAAATAGCCCAAAATCTTTTGTCAAAAATTATTTTTTTTAGACTTTTCAGAATTTACGCCGTGAAATATCTGATATTTCACGTGAGTAAATGAGAACAATTCACAAATCACCGTTTTTTGAATGCATTAAAAAAAAATAAAAAAATCATTTTTATTTAGACAATACATGGTGATCTTATTCAAGGAACATCCGTTTGAAATATGGGATTTAAAGAGTTTTTCACTTATTAAAAAAATTTCAAGAAAATCACCCATAATTACTATTTTGGTAAATATTTTTTTATGAAAATGAATAAATACACAATTTGAATTAAAAAAGGAATGGTGTCCCCACGATTTTAATAAAAAAGAATCAAAGTCAGCAAATAAAGAATCAGATGTCTCTGATGCGCAAAATTCAGAAACTTTGAATTCTGAAAAGGAGAACATCATTTGCATTGATGATTCTGGACTAATGTACAGTTTTTGCGTTGAGACTAACCACATAAAAGATGGCTCAATTGCTTTGCCAGAGGATGGTGAATTAGTGAACGTTTCATCAATTGATTTGAAAAAAGATTTTATTGTTTTTGGTGACTCGGATGGAAATTTGAGCCGCTGGAACTTGAGAACTAGATTTTTAAAATCTATTTGCCACAAACGCGGAATAGAAATAAAAAAAGTAAAATTTGCGCCTGGTAAAGAAAACATGCTTTTACTGGTACAATACAATGAGTTAATTCAAATTTTCGATATCAATAATCTAGATATATTTAGCGAATTTAAATTAAAAAATAAAGTTTTAGACTCAAATTGGTGCTCATCAGATAGGCTTTACATTCAATTTAGTGATTTTTCACTCAAAGTTTTTGATGTCAATTTTAACATTAATTTTGATTATGGTCAATTGATGGCGCCAAATTTGTTCAATTTAGAGCAAAAAGAGACAAATTTATTCAAATTAAAAACTTTAATATTTGATCGCTTAAGCCAAAACAAAATTGGCGAATTGAGCCAAGATTTAATTTCGGAAGAATTAATGGAAATTTTGAGCCAAAATTTTCAGAATACTTATAAAAATTCAATTGATCGATTCGCTTATGTTAGTTTGATTATTAACTTTAATGGATTTGAGACCAAATTCTGGACCCTATTTTCCTATTTAATCGAGACTGACAAAATTTCTGACCAAAGAAAATTTAGACCAGTTCTCGGCTTTAATTCTTTGATGGTAAATTCATCCGAATTTCGGGCAAAAGAAATCGACATGATGAATTTATATCGAGAAAAAATCGAAGATCAACAAAATAATCCTGTTTTAAGGGACTTTATTTTATCTAATCAATTGGATTCAGCTTTTAACTTTTTAATGGAATCAGATCCCAATAGTGAAAACTATACAAACAATTTGGTCAAGTTGGTTTTTAAAAAAAAACTCAATTTTCTCAATTTTTTCGTATTTTTTTTTTATTTAAGAGCATGTTTGATTGCAAGTGTTAAAAATACAGATGAAAATTCCCAAGCTAAGACATCTATTAAGCTTGTAGCCACAAGTCTGATTGCCAATGGAAAGATTTATGGTAAGCAATTCTCTTTTTACTGATTTCACTGACATTTTCCTTAACACTAGAAAGCCCGGCGGGTCAAATCGACCCGATTTTCAAAAAATTGTGAAAGAAATGAATATTTTAAAAAACTTTATTATTTTCCAAAAAATTTGTTAATTTTTATATATTTTTTTTTTATTTCTCTAGATATTAAATTTTTTTTTTTGCAACAAAATTGCCGAATTTTTTAGTGCTAATGCAACCTTCATTCTCTGTTAAAAAAATAAAGCAAATTTTGTTAATTTTATTATTCATGGTCACGCACGATCCAGCGAAAAATTAAATACAAAAATTAAAATGTGTGCTTTTCAGAATGACCAAAATATCATAAATTAATAATTTTAATTTCAATTGAGAGTTGTTTTGAAGGCTTTAATTTTTTGAACTAATAAAATCAATGCCACAAAATTTTTATATTTTTTTCCCAATTATAAAGAGTACATTTAAAATTTAATTATCACTAAATATAAGAGAAATCCAATTTTTTTAACCTATTGACACACATTTTTTAAAAATGAAAACTAATTTAAGACCTAGTGCTCAAATTTTTTATTTTTGGTACTTTTTGATTGATGTAAAAATTATAAAACACATAACACATTACAATGATGCAATTGCTTCCTTATCATTTCCTCATTTTCTATTTTTCAGAACCTATCAATACCTAAACATTTAAAATCATTAATTATTTCTTAATTTTATTTATCTATTTTAATTTTATATATTAATCTAGTTTAACCTGAAGGAACATTAGCTCGAAAACGCATTAGCATAAAATTTTATTAAAAAAATAAATATTAATAGTAAGTTTTCAAAATGTTCATTATAAAAATTTTTTACTTTGTCAAAAATTAGTTTTCGTTTTTAATTTAGTGTTAACTGATTTTTTTATTTTTACCTTTAGTAATTAGGTAATTTAATGGCATACTGGTGAAATTTGAACTAAATTTCTCATTTTTTAATACAATTTTCAATTTTATTTTTTTTCCTTTCCTTTCAAAAATTTTCGAGAATTTTTTATTTTTCAGTTACTATTAATTTAAAGGGGGACACTTTAATTCACTTGAGATAGATGAATCTCTTGGTAAAATTAAATGCACAGGTATTTCTCAAAAATATAAAATTTTGACTTCAGCAGATATTTGATTCATTTTTTGTGTCAGTCTATTATCAAAGTTCAATCAATTTTTTTTCAAAAGATTTGGCTAATTAGAAATTTATTTCAATATAATTTAACTTATATTTACCAAAAATTTTTTGAAGTTTATTCGAAACTAATTCTTAATTTTCAATATTTTTTTTCATTAATTCATGGAGAAAATGTATTCCTCTTAACACAATATCCAATTATTATATATCCTAAGCTTACTTCAGAATAACTAGACTAAATTAAACGATATTAAATCAACATTGGCAACATATTACATGCCTTATAGGATAAATAAAAATTATCACTAAATAAATAATGCTTTTGGTAGTGTAGGTAGTGACTGAAGACAAGTAACAGACACAATCATGAAAAAAAATCAGTCAAAGGTTTGAGAAAATTTTTTTATTCCAAATTTAAAAAAATTTATTTTAGGATTAATATTTAACATTAAAAAATATAATTTTAAATTTCAATTTAAATAATTAGTTAGAGCTAAGTTAATTTTCCAATCATTTCAGCTTTTTTAGCTTGCTTTTAGAATTAGTATTTTATGTTATAAGTTAAAACATTTAGTTATAATGTCTCTCTAATTCATTTAATAGTAAATTTTTTATCTTTATTTTTGGGATCTTTCCTTCAATAAAAATAAAAAAAATTTATATTTTAAACTATTTTAAATAAGGTCACAATTTTGAAAATAAGTTATCTTTTAAGTCATCAGAAAAATATCAACAAAAAATTAAGTGAAAATTTTTTATTTTTTTCTTTGATTTAATTTTATTCAAAAAATTAGCATAGGGAGGGTTAATATGTTTTATTCGATAATAATTCAAATTGTAAGCTTTCAAATTTAAAGGTAAGAAATTAGATATTTTAATTATTAAATTTAAAACTTATTTAATTTCCAACAAAAAATACTTTCTTGCATAAAATTTAAAAAAACTAACTACTTAATGTTTGAAAAATTTAAGTGATACGTAAGATTGACTCTTAAAAGCTTTTTTTTTCATCCTTCAAATATTTAGTTAAATCAATTTTATTTATTTTATTTTCTAAATGAAAAATTAAACAAACATATATTAAAATTTTCAAGTGAGGGTACTTAAAAAATTATGACTGAATTTGTTCTTCTGAAATAAATGTCCTTCAAAAATTTATTTAAAATATTAAGCACATAGAAGGCTAAACTCTTAAATATTTACCGAGATGGAAAATCATTATCAGCAGAAATTTTAATTTTTAATAATTTTAATTAATATTCATTTAAACTCAAAAAGATAGGAATTGATTTAACAAATTTAAAAAAATTAAATGAACTTATTCCTATTTGAAAAATTAAATTAGAAACTATAAAAATGTACTTGCTTTTCAAAAATAATTGAGTTAAAACCAAATTTATAATTACTAAAAAAAATTTTCAATGCGATTTTTTTTTTTTGAATTAAGTCCTACTTTAATGTGTTCTTTTATTTTCGCATAAGTTATCTGTATTTAAAATAAAAATTTCAAGTATGTTTAAGTGAAAAGTATTTTATAGTTTATTTAAATATAGAAATAAAATAAAATTAATTAGCTGAAGATTAGGTAATTAGCACATTGAGTACACTTTGTAATTTTTTATTTTTCACTATCGGGTTCATTGACTACGTAGTTTAGGAGGATTTTAGCTTAACAGTTCCACGGATTTTAAAACTTTGTTTGGGTCTGACACTAGTGCTTTTTGAAATTAGTATATTTAAATTCCGATGGTGAATTCATTTGATTTTAAAGCATTTAAAGTTTATTATCTTTAAGCTTTTTACTTATTTCAATAGTCCAAATTATAAAAAAATTGACCAGACTAAGTATCCGACATTTTACTTTTAATTTTTCAAACTAACTACTCATGTTTTCAAATAAAAATTATTTTCTGATAATTTACCTTAAAAATAAATTCATCCTACTTTAATATCATTTAATTAAAATATAAAATGAAAATTTGATTTTAGATGGCGTGGAGCTTTTGTGTTTGATAGGTTTAATTTTTGATGCTTGTCGATACTTACAAGACAATAACGAGTGGGAAAAAGCTGCTTGGTTGGCAAGGATGCGATTAAGTGAAAATGAGCAGCAAGAAATCATTAAGAGATGGAGTGAATATTTAATTTCAAACTCAATAAACCGAAAAGTATTCTTTTAAGTTGATAAATCATAATTTTTTTTAATTTTTCAATATTTTATTAGGAATCGGCAATTTTTTTGCTTCTTAGCTGCAATTCTTATTGGAAAGTTTTGGATCTTCTTACGGACACAAACTATATTCAACTTACTTATTTGTTTTTTTATCATTTGATCAGCAATAGCATCATCAAAATTGGAGAAAATTTCAAATTAGACAAGGAAAAAAATTTTGTAGAGGAAATTTCTGATCATGTCAACAGTATTGAAAACATTCATCATCAAATAATTGTTAAAAAAATAATCACTAACTTTTTGGAATTTAAGAAACTTTTAAATTTTTAGACTTATTTTTTGCACGAATAAAATTTATCTTTTAAAAAATTTTAAATTCTTCTTAATCAAATGTAAAATATAAAATATAAAATTTGAATTTTATATGAAGGTATATTACCATAGTTACACCGTTAGTTAATAATAATCGCTAAAGAAAACAATAATTTATAATTATATTATTATTTTTTATTTGAGATTTACCATCGAAGATTTAGTTTAGGTGTTTTTTCGTTCGGCAAGACTTTCTAAAATGGACATCAAGGACTATTTCCGGACTCTGTTTGAAAACAAGCTTCTGGTGTAATTAAATGATAAAATTTGGTTTGGATGGTGTTTTTAATTTTATATTGAAGAAAAATGCCAGAAAAAGAAGAGGACCATTTGACTCCGGCAACGAAGCTGTTAGAGAAAAGGCGCGAAATGGGTGAAGTTGAAACGGCATTGGCGGCAGAGAAAGAAGTAACTTAAGTTGGCCAAAAAACTATTTTAAAATATCATTTTAAAGGAATTTCAAATGAAAATGGAAAGCTTGTCCCAGAGAAGGATCGAATTGGAAAAAAAAGAAATGCAGCTTAAAGAGTCTGTGATAAAATTTGACAAATTTTTGAAAGAGAATGACGCGAAATTGTCTCGGGCAGTCAAAAAAGCAGAGGACGAGAGAGAATTACAAAAAGCAAAACAAAAAGAAATCGAGCGACTACAAAGTGAGATAGAAAGTCTGACTACACTAAAAGAAAAATTGCAGCGCAAAGTTCAAAAAAATTCAAAATTTAACAAATATTTAGAGCAAGTAATCAAAAATCTAAATAAAAAAATTAATTTTTAAACTTTTGTCTAGAGTGTAGAGGCTCTTGACGAATTTCAAGAAATCAGAGAAGTGATAGACCGATATGAAACGTTGACCACTAATTACAAAGACTTACTGGAGATAGAGAAAGAAAATCAGGAAAGAATAAATGACAGTAGAAAAGAGTTAAACACTTATTTAGAGGTATTTTAATTAATTCAATTTTATTGAAGATTTATTTAAATGAAATAGAGAAAAAATTACGAAATTTTGACTATGAATAATGAATTGGCCGAATTACAAACCAGACTTGATCGTTGCCAGAATGAGTCTCACAAAGCCGAAAATGAGTGGAATCACATACAAACAACAGCAGCTGGCAAAACTTTACTCATTGGTGAAACTAGAATGTAAATAAACTAAATAAACTAAAATTGAGTTGAATGCTAATTATTTTGAAAAAAATTAGGGCCATCCGCAATTTGTACCAGTTGGTGATTGCGCATCATGGAAAAAATAGTGAGAAATATGCCGATGTAGATACAGATCATCAATTAAAAAAAGCAAGTAGTTAGTCTGAAAAAATCATTTTTAATTTGTTTTCTAAAAAAGGTCCAAGAATTTGTTAACGATTTGACGAAAATAACTAACGAGTTAAGTCGGGAGGGTTTGGCATACTATTCTGCGGGTTCAATCAATTAAAATAATTCTAACTATTTTATATAATTTTTAATTTTTTTTGTTTTTTATTGTTTTTTTTCAAATGGATTTATCATCAAATAAAATTTAATATTAACTGCTTTAATCAACCGATAAAAATTTCTAAACTTGTTAGATCATTAATTTAAAATCAAAGATCATTAATATTTTTAATTTTTATTTTACTAGTAAAATAAGTTAAAAAAACAAAATATGTTCATAAATAAAATCTAATTTAATTTTTTTTAATTCAAAACTATTACCTTCAAAATAAAGTTTATTTTATAGATGCAAAAATAAATTTTTGAAAACAAGAATGTTTTTATAAAAGTAGTAGGCTTAGATTTTTAAAAGAAAATAAAAAAATTTTAAAACTTCTGTTTTAAATTTTTTCTTCTTCTAATTTTGATAACAGGAGTATTTTTACATTAATATTCTTGAGAACATCTTTAAATAGTTATGTTTCTTTTTATTCTGTGCTGAGTCTTTTGAGGAAAATAAACTTGCCTGATGGATTAATTTTTAAAAATTATACGTAAAAAAATCCCTATATTGTCTCACTAAGATATCTCACTCCTCCCACAACAACTATTTTTTTCTATGAGATCTGCATCGCAAAAAACATCTGTTTATTTCACATTATTTTGTACTCTTGATGTGAATAAATCGACTAGACTAAAAATTAGTCGACTAAGAATTAGTTAACTTATTTTTGGTCGCCTTATTTTTGGCCGACTAGACTAAATTAGTTAAGTTAAGACCCATCACTAAAAATTAGTTCCGTAAATGTAACATTGTGCAACATTCAAAGTTACCTCAACTGCCAAAGTCTGCTAATGATTTTCAAAACCTCTGCAAAATGTACTACGCTCGATTAAATTAAAATTTAATTTCTGCTAAATTTGCAGAGTTAAGACCTTGATATTTGATGCAACTCTGAATCTTGCAGCACGTCGCAATCACGGAACTCATTCTTCTTTTTTATCATTAAATTTCAAAAAACATTTAATTCTGTGCTAAAATTAAATTCAAAAAAATTAGACCTTTTGATAACTGAGGCTTTTAAAAACTCTCTAATGGAAAAGATTTTCTTTTTAGATCAGAAAAAGTTCTTCCTTTGGTAAAATCACATAATTTTTGTACTTTTTGGGCTTAAACAGTCTAAAAAGAATATTTTTTTTTACTTTTTAAAATAAAATTATTCCTTTTCGGAAAAAAATCTAAATTGGTTGAATTAATTAATTAACTTAATATTTTTCTAAAAAGTACTAAAAGAACGTCTGTTTTAAACAAATAGATAAAAATTTTTTTCAAAAAATGACTGCTTAGATAAAAAAACCGATAACAATTTTAAGATGGTTCTGAAAAATTCTTCTGCTCTCAGTTTACTATTTCCTTTTTAAAATAAATCTCAAATTGCAAGCATCCTTAAAATTTCTTCCCAAAAATGTTAAAATAATTATCAATTTTAATTCAATTATTTTTAATCTTTTTTTAATAAATTGTGTTCAATATAATTTCTGTTAACATGGCAATATATTTAATTAATCGAAAGTTATTTAAAGTAGAAGAGTTCAAAGAAAAAATCAAAATTAACTGCTAAAAAACTGAAATCCCAAATATTAAGAATTTTCTTTGTTAACTTAGATATTTTAAAATTTTAAAAATTTTAAATTGAAAGTTTTATTTCAACGCATTGTGAGTTTTTTTTTTCAAAAAAAAAAATTCATTGATCCATTGTTCAAAATTTTAGAGTCATTCTTTTAGAGCCGACAAATTATACTTGCAGTTGAAAAATTGCTTCAAAATTTTAAGACAAATGTTTAAAATCAAATTTATTCACACAAAAAATTATTTTAATTGAACTGCTTTAATTTTGTCAATGTATTTCTCTACTAGTTCTTGAACTGTTTTCAAATCTATGTCAGATATTTGTTTTGATACATTCATATTGGTGAGTAGAGCATATTTAGCCGCCAAAAGACCATTATAAATAGTGCATGCCAAATTGTAGTCTTTGAATATCCCTGCAATAATTCCCGAAGAGTTGCTATCACCAGCACCGCTTACATTCACAAACACATCGTCTCTTTTCAGCTCAACAATCGGAAACAAATACATGTGAGGATTCCATTCTTTTTTTCTAAAATCAGCTAGACTTTTCTTTGATGGCAATTGATTGTTCTCGTCCAAATTCAGCTTTACCGAACTGGCCACAACCAAATCTTCTGTACCTCTAGTCAAAAATATGAAAGGTACATGCTTCAACATATATTTCAAGATCTCTTTTAAATCATTTTCCTCAATAATCTCCATGTTATTCTCAAGCATAAACGAGTATTTATGAGAAATCATCTTTAAAAGCTTATTCTCTGTCGGATCACCATTTAAAATTTGATTAAATATGGTCAACAACTCTTTATAATTAGGTGACATAAAAGTAATCTTATCCAAACACTTAGAATCGTAGACTTTGGTGCACTTTCTTAAATCAGTTGGGTTAAACCAAACAGGTATATTTTCTTGGTGACAAAAATCACATATAATCCTTATACTCTCATTTGGAATATCAGCATCTATGACACACAATTCAGAATTTTTTATTGAGTCCAAATTTTTTTGCACAAAAAATGGATCTATGGAGTCGTGAGCTTTCATAGAACCGAGTGCTAGTTTCAAATCACCATTCATTCCGAACACAGCACAGTAGGATCCCGTAGAAACTTTTTTATCTTCCACTATCTTAACTCGGTCGGTTTCGATACCGATCCGTTTAAGTTCCTCAAATACAAAGCGACCAATTAAATCATTGCCAACGGAAGAGATAAGAGAATTGTGTATCCCCATTTTATTCAGTGCTTCGGCCATATTCCTACCAACACCGCCCAAAACTTGGCTAAACATTGCAGGTTGGGTCACTCCATGAATGCTAAGGGTCGATTCATCACTCAACTTAAAACTAAGATCCAAATTAATTCCTCCAATTAAACTCACTTGACCACTTTGATTTCCATTGACCACAAAAGATTTCTGAGATTTTAACCTATGCAGTTCGAGCGCTATCTGGGCGCTCACTTTGGCATTGTTTTTAATCAAAGCTAAATTGGACCTCATAGATTCACCTTTGGTTTTTTTGTTAATTTTCTCAAGCAAAAAAGGGGTTACTTTTTTCCCGCTAATTTCTAGTACCGATGCCTCTTGCAAGGCGTCATTTATGGCACTGTTAATCAACTCATAATCAGCAGCATATTCGTCTGGTATGGGCACAGCAATTAAAAGACCTGAGTTAAAACCCATTTTTAGATTCGATTGAATTAGACGAGCTGCCTCAAACGCATTTGAACAATTATAAGGTGCCGTAAAGCCACTTTTTGTGGTGAAAAATGAAGGAAATTCTTTGGAGCCATTGTGGTTAAAAGTGGCCACACAGACTCCCATTGTTTCTAGATACTCCAACGTTTTGCCTATGTCTAAAATTGACTTGACACCCGAGGATACAACTGTGACAGGTGTTCTGGCCAATTCTTGTAGATCAGCCGAAATGTCCATTGATTCAGCATAATCACGGTGTACTCCTCCGATACCTCCAGTGCAAAAAATTTCAATTCCTGCTGCATGCGCTGCAATACAGGTTGCTGAGACTGTTGTTCCACCAATAAGAGAATGATCTTTGGAAAAGATGTATGGCAAGTCGCGTCTTGATATTTTTATGGCCTTTCGATGGTCTTTAGCTATTCTCTCTAACTCATTCTTATCCAGACCGACTTTGAGTTTTCCGTCTAGAAATGCAATTGTTGCCGGTACTGCTCCTTCTGATCGAATGGCATCTTCTACCTCTAGAGCCATTTCAAGATTGGTTGGATATGGAAGACCATGAGTTATAATTGTACTTTCTAAGGCCACTAGAGGCTTCGAAGTAAGCTTGACTTCATTACTTTTTTTCAGTAAATTGTTCTTAATTAGTTTATTTGTTGAATTTTGACGTGTGATTAAAAATTTAGTTCTTAGTCGACTAATTAAGTGAAGGTCTGAAGTTTTGTGCTTTAAATTAAACATTTTTTAGTATTTAGATAATTTTTTTTTTGATTTTTAAAAGAATTCAAATTTGCATTAAATTTTTTAATATTTCAAGAAATAAATTTTATTCTTCAGATACTTTGTCTTATTTTTGAATAAATTTTAATATTATTATCATGTATTTATCAATTTTCATAACTTTTTAATCTGCTTTTAATTAAAATGATTTTTGATTCAATGGATTTTGAAATTTTTTAATAGTTTATAATTTTTTCATCACTAAAAATGAAATATTAAATGATTTTAATTAAAAATTTAATCTGTTAATTAAAAAAGTTAATCATTTTAACTCCATATAACTTAAAAAAATTAGAAGGTATCAGCAAGCATGAATTGCCAAAATGCAGGTTTTTGCGATGTTTTTTAGAATATTTAAAGGAAGTGTTCTTGAATAATTGAATTTATTTAAATTCAATTTATCCTAAGTATTCTATCATTTGAAAATTTTGAATTATAAATAAAAATATTTAAAAAATTCAGATGTGTGGTGTCGCAAGCATCACTAAAAAAACCAACTAAGCTTGACTAGTTATTGCTTTAAATTTGCTTAGTTATTTTTATTATATGGTTAGTATTAATAAAATTTTTACTTGGAAATTACATATTCAAAAATTACTTTTAAAAATTAGATTTTTAAAGAATCATTTTTCTTTTTTATTTCAATAAATTTTTTTTGGCTTAGAATTAAGACTTAGGTTTTCAAAGCGTTTTATAAAACCCACGTTTTGTTTAGCTCTAAGCTTCTTTATTTTAATCTTTATTTTAACTAAACACGTCTTACAAAGACGGTCGCTTCTCGTTCTTTATTTTTAGAATTTAATGAACTAGGCAAAAAAAATAAAAACACCTTTTAAAAAAATATTACAAGCTGATTCTGAATTTTAGAAAATTAGATGAAAAACCTCTTCTAATTTAGTCCCTTTTTTTGTAACACCACAAGGTTCTTTTATCCAAAAAGTTTGATAAAATATTTTCGAAATTTGGCGTCCAAATAAAATTTATCCATTAAAGCCCCAAAATATTTTTAGTCTTCATTTTTACCCAAATTTTTTTTTTTTTTTTATATTTAAAAAATGATTTTTTTGGAAAATTCAAATGGAAAAATTTTCTAAGATATATTCTTACTGATTATTTAACACGATTTTAAAAAGCCTAACTACTGATTCGATCAATTTTTTGCTACTTCACATCTGTTTTATAACTCTTAAACTAATACAACTTTAGTTGCTTCATTTAAAAATTGCAAAAATTAACTTCTCTTTTGAATTCTAAAACAAGGAATATAAGCAAGATTTCAAAATTGTAATTTAATTCTGCAATTTAGTTTTAATGATTTGCTAATCAATAAGGTGCTTGGCAGACATTCATGGTTGTCACAGTGACTTTATTTTGGTAAAACAGAATTTGTGCCAGCTGATAAATTTTTTAAAGAGAGAGCTGAAGATCTAAACATAAAAAGTTATCTACATTTTTTCTTTTTTATTTCTTTTCCCAAAATTCACATGTCCTGTGTTGCTGTTTCTTTATTTCTTTAGCATATTTAGTGAATTCTAACTTGGTTGCTGTTAATTGTCGAAATTATACAGTTTTAAATAAAAAAATATTGAATTGCGTCCCATCTCAACTAATATTTTTATTTTTCTATTTAAAATTAAAATTTTTTTTTTATTATTTTGTTTTAAAGTATTAGAAAACACTGAGAGAGATTTATTAATGCCGGATTAAAGTGAGTTGACTGTGATTTGTTTTTTAAAGTGCTTTTATTTTAATTGAGAATTTATAGTTTATAGACATTGAAAAATTCACTTAGAAAATTTTTAAAAATTTTATAAAAAATTGAGTTTTTATTTGCGCATTTTAATTAAATTGAGTACTAGATACCAAATAAATAATATTATGAAATTTAAAATAGCAAAATTAAGCCATTTATTCTAAAAAAATCAAAAATGTTTAGTTTAAATTTAAAAATCAAAAAAGTTAAAAGAAAGGTTTCATCTTTTAAAATAATCCCCCTTATTCTGACAAGGTTAACTTTCAATTCAACATAATAGTTTCCATGGCGGTGCTGTGAAACGAATTGAGCCCAAATTTTTTTATTTTTTCAAATTTTAATTAAAATAAAATGAAGCCAGACATTAAAGCCAATTTAGACAATTTGACAGAATCTTTGATGCGAAGATTCGACTTTCTGTCCACTAGAAAAGACTTCATGGACCTGTTTATAGACAAAGATTATATGCAAATTACAAAAAAATTATTCTCGGGTAGCTTACAGAATTTTGACAAATTTGAATTTATCAATTTGGCATGTGACCTAAAATTCACCAAAAGCATTATTTCAGGTCTCAACTCTTGTCATGAAACTCTAAAATATACTGATACGAATACAGATAGTTTAAATAAAATTTACAGCTCAGCTGCAATGCTTGTATCAATAATACAGACCTTTTCTTACTATTCTACAAAATTCTGCACTGATTTTTATCAATCGAATGGACTTGAGGTTCTTTTCAAGTATTTAAATGATAAAATCTTAATTTCGAAATATAAAAGTATGGGAAATTCAAATTCATGCAGTTCTGAAGTAAAAAAGTTGGTCCAGGGTATCTTGAACTCTTTGGTTAATTTGTCTAGATCATACTCAAGTTTTAAAAGTGAGTGGAAAAAGGAGAACAGAAAAATTTTTATATTGAGTCTATCGAGTGAATTATCAAGCATCGAAGACTCTCAATTATCATGCTATATTATTTTGGCAAAAATATCTGAAGAAGATGAAATATATAAATTACAAAATATAAAAAATATTCTTCCAGGAATTATTTCGATCATAAACCGAATGGCCATTAATTTGGAAAAAAATATAAATGTTGTTAGAACCAAAGTTCAACTGAGCGAAATGGAAGTTGTTGAGGAGGTAAGCAAGATAACAATCGGAAACACGTCATGGCATTTAATTGATTTACTCGAAGCCTTGTATTCTTCAGCAGTGAACGATTCAATTAAAGAAAGCATTTATTTTGAGTTTCAAACGAAAAATGGATTGAGAAAAATAATCTTTTATGGAAATCAAATTGAGGTAAATTATGCTCTCAAGCTACTTTGGCAATTGTGCTTTAATACAAAGATTGCTGAAGATGTACAAAATGATAAAGAGCTTCTTAAATTAATTCAAGAATATGCTTCAAAGGCAAAATGTTCTGAAAATCTTAAAAAAAACTCAACCGGATGTGTTTGGATGATAAACAAAAAAAAATTATTCAATCAAAATAATGTGTCGCAATCAGAACCAAAAATCCATGAGGTAAAAAATCAAAAAAAACATATAATGATAAGTTATAATCGAGATAGTCGGGATTTGTGCTTAAAAATAAAAAAAGATTTGGAGAAAGATGGCCACAAAATATGGATTGATGTGGAAAATATTCATGGGTCAAGTTTGGAGGCGATGGCAAAAGCAATAGAAGATTCGCAATGTGTCCTAATGTGCATGACTGAAAAATACAAACAAAGCTCTAATTGCCGAGCAGAGGCAGAGTACGCTTTTCAGCTGAATAAACCAATTATTCCTTTGATAATGCAACAAAATTACAAGCCAGATGGATGGTTGGGAATAATTCTGGGTTCGAAAATATTTGTCAATTTTACCAAATATGAATATGATGAATGCCTCAAAAGGGTCAATCATGAAATTGTCAAATTATTTAAACCAAAAACGGCAATTGCGCCTCCAATAGCTGGTTTAATGGCCATACCTTATCATAAAGATCATAAATTAGTTCAAAATTGGAACGAACAGCAAGTTGAAAAATGGTTTAAAGAGAAAAATTTCAATGAGATAATCTTAAAAAATGTTCTTCCATCTGATGGTAAAAATCTTAAGCAATTACATGAAATGCTACTCGACGCTCCGGAATTTTTTTACACGTCAATTAGTTCTAAAGGAAGTATTCCAACTAGAGATATACTGTTTTTTTCAAATGAGTTAAAAAATTTATTTAATAATGTATGATTTTTCATTTTTAATATTTGATATAAAACATATATTTTTTTCGAATTATAAAAATAGATAAATCCATTTATTTTATTTTATTTTTTTAATTAGATTTAAATAAATTTTTTTAAACGAAAGTTATTTATTAATCAAGAAAAAAATAAATCTAAAATAAAATCATCTGTTAATTTTAAGTCAGAAAATTTGTTTATTTGAAAAGTGTTTATGAAAGCTGAACTCATAAAAACATGATTATCATGCAATCGAGTCGAAGCAAACAGAACGGCGGTGACATCTTTAAGAAAATATCCAAAAATTCAATTTTCTGAATTTTTCCATATTGCTCCATTTCAGAGTGAAACTTGTGGAAGAATAAATTTGGTCTTTAAAATAAAAATTAAAAATTAAAATTCAATTGATTATTAAGGTTAGTTTTTTTAATTTATTTTTACTTTAATTTGTCGATAAGTGAACTAATATTTCACCACTTTACTTTTTTTGTCTACAGGTGGAAGTTTTTGTCTAAAACTTTTACAAATTGTCTATAGGTTTCCTTAATTTTATACAAGTAGCTTTAATTGTGTCTATAAGTTTACTAAGTGCTTTTATTAATTTAAAAATTAGCATTTACTATTTATTACATTTCTAGTTGCTATAGAAAAACAGTAAGATTAAAATGATTTCTTGGATTTTATTCTTATTTAATCAAATTTTGACAAAAATGAATTTAGATTGTGACGAAGAAGCAATGATAGCCAGAGGTGCACTAAATAAAGAAATAAAAAACAAAATTCCGGAAAATAATAATTTAAATTGTGCCATACCAAATCCAGGCTACTCTTCTAGTGAACTAAACAATGAACTAAACCTTCATGCTTCGTTTCAAAAATTATCTTCGATCACCGAACCGATCGAATTCTACAAGCAGCAAGAAAACGATAGATATCTAAATTATTTAACAAAAGAAAGTTACAGTTTTCAAAACAGGAAAGAATTTGCAGCACTAGCAATAGAATTCTCATTCGAAATTTTCTTAATAAAAAATTTAGCATATGCTCATGAATCTACAATAAAAACTCTCGATAGCCCAATAACGAAGCTACAAAATTCCAAAAAAATCAAAAATCTTGGAAAGCTCCTTTTATCTTTGACCAACCAATCTTTAAAATTTGGAGCTCGAATTCATGAAATGGAAGCTATACAAGTTTTGATAGACATCGTGACTGACAAAAATTTAATTGGAATCCTATCTAAAACTTTTGAATGCAAACAAACAATCTTTAATAGTGTTGAACTTTTTATAAAATACATTCTCGGCAGTCTTCACAATTTGGCAAAAATAAGTCCAAAGTATATGAACTTATGGAGAAATGCTGATTCTGTTAATCGATTAATAGACCTTTCCAACAAAGTGAAATCTTTGAATAGTATAAAAAACGCTTGCTACATTACCGTAGCATTGCTAGCCACAGATAGAGAAATAGAAAATCTTCAAGAAATCACAGAAGTAACTGCGTTTTTAACCAAAACAATCAACAAATGTGTCCTTCAATATTCAGATCCTTTGAAAATTTTGCGCACCGAGATCCAGCTGAATGACGACAGTGTTTATTACAACATTATTTCTGTCACTGCGCATGGAATTCTCTGGAGTCTGACAGAACTAGTTCAAGCTCTATATGCATTAGCTATAAACGATTCGATTAAAAAAGATATATATTTCAGAGATAAGATTAATGAAGCCATAAAGAAAATTATATTTAATGGAAATGAAAAAGAAATTGAAATAGGTTTTAAACTTTTGTGGCAGCTTAGTTTTGATGAAACCGTGTTGACTGACGTTTCAAATAATGGGGAGTTATTGGAAAAGATAAGATCATTTAAGGCATCTTCTAATAAAAAAATTGTTCAAAATGTTGACGGTGTATTGTGGCTCATGGAAAACAAATTGAAAATAACTTCTAAAGCAGATGAGCAAAAAGGAATCAAGATGAGGAAAAGATCAGTTGTGAAAGATCAATTCAAACATGTGATGATAAGTTATAATCGAGATAGTCGGGATTTGTGCTTAAAAATAAAAAAAGATTTGGAGAAAGATGGCCACAAAATATGGATTGATGTGGAAAATATTCATGGGTCAAGTTTGGAGGCGATGGCAAAAGCAATAGAAGATTCGCAATGTGTCCTAATGTGCATGACTGAAAAATACAAACAAAGCTCTAATTGCCGAGCAGAGGCAGAGTACGCTTTTCAGCTGAATAAACCAATTATTCCTTTGATAATGCAGCAAAATTACAAGCCAGATGGATGGTTGGGAATAATTCTGGGTTCGAAAATATTTGTCAATTTTACCAAATATGAATATGATGAATGCCTCAAAAGGGTCAATCATGAGATAAAGAACATTTCTTTAACTGAACCTCATGGAGCTCAATTAACCGATGAACCTCCAAAAGAAGAAGCTGTTCTAACAAACCTACAGCCAGTAACACTAAATTGGTCACATACTGATATTGAAAAGTGGTTCGCAGATAAAAACTTAAACACAACCATTCTAAAAGAGTTGCATCCAATAAATGGTAAAATTTTGTTTCAGCTCTTTTCGATTTTGAAAACTGCGCCGGAATTTTTTTATCAATCTTTATGTTTAAAACAAAAAATTAATATTAGAGACTTGGCTCTTTTTAGTTTTGAACTAACTCAATTATTTAAATAAATTTTTTTTTCAGCAAATTATAAGCTTTTTCACAATATTTAAAATTTTTGAAAATTTCGTAATTTTAACCGAGAATTTTTTTCATTCCTTAAAACTGAAAAAATTAAATATGTATTGATTAATCAATCAAGGTTAAAACTTAAATTTTTTTCTGGAAATGTTGTGAATTTTGGATAACATAAAATTTATATAACTTTAGAAAATTAAAAAAAAATATTTTCTCCCTATTTAAAACTTTATCCTTTAAAAAAAAGCACCTCAGATTGCTTGTTTTGTTAATTTTAATAGAAAAGTAATGAACATTTGCAAAATCCCTGAAAAATGCACTAGATTTAAAATATATAGAAGCTATAAAATTTATTTTAAATTTGGATTTTTTTTGAGAATGCTTGATATTCACAGAACTAATTTCAGCTTTTTTAGATAAAGTAATGCATTTTTTGCATTCTGTTTTGTCCTTTACTGAACTGAATTTCACAGATTATCAAATATTTTTTTAAATGATTATATCTTCAAATTTTGACATTAATGATGCGAATATGAAAAATAATGTAAAATATATTTATTTTAAGCTTTTAATTTAAAAGAATGTCAACTTTTTTTTCATTTAAATTTTTTGAGGATTCTTTTTAATTATATGCCCAAAATTAGTCTGGAGAAATTTTTATATTTAGAAATTTTAAAAATTTAAAAAAACATAATTCATTAAATGACTGACTCATTTTTGAAGAATAAACTTTTTTATCACTTAAGAGATTTTTTTTTTTTAAATTGTCTTCTAAAATAAAGAATTAAAATCATTTAAGTTTTTTTTTAATTTTTTGAATTTATTCTTAAACTTTTAGGATATTGGAATTAAAGAGTTTCTGATATTTAGTCTTAATAAAAACATTTATTTCTAAGTAAATTATATGACTTCCAAGGATCGAACCAAATTGGAATTTCGAATCATCGACATTTTTGAGACGAATATAACAAAAAATATTCTAAAAAAAAAACTTACAAAAAGAGAATGAAATTTTGGTGTCAATTAGTTGGTAATGAAAAAGTATTTTTAAAATTTTATTTTTCTAAAGAAATTTTTTTATAATGGGATTTGTTTATAGAAAATAAATCATTAACTATAATTTTTTTTTATTCGTTAGTAAAATCCTATTATACCATTTTTTAAAAATTTTTAAAAAGTATTCGTAACAAATTTACAATCAAACTTTATACAATTTAATGCTGCAATTTTTAAAAAAAGATAATAATTTCAAATTATTTTTTTATACAAAATTAACTCGTTTTTAAAAAAAAAACTTAATTCAGACAATATTTACAACGAAACAATTTTTTTTATATGTTCAGCAACATTATTGACTAGATATTTGGCTCTGGTAAATTCAAGCGGACCATGCAAAAGGCCAAATATACCATGAAACAAATTTTCAAAGTGCAGGTGTTCAATTTTTTTCCCCACTTCTTTTAGCCTAGCCGCATATATAAAACCATCATCTCTTAGCATGTCAATTCCAGCTGTTAACAAAATAGTAAAATCAGGTGTATTCCGGCCCAGATAAGAATCGTCTACCAATAGAGGCGATACTTTATTACTCAATAAAATATCGCTTAATCTATTATATTTTCCGTATGTATCATTAACTAATTCCAATCGGGAATATTTGGATAAATAATTTTTAGGTAAATAAATTCGGCTAACGTATCTGGCCAATTTACTTTCTTTTTGGTAGGCTGTAGTGTGGCCATTCAAAAAAATTGTATCATCTACTTCAACACCAGTAAAATAGTGTATAAAATTTTTGAAGTTGTCTTGACTTATGCTTCCAAGTATTCGTTTTGGCAAATTTTGAACATAAGATGGTAATGTGAAGTCAAAAAATTGCAGAACTGGATAGATTAAAACTTGCATCTTTGGCTTTGTAATGTTATGTTCAATTAATTGCTGGCCAATGACTGTGGCCAAATTTCCGCCGGCCGAGTCACCCATTATTATCAAGTTATCTAAGTCGATTGAGTACTTGGCATGGTTTTTTATTAAATAGATTGCAGTTTGAAGTGAATCATGGAATGCAGCAGGGTACTGATGCTCTGGGATCAAACGATATTCGATATAGATCACCAGGTACTGAGTGTACTTTGCCATTAAATAAGTGACAGGTTCGAGGGTATCTTGAAAGATTTCGTTTTAAAGATATTCATTTAATTTTCACAATTTTTACCTGCTGATCCTACAAAGTAACCACCACCATGGTAGAACAAAATTGTTGGCAATGTTTCATTTTTATTCGGCACTTTGTTCCGATCCATGGGTCTGTATATTCTAATGGACAGGTGTTCAATTATTTCATCATGTATACTTATGTTATCATTCTGATCCCGTATGTTAAATGAACCAACTGATATATGATAAGAAAACCGGGTAACATTTACCCGATGCAATATCCCAATTTTTTCCGTCATATATCCCTAGTAAAAAAAATATAATTTTTTTAATAAATAGATAAAATTTATTTATTTACTAAAATGTTGGATAATTCGGCACCAAAGCATATCAGTCTATATTTCCATGGTTGTTCAAACTCGTCAGGCAACGGTTGATTTATTAGCTGGAATAAGCAGCCGGTAATCAAAATAGCAATAGCGGCTTTGGTCGTTTTTGTTTTTAAATCGTTCATGTTTGATTAAAATTGAATAATTTCAATTTTAATCTAAAATATAAATTTATTTTTAAATTTTGAAAAATTGTTAGTTTGAACCTTGATAAGTAAATGCTTTATAATGATACCAATTTTTAATTCTTATATGAATAAATTTGTTTTATATTACGAAAATATGCTATAAATTGTTATGTAATAATTGTGTCTTCATATTCGCCTTATTATTTTTATTTTTAAAAAAAATCGTATGATTCTCGATCAGTTGTTGGAAAAATTTTAGCATATAATTAAACTTTAATTAAATCTAAAAATAAAAAAGTGTTTATTTTGCCAACACTTAAAGTATTGTTAATAGAATTTGTTAAAGAATTAAAATTATCTCTTCTAAAATTATTCGACATTTTTTTATATTCTTAGAACAAGGCTATCATGAATATTTTCAGTTATCTATGTTAAACTAATTCTAATTTTATATTTTAAATAAACCAAAAAAAATTTAAACTTAAATATACAATTTGTTATATTTTGTAAATCAATTAGTTTAAGCCAAAGACCAGTGGAAAAATTTATCCAAGTGATTCTGGTGCCAATCTAAAGCCGAGTTGGTTTAATAATTTAATGGTTGCACTCATTGTTTCTTTAAACTTATGCAGCAATAGATAAATTGTTCACTTTTGAAGCAGATAATTCACAAATGACACACTGTGAGAATACACGCTATATATAAATTAAATAGTAATAAAAGTATTCTTGATAACAATCGACCGTAGCCTGCTTTGGATGCTTATCAATGTTATTTCGATTATCATTTAAATTTTTGAGGATTTGTGAGGGCAAGACTAAGATATTCTATTCTTTTGGTTGTCAAACTGGTGTGGGAATTAAAAAGCGGGTTTCTAATAACATTTATGAAAACCCAACTCCCTTATGTAATTACTACCTTAAATTTTTCTATTTTGTTCCTGAACAGTACTTAAATATTTAATGCGTGTCATTCTTTGTTTTAATTTTTTTTTATTTTGTTTTAATTTTATTATGTTTTACTTTTTATATGTTAATTTTCAATTTGGTAAACTAATAAATAAAAAAAATTACTATTTTATTTTTTATTCAAATTAATAGATAATTAATTGAATATTAATTCTAATGAACATAAGAATCGTTAATTTTCTTCAAACGATATTCGATATAGATCACCAGGTAATTTTACTAAATAATTACCTGGTAGTAGTTTCTCTCTCCACTGTTGTTTTTATTATGAATTATTAAATTTAAATTTTATATTAATTTAACTTTGCAAATTACTTTAACTCATCTAAATTATAACTTTTATTGCTGTAAAATAAAGCAATTTTTTAAACAAACCGTCTTTTTCAGCTCAATCATCATTTAGTACTAATGAAACTAAAACATGATTTAAAAAAAATATTTAAAAATTTAAAAATCACATTTAGCGTACCAGGCCGTTGGTTTTTATATTTCCAAATAATTCAAGAATTCCCATTTATAATTCATAATTTTTCAAACAATTACTAAACTCCAATTTTCTTTCATTGACTGGTTTTCGGTATAAGTAAACTATAAACAGATCTAGATAAATGATTCAAGATTACTGTGAGATTTGGTACTAATAGTAGTAGAAGTAGTAGTTTAATCTGCAACTCAGAGGTTTTCTGACCACAGTTCTAAAAAGCTATAGCAGTTGCTTTCTTTTCTGGAACCAACTTTGTTGCTCTTCGTTGGCTCTCTCAAGCTCATTTGTGTCTTTCAAAAAATGGAGACCATGTGCTTACAGCATACTCCAGGTGCGGTCGTATCATTTAACAATACAATACAATAATTTTATAGTCTCGCTGCAAGATTACTTAAATACTTTCTTAATTAATCTCAACATTTTATTTGCTTTAGCTGTTGTATTTCTGACTTATGTGCCCCATTATAAATCAGTCTGTATGCAAATACCCAAATCACTTTCGCATTTTGACTTGCTCAGGGTTTTTAAACCATTCTTGTAATCAAATTATTGTTCATTCAGGATTATTGGCAACAATAATCCAATAATCCAATAATCCAATATAATTGCCAATAATCCTGAATGTACAAACAATGTACAACTTTGCATTTGACTTAATTCAACTGAGTCGACCACTCTTTTGACCACTTGCACACTTTATCTATATCTGATTGTAGCTTATAAATCGATTTGAAATTACTAATTGTGTCATCAGCATAAGCCTCACAGTTGTTTTCTACGATATTCAACATACACTTATATAGATACTAAAAATTAGAGGACATAACACTGAACCTTGTGGAACTCCACTGTTAACTTTTACTCAATTCGAGCCTGTATCTCCTAACACTACTCTCTGGAAACGTACTAGCATAAACTCTTTTATCCAATTTATCAGGCCATCACCAAAACCAAAGAACTTGAATTCATACAGAAGTTTTCTGTGAGAGACTTTATTGAAAGCCTTCGGTGGAATCTATGTAAATGATGTTAAATGGGAAACCTTTTGTTATTGCTTCAGAAATAAAGGTCAAAGTTTCAAATAAATTGGTCAGACATCACTTTTTTGGTAGTAAACCATGCTGTGATGTGGATAACAACTTGCTCTAAAATTGATTCTTTAATTATGGACTCAAAGACTTTGCATACAATATAAGTCAACGATACTGGACGATAATTCTTAGGAGAGAGTCTCAATCCTTCATGTAAAGGTATAATATTTGCTTGCTTTAATTCTTCTGCTAACTCTTCTATGGTTAATGACTCTTTGAAAACTATTGAAAGAGGAAAAGCAAATGACTCCTATATTTTTTTGAAAAATAAAGAAAGATTATAACAAAAAAGTCATCAATTTATGTATTATTTGCAGAGTTAGTCAAAAGTCAATGACAAAGTTTGACTTAAATGCTAAAATTTTAGATTAAGGCTTCATTAAAATAAAATTTATGAGAAAAAAAAATTGTTTTTTATAAATAATGAATAAAATTTTTCAATTTCTCTTAAAAAAAAGAACAAACAGACCAAAAAAAATTTAAATTTAAATTCAAAGTTAAAATTAACTCTAAATTTTGACAAACTCTGATTAAGGCTTTCTATCTTGGAGTTTCGGAAGCTTCCCGGTTTACGGAAAACAGCTTTTATTTATAGTGGTCGTGACGTTGCCAAGGCGTAAGATACGTTCACGGTGATGAGCCTTCTGGAAGGCTCGTCTGCCGGATTGTCGGCAGAAGGCACGTACGACACGAAAATATTATTGGTTGCCCTTAAGTAGTTGACCATCCGCAATATTTGAATTTATTAATTAAAATATAAATTTTTAAATTTATATTTTATATTTAAATATATAAAAATTTTAGAAATCAATTAAATATTTAATCATATATATCATAATAATTAAGCTAATTTTATTTAAAAATTTTTTAAACTAAAATTAGCTGATATCAGATGACATGCTATCAAAAGATAATTTCTGGCACTGTATACTGAACATTAATTTATTTAGATCTACTTTAATATCTAGCCACATTATTTCAAACATTAAATGGTTATAAAAAATGACATTTATACGAATAAATAAAATAGATTTTTTTTATATATTTTCAGTATTTACTAAAATTTTTGATTACAGAAGGGATAAAATATCAATAAGATAAAAATTTGATTTGAAAATTTACTTTATAAACATACTTAACATTTGAAAAAATCTCTAGAAAAATAATTTTATGTCCAGTGAAAAACACTCTCTTTAAATAAAGATTATAAATATTTAAACACTACCTTCATTTTTAGTAGGACATTTGAATATTAAATGATTAATCTAAATTTTTTTTATCAAATTCAATTTGAGAAAGGACAAATAAAAGCAATCATAGACACTTAAATAGGAAGCCAAAAAAATTGTACATGAACAGTCGATTCGATTTTTTTATTTTAAAAAATTCAAATATTTTTACAGATAAAATTTAGAGCATATTTTTGCTTATCTTATCTTAACATTGTAATTCAATAGTGACATAGCTTTCTGTGGGTCAAAATGAACAGAAGCAAAATGACCAGTAGTAAAGTGAGTTCCATAGGCTCTCCGTCAATATCATCAAATCTGATGACCAGGATCGCAATGAGCCAAGCAAACTGTTCACCGGGATCTAAAAAACTTAGAACCGAACTTCGAAGAGTTATGAGCGACCGGGTTCTAAAAATTACCCGATGCTCTCAACAACAAAATGTGGATAAAATAAAACAAAAAACCGAATTAAATAGTTCAAAAAATCTTCCTTCTGATACATGTGATAATATATCAATTCATGTTGAACATTCAAGTTCAACGCCTAACTTAAATCACAAAAATCAAAGTAATTCGGAGCAAAATACTGAATCTGGTTCATTAACTAAAGTGGAAAATACCAATGACTCAATAATGATATCAAGTAATTTTTTTTTCTGTGAAATTTATAAAATTGGACATTAAAATTTTTAAATTTTCAAAATAAAATTTTTAATTATTTTACAAGCTTTTAAGGATAAAAATGAATTGCTCGATTTTATTAAAAAAACATACGATCAATTGGTAGATAAAAATAGCAATCTTGGTCAAACAGTCTCAGTTATATCCACTGCCATCAAATCGTATTCAAAAACCTTCAATTTGGATTTTAAGGTAAATAAATAATTTTAAATGAAGATTAAAGTGAGATTAGATCAAATGAGTTTTTTAATTTTTAAAAATTAAAATTAATTTGACTCGAATCGAACTTCGATAATTATAAAAAAAAAAGATGATGGCTAAAAATGATTTAATAACACAAATTTTTTCTATTTATTCATTTTATCTATTATATATTATGATTTAAACTATATTTATTTTTAATAATCAAGAACATTGATAGTATTTTATAAGATAAAATAATCATTTAATCCAAAGCTATTTTTATAGTTTATTTGTAAGATTTCAGAAAACCTTTAGAAAAAAATCTAAAATCTTGAAGGCCAATTTAAAAAACTTACTTTGAATAGGTATCAGAAAAGAGCGATAGTTGCTCGTGAATTTGATTTAGATTGCATTAAAAAATCGAAACTTTTCAAATATTTGTTGAATATATTAAGACACTTTTATACTCAAAGCCATTTTAATTATTGAAATAAACTTAGAATTTAGAAGGCTTAGAATTTTTCTGTCACCAAAAATCATCATTTTTCTAAAATTTCTCTTTGCGTTCTAAAAATACCTTTGTGATATTAAAGTAGTTTTTTTAAATAAAAATATAATTTAGTCTAATATTCAATTAAAACTGTGGTTTATTTTAGTCAATTGTATTTTAACTGTAATACTAATTATATGGATACTAGTATATTCTTTCAAGTAATCTTTACAAGTAAAGGCGCTAGGTTACCATCGATCATTGTTTAATTAAAGTCTAAGTATCTTGTTATGAAAATAAGAATATTCATCGAAAGAATATATCCAGTGCCGGAAATTAATATCATATCATATTTTCTGTAATCAAATGATATTAGCGATCAGCTGAATTTTTATAACAAAATTAAAAAAAACAATTTAAGAATTAATTGCCCAAAGTTGCTCAAAAGTCAAAAATTCAAAGTCAAGTCGGTTCACTTATATATTTGAAGTTGAGAATAATTTTACTCTAAGATAAAAAGCCTTAACCAGATGTGGTCAAACCAACTCTGGGGCTGTGTAATTTTTAAAATGCCTACTGTAGATTTAATTTTATCATAAACTCATGATGATCTACAATTTTTAGGATTGATTATTCATCAATTTTTTTTTTTAAACCTTTTAATTTAATAATAAAAATTTTTAAAGTCAGTTTTTTTTTGAATATATCACAAGTTTTCTTGGCTTTATGTAAAGGCCCTAAAGCCGAATGGTTTTTGTGTTAGTCATGCAAGCAAAGGATCGAGGGTTCAGAACCTGATGAAGAAAAAAAAATTTCAAAATATCTCTTTAGACGAATTTTTAAATCACTTTCATCATAAAAAAGGGAGACCAGTTTCGAATGGGTAATAATAACTGTGTAAATGATCAAATTAATTAATTACCTTGTATTTAACCAAAATTTACAAATACAGTTGTAATTCTTAAAATTTGTATTTTTTACAGTAAAATACATAGATGTATATTTTTTTGAAAATTCATTTCTTAAAATTTTTACTAATATATATGCTGATATCAGCTGATAGGTAATATCATTTGGTAAAACAGTTAATATCAGATGATATGGTATGGCAAGTTAATTTCCGGCACTGTATCACATTAGCATTTACAGCTATCTTTTTGACATTCGATTAGATCATACAATTCACCAAACATTAGATCAATAGTTTCGTAATTAGCAACCAAATAAATTTTAAAATCGCTAAAAAAATTTAATTCTACGCTCATTTTTAATATATTGATCGACTTCTCGCCAGGTAATAGATAAAATTTTATATTTACTTTTAAAATTAATTAAAAAAATTTGAGAGATTGTCTCGCCCTTCTTCTAAGATTTAACAATGAGTTTTTTGTAATAAAAATCACAATACTCTTAGACTGTTTTTTATTTTTTCTCCTGTTTATCTTCAAATCAATTTAGAATTTGATCTCTGACATATTCAAAGAAAACTTGATTCGGACTCAAATTCAGTTAAAGCAACAATACAAAGGAAATGAAACAAGCGAAAATTTAAAAACAGAGTAATTTTTTAGCGATTTATTAATTTTTAACCAATATTTCTGAAAAATTCACTAAAATTTCTATAAAAGAATTAAAGTAATGTGTTTTCACAGTAAATTTTTTTAATAAATAACTACTAATCTTAAATAAAATTTGAAATGTATCATGAATTTATATTTTTTTGATAATTTTCTATTTTTTTGAAATAAAACTTGTTTTGCTTTACAGAATTATTTGATGTTAAATTTTTTAGCATCCGAAATGCGTTTTTTTGGGCACTAAAAAAAATCAAGTTTTGGTATTAATAAAATGGGCCTACTAATATTATTGATTATAAAGAAATTTTAGTGAATTCATCATTTTTTTAATTCTAAAAAAAAATAATCTGAAGGGCTCAAATTCAAGTATTGCTTGTACTCGAAGAATACATAAATACAAATTTGATTTCAACCAAAACGCCAATTGATGAAGATTTTGTCTGGGAAGTTGCCAACTCAGTTAGATGGATTAGTCAAACATTTAAAGAAAAATTTAAAATTGAAAAGTTTCTTTTTGGCGAAATATATCCTAGCTATTTTTCGATAGCGCCCGAGCTAATTTTAAGTCTAATGGAAGAATTAGGATATGACAAAGAGGACAATTTAGACGAAAGTTGCAATTCATCTAATCCAGCATCTGCATCAAACTCTTTATTAGTCACTCCAAATAAATCACCCAGTCGATTGTTAAAAAATGACAACAATTATTCTCAATTTAGTGAATCATTTTCAAAAGAAGAATCGGACAATGCTACCTGTGCTGGTGTTAGTAAATTAAATGCTTTATTCGAAGATTTTTGTTCAAAAAATGAATCGGAAGCAAACGAATCTGATGAAATTGTTCCAAGTCAAAAAAATGAAGAAAAAGATAATGACAGTGACGATCTTTTAAACGATTTTAAAAAGAAAAAGCAGTAAGCTTAGATTTTTTATCAGCTCAAAATTTCAGAACAAAAATAGGCTAAAACTTTTTGTCTCTAGAATAAATCGTTTCAGTAGTTTTAGTGGTAGTTCGACCACAGGACGTTCGATAGTAATTCAAAGTAAAAAAAGGGTAATTAATACAATTTTTTTATATTTTAAATGAACTAATAACAAATTGATTGTAAGATGAGGCTAAAAATAAGATCTCCATGTAAAGATTCATCAAGTTCTACAACAAGCAAAACAACTGGTGAAAATTTAAAGAAGAGTCCCGGAACCAAAATGCAAAATATACTAATAGATGATGATAATGGAAAAAAGCGTCCGAGGACCTACTTGATTACTGATACTCCTGACCACAAACAAAAAACTACAATTATACGAACTAAACAAGAAAAAATTCGAAAACGATTCTCATTTCAGCCTTTAACTACAAATTCAAATTCAAACAACAACTCTTTGCCTGTGATTCCAGATACGCCAGTTAAAGGTAACATTTTTTCCATAGGAACTAATTTAATTTATTTTTTGTTAAAAAAGATGACAATCGCTTTATAAATAGCTCAGAACCAATGCCGCCGATTGGAATTATTAGTTCAAGAGGGTCGGATTTTTTCAAGAGCAAAATTTTCTCATCGCCTTCTAAAATACTTTTCCCAAAAAAATCTTGAAAAATTTTTGATTTTTTTTGTTACTATTAAGAAATAAAAATTGAAGTATAAATATCTATCTTATGCTTATTTAAAGCAGACTTGTATAGGCATAGAAAACAAAACATAATTGGAAAATGGATCCCTTTTTTTTTAATTTTTTGTTAAAATTAATTTTTTATTTAAAAGAAAATATGATTTAAATAAATTGTTTAAAATCCAAATGTTATATATATTGCATAAAATATTTGGCTATTTGCTATTGTTTCTACATTGGGTTCTTTATGACTCATTTTTAGAGTTATTTGACTTATGATTTTAAAAATTTGAAAATTTGTTTGTTTTATAAATAAACCATCAATGATTAAATTATCAGTCATTCATCCCGATAGTTAGATTTATATTTCTTAATAAAAGATTAAAGTTTAAAAAAGAATTTTTCACATTTTTTTTCAATTATTCAAATAAAAATTAAACTCGTTCTATTTCACCATAAAGTTTAATTTTAAATATGAAAATGCTTGCAGATATTCACTTAAAATTATTTTTTTTATTCGAAACTGAAAAAATATTTGAAAAATTCCAATTTTGCAATGTATTTCAACACTGGACACATTTTGTAACTCAAACACAAAAAATTAAACCATTTATAATATCAAATAAAAATTTTAATTTTAATTTTTTTTAATTTTCAAATGCAATTTTGCTGATGATTTTTGTTGATTATTTGAGTCTCTATAGCTAAAATAAAGTATGAAATTACTACCATACAGCTACCATAGCGAAGTTAGGTCTAGTCTTACTCCGCAGGTCTACTGCTGCAGCTGTAATTATCATAATTATTATTTTTATTTATGTTGTTCATTAAAAATTCCAAAAAAATCAATTAACTAGTTTTAATTTTCATCAATTATTTCTCATATTTCATCGCTTTTTCTCGTAACTTCTGATCATCGATGTAACATAGTTTTCATGCTTTTCATGAAGGTAAACACAAGTATCCAAAAGTAAACGGGGGTAAAATTTAATGAATTTGATTTTGGTCAGGTAAGAATTTCGAATTATAAGGAGAAGTTTTAAATTTAGTTTAAAATTAAATTTTTTGAAGATACAGCTAGTTAATATAAAAAATTAACTATATCGATTAGTAAAATAAAAATTTCAACTTATCCTTGCTTTGCTTACTTGATGATATTATCATGTAAATATTCAATTAAATGGACTTGAGTTTTAAAACATTTAAGAATTCTAAAAAAATTCTATGGCTCGGGCATGTACTTAGAATGAAAGAAACACGGATACCAAAAATTCAAGTGAATTGCAAAGAGAAAAAAATGAAAATAGAGTAAAATTATTTAATTTTCCAATAAAAACTTGAGCAGTTAGTTGACATGAAAAAGAGAAATTTTTGAACAAAAGATTCGCGTATTTGTAATATGATTAGAACATTTCCTTTTTCCTAGATATCTTTATTTGATCAAGAAAATTTTTGAAATTTTTTATGTATTAATTTAGATAAATTTCTAAAACGTTAATAGATTACGCAAATATTTATCATTTAAATTTAAATTGCTTAAAAATAAAAAGATTCATTTAATCAAATTACTAATTTTTTAGTTTTTATAGCCTTTTAACTAAATAAATATGTAATAAAAAAACAAAAAAAAGTGATTTAAGATTCAAAAAAATTAGCAATAAATTTAAATTGAAAGCAGTTTTATTAAAATTCTTACCAAAGCTCTTTAGAAGTTTATCTAAAACATGTGGTAGGTAATTTTCAAAAATCAAAACCGCATTTAAATTTTTATTCATCATGTGCATCGAAGTAATCAGCTGAAAAATATAAATAATAGCTATCTTGTTTCATAAGTTATTCTCCACTATTTTTTAAAAATCAAGCTAAATTCATTTAGGCGTTTAATAAGAAAAAAGTTGAAGATTCAATCAGAATTTTAATCAAAAATTTACATTATTTCAGCCAAAACTAAAAAATTTAATCTCTCTATAATTTAGCCTGAAAATCAAAAAACCCGTCGGAATTTTCAATTTAATTGAAAAATTTTTCTCGTAAATCACTCATGTCCCATTACCGACCATCAAAATGGATAGTAAGATTCAATTTTTATCAGACTTTATTGATTAATAGTCAAAAATTTGACCATCTTGAGGCCTTATTTGAATAACTGACACATTGTCAGGAAAAACAAAACCCTAAACTGATTTCTCAGTATTCTATATAAAATCAACAATCTTTATTTACAAAATTTGTTTTTTTATTTTAGAAAAGTCTTTGCTAAAAAGGTTGTATCCTGTAAGATCCAAACATAAACAAAAAGCACATATATGGTCATTCATTTCTTAAGGTCATTCTTCGGTTAGTAAGCCAAAATTTTATTTTTCCTAAATACAAAATAAACATTTATCATAACTGATTTGATGTTTACTTTAACATATTTCTATCAAATTCCAGCTGATTTTGTGTTGTATTAACATACTTTATCTTTAGAACATATTAATAGACTATCGAATAGCGATAGGCTGTTAAGTTATCATTTTTTTAATCAAAATAGTATAAAGTTTGTTAAAAATTTACAATTAATTAGTTACATTTGCAGATAGGAAAATTAAAGATCGGGTCATTTATCTAAGCGTTTATTTTGAGTGTAGATCATGTTTCGGTTTAGTATTACAGCCCAAAAAAAGATAAATGCCTAAGATAAATTGATTGAGATTTAATTAAAATTTGTTTCTTTTAATTTTATGAGGAATATATTTTTATGCTGGTCAGAAGTTTAATCTAGGGATTTATTATGCTTCCAAGTCAAGTCGAAAATATAATCGGATAAAAAATTGCTGATAAACAATTAATTTGGAGCAAAATATTTAAATTTTTTAGTAAATAAACAAATTTGTATGGATACTAGAGTTCTTTAGACTGAATAGATTCTAACACAAGCATAATTTGGTCTGACTAGAAGTTCGATATTAATTTGGAAGGCTGAATTTAAAACTCTAGCCAATTGATTTTTCATTTCTAGACTATAAATAAGAAAATAAATTGCACCAAATTCACATAGAGTTTGATTCAGAAATTTTTAGATAGCTGAAAATGAGCGAAGTAAAACCAAATCAAGCGATCATAGAAGATTTGGCCAAATTTGAGACCAATGCTCTGAAGCATGTTCAAGTCGCGGAAAAGATTAATCTACCTTCTAAAGAAGACATTGAGTCAGAGAAAAAGCACATCAGCTTGGTCAACGGTGTAGAGTCATTCGATAAAAATAAACTAAAGCCAACAATCACACAAGAGAAAATTGTATTGCCTGATAAGGAAGGTATGCTATCCGATTTTAAATTAAAAATATTATTTTTTAAAATTGTAAAATTCAAGCTATTGAGAACGAAAAAAGAAACAAAGCTGAAAGCGAAATTTAAAGACCATTCATTATCTGAATTTTTCAGCATGGTTTTATGATTTTCTAGCTATTGTTTTTTATTTTTTAAAATAACTTAGTTTTCGATGTCAAAATAAAAAGTTTCTAAAAGAACAAAATTGTATCTGTTTAAATTCAAATAAAAAATTCAAAAAAAAAACTATTTTTCTTCTACGGTATGACATCTATGGTTGGTAGACCGGTTCCGAATTTCAAACCGATTCTGGAATCGGTTTCATTTTCAAGCCGGTTCTAAAACTGGTTTAATATTATATTCATTTGTTTATCTGTACCGAGCTAATGCTTCATCAGAATATATAAAAAGCGTATTTTATGACATTGCTCCTAAAAATTACAAAAATTAAATTTTTTTTCATAAATTGAAATTTACAAAATATTAACTTTGATGATGAAATATGTTTCATTAAATCAACAGAAAAAAATTAATTTTAATTCACACAAGAGATATTAATGATCGAATAAAACATCAATAAGATTTATGATTTAGATTGAGATTTTAGTCTATGATAAATTCTAATTTGAAATTTTTTTTTGAAATTAAAAACGAATTATCACCAATTTAAACTATTAAATATTTGAGTTGTTTTAGCTTTTGTTTCTAGGTGGTCTGGCAGAACATAATTTCATAACTTGTGTTTCGGATTTTTGATTTTTAAGTCGTGGTCCAACTTTGCTTTGTCCATTCGACAGTTTCGATTCGTTATGGCCATTTTATGATTCAAATCGAACTTCGCCTTTATCTGAGCTAAATTGTCTTTGGCTATTTTTGGTAATTTTTCTTCATTATTTTACTCAAAGTCTTCCAAGTATTTTTATCGGCATCAACGGTAATGATGATATTTTTCAGAGTTTGTTCACTCTGACCATCGCACTTTGAGTGAAAAGGTGTAAGTGTAAATAACTTCTTAAGAGATTTATTTTGGTAAAACTTTGCACTATTATTGCCATTTCTGTTTTCGCTGTGACTGTAAAGAATACCTTTAACTATCAAAATATTTTCATTTTATCTGTACACAATTTCATTTAGGAATTTCAAATTTAGACGATCTAAACGATCTTGGCTTTCCTTTAACCATTATTATTTCTAATTTTTGTTAATTTTCATTTTAACAGAGTTGTTTAAAAGTCCAAAATTAAAGTCCAAGTCCCCTATTTAAAGATTCTATAAAGGTTTCCGTACGCTTTTTCTTTATAAATTCTATAAAGAATGGTCTATAAATTTCAATAATTTTTCTTTTAAAAAAAGGAAGACCGAAAAAATCATTAAAGACTCTCCTTCTTCAACCAAGCGAAACACAAGTTTCAAGTTCGGTTCTAAAGAGAATAGAATCTGACGTAGATTCACAAGATAAAGTTTTGTCAAAAAGATCAAGAATCTAATCAGATCAGAACGAAGCGGTTAACAGCGAGTCAAAATCGTGCGAAAATTGTAGCAGTAATATGATTAAAAGAAGATACTGGGCTTCTCCAAATAAATGTGTAAAGAAATAATTATTCTTGGTTTTTTTTTTTGATAATAAATATTTTGTTTGTTAAAAAAATTCTAATTAATCTAATTAATAGATCTTTTCTTGATTATATTATTAAAAATAAACGAATAAATAAATAAATTTAAACTTAAAAATAATTATTCAAATATTGATCAAAAATCGAAAAAATTGGTCAGCAAGAAAATAATCATTAGAAACCAAAAACAACTTAATGTCTATGGATAAAATTAAAGATTTATTTAAAACATAAAGTACTTCTCCAAAGCCTTGAAATGGACATACTGCATTCATTTTTTGTAACGAAATCACTTTAATCTTTAGAGTTTAGCTAGCCACTAGTCAACTTAGATCAATTTAATTTAGCAAATCTTAGTAAAATTTTTAAAAAGGTAATAGAAAGATTCAAAAAATTTTCTACCAGTTTTATTAAATGAGTAGAATGTTGGAAGGAAGCAGGCGAAGTGAAATAATTTTTGATAGTATAAGTATTTTTTCAAATTATTAAAAGTGTTAAAAGTAATTTATTGACAAATTTAATTTATCAAGCTAATCCTTAAAAGCATAGATCCTGATAACTGTTCCAATGCTCTAAAAAATATACATAATTCTTTTGAGATTTATTTAATGGGATTTTATTCATTTTCATCTTCGTTTGAACAATTCTGCAAATTTTGGTTTATTGAATCAATCAATTTTGATTTTAAGTCGTCTTCTGTCAAACTATGAATCTCTAGGACTTGATGGTTTGAAATTATATTTTTGACCCTTGAAAAAAAAATTTTAAATTTAATCATATTTATTAATGTGATAATAAATACCAATATTTGGCTTCGAAATTTGTGTCAGCAATTATTGGCAAAATTTTAATATCCGATTGAATCATATAGTCATATTCAGCTCTGCAGTTTAAATTGATACAAAATTCTTTGCTTAAAACTTGTTAAAGATTAAAAAAATTTATATCAAAAAATTTAATTAAATGATAAGAAAATTTGTTACGCATAGCATAAAAATAAATAAAGCCTCAATAATATTTGGCTTTAAAAATTAAAAAGTGTTTTTCTACATATCCCAGGGTCAGATAAGCTGTAAATGGTTTGATCTAAAAAGCAACTGAGGAAAATTTTTCAAAAAAGCCAAATGCACAAAAATTAAAAAAATTTAATTAGCTATATACTGTCAAAAATTTTCAAAAAACTAGCAAAAGCAAAGAACAAATTTGCTACTCTAGAGAATTTTAATCAATTAGACACTAAACACTAGAAATTAAAGAAATGATATCACCGAATAGAAAGCGAAATTGAAATTTCAAAATTTATACATAAAAATAATTAAGATTTTATTAATTAAAAATTTTTAATTTATTTTTCTTTGGCTATTTGAGCTGATCGTATTAGCATTCTTAAAATTTTAGATTTAATTGGTGACCATTTTTTTTTTTATTAAAAGAATCATTTATTTCACTAAATGAGTAATTTGTTTACTAATACCAATACTAATTGGCCACATAACAGAGTAGATTCATAAATTAATTTCCAAAAATGAGATTGACTTACTTTGTAGGAAATTCAGAATATATAAATCATAATTGTTTTCCTTTTTATTTAATTTTAAAGCTTTAAATTTATCAAACTCTTAATTTATTAAGTTTGTTTTTTGTAGCGCTACGCTATTAAAATATATTATATTTCAAAAAAATTAACGAAAATCTCTAAAATAAGGAAAAATTCCTGTTTAGGTAAAATATTTTGTGAGAAAAATATTAAGTTGTATGCCACCAAAAAATTTGAAGAATTTGCTCAATTAACCAGAGAAATTTTTTTTCACGTAAACGCCAATAGCTTTAAATTTTAAGCAAAATAATTAAAAATTTTTTGATTGTTCAAAATTATAATTAACTATAATTTTAAATTCAATTATTCGATTTTTAAATTAAAAAAAAATTAATTTAAAAAATATTACAATGTTAATTACTTTCACTTTTATTTTTTTTAATTAACAAACATTTGAATATTAGAAGCAATTTTAAATTCAAATAAACTTGACGAAAAAATTTCATTTTATCTAGAACCTTACCTGGAATTTATTTGCTGTGAAAAATTTTAAACTGTCTATTCAACTTTAAAATAAATACATACCTAACAAGACAATGTCACTGGTTTTGATGGCAAGCAACGATTCTTCCATTGAATAATCATCGACATTTTTAAACCAAACCAAAAATCCATTTGATTTCAAAATATTAGAGAACTCAGAACAAACTTTGTAGCTATCAAAATCATAGCAGATAAAAATTTTTCTTCTCGAAGTTGTTTTTATGCCCAGACTGTTCAATCTCTCAATGACTTTACCTTTTTCGATCATCCAAACAATTCCCTCGCAGTATCTTATCAAAATTTTGTTCGGATATTGGTAGACTATAACTTTTTTGATAATATTTAAAATCGCCTCATCTTCGAATCTAAAATCTTTGAAAAAAGACATTTGAAACAAAATACGTGCTGCATATTCGGCTTCGTGGTCATTACCAATCATTAGGATATTTTTCATGCACTTCTGAAAATCATTCTTTAGCACAATTTTCTCATTTTCTTCGTCATTCATCAAAAAGAAGAGAGTGTCCAAAAGCTGAATTAGATTGAGATTAAAATCTTTGCTCGATGCCAAACTTATTGGTGCTTTTCGAGAAGAATCAAAGTAAATTGGAAAGCTTTTTGTATTGTTCATTATTACAATCTCTATTTCAAGAAATAGTTGATCTATGAACAAATTTTTACTAAAAGTGTCTGGAATATTTGAATATTTAGATATGAACATGTATGATGCGATCAAGTGGTGATCGTTTTTTTTGCTCAATTTCATAATAGCTAAGCATACTTTGTTCAGTCTTCTAGTGTCAATTCTACAGGTCTTTTTCAAATTGTCGATTAATTCGATTGAGTTTTTCAGAAAATTGGACACTTCCTTGGACCATAGTTTGTCCTGGTTGATAATGTTTATGCAGTCCAACAGAAAATTTTTGTCTGAAATTACTTCTAGTATACAATTGGCATGGTTGGAGACGAAAAGTTTTCTGAATATTTTCGAATAGTAGCTGAGAGTTGCGAACACTTGAGTCAAAGTCATAAACATTTGGGCTTTTCTTTTGCAATTTTTTTTGTCATTGTCGATGAATGTATAGTGGTGTTCGTTCAAAAGCTTTCCATTGAGCTCTTTAAAATAGGTCTTGGTGCCGTCTTTGAGCATCGCGAGCAAAAGTTTGAAATAATAAATGGTCTCAGGGTACGTGAACATGGAAATCAAGGTATAATTTGCCAAAATTTCGTTAGTTAGACATTTATAAAAATTGAGCGCCTTTTCAAGTCTGGCCTCTGAATTTATAAGTTTGTGTAAATTGCAATCAGATGAAATTTGCTCAATCTGAACCCTAAGTTCATTTTCTATATCAGGTTCGGGTTGATCACCACTTAACTTTTTGGTCACGCGGATCTTTAGAGTAGCGAGACAGAAGCTTTTATTCGAGCTGTTCACATTTTTATTCTCTATAACAGATGTTTTGTTAACAGGAGAATAATGAATAAAATTTTTTATTTTCTTCATCGATAAAATAAAAAAAAGAAAATATAAAAAAAAGTTTTTCTTTCTATAAATCAATTGCACTCAAGTTTTTCAAGCTTTTCTAATTTGTTGGTAAAAATTAAAATATGGCTCAAATCAACTTTACCATCTTTGTTAATTGATGAATAAAAATATTCAGGTGAGGTTTTATACACTTTAATTAGTTGAGTTAATAATTCACCATCGTAATGATCAAATTGCGAAGCTATGTCTATATGTATGTCGGATTCGATTAACCACTCTTTAACATCCTTTGAATAAAATTATTTAAATTGATTTATTTATTCAAGCTTTAAAATAAAAAATAGTTAAAACACCAAGTTACGCTTGATTGAAATAAATCTTCTAATTTTTTTTTTTAAAGCATGTTAATTGTATCAGATTTAAGAAACTTTACCTAAACAAAAAAAAAATTTTGTGCTTTAATATTTAACTATTTCTATTCTGAAAATTATAATTTGCGAAAAATAAAAATATTTTAAAAAGAAAATAATAATAATAATTTTACTTGATTGGTCCAGCTTTGAAGCGCTTTATCAGACTCTTTTATTATATTTGGAGCAGATTCACTTTTTGCTGTGGTTGTATTGCCTTCAAATATCTGCTCATCTATTTCAAGTTTTAATTTTTTCATGCACTCATCAAATTGATACTTGGAAAAGTTAACGAAAATTTTTGTTCCCAATATTATTCCCAGCCTAAAATTTTTTTCAAAATTATAGATTTAAGTAAAAATATTTGTCAAATTTTTTTTTTAAATTCTTTAAAAATTGTTATGACGCCGTTTTTAAATTGCTTTACTTGTAAGGTACATTTTATAAGTTTTAATCAGAGTTGTTTAAAAGTCAAGTCAAATCTTTTGACTTGAACAATTATTTTTTTTAAATAAGTTTTTTGTCGTTCCATGTAGTTATTTGAAAGTTATTAAGTGAAAGTTAAAGTCTTTGAAATGACTTTTTTTCAGAGTTGTTTTAAGTCACAAGTCTTAAGTCAAGTCAAGTCAAGTAAATGACTTAAATTTTTTTTTTCATTTTAAGTTAAGTCGACTTAAAATTTTTTTTTTTACATTTTAAGTCAAGTCAAAGGCTTAAAATTTTTTTTCCATTGCTTTATACTTACGCTTTGTTGATCTCCTGTTGCTTTTTTTTTTAAATTTTTAAAAATTTAGAAATTTTTAAGTAATAAAAAGCTCTTTTATTGGTCTAGGAACAAAATTTATTTAAAGCTCTATTTAAATTTATTAAAATTATTAATGATTTTTTTTGGATTAATTAAAGAATCATATTTATTTTTTAGTTTTAAAATCAGAAAATTAATTGACTTGACTTAACTTCATTAAAAAAAAAAAAATTTTAAGTCATAACTTTGACTTGTGACATAGACTAAAAACTGTGACTTAAAAACAAATCTGCTTTTTTTTTAAAAAAAATTCAAGTCAAATCCAAAAACTTAATTTTATCAAAAATCATAATATACTAATGTCGGTCCTGATTAAAACAAGACCACTTGTACCTATTTTTTAAATAGAGACGATAGGTCATCGAATATTTTAAAAAATTTTTATGAATTTAAATTTAATTTAATGGTAAAAAATTCTAAAGAAATATTTTAATAAGTTTTTAATAATAATATATTTCCAGTCTTTAGTTTAGTATTTTAATCAAAAATTTAGCTCAAATACTTTCACGAATTTTAAATTGGAAAAAATAATAGTTTGTTGTGTTCTCTGTCATATTATCTATCAGAAAATAAAGTTCACGAAATTCAAAACTTTAGTGCTATCTGAATTCTTTATTTTTGACTCAAAATTCGTAATCTACGCCCTCGAAAACCCCATAAAAAATTTTTTTTGGTGGGGGCTAGAAAAAATTTTTTTACACCCAGGGTTCCAAAAATACGACTATCTGAGTAATAAGTGAAATATCTATGGTCACCATCTCTTCTTCTGGGTAAAAGTCTTCATTTTCCAATTCATCAGATTCAGATTCGGATGAAGTAAAAAAATCATGGTAATATTTATTTATATCGGGTTAAACGTCTATTTCCGTATGATCATCTTCATCTTCTTCCTTTTCAATAAATTTTTTTTGGCCGAAAAATCATTTAAACTATAGTTTTTTAAGGTAAAATCTAAGTTAATATCTGAGTTAAATTGGTGGTGTTCAGGAGGTTACAATAATGGTGCGACATAAGGTCAAGTCCTAAAAGCATATTTATTAGGAAAATCGAAAAAAAACAGTAGTTGAGCACCTAAAAATATCGAATTCTTTAGTTTAAACTAAAAATTCTAATAAAAGAATTAAAATTTGACAAATTTGTTAAAAATCACATGATTTGAAGAGATTTTTTAAGAAAAATAAAGCAATAAAGTAAAAAAGTAAAACCATAGATTTGTTCAGAATTTTGTCTAGATTTAAAAAGAAAAAAAAGTGGTCTCATAATTGATCCCTCGGAGGAGATACAATTTAAACCAGAAAAAACACATTTTTTCCTTTTTTTAGCCAAGAAAAACCGCCACACTTTTTTTTTTTCTTAAGTACATTGTAGAGAATATAAGCATGTAGAGAATTTTATGCTCTTTCAGAATATATATCCTTTTTTAGTATATTTAAGTTTTATCTTTGAGATTTTGAGTCTTAAAGAACAACCACTTTTTAAAGGGTTTGCTATTTTTGGAACCCTGGGTGTAAAAATATTTTTTCTAGCCCCCACCAAAAAAAATTTTTATGGGGTTTTCGAGGGCGTAGATTACGAATTTTGAGTCAAAAATAAAGAATTCAGATAGCACTAAAGTTTTGAATTTCGTGAACTTTATATTCAATTAAATATTTCTGTTAGATTGTATAGAGGATTCAAAACCCGCTGAGAGTCAAAAAATCTTCAAAATATTTTCGCAGTACGGGACGCATGTTTAAACCCCTTTCATTAAAAAAGGGCGACCGGTTTCGACTGAGTAATTGCGGCGTAGATGATCAATTTTATACAGTAGCCTCTGTGTCAGATCGGAACCGTTGTTCAAAAAAAAAAAAGGTGCTAGAAAAGGAGATGATCAACTCCCCATTATCCGCTAGGATAAGAAAAGGACAGGGACAGAGTATTATTATTTACTCTGTTAGGTCTAAATATCTGAAATAAAACACCTGCTTGTTGGAAAAATATTAATTTTTATATTTTCGCTATCTGAATAAACCGTTCCAATCTTACCATCCATCAGGAGCATAGTTTTTTTGCATCAACAACGGAATAATTGGTTTGCGTATGTTAAAAGCGTATTCAGCTTCAGCTCTACAATTCGGACTTTGCTGTTTTTCAAATCAAATTTAAAAAAAATTTATTTAACCAAGTCAATCCAAACTTAATGTTTATATCATTAGAAAAATACAAAAAGATTTTTAAAGATGTTTCATTGAAAAATTCATTTTGATTCAAATAACGTCAATTCTGACTTAGCAAAAATAAAAACGAAAACACAATTGTATGAAAGGATGAAAGTATTTAATGAACTGATAATAAATTACAGACTAGTGTTAAGTAATTTGAAACGTAGCAAACAATTTTATTTTCGAATGATAATAAATAAACAGGATATATATTAAGATCTAGAGGACTAAAACGAAAAAAAAAACTTTTTTTATTCTAATTCAATTGATTTTTTGTAAACTAAATTTATTATACTTTTTTGCATCATGATTTCTGAAATCAATAATAATAATATTAATAAATTTTTTTGATTTAGCTTTAAACTTAATAATAAACGTTAAGTAACACAGCTATTTTTGAGCATAAAGAAAACAAGTTATTAAATTCTTAATCGTATTGTTCTGTTCTTTTGAATAAAAAGAAAAACTTGAATTTAAATAAAGGTATTAAAAATCTCATCCATTTATGTTAAGGTTCTATTAACAATTCTCAGCCAGATTTTTTTTTGTCAAATCGCACATTCTAAATTTTCAATACACTCTCATTGTAAGACTATAAAGCTCATCGCCGCTGCTTCGTTCCTCGCAATTACCAAATATTTATTCAAATTTTAAAGATCTTTTATAAAACTTAAAATTTTTTTTTACTTAATTGAGTATTCAATTTTTTATTTGATATCCTCGAATATAAATATTAGATAATCTTGTTTAAATAAAAAACAGAAAAAATTGAATTAAAATGAAAAAATAATGACTTTCTGAAGAATTGTTTTCTACTTGGATATTAACGAAAAAGTAATGATTGTTTAATCATTACTTTTAGTAATGATAGTGTAGATATTTAATTTTTTAAATTTCTCTAATAATTTTCATCATAAAATCTTTAATTTTTTGGGAACTTTGCAATGATTCTTTAAAAAATCACTCATTTTTCATTATTTTTGGATTGACTGGGAAATGTTAGTAGCAAACCTTGTATTTTTCAGTCATACACATTAGGACACATTTTGAATTTTCGATAGCTTTAGCCATCGATTCTAATGATGAACCGCGGATGTCTTGAACATCGATCCATATTTTGTGACCATCTCTTTCCAAATCATTTTTAATTTTCAGGCACAAGTCTCTGCTTTCTTTATTATAACTAATCATTATATGTTCTTCCTTTGAATCAGATTTATTAAAAGTGAGACCGGAATGACTACCCATTTGTAGCTCAACTTGATCCGAATTATTTGAAATCAATTTGCTGATCCAGAAAATACCAACAACATTTCTTCTTAAAAATTCATCTGAATCACTGCTCAAGTGATTAAGTGACTCAACTATTTCATTGTCGCCATTTATTTTCTTACAAACTTCTCTGTCAAAACAAAGCTGCCATAGCAACTTTGTGGCATATTGCTTCTCCAATTCATCTCCATATTTCATTATTAAACTTAAGTGGTTTTTTAATCCATGTTCTTGGTAGATTTTATATTTCATGCTATCACTAACTGCAATATTATTCAGAGATTCCAGCAATTCTATTAAATTAAAATGAACCTGATTGTAAGCATATTCTGCTTCACTGTTTTCAATATCGTCCGGAATTGATTTTTTTCGTTTGGCCATTTTTTTGGTATAGACACCAATTAAATCAACTATTTCTTTGACAATCGATTGAATGCTTGACAAATTTTGCATATCTTTTTCATTAGTTACACTGACTATAGTCAAATAGCTAAGAATTAAAATATTTGGATACTTTTTTGTATGAGTTGTTAGATTGATAAGACATTCTTTGATGTGAAGCTCATCTCTTTCCTTGTTTATTTCGTCACTATGTTCGCTTATATTTCTTATACATTTGACAAATGATTCTACAAGTTTTACCCCTATTTTTACCCTATTCTTATCGTCATATTTGAGGTTGAGACCATTTTTAACAAAATCGTCTGACAAATATTCTAGCAAGACCTTAGTACCACTTTGTCGATGAAATTCGGAGCTGAATATTTTCGATTTTTTGGTTAGATAATTGATCACATCAGTCAGATAATAGATGAAATAGAATTTTATCTTGGAATCTTTTTGTGAGATTTTTTCATCATTTTTTAAAAACTCATTATTATTGATAAAGTGTTGACACCCTTCATAGCAGTTTTGAAAAATTTTCGAAAGTAATATCTCAAATTTAAATTCATTAACTAATTTTGAATCTATTAACAATTTTCGGAAATTTCTAGAATTCGACAACTTATTCAAAAACAATGCTGCTTTAAGACTTGTTTTGTCCGAAGTTAATTCATTTGGTGTTTTAAAGTTATTCAAATAATTAAAAGAATATTTCAATTTTTTCCAATTTTTGTCCCACGATTCTAGCAATTCGACATCATCCAAATATTCCTTATTCATTTTTCCCAATATAAAAAGTGAAGCTATAAAATTAATAAAAAATTATAAAGGTAGAATACATTACTAAAATTTATTGATAATATTTTTATTAGATTAAAATATCTATGGTAACGCAAAAAATTTATTAAAATTTTAAATAAAATTTTTATAGCTCTTGAATTTTTCATTGTAAAAAAAAAATCTAAAAACTAAAATAGACATGGTTGTGGCTACAAAATTAAAAGCTATGTTGATAATAAATGTTTTGTAGGAACGAATCTCGAATTCCATATGAGGAAATTCTATCAATGCATTAATGGCCACCAAGATAAATGAAAACAAAATTATCTCATCATAACGAATTGGGGCAAATATGTTGCTAAAAAAATTTATCAAAAATTAGTAAAATATTTAATCATTCTTACTTGATTAAAAAAATCAAAAGAAGATTAAATATTGCCCAAGATATAACAATGTTGATAAAAGTGATCACAACATTTTTGCCTTCATTTAAAGTTCTAAAGTGACTTGAAGTCTTAAATGTGGATCTTAAAATATTAAAGATTCATTAAAATTTTTGAAAATTAGGTAAAAATTTACTTGAACCATTTTTTTCCAAAAAAAAAATTTGAATACCATAAAATACCTAGAGTGAAATTTAAAAAAGTATTAACAGTCAAAGATGATATTAAAGCAATTATATTCATCTCTGTTTATTAAATAATTTTTCAAATTATCTTTTATCATAAAATTCTAATTATTTTGATTCATAGTTTCTTATGGAAATATTTTTATATCCAAGAGAATTAAAGATTAACTACAATATTAATATTTGATCAAATATAAAAATTTCTATATTTTTATTTAAAAATAAAAGAAAGTGAATTAAAGAGGCTTTTGGGGCAAGTTTTTTAAGTTTCCGAATTCAATAAATAGAAATTAAACATTTAAAGTCTAGTATATTTTTTCTGAATTTATTTATAATTGCTTTTTTAATAGAATTTTGTTTTTAAAAAATCAAAAACGATTTGAAATAGATTGTTAAAAGTTTTAACGAAACCAGTTTTAATTTACATTAGTTTAGTTTTTGTTTTAGTTTTAAAAAATGTTAGCCTATTTTTATAAACTGAATCCAGGAAAAAAATAATCGATTTTTTTTGATAACTTTTAAATGTGTTTTATTTAAAAATTTAAAGATCCGGTTCATTTAATTATAAAAATCAAATACTTTTCTTCTTTTAAACCAGCAAAATTTTTAATGAATTATTTAAATTTATATTTTTTTAAATAAAGAAATGCAGAAATCTAAAAAATCTGAAATAAAAAAGATTTTATTAGAAAATGTTGAGACATCAACTAGTCATGGAATACCAAACATTTTCCGTAGTAAAAATATTATCCTTAAAATCTTGTGGGCTATTAGTGTAATGGGTTCATTTGGCTATTGTGTTTATTGTCTATCACGAAATTTTAGAGATTTTTTGGAATACAAAACAAATACTCAAATCAAATATGAACGAGTTAACCAAATCCAGTTTCCAACGATTTCTTTTTGTAATCAATATCCCTTTAACATTAATTCAAAAAGTTACCTAACAGAAATAATGAAATACGGACTTGTTCAATTCACTTCATTAGTATTTCAGCCTGATAATATTTTAAATTATAAATATTTAATGGAATATGCAAAGTATTTTATACAGAATCAAACAATCGTTTTCAAACATGAATTAGAATTAACTGCTTTTGCAATTGATTTTTTGCTTATTAGTTGTAAATTCAATCAAAATGAGTGTTCTAAATCAGATTTTGAGACATTTTATTCACCAAAATTTGGTTTTTGCTATAAATTTAATGGAAATCAAAGTAAAGGCATCAGAAATATTGGAATGACTGGAAAAAAAAATGGTCTTTCTCTTGAATTATATGTTGGTGAACCAACAATAGAATATGATATCGGCAAAACAAGTGGTGTTGAATTATTTGTACATAATTGGTCAAGTATACCTGTGGGTGAATTAGAAGGTATCAGTTTATCCGGAGGATTTGAAACTAACATTGCTATTAATCAATTTTTTATGAAAAAACAGCCTAGACCATACAGCACCTGTATAGAAGATAAACACTCGCAAAACTCATTCAGTTCACATATATATTTGGAAACGGTTCGCTTATATAAACAATATCAACAAAAAGTATGCTTGGACTTATGCTATCATAAAAATATCAAGAACAAATGTGGATGCTATGATCCTGATTTTTTTTTTGCCGAGTCTAATCTATTTTGTAGTTTTGAAGAATTTAAAAGTTGTGTTTTGGAATATCGAAAAAGCATGGCTGATTCTTTGGAAAACTTGGCATGTTTTGAGCAATGTCCAGAAGAGTGCGATTCAGTTAAGTATGTTTATCAGATTTCGCAATCTAATTTTCCATCGCCTTTCTACAAGAAAATTCTAATGGAATTCGATAAAGCTCTAAATGAGTCTAAAAGAGGCTTCATTTTTGAAAATCTTGATAAATATGTATTAGCAGTGAATATTTATTTTGATGAAATAGCCACTACCACAATTGAGGAAACTCCAGCTAAAACAATAGAGCAATTGGTTGCCGAAATTGGCGGGTTTTTGGGCTTGTGCGTTGGAATTAGCTTTTTGAGTTTATTGGAAATTTTTGATGTAATTATTAAGATTCTGCTGCTTTTTTTTAGTAAAAGTAAAATTAAAGATGAATCAAAAATACTAGATGGCAGATAGAGATTTTTAATTTTATTTCCATTTTATTTAGAAACTAAATCAAAATTTATCAAAATTTTTTTTTAACACTTTTATTTTATAACTTAAATTTTCAAATTATTTTTAAAGACACATTTGAAGACACAAAATTTTAATTATTTCAACAATGAGAAACAATTATAATTTTTTAAAATAATTAATAAAAAAATGATTTGATTCGTAATTTAGTATTTATTTGATTAATGTTTACTCTTTTCTTCCAACATATCCCTAAAAAGTAACAAAAAAAAACTCATTTAAATTTTTAATGCATTTTGAAAAAGACAAAAATATTTAATTTACATTAGAACTGCAAATTTTATTTGCACAAAATTAAATTAGAAATTTTTCACACAAGCTTTAATATTGCCTTAATATGCTATTCATATTTATTTGATGAATGCAAAAATTTCAAAATTTTGATTATTGAAATTTTTTTTTATTCAAACTTAAATATTGATTACTAGAAATTAGTTTTTGAAATCACAATGGCTGATGAAGAAAATCTTACACTTGAACAAACCGAAAAGCTTCTTCATTTCCAAGTAAAATTTTTAACTTTTGGCAGAACTTTTGCAACATTTTTCTCAAGGAAATAACTCACAACGACTCGATTGAAGAGTGTAAACGACTTCTAGAAGTATTTCAATGGGATGTTGAAGTGAGAAATTTTTAATTTACTAACCTCTTAAATTAATTTTATTAATCAAAAAAAAATTTAATAAAATTTTTATATTATTTTTTAAGAAAGCTGTTCAGAACACATTCGAAAACAATGCACCACCACCACCACCACCACCAAGTCCTCCATTGAGACAAAACCAATCTGCCAACTTTTTAAACGAGAATCAAGTACCAAATGTCAATTCCGAAATTCAACCATCCATTTTCACTGACCAAGCTGTTGCACCTCAAGGATTCTTTCAGTGGACATTCACGCTCATTTCTCTACCTTTTCGATTCTTTTTCAGAACCCTACTAGACCTGGCTACTTTTTTTCTTTCTTTTTTTGAAGATGATTCGATTCCCGAAAACTATGACCCGAATGAAAATGTCGCGGAATTCATTAGTTATTTTGATGAAAAATTTGGTACCAATCACCCTGACTTTCTCAACCTATCTTATTCACAGGCTCTCGATTTAGCCAAAAGGGAGCTCAAGTTTTTAATAGTTTACATTCATCGCAATGAGGATAATCAATCAATCAAATTAGCCAAGTAAATTAGAAATTTATTTTAAAATGCAATTAAATTTTTTAATTAAAAGTGAAAATCTAACTAATCAAGAATTGATATCTTACTCTCGTCAAAAAGAAATTTTATTCTGGGCATGCTCAAAAAACTTGCCAGAAGGCCGAAAGGCCTACAAATCTATTAAAGCATCGAGGTGTCCAACTTTGGCTATCCTTTTGCCCAAACGTAACAAAATGACCATCGTTACGAAGATCGAAGGCCCAATTCCGGCTAATAAGCTAATAGGAGGCCTCAGAAAATTAATAAGCGAGCAAGAACCAGAGCTGATTGTAGCTCGTACAGAAAGAGATGAAAGGGTCCAGACTCAGCAGATTAGACAACAACAGGACGAAGCCTTTCAAGAATCGCTAAGAATCGACAGGGAAAGAGAAAGGAAAAAGCAAGAGGAAAAGGAAGCTTTGCAAAGAGTTGAAGAGCTTGAGAGACAAAGAATCCAAGAAGAAGAAGACAATCATAAGGTAAAAATTCTAATTTAATTCCAATATTAAAAGTGCGTTTTTAGAGAAAAATTGAGCGAAAGGCCGAGTTAAAAAAACTTTACGATTCGATGCCCGAGCATGATTCAAAAGATTCGGAGGCGATCAAAATTGGATTCAAGTTTCCCGATGGCTCTAGAGTAAGCCGAGTTTTTCTAAAGACTGAGCCATCAGGTGAATTGTACAAATTTGTATTCAGTAATGATCAATGTCCGCTCAATTTTGAATTGAATTTATTGCAACCAAATCGGAAAATTGAATGCTCTGAAAGTTCTCAGACAACAATCCAAGATGTGGGAATTGATAAACCAATAATGATTTATATTATAGACCAAGATGCTTAGAATGATACAATTTTTTTCATACTTAATCTAACTTACTTGTTCTCTAGATTTTTTTTCTGAACTACCGACATTTAATAAATGAAAAGTTTTTGTTCAATAATAATAATATTTATTCATTATTCATCTTGATGGCATAACGGTTTTCCACTTTTTCTTAAATTATTTTATCATGTAAATGATGATTGTTTTAAATTTCTACTTGTTTTATATTATCTAGTTATAAATTTAATTTTTTTTCTTTTTTAATTAGGATTAATTGAAAGAAAATAAAATTCAGATCATTAAAAAAATTTTATTTATTCATCAAATAAATTATTACGTTTCCAAGCAATAAATTAAAATACATTTAATATTTTTCTTTAATAAAGTTCATTTTAGTTTGCAAGGAATAAAAAACACTAAAAAATAAAACTAAAAATTTTTAGGTCGATTTAGCAAAATTAAATTAAAAATATTATTAATGTTCTAAAAAATTGATACCATTTTTTACTAATAATAATAATAATAAATAATATTAGTAATAAGATTCAACAAGGTTTACCGACAGAGCAAGACCCAAAGACTTCGCCTTGGTAGCTCAAACGAGCTTATTTAATAATTTTTTTAATTGATTTTTTTTCATTCAAAAATCGTCCAGTTTTGTTTTAAAGCCACTAATTTGAGCTTTTTTTAATTAATCGACTCTTCAAAATATCGTTTTGAACATATTCCAATGTTTTAATAAAAATGTCTGATGGTCATTTGAAAAAGTACTTTATATTTCTGAATAGAATAATGAGTGACTCTATGACAAAAAATATGAAATGTAATGAAATGAAAGTGACATTGCAATCTGATAAGAGAATCAAATAAAGAAGAATATTAGCCACCAATTGCTGAGATTTGAATCTGTCAAACTTGTCTTTGAATGCATTTGTCGAAATTGCAGAAACGACAGCTCATTCCACATAGATGCTACTCTGTTAGTGAAAAAGTTTTCTCTTGTTCTTGACAAACAGTGCTGCTTCTTGAGTCAGGTTTTTAGCGTAGATTCGCCGATGGTCAATCACTGCTTGAAGCTATTCTTGGATCCTTGAAGGTGTGTAGTTGAACAATACTCTGTTTACTTAAAATTTGGAATAATTTAATTTCGTCACCTTTTCTCCTTCTACTTTCAAGCAAAGATATGCAAATTTTTGCTAATCTCGATAGATAGTTGAGATTCTTGAGACTAGGCTTTAGTTTGATAGTTTGAAATTTTTCAAGCCTGACAATGTCTTTCTTTGAGAATTCCAAAACGCAGTGATGTATGCATTTTTGATTAGAGCAAGAACTGCATTTGCCGTCTAAATTGCCTTCTCAATCTTAAGAATTGATTTTTATTAAAGGCAAAATATCATATTTTATTTTGATTTGTGACAGGTGTAAAAATGTCTTTAATTTTTTTTTCGTTTTTTTAGAAGAAAATTTTTAAAAAATTAAAAAATTAAAAAATTAAAAAATTTTTCAAAAATTAGAATATTTAGTTTCTGTATTAAAATATTTATGGGAAAAGAAAAATAAATGGATTTTTTTTTAAAAATTCGATTTTTATCTCATCAAAATTAAGTTTTTTCACATTTTTGCCAGTAAAGTCTTTAACAACTGTGTCTAAAGCCCCCAAAACAACCAAATTTTGTTTTATCTGAATAAACAAATTTTCCAAATTAAACATTTGAAAATCAACTACTTGGATTGTATTAAAATTGCTTAACATTAGATTGAAGCTTAAGATTTCCATTCATTTTGCTCGAATGAAGCAAGTAGATCAATTGAGCCTCATAGTCTTGGATTTTAGCTTTTGCTGTACCATTTTGAAGTATGTTTGCCAGATTAACTACAGTGTTTGTCCGATATTGGTCATGTGCTCGCAATGATTTGTTCAAATATAAGTTTGTTAAAATCATCACTAATATTTAAAATAATTTTTTCTTTAGGTGGTGTTTGTTGAGCAAAAGTCTGCTCAAAAAATATTTTAAAGTTAAAGAGAACTTGTTTTTTTTGGCTTTTAAAATCTTCAACAAATTTTTCCGCATTCATTATGAATAAGTTTAAAATAGAAGTTTAAAATTAGGATTAATTAAAAATTTTCACGAGGAATAAGCAAGTCGTGACGAGCTTAAGCAATGTGTATAAAAAAAGGGGACGATGCTTTCAGAAACTTTTTTCGCTTTTATATTTTTGTAACTAAGCTTTGTAAAGTTTTTTTTTCTCTAAAAATAACACACCAAAAAGTGATTAAACAATCCGATAAAAAGTATACTTTTTTTATACACATTGCTTAAGCTCGTCACGACTTGCTTATTCCTCGTGAAAATTTTTAATTAATCCTAATTTTAAACTTAATTATAATTAAATTTAAAAATGAAATATCATAAATAAAGCAACAAAATACAAATAGCTAACGCCTCGTTACTCGCATATAAAGCTTTGCTTCCCTATTTTAAAAATTAAGGAAAAATCGGTTCCATTGAATTGACTGATGAGTTCACTTACTACCAAAAAACAAGATTAGATTGTAATATTTTTTTTTAACTTAAATTTTGAAATAAAATTAAAACTACCATATCTTTTTTCAATGTCTTGTATTTTATTTTATTAACCAATTTGACAAAGATTTCTATTAAATAAGTTCCGTTTTTTTATCACAAAATAAAAATGCTAACCCAAAATTTTTATTCCAAAAATAAAATAAGAACTTTAAAAAGTAAGTATCAAGACAAATAGATTCTTAAGCTTCTCCTTCAATTTCAACAGATGGACACTTGATTGAGAAGTTTTTAAAGTTAATTTTTTTTAATTAATAATTTGTTTATTGATGACTTAATAAAAAATAGTTAAAATTGAAAAGAACATGGAAAAGTAATCTCAAAAAATTAAAAACAAATTTTAGATTTTTTTGTACTTATTAATTAATCTCATCCCGATACCAATACTAATATCAAGTATCAGATTAATTCCTTTTTTTCTAAATAACATTAAAAGCTAAATGTTCAACTAGTCAATCACTTTTTTATTTGTAATTTTTTTTTAAAGAAAAGTATCAAAAATATTAAAATCAATAGATACTTTAATTATTATCAACATGCTAATAATTTTTTACCAAATAATAAATTTTTTTAAATAGTTATCGTATTATGTCAAAAGTATTTAAGTATCGGTTTCGATATATGATACTATATTTAGGCATCCCTAGCCAAACCAATTATCATAAGGATATTGTATATATTGGCACAAACTGAATAAAAATTCTAATAAATAATTTGAGTTTTTATCTTGAATATTTTTGAATTCCAAATGGAAATCTTTTTGATTGTTTCATTTTGACTTTCCTTGAACAACTTTAGCTTGTCTCGTTTATAATCTTTCAATTCTCCTGCTTGTTGTATCATGTATCTAATCAATGTGAATGCATTTGGATGATTTCTGTTGATTATTTTGTTTAATTTTGGATGAAATCCTTCGATTTATTGTTATCAGTGAGTAAGTAGATTTTATGCTGCCATAAGTGAAAGAAACTATTCTGAAAAATACTATGATACCATTTTTTCAAATTTCCTTTTCTGCTCGCGGTACATTATCAAATGAATAATTAAAAACAAATATATTTTTTATTTTTCCAAAGAAAATCAAGTGGAAATTAGTGTCGGGATCCGTACAAGCGGACACTTAACCGGCCAAAACTTTCAGAAATTGTGACCGTGTCGTGGTTGTGAAATTCTTTCAATTCAGAAAAACTTGAATAACTTTTTTACTATGAGAGATGATTTAGTTCTGTAAAATGCTTAATTATAAGCAAATTTGCTTAATGCAGTAAAATAAGTCTGCAAAATACTCTGCATTTTGCACCCATTAAAAAGTATTCCAATCAAGTGTGCAATTACATTGCAGATTAAGTTTAAATTTAAATTAAATTTTTACAAAAAAATATCAATATAAGTGACTGACCGCCAAAAAGTTGGCCCTATATTTGGCCGTCAGTATTTTTTGTTCGTATTTTTTGGCGGTCCAAAAATTAGACTGCATCGCTGACCGGACAAATGATTGCCAAAAACCGTCTCTGTATTGGACCGGTTTGTTTTGACTGTATCCAACACTAGTGGAAATCTGCATTTTTTTTATAAAAACTTGACTTTTGCCGAGCTCTTAAATTTAACATGACAATAAGAAAGGCTATCGGTTTTTTAATACCTCAAATTTATTAAAAATTACCTCTAATTTGTCAAAAAATACCTCAAAATATTAATAAAAGTGTCAAAAAAAATGAAACCATCCCTTTTAATTAAAAAAATACCTATTTATTAAAAAATCAAACAAATTATATAAATGTCTATCTAATTGATTAAAACCTCTCTAATTAATTAAAAATCCATCTAATTAATTAATTTTTAGCCTCAAAATTTTATATAAAAAGAAATTGTATTATATATTATAATAAATTCAAAATTGTCGTTTGGCTTAGCAAGTTTGAAAAATCAAATTTAATTAATAGCGTCATCACGTGTTAAAAAACCGTTGAAAGTTGTGTGTTGGCAATGTCGCTCAACAAAACAAACCAAAACCGACGGTGGATATTTAAAAATTCGGTCAAGCTAAATCTGAAGAGGTTAGACAAACCGATTAGCCATAAGGTCTTATTTGGTTCACTGGATATCGTACTAAACCAGGTGGAAAATGATGCGATCACATCTGTCTACAATTTTTCTTCAAACAAAGTATGGATAATCGAGTTTAATGCTGCTTTTAATGTTACCCAAATCTTCGATCGTGAAATCAATATTAATGGAACCAATTTCAGACTTGAAGATGCAAATAAAGTCCCGGATCTCAGAAGGTATTGTACTTTTCGATTTCACTTCTTGCCCTCTGATTTCGAGAATCATAGACTTGAAACCTTCTTTAATGCTGTTCGAATTGATGGACTCAATATTGAACACATTACCGAAGAAAAATATAAAGATAGACCCGAGAGGAAAAATGGTGTCAGAAGAGTAAGAATATCATTTCCAAAAGAAGTTGAGAACATTATTGGAAGCTTGTCAGGCCCTACAATAATGTATGGTTTAAAGTGTCTTGTGTCAATTGTTGGACAAAAGCAGAAATGCTATTTTTGTGATGAAGAAGGGCACAACATAGCGAAATGCCCTGTCAAAGAAAAACTATGCGAAAAGTGTCATCAGAAAGGACACTTAACACAAAAATGCTCCATTGCTGAAAAGCTAAAGTCGCTTGAGAGGAAAAAGATTGACTACAATGATCTTTACATTGACCAAGAAGAAACCCAATCAATAATTGAAGCTGACCTAAAAGACAATGATGAAAATCTGATGCCAAAAACGCCTGGATATCAGCCATCAAATCTCAATGACGTAATGTCAGAAATTAGTCCTCAAGACCTCAAAACTTCAGTGTTAGAAGACAGTTTGGTAAGCCATTTAAACGATCTTCTACCAATAAGTCAGAGACCTGTCAATGTCCTCTCAAATGATCAGAATGAGACTGAAGCTTTTTTCCAAACAAAAAATCAAATCAAGAGATTTCCCGAATTTGATCCAAATGAAAAAGAGCTAACCGAAAATGAATCAAAGAAACCATTAGTTGTATTAGAAAATCAAAACGACAGTACCTTCGAGTCTGAATCAAACAGTTCAACAACTGAATGTTCAATTCAAGTAGATCAATCATCTAACAAAATTGGTCAGCAAACTGCCAGTCAAGAAAATTTAGAATGAACAAGAAGCTAAATAAATCAACTTTAAGAACAAAACCTCTTAATAAAACAAGGTTAGTAATTACACACTGGAATTGTCTTCATTTACCTAGTAGGGTTCATCTCTTAGACAATTTTTTAGCTCAAAAATGTCCCGACATTGTTTTGCTCAATGAATTAAAGATAGATTTGAGTGAGGCAAATATTTATCTTGATTTTCAAAATTATCAGTTCTTAACAAAACCACGCAACAAGTACGGAGGAGGAGTAGCTATTTTAATTAAAGAAGGAATCGAATTTATACAAGATTTTTCTTACGAGGAATTCAATTCCGAACTCCTTTGTATAAAAATGAACTTAGGAAAGAATAATGAACTGTTTGTATTTAGTCTTTATAATCCACCTAATGTGCTTCTGAACTTTGAGTTTTTAAAACAGTAAATAAAACATGTAGAAACTACATTTTAGGTGGTGATCTAAACGCTAGAACAAAGCAAATAGGCTGCGTAGGGGAAAATGAAAACGGGATAATATTAGAAAGAATAATCAACGAGCTAGACTTTTCAGTAATCAATGATAAGCATCCTACTTTCAATATTTTTAATAAGAATTACTTTGAAATTCTTGACCTTTTTTTAGTTTCATCTTCATTGATTGACAAAATTACCGACTTTAGTGTCTTAAATAGTCAAGACATGACTAGTGACCATTTCCCAATCGAAGCATCGATTTCTATGGGCTATCAATTAGAAAATAAATCAGCAGCTAAAAGGCTTAACTATAAGAAAGCAAACTGGCAATTATTCAGCGAGATTTTAAATTCTCAAATAGTGAATGTCACTGAAAGTTCCCTCACAATAGATCAACTAAATGATAAATTAACAGAAAAATTATTTCTGCTTCACATAAAAGCATTCCATATCTTTCTCAGAAAATCTACAAAACGAGTCTTCCGCCAAACATTGTTAATTTGATAAAAGAACGTAGGAAAGTAAGAAGAAATTACCAGAAAACTCGCTGTCAAAAGCTCAAGCAAAAATTTAATCAACTTACATCTGAGTTAAAGGCCTCTTTAAAAAATTCTGGAATCAAAATTGGTTTGATTTTATTGAGAAGATGGGAAAAAACCCACTGACAAGTAGACCTTTTTGGAAAAAAATAAATAAATTTAGAACAAAAAAAGGATCAAATTTAATTCCTAAATTGATTTTAAATGAAAGGGAATTTAAAACTAATGAAGAAAAGGGAAAATGCTTTGGAGAACTCTTATCGTCAATATTTAGTCCTAATTCTGATTTAATTGATACTGAGAAAGATATCGAAATTCTAAATTCTAACTCTGTTTTCTTTAGGAATTATAACCAGTCTAATTTTAATGATCCAATTTGCTTAAATGAATTAATTATGGCTTTAAAGAGATTAAAAAATGAAGCGGCATCAGGACCTGACCAAATTCATAATTTAATGTTAAAAAACTTACCTAGAAATTCATTAATAGAAATCATAGAACTTTTTAATTTAACTCTTCGAGAAGGTAGAGTCCCGAAAGCGTGGAAAACATCTTACATAACTATGATTCAAAAAAAGGCCTCTAGTTTACACGATCCTTTAAATTATAGACCAATTAGTATAACGAGTTGTTTAGGAAAGCTACTGGAACGCATAGTATATTCAAGATTATACAATTTTTAGAGCAAAATTCACTCCTTATCCAGGAGCAATCTGGATTTAGGAAACACCGGCGAACAGCAGATAATCTTTTCTTCTTAATTCAAAAAATTGTGGAATCATTTAATAGAAAAAAGAGTTTGCGGCCTTTTTTTGATATTTCTAAAGCCTTTGATAGGGTTTGGCATGAAGGTTTACTTTTTAAATTGATTAAAATAAATCCACCTCATTACTTGACTAACTGGATAAAATCCTTTTTAGACTCTAGGACATTTAAGGTAAATGTGAATGACCATTTGAGCGAAGAATATCAAATAACTGCAGGTGTTCCTCAAGGCTCAGTAATTAGTCCTCTTTTATTTAGTATATACATTAATGACATCCCTAAAAGAAACAAAACAAATAATGAATACTCTCTGCTTTTTGCAGATGATCTAGTTACATTCTTCATTTATAACAAAAAAGGGAACCTAGAAAATAAGATCAATAAATACCTCAACGAATTAGAACAATGGCTTATTAAGTGGAAAATGAAGATATCGGTTGAAAAGTCGTGTTCATTAGTCTTTTCTAGGTACAAAAAGAGAGTGATAATCTTAACTTAAAAATTTATGGAAACAGAATAGAGAGACAAAAAGAAATCAAGTTTCTTGGTATTAAATTTGATTCTAAATTAAACTTTAATATACTGGTAGATGAAATTAAAGAGCGCTGCAATAAAAGGCTAAATATTATTAAGATATTGTCAAACAAAAAATGGGGTCTTAATCAGAACACACTAGGAAATCTATATAAATCTTTAGTCGGATCAATTTTAGACTATTCTTTTCCTTGCTTGAATTCATTTTCAGAAAATAATATCAAAAAACTACAAGCAATTCAGAATACAGCAGTCAGATCTATTCTTAAGTTAAAATATGATACTCCCTCCAACATCGTACATCATGAGGCTTTTAATAAACTAAAATTACTAACAGTCTCGAATCGGCTTTTTGAATTGAGTGAGAGATATGTTGGGGCAGGACTGAGTCATTCTATTCCATTGGTTGTAAGACTGGTGAAGGAATACAAAGAAGGTTTCGAATCAAGATATATTGACTACCCAACTCCATTGTGTAATTGCTACCTTACTATTTCTTCTTTTTTTCCTGAAACTTGAACTATTTAAACATGAGCCACATGTAACAATCTTTTCCAATTTTATATATTCTTAATTTTCATTTATTTAGCTTATTTACTTTTTTTAATTCTTTTTTTTTTTTTTTTTTTTTTTTTTTTTTTATCTTATTTTATTAACTTTAATTTTATTTTTATTTTATTTTATTTCATTTTTATTTTATTTTTTTAATTTTTAACTTATTCTGAAGGAGCTCTAGCTCGGTACAGAAAACAAATAAATAAATAAATAAAAATATTAGAAAAAAAATATAAAGATATAGAAAAAAAAAAAAAAAATCATCAAAATCATTGATGATTACAAGTGTAATCATCAAATTGCAGTTTGTGCAAGGCTAAAAAAATGTGCATTTGACATTGTTGCTATGGATTTACCAATTCAACCGAATCGTAAACGTGGTGCCCCAGAAAAAAATAAACCAGCTCTAATAATACAACCATCAGATTCAGTTGGCGGTGGTGGAGATCCAAAAGGCATCTCTTATGATGATGATGATTTAACCGAAGTTGTGCCTAATAATAAAAAAAAACAAAAAACATTCAATCAAGAATCTACTCAAAATAATGAATCTAAAACATGTGAAAAATGTGGCTTAATTATGAAAAAAAGATATTTTTATTGTGATAATTGTTAATTTTTTTTATTTTTAGAGGTGAGTATTAACTTTTTGCGGTTTTATAATGAAATTGCTTTCTTTTTTTTAAATTGATGTAATTTTTTTTTATTTGAATACTTTTTTTTTATTTGAATACTTTTTTTATATTTTGCTACTTTTTTAATAAAAAAATAGTCTTTTATTAAATTTGAGGTAAATTTTAATAAATTTGAGGTACTAAAAAACTTTATTTCAATAAGAAACATGACTTTGGCGCAGATAACTTAAGTTAAGAATGCTATAACATCGGCGAGATGATATTAATGGCTGTGTCAAAGTCGTATTTCGAATTATGAGACTGCAATATCGAACAAGAAAATACGGAAATTTAGTATTCAAAATATTATTAGTTTATTCAAAATTTGTGTCCTAGAACAGACTTTATGACATTTTATTCATTCAGCAGCTGCAAAGAAGATAAATATACGGAAGACTCATTTAATTCACATATTTATATAGAGACTAAATAAATAATATGAACAAAAAGGATGATTGAACTTATGCTACCATATAAATATTTAAAAAAGAATTTAGTTAAATCACATCTATTTTATAGCTTAAAAATTTTTAAAATTTTATTTATGAATTGTATTAAATCAAATTAGTATGGCTCGATTCTTAACTTATCAAAAATGCAAAAATCGCATTTTAAAAAGTTTGTTTCAAGTGGTCTGATTTAAAATTCTAATTAAACTTTTTATTTTTAACCTTGGACCTGGAATTTCGTATTTAAACTCCTAATTTTTCTTCTTTTATTGATATCTTGTTTAAATTATGAGACCTAAAAACCCAAAAAAAAAGTATTTAAACGCTTCAATTTATAATTTACCCTATTAGAAATGAATAAATCTAAAGATCAATTTCGTTTGTGACAAATGCAAAAATTCCATTTATTTGACTTTCTTAATTTTTTTCAAAATTGTTTCCTTAACATTCAAATAAAGAACTTCTTTGCTAGCATTCAAAATGATCCTTCTATTTATAATGCAAATAAGTTTTTAAATAACTTAAATCATTTAGAACAAATATTTTGGAAAAAAATTTTAGTTATATTAGTGAAAAAGAATAAAAAATTTTTTTTTAAGTTTATTTGTATTTGTTAATTTTGGTAAATAAAATCTAAATTTCAATGAGTTATATGTTTCTTGCTTTGAATTTTCCTGTTTCCAATTTAAGTTATTATTATCAAATTATCAATTACTTTATCATGTCCCATAAGTTATTTGCTAACATAAAATTCAAATATTTCATTTGAATTGGCAAGGTATAGAGGTTAAAATATAATTTAGAATGCAGAAAATTTTATTTTTGCTTCCTTTAGATTTAATTAATTTAAACTTCTTTTTATCTTAAATTTTTTAAATAAAAAACTTTGCAGATTTTTTAGATATATAAAGAATCATATCAGACTGATAGTAAAAAATCAAACTGGCAAGAAAATTAATCAATTTTTTAGATAAGGATTACTCAGAAACAGAAATATAATTCAAGAAATTATTATTATACTGGTTTCGAATTCCGGATATAAAATTATTTTTATTATAGAAATTTAATTGAATTTTTTTAGTTTTATTTCAAGAATCTGGTTTATTTTTTGAGACTTTCATTAATTAAAATCTTTTTTATTGATGAAAGTACTTAATGAAACTAGAAATGACTTATCTTAATCTCAGATTCAATCAGATAAAAGACTTTTTTTATTTTGAATTTTTAATTAAGTTATTTTTTCATTAATTATAATTAATTAAGTGTTTTTTCTTTATTAAATAGTCCCAAAACTTTCTTTTGAAATATTCTCATGATATATGGCTTATTATTCTTGAATAAAATATCTTTTTTTAGTTCTATTTTTACAACGAATTTTTTTTTGAAATTTTTTAAAATCAACTATTTGATTGAATTGATTTTTCGAAAAATACATCAATTTTTTATTTTGGATTAAAAATCTAGACTAATAAAGAAAAATATTAACAATTATTGACAAATAACTATGTATTCGTAATTTCTGACTAAATTTTCATAAGTTCTCAATGATTCTAAGACTTCATTTTATGCAACATTTTATTCTATTGAGAATTGTGATTGAAAATTTTTAAGGATTTCTGATAGGTTTTCATTTTATTAAGTATTCAATTTTTGAATTTTCAAAAGGTAATTGATCAAAAATTTTCAATTTTTTTTTACTAAAAATTCCGAACAAAGATAAATTTTTGGTGATTAATTAATTTATTTTATTTTTTTAAAGATTAATCAGAAATTGTCTCGAATTTACAATTTATGCGTTAAAATCAAAATCAAAGTTTATTGTTTAAATCTAATATTTGATTAGTAAATGTCAAACGAACGAAAAAGTCTTTTAGTCAATCTAACTAATAATTCAAATTATTATAATTCAATACAAACTGCAATTCCTCTTTCAGCAATAAACAATGAAGAAAAAAACTTGATGAACATTCAACGAGATAAAAGTGAAGAAGATGGTAATTATAGTTTTTAAATTTTGTTAATTTATTATTTTTAAGATGCTTATATATTTTTATCCAACGAAAGCTCCTTCAGAATGAAAAATTTAAAATTAAAAAAATTTCAAAAATATAAATTAAAAAAGAATTTAATAATAAAAAAAAGACATGAAAGGCATTAAAGGTTTAAAAAATTGGACTGTTAGTTAAAGAAAACATCGAAATTTGGAACAATAGTATATAATATCTCAGTCTTCTTCCTTCAACAAAATAGAGCCATAGGTTAGTTGTGAGTCAAGCTAAATAATAAAGAACTAACACAGGCATTTTTAAGGGATACCATTAGTTATTGGAAATTCACAGCTAATACAGAATGTTGCGTAAGCTTAGATAGATTTTTTTTGTAAAAAAGATTTAGGTAATTTTGGTTATTCGTTAATTTTAAAGAATAATAGCGGGTTTTATTTTTTATCAAAATTATAAATTAAAAGCCTTGCAAATTAAAAACTTTTTTGATATTTTTTTCAATACCAAAGTAAGCCACTTTAGATGTTAAAAGTTGCTGAAACTCATTTATTAAGTATGATTTTATTGTGTAATCTTTCAGTATACAAGGGAATACATTGTAACATGTTTACCCTTTTACAAAACAAATAATTAAGAAAATAAAAAAACTCTGCCACCATAATATTTGATCAGACAAAGTCATCCTTAAAGTATTTTCCGGTAGTATCAATGATTATTAATGAAGAACTAGATCTATAGTACAAAGTATGATAGTGTCTCTCATATTATCTGATTTAATATTATTTAATTTAATAAGAATAAATAAATTAATTTTCAAGGTTAATTAACAGGAAAGTGCTCCTAAAAAGCAAAATTAAGTTTTTTATGTTTTTAAAATAAAAAATATTAGTTGAAAAATTTTAAATAATAATGCTTTATTTAAAATTTTTATAAACTTATTAAGTTTTTTTTTATAGCATTAGGTTCTCCTCAAATTATTTAATTCAATTAATATTTATAATCATTAATTCTCAATATTGATTTGAGGAAACGATTCTGGTTTTAAAACAAGATATTTTAATTAAAAAATTTTCTCAAAAATTTGTCTGATGCCATTAAATAAAAATTTTTAATAAAAATTTTTTGAAATGATTCATTATTTAATTTAAAAATGATAACTAAACTGTTTGAATTTCAAGTTTTTATATTTTATAATTTATTTAATAGGACCCGCTTTTTTAGTACATAATATTAGCTAGTAAGTACATAATAACAAAATGTTAAAATAACAAAAGTTTAAAATATTTAATTATTTGCCTATAATACTTAAATTTGTACAAAAAAATAATTTTTTCTTACTTTTTTTACGGTTTAAAGCTTTATTTTTAATAATATTTAAAAACTTGGGCATAAATGCTTTGCACGATTTTTTGCTAGAAAAAATTTTTTAAATTTTGAAACAAACCCTGCATTTTCAAAATTTTTAATGCAAATTTTTTTTCACGGTTTAAATTAAACAATTTTACATTGAATAAATTTTAGAAAATGTTTGTAGAGTAAATGAAGAGTTTTATTAAAAATTTAGCAACTTTTTCTAAGCAAGGAATCAAGGCGTTTAAATCTTTGATATTTAAGCTTTTAAATTATAAAGCTAACTAAAAATTACTCTTTCTTTGTTTATGATTGTTCCAAACTTTAAACTGCCTTAAAATGCACAATATGATTTTTTGACCAATTTCGAATTTTTCGTAAATATTTCAGTATTTAAAATCAATGAACTTTTACCAAGGTATAAATAAAAAACTAATTACGAATTTAAAAATATTTAGCATTTTTCGATGTGTAATAAGCATTTCTATTTTTAATAATGACATTAAATTTTTGATAAGTCTAAATAAAAATAGATAAAACTGTCTTGCTATGTTTATTAAATTCTTGGTGGAAAATATGATATTTATTTCCCCAAATAGAATTTTTAAACCAGATTTTAGAATGCACACAAAACTGGCTCGAAAATTCGCTCAGCATTATTACTGTAAAATTGAATGAGTGCTTTAATGAAAACAAAAATTATAAATTATTCTAATTTTTTTCATAAACTAGAAGAAAAAATTTATTTTATTTTAAAAAAAAAATTTTAACCAGTGACTAATAACCCGATTTTGTGTAAAGGCTTTTTCCAGTACATGAGCACAAGACACAGTCGAAGACAAACAAAAGGATTTGATACCAATGATCATTTTGGGTTAAGTATGGACGATGACATGGTTGAAATAACAACTGATGCTAGAAGAGACGTGTCAGATTTGATAGATCGTTCACAGGGCTCAAAAAACTTGATGGATGTGCCCCTTGTCGATGACTCTACTAGCCGCACTCATTACGATGATTTTCATACAATCGACTGGCTTAAAGACTTGAACAGAGACCGATTTCGGCACAGAATAATTCAGAAGAGAAAGAAAGAGAGTATTTGGCAAAAAATTATTACCCTTCACGACTCTTGGTCAGGCTGGATATGTGTTCTATTAGTCGGTTTTTCATCTGGTATTGTTGCAGCTGTAGTCGATATTGGAACAAGTTGGCTGTCCAATATTAAAGATGGTATTTGTCTCAATGCATTTTGGTTAAATAAGCCGCAATGCTGTTGGGCTTCAAAGAATTTAACTTTTGATGAATACAACAATCCGAAATGTCCCGAGGTAACTTAAAAATGTTGTCTAAAGTTTTATTTTCAAAATTTTAAAAAAGTGGTTCTCGTGGCCTGAGGTGTTTAATGACTGGAATGATGGGTTTGGCGAATTTTTAATAAGCTATTTTTTTTATACATTTTGGGCTGTTTTGTTCTCAGTATTTGCAGTTTTGTTAGTGCGGGTTTTTGCCCCATACGCGTCCGGTTCGGGTTTACCAGAGGTAATTTCTTTCAATTTTTTTTAAATCTTCAATTTATTCATTCAAGTATGTTTTAAAACAATTATATATATATTATTAACATTTTGATAAAAACAAAATTTGTTTAAATAAGAAATAATTTTGATTTTTTTAAGATTTAATAGATTGGAGCAATTCATTAAAAAAAAGAATTCGAATTTTATTTGATTTTAATTTTTAGATAAAAACAATCCTCAGTGGTTTTATTATTCGGGGCTATTTAGGAAAATGGACTTTATTAATCAAAACAGTTGGGATGATGCTATCGACCAGTTCGGCACTTATTCTTGGAAAAGAGGGCCCATTTGTTCATATAGCATGTTGTTGCGGAAATATTTTTTCTTATCTATTTCCAAAATACGGTAAAAATGAGGCAAAAAAAAGAGAAATTTTGTCAGCTGCATCGGCTGCTGGAGTTGCTGTAGCTTTCGGAGCTCCGATCGGGGGAGTTCTTTTTAGCTTGGAAGAAGTCAGTTACTATTTTCCTTTAAAGACAATGTGGCGCTCGTTTTTTTGTGCTATGATGGGTGCTTTTGCAGTACGAATGATAAATCCTTACGGAAATGGTCATGATGTTCAATTTTCGATTGATTACAAAGCACCGTGGTCTTCATTTGAACTTATACCATTTATTCTTCTGGGCATTCTAGGTGTAAGTATTTTCAAAAATTAGAATTTTAAAACTATGTGAAGTTTAACATAAAATTTTAATGAAAAAATTTAAATTGCCTAAAATTTTTGATTTAAATTAAATTTTGATTAATGATAATTTTTAAGAATTTTCTAGATTTTATAAAGGTTAACCAGATTTATCAATTTTTTTTTATGTTATGCCAATAGAAACATTAGAATATTTAAATTTTAGGCTAATTTTCAAAAAATTTAGCAGTAGTAGTAGTAGTAAAAAATACTGCGACCCAAAAAGGGTTAAGCTTTTTCAAGCTATAGCAGTAAATAATTATTTTTGAGTGGAATCGACATTCACGACCAAAAAAAAAAAATGTTTTAATTTAATATGCAATCAAATTTATCTTATTGTTGTTTTTTACTGGCATTGTAAAATTTTCATTTTCATTACAAAAGAGAAAACATGATATAATTAATGCTGTAATCGCTAAAAACTTTGTCTGTAAATGAAGAAAAGCGTGTTTTTGCATTGTCCTTTACTTTTTACTGAACTTCACATAGCTAAAAGTTATTTCTTCTAATTGATATTTCTTTTAAGGGTATTTGGGGTGCTTGCTTCATAAAGTTCAACATTTTTTGGAGTAGATACCGCAAGACTACAGCACTTGGAAGATATCCCATTACTGAAGTAGTCGTTGTAGCTTTAATAACTGCTATAATTACATTTCCTAATCCATATACACGTTTATCTATGACTGATCTTATCAAGATCTTGGTCGGTCAGTGTAAGGCTGAAGATGAATCTTACTTATGCAATTATAGAAGAAATTTTACCAGTGCAAATGCCAAAATTTTGCCTGCAGATGCTGGACCAGGAGTCTACAAAGCTCTTTGGCGCTTGTTTATGGCTTTAATTGTTCAAATTACTTTAATGATGTTTACAATCGGAATAAAAGTTCCTAGTGGTCTTTTGATACCAAGCATGAGTATAGGTGCAATTGCTGGACGAATGGCTGGAATTGCAGTGGAGCAATTAGCATAGTAATTTAAATTATTCAATTAATTACTAGTCAATTAATGTAAAAATTATTTAGTCACTATCCTAAGTTTATTTTGTTTCAAAATGAATGCAGCAAAGCTGATGAAAGTTGCGTAACACCAGGTCTCTATGCAATAGTTGGAGCATGTGCTTTTCTTGGAGGAGCTACTAAAATGACAGGTAACTAATGATCAACACTATAAAAATGCTTTTCAAAAACTTGGTTTAATCGATAAAAAAAAATTTCCATTCATAGATTTCTTTCTAAGGATTTTATTTCAATCTAATCAAAAGTTTTAATAATTAATATTGTAATAAATAAATTAAATGATTGCCTTGTAATTTGTTTGTTCTTTTTTTGTAAAAAAATATTTTTAAAATTTTAATTCTAGAATTAAAAATCTTTTCAAAAAACAAACAGGAAAATTCCTTAAATTATTTTTATTTTTCTAATTGATTTTTTTTTTCAACAGAAAATTATTAAAAATATTAGATTAATAGAGAGAAAGAAACTGATTTTTTAATTTTAGAAAAATCTAATTTTCCAGAATAGAAATTATCTTTAAAAAATAAAAGTTCAGATTTCAGAATACTAATTTCATAAAATAAATTTAAAATATTTATTTCAGGGCTTATAAAAATAAACTATTAAAAATCTTATTTAGTATCACTGGTTGTAATCATGTTCGAGCTTACCGGTGGTTTGACTTACATTGTACCACTGATGGCAGCTGCCGTGACAGCAAAATGGGTCGGTGATGCATTTGGTAGGGGCGGAATTTATGATGCTCAAATTGAGCTAAATGGCTATCCTTTTTTGGACAATAAGGAGGAATTTAATTACACCACATTGGCATCAGACGTAATGACACCAAGACCAGGTGATACACCTTTGAGCGTTTTGACTCAAGAGGGTATGAGCTTGGCAGAAATCGAACAAGTGCTCAAAGAAACTAATTTTACTGGCTATCCAGTGGTTGTTTCACGTGATTCTCAACATCTGGTCGGCTATGTTTTAAGACGTGATTTACAAATGGCAATATGTAAGCACTGTTATGACTTTTTTATTTTTCTATTATCGAAAATTATCTTTTTAGCTCAGCAACGCAGAAATCCTCGGGTAAGCGGAAGAAGTATGGTTTATTTTAATCAAACAGTACCAAAAAGTCCCACATCGTCTAACACAGCCATGTCACTTAGATTCTATAAATTACTTGATCTGGTAATTTTATAAACAAAAAATTATTTTGTCAATTTAAATAAATTAATTAAGGCCCCTGTAACAATAACAGATCAAACTCCGATGGAAACTGTGATTGATATGTTCAGAAAACTTGGGCTACGAATAACTTTAGTTACTCATAATGGGTAATTTTTTGATTAACTGATAAATTAAAATTAAAATTTATCTATTTAGTCGACTTTTGGGAATTATAACTAAAAAAGACGTTTTGAGGCATACATACTCAATGAATAATCATGAATCTGTGTTTACCTAAACTTTTATCATAATTTTTTAATTTTTAAAAAATTTTAAATTTTATTTTAAAGATTATTTAATTGTTTTAAAAAGACATGAATTTATTATTTAGGTATTATTTGTTTTGATTTATAAGAAAAAATAATGAAGAGTCACATTTGTATAGTTAAAAAAAAACTTAAATTTTCTTCAAATATAAATGATCTGAGAAATTTTTTAAGAGATTTTATTTTAAATCATTCCTCTGCGAAATTAAATGTCTATACGCTTAATTAAGGTTTGTTTAGATTATAATTGATATTTAAATAAATATTTTTTATTCGCTATTTTTTTTTCTTAACTAAATGGGCTGTTATTTAGAAATGGATTTTTTTTTAACCTAAGAAGCATAACTTCAAAATTTTCACTGAAATATCGAGCAAAAAAAGTTATATTATGAAGTTGAAAAAAATAATCTGCGCTTTGATTTGTTCTCTTAGACAAATCAAAATGAAAATTTTTATAAATTTTTTTTTAAATAGTCTTTAACTATTTTTAGTTAAGATAGTCTCAATATTAGCTTTTTTTTAAGCAAATGAAGTATTTAAAGTTCTATAAATTTTCCAAGCTTAATATTTAAAATGAACTTTTTGTTTTTACGAAACCTAACTCAAATTTTATTTAGTCACTTACTTTATTTATATCATCTTTCTATATATTATTATGAAGCCTAAAGAAGTTTCGGAAAACTAATATATAAAACTTGATGGTAAGAGATTTTGATTCTTAAAAATTAATAAATTAAAGCACGATATACTTTTAAAATATCTTTACAGAAAGTGAATTTATTACAGAACTTTCCTTATAACTTTTTAGCCATTATATTCTGCTAACTAAAAGACTTAATTGAATTTTTAACTGTTAATTATTCTCCTTATTTATTTTTATTTAAATTTCAATTTTTTAGAAGTTCAAAATTGGCAAGCTTTTGAAAAAAAATAAAAATTAGATCTACAGCGGTTTAAATAAAAACGTAACGCAAAAAAAGCCGCGACCAAACAACGGCCAGCGCGGCCGTCCGTCCCGGCCTGTTTGCGGCTCCGAACCGGCCGACCTAAGCGACCTTGCCAGCCGACCTGAGCGACCTTGCCGGCCGGCTTTTGGTTTAATGAAAGATTTTTTTTTCCCTTCTTTAATTTAGCAGGACAAATAAAATTTATTATAAAAAAAAAAGTTTTTTGTATTAAGCTTTAAAACTAAAAAGCAAGCATTAAAAGTAAAATTCGTTTTTTCTTATGTAATCTAAATACTTTCAAACACATAGATATAATTTTTAAAATTTATGAATTATTGAGAATTCAACACAAATTAATTGATAAAGATTTGAAAAAATTTTTATGAGGTCGCTTTAATAAAAGCTTAGTTGGTCTAAAATAAAACAAAATCTGATGATCAGGAGAATAATTGACGGCTAAGTTAAAAAAATATAGTTCAGTAAACAAATTAGATAGTCAGTATTTGATGATTATTTTATTTATCTCTTAGGGTGGGCCGGCAAGGTCGCTTAGGTCGGCCGGCTAGTAAGGTCGGACGGGGCGGAAGTGTTGGGACGCCAAAGTTACCGTTGGCCGGCCGGCCGGATCGCTTGCGTTACGTTTTTATTAGAACCGCTGTATGAGAATGTTTAAAAAATAAAGTTGAGGAAAGAGTTTAATTTTTTTAACTGCACATTATCCACAAACATAGTACTGTGGTCGTGAATCTTTGATTTTTGAAAATCAATTAATAAGAGAAATATTTATTAATTAAAGCTTTTTTTGTGATCGATGAAATAATTTATGAATTAATTTTATTAGGTCATAGAATTTAAACATTTAATTTTTAAATAACAAAAATAAATTTCAAAATTGTAGTGATCATTTTTAATTTGGAAAAGAATATTACAAGGAGACAGCTAAATATGTGCTCTAACCGCCTGCCAAAATTTTTTACTTGAGATTGGAGGAAATATAATTTTGTCTTTGATATAACTTTTTTTTTTAAATTTGATATTCGAAGATTTATCCGAAAGGCGCGTTAAGACGCTAAATTTTAATTGAAGAAAAATCGATTGCTGTATTTATTTATTAATTATTATTAAATAATGCCCGATTTAAAAATGATTAATTATACGATAAAAAATATCGAAATTGAAATAAAATTTTATATTTTATTTTAAGTAATTCATTAAAATATGATCAATAAAATTTAGGCTCAAATTTTTAGGGGGTGACAAATTTAATTTTTTTAAGATGACAAAAATAACTAAACGACAGACAAATACATATAAATTGAGATGACTATTTAATATTTTTGCAATGACAAAATAAAACCTATTTTATAGATAGGTTCTATTTTTATTTTATTTTATTTTAGTTCTAATTAAGCTATTTAATAATGTAATTCTCTAAGATTGTAAGGAATGAGCTTAAATTGTGACGTTTTTTCAAAGTTGACTCTAGCTTGATGATGAGATTTGGACAAAACGGTTTGTCATAATCGTCTGGAACTTCCTTCCGTTTTTATTAGAAGAAGTCATGATCGGAGCCAGTTACTTTTAAAATTGGAATCTATGTTTTAACGATATTTGAGACTTATTTGACTCTTGATTTTCGGTTGTTTCCATTTTATGAAAAAACAAACTCAATTTTTTTAAAGTTCTTATCTATCAAACTTATTAAATAAAACATTGCTTTATTTTTGGGTTTATTTGTTTTCAAGCGCACTCTATTGCTTGATATTCACAAGGATACTAGAATATAAAAATTATCTTTGAAAAAGATAAGAAAAATATTACCAAAGTGAAAAACGGTACAATAAAAGAAAGGTACCATAAGTTTTTTTTAAAAGTAAAAAAGTAATTCTATTTAAAAAAATTCATTTGATTAACAAAAATTTGTTAAAAATTGAATTTATCTTTCCTGTAGTTTGTATTCTTTATTGACAGACTTCAATAAAATTACGTATTTCTGAAAAATTCTATTTCAGTATTTAAAAATTCTATATATTACAATGTTTAAGTTTAAAATTAACATTAAAAAAAAAACTGAATTAAATTTCTCATTCGAATTTATTTTTAAAAAATATTTTTTTAATTAAAACGAAGATGGACAAAAGAAAAGAATTTATTTTTTAATATGAGAAAATAAAACTTATAAGTCTTCATCTTCCTCAGGTAATGGTGCATTTTTGGCGGCTTCAATTTCCTGTTCATATCTCTTAATTAATTCAGGATCCATTTGAACCTCTGGAGGGTCTAGAGCTGGCATGGCGACAAATTCCAAGTTCGCATCACCGGCCAGTTTACGTGCTAACCACAAAAATGGTTTTTCAAAATTGTAATTACTCTTGGCCGAAATGTCGTAGTATTGCAGGTTTTTCTTTCTGTGAAAAGTGATCGCCTTGGCTTTGACTTTTCTATCTTTGATATCGACCTTGTTTCCGCAAAGAACAATCGGAATGTTTTCGCACACTCTGACCAAGTCTTTGTGCCAGGTCGGTACATTTTTATAGGTAATACGAGATGTGACGTCAAACATGATGATGGCACACTGGCCCTGGATGTAGTAGCCATCTCTGAGGCCACCGAACTTCTCCTGACCAGCTGTGTCCCACACATTGAATGTGATCGGACCTCTGTTGGTCGTGAACGATAGAGGATGCACTTCTACACCAAGTGTAGCTACATACTTCTTCTCAAACTCACCAGTCAAATGTCTCTTTACAAATGTGGTCTTACCAACACCACCATCGCCCACTAGCACAAGCTTTAAAACAAATTTTAAGTTTACCTTTGCCTAAATTTAATAAATTTTTTCTCTTACTTTAAATGAAACTGGTTCTGCAGCCATTTTGCCAGATTTTTATTCCTATCTAGATTAAATATTATAATTAAATAGATATTCTTTATTAATAGAAAATATTATAGAATTCTCGTTTATTCTTCACATGCAAAAAAGCCTTTTTCAAAATAAAATTAAATTTTCTGACTATTTCATAATTTAAGTTCAGAATCTAAATGTGCTTATTTTATTTTTTTTAAATATTTTGCAATTACAAGCCCCATACACGCATTTAAATTAGAAGCTAGAAGAAATCAAGAGAAAAAATTGCATTCAACTAAATCTCGCCAATTTTGAGTACTTGCACGAACAGTTTTCTATTACTTTCAAAAATTGTTTTTTATTAAACTATTTTTATAACTAGCATTTTTCTTTTCTCTTTTTTTTTCTTGTATCCATTTTCACTTTGGCGCATCCAAACAAAACCATTTCGTTTTAATAAAATGCAAAATTTTGTTCATATTTTTTTAATTTTGTGAAAAAAAGAAGTTCAATGGTTTCTACTCAGTCATAATCAAAGAGCTATTTAAAAGATTCTTCTTTGGCTTGTATGCTTTTTTCAAAACTGCATGTGCTCTTAATGCTTTTTACTTAAAATTAGTCTCTTAATTTTCAAGCGTATAGTTTCATAAAACCAATTAATACAAAATTTTTGTTTGTTTTATATAAAAAAAGTTAAGCTTTACTTTTTTTTATTTAATTTTCAATTATTTTTTTGCTAAAGGAATTACTCCATTTTTAGATAAGAAATTTAATAAGAGGAAATAAAATAAAAGAAAATGAGCGAAACAGTTGCATTTAAAGTAAGAGAAAAAATTTATTAAATTTAGGCAAAGGTAAACTTAAAATTTGTTTTAAAGCTTGTGCTAGTGGGCGATGGTGGTGTTGGTAAGACCACATTTGTAAAGAGACATTTGACTGGTGAGTTTGAGAAGAAGTATGTAGCTACACTTGGTGTAGAAGTGCATCCTCTATCGTTCACGACCAACAGAGGTCCGATCACATTCAATGTGTGGGACACAGCTGGTCAGGAGAAGTTCGGTGGCCTCAGAGATGGCTACTACATCCAGGGCCAGTGTGCCATCATCATGTTTGACGTCACATCTCGTATTACCTATAAAAATGTACCGACCTGGCACAAAGACTTGGTCAGAGTGTGCGAAAACATTCCGATTGTTCTTTGCGGAAACAAGGTCGATATCAAAGATAGAAAAGTCAAAGCCAAGGCGATCACTTTTCACAGAAAGAAAAACCTGCAATACTACGACATTTCGGCCAAGAGTAATTACAATTTTGAAAAACCATTTTTGTGGTTAGCACGTAAACTGGCCGGTGATGCGAACTTGGAATTTGTCGCCATGCCAGCTCTAGACCCTCCAGAGGTTCAAATGGATCCTGAATTGGTTAAGAAGTATGAACAAGAGATCGAAGCTGCTAAGAACGCTCCTCTTCCTGAGGAAGATGACGATTTGTAAATCAACTATTTTTAAAATTTACTTCTTTTTTAAACAATTTGATATGATTTGATTTTATTTTTTCTTGTAGAATATGCCCTTCCTATATTTTATACTTCTTTATTTCCTTGATCTTATTTCTTTTGAAAAATTGTATTTATTTTCAATCATTTTCTTTTAAAAAAATATCTATAATTTCTCTTTTGATCTAGTACTAATTAATGACATCAATTTTTTCTTTTTTCTCCTTTAAAAGATTATTTTAATTTTCTTTCGTCTAAATTTTGAATCAAATAAAATTCGTATTTCCTTAATTTTTTTTTATTTTACTAAAATAAAATAAAATTGATTCTTACCTCAGTTGCCTAGTGACAATGAATGATAAAAAAATCAATAATCATTTTTTTTAAATTAATTTGATAAGGCTATTAATTTGATTTGATCAACCAGGTAATATTAATCTTAAAATGACATATCTTTAATGAAAATATATCTAATTATTCATATTTATGGTTTCGCATGATTCCTATCGGTAGTTTATTTTAGACGGAAGTTTATTTCTTCCAAAATATTGATTTTTAAAAATAGCTAAAATCTATTTTTTCAATTTTGTTTTGGCGACTAGATGGAAGACGAAAAATCCAAAGAAATTCCAAGAAAATACACTTTTTCTATAAAGTAAGCACTTATCAAATTTTTTTTTAATAAAAAGCATTCAGTCCATATGATTTACTTATTATCCTTAACTTAAGATTTATTTTTAAGCGATTTTTTTTAAAGTATTATCCTGTTTAAAATAATATAATTTTTGGTTAAATATGATAAAAAATAGAAATTAACTTAAATTAATAATAAAATATAATAGACCTGTTTTATGTTTCTTAAAAAATTAATTTTAGAGTTTTTAATTGAATTTACAACCTTATTTGCAACTAATCATTAGAAAATATCATCTTCTTGCTGTTCGTACTGTAATAGCTCGGTCAATAAAAAATTATTTGTTTAATTAATATAAGAATACGATTTTCCTTCAATATTTTAAGCAAATAAATTTTATGGAGAATTTAATTTTTTTAATTCTATTTTAATGGCGTGAAATTTTTAGTTATTCTCAATTTATTTTTTTTAAAAACGCTGTTTTTATTGTTTTTATTAATTTTACTCTTAATTATTAATAATTTATTTACACATTTTGAATAATCTTGCAAAAATTTATTTACGTACTTTACGCCAAAAAAAATTGATAGTGAATTACGACACAATTTGTCTAATTTACGTATCGCATTTTTACGACGTAATAACAAATTCATATTAGTAAAATTTGGAATAAAACTCTATTTTTAATTTTTTGAGGCTGCTCTATAAATCATGTTCATTAAACCAGGTTGTATTAAATTCGCTCTTAGGTGGTTCGAATTTATGTAAATAAGCTTATCAATATTTATAAATTTTTCAATGATTTTTTCAGTAAAATTTTTTTTTTTTCTTTCTAATTCCTTAAGTTGACTTGCTATCTTTCTATAATATAAATAACAATTTTTTATTAAAAACTTCAAAAGAGAAATAATATTTTAAGATTGTTTAAAGAAATTGCGCAAGAAAATATTTAAAAACCAAAAGAAATAAAAATAATTATATTTATATGATTTTTAGTGATCATTATATTTTATCAATTATTTTAATTATTTAAAGCATACATATTTTACTTACATATTTATTATAATATTTTTTGAAAATTTTTTTTTTTTCTAAAGATTAAAAAATTATGTGTTTGATCCAAGCGAAGATTTATACTACACATGGCTGATAATAATATCTTTGGCAGTTCTATACAACCTAATATTCATAATTGGTAGATCATCATTCGAACTATTACAAGATTACAATCCAATTTTATGGTTTTCACTAGATTATATGTGCGATTTTATCTATTTAATAGATATATTTGTGCGACTTAGAACAGGTATTCTATTTATTTTTTGCTACTCGATATCTAGAAAATTTGGTTTATTTTAAGGCTATCTTGAACAAGGAATTTTACTCAGAGACCTCAAAAAGCTAGCATTAACCTACTTAAAGTCTTCCCAATTTAAACTTGATATAATTAGTGTATTACCAATTGAGCTTGCTAGCCTTACATTTACCACTTTCCGTCCTGAAAACAGACTCAATCGTCTTATTAAACTAAATCGCTTGTTTGAATGCAGGCTAAAAATTGAGACCAGAGTTAGCCACCCATTTTTTTTTCGAATACTCTATTTGATTCTAATGCTGGTCACATTGATCCATTGGAACGGATGCTTTTACTTTATAATAAGTAAAAAAATTGGACTTGGTAGAGACAAATGGGTACTAAACAACACAATAAATCACCAGTACATATTAACTCATCAATATATTTCCTGTTTTTTATGGTCTACTCTAATGTTGACCACTATAGGTGAGGTAGAAAATCCGACAAACACAATCGAAAGCTTGGTGATGGTAGTGAATTTTTTTACGGCCATTGTTTTAGTGGCCACTCTAGTTGGTAATATTGGCTCGGTCATATCAAATATGAATATAGAAAAGGACAAATTCAAGCGTAGAGTGGACGCTATTAAGAGCATAATGAAACTAAGAAAAGTTACCAAAAACTTGGATACCCATGTGATTAAATGGTTTGACTATTTGCTCAAAAATGACCAAAATTTAGATGAAAATGAAATATTAGAAGATTTGCCTGAAAAATTAAGTCTTGAAATTGCATCCTGCAACTACATGGAAACTCTTAAGAACATAAATATATTTGCTGAGTGCGAAGAGGGACTCTTGCGAGAATTGGTGACAAAACTAAGAATTCAAGTGTACAGCCCAGGTGACTACGTTTGTAGAAAGGGCGATATCGGCAAAGAAATGTTTATAATAAAAAGAGGGTTTTTGGATGTTGTCAGTGATGATGGGACCAAGATTTTTGTGACTTTGAAGCCAGGGGCTTTTTTTGGGGAAATAAGCATTTTGAACATTCCTGGAAATAAAATTGGAAATAGACGAACAGCTAATGTTAGATCTGTTGGCTATTCGGATTTACTTCGATTGAGTAAAAAAGATCTCTGGGATGTTTTAAATGACTATATTGCTAATAGATTAATGCTAATTGAAAGAGGAAAAGAAAAATTAAGAAAAGATAATTTGTTGATAGAAAATGACAATGGAGAAAATGTCGACAATAAAGCGGATTTTCATTTTGATGAAAATGAAATAAAAACTAAATTAGATGTCATAGAATCTAGATATGACGAGTTAATATGCAAAATAGACGATATTTCCAAGGATTTTGAGAAGGAGTTTAATTTTACTCGGGGACGAGTCAGATCTCTGAGGGAAATACATGAGAAAAAAGTTGGAATAAGTGTTTAAGATAGCCTTAAAGATAGGTCAAATATTAATCAATCTGGCTGCTTGTACGATATTAGGTTTACAAATTTCGTCGGTTCCGGAATCACTTTTATAAATCCTTACCAATTACATCTAACCATATAAATTTTTTCTACTTTATTTAATTTTTTTAAATTGTTCATGAAACTCAATTAAACAAATAAATTTAATATAATAGACTATTTTATTAATTATTAGAAGTTTTAACGATATTTTTAAATCGATTAAATTCAATTTTTTTAATTTAATGACAATTCAATTAGATTTAAGTCACTTTTTACCTAAACTAAAAAAGTCATTTGAAAATTAAAAAAATAAAATGAAATTTTTTTTATTGGTCATTTTGAATTAACAATTTTATTTTGAATATAAAATATTTTGCTAATCATAAATTTGTAACTCAATAGCTTTATAACTCTTTATTAAAATATTAATTTTTAGTTCTATATTAATATCCAATATTTATTTTAAAAAATAGTGAGATAAAATAAAATGATTTATTTTGATCGGGAAAAAAATGCATTAGACTTTGTTAAGAATTATTTTATTTAAAAAAATCTGGCAATTTTAAGAGATTTATCATTTTAGAGCAAAAAATAAACAAATAAAATTAACTTAAAGTGCAAAATCGGTTCTGTAATGTTGATCAGCAAAAACATTCAATTTATCCCTTGAATAAAGTTACTGTTAAGCTTCAAAGATATTTTTTTTTTTAAAATGAACCCAAATTTTATTGTATGAAAATTGTATTGAAGACTTTCTGAAGCTGAATTTAGGCTATACATTTAATTCATCAGCTGATACAGCAATTCAAAAAATCGATTTTTATTAAATATTCAATTTAATATTATACAATGATTGTAAACAAATTAGTTTGTCATTTGTACTAGTTTTATTTTTAAGAATTGAAAAAAAAATTTTAATTTTCAAAAAATTAGTTTTTAAATGACACTAATTATTGTTCTTTCGGTTCACCATTATAGAGTGTCTTTAGTAATTAAATTGGTATTCGAAAAAAATCAAGCAACCAGTTTACAAAAATTTTTATTCAGAGTTGTTTAAAAGTCACCAGTCTCAAGTAAAAGTCTCGAATTCTTTTTCATTTTTTTATCTTAATTATTAATTTGGGACTTTTAAAAAACTTTTTTTATTTAAAACAAAAAATCAAAAATTTTTTTCAATAGGTTTTCTAAAAAATGGACAGCTTGAAAAGGACTTAAATATCTTAATGACCGATGCCTTAAGACAAAAAAGGTTTTATCTAATCGATCTTTTGTGTATTTTTCCCACCGATATTTTGTATTTTTGTCTAAACAGTTATGACTTTTGGCCCGTAATTCGGATCAATCGTTTACTTAAAATAGTTCGCGTTTTCGAATTTCGATCCCAAACAGAAACTTCCACAAATCATCCATATCTTTTTCGTATTTTGTCAATTTTTACTTTTATTTTAATCATGATACATTGGAATGCTTGTTTTCTCTTTTTGCTTAACAAATATTTCCAAACATTTGAGGACAACAACATACGATTCAATCGCGGCATCGATTACCAATCCAATAAGTACACATTTTTAATTCAATATGCCGCTTGTTTTTACAAATCCACTCTTCTATTGACCACAATAAGCAACATAGAACGCCCTAAAAGCTTGCTTGAAATGATCTATTTAACTGCTAGTTTTCTCAATGGAGTCTTAGTTTTTGCCCTAATAGTCGGAAGCATTACAGAAATCATCGATGATCTAAACATGAAAAGAACAGAGTTTCAGGAAAAAGTAGACGGCGTTAAAAACTACATGCAGCTGGCAAAAGTGGACCAAAGTATTCAAAATCGAGTTATCAAGTGGTTCAATCATTCTTGGCAAAATAATAGTGGTTTAGATGAAAAATTAATTCTAGAGGAATTTTTGCCTGAGAATTTACAAGCCGAAATAGCCATGAATATTCACTATGAGACATTGAAACGAGTTAACATATTCCAGGACTGTGAGCCTGGTCTACTTCAACAATTGGTCACACGTTTAAAGCTAAGAATCTACAATCCGTCAGATTTTATTTGCAAAAAAGGAGATATTGGTAGAGAAATGTTTATTATTAAGAGTGGAAAACTGAATGTGGTGTCTGATGATTGCAAAAAAGTATTCGCTACATTGACTGAAGGAAGTTGTTTTGGCGAAATAAGTATTTTGGACATTGCGGGAAGCCAATCTGGCAATCGTAGAACAGCAAATGTTGTATCAGTTGGCTACTCGGATTTATTTTGCTTGACCAAGTCTGATCTTTGGCAAGTTTTGGCCGAGTATCCGTTGGCCAAAGAGGCATTGGTCGAAAAAGGAAAAGCTATCTTGAGAAAAGATGGTCTTCTAATAGAAGAAAATACGGACGAGGCTGAGAAAACAAAGAAAAGAAAATTAAATATTAAAGAAAATGCCAATTTGCTAGAACAAGATTTGGATAATTTTGACAAACGAATCGATTTTATCAAAAATTTGGTCAAGAGTGGTCTTGTCCTTTTGGACACTAGGGTTAAAAAATCTGAAAATAAATTAAAATTGTTAAAATAAATTATTTATTGAATAAAATTAAAAATTGAAATAATATTTTTTATTATAACAATTGGGGTTTTAGACCAGCTCGATCGATAACATATTGAGGCATGCAAAAGACAGGATTTACATCTCTTATCATATCTGGATAGGCTTTGATTAAAGAAAGACCCGTAAAGGCGAATAAAGTATGAAATGGATCAGGCTTTTTATAAATTTAGAATAAAAAAAAAAAATTCTTTTTAAAGTCTTACCATATTTCCAGGTCTGTCTGAGAAGCCTCCAGTTTCCTCATCTTGACAAGATACGATGTATTCTTTCAACTTCTCTGTGTTAATCCATTCAAGTTTTCCAATCATCTTTAACGATGCAATGACCCACCAACTATAGCAAACATCTTGTAATTTTTCCGGTCTTCCATTTAAGCCCCCTGATGGCAACTGTCTTTCAGATAACCACCATCCGAGTAAATCTACATTTACCAAATGTAATCTGTTTAAAATAGACAAAAATCCAACACAGCAATAAATCTTTATTGAATGAAAAAATAAATTCATTACTGATTTTAATTTTATAGCTCTACTTGGCCAGCATGAGATTCGGTTCCTGGTAAACATCCGAATCCACCATCATAATTCATGCAGCTTAAAACAAATGAAACAGCCTTTTCTTGATTAATTCGATTCAAAGCATTCTTTAAATTAAAAAGCTTAAAAAGACAAAAATCACAAATTATTGCCTACTAAAAGTGACAGGGCAGCCACTGCACAAAATGAAAATCTTGTATCTATTTCACCTTGATAAAGAACATTTTTAAATTTATGAAATAAACATTGGTAAAAAATTACCCCAGCAATCACCAGCAAAGCTACCATCTTCTTTCTGCAGACCAGCAATGTAGTCAATTAGTTTTTCACAATCTATCTCATGTAATACATCATAAATTATAGCTATCTGAAGCAAAAAATTAAATTTTTACATTAATTTCATAATTAATCTAAAAAATCACTTGGACAGCACTAAGGGAGTATAAAAGATGAGGGTCGTGGCCATCACAAGGAGAAAATCCTCCTGTTTAAGATAATGGTTTATAAAAAAATTATTCAAAACATATATTTGAACGAACCGCTAGAATGCTGATTTCTTTTTAGATAAGCTACAATATCATCTTTGTTAAATTTTTCTAATGAGTTGACCAAATCCAAAAAAGTCACACTCCAATATAGACCGCTCATTCTCAAATAATCTGACACTTCATATTCCTTAGCAATAAATATTTTAAATAATTCAGAATTTAGAGTTTAAACTTTTTACATATTGATCATGAGTCTTGCCATAATTAACGATAAAATCAATGTGCTTGCTTAGAAGTAGTTTTTTATCTGATTCCATTTTATAATTTTTTTAATAATTTTTTTTTTGAGTTATTAATTTAAAGCATAATTACTTTTATCATGACTGTACATGAATTACTTATTCGAAAATATTTTATTTCATTTTTACTTTGACACAAAAAATTTTTTTAAAGAAGAATAACATGAATCGCATTTTTTGATGAGTTTAGCATTATTATCATTTAATGTTGAAAATAAATATCTTTTTATTTATTTCAAACACTTTTTATTTAGAGTTTTAAATACAAAATAGATTTTGATTTATTTATCAATAATCACCAAAAATAAAATCAATGTCATTTTTAAAAATTTAATCACTTGATCTTTTTTGAATTAGCTTTTAAAATCAATTTTTACATTTTTTATTTATTTTACGTAAAAAAAATTGAAGACCAGATTTTTCAACATGAAAAATTCATCAGAACATAAAAAAATTATTAAGTTTTATTAAAACTTAATACTGTTTTATTTTTTATTTTTAAGACAAACTTTTTCCACAAATTTTAAAGTCATTTAAAGAGCAGCAGAACCAATTTTTTTTTAAGAATTAAAAATGACTACCAGTATTTTGTTTTTAAAATATGAGTCAACATCAACGTCTGAGTCTAAAAAAATTAATTAAAAACTTAAAATCTCGCTAAAAACAAGGACTCAAGTCTTTTCAAATTTTCTTTTTTATTTGGTCAAAAGTCAAACTTTAAAGTCAAAATCGCGAAAAGTCAAAGTCAGCCTTTGACTTTAAATTTTTATTGATTTAGACTTGAACTAGATCACCAAAATAACTAGCTAAAATGACAAGGAACGGCAATCCATCATTCAGGATCACGGCCACATGAATCTTTTGCCCTTTTAGGCGACTATTGTGGCGGCCTTCTAAATAAGAACCCAAAATTTGGACTTTTAAAAAAAAAAAAAAAAAGTATTTGACCTGGACTTGAAAAAGAGTAAAATTTAAATTTAAGAGATATATCTTTTGACCAACTCTGGTCTGAAAGTTAAACAATTCAAAAAAGTTTATTGTTTTCAATTGGTTATAACTTAAGATTTATAATAATCGACTACTCTTTAGTAAGCTGAGACTTGAAGCTACAATTTAATATTATTTATATTTATTTATTTTATTATTTTAATTTTTGTAATTAATTTAAGCTAAGTTACAGCCCACAATTTGAAAAATAATCTTTTTTATATTATAAAGTTAAGTTGGGATGTCTTCCCATACATTAAGCACTAAGATCAGTCTATATTTTTAAAACTGGTTATATACTATTGAAATATTGAAAATTTTCAGTTGTCTCTTTTGTTTTCTTCATGATTTAATAAACTTTAAGGAAAGTAAAAAATTACATTAAATTCTAATTTATTTTAAAATAGCCAAATTTAAAAAATTTTCCATATGCTAGAATCCGGTTTGTATAATTTTAATAGAAGTCAATTTTTTTTTCAATTTTATTTAGTTGTTATTTTAATTTTTAGTTGTTATGTTAATTTAATTAGCAAAATGAAATTCGGTAAGAATCAAAAAAATTAAAAAATCTAACATAAATAAAAAATTAAAATTTTTGTGCGCATGGTTAAGCTATAAAAACTACAGTCGTTTGAACCAGTTTGTGTAAAAACATCAACCATTCCAACTATATGAATCAAAGCTATTTGTGTTTAAAAATTATTGGTATAACTTTCACTTAGCTGTTAATCTGCTTAAAATTCTAATAAAGAACCCAATATTTTTACATTATTTACAATTCGGAATTTTTTTGATGAGCTGGAAAAAATATTCAGAACTTTTATAAATTTTAAAATAGCAATACAAAATAATGTGTCTATAGACACAATTTATACAAAAATAAATAATGTTCCTGTGTTTGAACATTGCATGCTTCAATTAAAATTTAATATGAAAAATACAAATTTTTTGATAAAATAAAAAGTTGAATTGCTATATAAATTTTTTTAATCGAAAACTAAAAATCTTTTTTAAAATGAAAAATTTAATAAAGTCATTTTAATATTATTTGAGTGGAGATGCAATTTTATTTCAAAAATTTTTTTGTTGTTTATTAAACTGATTCAAATTAAATTAATTTACCTTTGAAAACAATTGTGTAAAATGCGTTGATTTTTAAATTGTGAATCTTTTTCTGAAGCAATTAATATCTTTGTTTAAGCTTTGACTAATCACTTCTTATTAAATAAACAATATATTTGGTAAATCCAGAGCGCTCAAAGCAAACATACTCGATTATTAGGCCTATCTTAGCGGAAATTACATGTTTTTGATTTCCTTAATGCCTCATACACAATCTTGCTTAATTTTTAGGGGATTTGAAATGTCTCAAACTCTTTAAATTTTTACATAATACAATTTAATCTTGACTAATCTCGCAATTAATTTAAGTCCAAAGGTAGACTTTGTTAAAAATGAATTTGTTTAGTTTTACTCTATCATTCCCAATCTAAAGCAACTTTTTCACATAGTAAACTAGTCGAATCTTGAAAATCCGATAGCCAAATTCTTCCAATCCTATGCACAAACATTCATTCAAAGCAACGCCAATCGCCAACAAACAAACAAAATTCAATACAAATAACAAAATATTTTTTTGTCTCTAATACAAATACCTCTCTCTAAGGCTAAGGAAAAGGTAATTTTTTCAAAAATGACAAACAAATAAACAAATATTCATACACAGTGATAATAAATAGATTTATTTTTTCTATTCGATACAATTCTACCAGTTTTTTCCCCAAATTTGTTCAATTCGTGTTTACTTTTACTTAAATTGATCGTCCTAGTAAAAAAAAATCATGAATATTATTTATATCTTAAGATAAAATCTTCTAAAACTAGCTAACTATTTTAGGCCTTTGTTTAATAATAAAATCCCCATACAAATAAACCCAATTTTGAATTAAGTGATAAAATCCATAGTCTAGAAATTATGTTACAATTTAAATTTGTTTTTGTTTTTTTTTTACTTTAGTCGTATCTATGTGTCATTTGGCTACTAAAGGAAATTTTCTTTGTAAAATTAATCAATCTTTAATAATAAACTTTAATAATTGACCAATTTATTAATTGATTTTTGCTAAAATCAAAACAATTTTGTAAAAGTTGACACAATATTAAACTTATTTTTCAAATGTTTACATTTAATAAACTTAGATAATTTTTTTCTTCAATATTCTCTACTCTTTAAAAAACTAGATTAATTAAATAATGTTTTTGTTTTAAATTTTAAAAAATAGACATTTTACTAATTTTGTTATAAAAATAACTTAAATTTTAATTTTCGATTAGTAAAAATCGAAAAATGGCGTATGGTATGGACACCGGTCAACTGGAGTCTCCGGCTGATCGATATGGCAAAGGGTCTCGATTCTACAAAAATACTAAACGAGTCCTAAAAGTACTAGCTTATTTCTTCTATTTTTTGCTCGTTTTGTGTTCAGCAGTAGCCAGCAAAGGATCATTTTTGCTCATGACCCAATCTTTGGGAAATCCGAAACAAGTGAATTTTTTTTTTTTTTTGCAAAATCTTCATTAAAAAGATTAATTAAAGGAAAGACAATACGCAAGCAGGTGGTCTATGCTGATCACGGCCGCAATATGCATTCCTTATATTTTCATTTTCATGGAATCAATAGCTCATAGTTTGTTCAGAAACCGCAAGGGTCCGTCAATTTTCGACATAATGATTGTACATTTTTTTTCTTCTAAAAATTTTATTATTCTTCATAAAATTTAATTTATTTTTAAAATAAAAATTAAGGTATTTTTTGTCGAGGGTATACACTCTTTCGGACTAAGTTTGCTCGTTTTCCGAGTATTGCCGAGCTGTGACGTCGTTCGAGCCGTTCTCCTAATGAACTGTTTATGCATTGTACCCGGTTTTTGTAAGATACTTTTTTCTAAAAATGGTGCAGGTGCTGTCGGAAAAGCGATGATTGTTTTCATTGATTTCATAGCTTTGGTGGCCCAGTGTACTGTATTTTTTGTCATCACAGGTACAGAGTATACAGCATTCATTGAAAAAGCAATGTACGTGACCACGCCGTCGCCGTCCAACGACGTTAAGCCTGTAGACATTGACGATCCATTCGGCGAGACCATGCGTCAAATGGCAGATGAAAAACCGGTATGGAAAGGGTCATGGGAAGCGCCGTTTGCACTCATATTCACTTCGATTACTTGGTGGGAGAACTACGTGGACCGTGACATAAAACTAGGCTGTATAAACATGCCTTTTGCAACCTACAAGCGCCATCTTCAGTCTGTCCGCTCTAAGGTGAATATAGGTGCCAGTTTGTGGAAAATAGCGCTTACCATCACATTTAGCTTTATAATGCTTCCGGCGAAAAATTTTGAGAATGCTTTTGTCAAAATGCCACAAGCGCCAGCTCCTGGCGTGACCACTCCACCGAGCGTTGATTCAAATTTTGACTTCGGAGGAATAGACGTCAATTACGACTCGGACGCTTTAGTTGGCCATCAGTTTAAAAAAAGAGATCTAGGCCAGGGATTCATGACCACTACGAGCATGATACCAATAGCCATGCACTTAGAATCGGTCTTAACAGTGCCGAATAATGCGTGGAACAATCCGACCACTCCCAATTTATTTGATTTCATAGCAGTGAAAGAAAAAACAGCCGATGACTATTGGAAAACAATAAGCCCATTTGTGCCATTCATAATCCACTTTTTTAGCACAGGCCTATGCTACTATTTTTCCAAATCATCGTGTAAAATGTGCATGCAAAAAATGGCCTTTGCTTTGCCGCTCACATTGGCAACCCCTGTCACAATCGGCATCTTCATGGTCATTTGTAATGGTGGCATAGACAGAATTGATTTTATTAAAGACATGATGTATTGGGAATGCTCGGAGATATTTACCAAAGGAAATCTTAAATGGCAGCTGATATTCGGCCTAGGTCTTTGGTGGTTGTCTGAAATTTGGATAGCTATACATGCATGGTTCCCGGAAAATAAGCGCCTGGCATCAACCGAGGTTCTGTTCGTACTGCCTCAGTATGACAGTGCCCTGATCGAGCAGTCCTTGCTCTTGAATAGACGCAGAAATGAAAAGGAGTATTCAAAGTGCAAATTGGAGGAGCATTTCGAAGAACTGGACATTGTAGATGGCATTTCCGCTTTGGACAATGATAAACAATTTGATTCGGTGCCCAAGTTGTATCTGTGCGGTACCCTATGGCATGAAACAAGAAGCGAAATGATACAAATTCTTAAGTCAATTATGAGAATGGATATTGATCAGAGTGCTCGCAAAAAAGCAAAAGAGTACTTTAATGTGATTGATCCGGATTATTATGAGATTGAGGCTCATATATTTTTCGATGATGCATTTGAGAAAAATGACAAAGGTGAAAAGACTATTAACTCTTTTGTCAAAGAGCTAATAAGTGCTATTGATAAAGCGGCTGGTATTGTTCACGATATTGAAGGAATGAAGATGACAGCGCCAATTAAAACACCGACTCCGTACGGAGGTCGACTTATATGGAAGCTGCCTGGGGGAAATTTGCTAATTGTTCATTTAAAGGACAAGAAAAGGGTGGTTAAACGTAAGAGATGGAGTATGGTTATGTACATGTACTATCTTTTGGGATATCGTTTGCTTGGTAAATGTGAGGATCGTCTACAAGCTTTGTACAAAATGGTCGAAGAGGACCCGAGAAGACGAAAGCATAGGCGCCATATTGCTCAAAACGAAGAGTTACATATCTATTACAAGGATGTTTTGGGACCAAAACTTTTAATTGAAGTAAATATAAGATTTTTTTCTTTTCTTCTATTAAAAATTAAGGGCTAATAAAAAGTTTACCAGAATTAGATAATTTCTAAAAAATAGTTGAGAAAAGTTTTTCATCTGAATAGTATATCTAAAAAAATATTAAATTTAAAAACTTTTAATTTAATAATAATTTCTGATCATGATAATTAAAATTAAATCATTGTCTTTAATTTGGAAATTAATGAAAAAAATTATTTTTTTATTTTTTTAGAATATTTTGCAGTAAAAAATTGATTTTTAAATTTCAAGATTCAATTTAAAATGCAGCTTAGGTGAAAAATGACCAAAACGCTTTACATAGCAATAATCAATTCCTTATCTTATTTTTTATTTTATTTTGACTCAAAATTTAAGACAAAAAATTCAAATAATTTAAAATATCCGAATTTTTTGACCTGGCATATCTTAAAGAGCCAAATGGTTTTCTCAATTTTTAAAAATCGTTTACAAAGCTAAATTTTTTAAAAACAAAAGTACAAAAGTATTTATTTTTTAATTTATTTAGGCAGAGAATACTTTTATTTTAACAATGGATGGAGATGTTGATTTTGGTCCAGATTCTGTTCGAATGCTAATAGATCGAATGAGAAAAAATAAAAAAGTTGGTGCCGCATGCGGTCGCATTCACCCTATTGGTACAGGTCCATTGATTTGGTTCCAAAAGATGGAATACGCTATTTCATATTGGCTGCAGAAAACAACAGAGCATAGTCTAGGCTGTGTCTTATGTGCCCCCGGCTGTTTCTGTTTGTACCGAGCGTCGGCACTGATGGACGACAATGTAATGGCCATGTTTGCCAAAAAACCAGAGGACCCGGAGGAAATTTTGCTTCAAGATCTTGGCGAAGATCGATGGCTCTCGCGTTTGCTAATTGAACAAGGCTACAAAATAGAATACTGTGCTGCATCGGACGCCTACACTCATGCCCCAGAGACCATTACCGAATATTTTAACCAACGCAGGCGATGGATTCCCTCTACCCTCGGAAATACAGTCTGCTTTCTCAAAAACTACCGACGAACAATTCGAATAAACGAAAATGTCTCATTTATTTGTGTTCTTTACCACATGTGCTTTCTAGCTTCGTATATCCTGAGTCCAGCCACGATCACCATTGCAATCGCTGACGCGTTTAACGCGACCACAGACATAGATATGTGGGGCTCATTCTTGTTAGCTTGTCTCCCGGCAGTTATTTTTCTGGTCGTGTGCTACCAAGATTGGAAAGAAGAAATTAAAATTGGTTTTGCTGCAATGCTAGGAACCTATTATTCAATTTTGATGATGATTGTAGTTGTAGGAACCATAGTGCGTGTAGTGGATGGCTCTTGGAAGACTACGGCAGTGCTCTTCTTGGTCATTATGGCTGTAATATTCTTTTTGACCGCCATATGCCATCCATTTGAGCTAAATTGTGTCAAGCCCTGCTTTCTGTTCTTCCTGTGTATACCAGCTAGTTACATTTTGATAATTATTTATTCATTAACAAACATGAACCAAACCAGCTGGGGTACTAGGGACAATGTTTATGTGCCTCAAAAGCGGCGCAAGATAAATTTAGATGAAAATGATGTCAAAGAGCTAGAAAAACAACTTTCGGACGCCAAGATCAATAATGAATTAATTAACAAAATAGAAGAACTTCTGGAAAATGGAGCCAGCAATTCGCAGGATGAATTGTTGCTGCAAATTTTGGCCGCTCTCGAGCGTCTTGAAATGAAGGAAACAATTGACAAGCAATTAGAAAATGGTGTTGATGTGGAAAAACTAATCGAAAATCAGTATAACAATACTGGTTTGGCTAATAATCAAAATTTGGTCAATTTATTAAATGGTCTGAACAATCAGAACAAAGCAGACAGTGACGAAAATCCAAGCGCATTTTGGCTTACCCAAGAAGAAACGCTGAAATTTTCCGATTTTGTCGAATTAAATGATCATGAGAAAATATTCTGGAAAAAATTGATCAAAAAATATTTAATTGTAGAAAAATTGGAACCTCCAGCCAAGCATAAGCTACAAGTGTCGCTGAATGACATGAGAGACAGAGGGGTGTTTGCCTTCTTTATGCTCAATGCTTTATGGATCGCTTTTGTCTTTCCCGTTTTGCTTGCTCAGGACAGACTGAAAGACATGTTGTATATTCCAATTCCCATTCCATCACTTTATTATCAACCAGTGCTTATCGAACCTTTAGGTGTTCTGCATTTGGCATTTTTTGCTTTCATCTCTTTGGTTCAATTCTTGGCCATGCTGTGTCATCGATATAACACATTTCAGCATATTCTTGCTTCTACTAAACTCAGATCGAATATTCACGAGGGAATGAGAATCGAAGATATCATCGATACTGTGAAAATGTTGCAGCAAATCAAGGTAAGAATTTCAAATTTTTAAATCCCTTTTCGCAAAAAAAATAGTTAGCAACATCAGCATAGATTCTAATCCATGCTGATGATATTCCAATCAGGCTTCTTTCACACTAAGAAGAGCTGGGAAATTTTTTTAGACTTTTTTCCACTATTGAAAATCTGATAAAATATAAATCTAATTTATCAAATTTTTTTTCCTCCTTAATTTAATCTCAAAAAAAGTTATAAAAATCATGAAAAAAAAGTTAATTTTAATAATAATTAAATAGCATTAAAAATATATCAACATGAAGACCCGAAAAGTTATTTAGACTTGTCAGAAATTTTGTTAAATTTTTCACTAATTTTGTACTTAGATTAAGAAATTTTAAAATATTTAAATTAATTAATTAATTTTGAATTCATAATAACATAGAATTGTACAATAAAAAGATAAAAAGTAACCATAAAAACTATTTGTTATTAATTTAAGTAAATAGAAGTGTTATAGACTTCTGGGTCTTAATAGTTAACAAAAAATTTTGGACTTAAACATTTTATTCTATATTGTACTTATTTTTTCCTTAGATTAAGAAATTTTCAAACTGCTTGAATTAATTAATTTAAATTATATTATTAATAACACAAAACTAAACAATAAGGCTAAAATAATCAAAAAAAAACTATTTGTCTTCATTTAATTTTTTTTGACTTATTGTTTTTTAATGATTAGAAAAAATTTGAATCTACAAATGTTAAAAGTATTTATTTATTTATTTTTTCAATGAACACCTTGTAGGCGATGTAAATTGTCACATTTCAAATACAAGTCTGGACTTATGTAAGACTTATTCGGACTTTTTTAAAAGTTTTTTTCCAATTTGGTTTCTTTTACTTCTTTTATTTGCGATAATGAACGAGTGCATGATCTATCAAAATTAACACTAGAATGACCGGTTTCAATTTGACACTGTAAAAATTCTGATTTTAAAATTTTCAAAATTAACTTAAATTTTTAAAATTTTAATACTATTTTTTCTATTTATTCTTATTTGTTTTTATTTTAGCCGATTGATGAAGAGGCCGAGCCGATGCCAGATTATAGTGATGAAGAGATCGACAAGGCCTCCGACGATGCCAGCGAATCTGATGAAGTCATGATCAATGGTAAACCCGTGAATGAAATAGATAATGTAATACTTGATAAATTTTTTTTTGCGATATTTTAAAATATATTCTTCCAACAGCAGAATTATGATTCAAACTTTTTGAGACAACGTCTGAACAAACATGGGCATGATAATCCTGCATTTGTTGATGATTATGACTCAAAACTCTATGGTAATTTTCGTAAAAAAAAAGCTTGGAAAAACAAACATCAAAAATTAAAATTGATTTACATTAGGAAACGATTACCGTTCAAAAAGTGAAGAAAAAATCTTAGATAAATCCAGATCGGTAGACCCGATTTCTCACAAACGTAATAGAAGAAGTAGAAGGCTTCAAAAGAAGAATTCTTTAGATGTAAACTTTCGTAGGAGATTTTCAATGTTACGAGATGGTAATGCAGCGGCAAATAATATATACAATGATTCGATATTGGGCTTTAATGGTGTAGATTTGGATACATCAGTAAACATTGGTGGGATGGGTCGAGAGTCGAGAGTAAGCGGAATGTTCGGTGCTCGTGCATCAAGCACTAATTTGTCAAATAAAATAATTGACAAGCGATTTAACAAGATGCTATTTAACATGCATGGAATACCTGTAAGTGGCAATATATCGAGTAAAAAGCAAAAAGACATGAATCAGTCAGAATCCGAGCAGCCAAAAAAAAAAGACAAAAAAAAAAAGAACCAAAGCGTAGTTGAAGAACATGTTTGAGAATTTTCGGTTTATACTTGGGATTTAGATTTATTTATTTAATTTTAAAAAATGATTCATTTGTTAATTTTATATGAATCTTTCTTTTTTGTGCAGATTTAGCAGTCTCTAACAAGCAACAAAAATTAAATAGCTAAGAAATAAAATATTTATTAATCGAAAATTTTTTACTTCCATCTACAATAATGAAAAATTACTTCAAATTTAGAATCTCTTTTTTTTATATATTAGTACATCACTTTTAAATATTAAATGAAGGTTTCTTAAACAGATTTTGTAAAATCTGTTTAAGCCCCATCAAAATAAGTAATTATTTTTCAAGTTAAATTGTAGATTTTAAAAAAAAAGTAGAAAATTGAAATTTTGGAAATTATTTATATTTATATTTTATATCTCATAAATTAGATTATTTTTGATAAATTCCATCTAATTACATTTAATTTTCTTTAAATGAAAAAATAATTTTTTTAATTTAATTGTAAAAAATTAACTTCCACTTCGAGATCCCCAATTTGAAAACGCCCCTGTCAAGAAGTATGGTTAAATTTGAACGATTTCAAAGCTGGTCTACATGAGAACAGGAGCTGAATAAGTGCTTTGCACTAAATAAACATTAATTTGTGTTTTTAGCAAATTTACTGCTACTGGTAATTTTTGGTGATTAAATTAAGAAAAAAATAAGATTTTTTTTTTTTTTTATTTTCAAATGCATTTGAAGTTTTCTGTGCTTGATTCAACATGCTTAAAAAACTTTTGTCCATATCTAATTCTTTATTAAAATTGATCTTACCAACCTGGAAAAAATTAAAAAGCAAAAAAAGCAATCTTCAATGATACTTCTCAGGTTTGAATTCAATCAATTTAAATAATTCCGCTTAAAAAATAAAAAAATATTATATAATTTTGTATAAAAGTTCATTTAACTTATAAGATTCGAAAGTTTTAAGAAAACCTTTTTATTTTAAAAACAAACTTTTATTTTGAATAAAATTCTGTATATTCAGGATTAGAAAATACAATTCAAAATTTTTCGTTTAAGAATTAACAACTTTGTTTAAATCTTTAAGTCTTCCAAATCATTTTAAAGTATTTTAAATCTTTTTTATTCATTTTTAAGTAGTAGAGCCCAGGGTGTTAAAAGTCTATTTCCAATTGAAAGGTTCCAAAAATCTAAAATTAATTAATGAAAATTGCTTTAGATAAGGATGCATTAATAATTAATTGCTCGAGTTAAATGACAATTATTTAGAATAGACCAGCAAGAATAGTGAATTTTTTTCTGCCAAATTTAACCATTAAAAATAAATTTAAAAATAGCGACAAAACATTTATTCACCCTAAAAATTAAAAGAAAAAATTTTAGACGATGTTAATTTAAATGCCAGAGATAATATTTGGCTACAATTTTGAAGTAAACATTAACGAGTTAATCTATAAAACCTGTCTATCATATTTATCTAAGATTTTCTAAGCATTTTTCAAAATTGTTATTGTATATCGTCTAATTTCTAAATCAAAAACCTACCACGCTATTTATTATTAATTTTTTTAAACTGATTTTATCAACTTAATTTGTATCTTAATAAATAACGGGTTTTGTAAAAAACATAAAAATGAAGCTTTATCCGACTTATGCTTCAATGATGTGTTTATGCTTCAACTTTTCTAATTTACTAAAAATCAAAAGTGCTTGTAAAAAATTTATAAACACTTGGTACGGTGGCTGATTGATTAACTAAACTTTTTTTGAGCAATTAATAGGCGTTTTATTCTTAAAAGTAATTTATCTAAAAAAAAATCTCTCTAAAATAAGTTTTAATTTGTTTAAAAAGATTAAAGATTATATTTCTAAATTTTTTTTTTGTGATTTTTTAAAATAAATATTTAGAATCCAAAAAATTAAAAAAAAAAGTAAAAAAAAATTAATATTTAATTTTCCTCTTAGTAAACACACTTTTTAGTCCAAAATCGTTTGAATTTATGATATCTTTTTATCAAAACTTAAAATACTATTGAAGGATAAATTAAATGTAAAAGTTTTTTTTTAGGTAATTATACACGCTTAATAAAATTTAAAGATATAGACTTCTAAAAAATTATTAAATGATTTTTTAAACTATTTTTTGTACAAAGCTATAAATCAGGTCAAATATTGTAATACTAAAAATCAATTAATTGATTACTAAAAATTAGTTAGTTCTGAAAATTGTTTGTAGACCAAATTAGAGATGATTCCACGATGAAAACTTTTTTCCAATGATTTCCATAATTTGATTGCAACAGAAAGATAAATATTTGAGAAACGATCACCAAAAAAAGGAACATGCAAGTCCAATGAGAATACTTTGATTAGTGAACTAGAGTATGTTCATCAAAAATCGAATTCCCTTTCCAATTAATCAAAGCGTTTTATCTTTTTTACAACTACACTGGCTTAAAATAATAATATTCAGATTTAAGTTTAATTATATTTTATTTATAAGCTTTTAGCTATGGATATGTTTAATTATAAATGAGATTAACTCTAATATCCTATCTATCTTATCTTTTATGAAGCACATTGGATAATATTTGTTTATTCAAAGCATTACAAAGATTAGTTAAATAATTTCATAATTTTTTTGTCGTAAATTTTTAAACTTATGCGGATTCGGAATTTATAAAAAATCAAATGTTTTTCTATATTAAAAAATAATTATGCTTTCAGTTTTATTTCTAATGCTTCAATATACGCTAATCATTTATTTAAGATAAAAGCCATTAATCAAAAATTAGCTCTTAAATATTAATATATCATTAGAATTTATTAATCAATCGATTTATTTTTAGGGACTTGATTTATTCATAATGATTAATTTTTTATTTACTAAGTGGAGCCAGCCGGAAAAACATACGACTTTGCATTATTTGCACAAATGGCGATAACAATCGTCAAGATCAATGTAACTTTAATAAAGTTTTATCTTGATATCTTTCTATCAGATGCATAGAAATTTTTAAAGAGGAGACTTTGGTGAAAAATTGAATCTCATTTCACCAGGATTAGGGTAAAATTGGAAAAAATCAATAGAGTCCAACCTTTCTAAACTAGCTTGACCCTTACTAAAATTAATATAATTACTAAATTTAGTTTAATTCAGGACATCTTAATTGTATTGCCATAAATCGGCAGGTCTTAGAGTAGATATAGCATGATGAATACAAAAGTTTTCTCACATGATCAAATTACTCAGGTAAAATTTAGTTTAATTAAAATAATCTCTAATCAATTAAATTAAAATCTAATAAATTTAATATTTAAAAGTTATTGCGAATTTAGCACGCAAATTTACGATAACTTAAATTGAATTATTTTCAATAAATTTAATTTTATAAATAAAAGTTAAAAATTGATGCTCTAAAGAGTTTGTACTCAATCTAAATATAGAAGCCAAACTAAAGCCTGTTTTCATGACGAATTATACAATTACTGTATATTAGTTTAATAATATTTTACTTAATTATCCGATTATTAGAACTTTTTTAGGGAATATTTGAAAAATTGAGAATGAATCTTGGAAAATTATTAGCTGTTTAATTTTTGAAGAGAACTTTAAATTAGAGTATTCTGTTAAAATAAAATATTACTGATATCAAGTGGCAACGAGAATTTTCTCACAAAAATCAATCAAATAAATATTAGAAGCAAGTTCATTTAATTTAAAAAAGAAGAATTCATTTCCGTTTAGAGAAAATGAGTTTCATATCGGGATGTTAGAACTGTTTGTCAAATTAAAGAGCGATTTTTAATTTTGTGCCTAATTCTTTTGTTTGAACAAAACGCAAGTTTTTAATTATTTTATTAATTTAAATTTGGTTTGAATTAAAAAAAAGCTGTCTTAGTATCAAATTGACAGATTATATCACGAATTTATTTTGTTTACATTGAATAGTAACAAAAATAAATATTGATATTTTTTGATTGTGTTGGAATTTTTTTAATCAATTCTTGAGTTTCACTCAAACACTCAAACTTTATTTAGCGATTCTTATTCTTTTAAAAATGCTGAAATTGTGATTCAAATTTACCATTTAAATAAGCTAACATTAATTTTTTTTTCAATCAAAATAAATTTCAAGTTATGAAAACTTTTTCATCTGTGAATTATATCTCTTCAAAAAAATTAAACTTAAAGGTCGTATTTTAAATAAGAAAGCAATTGAAATTTTCGTTTTATTTTAAAAACTATTTTTTTTTAATTTATCTCAATTATTTTTAGAATTCTTGTATAGATTTCATTCTTTATTTTTCTTAAGAATGCAATTTTAAATAAATGCTCAAAAATATTTAAATTAATTTGAAATTTCAATTTAATAGTAAAAAAATGGAAAAACTTGGCTATATTGGATTATTAAAGTTGAATCGATGAATAATGCGAAATAAAAGGATTTAAAAAAATCATTTATTTCTTTTGCTGCAAAGTGATTCATTCATTAGGATTAATAGAAAAAATAATCAAATGATCTTCATTAGGCCAGAATTGGCACATAAATGAGATTTGATAATATTTAATTCAAAAGTTTAAATCGAATAATAACAGATGGGGCAAAATGATTGAACTAGTTTTAAATTAAATAATTTTTCATTTTTGTTTAATAGAAAATTATTGTTTTTGATATTTTATAATAAATGAAAAATTAATGATTATTTGAAAATTAAGTTTAATCAGTTACTCAAAAGTTCAACCATTTTTTTGTTTTTATTTTCTCTATTAATTCAAATTTTATTTTACTTTTAACTAATTTAAATTTTTTTTTTATTCCGAATTCGACTCTAATTGTAAAAATAATGCAAATTGTCAGTTATTAAATAAATTTCCCTTAGAACAAAAATTACTTAAAAGATTTTTAAGGAAATAAATTTAGAAATAAAAATATTTTTTGAGATCTTAAGAGACATATTAGAACTTATTTCTATTTAAGAGTGAGCTATAGAAAAAACCATACTTTGTTAATTTCCTTTTAGGAGAGATTTTTTATTAAAACTAGTGATTAAAGTATCATTAAGCAAAAATTGGCCAAAAATTCAATAATTAGATCCAATTGCAGTTTTTTTAAGGTAAATGAGCACAGTTTGATTTTGTTTGCATTCAAGGGTTTTTTTATTAATTAGACAACATTGTGCAAATTGTAGCTATTTAAAATAATTTTTTTTTAAATTGTCAAAAAAATTATGTCTTTGTTTAAAATGGTTAAGGAAATAGGGAATGTAGGAAGCATTGAAAATTGATTTTAACAAAAAAATTATTTTAAATTTAATCTCGAAAATCATTAATAAAATTTCATCAAGAATCAATACGTGATTCAACAAGAGTTTATTTTGATACTTTTGCTATTAATGGTGTAAATATTTATTAGAGCGGGTTTTTATTATAAAATTCATTTTTTAATTATTAATCAAAACCCTAATTATTGAAAATTTCAATCTATCTCAACAAATAACACAGTTTACAATTTTGTCAATATCCTGTAAGAAATTTGCATCATGCTAAATAATGCAGAATTCGATTATTTTATTTTGTCTAGAACTTTTTTTTTTACTTGTCAAAAGTTATCTCTTAATTTAGCACTCAAACTGCTATTGAAAATTAATTTCAAATGAAATTTTTTCCTTAATTTGCTTTATTTTAAGTTAAAAAAAAAATTGCAAAAAATATAATCAATTTTTTTATATCAAATTTCCATAAGAGAGTAGATTTTGAATAAGAGCTGGCTAATTTTTCTATTTGAATAAATTTTAAACTGATAATTAAATTTTAGATTCATCTGTTTTCGAATATCAGCACTATCAGAAAAAAAACAATTGTGCATATTTAAAAGCATATTATCAACAAGTTTCACTTAGAAAATTAAATTTTTTAACAGCCTATTGCAGAATTAAAATTATTAATAAATCTATCGTTTCCTAAATTCTTTTTTAACAAGAAAAAAAATTCAAATCATTATCTCGAAATAATTACATTTAATTTTTTTAACAATCAATATAAAATTAGAATCAATCTAAGCAGGCCCCTCGAGCACATTCCAAAGATATTTATTCTACTTAATAAACTTGAAAATCTTAAGTGTTCTAGAGAAAAGTAATTTTTGGTTTGATTTAGGAACTGATTCCATTAAAAATCAATATTCTTAACTTGATAATAGATTATTTGGCGTAGAACAAAGCAAAACAAAAGAAAATCTGACGAAAGATTGGAAATTATTTTCGCAGATGAGAAATTTTTTTAAAAGGCTGATTATCATGTAAAATTTAAATTCCGTTTTAATTTAGATTAATGATTTAATAAATGGACCTGGGTTAAAAGCGAGGATTTAATACAGTAATTAGAACGCATGGATTTGCTGGCAATATCCAGGCGCATTCCGCTCCTGGGGTTTTTCGGATCAAGTGCAAGTGATGATGACTTTGCTGACCGATTAAACTACAAATACACTGTGGCCATTCTTGTTGTATTTGCATTTATTGTCACCAATAAACACTTTGGCCACAATCAGGTTTTTATTTAAGTAAAATTATTAATAATATTTTATTTTTATTTAAAAGATTAATTGCTGGGTTCCAGCTTTGTTTACAAAAAATTTCGAAGAATACACTAATTTAGTTTGTTGGATAACGAATACCTATTATATACCATTCGATAAACAAATTCCAGAGAACGAAACAGAGAGAAGACAAACCGAACTTAGGTACTATCAATGGGTTGCCTACATTCTTTTATTTCTTTCATTGTTATTTTATCTTCCCAGGATAATATGGTAAGATTTAATTAAAGCTAGACCAAAAAATTTAATAATACATCTAACATTTAGTTTATATTCATAGCTTTGAAAAAAAATAATTAAAAATGTAGAAGAATTAATCAGCTTTTTTTCATTTTTTCAATGAGTTATTTTTATCTCAAGTCATTGTTAGTTAAGAAATTTCTAGTTTTATTTTATGTTCAGAATTAATAGGAAAATTAACAATATATTAAAAATAAATTAATTCTTCAGGTGTTGAATATTGATGGATTTATTTTTTCAAATAAATAAATTGCTAAGCGAAAAAAAAAATCAATTAAATAAATTTAAATTCATTAAAAAAGGTTGGGAAAAAGTTGTCAGCGCCAAAAAGAGATGATAAAAAGGAAATTACAAATTGAGTTTGATTATCATGAATTAATTTTTTTGAATATGAAATCAAAATTGACTTAGAGCAAATAAATTAAAAAGAGAAGTGATTACGTTTTTATCAATATTTTTAATTTAATTTAATTATTGAAATTAATTGCATGATTTTAATTATTAATCTTTTTGGTCTAAAAATTAAAAATTTGAAAACAATAACAGTCAAATATCAAGGAGAACTCTTAGTCTACGCTCAGGCATTGACATAAAAGTAAATTACATTAGCTTAAGAAAAATAATTTATTTTAACTTGATTTAATTTTTCAATAAAGGATATCGTCGAAGCGTCACACGACTTCAAAAGTGTGAGCAAACTGGAAAAAAATCGGAAAATGATGGAGTACATGATTGGCACCATAGATCAATATGTGGATGATCCTCGACGGCAGCGCTCTAGTCGCCACATGAACATAATCAGTAGAATAATGGCTTTAGTCTGTTTCATGTTCGGAAAATTCCTCGGAAACTATTTGATTATTCTTTATCTATTCGTTAAACTCTTGTACATACTAAACTGTATAGGTCAACTTTTTCTCATTAGTATTCTTCTGGGCCGTAACTATTATATCTACGGTGCGTCTATTTTTCGGGATATTATTCAGGGAAAGGGCTATGCCGATTCCGAATATTTTCCCAGAGTGACAATGTGTAAGTTTCAGGTGCGAGAGCTAGGCTTGAAAAATTTTAGTCATGAATACAACGTTCAGTGCGTACTGCCAATAAATCTATTCAATCAACAAATATTTACATTTTTGTGGTTTTGGTATCTTGTCCTGCTAATCATAAATACCAGTGCTTTGCTTATTTGGATCTATAGATTCATACCAGTCAATCAATACAATTATGCTATAAGAAGAATAAAACTTATGAGGATTCGACTTGTGGAGAATTCCAAGTTGAAAAGAAAAGGTGGAAAAAAGGTGACTTATCAACAATCGTTTGTGTCCGATGAGTTCGAAAGGAGGGAATCGAAATTTTCGATTGTTCATGAAAGAGATGATGAGTATTTGTTTGATGATGAAAAAGATGATGAGAGACATTTGAGTCCGTCACACTGTGAAAAGCCTATTTTTCCAAATATTCCGTCTAATTTGGGATTTGACAGCAAGGGTTCAATGAAGCTTAAGCGCAGAAAGAAAAAAATTTTCAGTCATAGCTTTGATGACAACTTGTCGAATGTGTCGACATCAAATATTTTAGAGGACTTCGATTCACAAATGACTGCGTCTTCGTTTTGTGTCAAAAATTATAAATCTTTTGTGTATGATTATTTAGAACCGGACGGAATGTTCATGATCCGAATGATTGGATCCAATTCGGGTGATTTTGTATGCACACAAGTGCTGCATAATTTGTGGAAGTTGTTTTTGTGTAAACAACACTCACTGCCTCAGTGGATGCAATTAAGTAATTGATTTATTCAGGAGCTGGAAATTTGGAGTTAATTTTAATTTTTTTAGTAGAGGATTATGGACAAGATTCAGTAAAACAAAAGGGAGTCAAGAAAATGGAGAAGACATCAAACGAACCAAATTTGATATCGAAAATATTCAAAGAAAATAAAAATAAAAATCCAAATCAGCAGATTAAATCTAGAAGAGTTTACCAAAAACAACCTATTCGAGAAAATGATGAAATTTTTGTCAAAAACTTAAAATCAGCAATTCAAACAAAAAGAATATCTTCGACTCGGTCTAAAATATAAATATTGTTAAATAAAAGTGTAAATTGAATTGAAACAAAAAAATAAATTGTTAAATATTGTTCTCAAATTAAAAAAAATAAATAAATGTTGTTAAAATCAAAATTAAAAAAATTAGTATTCCAATTCAAAAATAGAAAGAGAATCAATTCATTCCAGAATCTCCTTTAATTATTGTTTTAAAGTGCATATTAAATTATCTATAGTTATTAAATTATCTTTTATTTGAAAAATTAAAAGGTTCCCAAGGTTCTTATCTAAGGTCTTCGAAGACATTTTAAGAATAATTTTACACGACTCTTAAAAGATTCGTATTTTTTTCTTAAGTTTAAGAAAATCTTTAAGAAAGATCTATTAATAAAGATCTTTTCAAATATTTATTAAAAAACCTGTTCTTGTTATTTAAAAGTTATTTATTTAAGAAATAATTAAGATATATTTTTTAAGAATAAATCTGATTTCTAGATTATGATCATAAAATAAATTCTTTTATCGAACTTGAAAAAAATGAAAATAAGAGTTTTTCTCAATTCTTAACAAAGAATCAAATAACATATCTTATTATTTATGATAACATTAAAATAAAAAAACTTTCAAACGAAAAATAAAATGCGAACACAACGGACCATGCCTAATAGCGTCATCATACAATTGTTTGCCTTGTTAAACAATGAAATTTATAATTTTCATATGAATCCATATAACATTATAAATATGTGTCACCAAAATAATCCAACAAATGAAATACAATCCAAAATTTTGTATTTTAAAAGGCATTTTTATAGCTAAATTTTTTTATAAATTATTTTTTTTCATTTTATTGACCATTAATTGGTAAGTTGTTGAAAAGTCTTTTATTTTGATTCAAAGAAAAAAACTGACCTGCTAAAGATTTCAAAATAATTCGTCATTTTTTTCAAAATTAAAATGAAATTTTTATTTTATTTTGTTAAATCTTAAACTTTTGGCTAAGATCATTTAAGTTCTTGAATTTCGCTAATATTAGATTCTAAAAAGTATAAAAAGAACATCCTTTTTGATAAAAAAAAGTCAAAAAGGATAAAAAGCTCGTCTTTTCTCAACTAATATCTAAATTAATAATGAGGGAAATTATTTTTTATTAAAAAAGCTTTTTTTTAAAAAGAACAAAAAGTACAATCATAGTTTTTTTGTTGTTGTTGTCAATAAATGCTGGCCGGCGTTACGATTTTATTGGAACCGCTGTAAATAGTAATGAACTTAGAACAAACCCTTGTGGAATTCTGCTCAGAATCTCTGACCACTTCGATACCGAATCGCCAAATAAAACACTTGATGTTCTTATAATCAAAAAGTTTTACTACCCTTTTTGGTTTTAATGGCTATTAATTTTTCCTTGTTACCATTTTTCTCCTAATTCAAGTTTAAATTCACTTTTTATTTTTCATGAAAAGGCATGTCATACTCTATTTTGATTAGTTTCAAAATACCTTTTAATTAACGGTAAGTCTCATGATATTCACTTAAACATTTCTCATTCAAAACTCACAAGCATAACTCAAAAATTAATTAACTAGCAACCCCGGGTTAACTCAAATTAATTAAATTTTTTATTTTAGTTCAAAAATCCAGTGTGAATCGAATTTTATTACCTGTACAGATTAAAATTTAATTCAATTCCGGTGATAAATAACAATTTCGGAAATAGGTATGGTTACAAAAGATCAGAGCCACAGTTATCATGAATTATAAATGGGAAAAAAAATTCTATTTTTTAATTTAAATTTTTGTTTATCTAAAATCTATCAAAAAATAATTAAAAACCTGAGTGATATATCATATGGTTCTAACTAGCCCCCACCAACAAATTAAAAACTTTCTCTACGAAAAAAATTTAAAAAAATTTTAGCAGAAAAAATAACGTGACCAAGACAAAGAGTGCTCTCCAAAAAAAAAAAAAACTTATAAGCACTAATTTATTTAATATCTATTAAAAACTGACACTAAATATTCTAGATAATCAAATGCTTATGATTTACGTAATAAAAGGAAAAAATTTCCAAATTTTTGCAGATAAAAAATTCCAAAAAAATAAAACCATACAGACGGTACTTATAAAATATAAAATATTAAGTCATTTAATTATTAAGCCAAATTTCCTTTTTGAGTCTTTTAACGCCACCGTAAAGCGTGAATTCTCAGGTTTTGTGAACTATTGTTCAAAATATAATTAGGGTGAACCAAAATAGAATTAAGTGAACAAATTAAATAAAGCAATTCAATAGAATTCTTAATTCTCGAAATTGATATAAAAATTAGTTATTATTTTTTTTTTTTAATTTAAAGGAGCTTTAAAAATAGCTTAGCATTTTCTCTGATCTGGTTGACTTGGAATTACCCTTTCAACAATCCCAAATACTCAAATGCGCTCTTTACTTAAATCTTTGCCTTTCAGCATAAAATAATAAAAATTAAAGAAAATTAAAATTAATTTTTCACCCTTCAAGTGTTGGACTTTGGGGAACATAGATTCATCTATTTCCCAAAATTTATTTACTTTGTCCAAATTTAAATTTTCTATGTAGTTATCTTTTCTATCTTATTTTTATCATTACATTAGCTTTTTTTGTAAATAGATGAAAAAATTTCAGAATACAGTGAAACCTCTCTAATTTGTCCACCGCCGGGTAAGCAAAAAAATGGACACATACAGAGGTGGACAAATTAGAGAGGTTCTTACAGATGCCTATAGAATGAAAAGTTAAATGAAAAGGTTTTTATTTAAAAAATACGCTATTTCAAAAAAATAAAAATTTACACAGTTTACATACAAATGTCATTTACATTAATAATTATTTAAAAAAATTTAATATTTTTGCTTGCTTATTTGTTTGTAGCTCTTGTTCAATATAAGCAGTTTCCAACGCTTTAAAATGTTTTGAAAAAATTTCAGGACAATTAATCATAAAATAACTTCTAATGGTTTCAAGAGAAGCTTTAACTTTGTAGTTGAATAATTTTTAGATAATGTTTTGGTCAATTAATAGTTCATAAAACCTGAGAACAAGAATCGTTCCAGGAACAGGTGAACCATAGTTTACCTAACTGACTAGAGACGAAAAACTTTGTTTTCTTCTTATAAAATTTTGACATTAGTGATAATTTACTTTCGTTTGGTGCTTTTTAACAAATACTTAATTGATAAAAAATGGAAAACATAGCGTAGATAGTTTTTTAAACTACAAATATTATCTTAAGGATCATCATATCACAAACCTAAAGTCAAAATTCATAAAAAAACACCAAGTTTTTCATGCTTGCTTAAAATTAACTTAAAATTATTTTTTTATTTGAAACTGAAAAAATATTTCAAACAACGTACTTTTTCAATCTAATTTCAACATTGGATACATTTTGTAATTCAAATACAAAAAATTAAACCATGTTATGTTTTTTCAAAAAGTTTGTTTATATTTAAATCAATATAAAATTAAAATATTCAATAAATTTTTATTAATAAAAAACTTAAACATTTAAAATAAAATAACATCTCAAAATTTATTTTACTTTAATTCTAATATTTTCAAAAATAAATTCAAATTTGTATAATTTACATTTTATTGAATTTAAATACGGATTAAAATTAAAATTAATTAAGCACAAATAATTTAAAAAACTAATATAAACAAATTTATCCTAATCAAAGGAATAATGTTTTTCTATCATTTTATTCATTGTATCCATTATAGTATTCCTTAAGAAAATTTAAATTTTTTCGAAATTCTTAAATAAAAATATTTACCTGAATGTAGCCAGAGACAAAACAAACGCAGACACATGTCCTCGTTCTACATAGTCTACTCGACTTCCTTAAAAGTTTTTTTAATTCAACTTTCTTTTATTTAGTCATAATAAATTACCTGGCCATATTGACTCTATGCTATTTACACCATCTCTAAGAACATATGCATCGTCTTTTGCTGCAACCACGTTTATTAAATTTGTATCAACAGGAACATCATAATTAACCAAATGAGTACACTCATCCATCAAGACATGCATAAACTCAACTATTTCCATTTTTATTCTTTTTTTTGGATCGTTATAATTAAAATTTGTCAAAGTGTTATAATCTATATTTGATTCAGGAATGAATGAGGAAATTTTTTTTCGCTTTCTCTCTTTATTTTCCTCGGCATGAAGCCACTTTAAATGTTCTTTGAGATCACGGTAATTTGAATCAGAATAATAGTCTCTTTCCAAGTTCTGCCAATCTACTGCTTTACTAAGAACTCCTCGTGTAAACACAGTTGCAGCAGTTGACCAGCTCAGACAAGGAACAAGGCCAACAGGTTTTGACCAAACTGTAGCCGTTAACGATGCCATCTAACAAAAATTAAACAAAAATTAAACAAAAATGAAAATAAAAACTGTTTATAAATTTACATGTCCTCCCATTGAAAGTCCTGTTAAAATAAAAGGTCCAAAACCATTTTTTTCACACCATCGCATTAACACTGCTCCTTCTGTTACTAAGCATCCGCCCATCACAAATAAGTCTCTTACGTAAATCAGATTCGAACGTCTATTTCAAATTTTTATTATAAATTTAAAAAAAATTAAATTTTGAAAAAATTAAAAAAAATTTACTCTTGATTTTTTGGTTTTCTTAGACCATAATATGGATTTTCAATGATTATAGATGCTACTTTATTTTGTTCCAATAATGGGTTTGCCAAGAAAACACGTCTACGCCAATACTTATGATCGCCAGTACCGGCAAAATGCAGCACAACAGGTTTGTGTCTACTGTTCCAATTTTTTGGTATTAAAAACTGAAATCTAGAAAATAAATTTTCATTTGATTTTTTAAAAAATTGACTTATTTACACACCTGCAATTTCTAATTTCTTCGGGCATAAATTCAGGGATCAAATGTGCGAATGGGCTTATAAAATTTCCTTCCAAAATTGTACTATCTTTTAATTTGATTTCCTAAATAAATAATTTTAATTTTTTCAATCTTTATAGGCAAACAATAAATTAATAAAATTTTTGTTTAGTTAAGTACTTTTTCTATTTTGACCGGATAATCATTTGTCAAAAATTGTTCACATGTTTCTCTTCGACCAACTATGTTTCTCCTGTATTCAACAATTCTTAAATAAATTTGTCAAAAATTTGCCAAAAGGATTTTGATAAATCATAGTACTGTAAGTGTAACAAAAATTTACGTAAACTTTTAAGGGCCAAGATAAAAATTTTGTCAATTTTTGTTAATTTTCAGCAAATTTTTTATTTTTGCTAAAATTCATAAAAGAAAACATGAAAAAATTACGTAATTTCGCATAAATTTTTTTTACCGTAAAATTAAGTTATTTATTTCAATTAACTTTTTGCTTTAATAAATAAGAAAAAAATATAAAAATTATAAAAAATGGATTGTGTTAGCTGAGAAAATTTTGTGAGATTCTAGTTCGTTAAAAGTAAACATTTCTAAAATTAAATTTTTCAAAATAGAAAAAGCTGCATTCTGCATACATAGAAAATGACAAAAAAATAAAATAACTTTGGTTCTTTATGGTCCTTTCCGGATCGTTTAAGGTTCATTTAGGAGTCTGGACGAAGCCTCAATTTAGAGTTTGAAAATCTCTGTTTGATTGACAAAAGAGGTTGGTATCCTTAAAAATATCTATAAGAACCTCAAAGAATTTAAAAGAATAATAAAGTTTTATCCACTTTTTCACATTATGTATGAAATAAAAATTAATTTTCTTTGAATTTTAGCGAGCTTTGTAAATAGATTCTTATTTAAATCTTTTAATTTCGTATCTAAACCATACTAACTGCCAAATTTAAACGTTGATTTTTAGCTATGATAAAAGCTGTGTGTTTAACAGAATTTTGATTGTACAAAGATTTATAAAAATGAAGCTAAACAAATCCAATGTTTGCTTAAAAGAAAAAATTAAAAATTAAACAATAAAATACAGCTAAAGTAATGAAATAAAGTAAAGTTGTATTTAATAAGATTTTGCTTTAAATAATTAAGACTTGAAAACATAATAGATTGCGAAAAATAATGTTTGAGAAAATTTGGAATTCCTTTTTTTTGTAATCTATTTCATTTTCCCTTATGGATCCATTTTCTACATTGAATTTTTTCATATTTTAAAATTCTTTAAATCCATTTAATAATTTAAAAATGCACATCTATCAAAAAAATTTTTAAATAAACTTTAATTAGCATTATTATCGAACCTTTGCTTTGTGACAAAAAAAATAAGCTAAATAATTGGAATGATGCGATCATTTTGCATTTTGAGCTTATGAAAAGATTTCTGCCTAAAAAATAAAATATGGTTTTTTTGTTAATTAAATATTACTCATTAGATAAGTTTTTTAGATAAGGCGGAACATACAATGTTTGATTTTCCATTGAGTTTTAAGAAAAGAAGAAAATTTTCTATTAAATTGAATATTTTTTTTTGTCAAATTGTTTATTAATTTTAAATTCAAAATTCAATTTTTTGAAATCCTTAGTACTTTTTCTATTTTGTAATCCTTAGTACTTTTTAAAATTAAATTTTTTTTTAAAAATTTTAAACCACTAAATTAAGGATTATTTAAGCATAAATTCAAAGGAACAAGGACTAATTTTAATTCAGATTGAATTTTGATTTTTTTTTTTAAACTTAAATCGCATCTGCTGTTTATTTTTATGATTAAATATATTTAAAAATAGCATAAAAGACTTCCAAATTCGAATAGATCATAGAGACAAAAAAAGCATCTCAAAAAAAATGCTGTCATTTGATGTAATAAATCTGGACTAGATAAATAATCTCCGAATGGTTTGCGTGTTAGTCATGCAAGCGACTGGGAAATAATTGCGGTGTAGATGATCAACTCGATGTAGTAGCCTCTGTGTCAGATCAGAGCCGTTGCTCAAAAAGATACTTGAAAAGGAGATAAGCGCCTACCCATTATCCACTAGGATAGAATAGGGACAATTATTATAGATAAATCATCTAATAGTAATTAAGTGTTTTTCAAATTTAAAGTTTTTCTAATTATAAATTTGAATGTAGAAAAACATAATTCCAACAAAGATTGCAGGTTTAATGCATTTTTATAGCTCAAAAAAATTTCCCAGAACAAGATAAAATTAAAGCATGCTGAACAAAAAAATTAGTTTCCTCATTAAATTTTTTTAAATGAAAAAATATTTAAAATTTTTTTTTATAACTATTTTTAAAACCTTTTAATTGAAGAATATTCTTCATTGCATGAGATCAAGGTAGTTTAATTGAAAATAATTACTTGCTGAGATATTCATACGAGCCCCAACCGCCTTGATAAAAGCGGGACAGCATAAATTTTCTATAATATTGGTCTATTTTACTCATTCATTCAATTTTGAGATACCATTCAAAAAAACCTAATTGATTTAGCTAAATTAAGAGCTTCAAATTGCATTTCTGCGACATTACTCACAACAAATTTTAAATTTCGAAAAGACAAAAACCAGTAAAAAATTTCAAAATTGCTGACCAAAAAAAATTTATTTTACAATAATCAAGTTTAAGTTTAGTGAAAAGCTAGAATTATTTTAAAACAAAGATTCTTTAAAAATATCCAGCACAAATTACCCCGAATTTATTTATTTAGAGTCAGTTAGAATTTTAATCTAAATACAAATTTACAATTTTGAACTTTTTTTTTTTTTTGAAAAACAAACAAATACATTTCCATTAGGAAATAAAAGATTTACATAAACTGACCATATAAAATAATGAATAAATTTTCAAAATAATTAAGCTCTATTCATCTTTGACTTGAGTACTCTCGTCATTTTCACTTGGCTTCTCATTTGGCGCCGGATCCACATCAATATGTTCGCTTGTCTCCTCTAATTTTCGCTCTTCGGCCTTCTCAGCATCCACATGCACACCATTCGACTTTTTGTCGCTCAGTCTCTTTTTGTTCAGCGATCTATAATTTTCACTATTTTTTCTTTTTTCTCCGACAGTGGGGTCCTCATCGTCATCCGAATCGCTCATGTCCTGATCATTGGCGATTCGTTTGTCCTTCATAATTCGGCTGCCACCTCTTTTGTCAGCGGCAGTGTCTTCTGCCGAGTCCATATGCTCGCCATCGTCCACATTCATCGCATCGTCCGGAATATTGGACATTTGGACGCCTGGCGCATGAGGTATCATTCTCAAGTTTTCTAGAAGCTTGCACTTTATTTTGTCCAGATATTCCGGTGAGTTCTGGTTGGGCATATTGCTTGGAATAATGTTCAGTCTAAAGTCTGGACCATAGTACTCAAAGTAGTCATTGTAGGGCAGTTCATTGGATATTTCTACACCGAGAGCCACTGCTGTTTCGTAAGTCCAAGCTCTGGCCACATTGCGGATTGTGTATCCACCGCCACCAAGGACCAATAGCGGCAAGTTGTAGCTCTTGATGAATTCGACACACCGGCCGTGGCCTTTTAGGGTAAGATTAAAGCAGCCCAGCCGATCGCCAGTCAGAGAATCAGCTCCGCATTGAAGAACAACAGCATTAGGTCTGTATATTTCCATTACCTTGGTCATGACTGGCTCGAAAATTGTCTGATACACTTCGTCATCGATTCCGTCCCTCAAAGGAAAGTTGACTGCATAGTGCTTGCCTTTACCGGCGCCTATGTCTCTTAGGTCTCCAGTTCCCGGAAAATACTCGCCATATTTGTGAAAAGACACTGTCATGACTCTGTCAGTGGTGTAGAACGCTTCTTCGACGCCATCGCCATGATGCACGTCTATGTCAATGTAGAGCACTCGCTGATGGTACTTGAGCAGTTCAAGAATGGCCAGAACAATGTCGTTGACGTAGCAAAATCCGGACGCTTCACTTTTTTTGGCATGGTGAAGACCGCCACCCCAATTGATGGCAATATCTGTGGCTTGTTTGTTTAGTTTGATGGCACCAGCTACTGAGCCTCCCGAGCTGATCGAGCAGAACTCGTACAGGCCATCGAACACTGGACAGTCCTCGCCAACATTAAATCTGGACATGAGCTTGTTATAGTCACTGATGTTGTCCGGGTGAATGTTTTTTAGAAAGCGGATGTACTCGTCGCTGTGAAATTTGGTCATGTCCTCGAAGGAAGCGCGGTGAGGGCGGTAAATTTCCATTTTACGATAGAGACCGTAATTAAGTACCAGGTTGTGGGTCATGCGGATGCGATGAGGCTTCATTGGATGGCCTTGTCCGTAATAGTAGTTTCCAATCTGATTGTCGTAATAGTAGCACACACGGCGCTTGGTCGCTTGGCCAAGAGCGCTACTAGCTGGCAAACTTGAACTCAACATGGTCACAAAATATCTAAATTTCTATTTGGAGTTGAAAGTTTATTATTAAAAAAATGGCTGTTAGGTGGTTATTCCCAACATTGGTTTAAATAAAGTGGTGTGAAAATTTGAATTTTTTTAAAAAATTTTTATTAGCAAAAAAATTTAACACAGTATTTAGTTTGATTTGTTTTGATAACTTTGTTTTGCTTTGATGAAAAATGGTTGTAAGTTGATGCTTTGTGCCGATCAGACGATTTGAAATAAATTATTTTCATGTAGAGCTTGGTTTGGAGAAATTTTTTATTTCAAATTAAACCATGATTGTACAAATATGTATTTTTTAAATTATTTTGCTAGAAAATTAACAATTTTGAAATTAAGAAAAAAAAAGAGTATAAAATTAAAAATGGATTAGATTTTAATTGATTATAAAAATAATTGAACAAAATTCAATACTGTCTTAACTTGGCTAATCACTTAGAAATAACTAATTTTCTCTTCTGCCACACCATTTGTTTACCTTAAATTAAAATAATTATAATTTACTTACAAAAGAAAAGCTCTAGAAAAAATAAATTTTTCGTCTTTTTAAAATAGATGAATTTTTTCGACAACCGTTTTTTATAAGAATAAAAATTACATAATTTTATAGATATTTGAAGACCTTTGGAAAAGAAGCAACAGAAAAGATTTTGTTAGTTCTTAAATCTTCATATATTTTTAGTTAAACTGACCTTTAAATTTTCAAAATAAAATGTCCAATTCTTAATTTGCTCGGTCTCAAAATGGACTCAATTTTAAATTTTAAAATATAGTTTTTTATATTATTTAGAATATTTGCATTTTTTTAACTTGAAAATTTGATAAAAAAAAATGAAATTTTAGTCTTAGTTTATCAGATATTTTTTTGTTCTTGTCATTACATTGATTTTAGAAATTGGCCTTTTATAGATATCTTGAAGTTGATGATCAATTTAAAACATCATTTCGACTCAAAGAGATTTATTTTTAGGAATTAAAATTAATCTTTAAACAATTTTATTTAATTCGTTTACATGTATTTAGATTAAAAAAAAATATTGCTTCAATCGATTGATAAAATTGATTTTTAAATTAAAATGTAGTATCTGATTTTTTTTAAAGTTTATTTTGAATTTTTTTATTCTAAGAGTATTTGTGTCTAGCAATCAAAATTAAATTTAGAAATGAAATTCAAATATTAAATCACAATCAAGTAATAAAATGAAAAGATCGACATTTCCTATCAATATTGAATTTAAAAAAAATTCAAAATACTTTCACAAAAAATCAGTTTTTTTAATTTAAAATTTTAATTTTGTTTGATTTTACATTGCTTTACATTACTTGTAAAGCAAATTAAAGCAAATATTGTTTAAATTTGTTGAAATATTAATTTTAATTCCTAAAAATAAACTCTTTGAATCGAAATTATGTTTTAAAATTATCATCAACTTCAAGATGTCCTTTTATAATTTAAATGCAATTAATTTTATTTTGGAAGTTTTTTTCGCCATCAGCTCATATTTAGCTTAATATTTAAAAAATTTAGAACAAAAATAAGTTTCTCAAAAATTTATTTTTCTTTACAATGAGCAACGATAACTTTATTTTACGTAAATTCAATTAAAATGGCCTAAGAAAAAAATTACATTATTAGAGAATTGTATTAATTTTAGAAAATTATTTATTTTTTTTAAATTTTTCCTTGGATAAATAAATATATGGTAATATTTTTTTATTTTTTTCAATATTTTTTTTCAAAAGAGAAATTTAAAAAAACCATAAAATTCTCTTAATTCATTTTTTTTACAATGGCGATTTTAAAATAACGTTAATTTATTTTAAATAAAGTAATCGTAGCACCGATATAATTCTGAAATATTAAAAAAATTTAATAGACAATTTTTTTTTAGAACTTACCAAATTATTCATGTTGAGTATTTAAATTTTTAATCTCTTCATTATTCAAATATTTTTCTTGCTCTTTACTAATTATTTGTCTACGCTCGGATCTTACTTTTTTGTCCTTAAAGATAAAAAAGTTAGAATAATTTTATTTGAAAAAAAAAATTGAATCTTACGAAAAAAAAATGAATAAAACAACCTGATAGGATCCAAAAGAAAAGTGTTATGACTATAACCGATGCAACAATATTTCTTTTCATAAATTTAACTAAAATTAAAGTTTAAAGTATGTTATTTAGTTAAATTTTTTTTTATTTTTTACTAAAAGAATTAATCGACGCTCTTTGAATCACTTTCCAAAATCTGCTGATGTGATCGTTTACTTTAGGAATACATTTATTCTTTTAATAAATATTTAGTTCAGTTTTTTTGCGATCTCTGATTTTATCTTACTTTTTCACAAATTCCATCAATACAGGCTCTCCCATCTGTTAAATAGAGCGGTGAATCGTAAATTTTGGCAAAAAATTTGTCAACTGGTTTGCATTGTCCATTTTCGAAAACATTTCTACAGCACAGCATACACTTTTCATTAGGCTCTTTACACTTGCATTCGTCCAATGAATCATCTAATTGTTTGCAAAGTGAATTACATCTCCCATTCTCGCCGCATTTTCCAAAATCATACGAATTGCAAGGCGTATCTTTGGGCTTTGCTCTTGGTGATGGACAATCTTTGCTTATTCCATCACAAAAGCTGGTTTCGAAAAAACACTCGAAATAATTCGGACTCGAATAGCACGAATAATTAGCCGGAGCTATTTTGCAGTTATTGCAGCAATAATGGTTATTATCACAGCACTGAGCTCCAGGTTTTAGCCTGCAATTATACTCACAACATTGGTCTAAACCTTGACGACCCTCAAAACCTCCATCGCACTCTTCACCTTCTTCGATGCGGTCATTACCACAAAAGTCCGAGCTTTCTGGTTTAAAGCAATCCACTTTCGAACTCTTAAGAATTTCACTTATCCAGTTAATGGAACAGGGTGAAAAGTGCTTAATAATTTTATTAATTTTTATTTAAATTTAGTTCGACCAGAGTTGGTCAAAAGTCAAAATAGTGAAAAGCTAAAGTCAGACTTTGGCTCTAAAATTTGAAAAACAAGCTTATTTTTCATCGAAATTGAATATAATTTTAATATACAGTGGTGCTACCATAACTGAATTTTACATAAATTTACTTTTACATTAATTTTTGTAAATTTACGTAAAAATAAATAAAAATTAAAACAGATTAAAAGTGAGGAAGAATCAGCGATGCAGTAGAGGAATTCAAAAGGCAATTGTTCCCATAAAAGTGTCAAACTTACAAAGAGACTTAAGAAAAAAAAAATTTTCTAGAAAATATCTAAGATTTAATTTAATTAAATATATGCAATAAACCATCTAAAAAATTCTATTTTTTTTAATTTGTTTAAAATTTTTTTAAATAAATTTACATTTTTACAACTATCTAGTTTTTTTACTTGCAAAATGTTAGGTATTTGCCTAAAATTTCGTAAATTTTTATCCTAAAGAATTGCTATATTTTAATAGTAAAATCGATAAATTGTAGAAAAATTCATCAATAATTTTTGGGTAATTAAATTTTTACTTAATTCTAAGTAAAATTACGTAACTTTACTTAAAATACGGTAACCGAAGCAGTTCTGTATATTAATCAATTTCTCTTAGAAAATAAAAAAATCTCAAAGTATTGAAAAGAAATTTAAAGACCAGACTTGATTTCTGACCAGATCTGTCCTTAATTTAGATTACCATGTTATTTTTGTCATTACCACTATTGGAAAAAGTGTACATTAAGTAATTACCACCCTCACTGGGACTGGGCATGCAATCAGGCTTTGCTGGATCATGCTCTGATCCCCAATTATGTCCCAATTCTATAATAAAAAATTTTGTTTTATTTTAATTAGTTGTACGGATATTAATACCATGAGCTGTGACCAATTCAGCTTCTTTTTGCAGCAATCGGCCTTGTTTACTTGAAATGCTTTTATAGCTACTCAAGCCAGTGTTTACACTCGAACTTTTTCCTCTGAAAAAGCTTGGTCCAGAGCATACTCCGCCAAGTGAGTATGGAAGAGGCGAGCTAACATAAGCAAGACCCAATACACTGTTTTCAAAATTTTGATATGTAAACAAATGAGCTAGACAATAATTGGACCAGTCTTCTTTGCCAAAGAGCTGTCATTTAAAATTAAATGAATAATCTAGCAATTTTTATAGTTTAGATTACATTTAAAATTGTATCTGCGTTTTGTGAACTATTTTTGTTGTTGTAGTGGTCGTAAACATCGATCGTAGGTTCTTTGTGAATAATTATCTTGTCAATGGAAAATCCATAATTTGAGTTTGGTTTTTCTTCGTCTAAGATCCAATTAGTTCTAGTAAAAATGCTATTTACAGCCACTATTATATTCATCTTGATAATAAAATTTAAACAAAATTTTCAGCAACAAAAAAAAAACCCTACCATATAGGCTGTAATAAGTTTATCGTTTGAATTTCCTATTTCTTTGTAAAATTTGTGATCAGCCACTAAAGCCAAGTGGCATCTGTTTTTTAATTTTTTCGATCCATTTTGACGTTTTATTCGACTTTTGATTTCGGACGAAATTACATTTCTGTTTTTTTGGTTGTTAGCTTTGGCATACTTTGGATGACAAACTGTAGTGCTAAAAGAATATATTTATCATATTAAAATTGGTTATTTTTTAGGGATTATTGCCGCCAAAAATTTTCTATCGAAATGCATCTTTTTATTTTAAAAGATTGATTTTTATTCTAAAATGTTTTATGTTTAACCCTTAACCGGCGAACAAAAATTATTTTTGCTTGTCACATTTTCTGACTGTCAAAATATACGGTCTAACACAAACAGATCAAAGTACGACAAAATATATAAAATAGAAAAATATTTTTTGTCTTAACACTATTTGAATAAGAAGGGCCAAACGAGTCATATTAACTCGTTTTAAAAAAATTCAAATCATCATATCTTTTGAACAGAATTTTGAAATAAATGTTTTTTTTGCTTTGTAAAAAGTTATTTTGCTGAAAAATTAGTTTGAATTTTTTTTTAAATATTTTGGACTAAAACACGAATTTCTATAAGGAAAAAAATTTTTATCTCAAATTCAAAATCTAAATTTTATATTTAAATTAAAATTTTATGAATATTTTTATTAAAAAAAATTATGTTATTATATTTAACTTTTTTCCTTATTATTTTTTTAATGGCTGCATTTTTAGTACATCTTTTTAGTTTTGGAGATATGTTACGGTCGTAAAATGTGAACGTCAAAGCAAATAGTCATTTGACCGTAAAAACCGTCCGTCAACTGAACCTATTGGCTTTCACTGTGTCCAACACTAATAAATACTTTCTTTTTATTTTTTATTATTTATTTCTTATCAATAAAATTTTTAGAATTAAAATAAAAAATCTCTAAATTTTTGAAGACTTTATTCTTTTAAAGAGATGAAATTTAGAAAATTAAAAATTTCAATTCATTTTTATAATTTTTTAAAAACTAAATCAGTATAAACTAATTAAAATATGTATAGTATTCATAGTAGATTTATAAAATAATTTTATCATCATTTGATCCTTTTGCGTTGCTTTTATCTTTCAAATTCAAATTTAGCTAAAATTTTTCCTTTTTATTTGAGATTTTTAACTAAAAAATTGTCTCGACATGAACATCATTCTTTTTTCGAATTAAAAAAAAAATCCGTTAAATTTTTGGAATAGAAAATAATTTAAGAATCCGCTATCTTTTAGTTGAAAAAATAACCTAGTGAAGCTAAAATCTATGACTTCATGAATCTATGAATTTATCTCATTTTTATGTTTTAAAAGTTTTTTCGGATTAAAAGAAGAAAATTTCCATTAATTTTATCGGACATTAACAAGAGACGGTTTCCTTTTACCCAAGCTGATTTTTGTCTAGTTGACTATTGAGTGATTTCCAAATTATTATGTGACTAAGAGTATCAAAATTAAAATCTTTCTAATGAGAAAAATGTAAATTGATGTTCGCCTTAAATTTATATAAATAAATTTTGAATTGTAATTCTATTGATTTATTAATAAAAAATTTATTCAATTAAATTTTTGCTTATTGTCATCCTTAAAATTATTTGAAAAACTAAAAAATATTATTCAATAATAATTATGATGTATTTAAAAATTTTTTCATCGATCGATGTTGGCTAGTCGAATCTTCTCCTAAATCGCTTAGTTGTTGACGAATTTTTATTTTCTTTTTCATTTGATTTTTTTTTTTTTATTTTTTTTTTTTTTTTTTAAAGAAACACAAAATTACGATAAAATGAATAATAATTATCGAAATATATAAAAATTAACATTTTAAATTTGAAATTTTTTTCAAATCTTTACTCAAACACTTATTTTTGTCTTATTTTATCGTTATACTTATTTTTAATTTTTTTTACATCGCCTTAAAGGCGTTCATTGAAATAAATAAATAAATAATCATCGTTTTCTTTGTGACTGGGAAAGTAATTCTGCAAATTCAACAAAAATTAACAGCATGCTAACCTGTTTTTTATATATTTTTTTAAAATAATTCTTTTATCAATGCTGATACTATTTTATTCGTTCTAATATTTAATCACAATTTTTGAATAGATGAGACGCTGTACTAAAAGTTTTGAAGAGGACTTCATCGATTAACTTCACATTTTCGAAGAATGACCAGAATGCTTTTTGAATTTAAAAGTTTCAGAAAAAAATACGCAATTTCCCATTTAAAAAAATCTTTTTGGAAAAAATTTCTTATTTAAAAATCTATTTTTTACTTAATTTGAATAGTTTTTTCCAGAATCATAAAGATAATTCTCAGAACTTATTTTTAAACAAAAAAATTAAATCAAATCTAAGTCTTTGTTTTTGAGCAAAAAAAATGCTCCCTACTTCACCGTCTCTAAATCTTTTCTGTTTCAAAATAAAATTAACAGAAAAAAAAATTATATTTTTTAAATTTAAGTCAAATAAATATACACTCAAGCCATGTATCAATTAGAAATACATTAACAAAAATTAAATTGAAATACAATAGATAAATATTTTAGCTATTTAAGCATCTTGAGTCATTTTTAACAAGAATCTAGATAATTTTTTTTTAAAAGAATAAAAAATTCAAATTATTACGATTAAAAAAAAAAATAATTAATTTAAAAATTTTCAATTTCTTTTAAAATGGCACTAATTGAATATAAAAAATTTGAGCATATTCTAAAAAAAAATAATTACTTGAATGCTCCATTTGATAAAATATTAGATTCAATATCTTCGGTTCTGTACACCAAATACTTGAGCTTTGAACTTGCCTGGCCACTTGATTGAAAAGGTTCTATGTAAAAGTTTGTCTCATTAGTTCCATTGATGACCCGAATGTGGGCAAAAATTAATGGCTGTCCGCTTGAATTTGGTTGTTTGTCATCTTCAAAATAAACAATAACCTCTGAGTAGGCCTCGTTTTCGACAATGCCGCGAAAATAATTTGAAGAGAACGAGTCCTTTAAAAATTCACTTGGCTTATTTGAATACCTAAGCTCTATGCTTAAATTGTCGCCGACTATGGCTTCATCTCGCCTAAGAATTAAATTAAAATTCCTGTTGAATGCCTGAAATTTTAAGCGATTTGGTGCTAGGTATAAATTGTCTAAAATTTGCGTATCTCGTTTGGAACGAGATTTGTCTGATTTAAATTCAAAATTTTCATAATCTAATTTTTCATATGACTTCAACGGAAGATCTGAATCTTCATACACATACTCTAAAATATTTTCTAAATAAATGTTTTCTCAATGGTTTGAGTGAGAGTTTAATTTTTTACCTGCTAAGCATTGTTTGTGGATAAATGAATTTAAATGGACTAAGATGAAGATAATACAGGCCGGAAACTTCATTGAGACTTTCACTAGATTAAAACTATGTTTGACTAATTTCTACCACATAATTTATAGTAAAATTTAATTTTTGAGATAAGAAAATAATCAAAAAATTTTATTTAAATAATTTTTGTTTATAACGGGTCTAGCAAAACCGTTATTTTAGAGAAGCAGGGAAACTTTTTCAAGGTGCCCTCGAAGCTAAATTTTGAAAATGAAAATATTTTGTTTTGTTCAGAGTTTGAACGGAATTGACATCTTGTTTTAGATTTTTGTTCTGAATTATTCAAATGATGCTTGTCGACCTTTTTATTGTCTTATAAATATTCACTGACCTTGACATTAACAATTACGGTCGGATTTTTTTAAAACTATTAGTTTACTTTTTTGGCACGTTACTTAGTCTGTTTCTGCTTGAAGATTAAAAATTTCATTTAAAATATCCATTTAAATGATAATTTTCTGAGCTAATGCTGAGTGATAATCAGACACGACACAAAAACGCATTTTTTAGGTTCGTAAAATGCCAAAAAATGAGAAAATAGTGCAAAATTAAATTTTATTATTTTTAATTAGAGAAAAATTTAAGTAATATCATTAAACTTAAGATAAAAATTGTTTTAAAATAAAAAAAAAGTCTTTAATCACTGTCACAGTCTGATGCCATATAATAGCTACTTTGTAATTGGCAAAATATTTTTACTTATTTCATCCTCGTATACTTTTGGCAGGAGCTTTCGCAAGCTTGTTACTGAAAGTATTTATAATTTAGGCCAATTTTTTATTAAATCAAATTAAATTAAATTATTAATTTTTTACAACAGCTTAATAATTTAACCTGAATAAACCGAGAAAAAAATGATCCAAAATTTTCTTTTGAAGCTTATGGAAAGGTATATTGGCTGAAGTGAAACCAATTATTAAATCTTGTTTAAAAATTTTTTTTTTTCATTCTTAGAAAAATCATTTTGTACTGAATTTTTCAAAACCTACTTTGACCAAGTACCTGATTACAAGTCTTTTAGTCAATTTTTCATTCATTAAATTTTTTTTCGTCTCTGGTGATAATTAAAAATATTTTACAATTATTTTTCTATAGTTGTAAAAAAGCCTTGAAAAGACAACAGTTAAAAAATTTTTTAAAATTCTGGGAATCAATTGTACAACTTTGGATTCAGGAACATATTTTTGCACACAAATATCAGAGTTTTACACGAGACTTTGGAATAAAAGTTTTTTTAAATAGTAGGAAAATCAAAGAGCATTTAGTTTAAATAATAGTTTATTCAAAAAAGTACTAATTAATTAAAAATATATCTATTTATTCCAAAAAAAAAATTACAATATTTAAAGAAATTATTTATTTTTTTGCTTTAGAATTAAATTCGTCTATATTTTTGTATCAATGCAGTAACCCCTGTGTCATATCGGAGCCGTTGCTCAAAAAAGTACTAGAAAAGGAGATGAGCACCTCCCGATTATCTACTAGGATAGAAAATGGACAATTATAATGTTTTTGTCCATCATCGTATTTCAAAACATCTTTATTTTAAACACTAATATCAAAAAACTACTATTCAAAGACTGTTATCTGAAATGACATTCATTAATTAATTGATTTTTTTATAGAGACTCTTTAAACAATCTTTGTCTTATTTCTACATTTTTTTTAAATTTCAAATTTTTTATTGTATATTATATTAAATTTTTTTATTAAAAAACATTTAAACTGTAATCTTTTATTATGTAATTCTATTTCTGTATTCTTGCATATTTTTACTTTGTAAAATTCTTGTACATAATACTTACTTAATTCCACACAATACTTTCTTAGATTAAATTAAACAATGACTCTTACTGAACTGAAAAAAAAAAACGTATTTGTCTGTTATTTTCCATCTTTTCTGCCCAATTTCGGCTACCATAGATTTCGTCCTAGTAGGTCATCTCCGCAAGCTTGCTTGCTGTAGCTTATTCTTATTATTATATTCTTACCTTATTTAATTTTTGAATTAAAATTTTTGAAAGCTTCAAAAAAATTCTGTGAAATTCCAATGAGCTTCGTAAAAACTATCATCAGAAAACTTTAAAAAAGTCAATTATTTATACTAATGCAAAAAAAAATTAAATTTCGGCGACAAGGTTTAAAGTCCATGACAAGGTTTAGTCAAGTGTAAGTGTAAATTTACGTGTGATTGAATTTTGAAAATTTTTATTAAGGTTTTTTATATTTCAAGAATTTGAGTACATAAAAAGAATAACGCAATAATTTTTAATTTTATTCTTTGATGCGAAATTTATACTTTTTTTTGTACTTCTACTTTTTTACATTAGGGAGATGGTTTTTTTTTGGTACACCAAAGTTGTGCTTAAGTTGAATGAGCTGTTTCATCGAAAAAGAGAATTCGCTAAAATATAATCTCTGATTGAATAAATTTTTCTTATAATAAAAGCTTTTTTCCAGCTTTTTTATTAAAAAACAATTCAAAAATTTGCTATTAATTACCATCTTTAAATACAAATTCTTGTAAAATTATAAGTTAATTTTGAGCAATCTATGTGAGTTGATCTCTCCACTTTTGACAATTGTTTAAAAAATATGACAATTGTCTAGATATTTTATTTTCCTATATTTAATTTTAATCTTTCAAAAAAGGGAATATTTTTGCTAAATTTGTACTGGTTTCAACTACGTGATTTTAAGAAAAATTTTGAACGAAATATTTTATTTAGTAAAAATCCAAATCATTAAATTATTAAACGAATTCAAAATTTTATCTTGAATTTTTTTCTAAATTTGAAAATATTTCTAGAGCTGGTCGAAAATAGCAATTCAAATAATTTAAATCTGGCAATAGATCGCCTATTGAAATATCTTTTATTCTTAATGACTTTTTAAAATGAGTCAAATGGCCAAATTGGTGATTCACAAAATGAACGTCTCGTCCTTTAAAAATTTTTAAGTTTGTTGCATCAATTTGCATTGTATTAAAGTGTATCTCTGTAGCTATTGATCTATTTGTATTGTGAATTGTTTTCCCAACAACCCAATGCATCGGTGCTCCAGAAAAGGAGTAAAAACTACTGAATTTTTTAAGGTCCACTTTATCTTTTACAAATTCAAAGTATGGTCTGATTACCTTTTTATTCAATTCCAACAATTTCATTGTATACCTTAGCTCAAATTCGTTTGACACAGTGATGATGAATTTATGCATTTTATTGTAAGTATCAGTGTAATTAACTTCAATCCGATGTTTCGTTTCATTTTTCTTGACAGAATTTTTAAAATAAGACTCCAACTCCTCGAATATTGTAAGATAAATTTCATTTGGAAACTTGATTTCATTTTTGAAGTAAAAAGAACTATTGGCATTTTTGTTGATCTGAAGTGCCAATTTATCCAAATAGTTCTCTATGCTGTTTTCACTATAATCACATTTAATATCATCAAAAACGTTTCTCCTAGTCACTTCTTCTAAATTTGCCACATAATTTCTAACATCGTCTGGTGTTTGAAGCTTCAAGGCTCGTGGAAAGACAATTTCATCTCGATCCATGACACTTATGTATCTATATTTATCAATATTATTCCAATAGCATTCATTCATAAAAAATATCCACATAGAATTAAAAACATGATGAGCAATATAATTGTTTTTTTGGAAAAATTCGGTGTATGTGAGAAAATATTTTTGAGGGCTATTAAGTTCGTACAAATTGGGCAAACAATCAAATTGGTCTACTTCAACAAATTCCTTATAATCATCGAACAAATTTCGAAACTCTACACGATTTTCCAATGAATGATTACAAAAGCCAATTTTTGTATAGCCAACTCTTTTTTTCATTTCGATCCACCATCTTACTGGATTTAATTCATCAATGTTCGTATTGTACATACATTTGGAGCACAGGTAGACCCCTTTTTTATCTCTTGAAAAAAGTTTCATATTTTTTACTCTCACTTGGATCAATTCTTTAGTTGTTTTGTTTGTTTCCAAATCTTTTATTCGAATGGAAAAACTTTTAATCTTGTCCTTAATTTGAAAATAGTCATCATTTTCAAATCTATAGAAAATGTAACCTAGGCCGAAGTTATCATATTTAAATTTGTCAAAATTTTGGTAAAAACTTTACCATCGTTTAGGATTATGGAAAAAAAAAATTTCATCTTTAATTTGGAGCTTGCTTTTGTGAAATAAGTGAAAGTTAAAAAATTTGCGTCGTTAAAAAAAAAGGTCGAAGTTCTTTTAAAAAAATATTCTCGATCAATACTAATCCATTGACATTTTTTGTCATGCTCGTGTTCAGTCCATTCATCATTGTGTCCATCAATTGAAGTATCTTTCTTTTTAAGAAAGAAGTTTTTATGTGTTAGAAACATCATAAAACCTGCTAAAATATTTATTAACATAAAACGATAAAAAAATTTCATCTGAATTCAAAAAATTGAAATTTTATTGAATCTAGCTTAAAGTATTTTTGTAAACAACTTATTAATTAGCTCTTGCCGGAATAATTAGCTATAGTAGCGTATAACCAACTACTATTTAGATCTCGCAAAAATTTAACGTTACCTAAGGTAACGATTACCGTAAGCGTTACCGTGAGCGTTACCCTAAGCGTTACCGTAAGTTTGTTAGCGTTCATTTTACTATACGTCTAAGCAACTACCGAAAGCTTTGCCTTCTCAAATTTTTTATAAAAAATCTCAAATTTAAAATTTAAAATGATTTTTTATTTTCAAATTAATTATCGATACTGATTATCTTCAATTTTTTCAAGGATAAAATTTTATCTAACTCTTACCCTTACGGTAATGTTACTTTTTTGCGAGATCTACAGTAGTTATCGAAAGTTTAAGTTTATTTTCAATTAAATTGTCGTTTAATTATTAGAAAATATGTTAATTATTATCTTATCTTAACTAGTTTTACTAAAAAAAATTGCTGTCAGTTCAGATAAGTTTTTTAGTTAAAAATTTATTGTTAAAGCGACACTAGAAAATTTAAAGGAAAAACATGATGATTAAGGACAAAGCTAATTTTATTTTTTCGCTTGTTCAGGAGCATATTGATGGAAAAAAGCATAAAAAATTTATTTAATTTAATACTTCCAATAATCCAAAATCCAAATAATATTTTACAATATTAAACTTTTATTCTTTTCGGGCCATACAAACAATCTTCAAAATAAATAACTTCGAGACAATCTTAATCTTTATTGTTTATCAATTTATGCTTTATGCAAAATAAATGCAACCACCAACAATAATTCTTCTTATTTTTTTGGAATTTTCTCATAGAAATTTTGGCTTAATTCTCAATTTTTGGCTCATTTTTTTTCAAATTAAAGTAATTTTTTGATGAAATCTTTAAAAAAAAATTCGAGACATATTTAAAAATAAAAGAAAAATAAATTGCGTTGAAGAAATACCAAGAATATTTTTAAAATATATTTAAAATATTTAAGCATAAAAACTATGCTTAAATATTTTACTAATAAATTAATTAATAATAAAATATAAAAATTCAATATTTTAAGCTAATTTAATAAATTTTAAAACTTTTTTCTCACTGCTTAGATAAATTTTGTAGAAAATGAGATATTAAACGCATGTATAGTTATTTAAATTGGTTCAGTTCGATTACAATGAATTTAATAATGAAAAGAAATAAAATTGTTATTTTTGCAGTTTTTTTATCAATAATAATTTTTTTTTACTTTTTCTCGAACAATGAACCAAATCAAAAAAAAAATTTTAATTCCCATATTAATCTAATAGACTTTCATAGCGATATTTGTGAAAAAGGAATATATGATTCAATTGATTGTGTCAAATCGAAGGAAATTTATGCTTCTCTGACAATTTGTGTTCATGAACGGAAGAGAGATCTTACCTCAAGTCTTATTCGAACTAATGGAATAAAAGAACAAGATCTTGTTGAATTTGTTTTAGATTACCTAAAACTAAATAAGGATACAGTATTCTTAGATATCGGTGCCCATATTGGTATGTTTTCGCTATTCGCAGCTAAATTAGGCAGAAATGTCATTTCGGTTGAGCCATTTTCGGAGAATATTTTTAACCTTCATAAATCAGTACGAATTAACAATCTAGAAAAAAATATTAAACTCTTGCATAATGCCATTTCATACGAAAGAAATTTGAATGTAAATTTGAAGCGCCATGGAAATATTGGTTCACAGTCCTTAATTGGACAGCCTCATTTGAATGAAAAAAATAATGCTGATTCAGTTAAAACAATCGTCTTGGATGATATTCTAGATGTTCTTCCACTACAACCAAACGGAGAAAAATACAAGAACGCAGTATTAAAAATTGATATCGAAGGCTTTGAACCCTATGCATTCGTTGTTTCAAGACGAATATTTAAAGCTCTTAATTTTAAAATGATTTTGATGGAATGGTATCATTTAAAGCGACACAGAAAATTGTTTTTACAACAGATAGAAAACATGATGCAATTGTTCAAAGATAATGGATTGAGTCCATATGAAGGAAGAAAGAAGTTAAATTTGAGTGACTGGTTAAACTGGCCTGTTCAGATAATTTGGATTAAGGATTAATAAAAAAGGAATTTAATTTATATTTGCATTTTTTTTTCAATTTGTTGATACAAAATTCATTATTTTGTAACAAATCTTCTCAAAATTTTATTTAAATTTTCATTATTTTTATCAACTTTCGATTTTAATATATCGAAATGGGAAATAGCAAGAATTTTAAATAATGGGATTTTTGAAGGAAATTATTCATCTGATTTTATGCTTTTTTTCTAATAACTCTATTTTTCAATAAAATTATTTGTGTTAAATGTTTTTTTGTCATTAAGATAATTTTTTGTGCTGAAAAAAAACTTGGTTTTATTGTATGTATTTTGTTTGTGTTGATCAGAATTTGTTTTGATATAATTTTTCGGAAACTATTTAAAATAATAAATTCAATATTTATACAGATTATGGTTAACTTTAAAGGTTCAATATAAGAATAAAAGGCCAAATAATTTGAATTGAAATTTAAAAAAAACTTTATATCTGAAGAAGAATTAGAATCAAGAATATTTATTAAGGAATAATTTTCCGTGTAAATTTATAGAATTTGATTTGATTTTAAAACCAAAATATTTGAAAGGATTTTTAAAATTTTTTAAATGGTGATCATTTTTAATTAAAAAAAGCTTAATTTATTACAATCGATTTTATGAATTCAAAGTTAATTTAAAATAAAACTTTAAATATTTTTTTAATGTGTAAAGCAAAGACCTGTCGATTAATCCGGTTAATAATTTTTAAAGAAGTTTAATGTCCATATCTTTAAATTCAAAATTATTTTGAAATAAAATTTAATTTTTAAAAGAGTTTTATACTTTTGAAATTCCCATTCCCTGTTATCTAGAGGACACACTTGTCTTGTTTTTAGCCATCTAGATATGCAATGAAAATGAAAAGCATGCTTTAAAACAAAAAATTTGAATCCGATCAAATAACAAAATTATAATTTACATTACAAACTCCCCAGGCTACTGTACATTCTTCACTTGTTGCAGATGCTTGATTAGCCTGACACTCAATGCCTTTTAAGAATTATAAACTTTGGAAAATTACTGATATATAAAGTTTACAAAGATCCATGATGTGATTACGACAAATGGCACAATTATCAACCACAATATCTAAATTTTTTAAAATTGAAGAAAAATTGAAGGGGACAAAAAATTGTGTTACCCCATGCCCATAAAGCAACAGCATTCCACTTAAAAGTAATTTATTTATATAACTCAATTTAGCAATTATTTTCATCCTACCTTTTTGACTTCAAAGCGCTTTTTTTCTGCTTGATTTGTCGATGTGACAACAGTTGATTCCTCTTCCATTTCAACTTGTTCACTCATATTATCAATTTAGAACCAATAATTTTTTCGACTAATTTTGGGAATATAATTTTAAATTAGAATATAATCAAAAATAGCTTAAATACTAAAAAAATTTGAAATTCTGTTTTGTAAGTTTTTTTAGTAGCAAATATAGAGTTATTTTTTGCCTTGTCAAAAAATTTGGAAAAATTTAATAAATTAACTGTTTAATTACTTTTTATTTCAATAAATCTAGATTTTTACAATTTAAAATTAAAACTAAAATTTATTAAAAAAATTATGTAAAATTTTCAAGTAGTTTCAACAGTTCTTTGAAAGATGGTCTATCTTTTGGATTCTAAATAAAAAATAATTTAATTTTGTATCAAAAAAAAAGAATTTATAAAGTTTACTTTATTCCAAGCTCTGGCAATGACATTATCATACAAGTTATTTGAGCAAAAGGTTGGTTTTTCAGGAATGATACCTGAAATAATTTGTTTAGCAGCGACAGAATTAGCCGTACTACCACCGTAGGGCATTTTTCCCAAAGTAAATACTTCGTACATAAGACAACCTAAAAATTATTTGTAAATTTTTTCCTAGAAAGTTTTATTAATATTTTACTAAATGACCAAACGTCAGATTTAGATGAATAACTTCGATATTTGATTACTTCTGGTGCGGACCATTTAACCGGGAATTGCGATTGAGGGTGAGCAATGTAGCAATCATCAGTAAATCTAGCTAAGCCATAATCGGCTACCTTAATAACTTCACCTTCTCCAACCAAACAATTTCGAGTTGCAAGATCACGGTGAATTATATTATGAGACTCGAGATACTCCATTCCATCACACACATCAATACACATATTTATAAATCTGATAAATCTATTTTTTGAATTTATAATTCTTTCTTTATTTTTTATCAAATAGTTGTGTAACGATCCTTTAAAGTAAATTTTAAAAAAAATATTATTTTTAACAAGTATTGTACCAAAACGAACAAATTCAGTAACTATTAAAATCGAATCATCATAGTCCTTGCTAAGACCATAAAGTTGCATCAAATTTTGATGTTGTGTTATTTGTAAATTTTGTAATTTCCTTTTGAAAAGTATAAATTGAATTAAATTTTAAATAATATGTAATACATCATAAATTCTGCTTCACGGTTAAAATTCATTTCGTCTTCTTTAGATCCGGGCTTCATTTTTTTAACTGCCACAATTTTTCTTTTTTTAAACTCGGCTTTTAAAACTATACCAAATTGTCCGGAGCCAATTTTTTCATGAAATTCAATATCTTTTCGATCTATTTCAAATTTCCCTAAATCAAATTTTTTTTTCAAAAGTATTTTCTCAATTTAAAGGTTTTTTATTTACGGTAAACAGTTTCCAAGCTTTCTATTAGTGTTTTTTTGTCAATGAAATTTTTCTCGGCTGGATACTTAAGATTACTAATCAGACCTGGAATTAAAATATTTTAAGAAAATTTTTCCTATTGCATATTTGAATGAAATGTACCTGCCTGATTTTTTTGATAAAACTCAATCAAAGCCACTAAACTTTTAAACTTATACTTAACATCAATAAAGAATTGCTTATCTTCGCAGTTTATTTTGTAATTATAAACTTTTCCGCTGTAAAAATTAATTAATGTCATTTTTAATGTTTACAAATATTTCTAAAACAAACTTTTTATAAACGCAAAGAGTAAACTTTCCCTTATCAATTGAATTAAACCTGACCAAATAAGTGCCACCAAAATTCTGATTACCAACTAGTAACGTATAGGCTTCGCTTCTGGTAATATTTCCGTGAAACCAACTAGAAAAAAAATACAAACATTAATTAATTAAATTTAAATGTATTAAATATAAAATTACTCTTTTTCTAAATGTGATAGCTTCTTTAAGTCATTTGAATCTGATTCTTCGTTAAAAATTTCTAAATAATTCCCAGGAACACATCCTATATTTCCATTTTTGTCTCTGATGTAGCACCAATCGTCTTCACCTCGACTCAACAGGGTATAATTTTCACCCTTAATATAAAAATTTTCATTTGTGGAATTGATAAATAATAAATGATTTTGAATTATTGTATAGTTTGTATGCTTTCAAAAAGATAATGATCAAAAAAGCAAAAATTTTAATTCTAGAATAGTGATATTTCTTAGGTTAAAATTTATTTTTTGAAAAAAATTTTCGCTTCATTCAGAGAATTTTACTTCGGAAAATTTTAAAGGAATTACTCTCTGATTTGGACTTTTTTTTTAAATGGTCGAAGCGATAGGATAAGATAAGATAGTTAGTGAAGAATTTGTTATTTTTTTAAACATAAATTATTCTTTAAAATCATCAAAATCAGATATTTGAAAAAGCCTAAATACTGATCGAATCATTGGAATACTATGTTTAATAAAAATATTTAGGATCGAAAATTTTATTTTTAGTATGAGTTGAAAAAAATTTAAAATGAAGATGAAAAAATTAGGTGAAGAATATTATAGATTTTTATTAAAAATTGGAAAAAATTTGGATTAATTTTTGGTCGGGCATGCTCAATTCTGTGATCATCCAAAAAACTTCTTAATTGTTAAAAACTATTCTTCAATTGATTAATTTAATAACATACGATTTTTATCATTCAAATCTATCAATTAGTTAATTCTTAGTTTTAGCAAAATTTATTTTGAATGAAAGACTTTGTCCAGAATCTTGCTACGAATCTGGTAAAATTTTTTTCTTGATCGAAAACATTAGAAAAATTTTTTTTTAAACGAAAACCAAATTATGAGGTTAATTTTATCATCAAAAAATAGATTAAAATAAATATATTAAGCTAATGTTTTTTGATCACATACTTAACCTAAAAAAAATTCAGAAAAATAATATGAACTGTGGGTCACAATATTGACTAGCCTCAATTGGTTTTTAGTAATTTTATAGCTAACTAAGGTTTAAGATTTTTTAAAATAAAATCATGAAATAAATCCATACCTTAATTAAGTTCAAATTTTCGGAATATAATCCGATAAAATCGTTCAAAGCAATGCATTTTTTTTCACCTTTGCTCACAACTCTAAATTTTTCGCATCCACTTGTTTGATCTATTATCTTGATCACATTGTTTTTGCTGTTTGTAGTTGCTCTATTGGATGAATTTAAGCTATTTCGGTGCCCTGTTTTAAAATAAAAGATAGATACAATTTTAAAAATTAAAAATAATATCTAAAAAATTTAATATTTTTGCTTATATACGAAGTTCCAAAAACCCTGAAAAAAGTAAAATAAGAAAAACAGATAATTAATAAAAAGATAATCTGAAAATGAACAAAATGGAGTGTACTCATTATAAAAATTTTTTTTAGATTAATATTTTTTAAGTACTTAAAGTTGTAATTTAGCTTATACTTTAAATACATCTTTCTCTCGGCACAATTATATCCCATTTTTTTCACAAACAAAAACAAAAAATTACTGTAATTAAAATGTGCTTAACTACAAGTTAACAGAAGGAAAAGAACGTTTTGAAAATATGTAAGTTAGAAAAATTAAACTAGTTCATAGAAGTTTAATAATTAAATTAAATTTTTTAATTTTTTAATAAATGTGAAAATTTAATTTTTTTATTATTTTTTCGGATTCGACTGTATACCATACTATTTTTTGTGAAAATAAATTAGGTGACATAAGGGCGAGAAAATTGTAATTTAACTAAATAAACAAGAAATTTAATAGAGAAGATGCTATTTTTTTCCTGCAGACAAATTTAAATGAAGATAAAGATCATATTTATCCTATGAAATGTGACAAAATTTATGATTTATTATATTGGGAATTAGATTAACTTATTTACTTGAATGCCTCAAATTAGTAAAATTTTCTACATCTGAATTCAAATTAGTTGAAAAAACACTCGAATTTTTTTTATATCGGTCCAAACTAGTTTTGTGCATGGAATCAGACGAATTATGATTAAAATCAGTATTTTGAACTTGAGAATTCTTTCCCATACAAACATTATTATTGTAGTTTATTTGGGGTAAAGGAGGTACTTTATTATTTCGTATCATTGGTTTACCATTTTTTGACAAATTAACTTTATTAAATAAATGAGGAGTAAAGTCAGCTCGACTAGTTTCAATTCTGGATTTATTTTGAGTAACATTTGAACACTTAATTTCACTTTTTTTCGTTTCATTTAAATTAATGATGGGCAAATCTATTTTTGTTGACGTTTCTCTAAAAGAAGACCTAAATGTGCTTTGATTTGGACGTGATGAATTCTTCAAATTCATCGATTTAAACATTGAACTCATTCGATTTCTTTGTTTTGAACAAGATGAAAACGATGAAGAGAAATGGGAACTAGAAGACAAGTCCGAGGAAAGAGATGAAGAGGAAGTTTTATTACTTCGGAGCGAATTTTTTGCAGACTCACTCGAACCATTATTAATGGCAGTATTTTCTGTGAAAGTTTTTTCCTCCAGATTTGATGCATCACATTTCCTCAAGCCTTTGACATATGTTGAGTTAGATCCATCTGCGCATATGCCACTGTCGTAATAAAGCGATGACCGTCTTGGAAAAAAATTCTTCAAATTTTCTACATTATTAACCTTGTCTTCTGAGTTATCGCTTGAATATTGTTCCTCTAAACGGTTATAGTACATGAATTTGTTGTAGCTGAATTCAGTTTTTTTTGATTCCGCACTTTTTTTGTCTAACAAAGAACTCATTTTGGTAGCTATTTGGTCAAAATTTTCTCCATTTTTATTGTAAACAGAGTTTAGATGGTATTTGTTATACTCAAAGCCATGATTGTCATATTTTTTTTTAGAATATATTTTTATCAATGATTCGGTGCTTAAAGAAGTCAAATTAGATTTGTTTTCAGTTTCTTTTCGTTTTAGACAAACAGAATTTCTGTTAAATTCAATGAACGAAATTGGAACCTTGGTCTTTTTCGAGTCGATTTTGTCAACTGAGTCTTCAGAGGTCTCCTTTGCTCCATTTTTCTCATGACCACTAGTCTCTGTTTTGGAAGCTCTAAGCTCTTTGCCCAGCTTTTCCGAGTTGATTGAGGAAAAATTTAAATTGCTTGTCAAAGTCTTTGATACTCTGGGTGTCATTGTGGAAAAATATTTCTCGTTTGTTTTGGTTCTAAAGTTATGCTTGTTCTGCAAAGTAACCTCTGGCGCAAATTCGTAATTGTACATCGAGTATCGATTAGACAGTGTTTTGCTGCTATATTCATTGTCAGGTAAGTAGCGCGAATAGTCCGAATCGTGGTTCGCATTCGACCTAGCCGAAATGGTATGCGCTCGGAAATTTGATTGAAATGCAGGGTTTTGAGATGGCACTCGATTATGCACAAACATGGGATAATTGAAGCTCATGTTTTGGAAAATACGCAAGCTTAAATACTATAAATAAGAAATTATTACAAAAACCTAGAAATTTGGGAGAATTTCCATTTTGTTTGTCTAAAATAAAAAAAAAATTTTAATATAGGACATGAAAATTTGTCGAAAAAGAAAATTGAAAACTAAATTCAACAACTTCCCGCCGATGGGATACTTAATTTACCAAAAATACAAAATGATAGTTCATTTTCGCTTAGCTTTCTCAAAATTGTACAATAAGAAAAACTCTTTTTATTTTTCTATAGAGTCCTAGTGTTTCACCTTTTTGATTTTTGGTTGCTAGACAAGAAAAAAAAATTTAATTACATTTTTATTTTCGCGTCATTTAGCTTTGTACCATATCTTACCAATATATTAATAGTTAATTTAACAAATAGCCAGCAAATTTTTGTTCAAATAGATATGTTTAACAAAAGAACAAAAATTAAGTTTGGTCATTTGTGATCTGGACAAATAGATCGCAATCAAGCGTGAAAGATAAGAGACGTTTTTCAAAGCTTTCTTTTAACCATGTAATCTTATCTCTTCATTTTCTAAACTTACTTGCTATCCTAATTGTCTATTCAACTTAAATTTTAGTGTATTTGATTATTTTAATTCTTCAAATATTTTAATTATTTTCACTAGAATTACTGTGTCAAATTGTTCATTTAAAAAATTTGACCAAAATATTCATTATTTGTCATTTGACTTCATTTGTTTGAGAATATTGCCCCAAGATTTTTTTTATAATTATCATATTAAATTTTGAGATTTTAAAATTTAGTTCAAAGTGGATTTACAAAGACAAAAGATAAAAAATCAAACAAAAATTGATATTTTGGATTAAATTTTAATTTATTAAAAAGATTCAAGTCTTTTTGTACATCGAGTATCGATTATCGAAGTCAAAAAAATGATAAAGATCAAAAATTTCATCTTGAAAACATGAAAACATGTTCTTTTGCTCCAGTGCGTCTTCAAAATAAACATTCACTCTTCTCCAATAACACATTACCCTTTTTTTACTCTGCATTGGTCTAAAAAACAAAAAAAAATAATTTAACTAATTAAAATTTGTATTAAATATTTTTAAAATATATATTAATAATAACAATAAGCTACAACAGGGTTTAACTTATATAGCAAGACACGAAGGTCTCACTATGTTAGGTAAAACGAGTTTTTAATAATTTTTTTTATTAGTTTTATGTCATAAAAAAGTCTTCTAGCTTCTTTTTAAGCTGTCTTTTTATTTCATTGATATTAGGCTCGAAGACAGTCGGTAATTTTCCACAACTTTAATAAAAATTCTTTCTTTGACTTATTTTTGTAAATTACTTGACCAATCTGTGTCTATGTCCTTGAATACTACTTGATGGACCTTCAGTCAGCAATGAGTTCCTTAATTTATTCGGTTTGTGTCAATCTACCTGACTCAAACCATTGTCAATCATTAAGTACTCAATGAAATTTTCCCTCTTTTCGAGTTTCAAGTGAAGCAAATCCTGCTATCTCTAGTCTCATTGCAAAAGACATGTTTCATATCTTTGATCTACTACCTTAAGTCTCATAACCTTTTAATCCCTAAAAAAATAAAATAAAATTCGAATTCTTTTTAAAAATTTTTAAACCTGGGAATGCAAAAATATCATTCTGATGCAACAATAACTATCAAGAACGGAAGAAATGTCATTTGTCCTAAATTCGGACTGATGGATTTCCGATGCTATTAATTTGACTCAGTTTAATTTTAAAAATATTAAAAAAAGTCGGACTTAAAAAAAAAAAATAAAAGTCTTTGGCTCGGATCAAGAATATCAATCAAGGAAAACTCTAATCTTCTTGGTTTAGAAGATTAGAGTTTTCCTTGATTTTATAAAAGTGCTTTTATAAAAGGTGCAGAATCGACTAAATTAGGCAATTTTACATTATTTTTAGTAAGCCTACGTAATCTAACGTGAATATTAGTCGGTAAGAATATGTTTAAAATTGGTTTCTTTTCCAAAATATATTTTTAATTCAAAACAAAAAATTAAAAAAAAAAATCAACATTCCTTCCCGTTTCTTACTTAACGTAAAATTACACAAATTTTGGTAAAATTTGGTAATGAAAATATAAATCAACGAATAATTAAAAATAATAAAAAAAAATTTAAAAATTCTCTAAAGGACTTAAAATTAAAAATCTTTTAAGCGAAAAATTTTATATATTACTCAATTTTTTATTATTAATTAATTTTATTTTATATTTTTATTATTGACCGTAAGCATTCTAGAAAAATTTTACTAAAAGTAACGTGTTTTAATGTAAAATTACGTATTTTAGCCCATTCTATATCTTTTATAAAAGAACTGCGTATATAAATGTATTTGAAACTAAAATCAGCAGGATAGTGATATAAAAGAATATATAAGATATAAAAAAGATAAAGAAATTTTGATTTAATTAGAAAGTCAAGACTTGGACTTTTTTTTAATTACTTGAAATTTATTTCGGCTCTTTTAAACAACTCTTATTAAAGCAATTAGATTATTATTTTTTTGTTTTTTGCTAATAGTTTAAAAGCTACTCTTTTTAGCCATGAACTTTTTAAATTTTATCAAATTTTTGCAGAAGATTCGTGACAATAAAAATTCCTTTTAAAATCTTATCAATGAAAGAAAAATGCAGACTTGTTTTTAAGTCACAGTTTTAAGTCTAAGTCACAAAAATTTAAGTCAAAGTTATGACTTGACTTAAATTTTTTTTTTTTTTTAAGTCAAAGTCATGACTTGACTTAAATTTTTTTTTTTTTTAAGTCAAAGTCATGACTTAAAATTTTTTTTTTATTTTTTTAAGTCAAAGTCATGACTTAAATTTTTTTTTTCTTTTTTTAAGTCAAAGTCATGACTTAACTTAAATTTTTTTTTTTTTAAGTCAAAGTCATGACTTAAAATTTTTTTTTTTTTTTTAAGTCAAAGTCATGACTTAAAATTTTTTTTTTTTTTTTTAAGTCAAGTCATAAGTAAGATTAGAAATACTTTTAATTATTTATTTCATTAAAATTGAGTATTATTGGTAGTGGATGATTGTTGGCCGTTGGTTTTTTTTTTTTAATAAAATTATGATTTTTTTTTAATTAATAAACATATTTAATTTTCTTAACTTTTTAATTTTTTATGATATTTTGGCATCTTTTTTTCAGCGCCGCAGTCCCAAATTCTGGCCGCCAAGCTGAACGGCTAAATGACCGCCCGCCACAATGTTGACCGTAACTTTGACTTGCCGCTTTTTTTTAACGATTTTTTAAACTTAAAAATTTTTAAGTCATTGACTTGACTTAAGAAAAAAAAAAAAAATTTTAAGTCATTGACTTGACTTGACTTAAGACTTGTGACTTAAAAACAACTCTGGAAAAATGCTACTCTAGACTGAGCTATTCAAATTATTTTTTGATAAAGTAGTCTGGGGACGCTTAGCCCGGTACAATTAAACAAAATAAAAATGAAAAATAATAATAATGTTTTTCATTGTTTTATTTTTTCGAATGAAAGTATCAAAAGTTTGTTTAAAAAAATTTTGTTCCTTTTTGTTGTTTATGTTATATTTTTTAAAGCTCATGGAGTCTTTAGCATTTATCAACTGGTTCAATTTTACTTAAAAAATAAAAAATTATGCAATATTTTGTACAATATTAGCTCAAAATTTATCGAACTAAAATAAACTTCATTTACAAGCTTTAAATTAACTGAATTTAGCTGAATGATTGTTAATTTAGATTAGAAAGTTCTCCTAATTCTATCAAATGCATGTAATTAAAATTATTCTTTTTAAATACTCAAAATTTTTACTTTATTTTCAAAACTTTTTTTAAATAAAAATAAAATGGAAGGACAGTCATTACAAAATACAGTAGAGTATAGTCACCAGACGTTTCAAGTATGGATCGATCATTTGGTCGATCCAAATATATCAGAGGACCAGAAACTCAAGTCAGTTCAAGATTTAAGTCTGAATTTGGAATTGATGCAAACATTGCCAACTTATAGTCAATTGATTGAGGATGCCATGCAAAAAATTGTTCGACTATTGACTGAAACCGAACCGCAATTTTTGCTCGAATCATCAGTACATCAATTGAGAAAAAAAACTTTAGAAATTCTTCAACGAACTCACCCGTTTCTTAGCCTAACACAATTCGATAAGCGTCTTGTTCTAATAAGACAAGTGCTTTCGGTCATTGATCAACTGCTTGAGAAAGAAAACGAAGAGAATGTCATTTTGTGTCTAAAAATAATTATTGAATTTTACAAAAATCTTAAAAATGGTGTGCCTGTGAGCGAAGTTCAGCAATATTTTAAATTTGTCAAGGGTATGTATCAGGATCTTGCCCAAAATGTCAACCTAGTATTTCAATACAAACCATTGATCAAAGTCAACGATCTAAACGAACTAAATGTAACACAAATATTGAACGAATCGTTCAGCTCTTTTCAAATTCAGACCGAAAAAGCAAACCAAAAAGAAAATCAATCGTATCACCTTATACCCAGAGGCACAAAAAGTCTCAAAGTGCTGGCCGAACTTCCCTTGAACACTGTTACAATGTATCAGAATCACAAACAGTACTTATCGCAGGACATAAGTGACCTTCTAGTCTTGATTTCGAATGTGATCGTGCTAAAGCCGACAGAAGAGCAGCGCAATAATCCCGAATTGAAAGAAGTCATAGCTGATTTTGTGACTGCTCAAGTGCGTGCCCTGTCTTTTATTGCTTATTTCAAAAATCACCAAGACTACTTGAAAAACAATGCCGATCTGTTCGTCAAAGGCATACTCGATCTTTTCAAAACATGTCCTGCCGAATTGGTCAGCGTAAGAAAAGACTTGCTCGCAATTTCGCGACACATCATAAGCGAAAACAAGATGAGTATGAATTTTAATTGAAAAAGAAAAGTTTAGTTTTTGCTCATTTGTTTAAATTTTTTTAGAATTTCTGCCTCATCTAAGCGAATTATTTGACGAAAATTTGTTCTGCTCGAATGGTTACGCAGCGTCCGAATCACTTAGATCAAGTGCTTGTTCGGTACTAACCGACTTGGTTCATCACATTCGAAAAGAACTGTCAAGCCAGGACTTGTGCAAGGCCATTCAATATTTTCTAAAAGGCATTCATGATCCTTTGCTCAATTCAAATTTACAGCAAATGTGCTACAGAGTCCTAATTAGCTTGACTGAAACAATACGAACCAAAGAAAATGTACTTTTTTTTTCACATTTTGTTTTAGTTTTTTAAATTAACAAAAAAAAATTAAAGGCACGAGATTTAATACAAAAAATGCTTCAAGTTTTTGTTCTCAAGCTCAAGTCAATTGCCAAATTTCAATTGCCAGCATTGTTGGAACAAATTTGCGTGCCAACTTCACCAACTTCGAATAGCACCACTTCAGACAAGAAATCGAGCGACCTAAAATCAATTTGTCAATTTGCTCAAAATCAATCGCAGGACGACAAAACCAAACCAAAAGTGGGACAAATGTCCGAGTTGGACATACGCTCGACATTACGTATTATAGTAATGACTAGTAGGTCATTGACTTTAGTGTTGCTTGAGACCAAAAGTCCCATTCAAATAGATAATTTGCTTCAAAAAAATCTGCAGCCCACAGAAATAAAAATCTACTCGAAACTACTCAAATACTCTCTGCAGACACTTCTAATCTACACCCAGAACAAATCAAACACACAAAAAGAAGAAAAGGAAATAATCGAGACACTTGGTCTCATTTTCACCCATTTGAATCACAGCAATCAAAAGCTCATATTCGAACAAAACATGGACCTACTGATTAATCTGACCTTCAAATATTCGAATTTGTCAATTTTGGCGTCATACTTTTTGGCCACATTGGCAACGTCGTGTACATTCTCCACAATTCTAATCGAAAATCTACTCGACAAACTTGATCTAATGGGCGACTCGAACACAGAACAATCGAACTTGTATCTAAAACTTTTCAAACTGGTGTTCGGGTCTGTGTCAGTATTTCCGACCGAAAATGAAAAAATGCTCAAGCCGCATTTGCATTCGATTGTGACCAAATCGCTAGACCATGCACTCAAGTCCAAAGAGCCGCACAATTATTTTTTGCTTCTTAGAGCCCTGTTTCGATCAATCGGAGGTGGAAATCACGACTTGTTGTATCAAGAATTCCTGCCACTTCTCCCGATTTTACTTCAAAGCCTAAACGAATTGCAGACAGGTGTGCACAAGCAACATTTGAAAGATTTATTTGTCGAATTGTGTCTAACAGTTCCTGTCCGATTGAGCTCGCTATTGCCTTACTTGCCAATGCTAATGGATCCACTGGTATCGGCGCTCAACGGATCAACCACTCTTGTTAGTCAGGGTCTGCGAACACTAGAGTTGTGTGTGGACAACTTGCAGCCAGACTTTCTCTACGAGCACATACAGCCTGTGAGACAAGATTTAATACATGGCCTGTGGAAACAATTAAGAAGTTCAAATGAAACGATCGCTTTGGCGGCCTATCGCGTTCTAGGCAAACTTGGCGGCAGCAATCGAAAAATGATTGTTCAAGCTCAGCAGTTGACTTATGAAAAAAACGAGTCGCCTGGTTATCGCATTCAAATTGAATTCACTGGATACAATAATCAATTGATAGATTTGGATGTTGAGTCGACCATAGACGCGTGTCTTCATTGTCTCAAGTTAAACAGCAACAATTCCAGTATTCAAGATTTGACATTCTACAAGCTTGAAGCGTTCAATTTTGTCTCAAGTTTTTTGCTTAGCTTAGTTAAAGTGACAGACCAAGACCAACACGATTCATTCGATTTGTTCTGTAATTACAAGTAAAATGTTTTTTGTTTTCTTAAGGACACCTAAGGGCTAAAGACCGAAGTATATTTTTTTATTTTTTTCTTAAAAGCTCGTACGATAGGGCTAAATGAAATTTTAGTACAAGAATTACAGTACAAAAAGTAAAAACGTTATAATTTTTTTCTATTCTAATTGTGCAAAATTGGTTCTGTAAGCATTGTACAAATTTGAGCAAACAAATTGTAGGCTCTGCAAAAACTGTGTAATCTTAATATTTAAAACCCAAATGTGTGAAAAAAAGTAAAATTTTCATGCATATACTTACGATAACTAACTTAAATATTTGAATATAGTGCTTTTATAATTGTCCTAATCCATTTTTTTAGATCACATATATATAATATTTATTAATTTTTAAAACTTAAAAAAAAATTTTAATTAAAAAATTAAGAAAAGAAAAAAATATTTAAATTCATTGAAATTCATTCATTCAAGTTTTTCTTAAAGAAATGTTGTTTGAACAGTATGTCACAAAAAGTTAGAATCAAGTTGAAAAAAATAAAAATATTGTTTTTTTGCATTTAAAAAAATCGTTAACTATGAATTTTTTTCAAATGATAGCTTTTTTAAAGTAAGACTACCCAAAAATCTGACAAAATAGAAAAAAAATGGGTAAAAATAAAATAACTGATCAACAAAGATGGCAAATTGCATGTTTTTTTGAAAAATCAGACAAAGACTGAAAGAGAAATAGCCGAGTTAACGAAATAATGAACAAAAAAACAATCAAATAGAAAAAAAAGTTTGATTCTAACTTTTTGTGACATACTGTACAGAAATATTCATTAAATCATTTAATCAACACTTATTAAAAAATTCTTTAAAATCAATTTTTAATAAGAATTTTTCAAAATAATAAATAAAACAAATCAATCAATTAAATAATCAATAGTAATTTCTTTTATTTTTATTATTCTGGCAGCGGAGCAACAGGTAAAACCTTGTTTTCTTTAAAATGCACACCATCAAAAAATATTTGATTAAAATATGGAATTAATTTGTTTCTCATCTACATTAATTCGGTAAATTATCAAAATAGCAGTGTTTAAGATAAAATGCTCATAATGACAAAGAATCAACATCACCTGAAAGTTCAAAATTAATTAATTTATTTATTCAAAAGAGCGCCTCATAGGCATTAAATGTAAAAAAAAGATTAAGATTAAAAATATTTACAATAGAAAACAAGATTATATAAATAAAAAAAATTAATAATTAATTTAATATTTAATATTTAAATAAGTTTGATGATACTTTTAGGTTTTCTTGAAAATTTCCAATTTTTAAACACAGAAAAACAAAGTTAATTGAATCAATCAATCCTTGGTTTTCACACCTCACCATGCCTTGGACCTTTTTAATTGAGTCTTTCCGGCTATAACTTTTTCCAACTACTTTTTGTAAAATTTCAAATTGTTTAAAAAAGCTACTATAAAATGCACAAAATAAATATGTTCATTGTGACATAAAAATAAAATAAAACAATCAAAATAACATTTATTTATTTGTTTTCTGTACCGAGCAAGGGCTACTTCAGAATAAGTTAAAAAAAATCAAAATCAAAAATCAAAATAAAGTAAAGAAGCTAAAAAAAATGAAAGTTACTTGAATAGTACTTGAATCTTTAATCGTCTCTTATTTAGTCTAGGCGAAAACTTGTCAGAAGAGATAAAGAAATAGCGGCTTTTTCATTGCTAGCCTTAAAAGAATGTAACTCTAATGAGTTTTAATTGCTAACAAGTTCATCCATTTCAAAAATGTGTAAGAAATAATAAAATTTTGATAACTATCTTAATCTTATATTGCTTTGATCATTTCAAAGTGATTCATGTCATTTTGAAGCATTCAAATCAATTTTGTTTTTTTTCTATTTTTTTTATTTTGATTGTCTTATTTTTTATTGCTATTTTAATTCACAGTCATTAATTTCAAAAATTAAGCAGAAAAAAATATATTTTAAATTTTAATGATCTTAATAAATAATCTCTAAAAATTATTTAACTGACAAAAATAAATTATTTAGTAACTAATTTTATTTTTTTTCTAAATGACAAAAAAACAACAACAAATGACTAAATTAAATGAAGAAAAAGCAAAAAAAATATCTTATATTCAAAATTATTTTATTTCATTCGACAAAATAAATAAAAACAACATATCATAAAAAGTTTAATGCTTTTGTACAATACTTTACTGTTTACAGAACAATTTTTAGATAAAAAATTATTATGTCTTTACTTTTTGTACTGTAATTTTTGTACTAAAATTTCAAATTGCCGGTTTTCACAAAATTTCACAAAAATTTAATTCAAAGTTAAACCTAAGCTAATCGAATTTTTTTTAAAGTTCGGTCAAAATACGGAAAATAAGAAAAAAAATTAAAAAAAAAGATTTTTTATTTAAATATTTTATTAAAAAAGGCACATATTATAAAATCTTAAATGTTTACCAGTAAAAACTAATTCTTTATAGTAAAAAGCCTTTGAGAAGAAAAAATAAATTGGATCAAAATTTTTAAAAAAGACGAATTTCAAAGAAGGAAAAATTAGGAAAAATATAAAAAAAATTTTTATAATAACAAAATATTATTATAAAATGTTCAAATGTGCTAAAATAAGTCATTTAGCGAAAAAAAAACATTCTTAAGTCATTCATTTGACTTGACTTAAGACTTGTAAGTTACAAGTCTGGGTAACGCATTGCGCTGTACAAAGAAAATTGCTGAAATAGAAAAAACTTTAACTTTTTAGAGTCAATAGACATTATTTTTAGAACAGAACTAAGAATGAAATTGATTTTTAAATTTTGATTGTTTGGGGAAAAAAGATGATATGATAGGCGGCTTGTACGCCTAAAAACACCCTAGATTTCAAAAAATTCAGATTATTAGATATATTCTTATTATTCAAATTCAGCAAGACTAAGACTAATCGGCTATTAAAACGCCTTTTTTCAATCGTTAGTTATGAGTCTTGAAAGATACCAAACTTTTTTGGTATAGTAAGCTTTCAGACCCTGGTACCAACAGACGATGAAATTCAAAAATTTTAATCATGTGAAATCAAGGGTATTTATAGGCGTAGAATTCGCCCATTATATCAGATTTTAAAAAAATGAATAAATATGCTCCGCCCTTTTATCCTATTTGATTTTTATCAAATTTTTACAATTTTATTTTAAAAAAAATTTCTGTTTAAGTCCCATTTTTTCGTCTCAATTGTCTCAGTATTTCATAAAAACCCAAAAGTTTAAAAGTGAAAAAATTCGAGATCAAGTAATAAGGTCTTTCGAGTGTTTGTACTATTCAAGTTCGATAAAAGACAACCAAGAATATATAATTTCATTGATTGACTCTTTATGTGTGCACATTACTCTTACATCTTTGTCGCATTATAACAATCAAAATGAACAAAACGTCAATACCTTAATTCGATCAATGAATGTATTGACTAATTCATTAGAGACCAATGAAGATATAAGTCTTGAAAACAGTGCTTATTTAGACTATATGATTTTAATCGATGCATTGTTTGTGGTTCTATGCAACGATGACTCCGAATATTGGTCTCTGGTACAGCGTACCATATTGATCATCATAGAGACTAGTGAAATAGTATCGAGCACAAAGTCTAGCTTGGCACAGTCTCAAATGGCAATCGATGACACTTGTATTGAATCAAATTTAGCTAATTTGGCCATGTTTGATTATTTGTCAGAAAAATTGAGTCAATTATGCTATGAGAGAAGTTGGTATGCAAAAAAAGCCGGTTGTATAGTTCTTAAACTTTTGACAAATAAAATGCCTCTTCAATGGACACTTCAACAATGTTTTGTGTTTATAAAATCAATTTTTAATGTACTAGTTTCGGTTACAGGAGAAGTAAGATATAATATTATTTTTTGTTTTATCTTTTTTATTTTTATTCATTTATTTGAAAATTAACCTCCAAGAAGGAGAAGTATAATGTGAAAAATTTTACAGTTACACAAATGATTAAAAAAAAAACTTTTATTAAAAAGACTGGTGTAAATTATATAAACTGAAAAAGCAAAATTACATTATATCATTTTGGTTAATAATTTACTAAGAGTTGGTAAAAAGTTATAAATTTACTTTGAATTTTGTAAAAGCCAAAGTCATCTTTGACTGATATATGTCCAGTTGAAAAAAAATACAATTTTAAAAAGTTTCTCAAAAAGTTCATTTTTTTTTAACTTTATTATTATCTTAGAAAAATTATCTCATAAGTCAACTTTACTATTTTACAATTTTGCTATTTTAGTAAAATTTTCTTCAATTTTACATTTTTACTATTTATTAAAATTAGCGTTGGCGAAAATTATCTTTATGTATCAAAATCTAATTTATTTCTATTTAAAAATTAAATTTTCAAAAAGCCCCAATTTTTTTGAGATTAATTTCTTCTATTTAAACGTAAAGATTAAATTAAGATATTTGAATATAAAAACAAAAAATATTTGAATTGAATCAAACTAATGTCATAATGATTTTACGTGAATTTACGTAAATTAATGATAATTGGCGTAAAAAAAATAAAAATAAAAATTCATAAGTAAAATGTAAAAATAGAAAAATAGAAATTGAAAAAATGAAGATTGGTCTAATCACTAAAAAAAATTTATCCAAAAATAAAATAAAAAAAATATAATAAATTTACATTTTCTTACTTTTATTACTTTTTTACGAAAATTTTCTCAATGAAATTTTGTGTTTCAGATTAATTTAAGTAAAGTTTCGCTTTTTTGTTTTAGATAAAAATTAAAAATTGCAAGAAAAATTGCAAGAAAAATAAGAAAAAAAAAACAACAGCTTTTATGGCCCTTTTATAATTAACAGTAAAATGGGTAAATTTAAGTAGAATTACGGAAATGGTCGTATAATTACGTCAATAAATGTTAATTTACGTATTTCATCCAATATTTAAAAACAACGTTTTAATTTTAAATTAAATTAAGAAATCATAAAAAATCAAGCTCAATTAAAAATTAGTTTCGTAAAATATATTTTAAAAACAATTTTCCAAAAAAGAATGATATTAAAGTGAATAGAATAAATTAATTCCAAAAATAGTTTTCAAAAAAGAAAAAAAGTAAATAGTAAAATTGAATTGATTTACAAAATTTCTAAAATAGGAAAATAGTAATATTGAAAAAATTTGCTCGTCAAAAAACTACTGTAGATTTCTAAAATATAAAGCTAAAATTTAAAAATAAGGAGGTATTGGACATATTTTTTCTCAGAGTTGCTTTAAAGGCACAAGTCACAAGTCAAGTCCAAGTCCGGACTTTTTTTTTTCACGATGAATATAATGACTAGAAAAATTCTTAAGTATTTTAAAATAATAAATTGTCTTAATCTTGATGACTTGACGTTCCGAGATTCTCAATTTTTTCTCCGGTTTTAAAAATTATTCAACTAAATCTTCCTGTTTTTCCATGAAGAGTAATTATTCAGGAACGGAAGATCACGAAAATTTTCGCCTACAGTCAAAGCATTTTTCCAGTCATTTTTATTTCTTAACATGATCGTGAGATTTTTTTTACGTTCAAAGAATGTGAAGGGACAAATGAAATTTCTTTCCTTCTAGATCCCAGGTGGTTATTATGGAAGCAGAGTTGGTCAAAAGTCAAACTTTAAAGTCAGAATCGTAAAAAATCAAAGTCAAAGTAGACTTTGACTTCCTTCTTTGATTAATCTCAAAGTAAAAGACTTTGACTTTAATTTTGGGTCAAAGTCTTGATTCAAAAGTCTTGAGTCCACTCAAATCAACTTAATTATTTTCAGGCTATAACATTAGACCTCATCATTCTATATTAGCACCAAATTACGGAAAATTAACAATGATAAAATTTAATTTAAAAACATTGAAATTCGAGAACTAAATTCTATTTAAAACAAAACTTAAAAAAAAAAAATTTCAGTTTTAGTCAAAGTCCAGACTTGACTTTCACTTTTGACCAACTCTGTATGGAAGCCAAGCGAGTGTTTGACTTTTTTCTAAAAAAAAAATAAAGTCATTGACTTGGACTTTAATTTGAGACTTTTAAACGACTCTGATTTTTCTTGACTTTGACTTTTTGAATTTTTCTTTTTTAAATGTTATGCATTTTTGAGGGTTAAAATTTTTTTTAAAAAAAAATTTTCATTATTTTTAATGTTCATATTTTATTTGACACTAGAAGCACCAAATTTTTAAACTACTAGAAGCACCAAAACGAGTCAAAATGACTTGTTTTAATAGAATCTAATGGATAAAAATGAATAATAATTTATTATTTGGATAAATCTATTCAAAACTTAATTTTAATTGAGTAAAAATAAAAATTTGGCTAAAAAAAAGTATCTTGCAAAAATTTTATCTTCTACTGAATTCATTCCTTTTTGAACCAATTTTTCGTCTTTCATGTAAAATACGCAAACTTTAATTTTTGCATTTTTTAAATTTGCTTATCTTCGTTCAAGTATTAGGATTTAAGTCATTTTTTAAAGATTTGCATACTTTTTATAAATATTTTATGACTCATCCATTGATTTTGTAGATAAATTCAAAATTTTAATTAAAAAACGAGTCAAAATGACTCTTTTTGGTGCTTCTAGTAGTATATACTTGATTTTGTACAAAGGAAATATTTTTTTTATTTGAATTTAGTTAATTTAGAAAGTTATTCTTAATTTTATGCTGAAAAAAAAAATTGTGCTCAAATAGCAAAAATAAACTTAGATTTTAGCGGCCAAAAATCGAAAAAGAGTCATTTTGACTCGTTGGTGCTTCTAGTGTTAAAGGTCATTCCTTATGTTTCAACTTATTTAAGTTACATTTTAATGAAGTCAATTGTTCTAAACTTTTTATATCTTTTTTTCACTATTAACAGCCAATTTCAAAAATCTAAATTATCAAGAAGTTAGTGTAAAACCTTGAAATTTTCAACTTTTGTTAGCATTCTCTTTTGTTTTATTCTAAATGAAATTAAATAAAGTAAAATAATCAATTTTTCAAGATTTCTAGCGGAGCAATAAATGTCGCAAAAGATGTGTTGAATAATCTAGCCGAAGTTTGCTTTGCAAAACTTGATTTAACTTCAGCAAACGATACGACCAACACAATAGTGCAATTAACTGAACTCCAACAAAAGACACTCAACGACGTTCTTAAAGAACTAGTTAAACAAGTAATAACAATAAAACAATTCTATTTATTGAATCAATAAATAATTAATTTAAAAATAAAATAAATAAATTCTTGCTGTATTTTTCTAGATTACCTCATCAAGCCAATATGTTCGTCACGAGTCCATCAATTTAATTAAAAAAATAGGCGAACTTCAATCGAAATCAATTTACAATTTACTACAGCCATTTCAAGAAATTCTTCTTGAAACAGTCGGTCCACGAAAGCATTTGAAATTGCGTCATTACTCTCATCAATTTCAAATTGGCATCCTCGAAAGCCTCGAATTCTGTTCATCTACTCAGCCTCAATTGTTTACACTCCAGTTGTCAAATCAAGATCATCAAAACTTGTACAATGAAATAATATCGATTTGTGACCAAGAAGATTCCAATTTGAGTAAACTGGCATGCTATAAGTCGTTGACAGACTTGACACCGATCCGCAGAGCAGCTCTAAATTGTCTCGCTTCGTTCTACCATTTGCTTGACCAACGCGAGCAAATTCTTAACATTCTGCACAAATCGCTTGATAATCCGCTCAAGCAGATTCAACAAGTTTCGTTCAATTGTCTCAAAAACTACAACAAAAACAGTGAACACCATGCAAGTCAAATGAGTCAAAATCAGACATTGCCTTCGGGTGACAACCATCGACAAATAATTCAAATAGCGGCTGACTATCTGCGTGAATATCTGCATCCATTGACCGAGTATATTTACATGAAGAAAGACGTCGTGCAGCATTTAAGCTACATAACCAAATTGTATCCGACTATTCTCAACGACAAATTTACAGAATACTTGCTCAGTCATTTGAAGCGATGGCTGGAAGACACTTTTCAAATTTTTAAAGAAAATCTCGAAAATCAATCGCAAACGATCACCAAGCCGTGCCACAACGAAATCGAACTGTGCTCATCGATCATCAGCTTGCTAGCTGAGCTGCAGTCCGCGCCAGCCAAATTGGTCGAGTCGTCGATTGCTTTGGTGCTCAAATATGAGAAGATATTTGGCTTGGAGGCTAGTGAAAAATTTCGTAGACCTCTGAGTGACTTTCTCAAGCGTTTTCCATTCGAAACACTCAAATATTTGCTACACAACGATCGCATCAAAGACATGTACTGTTTTAGATTTATTCTCTATCTTAGTAAAAAGCAGACCGTTCATTTCTGTCAAATATTCAAATCAGAGCCGAACAGGCTGGTTCAAATGCTCAACGAATCTCAGACATTCTTATCCAACGGTTTAAATCAACAAAATATAGACTTGATCAATAAGTCAAATCAAATATTGTACCTGACTGTGTTTGTCATTTACAGGTTGATCAAAATAGAAGCAAACAAGTTAGTATCCAACATGCATTTGAATTTTAAAAAACATTAATCTTAGGAATTGATTCTTTCGATTAGGGCTAACTACAGCAACACCAACAACTAAAAAGAACATACATTAATTCAAAAAATTTTTTTTTGTTTTTTATCATTATTTATTAATGCTTACTAGAGAACGCATTTTTTTGTTAATGATGTGGACAGTGAAATGGGTTTTTAAAAGAAAATATATTAAAGTGTCATTTATTTTGATTAAACGTCAATTAAAAAAAGATCAAATCGTCATTTTTTTATATTAATTAGTCAACATAAAAATTAGTCAATTGAATGTTTGAATCGTAAATTAAAAGTAATAGTTGTCATTTTAAGTAATTAGTTATCACATAATAAAATTAAATGTTATAAAGTAAAGAGTCATAAAAAAAAAATTTTAATCATAAAAAAATTAAGAAAATATTTTCAATTATTTCATTACTAATGCTTTTAATTCCTTTTTTGGTCATCCTCATAATCTTTTCCAATTTATGTAATTTATAACTTTCATTTTTTTAGCTTATTTACTCTATTTTGATTCTTTTTTTTTTTTTGTATCTAATTTTATTAACTTTAATTTTATTTTAATTCAATTTTTTTATTTTATTTTTAACTTATTCTGAAGGAGCTCTTGCTCGGTACAGAAAACAAATAAATAAAAATAAATCCTACTCCTCTTTATTTTCCTATTTTAAGGTATGTCGCAAGCTTCAGCTGGAAAGGACTCGAATAATCCTTGGCTTTAATCAACACCAATTATATGCTTCCACATTATTAAATGGGATAACAGCGTTATTGTAGGAATTTGCTGCTAGGGTAGTCTCATTATTACCTTCTTCTATCTCAGTTTCAATTAAAGTGTTCCTTAAGTTGTCTTGAGCTTCGATTTATTCGTCGAAAGCCTCATAAATATCTACATAACCCCCCGATTCCCCATAAAATTATTTATTGGGGTCGTAAGATTCGAGCTATGGTTCATTGAAATAAGTTACCATTTTGACTATGACAATTAATACATTTAATTTAGATTAATTTTATTGACGTTTAATCAAAATGAATGACGCTTTAAATATGCGGCCTTTTTAAACTATGGGGAATGGTAAGACCTATCGTAAATTATTGCAAATTATCCCCTGGGTCTGGTGAATAAATCGCCATAAGCCCAGTAGATAAGACTCGGTTACAACCCAATATTTTTTCAGCAGGGTGGGGTACTCTCTTCAACATATTCATTGACGATTTAATTGAAGATTGTTTAAAACAGTAAATTGGTGCTCAATTTATGTAGCCAATTTAGTACAAAATGAAGAATTAAATTTCATCCTGTAAAGTCCCATATAATAAATTTTGGTCCTCTACTATTTAATTCAGAATTTTATCTCAATAAAACTAAACTTCCAAAAACTAACTCGATCAAGTATCTGGGTGTTAATTTCAAATCAAATCTATACTTTAACTCATGTGCAATTGAAAAGTTCAAAGAGGTTCAGAAGAGCTTCTTTGGACTTTCATACTTTATGAACAATATCGGCACTCATTCTCCTGGCTTTAAATCACTCCTATACAAAATATGTTGTCTTTTACAATTCGCATATGGTCTTGAAACTCTTACTCTGAATATTAGGACTAAAAAAGTCTTAATATTCTGCAGAATAACCTTATAAGGCAAATTTTTAAACTTAAACCAACCTGCCACATGTCCAGAGTCCTAAAAACTCTAAAAATTTTTAACATGTTCTCAAAATTATCTTTTATCGATACAATAAAAATTCAACTTTCTCTCTTTTCAAATAATGAACATAACATTTATTGAATCACCTACAAAAAATTCTGGCAAAGCCGAGTCCGATATCTTAATGTGTATTGAATAAACTTGTTTAAACAACGTAGGGCTTATATCGAAAGTGTCATCACAATCCCAATTATTATATTTACTTTTTCATTAAATTAAGCAAGATGTTTTTTATATTTTTATTCCTTTCAAATAAATGTTTTTTATTTTCTATATTTTTGTCTTCTATATTTTGATATATCACCTCTTAAAAAACCTGTTTTTAATTACGTAAAATTTTGATAAATTTAAATGAGGCCAAATTTTTTTATTTATTCTATTGCAATCTTTTGCCTCCATAATAATTGAGAAAATTCAATTTATAATTTTAATAATTGACATTTTTTATTATTTATTTCCACCACCAAAAGGTCAAATTAAAATAAAAAAGTTTTTAAGAATACAAAAATATTCAATTATGACAAAAAATAAAAATTTTGGACAAAAACTAGTTTAATTTTCAAAAAAAAGAGAAAAATTCAGACTAAATGATATATTAAAACTTTTGAAAATATTTTTGCTTTGCAAAAAAAATGAGCGTTTAAACCAACGACATGAACGTTTGAATTTTGTACTAATTTCGGATCTTAAAATGGCTAAGAATCAAATATAAACGAACAAGATCAATACAGGCAAACGCAATTCGAATTTTTAAGACTCTTATTCTTAAGTTTTGAATATAAATACTCGTCGAAAGTGACTTCCAAAAAGTGAGGGTTAGAATTATAAGGTATCACCAAACAATCTTAATCCATTCTCAGTATACCTCGGTTGGTAGTTTGGCTTCTGAATTAATTTTCAGAAGCCAAACTATCCTGCTACACTCATTATCCTGCTACACTCATTATTTATCCTGACTTTAGAAAATATGTCTGAAGAAAACAAAGTTTTTCGGGTTTAGTCGCTTAGGTAAACTATGGTTCACCTTCTTGTTCTCAGGTTTTATGAACTTTTAGTTGACCTAATCTAAAATATAATATTTCACTTTTTAAGAGTTTGACTTTGGGGGACAAAAAAACAAACATTATATAAAAATTTTTTTGTATATTTAAAAAATATTTGCTATGATAAACAACATGAATTTTTTTCCGTTCCAGGTAGTTATTGCCGCGGCCAAATATTTCTTTTACCGGTCCAGGTAGTTATTGTGGGGGCCTAAGTTTTAACTTTGGCTTAAATTTTAGTGTTTAAGACTTAAATCTGTGACTAATAAACAAGTCTGCATTTTGCACAAAGAGCTTTAAACTTAGACAAAAAACAACTCTTTAATTTTGAAAATGACTGAAAGGGAGGTTAATTACCATTCCAAACTCCCTGGGGTCCTCCCCCTAATTATTATTTAAAAAAAAAATAAAAAAATTTTGATTTTATTTAAGGAAAAATGTATTTGACGCATAAAAAAATTAAAGTATAAAAAATTTTCTTCAGTTTTACTTAGTTCAACGTTAGCCTTAAGTTTATTTGGACGACCTCCTCTTTTTGTCAGTTCAACAGCTTCAGATAGACATCATTAACTTGATCAACTTAATCAAAATGATCTACTAACTAGTAACTTGAGCCATTTCAGATAATGGAGCCACTTCAGATACTTGAGCTCCTACAGAAAAGCTTTGATGAAAGGTTTTTTCTTTTGTTCCCTCGTCTAGGCCGAGTAACGAATTACCTTGGACAAAGATTTTTATGCTTTAATAAAAAAAATATGCGATAAGGAAAAAAAATAAAATAATCTTAACTTTTTATTCATTATGGGATAGTTTAATATTTTTGCTAAAGCATTATTTTTTATGCGTCAAAAGCCTTCGTCCTTTTATTTAATGCTTGTTTTAATTTCATTATGTGTTTTGTTGTTGCTGCTATTTCCATTCAATAGAATTGAATTGAATTGAATTGAATTTAAGATGTTGGCTCCAATCACAAGGTCAATTGATCGAAGTTCTGCTCAAAGTATGGTGCGATGAAAAATTTCACGAAAAACACTCCCAAATCGACAACTTAAACCACATTTATTGGAAAGAGCCGATCTATGTGCTGAAAGTGTTGCTCAAATATCACGAGATTCAATTGGACTTGCACGCCAGAAACGAAGCCACATATGCTCTAAATTCTAATATTGAGCTTTTGTTCAAATTGCTGATCGCTTTTCACCAAAAATCTATCAGTCAATTTGAATTTTTTCGCGTGTATCTAAGCGAACGCGTGGCAAAAGAATACTCGATTCAACTCAAACGAGACATATTCTTTACATTTGTGCAAATATTTACCACTCAATCCAATTCAAATTCAATATACACCCAAAAGCTAAAGTCGTCAATACTCCAGCACATAGTCATTCCTTGTTTTACTTGTGCATTTGAAAAAGGCGAACACGAAGCGATTATCGGCGGCCCGCCAAATCCCGACACAGACTCGCCGGACAACATCATATCGGTTTTCATCAACAACGTTGTTGACCCGGACCAAAATCAGACTTATTCGGATGCCGTTCGAATTCATTTGCTTCAATTGTCTTGTTTGTTTGTGCAATACGCTCACGACTACATTCACAATGTGAACAACAAAAAACAAGGCACCAAACTGCGCCGCCTAATGACATTTGCTTGGCCTTCTCTGCTGGCCAAGACATGCGTTGACCCATTCAATAAGTATCAAGGCCTGTTGCTTCTCAGTCACATAATATCCAAGTTTGCCATTCACAAGCGAATAGTCTTTCAAGTTTTTCATTCACTGCTGAAAGCGTACGCCCCCGAAGCCAAACTGGTCGTCAGACAAGCGCTCCAAATTCTTACTCCCACTTTTCCCACCAGATCCGAAGATGGCTACATTACGTTGGCCTCATGGACCAAAAAAATACTCATCGAAGAAAATCACTCGGTGCCTCAGCTAAGCCACCTGATCTTCATAATTGTGCGCTACTTTAAAGTGTTCTATTACATACGTCACACGCTCATAAATCAGTTGATAGTTGCGCTGCAAAAAGTTGGCCTATCTCAAAATTCGACAAACGAAAACAAGCTGCTTATCATCGACTTGTGCGAGACCATTCTCAAGTGGGAAGCTCAGCGTACACTTGACTCTGAAGATGCCAATTTCGATCCAAATCTAAAACTAAAGCATGCAGACCTTCTCAAGCCATTCGACAAACACATTTGTGACTTTGTGATGAATTTTCTAATTCGATTCGCGTGTCAAATGGCACCGCCACAAACACAAGAAGCCTCCCAGCACAGCAACACCAATCTAAACGAACAATTGTGTCGCAAATGTTTGAATTTATTTCAAATGGCCATAAAAAACGACTTGTTGTCCAATTTTGATTTAAAATTGGAAATATTGGACAAAATTTTGACCAGTCTAGAGTCCACATTCGGCCAAAATCCGTTGGTCACAAACATACTAGGTGCTAATGCAAGCGTACCAACTACTCAAATAATAAATCTAAATCAGGTGTACATTTGTCTAGAAATTTTGTCATTTCTAATCGAAAACACGTCCAAGCAAAAAATTCAATTGATTCTAAAAAGTTTGCACAGAGGCTTTCAATACAGCATTGTGAGCACCAACAGCAAAGTAATTAAACTAATTGCTGACATCATTCAAAAATTAATGCTCACCATACCCAACGAGCTATTTAACACCATGTCCAACAATGAGTCTGTCGAAACATCCGCCGCTGAGCCAATCTATTCACTATTCGGTCAGCCGGATGGTGTTCTTTGTCGCATGATACTCGAGAGTTTGTCTTATTACGAAAAAATGAGTCTTATTAATCCCTCCGAAACTTCGAGTGTAAACTTGGCCATTGACATTCTAACCAATTGTTTGACTCTGATAAAAGCTGCATCGGTCAACAACCATCAGTACATCGATCGTCTAATGGGGCCTATTTTGAAAATAATTCAAAAATTGTATCGTGATCATTTGAATTCAATAGGCAGTGTGGGACAATTGGTGTCGAGTCAAGAGGGAGCAAATGTTGTTCAAGCTCAAAATTCAGTGCAAGTTTATTTGTTTAGTGAGTTGATAATACAAGTCATTGATTTGGTAAAGAACAGAGTGGGCGTTATGAGCAGTGAAATGAGAAAAATGTTTGTCAATCAAATATTGGTCAATTTGATTGACAAGTCTATTGATTTGAGACTGATTAAGTATCTAGTCAAGTTAATTAACGATTGGATTAAAATGAATCAGGTGGCTAACCATGTGACCAATGTGCTGCCCAACCAGATACCAACAATGAAAGAAAAACTTGTTCTCTTACAAAAACTGACCATTTGCATGGACAAAAAATATTCGGATCAAGCTGAAATTCAATCGGTGTTCTTGGACACAATTAGTTATGTGTATCAAAATGATGCCTATCTTGCTCAACAAGAATTTAAATGTAAACTCGAACAAGCATTTTTGCTCGGCATCAAAAGTCCAAATGTTAAAATGAGACAATTGTTCTACGATTTGTTTAATCGAAATTTTCAATCCAACGATTTGTATGAACGTTTGTGCTTTGTTTTGGTCACTCAAAATTGGGAACTATTTGGCACTTATTATTGGATAAAACAATGTATTCAATTGACACTAGGCTCATGCTATAATCTAAATTATGTGAACAACACATTCGAGCCTAAATTTTTGAGTTTAGTCGAAGCACAAAATGTACCATTAGGCTCAAATACGCTCAATTCTAGTAGCAACACTCTAACCAGTAGCATACAAATAGATGATCAAGACTCAAGTGAACCAAAGTATCAATTGATAGCTCCTTTAGACTTTGAAGTTGACTTTTCTAAAAAAGGTATTCGATGATTACTTTTTGAAAATTTTTTTTTTTTCTAAATTCAGTACACAAAATTAAATGAACAAAATTTAACTAAAAAGCACCTTGAAACTTCTTTTCTAGATAGAAAATTTTTTAAATTGTTTGAATGCATCAAGTTGGAAATACATTTTTAAAACTATTTCCAACATTCGGCAAATCCCGCCATTTTGACACGAACTTAATTTCTATTTATTTGGTGGTGGTGGTGAGGTTTTTGCAGAGATGTTGTACAATCTTTTCAGGTACTTGAACAGCTGATGCAATGCTTTTCTTTGGATGCATATTAGTAGTAGTAGGAGAAGATTATTTGGCAGCGAGTTCATATGCTAGCCGTTCTGTTGAAAAAAAAGTTATCTTTATGCTGGAGCCCGGAAATTTCTTTGATATTTGAAGCAGTGACCACTTCCTTGGTTTTTTTGAAACATTAAAATTGTTGCTTTTTTCAATAAGTTCTATTCCATTCATGAACTTGTATAATAATTGAATTAGATAACCTGTCATATCAATAATTAAATTTTCATATGAAAATAAATAAAATCGTTATGTGGATAATTAATTAAATGTTTAATTATTAATTTTAACTAATAGTTCTCTAATCTACAACATACCCGAATCCCTAAACCAGGGCTCTGCCTCGCACCCCGATTAATTTTTTTTTATATGACGATTTAATCATTAATATGACGGCCTAATATTTTCCTATTTTTGTGTTAAATAAATCTAACAATTTGTTCTATTATCTTTTGTATTGAATTTGGCCAACTAATAGTTTTTTTTTTAAATTAAATAAGCTAAAAAAATTAATTTTATTTAATTCTAATGAGGAGAGAAAAAAAAATCATAAATAAAATAAATAATGAAAATTTTTAATAATTTTAAGAAAAATTTCTGAATGTTTACAAAAATGAAGAAAATGAATCAATGCAGATTGATCAAGAATCGTTTAGATTCGGTCTGATCAAAAATTTATTTCAATTTGAAAAGAATCTAATCAAAATGGCCAAAAAAACAAATTTGTCTAATTTAATAGACCCAATATGCAACATGTGTCACATAAACACCGACCTGGCTCATTCCATATGGACTCAGCTATTTGCCAAATTTTTTAATTTATTTAATGAAAAACAAAAAATCAATCTCATCAATGAACTTACGCCATTTTTTGCATCCGGAATACATAGCATTCAAAAAAATACCCAACTGAGTGTATTGAACACATTTTGTGAATCGATGATCGAATTTGGTGGCGAGTTGAATGCGTGCTTTGCACACATTCTAAAGCCGTCTCTATTGAGCTATTTGGCGAAAAATCACAATTTATGGCATAGATCCATACTTTTGTGTGAAAACCAATATCTACTAGAGCCAAATATAGATGTCTTACAAGTTTTAATTCATCTATTAAGCACTTTAAAGGAGGAGGATTTAAAAACTGGTCTTTTGGTATCCAACAGAACAATAAATGATCCCACTCGAATAGCTCTAATTTACGAACAACAGGGCATGTTTTTACAAGCTCAAAAACTGTTCGAAGACATGATCTCAAAGAATGTTGATTCGTATTTGAATGACTACTTGAACAAGGAAGAACAAATATTGGAATCGAATTTGTGGGAAGAAAAATGGGTTAAATGCTGCAAAGAGTTGAATCAATGGAGCGAGCTAAATGAATACATATCGACTAAAGACAACGATTTAAGTTTAACTTTGGATTGTGCTTGGAAGTCTCAACCCGATTGGCAACTGATGAAAACTCGCCTAATGACGCAAAAAGAAAATAACATTTCCAAAGATCAACTTTGGAAATGGTATCTATATCAAGGCTATTATTTGGTGTGCAATCCGGACGATTTGCACCATTTGATGCTTCAGAGTCAATCGGTTTTTTCACTATCGGCAGCCATCGAATCCAAAGTTGAAAAATGCATGATTTCTGCTTTAAAGGAATGGAGGCGTTTGCCAAAATTAATAACACCAGCACACACTTCATTGCTTCAAGCAGCTCAACAAATTATTGAATTGCAGGAAGCTTTTCAGATTCAACAAAATTTAACAACGCCAATTAATCAAACACAGGCTTTGCAAGAAACTAAAGGAATAATTAAAACTTGGCGCACTCGTTTGCCGCTTATAAACGACGATTTAAGCTATTGGAATGATATTTTTCAATGGAGACAATTTCACTATGAATCTTTTACAAAATATTTTGAAAAACAACAGCCCAATTCAAATCAAGCAATGTTGGGTGTACACGCTCTAGCTCAAGGTAAGCGAAATATTTTTTTTCTTCTTTTTTTTGTTCTATTTTTTTGTTTATTTGTTTTCAGTACTGAGCTGGAGCTTCTTCAGAATAATTTAGAAAAAAAATAATAAAAATAAATAAATATCATCTTTTTTTGTTGTTCAAAAAAATTAACACTAGAAGGAACGGGTTTTAAATACTATTAAAAGAATCGAAGGCGATCATTTTGACCGCTCCTTTTTAAATGCTTTTTTTCCTTGGACTACAAATTTTTTTTGTTAAAAGGAGAAAAAATTGATTATTATTTATTAAAAATTTATTTCATAACGATCAAATAAAATATGTTAATTAAATAAAAATTAAGAAGAGGTAAAATGATTCGTCTTTTTTTATTAATTCTTTCCACATTTTAGACACAACTCTTGTTTCCATTACATATTCTTATTTGGCACTTGTTACTTCCTCTGAAAAATCAAGAAAAATCTTAAAAAAGCATAAAATCTTTAAGCTTAGTTTTTTATGAGACTAGATTTATCTAAGTAAACTTCAAAAAAAAATTTCTTATATTCTTGGCTTAAAACTGAAAAGCTCTGGTCCTTTTAGTTTTAATAAATTAATTTCAGTTAATTTCTTATTTCTTCTTTCTTTTTGTTACTTTAATACTTTAATTTTATCTTAATCGGTAAATCTATAATAATCGATAAAATAAATAATATAGATTTAATAAATAGAGAATGAATTGAATTAATTAATCAATTAATTAATATATAAAAGAGAACAAATTATTTCGTAAATTGGACACCTAGGTACCTTTCGGATCTAGTTTCGGCCATCTTGTGTCTTGAGTCATCTAGGTCTAGCATTGTTTATTCAGCAAATACCTTATTTTTATTTCTAATGCTCGATTTATTCATGTGCATAGTTTTACATTTCGGTAAGTTAAAATCATTTGCCACTTTTTGGACCATACTAGAACTTCATCTATGTCTTTTTGCAATTGGAGTTTATCTTTGATGTTCCTTATGATTGCAATTATCTAACAATCATCTACAAATAGTCTCGAAGCGTGACTCTTAACTTCAGGCACGTTGTTTATTTAAATGAAGAACAATAAGGGACCATATTGAAATTTAATTTCTGCTAAACTCTGCAAATTTAGCATAACTTGATATTTGATGCAACTTTCAATGTTGCATGCATTCAGAATAATAATTTTTAGATTTTTGAAAAAAAGATTAGTATATTAGAATAAGAAATATAGATTATATTTATTAATAGATTATCTATATATTTATTAAGAAATATATATATAGAAATATATATTAAGAAATTTAGATTCATATATTTTTTTGTTCTTTGTGTCAATTTTTAGTGAATTTTACAAACCAAGGTGTTAAAATAGAGAAAAATTTTAGTGAATTAGTGAAATTTTTAATTTTGTCTTTCTATTTCACCAAAACATATTTAACTTTCTTTTTATTTTATTTAATTTTTATTTTGAATCTTTTATAAATTTATATATTTTATGTGTTTTTAGCCTGAAAAAGTCTTGACTCGTTTTAGATAGACAAATAAATGAATAAATAATATAAAAAGTTAAGATTAATTCTTGCCTTGATAAACATAAAGATTGTTTCTAGATTTTCTCTATTATGCACATTCTCTAATTATTCTTTCTCTAAAATTTGTCTTCTGTATTTATTTATTGTAAAATGCCATGGCCGGTTGGAATGGAGACTTAGTCTTTTCTTTCATATTTTTTCAAAATACTTGATAGTAATTTAGAAAAAATAAAGAAAATGCATGATTTTGATGAAATGTTAATAAAATTGAATTTATAGATTTGAAAGATCTTGTGGATTAATAATACTAAGAAAATATTAAAATAATTAGCATTTAATCTAAATAAAAATTAATAATGAAAGTTTAATTAATAATCTTATATATCTTGAATAGATTAGATTAGATTTTATATTCTGTATTTAATATTCTGTGTCAGATCGGAGCCGTTGCTCAAAAAGGTACATGAAAAGGAGATGAGCGCCTCCCCATTACCCACTAGGATAGAATAGGGGCAATTATTATTATTATTATTTAATATTCTCTACTTTGATAGTTCAAAAAAAAGGAAAGAACACAATGAATAATAATTATCAAAATTAAAAAATTAACATTTCAAAATACAGATCCACTATTTTTAAAATTTTTAAAATCGATAAAAAACCTCGACCAAATTGCCAAAGAAATTTACGTATACTCGAATCAATACACAAATCAAATAAGACTCCTTTAGACTCGCTTTAAAATGTTTCTCAATTAAACTTTATATTTCCTAAAAAGAGGACTGAAAAGAGGGTCTACACCACTCGGAACCACCTTGGAGTTAATCTCCAAATTTATTTTTCAAAAAAAAACTTTTTCACTTTACGTTTTCTTTTTATCTCTATTTTTTTATATTCATTATGAAGGAGCTTGAGCTCGGTGCAGAAAACACAATAAAAAATAAATATAAAAATAGTTTACCTCTTAATATTTAGGCTTTATTTAAAAAAAAATATACAAAATATATATAAAATTTTTCATTATTTTATCAATTTTTTTTGTAAATCTTTATATTCTATTTTAACATCTTTTTTTCAAAAGGTATTGTTACTTTTGGAAAAATTGCACGTAAGCAGCATCTGTACGATATTTGTTTGGAAACATTAAACAAAATTCATAGAAAACAATCGGTGCCAATAATTGACTGCTTTTTAAAAGTAAAACAAGAAATAAAATGCTACATAAACACCTATGAATATCTGAGTTCGAAGCAGAGCAAAGAAATACTTGACCTCATCGAAGCTACAAATCTTCAATATTTTACAAAAGAAAATGTGGCCGAGTTAATATCTCTCAAGGCGCAATTTCTGCAATTAAACAATAAATTTGACGAAGCAAATCATTTGTATTCGTTTTCAATTTATTTGAACGATTCGTCAGCTAAGCTGTGGGGTGCGTGGGCAGACTATTTGACACAAGCATTTGTGGACGTCACGAGTAGACAGTTGTACTCGTCACGTTCGATTGAGGCGGCCGAATCCGCCCTCATTGGTCTAATGAATGCAGCACGGCACACCGGTGGCGAAGCCAAAACTCGCAAGTACATTGCCAAAATATTCTGGCTGCTCAGCTATGACAACGAAAAACGAGACTTGTTCAATCAATTTGAGGCACATGCTTTGTCGGCCATTCCGGCACAAAATTGGATCCAATGGATTCCTCAATTGATCACGCTTATACTAAAAAATGACGACAATGGAAAATATTTGTATAGCTTAATAAACCAAATAATTCGTCAGTATCCTCTTGCGGTCTATTATCCATTGAGAACCTTGTATTTCAAGATAAAACAAGACGAACATGCCGATAAAATAAAGCAACAAATTTTTTCTCAACAAAAGCAGCAAGCTGAAACACAAGCCGATTTCAAAGAAACCAAAACAAACTCTTCAGTTGAGTCGCTTGTTCGTGGCGTTGTCGGTCTAATGCATGTGCAACGCGAAATGCATCCGCTATTGTTCAATACTATCGAAGGCTTAATCGATCAACTACTAATGCTAAAATGTACTTGGCACCAGGATCTGCTCAAAAATTTCAAACATACTCTAAATTATGTTTACACTTTCGCATACGAGACCAATTTAAATAAACAGGTTTGGAAAAAATTTTGTACTTAATAGAATTTTATTTGGGCTATCCTTAAAACCTAGAATATGTAGTAGTAGTATGACTAATTAACTATGAAAAGGCTTTTTTGATGAGGTCTGGGTGGTTGTAGACATTGAATAAAATCGAATAAAAATAAGTCATTTTTCGACCTTAAAATCTATGAAGTTCAGTACTAAAGAACAGAACAAAGTGTAAGACATTTGACCAAGCAAATGTCAAGGATCAAGGTGAGAGAGAACTTTCTAACAAATAGAGTGGTGAATGCGTGGAACGAGTTACCTATAGAGGTTATAAATGCAAAATCTAAAAAAGAATTCAAAAACAAATTAGATATCTTTTTGAAACAAAAATGATTAATTTTTTCCTATTAACTTAATCTTTTTAAGACATATTTTAAAATCAGACAGCTACCATAGCAAGCCTAGATATAGCATTGCTCCACAGTTAGTCTTCTGTAGCTTTTTTTTCTATTATTATTATTATTATTTTTATTATTATTAAAATAAAAACTTTGGCGAAAGTCAAATTATAAAAAAAGTGATCATAAAAAAAAGAATAAGCAAAATTAAATGGTCATATTTTTTTTGCCAAGAAAATAAGTGAACTTAGAAAATAACTGTACACTAAATATTCTAAAATTAAAAGTTAATTAGAGAATTTCAAAAAAGAGTATTCTAACTAATCAAGGCTGTTACTTCACAAAAATCCGAGCAGTCAAAATTTTGCCTACAATGTACCAAGAAAAAGGAATAATTAAATACGTTCAAAACGTATTTTATTTTTTATATTATTTATTTGTATATCTGTACCAGAGTTGTTTAAAAGTCACAAGTCTCAAGTCAAATCCAAGTCCGGAATTTTTTTTATTTTTTTTTCTCAAAAGTCCGAGAAAAGACTTTGAATTTTTTTTTTCAAAAGTAATGTGTTTTACGTTTTTATTTTGCTTTTTTAACAATTTTTTTTTGCGATTAAAATCATATCTAGAAAATTCTTAAATTGTGTTAAATTAATAATTCTCCAAATATTGGTTGCTTTGGATAAAAGGACAATTTTTAAAACATTTCTAAAATTTATACGAAATTCACTTTTTAAATATATGTGCCTTTTTTAAAGAAAATACTCATTTAAATCTCTCTCATCTTTAAGTCAAACTCATTATTTTTGAGAAAAAAAAGAAAAAAAGTCTGGACTTGGACTTAAATTTGGGACTTTTAAACAACTCATGTACCAAGCTATTGCTCCTTCAGATTTGAAAAAAAAATAAAAAAATGTTTTAAAATAAAAATAAAAAAAGAGTTAAATAAATTTGAGAGAAAGTTATGAAAAAAAAATTAAAATGAACGGGGTTTAACAATTCTCATCTCAAAAACACATATTTAAAATTAAAATTTATTGATTGAAATTCTTTAATTTAATTCAATTTACATTTTATTTAATTAGATTAATAAATTATATAACGAAAGTTCAAATTTTTTTGGTGAAAACAAAAAAGTTCACTTTTTTTTTTAGTTCAGCGTTCAGGTTATCGCCAAAAAGTCTTAAATTAGTTTAGTGAATGGAGCTTTGAATGTTGCATTCACAGAACTAAGTTAAAATCTTTAGAAAAAAGTTATTCAATTTAAAAAAATATTGTGGAATAGAAAATCAATTCGATACAGTAACCTCTGTGTCAGATCAAAGCTGTTGTTAAAAAGGTTACTGAAAAAAGCGACATCATTTTGTATAATGACTTGGCAAAAAATGTAATTTTACTTTTTACTTAGACCAAACATTTTAAGAATTAAAAAAATCAAGTAAAATTATTCAGAGTGTTTATCCAAAATTTAATTGTAAAATTTTTAAAACTTTTCTCCGCAAAAAATTCTTTCAATTTTTATAAAAATTTGTAATAAATTAAAACTTAGCAAAAATTAAACAAAACAATCCAATTTAATTTATTATATTCTTTGTAAGTCATTTTAAAAATTGATAGTGACTGTATAATATTACAACAAAATATTTTTTCAAATGTTTCTATTTTATTCCGCTTTTAAATTTTGCATAAAAATTCTGACAGACTAAAATGCGAAATTACAGAATAAAATCTAATTATTATGTGTGAAATACTGCTAAAAAAAATTCTGCATTCCGTATTCCATGTTTTAGGGACATTCTTTTATTTGTTTAGCAGTCGAAAAATAATTCTTTCCGTTGAAAAATAGTGTGACAAGTTAATTTCCGGCACTTTGTAACAAGTCTCTTATTCTTACATAGGTTTTATTAAACTAAAATTTTAATAATAACTCTAAATATACATATTATTTATTTTCATTATTTCTAATAAATTTATATCCATTTATATGTTAGGGCTATGTAAGGCTGGTCTAAGAAACTCTGTTCCATTAGTTGTCAAACTGGTTGAAGAATATAAAGCAGGTTTGAGTCAAGATATCTCGAATACCCGACTCCACTGTGTAATTGCTCCCTAACTGTTTCTTATTTTTTCCTTTAAAAATCAAACATTTAAAAATTTGCATCCTATAACTCCTTATTTCAATATATCTATTTTTAATTTTCTTATTTTTTAGGCTTTTTTATTTTTATGTTATCTTATTTAACTTTATTTTATTTAAATTTTTTTTTGAATCTGAAGAGCTTTGGCTCGGCACAGAAAACAAATAAATAAATAAAAAGAATTTTGGATTTTTATTAATAGTAAATTAAAAAATTTTGAAATTAAGAATGATTTTATAGAAACAATCGATCCATTTTCAATCATTTGGTTCAAAAGAATTCATAAATTTTATGTGGATTTTCAATATCTTCAACTTCCAAATCGGCTGAATACCCAGCAAAATTCACCGTTGACCGGCAGCGTTTCTTCACCATTGACACCAACATCCAATGTTGGTCAACAAGCAAGCTGTTCGGGCGCTCAAAACCAACAAAATACCCGCTTAAAAAGCTTAATAGCCATTCTAAACGACCCCAATCATCAAATTACTAGACAAAAGTTTCAACAAGACTTTCCTTACACTCAAACTAGTGGGTCGCAACAACAACAAATAAGCATAAAAGAATTTATAGATAAATTAAAATCATGGATAAGAATGCTTGAAGCTCACAATGATTTGATGATACCAAAAAAGAGTCTTTTGGATGAACGATTTAAATTGGTATCCCAATTTTGTTCGAGCACAGCTGAAATCGAACTACCTGGTGAATACTTAGTCCCACGGTCCACAAATTATTATGTCAAAATAAGTCGATTTTTGCCAGTTTACGAGTCAGTCGAAAAGCACCAAATATTTTGCAGACGCATATCAATACGAGGACACAATGGCAAGATTTATCCATTCCTAATAATGAACGAACCTAATCATTTTTATGAATCAAAGAAAGAGGAGCATTGCCTACAAGTTTTCCGAATGATCAATACTTACTTGAACAAACAAAAAGAAACCTCTGGTCGGTCGTTAAACTTCATTATACCAAGAATGGTGAGTTTGTCATACGATTTTCGAATGATTGAAGACGAAGTTAGCTCATTGAGTCTCTTGGATATTTTAAAACCTCACCTAAAACAAAAATGTTTGGATACTTATTTTGCTCAGCGCACGTTCAACACCAAACTCGATCTGTACAAGCTAATTACAGAATCGATTTTAACAAAAAATATCCTTAAACAATGGGCAATTGAAAAATACAAAAATGCAAGTGATTACTTCAATTTTAGAAAACTTTTTGCTCAACAAATATCAATTTACAACGTTAGTGAGTTTATTTTGGGTTTAAGTAGTCTAAAGCCAAGCCAAATTTATTTGAGCCAAAATTCTGGCCTTTGTCAAACAATTCGATACAAATTTGATTTAGACGATAAATTGTCTCAAAGTTCCAAAATTGTTCCATTCCGGTTGACGCCAAATATGACTGAATTTTTTCAACAATCTTCAATTAATGGACAAATGGGCGCCGCGATGACATCTCTTGCCAGATGCTTGCATGAAACACAGTATGGATTTATTTGGATATTGAGAACTATTCTAAAGGACGAAATTCTCTATGCCTTGATACGTAAAAAACAAGAAGATTCAATTAAAAATTCAATTCAGTCGCTTTATACAAATTTGAGCTATGAAACTGAACAAGAAAATGTTGTTAATTTAGTGAACAAGCTAGTGGGCACTATTGAATTGAGACTAAAAGAATGCGCCAATATGGACAATGGAAAAAATTTTCCACTTAATGAATTGATACCGAAAGCAATGAAAATTGAAAATTTGAGTGAAATTGATCCAACTTGGTATCCTTGGTTCTAGTGTTATCTCTAACAACTAAAATTCATTTACAAAGATTGTAATTTAAATGACAAATAACAGAGTTTTTAATTTTTTTTTTAATAAAATTTAAAATGATTGAGTATTTATATGCTTTTTCTTTCTTAATTTTTTCTTAATATTCTAGATTGCTTTCTAGTAAATTTGAATTCAGCAAGTCTAGTTTGACTTACATCATCAAAAAGCACCCGAGTGCCTATTAAATTATAAATATTTTCATTTTTTTTATATTTAGATTAGAAAAACAGTTATCCTAAAAATCACAAGACAAAATTTTAATATCTTTTTTAAATTAACCAACACTTACTCCCAAAAAGTCTTCCTCTTAAGATAAAAGAATGATTGCAAATCTGATTGAAATAAAATAGTGAAATTTTTGTATCTCTCACTTATTCTATGTACATGTCCAAGCCATCGCAGCCTCTTATTCTTAATGCATTGACTTAATGGCTCTGATATTTTTCTTTTATATAAGAAAATGTCTTAGGCCAATCCCGAGAATCCTCCGCAGGCTTCCAGTGTGGATGGTGTTCAGGCTTTTCCCGTCAGATTCACTTATCCACCAATATTCGCTACCGTACATCAGAGTTGCTTTTAATAAAGTTTTGTATAGCTTAAGTGTTTTTTTCTTGCTTTAGCTGGTTGATTACCTTGCTGGTCGGAGTCTAGCAAAGGCACTCTTAGCTTCAGCCAGTCTATACTTAATGTCTCTGTGAGTTCTAATGGTGCTTCCTAAGTATGTGAATTCGCTTCCACACTCAATTTGTGTACCATCGATGGTAATCAGGGTATTCAAATTGGTGTTGATGCACATAACTTTTGTTTGGCCCCATTTATTTCGGGTCCGGTTGGTTTAGGGTTGTTTAACCAAATCTAATTTAAAAAGAATATTTTATAAAGAATAATTCAGATATATTTTAATTAAGTTTATCTAAAAACAGAGCACAGTCGGTTAGAAACATATATTTTATATTTTGTTGAATTTGTGCTGTAGATTTTAGTATTGAAAATAAAATTCAATAACTTCCCGCCGATGGGATACTTAATTTACCAAAAATATAAAATGATAGTTCAGTTTCGCTTAGCTTTCTCAAAATTTTACAATAAGAAAAACTCTTTTTATTTTTCTATTTAGAGTCCTAGTGTTTCACCTTTTTTATTTTTGGTTGCTGGACAAGAAAAAAATATTTAATTACATTTTTATTTTCGCGTCATTTAGCTTTGTACCATTTCTAACCAGCATATTAATATTTAATTAAAGAGCAAAAAAAAACAATTAAGTTTGGTAATTTGTGATTTGGACAAATATAATCACATTCAAGCGTGAAAGATAAGAGACATTTTTCGAAGCTTTCTTTTAACTATGTAATCTTATCTCTTCATTTTTTAAACTTTCTTGGTTTAAATTTTGTCCTAATTATCTATTCAACTTTAATTTTAGAGTATTTGATTATTTTAATACTTCATTTTAAATGTTTGAATTTTTTTTCAAACGAATAACTGTTTTAAATTGATCATTCAAAAAATTTGTCCAAATATTTTTTTGCATCATTTGTCATTTGACTTCATCTGTTCCAGAATTTTGCTCCAAGACTATTTTTAAAGTTATCATATTAAATTTTGAGATTTTAAAATTTAGTTCAAAGTGGATTTACTAAGACAAAAGAAAAAAAATCAAACAAAGATCGATATTTTGGATTAAATTTTAATTTATTAATAAAAAGATTCAAGCCTTTTTATAAAACAATTAAATGATGATCAGCCATTCACTTTAAATGACATCGTTTATTTAGATGGAATTATTTGTTTTAATTACAAATTTAAAAGATCAGTAATTTCAATAGATCAAATTTATAAGTAGTAATTTAAAAAAAATTAATTTTTTGGATTAAAAAAAAATTGATAAAGCAATCAAACATATTTTTAAATCTCACAAATTTCTTGGCACATTTTTGTACACTTAAATCAAGATAAAATCTCATTTTTGTAATCTCATCTTCATACTGATTGAAATTAAATAATTAGTATAATTTTTGTATTTTAAAATTATTTTTCATTAAATTTACAATAGAATTTTCACAAATTCAAAGAAATTTAAAACAAATTCGATTTTCGTATTCCCAATCACGAAGTCAATAAAATGATAAAGATCAAAAATTTCGTCTTAATGAAAACATGTCCTTTTGCTCCAGTGCGTCTTCAAAATAAACATTCACTCTTCTCAAATAACACATTAACTTTTTTTTTACTCTGCATCGGTTTAAAAAACAAAACTAATTAAAATTTGTATTTATTATTTTTCAAAAATATTCACTTTAAATCTAAAATAGTCTCCAAAAGGTTTGTCAGGCATGACTTTTTTTTAAATCACGAAGCCATTTTGCCCAATTGAAATAAGATTATTTTTTTCAAGGTTCACCAAAAAATATTCTCTTACAATTCGTTTCATTGTTTTGCATGAAATTGATGTAAGTGATACAAGACTCTATTTCTCTTCTTTTTATTTAATTTTGAAAAAAATTATCTTCTTATATTTTCATTAATTTACCGATTAAGAAAGACCAAAATATAATTAAAAAGCCTTTGAATATAATGAATTTAAAAAAAAATTATTCAATTTAATTATTTTTAAAGTAATCACGAGAATTTTATTTTTCAAAATCTGAGCAAAAAACTTTTTATAGAATGTAAGTGCTGAAACGATATTTGAGTATGCAGCTAGTTAAATGATAGACCCAATTAAAGACCATATTTTTTAATTTTTCAGTTCCAATTTTAAAATATGACTGTCTAAATCAAAAATAAATTTTAAAAGTAAATAAAAACGATAATTGCGTTTCATTTTTAAGTTTCATGGAAAATAAACTGACATTATATAATTTATTATGAATGTTAAATAATATTTAGGACAATTTAATATAAAAATTTCAAAAATTCAATTTTGTTCACTATTTAAAAAATACTTGCCTTTTTCGAAATGAAAAATTAAAATGTTATTATATTTTCCTTAATTCAAGGTAAATAGCTTTGGCATTTGTTTCATCATATAATATAAATTGTAATGCAATAAATTTATCATTTAATTAAAAACTTTTATAAATATCACGACATATGAAACAAGAATTTCCGAACTCAACATAAAATTTTTTTAAATTAAACGAATAAAAAAATGCCAATAGCCCTTTATGTTTTTTTAGTTTGTTTTAAAACAATTCTGGCAGTTGATTATCCATGGATGTATTACTTACCTTACGGAAAAGATGTCACTTTGAAACCATTATTCCAAAATAAAACTGAAGCTATTTTAATTCAATCATGTAAATGGCTAACACCGATGCAGGTTCCAATTACCAGAGAAGGCTTATCATATGATACTGATCGTTATTTCTTAGACACGTCGAAATGTGAATTGACCATTTATAACAATCAAAAGGACACTAACGGGATCTATCACTGTATTATAAATAAAGAGTATATATCCAAAGCCATGCTGAATGTGTACGGTGCACCAAAAGATACTCTTCTCGAGGAATATCTACCCAACATAATAGCAGGATCATCAACTGCTGGAGGTTTAAATTTGACTAAATATTTTAAATATTGATTTGAAAATAATATTTTGCCTTATTTTCTAGCTATAATGGCTTTTTTTATCATAACTTGTTCAGTTTATAAACTCAGATACAAAAAACCAATAACAAGTAAAATATGTTTAAAATTCTGAAAAATTTTTATTAATCTTTTATTAAGAAAAAGAAAAAATCGTATCAACGGAATTGTCAGAGGTTGGTTCCAAGAATCATTTCAACAATGAGTCCTATCAACCCGATGAAAGTCAAATAACAAAAACAGAAACTGGACAAAATTCAAATTTTAGATTTTAAATTAAAATTTTTGCTTTAAATTTTATTCAATTTAGTTTGATATTAAATTTATTTTAAATATCTTCAATTTACAGTAGCAAAACTTATTTCATAAGCGTCCTGTCTGACGCGAATTTCCTTGAAATTTTTATCTAAACTGGATTTTTTTGAATCCACGAATAAAGTTTTCGAACTCTGCATTTCATTTGACTGAGAGCCTGCTTGATCTTGCTCCTGATCCTGTTCTGATTCAGGTAAAAATAACTCCGTATTAAAATTGGAAACTTCACTACTTCTTCGTGTTTCCGGTACTGGTCTTTGGATACATTTTTCAGCAATTGTTTTTTTTACATCAAATCTATGGGGTTCATTTTCGCGGTCCGATTTCCTGTTGTCCACATGATTTGCAATTAGAATTTCAACCTTTTTCAAATTTGTGAAATAAATCAAATTTTTTTTGTCTTAGATTTACTTTTTGAGCTGACAGCTTTAAATTTGGATCAGTGAGAAGCTCGGTATTTTTAATATTTGTTTTGATTGATTTGGCTGCAGTTGATCTAGCGTGATATGGTAGTCTCATTTGATAGCTCTTGTCAGTGAGGTCTATTTCATATTCAAGTTGAGCTTTCTGAATTCTTTAATAAAAATAAATTAACAGTTTTTTAAATTAGAAAAAATTTACGGTCTATTGGTTAAAAATTGGTATAAATTTTCCAGAAGCAAAACAGCTGCTCCCTCTTTGCAGTGAATGGTTCCGTCAATAAGTTCACTTGATATGTCCATCTCGTTTTTAAAAATGAACTTAAAAAAATAATTTGAAACTATATTAAAAATTTAGATCTAATATACTTTTTTAATTAGCGACCAGTTGGAGAGTTTCGAATCCAGAGACTTGCCATTGTTGAATGTGAACATTTTTACTTCGTCAGGGTAGTACCATGAAAAAATTTCAGCAACAAGAAATCCGTTAGTTAAATCCCTAAATATTAAAGATTAAAAATGAGAAGTGTTAAATATGTTTTTTAAAAATTACCATTTTGGATTTTTAATTTGGAATGTAAGATCCAAACTTTGGATCCATTTGACTACACTTCTTGGCAAGCCAGACATTTTTGTAATAAGAATGCAAAAGCAACTGCAATGATGGAGAAAACTTTTATTTTTTATTTTGCTGTATATTTTATAAAACAATTAATTAAATATTTAAGATGCCATGGTAACGATTTGTTTTCTTTTTATTGTTTTTTTTTAATTATTTTTATAAAATTACAAATCTTATTAGGATTGATTTATTACTAAAAAATAAATAACAAATAAAATAAGAGCAACATGGGATAAAATGAGATAATGATAGCATTTTACCCTATTTTAAAATTTTGAAGTGATTTTGAAGCCGATTTGGTGACAAAAAAATGAAGATTGATGAGAAATTGTCCTATCACTTCAAAAAGTATCAACGTATTATCACAAATGAAAAATGATATGGCATCGATTCATAATAATTACGATATTTTTATTAAACATCAATGTCGATCGATTTTTTCTTTTGCTTATTATTTTAAAAATTAATTGGATAAAGTCTATAAGGAAGATAAATTTCTTATAAGAGATAAATATGTATAAATCTATTTAAAAAAATTGATAAACATGAATCCCACAAACGTATGTTTTGGCCATGTATTCCGGAACACTCCAAGAAAACATATATTTTGAAAAAAACATACATGTATTCTTTGTGTATTCCTAATGTATTCTTGCATACTTCAAGAATACATCTAAAAAAATTTCACATATGTATTCTAGAATACATCGAGAATAGTTAAAAAATTGCTTTTCTCCCTTTAGATAAAATAATTACATTATATTTATATATATAATGGATATAAATAGAATAATTAAAAAAAAAAAATTCAATTAATTGGAAATTTTTTTTTAAATTTAAGAAAAAAATACACAATAGAGTTTGTTTATAAGTGAGAAAACTTAAGAAAATTATTCGGTGCTACATTTGCAATATCACAAAAAAAAACAATATTTATCAAAAAAAAATTCACAAATTGTCTATAACATGGTGAAAAACGCCAATTAAGACACTAAGAATTCTTTCAATTTGGTTATTCGGTTGAGTAACCAAAGTGAAATTTGTCAATAATTCATTTCTTTTATTTTCGTTCAATGTGTTTTTCAAGAAAATTAATACATATTTGAATCGAATGTAATTTTTTATATTTCACTGAGAATTTGATCCTTTGTGAATCTAATGTTTTCATTTGCTTCACTTTCATCACTTTCTGACTCTTGTTTTTCTTGTTCTTTGCGTTTATTAACACGTCTTCCGTTTTCGCTTGAAACGGTCGCTTTTGCTTCATTATATTGACGACTATGGCGTCTATATATACGAGCTACATCATCAAACAATTTATTAATTGATGTATAACTATGATTTGTAATATTTTCCTTTGAAGGGCGTAGTAAAAGGCTCATTGCATTTTAGAACCTAATCAACTTTTCGAATTTTTGCTCTATAGTCCCGGGACACACTTTTATTTAAATTTTGTTCTGTTACCATGCTTTTTGGTGTTACTAGTTCGTCCAAATTTTGGTCGATGTCATCTAGGTTATGGGCTAAGAAATAATTATTTCTTTGTCTCTTGATCAGAATATCAATTTTATCTTTAAGTAGATAATGTCTTGGAATAGCATTGAAGACTTGATCAGTCATTTTTTATAAAATTTTTATATAAATGGTTTTTTATTTTTAATTTATTATTTTTATTTATTTATTTGTTTACTGTACCGAGCTAAGGCTCTGTCAGAATAACTTAAAAAAATCAAAATCAAAATAAAAAAAAATTTAAATTAATAAGATGAGATAAAAAAAAATCAAAATAAAGTAAATAAGCTAAAAAAAAAAGTTTAGAAGACATAGATTGTTACATGTGGCAAATGTTTACATTGTTCAGGTTTCAAGAAAAAGGAGGAAATAGTAAGGTAGCAATTACACAATGGAGTTGGGTATTCAATATATCTTGATTCGAAACCTTCTTTGTATTCTTTCACCAGTCTTTCAACCAATGGAATAGAATGACTCAGTCCTGTCCCAACATATTTCTCACTCAACTCAAAAAGACGATTCGAGACTGTTAGTAATTTTAGTTTATTAAAAGCTTCATGTTGCACGATGTTGGAGGGAGTATCATATTTTAACTTAAGGATAGATCTTACTGCTGTATTCTGAATTGCTTGTACTTTTTTGATATTATTTTCTGAAAATGAATTCAAGTAAGGAAAAGAATAGTCTAAAATTGATCCGACTAAAGATTTATATAAATTTCCTAGTGTGTTTTGAGTAAGACCCAATTTTTTGTTTGACAATATCTTAATAATATTTAGCCTTTTATTGCAGCGTTCTTTAATTTTGTCTACTAATATATTAAAATTTAATTTAGAATCAAATTTTATACCAAGAAACTTGATTTCTTTTTGGCTCATTATTCTGTTTCCATAAATTTTTAAGTTTAGATTATCACTCTCTTTTTTGTACCTAGAGAAGACTACTAAACACGACTTTTCAACTGATATCTTCATTTTCCATTTTATAAGACATTGTTCTAGTCCGTTGATGTATTTATTTATCTTATTTTCTAGCTACCCCTTTTTGTTATAAATGAAGAATGTAACTAAATCATCTGCGAAAAGCAGAGAGTGTTCGTTATTTGTTTTGTTTCTTTAGGGGATGTCATTAATAGATATACTAAATAAAAGAGGACTAATTACTGAGCCTTGAGGAACACCTGCACTTATTTGATATTCGTCGCTCAAGTGGTCATTCACATTTACCTTAAATGTCCTACTATCTAAAAAGGATCTAATCCAGTTAGTCAAATAATGAGGTGGATTCATTTTAATCAATTTAAAAAGTAAATCCTCATGCCAAACCCTATCGAAGGCTTTAGAAATATCAAAAAAACGGCCACAATCTCTTTTTTTTCTATTAAATGATTCCACAATTTTTGAATTAAAAAAATAGATTATCTGATGTTCGCCGGTTTTTCTTAAATCTAGGTTGCTCCTGGATAAAGAGTGAATTATGTTCCAAAAAATTGTAAAATCTTGAATAAACTATTCGTTCCAGGAACTTTCTAAATAATTCGTTATACTAATTGGTAAATAATTTAAAAGATCTTTTAAATTAGAGGCCTTTTTTTGAATCATTTTGTTCGAAGTTTTCCACGCTTTCGGGACCTAACCTTTTACTAAGAGATAAATTAAAAAACTCCAAGATTTCTATCAATGAGTTTCTAGATAAGTTTTTTAACATTAAATTATGTATTTGGTCAGGCCCTGATCCCGCTTCATTTCTCAATCTTTTTAAAGCCATAATTAATTCATTTAAGCAAATTAGATCATTAAAATTACACTGATCATAATTTCTAAAAAAATTTTAAGTAAGAATTAAGTATTTCGAAATCTTTCTTAGTATCATTTAAATCAGAATTAGGACTAAACATTGAAGATAAGGGTTCTCCGAAGCATTTTCCCTTTTCTTCGTTAGTTTTGAATTCCTTGTCATTTAAAATCAAATTTGGGATTAAATTTGATCCTTTTTTTGTTCTAAATTTCTTTTTTTTCCAAAAAAGTCTACTTGTTGAGATTTTTTCTATCTTCTTGATTAAATCAAACCAATTTCGATTCCAGAATTTTTTTAAAAGCGAGTTTTTTGACAGCGAGTTTTTTTTTCTGAGTCAAATTTCCTTTTTTATTACTTTTCTAACTAATTGTTCTGATTCTTTCGGGAAGGAAACTTTTACTCGTTTCTCACCGTTTTAAACCTGACTTTTTTTGTATGATTCTTCTGAAATTTGTTCAACTTTGAGACCATTGATTTTATCAGCATCGAAAAAGGCTCGAATTAATTCCTTGTTAAAATCTTCTGGGAGATAGTGAAACCTAAATATCGAGTATCTTCTTGTCTCCGGCAATGTGTTTGAATCTTCAATCTTAAAAAATTCACTATTAATTTCGATTGAACGTTTAAAGACTCTCGATGCGGTAAAGGCGTGTTCGAACTTTATTATCCATATTTTTTTTAAAGAGAAATTGTAGATGGCTGTAATTTTTCAAATTCCGAGTCTCTGAGTACACATTTATGTTGCTTAAAGATTGTTTAGTGATTAAAAGGTTTCTACAACTTTTTAAGATTCAGTTTGACTGAATTCTTAAAATTTCAACGTTGAATTTCGCTTGGGTTCGCTAGCGAACTGTCCATTTGAAATTTAAGTTTTAAATCATGTGATGACGCTATTAATTAAGAATAAGATTGCTAAACTAAAAGTCGAATTCGCATGTTTAGTAAAAAAAAATGTAAAAATATTTTGTTTTTCTAGATTTTGTCAGGAAGTAAAAAAAGTGAAACGATTTTTTTTACGTTAATAATATGTTTTTTATAAACAATAATTATTTAGAAATATAAATATTAGTTATATTTTAATATTATCAATAGTGCCTATTATTTTGTTTTTAATTGAAACTTACACTTTATTAAAGAATAAAAAGTCTTTTATCTAGCTATTTAAAAAAAAAGATTTCTAAATTATATTTTAATTATGATTATTATAAAAAAAACCGCCAATTGAAAAAGTTAAGTTTTATCCGATTTGATTTGCCAAATTTAAAAAAAAGAGTTCAGCTAAAGGGACAACTAAGGAGCTATTAAAGGGTTATTTAGGTGAAAGGTGGTTTAGGTCAGTAAATCCTAAAATTGGGTTTTTATTCTTTAAAAATTTTCTAAAAATATTAAGTCGGCTAAATGACGAAAAAGAAAATCAAATAAAATCAAAAAAAATAATTAATCAACTAGGTCTGATATTTGAAATTTGATAAGTCAGAATTTTAAAAAATTCCAGGAGTTTTTAAGTTAAAATAATAATGATTTAAAATCTAAATTGAACAGAAATCAATAATTTAACGATTTTTTAATAAATGCAAATGAATATGAGGATTCGTCAAGATATACTAGTAATTTGCTGCATCCTTTTTTATTAACTGTTTTCGAATGATAAAAAATAAATCATAAAACTTTTCTTAAGGTTTTTCACTTATAAACAAACTCTAATGTGGAGCTCCTGCTTTAATAGGGTATTGATCACTTAGATGAGCATTTACATTTACTCTAAATGATCTGAAATGTAGAAAAGATCTTATCCATTAAATAAGTTAATTCTAATTAGCTTATAAAATAGTCCATCGAGCCAAACTATATCAAAAGCTTTTGAAATGTCAAAATATAGACAACAGACTTTTTTCTTTATATTAAAAGACTCTACAACTTTTTGAATAAGAAACTGTTTTAAATTTGAATTTATTTTTAGATTGTATCATTAACTAATGAATAATAAAGTAAAAAAATAATTATTCAATTTAAAAAAAAAATTTCAATCAATTAATTTTGTACTATATTAATTCATATTCGATTTTATCTATCATTTGACGCTTCTATAAAAAAAATTTCTACAATATGCTCGATTTTAAAATCGATCATTTTAAAATAACCCAAAATATAAAAATCTATGTACAGATACAATGAATTAAAAAGCTTAAGAATACTAAAGTTGATTAATTTAAAAAAAGTAAATCAATTAGAATTTTCTTTTAAAATTAATAAAAGACTATATAAAATCGCTTTTCATAACAAAAATCGATTAACGCAACTATACGTATATAATTGAATTCGCATTATTTTAAATGCAAATTATGTTTTTTTATATTGTTAAATATGCATTCAAGTAAAATTTCAATAAATTAAATGTATGTTTTAGTAAAGCATATTTTAGAATCAACGCACTTTGCTTGACGCTAACTATATGCATAAACCGAATATTCTTTTTTTTTACTACCAGATTTAATTTGAGATTATTACATTTTTTTCATAAAAAGATTCCAAGGCTAATTATTTTTTAAATTTTAGAGTAAAAAATTAAAAATGGCATCAAGACTCGCCAGAAGCAATTTGTTTCAAAAATTTAAAAGTATTTTTTTTATTTTAATTTGAATAATAAATATTATTTTCTAATTAAAGATGCAAAAATTCAAAAAAGGAACTACGGTGGCGATCATCACTTGACCAAATTAGAAGTCGATTTGGCAAATAGAAATACCTTAGATTTGCTGCCACAGCCGAAAGGTAGTTGGGAAGAATTGAACAGCAAAAGACAAGCGGTTAATAACGCTTTTTTGGGCGTGGGAACCATCGTTTTTTTGTCATCGATTTTTGGAACCATTTCTTTGGGTTACTGGGGCGATGTTTATTTTAAAGCTCCGTATAACGATGTCAGACCAGATTTCCCAGGAGCTCGTTTCTCAAACTAAATTTAATGGTCAAATTTCATCAAAGATAAAGTTAAAAAATATATTTTAAAAAAAAAAATTCGTGATTTTATTTAATTAATCAATAAAATAACTTAACCAGTTTAAATATTTTGAATAATCGCTTAATTAAGGTTTCTCTTAAAGACTGAATTAGTATTCTTTCTAAAAAAAAATTAAAATTTTAGATCAAAATCAAAAAAAAAAGTTTACAAATCGCCTTTTATAACATTAAAAAAAATTTAAAATAAATTTTTTTAATTTTTATTATATAAATTTAGAGTAAATTTATTTCTAAATAGACTTGATTAAATTAATGTATTTAATTCCAAATTTTAGTTACAGAATGTAAATTCTATTATTTTATTCTGATTAAACAAATTTTTTTTTGCAGAATTGAGTTTATTTTTGAAAAAATTTTAAAATTTTCCTAGATTGAATATAGTTTCATTGAACCAACTTCACATGACAAAAATTTCATAAATTTAAAATTTTTTAAAATTTTCTATCTGTTTTTTTGTTATTTTTTTTATTCTGAAAAAGTCTTTGCTTCGTCCTGATATATCATAATCAAGCCAAACATTTTCTATAGTTTTTTCTGTTGTTTAGCAGTATCGAACTTGCCTTTACTCCACTGCTGATCTATATTAATTAATTTTTTATCGAGGTTTAATGAGTCTGAATTGCCTAATTTGTTAAACAAATTTTTTTTTCATTTTTTGATTTAAAGTCAACTCAATTTTTCGAATTTTAAGATACACCACCAAACATTTAATCATTAATGAAAGGAAAAACGAAAATAAAAAATAAAAAAAAAATAAAAAAAGCGTTTTTCTTAGATTACAAAATAAATTTAATATATCACTTAAATCCAAATTGTGCAAGAACTTTTTAATGTAATTCTAATACATTATAATGTATGTGAATTATTTAGAATTTTTTGCTGAGATTGTGACAAGGTGATAAATAAAATGTATCAGCTGATATAATTTACAAAAACAATTTTGATCTCTTAGAAAAAAAACTTTTTTTCATTTTTTTTCATGTTCACAATGCCATATTCACAGGACAAAAATCATGTATAATAAAAAATAAAATAGGATTTATTTTGTAAGTTCATTAAATAAAAGCATTACTTTTTTATTCGAATCGCAAAATCAAAATGTGTGAACACTTGATCTTGACTTTTAGATATGACCGGGATTTTGTTTACTTTGAATCAAATTAAATTTTTCAACATTTGATTTTTTCTTGTATAAATTTCATATAATTTTTTCTTGTTTATTTTCTTGTTTTATTTCATGTCAAATTGATTCTTTTCATTTAAAAAGAATAACAATGAGAAAACCAATTTTTCTAGAAAAATATTTTTAAAATTCAAACCCAACCTGATCATCAGGATCGCATTGTTTACATATTTAATTATTTTAAAGAAAAATTAATTTTAATATTTTATTACAGCTAAAAAATTAATTAATTTAAATTTAACTTTATTAGGGATTTAATTAAACAATAAAATTTTTAAATATTTAATTATTTTAAAAATGTGAGTTAAATTTTTTGTGACTTATTATCTCTCGCTTAAAATTTGGACAGTTTTTTTATTCTTAAACTTTTTAAAAGATTATTGTGATATAATTTTTTTCTGAAATCGAATCAAGTATCGCATTTTTGGATTACAAAAAGCAAAAGATAAAAGAAATAAAATTGTTAAGAGAAAACTCCTTATGAATAAATTCAATTTTTTTGACTTTTAATTAAAAGCTTCGGCGGCATTGTGTTTTTTAAGGCAGGTCATTTGAACATATTAATCAAAATAATTTTAGAGTCGAGGCCCTAAACGACAAACAACTGACCTTTTTGGCAATGACTTGAAACCAAAAATACATTGTTCACCAAATTATAATTAAAATATAAACTCTGATTGAAACCAAATTGAGAAAAAACATGCAAATTTTAAGTTAAATTTTCCAATGACACATTTAAAGCAATCATGGGACAAATGAATGGGACATTTTAGGATCAGAAATTTGCAAAATTAAAAAAATTGACACAGATTCGAACACAATAAGCATGATATGTGCTTCTCATAATTCACATTTATCTTGAGAGCACGGACGACACGGTTGAAAAATTTCTAAACATGAAGCAATTTTCATAATGTTTTTAGCTTTTTTTTAAACAAATTTTTCGAATAAAATATTTTTTTTCTCTTGGGTATTTTACATTTCTAGAATAAAAAGCGTCTCAAAAATTAAATATTTTCATATTTATAGATTTTGATCTTTTTAACCACAGGTGAAGCATGAGTAAAACCTTAGCATCAAATCGATTGAGTGCAACAGCAATCGGAATTGATTTAGGAACAACATATTCCTGTGTTGGTGTGTTTTTTAATGGCAAAGTAGAGATAATAGCCAACGACCAAGGCAATAGGACCACGCCGAGCTACATTGCTTTCACAGAAAATGAACGCCTGATTGGTGACGGCGCCAAGAACCAAGTTGCATCAAATCCACAAAATACCATCTTTGACGCAAAGAGACTTATTGGACGTCGCTATGATGACCCCATGGTTCTAGAGGACAAAAAATTTTGGCCTTTTAAAATCGTCAATGACAAAGGTAAGCCAAAGATTGAAGTATTGTACAAAGGACAGAGCAAGGTTTTTACACCGGAGGAAATTAGCGCTATGATATTGTCAAAAATGAAGGAAACAGCCGAGAATTTTCTTGGAAAAAAAGTAGTTTTTTTTTTTTGTTTTTTAAAGACAAAATAATTTAATCTAATTTTTATCTTTAAACAAAATAAAAAGATTATAGACGCTGTAATAACAGTTCCCGCTTATTTTAACGATTCACAGAGACAGGCCACCAAAGATGCAGGTCTAATAGCTGGTCTAAATGTTTTGCGTATAATAAATGAGCCCACTGCAGCTGCTTTGGCCTACGGTCTAGATAAAAATTTAAAAAGTGACAGTAATGTCTTAATATTTGACTTGGGCGGTGGAACATTTGATGTTTCCATATTAAATATAGATGAAGGCCAATTATTTCAGGTAAAAGCAACTGCAGGCGATACTCATTTAGGCGGAGAGGATTTCGATAGTCGAATGGTGGAATACTTTGTAGAGGAATTTAGGAAAAAGTATAAAAAAGACATAACCAGAAATCAAAGAGCCATAAGGCGACTAAGAACAGCGTGCGAGCGAGCCAAACGAGCATTATCTACTGCAACTGAGGCCAATATTGAAATAGACTCTCTTCATGATGGCTTGGACTTTTATTCAAAAATTTCTCGAGCTAGATTTGAGGAATTGTGCGGTGATCTGTTTAAATCTACTCTAAGACCAGTAGAAAAGGCGCTTAGAGATGCCAAATTGGATAGAAGTCAAATCGATGAAGTGGTGCTTGTAGGTGGTTCAACTCGTATTCCAAAAATTCAAAAGTTTCTAGAAGAATACTTTGGCGGAAAAGAGCTAAACAAGACAATCAATCCAGATGAAGCTGTTGCCTATGGCGCAGCAATTCAAGCTGCCATCTTGTCTGGAGACCAAAGCGAAATAATCAGAGATGTCTTGTTGGTGGATGTGATTCCACTTTCTCTTGGTTTAGAAACTGTCGGTGGAGTTATGAACAAATTGATTGAGAGAAATTCTCGTATACCTTGTACGGTCACCCAGGACTTTACAACGTATGAGGATAATCAGCCAGGAGTTACGGTTCAAGTGTATGAAGGAGAAAGATCTATGACCAAAGATAATAACTTACTGGGAAAATTTGAATTAATGGGACTGCCACCAGGTAATTCATTGTTTAAATGATTAAAAATTTATTTTCTAGATTAAATTTTAGCTCCCAGAGGCATCCCGAGAGTCCAAGTCACCTTTAATGTGGATGCCAATGGTATTTTGAGTGTGACTGCTAGAGAGGAAAGTACAGGAAAAAGCAAGAATATTAAAATCAAAAACGAAAAAGGAAGATTGAGTAAATTTGAAATTGAGAAAATGATTCAGGAAGCCGAAAGGTACAAGGAGGAAGATGAGAAATTAAAGCGTCGAGTTAGTTCGAGAAATTCTCTGGAAAGTTATTTGTTTAGCGCTAGATCAGCTTTTAGAGAATACAGTAGCAAACTAGCAGATAATGATCGCTTGCTTTTAGAAAAATTAATCAAAGAAGATATCGCATGGCTGGAAGAAAATCGTGAACAAGATGCTGAAGTTTATGAAGAAAAGTTCAAATATTTGCAGAATGCAATTATGCCGATAATGTCCAAAATTCACAAAAAAAACTCAGAACAAGATGGTCTAAAAATAGAAGAATTAAATTAGCAATATTTTTTTATTTTTTATGAAAACTTTGGCAAATGAATCAAAAACTTTTTTTATTAAATTTGTTTCTTGCAAATTTAAATTATAATATATATTTTTTGTATGGAATATTTCTTTGTTTTAATCATTAGCATTCTAAATATAAAATTAATCAAAAATTTTTTTTTCTATTTTAAAAAAAATATTAAGAAAATAAAAGAGAAAAGAAAGAATAAAAAAATTAACGGAATTTTGCATTGAATGTAGTCGAGAAGATACACAGTGATGATGCGATCTAAAATCTTTTAAAAATTTTTCGTGATTAAAACAAGAACGTAAAATTCTTCAAGTTTTCAAAACCACTTTTAAGTAAATTTTCCAGTTTAAATTACGAAATTTGGAAAAAATTTAGATTTTAATTTAAAATTATCTTAATTTACTTTAAAAATGTTTTTTTTTAAATCGAAATCAAAGGACTGAAAAAGAAAAATAATCTAATTTTTTTTAAGAATTTCAATTTTGTCAACTTGTTGAAATAAATTTCCTTTTTTTCAATGTTTTTGTTTTTTAATTACATTCATTCAAGTGTTAGAAGATTCGCAAATTGGTATTTTTAGAGTAAAAATTTAGTTTTAAACTTAATAATAATACGAGTTTTTAAATCACTTTTTTATCAAAAAAACAGAATTTAATTTTATAAGTAAAGATTTTGAGACAAAAAAATTTCTCTTTAAATTAAGAAACTTAAATTATTATTTAATTTAATATTGATTATCTAAAAAATGTTTTAATTAAATTCTCAAACAAAAAAAGGTTTTTTACTCTTTTTAGCCAGAGCTGTTTAAAAGTCCCAAAATTAAGTCCAAGTCTAGGCTTTAAAAATTAAAAAAAAAAAAAAGTCCAACACTTGCTTAGCTTCCATAATAACCACCTGGGACGGCATAAATATCATTTTTCCGCAACAATAACTACCTGGAACGGAAGAAATTTCATTTGTCCTTGTTTCTGACTGATGGATTCCCGATGCTAGTTATTTGACTCAGTTCAATTAAAAAATAAAAATCATAGAAATCAAAAAAAATTTAATTTTTTGTGTAAATTTCAATAACAAAAAATCTTAATAATAATTTTATAATTTTTTTTTAAAAGATGCTCATTGAAAATAATTGGACAAAGGACAATTAATAAGTGAAACAGAACTTTTCCTGCAATTTTAGCAAAAAAGTCATCAGATTAATTAAATGCAAAAGAAATCTCACGATCATGTTAATCATCAGGCTTCCTTCCTAGGGCATTCTAATTTTTAGCAGTGTCCTGTTCCGGGGTCTAGATGTGTCGCATACTTATCTTCCCTCTCCGGTCATAAAATGCTGCTTGTACCTTCTGCAGCATTCATCGTCCCCTAAAACATATGACCAAAATTAGAAAAAATTAACCAATCCTCCACATTTGAGATGGTTGTACAGACTGGGCATGCCATACATTTGTAATTATGACCAATTACTCCCTTGCACAGTCTGCAATTTTAACGAGTGACCATGCATTAAACAATTTGCTGTGCGAACTCATCCTCTGTTAGTCCCTTTTTTCAACGCGGGCAGCTAAAAATAGGGACAACTGACGGGCTACTAGTCAGTAAGTGCTGAGCTTTTTCAATCTTCTTTTTCAATCCTCCCCACAATTTTCGCAAGTTTTTGTCTGGCAATCCAATAGTTGCACACTATAATCATCAACTTTATATCTTCCCTCGCATAGCCCACATGTAATAAACATTTGGTCTATTGATTAAAGAATTCCATTTCCGCTCCACTTTCTTCAAACAGCCTTTTCCACCATGGCCAGGATGCCAACCTTTTTGACCCATCTTAAGTCCCATGCCAACCACTTGATGACCGTCCTAAATCACTAAATTGGACTTCGTGTCCCATCACTCCTTCCTTTCCCAGCATAATTGCTTCCATTGTGAACACAATTTCGTAAACCATTAATAACTTTTCCAGTAATTGTTCACCATATTGCAAAGTTTTCTTCTTAAATGTATTTTTTAAGAAGCTTTCCGCGGGTAACTTTTTTCAATGGCTGTCTTCTACTTGTATAGTTACTAGTGCTAAAGATCTTCCTTAGTCTTCCTCGTTTCTTCTTTTGTGTAGGCAGATTTTTAAGGTCCGGAAGAATCACTGCCCTGTTCTCAGACTGCAAACTGATTACATTCTGATGGACTTAGGTCGTCAGAATCTGATCTAACCGGCATGACTTGAGACGTCGGCGAAAGGTCTTCTGGAATTTGATGATAAATTTCTGCATCACATGAAGGGAAGTGCGGAGAATCCAGGTTTTTTTCATTACCATCTTCATTTATTGTAATATTTTGGTCTTGAGACAGAGAAATTTCTTCTTGCTGGACGGCTATCATAAAGCATTTTTTAATTCTATTCATGTTGACAATCAACTTCTACTTTCCGTTTATCTGTTTAATTTTGTAGGTAAGTTCCGTTATTTTAGCCAACACTTCATAAGGTCCTTTCCTAGTTTTAGACAGCTTAGGATTCTTCCCTTTCTTTTTCTCCGAGTTCAATAGTCATACTTTATCACCAATGTTATAATTCATCTGCTTTACATTTCTATCATAGTTTATTTTCACTTTAATCGTTGATTTCAAACTTTAATCATTGAAATCAACGTTCTATTAAATCTTTCCGTTTGATCGTCACATTGTGGATGGTAAGCAGTAGTTCTTAATTTATGAACGTCAATTAATTCTAAAACTTCTTTAAAAAGCTCGACTCAAAATTCCTTCCTTGATCTGACTAGAAACTCTCTGGCACACAATGTCGACAAACTAAGTCCATAAAGCACTTTGCCGCTTCACTTGCTTCTAATGTATTTAGGCTGTACAATTAAATCCATTTAGTGAAGTGACAAATGAAGACTATTATGTATTTTGCACCGTCTTTCGTTACTGGAAGTGGACCCAATATTTTAAAGTTCAGTAGTTGTTATCTTCTTAACTTATTTTAAATAAAGTGTTTAACTAGATACCGAGCTTATCATTCACACACTCAGCCTTTACTACACTATTATATCTTCGCAAGCTCACCCACAGAAGCTTTTACTTATTATCATTAATTTTAATTGCACTATTGTTCCAAAGAGAATTTTTTATATCAACGGTGAAAAAAGTGGAATGGCTTAGATACCATTTTTTACGAATCATTTAAGATCATAATCAATTTCAAATTAAATTTTGTCTTATTTTATCCTATTTTTTGAATTCTCCTTATAAATTTATCTTTAAACTTTTTAAAAAGCCTTTTTTTGCAAAATGACTTCACAATTTAAAACATTTAGTAGTTTTAAAATCTTTTTAGTCTTTTTTAGATTTTTGGAATCAAATTTTTAAATGCATTCTAATTTATTTCATTATTTAAAATATATGGCCATTGCCTATAATTTTTGTATTGTTTAAGTTAAGATCTCATTTGGCTATATAAAAACTGTGCAATTACAACAAATTTATCTCGATTTTTAATCGGCTTTTATTTAATAGAGTAGAAAATTTATTTTTAGATCAAATATTAGTAGTTATGATAAATTCAATTAAATAGTCAAATTCTTAATAATTAATAACAAATTTTTATTTTAAACAAATTTTTTGTAGCCATCTTACCGTTTCAGTTTCAGGAACAAATTGACAGTAGCGTTGTGAAAATTCTCAAGTCTTAGCTAAAGTAATTGGAATTATTTGTTGAATTAAAAAGAAAATTCTGTATTTTCTGAAATTATATTCAAATTTTCTTTTTAAATCTGTATTAGTGAACATATTGATAAGCAGACTTTGTTTATTACGGAACACCTGTGTCCAATTGGGACTGAAAGGATTAAAATCAAAATCAAAATTTTTCTTTTGAATTTTTATTTAAAAATATAAATGATTATTTATTCTAAGCAATTTTTAAAAAATATTTAACATAATGTAATTAAAGATAAGAACCAAATGGAATTAATATAACTAAGCATTTTATACGAATTTTTTCAAATTATCTCTACGATTCTATATTGACTTTGGAAAATTTGGAATTTTTAAATCGATTTCTAAGCGAGACGTATTGTCTTCTTAAAAATATTGAATAAAACAAAACTGTAAACAAAGCAAGTACAAAAATAACTAATGATATGTAAAACAAGGACTGCCATGTTATTAATTCATAAATACAAGGAGTAGGACACTTCAAGCTGGGATAGGATTCGAAAGGTATTTTATTTGTAGACTCGCGTTTTTTGGTCCAAACTTTCAATCTTTCATACAAATAAAGCGCAGTTCTATTCAATGTCTCAAAACTGAGTTGTCCAAGGACTGCCGAGTCATTATATTGATTCAAAGTATCCATAAAAACTCTTTCAAAAAGCATTGGATCTGCTTTTTCCTAGAAAAAAATATGAAAATAATGATAACAAAAATAATATTTAGCTAAAAATACATAACGTGTGTTCCACAGACCGGCATAGACCGATATTTTGGCAAAATTAAAAACACTCTTGACCATTCGATAGTTGTAAAATTCCGCGTAAGCCTGAATGCATTTCGATTTTTCACTCAATGGCACTGAATTGCAATCTTCACTTTAAAAATTTTAAACTTTTTACCTGGCAATACTTGTTTTAATGGCTTGCTTACATGCATGGCGGATCGTCTTCGCTTACATATTCTGAGAATGCAATATGGCATGAAATCAGAACAAAAAGTTGGACCATTAGCGCAGATATTTTTCTTTTCATTTTATTTTATTATCGTTTTAATTTGATGCTAAAATGATAAATTTTATTATTCTATTTTTTTAAAGATCTTTTGTAAATAAAAAATTCTAATTTTTAAGCTAGTTTCTGTATTTAATTAAACTGAAAAAAAGTGAATTTGAATCTGAATTTGCTTTTAAGTGAGTACGCCGTGAATTAAGTCCTTGCTAAATCGTTTTATCTCCATGGAGAATTCAGTTCTGAGAAAGTCGTGTGCATTTCCTTTTATTAAAAATTGAACTTAAGTAAAAAAAAATGTACCAAGAATCCAAGCATAATACTGGAATGGACATAAGTCAGTCAGTTTTCAACACCCAAGCATATTACGAATTTTTGAAAAATGTGCAGGTAATTTCTGAAATATTTAGATAGATTTCTATCTTGATGTTCCAAGGAATTGGCCAGTAATTCTCCAAACGTATCTTTGATAAACATGAACGAAGTTCTAATGGAAAAAATAAAAAATTCGAGTAAATTTTTTAAGTTTATTTGAAATAATTTTTTTTCTAATTTTTCTTACAGCATCTTCTAGAAAAATAACAAATTTGATTTACACAAATCTTGAATTTAACTCTATAATTGAGAGAAACGATTTGTCTGGCAGTTATTTGACAAAAGCTCAGGTTTATAAATTTAAAATTTATTTAATTTTGGAAAGCATTTTGAAAAAAATAATTTTTTTTAAATTTCGAAAAGAAAAATTTTAAGTGATAATCCTTATTGAAATTAAATTTTTTTATGAATAACAGACTCAATGGGAGAAGAAACTTATAAAAAACTTTAATTTAATCTGTACCGAATTAAATATGCCTTTGGCAAAAAAAGTAATCTAAAAGTGTAAATTTATGAAACTCTAAATAATTACTGTGTTCTAGCGAAGCATTGTAGAAGGTCAAGAATTAAAACGGATTTGGAATGAACTTGGAACTAATGTGTCTGGTATTGATATGCATACTTTTAGATAATTTATAATGTACAATTTTTTTCTTTAGACATGAAAAAATTTCGACCAATATTTTCTACCTCGGAACTTCTAGGTATTTAAAGATAAATATTAAAAAAAATAAGTTTTTTAATTTTTAAACAGAGCATATTCTATCGCTTAAATGTAGCAATTTAAGCGACTTGGCTATTAATTCAATGACTGGTTTGATCAATGTTCCTATTAGTATAAAGAGTTTAAAAGATTTGGTAAGATCAAACAATTAGGAATTATTTTTATTTTGAAATTTTTTATTTTCCAAGAAAAAGCAATACGAAAGAATATCCCTTGATTTTTTTCAGAGTGGTCTTGATGAAAATTTGAATAGTGTAATAGAACAAGAGAAACATAAAAACGGAGTAAAAGGTTTAAATAGACCAAAATGTACAATAAAATATTAATATTTTATTTTAAGTTGTTGAAATAAACGATGTAATTTTGTCAAAAGAATTTTCAAAAACTGGTTGTACTAGAAGTCTTCGCTCCAAATTATGGTCTCAAATTTTAAATGTCAATGTCGGAAATTTAGTAATTGTTCTTTTAATTAAAAAGAAACTAAGGGATAATTTAGACTAATTTTATTTAAGGATATTATTTACTACAATTATCTAAGACAGTGTGTTTTTGACTTTGATTTTCTAATTGATTCTATTTATTATAAAGTAAAATTTAACAAAAAAGAATTAATAATTTATTTTATAAAGTTTAATATTTTTAAAGGATGTAAAAATCAAAGCTGTAAATGATGATCAATTGTTCGTATTCGAAGATCTGCTTTATCAAGTTTTACTTATGTTCGCTAGAGATACACATGTCCTCAAGTGTTATGAAGAAAAGTTTATCCAACCTCCGAAAGGGTTTATAAAACTTAAAAACTCAACTGATTCGAAATATCATCCAGTTATCTATCCTCCAAATGGCTTTATTCCATTTGATGGATTTTCGATGCTAGTGGCACCTATATGCTATGTGTTTGCTGACCCAGTCCTTTTATATTTTATATTTCGAAAATTTTTTGTTAATCATTTTTACAAGTTGAGCATTATATCTAGTGATCCACAGTCAATAGTTGGTCTCTGCGCACTTTTCGAAAATGTTCTTCAATCCAAGGATCCAAAATTGTTCTGTCAATTAAGAAAAATGGATATTCAGCCGATTAAAATTGCTTTCAAATGGATAATAAGAGCTTTTTCTGGGTACTTACAATCGTCTCAGTTGTTGGAGCTTTGGGATAGAATTTTGGCTTTTAATTCATTAGAAATTTTACCTGGTGAGTAGAATTTTCTTGATAATTAAAGAAAATAAATAAAATAATACTATTATAATTTATAAAGTATTCGCTGCAGGAATATTTTTATACAGAAGACAAAGTCTAATGTCGGTTCCTAATAAGCTTCACGTTGAATCAATTTTGGAAGATTTAAAATCAGTCAAAGTTGTTGCTATTCTTCAATTGGTTTTCGCATAGTCTTATTTAAAAATGAGAAAATAAACCATAAAAATTTATGAATTTAGAATATCCAAATTTTTTAATTTGATTTTTAAAAGCTATTCAACGATGAATAAAATGGTTGTTCAAAAATTAAAAAAAAAAAAAATAATTTTGGTAAGATTTAAAAGAATGCATTAATTTTAGATAATTTAATCAATTATTGATCCTAAAAAACAATGTAAAAAATATATTTGCTTATATTTATTTTAATTTTGTTTACGAAAAACCACATGAAAATAAAAAAGATTTGAGAGCCACAAATTTTTTATTAATTTGAAAAATAACACGTATTAACATTTTTTTTATGAAGTTTCAAAATGGTGAAATTTGTTTCAAGTTTCATCATTATTTTGCCAAAGCATTCGATAGAGTTTCTCATGATAAGCTTTTTCTGAAGGGTAGAACCCAGAAAGTAGTACTTGGTGAAGCATGTTCAGATTGGATAGATGTGATAAGTGGAGTGCCTCAGAGGTCAGTGCTTGGGCCATTACTTTTTGTTATTTACATTAATGACATGTTAGAAATCATCAAAAATGAATGTGAAACTTATGCTGATGATACAAAAATTATGTCCGTTATCAAGAGCTTCAGTTCGATTCTTAGTCTACAATCGGATTTAGACAACTTATGTAGATGGTCAAAGGACTGGTCAGCATCACTGAATATTTATAAGTGCAAAGTTTTACATATTGGGAACATGAACACAAAATTTGATAACACCATCGATTCAAAACCGCTAAGCAAGTCTGTTTGCGAAAGAGATTTGGGTATTAATATCCAAAGTGACTTGAAATGGGATTCTCAAATCAAAAATGTGACTGTAAGAGCAAACTGTTTATTGGGAATGATTCGCAGATCTTTCAAATTTCCAACAACAAAAATAGTAAGACTACTATACTGTTCACTGATCAGACCTCATTTGGAATATGCCATCAGCTCATAGTATCCTTACTTAGAAAAATATATAGATGAGATAGAAAAAGTGCAACGTAGGGCGACGCGGTTAGTACCTGGCCTTGCAAATTTGGAGTATCCACAGCGGCTATCTAGGCTGAATTTATCAAGTCTAAAAACAAGAAGAATACGAGGAGATCTAATCTAAATATTCAAACTAGTGAACAATATTTGAGAGAAAGTGAATTTCAGTAAAGGTTTAAACTACAACTTAAACACTAGGCCTAACAGTAAAAGGTATAATCTTAGAAGAAACTTCAATAATTGGTTCGAGAAAGAGTAAGGAATTGAAGTCAGAGATTTTATTATTTTACAAACCCGAAGAAATTGCTAGTGCAACTAGTCTAACTCGAGTTGCAGTAATAAATACTACTTCTACTAATACTATTAATTCTAGATCAGGATACTTAAGATAAAAATTAAATTTTTAGAAATTTTACCACATAAAACTTTTTTTTACAATAAATTTCTACTATATACCCCTCTCAGTTTCTTATAATTTCCCTCTTACTTTTGTACTGTAAATAATGTCTACTGACTCTAAAAACTTATATGTTCTTCTATCTCTGTATTTTTTGTCCCTGTTTAGCGACCTCCAAGTAGGCCTCATCCGCAAGCTTGCTTGCCGTACCTTTATTATTATTATTATTATTATTATTATTTTAAAAATATTTTTTTTTAAACATTGAATTTTTTATAAATTAAAAATCTTTGAAAAGTTGAAAATTAGCATTTTAATATGCTGAAACATTAAATGTATTAGCTAAAATTTAAAATATCGAAATTATTTTTAGATATTAAAATTAGCATTTAATTTCAAAAAATGCTAATTTTAATTAGTTGGATGTTTTCTACCTAGTGCTGAACTTTAAAAATTTTTAAATGAGGAAATCAAACTAATTTTAGTGAATTCAAGAGATATTGCTCGGATTTTTACAAAAAGTTCTTAATATTGAAAAGAACTTTGATTTTTACAAAAAGTTATTATTTCGGTTTCTTTCAAATCTAAAGAATAAGTTGTTTTAATTGAATAAACCTTGTTTAAAAAAAATTTAACTAAAAAGTAAAAAAAATAAAAAATGAAAATAGTGACTCATTTTTGGCATATAACTGTGACTTGTGTTATTTTTGTGTCAATCTTTGAATTAGAAAAAATACTGTACTTGAATAAATAAAAAATTAAAATTTTTTATATTCTTTATACCGTTCCGGATAATAAAAAGTCCGAGCCAAAGACTTTTAAATAATTTGGATATTTTATTCAAAAGTTGTGGTATTTGAACTTAATTTCTAGATAATTGAAAGTTTTTTGGTGACAATGATGCCACATAAATAAATTTTGAGCATTTTTTAAACTTTTGATTTTTAAATATGGGTAAGTTAAGTTAGTAGTTTCTTTATATTTGTTAATTTTATAATCAGAAATGATTAAAATTTATATATTTTTTTCTTTAATTAAGAAGTCTTCTTCTTTAACATTTGAAGAGCCAAACCCATAGTTAATTTTTAGAATCTAATTATTTAAGTTAAATTTTTAGGTTTAACTATATTTTTTTTGCATTATTTATAATTAATTATATTAAGTTGACTAAACTAGAGTTGGTCAAAAGTCAAAAGTTTATTTAAAATTCTGCAAAAGTCAAGACCAACTTTGATTTTTTAAGTAATTTACGTTTAACAACTTAAATAAAATTAAAAGAATATTGATTTTTTGTTAGTTTTTTAAATTTATAATTCTAAATGATTTTCTTTCAAATTTCAATTGAATTAAAAATTCTAAGATATCAGTAATTGATTATTTACTTGAAAAATTAAAAAAAATTTTAATTTGAAAGACAACAATTTGATTATTTTATTATAGAATATTTATTTTGACTAATTTTTATAAGTCAAATATGACTTTGACTTTTTACCAACTCTGGACTAAGTATTGAGGGTTATCTTTCAAAAAAAAATTCATCGTTTGTTAATATTATTTTTTTTTATTTAATTGAATTTAATCTATTGAAAGAAAAAATATTTAGCTAAAAAACAAATATTTAATTTTCAAAAATTTATTTTTAAAATCGGTTAATCTCACAATTATATATAGTTGAAATATAACAACAACAAAAAATATAAAATTTACAATTGGAAAAAATTACTACACCAAAAAAAAACCATAAAAGAACTAAATTTGAGTGCATTTGATAATGTTCGAAAAACTTTTCTAAATTAAATTTTTGTTAAAATAAGCTTAACAAATAACAAAAAGATTTAATCAAAATTCATCTTCAATTACTAATGTATCTTGTTCCAAATTTTCACTCGGTAATGATGTTTATGTATTTGCTTCATTTAAATTATATATCGGGATGACAACCATTAAAACGACCCCGTAATTAACAATTAAAAAAGGATTTCATAAAAAAATCAGAATTTTAAATTTTATTTTATATTTGATATTTAATAATACTGGAAATTTGAGATATATTTAATTGCCATAATTTTCGGTGTTATCATTAATGAATTTGTCCGACCAAATATTTTTAATCAAGTCGACCGGGTCTTGTTCACTTGTTGTTGGAAAAATGTTAAATTCGTTTAATAATACTGAATTCCAAGCTTGATTTTTATTTAATTGAGAATTGCCAGATGGCACTAGACTCTCCAAAGCATTATCCAAGTCTGACTTAGTCTCGCTTCCAAATAGCTTAAACTCATTAAATGTCAGAGGTCCTTGATTTGCTTGATTTCTCAGCAGCGTGTAGTTAGTTGTATTTTGATTAATGCCATTTGATTTTCTATTCTTCGATTCATTTAGTCCATTCTTTGGCCTTTCTATAGGTCCGAACTTTATATGTCTATTAAAATTGTCCTCTAGCTCAAATGAATATATTTTTGAATCAAAATCAATCAGAGAAGGGTTAGACGGAACCGAGAGGGTCTTATTTAATGGAATTTTCATCGGTGCTTCATTTGCTCTATCATCTCTGCTGTGTCGGAAAAATAGGTTATCAAATTGTTCAGTCTGTTCCACCATGCTGTCATATTCATCTAAAATAATACAAAAATTAGAAAAAAAAAAAATTTATTGTTAATAAAGCAGTGATTTTAGTTCTGATAGATTTTAGAGATTAATGATTAAATTTAAAGAAAAATTTTCTTCAAGTACCATCAGGATTGAATTCGTCAACAACTAAACTGTCCTCAAATTCACAGTCTTCCTTTACTTGATGCCAAAAATTCGATTCGGGCATCGATTCTGTACTATTTTGATCAAGATTGTACTCTTCATACAGATCACTATTTTTGATGGGTTTAAAAATTCTTGGTGGCGACCGCGAAGTTTCCGACGATGGTGAACGTTTGGACAAAATTGATACCGATCGACTGACTGAATTTAAATTAAATTAACCAAAAATGGCTATGATAAAATTTGGAACACATAATTAAAAAAATTCCTATTACTCTTTTACTTAAAGACAATTTAAATTTTTTAATTATCTTAAATTTTCAATTTAACTTCTCAAAGATCATTTGTTTAGACAACTTTTAAAACAGAAATAAAAACCAAAAAAATTCAGATAGAAATTTTTTTAGTAATTAACTGAATTAAAAATATAAAAAAATTTTAAAAATTTTATTTTATATTATCTTACTTTTGTTTTTAGTTTAATTTAGTTCTTAAAATTTTTTACATATTATCAAGATAAAAAAATCTAAAACTTTTTAAACTCAAAACATTGGCGAAGATTGAGCAGTTATTGGAATTAACAAAATAAATAAAAAAGTTTATGATTGAAATAGCAATTTTTATTCTATTGATAAATTAAAAACTAAATAAAATTCTTAAAAAAAACTTATACCATAGTATCGATGGGATAAAGATCATATAAAGTAAACACTTATTAACTCTTTACCTATTAAAAATCAGTTCAAGAGCATCGGTCTAAAATCTTACTAGAAAAAGGTGAATAAATCTAATGGAGAAATATATTTTTCTTAAAAATTTGCATTATTTACAGTTCGTTAAACATTTAAGTTTAAGAAATAAATTTAATTCACATTATAAAAATTTACAATTCATGCAGGAGATAATTTTAAATGGAAAATAATTAATGGAAATGATAAATTGTTTACCATATTTATATTTTTTATTGATTTTTAAATTTCAAATTTTTTAAATTAGAAAATATAAAGTGTCTTAAAAAAGGACAAAATCAAATAAAAAATAGCACATTAATTGGGGGTTGTGAAGTTCGTTTCAATTCGATCATTTCAATTCAGAAAAACATGAATAACTTTTTTACTAAAAGAGATAATTCAGTTCTGTAAAATGCTTAATTATAAGCAAATTTGCTTAATGCAGTAAAATAAGTAATTTTCTGCATTTTGCACCCCATTAAAAAGTATTACAACCAAGTGTGCAATTACATTGCAAGGTTTTTGCAGACATATATTGTTACCCCCATTAATTGTTTGTTTTTAACTTTTATTTTTTTTTTTAATGTGAACAATTAATCTGTTTAAAAAAAAAAAAACATCTCTATACTAATCAAAAAATTTTGAAGTCTAGCAATAAAGACATTTTTAAAATCTTTTAAATTCTTTTTAATGAATAAGTTTTTCCGCAAAAATTAAGTTATAGAGTTTTTGATAATTAGGGCAAACAAATCGCATACCTATCTAATTAATTGTTAACCGAATTTTATTGTATGATTTAAATGATAAAAATGTCAAAAATTCTACTTAAACACGTAAAAGCAAGTAAAATATTAAGATAAATATTAAATTGGTGGAAAATTCGAAAAGCATGGGAAAAAATTTTTTAACTTACAGCTGTCAAAGTTTTCATTTAAATTTGAGTTGATAATCAAATTGGAAAGGTCCTGTTGGTGCGCAAAATATGCCGCTGACTCGTTTTGTAAAGGAGGAAATATTTCTCTTGCCGGACTAGAGTCGACTAAGGCATTTATTTGAGCTATTGGATTCGATTGATACAAATGTTTTAATTGACTTAAAATCAAGCCATTGTGGTTAGCATTCGAGTTTTGCAAATCAATCACTGGCTCTTGTTGATAATTTAAAATATTCAAAAGATTCAGCATGGTCAAATTTTGTTTGAACGCCTCATCGGTTTTAATCGGACTAGCAGGAACTTGTTCGCATGAAGAAGTTTTCTTTAAATTACTCAAAGTTTCATCAATTGTATTCTGAATTAAAATTTGATGACAATTTTTTTCCGGCTCAACTTTACTACTTTTTAACTCTTTCTTAATCTCCTTATTTTCAACCTGAGTTGCACATACAGACTTGGTGTCAACAAATTGAACCGGAGACATGGACACCGATGGCGATGGAGTCGAAGTACCGCTACTATTTGCCGAAATCGATCCACTACTACTGCTCGACACAGTTTTATAATTGACATTGTTTTCAATCTTAACCTGTTTGTTGCACTTGGACTTTTTTTTCTCTTTTCTATTCTTGGTCTCAATCGAGTCGACTGGAGTTTCACACGGCTTTTTCTCTTCCTTTTTCTGAGCTTTGGGCGAACTGGGATTTTTAATATCAATTTCTAGCGGCTCGAACCCAAAAGTGTCTTTTTCTTTGGGGGCTTTTTTCGGCTTTGACTTGGTCTCATTAGTTCTCGGACTAGTGGTGTGTTTACGCCCGGCTTTAGGCGACTTGACTTGCTTGGGCTCGGTTTCGTTCAGTGATTTGGCTCTAGTGACGCTTTGTGTCGAGTGCTTGTTCGACACTGACACCTCTTTCTGTAAATTGAACTCGCTTGCCACCTGCAAAGCGGTAAATTCTTTTTTCTGTCCTATAGTTTTTTTCAAATTGACCATTTGAAAGTTGACTATTGATTTTGACTCAAAGATAGCGCTAATGAAAATAATAGTTAGCAAAAAAGTCAACAAAATAAGGCATAGATAAATCAGGTAGTTTTCCAAAGGCGGCCTTGGCAAAGAATCGTGACAAAATGAGAGCAAAGTGTGCGGTATCTTAACTCGTACATAGTATTCCAAGTCGCCAATGTTGGTCACTAGAGTGAGACGCTTTAGAATCACTGAGTTTGTAAAATCAGGCTGGTAACGAATGTCCAGATGGAATTTGGAGTCGAAATTGCGGCTCAATTTAAACGGACGGCAATTGTACACCTCGAAGCCTTGAGAAATACATGGTTCGCCGTCGAGCAATATTTTGAACACCATCAAATCAGTGGTGCCAACATTTTTTACCTGGAACAAATTTCTGAGCACAATTCCCTCGCGGTTTTTATACCATTTTTTAGAAGGGTCGCCAAATTTCGGCACTTGACAATCACTGTCGCTTTTCGTAGCACAATTACCACTCGAATCGTCCAGAACATTCAAATACTCCAAAATAGAGGTGTTCAGACTGAAAAGTCCATGCAACCTGTCATTGCGATCGCGACCCATCGACCCACAAATTTCCATTTCTGGACTCATTTTGATTTCCAAAAAAGACTGACCCACAGTCCTATGTCTGAATTCTTTGTTGACAAAGTTCGATGTATGAGTGGGTGCCTGGTCATTTATGCGAATCTCAGCAGTTCCGGCCTCGGCCCTTAAATGAAAGGTTTCCACAAGAGTCAAATTATTTCGAATAATTAGGAAGTTTTCAAATGATCCCAATTTGGTAGGGCTGAATTTAATTTTGACAAAAACAGTTTCCTGCGCTTCCAAAATGGTCACTATGGACTGTTTGTCCGGCTGAATGTCCATGTCGTGTAGTAGCTTGTTTATTTTGTGGTGTTGAGCCAAATTTTTGTGAACCAAAGAAAGAGAGAACATTTTATTTGAAAGTTTGGTCAAGTTTTTGTGCTTGGTCAAAAATCCATTTGAGTCGACAAGGTCTAAAAATTTTTCATCAGATGAATAGGAGTCTAAGAGAAGTATTTGAATTAAGACGCTGCTCTTGGACGGATTTAAAAGAGTAATGTTGCGCGTGCTTGACTCAAGGTAAATTTGAGTCGTGTCGAATGAGATGGAGTCTGGCAAAGCAATGCGTGGCCGCTCAAAACTGAACTCAATCGGAAGTGAAATACTCAAATTTAAATTTGAAACATTTTTTCTTCCAATTTTGATATCTAGACTAGACTTGAATTCATGTGTCAATTTATTCAAGTTTTGGAAATTTCTTTCCATTATTTTGAGCATTCTGGCGTCAAAGTCCACTGCTTGTAGGATTTTTTCTGCAGATAGAAAATTTAAATTGTTAATTTTGAACGTTTTGAGCCATAGATCGTGAATAAGAGACAATGAAGCGTTCTCCAATTGATCCAAATTGGTAACAATTGCGTTTGATAACTTTTTAATCGAATAATCTTCGTTCGGCTCAATGCCGAGGTACGAGTGCTCTAGGCACAAAAGCTTGGGATCGAATTCGAAATGACCAATTGAAGTTGTTTTGTTTGGTCTGATTAACGCATTTGAGGTGCCAAAAGCCATTTCGTCATCTTCTAAATTCATGCCACTCAAATCTTCCCTTTGGAAAGACACATTTTTTATTTCAAAAAAATCGAAAAGCCAAATCTCTACTCAATAGTGATTTTTAGGCAGCAATACTTTTTTAATTTAGGAGAAAGTCTAAATACGCAAATTTGCATTTAGCTTAGGCTTTATTTAGTCAAATTAAGAACGATTGAACATTTAATCGGTTTAGAATTAAAAAATCCTGAAGAGCTTTTTGAGATTTTTTTAATTTAAAATCAGACCGAAACTGAATTAAAAATTTAATTTTACAAAAAAAAATTTGAAAAAAATCTAATAAATTCGTGGAAAAAAAATGGTTTTACCAAAAATTTTCCTTGACTATAAAGTTTAAAAATTTTTGTAGCAAAAATAGTTTATTTTTAAATTTAAAAATTAAAAAAGTTTTAGTTTGACAATAAATGATTAAATAATCAATGATTTCCTAACCATGTAGAACCAACATTAGCAATTTTTTTCTCTTATTAACTCATGTTAATTCAAATTGACGGTATGAAATTCAGCAGAAATTGGTCAAAAACATTTCCTTCTTTTTTAAATTAAAGTTAAAAAGGTAAAAATTTCTTGCTAAAAAAACTGTAATATAATTTTAACGTAAAAATTAAATTTCATAGTAGGTTAAAAAGACAGAGCATAAAATTAATTTAATAAACTTTAAAAGAAATCAAAGGTCTTTTATTTTTTTTTGAGAGTTTATTTTTATCTTTAATTGTAATTTAAAAAAAAACAAAAAGGAATTGTTTTTGTTGAATTTCCACTGAATTTCACAGCGCCATAAATTTTGATTTTTGTCGACATGAACCGACAGTGATGGTCTTGATTCTAATAATATCACATGAAATTTTTTTAAAGAAGTTCAAAATTAGTTCTGTAAATGACAATTTTTCATCTATTCAAAATATACGCTCAAAGCACCAAATCTCTGATCATAAAAGATGCAATCATTATAAAATATCGATTCAAGAGAAAAAGAAATGGTGATCTAAACAATTTTATAATTAGTTTTGAAAAAATAGTATCATAATGTTCCTGTAAGCAGCTTTAAACCTTGTACATTTTTCATTAGTTCACCCTTAAATGACAAATACCATATGATTATTAGAATCGTGGATTTTTATGATATTCAGTGCTTTTCAATTTGAATCAGTCTGGTGTCTCTTGTTTTAAAAAAAATCTTATCCTGTGTAATCATTTTCAGTACTTTGAAAAATATTCGACTGATATCATATTCGACAAGATTCTAATATTTTTTCAAACTTTATTTAACATTGGCATACCAACTGATACAATTTACAGAACTAAATTTAAATTTTTTGAAGGGAGGCAGAAGATTTTTTTCATTTTTCTAAAAAATTTTCGGTTTTGTGAAGTTCAGTACAAAAGAACTGAACAAAGTGTAAAAAAATTAAATAACTTTTTTTCTAAAGGTTTAAAATTAATTCTGTGAAAGCAGCATGGTGCAACATTCAAAGTTGCATCAACTGTAAAGGCCTGCTAAAGATGTGCAAAATCTCTGCAAAATGCACTTCGCTTGATTATATTGAAATTTAATTTCTGCTTCACTCTGCAAATTTATCAGACTTAGATATTTGATGCAACTTTGAATGTTGCACTATGTTGCATTTACAGAACTAAGTTTAAACCTTTAGAAAAAAGTAATTCAATTTTTTTACATTTTTTTCTGTTCTTTTTAACAATTAGTACTTAATTTCACACAACCTAAATTTTCAACGATAAAATCAAATAATTCAGATAACTATTTTTAACTTTATATTTAATATATTTTTAATGTCCATGATTTTAAATTATTCAAACCCGATCATAAGTCACACAAAATTAAAGTCTTCTTTACTCCTTGAACTAATAATTATGTGATTGAAATAAAAATATTTTTTAAATGACAGAAATTGTGAATGATGATTTGCAGGCTGATCATTATTTTGGAAGATAAAAAAAAGCAATTACCATTTGAAGTCAAATAAATTTCCATAATGTTTGAATTCAAGTGATTCAATTTGAAGATCTTCGGAAAATGTCGATTTTAAAATTATCGGATGTTTAAACGTTTGATACTTTGAAAAAAAATTACTAAAACTATTTAAAAAGATTATTCACACTTACCGGAAATACTTTAAAATTTATTTTAATAAGTTCGATTGAGTCTCTATCGACTAAATTGATCGATCCATTTAAAACTCTAAATTTAATTGGCAAAGTACGGGTCTAGAAAATTAGAAAATATAAATATTCCGAATTATTTTAGACTTTCAAATATTCAATTTACTTCAAAATTAGTAAAAAAATCTAGGCTAAAAAAACACCAGTCCGAGCTAATAAGCATATTCTGGTTTCTGTTTTTTATTAAACTAGTAATGTAAATATCAATGAGAATTCTTGCGCCAGGCGGAATATCAATCTTTTTAAAAATTTTCAATTTTTTTAATAAATAAATAAAATAATGATTACCTTTGATTTTTGATTGAGTTTCAAAAAATGTGATTCTTTGGACTGGTCTTTGTTGTTTAATGTGTCAAAATTTTCCATCAAATACTCGTACTTAGTCACTTTAGATCTAAATTTAATCTCCAAATCTTTGAGATGAGATTTTTTTTTTATTTCAGCTAAGTTAATTGTAATCTATGATTTAAAGGTTAATGGAAAAATACTCGTCATTATTTTGAATCCTACTTTTTCTGGATTTGGGTTTATAATTTGAAAACTGTTTTTTTCCTCAACATTTAATTTGAGAAAATTAAGATTAAGTTCTGATAAATTTTCTATTGAGTATTCATCATTTGAATCATATTTAGCCTTTCGTTTTTTTATTTTAAATTAGATTAATTTTTTAATTCATCGAAAGTGTCTTACAAAAATTAGAAGATTGTTATAAACGTATAATGGTATTTCAAAATTTGTAAGATTTGTGAAAATATGAATTTTTGGAATTAGATTAAAAAAATCTTTTCTTGGTGACTTTTGATCGCGTGCAGACTTGATCTCTTTTTTGAACGCAAAATACTGTTTTAGAGAGAATTTAAGGCTAAAAACGCGCTTTTTCTCATATTCAGTATCACTGTTTGATTCAAAATAAACTGGATTGTTAAAATCATAAATCTAATTTGAAAATAAGTTCTTATTAGATTTTAAATTTTAAATTTTGAAAATATTACCTTAAAAAAATTCTGTGCAACTTGATCTAGTTCGATTTTATGAACAACTATTGGAAGCTTAAATGTGCTTAAAAGCTCGATTTCACGCACTTTTGAAATTTTCAATTAGTTAATATTTTATCAAGAAAATTAAGCCAAAAATTAGTTTTTCATGTCGATTATTTTTTGGAATTACAAAATACTTAATCCATGCTCTAAAATTTCTAAATAGTTCTTTGTATTTTAGTAAAACTTCAAATATTAAAATCAACAAAAATTAAAAAAAAAATTTTTTATTTTCTTAATTTTATTCTAAAGTGAAAAAAGCGTGTATTGCCGATTAATTTAATATTACTTATTTTCTTCGAGTATTTGACGTTAACTTACCTACTTTTACAAAAGTAATTTTACATTAAATTACGTAAATTTTCGTCAAATCCTCGTACAAAATCAGTACTGTATTTTATTAATAATTCGAAATAAAATTTGGATCAATTTAATAAAGATGTTAGATCAGGACTGTATAGTTAACTCTTTTAAGATTTAGAAAAAAAAAAATTAACTTACTTAATAAATAAATACTAAATATTTTTTAAGATAAACAAATAATATTTTTGGTATCCCTTTAAAAACTAGAAGAGTTTTTATAAAAAAAGGACATATCTATCAATATTTAACCTATTTTTATAAAAAAATTTTCAATTTAACAAAAACAATTAATTTAAAATTAATTTCTTGATTCATAAAAATCTATAATTATTTTTAAAATTTAAAATGAATTTACTTATTTTGATTAAAATTTCTGTTAAAAATTCAATTTTCTGTTTCTCAGGTAAACAAAATTCTTTAAAATTAATTAATTTACGCAACTTAATTAAATGATAGTTTTAATACTTAATTTTTTTTTAATTAAAAAGCGACATTTCATTCAAACTTTGACCCGAAAATTAAAAAAAAATATATAATTACACATTTCACTTTGAGTGTTTTCATCTAGTAGAAATTTCACTTGATTTGCATCGTATTCTAAAGATCTGATAAAAGCAGAAATAGTAAAATATTTAAAATTTCCAAAAAAGGAATACCCTTCGATAAAATCGCTTTTGAAATTAATTGAAAATGATTTGTTTGTATCATTTGTCCTGACTATTATCTGTCCACGATTTTCTTTGGACTGCAAGGCTTAATTTATTTATTTGTATTAAAAAATTTAGCTATATTGATTTATTATAAAATTACGATTGTATTTAATCTTGGCCACTTTGGTCAATTGATCAATAGTAGGGGGTAAAACTATTTCTTTCACAAAATCTATTTCTAATGCTTCATTAGACTTGAAAAGGCTAATATTCTGATAAAAAATGATTAAAAATTTTTTTTTTAGAATTCAAAAAAACTTGCTTGAATTGACAAAAAGTTGGGTCCTGAATTTGCCAAATACAAATCAACAACACGTTCGAAACCAAACGAATGAGCAATCGTATAATAATTAATTGATTCTGAGTTTGAGACTTTAGATGGTACAAATGTTCCGTAGTTAAAATTGACTTTTTTAAAAGTTACTAGGCCGAAGTCAATTTGTTTGTACGGAGCAAAAATACCCAAACTCTGAGACACTTCCAATTCAATTGGAAGAACGAACGAAATTTCTTTGTTCACTTCTTCGTTAAACACCGACTGAGAGTCGATGTCCGGGTTCCAAGTCTTGTTTATTATTGGAACTTTATTGGTGACTTTGTTAGAATACTGATTTGCTTTGATGCATAAAAAAGCAGTATGATTATTGGCAGTACGGCCCATAAAGTGCATCATCACTATTGGCTTTGTTTCATATGGTTCTAAATTCTAAATTTAAAAAAAATTCAATTTTTCAATTAAATAAAAAATAAAAAATATTACCCATTTATTTTTATTAAAATTTTGAAATAAAATTCTTTTCTTAAAGTCCACACTTTGATCTGGATGATCAGTTAGAAGATTGAAAATGTCATTATTAGGAACTTGGATATGCAGGTCGTCGTCGCTCGAATAGACCTCTGTTACTTGAAGAAACTCGGTAGTCGGATTATGCAAGTTTATAACAGATGTAAACGTTGTATTCAGAGGAATCCTTGCGTCCAGTACGGGCTTGAGTCTGTACTCGTTCTGTATACCTTTGCCTTTTATCTAAAAAAAAAATATTTAAAAAAAAAATGAAATTCAATTTTATCTGAAATTTTACATGATACTTGAGGATTCCTTTGTTAGTATTTATGTAAAGCAAACTCTCAGTGTTTCCTAATTCACGAGCCAAGAAATATACATCAAAACTTGAGTTACCATTGACTGGAATGACCTTTACAATTACTTACAAAAAATTTTTTCTAAGCTCAACTATAATTTTACTTTATCTACAAAAAATGAGCAATAAAAATGCTTGGTACTGCCAGATATGGACTCAAGTTTGAGAGGCTCTTTGTCAGAATTGATCAAGTAAACAGTTCGCACTACTGGTACGCCGATCTGTCTTGAAAAAAATTTATTATTTTTTTTTTTTATTTGTCATCTATTTACTGTTTTTTAAAGTCCAATCGAGGTGGATGAAATTTGGCTATGGGAGAATCGTTGATGTCGTGATCAGTGTCTGCAAACAATTCTGTGTTTCCAGAATTTTCAGATGTTTTCTCTATTGAGCTTAATTTTCAAAATTAAACTTAAATTAACTTTTAAAAATTAGCAACAATTACTCTAGAATTGACATTTCACTTGAGAACATAGAAAACTTGGAAAGAAATTAAATTTTTGGAAAAAGAAATTTTTTTTATTTACCAGATTTTTGTGGATTAAATTTTCTAAATGATTGTCATTTGATTCACTGCTGAATTTGATTGCTAAAAAAGGAATAGAAATTTGTTATTTTTCGGAAGAGAGCGTTGTGATTTTATTTTCTTATTTTTAGTTTAAATTAAAATAGATAAATCAAAAGTCATAGTTACCATCACCGTGATCGAAGAAAAAATTTGATTCTTCACTGTGCACAAATGAAATGCAATTTGTGATTAGAAAAAAGGCCAGTATGGTCACTGTTAAATTTAGTTTAGAATAGATGCCGATTGGAAAGCAAGTTGTTGTCGAGTAATTGACAGGCATTCTAGACATTTTGAGATATTTTTTGTATTTTTCATTATTATAATTATTGTTTATTTGTTGATAAAAATTGTCGCTTTTATCATTTAAACTCATTTTTAAAAACTGCAATTGAATAAAAATTTTAAAATTTAAACATTGACTTCTAATTTAGTTTTTCTAAATAAAACGAAAACAAAATTTAAAAAAATGTTTTTTAACAAAAAGCCTCAATCAATTAAAGAAAGTTTTGAAATTTGATCTAAAAAAATAGATAAAATTGTTTCTCTTTTCTCTTACAGATGAAAATCAACTACAAAGACAAGTTTTTCGATCAAAAGCAATTGAAATTGTAGAAAATGAGAAAAAAATTATTAGCTTCTAATTTGATCAGAAATAAAAAAAAAAAATAAATTATGGTTAATAATTATTCAAAGAGCAAAAATTTTATTCATAAATTAGATACACCCACATTTATCTTCCAGGTAAATTTAAATCATTTTCGCAGAAATAAATCCAGTGCCTAATGAAAAATTCTAATTAATTTAAATTTTAGAAAACTATTGCTCTTCTAAAAAAATTAAATAAAAAAAAAGCAACTAAAAATTGATTTTTGATCAATAAAGTTATCATTTATTGGTAAAATGACTTTATATGAACTCGATTTTTACGCATCTAAATGAATAGTCTTCGAAACTCTATTTTAATTAATTATCGCCAAAAATAGGTCATATTAAATATTAATAATTCAAGCTTTATCTTATATTCTCATATAAACTAGCTTGCCAAAGTTAGAAGGAAGGTTTTTATCTAAAAGTATACTATCTATTCATTTAAAAGAAAATTAAAAGATTTTTTTATAAAAAGTCATAGGACTTGGTCGAATTTTTTGAATCGAAATTTATTTAAACCCAATGTGAAAAAATTTAGGCAAAATTTCGACATCTAACTTCGGCAGGGAAAATTTTTCATTAGTAATTGTTACCTTTGAATAAATCGTAATTTATTTTATTACTCTTATAACAATAGAGCTGTTGCTTGTAAAATTTATATCAGAAATATTTTTTGCTAAATCTAAACACTACCATTTATGGAGTTAAATTAAATACTTAAAATTTACATTCAATTTGGATAAATTGAAGAAATTTTGCCTCGGTACATTGATTTTTGGTCCCAACAAAAAAAAAAAAGTGTCTTTACTAATTTTAGGAGTTTACTTGACATACAAATATTAAAATATCAAATCTTTTGTTTACAAAAATTGCCTACATAAACAAAATTCATTTAAATCATTTTAAAATTTTGATTTTAATGCAGGTTTGGTTTTTAAGTTTACTCCAAAATTGGCTGAGTACTTTTAAATTAAACGAACCCGGTCCCTGTTGAATATTTACTTTAAATTTTTAATTAGACTTAATTGTTTGTTTAATGTTAAGAATAAAAAAAAATTAGTAAAAAATCGATTTTTATCTGATTATTTTTCAGCTATCTTGAAATTTATTTATCTTATCGATTGCTACTTAGCTAAGCAAACAGAAAATGCTGGATCTTCTAGCTTGAGCAGACCAGAGGATGAGAAAACGGCAGGCAGATTTAACAAATTAATTGAAGAAAAATTTTTTTTTGAATCTAATTAAAATTTGTTTTTTTAGTTTAGAAATTTAAAATTCTTTCTTTTCAGAATGATAAATTTTTTTCAATTTAAATGAAAAAAATATAATTAAGGAGAAAAATTCAAAAATAATTAATTACTGGCCAAACTAGTGTGTATTGTCGATTTTTTGTTGCGTTTCAAAAATCATTGACAGTGAAAATTGGAAATATAAATTAGAGTTCTTTTCAGAAAAGTTTTGTTTTTGTGAGCGCGACTTTGATTGAAAAATTGTGTTGGAACTTGGATTGGGTCGAAGTGGAAAATCGATTCCTAAACGGAATTGTCTGATGTTTAGGAATAAAATTATTTCGAGAAAACAAATGTTGTATAAATTGTAAATAAAACTAAATAATATAAGTAGTTTTGGTGGTGTTGGTTGCAAATAGCTTGAAAATAAATGGAAATTTTATAATTTTCTCTCTCATATTGAAATTATAGTTGAAATTTTAATAAATTATGCTATCTATACTAAGATTTTAAAATTAAACATTTTAGTTCGAAATCTACAAAAATAATTTTGATGAAAATTACGCTTTGAAATTTAGTAACAACAAGCACTCACTCACTAATTCTGCATACTAATGTTTTTGTTCAATGTAAAATGTAAAAGTTAAGTGACGTGAGTCATCGATATTTCGAAAATCTGGAAATTCTCATGGCGACAATTTCCGATTAGAGCGAGAATAATTTTAATTTATTTTTTAGGATGATTGTGCATTGAAAATGAATTTTTACCACAGATTTACAATGCCATTATTTAGTTACAGAATTATTTAGTTTTAGCGCAGACTAATATATTCTAATTCTAATTAGCATTCCAAATTTTTAGTTGTTTTTAGTTTATTTAAATACCTAAAAAAACTATCAATCTCAATCGATTGTTTTCTCCAAGCATTTTAATAGGTTTTTTCGAATTTTGATGATTTTACCTGTTAAAAGCTGTTTTAAAAATCTATAGTTTTTATAATATAAGTCACTCTACAAAAAAGGTCAAATTTATTAACCACTTTGCCTAATGACTCAATTTTTTTCTAAATATAAACACTTTAAATAATAAAAACACGAAAAAGCACTTGGTCAGATTCAAAGTTGAATTTTTTGTTATTTAACTGTCGTCAACATGAGAAAAATCGGAAAAATCCAAAATGAAGATATTAGCCTCAAGGATTGTGCTGCTCAAGAATATTATTTTTTTACTTCAATTTTTCTTTATTTTTTATATGAACTTAATTAAAACATTAAGAAAAAATCTTTTCCTGAATGATGAAACAAGGATATACTACCTTCAAGAAACTGACCTTTGGTCATTTAATAATAACAACAATATACTGAATTCATGCATTTTCCTCAAAAGCCTACGAACGTAAAATCACATAAAAATACAGTGCATATTATTTATATCTCTCAAAAGACGCTATTTAAGATTATTTTTTTTAAAGTATAAAATCAAATTATTTATTTATTTCTTTGAAATTAAAATTTTTATGAACCTCCTAAATTTTAGGTCTAAAATTACAGCTTACGTTTTTTTAATGGAGATTAATTCAGAACAATCAAACCTCAGTTAATATGTGGTAAAAACAAAATCGAAAGCTTTGGTGCCTTTTTTTGCTCCTTTTCTGCACTCTCTCCATTTACTTCTATCAATCGCTAGAAACCAACTCTTCACCTGTTGGTTTATCTAGTAAATCTGTGAACATCTTAGCCATAAGACTCTTTTGCGATAGCTTTTTGGTTCCTCTTCTTATTTCCAAAATCTGATTGTCCGGATATTCAGGCTTATTCATAAGCAATGTATGACCAAAATGCCTAGAAGACCTGGTTCCCATAATTAGGAATATGTAAACTTTCTAGAATATGATCCAGCTATTTAAAATTGATTTGAGCTATTTAGAGCTCGGGCAAAAATTTCCAAAATCATCTGCATCCTCTAATAGACCCTTAGTTCTCATATTTGGTAGAATTTGTGCTACAAGATTCAACTTGATTGAATACAGTGTCTTTAACCGGTTAAGTTGGAGTTGGTTGAATATTTTGCTGGCTGCGGACAAAAGCGAGATAGACAGTTATTTTTTGGTTGTCCTTGAAATTTTGAAAAAGTTGCTTACCTTAATCCTATTAATTGTAATTGAAAAAAATAAAAAATCTTACACATTTTTAAATGAGACAAAGGGATTGTTTGATACCCGGTTTTTGGGTTCTCAGACTCCAAAAGATTATCAAAGTAAATAAAGATTTTTTTTATCTGAGAAAAATGGGTTCATTTTAGACTGAATTGATGATAAAATTTGTTGAGGTTTTTTGCTAATGTTTGCATACTAAATCAATTGAAGCATTTAATTTGTGGATATCTTGTACAAACAATTGTCATATTAAATTTTATGGGGCGTCAACACACTAGTTCAGGTAACTCTAATTTTAAATTAATATTTAGCTAAAAATTACACTTTAAAGGAATGAAAGCTTAAAGCTTATTATCGTTTTGATAAATAAGTATCATATGCACCTATAGACGCCGAAAAATGAAATTAAAACACATGTGATTTGTTTAGAAATGATTTTTCGATATTTAATCAATAGCTTTAAGATCTATTTTTGAACAAAAAATGCTTAAATTATTCCAATTTTTTCTGCATTTAATGAGTATATCGAAAAAGAGAGTCGGTCAAGCAAATAGTAAAATTGATTCAAGACAATCGACTTAATGAATTCTAATATTGGCATAAAAATTTTGGACTACACATGAAGCTCAAAAATTTAAATTTTCTGTCTAAACATTTGCGTTAAAATTATTCAATTTGTTTAGATAAATTGATTATTTTTCTAAATAAAAAAAAAATTTAATTTTATTTGATTTATTCAGCCTTTTGTGTTGTGAATACATTTAGTTGATTCGTATAGAGACATAAGTTGCTAAAACATTGCACTCGATTGTGATGTAACTAAAAAAAACAGTTGAAAATTTTAAGTCAAAATTAGAATCCATCTAGCTTTTTGAAAAAAGAACAAATTTTGCTTTCGGCTAATAATTTAATTTAGAATTATGAAAATAAATTAGAAACTATTTCAGATACTGATTTAGTTGTTGGGATTAAATGATCTGATTTACGGTCAAAATTTAGAATGTGACTCAAGAGCAAAATTTATTTATACCCTCTAATTTTAAAATCATTAAAATTTAGCTTTTTTCATTTGATTTTAATTAAAAATTTTGTTATCTTTTTTCTTATATAACAATACAAATTAATCTACATTTCGGCTACCAAGACATAGTACAGACATGGAGTAAATTACTATCTCTTGTAATCAATGAAGCATTCGATTTATTTAAATATCTTAATGAATTATGGTCTTTGGCTCGCGCGTACCTCGAGGTATTTGAAATTTCAATTAAAGCCCTGATGCTTTCCAAAACAAAAATAAAAAAATATTGATTAATGATTTTTGTATTAAATGCTCTAAAATTATAAAAACAAATTTCGAGATCAATTCGGGTCTTAAATGCTTTTGGGTTAAAAGCTTTTAATTCTTAGTTCGTTCATTTTAATTTAGATAGTAAGTGAATTCAAGATAAACTTGTAAATTTTTTTTTAATATTTAATATTTTGAGTTTTAAAATCACTTGTCAAAGTTTAAAACGACAGTGATACATTTTTCTAATTCAGATCAATAAAAAATAAGTTAAGACAAAGACAAAATTGCTATAATTTTATTTAAAAAAATAAATACATTTAAAAAAATCAATCATCAAGAATTTGGGAAAAAAGCCGGATGAATTCTAAACAAAAAAGAATTAATAAATTTAAGTTTTTGGATGGCGTAAGATTAACTTGCCAAGATAGCTGATTTTTCCATCATGATTTACGTCAGCCAGCTTTATTAGTTCATCACATTCTCTAGAACTCAATGGTTCGCCATAATTAAGCATTATTCTTCTGAATTCATTAAAATCTATCGATCCAGTCTGGTTCTTATCGAATCGTTTAAAGGCCGAGTACAGCAAGTTCTCAAATGATTCATCATCCTCATCAGTCCAAATACTTTCAGCATATAATTTAAATTCTTCAAAAGTAAGAGAGCTCTTGGCGCTTAGACCTTCTTTGGACAAGGCTTGTTGCGAGTCTCGTAGTGAAGGGTTTTGACCCATAGCTCTAATAATAGTAATTGCATCTTCTGTTCTTATAGATTGTCCTTCGTCATGAGAAATCAAATCGAATTTTGCTTTAAAACAAATAATAAATAAATTATTCCCCTGATAATCAATTAGTTACTTTTAAGTCTAGATTCGTTTAAGTTTTTTCTAAAGCTATGTGCCTAAGGGAAAAGAAAGTTTAAAGAAAGATGAAAAAAGAAAATTAAAATTTACCATTTCTATTTTTAATAGTTCTTGAATTAAAAATCAAAGATTTTTTTCAAGAATAATATCAAAGTGCTGTTAATATTTTAAATAAATTCCGAAAATTCGTCAATATTTAATATTTGAGGCTTTGTGTTTAGGAAGTTGTACGGAAAATATACCTGAGATTAGTCATTTTGTTACCTAAATCTAAAAATAAATCTTGCTTGTGAACATTTCTCTTAAAACTTAAAGAAATTCAATATAAAACCGTAGAAACAACTGTCATAACAACTAAATTCTCAGAAAAATCAATACTAACATTAACATTTAATATAAATCTAGGATATTGCCAATAAAATTGCCACTTATTTACTTTTTTTCGAATTTACCTTTTTAAACACAAGTTCAAAATTTTTTTTTAGCAAAATGGATTTGTTAAAGAACTTTATGAATGTTTATGAAATTATTTTTTAAAATGAAAACTAAATGAAGATTAAAATCTATTTCTCGCTAATTTTAAAATCCAATTAATGTATTTTTAAATTGACTCATTAAAAAAATTAAAAAAATTAAGTACAAGCTTTTTAGAAAAAAGAAATACTAAAGTTCAAAGACTTAAAATAATTTGAGTGATAAATTTTAAACATAACGTTGTTTCCTAATTGAATAATATGCAAAATAATAGCTCTCTTGAATAAACTAAATAATATTCAAATTCTTCTGATTCTCTTGTTCACGAAAATGTGTTAAGGGTGATAAGAGCCTGTTATTAAATAATTTCATGAGTTTGGTTTGTGGGTTTAATGTAAATATTAAAAAATAAAATTTTGAATAATTGTTTTATTATAATCGCTTCAAAACAAACTTGATTAGATAATAAATTTAGCCCGAAATCATAGCTTTTGATGAGTTAGATTAAAGCTTGTGATTTAAAATAAATATTTTTTCTTAATTTTGGTCAATTTTTTAACTATTTAATTCAATTAAAAATATTTCCACAAGTTTAACCACTACCGTTTTTTTAAAAAGTTAAAAACTAAAAATTAAAAATTTAAATTAAAAATTTAAATTAAAAATTTAAATTTAATTTTATATATTTTGACACAAAAAAAAATTTGCGTGGTTGAGCTTGAGAGTAGTGCTTATCACTCAAACTAATTTGAGTGAAAATGTCTGGTAAAGAAACCTTTTTACATGGCTTAATTTTTTTAAACTTACCTTTTATTGATTTCCTCTATAGGTCGGCATTTAAATGTCGTAAATAGATATTTCGTCTTCATACCTCTTAACATCATTGTCAACAAAAAAAACATAACCTAATCTTAACCCATTCCATTAGGACAAGTTATATTTAACCGAGTAACTAAAATCAGAAAAAGAATTAAAATGACATAAAAAATCAGTTTTATTTGAAAATATGTTCAAAAAAACAGTCATGAAAGAGTAATTTGAAGTTAATTATTATTATTTACTCCCGCGTTTTAGCTTAAATTTTTTCTAAATTTTTGTTTATTTTAATATTTTAGCAGTACTTTTTTAAAATTAAAATTTAGTTTAGTTATTTAGAAAAATTAATTAAAATTATGTTTTGTGAATTTTCCATTTTTTTTTGAAAAAAAAAAAAAGACAATTTTTTTTTCATAACTGTTTTTGATATGAAGTTTGATAACTAGCTTTTTCAGATATAAATTTAAAAAAAATAACTTAAAATTTTATCAGTTAGATGATGTGCATATGCAATGTGCATTTTTATATTGCTGAGTTTACCTTTAGATATAACAAAGTATGTTAAATCCAAACCATGTAACCAGTGTTGTAACATGATCTTGATCTGACTTTTATCTGATTTTAAAATTTGCATTTACAGAACTAAGTTTAGACCTTTAGAAAAAAAATTAATTTAAAATTAAAAAAAAGGATTCATAGATCAAGTACAGAAAAGAATGTTTAAAAGATAATAAGCTCTGAATTTCACAAAACTTTTTTTAACTAACTAAATAATTTTAAATTTTTTAGAATTTTTGAAAAATAAATTAAAAAAATTAATTTTTATTTTTTTTAGTTGAATGTAAATTCAAATGTTTTAAATATTTATTTTGCATTCGAAATTTATTTTTTTGATTTATTCTGTTTTGATTTTTTAATATCATCATTCTATTTTGCTTTATTATTTTTAAGGAATCTCTTTTTTTTTAAATTCTGACTTTATAATAAATGGTCATTATGAAGCAAATTAGAGATGAAATGATAAGGTATTTATTGGAACACAATTTACTGTCAATACATCATAATGGATTTATGCATGCTAAATCCTGTATAACCAACTTGCTAGAAACTCTAGATATCATCACTGAGGCATTGAATAGAGGATTCAGTGCTGTGGTAGTGTTCTTAGATTTTACGAAGGCATTTGATCGCGTCTCGCATAAGTTACTTAAGATCAAGTTAAAGAGTTATGGATTAACGGGTAAGCTTTTCGGGTGGCTAGAAAATTTTCTCAAGGATAGAAAACAGAGAGTAGTGATAGGTCAGTATGAATCTGATTGGGTTGATGTGCTAAGTGGGGTTCCACAAGGTTCAGTACTTGGTCCTTTACTTTTTTTGATCTTCATAAATGATTTACCAGAGATAGTAAGTCACTTTTGAAAGCTGTTTGCGGATGACAGCAAATTGATTAGTATCAGTAGAAATACTGGTGATCAAATGCTAATTCAAGATGACATTGACAAGATGGTTGAGTGGTCAAAGTGCTGGAGTATGGAGTTCAATGAGTCCAAATGAAAAGTAATGTATATTGGCGATTCAAAAATTGCCAGGCAAGAAATCTCAATGTTAAACGCGAATGATATCAGAGTTGGATTAGCTGAGACTGCCACTGAGCGCGATCTTGGTGTAATGGTGAATAACAAACTCAAATGGAATGATCAAATTGATAGCTGTGTTATAAAAGCCAATAACATGCATGATATGCTCAAGAAAACATTTGAGTATTGGGATGCTCAATCATTTTTGCAACTTTACAAAGCATATGTTAGACCCCATCTTGAATACTGTGTGCCTGCTTGGAATCCTTATTTAAAAAAGGATATATTTCCACTAGAACAAGTACAAAGACGAGCAAGGAAACTTGTCCCACAGATAAGAAGTTTGAATTATGAGTCAAGGTTAGCTAATTTAGGATTGGAAGCTCTAAAAGAAAGGCGACAGCGTGGAGAATTGATTCAATTTTATAAAATTCAAAGCAAATATAATCATGTCAATTGGCATTATGATGCGGAATTTATGAGTTCAGTTAATATTGAAGGACCAAGTGGAAGAGTAAGGGGAGCAAAACATCGCATTCGCTCTCAGCTAGCAAAATGTGAAGCAAGGCGAAACTTTCTATCTAACCGAGTAGTGAACAAATGGAATTTTAGATTAACTAAATTGACCGTAGAATATAAACTATTTTTATTATTATTATTATTTTATTTTGTTTCAATATTTCCAATTAATTTTCAGCTTTTGTACAATATAATATGTTTGTATAATTTGAATCAACCATTTTAAATCTTTAGTTCTCAATTTTAATTGTGAAAAATGCTTTTATTTGTATTCTAGTTCAAAATTAAATTCTTAAATATAATTTTGAAAAGTTGATCTAATTTGTCTATAATATTTTAAAATTTGTCTTAAGATTTATTCTTGGAAATTTATTTATTTCTTTTTATCTTAATAAACAAGTTGTTTATTAAATTAATTTATCCTAATTTTTAAAATTGATTTATACATTTAATTTTTGTAAAATAAAATGAACAATCAAGCAAAAAATTAATAAAAAGTTATTGAAAATTTAATACGTTATTTAAATAACGTTTTTTCAAGTCAATCTATCAAAAATTATTTGTATATGATGAATTGACTGTAAATTACTCTCTGACTGGATTGCATATTTAATGAAGATTTTTTTTTTTAGAAAGATAGCTACCATAGCGAAACTACATCTAGTCTCGCTCCAAAGATCTACTGCTGTAGCTTATTATTAATATTTTACGTTTAATGCTTTTAATTTTATTTTATTCTGATCTCGCAATAAATTGCATTTAAAATTATATTCATGAACAAATATGGAGATTCAGAATATTTAATAAATTTATTATCAGACTTATAAAAGATTTGTTCTAAATTAAATTTTCTACAAACATCATATTCACAAACTAAGTTGGGGAATGGAACAGCAGCTAAATTAGCAATTTCTTGTGTTTTTTTTGGTGGCTGAGCATAGATACTAGGGTTGATAATAGAAAGGAACTTCGCAAATCGATCAAAAAAAAATCATTATCGAACTGTTTAAATTAAACGATAACTTTTTAAAACGACAAACTTTTATCGAAAAATATTTGATATAATTTTATTTTCTTATTATTATTTATTCATATTAACGCCAATTCTGGCGATGTTAAAAAAAAAAAAAAAAAAAAAAGGCAAGAAAGAAATAAAATAAAATAAAAATCAAATGTTTAGTTTTTTTTTGTGTCGAATAAATAATAATAATAATAATAATAATTTTATTTATCGATTTCTTCTTTAGTCGATCAAGATCATTTTTATTTTATTTATTCGAATTAACTGATCGAATATTGATATCGAATATATTAGTCGATTTTAATCGACCAAGCTTCATGGTCGAAACATTTTTTAAAAAAAAATTATTACTTCAATGATATGAATAATGTAAAGGAAAGTTATGTTAAATTTGTTTCAATAATATATCAATAATAAAGACTTGATTTTTAAAACTTATTTAGTTAGAATTTAATTTGAAAAAAAACCAACAACTTTCAAAAATTTCATTTTTATCAAATTAAAATGGCACTTTTCAAGAATTTAAGTTTTATGAATGTAACGTCGAGACATTTTACAAAGAATCCGATTCAAATGAGCTAAAATATCCACTTTTGTTTTATAAATATTAAAATATTAAGTTACCAATACTAACTAGGAGTATTAAAAAGCTATTTTGTTTAATTGCTCCTTCAGTTCCTGCAGAAAGTCTTTTTTCTGTTAGTAGCTTTATTCAAAATGAAGAAAGAAACAGACTGAGTGCAAAAAATCTGGAAAAATTTACTTTTATAAAGCTTAATTCAATCGTTTTAGAAAACAAAAAATAATTTTAAAGATTTTTAAACAATTTTTTAATTTTTATTTAATTTCGTAACTTATTTAATAATTTTTTTAAATGATTTTTCAAGTTTTGTTTAGTTTCGTAAATTACTTATCTTTTAAAAATACATTTTTTTTACACTTTTGAATTAGATTTTTTCGTAAATCGATTTATAAAATCGAACAATATAACCGATTTAATTATTCGACTAACTATTCGAAAACAAAGGGATACTATTGTCCAAATTTGTTCGATAGCTTTTCGATGTTTGTAAAATTTATAAAATTAAGTAAATTAAAATTCTAACAATGATTTTTTGATCGATAAAAATAAGAAATTTTCGATAAAGTCAAAATTTCAGTGAATGTAAATTTAACCGATTTAATCAATTAACGCTTAGTCGATTCACAACCCTAATAGATACAGGGTAAATTTACTTTTTGGATTTTTTCTCCAATTTTTCTCAATTATTTTTTAAAAATAAAGCATTTTAAAAACCAATTTAAAAAGTCAATTTTCAAGTTTAATAAAAATTTTGAATTCCAATAGCCTGTTGATTAATCATGAAATTCTGAATTAATATAATCAAACAAAATATTTCAAGCTTGAAATTTTAAATAAAACGTCAAAAACTTTTTTAAATCTCTTCTTACCTATTATTTTTTTTCAAATAAATAAAAATTTGAAATTTACAGATGAAATTTCAAACTTTAAAAAAAATTTTTGGTTTTTTTAATTTTTGACCCTTTTTTAGGAAAATTCCCAATGAAATAAAAAATTTAACACAAAATATAAAACTTCATTCATTATTTGGTAGTTATTTTGGTATTTAGAGAAAAAAAATCACAATTTTAATAATTATTATCATTAGGAGAAGATGAACATGAACATTTTGATAGCAATGCCTCTAATAATTTAAAGGTGACTGGCCTCGCTGGTCAAATTGCTTAATATTGCATACGATATAAGCTCATTTTATTGATATTCAGATAAGTTTTATTCTGGAAAATGAAAACTTAATTTTTACAAGATTAAGCTTTTTTTAAAGAGTTTTTTGGGCATAAAACTAAAGAGTATCAAATCGATTTACTTAGTAAATTTTATCCTTAAAGTAAGAAATTTTTAAATTTTTTTTTTTTTTAGTATTAAATTAATATAATTTAAATAAAATTGAGCTAAACATGTTTTACCAAAGTAGAAATTTTTAATAGTGCCAAGACAAAAAAATCGACATAATTTTTTTAATGCAAATTCGTTTCTTTTATAATAAAATAAAAATAATTTTGCTTAAAATATTATCAAATTTTATTTTCCATTTTTGTTTGATATTTAGCTAACTTAACACAAAGCAAATTAAATGAGCAGAAGAATATTAAAAAAAAATTACCGACATTAATTTCATAGTGTATAGAAAATTTTGAAAATAATTTACCAAAAGATAATTCGTTTTTTCCGAATTAAAATGCATTCGGCGAGCTCAAGCTCAAAAACGAAGCGGAAGCGCGCGTCGAATCTTCTTTCCAACAATCCAATTCAGCACGGTTACGTGGTAAATATTCAGCAAATACGAAATTGAAATTTTTTATTATGTTTTTGTTTAAATTTTAAAGTCTTCTGGTATTGGTAAAGCAAGCTTTGTACATGCCCTAATTGTTATATTTTTAGAATTTTTTGCATGGGGTCTTCTCACGGATCAAGTTATAACTGTAATTAAATTTTTTTAGTTAAAAAGAATTTGAATCATTAATTTAATCATTTAATTAGTAATCAATCATAGAAATATTTCGAAGCACCTGAAACTTTTTTTTTCTTATCTTGAATTGTAACATTTAGATTTTTTTACAAAAGATTTAAAATTTAAATTCATTGTTTATAGTTTTATAATTAAAAAATAATAAAAAGTGATTAATATTATTTATGATTTTAAATTCATGTTTGATTTAAAAAAACCATCGATCAAACCAAATAACAATTAAATGTTTTTTTTTAAGATAGCTTAAAAAATTATTTTCTTTGCATTACGAAGTAAAATTAAAAATAAATCCGATAATTTATTTTGTTAATTATTGCATGATTAAAAAAAAATTCCATAATTTTTTTATTGATAAGTTTTCTTTATTACTTGGTTATAGTTACAGTGTCCAGTGTGTAAACAAATTTTTAATTAAATTTTGTTATAGTTCAAATTCATGGTTTAATCCAGGTATTTTTTCAAGTAAAAAAAATAAGATAGTTTAATTTTTGTTGTTAAGTAACAAAAAATTTTAAATATAAAGAACGATGATTTCAGATTAATTTATTCAGAATTAAGATTTTTGACGTTTTAGTTTATTTTTACTTAACAACTTTGATTATTCCCTCTAAAGTAGAAGGACTTGGTTTCATTTTGGGGTGCCAGAGGTAAACTCCTAAACATTCAGTATAATCAAAGACAAAAGTTTCACGTACAACTTGAAAATGTCCAAGATTCTTTATCTTCGAATTAATTAAACTTTAAGTTCTTTTTATGGTAATTTGAACTCTCTTAATTTATATTTTTACGAAATATTTATTGTTATTTTCAATAAACTTAGTTTTATTGAGTATCTAAATTTTTAACAAGAAATTAATTTTTCAAAAAATAAATCATTAGTCCTTATTATTGCACTTTTATCTAAAATCAATTTTAGTATTATTACCTTTTTTATTCAAATTTATTATTAAACAAAATTTCTTTAAATTCATTAGAAAGAAAAGAAAAAATATAACATTTCAAAATTAATAATCAAAATTTTTAAAACATTTTTATTAATTTTATATCTTAATTAATTACTCGAAGAGAAAACATCGATTAAAATATTCAGTTTAATTAAAAAATAGCTTTCAGGTTTTTTTTTAATTAGTTAATTTTAATTTTTTTTAAGTTGAAGTTTAAAATTGCTTTGTAAGAAAACTCAGTTGGTTAAAAGTTTTTATTTTTAAACCATAAATTTTAATTACTTTTATTTTGCTTAAAACGGATAAATTCAAAATATTACCTGTTTCGATATTTAGATTAAAACTTTTTCTAGTAAAAATTTTTATTTAATCATTTCTTAATTTATTTTATAAAAAAACCCTCTCCAATTCTAAAATTATTAACTAGCTCTATATTTTTTAATATTATTTTAATTTCAAATATTAATTTCTGATGATTGTGGACTCAAAATAAAACTTAAAAAAGTGATTTTCGAAGAAGATAAAATTACAGATTATACCGCAAAATATTTATAAAAAATACAATAAATAAAATCAAAAAATAAAAAACACAGAACAGAATCCTTTTTGAATTTGAAATTTTCATCTTGTAGTTGCAGATTCATTTATAGGAACAAGTTTTTTAATAGAAAATCAACACATCTATAAGTTCCTTTGTTCAAAATAAAAAAAAATTTAAATCCCATAAAAGTTTATTCAACACCATTCCAATTGAACTTTTATTGTTTCCCTCACCTGATAATACTTATCTTATACTATACTATACTTATCTGACAGCATCCTTTTTATCCGAATTTAGTTTTTGTTTCTGTTTTCTTGCTCAAATAAAAATATTATTCTATTTTCTTGCTTTAAATTCACTACAAATTGAATCACGATAACTATTTTTTGAAAAATTAAAATTAAAGAAAAATTGAACATGAATTGAAAAGACAAAAAAAAAATGGTAATAATTTAATCATGGTCATTAAATTTGATTATTGATTTGATTAATTTAAAAAATAAATTAAAGTTTGTATTCAAGCTAAAAAAAAGTGTTGAATTTTTTTTTATTTTTCAAAAAAAAGAAATTAATTACAGCGCCTAGAATTATTTTTAATTAAATAAAGACGAACTGTATTAGTAACTTAATAAATGAGAGATTACTTTTTATAATCAAATTGACCAATAATTTATACATTGTCAATGAAAACACAAAAATTAGTAACTCAATTCCATGTTCGTTTATGTATCCTTTATCGAATTTAATTAGAAAATAAAAAATTACTGAATTATTGGTCACGTTCTATTAAAAGGTTTTTATTAAACAATTAATTGAAAACTCTTTAATTTTCTTGGAGTCGAATTTTTTTTTTAATTAAAAAGGATTGATTTTTTTTTTAATTTTTGCCCATACTGGATTTTACCAGGCTCAATGACAGTACCTCAAAAATTTTGTATACTTTTCTACAAAAATGTTTTTGATGACTGTTATTCCATTTTTTTGTAGTTAATCTTTAATAAAAATAAATTTTATTTTCCAAAAGGTCCTAAACGAAACATTTCCAAGTAGCACATTTTTAGCTAATGGATTGATCCACGGTGTTAAAGGAATATTATCATTTCTGAGTGCTCCACTAATCGGCGCTCTATCTGACATTTGGGGTCGAAAAGTGTTTCTACTAATAACAGTTTTTTTTACTTGCTTACCAATACCATTAATGCGCATAAACCCAATGTGGTATTTTGCCATGATATCCATTAGTGGTCTATTCGCAGTCACGTTCAGCGTTGTTTTCGCCTACGTGGCCGACGTAACTGATGAATCGAACCGAACGACAGCATATGGTCTTGTATCTGCCACATTTGCCGCTAGTTTAATCACAAGTCCCGCTCTAGGCTCTTATCTAAGTCGCTTTTACTCGGAAAATTTTGTTATCGCTTTGGCGACTGCAATAGCTGTTTTCGATTTATTTTTCATTTTAGTCGCTGTACCAGAATCGTTGCCCGAAAAATTACGAGAACGATCAAAATCAATCAGCTGGGAAAATGTGGACCCGTTCAAATCTTTAAAATCTATTTTCAAGGACCGCACTATTTTGTTACTTTGTATCATTACTTTTTTATCCTATTTGCCCGAGGCCGGACAGTATTCTTGCTTTTTTGTCTATTTAAAATTAATAGTTGGATTTACCCAAAACCAAGTGGCTTATTTTATTGCATACATTGGAATTCTGTCTTGCATAGCTCAAGTAAAAACAATCTAAATTTTATTTTTCTCTAATAAACAATTTTTTATTCAATTTTTTTCTAATAGGCTGCCATTTTAGTAATACTTATAAAGTATTTCGGAAATCGTCAGAGTATAATTATAGGTCTGACATTTCAGGTATTACAGCTGGCGATTTATGGTTTTGCAGGACAAGAATGGCTTATATGGTTCGCTGGTCTTCTAGCAGCTTTGTCCAGTATCGGCTATCCAGCAATTAGTGCTTTTATATCAAACCAATCTCACGTTGACCAGCAAGGTGTATCACAAGGAATGGTGACCGGAATCCGAGGCCTGTGCAATGGCATCGGACCTGCAATGTACGGTTTTTTATTTTGGATTTTCAGAGTGAATCTGAATGAAAATTCGAGCGGATCTTCGGAGCCCGTGGTAGACAGTAATTCAGCAAAAACAACTTATGCCAGTACTCATTTGTTACCGGGTCCTCCTTTCCTTTTCGGCTCTGCTCTAGCTCTAGTAGCCATTTTTGTGACTCTATTGATTCCCGCTAAATATAAGCCTACTTTGATCTTTTTGCCATCTAGTTCAAACTCGAAGCCAAATGAAAAAGACACTGCTGTGGTCAGACAGGCGTCCAATCCAACCTCTACAATTACTTACAACAGAGGCAATTCAGGACACTCGAATTATTCTATAAAAATGGATCTAATGAAAAGTGAAGAAAAGAAATCTTTGTTGAACAGTGATGAAATGGAAGAGGATGAAATCGATATGGATAGTTTAATAGAGAAAAATTATTCAACTCAAATATTGAACACAATCGGTGGTATCATAAACCAAGGACCGCCGAGTGGAGCTAGTGTACAAAACAATGCTCCCAACTTGATCTCTTTATCTACGTCGTCTTCTTCTACGTCAAATCCAAATCCCAATACAAAATTTTTGATAAATAATATTTTATCAATTAACCAAAATTCAGGTACCAGTTCGTCAGGTCAAAATTTTCCAAATCACCATCCAGTGAATAATTTTTCAAATAAAATTAATTTAGATTGAAAATGACGATGCTATTTTTTTTTCAATGTATAATTATCATCCTATTAAAGACAGACGCATAGATTAAAAAAAATTTACTTGATCCCTTATTTAAAACTAAAAGTAAATTGTTACGGTTTTATGTTATTATTTGATGGCAATATAAATTTATATTTTCAAAATTTATTTACTTTTTTCGTGTATTTACAATAAAATTTATAAAATTTGGTGAACAAGTGCTTGAAATGGAAAAAAAATTAAATTTTTTAAAATAAATTTATTTATTTATTAAAACTTTGGCCATTTTTTTTATGGAAGAAATGCTAAAATTTAAAGCTTCTAAAGTTCTAATATAGATTTAAATGTGGTAAAATTAAGAACTAGCTTATAAATAATCTACAATAGTTTCCATTCAACTATTATTTACCAACTTGTTGAAACTTGAAATCCTTGCCAATATTTTGTTGATTTTTTTCAAACCAGTAAAATTCGATAAGCAAACGTTTACTGTAAAATTATAAAATATCTCGAAATCTAATTTGATTTTAAATTGTTGATTTTTGCACACATGATTTGATTTACAATATTCAGTGTTTTATTATGAATTAATCGTTTTATTTGAAAAATAATTAGACAAAAAAATTATATAGTCATTGAAAAAATTATTTCATTATCATTTAAAAATTAGAAAAAAACTCAAAATTATTCTAACTTTAATTGATTAAATCCAAAAATAGTTTTAAACAATTATTGCTACTCTTTTCCACCGAATAGATCAATCATCGAAGTAAACCCTTTCCTAAAATTACTTTATTATTACTATACTTTCTAAGTAGTTAGATTTTCAAAATTGGGTTTAAAAATTCAAGGGTTGGAGGGTTAATTTCGAGACAAGCCGAATTTTGTAAAAAGTAAAAAGTATTCTCAAAATCTATATTAGATAAGTCGATCGGATTCTGGATGTCATTAATTAAATCTTATTAATTTTATTATTTTTCAAACTTTTTAATATTGAATATGTTGTATTTTATTATATATTTTTTACTTTTAAAGAATAAAATATTTTTATTTCAAATTGATAATTGAATAATAAAATTAATGTTGTTTTTAGCGCTTGTAAATTTTTTTCATTTTTAATAAAAATTGAATCGGATCAATAAAAAAACCTCGAGTGTGAAAGGTGCTTCGTATAACCGAACATTCGCTGCCGTACATTAATGTTTCAGTTTTCAGTTAAAATTTTGTTTCCTTGCTGAAGCTAGTTGGAGTCAAGAAAAGGCAATTTTTGCTTTAGCAAGTCTATTCTCAATGCCTCTGTGTGATCCCATCGTTGTACTAATGGTGCCTCCAAGGTATGTGAATTCACTTACACACTCGGATTTTTTCCACACTGGAAGCCTGAGGAGGATTCTCAGGATACACTGGCGTAAAACATTGCCGAACGCCGAACTAAACACAAGAACAAATTCAAAGCCATTAAGTTAATGCCAAAAAAAAACTTCAATGGTTTGGACATCTGCTTAGAATGAGAGAAATGGTCCATCAATGGACATTTTAGGATAACAAAAAGAGTCTGTAAATGGAAGACTCAAGTTAGAAGGACCAGCAGTAACATAGAGATCAAAAATCACAAAAGAGCTCACCGAAATGGAAATGACATGGGGACAAGTAAGGGTAAAGGAGAAAAATCGACATGAGTGGAAATCAAAAAGAGTGAATAAAGAAAAAACAATCTTATCAATAATTATTTTATTCAAAAATTTATTTAATGGTGAAAATGTTCAGAAAATTTTTTTGTAATGCGATTAATTTTCTATAAAAAATATTACAATTTTACTTTAGAAATACAAAGAGTACTTCTTCTACAAATGATTGCCACACACAAATTATAAAAAATTGTTAAATGTTTATTTAAAATGAAAAATTCATCTAAAATCTGCAGTTAGTAATTGTATTATGTCTAAAAATAGAGATTTAAAAATAAAATTTTTGATTTTAAATAAAAAAAACCTTCTGTATTAATAGTTCCATCAGGCTGTACCGATATTGTCTTGAGTATTTCCTTAAAATCATCTTCATCAAGTGGTTCTCCAAGACTTAATAAAAAGCTTTTCAGCTGCTCTACAGTAAAGTACCCATTTCCAATCGGATCGAAAACTTCAATAGCTTGCCTCAGCTCTTGTGGGTCGTTTGCTTTCCATGTTTTTTTCAAAAGTTTAATGAATTGGTTAAAATCGATTCGATCAATGTCTAAAATTAAGCTCAATTTAATTATTTTGCCAAGTTTTTAAATTACCATTTAGCTCAAACCATTCAGTAATGTCTTTTATAATTTTAAGCGAAGGATTCAAGCCTACAGCCCTTAACAAAGAGCCAATCTCACTTATTAAAACTGTACCAGAGTTTGTTTTGTCTATTTTTGTAAAAGAATCTTCGAAATCTAAATAAAATTTGCTTTAGCAATTGATTTATTTTTTACTATCAAAAAAATATATTTAAGAAAAATAACTAACCTGCCAATTGAGTATTCGTAAATTCGATTTCTTCTTGATCTTGCTCTATTTCATCTTCTCTAAACACGGGGATAAATGTAAATATATCCTTAAAAAAAATTTTCAAAATTTTTTTATTTTTTTTTGATTATTTTAAAATAAACCAGTTAAGGACAATATTAAAATTCAATCAACTTACCTCACTTTCATCCATTTCTAATAAATTTTTAATGATTTCTAATTTAAAAAAAAAGAATAAAAATAACAATACCTTAAAGAAACAAAACAAAAATGAAAAAGATTGTTTTTTATACTTAAAGGAAATTTTCTAAATTCTGCTTTTAATTTATATTAAGTTTTAGAGAAAAGTTTATTTTCGGGCTATAAAAAGGTAATCGAAAAGAAATTAGAAATTCTAGCTGTATTTTGTTTTGGATGAGAGCTTAAAAATTCTGTTCGAGAATTATTAATTATATTTGTGTTTGAAAATAATAACTTCAAAAAAGAAATTTAACAAAAAATTAAATAAGCCTATTTTATTTTTAATCAGGAAAAAATATTGAAAACTTTGCATGAAATAATTTCAAACCGTTTGATTTAAGGAAGCATGCTTAATTTATTATAAAAAGTTTTATTTAATTTAAAATTAAATGGTATTTAAAATTATTGGAAATATTTTTAAGAAGCCTAATAAATTTATGGGTCTTTAGGAAAAAATATTTACATTAAGTTAAATTTCAAGAGCTTCTTTTCAAATTAGAATCATTTTGCGTCTAAAATATTGAAGACTTATTTTAAAAAAAAATAATGTTAGCTGAATGCGAAAAATTGTTTTACAAGTCGATTGATTAGTTTAAAAAATAAAAGAAGATAATTTATATTCATTCAAGTCTAAAATTAATTTTTTATTCTGAAATACTGTTTTTTAATTTTGATTTAAGAGTAAATAAAAATAACAGTTTTATTTTAAAATAAACATCAAATTACATAATTAAATTATACAATTTTAGCTTTAGTTTTTAATTATAATTCTCTTTTCATCAATCTGAAAAAATTGAGGGCTTTAAGAACAGAATAAATTACATGAAAATTCTTATTATTTATGCTTTTATTTTAACAAAACTTTGATTAATGACACTCTAAAATTGGTTGGAAAATCACTGCTAACGTAAATAATTAATTTTAAAATTTGTTATTTTAAGGTTGTTTATAATTTTGAAAATAAATAGAAATCTAAAAAATTAAATTAGTTGTTAAGGAAATCAATTATTTAATGGGAGAATAACCAATTCACTTAAACGAATTTTTTTTGTATCAATCAAATTAAGTTGGATTAAAGAAAAAAAATTTTGCTGATCGAAAACATTTTATTAAACGCTTTTTTTTTATTTAAATCGTTTAATAAATTTATTCGCTTTCAACATTTACGGTTTGTAGTTCTTAAAATAAAAATTAAGATAGAAATTAATTAATTATTATATTTAAATAAAATTACCTTTGAAGGTCAAGACTGGTACATAAGTGACCAAAGTGTACAATTTGTGAGGCGAATCTTCATCTTCGTTTCTCTTGCGAGCCAAACGAACTCTTACACGATATGGAACATGGCTGAAAAAATAAAATTTGAAATTTTGTCTAATTTTTTCTTAAAATTTTTTTATATATACTTGATGCCTTTGGACCATATGTATTTGTTCAATCTAGAGTCAACACGGACATCTTCAGTTCCCATATGTTTTTGGGCGAATTTTCTGATTTCGGTCAAAGCTCTTGGTGCTCTTCGTTTAAATCCTCTAAAAAAAATTAATAAATCAAATATAAATTCAAATATAAATTATCTTAACTTACACTCCGTGTATTCTTTTGTGCAAGTTGATGGTGTATTCTCTTGTGACGATTTCATTGGTAACGTCTTTCTTTCTACCTTCTCTTTTTTGCTTGTTCATTTTTATCAAAAAAGCAGTATTTAGATACTCTTCTAAAATAATTTGAAAATTTTAATCCACATTATTTAGTTTAAAAATATTTAAATGACTGATTTTGATCGAATTTCGATTGATTAAATTGGATATATTTCATAGATCGATATAGAATGCATACATTAATATTAAATTTTAGAAAACTTTGCCAGCAATTAGAATATGATCAGAAAAAACTTGATACATTAATTCAAAGCGAAATACCACAAACTAAAGCATTTACTATAAATGAATGCATTTGATTTTAGGTGAATGTTGCTAATGCACTATATGCTTTACACGAGCAAAATACCAATATTTTTGAAATAAAAATTTTAAAATTTATACTTATTAAAATTTTTGATATTTTTTTGAAGAAAATAAAATTTACTTAATCTTAGTTTATATTTTTATCAAATCTAAGCTAACAGTGAGCTTGGTTTGGAAATTAAAATGCAAAAATTTGTATTTAATTATTCGATTAAAAAAAGAACTAATAAAAATCTTATTGAATTAATTTCTAAGAGAATAAAATTTTTAAGCAAAACTCTGTTTGTTTGTAATCAATCCAATTAATGGTATCTATTTACCGTGCATCTGAATAAGTTCAAAAGTTTTCTAAAAGCATTTTTCTAGGCTTTCTTTGCCCGCTATTTGAATAGAATTATAAAAGTCTGAATTTCGTTCTCAATTTTTCTGTTTATTCGTAAATTAAGTGAGAATTTTTTAATTAAATTTCCTTTTGATTTAAACTTTCATTTTTAAATTATTTTGAAAATATTTCAAAATTTTATTTTAATAAAGAAAATTGATTATGAGACAAAATGCTCAAATTTTTAATTTTAAATTAAGTATAAATTTTTACTAAGCGAATTTTAAAATTTTATAATTGAGAATAATTTATTGTTGTGTGTACAAATAATTTGTGAATAAAACGAAATTTATTTATCAATAAAGTGCAATTATACCCTCTTTTTAATTTCGATTCTCGAATTTTCAAGCTAAAACTAAAGCTGAAATGAAATACCAAATTTTAAAGCCACGAATTTCAAAAAAAAAAAAAAAATTTATGGATATTTTCTACATTACTTTTCGAAAAATTCACCAATTTAAAGACAAAACTACATTTAGATCAGTTAACTAAATTTCAGGTAAAAATCAATTTTTTAATGAACTTTTTCATTATAAATGAACATTTGATTAGTAAGAAATCAATGATTAACTTAATTTTTTTCCCAAAACTGTGCAACAATTTCGTTTATGCAGAATTATGAAGAACTTGAATATTGCTCAACATCAAAATATTTCTTAGTATTAAATTTTATAACAAAAAATAATTTTAATTATTGTCATTAAAATATAATAATTATATCAGATCAAATTCTTAAGCCTAGAATTACAGCAAGTTTAGTCTATTATTTAAATAAAGAACAAAATTTTAATTTAATTTAAAGAATTCTGAAATAAATAATTTCTTATGATGATGTTGAATCAGTTTTTCTGGATTCTTTATCTATCAAAGATTTTAAATTTAATTGATTTAGTAATTTTTTAGTATTTCTTTAGTTGATTTTTTTTATTTTGTAATAAAACTTGGAATGTATTTTGTAATTTATATCGGTGACAGACCTAGCTTCTGTGGCAATGACTATGTAGTATTTAAATTGAATAAATAAATTTTTATTATGAAAAAATATCCCCGAAATGATTTTTATTTTATTTATTTCTGAATATTGTAGGTATTAAAAAGATGATCAATTTTTTTTAATTCTTTTTTAATTTTTTTTAAAAAATTTATTACTGTTTAAAAAAAAAGATTCTGAAAAATCTTTGGGAAATTCATCATTTTAATGATGGTCTTTTTTGATCCTCTTCATTTTTGATTTATATATAATTTAAATTGGTGATACTTTTCGTTTAAAAATTTTTACTAAATTCCCAAATTTGTCTTTCCTTGATGACAAGAAGAATTTTAATATTTAGACTTTCGATATTCAAAGACGTCTAATTGATGAATGACTTGACTGAGTGAGTCAAATTTAATTAGCTTACACAATTGAGTCTCTTTTAGGCGCTTTTAATTGTTTATTTTTTGTAAATAATTTTAATTTTTTAAATTGTTTAAATGAAATATTTGTAATTTAAAGTAATTTTTTTTTAATTCTTCAAATTTAGAACCAAAAAAAATCAAAAATATTGTAATTTTCCCATTGACTTAAAATAGTTAAATTTTCCAAATTAGTCCAAGATAGTCATTCAAAGTTAGTTCTTAAGACTAGAAAATTCATGAAAAGCAAATATCTTTTAAAAGCATAGACAAAAACACTTGGCCATACTCATTCCATGGAATACTTAAAAAATTATTTAAATAGTATACTTCAATTAGATTGCATGACAAAAAGCTCAAAATTTAATAAACTTAGTCAAAGGATTTTTTTAATAAAATTTGTTAATTTCTTTCAAAAAGAAAGTAAATCAAAAAACAAATACAAGAGAAACTTAGAAAAAAATATTTTTCTTTTTAAGTCACTTTATTTGTTGGACTTAACTTACCGAGAAAATATCCATGAATATTTGCTTAGAAATTCTATTTCGTAGGTCTTACCTTTAAAGCTAATCTAAAATTTAATTACAGGTTAGTTGGTTTTATTTTGGATGACTTAAGATACACAAAAAAATATTTTCCTAATGTTACTATTCAGATTCTATCTTTTACAATTCTCAAACATATTACTAATGGTAAATATTAAATAATAAACTAGATTAGAAAAGTGGATTTTAGTTAAATATTCAACGGGCTCAAAAGCATCTAAAGACAAAGCTTTTTCTTATCCTCAACTAGAAATTGGCTTATGTTTTCGTGTTTTTTTAAATAAAAATGCATTTAGAATAAATCCGGGAACAGTAGATCAACTGAAACAAACAATAATTCGATGAGAGTGAGGGCGCATTTATCACGGCTAATATTTTTGATGAAATAAATAATCGGTTGATCCAAATGAGGCACAGTATGCTCCAGAATTTTTGGATCAAAGAAAATTCCAACCAGGTACAAACTATTATTTAATCTCAAAATCACTTTAATTTATTAAATAAAAATAATTAACAACTAAAATATTTCCAATCACAAAATGTTTTTAGCTACTTAAATCATAATTTACGGATTACCTAACCGATAGATTCAGGTATTAGATTATTATTATAATGTTTAATTCGATTCAGGTTTTTTTTTTTAAATGCTTAAATAAAACTCAAATTAGTTTTGAAACTTAAATTTTTTTTTTTAAATTTAGACTTATTTTTTATCAATATTTTGTTTCTATAGATATCAAATGCATAATTAATGTTGAACTAAAGATATTTAATTATTCGGTCAATGCCTAAAAGATTTTTTTCCCAATTTTTTTAAAGGTCTTAATTTAAATTATCAAAATTACCAAAAATAATTTTTCTTTTTAAATTTTGCTTTTCGAATTTTAGATAGCCAAAGAATTCAAATGACAATAAATGTGTAAGTAGAAAAATGACAAAATATTTTGATATGAATACTCAATCTTTTTGGCAAATAATTTTCAAAAAAGCTTTGTTTTTGGTTATTAAGGTAATTTAAATCATTTGCTCAAATTTATAAAGAAAAAATGCTTGTAGAGTATTTTTACTCAACTGAACATTTTTAAGAACTAAATTTTGAAAAGATGTTTGTTCTTTTTACCTTATTTATTTTAAAAAATATCTTTAAAAATAAATTCAGTTAGATAAAGGATTCTAATTTGACGTTGAAATAATAATTTGATGTTTAAATTCCTTTTTTTTTATATTTTTAGATTCTTATTTTTTTGTTCCCAAGGCAAAAAGTTATAGATTATTAATGCCCCTAGTAATTTCCATATGTAAATAATTAAGCTTATATTTTTTTGATTTTTCATTAGCAGATAATCATAATTAAATGAGTCTAGGATAATTGTTTATAGAAACGTTCCGAAATAGATGATCTTGGTAATCAGAAAATACTTTTAAAATCTAAATGTTAAATAGTGACACATTTTTAGATTAATCATTAAATGACAAAAATATAAATGCTTAAAATATTGTAATTAAAAATAAAATAATTAATTTTATGATTTTGAAGTTTAATTTAAGTTGAAAGAAAATATGAATTAATTAAAAATTAAATTTATTGCTTTTACTCAGTAATGGAGCTTTAGTTTTAATGTTAATGTAAAAAATTTTCCGGCACACCAACCTTATCAGAATTTTTTGCTTAAATATTACTTTTAATTAGGAGATATTCAATTAAATTAATTACTGATATTTTGTGAAATAAAATTAATAAAAGGCTAACTATAAGAAGCACAATTTTAAAATAAATTATAATTATAATAAAAATTTGTATCTTTTATCTGATATATTTTCAAGCTTAATTCTGTTACATTAGTGCTCCGAATGATCTGATTTGTATTCACGTTTCTACCTTTTGATCTTGAAATATCATTTAGACTAAAAGACTCAATTAAGATCGCCTCAAATTATTCATTTTATTCAAGGTAAGAATTTATAAAAAAAACTTCTAAATTATACAAAATTTAAAAAATATTTATTTTGTCTTTAAGATTAGTATTTTTTTCAAATTCATTTTTCAATCAAAAGTTAAAGTTTTTTTTTTTCACAAAGCTAATTTCTTTGATGTTTCACCAGTTCATTCCAATTGACCTGAAATTTTATGCTTCTCTAAAAGCTGATATTCAGCTGAACAATTTTGTCTGAACTATTTTAATCAACCGATCAAGTGCAATTAAAACAACGCTATTTGTGTTGAAAATCCTTATTTATAGAAAAAAAATTTTTTTAAATATTTTATTGATTTTTAGCATCTTTTAGATCACAAGTTAAATTTTTGTTAGCTTAACTAAGTGAAATCGAGAAGAAGATTTATTGTAACAGGTTTTTTCTAATAATTTTATGAATTCAATTTTTTCTTAGATTCATGTATGCTTGCCGGCTGAATCACTAGTCCGACCGCTATCTTAATTATGCAGTAACGTTTCTGGAGAGTTTGTTCCTGATCAAAGATATTATGCTATATGACACAGAGCATATTTAAACTCTAAAATCATTATTTAAATTAGATTGGCATGAATTGTTCGAATTCCTATCGTGTTTCTCTAAAGCAATGCAAACAAGCTCCAGTTAAGACTAGTGACCCAGATTGGTTAGTCAACATTCTGACCAAATTAATAAAACGGAAAAATTCTACATTAGAAAATAAAAAATTATAATAATTAATTCTAATAATAATTTTAAGAGTTTTTTCAAAATTTTCTGGGACTCGACTAGAAATCGAGCCTCACAAAAAATTCTGTAAGCTTGGGGCCAAAGTGTGGTATTTTTTTGGTTGGATTTTTTTGTTCTAAGCACAGCTTGGGCCTAATTCTTAGTGTACACAAGAACGTGTCGCGTTAATTACAAACGTACCTGTTCGTATGTGCTCAGAACAAATGTACAGCTGAAAATTAGACTTGACTATTTCGATCTATCACGATTTATGAGCGAATTTTAATTCGTCTGTTAAGAAGGTTAAAACAATAATAATCAACATGAACTCTTTGGTTTTCAATATGAAAATATTTTTCTAATCTATGAACCAGAAATATTTTAATATCGACTGATTTCGATTCCACTTTGGCCATTGCTAAAATTTGGTCTAAATTAAGAGCGCTATTTGGGGAAGCTCAAGATTAGCCGAGCCTTGGATTGAATTTATTTTGAGGTTAATTCATAGAAATTTGGGATCTGGATTATACAAAGTGTTTGGACTCGGCTTGTTTAACAACGAATTAAATCAAAATGATAATGATGACAATCCGAAGATTTGGTTTTCTTATTTTTGATTTTGTAATTATTAAAATTTTAATAATGAAAGGTTCAAATTAAATAAAGAAATCGTAAGTACTTATATAACAATTATAAGTTTTTTTCTTTTTCTTTTTTCTACGTTCTAAAAGACCCAAAATCATAACAATAAAGTACTTGGAGATATTTTTTGTTGAGCTTTTGTCACAAATTTTCTTGACTCGTTTCGTGGTCGCTATTTTTGGTTGTATTTCTATTTGAATATTTTTTTTTTTAATTTTATTTTTGTCAATCAGAGCTCATTTGAGCTTGATTTGAGTTTAAATTGCATTTTTTCATTTTTATACAATTTTTTGAGTTGTCGTTTGTGTCTGTAAAACTTCGCTACATTTTTCTGTATGTTGTACCTACATAATGTAGAAAGGGGGATGAGCGCCCTCCTCTTATATCCTGTTGGATGGCATTGGAAAAATATTTGAAATTTTTGTAGCGGCGAATTAAGAGGAAAATCTTAAAATTTGGCTAAATTTTTTTTGTTTCTGCTACATTTTTTCCATATGTTATAGCTACATAATGAAGAAAAGTGGATGAGCGTCCTCCTTTTTTATCCTGTTGGGTTAGGGTAGCATAAGAAAAAAATTTTAAAATTTTGTAGCGGCGAATTAAGAAGAAAATCTTAAAATTTGGCTTAAATTTTTTTTGTTTCTGCTACATTTTTTCCATATGTTATAGCTACATAATGAAGAAAAGTGGATGAGCGTCCTCCTTTTTTATCCTGTTGGGTTAGGGTAGCATAAGAAAAAAATTTTAAAATTTTGTAGCGGCGAATTAAGAAGAAAATCTTAAAATTTGGCTTAAATTTTTTTTGTTTCTGCTACATTTTTTCTACATGTTATAGCTACATAATGAAGAAAAGTGGATGAGTGTCCTCCTTTTTTATCCTGTTGGGTTAGGGTAGCATAAGAAAAAAATTTTAAAATTTTGTAGCGGCGAATTTAGAAGAAAATCTTAAAATTTGGCTTAAATTTTTTTTGTTTCTGCTACATTTTTTCTACATGTTATAGCTACATAATGAAGAAAAGTGGATGAGTGTCCTCCTTTTTTATCCTGTTGGGTTAGGGTAGCATAAGAAAAAAATTTTAAAATTTGACTTAAATTTTTTATTTTTTGCTACATTTTTTCTACAACGTAGCTACAAAATGTAGGAAAATTGTAGCGATAAATTAAACAGAAAATTTTCAAAATCTTGCTTAAATACAGATAAAATTTTTTAATAAAAAAAAGTTCTAAAATTTCACTTCATTTGTATCACTAAGGTAATGTTAGTAAGTCTAGAGGAGTGAGTTATCAGTATTGAAGAGAAATGGCTCGCAGTGAGAGCTAGAAGTAATGGTGAGTGAGTCCGCAAGACTTTGGCTTTGAGTGTATGGCCGGGGGACACGGCGCTCTGGCCAAGTTAATCTGATAGCCGATTTTCTCTCTTGAAAAAAGCGCTTTAATGTGTCTAAGTGTTCGCTGCTACGAACCCGGACGCATTTGTCATGAAAGTTTGATAATCAATCAAATGAGACAAGTCATGAAAAGCCAATCAATCCAATGTCACTTTGAAGATACTCAGTCCATACACAAACTATGCTCGGAATAATTGAGACCGATTGAGTTTAGTCTAAGCATTGTAAACAAACAATTGTTTTTCTATTTAAAAAGAAAATAGAATTTTTGGTCAAGAATAGTCTGCTCTCGAAAGAGCTTTAATTAAGAGCACGATCGATACCGTACATTAGTTTATTCAGACTTTAGCTCCAAATTAATTAAATAACTTGAAAAATTTGACAAATTTTTTCTCTAATTTAACCTCAAATTAATCCTCTGGTTTGTTTAGGTTTTTTTCAAAAAGTTTACAAGTTTTTTTAATTAATTTTATTTTAGATAAAATAAAATAGAAAAAGATGAATTTTTATCTTAGATAGAAAACACGAGCGAAGTATAGAGAAAAGAACACTTTTGCACTAAAACAAGGCTTTAAAAACAAATCTCGAATAACACTGGGTTTGGATTACACAGTAATGGATACTACAAATGACAACGACTATTTTGAGCTCGAGCCGTTCGAGCAATACAAACCGCACGAGGTAAGCTCTAATTAATTCTAATTTAAATGATACCTTTGAAATTAGAATGAAAGCCCTACGAATTAAATATTCCGTCTTTAAGTTAATAGGCTTTGGAATCTGAAAAATTGTTGCCAAGATATTCAACTTAAATAACTAACCCTTATCCATCTTTGCTTGGAATTAATTCCTACTCTTGAAGAAAAATTTTGAATTATTTTCTTGGACCAGATTCTTAAAATTTAAGAAAAACAAATCTCGAATCCAGATCTAAAATGGAACCAAAATAAAAAGAAAATTTATTATTTAGCAATTCGAAAATAAAAAAAGTTCCATTAAATTTATTTTTAGATGTATTGAAAAAATTGTCATTATAATTGAAATATTTATTTCCATACACAAAAGATTATTTTATTTAATTAATTTTTTCCACTTTTGTATGAATTTTGCTGCTATCCAAAATTGTGTTTTTTTCCTATCTAAAAATATAATGACCATGTGAACGAGTCAAAGCCAAATTCAGCTATCCACTATCGAAATTTAGGTCCGTAAGCATTGGTTACAATTTCCATAAGGGCCAAGATTAAATTTTAGAAAAAATTTAAATAATTTCGACGGTTTCTTTACACAAAAAAGTGCTTGACACTCTAATTCAATTAGAAAAAGCTTCTTTTAAAAAGCCGGTCAAATAGAATTCTATTACGCAAAAGTCTATGGGTCAATAGAAGCTTATCACGTGGATTAAAAGTTTAATCTTTTTACCTAGGTTCGTAATACGAAATTGCGACCACAATTAAAAAAATTTCTATTATAAATTTTTAAAGTTTGTTTCTTTCTAAACCGACTATTTATCAAATATTTTGGCAAATTTTGCCAAAATGTTTCAATTCATTAGACTAATTATTTGGGATACTAATGGTCGTAAAATTTAAATTTTGCGACCATTTCAAAAATAATAGTTTTGGTTTAAAATTGCATAGCAAATCTCATCGAGCTTATCTTAATCTAATTTTGCTTGAAATTTGTTTTAAACCTTTGCGTCGCTATTATAAAAACAATAAAGCGACATTTTTTTGTTCAATTAGAATACAATGGTTAATACATATCATTTTATTGAGATATTTGGCTAGGTCTGCTCAAATTTACCACAAACATAATTTAGAAATATTTATTTTCAAAATTTTGAAACCACTTAAGCCAATCTATGGCAATTTTTCCTTGTAACATTTTATAAAAAGTTTCTCACAGCTTTTTAACTCCAAACTAACCACTGTCCTCCTCCTCAAAATTTCGCTTTTGGAAAAGAAAAAAACAATTTAAAAATAATTATTTTCCAGTTAAGTTCTGATGCTAAATAAATTTTGAATTTTTTGTATGGCTTTGTTGGATAGATTAGAATGCGGAAAAGACCACATGAAATTCGAGTGTTTCCAAGTGTATATATTTGTGTACGCATTATGTCACAATTTTCACCGAATTTGTTTCAAATATTCCGAGTTACAATATTTGTTTGGGGATTAGTTATGTTTTTAGATTAAAATTATTCTTTATTTTTATCTTTGTAAGACTTTGAGTAGAAAAATTTAATTTAATAGGCTCACTTTTTTCGTATACAAAATTGAGAAAGGCTTTATTTAATAAACTTTTAAAAATGTGCCCCCGAAATCTTAATTTAAAAGTTAATTTAAATCAAAATAAGGTTCAACTTTTAGCCTGTTGCTCAAATTTTGACCTGATTTTTGGTCCCAATTAAAACGATCATTATTTCTCGTCTTATCGCGGTATGATTTTAACACCTATGCAATTAATTCAATTTTTTCTTTCAACAATGAAAACAATAATATTCTAAATCCCGAATTTATTTTAGAGTAGTCAACTTATTTAAATATAACAAAAATTCACATCAAAAATTGTTGACCAGTTTTACACCGAGATTTGCGTCTACTAGGTCGATTCTAATAACAATAGAAAAAAAAATAAAGGTAAAATTTGACTGATTCCAGTTTATCGCAAATTGGTGTCAAAACAAATTTTCTATTTATTCGCATTTTTTTTTACTTGACTAATTTCAAATATTTGATTTTAATTTTTGAAAAGCTAGTAGATTTTAATTCATCAATAAAAATAGCTGTTTGTTGCTAAATTCAAGGTCCTAAAATGAAAATCTAATATCTTTTACATGCAGACGGAATAAATATGGCTTATATATTCAATTACGGAGTATTGAAAAAAAAAATTTTTTAAATTTTATTTTTAATAATATTTTAAGTCAAAATTTTCGGCTTCACTCAAATGGTTGCTGTCCAAATCGAATCAAACAAGCCTAAGCGAGCCATTTTTTGAGGAAAATGAACTTGGCAAATCGCTTCGCGCCGAAGTTGTCCAAGAATTAATCAATGGAAATTTGTATTGCAGTGCATGTAGCAATTTGTTTAGTAGAAATTTCGATCAAGTATCTCATGTAATTGATTTTTTGGCAAGCAAATCGATTTTGGTTACCGATGAAAATGATGAATCAATCACTTGGCAAATTATTAGCCAAGACTCTCCATTCTATGTAGTAAGCAATCTGTTCTAGGAAATAAATTTAGTTCCTTTTTTTTCTAATGTTTAAATTTAGAGTGCACATTTGGCCTTGATTGATAGTATTATGACGTATCATTCGCTTAGAATAATACAATTCGATTCGGTCTACAACTCTTTAAAGTAATTAAAAAAAGGAGAAAATTTCAAATTTATTTTTTTAATAAAATTTTAGAAAATATACAACAAATATATCTAATGATAAAATGCCTTCAAATTTGGAGCAAGTGTGCTCGTTTTGGTTGAATAACATCGCCAAGATTGTGCTCGATTGTGTAGAGATCGAGTGTGATACATTTGGTAGACAGTCCAGTCCAGTCAAGTGCCAGCCTCACATATTTGTGAACGGAGTAGACCACGATTTGGCCAAGTCGCTAGCATGCGGAACAATTTTGTCTGTTCTGATCGTGTTTTACACAAGCGACATTGAAATAGATCTAAGTGATATATGTCTTCAAGAAAATGTTGGTTTTGAGGAAAGAGTCGAGAATTTAAACCTAATCAAAGAGTTTTGTGAAAAGTTTTTTGGACCCAAGATGTTTTGCTTTTCGTTCGAGGACTTTTTGTACAGTCCATTCGAAATGAACATAAACAAATTGGCGTTTATAGCCGAACTTTTCTACTTCTTTGAACTGAATCCAATACCAAATTTAGTTGAGTCGAACCACTTTGACAAATTCAAGGAATATATAAAGAGTAAATCTTACTTAATTTAAACTAACAATGATCAACACGTTTGCTATCAATTATTTAATTGTTAAAAGTGTCAAAAATTTTCATTAGAGTTTATTTTCAAAAATATTTTCAAGTCACAATTTTTGACTTCTCCCAAACTATTGTTAACTATAGAATTGGACAAAACTGTGATAAATTCATTTATGTTTAAGCATCGAAAAATAATTAAAAAATTTTATTAACAATTTTTAAAAAGAATTTTATTTTATATCTAATTTTGACACTTAATAATTTGATCTTTGGGTTAATAGAGTCCGAAATCAAGAATGCTAAAATTAAAAAATAATTTAAGAATACATGAAAAAACACTATCATGCCACTACACCGTTTTTATCGGCGCGTATCGGAGATGTTACCCGCAATAGCTTCATAAAAAAAAGTCCTTATACTCCAAGTCAATCTGCTGAGATAAAGTAAATCTTGATTAGCTTAGTTTCTATTTCAAAATTAAAATTTTTATTTTTAATAAAATTAGAATGTCGAAAGCAGTGTCGAATGCGAGCAGCTTGCTCGACAATGTATCGCTTGAAGCGAGCAATAATTTTGAGTTTGTAGCTACGAGTTCGGCGTCTAAATTCAAGCTGAACGAAAACGGCGACTATGCCGAGATCGAGAACGATGACGATGATCTGATGAATGAAGAAATGCCGCCTAGTGAACAGAATGCCATGTTTTCTTCAAGAACTTATGTTAAGGTAAATGATCATTTAAAATTTTTTTTTAATCAAATTTATCTTGTTGAAAAGCATGACTGATTTTATTATAATTTATGAATTTTTATTTTTTTTTTTTGTTGGAATTTTAACTTATTATTTTAAAACTTCGTCGCCTTAAAACTAAATTTTGGTCAATTGTCAATTACCAAATATGAAAGTTAGCTTAAGTTAGATGGTATAATTAATCAATTAAATTCATGACATGTTTGTAAATAAATTTGACAATCAAAATTCAAACTTTCTCATTAATGTGCTCATAAGTCTAAAAAATTGTGGTGCAAAAAAATGTCCGTCCCGATGCTCAAAATCCTATTTGGCTTAGCTTTGATAATTCAAATACTTTAATCCTGGGCAATTTAAAATAAGCTTAAATTACAAAGAAGAGTTGGCTTTTGTTTTGAAGAGGACAGGGTGAATAATTTGTTAGCCAATTCTGGTAATTAAGTTTGGAAATTAATTTTTTGTGAAATCATAAAATTAATGAAGCTTGTAAATGGTCATTTCAATTTGACCTATTAATTATTAAGCAATTTAGAGAAGAGAAAAATTAATGGTTAATTTTACGAGTCAAGGGCCTCGAGCTTATTTGGCGCACATAATAAAGAATCGCCAAGTTGCATCATTTTTGAAAATCCAGAGTCCGCAATCAGATTTTAAATAGAACAAGTCTGAGTTGATAAATTGGCTTTCCAGTTGCCCAACTCTAAGACACAAGCATACACAACCATTATTTCATATTTCTAACAAAAAAATTAAATAAATTTTTAGAATTCTTTTCTTTTCTCTTCAATTTGTTTCATAGACTTTTCATCTGCCATCAATTTTTCATTCAAAATTGCTATTCAAAAAATTAATCACGTGTTAAATCTATGCAAAAAAGCTTGGAGGTTAGTTATTCTACTCTGAGTGCTGATGAGTGCTAAAATAGGATTTTGGTGGCAACAGGAGCCCGAATGTTTGGGGATTAGGCCCAGCGTTGATCATAGAGGATTAAGCTATTTTTGTTTTGGACATTTGAGGCTCTAATTTTAAGTGACACGAATTGTTTATGCTACATAATCGATTTGACATAAATCTCTTTAAATTAATGTTCATTGGGATACCAATAGTTAGAAACGATTATTCTCATATTAGTCATATTGTCAAAATCGAAGCCCGATCACAATACAAAACATTAAGAATCATTTCGATTAGGTCTCGCTAATAAATCATACTCTATCTAAACACAACAAAAAAAAACAAAACAAAGCTTAATTTTTCGAACTAAATAAATACCTTTGAACAAAAATAGTAGATTGATAGGTAAATAGTGAGAGCAAGGATGACAAAAAAAGTCATAAAATAGAAAATATATGATTTTTTTTCTAAGTATGAAAATAAAGTCGAACTAGCAACAAAAAAAAAACAAGCCCAAATATTTTAAGATATTTGTTATTTTTTTCTACAATATTTATCTTTGTTCTCCATTTTGAATGATTTTGTTAACAAATTGTTATAATTTAAGTTGTCATCAACAAATCGCATGAATTTTAATGAGAATACACAAGACAAAAACTCGGACTATTCAGGCCCAGCGGAATCGGGCATGAAAACTGTGCGCGTCAACTCGAGCAACACAAACTTGCCGAACGTAACGGAGCTAAAACACGACCAAGTAGACAAGTCGACGGGCCTAGTGAGGCGCTTGAGCGTTACGGCGCGACCCGGGGACATATTTTACAAGGTCAAAGACGTCACCGAGACGTCGTCCAACACGGACAACAGCGAAGCGAACCAAGAAAACGAGGAGCAAGAGATAGTTATAAAGCCTCAGGAGACAGCTATGAATACATGGCGAAAAACGACCACATGGAACTCGAAGCGGACACAGCAAAAGGATTGCGAGTCAGGAAGACAAACACCGAGACAGGAGCTGGACAAGAGCTCTGCTCATTCGAACATTGAGCCCGGCTCTCCCATGTTCGCCAGAGAGCTGCTCTCCATCAGGCAAGTTTTTTTTCTGCTTTTTGTTTCAGCTTTTATGTCTTCATGTTGGGTTTTAGGCAAGCGATGGAAGCGCGGCGCTTAGATATGATCCTAAACTACAATCTAAGGTCCCTATTTAAAAAAATTTTCTTAGTGAACTAATTAACCTAGACTCACATTTTAGGCCATTTTTAAATGTGATACTAACATAAAATTAATGCCAATCATAGATAAAAATTTTTAATATTAAACTTTAAATGACGCGGAAATAATTAAGTGGATATAAAACTTAAATTAGATTTATACGCTTAATTTAATATGGATTGAGAAAAAAGCATTATTTTTAATTCTTTTTTTTTTTTTTTTTCAAAAAAAGAAGATTTAAAATTCGGTTTTTTTATTTTTGTTGAATTGGATTTTAACGAGTCAAATAATCTTTATTAGTTGAATTTTGATTCAAATTAAATATGTGTTTATTAAAATTGTTTTTGTGGTATAATACATTTGATGGGAGTAGGGCGGCTAGAAAAAAAGGCAATATTTGCTGAAGAATAATCTTAAAATTAAAAGACAATTAAATTTTTAAAAATTTAAAATTTTTTTTTGCCATTAAAAAGAAAAAAAACGCTAAATAAATTTTTTTATTTAAAACAATAATTGGTCCTGTTTTGATGCAGCTTGTGCAAATACTCAATGTTTCAGCCAAGTCAATTTTGTCTTTTAGTAAAAAAAAAATTTAGATTAATTTCTAAGCTGTCAATCTCTTTAAAAATAATGTTGTCAAATTTTGAATTCAGCTTCATAGAAAAAAAATATAAAAAGCTAAAAAGTACTATTAGTTTGCTCGTTGGTTCTTAACTTAATAAATTAATTCTCTAAATTTTCCTAACAGGAGAGCTGAAAAGAGGACTAAATCCGCTCGGAACTGCCTTGGATTTCGTATCCCAATTATTTTTTTAATAAATAAATAGTACTCCTAATTACATAGAAAGATAATTTTTAATTATTATTGGAATGGGAATTAGAAGATTTTCTTCAATATTAAAATTGCCAGAAGCCCCAATTTAAATGAGTAATTGAAATTTTTTAATTAAAATTCGAAATAAAATAAAAAAAAACAAGTTTGTTTTTTTGTTGCCGGACCCTTGGTGAAATCCAATTTAATGATGTCAAAGCGCTTTTTCTCATACCATGCATAAAGCTCGTTTAAAGTCGATCTATTAGGTAACAAACTAAAGTTGATTAAATCCATTTCTTCGCTCTAATTAATTAAAACTAATAGTCAATTATTTTAGAATTATTTTAAATTAACTCTTTGTCTCATATTTAGGATGCAGTTGAAAGAAAAGAAATCTTCAATGGAACGTGACAAGCGAAAGCTTGAAACCGAGTTGGAAAAACAACGTCAAAACATAGGCAAACAAGTTTTCTTACAAGTAGTACAAAAAAAATCACAAAATCAAGATCAAGTATCACAAATAGGCGAGTCTCAAAAACCAACACAAAGTCCTAATAACAGTATTTGTGATTCACCAACGCCAAGCCAATTGACCAGCTCGCCGAACAGCTCCAATCTTAGTCACACAAATAGGGAGGCAACCAGGCGTCAGTGGGACAAGACCCCTAAAAACTTTATAAACGATTTTGAGCAGAATAGCAAAGAAGACTATTTGCCGAACAATCACAATACTGGCACTAGTAGTGTGTCATCACTGTCCACACCAAATTCATCTGCTGCTCAATCGCCGCCTTTGGATTCAACTAAAAAACAGTCAAGTCCTAAATCTAACACTGAATCAATGACTGTCGACTTAACAAAAGCCTATTACTCCAGAGATGAAGTAATAAAAGCGATCGAATCTCTCAAAGATAAATATATTAACTCGAGTAATATTAACAAAATGCCACCAAGTACCACTGCTAATGGTACGTCGAACAGCATGGTCAAAGACATTGAAGTTTTAAATAACAAACTAACTGAGCTTCAAAATGAAATAAACCGATTAACACTGTTACAACACAATCAACCGGGTAAAAAAATTGAAACAAAAACACCTCAAGTTAATCAAAAAGAACAGATCCCTGAGCGAAAAGAACAAGAAGTTGAACAAAATGATCAAAGTGAAAATCAAAATGGTACTTTTTTCTATTTTTTATTTTTGTAATTACATAAATGTTATTGGAAAAGGACCATTTTTTATTTCAATAGGAAACGGAACTGCCAAACGCGAAAAACCATCCCTTTCCTCCAAGAAAAATTTGATTTTTGTCAAAAGTAAGTCTTTTTTAAATTTTTCTTTTTATTGATGGATTAACCTTCTTTAAAGAAAAGTAAAAAATAAAAAATATATACAAGAATTATTCTGAAATAATAAAAAAAAGCAAAAGAATACGAAATAAGAAATTATAAAAAATAGAAAAGTTTTAAAAGCATTAAGTCAAAATTGCAATTTAGATTTTAAAAATTTAAATTACATATTGACATATTGATCCATTCATCTTTTCATAAAGAATTGAGGAATTTGTTATAAATAGTGAGCAAAAAATTGTAACATCTGTTTAAAATAAGATGGAACAACCTAGGAGATTATATGGGGTATTTTTACAAAGGGATTTAAAATCTGACATTTCCATTTTAAATCTGGTATTGTCTCAAATAATTTTTTTAAGGCATTTTGATTCAAAAATGATAAACCATATTACTTTTGATTAATGGTGATAAAGCTCTGATTTTCCCTACCAGAAAGGATGCTGGATAAATAGATGTTTGAACTTGTTTGAATTTTTTGGTCAAGATAGTGCAAACTTTTAAGATATAATAATAAGCGTATTGTGAAATTAGGAAATTTCGAGCAAAAATATGTCCTTTTTTTATTAATTAAAATTAAAGATAAAATGAAATTCTAAAAAAATTGAAAAGTTGGTTCGAGTTTTTTTTTGTGAGGAATTATATTTAATCTTGGTCTGGTCTGGTCTGGAATTATATCTTCCGGAATAAAAATATTATTTGAAATTTAATTGAAAATTTTTATTAAAGATATTAAATTTTGAAAAATAACAGGGTTTGAAAAAAATATAATATTAAACTGTGCTATATGAAAAAATTTACAGAGCCTAATTGTCTGTTAAAAATTTATTCATTTTATATTCCTCTGATATTTCAATTAACTATATAATTCCGATTTTAATTTATAGTTTTTCAACAAAAATGATTTATTATTAATCAATAATTTTTCGAATTCTTTGTACACTAATTTGCCCTTGGAAAAAAATTTTTATTTAATCATTTTTAAAAGATGTTTTACAGCATCATTTTTTGTACAGTACAATTTACACTACAAAAAATTATTTATTTAATTTATTTTTTTTTAATCTAATATTAATTAAAAAAGATTATATTTTCATTGATATTTTTTTTATTAAAATAATAGTTTGGAGAAAACCTCGGGCAGTTTGGAATGGTCGTTAACCTCCCTATCAGTCCCGTGATAAATATACTTTGATAAAATGAAAAAACAAAATTTTTTGAAAATATATTGTTGTGGTCAAAAATTTTGATTAAAACCAGATAAAATATTTTTTAAGCTTACGATGTTTTAAGGAACTAAAATCGTCAAAATTATATCAATTACTGACTTTGTAGAGTTGAACCCAGATATTACCATACTTTTTCGAAAATGATGCCATTTACACTGGTATTCCTATTTGTTTTGGTAAATCAATGTTTTTCTTTATTTAAAAAAAAACAATCAAAAACAAGACTAGATTTGGGTAAAATTTCTCTTCATTGATTCTTTAAACTCAAAAGCTCTCATTACAAATCATTTGACAAGAATAATAAAAGACTTTTAAAAAGAAATTCTTTCTTTGTTTATTTGCAATTAGACCCGAGTGTAGGTTTTCTCTTTTTTAAATGGGAAAATCTTTTAGGATTACAATTTCTTTTTTGGATTGTGATTTAAATTTAAAAAAATTCAAAAAAAAATTTATTTTGGAATTAAATACAATTTCAAGCTAAAAATTTTCAACCAAAATATCAGATTTCAAAATATCATGTTGATATTTAATTTTTGAATTCAAAAATTAAAAAAAAATACTCAATTGATTAATTTCACTCATGTTCAGGTATATGCAATATTTTTTGTTAACCTAGCTTTATACAAATAATTCTAGTGAACCAAATGACCATGCGGTAACAAAATTGGCTAGTCTCGATTATTTAAGCTAAATCAATTGTGGTACAAAGACTATAAATTAATTAAAGTTCGAAAAAATATTCATCAATTTGAAAAATCAAAAAAATAATATCAAAATCTCATTTGACATTTAATAAAGTTCAATGGATTATTGGGTCCAAAAGTTTACTTTTTAGAATTTTTTTAATTACCCCAAATCCAAAAAAATCCTATTTTAATTAACTGTTTTTCTTCGTCTAAATAAATAATCTTTTAAGCTAATGATGATAAAAGTGACAAACAACTGTCGAACACCAACAACAATTTGCTAATGACCGCGGTAAAAAATGGCAGTTCGGATGATGTCAATCATTTGGCAAATGGTGATCATGAAGGCGACATAGAGGCCAATGATGGCGAATCATTCGATTACAAGCAACGCAAACGCGAAATGATTATTCAAAAGCAGCTGGAGCGTCGACAGCAACAAGAATTGCGTCGAATGCAGCTAGAGGAAGAGCGGGCCCAAAAAGCCGAAGAGCTGCGTCAAAAAGAAGAAGAGTTGACCATGAAAAAAATGATAGAAAAAAGCCGCAAAGAAACTATATTCCAGGCTTATATTGACAAAAAAAAGCAATCTGAAGTGGAAAGTATGTCGGGCTGTTTTGGTCCACCCAACAGTCTGATCAACGCCAAAAAATTTCACTCTACCAACCGCCTAAAGCCATCGGCCAAATCAAACACCCAAAATTTGTTCGACCAATTCGACCAGGCTTCAATCTACTCGGAACGATCCGCCAATGGCCACTACTCATCCAACACCATGGTCAAAAGTAAGTGAACACTTTGATTTGTACAGTTTGCGGTGTTGTTTTTTTTGAGGGTTACTCTTTGTGTATTTTCTTGAACTTTCTTCTTGGCTCTACACCACCGGGACAGAAAAAAAACCAAAAAAAACTCACTCTAAGTCTTTTTTTTCCAAAAAAAAAATTCAAAAAATTCTATTTTATTTTAATTTTTCATAAGCTTACAGTACTAATAATCTATACCAAGTTGGTCCTAATAATAAAAATCTAGCTCCTACTAAAAAGGCGAGCCGTGTTTCGCGGCCACCGTCTTGCGCTCGGCCGACAATAAGCTCCTTGCGCAAAATGAATAGGACTTTTTCGCTTAATAACGTGTGCGAGATTGGCCAAGCGGCAAAACAGGCCGAGCCAGAGCCAAAAATTTTGCCACTGACCCAGGCATCGTTGGCCATGGCCAACGCAGCATCGTTCACCCAAAACACCGAGTCCATGATCAGAATGATCGGCGACACCTCCAAGCTCGGCTCCAAGTACGCTTCGTCCAACTTTTTGAACGACTTCCAGCCGCAGCAGACGCGTACCACGCCAAGACGGCGCACGCCACGAAACGCCGAAGAATACCTTCTCTCGCAGGGCATAACAGACCCCGAGGGCTACCTGTCCAAAGGCTACTACGTCGGCAGCATGCTCGACTTGTCCCAGTTTGCCAAGCCGTCCTCAAGCAGCGCGAATGGCGAGCCCAAGGCCGAAGAGAACCAGCCGTCGTCGTCCTCATCGTCGTCAATGAACGGATTTCAAAAAAATCAAAAGTCTTTTTTCCTGCAAGCAAGCGGCATCAAGAGAAGAAATAGTGTGCACGAGACCTCGGTGTCCATGGCCAACTTGAACCTAATAGGCAGCGCAACAGAGCCAAAAGCAACATCAAGAAATCAAAAGTACTACCGGGCGCTCAACAACTACAGCAAAATGCGCTCCATGACCAGCAATATTGTGGCCAGTCAGAACCAGTACGATGACCAGCTAAACGACGGCTCGAACGGCTCTTCGGCCACGGGCTCGGACTCTTCGTCGTCGCCGACGCCCTCCATGCAGCAAAAACTAGCCTATTCGAACAATTCCAGCCTCGGTCCATTGATGAGCGCCGTGTCCAAAATGGAAAACTTGTCCACCATTTCGCCGTCGTCCAACAAAACTGTGAACACATTCCTCGAGCACAGGTTCAACAACGAAGACGACTATGACGACTACGAATACTTGGAGCGCAATTTGGGCGCCGAGCCACTCAACTCGTCGTTTGGCCAGCGCAAAAAGGACAGCAACACCACCACGAACACAAATGTGACCGACTACTACACAGACGAGTCGAACAGTTGCCACAATGAGGAAATACTGAGCAACCAATATGTGCAACAATTTGGCACCCAGAGCTTTTTGGCCAAAAATTCGAACCCGTGCAAACTGGGCGGCAAAACAATGCACCAGGTTCATGGCTGGGACCACACATCACTTGCTTCCACTAATTCCATTTATTCAGGTTGGTTGAATTTTTTGCTAGGGAAAAAGAGAAACTTTTCATTTTGTTGACCATTTTCTTGCTTCACTTTCGTTCCTATTAGAGCTAGATTTTCTCTTTTGTTCCACATGTCCATCTCACTCTCACTTGGTTGTAATTTTTTCTTTTTGTTGCACCAATCCAGGCGATGATTCATTCTCGATTGCATTAGCAGAGACCTCATCTAAGCTAGCTAGCCGCAGACTGAGTCAACTGGAGGCCGCCTCCAAACACCCCATCAACACATCCTACATACTGTCGACATCAGTGGACTCGTCGTTTAGTTTGAGCGACGAGTTGACCATTAAAAACTCGGCTGGCATGTGGCCACAGTGTTCAGACTCGGCTAGCAACAAGATGACCTCTGGCCAAACAGGTATTTCTTATCTCTAGATGTAGAGCTTACTCAATTTAACTCTTTAGATCTAGTTGGGGGTTTTAATTTTCTAATTTTTTTTAAGCTAACCGAAATCCTAGAAGTACCTCTGTACCATTTAGAAGTAAAATTTTAATTTAACTCCTCTAATTGCTAACAGCTCTGGGGTCTTTTGCTTCACTTGCCTCCCATTTTAGCTTAATTTTATACTAACCTATTTTCGAATCTTCAGCTTCGAATGGTCACTTGGCGGACAAGCAAAGTGCGTCCAATACCAATACCTATGCCCGCAAACGAAGCACCATGCCGTCGTCGGCCACCTTTTGCTCGTCCAAAACACCTGACAGTGGTCCCAAACGAGTCAGTCACGTCACAAACACCAACAATCAGTTTATCAATCAGTCGCCTTCCCTCAATTTAAATAACATTAACGAAGCTGATTATTCTGGTAATAATACTTTACTAATTTTAGCTCTAGCTACTCTCTAGACTTGATCATAAATTTTTATTCTATGTTTAATTTTAGCTTAATTATTGAATTTCATGTCCACTAAATATTTATATATTTTTGTTTTTTAGTTAAACTATTAAATTTTATAACTCTAAAAAAATTTTCTGAAACTTTTTTTTCTGGACATTATGCAAACATTCAATGTCACCCCTAATTTTTTTTAAGATAACTAAAAGTGGTGACTAATTTAATCTATTTTACCTGGCTATAAAAAACTAAACGACTGACAAATATATATATATTTATTTGTTTTCTGTACCGAGCTAAATTTATTTGTTTTCTGAAAAAAAATAAAAGTAAAGAGAATTGAGTTTACTATTTAATAATTTTTCACTTACATTTTTTATTTTATTTTAGTTCTAATTAAGCTATTTAATGATTTTTATTGTCACCTCAAAATCATTAATTTATTGTAAAAATAATTAATTAGTCTATCAAAAAGTATTTGATAGACTAATTATTGTCATCTTGTCATCAAATGTAGCTTTTTTGTCTGTAAAATTTAATTTTTTCTGTCATTCCATTAATTGATGACCCTTAAGATTCTATTGAGATTTACTAATTTTTTTTTATAAAAAACTATTCATTAAAAATTCAAAACATGGAATTAATTAATTTTATTTAAAGATATTTTATTTATTTATTTAATATTTCTGAATATCTTTATTCGAGTTAATCAAAAATAGTTTTCTTTTAATTAACTACAATTTATCATTTGTTTTTAATACTCCCCAATTTTTATACACTTTTTTAAAATAAATTGAAAATGAAAATAAGTTGTAAAAATAAAACTATTTGAAATTTTAATAGAATTAATTTTTTGTGACTGAATATTTTTTTTAAATTACCAATTTAGAATGTCATCTTTTCAAAATAATTTTTAGCTTTGTTTGGACCTTTCCTCGCCAATTTTTGAATGCTTCTATCAAAGATGATAATTTTTTTTCATTTAAATTTGTATATAAAGTTGAAACATTTAGTTAAAAAGAAAAATTTTGTTAATAGTAGTCAATTCTTCTAAAATTTAAATTTCATCGCCAGAATTGGCGTTTATTGAACTTATTAAAATATAGACATTAAAATTTAAGTTTTTGAAAAATAAATATTTATTTGGACATGAAAAATACATTTTTTAATTATGCTTTAAAAAAGTAGATGAATTTGAATTTAAAATTTTCTCTTTATTTAGGTCCCAAACTTTACAAACGTTTGACCGGAAAAACAAACAAATCAACAATTATTAATTCATTGAATCAATTAGTTCTTGCTGGCACTGTAAACGCACAATTAAGAAAACAAGTTATCGAGGTAAATTTATTTTGTACTGAAAATAGAAAAAATGAAAAAATAAATTATTCTAGGAAATTGAGGGTTCTGATGCGCGCCACTTTGTTATATTGTTTCGTGATTACCATTTGCAATACCGAGGAGTTTATTTCTATACTTCGGAAGCCGATTATATTGAGAAAATAGTTGGTCAAGGCCCAGCAAGAATCAGCGAGGATATGATTGAGAAATATTATAAATACAACTCGGGTGGCAAACAGTTCTCTCCTGTTCAAACAAAACATTTAAGTATTCAATGTGATGGTGTGACCATACACAGCGCCTACTGGCAAACGAGAAAGACCAGTAACCCAGTAACTAATGTAAACCAAATGGGGTATAATCAATCACAATATTCAAATTATAGCCAGTCGACTATGGCCGGTAATCAAGGCACATTAAGACGATAACTTTGTTTGTGTCAGGATTTGTTTTTACTAATGATAATTAAATATAACCTGTTTAAGAGATGTTTTATAGAATTTGCCCGATCATTTTTTTTTTACACAGGGTCTTTTATTTCGAAGATGTTTTGTAACTTTTTTTGTTTATAAACAAAAATTGTGATTTTTTAAAGTTTTATGAAAAATCAAAATTTTTTCTCCAATTTTTAATAAAATGGATTGGTTTTATTTACTTTTTATAGATTTTTTCTTTATTGTTAATTTTTTCTTCAAAATTTTAGATCTAAAAGCGATGATTTTTATCTTTAAAGCGACTTTGACGAAAATGTTGTTTTTTTTTATCAAATTAAAAATCTTAATCGAATTATTTACTCTTGATGTTTTAAAAACGATATAAATTATTTCAATAATTGTAATTACTTTAAAATTTAATAAATTAATTTTAAAAAAAATTTCCTCACTTAATATTATGTAGTTAAATTTTAATTTTTCAAAAGTTGAATGGTAATAAAAATCAAAAATGACATATAAATATATAAATATATCAAACTTTAAATAAAAAAAAAGTTTCTGAATTTTTAAAAATCAAATTGAATTTTTATCCGGGGATGATCGCGGTCACATGACTATTAAATATTTTCCAACAAAAGCATAAAAATAAAAAACAAGATTCCAAGTCTTTGGTCGATTGCTTATTTATTTATTTATTTGTTATCTGTACCGAGCTAAAGCTCCTTCAGAATAAATTAAAAAATAAAATAAAAAAAACAAAATAAGAATAAAATTAAAGTTAATAAAATTAGATAAAAAAAAAAAAAAAAATAGAGTAAATAAGCTAATAAAAAATTAAAGTTGAAAAGACATAAATTGGAAAAGATTGTTTCATGTGGCACATGTTTAAGTTTCAGGAAAAAAAGAAAGAAATAGTAAGGTAGCAATTACACAGTGGTGTTGGGTATTCGATGAATCTTGATTCGAAACCCTTCGTGTACTCCTCGACCAGTCTGGTTACTAATGGAACAGAATGGCTCAGTCCTACTCCAACATATCTCTCAGCCAACTCAAAAAGTCGGTTAGAGACTTTTAACAGTTTTAGTTTATCAAAGGCCTCATTATGTAATATGTCAGAGGGTGTATCATATTTTAGTTTAAGAATGAATCGAACTGCTGAGTTTTGAATAGCCTGAATTCTTTTTAAGTTTGATTCTGAAAATAAGTTTAGACAGGGAAATGAATAGTCTAATATCGAGCCTATTAATGATTTGTAGAGATTACTTAATGTATAAGTATTTAAGCCCCATTTTTTGTTTGATAAAATTTTAATTAAATTTAATCTTGAGTTGCAGCGTTTTTTTATATCTTCAACCATAGGGTTAAAGGTTAATTTTGGGTCAAACTTAATGCCAAGAAATTTTACATTTTTTTGACTTTCGAGTTTATTCCCATATATCTCTAAGTTAAGATTTGAATTTTACTTGGAAAATACCATAAAGCAAGACTTCTCTAATGATAATTTCATTTTCCACTTGCAGAGCCATTTTTCTAGTTCTTTTAGATATTTGTTTATCTTATTTTCTAGATTACTCTTTTTTTTATAAATAAAAAAAGTCACTAGATCATCTGCAAATAAGAGGGAGTATTCACTATTAGTTTTATTTCTCTTTGGAATATCATTAATGAATATACTGAACAGAAGAGGACTAATTACTGAACCTTGGGGGACACCTGCAGTTATTAAATATTCATCACTTAAATGACCATTTACATTTACTTTGAATGATCTGGAATCAAGAAATGATTTTATCCAGTGGATAAGATAGTCAGGCAAGTTCATTTTAATTAGTTTATAAATTAATCCGTCATGCCACACCCTATCAAAAGCTTTTGAGATATCAAAAAATAAGGCATTGACTTTTTCTTTCTATTGAATGATTCAGAAATTTTTGAATCAAGAAAATAAGATTGTCGGCGGTTCGTCGATATTTTCTGAAGCCTGATTGCTCTTGAATTAACAATGAATTCTTTTCTAGGTGATTATATATTCTAATGTAGATAATCCGCTCTAGGAGCTTACCAAGACAGCTTGTCATGCTTATTGGTCTATAGTTAGTTGGGTCATTTAATGCTGATGATTTTTTAGGAATCATGGTTATGAAAGCTGTTTTCCATTCTTTGGGAATTCTAGCCTGAAGAATACTTCGGTTGAAGAGTTCCTTAATATCAAGAAGACAAGTTCGTGGTAATTTTTTTAACATGATATTTTGAATTTTGTCAGGTCCTGATGCCCCTTCTCCTTTTAATTTCCTGATAGCTACATTGATCTCTTTTAGACTTATAGGTTCATTAATTATGAATGATTTGTGGCTTTTAAAGAAGTTCGAGTTAAAATCAGTTATCTCACTGTCTGTATTATTATTAATTAAATCAGAATTGGGACTAAAAGTTAAGGACAAGAATTCTCCAAAGAATTTTCCTTTTTCACTATCAGTGCTTAGTTCTTGCCCATTTTATCGATAAAGTCAGACCAATTTTTGTCCCAAAATTTTTTTAGAGAGATTTTTAACTGAGAGGTTAGAAAGTTGAATTTTTGCTTTGCTAATTGGGAGCGAGTTCTTTGAAAATACCTCCTGGTTTTCCTGCGTTCTTTTATTAAGTTTACAATTTCATGCGGTAGGGTAGTTTTATATATTTTCCCTGACTGTAATGGGATGCTTTTATGGGCAGCACTTATTATTTTTTTTGAGATTATATTATTATAGTCGTCAACACTATCTGGGTTTAAGATCGGAACACTAAGAATATCTTGAAAATATGACCAATTTGCTTTTTTGAAGTTTAACCTTCTTGAAATCAATTCGGAAGTCATAAAATGCTCAATTGATATGCAAGCTTCAATAGGGAAATGATCACTTGTCATATCATGTTTTGATAAAACCCTAAAATCACTGATTTTGTCTAAGAGATCGGATGAGACTAAAAATATATCAAGTAATTCATAGTATTCTCTATTAAATATGTTAAAAGTGGGTGAATTGTCATTTATAGTTGACATGTTTAACTTATTTATTATATTCTCTAAAATATTTCCATTTTCGTTTTGACCAAAACATCCTATTTGCTTGGACTTAGCGTTTAAGTCACCGCCAAGAATAAAGTTTTTACAGTTTTTACTGATTTGTTCAAAAAGCTCAAAATTTAGAATCTTATTAGGTGGGTTGTATAGGCTAAAGATAAACAAGTAGTCATAAATTATTTCAATAATTGTAATTACTTTAAAATTTAATAAATTAATTAAAAAAAAAAAATCCTCACTTAATATTATGTAGTTAAATTTTAATTTTTCAAAATTAATTAATTTCAAAAGTTGAATGGTAATAAAAATCAAAAATGACATATAAATATATAAATATATCAAACTTTAAATAAAAAAAAAGTTTCTGAATTTTTAAAAATCAAATTGAATTTTTATCCGGGGATGATCGCGGTCACATGACTATTAAATATTTTCCAACAAAAGCATAAAAATAAAAAACAAGATTCCAAGTCTTTGGTCGATTGCTGATGCTTTATTAGCTTAAATAGCTTATTTTTGGTTAATTAAAGGAGACATTCTTTTTTAATCTAAATTCTATTTGCATCACCAAAAATTCAGAACGGAAATTTTTTTTCGTAATTTTCCCAAAAAATTTTATTTTATGTTTAATTCTCAAATTTTTCGGCCATCAATTAATGAACTGACAAAAAAAAATAAGATCTTAAATTTTACTGACAAAAAAACTACATATGATGACAAATAAATTAATTGACTGATAAAATAATTATTTGAGTGACAAAAATACTTTTTTGACTAATTAATTATTTTTACAACAAATTAATGATTTTTAGGTCACAATAAAAATCAAAATCTTTAAACTATAGTACCAAAATCAGAAGGAAGCTCCGGACGATTATGACAAACCGTTTTGTCCAAATCTCATCATCAAGCTAGAATCAACTATGAGAAAACGTCACAATTTACGTTCAATCCTTACAATCTTAGAGAATTAAATTACTAAATAGCTTTCTTTTTTTTCCTTATTCACTCTTTGTGAAGCATAGAGTCATTACTTTTGATTTCCACTCAAGTCGAATTTTTTTTTTATTAAAATAATAGTTAGGGGAGGACCCCGGGCAGTTTGGAATGGTAATTAACCTCCCTTTCAGCCCCGTATTAGTAGTTTTGATAATTGAGAAAAAAGTGAACAAAATTTTGAAAATGATACAAGACAAAAAGTTTTTTTTTTTTTTTTTTGATCACTTGAGAGACACAAATTTTTGAATAGAGCATAATTAATTTTGAATGAATTTAAAATTAGAATAAGAATAATAAGAATTAAGAATTATTTTTTTTTTTTTTTTTTTTTTAGGAGTTGAGTTCGATGTTGATTTGACGATCCAGGTTCCAGGTAACATGTCTGAACTTGTCAAAGAGTGTCCAGTATTTGTGACATGGGCTTGTTGTGTTTTGTGAATCTTTAAGGTCATCGTTAATTTGGGTATGGCTTTGGCGGTTTGCTACAAATTTTACGAAAAGGTCGAATTCAAGTCGAATTAAATAGCTTAATTAGAACTAAAATAAAATAAAATAAAAATTAATAAAATTTTGTCAGTGCAAAATTATTAAATAGTCATCTTAATATATATATATTTGTCAGTCGTTTAGTTTTTTTTGTCATAATGATTAGTTTTTTATTGTCAGCTAAAATAAACTAAATTAGTCACCACTTTTAGTTATTTTTGTCATCTAAAAAAATTAAATTTATCACCCCCAAAAAATTTAACCCATTTTTTTCTCGAGTATAGAAAAAAAGATTGAATTAAATGATAATAATAAATAATATAAATTTATTATTATATAAATAAAAAATAATAGCCATAATAATGAAAATGAAGATGAAAATAGCCATAATAATGTCATAACTGAACGCACAACTTCTAAAAAGCGAAATAAAAAAGCAATTTCAAAAGCAGGAAAAAATACCAGAGCTTGAAATTTAACACGATCTTATTATTTTTTTATATAAATATGTTTTATAAGATGAATAGAGCTAAATCTGAAAATTTGGTATCTATCAATATAATTAAATATAATAAAGATGCTTTTTGTAAAAATAATTATAAGTAAATTTAGTGATAAATTAGAGTTATTAAAAATTAGCATGCCTTTTTAAAATTTTTTTAGGTTATTTTGTTGATTTTGAATTGTGGTTCTTGATCAGTGATATGAACCAGATTTGCTTTTAAGTAACAGGTTTAAGACAAAAGCAAGGCTTGACTAATTTTTTGAAGTTGAGCTTTTATTTCAGAATAGATTCTGTGGCAAGCTGCTGTCAAAAAGGTGTAAAACATTTTTCAAGTGTTTGTGGTAGCATATAAATTTTGCAAAAGTTTTTATTTTTATGAATGCTTAGGTTTAGCGTATTTTGAATGGCATAACTCACAGTAAAATTTTCCAAATTAAATTTTTTTTTTTAAATATCTAATTTTTGATTTTTAGAATAGTCTAGGTCTTCTTTGTCTTCTAACAAGACTCCATAAATTTTTAAATAGTCGTATTCAAGAATTTTTAAGAGTAGATTATTTGAAAATTAATTAAAAAAATATAATTTTGACTGTATTATTTATTTAAATACTATATAAAATTAAAAAAAAATCCATAAATTGATTTCAAAAAATCTTTAGTATCAAGTAAGAATAGTTTTGCTTAAATTTCTTTTTTATTATTTATATTCTTTTGAATATTCTTTTCGCTTTCACGCCATTCATTTCCATCAACTAATCAAATATAGTTAGTATATTAAATTATATTTTAACTAATTAATATACTTCAATTAAATTTCCTTCGGAATCAATTTCTCTAACAATCACTTGATTTTCTTCAGTGTCAATAAAGTTCATTTTTTGTACCAATTTGTTCGCATTTTCAAAGTGAAATACAGACTTTAAATTAAATACATTAATTGAAAATTGAAAAAATAAAAAATTTAACATTACTCGACATTTTTTTCTACTATCGAAATAAAATCTAATATCAAAAACATATTTTAATTCATTCGCTAATAAAAGAAAAAAATTTAATAAAAAAAAAACATAACAATGTTTTATACATGAATCCACTTCGTTACCAACTCTAAAAACTGTCTCAGTGCCTTTATTTTTCATATCAATTGCAATACACCATAAATCATCATTCGATTTAGATATAACAACAGTTGGTTTGATAGTTACCGCAACTTTTCGCCTATTTGCAGCCATACCTTTGAATGAAAAACTATGAAATTAATTTTAAATTTAAGTTTAAATGACCAAGACTATTTTAGCAAAATTTCAACATTATTAGCTTAATTACTTAATTCATTTTAAAATAGCTTTTTAAAAATATATTTAAAAAATATTATTTTTTGTTATAGAAAAGACATCTGAAACAAAATTTTTTAATTGATTTTAAAAAATTTCATGAATTTTTTATCATTCTTTTAAATTTAATATCTCCCTGAATTAGCTGGTATTCCTCTCTTTTACTTATCACTTTATTTTATCTCAGTACTTTTTCTAATTTTAAAAATTACCTAATTGCTTGAAATATTCGTTTATATTTTCCGAAGATTCTAATTCCCAAGTACCAATTAGCGCGGATTGCATTCTTATATTTTTTTTTCGTAAGAGTTAAAATAAACTGAAGATTCTAAAAATTTTGAGAAAATTAGTTCAATTTCGTTTTGTAATTGATAATTGTGAAATATACGTTCGGTTTTCTATAATCATAATATATTTATTGTAATAATTCTAGAAAGGTAGAATAGATAATTCATTGCCAGAATATTCTAATAGAAACAAAATTGTAAAAATCAAGTAAGTATTTCAATTTAAAATTTCAACTTAAAAAACGTAATTTATCTGAATATAACGTGCAATCAAGATAATTAGCAGTAAAAAATGATTATTATCATATTTATCTTTTTTTTAATTATCGTTTATATCGTAATAAAAAAATAACAAAAATGTCAAAATTTTATAATTAAATATTTTTGAAAATGTCCAAAAAAAAGCTAAAATACCTTGATGAAGTAGAAATTTATGTAGTTCTATGTAACTTCATGTAAAAGTTGCATGAAAAATATAAAATATTTTAACTCACAATATAAATTTTAATAAGTTTTAACATGATCAAATCAATACTGTTTATAAATTCAATAGTAATTTTTGAAAAAAATTTTAGTACCCTTTTTACCACTTGATTTTATAAACTAAACTTTTGTTAGATTTTTAATGAAAATTAGCTCGAAATAATTCTAAAATTTAATTCTTATTCATAAATTTTATTTTGAGATATCAAAATGGCAACTAAACAGAATTCCAATATAATTGATACCAAAGCAGAGCTCACTGAGCTTATAAGGCTAAAAATAGAAAAGGCTGAGGCTCTGGCCAATCTAGAAAGACAAATTTATTGTTTTGAGGCAAGTTATTTGGCTGATACTCATTCATACGGTAATGTAATTAAGGGTTGGGATCGTTTTTTGTCTAATCAAAAGTAATTTTTATTTTTGAATTTTCAATAAATTAAATTTTTTCAAGTATAAAAGAATCAAGCTCAAAACAGGACAGAAGACAGAAAAAATTTAAAGATGCCGATAGACTTTTTTCAAAATCATCGGTTACCTCTTCGGCTGTAGGTTATTAAAAATTTCAGGAGTTTTTTTAAAAGTATTTAATTTTTTTAGGCTGTGAATGGAATCGCTGATCGCCGTGACAAAGAAAGTATGATCTTTTTATTTTATAATTTAAAGATTAGTTTTTAAATTAAAAATAATTAAGATCAACCAAATGAAGATACTCAAGGTGAAGATGATTTAAATGATTTGGCCTCAATTAAGGAAGAAGGCGAGGGGCCTTCGGATGCTAAAAAGAAAAAATTAAAAGAAAAGTAAAATATTTTATGTGATTTTTTGTCAAATTAATTTTTTGCCTAAGAATTGACAAAAATAAAAAGAAAATCTAAAGAGTTCTAAAATAATGATTCGAATGATGTCCTAAGTGTGTGTTTTTTTAGATAAAATTTTTTAAATAAAAATTGTAATCAAATAAAATTTGTTAAACTAAGTTTTATTCCTTTGATAAACAATTGGATCACTTATGTTTCAGGATGACAAATTTGTTTTCTATAATTTAAGTAAGTTAAAGGAAACATCGCAGAATAAAGGCATGATATCCAGGTTAATAAATAATATAGCATGATAATTTTACTTAACCCTTTATTCACAAAATAAAAAAACTAAAGAGAAAATTTTTAAATTATTATTTAAATTTGACCTTTTCATGTGGTATTATTTTGAAAAGGAAAACAGCATTGTCTGACTCCTGTGAACACTTTTAAGCACTCAGAATGAAGTTTACGAGCAATGGCCTGCATACTTTGTTCTATGATGTTTCTAAGAGAAAATATCTGCTCTATGCATCATCTCGCTCCTCTAAACCCTTGCTATTCATTAAGTACAGCATCAGATGCCTCTCTGATTCTATCCAAAGAATAAAAACATAAGGATACTTTGTTTGCTAAAGTTATTTTTCGCCAATTTTTACACATCTTTTTGTCTCCTTTCTTCGGAAGCTTGACTTCAAGACTATTTGATCAATCTTTTGAAATGGTTTCTTGACAGCATATCTTACTCGAAAGGCTATGCAATATTGCGGTCCCCAAGTCAACTTTCAACATTTATGCCGAAATGTCGTCAATACTTTAGGCTTTTCTGTCTTTTAAATCCTTCACCTTAACGTTTTTTAAATCTTGCAACCGCCAATTCATTTTTGCTTTTTTGCATAACATTCATCTCAATAAAAATTTTATCAAAAGATTTTGTGAAATTTAGAACAAAAGAACAGAATAAAATGATAAAAATTCAAGCTCAAAAAATAATTAAAATTGAAAAATGGTGAATTATTGTTAAATTAATTTTTATTTTGGCGCGGCATTAAATTTGTAAAATTTACTTAAGATTTTTACCTGTTTTTTTTTTCAAAAAATGCAGAATTTAATCCTAAAAATTCATGAATTGAGCAGGCTTTAAAATTTAAAATACTTTAACATGGGTGATATGGTATTAACGACAGACATTAAAAACGAATCTTTGGGTTTTTGACCCCGAATTTAAAAACAAGAAAATAACTATCAATAAAATTTTTTTTAAAAATAAAGTTTTAGTTCGAGTTTCGTTCTAGAATTAAATTTAATTAAAATTAAATTTTTATACACTGTTTCAATGTTACTTTATCTATTAGAGTATTAGGCAAAGGATTGAGGTAACAAGTTCATGTAAAAATTATGTTTAGCATTGAAATCAAAAAAAAGTTTTTTTATGTCAGAAAAAAATAAAAAAAGCTTAACATTAAAACTGTTTCTATCAATATTCGATCTATCCCCTAAATATAAAAATTTTTGTTTTTTTGTTTAATTTTATTTACTTATAAAAAATTTTGTTCAAAAATGTTAAACTGTTATTTTTAAAATTATTAATAAAGAGTGGAGTATTTTTTAACCTTCTTGATATGAGTATGCATCTCTTTTCTTAAATAGAAATAGTGCCTAAAAAGCTTCATAACCATTTTCTTTCGAACGATTAGAATAATGACGATCTTTGAAATTAGAAAAAAAAAATATTTTCAAAAAAATTAAGTGAAAAGATAAAATCTTAATAAAAAAAGACTATTTAATAAATTTTATCAAAGAAATACCGAAATTTTTAATGCATGAAAAATTTTTGAAAATTTTATTTTAACAAAATTATCAATTTGAAGTGTGGGTTAATTTTTTTAATTAATCAATCTTTAATAAAAATTTAATAATTGAAAAAGTATCTCCTATCAGGTATTTTTCAAAAGATAATTCGGTATTTTGGCATTGCTTTTTTATACTATCCACCGATAAACAAGATATTTGCTTTATCTTTGAATTGTCAAAAACATTTGGCTTTTGACTATTTTTCACAAAGTTGTGCAAATTGTTTAAAAGATGTTCTCTTTTTAAATTAAATTTCCGGAACATTTTTTAGTAATTTATTCAAATTCACTCGGAAAAATTTTAAGCTTACTTTATCATATCAAACTACACAGTGTTATAGCTATTCAAGCCCCTCTATTTCAAAGTACTGTTACGATCGTTTTCATTAAGCAGTTTTCATTTGTAAATAATTAATATAGAAGCTCAAATTCTTATTTAATGGTGCCACACTTTTTAATTAATATTTTGTTGTTAGTCAATAAAAAATAAATTTATTTAAAATATAGTATGAGATGAGTTAGGCGTTTTTGAAAGGAATTTGATCCTTTCTTTCAGTCCAGCATTACAGGTTCCCCTTTTTGTTATAAATGAAGAATGTAACTAAATCATCTGCGAAAATCAGAAAGTATTCATTATTTGTTTTGTTACTTTTGGGTATGTCATTAGTATACACACACAATAATAGAGAATTAACTACTGAGCCTTGAGGGAAGCCTATTAAATAATTGTTAAAAATAACTGTTTTTACTAAGATTATTATCGTATTGATAATTTTATGGTAGTTTTTAATAAATTTAAGGGATAAATGCATGCATCGCACATATTAATTTATTAATTAAACCTATGTTTACATTTTTTTAATCAATTTATTAATTTTTTTTGTTATATTATATTTTTTAAATTTATTTTCAAATTTGTTTAATGTTTAAAAAAATTATCTTAATTAATATTAGTTAAAGAAATATGCTATAATGTTGTTCAATTTAAAAAATTTGATCCGAAAAAAAACTATTTTTTTCAAACTGACTAGAATTTTAATAAAAATAAATTTAAAAATAACACTCTCAATTAATTTATTATTTAAATTGTTATCAACTAATTGATTATCAACTTTTTTTTACAATTTTAAAATTAAGCTGTATCCAATTGATAATAAGTTAAACAAAAATTTTCGTTTTTTTCATTAAAAATAATTACTTGGAATGGTTTAAAGAAGTGTTATTAATTGATTAGAGTCTGGTTCTCTTCTTCTGTTTATCAAATTAATAATTAAGCCTATTGATTAGATTTTAAATCATTAAATTTTAATTGCTAGATACATGATTAATTTTATTGTACTTGCAAAACAAACCATGGTAAAAAGTTAAAATATATAATTTTAAGACATAATTTGAAATATTATAATGAATAAATAAAAACTAAATCATGAAAATTTTGTCATTAATTAATTTCATAATTTTAAAAGATGAATAGTATTGAAAAAAAGATCGCCTTAAGTCCAAATTCCAAGCTGACACCTCAGCCTCAACACCAGGCCAAAAAACTATCCGTTCATTCTCCTAAAATCGAAATGGGACATCGAATTGAGCACCAATTTTTCAGCCGAATGCCGGATGTGAACTCTGTTGAGAGCGATTTAATGAAGTTGTTGAACGAATTTAGTGACACAAGGCTGAAAAAATATGGTGAAATTTTAAAAAATTAATCAAAATTTTAATTGAACAATTTAAAGGAACTAATGACATACATGAAAAGTTGTTCAAAAAAATGGACTTAATCCGAGACAAACAAGAAAATATAGCCAAAAATCATTTCGAACGTGACGAACGCTTATCTGAATCAAAGTTGACTTTAATTTTTTAGTTAAAAAATAAAATTAAGCAATTATATTCATAACAAGAATTGAGGGTGAGGACAAAAAAGCTCAATCAATGAGAGATCTAGAGGAATTGACGAGACAAGTAATTTAGCATCTAAGTTAAAGTGTTAAATTAAAAAAATTTTATTCTCTAGCTGGAGGAACTGAACAATTCAATGTAAATTTTTGATTTTTTTCTATCAATTATATAAAGGATTTTTTTAAATAGTCATGAACTGCATGAATTTCACTTCGATTAGTTTCTTTGGAAAAATTATTATAAATAAATTAAATAAACTCACTCAAGTATATAAAAATAAAACATTATTGTTGAATTAACATTGAAATAAAATTAATTAAATTGACTCTTGTTTTTTTTTTTTTTTTAAATTTTCATTGCAGATGAATAGACGCCGGATTCGACGCAGTGTAACCATTAAAACGGTTATTAAAATTTAAATCTTTTGAAATATATAATAATTTTCGTTTTTAACTAGAGTCCAAATATGTGGCAGTATAAGGAAAATTTGTTGTATCCTAATGAAAATTTAAAGAATTCAATTGAAAAAGAATCATGGTACAAATCAAATGGATCGCATATTAGTGTCAAACAAATTTTGTCCGAAACAAATTTATGTTTTGACATTCCTTGCTATCTTTTGTAAGTTTTAAATTTAAAATTTTAAAAAAAGCATTTTATTTTTCGTTAATATATAACATAAGTAATGTTTAGATCTATTATAAAAAATTTTAATAGAAAATTTGACCGAAACTATTTAAAAATTTAATAATTAGTGAACAAAGTGCATTTTCATGTCAGAATCATAATAATTTTTTAATTATTTATTATTAGATTTTAAACAGACATTCAATATTATTGAGAGTCACAGAACTGCAAGTCGATCTAAATAGTTCCAATTTCTGATTGTTTGGACTAGCTTTGTAGCTTTTCTCCGGACCTTCTCGAAAACATTTTTATATTTCTTGCTAGAGGTTGTCCAGACAGCTGAAGCAAATTCAAAATGAGGTTTTACATTTGCGCAATTAAGTGTCTTGAAAGTCTAGATTGTCCTGTACCTGAATGTTTTTCTTAACAATGAATGTTTTAGTCGAATACTTTAATCAATATGTATTAATGTTGTAAATTAAATTATGTTATTAGTAGGCATGGTAATTTAAATTCAGCATTAAAATGTAACTCTTCAGTCGAAGTTAAAAAAACAAAAAATCTCTGTAAAAATATTTTGAACTTTTAAACTATTAATTTTTAAATTAATTTAAAATTTTATTAATTATTATTAAATCTTAATTATGATCAATGTAATTTTGAAATTATCAATTTAAAATTATGCTTAAAAGAATCCATTATACCTTTCTTTTTAAAAAGTTTTCAATATAGAAAAATAAACAGAAAATAAACAACAAGGAATAGAAAAAATGTATTGAATGTAATTGTATTCCTTGGATACAATTTACCTGTTGTAGAAAAAGGCACTACCTTGAATTAAATTTTTTCTACCTTCAATTCACCCTTTAATCCTCTGGACAGACAATGGGAATTTCTACTTTGGTCCCTTTGCTTTGGAACAACTAGCATTACATTATACTTACATATTTAGCCAAAACTAGCGATGAGTCTTTTAATCTGGTCATGTTACCTTTCTTTTTTTTGGCAATTTGAAGTTTAGGATCAAATTTTGATCAAATTAAGCTCTAGTAAGGAAATAAATAATTTTAAATTGTAATTATTTTAAAAAATTAGTGAAAAGTTACATTTTTGATTTCAACATTCAATGTTACATTAAAAGGTAAAATCTGGAAAAGTCTGCAAAAAATTACTCACTTAAATAGAATCATGATGGTGTTTACATTTTGAATAAAAAATAACAATTTCTTTCATAATCAAAACATTATTTAGTAGTAGAAATAAAAGTTGTTTTGACAGGAGCTGGCTAGCCAGTGAGTGTGCTGATAAGGCACACTAAGACAGCTGATGTGATTGATTGCTGCTCATCCAGCAATCAATGCCTACTTTAAAGCTGTTAACATTGGGGGCTTCAACTAATTGATTTGGCAGTAAGTTCCATTTGTTGACGGATCTGTTGAAAAAAAAGTTATCTCTATGTTGGAGCCTCGAAATTTCTTTGTGATATTTTAAGCAGTGACCTATTCCTTGGATTTTGGTGACAGTAAAATTGTTGCTTTTTTCAACCAATTCTATTCCATGCATGAACTTGTATAATTGAATTAGATCACCTCTTTTTCTTCTTTCCACCAGATTTGGAATGTTCAAAGCCTTCAATCTGCTTTCATACGATTTGTTTCTAATTGAAGAAACAAATTTCGTAGCTCTGCTTTGAATCTTTCAACATTCTCACAGTCCGACTTAAGAATTGGAGACCATTCAGGCACATCAAATTCCAAAAGAGGACGAACAAAAGTTAAATACAATGATCTAAATAACTTACAATCAAAACGAGCGAATGATTTCCTGATGCGACCCAACACTTGATTTGCTTTGTTTGTAGCCTCTATCACTTGATTTTTCCATTTTAGATTTGTGTTGAAGATTACTCCAAGATCTCTTTCGGTTTCAGACGTTGATAACTGTTTAACATTAATAAAATAAGTGAATTCTTTGTTTTTATGACCGTAATGCATAACCACACATTTTGATGTGTTGAAGAGAAGAAGCCAATCTTGAGTCCACTTGAAATTTAACTCTAAATCTGATTGTAGTTTCACTGCGCTTATTTCTGATACAGTTTGCGAGAATATTTTAGTATCATCTGCATACATTTTGACAACATTCTCTATTCCATTTGGTAGATTGATACACAAAACTAACAATAGTGGACCAAACACTGACCCTTGTGGTACACTGCTAAAAATCTCAACCCAATCCGACAAAATTTCACCTTGAACAACTCGTTGTCTTCTATTTTTCAAGAAAGCTTCAATCCATTTTATGGTCTTCCATTTTGGTTCCATTTTTCATATTTGATCATTTTGAGCATCAAAAAATGATTATCAAAAGCCTTTAATTTGTATTTAAAGCATAAACTTTTTTATTTGCTAAATTTTGAAATTATTATGTTCTATATTTTTTTAAAAAATTAAATTTTAGAAAATAAATAAAAATTTAATTTAAGGTTAAATTTAAAATGAAAATATTAAATTGCTGTATTTTTTTCGAAATTGTACCTTTTGCATTTTTAAATTAAAATTAGCAAGTCTTCTTAAAAAATCATAATTCTTCTTTAAATTACGCTAAAATAATAAGGGTGAGTCAAAAAATAGACAAGTCTAATTTCTAATAGAAATGAAAAAAAAAATAAATATTATTGAATTTTTAAGTCTTAAAACATTTTCAATATTAAATTTTTTAGTAAAATTAGATTTAATCGTTATCCAAAAACATCGTTTAATCTTTAAATTAAAATTATTTAATTGAAGTTCTTGAATTTATTATAAAAAAAATCTCAAAAAATAATTAAACCATTTTCTTTTTAATAATTCATTTTAATAATAGTGGTTAATCTTAAAATTTTTTTTCTTACTTACTAACTAAACAAAAAAAGTTTTTATCTAATTTTATTTTAAACTTTAATCAAATTCAAGTCTGAATAAATTAATCTATTTTAAAAGAAATTCTTGGATAATGTTTTTTAATGATGCAGCCGAAATAACGCACAAAATAGATTCGGTGCTAACAAAAAATCCAAAAAATTCATCTTATGTAAACAAATCGTTAGAACAAAATTTGGCCAAATTGGAAAATAAACTAAAGGATTTTCAGAGCATTTTTGAATATTATTTGGCAAGTACAAGTGCATTTTCCAGAAAAGAGACAAGTAATTTATGTCTTTTAAATTTTAAATAAAAATTTTTCTATTTCTTTTAGTGAAAGTCAAAAAAAGTACCTTAAAAACAGTTGAAAACTTAAAATTCATTCCTGTCAATCTGCACTTGGAACAATTTCTTGTAGAAACTAATCAATCTCTTGTGTTTGATAATAACAGTCTAAAAGAATTAGCTTGTTATGACTTTACTAGTGTAGGTGCATTCACTACTGTTCACACATGCAAATCAACTTATTTCAAGTCAATCGAGGCTTTGATTTATAATGATAGACCATTTGATTTTGATGACCCCGAACAAACGAACAAAACAAAACTAATCGATAGCGAAATTTTCTTGTTGTTCTACTCTTTAAAAATTTTATCTACTCTTGGTGTTCAATTAATAGAACTCAAAGATCACACGTTTCACAAAAAATCTGAAAAGTTACTCAAGGAAATAGATGTTTTAAAATCAAATATGGAAAATATACACGAAATTATTATTGACAGTTTTAGTCACTTTGCGAACAAATATGCCGAATTAGCCAAAGTGGACTTGAAACAAATTTTTTTCAATCTTAAGGAGAAATTAAGTTATTATAGGACCAAATTTAAAGCTTTTTGCATCGAACTTGACACATTGACTGTAAACAGCGAATATTACCGATTCGATGACTTACTTTGCCAAATGATGGTCACACTTGTTGAATTCTATGTAAGCAAGTTAAATTAAAATTTTTTAAAATAAATTTATGTTAAAATATTTAGAATACGATTATGACCGATGCAATGACAGATAAATTTAGTTTTATAAATCAATGTGCCACTTTTTCTCAAGCAGTATTTTTTTTTAATTTGAATTCATTTTTTTAATAAATAACTTTTGAAGATGACAACCCTTGTCAGTACTATAGATCTGAAGTACAACAAGAATCCGAACTACTCTGATCTCTATATCAAAAATCTCTTAGAATTTCATCGAAAAAATGGTATACTTATCCAACTAGAGAGCATGCTAAGTTGTTTTTCAAACGAATATGCTATGATCTATGAGCATCATCAAGCTTTACAGAATTTCCACCAAGTTTTCATCCATTTACCTACAAACTATGTATCTTTAGTTCAATCAACAAGTGACTACTTCAACATAAATATAGAAAAGTAAGAAAATTAAATAAGAAGTGGCCAGTTGGTCACTAATGGTCAAAAATGACCGATTAAACATATGAAAAAAAAAAATATATAATTAATGAATGCATTGAAAATACTTGACTTATTAAAGAAATAGAAAATTATGAAGAAAAAATGTAAAAAAATATTTCCTTTGGCGGTAATGCTTGGTAAAAGGAGGAAATTTATTAAAACCAAAATATTGAAGACAATACAGTCGAATTATAATTTTCTTTTTCAAATTTGGAGATTCAGCACTAAAAACTGAATTTTTTTTAAAGCAGCATTTAAAGTTAAAAAATTTAGATTTAAATTAGAAATTAGAAAAAAAAATGTCTTATGCTCCTACTTATCTTGTATTACGGTATTTTAATTTAAATTTCAGATTGAACAACTACGGTAAAAACAATAAATTTAGAGAATTTTAATTTGGTATATTATTTTAATATTTTAAATTTATAAATAAAAGATTTTTTTGAACGAAAACTAAAAACATATTTAAACACAATTTAGAAAATATTCAAGTATCTTTTATTTATTTTATCCATTTTAATTTTAATTTTTATTGAAGCATTCTTTAAATTATCATTTATTTATTTCAAGCAAATTCAGATAAATTTGGCGAACATGGTTTTTACCAGCTTACAAAATTTTAACATTTAATTCATTTTTGTTTAAGTTAATTTAAGCACTTTTCATAAAAACTTTTGACCTTTACACAATTTTGAATTTTATCTCAGTTTATAATGAATTTGTTGGAGCTAAAGGTGAAGTTAAATTAAAGATAATTTGAAATCAACATTTTAATTTCAAATTATAAACGAAATTGTAACCACGCTTTTAAGCTTTTAATTTTAAGACAGCATTTCCTAATTCTCCCTAATCAATGTTTCTAATCTAACAAAGATTTTTATTCTTGGGTTTGAGAGTAAATATAAAAAAAATTACTTTGAAATAAATTAAATTAATTGAAATAATGCTAGATAGAATTACAAAAAAGTAACTAAATTTTATTAATTTATAATTTTTTATTTTTCTAAACCATTTAAATCAATAAGCTATTTGATCAATTTAATCCATTGATTGGCAAATTTAGTTATTTTTTATTTCTTTGACTTTGCATCTTTTCCTTTTAATTTTATTAAAATCTTTATTGATATAAGAAAAATTCCGATTTTTTAAAAAATTATTTTTTCAATTATGTGGTTATTTTTTGTATTTAAAAATTTATTTTCGTGGAAAAAAAGTGACTGTGAAGATACCATTTTGAATAAAAAATACTTCGCCAATTTACAAATAAATCGCTCATAAATTTCGACAAAGTTATTTTCCTTCAGCTTTAAAAAATTGACTTTATTTTAGATTTTAAAAATATATCTTCAGCCAGGTTTTAATCAGTCCTTTCTAAATTATTTTTTTTTCAAAAGAAATGGTTTTCATGTTTACTTGTACTCGGCTGCTGACTCAACACCAATAAGAGTTTATCCAATTTTGGTAAATGTTGGAATAAATGAAGCGTCTGTCACTTCAAATTTGTAAATTAACTTTTAATAATTTTAAACATTAATTTAGAATTAAATTTGTACAGATTAGGAAATAATTATTTACAAAAATTTGTAAATTCACAGTCTGTTTCTAAGCTAAGCAAGTATTTTCAGCACGCAAGATCAGAACTGAAAGGTATCTTTGTTTAAAGCTTATTTTTCTACTAATTTTTAGCTCTATTTTTAAAGATAACGAAAGAATATTAGAAAATATTTTATATCAATTGAGCACGAAGAAATCTCTTTACGAAGATTCTCGTCCAGTGGAGTTATTACACAAAGTAGCCGAGGTTACTCGTTTAATGAATGGTTTTAGAGTTACAAATTGCAAAAGTGGGAAAGATCGTACTGGAGTTGGAGTTTCTTTGGAACAATGTCTATTGCTTGTTAGAAATCATAATTTAGAAAATTCAATGACACAACATGTTCTTGATGACTTTAGAAGGTTTATTTTGCAAAAATTTCTATTTAAAAATTTTATTAATTTCATCAAGGAATGGAACAAGAATGGATATTTTGAAGAAAAATGTTGGTAATGCTAAGTATGCGTTTAGTAAAATACGATATTTTTTACTTCCACAGATGTATCGGCCACCAATTGAACTTTGCGATGATTTAGACACATAAGTCAAGTTCTATTGATAAAATTCTTTTTCATGAGTTTTATTTTTAATTTAAATCCTTTTAATTTTTGTTTTTAAATTAAGTTATTTATTATAAATATCGCAAAGTTTCAAATAAAGATTTTTTATATTCGTTTTGTAATGTTACTGTCTCAACAAGCTTTCAAAAAGAATAAAAAAATTTTAATTTACTTAAATATCTGGTCTTGTTCTTGATCAAGATCTATTCATTCTCTACATCAATTACCTATCAGATAGTGTATCAAATAAGATGGAGATGCATGCTGATAATTCAAAAAACCTAGCCATTGTAAATTTGAATGGTATATGGGTTAATGTGCTAAAAAATGTCAGGTTATGCAGCTTGGAAGATTGGATGAGAAACATAAGTTTGTAGTTTATAGCAGCAAGAAAGCGGGAATGCAACACTAGAATTAGCTAACATTCTACTTGTTAGGATTTCGCATCAACAATTGATAATTACTAACTATCTTATTGTAAAATTTTCATTTGGGTTACTACTAAATTTATGAATTGAATGTTCTTTATTGATTAAAAGCTAAATCAATTTTAGGACTATTAACATTTAATAAAAAAAATTACTGAAATTTTTGAAAATTTAATTTCAGTAGAGGAAAAAAAGTTATATTATAAACTGCTTTTTAATTTTTATTTTGTCAAGTTTAATTTGTATTTTTTTGTAAAATCCATTTTTATATATAAAAAAAAGCTTTGAGTTTAATACTAAATAATTGATGAATAAAACTGAAGATTGTCTTTGTAATTTTTTAATTAATTTGAATTTAAATTTTGCAATTTGTAATTCCCCTTGAAAAATTTACAAACAAGCATCTTGTTGGGAGCTCTTTTTAAATACCCTATGAATTAAAAAAAAAATCTCAAAGCAAATGTAATTAGTGTTTCACTTAGCTATTCCAAAAGTGAAAAAACATCAAAAGAATAGTACCAACATGAGCCAAATAGCTTTTCCTTATTTCTCCCTAAGCCAATTTAAACTTAAATAACTGGATTCGATCAAAGAATTTTTAAAAAACCTCAAGTAAAAGTAAATTAAACTGAAATCCAAAAGCTATTTTACAGAATTCAGAAACTCGGGTGAAACCAAAAAGCGTACCGAAAATTCACAAATAATGGTTAGAAAATAGTATCAATATTAGGCAGTAAAAAAATAAAATAAAATTGAGAAATGACAAAAGAAAAAAAAATTTGAGTCAATGATTTGGCTTAAGACTTGTGTCTTAGAAACAACTCTAGGACTAATTACTTAGCCTTGAGGGACATCTGTAGTCATTTGGTATTCATCGCTAATATTGTTGCTCACGTTTTCCTAAAATTTCTTAAATTTTCTTAGAGTCTAGGAATAATTCAATCAAATAAATTAACTTAAAAATATTTTAGCCATTAAAATATTGAGCAAATTGGTCACTTAAATGAAAATCTAATTTTTTTTACAGCAAAATTGATAATTTTAAGAAGAACCTGGGTCAAGAGCTGCAAATAATTACTAGCAAGGACAAAAGCCTAAAGCTATGAAGCTCAATAGAATTTTATTGATTGATATCAATTTTCAATTAATTTGGGATAATATAAGAAAATGAGTATTTTTTATATAAAAATTTCCTTGATTAAAAAAAGGGATTTTTTTTTGAAAATTGTTTATAAAAACTAATGGGCGTTGAAAAAATAATGTTCAAAATTTTGACAAGTAAAAGAAATATGCTTTTATTGACTAAATTCAACCAAAAGTTGTTCAAATATTTAATAGAGTTAAACGATTTAGAAAATTAAAAAATCTAGTTGCAAAAAATTAGATGGTTAACTAAAAGAGAAAGGCCATCTAGAACACCTTAACCTGTAAAACACTCTCAATTTAGATTTATCAAGATTATATCTTTATTATCTTACTTATTTAATTACTCAAAAAGTATCTATTTACTTTTTCTCATATCGGCCGAAAGGAAAGTAAAGTTCATTTGAAAATTTTAACTTTAATTAATTAATGTCTAACATTTATAGCAAACATGTTTTCAATTAATTTCTTAATGATTCTTGCATACATCTTCAAAAAAAACTTAAAATTTCTTTTTAAAAGTTATCTCGATTTTGTTATGTTTTTGTTTTTCCAAGTCGGTTCAGAATATTAAAAATTAAAATTCAACCAAAAAAAAAAATTATCTTGGATAAAATTTATTTTTGAATCAAATAAATAAGCCGGTTAAATTAATGAAAAAAAAATGGAAATCATGCTGACGAGTAATTAATTCCTATAAAATAATTTTAATCAAAAATTCGGGACAAAAAATTTTAATCATACTAAATTTAATAAAATTAAAAATAAATAACAATAGACAATTTAAAAAAAATATATCTCGACGAAAAAGCTTTAATTATCCACTTAATCCGCTGCAAAAATTTATTTCACAATTTTATTTTAGTCGAATCGTGAACCACGGTCATTTCCATGTCCTCATCTTCCATCGGTATATTCAGCAAACTTTGATTATCTAGTTTTTTAAAAGTGTTCACTTCTTTACCAATAAACAATTGACCGATTCGACTTGATTTAATGCTTTCTAAAATACTTCCCGTAGGCTCAAAGCCATCTATGCCTTTGTGAATTGAAAATTGCGAGTCACTCAATGCTCCCGAGTGCAAGTACTTTAGATAATCTTGGGTCTTTAGAGAGCCATAGGTTGGCTTTTTGTAAAATCTAAGCATCAAGGAAGAGCAAACTACACTTATTGAACTTAAGGCCATGGCAACGGAGGCCATCCACGGTTTTAGATTAAGACCTAGCGGCAAAAAAATGCCCGCAGCTATCGGTATACCGATTAGATTGTAGATACTGGCAAAGAAAAAATTAAGCCTAATTCTTTTTACTGTTTTCTTGGACAAATCAATGGCTCCGATGACGTCTATTAGATCGTTTCGGATCAAGACTATATGCGCCGCCTCGACGGCCACATCAGTCCCTGTACCGATTGCGATGCCAATGTCCGCTTTGGCTAGTGCGGGCGAATCGTTTATTCCATCGCCGACCATGGCCACTTTTTTGCCAGTCGACTTTTGCAGTTCTTCTATCTTGCGCGCTTTCTGCGATGGCAGAACTTCAGCAAACACTTTTCTTATTCCAACCTGCTTGGCAATATTTTCGGCAGTTCGCTTATTATCGCCTGTTAGAAGATAAACCTCAAGGCCCATTCGGTACAAATTGTACACTGCCAAATGCGCTTCTTCTTTAACTCGGTCAGCAATGGCGATCATGCCAACAATATTGCTGTTCACAGCGCAGAGGATACACGTGTTGCCTTTGCTCTCATATTTTTCCATTTCATTTTCAATCAAGCTGTCTATTTCGATGAAATTTCGCTTCATCCATTCCCGATTTCCGATCAGCACCTGATAGTTCCAAGAGCCATCACTTAATTTCTCCACATTTTTCAACTTGTTCTCATTTTGACTCAGTTTAACTAGCTTGTGCAAATCTTCATATTCCGCAATGCGGTAAACTAATTCCGGATCATTTAAATTGTCCGGTTTGAACAACACCCGCGTTTTCAGCCCACATCCTGGCACTGGCAAAAAATTGACACATCTGCTAAAATTTTGGCTTTTCAAGGCTTTAGAACAAAATTTGACCACTGCTTTGGCCAACGAATGCTCAGATATATTTTCGGCACTGGCCATCAAATTCAGAAAAACCCTGCTTGAAATCACATCTTCGCTAACAAACTTTAAGTACTTGATCACACTGGGTATGCCTTGGGTGATTGTACCAGTTTTGTCAAACACAATTGTTTTCACCTTGTAGGCTGTTTCTAGCGGCTCGCCGCCCTTTATCAAAATGCCATTGGTGGCTCCGGTCCCAGTGCCGACCATGACCGCAGTGGGGGTCGCCAGGCCAAGAGCGCATGGACACGACACGCACAGCACAGTGATCGCGAACTGAAAGGCCAATTCAATGGTCATTTCCACATTGGACACATCTTCGTCATCCTCGCGGTGATAGGGCGAGTAAAATTTGATCAAGTCAAAGCGTATCCATCCAACAATGCACCAAATGACCAGAGTCAACACAGAGACCAGGCACACAACAGGCACAAAAAATCCGGCTATGCGGTCAGCTAGCTGCTGAATGGGCGCCTTCGAGGTTTGAGCTTCTTCGACCAGGCGCACTATTTGACTCAAGGCCGTGTCTTTGCCCACATGAGTGGCTTCGACTATCAGCGAGCCGTTCTGGTTAATTGTGCCGCCAATGACTATCGAGCCGGCTTTTTTTTTCACCGGCATCGATTCACCAGTAATTATGGACTCGTCCACTACGGACTCGCCCACCTTGACCTTGCCATCAACGGGAATCTTTCCACCAGGCGTTACCTTGATCAAATCGCCACGCTTTATCAAATTAGCATTTATTATCTCTTCTTTGAGTATGGTGCCGTCGCTATCTAGAGAAACTAGGCAACCTTCTAAGGCTTGCAGTGATAGCAGCTTGGAGAGAGCGTCAGATGTTTTGCCTTTGGCCACATGCTCCAACCAACGACCCAGGGACACAAAAATCATGAGCATGGGCGGTGTGTCAAAAAAAGTGGTCGGACTGAATGAATGTTTGGCAGCCATGGCCACCACCAGCACAATTAGACTGTAAGCGTAGGCAATTGTTGTGGCCAGTGCTATCAGCACGTCCATGTTAGTTGTGCGCTCGCGAAGAGCCACGTAAGCATGCTGGTAAAAGTATCGACCACCGAATACTTGCACCGGCGTACAAAATAAAAACATGAGTAAATTTTCCAAATTTAGGCCCGGAATTATCATGAATTGTTTGTGCATTTGACCATGTGAATCGAAATGCTCGCTGCTGTTTGTATGATTGGAGCTGATCGATGGTGAATGCGACAAAGAGGGAATTAAGTACATGAAAATGAACATGGCAATCATTGACGGTGTGCCGAATATTACCGAAAGGATGAAAGAGTTGCGCCATTGAGTTATGGCTTTTTTGTGGCTGACGGCCATCAGAGATGTTTTTGAATCAGTGGTGACCAATTCGGCCTTGAAGCCGAGCTCTTCTATCCGCTTTATGATGTCCCTGGTGCCGAGAACATTTTTGTCAAATTTAAAAGTGCCACGACTGGTCATCAGAGTCACACTGACTTCTTTCATGCCTTTTAGTCTTTTGCATTCACGTTCCAGCTTGTAAACACATGACGAACATGTCATACCCTCAATGTGAAGATCGACAGTCTCTATTTGATTTTCTTCGCTGTGTTTGGCGTCTATTAAACGAGCTCCAAAGCCCAATGACTGAATTAAAGTGACTATTTGAGACGGAATTAAGTACTCTGGATTGTATTTGATCTCGGCTTTTTCTCCCAATAAAGCTATTTGAACATCGGCAATGCCTTCTTCTTTGAGCAAATAGTCCTGTATTTTGTTTATGCAGCCCACTGATGAGAGACCAGCCACGTTTATGAAACACGTTTCCAATTCGTTTGATCCAGACATGTTGGAAAAAAAATTATTTTTTTTTCATAATACGAATCTAAATTTAATTTTTTATTTTTAAAGTTCAAATTTTAAAACTAGATAAATGAATATTTTGTTTATTTTAAAGATGAAAAAATGCCAAGATAGTTTAATAAAATTGTCGAGTTACGTAAAAAACATCATTTCCATAGCCCTAACCAGTGGTTATTAGTCATTGATAGTTGGATTTGAAATAACCTTGTCTAAGAATTACCAAGCACTTTTGCCAGCCAAATGTGGTTAAGTTTAAAATAAATTTTTTTTATTATTTATTGCCGAAAATTATGATAAATTTCGGTCTCAATTCAAATTTACTTAGTTTGCATTTCTAAATCTATAGTCTTCCAAATTGACTTTTTGTTAAATTAAAAATTAAAATGGATCAAATGTAAATATCAGATTTAGTGCGAAATTTAAGATAAAGAATTCTCATTTCTTCATTATAAAAAAAAGTTAAAATTTGCCAAATCATACTCCTATTTTAAATTAATTATTAAATTTAGTACCCAAATTATGAATAGAGTTTAATTTAAAAAAAAGGTATTTTTAAAACTGGAAATTTTTTCAATCACAATCAAACTAATTTTTTCTAAATAAAACTCTTTCAAAAAAACTTTTCTTAAATTTAAAATTAATTTAAAATTAAATGAATAAAATAATAGTTAATAAATATTTTACCAAAAATTATTTTTTTTTAAATTTAAATTTTAAAGTATTAGCCAATATTCTAAGATTGATTATTCGAATTATAAATAAGACAGCATTTATCTAGAATATTTCAAAAACAAAAACATTTTCTTAGTCGAACTGCAAATGAAATAAACAAATTAAAGGTTAATTTTAACTACTTGAGAAATTATTTTATTTAGTCAAATTAAATATCTAAGTTACGGCTAATTAAGAAGCTGATTATTCATCAAAAATCATTAATATTAACAAATCTGTGTATAACAAAGTTTAAATAATTAAGGCTCTTAAATTTCGAATTAGTTTTATAATAATAAAAAAAAAGATTAAACACTATAAAATGAAGAAAAATATTCTTTCTAAAATTTTTATTGACCAAAACGGACTTAGTCGCAAAAAGATCACCTTGGTTCATAAACTCATTTAAAGTCAGAATTTTCATAGTCAGTCTCAGACTCGGAATCTTTTAAAAAAATTCCTATCAAATTAAATTTTTTAGGAATTTTAAAATAAAAAATTAATAAAAAAATAATTTTAAAAATTAATCCAATAAATTTTAATTTTTTTTACTTTATAAAAGGACTATAACTGGAATTTGCAATTTAAAATTTGTTATATTAATGTTTGGCTTAAAAAAGTGAATAATTTTATTAATTCTTTATTCACTATTTTATTTTGCTATCAGAATATTTGACTAGATATTTGGGAGAATAAAGTGGGAATGTGACCTTTTTAAATTAATAGAGTATTGGCTGATTTAGAAAGGTCATTGATTAGAAATATTATTTTGTAAATAAGATGTTGACCTTAGAATTTTTAATATAAATTCAAAAAAGTCTTTGGTCAAATTAAGATCTAGGTCATTTTTATTATCTTGAGTAAATAGCTAAGAATTTTTAATAAACAAAAAAAATTTAGTTATTTTAGATAAAAATCTAATTGAAAAAATCATAAGGAGTGATCATTCGATAAAATTTTTCCGCATGCAAACAAAATTGATTTATTATTTTTTATCATGCAAAAACTAATTAATTTTTATTCAATTTTATTCTTTAATTTAAATTGTTACTTCCAAATTAAAATATATTTTAATTCGATTTTTTTGAGGCTCTAAACTATAAAGTTATTTTAATAAGCCTGAAAAATTAATAAAAAAAGCTTAAATTTTAACCGCGATTTTTTTAAATACCTATTATGATTTCTAAAAAGTATAATTTTCATTTAAATTTAAGTAATAAATTAACTATATATTTAAAAATTAAAAAAATTACTACAGGTATTAATAACGTGTTTAGAAGCTCGGCAAAAAATACTTTTCATTAATCTTGAAAGCAAATTATTAAAGCCTTTGATTTTTCCCTTATTTAATTGTTAGCGTAAAATACTCTTGAAAGATGTTGTTCTAAAAAACGAAATATTGGATTAAATTACACTCGTAAGTCCGATAGACCCAATGCTTGATTATCTTTTTAATTCGGTTTTGTGAAATTCAGTACAAAAGAACAGAACAAAGTATTAAAAAATTTAATAATTTTTTATCTAAAAGTTTAAAATAAATTCTGTAAATGCAGCATGGTGCAACATTCTAAGTTGCATCAACTGTAAAAGTCTGCTAATGGTGTGAAGAAAATGCATCACTCTCGATTATATTGAAATTTAATTTCTGCATAACTCTGCGAATTTAGCGGGCTTTGATATTTAATGCAACTTTGAAGATTGCACTATGTTGCATTTACAGAACTAAGTTTAAACCTTTAGAAAAAAATTTATTCAATTTTTTTACATTTTTTCTGTTCTTTTTTTCATTTTGTACTAAATTTCACAAAACCTTTAATTCTTAAACAAAGAAAAAATTTAATTTTAAATTAAAATAAAAAAAATAATTTTTTTTTTAAATTTAAAAATTTATTTAAAATAAAAATATATTTTTTTTAAAATGACTAAAAATTATAAAAAACGATGTTTTTTTTCTAAAAGATTCAATCTCTATTAAAAATCTTCTTTTTTGAAAACATACAAATAAGAATGACTATTGTTACACAAATTAGTAAGGCAAATATTCCTATAAATATTGGTACAAGATATATCAAATCGAATTCATCGCTTGAATTTTTTATTAAAATCGCTTTTTTTGAATTAGTTTCAGAAATTCTGGTGTTTTTAGTTGCTTTGCTTTCAAAATTAGTTTGTGAACTAGGAATATTAAATATTGTTGATATAAAGGTAAAATTTGATAAGGGTTGATTGAAACTCTGAAAATTTGTATTCTTAATATCAGATAATGTTTTTGTCGTGGAAAAAGCACTATCCATTTCTGATAAAGTGGATGCTGGATCACTTTTAATTTTTGATGAAGTTTCATCATTTGTCTTAAGACTTTTGGAGGTGTGTTCTATATTAATCAATTGAAATGAAAATTCAGGAGACGCCGATGATGTTTTATAATAAGTTTGAAAAGGATTAGTAGGATTTGTCTCAGTATGTTTTCTACTATTATCAAGATCGGAAATCGGATTTTTTATATACGAAGTTGCCTCACTGGATTTTAAATTGGCACTTAGATATTCAGTATTTTGAAAACTGTGGTCATTCTGAGAATGTGGACGATGTATATACATATTGAATAAATCTCGAGTTACACATATATCACCTAAACACTACATAAACATAAAAATTGGTTTAAATTTTAAAATAAATTAAATAAATTTTCCTGCTTCTTACTATTCCGGTTTGGTTTTCAAGTTGGCACTCAATTCCCGGTGGCAAAAATGTCAAAAAAGAATTAGTTGGCAAAACTTCGTCATGATAACAATCTCCCCAAAAAAAAACACATTCCTTTAAGTTCGAATAAAATTAAAAAATTTTAAAAAAATTTTATAATTATTCACTTGAGAATGATTTATTTTTAGCTGAACTTTTTTATCAATTGATGGCGAGATTAAATCAAATTTTTGACAAAATTCCTCTTTTGTTATTGTTAAATAATCATTTGCTTGTAATGCATAATCAGATTCAAAATAATTGTTACAATAATTAGCTCTTAGTTATTTAAAATGATTAAAAATAAAAAAAATTATTAATGAATGTTTACTTAAAAAAATATTCTATCTGATTTAAATATCTTTTTTTAACAACAGTTGAACTACTAGAAGAATTCGTAAAAAAATAAAAATTGTATGACAATATTGTGTCTCTAAAAAATGAAAATTCAATTTTTTAGTTTAAATCTGACTCTTTAAAAATCTTAAGAGTGTATCAGAAGTCTCTTTTTTAATTCCTAAAAAAAGAATTTTTTACAAATTTGACTCACGAATATTCCATTAGGACCAATTTCAAAATTTCAAATGCAATTGTGAAAACTCTGGATTCAAAATGAAGTATTGTTGATTTAATAATCGGTTCAATATCACCAAAAGAAATAGTATTTTTGTCTAGAATACATGATCTTTGTTTATCACACATTCGAAATGAGTCTACAAACATTTTTGATAAATTTTATTATACAAATAAAAAACAGATTACTTGATGAATCAATGTTCATTGTGGAATTTTTTCTGATTTAAAAAAAAAAAAATATATATAAATGTTTCGTTTAAATATTCATCATACTTAATTGTATAAACTGCAATATTCCATTTGTTCTCTGAATTTTTATCGCTTTGGTAAAGACAAAAGTCATCCAAACTTTTAAAAGTTTCATTTTGGTTTAAAACCTGAATATGAGTGACATATGAATGAGTATCAAATAAAATGTGTTTGTTTATTTGATTCGTAAAAAATTCCCCTACCTAAACAAAATTATTAATTTTTAAAAGTATAATATTAAGAAAGATATACAGCAAATGAATATGTTGAGATTACAAAGGATTTTAGGAACTCGAAACTATTTTTTGTCTCTTTCAAGTTAAAAACTTCATAAAACTCATCAGCCAGGTTTTTTTGTACAAAAATTCCTAGTTTAAAATGGAAATCATCTACACAGATAGTATTTGTCACAAAAAAAAACTAAAAATACTATCATAACATAATTTTTAAAAAAATGTTTGGACTTTTTTGATTTAAACATTTTAATTTAAATCAGAATGTCAAGCCATCATAATTTAACAACCAATTTTAATTAATTTAGAAATTAACCAGCTAGTATTAAATATTTAAATAGTATTAGAAACTGCACAATTTCACCATCAATAGTTTACTTTCATATTTATCCAATTCATAAATATTTATCTTTATTAATAGAAATATGTTTGATTAATTGTTGACTAAATAATTTTAAGGCTGGTTTTATCGTGTTGGTAAACATATTTGGACAAATCGTCATTTTAAAAATTTAAATATTGAACTTTGAACATTTTAGCTTTGATGAAATTCAAGAATTATCAAATAAAAGTTTTTGAGATTTAAATATTTAAAAAAGATTTTATAGATTTAGGAATTCATTTTCGAATTTTTTTTAAAATTAGAAATCATTTTTTAAATTGAAAATACGACTATGTATTTTTCTCAAATAAAAACTTTTTATTGTTTAATTTTTTATGCATTTTTTTTTTGTTGAATATAAAAAATATTCAATTCTTGTTGCTAAATAATGAAGTATTAAATTTATTTTTTGAATTTTGACAATTAAAATTATAATATAGTCAACCAAAAAAAATATGCTAAATGCACCAGTGGTTTAGAGTTGTGTAATAAAACTTTATTTGTTAAACAAAAAAATTAAAAAATAAACAAATTCAAAATATGGGAAAATTAATTTTAAATTTTCTGTCCACTCGACTCTTAGCTAAAAATTATGCCAAAATCTTCGAGTTGATAAAAAAAAATGACGATTTACAAATTAGTAAAGAATTTATTTGCTTAAAAAATGAAAAGTTGGATCTAATAAACTTCCAAAATGAAAGAGGAGTCACCCTTCTCATGTTCGCAGTTTATATCGGTTTTTATTTGTTATTAAATTTCATTTAAGCTAAATTTATAATTGGTAACCTTAGGCAATGTGAACATAATCGATTGCTTGATAGATCATGGTGCTAATGCAAAAATTAAAGACAATGAAGGTTTCCTTAATTTTGAAATTTAATTTCTAGATTTAATTTAAATTTTTTTTGGATAAATTTTAAAGGAAAAAGTGCACTATTTTACTTGGCAAACAATAAAGGTTCAAATAAGCAAGAAATATTGAGAATTCTTCGAAAAGAAAATTGTTCTGTGAATGAGACTGACTTTAATTCGGCTACATGTTTAATTGAGGCTGCTAAATTAAATGATACAGGTACTTTTTATTTTTGTTATATTAATTTTTTAATTTTATTATTTTTTTTAAGTATTAAAACACAAATAATAATTGAAACAATTTTTTAATTTTAGAATTAGTCAAAGCGTTGTTAGATGAAGAAGCAGAAATTGAAATTTTTGATATTCAAGGAGTTGGTGCACTTCATTACGCCATTGATAATAGTAACATTGACATGGTCAAGTCTATATTGAGCAAAAAATGCACAATTAATCACACAGATAAAAATGGAATATCCGCTTTGCACATAGCAGCTATGCATAACGATTTAGAATTACTCAAACTGCTTATTAATCGGGGAGGAAATTTAAATGCCAAAGACAATAAAATGAATACTCCTCTAACATTCGCCAGACACTTTAATTCTAAGGAAGCATTTTACTATTTGAAAAAATTTGGAGGTAAAGAATTCAAACAACGCAAATGAATTAATTTATTTTGTTTGTTTAAATTTATTAAATAAATTATCGAGAAAAAGTCTTTTTTTTTAATTTAAATTAAAAAGAATTTAGATTGCGTCAAACGAATGTGCTCGATATTTACTAAACCTTATTTGTGAACTTTATAAATAATGTTTTTGGGATTAAACTTGAGCTCAGGTAAGATATTTAAAAAAAATACTTTTTTTCAATCAAAGCAGTTTATTTCATTACTAAATGCATAATTATTCTCAAAACAATCAATTAATTTAAATTTTCGACTCCAGTTTTTTTTAAATCTTGTTTTAGAAATTATTTGTTAAATAATAAATTTTAAATTTGATTAATCAACTTTGTATCTTAAAAAGTTTTAAATCAATTCAATCAAATTATCATTTATATCAATAAAAGTGGCACTTTCTAGCTCGAATTTGCTAATAACCGAGAATTTCAATGAGTTCAATAGCATTTATTAAGTTAATAATTTATTGACAAAAAGAACATAGGGTTTTTAACCATACTGAGTGTGTCCTGAAAAACAATGCGAAACTAAAGAAAATTTAAAAGACACAAATTTCTAGAAATCCTGGCACACTCAAACTACAAATAATAATAATATTTAATCATAACAAAAAAAGTTTAAATAATTTGCCAGATTCTGAATCCATACAAGTCACTTAAATTATATTATTAAATAAAAAATTAAGAAATTTGTTCATTTTCAAATTTTTTCAATTAAGCTTTGACAATTGTTCAACAGGAAGACTCAAATCAAACAAGGCAATGTATCGAAGGTAAATGAAAAAAATAAGTCTGCATTCATTGTTTTAACTATTGAATGAATTTAAAAAGTGATCGGTAGATAGTTTAAAAAAAATTGTTTAAATAGTTTTTTATTAAATGAAAAAAAAAATTTAATCTCAATTTTTTTAAAATTTTATATGGGATATATGTTAATGGAAAAATTGTTAGGTTCTGGAAACCTAAATTTTAAAGAAAACTGCACACAATAGTACAAAAACAATCTCAATATTTTTAAATGGAGGTAAATTGTTTTTTTTTGTTATACATAAGAAGATTAATAGTTTTAATGGCAACAAGACTCTATTTTGAGTCAAGTAGGATAGGGAATAGATTTGAATCGATTAGGTTAAGGTGCCAGGTAGACAAATTAAAAATTTTAAATATTCAAAATTTATCATAATCAATAATTTAAGTAGTGGTTGAAACCGTCTGTTATCAAATATGTAACAATTCGTTCAAGTACTATTTTATTATTTTAATCTTTTGAGCGGTAGCTCGCAAATTTTTTCCAAAATAAAAACATAAAAAGAAAACAACATAAAATCAATTATTCACACATTATTGATAGTATCGACATTTGAAATTATGAATTTGAAATTATGAATGCAATCGTGACTTGCAATCGTTGATTTCATTTGGCTGAAAATAATTTTCCTAAAAAAAAGAAAAGAAAAGAGAATTCGATTTTTTGCCAGTATAATTTTATTTTTATATTTTTAAATCCACAATTATAATAAAAGGGGAAAATTTTAGTTTAAAAAATCGTTACAATTATGTTTATGATATTTTTTGCTCATTCTTTTTTTCTAGCTTTCAAAACATTATAATATGCAGATAATTCCGAACTCTAATTAAAATTGCTGTTCGCCAGAAATAACAAAAAAAACATAGTCTAAACCAATTTCTTGCTGAATTCAAATTATCATAATAAAGCTGCTTTTCTTTCCGACTCTTGCATTCATTTACGGCCCCAAACTTAATCTCTCTCTCTCTCCCGACTCCCATATTATCATCACAATGATAATCATCAATAATATCAATAGAAAATTACGATTAAGAGCATAATTTTTTTGTTTATGTACCACGGCACCAATCACCAGCAAATTGGTTATGCTAAAGACGAATTTTAATATTTTATTATAAATTTTTTTTTATAGATCCAAGAGAATTATCAGCAGTTGTAGTAAAAGTAGGAGAATAAGCAGTGGCAGCAATTTACAAGCAAATCTTTTGCACAATATTAAAATAAAATATTACTTCTTGTTCTTCTCCTTTCGTCTTTTTCTCCTTTTTTTTTATTCTTTTTCCAAGAGAGTCAATTGTTGTCGCCTATAATTAATAAAAAATAATAATAAAATCTAATGTTCTTTCGATTCTTCTAGCTGCGCTAAAAATAAAAAACTAGTGAAAAATTCGGAATTTTTTTGTTTAGATAAGATATATGGCTTAATTGTACCAAATCGCTACTGACCAGCTCATTTGGATATTGAACCAGAATAAGAAGTGTTTATTTGATTAATTAAAATGATCGGTGTTGGCTGACGCAAGGTGAAATGAGTGACAAAAATCGCATGAACTCCACGCCGGAGACATCTATCCAAATAACCAAGACATTGGCGCCACCGACGCCCTCCTCAGGCTCTGCTTCGCCCATGTCGACTTCATCGTGCTCGTCGTCGGGCGCCGCGCTCACACCGACCAGCTCGACCCAAGCCAGTTCGCTGACAAGACTCACTACGTCATTGAACACCTCTACATCATCGTCTATATCATCATCATCCTCATCCTCCTCTTCGACCAACAATCTGAACAACAACCCATCGCCCAACTCCACTCTTTCCCACCATCGCCACGACCACCATCATCCGCATCACCCGTCTCACCACGGACACCGCTACCTGCATAATATAAACTCGACCAATTTGAACCAGGAGCTCTCGCTAAAAAATACCTCATCAAGCGCATCTACATTTTTGAACTCTTCTCTATCCTCAAACCTTAGTCCCATTCAATCGAACGTCTCGCTTAACTCATCACCATCCACCACGCCAACAAACAGCACTGGACTCAACCCACTGGCTCTGGTCGTGCACAGGCCAACCAGCTACAGCAGCTCGTCTTCTCTACTAACTCTGTCCACTGTCACCATCACCAACGCATCTCAAAGCGCCGAACCCTCTATCGGCCATGGACACTTTTTCACCAAAAAAACTTTTCACAAGCCGACTTACTGCCACCATTGTACCGAAATGCTTTGGGGTCTCATCGGGCAGGGTTTTATTTGTGAAGGTAATTTTTTTAGATTTTTTTCTTTAGAAAATTTATTATTTTTTTTTGAAAAAGTCTGCAATTTTGTGTGCCACGAAAAGTGTCAAAAATCAGTTGTAACACCATGTTCAAGCATAGCCCATAGCCTAATCAAAGTAAGATTTTGAAAATTTCAGCTTAATTCCAAGACAGAATGTCCAACTAAAATAATTATTGAATAAAGTAATTGCACAGATTTAGATTGAATATTAAAAAAGAATTAAAAAAATACGCCCATGACGTCAAACTCAAATACTGACGTAATTTTAATCAATTAATTGATTACATAATAAGTTTGCTTTCAATATTATTCCTGTCTTCTTACCATTTCATAGACAATCTCGGATTTCTATTTTTGTAACAACAATTCTCGAGATTGGATATGATATTGTGAGTTGAATAGAAACAAGCAGATCTTGATTATGAGGAAAAATTTGCCGAGTACAATGACGTCAATGGCATAATCAAACAATTTGGATAAGGCAGATTTAACTTTAAAACATTAGTTTAGACATTTCTAAGCTGGAACAATTAAATTAAAAGTTTATACTATTATGTAACTTTTGTGCATTGACGTCATAGATTTATATTTATTTTTTCTTTTTTAATTTAAATTTGAAAATTAAATCAAATTTGAGCCATTGCCTAGTTTTAAATTTTTTGAAAGCTTTTTCATTCTATTGTTACGATCACAAAATAAAAAGTTTGTTTTATAAATTTCAAATTTTAGCTAAATTTAATGATAAACATTATGTTCTGAAAATTTTTCGTAACATACAAAATTTATGACTTTCGATGTATTATCAAACTAGCATAGTCTTACATGGATTGATTGAGTATGAGCTCTAAATTCACAAGGTTAGCTATTAAGAAAAATTTAATGCTTCAATGGAATTTATTAAATTTATGAATGCATTCATTTGCTGATAATGTATTAAAAACTCTTTACATTCATAACATTTTGATATATCATCCTACTAAATGGTACATACTTGTGCTTTTCGTATTCCCTTGGAAATAAGTGAACCCTAAGATTTCATAATTTTTTCAACCAAGTAAGATTAGATATGTTTGTAGTTTACAAATTAATCATGCAATAACTAACATTTAATAAACATTCTATTAGCTAAGGTTGTGAAAATTTAAATAAAAACACAATTTAGGGACAACTGGAATGTAGTTATTACCCATTATAATTTCCTTAATTTTTTTTTCTAACACCTTCTCTGTCCATGTGGAAATAAGAAAATATTAAAAAATTAAACCTTCATTTAATTAAAATCAATCCGAAATTTTAGTTTAATTCGAGAATTTTGAAATAAATCATGAAAATGTTTTACTTTACAATTGTCCAGATCACCGGAATTGGCATCAAATGAATAAAAAAAAAATCAGAAGGATCCCCCCTTTTTTTGTTGAGACAACTAACTGAACAACATACACTAGGTGTATGTTTAGACGTATCCCTCATGGGAACAAAACCACAAATAAGTAAATACATTAAAAAAATTATAATACAATGAGATTTTTCATTAATTTAAAATAAAAATATTTTTTCTTCGATTAAAAATTTTAATTCTTAATAATCACTCAAAAATTTGTCTTGTTCAAGCATATAAATAATTAAAATATAATTTTTTTAACGTAAAAAAAAATACCACATAAATGTTATTCAAGTTGTGTGCTCATCAGGAATTGAATGTGTTTCGGTCAGACTTAAGTGAATGGTGACACAATATTCCCATTAAAACAATTAAAAAAAACTATGAATATGAACAATTTTTTTCAATTTTTTGAATTACTCAATATTTTCTAAATTAGAATAAAACTTGGTGAAATATTTAAAATTTATTAAAAAATTTTGATTTTATTATAATATTCTCTTTTTTAAAATCGTCGAGTTTTAACTTCTTTACTTTTTTTTCTGGGTAAGAAATGGAATAGATAAAAAATAAAATTTGGGCTCAATCCCTGAAAAATTTCTAAGAATTAGATTTGTGTTTTTATATCATGTCTTTAATATTTAAGAATATTTTTCAAATAAAATTTAAGAAACTCTTAATTTGGTACAAATCTATTTTATATTTTTTTCGAAACCAGTTTAGTCGAAATTCACACTTGAATAACTTTAAATTGTGGCAAACATTAAAATTTTCTTAATAAATTATGAAATAAGAAAATAAATACGATGATTTTCTTTTTTTAAAGTTGAAAGTAAATTTTTTCTGACATTAAAATGGCCAAAAGAGTATTCTAAATCTTCGAAATTTATTTTAGCCATAAAAATGATAATTTTAAATTATTTTTTCTTCAAATCTAAAGGCTCCAAGACTCCAGAACATATTTCTAAATAAATTTTAAATAAAAAATTTTCCTCTAATGATGCAAAAAAGTCAAATAAAATAAAGCGTCTTGTTTATTTAAATCTTTTCAAAGCAATAGAACCAACTTACTTTATAAAATATTTGATGTTAATTTTGATTTTAAAATATTTGATGAGTATAACTTATCTTTGAAAATTTAATAACTAATATTAAAGAATTAATTTTTTTTCTATTTGCGTCTTTTTTATTTTAATGCTAAAAAAATTATAAATTTTTTTTTAAGAACCCTGTTGCTCATTGTTGGTCAGAGCCGACTCATTTTAAAAGAAAATTTTGTAATATTTGTCGTAAGCGTCTTGAAGACAACCTATCCGTAAGATGTGAAAGTAAACAAAAAATATTTTTGTTGATTTTTAAGTTCTAATTTTATTTAAATAAAAAAAATAGTTTGTGAATATTTTGTTCATGTAGATTGTCAAGTATTAGCCGTAAACGATTGCTGCGAAACAGCTACCTATGTTCCCAATCGAAATCTTAAATCAATGACTCCTCGTCATCACTGGCGAGAAGGTAATTTGCCTTCGAATTCTAAATGTGCTGTTTGCAAAAAAACATGCTGGACATCCGAGTGTTTAGCAGGAATGAGATGCGAATGGTGTGGCATTACGGTATAAAAAAGTTTAAAAAAAATTAAATATATTATTTGGACTTTTAAGGCGCACGGAATATGCCGACAACGAATAATCGATGAATGCAATTTTGGCAATTTAAGAGACATTATTATACCGCCTTTTGCAGTATCTGTCCCACGTATTGAAATGAACAAGGAGACAATTTTCGGTCTCCAAAATAATAGACCTAAGGGTAAGTGAAAAAAAAATTTTCTCAAAAAATTCATTTTTTTTTTAGTACGGAGTAATTCTTCAGAATGGTCGTCAGGCGGAGATCTCAAATTCGAAGCAGTCTCTGATAGTGCCACTCTCACACCACCCGCTTCCCAGACTGGTTTCAGCAATATTAGCTCAAATTTTTACCCAAACACATCACAATCTCTTTTGACTCAATCCTATCCCTTGGCAGGAAACACAAACTCATCACCATCGAGTTCACTTCCAGCATCTCCTTTTTTTAATTCTCAAACCAAAGATTACAATCCAAATGTTCAATCGAAAAAGAAAGAAAAATACAAACAAACTGAAGACGATGCCGAAGACGCAAGAGGTTAGGAATTTTATCTGATTTTGGTTTAAAATTAAAAAAATTTTTTCAGAGATAGTTCGAGTTTATGACGGAAATTCATCATATCGTAAAAAAGTATTTCGAACAGTCACTGTCCAGAAAAATTGTTCTTTTCAAACACTTCTTGTAATAATTTAAATAAATTTTTTTCTTTTTTTATAATTTTTTCAATTAAAGGAAGCATCATTGAGGACATTCCATATAAATGATGATCCGAATAAATACTTTCTATCCATACCATTTATTGCTTCATCAAGCGGAATAATGGATGATTTGCAAATAGATGAAAAAATAGTGGAAGAACCGAATCCGATCAAAACAATAAAATCTGCTATTTTAAGCAGTAACTTTGAAGGCACAAAATCTTCAATACTGCTTCGTTTTCGAGACCAAAATAGCGAAAATATTCGGGTCTATCCAGGAGTAATCAAGTAAAATTTAATTTAATTTTTCTTACATCAATTTTAAAATATCATCAAAAGAGATGCTGCTGGATACCAAAATATTAAAATAAACTTGAACACAACTGTAGCTGAGACGATCAGGACAGCGCTGGAAAAATTTGAAATAAATGTAAATTAATTTTTTAAATAAAAAAAAATCTAATTTTTTTTTTGTCATCAAAGAATGATGAATTCGAGAATTATTTCTTGGTTCAGGTATTAATCGACCAGGACGTTGCTGAAAAAACTCTCGGCATGGACGAATATCCACTTAAAATAGTTCAACAAATTAGAAAAGTAAACTAAAATACTTTTACCAAACACCGTTTTTTGTTTATTTTCTAATTTATTAAAATTAAAAAAAAATTACAACCTTAGATTTAAATTTTTTAATAGGAATCCTTATGCAACAATCGGATGGTAAGATTTTATCTTCAACAAAAAGAAGATCCACATGGTCCATCAGTTGCTCTTTTTGTCGGAAATTTACCTAATGGACTATCACAAATTCAATACGAAAAAATTTTAATGGATACCCTAAGGAACAATAATGATTTAAGGTGGAGTAAATTTGATGTAATTTATTACGAATACGGCTCTATGGTCATACTATACGACGATTCCGCAAAGGCGGTCAAGGCTTATAAAATGCTTAAAGATTCATACTATGAAAACAAGCAATTAATGGTGCTTTTATTACCGACTATTCAAGTAAAATTAATAAAAAATTCATTTATTTAAAAAAAAAAAAAAAAAGCGCGTTTTTGAGTGTAAAAATGTGTAATGTTTTTTTAATGAATAAATAAGGGACCTAGGCTTATTCACTAAAAAACGCCTCTAAAATCCTCTAACGTGTTTTAGTTTTTCCGGCTAATAAAATTTAAATTTTATCAAAAAATTGAAATATTAAATAAATATTAAGACAACTTAACCTTTTGAAATTAGTATAGTCTTTGGAGATTATATTTTGGTATAGAAATGAATCATTAAGAAGGGTGCTTGAAATTGATTTCAATATAGATAAAATTTTACAAAAATTCGAACAGATTAAAATAAATGGATTGTGCAAAATTTAAGTTTTGTAAATTTATCGAATTTGATATTTTTTTTGCAGTCAATTGATCTTGCGATTAGCAGTATTGATTAATCATCGTCATTATACATTTTAGATTAGAAAAGTTAATCTGTACTAAAATCAAGTTCAGATACCCCTCTTAATGATATCTTTGATATAAATTCTAGCCAAACCAAGAGCAATCAAAATTCCCAGATGAAAACTTTAAATTAGAAAGAAACTTTCAAAAAAAACTTTAATTTATAAAAAAAATTTAATTTTTTGAATTTTAGCCTCCGATGATTCCGGCAAATGTATATCCACTTTTGGTGTTTGTGAACGTCAAAAGTGGTGGACAACAAGGCTCCGAATTAATAACAAGCTTTAGACATTTGCTTAATCCGCATCAAGTATTCGACCTTCAAAATGGTGGGCCATTGCCCGGATTGTATGTTTTTAGAAATATAGAGTCTTATCGAATTTTGGCTTGTGGTGGCGACGGCACAATCGGATGGGTGTTGTCCTGTTTGGATAATGTAAGCCAAGACGCCAAGTGTCAGTCGCCACCGATGGCCATCGTTCCACTGGGTACCGGAAATGATCTCGCTCGAGTGCTTAGGTGGGGTGCCGGATATACGGGCGCCGAAGAGCCTATTAATCTTTTACGTGACGTTATAGAAGCCGAAGAGATCACTTTGGACCGATGGACCGTCGTGTTCCATTCGGACGAAAATAAAGAGCTGGACGATTTAAAGCGTCAATTATCTATTGCTGTCAATATCAGCCAAGCAAATACTAACGAGGACAACACTGAAATTTATGTTATGAACAATTACTTTGGCATTGGTATCGATGCTGATGTATGCCTGGATTTTCATACAGCTCGTGAGGAAAATCCCAACAAATTCAATAGCAGACTACATAACAAAAAATACTATTTACAATTAGGAATCCGAAAAATGATGAATCGCGGTTTGTGCAAAGACTTTAACAGGCATGTGACACTCGAGGTCGACGGACGAAGAGTCGACTTGCCTCAGATAGAGGGAATTATTATCCTAAATATATTAAGCTGGGGCAGTGGGTCAAATCCTTGGGGACCCGAGAAAGAGGATCAGTTCCAAAAGCCCACTCATTATGACGGTATGCTGGAGGTTGTAGGCGTCAAGGGAGTAGTGCATATGGGACAAATTCAAAGTGGTTTGTCAAGCGCCATCCGACTAGCTCAAGGTGGAAGGGTAAATTAAAAAAAATATATTAAATTTATTCTATTTTTTGATCAAAGATAAAAATAAAAATGAATAATGAAATTCCGGTTCAAGTGGATGGTGAACCTTGGCTTCAAGCGCCATGTTCGATTACGATTTTAAAATCAGCGCTTAAGGTAAATTCAAATAAATAATATTAAGTCTTAGAAACAAATATTTTCTATTAATTATTTATAGGCAACAATGCTCAAGAAAAGCAAAATGAAAATAAAGCGGCGCAACACAGAGCCAAGTGTAAATTTGACGAATATAAATCAAGGTGGTACTAGAGCCGAAACTGAAGCGGTTGATCCCGATGGAGAATCAGAACCTTTTTAATTTTTAAAAATTTGAGAAAAAAATATCAAATTCTATCATTAATGAGTGATTTCAGAATAATTAATAACTAAGTCAATTAATACAATTTTTAAAAAAGCATAATTTTTAAGAGATTTCTTATGCAAATGGTAAATTAATACTTTGGAGATCAGTTTTATCTTCCGATTGAAATTGACAATCATTTTTAGTTTTGAAATGCAAATAATTCAATGTAGATAAATTTCCTCATGAAAATCTCACGTAAACTAGTCATTCGAATACCTTTTTAGCGAGGTGAAGTTCTTCCGTTTTTTTATTTTCTCAAAAGAGCAAAAAAATCTAAAATTTGAAAGAACATGTTTATTGCTCAATAAATTTTGGAAAACAAAGAACACCATTCTCAAATAGATTAAAACAAATTGCAAAAAATAGCACTAAATTTCCTTTAAATCAGTGTTGTTACTCAAATTTTATTTTTTTTACTCTTTTTTTTTTAACGCATTTAGATGTTGTGTATTTAAATGTTGTTATTTTAATGCGGTAAATTCTTGTCATCTACTCTTTTTTCTGATTCGAGATAATCTCGGATTTATTTATTTTACTTGATCTATTGTAAATTTTCACTATTTAAAAGCGAATGCTGATTTAGATCTTTTTATTTCATTATTTTCAAATTTGCATAACGCTTATATTCGTACGGACTTTTTCAAATAATTGTTAATTATTATTAGAATTTGAATGTCTCTGCGGGTCCTATTATTAGTCGAAATAAAATTGAGGAAAACCATTTTTTTGTGGATAGGATCAACATTTTGAAAAGTATTTCTAAATTTTTTTTAAATTTTTTTATGATTTTTATTTGTTTTTGATTAAAATATTTTTTAATTTTTGTTTTAAATAAATTTTAAGTTCTTAAATAAAATTATAAAATACAGGCTGCTTATTTATATTTATTGTCCTTTACTAAGGATTTATTTATTTATTTTGTTTAATTATTAACTTTTATATACCGCCATTTAATTAGTGTATTCGTAAAAATGCCACAAAATTAAACAAAAAAAGTTTACATAATTTTTGAAGATGTTAAAAGAGGATATTTTTTTTAAAAAAAAATTTCCCAAAGTTAACCGAATTTTTAACTCTATCCTGAAATGGTTCTAATTAACAAAGTTAATTTCTTGGTTAAGTTTTAGTTTAAATAAATTCTCATTAAGCTAGATTCAAGTCAAATGAGATTTAGATTGTTATTTTTTTAGTTTGAAATAGGTAAACTTGAATTATTTACAAAATATTTTAATATTATTGATAATAAACTTCTAATTTAAATTGAATGAATTTAAAGCTAGCAATAGTAGTAAATACTGAGTTTTAGTCTATCGTCTATTGCTATGAATTAGTATTTGCCGAAATTATTAGATAAATTGAGCAAATTTGAGTCCACGATCGTCTCTGGAGTTTTCAATCTGGCCTTTCTGAAAATCTCAACATGAGGCGAAAATCACATGTATTTTCTCTTTGTTTTACTCATACACAACTCATGAAAACTGGTTAATCCAGGGTCTGCGGATAAAATATCTGAACCTGGGTATACTTGACCAACATACTATCAGAACTTTTTAACATATTAATGAAACTTTTCAGTATAACCATTTTTCATCCAAGCATTCTTTGCTTATTAGAAGACTTTTTGCTGAAAAACGGCTCTATATCAAGACAGCAATTGTCAAAATAACTAAATATATTTTTATATACCTACCTCAACTATACCATGAAGAACATGATTACAGACAAAATGGCAAACCAAATATAGAAAAAATTAAAAACCTCAGTAGTTAAAAAGCGATGACAAAAATATAAGCTATTGAGCGATAAAATTAATTTTTATTTTTTATTTGAGCCGAGCTAAAGCTCCTTTAGATTTAAAAAACAAACAAAATAAAAGTAAACAAAGTTAAAATATAATATTAAAGAAAATTAAAAAAAAATTGAGAATATAATTTAGTTTATTTTATCTAATTAAAATTGAGAAAATATTGAAAAAACTCAAAAAAGTTAATCACTAATTATGAAATAAAAGGCGACTATAATTGATTGCTTTTGAAATCAAATAAATTTAGCTATTTTCACCTACGCCGCTGAAAAACATATTTTCTCTTTTAAACATTCAAAAAACTGTTAAGTATACTGAATTTTCGGCGGCGGTGAAGTTTGGAGCAAAAAAAAATGAAAGCAAAGCAAAAAATTTTAAAAATTGAAAAATAAATCGATAATTTTGAATTTTTTTAGTGTTAAAATCACAAAAAAGCTTTATTATATCAATATTCGATCATTTCTCAAAATATAAAAATATATTTATTTTTTTGATATTGTTTACTTTTAACAAATTTTGTTTAAAAATGTTAAAAATTAATTTTAATAATAATTATCAATAATTGAAATAAAACTTGGTTTCAATCTAATAAAATATATTTTGCTCTAAACTTCATCTCCGCGAATTTTTGGAATAAATATAAAAGTGTACATAAAAAAATAATTATTAAATTTAAGTCAATTTAAGTAAGTTTTTAAAAAATATTTTATTTGAATTTTTTATCAATGCACTCTCTCCTTTTCTCAGATCACCAAGCTTGGGTTTGTTTACAAAATCATTAGACTCTTTTGAGCATCTTATTGTCAAAGATTTTAAATTAAAAAAATTTCTTTAAACTGCGAGTTTTAGGATAAATTTTAATCTCATTTCTGCCTTTAAAAAGGAAGAAAAACTTATTTATTCTAAATTCTATTTTTAAAATCTTATCATGAATTAAAAATTATTTTTTTTTGACCACTAAAAATTTAAAAAGAATTGATTCTCTTTCTAATTTTTAATATGAATATGCTTTTTGATAATTTTACTTTTTTAATTAAAAGAAACTTAAGATAAATGCTCCAAAAATATAATTCTAAATTTAACAATTGCGTTTACTTTAGATTTCCATATTATCTGATTTATTTGATGAAAAGACTTGGAAAATATTTACATCCAAATCACATGACTTTTCAGAATAAATATAAGCTGCATAATTAATCTTTAATTATAACAAAATATTTTTTAATGAAAAAGAAGATTTAGTCTAAAAAATGAAATATTTTTTCCAATTTTTGGTCGCTAAATTTGCTCTGGCTGTTTTGGTCAGCTCTTTACAATCGAAAAGAAATTTTCTTAATTCTCAGCTATTGATAGAAGATGGTAAATTCATTTAAACAGCAAATTTCAAAGTTCATTCAAATTTAAATTTAATAATTTTTCTTCAAGATCAATTAAGATTTGTTTCTGATGAAAACTCAGTTAATTTTCTGGTAATTGGTGATTGGGGTGGTTTGCCAGTATTTCCTTTCAGGTAACCAAATTTTTTTGCATCAGCTTTAAAATAAAAAGTAAGCAATTCTCAGGACTATTGTTGAAACACAAGTTTCGAATCAAATGACAAAACTAGGAGATATGTTTAATACTCAATTTCAATTAGCATTAGGCGACAATTTTTATTTTACAGGAGTCAAAGATGAAAATGATAAAAGATTCAAAGTATAAAAATTTAATGAAAATCAAATAAAAATTCAAAATTATTTTCTTAATCAATGCAGGAAACGTATCTAAGTGTTTTTAATTCAAAACGATTACGAGAAACACCGTGGTTTGTGGTATTAGGTAACCATGACCATTATGGTAATGCCACAGCTCAAGTTGAATATACAAAGCTCTATAAGAACTGGATTTTACCATCCTTCAATTATACAATAAATGTCACGGATAAAAATGAGCAAAGTTTAATTAGTATTTTGATGATAGATACTATTTTATTGTGTGGTAATTCGGGTTTCGACTGGGAATTTGAAAAACAACCAAGATTCAAATCAGTTAGAGAAAAAGTCATTTCAAATGCTTATTTGGAAGCCATAGAACAAGAGCTGCGGCGGGTGTCGAGCACAAATGTGCCTTATATAATTGTGGCTGGGCATTTTCCAGTGTGGTCAGTGGCCGAACATGGACCAACTCAATGCTTATTAAACACTTTGAGACCTTTGTTGCACAAATATCAGGTGTCAGCATATTTTTGTGGACATGACCACAATTTGCAGTATCTTTCAGACACATTTTTGGATCACAAAGTTGACTACATTGTAAGTGGTGCCGGAAATTTTGTTGAAAATTCAACCGCACATATCTCTGATGTGCCGTCGGATAGTCTAAAATATTTTTGGGCTGAAAATATTGGTCTCATTAATGGAGGTTTTATGCTCACTCAAACCACTAGTCAAAATATGACTTTAACATTCTATGAATCGAATGGCAAAGCTCTTTATCAAAATGTCATCTATCCAAGAAAAGTTTAATTTTTTTCTATCGAATTTTTTAATTAATTTATTTAATTTTTGGAATGACTAATAAACTAATTGCATTTATTAATTATCCTTGTTTAATATTAAGTACAATATCCAGTAATGAATTGCAGACTTGTTTATAAGTCACAGTTTTAAGTCTAAGTCAAAAAAATTTAAGTCCAACTTATGACTTGAACTATTTTTTTTTTATTATTAACAATCACAAAAATGATAAAATGTAAAAAAAAATTCTATTTCTTTAAGAAATGTGTCACTAATTTATAAATGTTCGTTATTCAACAAAATATATTTTTGTCTGAAGACTGAATCTTATGAATAAATGCAGAAAACTCTGGCCGATTTAATTTTAAGATTGTGGTTTATTTAGAAATTTATTGACTTGATTTAAGACTTCTGACTTAAAAAAGTCTGATTATTTGTTTATAAGTTTAAATACAGTGTATGTACTTAGCATACATGATCTTTTTGTTTAAGTAAATTGCCAGATTAATCTATAGGCAATATAAAGTTAATTAAAAATCAGTAAATGATTTAGTCTTGTACTAAAGGTATTAAATTACTCTGTTATGCGTGTCTTTGGATGATAGAAAAAAAATTAAGAACACTCATCGATCGATAATCCTGACATTAATAACCTTCTTAAAAACTCTTACGTATTAAATTTTTCGACTAAACTGAATAAAATTGGATCTCTTAGAAAGTGAAAAAAAATTTCATTTAAAAAATGTTATCGGGAATTAAAAATAAATTCAAAATAAAAATTTAAAGAAGACTGCAAAAATAAATTATTCTTAAAAAAAATTCAACTTTTTAGATAAAAATTAGTCTTAATCCTTTTCATTCATTGAATTTGAGTCCTTCAAATGCAGAGTTGGTCAAAAGTCAAATTTTAAAGTCAGAATCGTTAAGAGTCAAAGTCAAAGTCAAAGCTTGAGTCCACTCAAGTCAACTTAATTATTTTCAAGCTATAACATTAGAACTCATCGTTCTAAATTAACACCAAAATACAGAAAAATTAAAAATGATTAAATGTAATTTAAAAACATTGAAATTCGAGAACTAAATTTGATTTAAAACAAAAATTTTTAAAAAAAATTTTTAGTTTTAGTCAAACTCCAGACTTGACTTCAAAAAAATAAAATTTAAAGTCAAAATCCACACTTGACTTTGACTTCATGACTTTGATTCTTGACCAACTCCGTTCAAATTTTCGATAGAAAATTTTCGTGAATTTTTTCAAATTATAAATCAGAAAATAAAATAAAGTTCAGTTTAATAAATAGTTAAATTAATTATTTTAATTTAAAAGTTTTTTTAAATATTAACAAGCCCCGCCAGCTTAAGTAGAATAGTGCTTGGGAATTTTTTATTGATTACTTGCTAATATTTTTTTATTTAAAAATATTTCTTCAACTTTCTAGTTTGCTTTTTTTTTTAACAAAACTCTTTATTTCGTATCACTAATTATGAAATAAAGATTTTTGATTTAATCGTTGATATTTATAGAATTTTGAAGAGTACCATTTTGCATCTTTTCTGAATAGTTTCTAAAATATATTGGGTAAGTAATTGACTACTTAAAGGGTGGAAAGAAAATATTGGGTTAGTTCTAAGAGCATTTGTTTTAGTTGACTCAACTGATAAAATATCAGTTTAATTTTTATAAGCCTCAATATTGTGCGCTTTTTAAAAATTTATTTTCAAAAAATCAATCAAATACAATTCGCTCAAATCACTATTAATTAAAAGATTAATAAGAAAAAATTCGAATAAAAAAGACAGCTACTATTTGTAAGGCAAAACTTAACAAACCCAAACTCATATAAAAATCTTTTAACATGGTGAAGATATTTCCTCCAGTACAACGATTGTAAAAAAATATGCATTTTATAGATATATTTGTGAATAAGAGTGTACAAGCTAAATTGATTCTGTTTCATCAAAAATCAATAAAATTATTTTTAAAATTTTTCTGAAATAAAATCGACAAAAATAATATTTATTAGAGATACAAAATAAAATCATCCATTCAATCATGCACATCTCTTGAGTAATATTCAACTATAGAATAAAATGACTGATTCTATCGATTTAATTTAGATAAGATTATATTTTTTAACCCCCAATGAACCCTTAGTATCGAAGAAAAGCTCTTCAAACTCTTATTAAATAAGTTTTGTTTCTCCATTGAATTTTTAAATGATTAAATTGCGCAGTAAAAAATTTCGAAAATATTAAAAGAGAAAAGGCGAAGTTTTGAAAAAGTTCTTGGTTTGAATTTTTATTTTATTTAATTAATTTGGTTAAATCTAATTTTAAAAACAAAACATTAAGCATTAACTTAGCTAAAGACGGAATAATATTTTGGATTTTCTTTTTCATAAATAAAAAAATTCTTCTTCTTACAAAATAATAAACTCAAAGGTCATCATTCGTAATAAAGTCTTCATTTTCAAATAAATCATTTTTGCTATATTCTGTTGGCAAGTTTGCATTTGAGGCTAAGCTTGTAGTTTCGGAATCAGTATTTTGACTAACCGCACCGAGCTTAACTAATGATTTATTACGGGTCAAAAATTGCGTTGCTTTTGCTCGTTGTCTATCACTAGGACGTTTTATTTTTTTTCCATCTTTTTTTAATAAAATCTCATCGACCATTGTTTGTATGCTCATACTTATTAAAATAGCCTTGATTAAAAATAAAATAGCCTTGATCTAAAAGATTTTTGTTTGATTTTTACTTGATCTGTTTGAATATTTATTGCTGTTAATTTATTTTTGGTGAACAGGTATTCAATCGAAAGCTCTAATTGCGTAGTAACTTGATTTCCTGATTCATAAGTATTCTTAAATAAAAAAATATTAATTACAATCAAATTTTTTCTTATTTTTACCATTCCGCTAACTTTCCAACATTTAATTCTCGTTATTTTCAACACTATTTCTTCCTCTGTATTTTTCTAGTTAAATTAAATTACTAAACAACAAAAAAATTTCTTTAAATAAATACCGTTTCATATAGAATTACGATGCTTCTATTACCAATTTTTAGTTGGGCTTTTATATTCGCCTCTGGATAGTTGATAATGCATGATCTAAAATGCATGAAGCCATAGAATTTTTGAGACGCAATCAACTTTAAAAACTTGGCAAAAATTAAAATACAGTTTGATTTAGTGAAAAAAATTACCTCCAACTTTAATTCCCTATTTTTCAATTGTTCTAAATTATGTATCGACTCATTGTCTGGGATAATTTGACCTTTTTCCAACTCGTCTACAGCCTCAAAAAAGTATTCAAAGTAAAATTAATGATTTTTTTTTTTTGAAATTTTTTACTTGATAATAAAGTAAATCTATAGCAACTTTATCAAAATATAACTCGGCTTCAAAGCTCAATTCAAAGTATCTTTTAAATTTTATCTCAAATGGGAAAAGAGGAAAAATAAAGTTAAATTACGATTTTCTGATAATCAGCCGATGTTTTTCGGATTTGTTCGCATTCTGAAGGGATATGTATGGTGACTCAAAATCTTGAATTTTTCTCACAACTTAAAACAAAACAATGGCCAAATAAGGAGGCATTTTAATATTTCTCATTTTTTTACTTTTAATCGAGTCAACTTCATCTTTTTTTACTAAAAAAATCCCGAAATAGTAAACATAATTTTTTTCTAAACCCAATTCCTCCATTATTTTCTAGTAAGAATAAAGTTACACTACAGTTTAGTTTACTAAAAGATTGTACTTCAAGAACATTCTCGGTCTGATCATGTGATTTAATATTGACCACAACCTTTTCATAATTCATTAGGTAAACAACTAGATCAACATCAAATTCATTTTCAAGGAACATTTCCTAAATTGAAGAGAATAGAGAAACTTTTCTAATTTTTTCTTTAAAGTACCTGTTGAGCATTAGTAAAAAAATCCACCAAGCAATCACTGTTCATGATCATTTGATTTTGACTAACTAAAAATTTTAAAATAAAATTTGATTTTTTTTTTAATATTTTACTAAAAAAAATTACTTATTTGTAGATATTTTTCTAATTGATTTCTTCGTTCCTCAACACCTTTAGAGTTTAAGTTAAACAATTTTTTGGGTGGAAAAGCCGGAACTAGCTCTCCAAATTCATTTTTGAGCTTATAATTTAAAGAATTAGAGTAAATACAAAAAATTAGAGTAAATTTAGAATAAGTACTTGTTCGTTCAAGTTGTGCAATTGACTGTATCTGACCGAACAGTGGTGGGCTCCATTTATTGATACTTTAAAAAGCTTAAAATTTTTACTAATTATGAAATAAATTAGGCCTCAGTTTTCAAAGCTAATTTAAAATACATAATTTAAATCAAATTAAAAGTAAGCGTTAAAAAACTGTTTTGCTTTGGCGGACAAAAATTACTGTGTAGGCGCCAGCTTCATTTGAACAATCTTCGGTATCAGGAATTGAAAAATGCATCTTAATTGGAATTGAGAGGAACAGATGAGCATGCGTCAATGTCGTTGGCGACAATAATTAGCATAAAAATTTCAAAATTTTGAAATTGTGAAAAATTTTCGAGCCAATATTAAGTTTGTTTCTATTGATTCAACGTAGCGATCAAGAGTTTAAATATTTTTGTTTAACCAAAAGGTACGCTATTAAATTGGAGTATTTATCTCTTTCAAAATAAAGATAGTTAATTAGACTTTTTTTTAGCTGATAAAAAATATATATATTTACATAATATGTTAAAAGCGAAAAAAAAAATATAAGGTTTTGCAACATCTTTATGTTTTGACTTTATTTAAAAAATGTTTTTTAAAATGGTAGATTTAGATATTTTATGATTAAAAATTTTCTCGTGTCTTATGCAACTACTTCTTTTAGCTGATCGGGCAAAGGAGCTTTTGGATGTTTATTCTCAAAATGTTGCTTGTATGTTTTTGGATCAGGCAACTGAGCCTAGGAGAAAAAAAAGATCAATTTTACTGATACAGATAAAGGAAATTAAAGATCAAACCTTGCACACTATGCACTGATACTGTAGACCTGCCTGAGCGCTCTTTTTATTATCATGTGCAGACTTTTTATCAGCCTGTTTGGCTTGAGATTTTTGTTGTGACTGAATTTTCTGCAAGCCTCTAGCCATTTCAATCGAATCTAAACTTCTGAGCAAAAAAATGAAAATAAATTGAAAAAATATCCATTGAAAACTAAGTTTCGCGAAAAATCTAAAATTTCATTTTGATTAATAAATTACTTGGTTTTATATTAAATTTTTGTTTTACTTTTAATTTAGAATTTAATATCAACATGTATAAACACCTTGGTTGAATAAGATGAGCATGAGCAAATTAAAGAGCAGGAATGCATAGTTGAATTCGAATTAATGGTGTATACTAAATCCAGACTGAGTTTTAATAAAATATTAAAACCTTTTATTTTACACAAAACTAAACATTTATTAAAATTGTCTTCGTAGTTTTTTTTCTAAGCTAAATTTACTTATAAACCATCTTAAATTTCTTTAATGCTTTCTAAATGATTCATCAACAATAAACTTTATTTTATCAATAAAATAAGGAATTTCATTTAAAAAGTTTCGTCTCAAGTTTTCTTTAAGAATCAAAATTTTTATTTGAATTTTTTTTTAATCAAGTTAAGTTATTAATCAGTATATGATTATTCAACAAAGATATACAGAATAACTATGCTCTGCAAAAAAGAAATAATTCCTTGAATAAAAATGAATGAACCTAAGCTTAAACATTGAATGTCTGAATTAGAGTAATGTGTTGATATTAAAGGACAAATGAGAAGGTTAAAATGAAAAAATAAAATATTTGAATTCCTTTGAATTTTAGAATTTTGGCTAACAATTATGTTATTTTAATTTTAAAATATAAAATAATTAAATAGAATTTATCCATTCTGAGTGTCACTTTCTATGCTATTTATATTAATAAATTATTTTTATTATTATTTAAGTTCTATTTAATTTAGATAAATTAAAATAATGCAAATTTTTAAAAAATAATTAGGTGGCAAAAATAAAAAAATATGAATTAAAATTTTTACTTGTTTGGCTGTTTCCTCAAAGAGTGTTGTAAAAAAATTCTTCGAATTTAGATATTGAATATTTAAATACGAAAATAAAAAAATGAAACAAGAAAAATTGCTTTCAGGAGTTTTTTTCTTTAATTTTTAAAATAAAATTTTACTTTGAATATGAATTTAAAAAATTGAAAAAAATTAGTTGTTTTTGAATTTATAAAGTAAATTTTTCTGTAATTTTAAAATTTTGTCATCAAAAACGCTTTTTTTTTTATAAAAGGAAATTATTTATCTTCGTTATGAAATAAAATTTATGTTTAATAAGATGAATTTTTATTATACTTTGTAATTCAGAATTAGGTTTTTCAATTTTAGAATAGAATCATTTAGATTATATTTTATTTTAAAACTTTATATTTTTTTTTCAAATTACTTAACAAAAATTAGAAAATTAAATTTTTAATGCATAAGATAAAAATTAAAAATTCTTTAAAAAATTTAAGAATTAAACAAGTAAGAGAAATTAAAAGATATTTATGAATAATCCAAAATTATTCATTTAGACAACTAGCAAAAATAAATCTACACAAACCCAATTTTATAAAACTCATTATTTATGCTAGAAAAAAATTATAAAAAACTTTTTAGAGTTACCAATATTTTTGTCACCTATAGATCGGAAGGCTCTGAAATAACAAAACATCTAATATGAAGCTAAAGTTTCTGCTATTATTTTTCAAGCTTATTTTTAAATTCAATTAAAAGTGTAGAACTTTTTAAAAACATTAGAAATTTAGTTAAAATTAATTATGACTTAGGTTGGAAATATTTTCTAGCTAAGCTATGTTTGGTTATTAGATACACTAGGCGTGCTTTTTTCTTAAAATTCTCAGCTCTTTAGATAATTTTTTTTGATAATAAAAACCATATCTAAATTAATATAAAAAAATTCTCTTAGAATTTCATTAAGAAATACTAAAATCATGCGCGAAAGTTAGCTAAAAATTTAGGTCTCAATTCAATTAATTGAACACCGAAATAAAAAAAACATGAAACAAATAAAATTTATTTCATTTTCATATCAAATCATGATTTTATGTTTAATTAATTAATCAGTTTAGGTTTTAAATCGGATAATTTAATTTATAAGAGATATTTTTGATATTATTTTAAAAAAAATTATATTTTCATTATTATTTGAAGTATTAATAGACATTAAAAAATCCTAAATTATAATTTAAAAATAAAAATACTTCTATTAAATAGGAAAACTTTTTTTAATCTACAATTATTCATATAGCTTCTAAAAATCTTCATAAGAAAAGTGAAGATATTTGTTTGTTTTAAACTTTTTCATTAAGGAGAAAAAGTTTTGTCTGTATTTTAATTTTTTCAAAACGCTGAAGGTCTAAAAGATTTATAAAAAAAACTATTCGGAAATGGGCAAATCTCTAAAACTAAAACTTGTGATTAAATTCTTTAATTTGTACATATCTGCTTAATTTTACCTAAAATTTCGAAATAAAAACAAACAGTGACGATTTCAAAAAAAAATTAATCACCAATGTTTTCTTATTCATCGGTTATTATAAAAGATTTAGCTCCGGATTTTCAGAACCCAGTGAAGAATAGATTTTAAAATAAAAAAACGATATAAAATTTAGTTTATTTTAAAAAAAAATTCAACTTTATTTTAATTTTATGCTTATTTAATCACCGTCATAGGTAATCAGAATTTAAATTTTCATAATTTTTTTAGAATGGAAAAGAATATTTCAGATAAAAATACGCAAATTTTCACCTGTATTTTAAATGACAATATTTTCCGAGTTCCATCAAAGACTATAGAAGTTGACAATTCGAAGAAAGAGCCCATTCAAAGTAAAATAACTTTAACAGACAGTGGTAAAAGCATTCTCAAACGAAGCATATCTGAAAAAATTCGACTCTCATTAAAGAATAGAAATCTAGATAAAACGCAACTAGTGCATCGACCAGCAATCGAAATGATTAAAAAGACTCGATTAGCCAGAAGCCAATCTGAAAGACTAAAAAAAAACTCACAATTTCCAATTTTTATGGAAAACAAAGCAACAAAGACAATTGTTGATGAATCCTTAAGCAACAATGGCTTGGATTCATTTGATTCCGAGTCTGATAATGAAGAATCATCATCATCAACTAATAATATCCCAAAATCAAAACTCAATGATAAAATGAAACCGGAAATTTTCTTTGAATTTAAATCAATAGAAGATAGTGAGTCAGACTCAGATGATTCGAACATTGAATTTTATGTCAAACATATACTTGGTTCCAATTCTGACTTGAACTTTAATGACTATTTCATTGAAGATTTACTTGATAATGAATTGTCAAATGTGGGCTTCTACGAAAAAACATTGACATCTCGGAGTGAATGTGAAATTTGCATGGATTTTTGCTTTGTTAATGAGCGACAATGCTGCAGTTTGAAATCATGCAATAATTGTATTAATTTATACATACAGAACAAAATAAAAGAATCCTGTGGAAATTTAGGCATTGAATGTTTAAATATTGAATGTAAAAAGCTTTTTCATAAAGACGAAATATGTGAACGAATGTTTAAGTTTGATAAGAGCACCCACGACCTTTACATAAAGCTTCTAGTCGATGCTAATAGAGATGCGTCTGTGAAAACATGCCCGCGGTGTTCCCATATCATGGACGCTAATTCTGTTCAAAGCTTGGCTGACGAGCACCAAAAAAAATCAAAAAAGAAGTCTAAATTACTGACCAAGTGTCAGTGTACCAAATGCGAACTAATTTGGTGCTTTCAATGCCATTCTCCTTGGCATGAAGGGATCGGTTGTGCCGAGTACAAAAAAGGTGATCGTATGCTTAAATTCTGGGCAAAAGAGGTTCACTATGGACAACAAAATGCTCAGATGTGTCCAAAATGCAAAATTTTTATACAACGAATTAAGGGCTGTGACCATATGACATGCTCTAACTGCCACAGGTATTTTAATAAATTATTTTGAGGCTTCGATTTGTTTAAGAAGTTAAAATAATACATGGAATAAATAAGGATGGCTATTATTTTATTTAGTTTATCTTGAAAATATAATTAATGCTTATTAAAAATATTCATTTAAGAATTTCTTACACGCTGAATTTTAGAACGAAATTTAAATAATAAAATTAAAAAATTGAAAAAAAATTTTCAAAGAAGCTTGGATTAGTTCTATGTATTGTACCAGCTTATACATTCAATGTATCTACTAATATCCAACTTTCGCAACCTGGAAATTTAACTTTTGAAAATTTTAATGAGCATTTTTTTTGAGAATTTTTTATTGATGTTTTAAATTTTTGAATTAAAATGAAAATAATTTTTCCATCACTGACTCCTATTTTTTGTAGTGAATGCAGGATTTTTTTTCAAAACTAGAAGCATATTTTACTTCGGGAAAGTAAAATCATTATTTAAATTCTAAAGCTGAGATAATTTAATTTAAGCCTTGAATTTATGTTAAAATTAAATTTTTTAAAAAGTGGTTAGTAAAATAGAGCTCAGAACTTTTAATTTGAGGCCAGTAGACAGTAAAAATGGATCAGAATGATCTGATAAAGATGGTTTATTCCAATTAAATAAAAAATAAGCAAGATTCTTTAAATTAATTTACAATTTATTTTATGCATAAATTTTTAAGATTTAATTTAGAATTTTGATTAAATAAATCCTCCTTAAAGTAGATAAATAAATGAAAAAGAAATTTTTAATTTTAAATTTTCCGTATTAAAATTGATTAATTCTTAAATAATTTTGAAATCAATTATAGATGTTAATTACCTGTATTTTCACATAATTACTTTTTTTGCCAAATTTGATTTAAAATAAATTTTCAAGTTTTAATTCATTAATTTCAAACTGTAAGATTTTTTAATTATTTTGTTTTTTTGGATTTAAAATGATAAATTGATTGAAAAAATATTTATCTGATTTTATTTTATTTAAAATTATAGAATTCGGCTTAGAGATACTTTTAAAAAAGTAATTAATTCTCTAGGGCATAGTAATAAATATATAACTGAAAAGGATCATGCGAATTTTGTCAATCAAGACTTTGATAAAATTTGAAAAATCAAAAGCATTAATTTTTAGATTTTTAATGGAATCATTTAAGAACCATAGAGTTGTAAAATAAAATACACAGCATTGTTGTTAAAAAAATGTTAGAAATTATCATTGCTTTCATTTATTGATCGATTAGTTAAAATTTAGTTTTAAAGTCAATTAAGAATATCAAGAATCTTAATGTGGTTAAAGTTGAATTTGATCTAAAAGTAAAAGTTAAAAAATGAGAAACATGAGTTTTTAATAATTTTGATTTACAATAAATTATAATTAAAAAAAAAAAGATAAAATTTTACTTATAAATTAATTTTGACAGAAAAAAATTATTTTGGTCAAATACTAATTATCTTAAAATAAAATTTTTGAAAAATTTATTGAATTTTAATAAAACTAGTATTTTACTGTTTTACTTTATAATGTAAAAACAATTGAATCACTCGAAATCAATAGGAAATTATTCTCACTCATTTAATAAAATAATTGTCCCTATTCTATCCTAGTGGATAATGGGGAGGCGCTCAGTTCCTTTTTGAGCAAAGGCTCCGATCTGACACAGAGGCTACTGCATCGAGTTGATCATCTACACCGCAATTTTTACCCTGTCGAAACTGGTCCCCCTATTTTTATGATGAAAGAGGTTTAAAAATTCGCCCCGTATTGCAGAGATTTTTTGAAGATTTTTTCACCCTCAGGTTTTGAACCCTCGATCCTCTACTTACATGACTAACACGCAAACCATTTGGCTATACGGGCTCTCTCACTCATTTAATCTGCTCTTATTTGGTAGGAGTAGTTGCTGTGTTGGTCCTAGAGACCAGTGAGTGAGTTTTCAGGCACTCTATGAAAGCTGATGTGATTGATTGCTGTTCGTCCAGCAGCCAAGAGTTGCTTTGAAGCTGTTGACTTGTTATTTGATTTTGAAAAATTTTATCTCATATAACATTAATTTTCATGCTTTTTTGATTGATAAAATTTTTTTATTTAAGTGGTTTTTGTTATTCATGCGGGAAAAAATTTAGAAGTATCAAATTCATCGGTGAGATAAATGTAATAATATTAAATAAATAAATTTTATTTAAATTTTTTAGGAGATCACTACAATAAATTAAGTGTATTTGGTTGCAAATACAAGCTGTATCCAGATAAACCATTGAAAAGAAAAGCAATCAGAGGCTCAGTTTTGGGAGCTAAAATAGCGGCAACTCCATTCATAGTTGCAGTTGGCTTAGTAGTGGGAATTGGTGTAGTGGCCGTTGGTAGTGTAGCTTTACCCGTCTACGGTTCATATAAACTATATAAATATACAAAATTGAAGCGAAAAGAAAAGAAAAAATCTACTAAGTCCTCTGTTAAAAATGAAAATAAAGATATTCCTTCTGTGAGCAATGTTTATCCGAACTTCAACAATTTTAAATCAAGATATGAACAAAATGATTTATAATTAGACAAAAAATGATCAAAAACTTCAAAATAGAAATGCAATTTTTAATATTTTAAAAACATTTGCACGGTTGCAAAATTGTTTAAAAAATGTAAATATATTTAATACTCATATAGAGATCGTTTAAAAAATTTAAGAAAAAATTATTCGTCTTTTCTAAGGCCCAAATAAAAGTCTTTTTGAATTTTTTTCTTGTATTGACCACTTTTAAAAATAAATTTGTTTTAAAGATCTTACTTTTTAATTAAATGAAATGGATCCAATTGTTCAGTCACCTGAAAATCCCGATGCTGAAATCAAGATTGATCTAAATGTTGATTTAAATTCAAACATAGAGCTAAAAAAACCGCTCTCTAGAAATCAAGAGAAAAAGCAGAAACGATTGGAAAAAGCTTTGCAGAACAGAGCCGAGCGACGAAAAAAAGAACGAGAAATCCGCAGAGCCAAGGGAAAGCAGAATTATGCTGTGATGGAAAAATTGAATGGGGAAATAGTTGAAATAAAAAGAAAAGATTTGAAAAAAAATTTGATGGCTAATTCGGCCAACAAACTTAGAATTGTCATTGATTGTTCTTTTGAAAGCCTAATGAACTACTCTGATATAAATCACCTTTGCAAGCAATTAACCTATTGCTATGCTGCTAACAGGCGCATAGAAGCACCTTTACAATTCTATATGACAAGCTGTTCAAACAAGACTCGAGAACTTTTGGAAAAATCGGGTTTAGCCAACTGGGATGCGCATATACACGATACAAATTATTTAGAAGTTTTTAACGATGTTCCTAAACAAGATATTGTTTATTTGACCAGTGATTCCCCAAATGAAATTCAAGAATTTGATGACAGTAAAGTTTATGTAATTGGCGGTTTGGTTGACCATAACCATCACAAACTTTTGACTTATAATCTTGCTTTAAAAAATGAGATATCTCATTGTCGTTTACCAATTGGAAAATTTATTTACATGAACAGTCGGCCAGTGCTGACAGTGAATCAAGTCTTTCAAATAATCTGTAAATATACCGAATGCAAAGATTGGAAAAGTGCGTTTGTTAGCACATTGCCAAAAAGAAAAAAAGCTGAATTAGTAGATAAAGAAGGTGTTGAAACTGATAATAGTGATAGCAGTAATGAAAATGAAAAATCTCCACTAAAAAAAGTTAAAAAAGAAGGCTTAAATGACACAAAAACAGAAACTGATCAAAAAATTGCAAGTCAAATAAAAACCGAAAGCTATTAGATTAGAGTTGAATACTTAGGATGACGAAATTTTAGAAGCACTTTTTTAAATAATTCTTTAAATTAAATTATTGTCCAAAGAAAAAATAAAATTGCTTTGATTTATTGATTTTTAATATTGTATTAATTTTATTTTCAATTATGAGAGAAAATTCTGATTTTTGATTAAAATTAAATAAAAAATTATCATGGTTTTCGCATTATTTTTTCTATTTATTCAAATTTAATTAAAAGTTCTTAAAGAAAATTTACTTTCGTAATAAAAAAAACGAAAATAAACTTTACAAAATATCAATCTAATAATTAAAAATCAATTTTATCAATGTATTGGGAAAATTTTTCATCAAATTTTTTTTATTTTCTAAATCTACATACAATGTAGAGCATGCTACATTAAAATTATTTAAAATAATTCAAATATTAATTTTAATATCTAAAAAAATTAAAATAAATTTCGCTTTGAATCGAAATGATATTTTGAATTGATCATCAACTTCAAGGTGCCATTATAACCGCTAAAAATATTAGTATTAAGCATTTAGATTTTTAATATTTTTTAAGTTAGAATTTTCAAGTTTTGAAGCTTATTTAATAAAAGAATTCAGCGTCAAAAGACAAAAAATTACAAGTTTAATCTGAAGTGGGAAAAGTCGAAAATTATGTGAAATCAGATATTAATAAAATAAATTTCATCAAGAGAAAAAGTCATACAACAATTTTCTTTTTCTAGGAAACTCAAACAGGAAACTAATTTCTGAAATATTTCAAGCTGGGTACAGTAAACAAATAAATAATAAATAAATTAAATAAACATGAAATAATAAAACATGAATAATTATAAGTACTGGCTGGCACCCATTCTCATCGAACTGGAGATCCTATTTTAAATTTACGAGTACTTATATTTTTTAAAAATTTAATTTAATTTTTTTTTTAATTCAAAAAATTTTGAACCATTTTTTATCTATATTGTATTAAAAACTGTTAAATGATTTTAAAAATTAGTGTAAATTAAATTATTTTAATTTTAACTGCTTATGTTTGATTCTTCAAAAAACTGATATTAACTACATTGGATATTGAATATAAGAAAAATTATATATAATTGATACAAAAAAACGAAAATATTTGAAAAAAGAGGGATTTTTAAAACGCAAATTCGAAATATAATTGAAATTATAGTCTAGGAGAGGTAAAGAAAATGAGAATATTAAAAAGTTTAAATCCTTTCTGTACTTTTTGTGCTTAATCGTAATAAAAAAAAGTTTCAATTAATCAATATTTAAAAAATAAATTTTAAATATAACTAATATTTTTTCTTACCTCCAGCATACCCGAATCCCTAAACCAGGGCTCCACCAAAGACCCCGTTTAATTTTTAATATAATGACTAAATTACCATTAATTACAAAAATGACAAAAAGGAACAATGCCTTATTAATTTTAAATTATGATAAACTAAAAAAAGTAAAAAAAGGAAGATGTTTTTTTAAAAGTTTAATCTCATTGTCTATCTATGGCCTGGGATCATAATCGTTACCATTTATGTCGGATTGAGGTCGGAACAAACAAAGTGAATCTTGAACTAGTACAATCGGAAGACAACTGGCAACCCCAATTTTTTGTCCCGGTACTAGACTATTATGGGATTAGGACGAGGATTACCATAGTGGTATCGGTATCAATTTAAGTCTTGGTCAACTCTGAGACCGTTACTCGGACTTTTGAAAGGACTTTCTGTGGTCCCGATCCAAGTCTCGATTTTAGATCGTTTAGGATCATTATAGGTATTTTAAAATGGAGTTGGGAAACGATTACAAAACAATTTGTATTTAATATTTTTTCATTAAAAAAAATAATTTTATGAATAAAATTTAGAGTATAAAATTTTCATAAAAAAGTAACATGTCCATTGTCATCGAGCTGGACTAGTAAAAAAATGGTTCTAGCAGCAATATTGAAGTATGACCTGTGAATAACAGTGGACTGTCTCAAGTATCCTTAATAGTGAACCAAAAATCGTTTTTGAGAACTCAGTTTTTGAGACTTGAACATAGGTGTGCAATATCGTCATTCGAGTTCATGACATCAAAAATTGATAAGAAAAAAATTTTAGCTGACTTTTTTTTAAAAAAAATTCAATAATCTATTTCCTTAAAGTTTTGATCTAGTAAATAAAATTTTAAAAATAAATTTTAAATAATAAAAATATAAAAATATTCAAAATAGCATTAAAGTCCATTTTAAAATAGCTTCCTCGATTTAAAACAGGCTCAAGGCATCTTATTGAACATCCATATGAACACTTAAAAAATTATTTATTTTGATACTCTTATTTGAGAAATGCATTGATACTTACACATTTTTTACCAAAATTACAATCAAAGTCAGCAGAGCAACTGACCTCGCAAGTAGTAATTAAATCCGGTGGAAAGCTAGGACAAGAGCCACTAGTTATCGAAACGCCTTGGAAAACATTTTACTATTTTTAAAAGCAAATAATTACCAATGAATTCATACAATAAAGAGATTGGAAAAATATTGTTAAAAATAAAATCGCAATTGAAATTGGTTTTGAAGCCATGATTAAATTTTTTTCTGTTAAAAAAACTAAATAAAATTTAAACCTTGTTAAAATATGCCAAAAATAAGCTTTTATTTAAAAAACAAAATATGCCTTTTCGTGATTTAAAAGAAAAAAATTATTTATTTTTCAAATATTTCGAAAAAAATTAACACTAAAGTAAGAACAATTAAAAAAAATACATAATTATACACAACACAAATAATTGAATAATATTAGCTCAAATTATTTTCCAACAAAAAATGTTCTTCTCTTTTCTTTCAAACGAACATCAGGTATTTCTGGATGGACAAAATTTCCTTCATCTAGGACTTGGTTACTCTCTAGTTCATCGCTATTTGATCGAAACTTTTGATTTTTTATGTCCAATATGCTCAATAGTTTAATCAATCGTGAAAACTCGTTCTGTTTAGATAAAAATTTCAGTACATCAATGAAATCGCCAAATTTTTCTTTTGGAAATAAATCCTTATGGTACTTTAAAAAGTTCTCTTCTGTTAGAGATCTACATTCAGTGTGAGTCAAACAAAATAAAGCAAATATAAAAGAAAACGTTGCTATTTTTTTTTGCATTTCTTTTCAAAAAACACTTTTTTTTTTAAAATTTGAATTAGAAATTGAATTTAAAAAAAATATTTATATTTAAAAATCATAGACCATTAAATGATTCATATTTCATAATCTTATCTCATTAACTGCTAATTTGACTAATTAAAAACTCGATTAAATTATCTACAGAGGCTTATTATAAGTAAAAATAACACCAATTTTTTTTCAGTATTTGAGTTTCACCAAACATTACCTTCTTCAGTTACATTTTAATTGTTGTTCCGCTAGATTCATTTATTTGTATTTATTAGTCTCATTAATTTTAAATTTGATACATTTTCTAATTTAGCTTTTTTTCAGGCATAATTACATCATTGTCATCATCTTCTTTTTTTAGTTCACTAGATCCGGATAAATGATCTTTTTTTTCATTTAATTTTTCATCTGCATCATTTATTTTTTCATTTTTTTCTCCGTTCAAGAGCTTTTGATCTTGGTTATTCTCGGTTTTTGATTCTTCATCGATTTTGTTGCCCTCGATATCAAATAACTGAGTAAAAGCGTTTAAGCCTTTCAGAAACACAGTTGATGATGATTCTTCGTCAGGAGGAGTAGGTGATGCAATAGCTTAAAATAATTAATTTGAAATTTACAATTTAATTTTATTTTAATAAAATAAAAATTTTTAAATTTTTATTTTTTTGTACTACTAAATCAATAAATAAAATTGGTTTTAATTAATTAGATTTAAAATTTTAATTTTTTATTTTAAGTATTTTAAGAATTTTTAATGTTTAGAAAGGTAATCTTGTTTTTTAAAAATTAAACTATTTAAGCAAAAATAGAATACAGGTTTTAAAATCAAGTTTTATTATTTGCATTGAAACTAAACTTAAACGTTTTGGCCATAAAATGTGCGTTTATAAAGCTCAATTGGGTTTTTATTTAAAATTTTTCTAAAAAATGTCTCAATACTTTTCAATAGATTTGATTGAATATTTTAAGCAACTTTTTAAATTTGATAATTAAAAGTATAACTTTGAAGAAATTTTTTTATCAATAGAAATCTTCTTTATTAAATTTTAAATTGAAATTTTATTATCATTCACTAGATAAGTCTTTATATTAAGTTAATCCTGGTAATTCATAGAATTTCTAAGTAAAAAAAAACCTGCCAAACAGATTTTTCTGATCATTTTTTGAACTCTCTATTTGAATTTAAAAAAAGTATTTCCCTAGTAAATAATAATACAATTTATTTATTTCAGATTATTGCATGGTATCTAAAATTAGAATTCTGTAATTCGCATTTCAGCGCAAAAAAATTTATTTATATTTATTGGGCAAGTTTAAATCAAACTAGCCCTAAGTCAAGCCAAATTAACCATATTTTCACTTTAAGTTACCGAATTATTTAATAAAGATACATGCTATAATTTTAATGGTTTCATTGACATTAAATAATAATTTTTAGAAAATACTTATTCTTCACCTAAATAAAGGGTGACAAGGAAATTTTTCAAAAAACAGGTTTGATAACTAAAAATAAGTCTAAATTTTTACGAATATTTTTGTATTATTTAATTTCGAAAATCTAATCAACTTAGATGTTTGTAAGACATAAATTAGAATTATTGGTTTCATAAAAAATACTTTTACGAAATAATTTAATAAAAAGACAAAAAAAAGGCATCAATGCCTTAAAAATGCTAGAAAGTGATTTAAAAAAGCTAGAAAATTGAAATAATTTTACCGGTTCTTTTACCTGAATACTACCTGAAATTTTTATTTATTTAAGTTTAAGCCCCATATACAAATTAAACTAATTGATAACAATATTTAAAAAAAAAAGAAAAAAAATAATCAAAAACTGAAAATTCAATAAATTCAGTAAAGAAGTCGTTTTGACTATTTATCTTTCTAAAGAGTACTAAATAAAATAAAAAGAGAAGCAGCAATGTCATTTTTAACAAATTAAAATAGAACATGGATTTAAGGACAGTAAATGAGATTAGAAGATTTTAGTGGTTAAGCATTTCTAACGATTAAATTCGATAACCATATAGAGTAAATTAAACAGCAATTTTATATTATTCGACAAAACATGCGCTTATATTTTTTGATGAAATTTGAAAAAAAAATCAAAAAAAAATTATTTTAATAATAAAAACCATTAAAAAATGTTGATTAAATTTTTTTTTTTATCTGAAATTTTTATGGACTAATTGTCTGACTAATTTGACTAAACTAATTATGGTATAACTAGAAAAAATTTAACTAAAATATAGTCAGCTAAATAAACTACATTAGTTTAATTAAGATCCATCACTCCTAAAAATGTTGAAAATTTTGAAATAAAAAAAATTACCTTCTCTGGCAAAAAGAGTCATTTGTTCAGCCCTCCAATCCTTCAAATAGCTCACATACTCTTCGTACTCTGGATCAGCAATAATTAACATATGTATAGTTCCATCTTCGCATCCAATTATCACATTTTTGCTATCCTGAGAACAAACCATGCATCTAACTTTGGCAGTACTCTTATAATCAGCAATTTTCTTGCCATCTTCGAGCCTAAATGCTCTGATGGTTCTGCGACCTGAATGATAATAGATCACATGGTTATCATTTTCGGTAATTATTGTATCCACATCGAAAACACCTTCAGCAATTTTGGGTATCAATATTTTAACTTTGCTTCCGCTTTTTAAGTCCAAAACTTCTAACCCACCTCTAGTAGGCGCATATAAACCATACTTATCGTCTTTGGTCGCTCTTCCATTCCATTTTGCTATTGATCTCACAAATTTCTTATCCTTCACATTCAATATGTTGCCTTTTTCCGAATCTATTATGGCCACATGTTGGCCATTTTTGTGCATTGGAACTATTGATTTAAAGTCAATATAGTTAGAATAATGTAATTTCACATTGTGCAAATGTGATCCGTCATTAGCAGCATGAACTGCTAGGATGTCGTTTTTTTTATCATTTCGATAAAAAACCAAATAGGTGTCATCTGAAGTGACGACAAAATTTTTGTAATCAGTGCCAGGCTTTAAATTGTACTCAATTGAGTAAATAATCTCGCCATCCGGAATAATGTAATTGGTCAAAGTAACCAATTTTTCATTGTTGTCTAATGTCGAAACAAGAACATTGATTTCAGATTGATGGAAACAAAATTGTTTTATTTGTATGTAATTTGGTTGAGACGGGCCTACAAAGGTCGGCTTTCGCTCTTCTATATCCCAAATGATTAGACGATTAGACTCGGAACTAGCCGCAAAAGTTCCTGTGGTCGACATGGCCGAACAACTAAACAAGGCCCCGTGTGGATTATTGCACAATTGATATTTTATTTTGCCATCTTTTAGGGAAAAGACGGCAAGTTGGTTGCGAGACTGGGCCAGTGCAATACAAGCCATTATGCTCACATGAAGCGCCTCAATTGGTTTTTCCAAATGCTCAAGAGGAAAGTCTTCTTCCATTATATTGTTCAAATTCCATATTTTAATTGTCTTGTCCATGGAGCTGGACAGGACCAAATTTTTTTGCTCCCTGAACGAGCCTATCAAATTGGTCATTCGACCGTAATGAGCATCAAGAACTTTGAGAAACGTTCCATAACTAGTATCCCACAGATAAATGTTATCTCTAATGCCTGCAACAACATATTTATTGTCTTTGGAGAACAAGGCCGGAAAATATAATTTTTTGTAGCCGATTGCGATGTTTTTCACCCCCGGAGGAAACCTCAGTGGCTTGCTTTGTCCTGTTAGCAAGTAGAACACCTTGAAGCCCCACATAACCACTGCCAACATGTAATTTTCGTCATCGCTCAGTATCAGTGCAATTATCTGATCATTATTGTCATCCAAAGCACCATGATACTTCCAAATGGCTCTGGATTTTTTCACATCTTTCCCATTGCGTTCAATTCTATTGCGAAAGCATTCGACTGTATTGTCTCCTATTTCTGTGCATGTGTACAGCTTTTTTTTATCTTTGGTCAAAATTAAACAACTGTGTATCTCAATCGGACTACAACTGGGCACATAACTTTTCTGAACATCTGCTTCACTAGTCTCTTTGTCATCTTTGGTCTTTTTCGCAATTTTTGCCAAATCTGGCACAAATTTGTACTCAAGAATTAAATTGTCGCGTTCTTTTTCCTCATCATCCCGGCAATCTTCAGCTCTGGTCACCATTTCCAGCTCAATTCCATAATTTTCAACACTTTTATTTTCAACAATTTCAATTTCAATTATTGGATACTTCCACTTATCTGCCTTAATAATCCGACCTTTTTTGTCATACACATAATAAAAATACTTGCTCCATATTACAAAATACTTGAGGCCGGTCGACGAGCCCAACAGAGAATCGGTGTAATCTGTTGGTATCATTGAATTGTCTATGAGCGATTTTTTTTCTTTTTCCTTTACAGGTGCTTTCTTTGAGTTTAAATTTGGATTTTTAGTTTTATCTGTTTGAACAGGTGGCGCAGAACTAGCAGTGTACCTATTCAAAACTTTTATGTCACCACTGATTATATTGCAGATGACTATTTGGTCATTATTTGAGAAGGACACACAATATTTTTTGTCAGATGAGACCGACAGGGACTGAAGAATTCCCTCGATCTGAGGATTGATCACGCGGACAACATCACCGCTGCTCAAGTCAAAAATAATGAATTTGTTCGAGACAGATATCAGTTGGGTCTCATCAGCCATAAGACAAACTCCGTACACTGCAAAAGGGTGTGCCTCCAATGAATAGACCAGAGGGCCTCCGGGCACATGAAAACAATTATAAGCTGGAACCAGTGCGCAGTCATGAAGTCCATCGCTTTCACATTCTTCTATCAATCTTTTCACATTGGAAAATTTTTTTGAATTTATAAAAATATATGGCAGAAGACGTCCAACTATTTGCGGCACCAAATTGGACGCAGATATGCTCAGAACTGAACTAGATAGACGCAATGCGTCAGAAACTAAAACAACTTCCTTGTCGTATTTAAAGGTGCTAAGACAATCTTCAAAATCTGCTATTAAACTGTTTAAAGGCATGCAACAAAGTTTGGCATAAAGGAATTTATAGTGGAATAATACTTTGGAGTAAAGCTCATCTATTCGACGTGAACGAAGTAAATGAAAAGGAAGCTCGCTCAATTTTCTTCCATTGTAGCGAACAGTGTTGTCATTTGGGTTGAAGAAAATTTCCGGCTGAGCCGGTACTTTGCGGTCTGCTTCACCGTGCATAGATTTCAGTAAAAACATTCGTTTCTGTTCTTCTGTGTATGAGTATGGTTTTGGAGTGTTAGCCCATACACCCATGAAATAATCAGCAATTTGGCTATGAACATAAGTTTTAAATTTTTGATTAGACAAAAATCTTTTCGTGGAGACTAAGAATTTTTTTTTAGTTTAAAAAGCAAAAAAATTTAGAAGACTGTAATTTTGTGATCAGCTCGATGTTAAAAAAAATTTTAAAAATTTTTTGAACAATTATTTTTGACTACTGTATGATATGTAGTAAAAATTTTGAATTTAAACAATCAGAAAGTGTATTAAATTTCTAATTCAAAAAAAGAATCGAAAAAGGACATGAACCAGTCCTAAATTTCATTTTAAAAATGAGTTTTTTATAAAATTTTTAATTTAAAATAGATACAAAAATGCATAAAGACTAGTAAGTTTCATAATTTTAAATATTAGTTATAGTACGTTTCTGAAATAAGTTGACAGCTTGCTTAAGCACATGCTCAAGAGCTGTGCTAGAACAAAAAATTGTTCTAGAGCATGCGCTAGAGGATGTTCAAGTATCAATTAATTGTATCCATTTTTTTATCATATGGCAATAGGGGATGCTCTAAAGAATTTAATTAATTAAATTAATTTTTGTAATAATTTATTAAAGATGGTTGCGCATGCGCAAGAGAAAAAAATAAATGTTCTAGAACTGATTGTGCAGTGCTCTAAAAACTGTCAACTTATTTCTGGAACGTACTGTAGCTGTGTGAATGCAACAAGATGCTACAAACATTGTTGTATTATTTTTGAAATTATGAAAAAACTTCGAAAATCAAAAAAGAATTTGGTTTCCAAGTTTTAAGCCAACTTTTTTTACATGGATTACACAAGTGATTAGCATTTTTTTTTAAACTAATGTAACATTGTTTGTTGTACCTTTTACCATTCACCTAACTAAATGTTTACCTCTTGAAAAAAAATTATGAAATTTTAATCATTTTTTTTTGTTTTATGAAATTGAAAAATTTCTGAAAATAAAAATACATATCAACTCTGTAAAAACTGGACCAATTTCAAATCGGTCTGAATTCAAAAATAAAAAACTTGTATTCTCTGAAAAATTGCACTCTACGGAAAAACTTAATAGTTTCTTTTCAGAATTTTGGCAGACCAGTGGCGAAATTGTTAAAATAAATAGAATTGAGAAGTTGATTTAAAATTTAGTCAATAGAATTGTTCATAGTTTAAAATTTTTCATTAATAAAACTACCTTTTAACTTTGAATAAAATATATGACCATTCTCAAGTAAATTTAAGTTTTAAATTTAAAAAGTGAATTTTATTGTAAATTATAATGGCTGTCTGATCGCAAAATTTTCAGGCTGGAAAAATAATTAAAAAAACCTTGAATAAATTGTCGATGATACCAAAATACAACAGATACACCATCTGCTTCTCTTTCGCTTAAATACGAAGGAATGTCATTTCTTATTCTTGTCCATAGTAACGGCGGAATTCTTCTTATTGGCGGCAAATGGTATTGGTAAATATCGTTTAGTACCTTTTTTTTTAATTTTTATTAGTAAAATTATCTTGAAAAAAGGTTGAAATAAAATAATTTCTCAAAATCAAACAAAAGTAATTATCTGGAAATTCAGTGAGAATTGGAGCAAAAAATATTTTTTTTAAATCATATATTTTTTATAAGAAAATTCTTAGATTTCGAATCGCTTATTTTTGAAAATTAAAAAACTGTAAAGATTTTGTAAAAGTTACTCCAATTTTACATTTTTTCTTTGATCAAAAAACAATGAAAAGTCTTTTTATAAATATAATAATGTCCATTATCAGCAAAATAATTCTTCTTGAACATTTATATGAAATTTGACAATTTTTTTTTATTTATTATATTATTAATTTTTCTTAAATTATGAATTCAGTATAGGACAAATTTGAAAAAAATAAAAAATAAATAATCTATTTAAATAAAAAATAAAAATTAATCTAAACAAATTTAGGAAAACATGATTATTTTTTGTGATAATAAAAATCTCATTGAGCAATTATTTGATCGTTTATAATTGTCCCTTTACTATCGTAGCAGATAATTCATCTCCTTTTCTAGTACCTTTTTTCTAGCATCTGCTCCGATCTGACACGACACGAAAGGTAACTGCATCGAGTTAATCTTCTACACCGGTCTATTTGATATTTTAGGGCAACTTAATTTAAAAAAATACAAACTGGCTAGCTTATTTTATTTCTTTGTCTTTTTAAGTGTTAATCTTTCAATTTAAGCTATTTTTTTGGTTTATTTAGCTTTGACTTGTTTTAAGTCAAATTCAGGACTTGACTTGGACTTTTGACCGACAGGGAGGGAAAAATAAAAAATTGAAAATCGACTTTAGAAAAAAAAATTATGTCAAGACTTGTGACTTAGAACCAACTTTGATTTAAATTAAAAAATTTTTTTTTATTTTAAATAAAATAGAATTTACAGTCTCATCCAAAGAAATCAAATCTTCTAACTCGGCTTCAGATAATCCATTTTTAGATGCAGTAATGTAAGCTAGAGCATGAGAAACCAATATTTTTCCATGCGAATTTTCGACTCTCTCAAATAGCTTCAAAATGCATTCGTCGATTGACTTTGCCAAGGATATTTCTTGAGTATACGATTTCCAAAGAGAAATTTGGTCAAAAACAAGCTTTACATACAGTGGTGAATTGCATTCATTGAGAGCTTCTTTTACAATCGACAACTGCTGATCACTTAGAGTTCTTTTTATGTTTTTGAGCATTTCAAAAATAACTTTTAGAGCTAAATCTTCTCCGAGGGGTTCAATCTAGAATTTTTTTGAGTTAAAATCTATTAAACAATTTTCTGTAAATCTTTACAAAAGCAAAATTTTCCGGTAATTCTATCATGTTGTTTAGGGTTTCAATCATTCCAAAATAGCCCGTGAGAGTAGAGACAATTATTTTGACATTTTTTGGAAGGTTCACTGGCATCCAAGAGAGAGAATGTGCACTGTTAATAGAACTTAATTGATCTAAAGAATCTAAAAAAATAAATAATGGTTTTTCCGATGTGGCACTGTCCAGGAGTTTTTTAAAGTGATTTGTTAAATTGGATAGCTCTAGTGGAATATTGTCTATTGGCTTTTCGTAATTGTGACTGATTTGATGACACAGACTTTTCAGTAGAGGATAAATCGAAGAACTGTCAGGCGTCGTTCCAAGAAAACGAGTGACAATAATCGGGTTAATTTTATTTCCTAAAATTGTGCGTATCTTAAAATTGTGTTTTATTTTAGATAAAATGATTTTAAGCTGATTTTTTTACCATTAAAGCACACTTTGCTAAAATGGAACTTTTTCCACAACCACTAGGTCCATGCATCACAAAAGGCTGATTTCTTTCTTCGCTATTGACATAAATTTTAAGCTTTTCCAATACATCGTCTCTTCCTTTGAAAAGTTTTGTAAAATTTTTGCAAAAATGTTGATGGTGCAGAATTTCTGAATACATTCTTGAGAAAAAGTTTAAAACAAAAAATTCAATTAATTTTGTTACCTATTATAAGTTAATTTCATTCTTTTAGAGATGGCTCTTTCAATCAAATCAATAATTCTTGAATAAAAAGTTTCACAAAATTCTTTCAGATAGGATGCATGTTCATCCTTATTGATTCCCTCGTTGTCAGACCATTCAATAGAATATGGTATAATATTTGATGATATGAGTTTCTCAGGCACCTTTTAATCAGGATTAAAATTTTTAAAAACCATTATTAAATATTCAACTTTGACATCTCTCAGCCGCGAGAGCATATTTTGGGCCTCTTCGTCGATTTTTCTAGCGGCAAAATTTATGTCTATAAATTTGGCAGAATAAGAGAAAAGTTTTATATTTATATTTCTTATCTCTCTAATGAACGCCAACGTATGATCAGCATTATCTTTTGAATTTAGTATTCCACGTACCACTTCTTGTTCAGTAACTAGGAAATTTTAATAATAAAATTTTAGAAATAATTTTTTTTGTTTTACCAGACCAATTATAACGGTGATTGTCATCCAAAGTAAATTTCTTCACTTCCACTAGCTTTGCAGCACCTTTTCTAATTATTGTACACAACTGACCCATAGTTTTCCACCAAGCGCTTTGATCTTCTTCCATCAATTGTTTCTGGGCTTTATTGGTAAAATTTTTGTAAATTGAGCTCACTGGTTGCAAGACAAACACATTAGGAACACTGTTGGCATCTAATTTGTACCATAACATTAACAATTTAGCATCTGACTCTTCTAGAATATCGACAATCATATTAAATTCAGTGTCCAAAATCCTGGTTGGAAGTGGACGATAACCATATTTTTGACCTAAAAATACCTTTTTTTGGTTGAAATTGAGAATACGTATTATGTTTAAAAATTCAATTACCACAAAATTTGGACCTAAGGAAAGACGCTGACAGTTATCTATTTCTTGCATACAAAGTTCGGTTGTTTTGTGATCATCTGTCGATTCGTCTCTGACACCCCATCTCATATCGACCACTTGAAACTCCAGGCCATGTTGTTCACGACAATACTCCTTTAATTTTGGATACACGGTTTCCATAAGTAAATTTCTTTCAACAGCAGTATCTTAATTCATTTTTTTACAAAGAGAGCAAATGGTTTAAATTTAACCAAGTTACCTGTGAATGTGGACGAAGTAAATATGCGAACTATTTTTGAAGCGATTGAAGGGAGATTATAAAAGTCGCCAATGAATATTCTATTTAGAATTTCTTCTTCGGCTTCTTCAGCTTTGTCTTCCATTTTTTCTATGAAAATCAATAATTTGAATTTTTTGTGTTTGGAGTGAACAAATTTTAAAACTATTTGAAGAGAGAGGTTTAAAACGATTTTTTAAGTTTATTTAATTGAGCAAAAGTCTAGAAAAAAAATGAAAGAAAAAAAGTTTAAAGGAAATAAATTTTAAAATAGTTTTTGCTTTTGTAACTACGGTTTTAAATGCTTAATAATTCCAATTTAAATAGAATTATGAAAAAATTTACCTTATTGTGTCAAATTTTAATTTGTTCTAATCAATATTTGGAATTTATTTTGACAATTATTTTGTTTCTAATTTAATTCTTACTGCAAGAGGATACAAACTTCAAATACTTTTTCGGTACAAATTTTAAAAAATTCATATTAATGAATAACATAAAAAATTAAAAGTTAACTCATATTAATCTGAAAGAAAAAAATTAAATTAAAGTAGTTGATTAGTTTCAATAGATTTTATATTTTTATTGTGTAATTTATTGAGCATAACCGAGCTTAAAAAATTTGAACAAAAATTTAATATATTAAAACCGAAATATTGTATTTCTAATTTCAAAAATAAAAAACCAAAAAAAAATTAATCTTATTTTAAATTAATTAAATTAATGAAAAAAAATTACTTTTCTGAGATAAATTTATGCGGCATATTCTAACAATAAACTATTTATTTTGCCAATTTTTGATTCTGAATAATCACCCATTTTATTAAAAAAAAACTAAAATTACTCAATTTTCTGAACTTATATAAAAAAATAATAATCAATATATTCTATTTTAGCATAACATTCATTATTTATACTTGTATTTCTTAAAAATATTTTAAGATAATATATTTTTTTTTAATTTCACAATGATCTATTTTAAAATCGAACCCTTCAAAATCGTGTCTATTTGTACTTTGAAAAAATTCTAGATTAGGAATGTGTGAACAGAAGATTGCTAATCTTCATCAATAAGTATCATTAAGACAAAATATTTAAATTTTTGACCGATATGGCGAGTTATCATCGCGTCATTGGACTATATGGTCCAAAATTCAATCGATCAAGTCGACAAGATGGACAACTCTGCAAATTTGCCTGAAGCTAGTCCTTTTGAAGGTTTTTGGTCAATATTGAAAGGGAAAGTCTAAGAGTATGGCTGGGGAGCCAAAAAACTTCATCAATTGAGGCTCAGGATACTGAAATGTCTGGGTGAAATAAGCCTCACATCAATACAGACCCTAATGGAAGGTGCCATAAGTCAAATTGACAAAATTCGGAGAAATGATTCAAAATAATTAAATTGCATAAATTCTCTTTCTAAATCACTTAAGTCAGTCTTCGTACTTTAAAAATGAAGGAGTTATGACCTTTTGAAAAAATCTGGAAACTTTAGTTTTGTTATTATACTTAAATCAACAAACTAAAATTTTATTGAAAATTTAAAAAAACATCTTATCAAATGAATCGAAAGCTTACTTTACTTTTTTTTATTAGTAGCCTTTCCTTTTGATATTAAATTAAATTTATAATGATCTATCATTTTTATGATTTTTAATTAAAATTGGTGATTTTTGACATGTTGGTCAATTGATTATTACAACTAGCAAACGATATTTAATAAATTTGAAGTTTTCTTCCTGATAATTCTTTAGGTCTTTTTATTTATTAAAAAAGAAGATTTTGTGCTGTCTCAGGCAATTTTATTTTGTATTTTTTTAATAACCCATGTCCTACAAGGACTATCAACACAATTCATAAAAACACTCGAATGTGCAGTGATTAGCGATAAATTAAATTTTAAAACTCTCCGTCCCTCATAAAATTCACCACTTTTTGCCATTTAGATCTCTTTTAACAAAGTAAGCGAGCTTGATTAAATCAGTGTTTAAGAACTAAAAAATTTTAAATTATTGATAATTAATTTTTGTTCAATTTTGATCTAATCAAAATTTTATAACCAATTTTTTTATTGACCAGAATTTTTGGTATGACCAATATTTTATTGCTGTTAACAAGTTTTTTTTAAATTACCTAGTTTTTAGGTTAGAAAACCGGTACCGACTAAATGGTCACATCACAGAGAAGATTCAAACTTTTATCCAAAAGAAAAATAAGCTCATCGTTAAAAGTTAAAAAAATTTCAAAGAATGTTCTTGAATATTATCAAAATAAACTTAACAATTATTACCAAGATTTTTGAGTATTGTTGACTAAAAATTGAAACTTTAATTAGTAGTGATTAGGAAGACTGAAAAGCTGAGATAAATGAAGAATCTCTGGTGCCTTTCATACTATGGCAACGATATTTATGATAATCTTGGTCCTTTTTTTTTAGTTTCTTTAATAAATTCAATATAAGTAAGGCATATAAAAATTAAAACAACCTTTTTTCGGATAAATTTTAATTTTAAATAAAGATAAAATTTTTGATTTCCTTTTTGCTTAGTAGTTTTTTTTTATTCAAAAAAAAATAAAATCAAATGTTGAAAGAAAATAAGACTAAATTTTATTGATAATTGAGTGAAACTCTAAATATTTATCTTTAAGACGAATTTTACAGAAAAAATTAATGGTCCAAATAAAAAATTAAATTTAAATATCTTCATATCCATCATATCTAATTTGTGCGCAACCTTTGATAGAGACAAGCAAACAAAATATTTGAAACGAAATTAAGATGATAGTAAATCCAAGCAAAAGTGGCAAATGAGTATCAATAAAGCTAATGACTGCGTTGTAGCAGCCAGTTTGATAATAGGTCGGATGATCTTCTTTGGAGTCTGGGACTTGGCAAGAAGTCATGTTAGTCAAATCCAAGTAGTCATTGGGTCCGTTAGCACCACAGCATTTGAAAAAAGTCTGTACAGTATTCATCACATTAAGAGCCACTTTATCCTCGTTCTTATTTATTGCTTCAACCGTTCTATTTAGACCATCTCTGAGTTTTTCTTTGGCATCGCTTCTATAAGACATTAGCACCGCAGCGGCAGCTATTTCTAGTATAAGTATTATTCCCATTAATAAGCAATAAGCTGATAAAAAGCATCTATCCTTTGCCAGAGAACCATATAGACCAATAAAGCTTACAAAAACGCTCATAATACCACTAATGATAAGAAGCAATCGAGCTGCATTCAAATTTCTGGAATCTATTATTTTTCCTATTTCCAAAGAATCCCAAAGAGACGAAAATTCTTTGTCATATTGTGACCACAATCCAATTGCCAATGTACAGCAACCAAATAAAAAGAAGAACGTATTTAATACAACGAGTGTTGCTCTACTGGACAACATTTTTTCTCTAAAAAGTCAAAAAATTTTAACAGATTTTTCGTTTTATGAATAAGATCAACAAAAAATAATAATTTTTATATTGTAGTTATTCAGAATTCATATACCTACATGAACAGCATCTAAATTTTGAAATAAATGTGCAATAGAAATTATGATTATTTTGTATACAAAAAAGTAGTTTAAAATACGCAATTAAATAAGAATAAACGATCATCGCTCTGTAAATCTATTTTACTTTCTAAATTTTTTTCAATGATTCATGAGTTTATAAAATATCAAATTTTATTTACTTAACAAAAGCGACAAGAATTTTAGATTTTTGATGTTATCTTGATAAATTATTTAAAAATGATAGGCAACAAAAAAAATGGCTTTCATAATCAAAACATTTTGCTAATTAAATTTTGATAAATATTTTTGTAATCATAAAACGGACCCTTTTTAGTTAGTATCTAAAGCAATGTTGATTTTCTCAGCTATAATTGAAGTCAACATTTCGTAAATGGAAAGCTATTAAATAAATTTTTAATCATAATTAAAAAAAAACTATTTCTATACTTATATAAATAAAATATAATCAAAAAAATTTTTAAATTCTAAAATTTTAATCTTTTTAGAATATAAATCATTAAAAAAAGAAAAAAATAGTTATTCTTATGTTTTTTTATATGTTTCATTGAATTTATTTGCTATTTGATTAATTTAATTCTGGGTTTAGACTAAATTTCATCTGCTAGTCAATATATTAGATTTTTATCAATTTTAGGGAAATATTCCGGATTTAAGAAATTTGAGTAAAAATGAACAAAAATATTTCTTCTCTGAAATTATGAAAATTAAAAGATTTCTATTTAGAAACTTAATTTTTTTTAACATCATGTATTTTACCTTATAGAATGCATATTCACCCATCTTATCAATAATTAAATTTTCTTATGAAAAATTATATATTAATTAATTTTAATTTTAACTAAAAGTTCTCCAGTATAAAAAAAATCTGAATTCTAAAATCACGGCCTCGCTTATTAGCATAAAATAATGTCATACTTTTTGGTACAGACCAAAGTGATAGCTTCAATGGTTTATTAATCTAGATGTCATAGAATCTGCTTATATTGTCCTTAACTAACTGACTGAGCATAGGGTCATTACTTTTGATTTCCACTCAAATCGATATTTTGCCTATACCCTTGCTTCTCTCTATGTCATTCGCATTTCGATGATTTCTTTCGTGATTGTTGACCTCCGTGTAACTGTTGGTCGTCCTACCTTAAGTCGCTCTTGAGGTGTCCATTGAAGGGCTCTTTTAGGTATTCGTGTTTCTTTCATTCTAAATATATGCCCAAGCTTTCGCAGTCTTGTATTCTTAATACACTGACTTTATGGCTCTAAATTTGTTCTTGTGTATAAGTCAGCAATTTACGATGTATCAGGCTAGTGTATCCCGAGGATCCTCCGCAGACTTCCAGACTTTCCAGTTTTCAGGCTTTTCTTGTCAGACTCACAAATCCCCCAACATTCGCTACCGTACATCAGAGTTGCTTTTACTACAGTGTTGTACATTTTTAGTTTTGTTTCTTTGCTATAGCTGGATAAAATTAGGTACAAAGAAATCAATAAATCAGAAAGAAGCTCAAGAGAATAGTGGTAGCATCCCAATGGCCGATACAACGTCAGTCATGACGCTTGGAACTGAATTCCTACGGGGAGGTTGCAAGCAGAAAAGTGGGAGATTTGCTGCGAAACAAAGATGTAGAGTTGGAACCTGGAATGTCAGAACCATGACTGAAACATCAAGATGCGCTCAAGAAATTTGAAATACCGAAAATCATTTAGTACAGCTTTTACCTTAATTAATTCAAAATCAATTTTTTGATGATGACTATTTAGACTTTTTTTTCTAATTTTATTTTTTATAAAATTAAATTGTACTTTAATTTTTTCTCACATAAATTACAATCGTTTATTTTCTACATTTGAATAACACTTATAGTATGTTTGTAGTGGAATTTGCAGTTTTTTTGAACATACTTTGTTAAATCTAAAAGTTAACTCTGCAAAAGTCTGCAAAAAATAATAAAATCAAAATAGTTTCATTTAGATAGTATGCACTCTGCAAAGAGTATATTATTTGATATTGCAGAGTTTACCTTTACATTTTAAGAACTATGCTAAATCCTAAAGTGTAGCTCTATATAATTCTATTAAGAAAAAACAAATTTATTTAAAAATTGAAATTTTGGCTTGATCATTATGATAATAAAAAATGATCATAAATTTCAAAATGCCGTTTTTTAGATGAGTTTTTATTATAATAGTGGTAGTCTTATTAAAAAAGTGGTAACAAAAAATTGTTTGCCCATATTTACACATTCAAATAAACTTTTTAATAAAATTAAATTTTTTTTTGAAAATAAACATATTCTTAAAATTAAGATTATCTTAACATAATTTTGAAAGAAAAATATTTAAGTAAATTAAAATAACTAAATTGTATTTCTTATCTTGGAACTTAAGATAAGATCATTATTTTTAAATTGAATATACGAATTCATCTATCTAAATCCTGAGCATAAATATCATAAAATCAAACATCTTATTTAAATGCATGTGTTTCTAATTTTATAAAATTTGGATACTCAAATCTCAAGTTTATTAAACAAAATAGAGTTCTCATTTTTGTTTTAAACTAAAAATTAAAAAAAAATGACTTTAAATAATGGAGAAATTGATTGCTGGCTTGATTGTGATCCTGGACATGATGATTCATTGGCAATTCTACTAGCTTCTCATTGCAAAAGAATCAAACTTATTGGTATATCAACAGTTGGAGGTAATCAAACTATTGAAAAAACAACCAGGAATGCATTGATATCCATGAATCTGTATGGGCTTATTCGAACAAAACCTACAAATTTAGACAATGATCTGGATATAAACTTTGATGAGGAACTTAAATATAGTAATTGCTTGACTCATGGGGGACTGGAATTTCCTTTAGTCCAAGGTTCAAGCAGACCATTGTTGCGCCCCGCGGTTAATTGTCAAGAAATACATGGAGATTCTGGTTTAAACACTCATGTAAAAATAGAATTGCCCAAAATACCTGACTATGCCATTAACTATGTGGAAAATCTAAATTCAAAATCAGTTCATTATACCAGAGTTATGTACGATGCTATTAGAGCTAATTCGAAACCAGTGACAGTAATTGCAACTGGTCCTATGACAAACATAGCTTTACTTTTGATAAATTTTCCTGATGTCAGCAAAAACATAGAGAAGATAGTGATAATGGGTGGTGCGATGGGTATAGGCAATACTGGTCCAGTAGCAGAATTTAATATTCAAGTTGACCCGGAATCCGCTCATTACGTATTCGAGTCTGATATTCCAATTTACATGGTACCATTAGAAGTGACTCATTTAGCTTTGGTTACTCCTCAAGTTATTGAATCTATTCGTTCTCTATCAACAAATTTAAGTTATATTTTAGTCGAACTTTTATTATATTTTCAATCAACATATAAAACTTTGTTTTTTATGGATTATCCACCTTTGCACGACCCCTGTGCCGTTGCCTACATTATAGACCCGACATTGTTCGAACACCGATTAATGAGGGTTGATGTTGAGATTCATAGTCATTTGTCTTATGGACAAACTGTTTGTGATTTTTATAACATGTCAAGCAAAAAAAAAAATGTGCATGTTTGCATGAAGATGGATGTTAAGAGATTTTGGGATCTATTGATCGAAGCCATTAAGTCTGCCAATGAGGTCAGTCCAGCTAATTTGAATCCAAAGTCACTGATAATACAAGATTTTGACATTTAATTAATTATTTAATGCTCTTATTAGGCTTTATCGTTTAGAATAAAACAGTTTAAAATAGTTTTTTTTATTCTTAATAAAATGCTACTAATTTAAGTGGAAGATTTTATTGAAAATTAAACAATAATTTAGTAATTGAAATTTTTGATTAATTGAATTTTAAAAGCTTTAAAGAATACGTCAACCATTGTATTCTAATTTGGGTTTACACTAATTTCTATTTATTAATAAAATTAATAAACTCGAAATAAAACAACTACAAATTAAATTTTCAATCAGACATTCAGTTTTTTTCCACTTTTTTTAGTTTTATTACAAACAATCTTTATTTTAAAGCATATTTTGAATACAATGATTATTAATTTAATAAAAAATTATCAAAGTATGTTTAAAAATAAAAAAGTCAAAAAACTATTACTTACAATTATTCATCAATAATTGCATGTAATAAATTTTACATTTCATGATATTTCAGAATCTATTATTATTTACAGCTGAACTGAAATATCTGGATTCCATTTCTTTTTTATTCTTCCATCCTTGATTTCTTTGACCATTTTATTTAAGTCTTCAAATGACTTATGTAGATCGTTAGTGATCGCTTTACCTCGCATTCTAATTTTATATAGATATTAGAGTTTGAATGTCAATGACAATAGATTCGGAAATATCAAGAAATTTGAAATTTTTGATTCGTAAAAGAATAATAAAAATAAATGCAAGAAAAATTTATTTTTCTATTTTTATTATTTTTATACTTATATTGATAATTTTTTTATTAAATTAATGATTATAGCATTCAAAATATCGTGTAAAATTAAAATTATTTGTAATAAAACTAGATAAGTGAAAAAAAAAAAATTTATATACTTTTTTTGTGGTCTGAAAGCATTTTCGCTCATTAACTAAATGACAGACTCAAAAATTGTCTAGGAACATCTTCAAAACCAGTTTCCTTGACATCAGTATGTTGTAAAGTAATGGAATGAATAGTTAGAGATTGGATAACAGCACATGTAAACAATTACAATTTGAATTCTAGTAGACAGCATCGTTTTGTTCAACTTAAGGCATGTGTAACTAACCTTTTGGAGTGTCAGCATATAGTATCGATGAGCTTGGGTAATAATAAGTGGGTGGATGAACCATACACGGACTTTGAGAATGCTTTTGATAAGGTTTCACATAGGAAAATACTCATCAAGTTAAGAGCGTAGGGAATAAGTGGTAAATTGCTTGACTGGATTAAAGCATTCTTGAGCTATAGAAGGCAAAAGGTGGTTATGGGCACATCGGAGTGAAATATAACAAGTGGTGTGTCTCAAGGATCAGTATTAGGTTACTTACTTTTCGTGATATATATCAATGACTTGCCAGACAAAATAAATAACACAATGCAGATGTACGCTGATGATAGTAAGGTGATTTCATAGGGGAATGAAATGTCACAATCAGAATTACAAGCAGATATAAATGAAATAGATAATTGGTTCAAGAAGTTGTCAATGTCCGTAAACAATTAGAAATGCAAAATCATGCATTTCAGGAAGAAGAACCCAAGAAACAAATATTACATTCAACATGGAGAAGAAAAAGTATGGTTGTAGGAATCGGAGGTTGAGAAAGATCTGGGTATTATGGTTTCAAGCATAAGCGGCGGTATCTAAAGCTAACAGTGCTTTAGCTAGAATGAGTAAAACGTTCAAATTTTGTAATATAGAATTGTTTAAAAAGCTTTATCCACCTTTCGTCAGAACGCATTTAGAATTCGCTTCGGCGGTATGGAATTCTATGACTAGAAGTGAAATTAATAAGGTGGAGGGAATCCAGAAAAGGGCGACTTGGACGATAATAGAATTAAGAGGATTAGAGTACGAAGATAGACTTAGGGAGCTTGGGTTTACAGACCTGGAAACAAGAAGGAAAAGAGGGGACTTATTACAAATATATAAGATAAGGAAAGGGTTCGACAGGGTAGATTTGGATATCAGAGAGAATGAGGGAGTAAGTGAGGGGACAAGTAGGAGACACAATAGCCAAGTAAAAAGGGAAAAGCAAGGAGGGACCATGAGGGATAAGAAGTTCTTACTTAACCGAACAGCTACAACCTGTAACCTTTTACCCTCGGAAATAGTAGGGACTGATACGGTCAATCAGTTTAAGGCCAAAATTGATGGACACATGAAGTCAGAGACCTGGAGAAGATCTGTTTACAAAATCTGATACTGAGGAACTTTGACTTAATGCAACCTAGGTTGCAAGCTGATTAAGTGCAGCGTTATGAACTGCACTCATACTTATGTGTTACAGCTCACACTACTACTACTACTACTACTATAAAAAGAAACTTAATTTAGAAAGAAAATGAGGTCGCCATTTATTTTAAACAAGAATTTATTTAGCAAGATTCTTGAGATTCCTTTTGCAACAAGGCTAAGTTTATGCCAAAGTGTGAAATTTTCATGTTTATACTTTTTTTATTTAAAGACTTTTTTAAGCGTTTGGTACCTGAAATTTATCTTTTCAATAATTAACATCTTATTTACCGATAATTTTATCAATGTGACGACTTAATTAAACAAATTTTAATTGTGTTACTGAATTGCAAAAAAACTTTAAAATTGTTAAAGAATATCGAGAATATTTTTTTCTAAATTGGGATAAATAAGAGTATAATTAATTATCTAATTATGGTGTCTATTTTGATTTAACTCAAGAACCTGTTATTAATACAACTTGAGAAAAGGTAATGTTTACATTCCCTACCGTAGTTTAATAACTGAAGAGAAGGCTCAAGAAATGTTAAACTTCCTTTCACAAACCTGAACCAAAAAGAAAACATCCGACAATTAAAAAAAAAGAGCTCCTGGTCTTTCTAAGAAAACAGAATGTGCCCTCAAGATAACCAACTTCGACTCAGCAGGTATTTGATTTGGGAATCATTGACAAAGAATATGAGTATGAAAAAAAGATGAAATGGAATTACCACAGTAAAAAGAGTTAGACCAGTTGATTAAAAAAAACTAATAAATTTTTAAGTACTATGTGTCCGTAAGTTTTAAAGGTTATTTTTAGGAAATTAATTTTATAAAGAATAATTTTACCAAGCTAAGCAATCATTTTTGATCTAGTACTGTAGATCTCGCAAAAATGTAATATTACCTAAGATAATGGTTACCGTAAGCGTTACCCTCCCGTAAGCGAAGCGTAAGCGTTATCGTAAGTGTAAGTTTGTTAGCGTCCATTTTACGATAAGTCTAAGTAGCTACCGAAAGCTTTGCCTTCTAAAATTTTTTATAAGAAAATCTCAAATTATAATTTTTTTTTTTCAAATTAATTATTGATACTGATTGTCTTCAAATTTTTTAAGGATAAATTTTTTTTTGAATAACAATTAAAATTAAAAACTTTATTAATTTCCACTTTAATGAGAATTAAAAAAAAATGTGAGTAAATTAAAATTTAAAGGTAAATCTAACTCTTACGCTTACGGTAACGGTAATGTTACATTTTTGCGAGATCTACAGTATGTTATGTGATCACCTATTAGTTAAACAACAAAATTACAATGAATAATATTAAAATTTATTAATATTAACACCTAAAGGACCGGCTACTTTAGACAAAAACTTTGTTTAAATGTTGCATTCCTTCCATTAGAGTCTATAAAATGAAAAGCAGAATATTTAAACGACAGTTACATAAGGTTTAAAAAATAATTAAAGCATGTAAACATGATTGATCGTAAACTAAAAAATTAAATTTGAATTTTTGAAAAAGTGTCAAATTGACACCGCCGATCCTTTGAGTGTAAAATTAATATTAAAATTGCAATAATGAGTTTAAATATTTTTTACAAAAAAAAATACTGAATTTGAATTATACATTGGAAATATTTCATCATAAATATTTGATTGCGATATTTGCTATATTTTGTTATATATCATTCACAGTTTCATATTTTTAATAATCAGCAATGACTTCTAATATCAAAAGATCCTTAATCAAAAATTTTTTTTATTTAAAAATCTTTATTCAAAGTAAAATTTAAAAAAAAATAGATGTTTTTTAAACCATACTAAGCTTTTGTTTGGTTTTGATTCGTCAAATCTTCGGCAATATCATCAAGTATGGAAAATTCTCTTTTTTCAAGTGATTCATATGTCATGTCATAGCTGATGAATATGGAAAAAATAAGCCAGCCAAACAATGAAAAAACCGCTTTAACCACACTCACTGATTTCCATCCTAGAGCGTACTACAAAATATTGATATAATTTTTTTAAAATAAATTTTAGCTCACAGTATCTATGTTCTGTAAAAATGGATAATTAGTGTTGTTTAATATTGCTGTTTCGTTAAGCGAAACTAGATAAGGTGGTTGATCAATAAAAATTGTTGATAAAGATATTAAAAGTGCAATCATGTACAATAAAATAGCCCAAAATTGATTCTGAAATGATAAACATTTAACAAAATATTTGCAGTTCATTTTAGTGAAATCGACTCTAAAAAATAATTTTTTAGAGCATATAAAATAAAAAAAAAACAACATTACCTGTCCATGGTATCCACAATACAAATGGTCAGAAAGAAGTAAGATAAACAGTGAAGAGGCATTGATAAATTTTCAAAAACAATAAAAAGAACAAAATTGATGGAACTGAAAACATTATTTGCCAAAATTGTCGACTCAACTTCAAATTTTAGATCAGCTACATTTAACAGAAATGCAATCAAAGTTTGCCAAAATTGTAAGCCTACATTTAAGCCGTGAAAAAAAAGGAAAATGTTTCGCAATACTTTGTGAGTGTAGAGTGCAGTTTTGCCAGTATTAAGTTGATATTTTTGTTCTTCTTTTTGTTTTTGCTTTAATTGATCTTCAAATAATTGAGCAAGTCGCTCATTTTGTCTCTTTTCATAAATCTCCTTATTTTTTTCTACAAATTTTTTTTCAACCTCAAGAAATAACTTATCAGTTGGCACACTTTTTGTTACACTTTGATTTAGAAGTTCTCTTTGACTTAAGTCTGAGCCAAATTGATCAGTATTTTCTTTTTTTTCCTCATTCATTTCGATTATATCATCTTCTAGTCCTTCCAGATAGCCAGGATTTGACACGAAATTTGCTTTTCTTGCTTTGGCTTTTTTTTTCTCTAAAGGAGGAAGAGATGAACCGGTTGTTTTTACTTCGGTTTCTTTGGCAATAGATTTTCGGGCTCGTCTAGCTCTAGGTGGATACTTGACACTTTCTTCCTTGGGTTCATCTGATTCAAATCCTTGGTTAACTTTTGCTTCTTCATCGTTTTCAACATTTTTGGTAGCTTGGCTATGCAGCTTGGCTCGTCTTCGTTGTCTAGCACTAAGTTGGGAAGACTTTGAGCTTGCTTTACCCACTGAATTCACGGAATCTGGTCTTGTATGTATGGTTAAATTATTTGAAGACATGTCTGGTTAAAATTTGCTAATGGACAAACGATTTATTTTATTTAAAATTTTTTATATATTTAAATTTATTCATTATATTGCTATGGAAACACAAATTTTTTACTTTCCAAATTTTTTTTGTCTTTAAAATTTTGAATTCACGTAAACCAAAAGTAATCTTTTATTTTTGCGAAGACTTTTGATGAATAAACTGAAATTTTTTTTACCAAAAATGATCAATTAATTAAACAAAATATAATGGTTTAATTTTTTCTGCTTGAATTACAAAATGTATTCACCGTTGCAAAAGTGCGATCTTTCAAATATTCTTTCGGTTTCAAATTAAAAATAATCTTAAGAGAATATTGCAAAAGAATATTTCATGTTTGAATTTAAACTTTTTGGTAGTTTTATTTTTTTTTGAAAAATTTGAAAACATATATTTAAAATTCTTTTTTAAAATTTTAAACTTTAATTAAGAATTATAGATTTAATCATCGACATGAATGATTGATGAATTTTTTATAAAAGAAATCATTTTTCAATATCAAATATAATCTTGATTCAAATAACTCAAAAAATGGCCCAGAGAGAACCCAATGTAGTCAGAATTTTAATTTTTTATTAAAAAATTTGAATCTGCCTCATCCTCCTACAATAAATCAATAATTTTAAACTATGTAAATTTTTTTGTATAAAAGGATGAAGCAGTAATTATCAATCATTAATCTCGATTGATAAATTTATAATTCTTAATAAAAGTTTAAAATTTAAAAAAGAATTTTCAATATTTATATACCAATTTTTCAAATAAAATTTAGACTCGTTCTATTCCACCAAAAAATAAAATTTAAATATGAAAATGCTTGCAATATTCACTTAAAATTTGAAACATTGCACTTTTGCAGTGTTAGTTCAACAGTGGAAAGATTTTGTAATTCAAACAAAAAAAATTAAACCGATTCAAATAAAATTATTTTCTTGGACAGATTTAGAAAATTTCTATTATTTTTACTATTTTAGGATTTAAAAATTTATTTAATGGGTATTTAAATTAATTATTTGAATATTAAAATAAATTTTTTTGGATAATTTTTTATTTTTAGAATTATTATAAAGGAAATTAAAAATGAGTACATAAAAAATAATAATGATCATTAGATAAATTATTATTGAGTGCTGATTAAAGAATTAATAAAAAAACATTCTCTAACAAATGCTTTTATTGCTAATGTAGGTCTGCCTCTCTTTCTTTTTTTCTCCGATGGGAACTGTTTTAGCGACTTCTTTTCATCAATACGTTGTTTTACTGGTATTGATGAAAATATGGTCATGTTCAATTACATTTCTCAACGCCGTCACCTTTTGATTTGTACAATGATATAGCCCAGTCAAACATTTTATAGAGATTTTTTGAAGTATCTTCAAAGATTCTTTAAAAAATCTCTAAAATTAGGCTTATTTTGAAGAAAAAATAGAGAAATTTTAGAGTTAAAAAAATTTATTAAAGTAAATAAAAAATATTTCTTAAGGACATAAAAGAAGAATTTTTTGCTAGGGAAAAAATTATTCATAAAAAAAGTACACAAAAGGAAACTTTTTTTATGTTAAGGAAATAAGTATTCATACATAAGTTCATTGTCAATAATGAAATTCTCTGATATTATTAATATGTTTAGTGCGTCAAAAAGTTTTTAGAGATTTTTTTAGTTTCTTTTCAGAATATTTAACAAATCCTAAGTGAATCTTTTGCGAGGAACGAGCGGTGCGTGACGAGCATATTAAGCATAGACACACGTGAATAAAAAACAAATACTGAATAGTTATTAAAAAAATTCTGGACGTAAATCGTCAATAGAGTATACACATTAATTGATAAATTACATGTTATTTTTTACTTTTTCGAAACTAATAAATTATAATAAACATGCAAATAAAACATAACATTAAAGTTAAAAGTTTAGAGTCTATTGAAACTCAATGAAGTTTGACGTATGGTTGGTTATTGTTACTTGGTTTTGATATATTCTTAATTGATGCTACTTGTATATATAATTGCTCAACCTTAACTCAAAGGAATGTACAAAATTTAAAAAAAAAAAAAAAAAAAAAAAAAAATACTTATGACTTTTTTAAAGGTTTTATCTTTTTTTGTGTATTTCAATATTTGAATATTTAATCTAAAATTAAACTTTTGTTGTATTTATGTAAGCATTTATTTTAATATTTTAATATCTTAAACATAATTGTAAATTAAAAATAGGAAAACTAACAGTACAAAAATCCATGTATTTAATTTTAATTTATTTTTAACATCGCCAAGTCTGGCGTAATTTTATGAATAAATAATAATAATAATAATAAAGTTAAAAGTAAACGCCTCGTTACTCGCAATTATAAAGCCCTGCTTCCCTATCTAAATATTTCAAATCCAAATGTGTGAAAAAAAGTAAAATTTTCATGCATATACTTACGAAAGCTAACTTTTGATCAATACCTTTTGAAATTTTGAGTCTTAAAGAACAACAACTTTTTAAAGGGTTTGCTATTTTTGGAACCCTGGGTGTAAAAAATTTTTTCTTGTCCCCTTCAAAAAAATTTTTTTTTGGGGTTTTTGAGGGCGTAGATTACGAATTTTGAGTCAAAAATGTGAAATTCAGATAGCTCTAAAGTTTTGAATTTCGTGAACTTAACGATTTAACTTTTTTGAAAAAAAATTTGAAGACTTTTTAGAGAAAAATAAAAGAAAATTTTAAAGATATTTTATAGAAAAATGTCCCAAAACCTCTAAAAAAAATTTACAAATTTCTCCAAAATTTCTTTAAAGATCCTTTAAAATTTAGTTGACTGGGAGAAGACACATCTTAGCACTACATTGATTACCGCGTTTTTTTTTAGGATTGGTTCTTACAGGTACTTTTGAACAAAACATTTTGTTGTAACACTTTTTTTGAGAATTTTGTTTCATGAAGAACATTGAAGAATGAAGAACATTGTTCTTCTTAACTGAAATTTTAATTGATCGAAAATTTTTCTATGTTTTTGTTCTATTTATTTAAATTTCTATTGAAATTCAATTTCATATTTTATAACAATCTAACAGAAAAGGCTTGTTCATAGACTCAAAATGTTCATATACTAAAATTTTTCGGTTCAATTTAATTTAATTCAAGTAAAATAAAAAAAATTAAAATAATTATAATTTTTTTCGAGTTGTTTGTTATTTAAATTAAAAATTAAGCATCAAAATTGTTACTGCATTTAGCATTTTCTACCAAACAATCTTTTACATACACGGAGCTAAAACACGGAACGATGTTTGTTTAAGGACAAAATAAATAAGGTAAAATCTTTATTAATTTGATTCTAAATTTAAATTCTAATGCATATTTCAGATTAACTTACCAGAAATTTCTAATTAACAAAAATTATTTTCAATTTGAAATTATTTAATTTTATCAGAAGAAAATCCAACTAAATTTATATTATTTTTGTCTAAATTTTACTTTAAATGTACATTTGTAATAATTAATTTTGCGATAAGTTAAATTTCGGTCTATTAAATTTTATTTTACAAAAGATAGTCTTTTTGTCAAAATTTCTGAATTTAAAATTAGTTAAAAATGAATAAATGGACAGAAACAGTAAAATTATTAATATCATTAGAATAGATCAAATTTATTGTTTTTGCCTCGCGAATAAATAACAAAATAATCTTTATTTTTAATATATTTATTTATTTATTATTATAGACAGGCAATCTATAAAAAACACTAACTTATCATTTTTAAAAAGACACACTTGGGTGTGGTCGGTATATATTGATTGTTTTGATAAAATTCATGTCAACTAATTTGGCAAAAAAAAAGGTTTTCATTTAAGCATACTTAATTTCTAGTAAATGAAACATTAAATTATTTTTAGCAAAATGGTACAAAATTTCACGTTGCCTTCTTTGTCCTAAGCAAAGCGTCCGTAAGCTATGGACAGATGATCTTCTGTACAAATTTATAAATCATATTCCAGATGGATTATGATACTTATTGCACAAGTACTCAAATCTCAAAAATTATTGTTAAATATCATAACATGCTTTGTAATGCAATAGATTCAACCGAAGCTGTCAATAATTACATAAGTCGAAATAAGATTCAACTAGCTTAAGCTTGCAAATTATTACAATCCATTATTTTATTGAAGTAGGTAATCTTTAAAAAAAATTAGCTTTGTGATCTACTTGCATAAAAAAATGAAGAACGTTTGGGTTAGCGAAGTACCAATTAGCGAAAAAGATTTTGTTTTTAATTTTTTTGAATAAAAATGGAAGGAAATAAAAAAATTGTCTACTCTCTTTAAAAAGTAATTTTCATCCAAGATTTTCATATAAGCAATTTTATCAATCAATATGGCTATTCCTAAAAAGCGGAATACAGAATTCTGTGGCTCAAATTACGCCAAAAAAAATCAAAAATTTTTTTAATTTTGTAAACAACATTAGCAACTAAATAATTTAATCGCAAAATTGCTGCCTTTTACGATATTGTGAATTTTCAAAAATTATAAAAATAAATTTATTTTTCAATAATTTAAATTGACTAAATTGAGCTTTTTAAACTTTGATGATGAATCAACATGAAAGAAATGATATGGAAAATACTATTTGCAGAGTTGTTTAAAAGTCCCAAAAAAAAGTCTAAGTCATCAAAAAAAAAGTCCAAGTCAGGACTTTTAAATTTTTTTTTTCAAAAAAAAAGTCCAAGTCAGGACTTTTTTGTTTTTTTTTTTTTTTAAAAGTACAAGTCAGGACTTTTAAATTTTTTTTTTTCAAAAAAAAAGTCAGGACTTTTAAATTTTTTTTTTTTTTTAAATAAAATTTATTTGCTCTTTTTTTTTTTAAACTTTCAATCATCTCAGAAAATTTCAATCAAAGTTAGTTGACTTGAGCTACATGGAATGGTTCTTTCCTTGTTAATAGAATTTTCTTCTTCCTGCCAAGGGCCTATATTTTTCAATTACTAGATTTAATTTTATAATATCTGGTGGAGTAAGAAGGGAGCAATTGACACTTTTTGATTTCATTACTTAAACACAAGTTACTTTTGTTGCTGTAATACTAAAAAGATTTAAAATTCAAAAAAATTTCAGATGAACACAAAGAATAATAAAAAAATTATAAAGTTTTTTATAACTTTGCTAAAAAAGTAAGCAAAGTCTCAAATATTTATCTTTGAACCATTCCATTTCAAAGAACAGATTAATTCAAATCTTTCAAGGATGTTTTTTTAATCCATTTTCAAAAATAAATTAAAGAAAATAAAATTTATGGTTTTTTTTTTCAATTTTAAAATTGGATCAACAGAGATGTTCCGCTTTTTTTGACTTGGACTTTTTTTTGAAAAAAAAATTTTAAAGTCTTTGGTGGGACTTTTGAAAAAAAAAAAAAAAAAAAAAAGTCTTGACTTGGACTTTTTTTTGAAAAAAAAATTTTAAAGTCTTTGGTGGGACTTTTGAAAAAAAAAAAGTCTTGACTTGGACTTTTTTTTGAAAAAAAAATTTTAAAGTCTTTGGTGGGACTTTTGAAAAAAAAAAAAAAAAAAAAGTCTTGACTTGGACTTGACTTGAGACTTGTGACTTTTAAACAACTCTGACTATTTGCCAATATACTGATTGTTTAAGGAAAATTTTAAATAAATGATTTATTTAGAATTTTCTTTAAACTGGACTATTAAATGAAACTTTTTTTTTTACCTTGTAAAACCCAAAGCAAAATCTGTAGAACAATGTAAATTTTTTTAATGGGAATTTAAAATTTTGTATTGGAATTTTTGCATCGAAATTCACAATGCTTTTTACATTACAGAACATTTATTGTTTCAGGAGGAATTTTTAAAGAAATGGACGGAAATTTTAAAATTATTAGAAAATTTTGTTTTAAAAAAAAATAAAATTTCAGATTTATAAAAATAGATTTACACCAAAAAATCCCTAGATTAACTTCAAGATTCAAATTCTTTGCATCCTCTCATCGCCTCTTCGACATTAAAATTTTTCGATTTTAATTATTTTTTTCATTTTATAAAACAATTACAAAGCGATCAAAGATGATTTAGATTGAAATTCTTTAGAAATTTTAAATTTTCAGTTATATTTTAAAGTTTGCATTATAGCTTAAGTTTGAAGAAAATTAAAATTTGTGATCAAAAATAAAGCTCAAAATTTTTGTCAATTTTCCTAATTAACAATTTTTATCTTAATAAAATTGGCTCTTTATGATTAGTATATTTAAAGCAATTTAAAATGTCCCATATCATATTATTATTTTTTCTATGAATTATTGAAATATTATTTTCGCTTTATTTCTTAAAATTTAATGTTAAAAATTATTTATTTATTCTAAATAAAGGTTATCCTTAAAATCATTGGTAAAAACTTTGTGAAATTTATGAGCTGATCATCTTAAAAAATATTTTTAGACAATTGTCTACTTAAAAAATTGAGATTTGTATATTTGTACTCCAAATTTTGACTGTATTTTTAAAAACGCCTTTAAGAACATTTTTATATCTAAATTCTTTTCGTTTTTTTTCTTTTTTTTAATGAGACCGGTTTAATATTTAAAAATTTGTCTTTCAAGCTTAATGTTATGTTATAATAGCTTCATTTTATAACAGGGTGTGCTAAAATTTTTGCAGGTAGTCTAATAAACCAAGGTGAAAAAAATGTAAATTTGGTATGAATTGGCTAAAACATGAGATTTTTTTTTATTTTTATTTAAGTGTTTAATAATATCCTTTTTATTGTTTTAGAAAATTTTGTGATTAATTTAAGATGATAATCATCTTTAGACGACGAAAAATGATAAGATTTATCTGTGAAAAATTTGAACTAGTAGAGTTTTTATTGAAAAATCTAAAAATAATTTTGGATACAGGATTGGCCAAGAGTTGAACTTTAGTGGAACAAAAGTGATAAAATTGGACTTTTAAATCGAATAAATTAAATATCAAGTATAAACTGTCTATTTAAAGATAGATATTTATTATTTGGCAGATTTTTTTTTGTAATTTAAAAAAAAAAACAACAAATATATGTATCGATAATAAGATGTCTTATTGCTCAGCAATTTATTTTTTTATAAAGATTAAATATCATCAGCCTTTTTAACAATTTAAAAAATTTCTTAGAATTTTATAGCTTTGTTTTTGTCTCAAGCATTAGTAATTTCATCTTTACGGATCGCAATAATGAATTTCAATTAAAGTATTCTAATTTTTAGGAAAAAAATTTGTCTTATAATTTATTTTAAGATTATTTTAGACTATTGCGCAGCTAAATCTTTGAAAGAAAAATTAACGTAAGATTTAGTCTTCAAAAATGAAAAAATCTTATGAATTAATTTTTAAAAAATTTTAAGAATCCAATTGTTGACCATTCAAAAAAAAAGAATAAAAAAATCTAATTGATTTTAAAAAAATTATCATTTTTAAAAAATCTTCAATTTTTCGAAAAAAAATAATCTATTTTCTATGTGAAATTTCAAACAATCGTTAGATTACTTTTCTAGATTTTATTTTTTTTAGATAACTAGCAATGGTTGATTCTTTGAAACATATCAAAATAAAAATTTAATTTGGAAAAATTAAATATTTAGTGAATGCAACTATTAAGTATTAATAATCGTATTTTTAAAAAAATTCATATTTTAAGCTGAGAAATTTAAAAAGTTTTGTCACATCGTTTCCTCTCCTTACTTCAACAAATGTTTTCCTTGTTAATCAAGGTTCATTTAATAAATTCAGGCTTATCAAAAATCCTTATTTTTTTTACATTGTAAGCTATTTTATAAAATTAAATTTTCGTTGTTTTTTAGATTCGTTACTTTTGAATATTAAAGTTTCATTAATTTGATATAGATACAATAGTTAAGTTTAATTTAAATTTTTTTTTTCCTAAATTAAAATAAATTTTGGTCAAATTATCAATTTCAATACTAAAATAATTTGATGTTTTTAAAAAATTCAAATTATTGTTTACCAATAGTTTAAAAAACAACAAAAGAAATTCAGGTAGTCGTTTAAAAAACACCTTTAAAAAATTAAATAATCGCTAACGCTGATGAGAGGAAACCTAAAAATTTAAAAAAACATTTTTTTTTTGTAATCTAATGTCGGAATCTAAAGTAAACTTGGTAGAAAATTACAAATAAACTTAAAAAACATAAAAAAACTAGCAATTTTTTTTTGTTCATGGTACAGAAAAATCTTAGTTAGCTTTTTAAACTTGTATACGTTTCATTTTAATTCAAATTTTAAATTATTTTGAAATAAAAATTACCTGTGTTTTATTACAAGTTTTAATTTAATTTAGAAAAATTCTTTCAAAATACAATCAAATTTGATTCAAATTAAATTCATCGATTGTGATTTCAATTTAGCTTGAGGAAATTTTCTTTTTCTATGATTTTGTTTATTTCACTAGTAAATAAATATTGACACCTTTGTTTAATTTATTACTACCAATAATTTTCCAAATCATAAATTTTAGATACTAATCTTAATATAGTCGTTGCTGTAAACACACTCCCAAGCCTTAAGAATGCAGCGATCTACGCTCAGTTCGGATTACACTGGCCAGATAGACACCAACCGAAACTCAATAACATCTTATGACAGTATAATTAAAAATGGAGTCGAAGTTCTGTATCCTGTTAGCTTCAATTGTATCACTACTCAAGATGCCTACAGAAACAAATCACTCGAAGAAATAAGACACGAAGATTATCTCTTAAATCGAAAGTACCCCCAATCAACTAATGTCATTAAAGACTTTTCTAAATCAGAGGGTACAAGATTCTATAAATACAAACCAGTTTGTGGAGTCGATTTTAAGACTAATAAATACACTCAACAGCCTTATCCAAGAGACACTGTTTTAACTCATATTTCTACCATGTTGGAGTACGAGAAGTTTTCACCCGAAGAACTCAGATTTGAAGACTATAAAAATGGTTTAAAATTTAAACAAAAAAGTGGTAAGTTAGAAATTTTTTTTAACTAAGAAATTTTGATCTGTTTACTGAATAATTTATTATTATTATTATTTTTATTATATTCTTACAATATTTTAGTATAAAAAAGGAAATTAAATTTTTGAGATTGAAAAATTCATTGAGATTGAAGAATATCTTATTCTCTTTTCAGAATTATAAAGAATATGTAAAAATTCTTGTGATTTCCTTTGCTTTTTTGGAAAAAAAATATCGAAGTTTTATTTAAATAAAGGTTTTTGATTAATGATCGATAAGTTTTCAAAGGAAAAGTAATCTTTCAAAACTATTTAGAATTATGTTAAAGCGAAATAAAAAATTATGTCGCTTTATTTGAATTTGTTCTTAAAATGCAAAAAAGTGCAAAAACTTATTAATTTAGATAAAAAATCTCTACAAAAATGTGAAAAATTAATTATAAATGTTTAGTTATAAAAATTACGCTTGTTTTAAATTAAAAAAAAAATAAAAAAATTTATAAAATTCTTAATGACATTAGTCAAGTAGTTTTTGTAATTAAATATCTAGAATTTTAATTTTCTCACTGTAAATTTTGTTTCGCAGGCAATAAATGCAACAATGATTGCTGCATTTGATGTATCAATTTAAATTGATTTTTTTTTTCCTTTTTTTAAAAAATAAGTTATTATATGACTATTAAAGAATATTTTTTTATTTAGATAAAAATAATAATGTAGATGATTCCAGTGATCTTGCATGTTGTCCAATATGCCTTGAACAAATACTGCAGTTGAAAAAAGAAGGTGTTAGATTAAATGTTTCAATATGTGGTCACATAATATGCAAAAATTGTACCTCACAGTTGCTTAGAAAAATGAACAAATCAAGATTTGAGTGTCCGAGCTGTCGTAGGTCTCTAAAATCTCAAGATATTCACGAACTGTTTATATAACCGGCTATAATTATTTTAATTTTTTACTGTTTTTTTTCTTACTGATGTACTTTATTTAAATACTTATAATTACTTTTATTTTACTAAATCCTCAAAATTTTTGGATTTTTAAGTTTTACCTAAATTAAGACTTGGTAAAAAAGAAATTAAAGGTTAAAATAGACTGTGAAAAATTTTAATAAAAATTTGTTATAAATAAAATTAAATCCTAATTTGATTTTTATGTTTTGGAACATCTTAGGAAAATAATAGACAAAATGAAATTGAAGAAAAGATAAAATGATTTCAAAATATTATTTAAGCTTGTTATTTGAGGAACGACAGTGAATCAAAAAGGAAAATAAAAGCAACAGTTAAATGAGTCATGTTTTTTATCAGAAAAAAAAGTAAAAAAAAAGAAAAAATTCGTGTGACTAAAATGGCATACAATTATCGTTCACCAGTAATATTTTTTTCATTCACCAAAAAAATATAATCTAAGGCGAAACTCGATTACCAAAATTTAACACCTAATTGGTGTATTTTGTCGCAAATTTATTCTTAATTGACACCAAAAAACCACAATTACCCGTGCAAATCAAACCATCAATTCAAAATAGATTTCTAAACCAAATTAATTTATACTTCACCATTTCAATTTTTTATTCACCAAAAATATTATAAATAGTATTTTTATGTTATTTTACCGCAAATCCTTAAAAAATCAATTGAAACTCGATCGATACGATGACAACAGCAGTAATTCAAGATAACACAGTATCGTCATCAAGTGAAAACGTACTTGTTTATCAAGATACTAGTGATGATGTAGATTCTGATATTGAATCTGAAACATTGCACAGAAAAAGGAAAAGAAGCAAAGTTCAAGTATACAACGTGCACAACAATTATCAATTATTTGATGAAGCTTTGGAAGATCTCAATAAAATCGGCAATTGGAGAAAACAACGCAAGCATTATACCAGCGATGGAGCAAAACATTATTTTAAATGTAGCCACAGTATTTTAAATGTAGCCAAGTGTCAGATGCAAGCCTACATTTTAATAAAGATTGATGACAACAAGGTGGTCCTATGCATAAATGAAAATCAACACTAACATGGCGATGAATAACATCTAAATTACCCAAAAGCACCCAAGAAGCGATCATTGAATTATTCGAATATGGAATAAGTAAACCAATTCAAATCCTCAATGACTTAAGCAAGAACGGAAAATGTTCATGTAGATGGTACATCAAGAATAACATTTGCAAGCGCTTAATTGGTATATCAAAAATTCTTAATATTCCTGAATGTGAAATACCATTATCAGCGAAAAATATTCCTATCGGCGAAAAAAGAAAACCTGGAAGTCCTGCAAAGGCAAAACAAGCCTTGATAATTCAGTAATTATTTTTGGTTTGATTTGTATTATTATTGGTGATAAAAACTATTATTTTGGTTGAAATAAATATTTTTTTGGTTTAAAACAATTCATAAATTTGGTGAAAAAATAATATTTTTTTTGGTGAAATAAAATTGTTTTGGTGAAAAATATATTTATTTGGTTCATTTTTTAATATTTTTTTGGTGATTTATTTTGGTGAAGAATTTGATAATTATTTGGTAAGTAGAAATTTAGTGCCGACTAAAATGCCTTAAGTTTGAGAAAAACGAATCATGTTTTCGTATAATCAAATCAAAAAATCTATCTAAAATCAATTTTTTTTATTAATATTCAAGTCTGAAAGAAGGACCAAGATGATATTCGAAAAAATAATGGTTTCAAAAAGAATTTTTTAAATTCATTAATTAAGTTATTTTATTACTTAAAATATCTATTTTCTAAAATAAAATTATTTTTTAAACTAAATCAAAATAACTAGCATATTCTTAGTTATTATTATACATTTAGGCTTCAACTTGGTTTATATCATGTCGACTGTCGTAATGGTTAAGAGTTCTTGCAGATGGATCGATCACATTTCCACACCATCTGGGCAACCACATGTACGGAGTGAAATGATCGCAATCAGGAAATAACTCGGCAAATATTTTTCTATAGAAATAAGCTTCTTTGGTCAATGGTGTATTTAGCGGGTATTTGAGTCGTGCGCTGATCAAATCTTCATCTTTTACCAACGGATTTATGTGTTCTTGCAAATGTTCGAACAAAGACTTTTTTTTGGACGCCACACCATCTGAAAAGGCTTCTTTAGGCCTCCATAATATATCATTGGGAATGATGTCTAGGTCATCAAATGCCTTTCGCAGCAAATACTTCTCACATCTGTCCTTAGTCGGAATTTTATCTTTTCTCGGAATTGATAAGTAATATGACGAAAAAAAGTGGTCCAAAAATGGCACTCTAAGTTCTAAACCGTGTGCAGCAGTTGTACGATCAGCTCGGCAAACATCAAACAAGTACAAGTCATTACAAATACGAAGGCTCTCTTCATGAGCTGCATTCTCATCTGGTGCCTTATAAAAGTAAATGTAGCCTTGGCAAACTTCATCACTTCCTTCTCCGGAAAATATGACCACAGTGTCAGTATTTTCCTTTATATATTTGCTTATCAAATACATTCCAATCGAAGCTCTAATCGTAGTCACATCAAACGACTCCAAGGCTTTGATAACATCTCTAATTGAATTAATAGCGTCTTGAGCTGTGAATATAATTTCATGATGTTCAGTGTTCAATTGTTTGGCAACTCTTCTAGCAGCCAAAATGTCTGGACTCTCGTGACTCATTCCAATTGAGAAAGTTTGAATCGGGTAGTTTATACCAGCTTTGCGGGCCTCGTGAACCATTAAGCCTGTGATTAGACTTGAATCTAATCCGCCTGATAGCAGACAGCCCATTCTTCTTTGTGACATGAGCCTCATTTTTACCGAGTTGGTCAGAGCATTTCTAATATTTTCCAAAACATTGTCCATCAACTTCACACTGACATCATAGGCAGGCAATTGTGTAATCTCATGAAATTTAAACTTTCGTTCGTATCTAACTTTTCTGTCATTGTTGGAAGCTAAATGAACCGAGTATTCTTCAAAAGTGCCCGGTTCAACAAATTCTATTTTAAATTTGGCACCCTGTGCCAGCTTTAGATTCAGCAGTCCTTTAGCTTCGGAACAAATTCCCAAAGTCCCATTTTCGGTCAGAAGTTTAAAAGCAGGACGAACTCCATACGAGTCTCTACCGCAATACAACTTGTTCTCCTTGGTATCCAAAAGAATGAAGGCAAAAACACCATAGAGATTTTTGCACATGAAATCAATACCACCCTTATTGTACAAATGGATCAAAGACTCGCCATCACAATTGGTCAAGTAGTCAAAATTGTATTTTGCTTGTAGTTGCTTGTAGTTGTAAATTTCTCCATTGTAGATCATCCAAATATGCGGCATGCTGACCAAGCGAATCGGCTGCATTCCATTAAGGTCGTCCACAATGGCCAATCTATGGAAACCGAATGCACAGTTTTGAAAGTGGTTCACATTTTCAAACCGAAAACAGTCCGGTCCGCGGTGCGCTATTTGAAAACAGCATTGAACTTGCTCATGACAGTCCACGTCCGAGCCAAATATGCCCCATATACCACACATTTTGCTATTTATCTTAAGATATTAGTTTATTAGATGAAAAAAATGACATCTATTTATACTTGAAACTTTTATACTGAAATTTAGTTAAGAAAAATATACTATACAGTGAATGTTTAACACGCATGCTAAACGTGAAATTAATTTAAATTTCAATAATAGTTCAAGAATTGTTTGATTTGAAATTTTTAAAATAGATGATGAAACTAGATATTGAATTAAGCAAATATTTAAAAAGTCTAATAGAGGAAAGAGTCGAAATAAATATATCAAAAAGAAATAAAGCTTTTTTTTAATAAAAAGTTAGTCTGGTTCCAAAAAACGTGAGTCTACAAGACGCTTTGCTCAAATAATACTTTTTATTACTTAAACCTAGATGTAATAAGAGTAAATGTTGTAAAAATCGATATTCCATTATGTTTATTTTATCTAGGTAGAATTTGATTAAACAGCAAATAAATTTTTTTGTCAAGGTGCTTAACAATTTGCTAGTTGATACTAATATATTTAAATACTGGCTTTCAAAAATTTTTCCAGATGGTTTTGTATAATTTTTTTAAAATTTTTGTGTGGTCCATCTTGTTTTGAGAAAAAAAAAATCATGTCATTTATGATAACATCTCTTTGAAAAGCTAACTTAAGCAAATTTATAGATAAAAGTTTAATCGGAAAAATTTTTTGATTACTGATTCTATTCAAATGTTATTTTTTTTAGTTTCTAATTTAATTCTCGAATTATAAGAGAAAAAATTTAAACAATTCGAAGGGAGTTCGAAATAAACTGCTTTGATATTTTTTGAATTGATAATTAAAGTTCGAATCATTTAAAATGCTTTTATTATTTAAAAATCAAAACTAAAAAAAATTCTTTCAAACGTATTTTTTTGTAAAATTAACTAGTCTTAAAAATTAGTTGAAGAATTTTCAAAAATGAAAATTAAAGACTCCTATTCAAACTACCAGGATTAATTCTCTAAATTATTTTAAAATTAAGCACAAATAAAAATTATTAATCATACATCATTAAATCAGATTAGATGAAAAATTCTTTCGAAAAAATACAAAAAAATCAAGAAAGAATTCAAATTAATAGAAAACTGTTATTTTAAATAAAAGATACAAAACAAGATAACTTTATAAATTCCATTATGTTCACGTCTGAGATATCCACTCATTTAATGGCTTTCTGAATTTTCTGATTTTTTCCGCTATAAATATCCTATAATTATTTTAAGTCTTATTGGAAAAATTAATAAAAAATATCATTTTAATATTTAAACTTTAAAATGATCATTCAATGTGAAAAATTCAATTTATAATTCAAAAAAAATAAAAAGTTAAAATAGGTTTTGATCTTAAAAGAATTTTTAATTTTCTTTGTTAAGCACCCTTAGGGAATATTTTTTTAAAAAGTTAGCTTGATTTTAAATACCAAAAGAAATATGGCACAAAACTAGTATAGAACTACCTTATTTAAAAAATTCTGTTATAAAAATAATAAAATTCTTTAGAAAACTACCGATTTTTTTTTTGATCTTGGTTAAAAATGCTATTTTAAAAGATGAAAAATATAAAGAAAATAATGAAGTAAAGAGCAATGAAGCAAGAATAATTTGCAGAATGATAACAATTACAAGGTACTCTTTAAAAAAATCAATTTCTTATTCTGAAATAACTTTTTTTCAATACTAAATTATAGCACCCTCACAAAGAATTTTATTGTCATTCTGCAAATAACTCATGTTACATTACTTTACTCTTCATTTTTTCAAGACAAATTTTTCACTTATTAAATCAATTTAGCTTTTACATTTTTCAAAAATTCCTATTTGTTTAATTGATCAAATTTCAAGAAAATTTGGATCGACAGCTTCCTATTTATCTGTAGAAATTCCATAATTTTTATAAAGATGACTAAAAAGCATCCAAAAAGTCAAAAAACATTAAACTGATAAAATACCCCTCCAGGTTAATTTATCCATGTAGCCTATATATTATTTGGCTAGATATTTAAGTAATAAATACAACTTTCTTAGATCATTTTCAAACCCTTAAATTACAAGCTATGGGGCTTTTAAGCCTATTTTTCAGTTTTCGTTGATGAAAATTTTTTAGGTTCCAAATATTGTTGATATTTTTTGATGTCGTGAATGAAAACCATAATTGAACAACATATTCAGGGTTGATAATATCGGTGATAAATATACATTTTACCAAAATTCATGATTTTAAAAGTCTTTTAATCATTTTTAAATTAGAAAAAAAGTCTTAGTTGTTTAAATCCTAGCCTTTATGGAACCATGTAATACTGTCGAGTAAAACTAATGACTAATTGAAAAATTTATTTAAAAAATAATTATTCATATTAATTTATTTTTTTTATTTTGATGGTTTTTGTTTTTAAAAAAGAAAGTTGTTTAAAATTTTTTTGTAGATTTTTTAACGAATTTTAGGTTTTAACATTATCCCAATCAAAAGATCTCTTAATAGTTTAGATATAAAAAATTCAAATAATCGCTATTTATATAGTGTTCAAAAAAACCTTCGATTTTTGAAACAAAGATAAAAATGAGATGGGATAATTAAAATTACGATAATTTAAAGGTGTGTCGAAAAGCATTTTCGAATGCGATACCGCTTTTGTTTATTGAATTACTAAGCAAAAAAAAATATCCGAATATAAGCATTTTCAAATATGAGTAACAAGCATAAAAATAATAAATAATCACTAAAAATTTTATAATTTTAAAAATTTCAAATAAATTTGATAACTCACTAGAGGAACTTACCGTATACCCTTGCAGTGAAATGCGTGCCCTTAAACCCGAATATCAGGTTTTAAACCATGCGCCGACTACCATCTAACCCATGTTATAGTGTTATTAATAAGAAGACCATGTCTTTAAACCTGGCATTCGGTTTTAAGTGCATCGTTTATAACAAAAAATCAAAAATAGACCCAGGGTTTATACCCAAAATCAGATTCAAAAGCAGCGTTAAAAAATAAAATCTACGAGAACGCTAAATTTAGGTTTTGGTTTTAAGAGCTGGGGTAAAAATTAAAACAATTTTAAAATAAATAAATAATTTTAATTATTTTTTTAATTACAAAAATATGAGATTCGTATTTAGGTGCGGGTACAAAAATTAAGAAATATTATAAAAAATCGAAATTCAAAGGTTAAAATGGTGAAAAATTTTAAAAAATACTCGACTACTTATTGGGGTTTTTTTTTGTTGAGTTTTTGGGTGGTCGGCCAGGTTTTCTTTTAACAACATTTTGTGCAGACGTTATTTCCATTTGTTCAGATGTTTGTGTAATTGTTGGCTCAATTGAGGGTGGAGATGAAATCGTTTGGGTAGGTTCTGGTTGAGCTACTTCGGATTCTTCTGAGGATGATGGTGAGTTTGAAGCAATAGATTATGGCTGTAGCTTGTTCAACTCTTGATTGACTTGAAGATGATTGGGACGATATAGGAGAAGTTGATGGTATGACACGTACATTTTCCAATTCAAATTGAGGTTGATAGAGGAGTTGTTGAAGAATATTATTAGACTCTTTTTCTTTTTTTCTCTGTCTCTCTCTATCGCTGATATGAATCTAATTCAAATTTTAAGATTTAAAATTTGTATAATAGTTAAACAAAACTTGATTTTCAAACAAAAAACATGAATTTACAAAACCGGAGACAAATCAGAGTTCTAGGATACCCATTAGAGTATAAAATTCGAGTGATTAACTAGTACAAGAATGGACATAGTATCAATGAATGTTCAAGAAATTTTGAAATTAAAAGAAGCATAGTTATCCGCTGGACTAAGTGTATTTTAGATTAGATTAGAATTGAAATTTAGCGTTCTCGTAGATTTTATTTTTTAACGCTGCTTTTGAATCTGATTTTTGGGTATAAACCCTGGGTCTATTTTTGATTTTTTGTTATAAACGATGCACTTAAAACCGAATGCCAGGTTTAAAGACATGGTCTTCTTATTAATAACACTATAACATGGGTTAGATGGTGGTCGGCGCATGGTTTAAAACCTGATATTCGGGTTTAAGGGCACGCATTTCACTGCAAGGGTATACGGTATTTAAAATCAAAATTTCATTTTTTTTAAACTTGATATTTTAAATTTTTATAAAAAGAGATGAAATCGATTCTGTAATTGCTACATAGCCATTCTATCTTTCTTTCCTGAAGCATTTATCTTTACTAATCTGAAGGAGCTATAACCTGACACAGATAAAAATGAATAAAACATTTCTGAAAAGTAATAGTATCAAAAAATTTAAAACTTAACTAATAAATAAATACAAAGCCAAACCAATATATCCTAATCATTTATTGTATTTTTTGAAAAAAAATTCAAATTTTAAATTATTTTGTCAATCAATTCAAAAAAAATTTTGATGTTTTTTGTAAATGGATTTTTTTTTATTTATAATAATAATAATAAGAATTCAACTTTTTTCTTCATTTCATTAATCTTTTTTTATTAAAAATAAATATTTTTCTAATCAAGACAAAAAAAACTGCCTTCAGAATTTAAATAAAATAAATAAAAATTTTGCAATTCGCGAATTATTTTGAAATTTTTACAAAAATTGGAAAAAATTGGATTTATAATTTCTATTGCCAAAAGATTTCAAACATGGTTAAAAATAAAAGTAAAAATAAATTAAATGGTAAATATTATTTGACCTACCAAACATTAGATTACTTTTTCCTTTATTTTAAAAGAGTTTTCAGGTCTGTCGACCCATGAACTTATGGTAAAAACAGTGTCCGAAATTATTAAAGAACTAATTGAAGCCAACGAAAAAAATGAATCTGTAGATCTGAACAAAATAAAATGCAAAGCTTCGGCAAAATACGGCTTACCCATTCAACCTCGGTTAACCGATATAATATCTGCAGTTCCTCTTCAGTACAAAAAAGTACTTTTACCAAAATTAAGAGCTAAACCTGTTCGAACAGCTTCTGGAGTAATTGAATTTTTTTTTCCTTTTAGCCAATATTCTAAATTTCTAATAGATTGCGGTGGTGGCTGTGATGTGCAAGCCCCATCGATGTCCTCACATAGCCATGACTGGTAATATTTGTGTCTATTGTCCAGGTGGTCCTGACTCCGACTTTGAATACTCTACCCAGTCTTACACTGGCTACGAACCAACTTCAATGAGAGCCATCAGAGCTCGCTACAATCCCTATCTTCAAACAAAACACAGACTCGAACAGCTCAAGCAGCTTGGTCACTCAGTAGACAAAGTGGAATTTATTATCATGGGTGGCACATTTATGTGCTTAGGCGAAGACTATCGTGACTACTTTATCCGCAACTTACATGACGCTTTATCTGGCCACACTAGCAACAGTGTACAAGAAGCAGTGAAATATTCTGAAAAAAGTAAAACAAAATGTATTGGCATTACCATTGAAACAAGACCTGATTACTGTTTAAAAAAACATTTGAGCGACATGCTAAGCTATGGATGCACACGTTTAGAGATTGGAGTGCAATCTGTTTATGAAGATGTGGCCAGAGATACAAATAGAGGCCACACAGTCAAAGCTGTTTGCGAATCCTTTCAAATGTCAAAAGACGCCGGCTTCAAGGTAGTAGTGCACATGATGCCTAACTTGCCTAATGTAGACATGGAAAGAGACATGCTTCAATTCATAGAGTTTTTCGAAAATCCGGCATTTAGGTCCGATGGATTAAAGTTATATCCCACTTTGGTAATTAGAGGAACTGGACTTTACGAGTTATGGAAGTGTGGCAGATACAAAAGCTATCCGCCAAGCATGCTAGTGGATCTTGTGGCAAAAATATTGGCGCTGGTTCCACCGTGGACTAGAGTTTATCGTGTGCAGAGAGATATTCCGATGCCTCTGGTCAGCTCTGGTGTTGAGCACGGAAATTTGAGAGAGTTGGCCTTGGCGAGAATGAAAGAGCTGGGCTTGCAGTGTCGAGATGTCAGAACTAGAGAGGTTGGAATACAAGAAATTCACAACAAAGTTAAGCCTTATGAAATTGAGTTGATTAGGCGAGATTATGTAGCTAATGGTGGATGGGAAACGTTTTTGGCCTATGAAGATCCAGAGCAAGATATTCTAATTGGTTTGCTGCGTTTGAGAAAGTGTTCGCCTGATACATTCAGGCCTGAGTTGAAAGGTGGATGCTCAATTGTCAGAGAACTGCACGTATATGGAAGTGTTGTTCCGGTAAATGCAAAGGATCCAAGTAAGTTTCAGCATCAAGGATTTGGTATTTTGTTGATGGAAGAGGCAGAACGTATTGCTAGGGAAGAACATGAGTCTATTAAAATTAGTGTCATTTCAGGTGTTGGAACTAGAAATTATTACCGAAAACTTGGCTATGAGCTTGATGGACCTTATATGTCTAAAATGCTTGTTTGATTGAAATTTTTAAAAATAAAAGATTTCAAAAATTTTAAGGTTTTAAACTTTTTCTTGTTTATTCAAAATAATTTAAAGGATTTAAGCAAAAAAATTAAAAAATTTCATCATTTGATGGAACCAAATTCGGTAGAGTTAAAAAAGGATACATTTACAGAATTTATTTCAAAATTATTTATATTTTTCATAATTTTAAATATTAATTCTTAGGCTATTTAAAGTTGGTCTTGTTTTAAATACGACGAGTTTTAAATCTAAAATAAATTTTAGAAAATCTAGAATTATTTTCAAAAGTAATGAAATAATTTTTCTAGAGTCTCATTAATAGTGTAAATTAAAACTAGCTGTTTTCTTTCTTTTCTTCATTAGTTTTATTTTCCTTTCCGATAAAAGATAATGTATCAAAAAAAGTTTTAAAAAAGTTTTAAGTTTATAAGATTTTTTGATCAGCAATACAATTTATTAAAAAATTAAAATATCGTATTTCCTTCAAAATTTTATATCACGAAGCCATTAAAATACTTAAACTACCTTATTTTCTGGCAAATAAGTGCTAATCGTGTCTTTGTTGAAGAATTTAGACCCTTAGCTGATGGAAAATTTTTTCAAATTAGATATCTTATGTAGATTTAAGCAACATGGATAAATCTTTTAATCTACAGGAAGTCTTTTGGGGACGCTTATTTATGATACTAAAAGCTTATAATCGGCTTTTTGAGTTGATTGATAGATATTTTAGAAGTCATTCTGATTCATTGGCTTTCAGATTGGCGAAAGAATACAAAGAAGATTTCAAAATCAAGATTTACCTGACTTCATTGTGTAATTGCTACCTGAACCGTGCATATAATAAGCATTTAGTTCCTTTTCTCACAATTTAAATTTGTCTATTTGTAATTTTAGTTTTTAATTAATTATTTTTTTATTATCTTTTTCAACCTGAGAGAGCTTTTGTCTATTACAGATTAACTAATAAATAAAAAAAACTTGATTCGAATTTATTATGAATTTCATTCAAATAAAACAATAGCATTTTTTTTAAATAAAAGAATTTTGAATTTACTTGGCAAAAACAACTTTGTCTTAATCAACAGTTATTCTCATCCTTATAAAAATAATTTTTATTTAAATTAAGTTTATTAATAACCTACCAATTATGTTGATATTAAAAATTAAAAAAAAAATTGCAAAGGATGAATTACCTTTCCTGTGGAAGCATGCTAATATAACTCCATTATATAAAAATGACACTATGCTCAATCCTGGTAAATACCACCCTGTTTCACTTACCATTTTTTATCTGTAAGATATTAGAAGGCTTTATTAAAGAAAAAATGTTTACTTGTTTCGAACGATCTTTTATCTGACTCGCAACATGGTTTCGTACCAAAGAAGTCATGTTCTACAAATTTGCTTAAAAAAATTGATTCGGTATCAAGCTTTCTAGCCTCTGGCAATTCGATCGACAAAGACTTTTCTAAGGCTTTTGGCAAAGTTTCACATCAACTGTTGCTTTACCAGTTGTCATCTTAAAGATTTGAGGCAAAAATATTATACTGGGTGAAAATTTTTCGAATGGAAGAAAGCAAAGAGTTGTTCTAGGTAATGTTGAAAGAGAATGGCTTGATGTTACTTTTGATGTTCCGCAATGATTTAGGTTCTCGGACCTATTTTATTTGTAATTTTCATAAACGACTTTTCCGAATCTTGAAGAATAAAACAAAAGTCTATGCTATGATATGAAAATTATAGCAGCGGTTACTCATTTTAAGGATTATTTATCTTTACAAAGCGATATAGATACTATTTCAAGCTAGATGATTACTTGGGCAACTGGTATAATCATAGAGAAGTGTAGAGTCATATTGGAAATAAATCCTCGGTTTGCGAACACAATTTTTAACATGTGACTGAGTCATTAGAAAAAACAAATTTGGAAAAAGATTAAGACTTGTTTTTTCAAAATGATCTTAAATGGGGTGCACACGTTAACGACCTTTCTACCAGAGCAAATAAAATCTTGGGAATGATTTAGAAAAACTTTAAATTTTTATACTCTAGTGTAGCCAAGCTACTGCGTACTTCATTCGTCAGATCTCTAATTGAATATGGAGTTGTAGAGTAGAGCTACGAAGTTGGTTCCAACTTTGAAGAATCTTGAATATGAATAAATATTGGCCATATTAAAACTTAGATACAAAAATGTTTACTCTTTGGCCCATCTATCCGATTTTTTCGTAAGACTTGTTGGAGCAGTTACCTATTCTCCTTGTTAACTTACACGCTCATGGTTAAGTTAATCAAGTTTCCAGTGATATTGACAAAGATTTCGCTCTATCACAGTAACTTGATTCAATTCTTTTAGATTATAAATAGTCTAGACACTGTTAAATTGGTAAATGGAATCATTTATGTTCAAAGAAACAAATACAATTTGTGGGACATGCAAAGATGGTTACAATAGAGCTAATTAAAAATTGTCCATCATGTTTCAATTTTATTACAAAAACAGGGTTGTAAATGACTGGAACCGTTTACCAATAAATTTGGCTAAAGCAAACTCGTTAAACTCTTTCAAAGCAAGGCTTAATGCAGAGTTGTTGTTTGATGCAGAGTTTGAAAAGTCACAAGTCTCAAGTCAAGCCCAAGTCCGGACTTTTTTTTTTAATTTTATTTCAAAAGTCCAAATCCAGGCTTTCAAATTTTGAATATTCTGAAGACATTTATGCTAAAAAAAATTCTGATATTTGGCAGATCCATTGCATTAGACAACCCAAGAGTATATCAATTTTTTGATATGAAGCCAGATCTAGCAAATTTTAAAAAAAAAGTCCGGATTTGGACATTTTTTTGGGGCTTTTAAACAACTCTGGCTAAATGGATGGTTTATGGCACAGAAACTGGTGTGATTGCAAAGAACTGTCTTATGACTCATCTCGACTTGTTCAAGTACTAATAATAGTTTGTATTATTTTTAATTTTTTTTATTTTTAAATAAAGAGGGACTGTGATTTGATTTGGCACTTTCAGGGTGCTTTGAAACCAATTTAGATTTTGAACTTTCTTTTTGCATATAGGAAATTGTTGCAAATTTTTATTTAGATTTAGTTTCGTTTCAGGCACTAAACTCGATTTTATTTTTTTAAGACGAAAAAATCATGTTTTCAACTTAAGATGTAAATAAATTATTTTTATCAACTATCAACCCAATATCTAAAATTATCATGCACATGAATCCATTGCTTATTATTCTAATCAATCACAAATGTTGCATTTAATTTAATTTCAAAAACCATCTTTTCTAGCTCTTTGGTTAAAGGGAATTTTAAAATAAAAAAATTTTAAAAATTAATTAAAAGAACTAATGGATATTCAGAAAAATAAAATATTTTATTTATTCCAAATATATACTAATGTATTAATCAAAAAAAAAAAGAAGATAAAATTAAGTCGAATTAGTAAACGAAATAAGGGTATTTTGTTTTTCAAGTAGCCATTATTATTCAATTAAATTAGAAAAAAAACTAAAAATTGCGTTGATAGCTTAAATGTTGTGTACCAAAAGTCTGAACGATTCGTTCAAAATGAACCAAGTATTGTTCGAGTTTCTAAGATAGAAACTTTGTGTGAAAGAGTGAGCAGGATCATTGTCGGTTTGCAATCGGCCGATGACATAAATCATAATTCCGTTTTCAACAGTGGTTTGTGTGTCGACCGCGGTAATCATACGTGAGACTTTTTGAAACGATAAATTCTTGTTAAATTAAACAAAATTAAAAATTAAACAAAAATTTAGATTTTTACTCTTAACTTTTCGACGATTGCTTGTTGACCCTTGATTAAATTTCCCTCGAAAGACATTTGGGATGTTTCACTATCCGGCACCTTTAATCACCAGGAGTCAAATTGGGCCAACAAAAAAAAAAAAAATTACATAAAAATTTGAAAGATTTTCTCTCGGCCCATTGTCAAAGATGTTGTAGTATGCTTGAACAAAAGCATTTCCGATTTCTCTGCCTTGATCAACGGTAAGTTTATCAGCCATTTTCAACTAAAATTGAATAATCTCTAAGTCGAAACTTTCTTCGGCGGTTGAAATAAAATAAAACTTTTTTGCAATTAGTTCAACTGAATGCAAAAATAAAAAACTAAATTGCAAAATTAAAGTTTGCTTTCTAGAACATGTGCTAACGTCACATCCCATTGTAAGCGTTTACAGAGTTTTTAAAAGCAAAAGAAAAAAATCAGACAAAAACTAGACATAGTCTATTTTAGCTTTAAAAATTTATTTATTTTTTTAATTCAAAATAGAAATTTGGTAGAATGTATAAAGTTAAACCATTCGAGGACAAAATTGCCATCTCATGTATTCCAACATGTATTTACAAGACAAAGTGCTATTTCAATTCAAATGATTTGAAGTTTGATGATGAAGTGGTTTCTCCAATGGCCAACTTAGTGAGTCCTTTTTGCCATTTGTAATACTGAAAATCTGTTCTCGGTAGGCACATTGTACTCATAAATAGAACCATTTTTTGACACTTTTCTATTCTTTCCGACCACCTCTTCACTCAGCACGCAATTATTGTAATAGTCCAAAAAGCTGTATAAAAGATAGTCTGTCGCATCACACGAGTTCAAAAAATTGGTAAAATATCTCGAATACGAGAGCTTGATTGTGTTTATTTTATTTTTCAGATGATTTAAATCAATTTGGATTAAATCGAGTTCTCTTTCTAAATAGTTGTCCAAGTCCATCTAAAAATTTCAAAATTAAAAAATTAATTCTTGTTTTAAAAAGTCCTTGGTTGAATCGGAAGAATTGACCAAACAGCAGAATAAACAATTCAGACGACTCGAGCGTTTGATTAATAGATCCAACGAGTTGTGTGAAGATCTAAAATTGTCTGATTTGGTAATACCAAATGTTCAAATGGAAGATGCTGAAGCTAGCAAATTGGAGCAGGTGTTCAAAAAACAAGAGGCTTTGTTCCAAAAAATTGAAAATTTGACCCAACAAGTGAAACAAACATGTGAACAAATGGGACTCAAAAGTATTTTAGGTGATTTTGAGAAAATGAGCATTAAATCAGCCGAAGTAAAGACTAAAGAAAAAAGACAGCAATTCAAGGTAGACATGGCTCTTTTCAAAAGCATAGAAAGAGCCAGTTCAAAACTACTGACTGACCGTAACGTAGAAGACTTAGTGGTTTATGCAGATCCCTCTGCTATTCCGCTAGAATTAATTAACTTTTTCGATCTTTTGTCACTAAATGCCAAACTCTTTGCCAAATTCCATATCCACAGTTCTTTATCCAATGCATTAGCCAATCAACTAGAAAATAGATTATTGAATATTGAGGACCTATTCGAAGGACTGAGGCTTGGGCTAAATGATAACCGAGTCGACTATGATTTAGGCTTTACATTTGTTTGGAGAAAAAGTAATGCTTACCTAGAATTTTTATTTATATTTTAATTTTTTATTTTTCAAGTGGAATCAAATGAGCCTAAATTGAAATTTTCTAATGGAAATTTTGTAAGTGGCGAAGGAAAAATAGTTGATTACGTTAATGAATTATTGCCTCAGGCTAAAAGAGTTTCTAAGGAAAGTTTAAAGAAAAATCATGCTTCGAGTCCGCTTTTGAAAATTTTAAAGTCGTTTTAATTGAAATAAATATTTACTAAAAATTGTATTTTCAAAATATTTGCAATAGTTGATTAATTTAATGAAGGTTGAGGTTTTGATTGAAATTTTTTTATGGGAAATTTTTTCCAGAGTTTACCAAAAAAAATGAGAGTTAATCAAGTTCTTTTTAATTGAATTGCATTTTTCCTCTAATATTTTTCATTAAATAAAACTAAAAAATATTCGAAATTTGGAATATTAAAATTAGACATTCACAAAAGGAAATTTAATCTTATTTGATATCAAGCATGGCTGTATATTTTCGATCGAGGCTATTTTTTTTTATTAAATTTAAGACCACAATGTTTAATTTTATTTTCGATATCAAAAAATAGAAGTAGCTTTTTTTTAAATAAATTAGAATTTTTTTAAATTGATTTCATTGATTTTTGAATGTATAAGAAAATGCATGGATAGACAATGAGATTAAACTTTTAAAAAACCATTTTCCTTTTTGTTTGTAATCATAATTTAAATTTATTAGACCCTGTTCCTTTTTTACTTTTTTTACTTAATGGTAATTATAATAATTATATTAAAAATTAAACGGGATCCGGGGCGGAGTCCCGGTTTTGGGATTCGGGTATGCTGGAGATAAGAAAAATATTTTTTTTAATACTATTAAGTACAAAAAGTACATAAAGCATTTTAAATCTTAATATTCTCATTTTATTTACTTCAGAGAATGAAAGTGAAAAAAGTAAACCTTTGGACCCAATAGATTTTGATTTTTAACAAAAAAGAAGGCAAAAAACACGCGACTTGTGAGAAATTGAAAAACTTGTGCAAAAACTTATCTTTTATTTAACGCTTATCAAAAAATATTCTAAAAAGAGAAGAATGTTATTACGTTTAAAACTGTTATTTTTTATTTATTTATTATTTTTTTCCGGACTAAATTCGATGAGACCTCGGGATTTTATACCTTTGAGGCCTTAAAAAAACTACCCTGTTAATAATCTTTTTTTATTATAAAAGATTGGTAAAAGTAATTTGAATGCATTGAAAAATTTTTAATATTTTGAAATTTTGAAATTTGATTAAAATAAAATTTTGTGTAAATTAAGATGATTTAAATATTTTGGTAAAACTAATTTAATTTTTTTTTGATTGTCCTTATAGTCTAAAAATCATGAAGGATTAAGCTTTTGTTCTTTAAAAAATTCATAAGACAAGAGGTTACTAAATTTACAAAATTTACTTTTTTTAAGTTTAACTTTATTAATCAAAATCCTGGATTTTAATGAAAACTTTTCTAAAACTTTGTAAAAAATAATTTCAGATGCTTCATTTTAGATTTTAAATTTACTTAAAATGCTTATGGTAAATGAGCCTAACCGGGTGACCTATTTTTTTTTATTGCATATTTGGCACTCATTTTATTCAAAAACTCCAAAAATGCTCACCGAATTAGACCAGTTTTTTCTAGTCACCCCTTTACCTACTGCGGTTAATTGGGTGAAGCCTTATTGGGTGAATTCGGTTAACCCAGTTCCCCCTGATTTTGTAAATATTTAGCTCGAGAACTAAGCTCTTTTTCAGGATATTCACCGAATTCACCCAGTTAGCCCAATAAGAATTAAAAAAAGGATTTTTTGTTATTTTTAAAAATATAAATATTTAAAATATTCTTTATTATTATTCTTTTAAAGATACGCCACAACATAACTTTTTAGAAAAAAATTTAGACGAATTATTAACGAATTCAAAATAAATTTTATGTTTGATTTTTTTTTAGTTAAAAAGATTAGTTAATAAGATCTGTCTCGGAATGTTGTATAAATTTGAAGCTTGAGTAGTGTTTATTTTTTTTCAAAAACATCTTTTTTGCGTTATCAAGATCTTCCATCGAATATTTTTTTTTAACTTCTTTTTGTTTGTTCTGATTCATTTTTATAATATATTGACGATTATTTGATAATACAGAATGAATATTTTAATCAAATAAAATCAAATTATTTTTGTAAAAAAAGTAGAAAAAAAATTTAAATTTTTCATAAAAAATGGCGTCATTGTGATCATTTTTATCTTTTCAGTCTAATTATGTTAAACAGGATGATTTTTTGGTTTATTAGGTGAGATTTTTGGGTATTGAGGTGATACCTCATTAACCTCTTAACCCATAAAAAATAACAACATTAGACAACGGACCCATCGGATATCTTAAAATTCTAGTAAAATTATTTTTTATTAATCAAGACCCGCTGAAAACGATAAGCAAATAAGGTCAGTTCAAACTTGTTCCGTCATCGGATCAAAAATTGTCAAACATAATTACTAATTTGAAAAATTCTACCGAATTAGCCAAAAAAAAACTTTGAATTAAAAAAAAAAAGGTTTAAAATTTTTTTATAAATATTTCATATATATACTTGGATTCCTCTCTTCAAGATTTACATGAATATGTGGGTTGTTAAAAAAAAAAATTAAACGACTGATATATTTCGGTTTTTCAAATTACGTCACCGAATTTACATTAAATACATTTAGGCTGTGTTACCATAATGAATTTTTTTAGGTTAAAAGTGTAATTTTTTTTTAATAATCTTGTGGTGCAATTATGTTTTATTTAAAATAATATTTTATTTTTTTATAAAAATTATTAAATTAAGTCTTTAAAGACCATTTTAAAATTTTTGACAATTTTTTTTAATAATTACCAAACAAGATGATATAGTTAATAAATTAGATTTATGTCATTTTTCGGGAGAAAATGAACCAACTCTGTAATTCCCTGATTTGTTTACGTCTGGGTTCTTAAATTTGGATATTAGTTCGATGATAGTGATGAATTCCTTATCAAATTTATGTAATAAGTTTGAACGTAATTGGAAACATTGTGTGGTCATGTTAATATCTCTTTATAACTAAATAAAAATAGCCAAAGATTCTTTTTTCCTAATCGGTTTAAGCGCGAAATTTTATTGATCGAAATTTTATTTTATTATAGTTGATAAAGTTTATCTTCGGTCAGTAAAATTCATCTTGGTTCAAACAATCTGCCACATTGATTGCCAGAAAAACCACTGAGTGATATTTGATTCAATGTTTTAACTTATAATTAGAATTCTTTCTGAATTTTTAAAAACTAAATATTGAAGATAAAAATTTTTAAATGAAGAAATTATTTATTTAATTAAGGTTAGCGCATATCAAAACTACAGCACTATTTGAATTTCAGCAAACCGGCTTTAAAATATTAATCTGCATATTTGAAAACCTGGAAAAAATGATTTTTTAGGTATTGTCAAAAAAAAAAATTTGATCCCAGCCCCCTCAAAGATAAAAAAAAAATAGTTACCTTTGTTAGTTAAAAAAAATAATTAGAAAACTAATTATTTAACAAAAATTTAATTAAGTATTGACGACTAGATAACCGAAAAAAAAATACCATTTTTTGCCAAAATATCGATCTAATGGCGGGGTCAAAATTTTTTTTTTTGACAATACCTAAAAAATCATTTTTTCAAGGTTTTCAAGTATGCAGATTAATATTTTAAAGTCGTTTTGCTGAAATTCAGATAGTGCTGTAGTTTTGCTACGCGCGAACCTTTTGTTTTCTGTAATTTAATAAATAATTTACTCTTCTCTTTGTTCCTCGCGTAAAAATTTTATCCACTGCACCATTTGCATATTACTAGCTACATCAATTTGTATGCTAAAACAATGTAATCATACTTTTTACCATCAGACCTTCTTTTAAATTCTGAAGACCAACTAATTTTCCAAAAACACAGCGCTGATTAAGCGAATAATTTATTTGATGATCAGAAAATAAAGATTCTCTAATGGTGCTCCGGATCATCGAACTCAATCCAAAGGATTTCTAGAAATCAATAGAAAATGCTATTTATGGATGCAAAACTGTTCAACACCAATGTATTACCTTAATTGAACATGTCTTTGAATTAAAAATTTTTCTAGAATTTTGCAAAATACTGTTTTTATTTTTTCAACAACTTGAATGATTAGTGGAAAATATTATAAAAAGATTTGAATTACAATCTACTTCACAGAGTCAAAAATACTATCAACTACTCTATAAACTGTGATGCATTAAAAACAAATAACTCGTTTTAGAAATTAAGTAAATTAGAACCCTTAATATATCTGATTTAAACATGATGTAATTTATTCAATAAAAGTTAATAATTTTTTTATTACAAAATAAACAATTTAATTTTGTATAAAAATAGATAAATACTATTTTGTTTTGTTTCAATCAATCCGACAAATTGGTTATGGATGGTAAAACTTGACTTTCTTCCTTAATGACTTTTATTTGAATTGACATCTTCATCTGATTCAATACCAACTGTCAAATTTTGCGAAACATCAGATGACTGTTTTTTAAGTACTGATTAAGTTTTTCATTGTGCGCTTCTTCCTTTTATTGCAAAAAAGAATTTTCATACGAATGCTCCTGAATTCCATTGCTTTAGACTAAATGAGCATCCAAAAATGTGATCATAATAATAATTTTTCACCCAAAATTTTAACACGTACATTTCGATAATACTGATGTCATATATATTTTGAATCATTTTATCAAAATTATTTCATGGCTTTATTTCCAATTTATTTAAATACTCTTTGAATTCATCTCTAGTTAAACCCAAATTTCTTCCGCATCTGACGATGTAAATATTTTCTTTCATAAGTTGAATTTGTTTCGATTTTTTGTTCCAATACATTTAATAAATTTTTTTCTGAAAAACAGGTTCCTGAATAAATTCTTTAAAATTTAAAATGTTACAATCAAATTATTCCAAAAAAGGTTAAAAAGTTCAATTAACATCAAATTTGTTATTCACAATACTAATTTGCTACAAAAAAATCAAAATATTATTTATTTTATCATAATAGTGTGTTATGAATTAATTTTGTTCTAATATTTATTAAATTTGTGGATAAGATTAATTAAGGCCGTATATAATTTTTTGGCCGTGTAAAAATTCAAATTTCCCTTAAATAATAATTTGAAATAAAAAAAACTTCAAAAGGATTATTTTTAAATGTTTTAGTGACTTAAAAAGCCAGAGAGAAATCAACTTAAATAAATTCATGATTTTTTATCAATTTTAGAAAAATTAAAAAAAAGATTAATAGATTTTTTTTCATATTTATTAATTTATAAAAACATCATCAACTTAAGTTAAATGGTCAAATTTTTTTTAAATTATATTGAAATATTTTAAATTTTTTATTGTAAACGGAATAATTTCTCTTTTTAAGAATAAATTGAACATTTTTCAGATTTTACTCGTATCCTCTGTGGTAATAAGGACTTAAATTCACCCCTAAACATGCTATTGAAAATTATATTTATAAAAAATGGTGAATAATTATTTAGATAAGATACGCAGTTTGATATTGATTGAATCAAATCGAATAAATCCAAATCAACTTCAATATTAAAACTCATAAAGTGCATTGTATGGTATAGAACAAATGATATAGCCCATGGTAAATATATAAGCAAAAAAACGATATTTATTGCTATAACAGTAATGGCAAAATTGTATTCTTTTTTCAAAGACTTTCCGAGTTGGGTATTCTTTTTTGATTTTAAAACCTGCTTGGTAACTGAATAGTTAAGTATAAAAATAACCGTAAATGGTATTAGAGCTCTAAAGAGAATATTAACTGCATCGCCAATTAAATCGGTTATTTCAGTTCCAATACATTCGATAATTGTACCATTTAAACTAGTTGAATTTATATCAATTTGGGTCTCATCGGATGTGCTATGTGTTGCAATAAAAAAAGTAAAGTAAATTGAATTGGTAGCAAAAAGACCTAAAATAGAAATAGCGATGGCAAAATAGTAATATTTTTTCCCCAATATTTTAGCTTTAAAGTTGCAGATAGATCTGTAAAGGTCGTAGGAAATATAAATTTGGGCAATCGAAGGAATCTGGAGGGCAACCGATGCAATAATATTATAAAATTTGCATGAAAATAAATTAAAATTTCTCGGATCAATTTCAAATTTTTCTAGTATATAAATAATCAGCTGGTTAACTAAAGCTATAATATTAAATAGACACAAAATGATATACAAAAATCCCATATTTGTATTCTTGTTGAAGCGTTTACGAGAAAAAATCCAAATTGACAACATGTTTAGCAGAATGCCTAAAGGCATAGTTGTTATAGAAAAATAATATTGAACGGCAATTGCTTTTTCATTCATTTTAAAATAAAATTTTTCAGAAAAAGTAAATTTTAAATATTTTTTGTTTTTTAACATCTCGGAAATTATATTTACAAAAAATTTCGATCTACTTTTTTGCTAAATTGATTTTCCAAACTACTTAAATAAATCGGAAAAGAATATTAAATATTTGTAAAAATAATAAATAAGGTAAAATTTAACAAAAATTCAAAATTTTAAATGAATTTAAAATTAATAAAATAGAAAATAAATAATAATAATTAGCTAATTAAAGAAACTTTGGAGAAGTCTTACACGGAAGACTACTATGGTAGTAAATAGAACACAAATTAACAGAGAAACGTCTGGGATCTTTTTTTTTAAAATAACTTCTTAAACCTTAATATGAGTAGCTTTATTTTATATTCATTCATTAATTTAATTAAAATTTCGCTGATTATATGATTTAAAATGATAATTAAAATTTAAATTTTTTTTGGTGAATTCTAAAAGAATCATTTAATCGGAAATTAATATCCTTAAAAAGAATCAATTCTAAATGATGTTTTTGGTTTTGTTTTGTAATAATGATTTTATAATAAAGTAATTAGATTAAGTCATTGTAAATTTTGAAACAAAAAACAAAATTAAAAAAAAAAAATCATAGCTTTAAATCGAAATGAACAAAACATGTTCTGTAACCGATACCACTACTTAAACTTAAAAATTATTGAAAACTTAATTCAAAATTACTTAACATCTATCATAAAATTTTTTTTTAAATTTTTTTAAGGTTTCAAAATTTAATCAAGTGGCTGAAAGGAAGGACTAAGTCTCCGCCTAAATTATATTTTAAATAAATAAATAATTATATTGGTGCTACATAGAATTAATCAGTTGCTACAATTTGCAGAAAATGTTTTGGTAAGTCCGATTTAAAGCTTTTTTTGTTTTTATTTTTTGTACTCTAATTCACGATGCCTTAGATTCAAGACTGCTGATTTACAAAAACAGACTCACAAATTATTTATTAAATTGATTTAAAATGAACAATATAAATCAAATCGATAAATCATTCAAGAACCTGAAAGTTTTTTGGTTAAATTAAAAAAAAAAGCTTTAATAAAAAATAATCTAATAACTACTTTAAATTAAGTTATGTCTTGCAACTCTCTATTTAAAAGAGTAACACATTGGATTAGCTTTTTCTATTTTTCTGACTTGTATAGTATGCTTAGATTTTTATAAAATATCTAATTTGAATATGTTTTTCATCAGTTAAGGGTCTGAATCCTTCAAAGACATGATTTTTGGGGTAAATTTTAAAATTTAAAATTTTTCTAATTTCTCAAATTTAACATTTGGAGTTTATCTCAAGCAAATAATGCTTACGAATGGAAAAAAAGAACTTGTACCTTCCATTATTTCTTAAACAGTAATACTTAAATACTGCTGACCACCAACAGAAGAAAGGAGATTAAAAACCATAAATAATGTGACTAATACATAGAAGAAAAATATTTTATTAAAAAGAGAAAATACACATAAAAATTGAATTTATTTAAACATATATAAAATTTTAAGTTTGTGAATTACACATTATTTTTTTTTTAAAAGCTTAAATTAAATCATAAAGATCTAAAAAACACATAAAAATTATTCAAATTCATGCTCAATTTACTTTTTGAAAATTTTTTTATTCAAATTTTTCTTTAAATTTTTTGTTTTTCAATTATTTTTTTAATTATTTAATTTTTTCAAATAGAAAATCAAATATTTATTATATTCGGTTTTATATTCAAAATTTTTTTTTGTCAAATTTTAATTCGAATGTTTTAGAGATTCAATTTTAAAATTAAAATGAAATAATATTTAAATATATTTTTAAAATTTTTTTATATTCAAATATTATATTCGAAGCTGATATCCGTTCGAAAAACTACTTATTCAAATATCGGTTCGAATATGCATATTCGATTTCATCACTAGGACTAGGTAATATTATGAGATTTTTAGATGAATCTATGTCAACACCAGGTCAACCAGATCAGATCAAAACCAGATCAAAATGCTATTTCTAAAGCTTCTTCAAATTTACAAAAAAAACAAAAAATTTTTAACTTAAATTGTTTATTTATTAAATAGTTTTATTCAATTTATTCACATAATTTGAAATTTGGTCACCTAATTCTATTTTGTCTCTTTACGTGAACAAATAAGTTAGGTGATTAATAGTTCAGAAAACCTGAGAACAAGAATTGATCGCGTAATAGGTAAACCATGGTTCACCTAACCGACTAGACCAAGTTTTTCAACGATTGATAAATTTTAATCGAAATGAATTATTTATCTTTTTTTTTTCCTTATCTTATTTAAGTTTATTTTTAAATTTTTTCAAATTTTTTTATTCTGAAGGGGCATTAGCTCGGGACAGATAAACAAATAAACTAATAAATAAAAAATTTTGGAAACATCGCACTTTTTCAATGTTATTTCAACAATGGATACATTTGGTAATTCAAACACAAAAAATGAAACCATTTATTAATGAGTTTTTTTTTAAAACTAAATTTTCATGATTTTTATGGATATCTGGTTTTTTAACTCTTCAATATTTTTTAAATAAAAAAATTAAATAATTAATATTTAAAATTAAATCTTATTAAAAATTTTATTTTAGTGCTTGAGTTTGTATGATTTTTTTATGTTTATCTAATCTTGGTCCCCAATAGAAGCCAAAAATGTCGCGACAGTTATGAAGCGCAAAGAAGACTTTTAGAGTAATTTAAAAAAATTTCGGTTTAGTAGTTTAGTTTGAATCAAGAAAAAAATTTGAGTCTTTAAATTACGACAACCTGTTAAAAAATACATTTTTTGAAAATTTTATTCGAAAATCGATTACAAAAAAATTTAAATTAATTTAAAAAGTCTAAGATTGAACAATCTAAAAAAGAATACTACTACGGTCAACCTTCATTTTATCGTTCTGTGGTTAACCACTTTGAATTAATTATATTTTTCTGAATAGTAAATAGGAAACTTAAAATATTTCAATACTTTGTCTGCTCAATTCAATTACGCCTTTTTTCCACTTTCAGATTTTCTTAAAAAAGTAAAATCTAAATATATAAAATACAGTGGTACAACGATAATTGTATAGGCAAATTTACCAGAATTTTCCCAAAAAATTAAAATCGCCAAAAAAATCTCGATTTTGAAGAAATTTTTGTATTTTTTTTTAATTTTTAATTTTTTTAATTGAATGAATTTATAAATTAAAAAAAAAAAAAACCATATACAGTACCGGAAATTAACTGGTCACATCATATCATCTGATTTCATTTAATATCATTTTTTTAAACTTTCCTCATATCAGCTGATATCAGCTTTCATCATTTGATATCAGATAATATTAGGTGAATTTGAATTTGAATTTCTATTTGTAAAAATATGTAAATAATTTTTTTCCCTGATATTAGCTGATATCATCTAATATCAAATGATATCATATGATATGATGTGACAAGTTAATTTCCGGCACTGTATTTATTTATTAATAATAAATAATTCAAAAATAAGTTAAAAAAAACTAAAAAATTCTCTTAACTCATTGTTACCAGATTAACGAAAAATTTACGTAAAATTCAATTATCGTAGCACCACTGAAAATACAAAATAAATAATCAGGCATTTTTGTTTCGTTGGCACAAAAATTTAATATATATGCGTAACTATGCTTGAATTTTCATAAAATTAAATATCAAAATGAAATTAAGGGTTTTAACTAACCAAATGGTAATTATGCATTCTATTTCTAAAATTAAAATATTAGTTTTTCATTTGAATTAATTTTTGTTATATATTCCTCAACAATTATGTGTTAGTAATCCTCAAATCCGATTAAATAAGGTTGGCCATTTTTTTTTAATATTTAAAATGCTTAATTAAAATTTGTTTAATTGGCTTTTTGATTTAAGGAAGATAGTTAAAATTGGACAATTTTTTGGTAGAAAACGTATTAGTGAATTCGGCAGACATGCTGAACGGTATCATAGTTGGAAAAAGTTGTGATACTCTTGGTGAAAGTTTGTCGTTGCAAAAATTTTTCATTAAACACAAAACATCATAGAATATCCATGGTATTTGATACAATTTTTCTTCATTTTTAAAAGTCTTATAGAGGTTTATAATTCTCGACCTTAAATAGAGACCATTAATTGAATAAACACTTTTTTTCATGTTTTTGTCTTTGATTTCTTCGTTAAAATATTTCAAATTAACTACGAAATTCCTGAATTCTCCAGTAAATTTTGCTTTAAGTTTATCTTTTTCTGAGCTATAGCTTTTTGACACTTGTTTCTCATACATTCCTTTGAACAAGTCACATCTATCCTTTTGAATTTTATCGGTTTCTATTTTTTTTACCTTTTCAATATATTTTAGATATTCTTTTTTTATTTCCACTAAATTTTCTCTTTCAATTTTACTTTCTGTTAAGTCTATAATAAAATCGTTTTCTTCTAATAAATTTAGTTCTTTATCGCTCAAAAATTCACCTCTTATCGAATCGTTAGCTTTTTCTACAATATCAGTATATTTCTTCATAGCTCTAACAACTAAACATTCTAGCAATGAGCTCTTTTTTGAATTAATTTCGGAAAATTCAAAATTTTTTTTCTGGATAATTTCTTTTAAACAATTAAATTTATCTTGTTTAGATTTTTTTTCAACATTTTCTACATCATTAGAAGAAATGTACCAAAGTGGCTTTTTAACTAAGGAAATAGACTCTGATGATTTGATGCCATCAATGCATTTATTTATCTCTGTAACACCTAATAGATAATTCTCTTTAAGCATGTTTTTCCGATCTTGATCATATGAACAAACTAGAAAGTAATGCCAAAGTCCTGTTTTGTTTTCATATAACACATCGCTAGCATAAACTTCAACCAGCTGATTTCGCAAATTTTTCTCATCTATTTTTGTTGAAGAACTAGGATTAGTTGGATATTCTAATATAGTGTTTGAATTCTGAAAATCAGTAAGATGATCATCCCATGAGACAAAATAAAGGTCTCCATCTAAATCACCACCGCTTAAAATATCAGTCATTGGCCTTGGTCCTTTTTTGGGAAATACTACGCAATTTTCTAAATGAGATAAGTCATCTACATATTTTGTTCGAACTCTGCGAGCCTCTGTCACGCTATAACAAGGCACCCGACAAACTACAACAAAATTTCCATCCAGATACTCTATGTTTCCCAAGCTATTGCGAAAGGAAACAAACACCTCATCTTCTTTCAATTGATCAGTCTCATCAATCACGCCAATAAAAAATCTTGATTTTTCAATTTTAATATTAAAAGTTCTTTTTGTAATTATGTTATATAAGCCTTGTTCAATAATTAACTCACGGATTATTTTGTACTGTTTTGGATCTAGTTCTTGGAGCAAATTTCGCCTACAAGCTAGCAAAATCATTTTGTATTTGTGCGTAAATTCGTTCACATCATCTGAATTGAACAATCTGGCCAGAGCTTTTTTTGGATCTATTAAACTTTTTTCTATTTCATCAAGATAATCTTGAAATATTCTCAAAATGTATTCTTTGAATTTTTCACCACACAATCCATCTAAAATCATTAGGATCTCTGAATTTAAATTGGCTGGAACAGAAACATTTGGTGCCCATGAAACAATATTTAATTCAAAATCTTTTGATTCAAATTTTTCTTGAGTTTTTCTGAACAAAATTTTAACTTGACTATTCACTCCCGGGCATATCTTATTAATTATGCTATCAGAAAAACCTGTCAAAACTCCTTTAAATCCGCCAATTCTTATCTGAAAAATATAACTAGTATAGTCAAGGTTCAATTTTTTTGAGATTTCTTCACAAGCTTTTTGGCGAATAATGCCAACCCCATCAGTAAAGCAATAGTCATTTTTTTCAAAATCTTTGACAATTTTGTACTCTGTTCGGTTAAGTTTAAACACAGGCACACTACTGGAATAGAGCAAACTATAGCGTTTGTTCAGTTTTTGGATCTGGGAAAATTGAGAAAAATTTCCAAAAAAATTAAGGAAATCATTAAAATTCAGTTTGTCACAGCTTTCTTTGTCAATAGCCCAAAAATTTCGCTCTTTTCGTCCACTATTAGAGCTTCCGATGTAACTAAAAAAAATTTCCTTTTTTCCATCTAGTTTCACGCGTATTCCGTTTCTTAAGATTTCAATTAAAAAATTTTTCAATTCATTATTTTTATCTGTTTTTCCGACGCTAAAATTTATTTTAAAATGAGCAATTAACCTTACGTGAAAATATTCCTTAAGTATTCGAATAGCTCGATTGGTAATATTTAGTTTTTCTGTAATATTTGTTTCATAGCTTAATGAATTAGATTCGTATCTAATGTTTAATATAAATGAATGAAAATTATATTCACTATCTTTCATATCAATGATCATCGGTTCAGTAGAAATGTCTCTTAACTCTGATTTTGGAGCAATTAGTTCTTCCTTTATTCGCTTTTTTGATGAATCGGGTGAATTGTGAAATTTTGATTCTAAGTTGATACCTCTAATAAACGAAATTTTGTGATTTTTATTTTTTCCTTCATTTGTTTTATCTACGATGATTGAATCATCTGGCGAATTTAATGATTCTGATTTCGGAGAAATGTTTTCTTTTTTCAGTCTAGTGTGATCTGTGGTGGAATTGGATATTTTATATTTTGGTTCTATAACATTATTTAAGGATGAAGAGCTGAAATTAATTAAGTTTTCTGTACCTTTATAATTTTTATGCCTCTCAGGATTAAAATTTTTATCCCATTTAGATGGTGATTTTTCCGGATCAGTACGGTACCGATAGAAAAGACCACTGGCAATAATTTTAGATGAGTCTTTTAGTACCACTTTAAATGGATTTCTAGCATTTTTTGTCAAAGGATCTTGATCACCAACTTGGAATTTATTCCAATCAATTTTTACAATTTTAGCATTTTCAATTATAAATTCATCTTTTCTTTCTAAAGATATCGAGTATTCTTCATTATCTGATATGGTACAATCTCTGGTTTCAAACAAAAGAAAACTTTTGTATTTATCCAATATTAGATCTGATATTTTTGACAATTCAGAATCAATTGGATATAACTTTATCGAAGGCTTTTCCATTTATATCAAAATGTCTAAAAAAAAAAGCTTAAAATAATTCTAAAATATAATATAATCAATTTTTAAGAGATAAAAAATCTTATTAAAAAAGCTCAGATTTATCATAATTTATTTCGTAACCAAGAGCTTGATTTTTTAATTCTTAAAATATTATCTAACAAATCGGAGAAACTGCAAAAAATAAGATAAAAATTTAAAAAATTAGTAAAAGTAAAAGTGAAAGTAAAGCTTCGTAGTTCTTTAGTTGCTTTGTGAGGGTAAAAACGAGTGCTGGCTTTTTCTAAAATGAATATTGAAAAAAAATTAAAACAGAAAATTTAATTAAAATATTTAAAAAAGTCATTGAACCTAAAAATCAACTTGGTAAATTTAATGAACATTTAATAATTCAAAATATTAAAATGAATCTTAGAAGTGAGAACTACGTGTAGCTTCTAATACTGTTTTTTTAAGCATAATTAAATATATGTATTTTGATTTGAATTGTCAAACTTCATTTAGTAGAAAATGGATATCTTGATCTAAGGGTCGTTTCCTTATGTTCCATTAGGTGTAATAATAATTAGAAAAAAATTTTCTTTTTACCACTATATTAATTTTTAGAAAATTCGTTTTAAAAAAATTCAAATGAAAAATTATTAAAAATTATTTCGTTGGTGCAATTGCTGTTTAAATAATTTCTCTGATGCAAAAGAGTGAAATTAAAAAAAAAACACCATCTTTTTTATTCATGGATAATTAAATCTAATAAAATTCTTCATTTCATTCAAACTATTTAAATCGGGTTCATGTGAATTTCTAGGGGTAAAATCGTTTTAAAAAAATTTCTCGCCCTTTTATCTTAAATTTCACTCAAAAAATACTATTAATAATCTAATTATCTATAACAATATTTTTTGCCATGAAGTTTTTATTATTTCAAATACTCTATTAAACGAAGAATTTTAAATTTTTTTAATAAATTGAATCATTAAAGCAATAATTCAAGGCTTCATTGTTTAAAAACATTAATATTTAAAATATAGTTTTCTTAGGTTAAATTATTTATTAAAAAAAGTGTCAATTTAAAAAATCTTTAACATTCAATAAGGATTACTAGTCTCAGCCACATTTAAATGTGCTTCATCTAAATCAAAAGATGCGTAGTCTGGAATTTCATCTTCATCAGTTTTAAAACCATATCTCAAGTTGTAAAACTGATCAATAAAATACGGATGAGTATCATCATCATCGAACATGTCAAAATACTTGCCAAAATCGTGAACGAGTTCGAGCTGAATCTTTTTGCTCACTGATTTATATTGCCACAAAGTGCAGTGATTGTGTAGAGACCCATTAAGTTTTGACTTGTTAATATCCAAATTGGGATTCCAGATTAAGTACCAGCCTGAACACGGTGGATGATGACGCTTACATTCGTATGTGAACGAAGCAAATATGTTATCTTTTGGGGGCAGAATTCCTTCATAAAATGCACAGCCAGTTACGTTATCAACCCTTTTTCTGTACTTTTCGCGAATTTCTAAAAGCTTGTTTTGATAACTTTCCAGATCATGCTCATTCATCGGAACATTTCGGAAGTTAAATCTCCACAAACCTGCGGTTGAAGACATCTTAAAAATATTATTTTTGAACAAAAATGAACAAGTACCAAATTAAAAAAAAACTATTTTAAAAGAAATTTCAAAATTATTTACAGTTTTTAATACAATCGTAAAAAGAAAATTCCTTAACATTTAATCATTTAAATTAGATCACAAGGCATAATTTTAATGTCAAGCCGATAAGGTTTACTCTTAAGCTAAATAAATCGAATCTTGACTTAACAAATATAATTGATCACGTTAAAATGATTAAAATAATCAAGTCAAAACTTTTTTTTTTAATTTTGATCCTTGGTATTTATGGCTTTAAGGCTATTAGAATTTGTCATTTAGTCAGCCTATAGCTAATAAGACAAGGTGAGATTTAAAAAGATTATATTAAATTTCATCTTTGACGTAATTTTTAAATAATTCTTTTTCAAAAATTCACTTATACGGAAGAATTTTTCGCTGCTTCTTTTTTTTAAAGAAAAAATAATTAATCAATTGAGTTAATATAAATAATATTGATTCAGACAGCTTTTTTAATAAATCCAAAAAATATACTTTAATTAAACTATGTCTAATTAAAATCTTTATTAAAAGTAATTAAAAATTATGTGCAATTTTTAAAATAATTCTTTATTAGAATAAATTGTTCATTTGGATTGTAAAAAAATCTATTCATAGACTTATAGGATGGGAAACTAATTTTTTTCAAAATTACCATCCTAATATTTAAGTCAAGATGGTCTTAAACTTATAAAATTTTGTAATCAAATATTTTTATTCTGAAAAAAAAAACAAATAAAATCTTTTGATAAATGCTTTATAAAAGTGATAACGCTAGTTTAATAAAATCAAATAAAATATAAAGAATTGTGAATTTAATTAAAAAACTTAGAAATTCTTGAAAATTTTCCGAATCAAAACAAAATTTTCTGCAATTTTTATCCAAAATAGCTTTGGTTTGAACAAGCATTTTTTGTTCATTACAAATGCCAACAAGATGCTTCTTGCTCTCAAGTGATCCATGCTCATTTGAAATTTGTCTTATAATGGTAAAATCTGAGCAACTATCTGCAAAAATTTCTTGTTCATAAGTTTTGTGCTTTTCGGGAAAAAAATTCGAATCCCATTCTTTTGGATTCGTAGATCTGGTGGATCTACACCGAGTTTTGTATCTATAAAACATACCCTTGGCAAGACAATTGTTATTTTCATCCAAAAGTTTTATCTGAAATGGCTTTTTGGACTTTAGGCTCTGTAATTTTAGTTCATCGTCATGATTGATAGGAATTCGAATCAAGCTGAAGTCGAGATAAATAAACAAAAATTTTGCGCGCAACAAGTCTCCTCGATTTATTCTCAACTCATAGGTTTCCCCTACATTAAGCGATATTTTATCTCTCAACTCAATTTTAAGGTTTTTTATATTGCTTCTGATATCAAGTATTTCGTCCGCAACATAACTCAATTCTGATTGAGGAGAATAAAGTTTTATCACAGAATTCATTTTTTTTAACTTTTAAATTACAATTTTTTTCTCTAATCTACATTAATGAGGTAAACTTTGTTAAATTTTAATATCATTAAAAGTATTAAGTTCTCAAAATGGTCTTATTTGTTCAAAATGATTTTTTTTTAAATAGAATTAGATGGTTTTTAATTCATAAATAGATCTTGTACCTTTATAAATTAGTCACAAATAGCATTTTAATATCTTGGCTTGTAAATATTAGATTAAATATCAGACTATTAATCTAAAACAACATGCCTGAGCTTATATAAAGAAATTTAAATTTTTTGATTTTTGGTTAACAAATTTAAATCGTTATTTTTTAATTTTTTAGATTTTCAAAAAAATTATATCGTTTCCAGTCAGATTTTTGATTATTTTGGGTTTCTTTTGAAATTGCTATTTTTTAAATTCGATTCAAGATATTTTAACAAAATTAGCATAAAATTTCAAATGGACACATTTTAATTTTTCGCCACTATATGTTGTCTACAAATAAAAAGATTGCTTAAATAATCATAGAAAACTAGTAAAAAATCATCAAATTTTTCAAAAATTTGATCTTGAATTATTATTATTGGAAAATTCATTTTAATTTTTCAGGAATGTATTAAGTATTTTTATAAAGAAATATAAATGGAATAAGTTCCAGGTTTCTTTTATTGCTTTTTATAGTAAACTGCAATTTAGGAGGCTTTTTATTTTCTTTATTTTTCTTATTTATTGACACTTGAGTGGAAATATAAGAAAAAATTGTACAGGTAAACCAAGTGAATCGATAATTTTTATTTTCACATATTTTGCTTGAAAATAATTTCACTCTTTTATAAAAAGTGCAATCAGGATATAATCAGATAAGAGTTTTATTACTCAGAACCATTTCAAATTTAAAAAAAAAAGTGATAGAGGACTAAAACCCATTCCAAATAACATGGGATATTTTTTCCAATCAATTTTTTGTATTAATATGGTAAATGAGCCTAACCGGGTGACCTATTTTTTTTATTGCATATTTGGCACTCATTTTATTCAAAAACTCCAAAAATGCTCACCGAATTAGACCAGTTTTTTCTAGTCACCCCTTTACCTCCTGCGGTTAATTGGGTGAAGCCTTATTGGGTGAATTCGGTTAACCCAGTTACCCCTGATTTTGTAAATATTTAGCTCGAGAACTAAGCTCTTTTTCAGGATATTCACCGAATTCACCCAGTTAGCCCAATAAGAACTAAAAAAAGGATTTTTTGTTATTTTTAAAAATATAAATATTTAAAATATTCTTTATTATTATTCTTTTAAAGATACGCCACAACATAACTTTTTAGAAAAAAATTTAGACGAATTATTAACGAATTCAAAATAAATTTTGTTTGATTTTTTTTTAGTTAAAAAGATTAGTTAATAAGATCTGTCTCGGAATGTTGTATAAATTTGAAGCTTGAGTAGTGTTTATTTTTTTTCAAAAACATCTTTTTTGCGTTATCAAGATCTTCCATCGAATACTTTTTTTTTAACTTCTTTTTGTTTGTTCTGATTCATTTTTTTAATATATTGACGATTTTTGATAATACAGAATGAATATTTTAATCAAATAAAATCAAATTATTTTTGTAAAAAAAGTAGAAAAAAAATTTAAATTTTTCATAAAAAATGGCGTCATTGTGATCATTTTTATCCTTTCAGTCTAATTATGTTAAACAGGATGATTTTTTGGTTTATTAGGTGAGATTTTTGGGTATTTAGGTGAAACCTTAATTACCTAATTACACCCTAAAAATAACACATTTAGCTGGACACGTCCAAGGACAACTAAAAATTCTTAAAAAATTTTTTATTACTAATAAAGATATTGGGAATTCAATGATCTAATTAGGTTAGAGCTAGCATCTAAGATGAAAGAGGAAAAAGTGGACAAACCGAATAACTAATTTGACCGATATTCACCGAATTGGCCGAAAAATAACTTTATCTAAAAAAAAAAGACTCAAAAAAAGTTAAAGATTTTTATTTATGCTTATTCAAATTCCTCTCCTCAAGATCTATAAGAACATAAGGCTTGTAGAAAAAAAAATTAAAAACAGAAGAGATGTAACTAAATTTCAAATTTCGTCACCGAATTCACATTAGAAACATTAAGACAGTTTTACCATAACAATTTTAAAAAAAAATTAAAAATTAATCTATACGAATAAATTTTTCTTAAAAAAATTTCGAAATAATATTCATTAATCTTTTATCTAAAATAAACGCAAATTTTCTGCCTGAATCAAAATTTCTTACAAAGCTATTCAATTAGTCTCTGTTGTAGATAATAAAAATTAAAAAAATGAATTACAGATATCTACATGGAACATATTTACAATTTATACCGAAATATTTCAAAAGCTAAAATAAAACCGTACAGATTTTGCCTATTGTTTATCAGCCCAATAAAAATCACTATGAAAAAAAATTTAAAAGGATTTCCTTTATTTGAAGCTTTTCATCAATAATTTAACCAAAATGACTAAAAGATTGGTAGTATTCCCTTCTCTTCGCGGACGACTCTCTCATCTTATTTATCTTTATTAAAAAGCTTTTCTAAAACAAAATTTTGAAGTTTGCTGGCTAAACATAAGATGAAAATGGCGTCCGAAAATGTTTTAATTTTTCAAGGCATTCTTGAAGATTAAATTTTAGTAAAGTTATAAAAACCCTACGAGAAAAATCAAGTATTAAATGGGAATAAGTTTGATCAAAACTCTGCAACTAGGTCTAAGTTGAACACATCTGTTATAAAAACTTCCATTAAAATTATCTTAAAATAAATATTTTGCTTATGATATACCAGATTTACTCAAAGTTTTTCCTCAAGCAAATGCAAAATTTCTTAAACAATAATTTCATTACTAAACCTTATCATTTTTATCCCTTTTTATTCATTTTTATTTAATCTTATTTAACTTTATTTCTATTTTTTTTAAACACATTTTTATTCTGAAGGAGCATTAGCTCGGTACAAATTTACAAACAAAAAAAAGAAAAAAATTAATTAACAAATTTTGAAAATTTAAAATGGATTTATTGTTTTCTATTTTTGTTTTTTATTATTATTATTATTGAAATTTAGATATTTCAGACAAATATTTCAAATATTTTTTAAGTAAATTAACACAATTAGTGTATATGTAACACTAAATTTCTATAACACGTTAATTTGTAAATTTACTGGTCTACCATTAAAATGTAAAACAAATAGGAATAAAATTATGTTTTGTTTTTTACTAGTAATTTTTTAAAACAATTTTTTAGTTTCAGTAATTTACTAAAACTTGAAGAATGGTCAATCCAGAGCCATCAAATGAAGATCTTACTATTGATGATATTATCGATAAAGCTAATTCTTTGTTGGTATAAGAAATAATGCACGTGATAATCAACAAAAACAAGCACAAAAAATGATGACAAAATGTAAGAAATATATTCCAGAAGCTTGCTTGGTGGTCAAGGTATGACAAATCAATGTGGTTGCAAAAAATATCAGTAATTTACTAAACTTGTTTCAGTAAATTACTTAAATAAAAATATCAGTAAATATCTAAAATTTATTCATTTTTTTATGCTTTACATTTTTACTATTAGACCAGTAAATTTGTAAATTACGTGTTTTTGAAATTTACGGTAACATATATTTAGGTAATAAACTAAAAAAAATAAATAGAAAATCCTAACATTCAATTTTTTACATTGCAAAATTAACTTCACAAATTAATAATCGACTAAGATTTGGAAAAAACTGTCTAAAAAATTTATATTTTGAATTAAAAAATTGAATGTATAAAATTTTATTTAATTGTGAAAATGGCAATAAAACAGTCAATAGAAATAGAAAAATAAAATTAACAAAAAAAATGCAAAATAATAAAATGATAACTCTACTTAAAATTATTAAAATTTGTTAAAATTTGATAGCTTTTTGGCCGAAAACACATTTGTGCATTCAGTAGCCAAGCTAAAAGGAATTAAATCTGGTAAAGCTAAACTCACTTTGTGACATTTTTTATTGTTACAATAATTTTTTAAATAGCATAAAATATCATAAAACATCCATGGAATTTGATAAAAAATTTCTTCATCTTTTAAATCCAAATACAATGTGACCAATCTGGATCTAAAATGAAATCCATCCAGGCAATAAACACTATCTCTATAATTTTCATCATTCAAATCTCTATCCGAATATTTTAAGTTGACCACAAAGTTCCGAAATTTATCAATTAATCCAATTTTTTGTTGCTCTTTTTTTGAGACTGCTTCTTTTTTTATTTGCTTTTCATACATGCCTGTAAACAACTTAATTTCTTGGTTCTTATCATTCTTAATTGTACCATCCAGTTTTTGAACTTCTGTGACAAACTTTCGGTATTCTTGTCTTATCATTTTCAAATTTTCAAGTCTAATTGACTGTTTAGAAATATTTAAATTAATTTTTTTATTTTTTGATAAAATTTCAACTTCGTCTTCATTCAAAAACTGTCCATATGATGGCTGGTCTATTTTGGAAATCAAATTCAAGTATTTTTTGATTGAAATAGCAGCTAGGCAACCAAGTAGAGAATACCTATGGACATTTTGCTCAACTTTTTCTAAATCAAGGTTTTTTCGGTCCAAAATATCAGCCAGCGCACTAAACTTTTCCTCTTTGTTTATGCCATCCAGACCACTCAGCTCCTGGGTACTCAAAAACCAATCTGGTTTTTTAACTCGCTTCATTTGTCTCTCTCCAAGAGAAACTCCATCAATGCACTTGTTAATTTCTAATACAGCATCCAGATATCGTTGATCGAGCATGTTTTGTCGGTCCTCGTCATACAGACAAGTCAAGTAATAGTGCCAGAGTCCGATGCCGTCCTCGTTTACAACCTGCTTGGCATAAAACTCAGCCAACTGATTTCTTAAATTTTTTATTTTTACATAGCTTGAAAAATCCTGACTCTCAGGGTAGTCTATTAATTTGCCTGAATTTTCGATGCTGGTCAAAATTTCATCCCACGAGACAAAATAAAAGTCACCATCCAAGTCGCCTCCGCTCAGAATATTGGTCAATGGCCTGGTGCCTTTTTTGGGGAAGACAATACAATTTTCTAGATGTTGAAGTTCGGGCACAAATTTAGTCCTCACTTTTCTGATTTCACTCAGACCGTAGCATGGATTTCGACCAACTATGCAAAATTGTTCACTCAAAAATTGAATTTTACCTGACTGATCTCGGTACGAAACAAATACTTCATCCTGATTTAAAGTGCCGGTTTCGTCCAAAATGCCGATTAGGTGCCGAGATTTTTCTATTTGGATATTCATTTTTTTTTTAGTAATTAAACTGAATAAATTTTGTTCTATTAACAAATTTCTAATTATTTTATACTGTTTTGGATCGAGTTCTTTGGCAAGGTTTTTTCGGCAAGCGAGAAGTATCATTTTGTATTTGTGAGCAAATTCAGTTATGTCATTAGAGTTAAAAAGTTTAGAAGCTGCTTTTTGGGGATTAATTAGACTCTCATCTAAATCGTTTAAATTATCCTGGAATAATGAAATAATGTAATTTTTAAGCTTTGGCGATTTTGATAGACCATCCAGAACCATCAAAAATTCTGAATTAAGACTTGCTGGGGTAGAGTTGAAACTCGACCATGATACTATATTCAATTCTAAGCTGCTTGAGTCAAATTTTTGCTGACTTTCTCGGAATAGTACTTTTGTTTTACCATTTAGTGGTAAATTGCTTGCTTTTAGAACATTGTTGAACACTCGATCCGGAAATCCTACAAGCATTCCCTTAAATCCACCACAGCGCACTTGAAAAATCATACAATTATAATCAAGCTGCAAAATTTTTGATATTCTTTCACATAATTCTGATCGCATCAAACCAATTCCATCGGTGAAACACAAATTTTCACTACTTATCTCATCTTTGATCACATAAAACTGGTCTTTTTCCAAAATTATCGATGGTCTGCTTGAAGAAAAAAATTGACTGTATCTTTTACTCAATTTTGCTATTGAGTAAAATTTATTGAAATTTCCCATTTTAAAAATAAATGATTGAAAGTCAATTTTTTGAAATGATTGCTCATCGATTGCCCAAAAGTTTCGCTCTCTCATGCCACTGTTCGAATTGCCGATAAAAAAAAATTTTTCTTTTTTGCCATTTATATCCACCTGGATGCCATTTAAAAGCAAATCGACCAATTCCTGTTTGAACAACTTGGCTTTAGTTGCCTGAATTTCAACCTTAAAACTTGCCAAAAGTCTTACATTGTACATTTCTCGTAATTTTCGCACTGCATGGTTGGATACAAAAATTTTGTCCAAATTCGAAATGTAGATGTTATCCGCAATTTTGAAAAAATTGGGATCTGAATTGTTCAAAGTGAATAGAAGAGTAAAGGCAAAATATTTTTCTTTTTTTTTGGTCGGAAAATTAATTTCTGAAACCGACTCAATGCTGTCAAACAATTCCATACAAGCTTTGGAATCTAACGAAATTTGACTCTGACTATCAAAATGGCTGGTTAAATTGGTCCGATTGGCAAAGCTGTAGTCGTCATCATCGCTCGAGTCGTCAGTGAGATAAATTGACTCTAGTGCAGGTCTTTCTAAATCTTTTGGTCTTTTATTCGGAGCGTTTTTTTGTGGACTTAATTTGGACAACTTTTGGAAAGAGGATACACAAGATGAAGTGGGTGTTGAATGATTAATCCTGTTTTTGGCAGAATAGCTAGAGTATTTTAGAGATTCGATGGAATACAAGGATATGTCCGAAATGGATTTATCAGGAGTGGGAAAAAAATTGGGAGATTTGATGCTTTTTGGAGACGCAGAGACGAAAGAATCAAATCTGGACTCTGATTTATTAATATTATAATTTAAGTGATCTGATGGAATAAAATTGGGATCCCATTTAACGGGGTTCACTGAACGTTCACTTGATGATGTTCTGTATCGATAGAAAAGTCCGAGTGCAATTGTAAGGTTGTTCTGATCAACTAGTTTGGCTGTGAAGGGATTTTTAGATGTCCGGGATAAAATTTGATTTTCGTTGAAAATTTTAATTTCTGCCATGTTACAATTTTTGTACTCGAATTCATATTGTCCTTTAATTTCTCGGTCGTTCGAGATCATTATTTGGTAAATGGAACTGGGCGTTAGCTTTATGTTGTCCCGAAACTCGAAAAATAAATTTGGAATTTTTCTACTGTCGATTACTTCATCTGAAATGCCAGATAAAACGGAATCGGGCGGATACAATTTTATGACTGGACGACTCATTTGTAAAATATTCAAAATAAAAAATTTTAATTTTTAAATTTAAAAAGATTGAATCAAGTCTTAAGTCTCTTAGTTTTTTTAATCGAATAAAAAAGCATTCTTGATCTAAATAATAGATTCAATTTTTACTCAAAATCATAATCAAAATTTTTTAATAAATTAAATTTAAAAAACATTCTCAAATTATTTATATCTAAAAATCAAAACTAAAAGAGACAAGGTAAAAAATCAGTCAAAACATTCAATTGAATTTCTTTTTTGAAATTCATTATCTACGGTGATCATTTGGTCTGTTAAATTATGCTGGAATTAGTTCTCTTGATTATTCATTGACTCAGAGCACTTAGCTGTTTTTTTTTTATTTTTTAAATTTTAACTTAGCTTTTATACTTTACAATTTCTCGGATTAAATTTGCAAATAATTCATTGAATTTTATCTATAGTAATTTAATTAGATAATTAAAATAAAAGTTGGTAAATTTTTTTCAGTTTTGTTTGAATTGAAATAGTGGTCTAAGTTTTTAAAAAAATTTTTCAATTTGAAAAGGTTTCAAAAAATTTCAATTAACAAATTTTAAAATTTGGAAAATAATTAGAATATTAAATTTTTTAAATTTTTTTCTCTATAAATGTATTTAAGACCACATAAAAGCAAAAAAAGTTTATTTTTACTATTTTTTATATGTAAGTTCAAAAAAAAACTTGATTTTTATCTAAATATAATTTGGAGTCTTTAAGTTTTCTTTAGAAGCCCCTAGCATGAAATGATTGAGGAAAAATTCAGATACTGTCTAATCTTCCCAAAATTTAAAAACATGAATCATTATGCTTGTCTAAAAGCCAAAAAAAAATTTATCGTCAATTACTTGAAATACTCAAAACAGATATTTTTTAATTTAATTAATTTAAATAAATAATAAAAAAAATTTAAAAAGTTCAGAATAATTTCAGTCATTTTTATGATTTGAAGATTAAAGTATAATCACAAATTGAACTTAATTTACATTGAGAAGACTCTAATTCTTGTTCTTGCAATTATTCCTTTTCCCAAAATTTTTGGATAATAAAAAATGTACTTGTAATCGTAAAATTTGAAAAGCAATTTTAACTTTTGAAAAATTAATTCAGTTCATAGATTTTGTAAGAATTTATTTGATTTCTGATTATATTAAGTAAAAAAATTGATGTTAAAGATGGAATTGGTAAACGAATCATAGGAATATTTGTAAATTACAATAATTAAGTTGTAATTTTGAAAAAATAATGCAGCAGCAACCAAATTGCTAACATATCTAATGAACAGTTTAGCAGTGTATTTCATCCATGATCGTCTAGCAAGATCCCGTCGATTCCGATTAAATCTGTTATAATGAATCCCGTGATATTTTATCTACTAACAGGGTCCTACGCTTTGTCAAAAGACTCAACCAGAGAAAATCTTTTGGTACGGATGGTGTCCATCCATATGTTATTACTGAATTTTCAGCTATCTTCTCAGATCTATTGAGCCAAATCTTCATGAAATCATTTGATTAGAGTAGTGTACCGGACCACTAGGAAAAAGGAAACGTGACTCCGATATTTTAGAAAGGCTGTAGAAGTTCTTGGTTTAACTCCGCTTTGAGAGAGAAGATAAAGAGAGAAATACTTAATTCAGCTTTTTAAATTCCTAAGTGACATCAATAAAGCTAATTGCACAAAACTTCCTACTAGATGTAACTCAATAGCTTTATCAGGACCAGCTCAGAGAATCAGAGGACACAAGAGAAGACTATAAGGGTGGACCATTTAAAAAATTGTAGTCAGAGGGAACACAAAACATATTTTTATCAATAGAGTAGTAAATAGGTGGAACATACTTCCTGAGGAAATGATCAATTCTCGTTCAGTTAATCACTTCAAAAATGAATAAGATAAGTTCAAAAATCCGTATCTATAGAAATTAACTAATAATCTGTCTTGGTTATTTTAGAAGAAGAAAATTCTTTTGGTTTTGTTGGTTGGAGCGGTTATAAGTGTCTGGTACTTTTCTATCGGTTGAGAGTTGGTAATTGTATTGATGGCTAAAATATTTTCATCAAAAGTATCATATGGACTGATCCATTTTGGGAATGTTTTAAACTATATTAATTAATTTATTTTGGATAATTTAAGAATTATTATATTATTTTGGGTAGTTTTTTATTATGTATTTATCTTAGATAGTAGCCTAATGTTTAGTTGTATAAACGGTGTAAAAGCTACCATAGTAGTCTTCCGTGTAAGACTTCTCCGCTAGTTTCTTGCGGTAGCTAATCATTATTATTAAATGATATAATTTTTCTAAAAGAGGTCACTAAATAGGTTCTAATTTCCAGTATTGTTTAAAGAAAATTCTACGAAAAAATGCCATATTTCTATCTAGTAAACTCTTCTTGCTCCTGGAACTAGCTAGCATGTTTCGCAACCAGCATAAAATTTACATTTAAGACGATTCATGAATGAATCAATTAAAATAAATGAATAGGTAATTTATTAAAAAACAAGGAAATGAAAAAAATTCAATTTTTTCGAAAAAATAAAATAAGATAAAATCTGCATTATTAAAATGCACATTGCAGAGTTTATATCATATAAATGAAGTTATTTTAAGGAAAAAATTTTTTGCATATTTTTGTAGATTTTAATTTTAATTTAAAAAATGTATCTCTGCATTATTTAAAGAAATATTTATTTCAAAATCAAAAATTGATTTGATCATTTTGAGAAATCAAAAATTTATGATAAAATTCAAAGTTTCTTAAAAAACTGTTTTTTTGTTAAAATAAAATTGAATTTAAAATTTAAAAAAATGAGATTTTTCGTAAAATACAGTTCCAATTTCAATTTCGATTATAATTTTTAATTGTCGATTTCGGATCAAAGAAAATAAAAATTCCATTAACTATTTTCCTAAAATCTATTTTAGCAATTTCTATTCAGATACATTTTCATTAATTTTTAGTGTGCGTTTTTTAGTTTTTTATCAGATTTAGGTGATGCATTGAATTGACACAATTTACAGAATCAATTTCGAGCTTCAATTTTTAATTTTGGAGCAAATACAACACAAAAATTACATTAGAATAAGACTTAATTAACTTTTATGAAGAAATCTTAAAATCGGTTATATTAATTTTTTGGGTAAAGGATGTAAAACAAACTCCATTTTCATCCTTGTAAAGTACTTTCATAAGCCGGATTTAGATGAAATATTTAATATTTAAGCTGATATAATTAACAGAATCAATTTTAGACTTTTACAAAAAAATTGTAAAATTTTAAATTTTTGCACTATTTTTGTTTATTTTAAATTCTGAATGTCCATATTTAGATAAACAAAATCGAGTTTACTTTTTCTCAAATATTTTTCTAAATTATGAAGAATTTTTAGTTTAATCCTTAGTCGAATTGTCTGGTTCAAACAGAAGCAATCATTAATTTTTAGAATACTATCAAATATTAGCTTTGAGCTTTTAATTAGTTTTTATTATACTGCGCAAAAAGTATTACATAAAATAATATGAATATAAGCTAACTAGATCAAAACCTTTCCAACAGACAGATTGTTAAACCAACAAATGCAATCTCTTCTCTCCAGCCAATAATTTTTTCAATTTAAAATTTAAAATTCATAAAAAATCTACTTGCATTTTAGTTCATTTGCATAAATAAAAACCCATTTTTTCACATACTTCTCAAGAAAATAGCGTTTTTTCATATTATTATGTGAAAGCTAAAAAGAAAATTCTCATTTCAGTAAACCTTAATTTTTAGATAGATAAGCCCTGCACAAAATGACTAGGCTTTTAAATGTTGTACAAAATGAGGAAATCACCGAGTTTGACTTAAAAAGACGCCAAATTCCGTTCGAATTAGCCGATCTTCCAAAGGTAGCTTATTATAATTTTTTTTTAATTTTAACTTTTTTAATAAATTATCTAATCTTAGATGATAGTGACTTTTGACGACATAATTTCTTGTCTAGCTTGTGAACTACAGAACAAGAGCACGTCTCAGAACATACCAAGCCAAAAAACAGACCCAGAATATTTTAATTTTTTGCAAAATTTCAATCAAACATATTCTATAGAGAAAAAAAAATTATCAGTTGCCTTGGACGAATTTTTGGCTCAATTGTCTCAAACAGCAGGGTGCATTTCGTGTCGTTCTTCAGCGGAAAGGCTACTACGACAACTGATTCCAAGAAAAGCTGGTTCAATGTCGCTGGCTCTTGATCCAATTCAAATTGAATGTGATGGCTCGATTTCTGTCAAGCCTTCTTTGTTTAAACCACACTCTTTGTACACTCTTTTCTACATTGACAGCTCCAAATTGGACTCTGAATTGGAGATTAACAAAAAGCCAAGTAGCAAACGTTGCCAGTTGCATATGATGGAAAGTCAAAAGCAAACCAAACAAAGAAGAATCGATGACTGGACAAATGTATGGGACTCAATGGAAACAGATGAATGTCGCAAACAATTGGCGATCATCGATTGTGATCAATTGCTGCACACAATCAATCAGTATCTAAAAAGAAATAAGTTTTGTTCAGATTGTAAATTTAAAGTTTTGGTTGCTTTTAAAATTTTGACCAACGAGGCCGAAATAGTCGATGATGACGGTACTTTTAAGCCGTGCACATTTAATGGCATCGCTTACTGCACCGAAATGGACAAGAAGCCTCACTTGCACATCAATCCCTGCAAAGACTTTATAGGTTCGCTGATAGCCAAAGCTGAGTCCGAAATAAAAGAATTGTAATTAAAATTTTTATTTAAATAAATTTAATAGAGTTAAAATAAAAATTATTATTTTATTTTTTAGACGACCGGAACGACATGCCAAATCAATTGATGTGGCTCAAGAAGAAATTTTGATTTGCATTGGCCTTCATTTATACGAAAGATTTTTTCAATTGGGACAGTCGCTTAAAATAGCTGAGCAAGCTTGGAAAATTTTGTTTTACTCTAGTGTGGTGGCTCTCAAAAAGCGTTTAGATGTAATTTAAATTGAATTTGGAAAATTTTTTAAGAATTTTATTTTTATTTTGTGTTTAGTTTGATTTGAATCAATTTAGATATTTGGATTCAATATGCGCCGAATTGGAAGAATTGGACGCAAAGTCCAAAGCAAAAAAGGTAAAAAAAGATGCCAAGAAAAAAACGAAATCTATTCAACAAAAACACACATGTACATATGGCGAGAAGTCAACTAAGCTTAATTTGAGTGATTCTAATTCACCCGTTACTTCGCCCGACTGCTCGGATAGTCCCAAATGCCAGTCCACAGCCAAGAAAAATCTAGAGCTTAACCAAGAGTGCAATTGCGACGATGTGAATCAATTTGTTCACTCGGTTGAAGAAATTAATGATGAAAAGTGTGAAATGAGCTGTTGTTTTGATATAATCGAGTATTGGAATAAGCTTGTGCAAGAGGAAATAGAGAATTCCGAATGGAACACTATTTCAAAAGGAAAAAAGAAAAAAAACACCGAATTGAATATTGATAAGAGTTTAATGATTACCGATGAAGAAAAACAAGAGTATTATAAAAACAAAGCATTTTATCTTGATGAAAGAATGAATAGAAGAGAATTGCTCAAGAATAAATTCAAAATGCTTAAATTAAGTTCAACCTTTAAATTGGAACCAAGATACAAATGCATAAACTAAAAATATTTTATTTTTACTTCAAAATAATCAATATTTTTTATTTCATTTTATTATATATGAACTTTTTTTTCAAATAGACATGTATTTATGAATAAATTTTAAACAAAAATATTCTACGTATTCATTGTAATCAGACAATTCAATGCATTTTTTTTTGAGTATGTGTGTATATCAATCAAATTTACACTCAAATGATTTTTTTGCGTAACGCGTAATAAATAGAAAAAAATAAAAAATTTTACATTTTTTATGAGTCAAAATATAAAAAAGAAGTTAATGAAATCAAAAAAATACTTTTTAATAAAAAAATTTTTGTTCAAATTGCTAAAAGTTTGAATAGAACAATTGATTAAGCACTTTATTTAATTTAAGATTCAGATTTTTAAAAAACTAAAATATTGTCATCAAGAAAAATATTAAAAAAATAAATTAAAAAATAAATTTTAAGAAAAAACATTCCCTTTATTGAATAAAAATATAGATATAAAACCTCAAGTATAAAAAGGCACTTAAAAGGAAAAAATAAAAGGATTAAATATGGTTCACAGGTTCTTTGGGATCCAGATCATTAATATCAAGAAAATGATAAGCGTAAATTTTACTATACCCATTTAAATTGATTTGTCTGGTCACCAACTATTAAATGGTTTTGGCTGTAGCTGTAGAAATTTTTTTAATGATTTCGTATTTTTCAAATAAATTAAATAGAGTTAGCCTGGTTTAAATTTTTTAAAAATTTTGAAAGGATTGTTTGACATGTCTTTAAAATAGAGTTCTCTATTTTAGTGACACACTGTTATAACATGTAAAAATTCATTGACCCAAAAAAGTTTTAAATTCTAAAATTTAGTTCACATAAAACTTGAGATCCAGTACATTTAATATTCAAAAAAAAATTTTTCTAATTTTTAAAAGTTAATTTGGACTTAAAATGTTGATCAATCAGATTCTAATTCTATAATAGAAAAGATTTTGAAGACGGTGAAGTAAATAATTGTCTAAAATAAATTCTCAAGTGTCTATTAACAGGAATAAAGATTTAGGTAACAAAAATTGTTGATACTTTTTTGGTAATCTTAAAGCTGATATCAGTGATGGTCAAAAGTCAAAGTCATGAAGTCAAAGTCAAGTCTGGACTTTAATTTTTTTTCATTTTGAAGTCAAGTCTGGACTTTGACTTTAAATTTTATTTTTTTGAAGTCAAGTCTGAACTTTGACTTTAAATTTTATTTTTTTGAAGTCAACTCTGGACTTTGACTTTAAATTTTATTTTTTTGAAGTCAAGTCTGAACTTTGACTTTAAATTTTATTTTTCTGAAGTCAAGTCTGGACTTTGACTTTAAATTTTATTTTTTTGAAGTCAGAGTTGTTTAAAAGTTCAAGTCAAGACTTTTTTTTTTTCAAAAGTCCCACCAAATATTTTTATTTTTATTTTTTCTAAAATAAACGGGCTGCCAAGAAAAAATTAAAAAAAAAAAATCTAAGTTAATTTAATATATTTTTAATTAAAAAAAAATAGTTTTTTAATTAAAAAAATTAAATTTAAAAATTAAAAAAAAAAAAAAGAAGAAAAAAAATTTTATTTAAAAATTAAAAAAAAAAAAGAAGAAAATAAAGTTTATTTCAAAGTTAAAAAAATTAGATAAAAAAAAAATTTTATTTGAAAATTAAAAAAAAATAAAAAAATAATTTATTTACAAAATTGAAAAAAAAAAGAAGAAAAAAAATTTTATTCAAAAATTAAAGTTAAAAAATAAAATAAATAGAAACTAGTTGTAGGTACTTGGTATTTATAGTCGTTGGTAATTGTAAGCCGTTAGTACTTTTTTGTACTTTTTGGTCTTTGGAAGTTGTTGGTGATTGGACGTGGGCCAACAACCAAGTCAAAGTCAGACTTTTACTTTGAAATAATTTTGAACTTAAGTCAAAGTCAGACTTTGACTTTGAAATAATTTTGAACTCAAGTCAAAGTCAGACTTTGACTTTGAAATAATTTTGAACTCAAGTCAAAGTCAGACTTTGACTTTGAAATAATTTTGAACTCAAGTCAAAGTCAGACTTTGACTTTGAAATAATTTTGAACTCAAGTCAAAGTCAGACTTTGACTTTGAAATAATTTTGAACTCAAGTCAAAGTCAGACTTTGACTTTGACTTTTGACGATTCTGACTTTAAAGTTTGACTTTTGACCAACTCTGGCTGATATTATAATACAAATTCAATATTTATATTTTAAAAATTGGCCTGCTTTTTCAAAATTCAACCTTACTACATAGTCTCTAAAGTTAAATTTTTAAAAAAATTTTACTTTTTTTTAAATTCACAGTTAAAATATCAAAAATGACAAAACTTAAAAATTTTATTAAAATTTATACAAATATACAAATTAAAATCTTGTTTTTTTGTTTAAGTTAATACCAAAACTTTTAAAATAACTAATACTTTATGATAAAGAAAAAACATATTAACAAACTTAATAAATAAGTTCAAAATTCCATGGACTCTTCATCAGTTTGAATTTTTACTTGACCCAACGAATGGTTTTCCAGTTCAGTTATGTTATATCTAGAACAATTTTTGTCTAAAAAAGAATCAAAATTTTTGTAATCATCCTCGTGCTCGACTAGATAAAAATTGGACAATGTGTTTGCTTTAGATTTCGAATATTTGACTAAATTGTCACTCGAGCAAACTTCTTCAATAAATGGTTTGTTGTGATTCATTTGGATTTCTTCATTTGGCTCCTCGACGTCATATTCTTCAGATTGAGGTATGTTAGGTATCCATGGAATGATTTGTAGATCGTTTGAGTTGGGGTAGAAATCAGCATCAGATTTTAGTCTAGTCATCAAGTCATCTTCACTGTTTAGCTCTTGGAGTTTGGTTTTTAAGGCATCCGAAAAAACAAAACTGCTGTCGCTTTCACTTGTTGACACTTCTTCGTCACTGCTCAAGTTAAATTCACCATTATCTTGCTCCTGCTCAATAGAACTTATGGGACTATCCATATTATCCATGTCGACTTCAATTTGGGAATTTGAATTGGTATTTGTTTTCTGAGTTATCAAAACCTTGTGACCATGCCTTACAATATTTACGAAAGGAGATAAAGAAATATTGCTGTTGCAAGAGTTGGCTGATTCCGAGCCATCATTGGATCCATCATCATCTTCGCTGTTCAAGTTATTTTCATAATGAAGGTAGCGCTTTCGCTTAAGAGGACCGTGAAAATAGGGTCCCGTGTTAAACAAACTTTCATCAATGTTCATGTTTACTTTAAAGAACATTTGGAATATGTTTATCAGTGCCTGAGAGAGATATGAAAAAAATTCGTTCGTTTATTTAAAGTCATTAGATCTAATCTAATCATGGTATAAATAGATCAAAATTAGGAGATTTTTGAAGCTTCTAGATAAATCTAGACAGTTCTTTTTCATGTGTTTTTTTTCGAACAAAGTGAAAATTAAATTTAAAAGCTTGTTGTCGAAATATTCTAGAAACTAAATAAATTATTATAATTAAAAAAAAAACTGATTGCATCATTAAAATTTAAAAGAATTTCTAAAAAGAAAAAACTAATTAAAAGTTTATTCGAGTTTTTTTGACCTGCATTTCAGTTTGAAACATATATGTATGCCAAAAAAAAACTTAACTTGATAGAAAACACTTAAATTTATTTTAAAGTCTAGAAAAATATATCTCTCTTTAATAATTATAATAAATTTTGATTTATACTTTTAAATTTATTTTTATTTTGAGAGTAGATTCATACAATTACAATTAATTGAGAGTAGGCGGAAGCTTTAAAAATTATTTAGACTTGAAAATGTTCTGGTTAACTTAGTTAGAAGATTTTTTAATTTAAAATTTAAAATTTTAGACTGAATCACAAAACAAAAATTTCCTTTAATTTAATGCAAAAATTAAGAAAAAAAAATTTTCTTTTAAAAGATGTCGATCGTGAGAAATTTAATATCTCGCAAAAAAATTTTTTTTCATATAATTAAATTAAAAAAATTTCGAAAGTGATGGAAAATTTTAGAAACATAATATGAAGATAAGAAAAGTTAGAACTAGTTTAATTTTTATTATACTGGTTTTATTGATTTATAACAGATGGGTTTAATAAACATGCTTGTAAGCTAAAGAATTTTTTTTTACAAAGATTCTAAATTATTTTTTTATTTATTCGCTTAATTTAGTATGAAAACTGGCTTTAATTTTCAGATAGAGCTTTGGAAAAAGCTCAATTAATGCTTTGAAATTATTGATTTATTTAACAATTCTTTACTCTTGTCAAAAAAAACACTCAAATTTTGAATTAACTCTTTTGAATTTTCTCTAATTTGTTTCGTTGTAAATAAATTAACATTTGCTTAGAAAAACAAGGTTTTATAAAATTTTGTTTATACTTTTAAACACAATAATGTGATACCTTTATTAAATGCAAAACTTTACTCTGAGAATGATTTTCATTGTGGATGAATTCAAAGTTTGCGGAATTTTTTCAAAAGGTCATAACTCCATCATTTTTAAAGAATGAAGACTAAGGACAAGTGATTTGGAATGAAATTTACAAAGTTTATTAATAAACTTTTTTCTATTATATCATTTCTTCGAATTTTGGCAATCCGACTCTTAACACCTTCCAAAAGGGTCTATATTGATGCTAGGCTGATTTCACCCAGACATTTTAATATCCTGAGCCTCAATCGATGAACTGTTTTCGCTTCCCAGCCATACTCGTAGAGTTTTCCTTTCAATATTGACCAAAAACCTTCAATAGGACTAGCTTCAGACAAATTTGCAGGGTTGCCCATCTTGTCGACATGATCAATTGAATTTTCGATCATTAAGTCCAAAATTTTGTTTGAATGATACTTATTGATGAAGAGAAGAAATCTCCTGCTCAAACATTCATCTTGGTAAACGCTCTGATTAATTGCATCACAACTTCCAATGATATGAGATTCCTTTCGCAGACACAGTAACCCAAACTAAAAGTTTTTTCTTGAACTTAACCTTTTTATTTTATTTAACACTAGCTGAGGTATAGACAATGAGAATATTAAAAAGTTAAAATCCTTTATGTACTTTCTGTATTTTTCAGAATATTATTTTATTTCGCCCTGTTTCTTTTTGTACTTTTTGTACTTTTTTACTTTTTCAGAAAATTATTTTATTTGGCCCAGTTCCTGTATTTTTTGTACTTTTTGTACATAATGGTATTGAAAAAAAGATTTTAAAAAATAAAAATTTTAAATATAAATTTAAAATTAAAAAAAAAATTTTCTTACTTCCAGCATACCCGAATCTCATATCGAATAAAACCAAGGCTACTTCCCGGACCCCTTTAATCATTAATTTTTAATATAATGATTAAATTTACCATTATTTAAAAAAAGTATGATAAAGTACAAAAAGTTCAAAAAGTAAAATGGTTTTTTAAAAGTTTTATCTCATTGTCTATTCATGCACTAGTTGGCACCTGCTACTTGTTGTCGGATTAATAATTGACGTATCAATTTATGGTTGAAAATAATTTTTTTTTCTAAAGCACGAATTTTTTTATGATATAAATAAGCATTATTTCTTTTTACTAACTGTTTTTCATTTAATTTGATACATCATTCAAAATTTTTTCTTTATAAAAATTCATAAAAAAATTTGTTAGCAGTCTTAAAAAACACTGATTTCTAGATCAGGAGATTAACATTGATAACGGTTAGAGACATGGTGGTGCAGCGGGTGAAACGACTGAGAGCAATCGTTCGAATCCTAATCAAGTCATTTAAATGTAGCGTTAAAAAAAACATAAATTATGGATTTGAGCTTATTTATTTGAGTTTATCGCCAAATCATTTCTCCAAATGGTTGTTACCATTCATCTAAAAAATGAAACCTGGCATTAGAAATAACGATTATCTTCCTATGGAAACGTGTAAGAACAAATAATGGTGTCGAAAGACTTAAGTAGAGAGTATAAAAAAACTGTTAAAAGCAGCAGTTCTTCTACAAGCTAACCAAATAAAACTTGTGTTATTCTACAAGGAGTTAGACTTGTCGTAGAAAAAGTTTAAAACCACCTTTTCTTTAAAGAGTATTTTTTTGAACAGAGGGTCTAAAATTCAAGAATTAAAGATTTTATTTTAAATAAAAATTTAAAAAACTAATTGATCGAAAAAATTGGTACCAGGGTATTCAGAATGACTGACAATTAAAATCTAGCTAATGATACTTCTCTAAATCGACTTGAAATCAAGACGGTTTAAAAATTAATAGATTTTAATTTATAAATGCATATTTCTGGTTTATTAACAATTCTGACATTAAAAATTTAGATTGCTTGAAAAATTTTGTTAATTCTGCATAGGAAAGCGAATGATTTTGATAATAATTTAAAAGCAAAAAACATCTATAAATAAATTTCCCTCTAAATAATATGACGACAAAGTTAATTATGTAATTAATATTTAGTTTTTCTGAATGAATAATTTTTACATTTATTTAATAGATCAAAAATAAATTAAAATCAAAGTTATTATAATTTTAAAAATTTTCCATTTTTTTATTTTTCTCAAAGTTAATGCATCGGTGATTAGATCATTTTAATCTAATTTAAATCAAAAAAAATTTCAAATAAATTTAAAAGCTTAGATTTACAATTTTTAAAATGAATTTGTATTTTCAATATCGAAGATATGATAATTTTTTTGAGCAATTTTTAAATTTGTTGAGAAATCTAAAATATTAAAAATTTAAATTTGCATCATTTTTAAACATTATTTGTGCATTTTTATTTTTTGAATTTTGCTTAATATTTAAAGCGATTTCACGTGTAACATTTTAATTTTAAAAAATATTTATCAAAATGGATTATTCCAGTTTAAAATCAAAACTCGATCAACAAGTACCGAAATTTCACCACAAACAAATTAAAATTAAATAAACAAACCATCTTTTTTTTAAGAACAAATTGATCGAGTCTTTGGAAAAAGAGCTTACTGACTTGGATCAACAAAGAGACAAACTTAAGCCAAATGAGCAGCTAGCTAAACTTTTAACCGAACGTGAAAAATTATCTTTTCGAATTAAAATTTTGAAAAGAAGCATTCAAGAAGAATTGTCCAAGCCAAAATCAAACTCAGCAATGAAAAGTTCAAATTCAGCCAGAAAATTGACTTCCAAAGCGCTTTCTCCAACCGATAGCACAAACAAATACTCGATTAGTATTACGGACACTCTTTACAGTTTGTTTGACCAAGCCATCCAGGCTGAGTTCTCCGACATCCCTGAGGCAAGTGTGGTCATAACTGGAAGCAGAGTGGCTGACTACCAATGCAACTCAGCAATGGCAATTTGTCAAGCATTGAAAACAAAAGGCGAAAAAGTGAATCCAAATCAGGTGGCTCAAAAGATTGTGGCCAATATTGAAAAAAATGATCTGATTGAAAAAACCGAGGTCAGTGGCCCTGGCTTCATCAACATTTACCTATCAAAAAATTTTTGTCAGGCCGAGCTGAAAAAATTGGTCATCAATGGTGCTCAAGCACCGTTCATTGGCGAAAAAAAGCGAACTGTGATCGATTTTTCCTCGCCAAATATTGCCAAAGAAATGCATGTTGGACATTTGCGTTCAACAATAATAGGTGAGGGTATATCTCGTCTATTTGAATATTTTGGGCACGATGTGCTCCGACTGAACCACTTGGGCGACTGGGGCACTCAATTCGGCATGCTTATCGCTCATCTAAAAGACAAATTTCCCAACTATGCACAAGAAATGCCTCCGATCGGAGACTTGCAGGCATTTTACAAAGAATCGAAGAAACGCTTTGACGAAGATGAACAATTCAAGAAGCGCGCCTATGAATGTGTGGTAAAATTACAAAGTTATGACCCGGAAATAATCAAGGGATGGAAGTTGATATGTGATGTATCGCGCAAAGAATTCGAGCACATCTATGAAGAATTGGGAATTAGTTTGGTGGAGCGTGGTGAATCTTTTTATCAAAATTTGATGAAAGAAGTAGTAGCCGATTTTGAAAAAGCAGATCTGGTCAAAGTTGAAGATGGTCGTAAACTGGTCTTTCCGCCAAACGTGTCAATTCCTTTGACAATTGTAAAATCAGATGGTGGATACACATATGATACTTCGGATCTGGCAGCACTGAAAAATCGCCTTTTTTCTGAAAAAGGCGACATTTTGTTGTATGTAATCGATGCTGGTCAATCTGTGCATATGCAGGGGATATTCTCAGCAGGAAGACAAATCGGATGGATCAAGCCGTGCCACCGAGTCGAACATGTTGAGTTTGGAGTTGTTCTTGGCGAGGATAAGAAAAAGTTCAAGACCCGATCTGGTGACACTGTTAGACTAAAAGACTTGTTGGATGAGGGCTTGAATCGGGCCTTGGCTAAATTGAAAGAAAAAGAAAGAGATAAAGTGCTTAGTGATGAGGAATTAGTTGCGGCACAAAAAGCTGTGGCTTATGGGTGCATTAAATATGCTGATTTGTCTCATAATAGAACAAATGAATACATTTTTTCATTTGACAAAATGTTGGAAGATAAAGGAAATACAGCTGTTTACATGCTGTATGCGTATACTAGGATACGTTCCATTTCACGTAACGCTGGTGTTAGCAGTCAGCAGCTAAAAGAGTACGCGGCTAGTAATTCAATAAGTTTAGATGATGCAAAAGAGTGGAAATTGGCCAAACAAATTCTTAAATTTCCTGAGATTTTAATCAAAACTTTGAATGATTTGTTGATCCATTCTATTTGTGATTATATGTACGAGTTGGCCACGGTGTTCAATGAGTTTTATGATAGTTGCTATTGCATTGAAAAAGATAGGCAAACAGGTGAAACAAAATCAGTAAATATGAGTAGGTTAGTTTTATGCGATTCGACTGCTAGCGTTTTGGCAACTTGCTTCAATTTACTTGGTTTGAAAACTTTGGAAAAAATGTAATTTGTTTTCCATTTAAATTAGTCTCAATAAAATTTTTAAAGGAAAAATATACATTTTTGTATCATTTATTTATTAAGCTTAAACTCAATATTTCAAGTTTATCAGATTTTTTTTTTTAATTTGGTTAGAGAACTGATGATATTGACAAAAAATCTTACGACTTTTTTTTCCAGAATTTAAACATAAGTTCTGCGAATACAACAAGAGTAAATTTTTCTTTAACTTCTTACTTAAATACTAAAAAAAAATTTTTGTATTATTTATGTTGGAAATAATGCGACAACGATTATTGTCAAATTCACATTAATTTTTAAATTCGATGAAAAGGAAGAAGATCTTTAGGCCTTTATTCTGTTATATTTTGTGCCAAATTTCACAGCATTTAGTAGGTTATATAGAAGTTTGAAGGAATAAAGAATGATTATTTAAAATTAAAAAACTGCAAACTGCATCGGCAAAAAATTCTTCTAAAATATCAAAATGATCGTATTTCATGATCATTTTGATCTTCCAAGTCACAAATAAAATTTTCAAGTGTTTTTGGCTATGAAATTATTTTATTCTATTTATTTGAATATCTGCATGTAAAACAGCTTTTAAATTTTAAATAAAAAAATCGATTTAATTGAAATTTCAAATTTAATCTTTATAAAGCTTAAACTTTTTACTTATATTTCGGACCTGTTAAGATCTAATGGTTCGCTTCAATTTACTCGGTTTGAAAGCTTTTGAAAAATTGAAATTTCTTTTACAATTCAAAAAATAATAATATATAAAAAAAAGGATTTTAAAAGATGGTTCAGTATCAAATTGGAAGTATTGAGATGCAAAAATCAAATGGTCCACTTGACCAACATACTTAAAATTTTTAAGCATACTTTGCTTATTAACACACTTTTTGCTGAAAAACATACCTTTTTTAAAAAGAAAAAATGTTTAGCATACTGAATTTTTGAAATAAATAAAAAATTCTACATAAAAATATATTAAATTTAAATAAATGTTTAAAAAAAATTAATTAAAATTTTTTATCAAAGCACTCTCTCATTTTTTCAGTCCACCAAGCTTGTGGGTTTGTTAAAAAATTATTAGACTCTTGTAATGATCTTATTGTGAATTAATTACCACCACACATTTCAAATTAAAATAAAAATTGAATTGCGAGTTTTAAGATAAATTTTAATCTCATCAGTAACTTTAAAAAGCAAGGAAAACTAATTGTCTTGTTCAAAAAATTCCCATTCCGAATGCTTTTTGGCGAATTGTTTGCACTTGCTACCGGGAGATGATTCAAGTGAAAAATCAGGAAAAATTTTTGAAAAAACAGCATTGGTATGTCAATCAGAGTTTGGTATGCTAATAATGCAAGTATAGTGGGTAGAATATTGGTAATGCTGAAAAGTTTTATCGGTATACTAAAACAACAATCCAAAAAATCAAATATTTCGAAGAATTAATGCCTAGTAAACTATCATAAGTGGGTATTTTAAAAACGGCACGACCCTAATTTAATTAATTTAAAAAAAAAATACAAAAACATTCATTGATCGAAACTATTTTCACCATTTTCTCAATCCAGTGTCGACCAAAATCTACCTGTATGAGCTACAAAAAATTTACTGAAATGACACTAGAAACCGACTGCTCGTCGATAAGACTAAGTTTTTCCAAGCCAAAAACTGAAATAATTTCTATAAAATCCCGCAAAACAAATATTAATTTTTTTAACTATTAGAGCGATAATATTAATTAATAAATTAATTAAAACTTCAATTAAATATTTTTTTTCATTTTGGGAACTTTAATAGTAACGCATTTGCTTAGCAAATTTTATTCCAAAATCATTTTTTTTTCTAAAATGTTTTTTTGCGAAATTATGTTTTTAAGTTCAAACTTATAGCAAACATATAGAATGTCATTAAACAAAATAGTTTAAAATGATTCTACACTTGCAAAAAGATTCGATCATGAATTGTGAGAATGAAAAACACTAAAAATCATTAAAATTCAAATCATAAAATCTCTTATTAATTGTTACATGGTGAAACTGATTTCAGAATCAGAGAGGGCTTGATCAACTATTTAAAAATAAACCTTGAAGTGACCAAATTATGAATCGAAGCAAAAATCTTTATTTTTTTGTTCAAGATCAGATTCCAGGCTCTATGCAATAATTTTTAAGTAATACTATATCTGAAAAACTTGCCTGTGACATCGTTATGGAAAAGTTTTTCTAAATGATAATTAAAAAATTTAAAAATTGTCATTTTTGAAAGTTTTTTTTTTCCAAAAATACTAAATAAATCATTAATCTTTTTCTTTAAAGAATCAATTTTAAGTAAATGATAATTTAAATATCTATTCAAATAAATTTTTTAAATTTTATTATTTAAAAATACGAATAATAGAATCTTCGTGTAAGATTCATTTAAAAAAATATATTTTCCTAAAATATATAGTTAAAAGATAATGTTTTTCACATCTGCTTGCTTTTTTTAAAAGCAATTAACAATTTTATTTATTAATTTATTTATAAAAAGAAATTGGATAAATTCTAAATTAAAAATCTATGAAATATTTGCCTTTATTGGTTAAATGATTAATCTTTTTCATAATTAATTAGGCTTTTTCGACTCAACTCTTTAATCTATTTTATAATTAGTTTTTTTTTTAAACATAATAAGAATAGACACTCATTTAAGTTTCTTAAATTATTAATTTAAAAAAAATAATCATATTATTTTATACAAAAGTTTTTTTTTAAAAAATCAATAATTTAAATAACTTCAATTATTAAAAATGAACTATTTAATTTAAATAATTTTGCTTAATAAATCCTAAATTGTCTAAATTTTTGCATTATGCCTTATGTCACTTAGCCAAGACACTCTAGAAATTTGATCGATTGACGCAGTTTTTTTTAAATTAAGCTTAATTCAGAATAATTTTTTTCCTTTGAAAGCTCCATGATGCAATTAATCAAATTTAAATCTACATCAATAAGGTATTCTTATTTTTGTCTGAAAGCCAAGTAAATTGAAACTTTAAATAGAAACCCTTTAAGTCTAGATTTTTAGATTTCTTTCTCTAAATTCTAAGAATTAAAAATATTTGAAAATTGTTAGTTAAAATTTTATTTTAAGATTCATAATAAAATATTGATTGGTAATATTTTTGTCTAGCGATATTTTTTGTTCTATTCTGGTTGCATTTCGCTCTATAAGAATTTTCTAAGACTTTTTTTCAATTAAAATTAAAAGCAAAATAAATTGTGTTATATTCGCATTTTTTGGAAAAAAGATTTTTTATTTTGAAGAAAATAAATAATGTTATTTTTTAGATTTTTTATCCTGGCTAAATTAATAATTTGCATCTAATTTAGGACTTAATAAAGCAAAAATGGTTCAGTATCAAATTGCAGGTATTGGGATGCAAAAAGCAAATGAGTGTATGATTACAAATAATAGCTATTTATTCTAGTATTGATTGTAAAAACATATTTAATAATTATAATTTCAGGATACATGAAATTGTTTCTTATGGATAAACTAGCGAGAAGTAGTATTAATTCATATGTGAGCATAAATGGAATTGCTGATTCGCTATGTTGTTTCTATGAGAAGTGAAATTATCATAAAATAAAAAAACCCAAATCCTCTTGAATTTAATAATCATAAAAATCGAACAGAATAGTAATAGTTCTATTGCTCACTCGCTAGATTTTCTTCTCTAAGGCACTTAAAACTTTTCTTTCTCTACATCGGATCCAACTCTGTATTAAATTATAATATTTTTTATTTTTCTGATTTGATTGATTAATAATATTTTATCTCTATCAGTTATCTAAAAATCCCAGAGCATAATTTTCTATGTTGCTTTTACTCTTTTTTTTCTAATTCGTGCTTTATTTGCAGACCGATTATCAAAAAGTAAAATTCTATATTTCTTCTTTTCATTTAAAATTCTATATTAATTCTATATTTTAAAATTATTCATTCCAGCATAAACAATAAGAACTTCTCTTATCCTGCCTTCTAAGAGTTTCAGTTCTTTGCAAATGCTATTCTTTATTTACTAAACTGGATTAGTAAGTTCTTTACCTCTTGAGTATCAAAAATGGTACATTTTCTGGTTTAAATCGTTCAGATTATGCAACCAAGTTGGCAGAGAATTGAATCCTATTAAGTTAAAAAATCAGATAAAAAATTTCATTTTTAAAAGTTAACAATTTATTTATTTTTCTGAAATAATATTTCAACCAGTAATACAGAATAAATTATTTACTAATCAAGAAAATTGGTATAACTCGCAGTAAAAGTCAGAATAAAAAAAACAAATATTTTCATTATTGTTTCCGATTTTAATGCAACATCATTTTGAAAATTTTTTTTTTGTGATTTTGGAAGCATTGTTTAATTTTAAAAACACATTAAAAACCGTTTCACTTTTTATTTAAATTTTAAAAAATTTAGATTAATTCAATTCATTATTTTTGTAAAGCTGTTCAATAACCCTTTTCAAAAGGATTTTTTTTTGTTATAATTTTAGATGCCTAGAATAAAATGCTTTAAAAATTAATTAAAAAAATAAATTTAAACTTTATGCATTTTTGTCAGTATCGGTTATTGTTGATAAATTTAGCCTTTAGCTATAAATCGATATCGAACAAAATTAAATGAGCAAATTTATTAGTAAACAAAGTTAAAAGATGAATGCGACAAATGATAATAAAATGAGTAATGCCAACACTTGGAGCACAGTTATGGCGGCGGCAACAGTCCGAAAACGTAAAGCCAACATCGCGCCTGATCATCCCAAACGGGTTCTTTTTTGTTTAGACTTAACAAATCCCTTCCGAAAATTGTGTATTAAATTCGTGGAATGGAAGTAAGCTAAATTAAAAAAAAACTTTCTATGTTAAATATTTTTTAACTTTAAGACCCTTTGAATATTTAATTTTAGTATCAATTTTTTTAAACTGCGTAGCTCTAGCTGTTTACACACCATATCCAAACAAAGACAATGATAAAATAAACTCATTACTAGTAAGATGTAGTTTTTTTTATAATAATTTTAAAAAAACCCCGACTAAAGTGTAGAAAAAAATTACCTTTTTTTACACAAAAATATCAAGAATACTTTTTATGTTGAAGATCTTTATTTAACTTAAATTTATTAATCGACAATTAATAATATTTTTCCCTTTTTTGTTTTCTTAATCTTATTTAATAGCTTTAAATTTTGTCTTTGTGCTTAATATTGATAAATTCTACAAAGGTTATTTTTTTTAAAGATATTTTTTTTAAAAAGACATATTTTTTTATTTAAAATTAATTTAAAAAAGGCTTCGAGCTAGCATGCCCACACGAAGTGAAGCTACTTCTGCCCAGTAAAAACAAAAAAAAAATAAACAAATATAGTTTAAGTTACATCAAAAAAAAAATAAACACTATGAAATAATTTAAGGAAATTCTATTAAACAAAATATTTCTTTTTTTTTTATATTTATCAAGGACATGAGTCTTTGAATCCTGTACACATTTGGGGTCTTAAAAAAGCTAATAATCAAATACAAACGAATTAAAACAATATATACATAAGCAATTCGAATTAAAGGCTTCTACCGGAGTAGAAGTAACCATAAATAAAAAATGTTCATAAATCCATAAATCCCATAAGGTTGTCTTTTAATAATATAAAAGATAAAAGATAATAATAATTTTTATTTTTTCATTTTATTATTCTGAAACTTTTTCAAAAGTCAAATAATATTTAGCCATGATTATATTTTTATTTTTTTTATTTTTTACTCTCCAGATACAAATTTAAATTCTCTCTTCATTTCATTTTTTTTAATTGACGAGCAATTTTTATTTTATCTACAGTAGACAATCAAACAAAGAAAAAATTGCAGCAAAAATTGAATACTCAACAAAATAATTTAATAAAAACTTACTTTAATTAAATCAGTTAAAAAAAAAACTTTTTCTAACTTTTTTTAAATGTATTTTAAATTTAAGGAATATGTTGAGTACTTTTTTTTGACAATATTCACCTGTGAGTGTGTTTTAAAGATAATAGCATACGGTTTTGTACTACATCAAGGTGCTTATTTAAGAAATTATTGGAATCTACTTGATTTTGCAATTGTAATGATCGGGTAACCTGATTTTTTAGATTCAAGTTTTGCTTAAAAAAAAATTTAATTTTAATTTTCATTCAAGAATCCTGAGTGCTGTGACAGATATTCTAGATCAAAATTCACCGGAAAAAAACCTCAGTTTAGATTTAAAATCACTTAGAGCGGTTCGTGTTATTCGACCACTTAAGCTGGTAAACGGCGTGCCTAGTCTTCAAGTTGTATTGAACTCAATTCTTAGAGCCATGATACCTTTATTTCACATTGCTTTACTTGTTATATTTGTTATAATAATTTACGCAATAATTGGTTTGGAGTTGTTTTGTGGCATTATGCATAGTCGATGCGAGATTAAGTATAATCGAGGACCCGACCACATTGGATCTTTGGACGCTTCTCTAGAAGAATGTAAGAATTCAAAAATAATTTTTTTCAAACAATTTTCAAATCAAAATACTCTTAAAAGGGAGACCGGTGTTTTCTGAAGATATTCCATGTATATCTTCTCAGAAATACTCAGCACCGTCTAAAGGATACGTGTGTCCTCAGCCTGAGAATGCAAACGAAACAATTGAGTGCCGGTCCGAATGGGAAGGTCCGTGGTATGGGATTATTAATTTTGATAATATTGGTCTTGCAATGTTAACAGTTTTCCAATGTATTACAATGGAAGGGTGGACTACAGTACTTTACAAAATAGATGACGCCGAAGGCTCTTCTTGGCCATATTTTTACTTCATATCACTGATAATTATTGGATCATTTTTTGTTATGAATCTAGTACTGGGTGTACTTAGTGGTGAATTTTCCAAGGAAAGAGAAAAAGCTAAAAAACGAGGTGACCTGCAAAAATTGAAGGAAAAAAGACAAATTGAGGATGCGTATAAAAATTATATACAATGGATTCGTCAGGCGGAAATAAACGAAGACGATGATGACGAATGTCAAACTGAACTGTTAAATGGAGAGAACGGAGACGGAAATGGACAGAACGATGAAAATCAAGATGGCCAAAAGCGTCATTCTGCATGCGAGTGTTTCTTTCAGATAATTCGATTTATACAACATAAAAATTTGGTTTTGAGGCGCCGGATCCATAAGGCTGTTAAATCTCAGTTTTTTTACTGGCTTGTAATAGTACTTGTTTTCTTGAACACACTTGTTTTAGCTAGTGAATTTCACAAGCAACCTGCTTGGATGGACGATTTTCAGTGTAAGTTTTACAATTTAATTTTATTTCCAATTTTGTGGTAAACTGAAGCATTTATTTATTTTATTTATTTTTTTTCTGTACCGAGCTAGAGCTCATTCAGGATAAATTATAGAAAAAAATCAAAATAAAGTAAAATAAGCTAAAATAAAATAAAAAAAATTAAAAAGACATTTTTAGGGAGTTACATGTGACACATGTTTACATAGTTGAAGCTTCAGGATAAAAAGAGGAAAAATTAAGGTAGCAATTACACAGTCTGACAACCAATTGAATAGAATGACTCAGTTTTGTCTCAACATATCTCTCACTCAACTCAAAAAGTCGATTCAAGACTGTTAGTAGTTTAAGTTTATTAAAAGTCTCTTGATTTTATTATATTTTAACTTAAGGATAGATCTGACTGCTGTTGTTGTATTTTCTCTATTTAAATTTATTTACCCTAAAAAAAATCTTTCAATTAAAGGAATCGATGAAATTAACGAAAATTGAATTGTAATTTTATTACCTTAAGTTTCAAATATTATTTGATGCAACTTTGATTATATATTTTTTATATTTCAATTCAATCGAGGGACGTCTGTCTAACCTATTAAGGCCGATTACATCCATTTATTAAATAAAAATGAATAGAATACAATAAAATACAAAGTTTAAATTGTTAAAATTAAGATTGTAATACAATGTAAATTTTTAATTTATCACAAATTATTTTTATACACCAAATCAAACTTTTTAAACATTAAACAAAATTTAATAAAATTTAAATTGATATTATTTTGCATTCTTATTTAAATAAATTTAAATCTGCACCTAAATCATTTATAATAAAATTATTTACAAATTTTGTAAAGAAATACTGAAACGTATTATTATTCAGTTGGTTATAATCATCAGATCCGACCACATTAACCCGAATTTTTAATAATTTAAATAAGCAAAAGTTGTAAAAATTAGAAAGTTTTTGAATAGCTCTTTTTGGGAAGTAAATAACAGGCATCAAACAATAATCAAAATAAGGTGATACAAATGACTTGAAAAATTGTAGTTATAAAAAAGAAAGAAAAGATAAATAAAAAAAATTTGAAGATAAAAAAAAGTCTATTGATAGAAAATAGTCGTTTATTTATCAAGCGTTTTAGTTCGGATATATGCTTCAAAAAATTAAGGGAATTTTCGATTGTTATTCCAAGTAATTAGAACTCATTGACCTCTTCAATTGTTGATTCTTCGATAAAACACTAGATGGGAATTTTCCTCTTATTATTTAAGCACAAAATCTTTGTTTTTTCCCAATTAATATCAAGCCGATTGTAGTTACATCAAGAACTTTAAATGCTGCATCTTGTTACATACACATACCTAATTTTTATCCTTAAGAAAAAAAGTTTTTTTTTGTAATGCTTAAAATGAAAAGCATAGGTATTTTTTCAATAAAATTAAGATCTGTTATTTTTATTTTCAATATTTTAAATTTTCTATTTCTAATATTGTTTGACGAAAATGATTTGAAAAAATTAAAAAATCAGTTTTTCTAAAAAATTACTATCTAAATAATTTAAAAAATAAATAGATTGATCAACTTAAATTTTACTATAATACAATTTTTATTTTATTGATTAAATTTTCATTTGTAAATTAAAAAATCAAAAAAAATTTATAAATGCTTTTTTTATTAAGAATCAGGGAGACCAGTTAGTTTAATAACTAAAAAAAATTCATATTTTATTTTAATTAAAAGTTAGTGCAAATGTCATATTTATCATCTTGTTTGCAATCGAAATGGTCCTCAAAATGTACAGTTTAGGCTTTCAGAATTATTTTGTGTCGATGTTCAATCGGTTCGATTGTTTTGTCGTCTTTGGCAGCATAGCCGAAATTGGTCTAACACTCAAATACAACATTGCTCTTGGTGTAAGTGTTCTTCGTTGTGTTCGTTTACTTAGGGTATTCAAAGTGACTCGGTACTGGACATCACTGAGAAATTTAGTCGTATCATTATTAAACTCAATGCGCTCAATCGCTAGTTTGCTCCTGCTATTGGGTCTCTTTATCATAATTGCTTCACTTCTTGGTATGCAGTTGTTCGGAGGAAAATTCAACTTTCAGGATGATGACATGTTTAATGAAAACGACGAAGAGAGGCCGCGCTCGAATTTCGACGATTTTATTAACGCTATGATGACAGTGTTTCAAATTTTGACAGGTGAAGATTGGAATGAAGTTATGTATACTGGTATTCGCTCCTACGGTGGTATTGACTCAATCGGAAAATTTGTAATCGCATATTTTATTATCTTATTCATCTGCGGTAATTATATTTTGTTAAACGTGTTTTTGGCCATTGCTGTTGATAACTTGGCCGATGCTGAAAGCTTGACTGCTGCCGAGGAAGAAGAAGAGAAAAAGAAAGAAGAAATGAAAAAAAGTTTTAAAGCTAAAAGTTTGAAAAAAATGCCCAAACCTGTAGCAATTGATAAAAAAGACGGTACCGAGACTGGAAATGAATCCGAAATAGACTACAACAGGTAGGTCATTAATAAAAATTTTCAGTTCTATCATTTTTTAAATTAGGAATGAATCTGATAATGAAACTGACACTATTAATAAAGGTAATTATTTATTTTTTTGTAATTATTTTGAAATTAATTTTGCACCATTTTACATTATATTTCTACTATTTCAAAATATTTTCTCAGTCTGGAATAAATTATTTAAGTAATTAAAAAATGGAAACCACTTGCATTATCAAAATATTCACTTAATAGAAAATATACTTGAATCTTTTTAAAAACGTAATGAAAATTTTAAAATTATTATAAAAAAAATTAAAATATAAAATTCAGACCTTATTGTAAAACTTTGGAAACTACATAACCTAAATTTTTAAAATTCACATATATTTTAGCAGCTATCAAAATTCATGTCTAAAAAATTTAAATTTTACAAATTTAAAAATGAAATTTGTCAAAGATTGCAAATAAATATTAATTTAAAAAATTATTTTAATTTTTTAAAAAACAGCCATAAAATTTCCAGAAAAGATAATTTTTAAAATTTGCAACAAAAGAATTTATTCGATTAGAATCTTCTCAGACTTTGATTATCAATAACTGATGGATTTTGAAAAATTTTTAACTTTTCTTTTATTATAAAATCCTTTTAAAAAGCTTTGGCAATTTTAAAGTTGACAAAACATTTGTTTTAAAGATGATGGAGATGATTCGAAAACTGAAAGTTCGGCGACTGGTAGCCAAATTAAAGCTAATCCCATCTCAGTAAGCGAAAATACTGTTCGTAAAAAAATAAAACCGATACCAAAAGCAAGATCACTTTTTCTATTTAAACATGAAAACCGATTCAGACGATTTTGCCATTTTATTTGCAATCATCGATGGTTTAGCAATTCTCTTTTGGTCTGTATTTTGGTTTCAAGTATCATGTTAGCAGCCGAAGATCCTGTTAATTATGTTTCACGGAGGAATGAAGTATTTTATTTTAAAAAAAAATTTTATCGTTTAAAAATAATCTTTTAGATACTAAACAAATTCGACTATTTTTTTACCAGTGTTTTTACGATTGAAATCTGCCTTAAACTTATTGCCTATGGAGTCATTTTGCACAAAGGTGCATTTTGTCGAAATTTGTTCAATGTTTTAGACTTATTCGTGGTCATAATATCTCTTATTTCAATTTTATTGCCTTATATAATGTAATTTTTGGAAAAATTAATTAAATTTAGGTCATTTTGATTATTTTTATTTCAGGGCTTTTTTTACTAAGTCGGGTGAAAAGCCAAATAAAAATCAAATGCTTTCAGTGCTAAAAGTTCTTCGTATATTGAGAGTTTTGCGTCCATTGCGTGCCATCAACAGAGCTAAAGGTCTTAAACATGTCGTCAACTGTCTAGTAGTAGCGCTAAAAACTATCCGAAACATTGTAATCGTGACAGTTTTACTTGAATTCATGTTTTCATGCATTGGTGTTCAATTGTTCAAAGGTTCTTTTTATCACTGTAATGATTTAGCCAAACTAAATGAACTTGAATGCCAGTAAGTACATATTTCTTAAATAAAGTCTTTAAAATTTAGCTCTTTCTCTATTTTTTTTTGTTTCTTGATTGAAATCAAACTTTAAAAAACAACATAATTAAAATGTAAATTTTTAAGCTTTTATAAAACTTAAATTAATTTTAAGAAATTCTTAAAAAAGATGTTATTTTTCTTTAAAATTCTGGAAGTTAAGTCAAGCGCAATTCAAGTTCATTCAGCTTTTCAAGAATCGAAAAAAAAAAATTCCTAAGATCATTTTATCTAATTATTCAGTTTTATGCTTTTCATCGCCCATTAACCACAAAACACTTTTTACATGGGCAAAAGCTCCGAAGACCCTTGATCCGAGTCAGCTTCTTACATCAAAAAACTTCTTTGTGGTATTGGTTAACAGATGGTAAAATTGTAGATGTTATTTGGCTTTTTTTAAATAAACAACCAAAAAATTAAGGTTTTAAAATTTTTAGAAATTTTTATTTTATCCAAAGAAGGAAGCGAATGTTTCCGGTCTTAGTATTTTTAATTTATTTTTAAGGAACCAAAAATGCAAATAGAAGTATTTTGGACTCTTAGGGACAAACAAACTTTTTTTTTTAATTTATGATAGTTAAAGTAAAAAATTTACAAGAAAAATAATCAAATTTTCGGATTCCTCAATGAAATCAATAATTGAAATTTTTTTTCTAAGAAAAAAAAAGTATTTTATAACTACCGTAAATCCTTGTAAACTACCCCGGGGGAATAGACTATAAATAGCTACAACCCCCCTACCTTTGACTCGAGTAAAGCCCCAGTTTTTAATTATAAAATTTCTTTATTACCCCGGGCTAAAAAAAATTAAAATAAATGCTTTTTTTTTTAAGAAAAAAATTCACTACAGCCCCAGTGTGCTTTCAAAATATTTTTTCTATAGTCTCATGGGATTTTAATATTGAAAATATTACACACCCATGAGCTAAAAATTTTTAATTTTCATATACAAATAAGTAAATCTTTTCTGGAGACGAAGTATCAGTTGAAGAGGTTGGTGATGTTTGTGAAGACATTGGTGAAGAGTATGACATGGACATAAATTGAAAATTTTACTCTCTTTTTTTTAAATTTTTTTTTTATTTTTGTAAATTAGTACCGAACTAATCAATTATAAGCCCAGTAAAAATTTAAATTTTTTTTGTATAACCCCGGGTGTATAGTTTAAAAACAAAAAAAATTCGGGTCTTGTCACATCTACGGCCAATTGGCCAGGCCAAGTGTGAAATTGTCAATCTACGGCCAATTTCATAAAACTAATTGGCCAGGTAATTTTTACAATTGGCCATGTAATTTTTACTTTTTCTTTTTATTATTTGTGTTTTTGTTAACATTATTACAAACAATCATATTTAAATGTTTGAATAAATCAACTATAATTTAGATTTGCATCTTTTTAGTTGATTATATAGCTTTGAAATTAAGTTAGAAAGAGAGTTAGATTAAAATTTTGATTAAAAGCTAAACATAAAAATAAAAATGGAAATAGAAAAGTCCGATGTTTCTGAAATAGTTGAGATAGTGGAATGTACAGATAATTAATTAAATTGAGTCAAGAACCTATACCTTGTCATTCGAATGTGTCAGAAGTTATAAATCCTAGTTCCGAAATTAAAAAAAAACTCCAAAAAAACGAGGGAGAAAACCGAAATCTCAAAATAAGGATTTTGTTGATAATAATGATAAAAATTCAGATTCGAATTCAAATCCAAAATATAACTTACGGAAAAGAAACAATTAATTTAAAAATATTTTTACTGACATGACTTTACTTTTTTATTGAATTATTGAATATTCGACTTGTATTATGATTAATAAATATTCTGATTAATAAATAAAATTTAATTAAAAAAATAATTTGGCCAGGTAATTTTGTTCAATTGGCCGCTAATTTTTTTTAATTGGCCATCAATTTATAAAAATTTCTGTTAAAAAAGAAAAATTGGCCGTAGATTGACAATTTCACACTTGGCCTGGCCAATTGGCCGTAGATGTGACAAGACCCAAAAATTCTTTAACGCAAATAATATTTTTAAATTAGAACCCCAGTGATTTTTTATTTGAAGCCCATGGGGTAGTTTACAAGGATTTACGGTAATCAGAAGTTTATTTTCTTTCAAAATTAGTGCAAAATTAGACTCTGTTTTATTAAATTTTGAGTACAACAAATTATAATAAAAATGATCTTGAATAAGAAAATATTATATGAAATTAAATAAAAATTATTTCTTTAATTAAGTGGAAAATTTTATCGATATGAAGGAACAAAATTAATTATAGACAATCGAGTGTGGGAGAATTATAATTTTCATTTCGATAATGTAATACACGGAATGCATACTTTATTTACAGTGACAACATTTGAGGGCTGGCCTGCTCTTCTTTACAAAGCAATCGATTCAACTGAAGAGTACAAAGGTCCAATTTATAATAATCGAAGAGCTGTTGCAGTTTTCTTTGTAGCCTACATTGTCGTAATTGCATTTTTCATGATGAACATTTTCGTTGGTTTTGTAATTGTTACCTTTCAAAATGAAGGAGAGCAAGAATACAAAGATTGTGATCTTGATAAAAATCAGGTGACTCCTTTTATCCAAATTTTAAGAAAAAAATTAATTTTCTTTTTTTTTTCTAGAGAAAATGTATTGAATTTGCTCTAAAGGCGCGGCCAATAAAGCGCTATATACCAAAAGACAAAAGTCAGCATAAAATATGGAAAATAGTGACGTCGTCAAAATTCGAATATGGAATTTTTATCACCATTATAATGAACACATTGGTTCTATCTATGAAAGTAATTTAAATGAAAATAAATTGAATAAAATATTCTTTTGCTCTTTTTAGTATCACAATGCTTCAGAAGCTTATGAAGAATTTTTGAGCAATCTAAATATATTTTTTACATGTGTCTTCACAATTGAATTTATACTCAAAATAATGGCATTCAGAGTGAAAAATTATTTCCGAGATTTTTGGAACGTGCTAGATTTTGTAATTGTAGTCGGAAGTATTTTCGATGTGGCAATGATTTTCGTAAGTACCTATTTAAATCACTCGATAATCTAAATGCTCTAAAATATGCATATAATTTAATGTCCTATCTATCTCTCATTTTATTTTTATTAAAAAAACTGCTTTATATTTTTATTATTTTTTTTCAATCTTGTTGGACACCCAAAAACCTAAGGTCCAGGTATAATTTAATTAAAGAGTTTTGCTTATATTCGAATATAACTCTGAATATATGTATATTTTTGTTGAATGTTTTTATTTAAATAAATATAATATCAGAGTTATTTGTCTGGAAAAAAAGCTTAGTGATGGTTTTCGCTTATTTTATATAGCCAATTTGGCTATTAAAATAAGATATTGTTGGCAATTATATCTTATGTAATTTTGTGTTTTGACTTAAAATAAAAATTGAATTTTGTCGTCATTTGTGATTAAAAATTGAAATAGTAGAATAAAAAGTGAAAAATTCTAATTAAAAATTTTAGAGTTAGGATAAGTAAAAAAATAAAAAAGGATTAAAAAATGTTATTCAGGAATAAAAAGATAATTTAATTGATTAAGATGATGAAAAATGCAATTAATAAATTTATTGAAAAATTAAAATGACATTAATTAATTTTTTAAATCAAAATTAAGTCATTAAATAGTAATTTAAAAATATTAAGTCAATAATTTTAATTAAATATTTTTTTTTTCATCTTTTATATTTAATTTTTTTATTCAAAAAGTGTTAAGATCAACAATAAATTAAGAACGTTTATTTTGATTTTAGTCAAATTAGATGAAAAATATTTTTTAAAATTGTCATTATATTAGTCTTTGAAAATAAGATTAATATTTTAATCGTCTAATGTTAACGATCCTTTAAAATTCACATTAACTTTATTTAGCGGTCAATTTTATCTCTATTTATCTCTTTTTATAATATATTGAGATTTTCAGGAATTTCGATATAAAATTTTAAAGAAAAAGCATTTATTTTAATCCAGATTATATTAATTACATGAGACATTAGGAGTTAGAGTAAACGATGAAAATTGGGTTTGGATTTAGTAACTGATGGTATACTTTTTATTAAAATTGTAAAATTGAATGCTAAAATTTGAAACTACGGAGTTATTAGATATTTTTCTTTTTTTCAATAGCTAATATTTTACATTCCAAAATAATTACAAAAAAAAATTTGAATTTGAAGATTTCAAGCTACGTGAAGGCTGGATATTCCGGTCATTAAAATATTCTTCATAAATAAAAAATGAAAATTTTATTAAAAAAAAATTTCAAAAAAATTAAAAGACCACACACAGAATTTATGGAATAATTTTTAATATCTAATTTTATGCAAAAAAAATTAAAAAATCAGGAAATTTTAATTTAAGACAACAAGAATATGTAATCAACATTAACAGAACCTTAATTCCTTAATTTTTTTTGTAAACAATATTTCAAATTTTACAAAGACAAACTTGTAAATTTTGTAAAACTTTTTATATCTATTGTCAAATAGTGTATGATGTCGTTCATTCTTTCTCCTATTAATTCAAATTTTTTTAAATTTCCCTTTGTAAATGTAACTCTTATTAATTTTAAAAAATCTTGTCCAAGCTTATTGTCTTTGATTTGTAAACATCTATTTTTATCTCAAATATCTCAACAAAATCGAAAAAAAAAGATTTCTTGAAGTTTTAATCTTGAATTTTGAATAATTCTATTTTGTTGGGCTACTAAATCTGCAGTGTTTTGGTGAGATAAAATATTCCGATTAAAATTATTTGTTTGTAAAATTTTATCAGAATATTTTCCATTGAAGATACAAAAAGCATATTTTTTTACTTATAATTAACAATTTTTATAAAAAAGGGCAAGCAAAATTCGCATTTAAAATTTCTCAGGCTATTTCGTGTAATGCGCTTAATCAAGCTACTCAGTCGCAACGAAGGTATTCGAACTCTGTTATGGACATTCATTAAATCGTTTCAGGCATTACCATATGTAGTATTATTAATTATTATGCTATTTTTCATTTATGCTGTAATCGGAATGCAGGTAATTTTTATTTTTTTTATGAATCATTAAATTTTTTATCTAAAATAAAATTTAAAGCTTTTTGGAAAAATTCGTCTAGATGAGCAAATGGAGAACGAGATAAATCGGCACAATAACTTTCGGTCTTTTCCGCGAGCTATTATGGTGCTGTTTCGGTCTGCAACTGGTGAGGCATGGCAAGATATTATGTATGCCATTCAGACTACTAAAGAATGCGATCCCTTTTCTAGGCCAACTCGCGAGGATAGAGCAGGCTATGAGGAAGACTGTTCAAGCTGGGTGGCAATTCCCTATTTTATTTCATTTGTATGTCTTTGCTCATTTTTAATAATAAATTTATTCGTGGCTGTCATTATGGACAATTTTGATTATTTGACCCGAGATTGGTCAATTCTAGGCCCTCATCATCTAGACGATTTTGTCCAACTCTGGTCGGATTATGACCCTGAAGCAAAGTAAGTAACCAATTTGTGATCTAATTTCTTTTTAATTCAATGAACTAAAAGAGGAAGATTGAAGCATTTAGATGTGGTACAGCTGCTCCGGAGCAAACCTCCTCCTCTAGGCTTCGGGTCGTTGTGTCCACATCGAGTTGCTTTCAAGGTAAAATGAGTCAAAATTCTAAATGTTTAAAAAAATGTTGTTTCTTTTTGTCTAACTGTTTTTATTATTATTAAAAAAGAGGTCGTATTAAACATTTAGATGTGATTACTTTGTTGAGAAAGATTTCACCACCTTTGGGCTTTGGTAAATTGTGTCCGCACCGTGTAGCGTGCAAGGTGACTATTTTTAAGCTTTCTATATTAAATCTTAAATTTTTAACCTTTTTAATTTATTTTTATTTAAGAAACTGGTTTCGATGAATATGCCACTTAATAGTGACGGAACAGTTATGTTTAATGCAACTCTATTTGCCCTGGTTCGAACTAATCTTCAAATAAAAGTTCAGGGAAACATCGATCAATGTAACGAAGAACTGAGGGCAGTAATAAAGAAAATTTGGAAACGAACAAATCCAAAACTACTGGATCAAATAATTCCACCACCTGGAAGTAATTAAAATTTTTTTTTCAAATCATTATTGTCATCTGTTCTCAATAAATATAAAAAATTCACCTAAAAAACTCAACTTTTAGATTTTAATTAAAAAAATTTTTTTTAAATTTTTATTAAATTTTTATTAAATTTTTATTTTAAAATTAATTATTTTAAACAATATTAGCTATGAGTAAGCACTTTTTGAGGTCTTAGAGTGATCACTGAATTAATTATTAATTAATTTGATTGATGTAAATTTTGTTCGTTCCTTATTGACCAAAAAACGAATAATTTTTACAATTAACCATCTGAGTCTAGATTTAAACTTTTTTAAAGTTTATCTTTAGATTTGTTAATCTAACTTGAATACTTGAAAAATACTAACCCGGTGTTGATTAATTATTAATCTAAAATAAATTAAGGTGATGATGATGTCACAGTTGGAAAATTCTATGCCACTTTCCTAATACAAGACTATTTCAGACGATTCAAAAAAAGAAAAGAACAGACAGCCAAGCTCAATACACTAAGCGCTTCAGGTGCAGCCAAATACGCTTCTACATTGCATGCAGGCTTACGCACTTTGCACGATCATGGTCCTGAAATAAGACGCGCCATCTCAGGCAGCTTGGATGATGAGGACACGTTTAAGGCCATGTTTCAAGAGGAAGAGCCACAGCACAGAAGAAACCATTTTCTTTTTGGAATGGTATCTTCCTTGCTTCCTTTTAAGGGATTCAATTATAACGCGCCCTTGCAACATCACCAAAGTCAGCTAGGGCATTTGGTTAACCCGAACAGAATTACCATATCAAGAAATTTCAGCACTAGTGGAGATGGAAAATCATTGCTACATCAAACTTTTGATACAAAGATCATCGGTCGACACTCAAGCGCGCCACTTCGTACAGCACTTAATATCGGAAACAATTTTGAAGCCTTTCCGGCAGGACTATTGTAAGCTCAGACAAACTTTTATTCAGAAATTAAATATATCTTTTTTCGACATTCAAGTAAGCATAACAATGAAATGGAATTATCGTCGGACCATACTTCAATTAAGTAAAAATTTTTTGTTCATTTAAAATTTTTTTTTCCATTAAAATTTTTTTTTCAATTTTATTTTTTTAGTCTTCATTATGAAGATGACCCACCAATAATGCCTCTACAAATAAACCAAAGAACCGGTAACCTCAGACTTTTGGAGGACTTAGAAACAACTGCCATAAGGTATCTATCCCCTTCTCCTTGACTTTTACCACATTAACAATGCACCTTAACTATTAACAATTTAATTGTTCTAGCAAACCGGAATCAGCCCAAAAAACAAGTGTTTTTAAACGCATGAATTGTTTTAAGCCTCAAAATAGTGAAGAAAATCCACTAATATTACTTAATAAAACAAATAGTAGTCACAATATGAATCCAATAAGAATGAATGATGTAAATTATGTGGACCAAGTACAGAACACGAACGTGATAGAAGACTATCAGCAAAGAATCAATTCGTACCAGAGTAGAATGAGAGAAGAGCAAGAACAAATGCGACAAAACGCATTTAATCAAAGACAGCTAGACAATGTAATTTAAAATTAAATTTAAATTTTTTAAGAGTAATTTTTTAAATGATTTTAGTTGCAAATGAGGTACCCAGAGCCAGGCTATGCAGTTGGTTATTATCAGTCTGAAAATGAGATAGGACATGTATACAAACCAAATCTAGCTGTAATTAACGAGAATATTAATCAAAGCAGACCTATGGATAATCTTCTTAATATTTATTTGAATAATGAGGGCATCGATAGACGCTATTCGAAATTAATTTTACGGGAGCTTTATGATGCCACCGAACTGTCTAACGATCAACTAAACGAAGCGGCAAAAGTTTTGATAAAATCCAACTCATTTTCTAATGATAAAGCGGAAAGTCCGAAAAAATAATTATTTAAATATTCTGTTTTCTAAAATTATAAATTTAAATATATATTATTATTAAATTTTATTTAAAAGTTTTATTTTTGTTTAATATTATTTATTTTGTTTTTATTTTATAAAATAAATAAAAGAGTGATTTTTACCAACAAAGTAATTTTATTTTTCAAAACTATTCCGGTATTATAATATGGTTTATAAGAATTTAAATTTTTTGAATAAAAACGATATAGGAACTCTTTAAAATTCAGCTATTTTAATAAAAATCAAGTTTAAATACAATATCATTATTTATGCCACTGTAAGTAAGATATTTTTATTTGTAAGTGATTTCAGATTAATCAGTTGTAATAAAAAGGTAAATGATAAGATTTATTAAATGATAATGACTCGTTCATAATCTACTTGGTCATAGTAAAATGGGAGAAGAGGTGCTAAAGTTCACCACAATGTAACTCCACCACTGTATACTTAATTTATCGTCGGCAACATTAAGATCTAAAGTAAATTATCAAAGTTTTGGAACATTATTCGAAAATTCTATTGTTTTGTCAACAACAACAGATAAAAAATATATGAATAAAAATTTGAAGAATGAAAAAGTTTTAAAAAATTCAAATAACATACTTCAATGTTTTCCAAAAAATAAAAACATAGATGGATAGACATGAAAAACAGAAAAATTAAAAAAAAAGCGAAAACATCTGCTAAAAATTCAATTGAGTTGTTTTTAAAATATAATATTAAGATTGAATAAAATTTTTAAATTAAAAGTAAATTTATACTTCGGTATTTTTCTAAATCAGGAAATCGAAAAACGTTTACCAAAAAATAATAGAAAAAACACTTTACAATTTCATTTTATCTTTAATTTAAACCCATTGCTTTATTATTGATATAAAAATAAATTAGATGCAAACAACAATACAATCCAAAAAATTTATTAAGGCTAATGAAATGATTCAAATTGGTTTTAAAGGATAGTTTTAAGTATTTAAGATACTTTAAAGATATTTACTGAATTAGTTATTTTATGTATCTTAGAAATAATGACAACAAAAGATTCAATAATTTACAAAAATAAAAATTTTGATGTAATGTTGAAAATAATCTAAAAATTTTTTATGCTTCGAAATCCCAATAAAATTTTCCAATTTTGAAAATTTAAATAACTAATTTTTATTTGATTTTCATTAATTTGATTTAGAATTTTCCAGTATTTTTCTTAAAAAGTTTAATAAAATCATTAAAAAATCAAATTTAAAATAGAATATTCAGAAAAATTTACAGTATGTTTCCAACGAATCGTTCAACATTTCTTAAAAAATCATGTAATCAAAATCATGATTAGTCTCATTTTCAAATTTAACAGAACATTTTAACTTTCTCTAACTTATAGTTGTTTCTAGTTTTCACTTCAATCCTGAAAAAATCACTGATGTTGTCAAAAAAAGTATTAAGTAAAAAATTTGGCAAAAGCTTTGTTGGATACATAAAAAAGTCATAAGAAAGTAGAAAACAATTGAATTAAAAAGCAAACAAAATTATGTAATTTAATTACTTGAAAAAAATAATACTTTTTAAATCCCTCATAGTTAGTCGATTGAACAGACATGGAATGCTTTCGTGTCCCTGACTTACAAGCTAGTGAAATACAAATATCGATTCGGAAAAATTTTGTCATGAAATTCAAAAGAAGCGTTTGAAAATACCATAAAAAATTATTTGCAAAACAAAAAAAAAGAATTTTTTAAGAACAAATAAGTTAAGTAAGCTTGAATTTTACATGTCTTGAAATTTTGAGATATTTTTGTTTTTAAGAGGTTTTTTACATTTTTTTTAAAACTTTTTTCAAAAATTTTCTATTTAAAATACTGTAAACATTTAGCACTTATTATTTTTTTTTAAATAACAGTAAGCATTAACAAGCTTTCGTTCAGGTGAGTTTCTTTATATATTTTTTTGAAATAGAAAAACGTTTTGTTTCCAATTTGTTTTCGGAATTAAATAAATTATTTTGGTTTGAAGACTGATTGCAAATTTAAAAAATTATTAAAAACAGCAATGAATTTAGCTGTTGGTTTCGCACTCATTTTTCTTTTTTACGGAAGCCCAGTCTGTAAGAAAACCATTCATATTTTGTACTAATTTTATCTCTTATTTTATTTTCCAAGCATGTCAGTTTCGATTTTCAGACCCGGTCATTGCCGAAGGTGCTACAAAGTTTGAACTTTTTTGCAATATCAACGACACTACAGATATTAATCTACAATGGATCCGCTCGTTGAACAAGACAATCAATCAGCCCTTTTTTGTAGAATCAAGTTCATTGATCAATATTACCAATGATGGAAAAATACTTGTTTTCAACAACATTGGTGTTCTAGATGAAGAATACTTTGCTTGTATTTATCGAAATACCACCACCAATAGGTTTGTGGTTGTCAACAGCTATGAAATTTTTGTCAAAGGTAAAAATTTCAGTTAATCATTTTAAAAAATTCGATTCATACTTTAACTATTGACAACTTTTCTTTATTAAATTATTTTTAAATTCAGAATTTAATATGAAAAAGGTGGTTTAAAAGTTTCAGTTTTTTTCTTAGAGATATTTGGGTTAAATGTGTATTGGAAATAAGAAAGAAAATCACTAGATTACTAGATTAACTAGAACGAAGCTCTATTAAAAGGGATAAAAAATTTACAATGAATTAAAATTTAAATGCTCTGTCAGTATCTAGATGCTTCCAACTTCTGTGAGACATGCCACTAATAAGGGATGCTTTTAAAACATATTTTAATTAGATATCACTCTAAGAAAGTGACTTTTTCCTCTGTAATATATTTTTTATGATTCTACTAATGGAATTTTTCATGTTTCCTAATTCTTTATTCTATTTAAAACAACCTATAGCTACAACAAGTATCCAGAAAAAAATCACCTGTATTTTTCACAGTTATTCAAATATTAATTTTATTGAGTGCTTTAGAGCAAAAGAGCATTTTTTTAATTTGAATTATGCCTTAATTTTTCATTATGAGAACACACTAAAGCTTTATAAAAAATTAAAGATAAATTAGTGATGATTTTTTGCATTTAAATTTTTAATTTCAAATCAAAAAAATTACAAGTAAATTTTTTAGTAAACAGACACGTTTATTCACAAGTTTTCTATTAATTACATAAACGACTTTAAAAATTTCATTTAGTCAAATTTTTAATTCAAATATTTTAATTTTAATAGTCAAAATTTGCATACTAAAACTAAGAACGATATTTTTGCCTTTTTTGAAAATATTTTTTATTATTTAAAGTTCAGCGGGTTAAAATCAAAATTATTTCAAATTAAAGAAATTGCGTTCTTCAAAGGATTTTTTATATTTTCAAATAAAACCATTCACAAAAATTCAAATCAAGGAAATTTTTTTTTCATCCATTTGAAGCAAGAAAAATCATGATGTTTATTTCTGGTTATTCATAAATTAGCAAAAAAAAAAAAAGTAATTTAAAAAAATTCAAAATAAAATTCGCTTTTTGTAAATTTGAAGTATGCAATGAAATTTTCAATTAAAATTTTAGCACTTTATGTCTAAAAAGGAAAAATAACTGAAATTTTAAAAATCATTGAGTTGCTAGCGTAAATTGAAGTAAATTGACGCAATGAATAATTTAAAAATTTTATAAATATAAACAATATTTATACTCCATATTAAACACAAGAAATAACAAACATTTATTCCTTTTTTTTTTAATTCAAAATGTTAAAAAAAAACTATGGTAATTTTACAGAATAATAATCATTTTAAAAGAAAAAGATAAAATCTACATAATTTCAAGAACAAAAATTTTCTGAAAAAATATGGACGTTATTTTTTCTGCTAGCAAAATTTTATGCTCGCTAAAATAATTATAGTAATTATTTTCTTCTGCTGGAACTTTTTTTTCACCTGCTTGTAAAATTATGTTTATGATAGCAAAAATAAAAGTATTAAAATTTTAATCATATTAAATTTAAAAAAAAAAAAAAAATTAAGTACCGACAAAGAAATAAAAATTTCAAATGTAAATATCAAATTTTTTCGCTGTCTTTTTGATTATCTATTTTCATGACTTTTCATGACTTTTTGATTATTGACAGAACTATTTTCTGTATTTCTTTTTTTAGTTGTAAAACCACGAGGTCTGCCGCGGCGTTTTGGACCATCTGAAGATTTTTGTGCATCAGCTTGATAATTTTGATCAATATTTAAATCATTTGGTTCATCTAATTGTAAAGGATTTGATAAGTCATCACTATTTATAACATTGTATAAATCGTACTCTTAAAACAAAGGAGTAGCTTGTTGTTGCTGTTGCTGTTGCTATCAAGTGTTAAGTAATTCAAATTGTCGATTAATATTAACTGTTTTTTCTCTTATATTTACTGTCAAAATTAGCTAGCATGTATTAATTTTTTAGGAAGCATAAAAAAAATTTAGCTATCAAGTGTAAAAACTTGCAACCATTAATTAATTTTTTTTTCTTGCAGTTAAAAAAAATTTGCAAGCAGAAGAAAAAAAATCACTAGCAGAAAGAAATATTTTATTTTTTTATTAAAAAAATAATTTGGGTGGATACCCTGGGCAGTTCCGAAAGACGATAGTCTTCTTTTCAGCCCCATGTTAGGAAAGTGATCACGAAATGTTTACATGTTGTAAAGTTGAAAAAAAAATAAAAATTGAGTTTTTACTTTAAATTATATACTGAAAATGTCAATTGACCAAAAGAGAAAAAATAAAAAAAGATTAAGTTATTCGATTTTATCAAAAATAGTTAGAAAACGGTTAGCTGTTGTGCTTCTTGGACTTTTCAAATATTCGCCTATCTCTTGCGCTATAATGTATTGCTTTTTTTCGCGTGGATAAGTCTGAGGAACAGCTCGTTGGCTCTTTTTTCTACCATGTCTAACTTTAGGACTTTGTGGATAGTCGCGATGCTCGTCTTAAACGGGAATTTTTTTATTATTTTGAGGATTTTATTTTGTATTTTCTGTAGTTTGGTCAAAATTTTTTGGGTGCCTGACTGGAGAATGATATAACAATAGTCAAATAGCGATCGGATTAGGGATTTGTAAATAGTTTTGTTGATTTTGATTCATGTGCTCCATTTGAATTTTCGTATTCGTTTGATCAAATTGACCGCTGAAGTCTGTTTTGATTTAACTACCTCTAAGTGTTGGTTATACGACAGTTTCGGGTAAAGAAAGAAATAGATCTGAAAAAATATGAGGATTTGTAATTTTTCAAAACTAGTCAAAAACACTCGTTTGGTGCTTCTAGTCAATAAATGAATTTTTTAGTTTCCATGATGGTAATCAAAAAAACTCTTGAAAGTTTAAAATATTATAAATAATTTTTTCCTGAAATTCATCTTCATGTATTATTGTTTTCGATGAAGTGGTTATTTCCTGAAGGGTTTTTTTGCTGTTCCTTCACTTTGTTTTGATTGATTTATATCCACAATCTTATTTTCTTCCTTTATTGTCTTTTTAGGCTTTCCAGGATTTTAAACATGCAGCCATTCCATTTGTTCGAGTTATGTGCCGCTGATTAATTCACTCTCGTGATAAAATCTCTGGAGTTCATAAACAAAAGACTTATTTTGTGTCCTTATCAAGTGTAGAGTGTATCTTGTAGACTAAGTTTTTTTAGGTAATCATTTTAACGCTGCTTCCAAATGTAACCGGTAAGGTATTAATACAATTTATTATTTAATTAATTGATCATTCTGAAGTTTTCTATTTGAAGTTTAAATTTTTTGTATATTAAGAAAATTAAAATTATCAAAAAACTTAAAGAAATTTATTGCTTTTAGATAATCTTAATAAATTAAAAATTAAATACTAGATTTATTTTAAACAAGCTTATTTGCTAATAATATTATATTTATTTAAGTAACACCGAGTTTGAGCTTTTTATTCGATGGAACATTGATTGATGAACAAACCACTATCAATATACTAAATGATGACTCTGATAGAGTTTACAAGATAGTTTGTGCATCAACTTTATCAAAACCTGATGTGAGCTTGAAAATTTTTGATACGGAAACTTTGAACGAATTAGCAACACCTGAAAATTCGATATTAGTTAAAAGTTGTAATTTTGGCCTATGTACCAATACATTACAAGTTGACTTCTCTTTAAAAAATGACCAAAGATTCAATAACATGAAATCAATCAATTGTACTGCTAAAGGAAATGACGGTATATTGAATATTACAGTTTCGATTCAAAGAATCACTAATATAACGCTTCCAGTTGTTCCTATTTTGATACCTAATGCAACTCTTATACAGGCCTTTATTGGCGACTCGTTTTTTATCCAATGTGAAACAATAAGAACAGATATACAATGGGTACAAACAAACAATAAGCAAGGATTATTTACAGTTGGGTTTGATGAAAGGGTGACTAATTTAGATAATGGAAAAAGACTAAATTTTAATCAAGTTTTTTTGAGTGATGAAGAATATTATGGATGTGGTTATTTGGAATCAGGGGAGTTAAAATTAATTAAAAATTACTTTTTTTATACTAAAGTAAGACCATCATTGAATATTATCTTCGAAAATAATTTAATAAATGAAAATGATGTGATCAGAATGACAAACTCATATAATAATTTACAATATACAATATTATGTGCCTCGTCGAATTCAAAGCCAGATGTAAAATTAAGTCTGTACGACACAAATACATTAGAATCACTGACGGAAAATCAAGTGACTACAGTTGATAAAAGAACAAATGAAACTCTTGGAATATTTACCAATTTTCTACTTGTAGACTTTAGATTCAATAATGAGACAAAATTTAATAGTTTAAATTCATTGACATGCAAAGCTGAAAGTATCGAACCAGATTATACACTTGAAAGTTTGATAACAAGAAATGTTGAAGTAATAAATCAAATAGCGACATCAGCTACTACATCAACAACATCGACAACTACAACATCAACTACTTCCACAACTGAACCAACAACCACCACAACTTCCACTACTACAACATCAACTACTTCCATAACTGAACCAACAACCACCACAACTTCCACTACTACAACATCAACTACTTCGACAACTGAACAAACAACCACCACTTCATCAACCACAACATCGACAACTACAACATCAACCACTTCCATAACTGAACCAACAACCACCACAACTTCCACTACTACAACATCAACGACTTCCACAACTGAACTAACAACCACCACTGCATCCACCACAACATCTACAACATCAACTACTTCCACAACTGAACTAACAACCACCACTGCATCCACCACAACATCGACAACCACAACATCGACAACCACAACATCGACAACTACAACATCAACTACTTCCACAACTGAACCAACAACCACCACTGCATCCACCACAACATCGACAACTACAACATCAACTACTTCCACAACTGAACTAACAACCACCACTGCATCCACCACAACATCGACAACTACAACATCAACTACTTCCACAACTGAACTAACAACCACCACTGCATCCACCACAACATCGACAACTACAACATCAACTACTTCCACAATTGAACTAACAACCAACACTGCATCCACCACAACATCGACAACCACAACATCGACAACTACAACATCAACTGCTTCCACAACTGAACTAACAACCACCACTGCATCCACCACAACATCGACAACCACAACATCGACAACCACAACATCGACAACCACAACATCGACAACCACAACATCGACAACTACAACATCAACTACTTCCACAACTGAACTAACAACCACCACTGCATCCACCACAACATCGACAACTACAACATCAACTACTTCCACAACTGAACTAACAACCACCACTGCATCCACCACAACATCGACAACTACAACATCAACTACTTCCACAATTGAACTAACAACCAACACTGCATCCACCACAACATCGACAACCACAACATCGACAACTACAACATCAACTGCTTCCACAACTGAACTAACAACCACCACTGCATCCACCACAACATCGACAACCACAACATCGACAACCACAACATCGACAACCACAACATCGACAACCACAACATCGACAACTACAACATCAACTACTTCCACAACTGAACTAACAACCACCACTGCATCCACCACAACATCGACAACTACAACATCAACTACTTCCACAATTGAACTAACAACCAACACTGCATCCACCACAACATCGACAACCACAACATCGACAACTACAACATCAACTACTTCCACAACTGAACTAACAACCACCACAACTTCCACTACTACAACATCAACTGCTTCCACAACTGAACTAACAACCACCACTGCATCCACCACAACATCGACAACTACAACATCAACTACTTCAACAACTGAACCAACAACCACCACAACAACGACTAGTACAACATCCACTACAACATCCACCACAACAACGACTAGTACAACAACCACCACAACAACATCCACTACAACATCCACTACAACATCCACTACAACATCCACTACAACATCCACTACAACATCCACTACAACATCCACTACAACATCCACTACAACATCCACTACAACATCCACTACAACATCCACTACAACATCCACTACAACATCCACTACAACATCCACTACAACATCCACTACAACATCCACTGCAACATCCACTACAACATCCACTACAACATCCACTACAACATCTACAACGACTTTATTTGATCCAAACCTAATTCCTTTATTTGATAGCTTTTTTTATGAAGCTGCTCTTGAAGGATCTGATTTTACAATTAGCTGTAAATTTGAAAATCCAATTTATTGGTCATTTGGAACTGTTATTATAAGTAATTTATTAATATTTTGAATTTTTTTTATCCAAAATTTTTTATATTTAGGTCCAGATTCTAAATTTTTTAATGGAATAACTGGTGACAAACTTACTTTATTTGATGTTAAAAGAACTGATTCAGGCAATTTTTCATGTTTTTCTTTCACAAACAATCAGTTACTTCAATCTACTAGTTTTGTGTATGTAAAATCCAACCCAATTTTATCCCTTTCTGTCAATAATAAAGTCTTGCGTCCGGGTGAAATTATATCGTTTGGTAGCTTACCAAGTTTAAGCATTTCATGCACGGCTATTAATTCAAAACCTTCTGTTAACCTTCGAATATTTGATGCAGGCTCTGGTGCAAATCTTCCTCTTATTGTTCCAACTAATCCTGGATCATCGAATCCTCTGCAATTTTGCGACTCAACCGAAGTTTGCCAAGCGGTTCTTATTGTTGATTTGAATCCTGGATTCGCTGCAAAATTTTCAATTAGAAATATAACATGTTTGGCAACAAATCAGACATCTCCCTTCGAACTTTCTACTTCTGTTTCTCATACACTAGACTTTAATGGTTTGTTTTATTGTTATTTATTTTTTTAAATATTTTAATTAACATCTTCAAAAGATGACCCTTGTCTAAATAATCAATGTGAAAATGGTGCAACTTGTCAGCCTTTAGTTACAGCTAAGCTTGGCTATGTTTGCAGGTGTACTTCAGGCTTTGGAGGGTCGTTTTGTCAATTCGGTAATTTTTTATTTGTTAAGTTGTTTATTAAAATGCTTTGGGAAAATTTTTAGGCGATGCATGCTCTATGGACCCAAATTATTGTGGTCAAAATGGAATATGTCAAGTAAGTGACACTGGCACTAAAATTTGCACCTGTCTAGCTGGCTATTCCGGTCTTACATGCGCTTTCCAAAACAGTTTGTGCACAACACAAAGCATTTGTAATAATGGAACGTGTCGTCCAATTTCTTCCACAATTGAGGGCTACTTCTGTACTTGTTTCGCAGGATTTACCGGACAAAATTGTGAAAGTAAGCCTAATTAATATTTAGTTTTTTAAGTTAATTTTCTAAAGTATTAAATTAAATTAATAAAAAATGTTAAAATTAACTAGACAAAACCCTTTTTTAGAAAGAGAAATTTTAGCGTTATCTAAATTCTGACTAAAAAATATTAAATTTACATTCCTAAATAAAAAAAAAATTTATCCAGGTTTTCAAATCAACAGGCTATTCTCCTTTAAATCAGCATCAATTTATTATCATCTTTATTTGGTCCAAACAGTTGTGGATAATTTTATTATCAAAATTATAAAAAAAAATATTTCTTCATCTTAACAAATCAATTATTTTATTCATTATTTTGCATTCATTTGAAAGATTATTAAATAAGAATTTTTAATTTTCTTTAATTCTTTTCATACAATCTTGTTCCTTATTGTGATATAGTGACATCTTTGCCGATATCACTGGCAAATTTATTAACTTAACCATGAGCTTGTAAGTTAAGAAGGAGCATAAATAGATTCTGCAATGCGTCTTATGAGGGGATCGGATAGACGGCCTAAGGGTACTTATGTAAACGTTACACGTGTGAACTAAACTATGTTGGCAGCATGAAATTTCTTTCTGAAACTTAAACATTTTTTCATAGAGTTGTTAATAACTCATTTTTAACTTTTAAATTTTTTTTAAAATAAAAAACAGTATTTCGAAGATTTTCATGGTCAAAATGATCAAATCAAGTTTTTACTATGAAATAAATTGTTATTGCTTAATAGAATTAATGCAGAGATAAATTTTTAGAATTTACATGCTATGAAAAGGTTGACTCAAATAAAAGATGGATTCTGCAATATCAAATGCACATAGCAGAGTGCACACCATCTAAACGATGCTTTTTTAAGTGAGTATTTATTTTGCAGTTTTTACCTTTAACCAAGAATGTTTAATATAAATAAAAATGTACCTCTGCATTGATTCTATTAAGAAAAACCAATTTATTCACAATCAAAACTTGATTTGATCATTTTGACCATGAAAAACCTCAAACTTCAAGTTGTCCAAAAAACGCAGTTAAATTAGAAAAATTTACAATTAACACATGAAAGTAATTAATTTAAATTAATTTTCATAAATAAAATAAAGAAATTGTAAATTAAATAAATTTTTATCAGAATATTACGTTTAAAAGTTTAATGATGCAAATTTCAATTTATTTTAACAAGAATTATTATTCCACTACACTTAAGATGAATAAAATTGATTGATAAAAAAATTCGAAAAATTATGATTGTGTTCCATAATTGCATCTAATTTTTTTTTAAATATAAATTATGTTTTAAAGAACTGGAATTAACTATTTTTTTAAATTTTAAATAATAAATTTTAATTTAAGGTCAATTCAATCCATGTCTTAACAACGGAGTACCAGAATTCAGTCCAGGATCAACGACAGACTACACATGTAAATGCACAAATGATTATAGAGGTAAAAATTGTGAAATCAGGAATTTATGTGCCAGTAACCCATGTAGAAATGGAGCAACTTGTCTTTCAATAGAAGAAAACAATGAAAGTTTTATTTGTGAATGCGCACCTGGATTCGTTGGTGACTTCTGTGAGCGAAATATAAATGATAGCACTTGTTTAGACAACGATCCACTTTGTCCGCGACTTTCTTCTATTTGCCAGTTCGGATTCTTTAATGGAAAAACTGTCAAGGATCTTTGTCCCAAGACGTGCCAAGTGTGTAATTAAGAAAATTTGAGTTATTGTTTTATTTTGAGATTCAATTTGAGGATATTTTTAGATAACTAGAGTAATGACCGAATTTTTTTATTTTCTTTTTAGTTTAAGAATTTTTGGTCGAGTTTTTTTAAATAAAAATTTATGCTGAATTTTTTTGTTTTAATATCAGGATTAGTTGTATCTAGTTGAAATATTTTTCGAAAAATGATAGTTAACACTGTACCAAAACGAGCAATTGAATATGACAATCCAGCGTGGCGCAACTACGGTCTTGTACCATTAGGGCTCGGAGGCTTCCTTGCCATCCTGGGTATCCTAATACAAATATTAGAGATAGTCCGTATATACAATGGTCTATACAATAACGGAATTATTGGTTTAAATTTGAATGCTTTTTTGCTGGCACTGGGTGGAGTTGGAAATCCATCGTCGACTAACGGCCAATTTTTGGCCCTTGAGCAATGGCATTTTTGGCCATGGACTTATCCAGGTAGTCAATTTGGTCTATTGATAATGATTGCCGGTATTACGGGGATTGTATCCGCTTACAGAAAATCTTATTCTACAGTATACGCCTTTTTTGCTTTTTCTTTATTTTCGTTTTTATTTAGTATATTTTTGATAATTTATTATTCGATAATGTTGAATTATTACCGAAGATTTATACTTCCATTTAGACCTGAGGTGAGAGTATTAGCTATCAAGAACATTGGAGCGGATAGTGGCTCAATTAGTAATGGAGTAACTGGAGCTAATTTGGCATTCTCAGTTCTATCCTTGATAACTGCTTTGATTGCTACTATTTACGCAGGAAGAGCTGGAAGAATTGGAACCGAGTTAAAAAGAGCTGTTGTGCCGGTTTTATCATATCCTAATTATTAAAATAATTCAGAAAATTCATATATTATTTTAAATAAAATTTTTAGCTAAACAAAAACTTCTAGTATGGGAAATTTTTAATGTTACTTAGAAAATGAATTGAAACAAAGTACTGAATTGATATAATTTTTTTTTAAATGCTAAAAAACACAAGAATAAAAAAGTTAATCCATTGTCAAATATTTAAAAATCCACTATATAAAATTTTGTTTTTAAAAATGTTTTTAAATAAGATTTTTGATTACAATTTCACTATCAAAAAAGTGAGCTCGGTTTAAAAATTTAAACTTACTAATTAAATAATTTAAACAATCATCATTTTTTTTTCATCAAAATTATGTATTTTGATTAGGTTTTTTAAAAAAAAAAATTTTAAAGGTCTTTTCTTATATGCATCATATTTTTCAAAATTGCGAATTTTAGATCAAAATTACAAAATTCATTACCTTTAATCATTTCAGATCAAAATTGATTTATTAATATTTTTTAGCCAATAATTAAATGTACTTCTTATATAAATAATCAAAAAACTAGAAAAAACACACTTCAAAGTTTACAAAATATTTTTGAAGATTATCTAAAAAATCTGGTTTTTAAAGATACAAATATATATTAAAAAAAAATTATTAAAAAATTTGGTTTAATTTTAAAAAAATTTAATTTTCTAATATTTTTGAAATTTAAAATCGTATAAAAAAATGTTTCGATATAATTGCATATTTAATTAATTTTATAATTTAATTTATTTTCTGTTACCAGTAATTGACAAGTTAATTTTTTAAAATAAATAAAGATTATTCTTTTTTTTTAAACTTGCAACAATTATCTCTGTTAATTTTTAATAAAAATATTTATTTCCTGTTTTTTTTTTGGAATTTCAAAGAAAACATTTGGTTAAATGGTTCAAACTAGAGAACTTGAATTATTTAAGCACAGTACAAGTTTGACCAAATTTTTCTAAAAAAATTGACAAACGTGGTACACAAAATACTCGAAAATTTAAAGCAAAAAAGAATTAAAATTAAAAGAAGAATAACAAAATTAATCAAATTAAATTAAGCATTGATAAAACACTAAGCATTTCTAAAATCAATTAAGGTTTTCCTTTAACACATGGAACTAAATTAGTTTTTTTCACAGGATTGATTACAAAAAATGATCCGGGTTCCGTTTGCCACCCTCTGCTAAAAAAAAGTTTTTCGATGAGAACAGATGTATAAAATTATATTAAAAAATTATATTTCATAAAAATTCTTTAAGATTGATTGAGTATTACGGAAGCTATTAGACTCGAAATTAATATGTCAGAATAAACTCAATGATGTAAGGCCATAATAATAATAAAAAATAATGATAACAGTTTCGAATCATCATAAATGAATCAAAAAAAATTAGAAGCTAGTTTAAATTTTTTTTAAATCTATTTGTTTTTTAAAAATGATTTAATACAAGAATTATTCGGTCAATGGGAATTTCACCTGTACTTTAAGAAAAATCTAATATTATTTGTACATATAAAATATTGCCAAAAAAACCCAAAACAAATACATAAAATTGATGAAAATAAATTGATGATTGTTTAAATAAGTCATTTTTACAAATGATGAGATTGAAAATATAGAATAAAAAAGAGATTTTTTTTTTAAAATTTAAATTCTTGAAAATTTTGGATAATTTTTTCTTAAAAGCATTAAATTTTCAATATTTTTTTAAAGATTACTTTCAAAACCTAGATTTTATCAGCAGAAACAATTGAAAAAAAAAATTTAGGACTTGAGAAAAAAAAGTAAGTTAGTTTTATAATTTGATTTATTTTCTGTTACCAGTAATTGACAAGTTAATTTTTTAAAATAAATATCGTATTGATTTCACAAAACTGAATCAAAAATCAAAAAAAAAGCTTCAATTGTAGATTATTATAAACTAAAACCAGAAATAAATTTCATCGGTATTTTAATCAAACCGAACTTTATCTAAACTAGAGAAGCTTTAAAATTTTAAAAGACAATAAAATATTATAAACCATTCATAAATGAATTTAAGTGTTCATTAATCTTTAAATCTATTTTTTTTCTATCAAAAATCTAATTAAAGAATGTTTACGAATTTTTTTGACGAAACAAATAAACTCATGAAATAAAGATTATCTTCAAGTTCTTTTGGTGATTATAAATAGCCAGTTACTTTGTATCAAAATGCATCAAAAAGACAAATTGAATTAAACGAAAAAAATGAACTCCGAAATCGCTCTTTTGCTCATGCTAGTACTTGGAAGCATTCATGCACTTCCAAACAACTACTTGAACTCATTTCAACCATCTTCTCAGCTAACACAGTTGCAACCATCAAATTTTTTAATTTTGATTGGAACAATCACCAGCAAAATCAAAATTCAAAACCTTTAACGCATCTTTTTCTCAATCAAGCAGCAATTCAACCAGCTTTTCATCAACCAAAACCAGTTCAAATTCAATTTCAGACAGCTGCTTTACCTGCCCCAGCGTTTCCTCAGCAACCAGTTCAAGCTTTGTCAGTAATGAGACCTTTCCAAATACAACAACCAACCATTGCAACAAGTGGTCAAGTGATCATAGAAAATCTCTTAGGTGGTGTTCCTTTTAATTGCTTGGGTAAACCATCTGGTCATTACAGAGACAATAATTTTTGTGACGTTTTTCATGCTTGTGTTCACGGCTATCAAAGAAAAACCTACACTTGTCCATTTGTAGGCGAAGCCCAATATTTTGATCAAGCAACTCAAAGATGCGAATTTGTGCGAAATAATCCGACTGGATGTGCATCAAATGCTTTTTATCATTAGGCAATCATCAATTTAATTTTTTACTCAATTTAATTTGCAAAATAAATCTATTTGATTCAAAAGATTAATGTTTTGATTTACTAAAAATGAAAAGAAAATAAACATTTTATTTTAGGTAAAATAGTTTCAACAATTTATGTTGAACTTTATCGCAGGATTTTTCTAATTATATTTTATTATTTTTTATTTAATTTTATCAAAAAGGATGAATTTTTGTTAAATTTGAATTTGAAATTCAAAACGAAATCAGTTTTGGACGTATTCATTATTTAATTACACCATGAAAACAATAAATCTGAAATCCTCGAAATCAAAAATTCTTAATTACACATATCTCTAATTCTAAATGTTTCGAGTAAAAATTATCATTTGAATTTAATAGCAAATTTAAAAATTTTGATATCTATTTTAATTATTTTGAGATATTCATTAAAAAAATAGAGCTTTGCTAAGCTTCGCTCTACTGTATAGGATTAATTTCAGCCAAAAAATCATTTATGTCAAATTTTGCAGAGATCTCAGTGAAAAGTTAGGCAATAGATCATCAGGTTTCCTCCTAAAACGTGATTGAAATTATTTGTTTAAAATTCAACAAACGCTTTCTTTAATTACGTCAACTTCTTTTGTTTGCATGGCCCTTATCTGTTTCACTTATTTTACTCTAATTTAATTTTTGTCTTTTCTTGCGAGGGCATTTCATTTCAACCAATTTTTTACTAATATTTATTCCTTTAAAATTCGCCTTTATTATTTTTGTCCTTCTGGCACTTTTTTTCTGCATTCTTCATTTATTGTAAAATTCTATTCTTACACTTCATTTTACACTGTGTCAAATACTTTTCCTTCAAACCTAAATAAAGCTTGATTCAATAGCTTCACTGAAAGCAAGAAAAAAGCTTAATACTCAATATCAAATTAACACTGATGAATTTGATGTGTGTTCGGAGTATGAAAACGACAATACTGACTTTGGTGAAAGTGATGATGGTTTTGATTCAAATGAAGAGACAATCTCTTTTGAATCTTCTGATGATGAAAATGAATAATCTGCTAGTAGTAGCAGTAATAATTTATAACTTGGGCATCATTACTCGAGTAAATCACGCAGAGCGCGTCAATCGAGATTGACGCCCTGTGGCAGTTGTCCAGTGCTTGTCCAATTTGCTCTTGAAAGAGTTCAATGAAGGTGCGTTTATCATTTCTGTTTGTTACTCGATTGTTGAAGTGCCCTCTGTGGCCTCCACTAGCGCAACATAGATCTGGTTCTTATTACCAATTATTTCATCTTTTCTGTTTTTCAAAATTGTATTTTTGATTTTTGACTCTTATTCTATTTTCGATTAGTGAATAAAGGCCAAGATAGTCGCATCTAGCTTTGTAGTTTAAGTCTTTGAGTTTATGAGAAACTTTGGCTCTGTGCTGAATTTTTCCAGGGCATTTATGTCTTTTTTGGTTTATGGACAACAAGAAGGTAATGCAAATTCGATTTAAGGTCTGATGGAGCAAGAGTACAATTTTTTTCCGAGCTCAGGGTCTCTTTTTGAGAGACTTCTTTCTAAGAGACCTAAAAATCTGTTTGCTTTTGAGGCAGCTCCATTAATTTGGTTTTAGATCGTTTGATATAAGTATTCCAAGGTCGCATTGGCATTCAGTTACACTGATATGATACATATATTTAAGATAATAAAAAATATGTCAGAATGACATTACTGGTGTTTATAAGTAACAAAAAAAAATCGGTAGTCCTAGTGTTAAATTAAGTTATAACTTTGAAATAAAACTATTACTTATAAAAAAGTCTGAAATGTATCCAACTATCACACTTTCAGTACCAATTTTTATTTCACTAAGGACCGGACATTTCACCCCCATCGAGCATAAGTCCTCTCTCACATAAAAACAAAGACTACCACCTGGTTCCGACCAGTCTTTAGGTATAAGAAATAACGGCATTTTGGTTTCGGAAAACCAGTTACACATACTTAATCAGATTTACCAATTTTATCTTTAAGAACCATAAGCTCTGTGAGCTTGTTATTTAAAGATGTGGCACTTGTAAATACAATTTAAATAACTTGACTCAGAATAAGATAATTATTTATTTAAACCGTTTCTTGCTAGAGAAGATCTGTTGATTTCATTAGCCCGTCTTTAACTGCCACTATCATATCTACCATCAATTTCTTTCCTTTTCTCGAGCTTCTGGTTCTGATTAATGTACAGCGTTGACTGCCAATTGATTGACTCTTCGTTAGTCATTTCCTCGAATATGCCACCAGTTAGACCTCCCTTCAATTATATTCTCAGCCTCTCTCTCTTTTCTCGAAGCTGCTTCTAAAGTGTTCCCTCACACCCTGTGTGATCTAGAAAAATTTAAATTTCTGTATATTCTTCTATTATTAATTTACTTCTTTACCTTAGCAAAGTCTATTATAATCATAAGTTGCAAAGAATAATATCTTTATAATTTATTGTGTTTCAGAAATTGGCTGTGTTTCAGAAATCTTAAACGAAAATGGCATCGAACATAAATTCAGCGAGACGCTAAGCGACACTTTTCTATATCAGCATGTGAATGTTCCAACATTCCAAATGACAAACGAAAAAGCTGTCAACACTTTGTATTTGATTTTCACGACTCAGTCTCGCAGTATGTATGCAATCGATACAAAATTTGTGCTTGGTAACATTAATAAAGGACATCTGGTTATCTTTTTCAATTTTGTACTCAAAAACAAGGTAAGTAAGGAATCATATATTATTGAAAAATTTCTTTATAGTAAAGCTGACTTTGAAAAAATTTCTGATTTTTTATCTAATATTGATTGGGTGCACGAATTTAAATATTCAGGATAGTACAATGAGTTTATTTTGTATGGCAGCGAAGCTGGTAATCGATTCATTCCAGTGACGGATGGCTCTAAAAAGAAAAGTATCTCAAAACCTTGGATAAGAGAAGAACTCAAGATCTTAATTAGGATTGAAAAAATACAGTAACAGTTAGAAACAGTAACTGTCCATGTAATTGGAAGGATACGAATCTTTATAATGATTACAAAAGTATCAGTAAATTAGTTTCTTCGGAAATAAAAAGAGCCAGACTAACTTATGAACAAAATTTAGTGGAAAAAGCTAAGAAGAATCCAAAATTATTATAAAATTATCTAAATGATCAACAAGGAATCAGAGAATCAATCAAAGCATTAAAGAAGTCAAACAATGAATTACCCAAGAACCGAAAGAGATATCAAATCTACTAAATAAATGTTTTCGAGATGTCTTTCTTATTGAACAAGATAGGGACCTCCCAACTTTTGTAGCTGAACTAAATGAAAACTGTTTAGAATATATTGAGATTGAACCAAATGATATTAGTTATGAAGTGGTTTATAAAAAATTAAAGACCTTAATCAAAATAAATCATGTGGTGTAGACAAGCTTCATCCGCTATTGCTAAAAAACTGTGCAGAAGCCTTTATTGTTCCTTTAACTTTAATTTTCAGGAAGTCTCTATCTAATAGTCAGTTTCGAATACATTTCAGATCAGCAAATATTTCTCCATTGTTTAAAAAAGGTGATAAATCAACGGCCAGCAATTATCGTACCGTGTCTTTAACTTCAATTCCGTGCAAAATTATGGAAAGCATAATAAGAAACATAATGAAAGACTATCTTTTTACGAATAATACTATATCTAAATAACAGCATGGGTTTGTCAAGGAAAAGTCATGTACATCTAATCTTCTGGAACCTCTAGATTTCATCTCAATGAGTCTAGACAAAAGTATTCCTGTTGATGCAATTCTGCTAGATTTTGCGACAGCATTTGATACTCTTCCGCACAGACGACTTATAGCAAAATTCAAAGCGTATGGCTTTGATGGTCTGAAACTAAAATGGATTGAAGCTTTCTTAAAAATAGAAGACAACGAATTGTTCAAGGTGAAATTTTGTCGGATTGGGTTGAGATTTTTAGCGGTGTACCACAAGGCTCTGTGATTGGTCCACTATTGTTCGTTTTGTATTTCAATGATATACCAAAAAGAATAGAGAATATTGTCAAAATGTATGCAGATGATACTAAAATATTCTCGCAAACGGTATCAGAAATAATCGCAGAGAAACTTCAATCAGATTTAGAATTAATTTTCAAGTGGACTTAAGATTGGCTTCTTCTCTTCAACACATCAAAATGTGTGGTTATGCATTAGGATCATAATCAACGTCTGAAACCGAAAAAGATCTTGGAGTTATTTTCAAAACAAATCTCAAATTGAAAAATCAAGTGATAGAGGCTCCAAACAAAGTAAATCTAATGTTAGGTCGCATCAGGAAATCATTCGCTCGTTTGGATTGTAAGTTATTTAGATAATTATATTTAACTTTTGTTCGTCCTCTTTTGGAATTTGCTGTGCCTGTATGGTCTCCATTTCTTAAGTCGGATTGTGAGAATCTTGAGAGGATTCAACGCAGAGCTACGAAATTTGTTTCTTCAATTAGAAACAAACCGTATGATAGCAGATCGAAGGCTTTGAACATTCCAAATCTAGTGGAAAGAAGAAAAAGGGGTGATCTAATTCAATTATACAAGTTCATGCATGGATGAGAAATGATTGAAAAAAGCAACAATTTTAATGTCGACAAAATCTAAGAAAGAAGTCACTGCTTCAGATATCACAAAGAAATTTCGAGGCTCCAACAAAGAGATAACTTTTTTTTCAACAGAACCCCTAACATATGGAACTCACTGACAAAACAATTAGTTGAAGCCTCCAATCTAAATAGCTTTAAAGCAGGCATTGATTGCTGGATGTTAAAACCCGTACCCGTATCCGAAACACGTAATTTTCGGGTTTTTCAAACAGGAAAAATTTTAAATTTTAGTAAATTATGATGTTTTTACATTTTAGTCTAAATTCAATTCAAACAATATTTACTCTTAACATTACTCTTAATTAGTGTTTCGGGAATGTTTATAAATCTCTTATCACAAACTAGACCACAAATGCCGAAAAATCTTTATATGTAATCAATTGATGTTGGTTTTAAGAAAGCTTTAATTGAAACTTTAGCCAAACTTACTTTTATATACTTTTAGCTATATTGACTCCAAAATGCTTGGGTTGAATTTTGTCTATTTGTAGGTTCACAAATAAATCTAAAAAAGAAGAACATTCAGTCCTTATTTCGTGTAATTTATTGGTTCGTGAAACATCGACCTAAGTTTGATACGACTTGAATGTAAGCTATATAATATATTTATAAAAGAAAATGAAGATAAAGGAAAATTCTAGTTCTATTAAGATTTAAAAAGAATTTAAAAAAAAATAATATCAGATTATTATATTTTCGAATATTTCCCTGATTAACTCGAGTTTGATCAGCTTTGAAACATGTTAATTTCCAATTTGTATTTCGACGGTTAAAATTGCGAGTTTGTCTTGGCATCTTAATATGAGAAATTTAAATAATCTATTTTTATTTTATTAATATTATTTTGTTTTAGAAAAAGCAAATATTTTTTTTAAATTAAATTTGACATAGAAAGAAAAAAGTATAAAATTTAAAAAAAAAGATTTTTTAATCTATTTTTTTCTTTTTGAAAAAAAATTAAAGTACTATTCTCAACTAAAATTTAGTTCTTTTCATGAAATTTAAAATTTTTCCTGTTTGAATAACCCGAGATTAACATGTATTTCGGATACGGGTACGTATATTGGTAAAAAAAGAAACCCGTACCCGAACAGGTCTTTTTTTAGTGTCGACTTGTATGCCCATAGCATATATACTACTTCAACTACCACATAAACTAATCTAAACCTGAAAAAATGTAAAACTATGTATCTAGGGAAGAGAAAAGAAAAAGCCGAATACTTATAATCAAATCAAAATATATCTCATTTCTTGGAGGAGATAACAGTAGAAAATAATTTGTATATTTTTATTACAAATGATTTAAAATGGAATAAACAATGTTCTGTTGCAACTTTGAAAGCTAACTTAATACTTCGTCTGATAAGAAATTCTTTTAAGAATCGTAGCTAAGAATCATTAAGACTTTTCTATACATCACTTGTGAGAACTCATCTGGAATATGCAGTAGGAACCTGGAGCCTGTATTTAAGAACAGACATTAAAATTCTTGAAAAAGTACAAAGAAGAGCGACAAAACTGATTGATTCTACTAGAACTGAGTCTTATGGAAACAGAATGAGATACTTAAATATTATGGGTCTTGAAAATCGTATTCAAATAAACAAAATTTTAAATGGTTTTGAAAAAGTACCGTTAATAATTGGTATCAATTTCGCTAGGAGTGTAAAATACCTAAGAAGACAACATGAAAATACACTGGTCTGAGAAATAAATTACAGAGGCTCATTGAGATATAATTTATTTAAAAAAAAGGAACAGTTGTGCTTAGCTTAGTTTAGATAGAAATATCTTTACAGTAGATATCAGAACTAACACTATCAGATACCAGTTAAATTAAATGTATCTCCTAAATTCTCCTTCTACCAAAAATTATAAAAATGCCTAACCATTGATAAGCATTACGCGGCAGAGTTTTTGAAGAAGTGGGTTCAAGTAATATCAATTTATAAATAGATATAATTTACGAAACCAATTTCGATTATTGTGATCGGATTTCTTGTGATTCTTGTGATTAAAATATAATAATTCAACTTTAAAAAATTCTAAACAATTTTATTATTAAATCTCTTTTTATTTTCATTAAATAATTTACAAATATTCAATTTATTCAAATAATACAATCTAAAAAAATATAAAAAAAAAACTGTTCTAAAAATAAATTCATCTTTTTTATTTTATTTTCATTATGGTGGACTTGTAAACATTGGACTATTTGTTCGTGGTTTTAGCTTTAAATTTTTCTTTCTAAATCCTTTTTTTAGACTACTTGTTTCATCATGAAGTTGGAAATCTTCTTCATTGTTGATCACGTCATCGATAGTTTCGTCTAAATTTTCTTCTCTTTCCTTTTGCACAATTTCTTTGTTTTTTTTCTCGATTTTCCTCGATTTTTTTTCTTCAAGTCTTCTCGCATACTCAGGGTCCAATTTTATCCTCATCTGTTTCATTTCGGAAAAATTGCGTAGAATGCTCCAAACAAAAGCAATAGGTGAAAAAAAAAACAAGATAATTGATATAGCTATCATAGGGTTATTGACAAAGCGGTTGTGCCAAAAGGTGTAGTAAATTGTCATTAAATCAGATGCGATAGTTAGGCCAAAAATCGAGGCTAAAAGAATCCATGAAGCAGCTCTAGGTGGCGAGCCAATAAAATGCTTTGACAGCGGATCTTGAACCATCATGTAGTTGCTGATTAAACCGAATAGAAAAGAAAAAAATCCAAGAGATAAGAATGTGATTCCTACTGTTCGACATGGAATGTTTACTGCTGGGCCATACCACCATCTCCAGAATACTGATACAACAGTTATGCCAACTGACATTAAAACCAGACCTATTACGACAAACCAAGTGCCTTTTCTTATTTTTACCTTGCCCCAAAATCCTGTGTTACGAATTTTTGTCTGAAAATACAGTTCTTTTGGTTCTTGAATTGATTTTGAATCAAGATTTTGTTGGGCCATTATGGGTTCGTGTTCTTGAAATCGATTATGAAAATTGGTTGCTTCTTGCTCTTGAATTTGGTCAGGGCTCTGTTCTAAACCCTCATAATTTTCACTTTCGAATTTAGTTTTAGCTGACTTTTTTTTTTTCAAAAATTTAAAATTTGGAAACAATTTTTCTAAATTGAATCTTTTTTTCGAATTTCTTTCATATTCATGTTCTTGTTCTTCTTCGTCTTCTTCTTCATTATTTCCAGTATCCTGAAACGAATTTTCATTTTCATCTTGCTCGAGTTGTGAATTATTTCCCTGTTGAGACAAATTTAAAATCTTATCCTCCTCTTTTCTTACATTGTATCTGCCGGAAAAACTAGAATCACTTGTTCGGTTTTCGTTGCTTGTTTGAATTATATTTGCCAAAGTGCTCATATTAGAGATCTAAACACAGTTAAAATTATATCTTTATTTGTCCATACAAAAATATCGTCTTGCAATATTAAATCACTGTTGACTATTTTGAAATTTTATTGCAAATATTTTATTAATCATTAAAAAAATTAGTAATGAACAAGATGGCATTCGCAAACAAACGACAAATTAAATTTTGAACATAAAATTTATTATCAGTTTTAAAACAAGAGGTAAATACATTCATATTTAGAACCCCTGAATAAATTAAACTCTTATCTTGGAAACAAATTAATTTTTTTCTTTTTTATCAAAATTTAACTAGATTATGAGTATGAAATTGGTCGTTATTGTTTTTCAAGTTGATAAGAGGAATTTTTTAGTATTAGTCCAGTCAGTTAAATAATTTCAATGTAATCAAAAGTAAGATGAGATAAATTTTTCAAAATTAATTTTTAGCATTTAGAACCAATAAAATTAATTATTATCATGGTCATTTAAAAAAATACTCATTAGTTTTATGGCTTTAACTGAAAAATAAAAAATTACTATATATAACTAATTTAAAAAAAAACAGTATTGTTATTTTTCAATAGTGATTTGACAAAGAATTTTGCCATATTTTACGTTAATTTTACGATAATTCACGCAAACCTAAATAAATTTGCTAAATAATTTTTAACGTTAAAAAGTGACAAAATTTATTGAAAAAAATTCTTTTTCTTGAAATATTTTATTCTTAAAAAATTATTTGAAAAAATTTTGGATAAGTTTTTTTTATTTGGTAATTATTCGTTAAAAAGTAAATTTTTAAGAAGAAATTTAAAAATTGGTTAAAGTAATTTTAATTTTTTAATCGAATTTTGAAAATCAAATTAATCAAATTTATGAAATTAATTTTTTTGTCGTTCTCCTTTTAGGCTATTAGCCACTTTTTCCCACGAAGCTTCGTGTCTTCGTGTCACTAAGCATTATAAAAGTTGAGCATTAAAAAAAGGAGTAAAAATTAACTGCAACTTGGAGCTTCTCAAAGCGAAGCTTTTATTAGCTAAAGCAGTAGTCACAATACTCTTAGCCAACCACCCATCAATTTATAATTACTAAGACAATTTACATTTATTATTTGTTTTGGCAATTTGTTCCACTCATTCACAACTCGATTAGTAAAAAAAATTTATCTTTGATGACATTTTTTTACATATTCTCGGTTAAGGTTCTTGCTTTTCCTTCTCAAGACGTTCCTTCTGGTATCAGGCATTTTTTTAGGCCATAATTTATATGATGATGATCATCCTGATGATCTATGGCCTAACTTTTCACTGAGATCTCTGCAAAATTTGACATAAATGATTTTTTAGCTAAAAAAAATCCTATACAGTAGAGCGAAGCTTAGCAAAGCTCTATTTTTTTAATGAATATCTCAAAATAATTAAAAAAGATATCAAAATTTTTAAATTTGCTATTAAATTCAAATGATAATTTTCTGACAAAATTTTTTTTAGCGTTCTCTTAATCAATTTAAAATATCTTTTAATGAATACAAATCTTTTTACTCGAAACATTTAGAATTAGAGATATGTGTAATTAAAGATTTTTTGATTTCGAGGATTTAAGATTTAATGTTTTCATGGTGTAATTAAATAATGAATACGTCCAAAACTGATTTCGTTTTGAATTTCAAATTCAAATTTAACAAAAATTCATCCTTTTTGATAAAATTAAATAAAAAATAATAAAATATAATTAAAAAAATCCTGCGATAAAGTTCAACATAAATTGTTGAAACTATTTTACCTAAAATAAAATGTTTATTTTCTTTTCATTTTTAGTAAATCAAAACATTAATCTTTTGAATCAAATAGATTTATTTTGCAAATTAAATTGAGTAAAAAATTAAATTGATGATTGCCTAATGATAAAAAGCATTTGATGCACATCCAGTCGGATTATTTCGCACAAATTCGCATCTTTGAGTTGCTTGATCAAAATATTGGGCTTCGCCTACAAATGGACAAGTGTAGGTTTTTCTTTGATAGCCGTGAACACAAGCATGAAAAACGTCACAAAAATTATTGTCTCTGTAATGACCAGATGGTTTACCCAAGCAATTAAAAGGAACACCACCTAAGAGATTTTCTATGATCACTTGACCACTTGTTGCAATGGTTGGTTGTTGTATTTGGAAAGGTCTCATTACTGGCAAAGCTTGAACTGGTTGCTGAGGAAACGCTGGGGCAGGTAAAGCAGCTGTCTGAAATTGAATTTGAACTGGTTTTGGTTGATGAAAAGCTGGTTGAATTGCTGCTTGATTGAGAAAAAGATGCGTTAAAGGTTTTGAATTTTGATTTTGCTGGTGATTGTTCCAATCAAAATTAAAAAAATTTGATGGTTGCAACTGTGTTAGCTGAGAAGATGGTTGAAATGAGTTCAAGTAGTTGTTTGGAAGTGCATGAATGCTTCCAAGTACTAGCATGAGCAAAAGAGCGATTTCGGAGTTCATTTTTTTCGTTTAATTCAATTTGTCTTTTTGATGCATTTTGATACAAAGTAACTGGCTATTTATAATCACCAAAAGAACTTGAAGATAATCTTTATTTCATGAGTTTATTTGTTTCGTCAAAAAATTCGTAAACATTCTTTAATTAGATTTTTGATAGAAAAAAAAATAGATTTAAAGATTAATGAACACTTAAATTCATTTATGAATGGTTTATAATATTTTATTGTCTTTTAAAATTTTAAAGCTCCTCTAGTTTAGATAAAGTTCGGTTTGATTAAAATACCGATGAAATTTATTTCTGGTTTTAGTTTATAATAATCTACAATTGAAGCTTTTTTTTGATTTTTGATTCAGCTTTGTGAAATCAATACGATATTTATTTTAAAAAATTAACTTGTCAATTACTGGTAACAGAAAATAAATCAAATTATAAAACTAACTTACTTTTTTTTCTCAAGTCCTAAATTTTTTTTTCAATTGTTTCTGCTGATAAAATCTAGGTTTTGAAAGTAATCTTTAAAAAAATATTGAAAATTTAATGCTTTTAAGAAAAAATTATCCAAAATTTTCAAGAATTTAAATTTTAGAAAAAAATCTCTTTTTTATTCTATATTTTCAATCTCATCATTTGTAAAAATGACTTATTAAAACAATCATCAATTTATTTTCATCAATTTTATGTATTTGTTTTGGGTTTTTTTGGCAATATTTTATATGTACAAATAATATTAGATTTTTCTTAAAGTACAGGTGAAATTCCCATTAACCGAATAATTCTTGTATTAAATCATTTTTAAAAAACAAATAGATTTAAAAAAAATTTAAACTAGCTTCAAATTTTTTTTGATTCATTTATGATGATTCGAAACTGTTATCATTATTTTTTATTATTATTATGGCCTTACATCATTGAGTTTATTCTGACATATTAATTTCGAGTCTAATAGCTTCCGTAATACTCAATCAATCTTAAAGAATTTTTATGAAATATAATTTTTTAATATAATTTTTTACATCTGTTCTCATCGAAAAACTTTTTTTTGCAGAGCGTGGCAGACGGAACCGGGACCATTTTTGTAATCAATCCTGTGAAAAAAACGAATTTAGTTCCATGTGTTAAAGGAAAACCTTAATTGATTTTAGAAATGCTTAGTGTTTTATCGATGCTTAATTTAATTTGATTAATTTTGTTATTCTTCTTTTAATTTTAATTCTTTTTTGCTTTAAATTTTCGAGTATTTTGTGTACCACGTTTGTCAATTTTTTTAGAAAAATTTGGTCAAACTTGTACTGTGCTTAAATAATTCAAGTTCTCTAGTTTGAACCATTTAACCAAATGTTTTCTTTGAAATTCCAAAAAAAAATTATTTTCATTAGATTCATTGATTTATACTTTATTTTATTTTTTAAAAATCAAATAACAAAATCAAACAAAAAATTCAAAATATGTTTTACTTTTTTTTGTCCAAAATTCTTAAAACATTTTAGAAAGTGCATTAAAGATATTTCAATTTTTAAAAAAAGAGTTCAGTTCTTTTATGGACTTTTTTACTTAAATTATCATCGAAAAATGTTCAAAAAAAATCTTTTCTTATGCTTAATCAATTAGTGAAAACCGCTAAAAACAATTGTTAACAACTGACAATATAATATCTAAACAAAATTTTTCAAAACATTAACCATTTTTGGCGTTTTGAATTTGTCAAAAAAAAATATTAAATTCAACAATTTTTTTCTTAAGTTTTATGAACTGCATTGAATAGAGTTTCTTATAAAAATTCAAGAAAAATGCACACATTTTCAGTTAGTATGAAAAATACATAGCAGAATCAATTTCGGACTTTAGAAAAAAAATCATCAAATTTAATATTTTTTGCTATAAAATTCACAATGCCCATTTTTTCAAATGATTTAAAAAAATTATTCAAAAATTTATTAAAACAAAAAAATCAGCTTTTATTATATAAAATTTACAATGAAAAAAAAACTGCTTCTAGTCTTTAGCACTTGGGAACAACAGGCAAAAGAAGTATATTGACCAACTGAGCGTAAAAGATGCCTTTATTTTCCTTATTCTTGTACAATATTGATCTCTATTGTCCGCTTCTCCCAATCGTCCACACACAAATTCACTTGTTTCACCCACCGTCGAATCGAATCAGCCTTTTCAGGCGGCATTAAATCATTTTCTTCAATATACTGCTTTACATTAGTGTATGCATATGAATCGTTTACATCACGTGAAACATATGACATCCGGCTTATTGGTCGAGTGGCCTTCGAATTTTGATTAGAGCCCTTTTTTGAATTGTTCTGCGAAAGACGCGAAGCAGGAAGAGCTGGTGTATTGCTTACTTTCACCTCTTCACTATTCTTCTTTTTTTTCTCATCCAAATCCTCTATATTTATATATTCCACAATTTGTTCTGAATCGTCCGATTCATTTTCCAAATTTTGGCCCAGCTTAACTCGACTCTGCTGCTCTTGAGCCTCGTGTCGGTTCGACTTGAAGCTAGCTGAGATTTTCAAATTACTAGAATGATCTACTATATGATCTAAGTATTTGTTCAGATTAAGATTGTTGGTTCTCAATATGCTCTGCTTGGGATGCTGATTTAACTGGTTCATTTTACTAAATTGACTATTTAGGCTGTTCAAATTATTCGATGAGGACATAAAGTTGTAGCTTAGTTGGTTCATGCTTCCGTTTACACTTTGGTTACTTTGGTTATTCAGCTTGTTCGAGTTGGACAAATTAGTGAAGTAATTGGATAGACTAGTCTTTTCACGGCCCAGTTTAATGGACGACGATCGTTGAATATTATTCAGCACATTTATGAAGTCTTTTTTGGTTATGGACTCTTGGGACAAGTGCGGTTGCGGAAGTGTCTGCGGATTCATCGGTTTGCGGCTATTGGAAAAGTTAAAATGCTGCGCATGTGCTTGTAGTGGTTGTTTTAAATTATTGTTTTCCATATAGGACTTAGTGTATTTCAAGGTTGTTGAGCGTCCCAGACTCGGCGAAGCCTTTAGGCGTTCGCTTTTATGGAGACTTTGCTGACCAGCGGATGAGTGCATTATGGATATGGGGGTGCCGTTGATCACACTGGGCATCGGACTCGTGAAATTTGATCCTCGTGACGGAGATTTTTCTATCTTAGCACCATTCGAAGCGTTATAGTTGTCGCTGAATATGTTCTTGGTAAACTTAGTGTACTGGGCCATGTTTGCTTCTTGGTATCGGTTCATAACCGTGGACGAGTTTATTAAACTGGTGTTGCTTGTATGAACCAAATCTTGTGGGTTGTTGTCTTAAGGAGAATTCTTTAGAAATATTTTAAAAAATGGCTAAAAAAATATAAGGCTTTGTTTTTTAAATTTTCATTCAAATCCCTTGAAAATAGAAGAATTGTTATATAAAGTACTGTTTGTTCAAGATCGATAAAATTTTTATAATTTATTTAAAATTTAAAAAATAACCGAGCAAATTAAGAAATTTTTTAAATATTGAATAGGGCACGAGTTTCCTAATTAATTGAACAGTCACTCACTTGACTTAGGCTATTTTTTGCATTTTGTTCTCAATGACTTGACATTAAAAAAATTCAAGTCAAAGTCATATAATTAAAATTTAATTATTTAAATTTTTGAAAACGTATTCTATTTAAAATGATAGATAGTAGAGATAGTTAAATAGCAATAGCCACTTTTGGCCCAATTCTAAGACTGAACAAAACAATTATCAAACAAAAAATCTGCAATTTGATTATCTTTTTTTGAAAATATATTTAAGAAATCGATTCGTAATAAATTGAGGTTATGATTTGAGTGTAAATCAAGCTGAAATATTCATTTATCTAAGCGTTGAACTATTTTCTAGCTTAGTAGTAACTTTATACGGAAAATTTGATCGATTCGCAATAGGCGCCCGAGTTTTTCTAATTAATCATAATTCATCCTTAATTTAAAAATTTAAAATAGTACTCAGGGCTTTCATTCTTTGGAAAATTTTGGACAAATTTTATGCGTCAATTTTTCTGGCAATAGAGTCAAGCATTCACAGTTTAAATTTAACATTAAAAAAAAGGTAAATTTATTTATTTTCAACAAACTATTTAATTATAAAAAACAACAAATTCAATGTCAAAAATTTTGAGATTTTTTTTATTCAAAACAGTTAGTTAAAAATGTGAATTTGTGAGAAAAATTGACCGATCGGGTTCAGTACTTAAATGGACCATAAGAGAATTATTTTTTCTAGGTAAATTGAGTTATTTTAATGACAGTGCTTAGACGCAAAAACGCTTTTCTAAATTTAAGAGTAAAATACTTGAATTTTGTTTTAGTTGAGGCGAATCAGTAGATTGAATGGTCAAATTTGAATTACGCAATTTGTCCGATGATTGATTTGCCTTATTTTTGAAATAGTAGTTGTTATTCAGCGAGTCTGATGTACTATTTGTCAAATTTGGCTGATTCTGGATCCGACTGGGAATGAATTTGATGCCGTGTCGGACAAAATTTTTATTCAAGTCTTGTGAGTTTAGGCTCAACAAATGTGACGGCGAAATAGATGGTGTTATCAAAGTTGTCTTAAGCAATGGAATAGTTTGCTTGCTAAATGAAAAAATAAAAAAAAATTCCAAATCCAAAAATCTTATTAAAATTTGCTTTATTAGAAAAGAAGTCCTTTAAAAACAGAAGTAATTTGAATTTTAAATTGACTAGTTTTTGTTTTATTTGATTAGTTTATTGCCATAAAGCTTACTTTTTGTCAAATAAATTTTTAGTATGCTCCTCAATGAATGTGTGATCGTGGGTTCGATCCGCGCTGGTAATCTCATGCGAATCAGAACCTTTGGCGGCATAGTTATACTGCATCACTTTAAAATCAAAACAAAGAATTGAGAAAATATTCTCAACATTTAGCTACACATCTAGCTAACCAAATCCGGTGCTAATTGTAAGCCCAAGACTCTAATTTAATTAGCAAAATAAGTTTTCGTTTTCTTCTTCGGCACACAAAACCTAAGTTAAATAATTTCGTGTTGCCATAGAGTTTTGTCAAAAAAAAGAGATTTTGTTCACCAGTATTTTATTTATTATATTTCAGGTTTTCAATAGAAGAAAACAAAAGCTAGAGAAACACACAAATCCCAATAATATTCTCTTATTTGTTTAGTTTTGGTGAAACTTTTCAAGGAACCAAAATTTGCATATTAATTGTAAGCTGGTTCGCTTGAGCTGGTCGCAAAATCCTCAGACTTAGCAATTAATTGCTTGTTCACTATGAATATTTAAGATAAGCTCTAGTGTATTAGTTTAAATAAGAACGCGCTTGCAAGTCTTCCATGTCATGCAACCAGAACAGACCTTTCCATAAAAGAACTTTAATTGAAGCCCTTGGATTTGTTTGCCAAGAAATTTTAAATGTTTTTTAAAATAACAAATTGTGAATTTAATTCTTACAGTGGTGTAAGCTCTAAATTAAAAGTATAAAAATTGGTGCCAGATAATTAGCTTGTTAAAGGTTTGATCTAAATTTCTTTTCTGATCAATTACCTTGGAAATATTGGATTTCTTAGAAAAATAAATTATGTAAACAAATTTTAGGATCGAAAAGCCTTGATTTTGGTCTATATAATCAGGTGCTGCGGTTTAAATATAAACTAAAAAAAGTATATTTACTTTGATGTAACGCTACTTTCTCGGATATTCGTATCGATTTGTCGTTCGATTACCATTTAATGATTCTAAAAATAAAAAATAAATTTTTTTTAAAATTTTATTTTTACAAATTTCTTTGTTAATTTAAATATTTTTCTCCCAGTTATGATGGTTGCTAGTTTTACCATTTTTTTGTTGTTCAAGCTTTCATGGTAAACATAATTTGAATACTATCGCTTTTGGCGATTCAAGTTGTTTCTTTTTGTGTTTTTGTTCTTAAAATGTTCAAGTTATTTATTTAAACATAAATGCCTCAAATGAACTTTCTAATTAGCGAATAATTCGGAATTTTATATATCTATTAATGATAAATCATAATTTTTTGAAACCTATAGAACCATAATTTTTCATATAGATTAGCTATCAATTTTAATCCAGCAAATTTTTTTTCAAATGTTCGAATTCTTGAACTGATCGATCAGTAAAAATCAGCTAATAGGATATTTTGAAATTGAAATTTAAATGAAACTAATAATTTTTCAATCGAAAGCTATTTCAAATTATGTTAACTTTTGTTATGAAGTAATTTAGCTTTCTAAGAAAATTAAATAATTTAAATAATTCTTTTATGAAAATCAAAGAAAAATTGAAATATTTTGTGCACTTTGACTAATTGAAAAATCAATACGTGGTCTTCTCAATTAAAAATATATAAATTTTGATGCATTTTAGTTGAATTAAATTTTATTTAATTAAACTATTAATCAATGATTATTCCTCTTTAACAACAAGAAGGAATATTTAAAATAAAACATATTTTATCTAAGAAGCAGTTTTTTTAATCCCAATAAAATAAATATAAATAATTTATTATGTAATAATACTAAAAAATAATGATTAATTGTTTGTATAAATATTTCTTAATCAAGTTTCCTATTTTTTTTTGGAAGATATTTAAAAATAGCGTCATAAAATAGAAGACATATTTTCTAGTCCAAAAGTTATTATTTTTAGCAACTCATAATTAAATTAAAAAGTTAAAAATAGTACATTATAGCTACGTTTTAACTAAGTTTGATGAATTTTCTTATTAAAAAATTAAATTAATTAATTTAAATTATTGTTTAAGTTGAAATTCTATTGATCTCTTTAGATTCATTATTTTCAAATAGTTTTCGAAGAAACATATGTATATTTCGTTTTCAAATCATTAAGTAATTATGATACTCAAAAAGTGATTAAATTATTTTTATTTGGTGTTTATTTTTATTTTTTTTGCTTTTTTTAGAATAATTTTTTAGGTAGAGACCTTATTGTCTTCCATTATTTTTCGCCTAGAAAAATAGCTTTTAAGCAAAATAATCAGCGTATAGCAAAAATTTCAATTCTTCAAAAATTCTTTAATAAAAAATTACTTTATTTAATTTTATTTAAAGGAAAGAAAATATATAAAAAAATTTAAAAGTAAAGGTTGAATTTAGATTGAAGTAATTTGATCATTAAAAATCAAAGAAATTTATTTTATCTGTGATTCAGTACAATATTTAAAAAAAAAATGATTACAATTTTATTTTTCTAGTGATAAAATATTAGTTCAGGAACTGCAACAATAATAGAATTTTTTCAGCGAAATTCAAAATTGATTTTTTTAAACTAGAATAATGTGTTGTATTTAATATTTAATTATCTAGATTATCAAAATTTTCTCAATAAAGAAGTTTAAACATCAAATTTTTTAAAGTTTTTTAATAGTATTTCATTTTACATAAAATGTAAAATTTTTAAAATTGAAATTTTTTTTTAAGTATCGTTTTTCAACTATGCTGAATTCTTTGTTCCAACAACGATTAGCCAATCTTACATTTTCAAAAATCTACGCAATTTTTATTCATTTTCAAAATTTAAAAATTAAGTTTATTCTTTTCAGATTATTGTTTATTTAAAAAACAATTTAAATAAATTTGAATATTCAATTACTTTTCATGATAAAAATAACTTTTGACAAATACATCGTTGAGATTGAAAATAGTCAAACTACCATGTCAAACTTTACGAGGCAATTCTTATTATAATTCATTAGTTAATAAACTAATAAATATCTTTTTTTCTTTTCAATAAACTAATTCAAACAAATAATAATTAATCAACGAAAACTTTATTTTTCGTTTTTATTTAAAATTTTACAATCATTGAATTCAATCTATTTTATAAATTAGATAACCAAACTTTGCTACAACATAAATCTTGTTATTTAAAAAAAATGTAATATCTAATGAGTTCGTTTTCAACATTTACAGCAGACTTGTTTTTAAGTCACAAGTCTTAAGTCAAGTCAACTAATTTTCTGATTTTTAAATAAAAAAATAAATATGATTTTTTATTTTAATCCAAAAAAAGTCGAAACAAAATACCTTTTAAGTTTTTCATTTTGAAAATATTGTTTGAACTTGAAAATTTCAGGATTGGTATTTAATAGTTTTATTTTTGACTTAAGTTATTGCTTATTGATTAAAGCACTAAAAGTTTTTTTAACCAGTCTTCTTCTATTAGGGACCGTGACTTGCACAGAAAAATTGTTTAAGAGACGAAAAATTTTTACTTCTGTCATATTATGTTCAGAATTTTTTTTTACAATTTTTCTTTTAATATTTATTGGTTTTTGAAAATAAAAACCTAGAAATTCTTTGACTTAAATCACTAAAACAATTTAAATTTTAGTTATTTTTTCTTGACAAAAGTAAATAATAATAAAAAAGAATTCACAAACAAAAAAAATATTTTTCAAACTCAGAAATTATAAAAAATAAAAGCATCCTTTTTAATCCGAATATTTTTGGAAGTTCTTAATTTTATAATTCCATAAGGAAATAAAACTTGTTTAGTCTTAAAAATAAAGGGTAAAAAATTATTCAATTGAGCATCATAAATATTAAGAATTTCTTCTTTTTGATTATTGGCAATTTAAGCAGATAGACTTAAAAATATTCGAATTTTGTTTACTTTGTTGTTTTATTTAGGAAAATTTTAGGATTATTTTATAATTTTTTTCTTATTTAAAATTTAAACCCTTTTTTTTCAACATATTTTTTTTTCCAAATTAAGTTATTTAACACTTTAAATAAAATAATAAAATAAGGCAAAATTAACAAAAAAAAAGTTATTCAAAGCTTTTTAATTTTTCATCTACTTTTGTGTCAAAAACAAATGAATGTACTATTTTTTAGTTTATAAAAAATGCTTTTACAGCGCTATCTAATACAGCAGTGGCTAAATTTGTCATATTGAAATTTAGCTAGTGATGTATTTTGACCTGGGCGAAACTTAGAAGTTGTTTAGTTCGTTTCCAATTTAAAAAAACTTGAATAATATTTTTTTTACTAAAAAAGAAATAATTAAGTTCTGTAAAATGCTTGATTATAAGTAAATTTACTTAATGCAGTAAAATAATTCTGCAAAATTTTCTGAAATTATTTGCATTTTTCACGACATTAAAAAGTAATCAGTTTAACTATTATTATTTGTTGTTATTTTTTTTTATCTGTGCCGAGCAGTGACATTCAAACTTCTTTTAATTTTAATTAAAAAAAAGCGAATTTAAATTAACCGTGATTGAATAATAACATTAAAAATAAAAAAATTTATTATTTTAATGGAAACGACTTTATTAGTTCTCATAAACCAAATTTTTAATTTTTTACCCCAAATCTATTAGAATAACACCAAAAACAAAATAAAAAAAATAAAAATAAAAAATGACACTATTTTTTTATATTTTTTTTCCTAATTAAGTTTTTTAACACTTTATTTAAAATAATAAAATAAGGCAAAATTAACAAAACAAAAACATTTACCTTATCTCCAGATATTTTAGGTTAAAAAACTATTTCCTGCTGATTATATAGTACAGTCAATCCTCCGTATAACGAGACCCTATATAACGAGAAACCCTTTATAACGAGCAACTTGGCTAGAACCGATTACGAGCTATAGAAAAAGATATAAAAATTAATTCGATATAACGAGTTTCGATATAACGAAAACTTGATATAACGAGCTTATAATGAAATACCGCTTAATCATTTTCTTAAGAATAAAAACTTCCTATAACGAGCTTGAACAAAAGAAATTTTTTCACACTTTTTATATAAAAAAAAAATAAAAATAAAACAATTAACTTATCTTCATGAATAACTATAAATCACCAGAAAACATTTCCTATCTAATTGTTTATAAAAAATGTCCAATCTTAATCAAAAAAAAAGAAAGTGTATTTCACTTGAAACAAAAGTTGAAATAATAAAAAAACATTGCGAACAAAAAATCGCTACTTCAATTCTCTTCGTCTAAAGAAAAAATTTTAGAGCACTTTGAGAAGAACTTGTGCGGTACAGAAAAAAAAAAGAATCAAATTATCGAGTTTCGATGATGTCGATAAAGCCGTTTTGTTTTGGTTCGAACCGTTTTGTTTTGTAGTACTTTTCTTTTTTCAATTTTTTGATTTTTTTAACTCAGTGAGCTTTTACTCGTTAATATAAACTAAAATGATTTTAGTTTATATTAATAAATAATAAATGATTTTAGAACATAGAATAATGAGAGTCAACTGTAAGGATTGAGAATTTTTGAGTGGAGATAAGTTGTTTAAACACAATAATTCAAAATTTTTTTAAAGTTTAATTAATATTTTAGTCAATGGTCTTTCTTTTCTGTTGAGCAATTTTGCCATTAAAATTTTTGATGATGACATAATCATCATTTAGTTTTGATTCAATATATAGACTCCTGTTTAATTGCAGTTTTTATACTTTTATTTTACCTTATTTTGATTATTTCCTCTCTCTTTAGTGCTATTTTTTAAAATAGGCAATAAACAAAATGGCTAAATGCTTTAAGACACTATTCTATCATTACTCGCCTGAGATTTAAAATATAGTCTGATCAAAAAATTTTGGAACATCAAATTTAGGTTAATTTAATTAAAAGAACTTGATTGAAACAATGGTTCGACTGGGTAATAATTGTGGTGTAGATGATCAACTCGATGCAGGAGCCTCTGTGTCAGATCGTAGCCTTTGCTAAAAAAGGTACTTGAAAAGGAGATGAGCGCCTTCCCATTATCCACTAGGATAGAATAGGGTCAGTTATTATTATATATACAATTACATAAATTTTATTTATAGTGACTTAAAATAATTTCAAAGATTAAACTTAGGCTTATTAATGTTTATTTTTTTTCAAAAAATCTAATTGTGACTATTTTTTTTTTAATTTAAAAAGATAATTTAATTATTTAAAGATTTTTTTCAAATCAAATAAATGAAATGGAGACAAGTCGAGTGTATGGAGTGTAAAAGTCTTTTAAAATTTTTTGGTAAATTTTGGACAATTTTTATCTATTTTTTTGAAAAAATAATTTTACTTTTAGCGTTTTTATTAAAACAATAAAAAGATTTTTAAGTTAAAAATGGTATAAAAAATTTTTTTGTTGATGAAGTGCCTAAATAAAAGTTTAATTATAATAGTTAACAAGCATGGTCAAGTATTTTTCTTATGGCTGAATAAATTTCATCATTTTTGAGAATTTTTTTCAAACAAAACTTAAACCAAAAAAATATTATTATTTATTAATTATGATTACCAAATATTTTTATTTTAATGCAAAAAAAAAAAATTATTAGTTAATCCCGAAAAAAGTTTTTTGGACCCTTCAAAAATATTATCTTTCTCTTGTAATTATTTTATTAATTAAAACTTTTTTTGTGAATAATTTCAGATTTTTTTTTTAAAAAATACTTTTTTTTTTAGATTAAAACAAAAATGATATAAGATATTTATGTTTACATTCAGTAAATTTGTTTAACATTTTTTTACACTCAAACACTAAAAATTTTTATAAACGTTTAGTGCTAAAGGGGTCCAAAAAAACCTTTTAAAATAAAATGCTTTTTTAGGCAACAAAAAAATACTGAATTTAGAAATTGTACAACTTATTATAAAAATTTTTATATGCATAATTTTTTTAATCAAAAATGTATTATTTTAATTGAAGGAAATTGAAATGTCTATTTGAATGAAATTTTCGCCTTAGCTTTGATAAATTCTATTGTAAAAATAAAATTTGAAATAAATTTTAAGGAAATTCAAATTATTATTAATGTTTTTTCAGTTCTTCTTGTGTTCGGAAATCTAATTCAAATAATTTATGTGATTTATTTCCGATTGATCTTTATAGCAATGAGACCTATGAAAAACATATGGCAAGATTTTAATTTATTTAAAGAGAAAAACATATAGTCAGTTTAATAAAAAGATAAAAAACGCAGAGAAAAATTATAAAATACAAATTTTTCTTTATTTTTAGATGAAATAATAGAAAAAACATCAATTTAATCGATTAAATAACAACACAAACAATAGCAACTATCAAAGAAAAAGCATTGATTGCTTAGTTTTTATTTTCCTTATTCACTCTTTGTGGAGCATAGGATCATTACTTTTGATTTCCACTCAAGTCGATCTCTTGCATTTACCCTTGCTTCTCCCCATGTCATTCCCATTTCGATGAGTTCTTTCGTGATTGTTACCTCCATGTTACTGCTGATCTTCCTACCTTACGTCGCCCTTGTGGTGTCCATTGAAGGGCTCTTTTTGGTATCTGTGTTTGTTTCATTCTAAGTTCATGCCTAAACCATTGCAATCTTTTATTCTTAATAGACTGACTTAATGACTCTGAATTTGTTCTTCTGTATAGGTCAGCATTCGACAATGTCTCAGACCAACGTATCCTGAGAAGCCATCTCAGGCTTCCAGTGTGGAAGGTGTTAAGGCTTTTCCTGTCGAATTAACACATTCCCCAATATTCACTTCCGTATATCAGTGTTGCTTTTACTACACTGCTGTATAGTTTAAAATTTGTTTTCTTGCTATAGCTGTTTGATTTCTATGCTAGTCGGAGTCTAGCAAAGGTACTCTTTGCTTTGGCAAGTCAATAAAGTCAAATTTTAATAAGACTGGTTGAATTCGAACTTACAAAATCAATGATACATGAACTAATGGCACATGATCCCGAATTAAGCAAAGATAACAAAAGTCTGCTATACGAAATATCAGTGATTACGAATAGACATACAATTTATGAGATGAAAAAATATGGAAATGAAATTGTCAAACGAACAGTTAGAAGAATTGTGCATTGCAGGAAAGATGATGAGGTCATAGATATTATGGAGGAATTGGAGACAGAAGGAGACAATAGGAGAATAAGGTTGAATCAGTTGCTACACATTGAGTACTAATTAATAGCTAAAAATACATCAATAAAAATACACATAATATACAAATGTGACTTTAAAACTAATTTATTGAGTGGATTATTTGTGTTTTGTTTGACAAATTTTATTTTTACTTTTGTACAATTGTAAATATACTAGTAATTTTAATAAGAGTACTGGAGGTTCACGATTGACGCTCCAACTCCCTAAATTGCCCTAGTTGCGGCTTTCTTATTTAAATAAATAAATTCAATGATGCATTAAAGTAGAAAAGTTTTCAATAACAAAAGTAGGGTCTAATCCATTGGGTGAACAAGTGTTCACGAAATAGGTGAACAATTCATGTTCACGGTATAATATTAAATTTGTATTCTAAAAATTTTTTTCCTATTTTAATATAAATTTTACAAGGAACAGTTAAAAATTGTCTTTTTAGCAAATTATAAAGATAAGTGAACCCTGAACATGAATTGTTCACCTTATGGACTAGACCCCAAATGTTTAAAATTTTATGCATTTTCCTGTTTCATTTTTTTTTTTGAAGAAAATATTTTAAATCAATACAAGTGTACTTTAATTTCAAACTAAATGTAAAATTTGTTCTTTAAAAAAAATTAAGACTCAAATTTAGTAATTTAAATTTTTCATAGTTTTTGTACATCAATCGCTTACAGTGTAATTTCCTCTCTTCTTCATAGTTCTTCTAGCTGACATCTTTCACATTCACGCACTTGACACCAATGGGCACCAATGGGTCAACAGACTTTTGACTTGAAGACAACTTTGATTTAGAAAGAATCGTTTAGATGATAACTATGCGTGGCAAAGAGCGCGCGTTCAAATAAAAGACAAACAAAAACGCTCCATTCAATTTGAAAAAAAGCGCACGAATTTGAATAAATACAAGAATTGAAGGCCGTTGGGGGCCAAAATTTGTAAACTGCTAACGAACAAAATTAACCGATGTTCATTTGAAAAAGATGTAAATGGCGCGCATACAACAAATTCTCTCTCTCTTTCTCTCTCTCTCCAAGCTCTCACTCTTCATTTCTCTTCGAACAACTTCAACTCTTCTAAGCTTACATTTTCTAAATCAATTTTATTTAGCTCAATTTACGCACACAAAACCCAAGTCCTGTTGTGTTTCAGCCAACTGAATGATGTCAAAGCGCCAAGCACTCGGTGTCCTGTCGACCAACAATGTGGTCTCACAAAATCAGCCTGCCAAGTCCAACAAACTGAAAAGCTCGTCGTCCTTTTCGCAGTCTAGCAAGCCGACTGGCCATGCCTTTCCCTCGTCCACTTCCCACAATCAACTGCTAAGCCAGCTGCAATTCAACGACGAAAACGAGCCGCCCCAGTGCGTCATCAACCCGCTGGCCAAGAGCCAGTGCGACTTCGAGATATTCCAGGAGAAGCTAGGCGACGCAGCCAGCCTAGAGCAAGAGGCCATCTCAAAGCTGAACATTGGCATCGACGACTCGCTCAAATCGATGAACTCGTCGGCCAGCGAGTCGCCCATGGTCTTGGACGACACAATCAAGTTCCAGTCAATCATGTCCAAAATAGACGAAGACTTTGACGACGACGACGACGAGACCAAGCGCGCCATCGCCGCCCAGCATCGTGACAACCTTCTCATGAACTGTCTCGAGTACAAACAGGACATAATCAAGTACATGCGGCAGCTGGAGCGCGACAACAAGCCAAAAACCAACTACATGAGAAAGCAGCTGGACATCACGTCGTCAATGCGCTCCATACTCGTCGACTGGCTTGTCGAGGTCAGCGAGGAGTACAAGCTGAACGTGGAGACCCTGTATCTGGCCGTCAACTACACGGACAGATTTCTCTCTCAGATGAGTGTGCTCAGAGGCAAACTGCAGCTAGTCGGCACTGCTAGCATGTACATAGCGGCCAAGTACGAGGAAATAACGCCGCCAGACGTCAACGAGTTTGTCTACATCACAGATGACACGTACACTAAGAAACAAGTGCTCAGGATGGAGCACTTGCTGCTCAAGGTGTTGGACTTTAAAATGTCGCCGCCCACTATCAACTGGTTCATGTCGCACTTTCTCAGATTCATCAAGATACACAGTGGCATCGAGTCACGCGTGGAAAATTTGAGCCGATACTTGGCCGAGTTGACTCTGATTGACGCCGATACGTATTTGATGTATTTGCCGAGTCAAATAGCTGCCTCGGCCATCTATTTGGCCTTGTACACTCTGGACAAAGAGTGGACCGAGCAAATTGAGGACATATGCGCGTACAGTGTCGACGAGATGAAGTGGTGCGTGCAGGACTTGTACAAGACAATGCAGCAGGCGGCCACTCATCCGCAACAGGCCATACAAGAAAAGTACAAACAAGCCAAGTATGATCGTGTGAGTTTGATAGAGCCGGCCAAACAGTTGGACGCCAAGCTAATGTAATATAGTAAAGAGTAAATTATTTGTCCTGATCGAAGTCCTCAATTTTATTAAATGGTTAAAAATGACAAACGAAAAAAAAAATTTTTTGTTAATTTTTTATTCTAAATGTGTTATGATATTAAAAAATTCAATGCTCAATTTTTGTATTCTCTTTTTTATTTTAATTTTTATCAATTTGTTACTAGACAATTTTTCTTATGGACTTGAGCAACTAATTCTCATGAGAATTGAATAATTTTTTTCTTTCTAATTTAGACATAATAAAAGATTTGATTGATTATTTTTTTATAAAATTTGATTTTTATTTTGTTTTATTTTGTCAAAATGCCACTTGCATGGTATTGCTATGTGACGTTCGACTGGCTTCGTTCCGTTGACACTCAGTTTTTCTCTACTTGATAATTTCTATCTACAAATAAATTATTAAACAAAAAATTTTTTTTTCTTTATTTTTCCCCTTTCCTGAACGCTACAAAGACCCATTTTTTTTTCCAACGCCTTATCATTCGGAAACTAACTTAAAATAGCTAGAAATGACTTTTTCGACTTAAAATTCTTATTCTGCATACACGTTAGCCAAATTTTTAAGTTTCTTTATTTTTCGAACCTTTTCCTTTATTTTTTTAAAATTAAAAAAATTAAATCATTTGTAAGAAGCCATTTTTTCGAGAGTTGTTTAAAAGTCATTTAGTCATTAAAAAAAAGTCCAAGTCCAGACTTAAAAATTTCTTTTTTTAAATAAAAATAAATTAAAAAAAAGACTTGGACTTGACTTAAGACTTGTGACTTTTAATCAACTCTGATTTTTTCCATGCACAATCGTTTATATGAAGTAAATTTTTGTTATTTAACTTGAAGTTTTTTGTTATTTTGATTAATTTTAGATAATTTAAATTAAAAAATTCACTTCTTATTTATCGATTGTGAAGAGAAAAAAATGACTTCTTACACACGACTTTAATTTTTATTGATAAATAAGGGAAAATTAAAAATGTTTTTTTTTAATAAAAATGTACACTTTTTGGTCTTAATTTATGGAAAAATTTAGTAATTTATTTTTTAAAAATATTTTTAAATTGTTACATAAAAGTCAAAATTTAAAAAAAAGTGATAAAAACAATTTGGTCACAATTTTGTCCGGTCTCTGATTTTGCAAAAATAATTGCGATTAGGAGTTAAACTAAAAACGAGATACAAAAAAATTGAAAAACTCAAAAATCTACGCAATTTTTATTCATTTTCAAAATTTATAATTAAGTTTATTCTTTTCAGATTATTGTTTATTTAAAAAACAATTTAAATAAATTTGAATATTCAATTACTTTTCATGATAAAAATAACTTTTGACAAATACATCGTTGAGATTGAAAATAGTCAAACTACCATGTCAAACTTATACGAGGCAATTCTTATTATAATTCATTAGTTAATAAACTAATAAATATCTTTTTTTCTTTTCAATAAACTAATTCAAACAAATAATAATTAATCAAGGAAAACTTTATTTTTCGTTTTTATTTAAAATTTTACAATCATTGAATTCAATCTATTTTATAAATTAGATAACCAAACTTTGCTACAACATTTTATCTTAATATTTAAAAAAAAATGTAATATCTAATGAGTTCGTTTTCAACATTTACAGCAGACTTGTTTTTAAGTCACAAGTCTTAAGTCAAGTCAACTAATTTTCTGATTTTTAAACAAAAAAATAAATATGATTTTTTATTTTAATCCAAAAAAAGTTTAAAGTAAAAGAGTTAAAATTTTTAAGACATTGGCTTTTACTTAATAAAAAAAAATTGAAGTCATGACTTTGACTTAAATTTTTCTGACTTAGACTTAAAACTGTGTATTAAAAACAAGTCTGGTGTACACTGATTGCAAAAATTTTGAAAAATTTTGAAAAATTTTTACTCTATCTTTTCTTTTTAATATGCGTTTTATACAAGATCAAAAATACCAATACAATAGAATTGATAGATGTCTACAAAATTAAAATTTTATTCAGAATACATAAAGACGATTTAAATTGTCGAAGCAAAATACCTTTTAAGTTTTTCATTTTGAAAATATTTGTTTGTACTTGAAAATTTCAGGATTGGTATTTAATAGTTTTATTTTTGACTTAAGTTATTGCTTATTGATTAAAGCACTAAAAGTTTTTTTAACCTGTCTTCTTCTATTAGGGACCGTGACTTGCACAGAAAAATTGTTTAAGAGACGAAAAATTTTTACTTCTGTCAAATTATGTTCAGAATTTTTTTTTTAGAATTTTTGTTTTAATATTTATTCGTTTTTGAAAATAAAAACCTAGAAATTCTTTGACTTAAATCATTAAAACAATTTAAATTTTAGTTATTTTTTCTTGACAGTTCTGTAAAATGCTTGATTATAAGTAAATTTACTTAATGCAGTAAAATAATTCTGCAAAATTTTCTGAAATTATTTGCATTTTTCACGCCATTAAAAAGTAATCAGTTTAACTATTATTATTTGTTGTTATTTTTTTTTATCTGTGCCGAGCAGTGACATTTAAACTTCTTTTAATTTTAATTAAAAAAAAGCGAATTTAAATTAACCGTGATTGAATAATAACATTAAAAATAAAAAAAATTATTATTTTAATGGAAACGACTTTATTATTTCTCATAAACCAAATTTTTAATTTTTTACCCCAAATCTATTAGAATAACACCAAAAACAAAATAAAAAAATAAAAATAAAAAATGACACTATTTTTTCACATTATCACCTAATTTAATAGAAATACACCAAATTTATTAAAAAAAAAATTTAAATTCAATTTTACCACAAAAATTTAAATTTTTCCACATTCTTGAGCAAGCCCAATATCTTCTTTTAATCATTTTTGCAACACATTTATCACACAACTTTTCTTCAGCTTGTATGTTTGAAACAATTCTCGGTCTTTTGGATACATTTTCTTCAATTGGATTACTTGCATCATCATTATCTGAATCAATGCCTTTTGGTGCTAAATTTGATGATTGAGTCTCTTTCGGTTGATGTTCCAGGGTTCCAGCTGTACCTTTTGGTTGTCCTCTTTTTCTATTATGATTATCGGTAAATCCATTCCAATTGAGTCGAAACTACACTTTTTTTTACGTGCGGCAATTGTAGTTATATGATAACATTTATAATGTTTCAATCAAAACCAGCAATTGCAGCTACTCATAGTCCAACTGTTTTCGTATGTGAGCTTATACGTAACATCACTCAAAAAATGTTGGGCTTTATTGAAATATTGCAATAAATGTTTTGTAGTTAAAAATATTCTAAAAACTTGGCTCGGCATCGCTGTTACTTCAAATTTACCAACGAATACCGTGTCTTCATTCTCTGGAATATTTGAGTTTTCTTCACACCATTTTTTAAAATCCATCAATGAACAATTTTTATTCGTGTCTTTTTTCACTGAATTGATTATATGTTGAATTTGATTGTCCGTAGGTAGTTGAATATTTTCTTTGATTAAACTTCGCTTGATTTTTTTTTTTGCTTGTCCGAATGAAGGAAAATATAAAATTTTTTCTTTTACTTGTGGGGCCACTGAAGTCACAGTTTCGTCTTTTGAATGATTTGAATGTTCATTGTCGGAAATATAAACTGATCCATTAATCTCATCGTTTTTTATTTTCAAATAAATTGATTTTTTGCAACCTTTCTTTTGAAATTTACAATCGAATGTATGCTCATCGCAATCGGCTAATTTATTTGTGCCATGAAAGTTCCATGATTCGTTGTCGAAATGTAAATTTTTGATCAATTTTTTGAATTCTTCCAAAGATTCACAGTCTTCAACAAAATCGTAGGCTTTAACTTTGCTTCGTTTGGTTTTTGGGAATTTTTCAGAGTCATTTACTGTATTATTGAAATTATTTCCGAGAATACTCGCAGAACTAGACATTTGGATTTGATGAAATTAAGTTTAATAACTTCATTTTATTATATTGTTTTTTTAGGTATGCGTCAATTAAAATTGGTGTCATTTTAAAAAATTAATGGCCGTTTTAATTAATTAAGTGTTAATCCTTATTTTTACGGATTATTTGATTAAAAGGGGAATTTTATTAAATTATTGTGGTAAAATATTAATTATTTGTTTTTTTTAATGGAAAATTTGGGGTATCGAAATTTGGAAAAAAATTTGAAATCTTTTGGCTGAGTAAATTTGAAAATTAAATTTATAGCGTCATCACGTGATCAAAAAAAAAATAATGGAAGATTCGTTCGAAAGTCCAGGCGAGTTTCAACGTTGGACTTTTAAGAATTCGGTTAAACTGAATCTAAAAAAGTTGGAAAGACCTGTTAGTCATCATACCATATTCCAACAACTGAGAAGCGTACTCAACGAAGCAGAATTCAAACAAATTACAGCTGTTTATAATTTTTCATCGAACAAAATATGGATTGTTAGATTCCAACAAGCTTTCCAAGTTTAAAGTGTCTTTGAGCGTCCAATATCAGTGAATGAACTTATGTTCAAACTCGAAGATGCGAACAAATTACCGAATACGAAAAAGTACTCGATATTAAGATTCCACTTTTTACCTGATGATTTTAACAAGGAATTACTAAGAAACTATTTCGATGCAATCAAAATCAATGGTCTGAAAGTTGAAGAAATCTCAGAAGAAACATAAAGAGACAGTTCCTTAAAGAATGGAGTGAAAAGAGTAAGAATTTCTTATCCGAAAGATTCAACCTAAAATGTTCAAAATTTAACTGGTCCAACAGTACTATATCGACTTAAATGCGAATTCAATTGCTGGACAAACTCTTAAAAATATTGATAAACTTAATGAACTAATTTCAATGAAAATCATGAATGCGGCTCAAAAAAGTACTCCTTTTCAATCTCAGAAATTTTTTAAATCGAGTCTACCGAAGAACATTGTATTACTAATTAAGGAACGTAGGAGAGCTCGAAGACTTTTTCAGAAATCAAGATGTCCTTCTCTAAAAATGACATTTAATAAGCTAACATCTGAGTTACGTTCAAACTTAAAGGATTTTTGGAATCAAAACTTGCAAGAGTTTATTAATAAAATTGGAAAAAACCCATTATCGAGTAGACCATTTTGGAGAAAATTAAATAAATTTAGATCAAAGAAAAGTTCGTGGCAAATGTTAATTAAAGATGGAAAATGGTTCAATACAGATAAAGATAAAGGAGAAATCTTCGGAAACATCTTAAAAACAACTTTTAGTCCTCATTTAGATTTAGATGTATCTGAGAGTGATACTATATGCAATATATACAATCTCAGCAGATACAATCTCAGGTTTCCTTAAAAAAAAATAATGTACTAAATAATCTGATTGAACCAATTACTGTTTCAGAAATTACATCCTCTTTAAAAAAGTTAAAAGAAGTGTCAGGATCAGGTATAGATGGCATCCACAACTGAATGTTAAAAAATCTCACTTTTGAGTCTTTAGTTGAATTAAGTCATCTTTTTTTAACATGAGTTGGAACAAGGTAATGTCCCTAAAACCTGGAAAATAGCTTGTATAACTATGATCCCAAAGAAATCTCCTCCCTCTGAGGACCCTTCTGACTATCGTCCTATTAGTATGACAAGTTACCTTGGTAAGTTACTTGAACGTATTATTTATACAAGAATATACCATTTCTTTGAAAGAAATAACCTACTATGAGCAATCAGGATTTAGAAAACATAGGCGCACAGCGAATAATCTTTATTTTCTTATACAAAAAGTAGTAGAATCTTTTAATAGAAAGAAAAAAGTCTGCTGTTTATATTTTGACATTTCTAAAGCCTTCGATAGAGTTTGGCATGATGGACTAATTTATAAACTAATTAAAACTAATCTTCCTCTTTATCTTATTTACTGGATCAGATCATTTCTCGATTCCAGATCTTTTATAGTAAAAGTAAACGGACATTTGAGTGACCAATACTTAATTAAAGCAGGGGTTCCACAAGGATCAGTAATTAGTCCGCTTCTTTTCAGCATTTTCATTAATGACATACCAAAAAGAAATAAGACCAATAGCCAATACTCTCTTCTTTTTGCAGATGACTTAGCTACCTTTTTTATTTTTAAAAAGAAAGGAAATCTCGAGAGTTTAATTAATAAGTACTTAAATGAAATTGAAAAATGGCTTTTCAAATGGAAAATGAAAATGTCTGTCGAAAAGTCATGCTACACTATCTTTGAAAAAAACTCTAGAAAAAAAACTAATCTTGACCTAAAATTGTATGAAAACAGTTAAAATCTATAAGAAAAAGTTAAGTTCTTAGGAATTACATTAGACTCAAAACTTACATTTAGTTTAATGGTGGATGAGATAAAAGAGCGCAGTAACTCAAGACTAAATATTATTAAATATCTATCGAATAAAAAATGGGGGCTTAAACCCAAAACATTAGGGAATCTATACAAATTCTTAATAGGATCAATTCTCGATTATTCTTTTCCTTGTTTGAATTCACTCACAGAATTGTATTAAAAAAATACAAGTGATTCAAGATCCATCTTGAAACTGAATTATGATACTCCCTCCAGCATAATGCATCATGAGGCATATAATAAACTTAAACTACTAACAGTCTCAAATCGACTTTTTGAGTTGAGTGAGAGATATGTTAGGGCAGGACTGAGTCATTCTATTCCATTGGTTGTAAGACTGGTGGAGGAATACAAAGAAGGTTTCGAATCAAGATATATTGAATACCCAACTCCATTGTGTAATTGCTACCTTACTATTTCTTCCTTTTCCCCTGAAAAATCAGACATTTAAAAATCCTGTTATTCTCAATATCAATATATCTAATTTTAATTTTCTTCTATTTTAACTTATTTTATTTTTTATTTTTTTTTTTTATATATAGTTCTTTTCTTATTTTAAACTTTATTTTATTTTTTTTTTTTTTTTTTTAATCTGAAGGAGCCTTAGCTCGATACAGATATACAAATAAATAAATAATAATCGAAATTAAAGAGCCAATTGAAACTAAATTAACAAAAAAATCTATTATTATTTCGTTTTTATTTTTAATTTGTATCATTATTTTTGTCTTACATTTCAATTATACATTTTTTAATATTAATACATCGCCAGAATTGGCGCTTAATGAAATACATAAATAAATATAAAAAAACCAAACCAAGGCTTGGAGAGACTAAAAATTTTGTTTAGAGAATAAAATTTACTTTACTGTAATTAGCTTGTCCTTACCACTATTTCTAATGCATTTTTTTGAGTAGTTTTAACATTGATTTTTATCATGCTAATAATCTTTTGATAGAAGGTCCTAATAATGTAAATGTTATATAGCTTTTAATGTGATCAAAAGAATTCTGGAAGCAAATAAATAAATATAAAGTGAGCATCCCCGTTCAAGACCTTGCTCTTTAAAATAACAAATATCAAATATCTGGTCCAAACATCTTCTCTTTCTCCTAAATTTTGCTTTTTCTTCTGTTAATCTTAAGTTCCTTCATTCATTGATACATTTGAATACTATTCTTCAAAAAAGGACATTATTATCAGACTTTTTCTAATTAGGGACAATTGATAAACAAATAAATTAAAAAATTCATTATTCTGTTTTGTTGTTAGTCAAAAACGTCAAAATTATTTTAAATATCAACTCTATTCTGTTTATTACAACTAAATACATAGCAAAGCAATATTAGTAAGTCGTTCCTGTCCCATCGAATTTCTTGACGAGTTTTGCAAATAGTTTTAATGCAGAAAATTTTTTTTTTAGAATTTGCATTACAAATTGGATTATTAAAAGTTAGATAAATTTTGAAAAACAATGTAATGAATGGAAACATCTGGTTTTAATAAAAGATTATGAAATTATATTTTTTGGTAATATTTTATCATCCTTTATATAAATTTCACAATGATTTCTTTCTATTCATATTTATTTGTCCTTTCGTATCATCATACTTAATGTCTCTGGAATCTACAAAACAATTTTTAAATTTTTTTTTTCTAAATTTTTGATATTTTTTAATTCACAATTCGATTTTTGTTAATCCTTTTACAATTTCTTATTGTAAGATAAATTGCGCAATAGTGCATTTAAACAACGAGAAATTTAGTTAAAATACCTCAAAATTCCGAAATTTTCATTAACAAAGTGAACCTTTAAATTCATTAATTTAAAATAGAAAATTTAAATTTATCAATCAAAGAAATTTAAGAGTGAAATAAAAATTCGATTTTTCTAAAAAAAAATTCAATTTAGTTAATTTTGTAAGGTCGTTCTTTAGAAATGTATAAAATTTATTCCGATTTTCAAAAAATATACTGGTTCAAATATTGAGAGTCAAATCTTTTAAAAAAACATCTTAATAATTGATGTATTAGCTCGGTAGACAATTAATTCTCCCCAATGCGCTACAAATTAGACTTGATAATACTTACATAATTCTATTTTCTAAAAATTTATCTATTGATTTTCAAATACATTTTTTTACAAATTTATTTCAATGAATAATCAAAAATTATTAAGCTTAAAGTTAATTTAATAAACCTGTTTTCGTTTAATTACACTGGTTTTGCCTGTAAAAAAATCTTTGGCACTAACTACAGGCGTTTTTCTCCCAATTGAACTACTTGATTCGTTTAAATCTTGTTCAACAAAATTGTACTCATCAAAATTTTTATTAAATGTTGAGTGATTGCGGCAAAACTGTGCCGCATCCTCATAATAACATTTAGACAGCCAAAAGCATTCCTCTTCATTGACATGTTCATTCAAACTATCATCAAAATACCTTACTATGAGTTGATTTCCTCGTCTGGCAGTTACTCGACCAGGCAAATAAACATTTCCTTTAGGAGCCAATACATAATCTAAATTGTGTTTAGTTTTTTTACGAGTAAATTTTCCAAACATATGATTCGCGTTTTGAATCGACTCAGTTCCGTCAGGCCATTCCATTTCGTATTGCCGACCCATGTCTACCTTGCGTACAACCTTTCCCAATTCATACACTCTTTTATTGTTATTTCTGGCAATTATTTTTTGCCCTATCCATCTATCTTCTAATCTCAATATTTCTTTAATATCTGGCTGAAATTTTACTCTGGGTATTTTAAAAATTTCAGTATTAGAAACAACTGCTTCTACATAATCATAAAACCGCACATGATATGTCTTCATATCATTGCTTACATGAAAAACTTGTCCAGGTGCATAGCTTGATTCGTATTCTGGATGCGTCGCCAAAACTGGATCACCAATTTCCAAGTCATAACTCGGACTTTTTATGCCAGAAATCAAATCTTCTCTGTTAATTTTTTCATAGTCCCTTAGACTATCTTCTACCTGATATTGATAATTTCCTATGTAATCGGTCACAATGCTTCTATAGTACCAGCCATCATCAGGCCATCTCGCCAAGACTTCCTCTCCCACCTTAATTTCAGGCAATTCAGAGCGGAGTCTTAAAATTTTTTCCTTTTCAGTTAGCTCAGGTTCTGGCTTGGGCACCAGTTCATACACTTCATTCGGTTTTGAACCAAAAGGAATACCTTGAACTAAATTTCGCTCAGTTTTTTTATTTTTAACGTAGACAAAAGTGTTTGGATTTGGTATCAGAACAGGTGGTTCCTGATTTTTCCATTCTTCGAAATCAGTGCGAAGCAATTTTAATTTTCCTTCCATATCATCTTTCAATTGACGCTGGCTTTTTTTAATACTCGCAAGTTCGTTGAACATTTTATCATATTTTTCATTTATTTTCACTATAAATAAGAAATAAATCATTATTTTTTTAAAGAAAAATATATTTTTGTGAATAAAGAGTTACGAGAATTTAAATGATTTTTAATTTCAACAATAATTTCATTTTTTACTAGATCCATATCTGGAGGAGACAAAGAGCGCCGCGGTGGCTCATCAGAGAGATGTTGTTCTCGATAGGCTTTCAAAATAACTCTGCTTGTGCTTAAATGGTTTTAAAAAAATTAAAATTAAAATTAAGATAAATTACTCATCGCCAAGCAGAGAACGAATGTAGTTCACTATTTCTCCGTATTTTTGTCGCGATATCTTGATTAGTTCAGATCTAATGTTATCACCTTCAAGACCATTAAAATATAGAACAACAAAATATTTTTTAGAAGCAAAGTTGTCAACAGATTGGATTACACCGGGTACCCAGCAAGGTATGTCGAATTCATTCAGAACCTTGGCCATCACATGATCGCCAACCTGGAAAAAAAAATTAAATGGAATATTTTTGACTCAATCTAAGTTATCTATTACTTCTAAAGGAGAAAAAGTATCGGTAGATTTAATCAAGTTTTTGATGGAAATGCTAGAGTTTCGGGTACCATCTTCAAATTTGATACTAGCGTATTGAGAGTCAAACACTTTGGAAACTCGAGCTGAAAAATAGTAGCCCAATATATCATTTCTGGCTATAATTCTGTCTCCTCGAGTGAGGTCTTTGTTCTTTTTTTGTTGATTCATGAATCTTTATTTTGATTAAAAAAAATTAATTAAAAAAAAATTCAGTAGTAAAATTCCGAAGACTTTCAATTAACTTTAATTTAGAACAATTATTACATAAGAAGTTAGAAAAAAGTTGGTGAGTAAACACTTTTTAATCTGCTAGAATGTATAGAAGATTATAATTTTTGCCTTGAAAAATAATGTTGAAAGACAGCTTCCTAGCAACCAAAAAAAGCTGTTTTTTTAGGTGTCGCATTCAAATTTCCATAACATGAAGGTAGAATATTAATTCAAAGTCTGAATAACAGGCGCACTTTTATTAATTTGGCTAAAAGGGCTTCTAAATTTTGTTTTTATTTTTTTATAAAATTAAAAATTAAAAAGCAAATGAAAATCTCTAAGTATTCATAAACAAATGAAACAACTGAATATTTGTTTTAGCACGATATGGGAATTAATAGCATGAAATCTACTTAAATTAATTAAAAATGATTATTTTTCTAGTTTATCATTCAAATCATACTAGATTTTAATTAAACTAAAAATTTTTAAAGATTACATATTTCAAAACTAATACCTAAATTTAGATTGATTTAAAAATATTCAAAACATTAGAATTAAAATCTGAAATATTTTCTATTAAATTTATATGATCATTCTTGTTTAAAAACACCTCTTAGCACATGAGTCGCAGACATTTTAGTATCTCTTTTAAATTTTTATTAGAATGTGATATCACCGGTAAGTTGATCAACTAAACCCTGAGCGTTTAAGTTAACAAGAAGTATAAATAGCTGCTCTAAACGAAAAGATCTGATATACGAGGCCAAGGGGAGTAATGCAACCAAAGAACTGCAAAGAACTTTTTACTTATTTTTAAAACTAAAGATATATTGAAACTTTAAAATTTATTTTATAACAAATTTACAAAAAAATCGAATTCCTCCAAAAATAAACAATTTATATAAGTTGCTATCTAAAATTTAAATAAAACTTCACTTCATTTACTTTAATATTCATTTAATATTATTATTATTATTATTATATTTACTTTAATATTCAATTTTATTTTTAACTTAATTTTAGCTAAAAAAAAGTATAAAATTAATTTACGACAAAAGTAAATTTATTTTAAATGATTATATTTAAGCTGTTTAGCATTCAACTTATTTGTCAATAAGTTGAATACAAATTTTACTGAAGGGCGAGTTGAGTCAAGAGAAATGGTGCAGGAGAAAAAAGCAGATATTTATTAATAATGTTATAAATATAGTTTAAGTTGTTTAGTGTTAAAACAAATTTTTAATCAAAATCCAGCCTAGAAAAAATTTTGCATTTTCTTAAATATACTCGCTTCAATAAAGAGTTAAAATTAAAATTTGCAGAAATTAGATTTAAAAATTTATTTTTCAACTAAAACAACTTTTATTATCGATTTATTTATAATATTTTCATTATAATTTCATTATAATTCTTGGGTGGTATTTAATGTTTTTTCTAAAATGAAGAAACTGTTTTCTAATTTGAAGAAAGTATCTTCTAATTAATTAGAACAAAAGTTAGAGGAAAAAATGTAGAATTTGTTTTCTAATCTGAAGAATCCGCTTTCTTATTAGAAGAAAAGTGTATTCAAAAATAAAATAAAATAAAATCAGATTTATTTTTATAAATTAGAAAGAAAAACAAAGTTATATTAAGAAAATTATTAAAGGCTAAATTAAAAAAAAAAAAAAAGTATTTAAGTAAAAAAAAATGCACAACAAAAAGAGAATATTAAAAAAAACAAAAAATAGAAATTTTAATTTTTTGTTTTTTTAGGCTCGGAAGTTGAATTATTATCAGCTTTACTTTTTGAAGGTTTTTAAACTTCTGGGTTGGTTTCCAGAGCAAGTGAAACAGTGGCGGAACATCGACATATTTGTAGTTGATTGCAATGAAAAGAAAATGCTTGCATATGTAATTCTTTTGGAAATAGTTGCAACTGCCTTTTGTTCATGCTTCCTTGTCTTTGATTATGTTGAGCTGCCATAGAGAAGACAAAGTCTCATTGAACGAGTCGAAGTCGGGCCAAGTAGTGTTTTCCTTTTGTCGGATGAATGACTTTAAGAATAATGAAATTTTGACACCTTCTTTTGCACTGGCCATGTAGTGATGGATTGTTTTCGAGTCTTTGTTTTCCACAACAACAAACTCACGCTCAGCGAGCTGTTGATGAATTCTACAAGGTCTGCTTTCAGGCAAGTGGTGCTGAGAGAAAGTTGTTTGAGTTTTTCTTTCAACTCTACTTTTAGTTTTTCAACACCTTCTATTTTTTATGTTTGTTGTTTATTTTTAGTTAGAAAATTTTAAAAGATTTTTATTTTTTATTTTTTTTGTTTTCTATACCGAGCTAGAGCTCGAATAGATTATTTATTTTATTAATTTATTTGTTTTATCTGTGACGAGCTAAAGCTCCTTCAGATTAAAAAAAAATAAAACAAAATAAAATGTAAAGAAAAAATAAGATGAAATTAAAATAAGTTAAATATTAATAAAAAGAAAATTAAAATTGATAATTTGTAAGAGGTGACATGTGCAAAATGTTTAAGTATTGAACAGTTCAGGAAAAAAATAAGAAATTAAGATAGAAATTACATAATGGAGTTGAGTGCTCAACATACCTTGATTAAAAACCCGCTTTATATTCATCAACTAGCTTGATAATCAATGGAACAGAATGACGCAGTCCTCCCGCTACATATCTTTCGCTCAATTCAAAAAGCCGATTCGACACAGTTAAAAGTTGAAGTTTATTAAAGGCCTCATGATGCAAAATATTGGAAGGAGTATCATATTTTAGTTTAAGTATAAAACGAACTACTGAGTTTTGTAAGACTTGAATTTTTTTAATGTTTGTCTCCGAAAATGAATTCAGACACGGAAAAGAGTAATCAATTATAGATCCAATTAAAGATTGATATAGGTTTCCTAGTGTGCAATAATTAAGACTCCATATTTTGTTTGGCAATATTTTTATTCAGTTCAACCGTGAACTACAAATTTTCATCAACCATTGGGGTAAAGGTTAATTTTGAATCAAACTTTATACCTAAGAACTTGATTTCCTTTTTGCTCTCTATTTTGTATTTTTAATTTTAATTCAATATTTTCCTTATTATATTTAGTGAAGACAATGAAGCAAGACTTTTCAACAGATATTTTCATCTTTCACTTGAAGAGCTATTTTTCTAGTTTGTCTAAGTATTTGTTTATCTTATTTTCTAGATTTCCTTTTTTCTTAAAAATATAAAATGTAACCAAGTCATCAGCAAAAAGAAGAGAGTATTCACTATTTGTTTTATTTCTTTTAGGAATATCATTGATAAAAATACTAAAATATGATGGACTAATTGCTGAGCCTTGAGGAACACCTGCAGTAATATGGTATTCATCACTTATATGACCATTTATTTTAAGTGTTCGTTAGTCTAAGGATGAATTAATCCAATCCCTATCTATTAAGTCCAACCCCTATCGAACGCTTTGGAGATATCGAAAAATAGGGAACAAACTTTTTTTTTCTATTAAATGATTCTAGAATTTTTTGAATAAGGAATAAAAGATTATGAAGATTTTTCTTATTTTCCTGCGTTCCTTAATTACACTGACAATCTTCGGTGGGAGACTTGATTTGAAAGTTCTTGTGTTTGGTATGGAATGCTTTCATGAGCTGCAGAAATTAATTTTTGGGTAATTTCTTCATTTAGTTAGTCAATTTATGCTGGATTAAATCCTGAGTTTTGACCTTTTAGGATCTCACGGAATAAAAACCATTGTGCTTTTTTATGTTTAAGCTTATTTGGTTGTGTTTTAGGGATAACTGAGTAGTCTCAACATATGCATGCCTTGATTGGAAAATGATCATTGGTCATATCTTGACTATTTATAACTTTAAAATCAGTGATTTTATCAATCAATGAAGATGAGACTAAGAATAAATCATGAATTTCAAAATATTCCCATATTGAATGTGCTAAAGGTTGGGCACTTATTATTGATTAATTTTTTTTTTTTTTTATTTATTTGTTTTCCGTCCCGAGCTAGGGCTCTTTAAGAATAAATTAAAAAAAAATCAAAATAAAGTAAATAAGCTTAAAAAAATGAAAGTTTAGGAGACAAAGATTGTTACATGTCGCAAATGTTTACATAGTTCAGGTTTCAGGAAAAAAGGAGGAAATAGTAAGTTAGCAATTACATATTGGAATAGGGTATTCAATATATCTCGATTCGAAACCTTCTTTGAATTCCTCCACCAGTCTTACAACCAATGGAATAGAATGACTCAGTCCTGTCCCAACATATCTCTCACTCAGCTCAAAAAGTCGATTTGAGACTGTTAGTTTTTTAAGTTTATTAAAAGCTTCATGATGCATGATGTTGGAGGGAGTATCATACTTTAGCTTAAGGATAGATCTTACTGCGGTATTCTGAATTGCTTGTAGTTTTTTGATATTATTTTCTGAAAATGAATTCAAACAAGGTAAAGAATAGTCTAAAATTGATCCGACTAAAAATTTATAAATTTTCTAGTGTGTTTTGAGTAAGACCCCATTTTTTATTTTGACAATATCTTAATAATATTTAGCCTTTTATTGCAGTGTTCTTTAATTTCGTCTACTAATATATTAAAATTTAATTTTGAATCAAATTTTATACCAAGAAACTTGATTTCTTTTTGGCTCATTATTCTGTTTCCATAAATTTTTAAGTTTAGATTATCACCCTCTTTTTTGTACCTAGAGAAGACTACTGAACACGACTTTTCAACTGATATCTTCATTTTCCATTTAATAAGCCATTGTTCTAGTTCGTTGGTGTATTTATTTATCTTATTTTATAGGTTCCCCTTGTTATAAATGAAGTATGTAACTAGATCATCTGCGAAAAGCAGAGAGTATTCGTTATTTGTCTTGTTTCTTTTTGGGATGTCATTAATATATACTAAATAAAAGAGGACAAATAACTGAGCCTTGAGGAACACCTTGAGGAGCAGTTATTTGATATTCGTCGCTCATTCACATTTTTTCTAAATGTCCTACTATCTAAAAAGGATCTAATCAAGTTAGTCAAGTAATGAGGTGGATTCATTTCAATCAATTTAAAAAGTAAACCCTCATGCCAAATCCTAGCGAAGGCTTTAGAAATATCAAAAAAAAGGCCACAAACTCTTTCTTTTCTATTAAATGATTCCACAATTTTTTGGTGTTTCCTAAATCAAAATTTTCAAAATTTTTTATTTTTTTTCCAAAAAGGTCTACTTGTTAGTAGGATTTTCCCTATCTACTTGGTAAACTCAAACCAATATTGATTCCAGAGTTTTTTTAAGGAGGCCTTTAACTCAAATGTAAGTTGATACGCTTTCTTATGACATAAAAAAGCGTACTGGCAATAAAAAAGATTAAGAATTTCATAGTAATTTTTATTAAAAATATTGAAATTAGCTTATTGCATTGTTCCAGCGTTCAAATAGTCACCTTAAATGTTGTTTCTACATTTTTAATTAACTGTTTTAAAAAGCTCATGGTTCAGAAGTACATTAGTTGGATTAAAAAGACTAAATACAACTAATTCATTATTCTTTCCTAAATTAAGTTTAATACAAAGAAGTTCGGAATTGAATTCCTCATAAAAAAATAAATTCAATTCCTTCCTTAAATTAAAATAGATATTCCTCCTCCATACTTGTTGCGTGTTTTTTTTAGAAATGATAATTGTGAAAATCAAGATAAATATTTGCCTCACTCAAAACTATCTTAAATTCATTGCGCAAAACAATGTCGGGACATTTTAAAACCAAAAAAATGATCCTAAGAGATGAACCCTACTAGGTAAGTGAAGACAATTCCAGTGTGTAATTCCAAACCTGATCTTAGAAGAAATGTGACTTGAAGAATTTCATCGTAGTATGTACGAGTTTGACTGTATAAAATCGATGTTGTTTTCATCTGAATTCTGTCTAATATTATTGTCTTGAATTACGCCATTAAGTTCATTGTTTTCTTTATCATTAGTTTGATCTTTTTTTTTTTTGATTCAGCTGTTTGTCAATTGTCGGATTCTGAAACGCGCTTGATTTGCTTACTTGTTTGAACATTGGTAACAAGGTATTTTGATGACTTTATAGATTGTTTCTTTAATTTTTCGAAATTTGAGCAGTTTATTTGTTCAGAATCTCAATTAAAATTAAATGACTGACGATAGAACTGGAGTATGCATACTTTTTTTAATGGACTGTGACGACAAAGGATTCCTCATTTGTTTACAGATTATTTGAGGACTGTGGAGTTTTGGTTTAGTGTCCAACATGTTTGTTTCTATTTGAGAAATTTCTTCTTTTTCTTCTTCTTGAATCGTTATTCCGCTATAGTCGATTTTTGCTCGTTCAATCGATTTAATCCTCAGCTAAAGAGCACTTCTGGGTCAAATTTTTTGATTACAGTTTTTGCAAGCTTGGTTCTTAACAGGACATCTAGAAATGTTGTGCCCTTCACCATTACAAAAAAAGCAATTTTGTTTCTGTCCAGCAATTGAAGTTACTCACTTTAATCCGTATAGAACTGTTGAACCAGTCAAATTTCTAACTAACTGATCTGATTCTTTCGGGAAGGAAACTTTTACTCTTTTCACAGTTATTTACTTGACTTTCTTTGTATGTTTCTTCTGAAATCTGTTCAACTTTTAGACCATTGATTTTAAAAGCATCGAAAAAGTCTCGAAGTAATTCCTTGTTGAAAACTTCTGGGAGATAGTGAAACCTAAATTTAGCATTTAAGCCAATTTTGGACTTTCAGAAAAAAAGTTAATGATTTTTTTTTTTATTTTTGCCCTAAATATCAAAGTTAAATTTAACAATTAAAAAAAAAAAAATCCTTATTGATAAATGTATTAGAATGTATTGTGTTGGGATTTTGAGGGTGAATATTAAGAATAGGAGAGTAAATTAAACAGATAAATTAGATAAATTTTAAGCTTACGAATCAAGCTCATGTTAATGGAAATTTTGATGTCTAAACCTTAAAGATATTTTCGAAAAAATTTTTTTGATCAAATAATATGATAAAAATAAACAGGGAATGGTTTAAAAGCAATATCATCTTTTATTATTTATTTATTTTTGAGCATGCAATAAAAATTTTTTATAAAATCTGAGAAAAAGTATTTTTCAAATGATTTTACATTTTTTCAAAATTTTCCAACATTTAAATCGAAAAATTCAATTTTTATTTATAATTACGAAAAATAAAACAATTTTTTTTTTCAAAAACCAAGCTGAATAATTGAAAAAATAACCAAAACTGGAATTTTTGTTTTTGTTGCCCGCCAGGTTACATAAAATCTTTGTGGCGTTCGATTTTTTTAAAAAATTTCAAATATTTTAATTGCATTTCATTTTTTACAAAAATATAATTTTAATTATTTGAATATTTTATATAAATCAAATAAATCAATGTATGTAGTTGATTAGCCTTGTACTTGAAAAATAAATAAATAATTCTTAGAAATTTTTCACAAACTAAATTGAATATTAAAAAGCCAAAAAATAAATTTTTTTTTTTTTATCAAAACTAAAATAGTTTTTGTAGGATTGCGCTACCTTTTTAAGTTATTATTGTATTTTTCTTTTTGCTTCATTAAAACAAATAAATAAATAAAATCGAATAAAACATTTTTAAGCTATTACAAACGACTAGATTTATCTATTACAGTTAAAAAATATTTTACTTAATGTCATTATTTTGTAAAATTTGATCAAAACAAGTATTGCAAACACGGACTGGTTTAGGCCAACTTGGCAGAGGCATTTTGTTATCACTGCACTCATTGCAGAAAATTCCGCCACACCGTCTACAATGATGCTTTCGTCTAGCCACATTAAACTCTTTAATACAAATTTTACACATAGTCACTTTTTCATCGCTTTCCCATTGAAATCCATGTATCTGTTTCGTTACGTCTTTAAAATCTTGAATTTTCAAATGCGACATGCCAAGTTTAGATCCCATTTCTTCAAGTGTTAATTCAAGTTCGTGTACTTTTTTCTTTAAATTTTGATTTTCTTCCTCAATTTTTAACAATTTCTAGAGCAAAAAAAAAGAAAATCAAACACATTTTTCATTCTTTTCTTACTTGTTTAGTTTCTTCCAAAGACTGAACTAAGACATCCATTTGAGTTAACTTTTCTTCTTGTTCAGTAATCTCATTTTGAAGTTCCAATCTCCAATTTTTTTCAATTACATAATTACTCTCCAAATCTGTTCTTAAATTTACAAAATAAATTTATACTTCATTTCTGAATTAGTTTAAAAATTAATAATATTACAGCTTTTCTTGATAACTATTAATTTGTTCCAAACGAAATTTACAAATTTCCTCTTTTTTTCTCAAATCTTTTTCATTATCATCAAATCTAAAAAATGTTAATATAATTTATATAAGATTTTTTTAAAAAATTAAAAAATTTTATTTAAATTAGAAATGGCTTTTAATTAATTTTAAATTTTTGATTTTTTTAAATCTTCGATATGAATATATTTTTATAAAAATGAATTAAAACGCTTGTATTTAATCAAAAGACATTCTTTAAAAAAAATTTCATATTTATCTAATTTTTGAAATATAATTCAAGAGGTTTTATACTTTTAATTTATAAAAAGAAGTTAACTCTCGATACTAAAATGACAAAGTAGACATTTTGAGCTTTCTTGGGTTACCGATAAAGATGAGATAATTTTTTTTGGAAAAGAGCAAATTAATTGGCATCTTGAAGTTTAGGATCAAAAAAATCAGATCAAAAAGTATTTTTTTTAGGACGAGGGGTTTTGACGCATAAAAATTAATGTTATAGCATAAAAAATTAAACCATCGCTTAATGAATAAAAAGTTAAGATTATTTTATTATTTATCTTTATCGCATATTTTTTTTATTAAAGCATAAAAAATCTTTGTCCAAGTTAATTCGTTACTCGGCCTCGACGAGAGAATAAAAGAAAAGACCTTTCATCAAAACTTTTCTATAAGAGCTCAAGTATCTAAAGTGGCTCCATTATCTGAAATGGCTTAAGTTAATGCAGTAGATCATTTTCATTGAGTTGATCAAGTTTATGAGGACTTTCAAAATTCAGAAGCTGTTCAACCGACAAAAAAATGAGGTCGTCCAACAAAACTTAAGGCAAACGTTGAACTAAGTAATACTGAAGAAACTCAAGTTAAAAAAAAGAGGTGGTCGACCACCAAAGGCCAAGTCAGCTTTGAATATTTATTAAGTTATGTTTTTTTTTTGCTTTAGTTTTTTTTATAGTTAACTTATTTGATTATATGCGAGACTAATTTTTATATGCTATAATGACTAAATCTTTATGCTCTACTTAATTTTTTTGTGTTTATGCACTAAATTTTTTTTTATGCGTCAAATACATTTTTCCTTTTTTTTATAACTTTTGAATGGTATTTGATTAAATCTCCCTGAAAAATGCTAACTAATGCAAAAAACATGCTAAATATTAGATAAGGCTCTGCTAAAACTCTGCATTTTGCAAGAAAATGCACGTCATTAAAAAGTATTTAATTCAACTGCGCAATTTAATTGCAGAGTTTTTGCAGAAAATAAAGAGAAATAAAATTTAAAAAAAAATTCAATGTTCTATGGAAAATACTTTATTTTATTTTTTTATAGTAATAATTCTTTTAGAATTTTTTTCTTAATAAACTTTATCATTCACACCAGATTAGGTATAACAAGTTTCAATCCAATTACTTGCTATTATCTACAAATGTCGTTGTCAGTCTCATTTTTTTATCATTTTATGCTTCACATTTTTTTTTTTTTTTCTAGGGATAGAATCAATTTTTTTTAAATCCTCAACTATAAATTTTTTTATCTATTCAAATTATTTATATTAATTACGTACCCAGATCTTAAATTCTAAGCAAAAAAAGTCTTAGAAATTCAAATTTTAATTTCAAATTTAAGTTTAAATTATTTTTTCAAAGTTCATTAAAAGTCCTTAATTTAAGTCCAAGTAATTAAAAAAATTCCAGACTTGGACTTGTCTTGATACTTGTGACTATTTTAAAACTCTGGATCTTTTCCAGAGACTGCATTCAACTGAAACGTTGAATGTATTTTAGAATTTTAAATTAAAACATTTCATAATTTGGAAATAAAGGTCAAAATTCCAATTTAAAAAGTTTAATAATGCTTTGGTAGAAAAAAAAATCTCAATTTATTTAAAAGATTGATTTCTTAATTTATGAATTTTTTTTTAAATTAATTAAAATTCTAAACATTTTAATAATTTACTTTTTTTTTATTTCTTCAACTTGGATCGTAAATTTCGACAATTTTTCTCTTAAATCTTGGATCAGAGCATCTTGTCTTTTATATTCGCTTTCATTCTTTTTAGCCTCATTAACCAATTCCAAATTAATTGCCTTTACTTGCTCTAACTGCTCACGTAACAATCGAACCAAATCATGTTTATCTTTAATTTCGTTTTCGAGCAATCGCAATGCTGTTTCCTGCTCATCTTTAATTATCGATGTGGTCTTTAATTCCGACTCTAAATCGCTCTTTACTTTTTGCTCTTCATAAAATTTCTTTTGCAAATCGATAAACATTTGATCAAGACTATTCTTAGACAAGCTGAATGTATCCCGTTCGGCTTGTACATCTTGGTAAACAGAATCGATTTTGAGCTTGCATTCATCTTGAATTGTTTTAATCTGCTCCTTAAAAGAATCGATTTGGGCCTTTAATTCGACATTTTCTACTCTTAAATTAGACATTTTTTCACCCAGAGAACTATTTGTCTTTTCCAAGTACTGGACCTTGACGCCTAACTCTTCATTTTTCAATTCTAATTTTTTATTCAATTCTTCTACATAATTCTTCTGGTCAAATATTTCATTTATTCTTTGCTCATCTACAGTGTCACTCAACCCTGCCTCTTCACTATCAGGTAATTTTTCCCTAAGATACAAGCTGTAGCTAATTGTTCTGATCTTTTCAAAATTTAAAAACAAAATATTTTAACTAAAGTAAATATTACAGGCTGATCTAGAAGCAAGGCCTCTGACCTAAGGTCGATTGAAATGTCCAATGCATTAAGTCCTACTAAAAGACCAGAAATAATATTCGATTCTTCGGAAAGCAGTATAGATTCTGGTTCATAGATTTCACTTTAAAAAATAAATAATTTTCATAAATGAAATTTTAAAAAAATACTTTAGAGCTTCTTTTTCTTGAATTAAATTTTGAAAATTTTCGGCTAGTTTTTTTTGCATTAAGGACATTCTGGTCCATGCTCTAATCCTTCCTAGAGAAGTCCTTTTTTAAATCAAAATAAAAATTAATTAAATTCAAGTCTATTTTTAAAAGTAAATTATGCAAATTTTATCTTGACTTAAATTTTTTTTGCTTTTTTATTAAATTTTAGTCTTAATTTAATGATTTTTTTAATATTGGGAATTAAATGAAGATCATTATCATTACGACAAACCCATGTAAAGCCCAAATTATTTATTTAATAAAATAAATAAGTACTTTATTTCAGTGATATCTTTGATTGAATTTAAGCACATGGCAGAGTCAGATTTTGAGCCGACCAAATCTAAGAGGACTGTAAAATCTTTATTTCTTAAAATTCCGAGGCCAAATCCTTTTTTTCCTTTGAATCCGTGGTTAAGAACATTTTCAAACACGTCATAAAAATAAATCAGATGCTCAGATTGTTTGTCGACATGGCGGTTGTTTTTAAGAGAAATGTCAATGAGATCTTTGACAACTAGTTTAAGAATGTTTATTATGTTTTTCTTTTCAGTTTGCAGGGCTTCGAATTCTGAAAAAAAAAAAAATTTTTGAAGTTTTTTTATTTTTAATAGGTAATTAGTACCCAATTGGTTTAGATTGGAAGCTTGCGTACTGGCAATAAATGAACGCATTGTGTCGCTCGTATTCCTTGATTTAATTTTCCTCTTACGATGATTTGAATTAGAAATGAAATTAATTTGAATTATTTTTGCAAATTAGGACATAATGTATAGTTTGAATGCTTAGAAATTTTGTTTAAAAATATCTCATATAGATAAATTTAAAAATTATAATCAAAAAATTCAGAACTAAATAATCTGGTTTTTAAAGAATAAATGTCATTTTGTTTTTTATACAATAAAAAGTCAAATTAATTTAAATAGTCAAATAAGCATAAGAATTTTTTTAATTATTTTTCAAATTTGAAATTTTTTGTCTCTTATGAAATAAAAAATTACCATTAAAATCAAATTTTTTTAATTTTTTTGGAGGATATTTTTTTATTCTTTTTAATTTGAAAAAAAATACATAAATATAGTAACATAACAAAACAAAACCTAAGTATTGTTTGTCCTGATTATCGTAATATATTTTTCATTGAAAATCAAATCATAATAAAGAAATGAGTGTCTTTGATTAAATAATAATTTGAATTTTTTCATCATTCGATTATCAAATTGCAAGTTATTAGACTGTAATTAACACTAGAAAATACGATACTTTTTTCTACTTTTAAAAGTTGGATAAGATCAAAATTCAAAAAATGTTTTTCCTCTTTAATCTAACTTCAAAAAAGTTATGTAATTCTTGAAATTTAATTTTAATAATAATTAAACAGCATTAAAAAATATATTATAAAAATATAATATTTGGTAATTTTGAAATATTTGAAACATTTAATTAATTTTATATTCATATTAACACAGAATTGTAAATTAAAAGATAAAAAGTATCCATAAAAAACTCTTTATTTTCATTTTAAGTAAATATAAATTTTAAAGACTTCTGGGGTCTTAGGAGTCAAGAAAAATTCAATTTTGAGTTGGACTTTTCTAGTTAAAAAAAATATGCAAGATTTTAATAAAAAAACTTTTATATTTGTATGCTCATAGACTATTGAAATAAATGCTTGAGTTGTCTTTTATTGTTCTCTATATCTGATAAGCTTTACATCATTACCTACTGAGATTTAATGAACTGTTCGGTCTACTGATTTATTTAGAAATCATTAAATGTGAAAACTTAGCCAAAAATTGCTAGTCAGAATTTACCACTAAGTCACTTCCGAACAAAATTTATTTTTAAAATTTAAATTAATTAAGGAATTAGGTAAACGGGGTACTTTCCAACACTTCTCACGGTTTTTGGAAGTTTTATCATTTGATGTTCAATAGGAGAAAACTATTTTTTTAATTAATTAATAAATCAAATCTGTAGAATGTTATATTTTACAGGAGAATAAAAAAGGTTAAATTAAAAATATATTTTTGGTAAATTAATTTCAGAAAGCTTTCAATTTAAATTTTAAAATAATCTATATAATTATTTAATTTGCATTAATGTTGATTCAAAATAATGACCAACTTTTTTAAATTTAAAAATAATTTATTTTAACATGATTTGAAATTAAGGAATTTTCAGAAGTAAATTTGACCAGAAAACCATTAAAATTGTTGAAAATTAGTTAGCGTTTTTCACTATTTAGTTTTATAAATAGTAAGACTAATAATTGTACAAAATAAAAGTCGTCAAACACTTTCGAATAAATAGGAACCATAAAGAAGATCATTTTATCGCAGCCACCAATTGTAACCGGTTAAATGAAACAATATTTAATTTAAATTGTATATAATTATTTCAAATTTGTGAATTGATTATTTTTATTTTTATTTTCAAATTTTGTAGAATTTGAAGAACTTAACTTAACTTTTTCTCTTTTTCTTTTTTTTATTTTGCCTATGAGGCTTAAATCAATAAATAATAATAATAATAAAAATAATAATAATAATATTTAATCCTTAAAAGCTTAATTTAAGTCTCCCACGTCACTCTCTTTTTCATATTTCTAAGCATTTACAGACGTTTCCTCTTAGAAGTTTTGTATAGCAATCTATTAGCCTACTTCTAATTATCCCATCAGTTGACAAGCTGATGAATAAGCGATTATTCAGGATAACAAATATTATATAAAAAATAAGACTATTTGCTTTAAAAAAATCTAAAATAAAATTTAACAAACTAAATACAAAAACATTACAAAATGGCTAAATTCATATACTAAGACACCATTTACAGTTATAAGAACTCTAATTAAATTAGAATATTTTTTCTTTTAATTCTAGGAAAAAAAGTGTATTTAAAACTTTTTTTAACTACTTTTTTAATTAGCTTCTATGTATAATTTTCAAAACATTTAAATAAAAACTTTTATCACTTTTTTTATTCTTTTTATTTTTGAGTCTTTTATATTTTTTTTAGTCAATTTTAAAAAAAATCGAAAAGTTGCTAAAATTTCGCTGAAAAAAAATCCAAGTTTAGTTCCAACCTGCCCAGGTATTTTCAAAATTGTATTCTTTTACTAAAAAAAAATTGAATAAAGTAAGTTAAATATTTGAATCCTGAATCAAAAATATTTATTTTTGATATTGGTTTAAATCAATTAAATTGGTTTTACTCTTTTGTCGTTTTACATTTTATATTACTTTACCCCCGATGCCACAGTAAGTTCTTCAATGAAAAATGAATGAAAAATTCTTAAAAAATAATTTGATCATTTTTTATTTTATTTTAAAGTAATAACTGTATGTGATATTCAATTCTAAGTTATAAAGATTCCTTTTTTAATCAAATTTTTACCTAGACCCTTTTCGAATTTAGAATGTGGAGCAAATAGCTCTAATAGCTATGAAAAACTTATTCATTGGCTTCAAGTTAAGATTAACTTGAATTAAAATGACTTGAATATAAGTTAATCTTAAGTTAATATAATTCAGCATAATTAAATTGCAATTAAAGTTCAAAATTAACCTCATTGCAATTGCACACAAATTATGAGCGGTATCTAACTTTAGAAGTAACCATACGCCGATTTTCATTTTTTTAAGAAATATTCCTGCAACCCAAAAGAAATAATTTTATTTGCAGCTATTCATATTTTATTATTACTAAATAAAATATTCATCAAAAAGCTTTTAATTATTTCAATTGCCTAATTATAAAATTTCAAAAAAAACCAATTGAAAATGAACTTTTTCGAAGGACAATACAAATCGAAACCAAATATCAAACTGTCCGGCTCTTCTAAATCAGTGAAATTTCTAAAATAAAGCGAAAAACAAATTTAATTTTAATTTTAAACAGAAAACAAAAGAAGAATTAATCAAAGAAGCTTTTCTTGAACGAAAAAAACGAGAGGTAAATTAGACATGAAAAAATGATTAATTTTTTCATAAAATTTTAATTTTAGGAAGAAAGACGAAGACTTATTTCTTGTATAAAAATTCAATCTGTGTACCGAAGCTATTTGGTTCGAAAACGAATTGTAATTTTATTTCTTTTTAAGATTAAATATCAATAGATAAAAAAATTAATTTTTTAAAGCAAGAGAACTACAGAGTTGAATTCGATAAAATATTTACTGAAAAAAATTCAAATCCTGATGCATTAATTGCTTTTCTACGGCTTTTTGTACAATTTTTTAAATTTAAAACTTCGGACAAAGAAAGACTTGCCAAGTTGAGCAATTTGGTCCTTCAACACAAAGAATCATTGGCCAACAGTAAAAACATATCCTCGGCTGTTTTATCTAAATTTTTAATAATTCAATTAAAGTAAACTTTAAAATTTAAAAAATTTAAAATTAAATTAAATTTAAGATGCCTAAACAAAACAGACCTGGGTCTAAATCAATCTTTAATTCTTCGTTTGATCGAATATTTTACCGAACCTAGAAATCCGACCGACTCTCAAAAAGATCATTCATTTTTTGTCTTCAATGCCCTTCTTACCAATGGATATTTAGTCGAGTTAATCAAATTTTCTCAAACAAAAATACCCCCGATGCCACAGTACATCACATCGATTCCCATCGCAGAACCCTTGGCTCATCTGTTTCTTAGATGTTTTTTGCATCTAAATTCTGCGCAAAATAGATTTAGTAAAGCAATTGTGTCCAGTCTGGACACAAATTTATTCAAGAATTCATTAATCCCTCAAGTTAAATGCATTATTTTGACCATGTCCGAGCTGATTGGAAAAAATTCTGTGTACAGGCAAAAAATGGGCCAAATGCTAAATCTTTACGATACTCGTTTGGACAATTCGAATCTTTGGCAAAATTTCACTGAGACAATGTCCAACAATCAGTCTAAGCTATTTGCATTAATGAAATTATTTTCGCATGTATTGCCTGGTCTATCAAGTGACCAATTTGGTAAACTTGTTCAAATAGTTCAATCTCTTCTTTTTCAAATCCCCATTTCGATGGAAGAGCAAGAAATAGACGAGCCCATGCTAACAGATCAGAGCTTGGATTCAATTAAAAATGAAACTTTTAGAATATTTGAATCGAGAGATTTTTTGAACAAACTGGAGCAGAGTTTAAAATGTGCTGGTCAAGAAGATTCGAAAAATCTGTCAGTATGTGTGGCTTACATATGCCACTTTGTCCTCTTTAACCTGAACATAAAGAGCCACGAGTCAAGTATGACCAGGAAATTAGTTTTAAATGAGAATTTTATAGCTAATTTATGGCAGGGTATCATGAACATAACAATAAGACCACAATTTAAGTAATAAAAAATAAAGATTTTTGTTTCAAATTTTTATTTAATTTTTAATTTAATTTTTTTTTAAGCAATGACATTTGTTTGATTCAAATGTTGGCCAGTGGAAGTTGTCCAGAAGCGTATCATAACGATTTGTTTAGATTGGTAGCGCCATTAAGCACATTTTGCTCACTGTACAATCTTTATCTATTGAGAATATTTGACAATGAATTTATCGCTGGCAAAGCGATTTTTTCCAAATTGGACTTGATTAAAATGTCCTCGTTGCTTAGGGATGTGTGCATTGGCACCGTGGAATTGATGCATCCTGAAATGGTTCAGCCATCCAGAACTTTCAAAGGCAAAGAAGTGGAGTCGAAAATTCCAATTGAAACAATCGTAAAGGCCAGTTGCTTTACTCATTTGTTTTCGGTGTGTTCGACATTCTTGCAGAAAATGCATCGACGTGATATCCGTTATGGCTTCTGTCCAGAAGAACATTGGATATCCAATTCAAAGTATGTTGTTTCAAATCGATTATCGACTATTCTAATGTCAGGCGAGTCTCACATCTTTACCGACACAACTTTTTCAAAATCTTCATACATTTTTGAAACAGGTCTGTATTACATCATTATTGAAAAAAATATATCTAAATTAAGCCTAACCAGCAATTGATTAAGAAAAATGTATAATTTTTTGTTTTATAAATAATTTTTAGATTTTTAGAAAATCTAAATAAGAGTTTTTCTTAATACCAGAATTGAAAAAAAAGTAAAATTAGCTAAGTGGATCGTTAGAATTTCGATATCCTTGATATGCCACTTTGATTATTAGTAAGCTACCTTAAATTGAAATTTTAATATTCAAATTTTTTTTGCTATCAACTTTTTTTATTTATTAAATATTGAGCGTTGTGGAATTCAAATACAAATTGAACGAAAACTCTTTCCTTTTTGATAAATTAAGTAGATAAATAAATGGTTTTGTGAAGTTCAGTAAAAAAGAACAGAACAAATTGAAAAAAATTGAATAACTTTTTTTCTAAAAGTTAAAAATTAGTTCTGTGAATGCAGCATGGTGCAACATTCAAAGTTGCATCAACCGTAAAAGTCTGCTAAAAATGTCCAAAATTTCCGCAATATGCACTACGCTCGATTATATTGAAATATAATTTCTGCTTAACTCAGCAAATTTAGCAGACCTAATACTTGATGCAACTTTGTTGCATTATGTTGCATTTACAGAACTAAGTTTAGACCTTTAGAAAAAAATTTATTCAATTTTTTTACACTTTGTCCTGTTCTTTTTATCATTTTATACTGAATTTCACCAAACCTAACAAAACATATTCAATAATTATCCTGCAACATGCTGCAGCATACTTTTTTGAACCTTTTTTACCTAAAATAGAATCTTTATTTTCTTTCTTTTTTAGTAAATCAAATCAATAAACAATATAAATCTTATTGATGTTTTTTTTTGTCTTTTTGTAACATGAGAAAAATTATTTCAGGTAAAAAAGGTGCAACAAAGTCTGTTACACTATGTTATAATAATAATAATAATAATAATAAAAAGCTACAGCAAGCGAGCTTGCGGAGATGGCTTACTCGGAAGCCATCTATGGTAGCTAATTGCGCAAAAATCGAGAGATTAATTAAGGAACTACAATGAAAGTAACAGAGACGAAACTGAGGTACAAGACGAAAACGAGAGATTATACAGATTAATGTGATTAAGTAGATTAAAAGTAATTCAAAAAATTAGTCATGAATAAGAAATAAATAAAAAATGAATTAAATAATGGTTCAATAGTATAAAAAACTAAGAGATGATTAATTACATAAATAGGTTAGTTACAATTGATTATTGATTTTATGATTTAAAAAAAAAAAAAAAAAAATTAGCTAAATAAAATGAATGTTAAGAAGACTTAAATTTTAATAGATTGTTACATGTATTACAGCATTTATTTATTTTTTTTTTCTTTATTTTTTTTTTTTTTTTTTTTTTTTTTTTTTGTTGAAATATTTTTCTAAGTATATTTTATTATGGTTTATTTTAAAAAATCAAAAAAGAAGAATTTTTATCCAATTTTTATTGGAATTTCACAATACCAATTATTGTTTTACCGGAGTTATTAGCATTTATTTGACTCTCAAATTTTTTGTATCAAATTTATTAATAATAATGATAGTAGTTAAAGCTACGACAAGCAAGCTTGCGGAGACAATCTACTAGGAGGTAGCCAAGTAGGAGGTATGGTAGCACATTGCGCTATTCAAGGAAAATTACAAAAAATTTTTTTTAACTTTTGCACACTATAAATTCCTTTTCTATTTAATTTAGAATGATTTCTTAGAAATAAATTTTTGTATAAAATCAAATCTGTTTTGCTTTTTCATGCTAGTTCATAAACTATTATTTCCGAAATAAAAAAAAATTTTTTTTTTAATCAAGTTAAAATTAATTGAACGGTTGTTTGATTTTGATTATTTTAAATATTTTTCTTAATAAAAAATATGATCAAATAGTAAGCAACTAGATTACATTTATTTTGGTTAAATTTGGTGCTATTATGAAATTCCATTGATCCTTTATTTACAAAATGAATTTTAAAAGCTTGTCATTTCTTTAAAATTTTATGAGCATAATCTTCACAAATTCAATATTTCAATCTATAAATTTTCTTTCAATACTAATTTGAACAATCTTTCAATATAATTTTTCAAAAGAAGTGAAGTTCTTGCTCTGTGTAACTTATAAGATAATTAAATATTATTTTAGTTTTTCTAAAATTAATAATGATAATTTAAAATTATTTCATATTTAAAAATACATACAAAAAACAAAACCTTATATTTTTTTCTAGCTAACAAAACAAAAATTTAGAATAAAAATGCTAAATATTTTTTTTTAAAGACAATGAAACCGAAAATAAGCTTAGCTTGAGTGACATACGAAGTTTGACAATTCTTCAAAAACTTCCATTCACCGTTCCATTTGTCGAACGGGTTCAAGTTCTTGAGAATTTAATATTAAAAGAGCCAGTGTACACATCTGACTCAGCCTGCCGAATTCGAATACGCCGCGATTATTTATACGAAGATGCATTCGATAATTTGTCAGAGGACAATGTTCCCAGTCTCGGATCGGTGCGCATTGTGGTCGAAATGATAAACCAGCTTGGTCTTGAAGAAGCAGGCATTGACGGTGGAGGTTTATTCCGCGAATTTCTGCTTTCCTTACTCGAAACAGGCTTTGATCCAATAAGAGGTTTTTTTGTGCTTACCAATGACGGATTTTTGTACCCTAACCCTAGTGTAGCTGACCTAGTCGACGACTACACCAAGCACTACTATTTTCTAGGTCGAATGCTCGCCAAAGCAGTTCAGTCGAAAATTTTATCACCATTAAAATTTGCAGGCTTTTTTTTACAAAAAATTATCTCAATCGAACAACAGCTTGACATAGACTATCTGGCCACTTTGGATCCAGATATATGCAAAAACTTGCTTTCGCTTAAGGACTATGAGGATAATGTTGAAGATCTAGAGCTTAATTTTGCCATAAATGCCAACGAATTCGGTCAAACCAAACTCGTTGAGCTAAAACCCGGAGGAAAAGACATACCGGTCACTAATGAGAACAAAATCGAGTACATATTCCTACTGGCCAAGTATAAGCTTAACACTCAAATTAATGAGCAAACAAAGGCTTTCAAAAATGGAATAGCTAACGTCATTGATTTAAACCTACTTCGATTGTTCAACATAAACGAAATTCAAAATTTAATATCCGGCTCAGATGAGTTTATAGATGTGAAAGACTGGAGGAAGTATACGGTGTATTCGGGTGGGTTAAGCGATGAGCACAAGGTGATTAAAACGTTTTGGCGTGTGGTGGAAAGCTTTAGTGAAGAGCAAAAGAGAAAATTGCTAAAATTTGCCACTAGCAGGTCCAGAACACCGCTGTTCGGCTTCAGGAATTTGATTCCCAATTTTGCGATTCACAGCTCAGGCTCAGCTGATCGACTACCGACCGCAAGCACATGCCTCAACTTGCTAAAGCTACCTCTAATTGAAGATTTTGAGACTATGAAAGCCAAATTGATTTGTGCCATCGAATCCGAATCTGGTTTTGATTTAAGTTAAATTATGTGCATTGTTCATAGATTTTTTTTTTCAAATTAAATTTTGTTAAATAACATTTTAATAAAAAAAAATTGAAATGTTTATAATTAATTCTTTAAATGGAATTTTTTCCAGTAGCCTCTAATAATTTTTCAAAGGGAGAGAATTTTTGCAATTTAAAGATAAAAACGCTAACCGAAGATTTAACAAAGTGCTTCAAAACTTGGCTAAAAATAAAATTCAAAACAAAACTTGGCACTTGCTGCTGCATTTTCATCCCGGAAATGTTAATTACATTTTTGGAGCCATTTTGGTGTCCGCCGATGATAACTGTGGCTTGTGGAGCTTGTTGCTGAACTCCAGCTCGCTGATAATGATGAACTTGTTGCGACTGCGTTCAATGTTGCTGTTGTTGCTACTGCTGTTGGTGGATACTTTTGAAATAGTGCTGGATTCATTGAATTCAAAGGCGGTCATTTCAAATATTAAATTGCAGACTTGTTTATAAGTCAAAGTTCTAAGTCTAAGTTCCAAAAATTTAAGTTAAGGTTATAACTTTTAGAAAAAAAAAGTTTTAAGACTTGTAGCTTAAAAACAACTCTGTCAAATTTATGGTAATGCTTACTAGCTTTCTAAACATTGGATTACTTAAAAACTCTCAAATTTTTTATTTAAGTAAAAATAATTTAAAAGACTAAACCAACGTAGCTCATTATTATTACTATTACTAAAATCAATTTTTTTCTTCAATATTAAAATTCTAATCATAAATATATTAACAAAAAAAAAATTGGGAAATTCTACTATTAATAAATATTTTAAAAAATTTCCGAATTTTCAGATAAAATTTTATATTTTTATGATGAAAATAATTTAACTTCAATAGAAAAAGAAAATAATTTTTAATTCCGGTCAATAATTAAAAATACTCAATTATTTTAAAACTTTCAAGTTTTTTATTTAAGTATTATAATTAAATTTTATTTTAGTGAAAAAAATATTTAAACTTTTTAAACATGAACCACTTAGCAATTTTTTTTCGGGAATAAACAATTTCAAATATTTTCCAATTGATTTGCTTGAAACAATAGCGTTCATAAAGTTCTCATACGTTTCACTAAAATTTACACCTAATTTGATGCATTGTTGCTGAATTTGACCACTGTATTGTTCTTAAAAAATTTTGAAAAATTGGTCTAGGTTTTACATCCTAGGTCGAGCTAATTTTTGTATAAATTAAAACTCGGAGAATAGTTTCCCTTGGAAATCTTATTTATTTTAAATTTTTATTATGCATTTATAACTCAAAACTATTCTATTTTAAGAATTATTGTTCTATTTAAACAATAATCTAAAACAAAATTTGAATTGAAAGGATTTGAGGGTTAGAAATCAAGATTTTTTATAAAAAAAAGCATTCAAATTCGATCATGATTTAAAAAAAAAAAGATCGAATAAAAAATTTTATTCAAGAAAGATTAAACTAGAATCTAGAATCTAATTAATGGTAAAAAAATTTAGAAGTACATGCCAAAGGATCTTTTCGGAAAAATTCACATTTTTGAGTGACTTCATTGAAATATTGTGCTTCTCCAACAAATGGACATGAATAAGTTTTTCTTTGATAGCCGTGAACACAAGCATGAAAAACGTCACAAAAGTAAGTATCTCTGTAATGACCAGACTGTCTACCCCAGCAATTGAACGCAACACCGCCCAAGAGATTTTCAATTATTAATTGGCCATCGATTCCAATGGTTGGTTGCTGAATCGGAAAAGGATTTGGTAGTGGTAAAGCTTGAAAAGACGATTGAGCAAATACTGGATCAGGTAATGGAATAGATTGAATCGGAAGAACTGATGGCTGATTGAAAAATAACTGCTTGTAAGGCTCTGAATTTAGATTTTGATTGTTGCTCCATTGATTTTTGTAAAATTTAGATGGGACAGGATAAGATCGAACAAATTGTTCAAGGCTAGGATCTTCATTTTCCACCGTTTGGACTGGTTTTGAATTGTTGGTTTGTGATTTAGTCGTATTTACTGAAATGAAATATTTATCAGGCAGAGATTGGTAAGATGCTAGAAAAGCTAAAGCAAATACAAAGCTTGACAACATTTTTCCAATTTTTAGTTTTATTTAAATTTTTATTTAATATTTGTTAAAAAAAAAAGAAAATCGACCACTCTATTTATATTATTTTCCTGGACTAAATGGTATCGGTTTTAAAGACCATGTGTCCATGAATTAATTTAGTCGAGATTTCTATAATCCGATAAACTTGAGTTTAATGGATTTAGAAAAAACAAATAAAATAAACCCATTTTTATGCAATTTTTTAAATTCTTGATAATCGTTTTGATATTTTTTGTTGAACGGTCTCAAAATAAAACTATTAAAAAAATTAAATCATGATTAAAACAATTTTTAAAATGACCAAAATCTTCATATCGAAACTTTTTCAAAAATTAGTAGATATGAATTTTCTTAATATTAATAAAAATATTATTCTAATTTAAAAAAATTTAAATTAAAATTTTTTTCTCAAATGATTAATAATTTTTATTCAACACCGCATTTCGATTTTTAAAATTTGAAGTTTCAAGAATTTGATCTTTTTTGGTCTTTGTTTGGTCACCATGTATTTTAATGTACTAAAACTTTTTGAGTTTTGAGTAATAAATTACAAAAGGAAGAATAAATTAAAAAAAAATTTAATAAGTTTTTTAAAGAAAAATACTATTTTCCTTTTGAGAATATATTTTAAAAAATGTTTAATCAATTATTTATGTGTCAATCGAAAATTAAAAATTTTTCTTTCCATTTCTTTAAGTATTTTAGGATTCTAATCTTCTAACTATTCTCATCAATTTCGTAAGAAATTGAAATTAATTGTGATTTTTAAAAAAAAATAAAATATCATTTATTTTGACAAAAAATGTAAACAAAAGATAAAAATATTAAGAATTTAAATATATTGAAGGCTTTCAACGCTTACATACTTCATAAAAAAATATTAAATATTATATTTTTCAGATGTGTAATTTTTTATATTTACCCAGGCGTCAAGAAGCTGAGATACTGAATATCGGTCTGATAAACGTAGATAATTTTTTTGAAACTGTTTATTTATTCTTTTCAGGATCCCATTCGCTTCTAAAAGTTTTTAAAAAAATGCCCATTAATAAAACACAATTTTAACAATCCATACTTTTTTTATTTAGAATGGTTATTTTAATTCTTATATAAGCATGCTTACAAATAATAAGTATATGATAATTCTTGATTTTTAAGAATTATATTAACTCATAATTCTTCACCGTAATTTTGTATGAATATTTAAAATTTCTAAAAAAAATTTTGTAAGTCATCATTTCCTCTGATCCAAAAGTTTTGTTATTTTTTGAGGATATTTTGAAAATTTCGAATAATTTGTTCTAGAGCTCAAATTATTTAATTTTTTGATTATTTGAATCGTGTTCACAAACAATTGCTTACATAACACCTTTTTAATTATTTCCTAAAACTTTAAAGAAGTTAAAAAATTGAACATGAGAACAAATTATTGAAAATATTCCTCAATTTTAAATATTTTACCAAATTTTTAAAGTAAATTTTATGATTTTTAAAAACTAAGTGCAGATCGAGATTTTAAAAAGTGTTTTTCGATCATACAAAAAGCCTTTAAAATTAAGTCAGTTAAATAATAAGACCATTGGGTCACAAAATTGATTAGTTACAATCTTTAAAAATCAAAATCTTTCACTTACGGTAATTTGGCAACATGTCATCTTCTTGGTTCGATATTTGAATACAGTCCACGAATGGATTCTGATGCGGATATTCGAATGGAACATAAATTCGAATTGGTGGAACCAAAGGCAAGCTTCTATTAACAATTGCACAATTGAGTGTAACATAATAATTTTCTAATGAGGTTTTTTTCGGCTCATTCTCTTGATCATTATCGCTCAATTCACTAGTTTCCATTTTAACATCTTCAATCGATTCACTCTTCAATGGCAAAGTGACACATTTACCACATGATTTTGCATCAACTCTAAATTTATCCTTGGACAAACTTGCCAACTCCAGCAACAGCTTTTTGGGTATTTCCTCATTTTTGCCATTTTTGCTCGACTCAAGCTCTCTCAGATTAATCAATTTTTTTTTCTCATTTTCAAAATCATTTTCGATTTTAAGCTTTTTTTCCTCAGGTCCATCAATGGAATTCTTAATGCTGTCCAAAAGATACCTAACACTGCTTTTGTGCACCGGGTCCGAACTATTGCAAGCCTCAATGCTTTGCATAAATTGCTTGTAAATATTAACAGGCTGTTGAACTGGCTGTGGGACTACCTTAGGCGGTTGGCTTGGCTGCGATGGCGTCGGCACTCTGGGAGTTTGGTCGCCGATTTGTTTAACTTGAGGAGGCAAACTACTGGGTGAAACTTGGAGTTTTGGTTGAGGAGGCACTTGATAAGGCGTACCAGGCTGGGAAGTTTTTTGAATAATTTGGTGGGACGGCTGAACTATTGACTGAGATTGAATTATTGGTTTTTGTTGCATGGGCTGTGGTTGTTGCTGCTGTTGTTGTGGTTGTTGTTGTTGCTGTTGCTGCTGCTGCTGCTTCTGCGGCTGGGGTGGTTGTTTTTGTGCATTCAAACTAGCTTCACATTTGAGAAGCACTTCCATTGGAACTTTTCTATTGCCCATTATAACATCGATAAATGCTTTTAATTTTTGAATTTCGTTTGGATTTCGTGACGAATTCTGAAGCATTCTTTCCAATCTAGCCAAATGGTTGGCTTTCAATTCTTGAATTTTTCTGTTATATAATTCCTCTTCTTCGGAAGCTGTGGCAGTGGGCTGAGAGCCGGGTTGACCGTGGCTTTGAACAAAAGTGTGTAGCTGGGGCCGTATATGGCTTTGTGATGGCTGGTTCAAACTTGTAATGATTACGTTTTGGCCTTGAATGGGTGTCGATGTGGGATGTTGCTGTTGCATGTAGCTCTGAGTTTGATGCTGTTGTGGTATTATGTTCGGTTGCTGAACAAATTGTGGTTGACCAGAAGTGGGTCGAATCACTTGCTGCTGCATTTTCATCTGTTGCTGCTGCTGCATGCTCATCCCGGAAATGTTGATTACATTTTTGGAGCCATTTTGGTGTCCGCCGATGATAACTGTGGCTTGTGGAGCTTGTTGCTGAACTCCAGCTTGCTGATAATGATGAACTTGTTGCGACTGCATTCCATGTTGCTGTTGTTGCTGCTGCTGCTGCTGTTGATGTTGTTGCTGTTGTTGCTGCTGCTGCTGCTGCTGTTGTTGGTGGATGCTTTTGAAATATTGCTGGATTTTTTGGGTATATTCAGTTTTTGTTTGGAATTCATTGAAGATTCTGCTTTCCAATTCTTGAAATATTTTTTGGTTATTCGGATTTCTTTGGATCATTGCACTAAGAGGAAATTATAATCTGGTGAAAGTTGGATGCAAATTTTCTTTTACCTGAGAATCCTTTGCCTGAATTCGTTGGTCTTTTGATGGTTCACTTTCCATTCTTCTTCGGTAAATGAAGCTGGTTGGTTCATGATCTAAATTTTGATATTCGCGGAAATGGCTCTAAATTACACACTTTAATTTAATATTTTAATAATTTTGAAATTTAAAGAAAAGAGCTGAATTTCTTGTCTTATCTAGATCATAATGAATGTATTTAATTTTAGTAGAATGACATTCAAGCTTAATTTATTTAAATTTATTAATTATTCTTACTACAACTAAAAACTTAAGATAGTTCTGGATAAAAAAATAGCAACAAAAAATAAAACCATCAAAACCACCTCATTAAATTAAGAAGGAATTTATTCCAAGTCAACTAGAATGAAGTTAAAACTCAATGATTCTTAAAAGAATTATTGGAATATCATTGAAAATTTAAATATTTTACGGTGAAATTTTAAGGAAGAAAGTTAAGTCTTGTATTGCTGAAGAAACTATGGTAAAATTGGTCTTTTAATTTATTTAGGTTTATTGGTTTACTTTTAAACAGAAAGTTAAACAAAAAAAATTAAAATTATCAAAATAAAATAAAAAATTATAATTTAAAAACTCAAAGTAATTTAACTTTTTAACCAAATATTTAAAGAAGACAAATGTTAACGTAATTCACTACCCTGAGCAAGAGAAGAGACAGAAGAGATCTTGTAGAATATTTCAAGATAGTTAATGATTTAACTAAAGTGAACTGGCACAATCCAAACAAACTTTGCGATTCATTGAACTGTTCTAGTCCAGCGAGGAGTATAAGTGGATACCAACAATCCATGTCGAAAAAACTGACGAGAGCATTTCATAATTAACAGAGTAGTAGACAACTGGAACAGATGGCCCTCTTGAATTAGTCAAAGCAAGTTCAAAGAACTTGTTTAGAAAATGGTTGACGAAAACGTTACGTCGCGATAGTTAAAGAGGTATTAAGCACTGTTGGAAAGCTATAGAGTTCCATATATGGGCTTTCGTTTGGTGAGATAAACCACAATAGCTCATAATTATTATTAAAATTCATTTTTTTCTTCGTTATTTAAATTTTAATCATTAATATATAAACAAAGAAAAAATTGTGAAATTCAACTTTTCGCAAATATTTTCAAAAAACTTTTCATAAATTAATAGATATTAAAAAAAATGCTTTTTTTATTTTTTTCTAAATTAAATTAATTTAACTACAAAAAAAAGAGAAGTTTATTTTTAATGCTGGGCAATAATTAAAAATACTCGATTTCTTTAAAACTTTCAAGTTTTTTTATTTAAGTATTATAATTAAATAAATACTTAAACATAGGTTATTAATAGTCTATTTAAAAAATAATCTAAAACACTATTTGAATTGAAAGGATTTGAGGGTTAGAAATCAAGATTTTTTATAAAAAAAAGCATTCAAATTCGATCATGATTTAAAAAAAAAAAGATCGAATAAATAATTTTATTCAAGAAAGATTAAACTAGAATCTAGAATCTAATTAATGGTAAAAAAATTTAGAAGTACATGCCAAAGGATCTTTTCGGAAAAATTCACATTTTTGAGTGACTTCATTGAAATATTGTGCTTCTCCAACAAATGGACATGAATAAGTTTTTCTTTGATAGCCGTGAACACAAGCATGAAAAACGTCACAAAAGTAAGTATCTCTGTAATGACCAGACTGTCTACCCCAGCAATTGAACGCAACACCGCCCAAGAGATTTTCAATTATTAATTGGCCATCGATTCCAATGGTTGGTTGCTGAATCGGAAAAGGATTTGGTAGTGGTAAAGCTTGAAAAGACGTTTGAGCAAATACTGGATCAGGTAATGGAATAGATTGAATCGGAAGAACTGATGGCTGATTGAAAAATAACTGCTTGTCAGGCTCTGAATTTAGATTTTGATTGTTGCTCCATTGATTTTTGTAAAATTTAGATGGGACAGGATAAGATCGAACAAATTGTTCAAGGCTAGGATCTTCATTTTCCACCGTTTGGACTGGTTTTGAATTGTTGGTTTGTGATTTAGTCGTATTTACTGAAATGAAATATTTATCAGGCAGAGATTGGTAAGCTGCTAGAAAAGCTAAAGCAAATACAAAGCTTGACAACATTTTTCCAATTTTTAGTTTTATTTAAATTTTTATTTAATATTTGTTAAAAAAAAAAAGAAAATCGACCACTCTATTTATATTATTTTCCCGGACTAAATGGTATCGGTTTTAAAGACCATGTGTCCATGAATTAATTTAGTCGAGATTTCTATAATCCGATAAACTTGAGTTTAATGGATTTAGAAAAAACAAATAAATTAAACTCATTTTTATGCAATTTTTTAAATTCTTGATAATCGTTTTGATATTTTTTGTTGAACGGTCTCAAAATAAAACTATTAAACAAAATTAAATCATGATTAAAACAATTTTTAAAATGACCAAAATCTTCATATCGAAACTTTTTCAAAAATTAGTAGATTTGAATTTTTTTAATATTAATAAAAATATTATTCTAATTTAAAAAAATTTAAATTAAAATTTTTTTCTCAAATGATTAATATTTTGGGGTTGTGAATTTCGTTTCAATTTGAACATTTCAATTCAGAAAAGCTTTGACAACTTTTATTCCAAAAGATAAAATTTAGCAATGTAAGATGCTTAATTATTATTAAATTTGCTTAATGTAGTAAAATAAGTTTGTAAAACACTTTGTAATTTTCTTCATTTTGCAAAAAGTTTTCTTATCATGTGTGCAATTAAATTGCAGAGATTTTGCAGACATTTACTTTTGATTAAGCAAAATTGCTTATCCATTTAGTATTCTTCAAGACTTAATTATTCTTTTTAGTAATAAAGTTATTTAATTTTTTCTGAATTGAATAGACCGAATTGAAATGAACTTCACAAACCCTAATCAAATGAAATATAAAATATATTTCTTTTGGGAATATTTTTAAAAAAAATTTTAATCAATTATTTATACGTCAAAATTAATTTAAAAATTCTTTTACTTAAATCAAATGATTTTTCTTAATAGTATTTTTGATGAGTGTATTACTATCTAAGTAAAGATTATCATTTTTATTCAATTCTTAATCTGTTTTTATTTATATCTTAATTTTTAAAGTTTCAAAAATCATCTTTGATGATCAATGTTAGGTTATCATGTATTTTAATGTACTAAAACTTTTTGAGAAATACAGCAGAATAAATAAAAAAAATTAATAAACTTTTTTCAGAAAAACATTTTTATCATTTTAATCCGCTTTGTATTGAATTTCACAAAGCAAAATCTTTTAAAAATGAAACAAAGTAAAATATCTTTTTTTTCAACCTCTTTGAAAGTCTGAGAAATTACTTTTTTCAGAATTTTTTTGATAATAGAAATTGTCCATAATTTTCTTAACCATTTCTATCACTAATTTAATATAAACATCGCTATATTAATAAAAATAAACTAATTATTTAAAGTTAAAACTAATTTATTTAAGAGACTCTAACCTTCCCCAGACCCCTTTAACTTAAGCTCCTATTTCATTTGCCATTTTGAGTGGTAGTCAAATCAAAAAATTGTTTATATGACAATATTTTATTAATTAATTGTTAAAATCGCTTTAAATAATTCTTAAATATTATTCTTATTTCTAAAAAAATTAAAGAAATTGAGCATAATTATAGACCAATTTTCGATTTTACACTCATGATAATTTTAAATTTTTTATCTGTATTATTTTCGATTCTATTTTTCCTTTAAAACTTTTAATTTAAAAAACAGATTAACTCTGAAAAATGCGGAATAATTTACATTTGATCTCTGTTCGTTTAAAAGAGTTTTCATAAAAATCAAATACATTTTTTACCCAAATTTTTTTTTTTATTTTAGAAGAATTTATTATTGATAATTTATTATTATCGATTTTTATCTGAAAAAAAAATAAATTGTAAATTGATATAAAATTTAGAGCTATTTTAAATTAATTGAAGATTGAAAACAGCTTTTATGGATTGAAGAATTTCAAAATACTATTACAAATATTTTGACATTGTTTGATAAAACAAAGACTGTTGCAAAGAAAAATTAGTAAAAAGCTAGACCTAAAAATTAAATAAATGGTTAAAATTTCAAGATGTCAACATCCTTTAAAAAAAAAAAAGCCTCATAATAGCTCTAATGCTTTTAACTCAAGATCATTAAGGTTTCATTTACGAATTCATACCAAATAAATGAACAAATTTCTGCTCAAAGCCATTAATATAGATTTTTCAAAAGATAGGCACTGAAATTGTATTTTCTTACAAAAACTTTTAAGTATTTAATTCAAAAATCTAGTTTTTCTCATTCAAGTATTTGTAAAAAAAACAATATATTTATTCAATAACCAAAAAGATGAAAAGAATACGACTTTAAGTACGTATACTAATTCTACTTGTTGATATGGCAACGTGTTTGATGCAAAAATATAAAAAAATAACTTGTTTTATTATTTAATTTTACTAAACGGTAATTTTCGGTTAGTTTTTTGAAATGACTTCTGTTCAACCGAGATTTTCTCCTCGGAAACACACTTACCATGACGAGAACACAAAGAAACAAGCTGAAAAGTATGATCACTCGAAAGCATTGGCAGTGGCTAGTGCTCCATGCAGCATTATGGATGGGAATTTGATTAATTTCGATGCCCAAAAGGTTGAATTTGAGATAAATACTCAATTTCCGGCTGTTTGTGTTGAGAGAATTGAATCGGACAAGTGGATAAAAAAGTACGGCCTCAAGAGTAATAAGCTTACATTCGATGCAATATTAAGTATGATCGGGTTCAAGAAACAGCAAGACTATATTGACCAAGTCAAAAAACTGGTCGCTTCCAAATACTCCAAAGGACTTTTTCTCCAAACACAGTCCAAAGATGGTCTAATTTATAATGTAAATTCAGTTTACGTTATTTTACGTTTTTTTGCATTTAAAATTTTAGATTACAGTCAACGTGAGCAAATTAATTGAATTCGCCAAAAGGCTAGAGGATTCAATAAAAATGTTCAAGTTGCGGCTCAAATGGCTCAATACTGATTCGAGGAGATTGTTTGGTGTCATTACAGAACAGAGTGTTTGCTTGGTAATTGATTGTAAAACCAAGGATAACGTCAGATTTTCACAGTATAAAAGTTGTATCATAAAACTGCTGAAAGAACAAGTTTCTAGAATATCAAATTTTAACATCATAAGGTATTTTTTAATTTTTATTTATGTGTTATCTTATTTCTTAAATTTTTCGTATTTCCAATTAAATTTTTTGCTTCTTGTTTGTATTAAATAAATTAGAGTTATAAATTGATGCTGAATGCGCTTTTAGGCTGTTTTTGAAGACTTTAGTTATATGTGCGTTTAAATTTTTAGAAATTTTTATACAATTTGATAAAATACCCTCTCAATTATTTAAAATATTATTAATTTTCAGTCGAAATTTATCTAAGTAAATAAATAATTAAGAATTTTATTTAAATAAAGCTTTAATGAGATTAAGGATTTAATTAAAAAATATTTTTGAAAAAGTTTTTTTAGAAGCTGGTTTTAATTACTATCGATTTATGTGAATTCATTGTGCAAATAGAAAATTTTATTTGAATTACTTGATACTAAGCTTTTTAGAAAAATTGTTCTTTAAATTTGAAATAAACAAAAATTCAAATTCTAGATTTTCAAATAATATATAGAATAAAATTTAGGCTTTATAAAGGTTTAAATTAATTATGATAGCTCATTTTTATCAATTTTTTTTCAAGTAAATTAAAAATTTTTAGGTAGAATAATAAAATGAATTTCAGGCTAAAAATTACAATTCAGCTTCAATATTAGAGCAAAAATTTCCTTTTTTTGAAAAGTAATTCTTTATAAAAAATATATTTACCCTTTCAAATGAAAATAGTGTTGATAAATAAAAAATATTAAAAAATTAAGAAATTTTTCGATAATTAAAATTTTGATTTTTAATATCATCTATTAAAAAAATATATTTGTCAAGAAATTTAAATTTTCAGGTGCATTTGCAATTGTTTATTTTTTAAATAAAATCAAAAAATTATAATTTAGTGAAAAAAAATATTTAAACTTTTTAAACATGAACCACTTGCTGTTGGTGGATACTTTTGAAATAGTGCTGGATTCATTGAATTCAAAGGCGGTCATTTCAAATATTAAATTGCAGACTTGTTTATAAGTCAAAGTTCTAAGTCTAAGTTCCAAAAATTTAAGTTAAGGTTATGACTTTTAGAAAAAAAAAGTTTTAAGACTTGTAGCTTAAAAACAACTCTGTCAAATTTATGGTAATGCTTACTAGCTTTCTAAATATTGGATTACTTAAAAACTCTCAAATTTTTTATTTAAGTAAAAATAATTTAAAAGACTAAACCAACGTAGCTCATTATTATTACTATTACTATAATTAATTTTTTTCTTCAATATTAAAATTTTAATCATAAATATATTAACAAAAAAAAATTGGGAAATTCTACTATTTGTAAATATTTTAAACAAAATTTCAAATATTAATAAATATTTTAAAAAATTTCTGAATTTTCAGATAAAATTTTATATTTTTATGATGAAAATAATTTAACTCCAATTTAACAAAAAAAGAAAATTATTTTTAATGCTGGTCAAAAATTAAAAATACTCGATTATTTTAAAACTTTCAAGTTTTTTATTTAAGTATTATAATTAAATAAATTTTTAAACATAGGTTATTAATATACATAACATAGTCTATTTAAACAATATTCTAAAACACTATTTGATAATTTAGTGAAATTTAGTAATAAAATTATAATTAAATGAAAAAGAAATATTTAAACTTTTTAAACATGAACCACTTAGCAATTTGTTTTTTCGGGAATAAACAGTTTCAAATATTTTCCAATTGATTTGCTTGAAACAATAGCGTTCATAAAGTTCTCATACGTTTCACTAAAATTTACACCTAATTTGATGCATTGTTGCTGAATTTGACCACTGTATTGTTCTTAAAAAATTTTGAAAAATTGGTCTAGGTTTTACATCCTAGGTCGACCTAATTTTTGTATAAATTAAAACTCGGAGAATAGTTTCCCTTGGAAATCTTATTTATTTTAAATTTTTATTATGCATTTATAACTCAAAGCTATTAAACTAAGCAAAGCAGATTTAGATGGCATAAAATAATTTTGGAATAAAATATTTAAGAATTTTTCCTTTTAAATTTTCTAAGAGTATTTTTATTTACAATCTTTTTTTTTTTAATTTTTAAACCCTCACTTTAGAAGGTATTATTAAAGAATCAGAATGGCTGATGATGCAAAAGTGTTTTTTAAAATTTAAACAAATTTAGCTCAGATTACCAATAAAGTGAATTCTCAAACACCTAATTTAAAAATATTAAAATAGAATAGAAAGTATATATTTTTATTAATATTTTTTTTAATTTAATATTGAATTTTGTGATAAAATTAAAATTAAAATTTATTTTGAAAAATGATCGAAATTTGAATTTTATACCAAAATTTTAGAACTCTAAATTTTTCATCAATTTTGCTTGACTCAAAATATTATTTCAGCAAAAGTACTACAAACGAGTATTAGTAGAAATAATCTCATTTTTGAAAAAAGCCGATAAGTAATGATAGTAAAATAACAAATTGAAATCTAATGCAGAAACATTTTTTTGTTGTAAACATTGAATGCTTAACTTTATTTTTAATATCTGCAAAACTCTTCAAAAAATTTACACAGAATTTTTCATAAATAATAATAGGAAATAATTTAAAAAACGAACTGCCTTGAAAGGGTCAACTTCCTTAAATTTTAATATTTTTTCTATATTCAAAAATAATTATTAGAATACTTTTGTTATTTTAAGTTACTCATTTTCTTCTTACTTTATTAACTCGAGAGAAAACGAAACATATAAAAGCGTAATTTATTCTGATTAAAATGCAATAGAATTAATTAATTGTCATTAAAAAGATAAATTGAAAATTATTAATATTACCTAGAATTAAAAAGTATTAAACGAAATTTCTTTTAATTTTTTTAAATTTTATTTTATATTTTATTCTCAAAGAGCTTTAGATCGGTACAGAATAATTTTTTCATTTTTTTTATAAAGAACTCATAATGATTATTTGTCTATTAGAATTATTGACCGAGATAAATTTTAATTAATCGCAAAAATTAAGTCAAAAAAACTTTTCATCAATTATTTTTTAAATTATGTACAACAATCTTCCAATTGTTTCCGATTTTGACCATTTAGTCATTTGGTCAAGAATTATTCGATTCGTTTTCAGCTGAAACTTCCAAAATCCTTTCAGGAAATATAAAGAGGAATGAGTCCTTTAAAATAGCAGTCAAAAGAATTAGTAAAGAAATATTTGAATCAATTTGAATAAAAGATTTTGAAATTGTTTGTGTAATTGATTTCTCTATTATTATTTTCTGATTTATTTATCAAATTAATGATTTTTTTAACTTGGTAAGTCCTCGATTGGTCTAATTTCGGGCAAGAAAGAAGGGTTCTTTTCCTTAGCTATAATATAATATAGGAATCATAATCGATGACAAAGTCCGAATTCTTAGAGATTTCGCAGAGCTGCGAGAACCTCGCACGAATTTGCCTAACCTAGATATTAGCTATCTTTTTTTCTTATAGCTTTATTTTGGTAGACCTCTTTAATGATTTTGAATGCTTGGAGCTGAATATCATTGCCACTCTCTGTCACATTATTATATCTTTGAACTTGTTCAAACCAAAACAACACTGACTTATCGACATCATCGTAACTGGACAATTAAATTCTTTTTTTAGGGCCGCATAAGTTTTTTTCATATTGCTCTAAAACTTTTACCTATGAGGAAAGAATCGTTGATATTGTCGATGTGCTAGTTCCATATTTTTTTGCGAGTTAAGTAGTAATGGGTTTAGAATAAAAAATGGCACAAAATTAATTTTATCATCAAAAATATTTTATTTATCAAAGGCTTTACATTTTTTTAAAAATTATAACTGAATTCTTCTTTTTTGAAAAAATAATATCAATTAGGGTATTGAACTCGATGGCGACGTAAAATATCGAGCCTAGGGCGAACAGTCTTGGAATGGTCTTGTACAACCTTTGGGTCCATATTGCTCAGGCAAGTGCGAATTTTGTTTTCGAGTTGCTTAAGATTTTTGGCCTTCCAATCACCCTCATAATCTTTAGCTTTCAAATTTCCCCGATTTGATCGTGCTTTTGGTACGCTTGCTGGATTTACTTCTTTGACAACATACCCTATATTTTTTTCTAACATATAATTCTGTATCATATTCGCATAATTAAATGATGCTAAGTCGGGCCATAATACACAATTTCCATCTTTATAATATTCTTGTATCATTGGTTCAAGTCGTTTCTTAATACACGCTCCAAGGTAGACATGTTGAATGACCGCTAAACCACTAGGTACAAAATATGGTTCGCTTATTCCGCATTGTGAAATAGCCAACCAGAGCATTAATTTTTCTTCAAATTTTTAACGAACTTGTTCTTTACACTCTCCGGCGTCTTGCTAACTGCTATATAGTGAATCGTCTTGTAACTTCAGCTTTTGGCAAATTTTGGTTACTTTTTACAAAGTTTACGAATTTTTTTTGATGGTTTTGTAAATTTTATATTAAATTGCCGAAAATTCAACTTTATGATTTAATTTTTATTTATTTTAAAGCTAAGATCAGTCTGATTTTAAATTTTGAAAAAAATTGGGAAAGGTTTTGTCCACTCTTATGGAAAATTAAACTTAACTTTTGGGCAAGTTTTCGTTTTTATCGAAACTCGTTGAATCGAAAGAATTTTTGTACATCTTTTTCTTTTGCTCGTAATCGATTCCGGTAATATAGCTCGTTATAAAAAGGCACTCGTTAAATGGGGTCTCGTTATAACGAGGAATGATTGTATATGATTGTCTGCAATCGAAGGGTCAAGCGGCCTGAATTTTAGAAGTTTTATCACTGTTTTCAAACATTTTCTTTTTACTCATTTTTTTTGGTTTACGATAACTTCCAGAAATTATCAAAATTCGTTCAAAACCTTTTTTTTTCAACTTTTTTAATAGTATCATAAACCATAGCCTTCTTCAGTCCATCTTTTTTGGAAGTGGAGCCACGTATAGAGTAACTCTTCTCCAGAATTCTTTTTTTGAACTCATACACAGGCTCTCGATTGAGTTCTTGCTCAATAATTATTTCTTATCATAATTTACAAGAAATAATCTACAAAACTAGTCCTAATTCATATCATCTTGATAAAGTCATATAATTATAAATATATAAATGTAAATTTTAAATTTCAAGTCAAATCGTTTTTTATTAATATTTCCTTAGTTTGTTCGCATCATCTTTTTACATAAACTTGCTCATTAGATTTTTTAAAGAAAAAATACTAAAAAAAATTTTTTAAATAACACTATCAAAATTTTTTATAATCAAGAGTTGTAGAGTTGTATTTGGTACATTTTTATGGTAGTTAATATGGTAGTTGCTTGATAAAATTTCAGACAAGGACTAATTAATTTTATATTTTTGATTTTTTTTTTATGAATAGAACTATGAACTTATTGTACATTTTTCCTACTTGATTAGTAAATCATTCATTTTCAAGATCCTTTCCATCAATAAAAAATTTTGAGGATAGACTTCGTATTATTATAGTATTTAATTCAATTAATTTACTAAAAGTTTAATAAAAAATATAAATCTAGTTGAGTCTGAAAGGTTTAATCTAGAAATATAAAATTTAATTAAATTCATTTGAAAATTTGATTTTTTTAATTTTTATTTTTAAATGAAAGATGTTCTGACAAAATCGAGTACTTTCGGGACAAAGCAGTAGTTGTATCAGCTCAGACAATAGAAGATAGCATTGAATGGCTGTACGAATGGAACAGAGAATTCGTAAAAGTAAGCTCCGATACCATGACCTGTGAATCAGTGATGCTTGCTTATAAAGATAAATCAGTAATTCTAAGAAAAATTTTAACTTCTTACACCTGAATTTTTCTCTGAAAGATTGAAGCAATTTACTTGATTAGCCAAGGTATATCATCTAATGGTGTGAGAGAAATTCTGCATGATAAATCTGCAAAATTAAGCAGTAATTTAGGAATTAAATTGAATGTAGTATCATTCGATTGTATCGATTCCGATACTGTTGAATATCTGCGTCGTTTAGGGCTAAATTCAAAGGGAAAATTTCATGCCTATTGCCTGTTAAAGGAATATGAAGATTACACATCGGGTCCGATTGATCCTGATCCGACAAAATCTAGAATTATAATGAATAAGCGAGTTTTTGGCGGAGCTCCTCCAGGATCAGGTATCAAGACCGACCTAATGCTTGTTTTCGAAGAAATTCAGCTGGCAATGGAAACACTTGAAAACATTCAGGCTTTAATTGAATCAATGAACCGAGTTCAAAATTCAAAAATCTATCATGGTGAAATCAAAACTAATGAAAATATGAAATCAGTTAAAAATAGAGATGAACAGTATTTGACTTCTAAAGAGTGGTTGCAAAAACATGGTCTTTCTTCAAAAAATCTGGATCTATTTGATGTACTCAGTAAAGTTTGTTTCCGACATTGTGATGGAGTAGTGGATATAAAAAAGGAATCTATGACTGGAAAGTCATTTTTAATTGGAGATGGTATCACTTTTTATCAAGGCGATGCGGTAAGCTATTTAGTTTTATTCTAATTTCTTTTATAAAAAGTTATTTTGAAATTTTTTTAAATTGACTGATAGAAGCAATAACTCCAAAAAAGAGCATTATTTTAGATGGTTTCCAACTATAAAAAATCAAAAATAAAGATCTGAAATAAAAATATCAGTTTTTAAATTTTTAGCAAGAATTTTTAAAATTTTATTCTCAAAAAACTGAAGTAAAACATGAAATTTTTCAAAATGATTTTAGATTTAATGATCATGATAATGATCATACTTTATAGAGGAAATAAAAAGAGGTGTCGGATAGGTAAAGAAAGAACATATAATCAAATCAAAAAGTAAGAAGATTTGAAAAAGCTAAATTTGAATATTGTAACAAATAGTTTATTAAAATTAAAAAAACATTAATTAATCGTTTAATTTTTTTCCTTTATTGATAAGGCAACTATTTTATATTATATATCAGAATAAAGCACTTACTATTAGCTTTTACACGAAATATTTTAATTAGTGTCTTACCATTGTTCTGTCGGAAATTATCAAACTAAAAAAAATAACACTAAATCAAGACTTAAAATAAAGATTTTATTTCATAAAGATATTCATTTAAAATTTTAAACTCAATCGTATATAAATACAAAATTTGAGGAGAATGCCTTTAATAGATCAAAAGTTATTCGATAAAAACATAAAATACCCAAGATTTTTAGATTTTGGAACTATGATGATTTTTTAGCGTTTTTAGATTATATTTTATCGAAAAGAAGACGGAAAAAAACATTCTATAGTTCATTTTAATCATTAAAAAATTCTCTACAAAATGATATATTAAACTACCAACAAATATATGGTGTCTTATGAGGACAATCTTTGTCGCAGGTAGGGGTCGATTTATAGGCCAGAGTGAACTTATTTGGTCGATTTAAGTCAAAAAAATATATGAATTTTAGAAACTAGAGAAAAAAAGCTGAATATCCTCTAAATTTCACTATTATATCATTTTTGGTTCATTTAAGAGAACCATTTTTGAGCATACTTTAGATAAATTGGTATATTTTATTTTAATTAAAGCATGAATATTTTAAAGCATGAAAATTGCCTATTACCGATTACATCGATTCTGCAAAAAAAAATTACCTTAAAATTTAATTTTTTAATCAACTGAAGTTTTCTAACTGTCAAAGAGAAAATCAAGTTATTTCAACGAAGCTTGATTTTAAGATTTATGCTGAAAATTTTGAATTTAATGAAAAAAAAACAACAATTTTCTTTAATAATTAAAGCAAATATTGTTGAAACTTTAGTTTTATTTAATCTTATTAGTTAGACTATGTAATAAAAATTTAACTATTTAGCATCAGGATTAAAGCTTTTAAAAATGCATTAAAAAAACAGATGTCAAAATAAATTATTCTAAATTGCAGTTAATTTAATTAACTGCAATTTAGAATATAAATTTAAATTAAATATTAAATAGAATTTAAATTTTAATAAAATTTTAGTTTTAATTAGAAATTAAATATACATTTTTAAAGAAAGGGTCAAAAAACAACGATTAAAAAAATTATTTCAAAAGAAAAAAATATTTTTTTATGCTTTTGATCAAACAATTACTAATTTAATTAGGATTCAATGACAAATTTTGAATTTTCGATTTGATGAATGAAAAGCTTCTGAAACGATTGTCCAAATTTGAAAAATTATTCCGAAAATTTTTTAAATCTTTATATTTTTAATTCATTATATTTAAATAAAAAAAAAAATTAAGTTCATTAATTTTATAATATGTAAATTATTAAATTTCCTATTTTAAAGTTTTAATTTTTAATTTATTGGCTTAATTGATTAATTTATTTTGACATTGGTATTATTTTCTTTTTTGTTAAAATAGAGTCGAATATTTTTATTAGAAAAACATTAACTTTAAAAAAAAATTTTTTTAAATGATTGATTGACCCTAAAATTTTCTTTTAATCCTATTAGTCATAAATAATAAAAGCGATTTGTCAAGTTTTATCTACTGTTAGTAATTGTTAATTTTTTACAAAGATACCTTCGCCAAAGCTTGTGAACGCCAAATACTGCGACCAGTTTGCGCATGTTTTATGGAATGATGGAACTATAATGCATGTTCATGTGACGCCTGATTTACATCGTAACTACGAGCAAAATATTACAATGTTCCTTGAAATGTACGAAAAAAGAATTGACTGGTTAAGCAAAGGAAGTCGAGAACTGTTTGGTACAGTTATTGAAAGCAACATTTGCATTCTTGTGGACACGTCTCAATCAATGCACCTTAGCCTTGATTTTGTTAAACGAAAGCTACAAGTTCTAATCCAGGAACAATTAAGAAACAAACAGCGATTTAATTTAATTGGATTCAATAGTAAAATATACCCATGGCGCGACAGAATGGTAGAAGTTGACGAATTTAACATTAAAAGTGCTCTCGATTGGATCAACTGCCTTAGCGCTCACGGTACCACTAACACTTTGGCCGCGATACGTTTCGCTCTTTCTGATCTGAACACAGAAGCCATTTATTTACTTTCGGATGGCAGACCTGACCAAGAACCACGCCAAATTCTCTCACAAGTTCATCTAAATACTAAAATTCCAATTCACACTATTTCTTTTAACTGTAACGATTCTGAAGCAAACAAGTTTTTGAGCAAACTAGCTGAAGAAACCAATGGTAGATACCACTATTTTAATGAAAGCGGATGGGATGCTGATCCTTATGGACCTATTCCTTATCAAGTAATTTCACTTTTTTGTTATAGATCAAGCTACCTAACTTTTAAATTGCCTCAAAGAGTGAAGATATAAGTCTTTTGAAAAAAGAAATCGAAAAAGGTCAAAAATATTTGCTTCAAATGTCAATTCTAAGGGAGGAATGTGCCAAATTATCGGTCAAACAAGAAATCAAAAAGACCAAAAAATTAAATAGAAGATGCATTGAATCTCAATCTTGTCATTTTGAAAGTAAATATGACTCTAAAAATTCATATGGTAAAGTTTAAATGAAAAAAATTAGATTTAAATTTTATTTTAAATTTAGAAAAAGCGAAAATAGGTTTTAATATTAATAATGGAGTACTTAGTAGTTTGCATGATATCAATTCGTTAGAGTGGACTTTGCCGGAGACTAGAAGTCTATTGGAACGACAGTTTAGAAAGCAATCATCATCTTGTGTTAAAGAAAATCCCAAAAATATTGAAAAAATTCATAGCCCGAAAAAAAAAAGATCCACTGGCAATGTTTTAAGTGGAAGCAAAATTTTCAAATGGTTGCAAAAAAATAGTCTAGAGAAATTAAAATTGACCATTTTCGATGTATTGCAGAAGGAATCTGATTGCAGTAGTAATTTAGTAGTTGATGAATTATTCAATGCAAAAATTTGGACTGAGGTATGTTAGTTAATATTTTTTTTTAATTTTAATTTTAATTTTATTAAATTTAAAATTAAAATTAAATTAATCTTTTGATATTTTTTATTTGTATCGGACTTGAATTTTTTTTAAATCTCAAAATTGTATGTGTATTGTGAAATTAAAAAAAAACTTGATGTTACAGCTTTTCACTTTAATTAGAATTCATCATAATCTATAAATTTTTTATCTTGAATTTTAACTGCCAAGAGCTCACTATTTATGACATTTAGTTTAATTAATCAGCAATCCTATTAATGAACTGTAGTCTGGACCAGCATAAAAAGATTAATTCCAGTTGAATCAAATCATTTTTTTAGTAATTTTTATGCTCCATAAATGTAATAAATATTCTGAAGCATTTTTGTTCCGAATATCCATTAAGGATAATACGCTTACCACTTTTTTAATACCTTTTAAGTGATTGCTCCGATTAAAAAACAAAAAAGGAATTTTCAATTCCAACAAAATAATTAAGAACCTTTGGTTATAAAATCAGAACCGGTCAAGTCAATTATTTAATAAATCCATATTTGATACCAATAAAGAAGTTGCTTTCAAATTCCTGGCCGTTAATCTTGATCTATGTGCTCTGTAAATGCAACCAGATTTAGAAAAAAATTCTTTCAACTGGTCCAGATGAAGCAGGTATTGATAAAAATTTTTGTGCAAGTCATGACTTTGACTTAAATATTTGTGACTTTGACTAAAAACTCTAACTTATAAACAAGTCTGATTAAAATGATAAAAAATGTAAAAAAAAATTTCTTCACTTGTTTTAAAAAAGTTTTTTAAGATTTTTTTTTTATTTTTCAAAATTTTACAAAAACTTTAGGTTTTTTGGCCGCCCGTTTTTTTTAGATCGTTTATTTTGGCGGTCCAAAAATTAGACCGCCTGGCTGACCGGCCAAATGACCGCCCGTTTAAAGGTTGTCTGGCTAATGCGGACACGATCACGGTTTCTGAAAATTTTGCCTGGTTAAGTGTCCGCTTGTTCGGATCCCAACACTATAATTTAATTCTATTTATTTTTTTAAGTATTATTAATTAGTTAATTAATTAATAATATTTAAAATTATTGATATATTATTAAATTATTAAATTTCTACTTAAATAGAAATTTTTCTTTTCTTACAAATTAAACAAGCGTCAAATTTACTGCATAACAGTGCTATAACAAAAATTGGAACTACATTCCGAAAGTTGATCAATTAAATTTATCAATAAAAAATAGGAAAATTTAAATAAGGAAAAAAAAACCTAAAAATTTAATTTTGAAATTTTAAATTTTTCACTGAAAATATGCAACAATTTAAACAAATCTCAATAAATGATAATTTTGTCAGAATTTAAATTGTATTCAAAGTTTTTAACTAAAATTTTAAAAAATTCAAATATCTTGATTACTGCAGAATTAAAGGTTTTTTGATTTTTATGGTCATTCTAGTACAAATTTATTTTCATAATTTTACAATTGTAATTTTAAGTAAAATTACAACAATTCTTTATGTCAGTACTACTTTATGAGGTATCTTTAAAAATTAAAAATTAAAAAAATTAATTTTAAATAAAAATTAAAAATAATAATAATAATAAAAAAGCTACGGCAAGAAAGCTTGCGGAGGTCGCCTATGGTAGCACATTGCGCTAAACAAGCAAAAAAATTAGAGATAGAAAAACGTTAAAGTTGTTAGAGTCAATAGACATTATAGTTATACTTACCCCTTATAATCATTAAAGGAATTTGAAGATTTATTTTAATATAAGATATAAATTTAATATTTTCCAATTGTTTTATTTGATTTATTTCTATTCATTAGATAATGGAAACAGCCGAACATTCAAAGATAGACAAGTCAAAGTTTCAATTGATAAATCCATCAAAAATTGATTGGAATAGCTACCAGTCAAAAGTAGACCAACAAATAGCTCAGTATAAGAAATACTTGGTTGAAGCAATTTGGGAAAGTTTACCAGAACACGAAAAAATAATTCTAAACTTAGAGCTACCCATAGATTATGATAAAAATAAATCAAATTTATTAAATAGTTTAGAATATTCAAATTGGCCTGTTAAAAAATCAGACATCGAATCATTCGATTTAGAGATTGAAAAAGCCTTAAATTTCAAGCGTTTTGCACAGGAATTGAGTGTTTATTTTATGTCAAAATCAAGCAGGGAAGATGAATTAATCAAAAAGGATGATGAAAAATATGATGAAAGAGCTGAAATGAGCAATGTGAACAAAAGCCTTGGAAGTTTGATAAAAAAAACTCGCAGTTTTGCAAAGGGTAATCGAGTCATTGTCGGAAATAGTAAACTTGCCTATTTTTTTGAGGCAAAAATAACTAAAGTAATTGACTCGTCTCATTATGATGTAAAATTTATTGATGTGCCTATGATGGAAACTAATGTACTTAGCTCGAATATCATTAGAAAAAATGACTCAGCTTCGTATTTAACAGTATATTTTTCAATTTGAATATAAAAAAAATTTTAAATTTAAAAATAAGGTCGGCGATTTTGTAATGGCAAAGGTAATTAATGAGTTTGAACAAAATTGTTGGGCGCCTGGGATTATTCAAACTATTGACACCATATCAATTCCTAAAGTTTATGATATTTTATTTTTTAATGGACAAGATGGTCAGAGTTCACGTGACTACTTGGTCAAAATTAATAAAACAGTGTATGGATATGCTGTCAATTTTATACGCAATCAAATAGGAGACAAGTAAAAAAGGAAATTTTTTTTCCTTAATTTTTTTATTTTTTGAAGGACAAGTTTAATTAGTACAACATCAGAACCACTGAATGAGAAAGAAAAGCCTGAAAATGATGAAAAAGATAAGAATGAAGGCCCGCAAAATATGACAATCATAATTCAGGAGATAAAGAATCATATTAATTCACGTAAATTTTTTTTTAATTCACGTAAACATCGTTCTTTAGTTTTGTAAAATTCACTACAAAAGACCAGAAAAAATTACAAAAAATTGAATAGGTTTCTTCCATAAATTCAAAATTAGTTCTGTGAATGCAACATGCTGAATTATAGCAGAATTCGATAAAAATACAACTTACACTTTACACCCTTGCAAAGAAACCCAAGGGCTAAAACACAAAAATTTTCAGGTTTTGCCACTAAGGCTACGTACCATCGATCCCATGTAATATCCTAATTCATTGTGCATGTTCTTAAACCAGAATTGAAAAAACGTTTAAAATTAAACCTTAACTATTTAAGATTTAAAAAAAATTTTATAGCCCATAAATATTTGAAATAGTAAAAAAAAATCAAATTTAAAATTTTTTAACAATTTTCTATGCCGGTGCAATTTTATTTGTAAACCTTATGATGACGACTTTGGTCCACATTACACATGTAATTGTCTTTAAATGATGAAGATTGTAATGATGACGATGATTCAGAAACAATTTAAAAATTTTTTCAGATTTTTAATAGTCAATATCAAAAAAACGGCATTTAATTTTAGTTTTCGCAATTTAACTATTAATTTATTATTGATTTTCGTTTTTAACTCGGCATTAAAACCCAAATTTCTGATTTAAGAACATGCTCGAGGAATTAGAGTCTCTATTACTTTGGATCCATGGTACGTAGCTATAAGGACAAAACCTGAATTTTTTTGGGCTTTAGCCTATAAGCTTCCCTGCAAGGGTATACTGTATGTATTTATATTTCATCATGCTAAATTTGCAGAACTAATTTTAAAATTTTGAATAAAAGTTTATTAACAATAATAAAAAAATTTTTTAAAAAAGTTAATTTTTTTTTTATTTAAAGATTTTTTCTGTTCATTTGTACTAAATTTCTCAAAACCCAAGTTTTAATAAATTAAAATACATAGTGACCAAACAATGATCATCATAGATCGAATTTTTAAAACTAAAAAAATCCACATACATATTTGCTTCAACTTTTAATTTTGTAATTAAAGAAAAAAAGTTATTTAATTTCTTATCATTTGGTTTTGTAGTGAATTTCTCAAAACTCGTTCTTTTCGGTATATTGAAACAGTCGTGAATCTTTTATTTAAATTACCTAATTAGTGTAGATATTTAGCTCTAATATTGTAAAAAATAACATTAATATCAATAAAAAGTTTTAATTCATTAAAATAAAGTATAAAACAATTCTCACGTAAAAGTTTCAACATAGAATCTTCTGATGGAAATTTTAAATAAAAATACTAAGTTTTAGATTAGTAAAAAAGGTCTTTTTAATCAATTTTTTAATTAAAATATACCTCTCTTTCAATACCTTTTAAGTGATAGCTCCTATTAAAAAACAAACAAGAAATTTTCAATTCTAACAAAAAAATTTAGAACCTTTGATTAAAAAATCAGGTCCAGCCTTGGCTGGCAAACGATTTAAGTGTTGAATTTTGATTACGAATCCTGGAGAATAATGATCTTAAATAAAAATTAAAAATTTATCAATAAAAATCAATTTATAATCAATTATAAAAAAATTTAAAATATAAAACATTAATTAAAAATTAAAAAAAAATCTAAATATTTATCAAAAAAAAATAAATAATTAAGTAATCACATTTTCTATTTGACTTAAGACAAAATTTATGAATTAAAAGAGCACTGGGAATTAAGAAATTTTCCAGAATTAGACCTCTGTTAGAAACCTTACACTTAGAGATAGTTGAACAACTTTACATGAGACACAAGATATTCTTCTTAAAGCAATTAAAAAATAGTTTAGCATGCTGGAATATCTTGAACTTCCTTTGCGATAATTATAAAAAGTTTGATCAGAAAAAATACCTTCTTTTGTAAACAACTAAATATTGTGGAGAAAAAAACTCATATTGATGTAATGGACTATAGTTTGAAGACTTCTTTAGCAATAATCGATCATTTATTTATCGAAGAAAATCGTGGTCTATTTGATTCAATTAAATTCATTGTGGTCAAGATCAAATTAAGTATGGAATTGAACTTAGCTTACTTTTTATGATTTTATGATTTTATGATTTATTATATGATCTTTTAAAGATAAATTTTTATAAATAATTGTGTTTTTCTTATATATTTTTCTACTAACTCTTTCCATATAGTCGAGTTATATTTCTTAACTTAATAATTATTCAATGTAAAATATACACTTAAGAGTAAGTATTGCACTCTTTTTTTTTTCTTTTTTTTATTTTTAAATAAATACTTTCATTTGTCCATGGGACTTAAACTCAAGCTTGAATAAATAAATAATAAATTTTCTATTTAAACATCAAATTTTGGAATTAAAAGAGGCTAATGATTTAAATTAAAGTAAAATTAGACAAACAATACAAAAAAATCAGAGACGATTTGACAAAATTTAAGAATAATCACGACATTTTTACACAAAAAATTACCGAAAATTATGATGATATACGCAGTGAATTGGAACAAATGAAAAAATTGCCAGATAACAAGGAAGAAAAAGAGAGAAGAAAGAAAAAACCCAAGTCTGTTATTAAAACCACAGATGACCTAATCCTAGAATACAGATCTCAGTTACCAGAACTTCAAGCCGGAGAAAAAGTTTTGGCTAAATGGTCCGATGACAACTGGTACTACCAGAGCATAGTTGAAAATAAAATAGACTTTAAAGAGTCTTTAAAAGTGAACTTTTTGTACAACATCAAAGACTCTGCATCCGACCATGAAGAGATGTATAGAGAAGACATTATAGGTTTCAACGATAGCGACAAGAATTTTAGTATCGGCGATTTTGTGGTCGCCGAACATCCAGATTTTGCCCAAAGCTTTGCACCAGGACAAATTGTTGGCATTTGTTCTGATTATCTAATCGTCAAATTTTATGACTCTATCGAGCACCGATTACAAAGAGACAACATATATAAAATACCTTTATTTAAGTATCAACTCGATATTGACAGCATAATAGAAGCTGAAAGGCAATGGATTGGACAAAAATGTGTCTTCCGTAACTCCAGAACAAAACTATATGAAACTGGCCAAATTCAAAGTCGTGTAGGGAATGAAAAAAAGCTTAAGATATTATCTGATAAAGGAGAGGAGCAAATGATTAATATAATTCATATTTTTGGAGATTTTACTCGTAAGAGACCGATTAAAGAGGATGATTTCATTTTAGCTCCCCTAGGTGATCATTTTTTTCCGGGAAAAGTGAAATCATGTAAAGGAAACGTATTAGAAGTGGTTTTCGCAGATGAAAAAGAGTAAAATAAATATATCTTTCATTTTATTTTAATTGACTTTTCAATTTTTAGAAATGACAATATCGAAGTTAAAAATTGTTTCTGGTTGTCAAAAGAGTATTACAATGATTTTGTTTTGTTCTACAAATCGAAAGGAATTGAAAAACGAACAAATGCAATACCCATTGTTGATGCATGTGGCTTTGATTAAAATTAAGAAAAAATTGAAATTTCATCATACAATGCTTGTGGACATTTAATCAATATACATTTTTATCTCTAAAAGTTTTGCTTTTGAAAAAAATTTATTGAAATGTTTCAATCTTAATTTTTATTTTTTGAATAAAATCAATACACAATTTTTGATAATAAAATTAATAAGAATAAAGTAAAAATATAGGTTTTTTAGTCAACTAAATCAAAAAAAATGGCCAAAATATCCCAAATCCTAAAAATAGTGTGAGCCACAGTCCAAAACCATTGATTGACAATGAACTTATTTTTAATTAATGAATACTTTATTCCCTAGCATAAAAAGTGTTATTTTGTGTCCTTTTATTTATAGGTAAGTCTTGTTTCTTGCTAACAAAACGACTATTAAAAAATCCTCTCTTATTTTAATTTACCTAATTTCTTGAACCAGGGCTAAGGAATAAGCCCCAGACCTTGTTTTTCTATGCCACTTGTTTATTCCGAAAACGAAAAGGAACACAAAAGAACACTTTTTTGCTTGAAAAAAAAGGTTCATAGATAAAGTTAACAAAGGTACACAAAAGAATATTTAAAAAATAACGTAATCATTCTAATTGAGTGACATGCATTTAAAATAGAGTAATCTATTTTGGTTACATGTTATTCAAAATTGAGCACTGTTGAAAAAAAAATAAAAATTCAATTTTTTTAATTATTTGTGTTTGAATTACAAAATATATCCAATGTTGAAATAACATAGAAAAAGTGCGATGTTTCAAATATTTTTTTCAGTCTCAAATAAAAAAATAATTTTCAGTCTCAAATAAAAAAATAATTTTCAGTCTCAAATAAAGTTAATATTGCAAGCTTTTTCATTCTTGAAATTAAACTTTTTTTAATTGAACGAGTTTAATTTTTATTTTAATAATTGAAGGTATTGTGAATTTCAAAAACAAAAAGAACAAAAATTCTTCTTTTTTTGATAGATCAAAATTTGCTATTATACAATATATTTTAAAAAATACTGCAAGATACTTGGTTGCATCTTTTTTACCTAAAATAAAAAACATTAAAAATCCTTTTTCAAAATTTTTAAATGAAGTGTGTTTAATATATTTTAACAAAAACTTATATAATGAAAAATAGAAAATATAACGGAGATATTTTTGGAACTAAAATATTTTCAAACTTATTCAGGCTTATGAAATGATGAACACTTAAAATAATTATTATTATTATTTATTTCAATGAACGCCTTTAAGGAGATGATAAAAAAAACAAAAAAAAATAAATAAATGAGAAACCACGTTGATTAGACCTATTTCTTATTTCTAGACCTTTTTCTGCGTTCTATTTTCCATTTTTTTATTATAAAAGTTTTTGTTAAAATTCATTAAACGAACCACAATTAAAGTGTTTCAGATAAACCACAAAACACAAAAAAAAATTTAAGATATAATTTTTTTAATTTTTAAATAAAAACTAAACTTATTCTATCTCACTAACAAGTTTAATTTCAAGAATGAAAAAGCTTGCAATATTAACTTTATTTGAGACTGAAAATTATATTTGAAACATCACACTTTTTCTATGTTATTTCAACATTGGATATATTTTGTAATTCAAACACTAAAAATTAAACCAATTTTATTGACATGTAATAAAAAGTTAAAACATTTTAAACTATTGACAATTGTTAAAGTTTATTTAAAATTATTTAAAAAATGAACATTGAATTAAATATTTTTTTTTAAACTATTTTAGGAGTGATGTCTAAAGGTAGTTCGATTTGACATTTAGAGTTAAAAATTTGCTGAAGTTTATTGCCGAAAGCATTTGCTAAGTCATTGTCTTTTTTGAACGGTTGGCAGTCAAGGTTTTTGATATTGTTCGGTTTCGGAATCGATTGGTTAGATTGGTCAGAATGATCAAATTTCTTCAAGGACGCCCAACATTTTGACACGTTTTGGCTAAACTTAGAAAGGTCATTTAGTCCATGCTGTAAATTGGTAGCTTGGATACTGGAAATTAGTTTTCTGATACGGTTGTTGAGCATGTTGAGATATTTGTTGATAACTGGATCGTTAATTTTTTGTTTTAGACGCTTAATTTGATGTTTAAGCCTAATATCTCTTACAATGTAGTCCGGAATCGGTTTTGTATGTTTAGCTTTGCATTTGAAACATTTGAAACATTTGAAACCAAAAGTTTTGGTACATTTAATAGTTGAAGAGTCAATTAAATTAATTAAATTGGCCAATTCATTATCGATATCTTTAGGAGTATTGAGGATAGATTTTGTTGTTTTGACTTCTGATAGATCTTTGGTGAATTTTTGCCAGATAGTATTTTTAAAAATGATCAATTTCGTCTGAGGGTTAATGTTATTCAGTGTGGTCAGGGTAGGCTGGTGATCGCTTATTTGAAAGTCAAGGACTTGATGTGATTCGAAAAAATTACGGATGGAGTTTGAGCATAAAGATAAGTCAAGAACACTATTACCTCGTTTAAAGGTCGGAATAGTTGAGTTAAGTATGTGCAGGTTGTAAGAGTTTAAAATATTTTCTAAAATTTCACCTTTTGTGTGAGTCTTATTACAGTGCCAGAGAGTGCTTTTAGCATTTAAGTCTCCAAATATAGCATGGTCAACGAAATTTTTATGAATGTAATCAAATAGATCAGGATTTAGTCGGTTTGTAGGACTAGTGTAGCATGAGAAGATAGCTAATTTTTTGCCTTGATTAAGATGTAATTGAAAACCTATGGCATTTTTTTCTGTCAGAATGTTTGATTCATCAATTACTGAGCCATAAAAGTTTTTATGAATGCATATTGCGGCACCGCTTCCTGGCAGAGCGAAAAATAGTATAATTGTTGATTTTGAAAGACTTGGTAGGCTTAAGAAAAGTTTCGTTTAAGCTGATAATGTCTGGGTTTGAGGAGTTAATTTTGTAAGATGAATTGTTTTGATTCACTTGAAATCGATTGAATGTTAATGTGTAAGATTCTGAGATTATTATTCATGGTAGAGGTCCTCGAAGTCCATGTCGTTTTGGGCTTAGCTTTCAGGTATGGAATTGTCACTTTGGTTGAGAGCTAATTCTGCGTTTAATTTGTTATTTACGTATGATCCAAAGTTTTTACCAAGATTTTTGTTGATTAGATTCACAAAAAATTCAGGGTTTTCTTCAACAGATTCGGTAACCTGATTGAAGAATTTGATTGTATCTATTAGGAGATTCAACATAGATTTAATTAAGTTTGTTTGGGTTGTCTGATTTGATTGATGATTGGATTTAATGTTGTATATTGTGTTGTTTTCTGAATAGATTCTGGTAAAGTCGGATGTTCCGTTTTTTTTAGCTCTTATTTCTAGCTCTGTTTTTTTCCGATTAATGTCGTTGGTGATCTTTAAATTAATCATCAAAAAATCAAAAGAAGTTTTACTTTTGGCCCATAATGACCTCTTTTGAATTAATTTATTTAAAATTATTTTTTAATTTTTAATATCTGAATTGAGACAAACTTTAATGAAAATAAGAAATAGAAATAATAAATTATTTACCAAATTATATTTATTACTTGAAGTTCCTAAAAAACACTGTTAAAAAATTAAAACAATCGATTTTTTTATTTTAATAATTTAAAAATCTTAATGACAATATTTTTTAGAAATTTGTTAACTTAATTGATCGACAAATTCTTCTAATATAATAAGCAGTAAAGCCTTGACATATAGAAAAAGTCAAATAGACAAAATATTTACGGAAAAATATAAACAGAGCATTGTATTTTAATTTAATTATTAAAGCTATTATTTTTATTATCATTTTTAAATATATTGTGAATTGATCCGACTGAACCTAAATTAAAAATTAAAATTTAACATTATGTTTTGAAAAGTCTTTATTAATTAATTGGAAGTTTAATTTTCGAGCAAACTTAAAAGGTAATTAACTTGATCTGAATTTATTTTTTGCCAATTTTTTTCAATATTTTTCAATTGATCAAGCTCGTCTTTTAATAAAAAAATATCCTGTTCAAGTGTGCATATTTCTTGGTCACACGCAGTTAATTTTTTTTCAACTATTTCTTCTTCGATTGTTTCTTCATTTACCTTAAAACATAAATAATTATGACATTTATTTTTAACTTAATAAAACTTGCTTTTAAGGTTAATATATCAACAAGTAAATTGTTTTTAAACTGAAGGATTTTGGTCATTTTTTCCATTTCGATTAAATAGTCCTCTTTCAATTTTTCCACTTGTTTCTCGCAGACTAAAATTCTTTCTTCTTCTTGGTTTAATTCATTTAAAAAACTATCAATTAAATATATTAAGAACTTCAATTTAAATTATTTAATCCAAATTACGTTTGATGTTCTTTTTCTAAGACAGTTTTCTTTTGGCATTCAGTTTCGCAGGAATCTGAAAAAATTTGCTAAAGAGCTGAAATTTTTGAAGCCGATTTTAAAGTTTTACTCTTAATTTTTTCGCATTCACTAGCCAGAACATTTACTTGTTTCAATTGAGTTTCAAGTTCTTTTGAGGCGATCTGACGATAGGTCAATTTTGATTTTAGTTGATTTTCGAGTTGGTATTTTTCTTTTAATAAAAAAGATCAATTTTAGCAAATTTTTAAAAGATATACCTTCATAAAGAAATTGAATATTCGAGTTCAAATTACTGGATGCAAACGACCAGCCCAAATCAAATTTGTTCTGATTTCCAGGTGTACTTTCAGAATCATTAAATTTTCTTATAGGAACTAGTTCTCTAGACATTTTTGAATAAAAAAAATTAACATGCTTTTTTTTTTAAAAAAGTCAAGGACTTTTTATTTAAAAAATTCAGCTAAATCTAATCAAGACTATAAATGCTTGATTATCAAAAATATTATGAACCTCAAGTATATGAAATAATTTGATAAAATTTTGTGATATTTTAAATTTCCTTGAGTAGAATTATTCAAAAATGGGATAATTACAACTAAAAATTTCATTGTGATCTGAATCGAATTTTAAAGTGAAAAATAAAAAAAAAAATCGTCCAAAATCAATTTATAGATCTATATATCTATGATAGATCATAAAACTAAGAATAAAATTGATAAAATGTTTACTAATTCTTACATAAAAATCACGGGATCTTACTAAAAACCGTGACCCCTAATTGAAAATTTCCTAACTTCCACTTTTTTAAAAGCAAATGTATTTTTAGAATTTTTAACATATCATTTAGTTTGGAATATTCTGTAATTTTTTTATATTTTTAACTTGACTAGCTATTTTCGACTGACCTCAACTGACCCCCTATTATTCTTGAAGAGAATTTCACGATCTGTCCAAAAATGGACTAGGTTTTGTCCAAGAATTTTAGTTCATCTCGGTTAGAAAACGTTACATATAGAAAAAAAAAACAAAAGATAGTAAAAATAAAAATAAAAATTCCGCATCTTTATTTTCTTTAAATATTAAAGATATATATATGCTCTTCATGTGTTGTAAAGAGTAGCATTTTGTAGAGATATTGCAGAATTTGGAAAGGCATTAACAGATAATGGAATAAATTCGTTTCGTACAATTAATGGAAAAAATTATTAACAATAATAAAACAATCATAGGATTTTGTAATTTTCAAATTTATTTTTTGTCCAATTTCACAAAAAAATTTGGTAAATTCTTTTTTTTTTTTTCATACTTCGAATTTACGCTTCAAAAAGGGTTAAAAAAAAGGGGAGATCTGACAAATAAATATAAACTACAATTAACTTCTTTCAAAAATCTATAAATTTTAATCCTTACAAAATACAGAGGTTGCAAAATTTTCTTCAATTTTGTTGATATCAAGCAACATTTATTTAAATTAAAACAGTAAATTTTTATATACTGGGAAAGATTGAATAAATAAACATTCAATTTTTCTATTAATACTTTTTAAAATTTATCGTTTATGTCCGTTCATAGAATATCTTTAACAACCCAATTTTAGAAGTTTATATTTTAATTCCTTTTTCGTTTGTAAACTTGCATAAGAATAACAATATTTAATTAATGATACATAAAAAAAATAATTAAAAAAATTATTGAAATTCGTTAAAATCGAGAACGAAACTTATAGTTCTTTATCGGTTTAAAAAATAAATGAATTTTTTGCCATTAAAAAAATAAAATTTTACTTAAGATCAATTCAGCTTTGAAAAATTGAGTATAAAAAATTTTATTTTAGGCTTTATATAAATTGAGTATATATATATAACCTAAAATAAAATTTTTTATTTTTTTCATTTAGCGCCAATTCTAGAGATGTATTAAATTTTTACATTTAAAGGAAAAAGAAAAATTTTAATACAAATTATAAATTGTTTTCTATTAAATTACTTTTATAAATTAAAAATTATATCAACCATATTTTAGAAATAAATATAAATTCAATATGAGACATAAAACTGGTCATTATATTATAAATTAAAAAATACCTTTATAAATTAGTTTAATTTGTACAGGTAATCGAATACATTTTCAAATGACCATTAAACTGACCTGAATTTTTCGAAGACCTTTTCTAAACGCAAAAAAATTGAATGTTCTAGTTTTTTTATGAATAAAAAATTAATAAACTTTCCCAAATCTAAATCACTGCTTATTTTTTTGTAATAATCTGAATGCTCAAAGAGCCAGGTACGCATTAAAATGCCCGGCACCCGAATATTCCTTGTTCTTTCACTGATAACCGTAATCACTTGCCAAAATTTAGGTAATTATTAAAAATTAATTAAAGGAAATAAAAAAATTAAATGAATGATTGAAAATAATTAAAGAATGTCCTAGAGATTGGATTGAGTTCAAAAATACACTATCATGCTACAGGTTTCAGCGCTATCCACTGATGAATCTCAATGATGCCAAAGCTAGATGTGCAGTGAGTGTTCTAAAAAGAAACTAATAAAACAAATTAATATTTTTTTTAAGAGCGACGGTGCTTACCTTATTGCTGTTGAAAGCATCAATGAACACATGTTCATACAAGATTATCTTTCAAACAATGATATTGAGCAAAGAAAATGGTACACTAGTGGTCAAGAGACAAATGAAAGATGGATTTGGTCTAGCACAAACGCTCTCTTTAGTTACGAACAAGGCTTTCTAGAAGAAAATCCCGACGATCAAGGATCAAATCTTGTTTATGCTTATAGATGTATTATTTAATTGTTTTTTTTTTTATATAAACAAAATTTTTTTTTAGTTGGTGTTTGGGGATGGGTTAGGGACTTGGGAAGCGAGCTTAGACCTTTTATTTGTGAAATAGCGATCAAAGACTCGTATAATATTGTAAGCGAGAAAAGAGTCATTGGTAAGATTGATGTTTTGATTTATTTTATAATAAAATGCTCTTTTTTTTAGATTATGGCTTACCTTCAACTATTGAACTTCGTTTTATACCAAGGGGACCCAAAATAATCGAACAGCCCAAAGATATTGATTTCGGAAAATTGGACCCTACTGTCTTGGGAAGCACTTATGAAAAGATGAAAAATGAGATATATGTCACTCTTAAATGTCTTGCTGATGGATATCCTATACCCCAATACGAGTAATTTTTATTTTGTTTTAAATTATTGTGAAAAACTAGTAGATTCGAATTAATTTTAATTTTCTAAAACAAAGAAAAGATAAAATTTAAAAAAAATTTAATTTTTAAATTTTTGTTCCTAAAATGTTCAACTATCTGTCAAAAATTTTCAAATTGCAAAAAAAGGAGAAAAATTTTGAATTGATTGCTCGTAATCTTTTAGAACATTATAATGATGTAACTAATAATTTTCTTCATTTAAAAAAAAAGTTTTTAACAGCATTATAAAAGGATATTAAAATAAATACCCAAAAAGAGAAATTATCAAAGTAATAATAATTGAATTTATTTTATTATTAAATAAAATAATTTGAAAACTCATAAAAAGATTTAATTTAAATATTTTGTAATTTAAAAATTAAGAAGATAATTATGGAATTTATGAATGCTCTAAAAGCAATTATTAAGTCCCTAGTTAAATAATTTGGATAAAAATAAAATTTTAAATTTTTAATAAGCACTTTTTTGCTTCTTTAGCACAAGTTTGAAAATTTTATTCTTTTACTTGGGTATTTTTTTTATTAAATCGATATTTAAAATATTTTTAGCAAAATTCAAAGCGCCGAAAAGGCTTTTTTGACCCTTTTAAATTTTTTTTCAAAAAATACTGCTTTAAAAACTCTGGAGTTAATATTTTTTTTTTCGTAAAAGATGGTACCGTGGTCAAATAGACTCAGATCAAAGCGCAGAATACGAATTCTATCCAATTGATTTGACAAATGAGCGCTATTTTCAGCACGGTGGAAATTTGATCATATCCCAGCCACAGTCTCAAGACTCGGGCTCATACTACTGCAAAGCGACAAATCAATACGGCACAGTAAACAGCAACATAATGCAACTTCGCGAAATAGTTCTAGACCGATTCGAAAAACGCGAAAGACCAAAAGTAATTGCCAGAGGCTTTAGCGAGTCGGTCATCGATTGTCTCTACAACAACAAGAACACCGAGGACATAAACTACATTTGGTTTTTTAATGTTCTGACTCAAAAAGTCCAACAAAGCAAAGAAAGATTTATTTCCAGAAATGGCAATTTGTATTTTTCCCGAGTAACCAGCGGTGATGCAGGCAATTACATTTGCGCTGTGATGTCATCCAATTCAGATCTAAGATATGTTCCATCGCAGACCAGTGAGTTCACTTACCTTGAAGTGGTTGGCAGCCAAGGCTCCGAGAGAGACCCTCGCATATGGGCCGACTTTCCCATGGTCTTTCCGAATACAAAACTTCCCCGCATCGGCTCCAACGCCACCATTGAATGCATTGCCGAAGGCTATCCGATTCCGGATTACAAATGGTACCGAATGATTGATGGCAAACGGTATCCATTGCAATCAAAAGCCATCATAATGAATCTAGAACGAGTCATTCTAATTCCGAATCTTCAACGCGAAGACATCGGTCTTTACGAGTGCCAAGTTCAAAACTACCGCAACTCTCACTCGAGAGCAGTGCTTCTTCAGATAGAAATCGAGCCTACATTCACGGTTCCTTTGGAAGACCAGGTCCTAGATGTTGGCTCAAATTTAGAATGGTACTGTGAAGCGACTGGAAATATAGGTGCTAACATTATGTACACTTGGTACATTAATGGTACCAAGATTCCTTTTACTACAGGTCGGGTCAGAGCCGATGGCCAAGTGTTGTTCATTGACTCGGTACAAAAGTCCGACTCGGGCATGTACCAATGTGCAGCTTTGAATCTACAAAATTCTATTCTTCGTTATTCGACAGCCGAATTGCGAGTCATAGAATTTGAGCCGACTTTTATCAAAAAGCCTATGCAGGGCACAGTCCGAGCAGCTGTGAATGGCAATGCAACAATTGTGTGCAATCCTGAAGGTGCACCCAAGCCCAATATCCAATGGTATCAGAACAATGTAGCTGTGGGTAATGGCGGCAGGTTTAGAGTGCTGCAGAACGGTAATTTGGTCATAACACGCGTGACACTGTCAGATGAAGGAAATTACACTTGTGATGCATCGAATCGGCTGGGTCGTGCAGCCGGCTCTACTTACTTGTATGTGGTGCAGGGCACCGGGATCGAACAGCCTATTGATCCCAACATAATGGCAAATGTTAATCAAACATTTTTTTTGCCATGCACAGGCTACAAACCGGCCAACATTGACTTGGCTTACATGTGGAAATTTAATGATGAGCATATAATGCTGGACGGGACTAGGTACGCCCAAGACAATTTTGAGAGACCTGGCGATTTGAGGATCATTCGAGCCCAGTACACCATGACCGGCGAATACAAATGCATTGCCAAAACCACTGTTGACGAGGTCAGCATCAGTTACAATGTTTTTGTGCGCGGACCGCCCGGACCTTCTGCCGGAGTCAAATGTAGCAAAATGGGAGAAACTTTTGGAACTGTTAGTTTTGTGTCCGGGACGGATCATGGCGATCCGATTGTTAATTTTACCATTGAAGGGTCGACTGACCGTCAACCGAAATGGAGACCGGTGAAGGAAAATTTTACTCTTTCGTTCAATCCTAGGGGTGAGTATGTGACCGAAGTGACTGGACTGGCTGCTTGGAGTGCCTATAAATTTAGATTGCGGGCTTCAAATAACTTTGGCTATGGTGAGCCATCACAGTCGTCTGATATTTGCAACACTAATCAGGATAAGCCTGGTGCGCCGCCCATGAATGTAAGTGGTGGTGGAGGCAAAATTGGTGACTTGAAGATTACTTGGTTGCCATTACCTGTTGAGCATTGGAATGGAGAAGGTCTAAGGTATTTGGTCTATTTTAGAAAATTAGGTGTCACTACTGCATGGGAAGTGGTAAGCGAAAGATTTTTTTTTCATTTTGACTTAACAGAATTTTTATTTTGAATTTAAGAGAGAGGTTCCGTTCGAAGAAAATTTATATGTTGAATATATCCCTGATTCGCCTCCATATGTGCCTTATGAAGTTCAGGTCTCGGCAAAAAATGTCCGGGGCGAAGGTCCCAGATCTGAAATAGTCACTGTTTACACTGCCGAAGGAAGTAAGTTATATTTATTTTTCTGCTAATTAACAAAAAAATTAAAATGCTTTTTGCTGTACATCAATAAGAACAAAACAAAAATTCAAAATAAAAATATCTTTTATTGCTTTGGTCTAAAACTCGTTCTGCAGAATGTATGATCTTAAAAAAACTTTGCTTCACCCAAATTTAGTCTCTGCAAAAATTTTGCCTCAAATTTTAAATTTATTTTTGTTCTTATGTTTCAAAGTTTCTTTTGAAGTTGAGTAAAATAGAAAGCAAAATCTTGAGATTAAAATTAAATGAAAAATATTTAAAAAATTAATAATAAGGTTAATACAATGAAAATAAAATAACTGCTTAAAAAAAAATAATAATATTTTTAGATTTTAATAAAAAATTAATTTTTTTGTGAGAACAAAAATTTTCATTGCTCGTTTTTTTTTTTAATTAAATGAGAAATGGTAGTAGTAGTAGTTAGTTTAACTGCAGCATGTATGCAGTACCGAAGTACTTAGCTCACTTTTGAGCTTTGGCAGCTACCATTCAATTTTACATCCAAAAAACCCTTGAAACTATTTAAACTCTTCGCCGTGACCGCTTTTTCAGACAATTTAATCCAATAAGGTACAATTCTATTTGTAAAAAACACGTCTCGTGGTGTACACTTTCTAATTATTTCACGAACCATTTAAAGCGAATGACCTCTTGTCGCGTAACTTTTCTGTGCAAATTTCAAACCATATTTTAAAATAACCGACTCGAAGTTATGGACTATCTTGAAAATTTGAATAAGATCACCTCTAACACGTCTCTCTTCTAGAGTTGTCAAAGAGAGAGTCTTCAGTCTTTCGGTATAAGTTAGGTTCTTTAATCCAGCGACAAGCTTAGTTGCTCTTTCTTGAATCTTTTCAATTCGAGTTATATCATGTTTCAAATGCGGTGACCAAACACTAATGGCGTATTCTAGGTGTGGACGAACCAGTGTCATGTAGAGCAGACGAAAAGCATTCTTACTAAGATTCTTAAAACATCTTCATTCTTACTAAATTACCCCAATCATGATGTTTGCCTTGTTGACTGCTGTGTTAACATTCATTGACCATTTTAAATCGCTTGTTACGCAGACACCAAGATCCTTCTGACCCTGGCTAACCGAGAGAGCACTAAGAACTCCATCCGTATCATGCATAAAATACTTGATATTAAATCAAGTTTTTAAACTAAATCAATATTTTTCAAAGAAAAATAATTTATTTTGTTCTCATTAAAATAGCAATATAGTGAATAATTGTTCCGACACATTTTTTCAAAGATTAAACAATTAATTATTTATTTTATTTTTATACTACTTTAGAAAAATCAAACCCCAAAACTGTAAAAAAGTGTGAAATTAAGTTAGTTTTAAAATGGGAAAGTGAAGTTGGGAGCAATTTTTATCTGTAGAAAAGCAATCTATTTAAATTTTTATCATTTTTTGTAATTTATCGAATTTAAAATAATTTAAGTTTTATTTTGAAAAATAAATTTTTTTTAGCCATATTGGCTTGGATATTTAATAAGTAAATAAAACTAGTAAAGTATTAATAAGTTATTTAGTGATTAATTAAAATTATTCTAAATTTACTTTTTTTAAATAATCTGTTTGAACCCATAATTTAGCATTTAAACGAAATTTAGCAATTTCAAAATTTAAAAACTTTTCTATTTCAGTTCCGCGCAAGCCAGTTTCAAATGTTCGCTGTGAACCTTATAATTCTACTGCCATTTTAGTAACATGGGATCCAATCGAAGAAGATGACTTTGATATATTACAAGGTAAACTACTCGGCTACGTAGTCCGCTATTGGAGAAGTGGTCTGGAAGAGAACTTAAACTATTGGCGAAAGAGATTTTTAGGCCAGCGATCAAGTGCCATCATAATTGGCCTTCAATCAGATACTGTTTATTTTGTGAGAGTGTATGTGTTTAATTCAGCAGGAGAAAGTGTCGAGTCAGAACTATTCAGTCATCGTACATTCCGTAAGGCTCCTCAAACAATGCCTCAATATGTCAAAGTATACCAACCCAAAAAGCCTAAAGAAAGAAAAGTAGAACTACCTGACAATCGAGATATGTATCGATTAGTTGTCGAATGGAGAGGTATTTCAACTAATAACAATGAAGAGCCTTTAGAGGGCTATTATATCAAAGTATGGGAATATTATCAACATATTAGAAATGCGACTATATTTTACGCCAGCGCCGATTCAAGCAAAATTGTTATCGACAATATATTTAGGAATAGAAATTATAAGCTTAGAGTTCAAGGTTGGTCTGTTGGCGGGGAAGGTAAGCTTAGCTCGCCAATAAAGGAATTCAGAATTGACAACGACGGAAGACTTTTGATGTGTAAGTATTTTTTTGTTAAATTGATCTATTTTTGAAATTGTTTAATATTTTTTTTTATTTTTAGTGTATAATCCAGACACGAGTTTGTTGTATTATAACAGCATGGCACCAAAGATAAATGATAAATGTGTAACGATGTTAATATTTTTTGTTCTTAGTTTTTTTTTATAAGAGAATAAAATAGAAATATAGAGCTTCATGAACATTCCAAACGTTGACAAATTAAGGATACTAATGCATTTAAATTATTTTGTTAATTTGGAGTTTTTTTTGTAAAAATTATCAAAGTTTTTAAATTAATCTTAATAAAATAAAACAAATTTTCTTTTTAATTTTAATTATTTTTACTAATTTACTCAATCAAATTCAAAATTATTTTGTCACAAATCTTGATCATTAGTGCCGCACTAAACTAAATTAAACTAAAAAACTTAATCTTAATGCGGACAGAAGTATTTTTAATTCGTCTTTGGAGGCTTTTCCAAGACAAGAAAGCTTTTTTTTGAATTTTTTCATGTTTTGTTTAAAAACAATTTCTCATTTAAATATTTAAACTTTAAAATTTTTTGTTAGAGATGATGCACTTAAAATATAAATTTCATTTATAATTAAAAATTTAATAAATTTTTTAGTGCTTTTTTTAGTTAAAACTCATTTATTAACGCAGGGTTTTAGAAAGGGTGGATTAAATTTTATTTTGTATTTTTATAAAGTAGTAGTAGTAGTAGTGTGATCGACCGCGAGTTAATGGAATTGTTTCCATTAAAGAGCTTTAGCCCTATATGCAGTCGTACTTAGTTCGTCAAGACCGTTTTTAAAAGCGTCGACACTCGGCACCTCTTGGAGCATATTCCAATGCTTCGCTACTCGGTTTGTGAAAAAAGTTCTTATGATTTGGCTGTTTCTTGTTCAATTCATCAATTCTCGTTCGTCTTTAGAAGAACGACGAGGCGACCTGATTGAGATGTACAATTGAGAAACCTGATTGAGAAATTTCAAAATTTAAAAACCTTTCTATTTCATAAAATAAATTCATATGAGAAATTGTATAGATTTTTGCTAAATCATTTTTAAAAGAATCTAAAAAAAGTTTCAATATATCTAATCAAAGATGATAAAATTAAATTTTAAAAAGAACATACTTTCTGAATCAAAAAGCCGAACTGAACATAAAGTACGTAAAATCCCGAAAATTTCGTAATTTTAGTGGTGGGTACTGTGATTTCTTCGGATCTTGAGTCTGATCAATAAAAATTGAAAAGTCAATTTTATACTTAATGTAAGATAAGAATTTTTTTTATTTCAAAATAAATTATTCAATTTTTTTAAATAAATTTAATAATTATAATTAAAATGAAGAGTTCACTCTTAATAAAAAATTAGAATATTTGTTAAATTTTGAAAAGTTATGGTTAAATCTAAGCCAATTTTCTCCCTCCTCTTTTCGGCATAGATGAGCCCATGTTTTTACCCATTTTGTTTAAAAAATTTATATAAAAATATCACTATTGAAATTAAAAATTGCTTAGAAAATGGCAATCCAAAAACAAATCAAAAACATTATTAAGTCGTTTTTCTAGAATTTAATCTATTCAATAAATTGCTTAATCGGATCAGTTTTAATTTCATTAAAATATTTTTAAAACAATAAGAGATTGTTGTTGAAGCAAATTGTTTTTCTTTATTGTATAAAATTATGAGTCTTTAATATCTTTAAAAAAACTTGATTGAATAAATTATTTTTGTTTTTTTTTCCAAAGCAATTTTTTAGGAAACTTTAATTTTTTTATTCAAATTTTCATTAAAATAAGCTTAGACAACCGAAAATTAGTTCTTGTTTTACGGGTTAAAAATTTGATCTCCAAATTATTGTTTAATCTTGCTGTTTTTTAAGTATTTACTGTTAAAGTTTGAGCTTCAACGCCAGCAGAGTTAATAATTTCGATTGCTATATCTAAAACGTACAGGGAACTTTTGACTTCAAAAGTTGATCGAAATTTTCAGAATCACAAAGCATACCAATAATTTTATAGTTTTAAAAATTTGAAGCAAATGAAATTTTTAATTTAGATTTTTATCTAGTTATTAAGTTTAATTAAATGTCAATCTGCGAATACTTAAATCATTTTTTTAAAATTAAAAACTTAATTTAAGAATGAAAAATAATTACCAAGTACTTTTTGTTTCTGCATTCTTTGATAATCAATATTGAGTCAAGAACTCCATGCAATTCACAAAAAAAATGGAAAATAGCAATAAAAAGAGTTGGTAAAGACCAAACTGGTAGCTATTCCGACTATGTTGATGAAAATTGAATTTTTCAAAGTAAAAGTTGACTACATATAGCTTTACAAGATTAGAACGGGAATGAAATAATTTCGGTGAATTATTGCAGGTGAATTATTTAAATATCATTTAAGATATTTTTAAAAGATGCTGCTGAATTGATAGATTCAATTTAAAATTTCATTCCATTTTTAATGGAATGGTAAACTGTGAAGCCGAAAAATCTTACAAATGAGTTAGAATTCACAATGTTAATGATAAATCTCAGTTAAAAACTCAAATGAAAATAAATAACTTAACAGAGTTATTTATTTAAATATTAATTAAATATTGATTTGATCATTTTGAGCATCAAAAATTGATCATAAACTTCAAATGCCAATAAATAAGCAAACAATTATTCATTCATGAAAAAAATTTGAATTTGATATGCTAATCAAAAAGATTTTTAAATTTACATTATATGGCTTGTTATTGTCAAGATTTTTTAAATTTTTTAAAAAATGCGCAAGATGCCCAAACATTATAATAAAAAAAAATTTTTGGCATCATTTTCGTTAAAAAAAAAAGCTTCAAAAATTCTTCAAAATTAAATTTTTTTCAGCACATTAAAAAATTAGAATTTTTTAAATTGAAAATTAGTTTAAATTGATTTTAATACAAAAGTTATATTTATTGAATACAGAATTAATTATAATACAAAATTAATCTTAATAACAGAGTTACATAATGTTGAAAATAATGTAAATCATAACATATGAATCCTTTTTCTCAAATGGCAAGCTTACTTATTCCCAATAAAATGGCCAAGTTTGTATGATTTTTCTTTGGATCATCTGTTTTTTCGAGCCCATAGTAATCCAAAAACTTATTTATATTCTCAATTGAAAGCTCTTTGAATTGTTCCACGTTGACTATATTAACAGGCAACGGCTTTCTTTTTACCTTAATGAAATAAGAAAATTTAATTTTCTTAAATTAAATTCTTTTTTTTAACCTTGATTAACTTTAACTCTTCAAGTGGGTCGCTTAGTCTGCTATTGTAAAACCGAATTGACATGTTGTTATCAACTAATTTTGCTTGACTAGCAGAGCTCTCTTCAAATTTTTCAATGAATTTATCAAACTTTTCATCCATTTTTTTAAATTTTTCCGAAAGCTTTTCAAAACTTTTGACATGGTCATCCATCTTTTCTGTGTGTTTATTGAAATTTTTTACATGGTCATCCATCTTTTCTGTGTGTTTATTGAAATTTTCAACATGGCTATCGAAATTTTTTACATGGTCATCCATCGTTTCTGTGTGTTTATTGAAATTTTCAACATGGCTATCGAAATTTTTAACATGGTCATCCATCTTTTCTGTAAATTTATTGAAATTTTCAACATGGCTATCGAAATTTTTGACATGGTCATCAAAGTCTTTGATATGTTCATCATTTTTTTTTGCAACCAAATCTACTTTTTCTTCGATCGATTTCAGAAAATCCAAAGGGTTAGTTAAAAAAGGAGTGGCTTTTTTTAACGCATCGCATAAATCTGAAATCTGCTTAGTAGCCTCCATCTAAAAGTCAGAAGAGATTTTTTTAAAAATAAGCTTTATAAAAAAATCAAAACTGTATCAACTTGAGCTTTGAAATTTTACTAAGAGCCAAAAACTAAAAAATTAGTAACAAGAAATTTTTCAAAAATTTCAATTGTTGGAAAGAGGCGATTAAATTCTTCAAATAAATCACTAGCTTGAGAGGTTGAATTTGAAAGCATCCCTTGCATTTTGCAAATAATTTTAGTTGAAAATTAAAAATTTTGCAAAACAAACTAATACAATAAATAATGAATTATTTGAATAAATCCAGGGAAACTTTCAAATTTAAGCTCTCAAGCTAGTGCTTGCTTTGAAGAATCTAATCGCTTCTTTCAAACAACTGAAATTTTTAACTAAATTTTTGAATATGAAAGCAATGCCAGAGATTAAAGCTAATGTTGGGCAAGTCTTTTTCACGATTTTAGAGAACCAAAATAGAAATAAATTGAGGAATCAAATCGGCGTTTAAGTTTTAAATATTCGTTATTTTTTTTTACTTAAATGACTAAAAGAAATAGAAAAATCTTAATTAATAAATTTATTTTTTTATAAAAAAAAAAAGGAAGTCATCTGCCAACATCTCCCGAAGGAAAATTTTTGTGTGGAAATTTACACATGAGGCTTTTTTAAATTATTATAAATCTTTCAAACATGCAAAATACATTAAGTTTAATATCCAATAAAATTGAAAAAGGAAATTTTAATCAATTAAGGTAATTAAGAAAAATTGAAAAATTTTCGATCCGAAGTATTCTAAGCAGGATCTGATTCGATGTTTTTTATTGCCGACTTGATAAGCTGTATCATCATTTCATCATTCAAATTTTCTAATCCCACAAAAAAAACGTAAATTTTTTAAAAAATCATTATAAGTTTTTCCGATTACAAACTTTGTAAAGCTAAAAATATTGATATTAGCGTGTAATTTTTGTAGACTTATTTTTTATTTATTTGTGAATCTGTATTGAGCTAATGCTCTCTCAGAATAAAAATTTATAAAATGAAACAAAAATTAAAATAAAATTAAATAATAAAAAAAATTAAAAACGTTAAGTTGAAATAGCTAGAGGTTAGACATGTTTAAATATTTGATAGTTCAGGAAAAAAAGAAAACCATGTAAGGTAGCAATTACACAATGGAGTTGGCTTTTCGATAAATCTTGATTCGAAACCTTCTCTATATTCTTCTAACAGTCTGACAACCGAATGACTAAACCCAGCCTGATCAAAATAGATCAGACTGCTGAATTTTGAATAACTTGTATTTTTTGATGTTAGACTCTGAGAATGAATTTAAACAAGGAAGAGAATAATTCAAGATTGATCCTATCAAAGATTTGTAAAGATTACCTAAGGTTTTTGGTTTTAAACCCCATTTCCTATTTGAGAGATATTTTATTATATCAAGCCTTGAATTACAGCGCTCTTTTAATTCATCCACCATTGGACTAAATGTAAGTTTCCAATGTGATGCCTAAGAATTTAACTTTTTCTCCATTATTTAAATTGTTACCATTAATTTTAAGGTCAAGATTGATTTTAATTTTAGTTTTTTTCTCAAAGATCATATAACATGACTTTTCAATTGAAATTTTCATTTTCCATTTGAAATACCATCTTTTGAATGATATTTTGAGGTACAGTACAAAGCTGAAAAAAGTTATCAACTTTTCAGAACATTTTCAAATTTTTTTCTAAGAAAAAGTTAAACTAAAGATTAAACAAAGTCTAAGCTAAAATTAAAATTTTTTTTAAACAAAAACTAAAAACTGTTTTGTTTTTCAAAAACTGAACAAAATTGAAAATTTAATAAATTAAACTTTACCTTTTAAAGTTTCAGTTTTATTTAATGTTAATTATTTAATTGAATCTAATTTCATTTATAAATAAGCCAAGAATTATGTTTATTAAGCCAATTTGAATATTATCATTTAATCAATAAAAGTTTATAATCAATATGAGAGCAACAATTAATATTCGCCATAGAATAATATTATTAAGATCAAAAGGTTTATCTCATACAAAAATTTCTCAGATTTTAAAAACAGACAGAATTTTAGTGTAAAATTTTAACTAATATTAAAAGAGCGGCTTAAAAAAAAAGAATTCTTTTTTAAAATATTGAATGTTAAAGATTAAAAGAAATTGAAAAATAAGTCGGCATGAGTTTAATCTTATTATTTTAGTATTAATAGCTAGCAGTAATATTATGATTGTTTAAATTGAAACAACAATAGACTAGTAATTTATCCAATAAGATTTATCATTAAATTTAATCAAAGGTCAAGTTTACAATTTATGTTTTTCAGTTTTTGTTCAGTTTCAAAAAAAACAAATCAGTTTCAATTTTTTTTTGAATTTGTTCAGAACAAAATTAAGTTTTGGTTAAATTTTTTTCTGAAATTTTCTAAAAAAAAATTAAAAAAAAATTAAAATTTGTTCTGAAATAGTTGATAACTTTTTTCAGCTTTGTACTGTAGATTTATTTTAATTAGCTTGTAAATTAGTCCATCTTGCCAAGCTCTATCAAAATCTTTAGAAATGTCAAAATAAAAAACAACATACTTTTTTTTCTATTAAAAGAATAAAACTTTTTGAATAAGAAAATAAAGATTATCTGCAGTGCGTATATAGTCTGCAAAGTTATGGAAAGCCTCTTGCGAGAGGTATAAATCTTATTTTTTTTTACAAAGATGAATTAATTAGTTAAAATAAGAACGGCTTTGTACCGAAAATCTAAAATCTCAACTATGTAAACATGTAACATGTAACACTTTATTTAAATATATGTTTTTTTTTATTTTTTTACATTTAATTTTAGATTTCATACTTTATTATTATTTTTTCTTATATTCTATTCTGAAGGAGCTCTAGCAAGGTACAGAAAACAAATAAATAAAAAAATAAATAATGCACCATGGAAAAAAGAATCTACACAAGAAGTACAGAATAAATCTTGATAATGGAGTCAATGAAATACATGAAGCAAAAGAAACCAGTTGTGAGTTTGATCTAGGGATTTTTATATCTGATGATTTAGAGTGAGTAAATCAGGTCCAGTAAGAAGCCAACCGTTAGAATTGCTTTGGCAAAGCAATTCAAATTTTGGGAATTTTAAAGAAATCAAATAAGCATTATTCGATCGAAACAGCAGTTTTGTACACGTCATAAGACTAGATTTGGAATATGCTAATCAATGGCGGAGAGGGTTTGTGAAGTTCATTTCAATCCGCTCATTTCAGTTCGACTCTTTGCTGGTAACTTTTGACTGTAATTAAATAAACTGGTTTTGCAAAATATTACAACCTGCAACAAGTTTGTTACACATGAGATCTTGGTCTGCAATAAATTTGCAAAGTATCATTAAGTTGTTGGCTGCCTTGTCTATGACTCGGTTAGCAATTAAGCTTTTCTTAGCCGACGATAACGATATCCTTAAAAAAATTCATAAATTTAATTTTTAAATACTATTTATTTTTAAAATAAAAGATAATTTTTTAATGAAAAAAAATTATCCGGGTTAAAAAATTATTCGGATCACACTACTTCTTAAAGTAATCCTGAATCTTTCCTATATATTAAAAGAAATCTCTGAAGAAGAGACTAGGTAAATATTAAAACTGTTTTTCTAGAAAATATAAAAATAGAATCTAAGCTCTCGGATTTAAATACGATTGAACTTGTTTGTAACGACCTAAAGATATGATAATAAAAATAATAAATAAAAAACACATTTTTCCTATTTTGTTGATTTTATACCATTTTTCATCTTTTTTTCAAAAAAATTAACCGAAATTTACGTCAATTTTCGTCAAAAAATTTATTCAAGTTTTATATTTTTTACTTTTTCAAAAATTAAAAAAAAATATTTCTTCATGAAAATTGTTTTTTTTCAAGAAATTTTGGATTTTTTTTTTTCACTGAATTTTACAATGATTATAGATAATTTACAATATTTATCGTTATTTTACGATAAATACAGATTTTTAGATTACCATTTTAACTTTAAATATGGTAAAATATCGTCTAAGACATAAAAACTGTGATTTTGATGATTATATTTTTGTAGATGAAACAAGCATTATAGTTTATGATAAGCCTTTCTACCATTTAAGACTTTTATCATCTCAACCAGAAGCAATATCATGTACATCTAAGTTTAAGATTAAAATTCATATCTGGATTGGGATATCTCGTAAAGGAATTGTTGAATTCGTAGTATTTTATTCCTTAAAAAAATTTGTTCTTCTGTTATCATTTCTAAATTAAAAAGGTATTTGGAGAAAATTTTGATAAATTTTTGTAAAGAGATATTTTGGCAGAATATATATTTCCGTATGTTGCTTCTAATTTCAATGAAAATTTTAAACTTCATCAAGACAATGATCCTAAACAAAGTCATACGTATGTACAACCTTTTTAGATACTAATAACACAAACTGGGTTAAATATAGTTAAGTAAATAACAAGATATAATTGCAAAATTTAAATTTAGTATCAAGGTTAAAGCGCCTGCTTACTCACCAGATCTAAACCCAAAAGAAATGGTTTGGAATGAATTGAAAAGATTTATTAGAGCAAATGATCCTCAAAATGTTGAAAGAGGTTTTTTTGGCCTTTTGATTTTTATAAATTTTTACGTAAAATTACCAGAAATCCACGTGTCAAATTGGCACTGTAAGAATCAGGATTTGAACTTGTCGCATCGTTCTGAAAAAAATTTAAACTCTTTTTCTAATTCGGGTTCTTCAAAAAGTATCTTCAATTTATTTAGTGTCAAATTATCTTCTAATTTAATTTCTTCAAGAATAAATTTTGGATATTTTAAAATTTTCTGATAAAAATTCGGCTTTAAACCATGAATTCCATCGATTAACAACAGAAGCCTGAAAAATTAGGACTTTTATATCCTTTAAATTTTTTGAAATTCTAAATATCTCTGTTTACGATAATTACTTCTTGAAAAAAAAATCGATTCAAAATTAGCTATTTTCTTGTCGAGATTATTTAAATTAGATCCCCAAATTTCTCCTACTAGAGAGACGATACGAGGTGGCCTATTGTGAGTATTAACAAAGCATAGGACTTTATGATATTTGATAATCTAAAAGCTCGTTTTCATTCATTTCAAATTAAAAAAGATAGAAATAGAGATCCATTTCATGAAACCATTTAAACAAATAGAGTTTATTTTAAACATTCTAATTGATAAATACAAATCAAATAATCTAATACAAAAGTTAAAAAATCTACAACACAACACTCACATTATAATTTTAATTTGAACATGTAAAAATCAAAAAGATTTTTAAGCTTAAATCAATGAACAAAGATTTTCAAGTTTTACATTAATTTTGGTTTAAACTAATAAAAGGAAAGAATTAAAGAATTTTTTGAAACATTTGAAAAATAAAAATAATTTTAAAAAAATTATGTCAATTAATTTAATAAAATTCCTAAAAGTTTTTGTGAAGAACAAAATCAGAAAAAAAAGTGCCGAAACTCGGGATCGAACCAAGGACCTTTAGATCTTCAGTCTAACGCTCTCCCAACTGAGCTATTTCGGCTCATATAATCTAATTAAGCAAAATTTAATTTTTTAAATAAAATTTATTTAAATAAATTAAACTAACCAAGAACACTTAATTTTCTTTTTTGACTTCGACTACAAAAATTATTATTTCATTAAGATTTTAAGATTTTATCGGTTTTTAATAAATTTTACTAATTAGCCTGGGAACGATGATGAAGTACCATTTTAATCGCCAGTTTACTCTTTTAAGAAAAACTCTCTTACGTAAATTTAACAAAATTTAGTTTACGAACAAGCGACCATCGACCTCATGTAAAAATTGGCTCACTTGTGATGTCTGTGTAAAGAAGCGCTTTTTAATATTTAGAAACGACGTTAGCATACAAAATACCTGCAATAATGATAGGTCAAAACCCACATTGCTAACTTGACCCTGTATTAAAAAGTCAAAATTAAATATTAAATAACCAAAAGAAATTTAAGTTTTTGAGTTATGATGCGAGGTTAAAAATTAGATAAATAAAATAAAAAATTAATATATATATTAATAATTTTTAAATTGTTTTTTATTAAAGAAATATGCCTTATTCTAAACAATAAGTAATCTAAAAATAAAAAATGACATCAAATTGGTTTTTATGAAATCAATCAATGATTTTTTTTGAAACCAATTATTCTCTCTATTTTTTAAAATTTGAATCAATTGCTTCAAATTCAAAATCATATAATGGATTATTAATTGAAAAATCTATGAGTTTGAATCTCAGGCTTTGATAATTTTTTAGCGAATTTTCAAAAGCTTGTTCTACTGAATTTTGAAAAAAATTGTTTAATTTCAAAATCAAATCTGACAGGTGGTCAACTTCGTTATTTTTTTCAATAAAATTTTTATTCAGTGAAATAAAAGGTTTAATTTGATCCGTAATAATTTTGAAAATGTCTTCAAATTTTTCAATTTGTATATTAGGTTTAATTGGTGTTTTTATTTCAAGGTCCTTGGCTACAAATTTAATTATTTTCAGCGATTCTTTAATCAATTTTGTTGATACAAGCAATTTACAAATATTCATTCTATTTTCAATTCCATTTTGTTCTAAATTCAGACCATCAAATATGTTGTCGATGTCGGTCTTAAATTTTTCAAAATTTTCATCATTTTCAAACTTGTCTAAAAATTCATTCTTAATCTTGTGAACTTTTGTATACATTAATAAAATATCATCTGATTTTATATTTTTACTATTGTGTACAAGTTGATAAAAAATATCATCTTCTGTTTTTTTGGCACATTTTTCCTTTACTTCGGTAATGATTTCCTCAGCTTTTTCTGATTTACAACTAATAGATTCCATGTAATTGAAAAATTTTTCGGCATAATTTTTCGCATCAGAATATTTACTATCTAAAATAAAATTAGAGACTTTTCTAATAGAATATGCAAAAATAAATTTTTCATTAGTTCTAGTGTCATTTTTCAACTTTTTTGTTATAACTCTTATTGAACCATTTGTTTCGATTTGAAATTGAAAAAAAAATTCTTTTTGGTCACTATAGCCATCTTTTAGTTCATATTTGATTAAAATCTCTTCTTCATTAGAATCTATATTGTCGTTTTCATATTTGTTACAATTAAGATCTTCCAAAATAATATTTTTCTGTGCCAGAACAACAAGTTTAACGTTTCGACTCTTTTTAACATCAATAAATCTTTTGGTAGTCTCCAAAAAAGATTTGTTAAATTGGTCCGAATTTGACAATTTTTCCAGTGAACCTTTTGTTGCACTGGCCAAATAACCCAGAGACTTTAAATTACAACTATCTGGAAAAGTGATTATATTTATTTTAATAAATCCTGATTGATTACAGAAATTTGCTATTTTTTCATAAAATTCCATACTTGAATCTTCTGCTTGTCCATCTGTGCATAGTAAAATTTCTGAATTGGATTCAGTCGATGCCAAAATAACAGATTCAATTAATGCTGAGCTTAATCTTGTGCCTCCACCTGCTTCTAAATAATTTATTTTATCAACCAAATTGGAAAAAGACTCGTGAATAGGCCTTAAGATGGAATATTTCTTTCCAATTTCGTTTCTAATTTCAGTTTTTTCTAAATTTTGTAAGTTATGGAAAATAATTTGATCAGAAATGCCATCTCCATAAAAATGAGCATCAGATTGAAATGAAATTAAAGCAACTTTATAGTCAGGAGTTTTATTTTTCAACTCTTCTAAAGCTTTAATACTTGCTTTTTTCACTATATCAATACGACTTCCGGACATACTGCCAGAAATGTCAATACAAAATACAAATATTCTAGTATTAGTACTTTTCAGAGAGCTACATTGTGTAATTGTATTCCTTTTGTATTCAACATCATTAGAGATCTGTTTTTCTATATTATTGAGTAATAATGTATTATCATTGTCACAAAATTGACAACTCCAATTATTTTGTTCAATATTATTTTCGGAAAACATTTTGTAAAAATAGCTATTACAAAATTTACAATTAATTCTCTCATTTTCATTTAATTCTAGCTTTGATTTTGATTTCAAAATATCACTTAATCGAATTGAAATTATATTTGTGTTAAACTCTGGCACGTATAGTCTTCTTGAGAAATCTATACTTTCTGAAGTTGAATTTGATTCAGCTTCTTGATTTTCATTGATAGAAGAACCAAAATTCTTTTTAAATTTGTTATTAGAATAAATTTTTTTTTTTTCTTGAGATAATATATCAAGCTCTAGAATGTAGGTAGGTGTCTATTTTTTGTTTCAATTTTTCAAAAAATTCCTCAAAATTTTGCCTATCATTTTGATTTTGTAAATCATGAATCAACTTATTCTTCATTTGTCTAAGACAATGTAAAAATTCATCTTCTGATTGAAATAAATTGTCAAAATTCGTTGGAGTCAGTTTAGTGTTAATAGTTTCTGCTGTCTCTGTTAAATTTCCGAACAAATTTTGATTTGAATTATTCTGAAAAACTAATTGTGTAGTTCCGTATAAATCACACATTTCCTTCCAGCCAGGGATTGCAAATGAACATGAATTAAATTCAAATTGGTTTTGCATGCTTAGAGTCTTGTTTATTGTATTTCCAACTAAATTCAGGAAATAAACTCGCTTAACTTTTTGTAATAAAAAAATTTCTTTTATTTTATCAAAAATTGAACAATTCTCAAACAACTTTTCTATTTCATCCAAAATATTTCTATTTTCCGAAGTAAATTTATCAAAATATTGAGACCTTTCAATCAAATTTAAAAAGCAGTTGATATTTTTTGCTCTTTCAAAATTCTGTTCTAAGTTCATGTGAACAGATGCACTTTTGAAAGCAAATTCGAACACATTGTCCATTTTCATTGCATTCATTGCATCTTGAAATCTTTTTGTTGATTTTGCCATGTTATTGTAGACAAAAAAACTCATAAATAAATAGCTTGTATCTAAATATTTTTTCTAATAAAAAAAGATGTTCTATTTAAATTTAATTTCTTTTAAAAATTAATTTTTTGATTATCTAAATATTACTCAATTTTATTGACTAGTGAATTTTCAATTTGCTTTCAAATCTTTAAAAATTTAAATTATTACCGTGTACTCTTGGAATTTTTTATTAACAAAAATGAAATTACCTTACAAAATCATGTAATCAATTAATTTTTAAAAATAATTTCATAAAATAAAAAAATCAGGGAACTTTGTTAGTATTTAATTGAAATTTTAGTTGAAAAATATTGATTTAAATTCTATTTAAATAAGTTTTTAAAAAAAGAAGTAGAAGCAGAAGTTATCTTTAAAATTTACGAAAAAATAAATTTAAAATTCCTAAGACTCTTAAAGATTCAAAATATCATAATTTTCAATTTGAGATAGCCTAGGATTTTTTATCTTTTTTTCTCGTTAGATAAAAAAAAAATTAATTTAAATAAATCTATAAAAAATCAAGACCATGCTCGTGAAAAATGTTAATTTTGCTTAGTTAGCAAAAATATTAAAAAGGCTTAAATTTCTTTTTTATCTAAATTTTTGTTCGAAAATTTCTCGACAAAATGAAATCAAACTAAGCAATTTAATTCTATTATAAAACAATTACTTAAATGAATATATTTTTTGTTAGGAGATAAATATTATTTTTAGTACATAATTTAATTCATAAAAAGAAGATAAAAAATAAATAAAAGTCTATAAACATTTTTTTCAGAATATATATCTTTTTAAAGAGACAAAAAATAAAAAAATTACAAAAATAAAATACAAAATAAATACAAACAAATTAATTAACACTAATTTTCTTACTATTTTTGAAAATTGCTCGTTTACATTGCTTGATTTTTTTGGTCTTCCGCGTTTACGTTTCTCAGATACTTGAATATTATTTTCGACTTAATCTTGAAGTGTTATTGAACTTGAAGCCTAAACAACTTGATTTTGATTAGAAACATTAACGATTGAACAATTGACAATTTGAATCGTAATCAGATTCAAAGTTAAATTTTATTATTTTCAAAGTTTAAGCTTCAAGTAGTTATTATTTATTCGTTTTATGTACCGAGCTAGAGGTCCTTCAGTATTTAGTCTAAAAAAAATAAATTTAATAAGCTAATAAAAAATGTAAAGAAAGTTTGAAAGACATACTTATTTAATTTATTTATTTATTTCATAAAATTACGCCTTTTTGTTTATGTCGCATTTTAAATCGTGCTAAAAATCTGGTCAATTTCAAGGTATGTACACTTAAATAATTAACTTTAATTGCTCTCTTCTCTCAAATAATGAAAAAGATTGTTACATGTGGCAGAAGTTTACATGGTTGAAGCTTAATGAAGAAAAGAGGAAAAAGTAAGGTACCTATTACACAAAGAGTAGGGTATTCAATATATCTCGATTCGAAGCTTTGTTATATTCATCCACTAGTCTAACAACCAAAAGAATAGAATGACTTAGTCATGTCCGAACATATCTCTCATTCAACTCAAAAGGCCGATTCGAGCCTCGACTAGCAGTCGGACTGCTAGTAATTAAAGTTTATTAAAAGCTTCATGATGCACGATGTTGGAGGGTGTTGACGTGTTACTATATTATATAGCATATTATAAATTTTTAAGTTAAGTTTATCACTATCTCTTTTTTACTTAGAAAATACTACTGAACACGACTTTCAAATAATATTTTCATTTTCCACTTAATAAGCCATTTTTCTAGTTCGTAGGTGCATTTATTTATATTATTTTCTACTTTCCGCTATTCGTTATAAATGAAGAATGTTACTAGATCAAAAAAGAGGACTAATTATAGAGCCTTAAGGGATACGTGCGGTTATTCTATATTTTTCGCTCAGGTGGTCATTCAAATTTACCTTAGATGTTCTAGAATCTAAAAATAATCTAATCCAGTTAGTCAAGTAATGAGGTGGATCATTTTAACCAATTTAGAAATTAAACCTTCATAGCAAACTCTATTTATCCCTTCAGAATAAATTTAAAAAAAAATCAAAATTAAAATTAAGTTAATAAAATGAGATAAAAACAATCAAAATAAAGTAAATAAGCTTAAAAAAAGAAAGTTTAGAAGACACAGATTGTAACATGTGGCAAATGTTTACATAGTTCAGGTTTCAGGAAAAAAGGAGGAAATAGTAAGGTATCAATTACACAATGGATTTGGGTATTCAATATATCTCGATTCGAAACCCTCTTTGTATTCCTCCAACAGTCTTACAACTAGTGTTGGACGCGGACAGAGCTAACCGGTCCAGAAACGGGCGGTTCATCGCGGTTGTTGGCCCGTTTATTTTGGCGGGCTAAATTTTGACCCGTTTAATAAACGTTTAAAAATAAACGGGCGGTCCAAGAAACCGTTCCAATTTTGGCGGGCGGACTCTGGCCCGTTTATTTTGGCGGGCTAATTTTTGGCCCGTTTAATAAACGTTTAAAAATAAACGGGCGGTCCAAGAAACCGTTCCAATTTTGGCGGGCGGACTCTGGCCCGTTTATTTTGACGGGCTAAATTTTGACCCGTTTAATAAACGTTTAAAAATAAACGGGCGGTCCAAGAAACCGTTCCAATTTTGGCGGGCGGACTCTGGCCCGTTTATTTTGGCGGGCTAAATTATGGCCCGTTTAATAACCGTTTAAAAATAAACGGGCGGTCCATGAAACCGTTCCAATTTTGGCGGACGGACTCTGGCCCGTTTATTTTGGCGGGCTAAATTTTGGCCCGTTTAATAACCGTTTAAAAATAAACGGGCGGTCCATGAAACCGTTCCAATTTTGGCGGACGGACTCTGGCCCGTTTATTTTGGCGGGCTAAATTTTGGCCCGTTTAATAACCGTTTAAAAATAAACGGGCGGTCCATGAAACCGTTCCAATTTTGGCGGACGGACTCTGGCCCGTTTATTTTGGCGGGCTAATTTTTGGCCCGTTTAATAACCGTTTAAAAATAAACGGGCGGTCAAATAACCGGCCAGATTTTTGGCGAGCGTTAATTTTGCCGGTCAACTTGGCGGTCTTAATTTTGACAAAAAACAGGAAATAAATAAAAAATTAAGCTATCTTAATATATTTATTTTTTAAAAAAAGTTATTTTTTAATTAGAAAAAAAATAAAAAAATCTACGAAAAAAAAATTTTATTTAAAAATTAATAAAAAATAAAAATCTTAAAAAAAAAAAAAAAAATAAAAATTTTATTTAAAAAATAAAAAATATTTTTAAACGGTTATTAAACGGGCCAAAATTTAGCCCGCCAAAATAAACGGGCCAGAGTCCGTCCGCCAAAATTGGAACGGTTTCATGGACCGCCCGTTTATTTTTAAACGGTTATTAAACGGGCCAAAATTTAGCCCGCCAAAATAAACGGGCCAGAGTCCGTCCGCCAAAATTGGAACGGTTTCATGGACCGCCCGTTTATTTTTAAACGGTTATTAAACGGGCCAAAATTTAGCCCGCCAAAATAAACGGGCCAGAGTCCGTCCGCCAAAATTGGAACGGTTTCATGGACCGCCCGTTTATTTTTAAACGGTTATTAAACGGGCCAAAATTTAGCCCGCCAAAATAAACGGGCCAGAGTCCGTCCGCCAAAATTGGAACGGTTTCATGGACCGCCCGTTTATTTTTAAACGGTTATTAAACGGGCCATAATTTAGCCCGCCAAAATAAACGGGCCAGAGTCCGCCCGCCAAAATTGGAACGGTTTCTTGGACCGCCCGTTTATTTTTAAACGTTTATTAAACGGGTCAAAATTTAGCCCGTCAAAATAAACGGGCCAGAGTCCGCCCGCCAAAATTGGAACGGTTTCTTGGACCGCCCGTTTATTTTTAAACGTTTATTAAACGGGCCAAAAATTAGCCCGCCAAAATAAACGGGCCAGAGTCCGCCCGCCAAAATTGGAACGGTTAATACGGTCACGGTCACGGTTTTTAAAATTTTTGGCCCGTTTACTGTCCGCTTGCACGGACACCAACACTACTTACAACCAATGGAATAGAATGACTTAGTCCTGTCTCAACATATCTCTAACAGAATAACTTTGTAGGAAAAAAACTAAAACATTTTTAACTAATTATTTAATCAAAAATTGTCGGATCGTTATTTTTCGGAAATGACTTCGTCGGATAGGTCTGCCACCAGAACCCGATAGGTCAATTTGCAAGGTTTTACGAAATTATCAGAGAAATTTTACAATCTAAAATTACAATACTGCAATTAAATAATTTTTACTGTTTTTTTGATCAATTTAAAAAAAAAATTAAAAGTTTGATATTCAAATTTGACTATTGAAACTCTTTTAGATATTTTTCTAGTAATAATAGAAAAAGTTTACTCAGATAGGAAAAAAAATTAAATTGACTTGGAAAACGAAATTTTCCTAAATAATTATTTTTTATTGTTTTCTTACTGAGCCAAATCTATTTCAGAAAAAATATCAAAATTTGTTAATTAGCTAACTTTTTTTTTCCTGGATTTTTTAATAATAAAAAAAGAAATGATTTTTTTTATTTGTTTATTTGTTTTATCTGTGCCGAGCTAGAGCTCCTTCAAATTAAAAAAATAAAATAAAATAAAAATAAAAATTAAGACAAAATAAATTAAAAATATAAAGAAAAAATATAAGAAAAATTAAAATAAGTTAAAACATAATAAAAAGACAATTAAAAATTGATAAATTGTAAGAGATGACATGTGAAAAGTATTTAAGTATTGAACATTTCAGAAAAGAAAGAAGAAATAGTAAGATAGTAATTACAAAATGGAGTTGGATATTCAACATACCTTGATTCAAAACCCGCTTTATATTCATCAACCAGCTTTATAACCAATGGAACAGAATGACGCAGTCCTCCCGCTACGTTCAATTCAAAAAGTCGATTCGAGACAGTTAAAAGTTGAAGTTTATTAAAGGCCTCATGACGCAAAATATTGGAAGGAGTATCATATTTTAGTTTAAGTATAAAACGAACTGCTGAGTTTTGTAAGACTTGAATTTTTTTAATGTTTGTCTCCGAAAATGAATTCAGACACGGAAAAGAGTAATCAATTATAGATCCAATTAAAGATTGATATAGGTTTCCTTGTGTGCAATAATTAAGACTCCATATTATGTTTGGCAATATTTTTATTCAGTTCAACCGTGAACTCCAAATTTTCATCAACCATTGGGGTAAAGGTTAATTTTGAATCAAATTTTATATCTAAAAACTTTATTTCCTTTTGACTCTCAATTTTATTTTCATATATTTTTTATTTTAATTCAATATTTTCCTTATTATATTTAGTGAAAACAATGAAGCAAGACTTTTCAACAGATATTTTCATCTTCCACTTGAAGAGCTATTTTTCTAGTTCGTCTAAGTATTTGTTTATCTTATTTTCTAGATTTCCTTTTTTCTTAAAAATATAAAAATGTTACCAAGTCATCAGCAAAAAGAAGAGAGTATTCACTATTTGTTTTATTTCTTTTAGGAATATCATTGATAAAAATGCTAAAAAGTAATGGACTAATTACCGAGCCTTGAGGAACTTCCTCTTTTAACCTTTTTATCGCTGATGTAATTTCTTTAATGCTAACAGGCTCGTCAAATTACATTGATTTTCCTTTTTAAAAAACTCAAAATTATAATCAATTATTTCTCTATCTTTTTGGGGATTAATTAGATCATTATTCGGACTAAAAGTTTTTTGAAGAAATTCACCAAAAAAGGTAGCCTTTTCTTCATCAGTTTTAGGTTCATTATTATTCGAGATTAAAGTAGGTTTTATTTCAGGTCCTTTCTTTGATCGAAACTTATAAATTTTTTTCCATAATGGTCTACTTGAAAGCGGATTTTTCCCAATATTTTTAATAAAATCAGATCAGTTTTGATTCCATAAATTTTTTAAACTGATTCTTAACTCTGAAGTCATTTGGTTGAATATTATTTTAGTATTTTGACAACGAGTTTTTTGAAATATTCTTCTTATTTTCCTGCATTCCTAAATTAGGAAAATTAGAAGAATTTTGAGTAATTTCTTCATTTAGTTCGTCAATTGAATTTTCTTTAAAAGTTTTTTCCAAAATATAACACAACGACATTCTAATTTTTTCTTGCTTCTAAACTCTGAAATTCACATATTTATCAATTGATTAATTGAAAAGAATATCATATTTTTAAAAAGAAAGCGAAATATCATTTAAATGCCTACAAACTACATAGACAAAAAAATGCGGTGAAGATTATTTTTTTATTTTAAGTTAGTATCTTTTTTCACATTTTTTCTTTTCTTTTTTCAAAAAAATTAAAATTAAAAATTTCAAATTGAAAAAATTACAACAAATTAAACTTCCAAACAAACCAAACTTCCACGTCATCCTCATGGTTAACGCTCAAGACCATAACGCTACCCTCGCCAGGATAGCCACCCTTGAAAATGACATAGTTGAACTCCGCGGGATTATCAAAGAACTACAAGCTGCAAAGGACGCTACACCAGCGACGCCGAATTTCCAATGGAGCAATCTTTTCCAGAAAAACAACGATATCGACAAAACGGACCCAACAATGCCGGTAATGCTTTCTATGATGCAGAGAGAGCAACAGTGTAAAGCCGAGATAAAGAACTGCATAACGGTAAACAGTCTACATTCCGAGGATCAACCATTAAAAGCACTAAACCCGGAATCAGAAAAAGTAATTAACACCTTTTTTAGTACCCTAGAAATCAACCCGACCACTGAGGTCAAACGGAAATACCTCACCAAACCCAGAGACCCGACTAAGACCCCTCTACTGATTGTCGAACTGAACGATGAACCTACACAGCAGAAAGCCCTTAGGAACGCCAAGCAACTAAAAGACGTCGAGCCGTTCAAGAAGACCTACGTAAATCGGGACCTCACACCCTTTGAGCACACTACGGAAAGGAATCTTCGTGAGGAACGTAACGAGCTAAATGACACATTGGAACAAAGTGAAACAATAGGAGGGAGGCCTGTCAAATATGGATCCGAAGCGGGCAAGCAATTCTACTGGGGTATCCGGGGTAGCCTCTTCATCAGAACAAATCTGGTGCAGCATCATCACTACCTGTCGTGAATCAATTCTCGCCGGCTGCGTTTATAGACCACCTCACACCTCCAGAGATTCCAGCCTCGACATAATCAACTCAATTAAAGTAGCAAGCGAGCTAGTGCGTAAGAAGAAGTTCACTGGACTACTCATCACCGGGGATTTCAACTATTCTGGCATCGACTGGAGCTCTTCCTACGCCGTACCCAAAAGCAAAGGAAGACCGACTAGCAATGATTTCACAGCCCTACTCTACGAGACCCATTTACAACAACATGTCCCCGAACCAACACTTGGCAGCAATGTGTTGGATCTTGTTCTCAGCAACTCCCGTGACCGTATATTGGCCGTCAAAGTAAACGCCCGGCTAGGGGGATCCAACAAGAATAACCTGCACTCCGTCCTCACCTGGGATTTCACCACCACCAGTTGCCCATTCACACCTACCGATCTTAAACCCTGCTGGAAGAACGGTAACTATGATCAACTCAGCAGCCTCCTAAACTCGGTCAACTGGCAGTCATCCCTAAGCAATCCTGTCATCGACGTCAACTATGAAGCTCTGCTCAGTGCATACAATTCAGGTGTGTCAAAGTTTGTTCCTAGCTACACTAACTCTCCTGTTTCTAAAGCCAACAAGCAAAGCCCCAAGTGGTTCAACAAGTCACTGAAGAAGCTAACCCATCTCAAGTACAAGCTATTCATATGTACTAGAATCCATCCTGGGAACTCCGACATTAAGGGTCAATACCGAACTGTATGCTTCCAACTAAAGAAGTCCCTCAGACAAGCCCGCTTGAAATACGAGCTAAACATCATCTCACTTAGCAACCCCAAGTTGATCTACTCGTATGTGAAGAGTCAAAGAAAGCTACCCACCCAGATACGTTCGCTCATCGACCCCCAAGGCAACACCATTACCGACATGCCAAAGATTGTGAATATGCTTAACGACCAGTTCTTCTCACCGTTCAACCCATTCACCCACCTCCCTGTTCCTTCCATGCCTCCTAGATCCCTAGCCACCTGTTAAGTTGGCATGGAGTCTTTCTCATCGAACAAAGTTAGACTTATTCTTAATAAACTCAATAAATACAAGTCTCAAGGTTCTGACAAACTTAATCCCTACGTTTTACGTGAATGCACCGACGCCCTTGCCGAAGCTTTCTCCCTAATCTTCTGCCAATCCTTTAAATCCGGGAAGCTTCCTACCCACTGGAAGGAAGCGAATGTTACCCCCATCTTCAAGAAAGGTACCAGAACCGATCCAGTCAACTACAGACCTATATCCCTCTCTGCGGTGCCATGAAAAATAATGGAACGCATCATCAGGGACATCATGATGGATCACCTCATCATTAACCAGCTCATCACTCCTCAACAACACGGCTTCGTATACAAAAAGTCATGTGAGTCGAACCTACTGGAAACCCTCGATATCATAACCGAAGCTTCCAGCCGCGAATTAACCTCGATCATAGCCTTCCTCGATTTTGCCAAAGCCTTCGATAAAGTGTCCCACTCAGCACTGCTGTCCAAGCTAAAGTCTTACGGTTTCGACGGCCTCCTCCTCGACTTGCTCTCCGATTTCCTTTCCGACCGAAAACAACGAGTAGTTATCGGCTCCAGCTCTTCAGACTGGTGCCAGGTCACGAGCGGTGTACCTCAAGGATCCGTTCTTGGTCCTCTACTATTCACCTTGTTCATCAATGACATGCCAAAAGGAGTACACCACCACTGCAAGCTCTTTGCCGATGACACTAAGATCATTGCCACCATCAAGAACGGCCTCGATATTGCCCAGCTACAGTCCGATTTAGACCTGCTCGCGACGTGGGCTAACACCTGGCACATGAGTTTCAACGTCGAGAAATGCAAATTCATGGTTTTCAAAAATAAAACTAATCACTTTTGCACTTCTTTCAAGCTCACCATGACATCAGCTGAAACCGGTTCCAGACTGACACTTGAAGAGATCAAAACGGAAAAGGGCCTCGGCGTATATTTCTCTAGTGACCTGAAATGGAGAACCCACTGCCAACACTCGGCGGCCAAAGCCAACTCCATTCTTGGACAACTCCGCCAGGCCTTCCATGCCTGGAATCCTCAATCCTTCAAGTCCCTGGACACTGCTTTTGTCCGACCTCACCTCGAATATGCCACCTCAGTATGGAATCCCCATAGACGAGCAGATGTAAGGATCATCGAAAACATCCAAAGGAGAGCAACCAAACGAACACCACCACCACCTAAACCTCAACGACCAACCATGGCCCAGTCAGTGAGACGGTGAGTCGAAGGCCTGGGCACTCCCCAGAAGCGTTTACGCTAGGACTGGAGTGGCCTTAGCTAGAAAACTCATCGTCCCACATTCCTTCTTGCCAAACGCACAACCAGTCATCATAGCGATTCAAGTTGTTTTGGATTGCTTGCAGGGTGATTCCCTGCTATGACTCAATTTATTATTATTATTATTATCTTGCTTCCTATCTTTTTCACATCAAATAAACTAATTCGGTAAATTAAGAAATTTTAAAAGAAAAAAAATCACTGCTTAAATGAATATTTTGATTTTGAAATTTGAAAAAAACAGGTCTTATTATTTTATAAATATTTTATAAAATTCTTAATTGATCAGCAGAATATTGCATGAAACGAATTGAATTCGTTCTTGTTTAAATTTTAGAGTTCGTAAATGTCTCAGGCAATTGTATTCTCAGAGTCCTCATCGACTTCCAGTTTAGAAGATGTTCAGACATATTTGATTTGAGTTTTATCTATGGTGAATGCGGTATTCAATTTGGTATTTATGCACATTACTTTCGTTTTCGCCTCATTGATTTCGAATCCAATTGATCTAGCGCTATTCGTCAAATCTTGCGTCTTCATGTATATGTGTCTCTATTTCAGACATTAGAACCAGATCATCCACTAAGTCTAAGACTTCAAGCTTTGCTACTCACTGTATACCCCTCGAACTGGCAATTGCTTTCTTCATGACACACTATTCTTAATTATGACATTGTCAGAATAGTGTAGGTTAAGTGTAGGTTAAGCAATATCTCTATTGTGATACTTCAGCCAGCTGTTTACTTTTGTCCCATGAAATTCAGATCTTTATCACAGCTGATATTTCATTTTGGCTAGACACGTAGTTGTCCAATGATAAGGTTAGTGCTAGCTGGTTCCGAGCGTAAAGACTCTTTATATTCTCGTCTATTTAGAACTTCTCTAAAGTGCTCTATCTTCTCTGTCTTATTTAGGTCTAATAAAGTTTTCCTTATCACGCATTGCTCCTTTCTGCACGAGTCTGTCCTTAAACATTCAAGCTTTTTCTAAGCTTTTTGCTGTATTCTGCTCTCCATTAGGGATCAACTATACGTCCGACGTCGTATTCACTTGCTGCATTTATATGATAGAATAGTTTTAACTTTATACACGCTCCTTCAAGAAAATGATCACTTTATATGTCGATACCTCTATAAATTTTGGTGTCAATTAAGAAAGATCTCCGTTTCTTGTTTTGTTCATTATTTGATTAAATTTACTTAAATTTTTCTTATCTCATAAAAATAATGTCAGCTTGTGATTATCTTTGTGAGTGTACTTAAAATGAAAGGAAAACGGATACAAAAAAAGAGTCCTTCAATGGAAGCCTTAAAGACGACCAGTGTGAAGATGGAGATGAAACACCAATAAAGTTTGTGCTCACTGTTTTTTGTTTTTAGTTTTTAGTTTGTGTAAATTTTTTTAGTTCCACTTGTTCATTTTGGTAAGATAAGATATTTTTTGTTTTACTTTCAGCATTTAGTTTTATTTTTTGATTATTTCATGAATATATGTTTGTAGGTTTATCCAATGATTCCCGTTTAAAAAAAAATCTCAATTTGTCATAAACTAGAATTTATTTTTAAAATTAAAATTAGAATTTTATTTATTAATTATAAAAGTTAAAATAAAACTTAAAACCGATTAGAAAACAAAAATGAAGTAAAAAAAATTAATTAATCTTTATACTAAATTTTTTTAGTTAAATTCAACTTCTTCTATTGATATATGAGTCTTGATCATATCACATCTTGAAAAGTAAAAAAATTAAAAAAGAACTTTGACTTAAATTTTAAAAAATTGACTTACCGACACAAATGACTATTCCAGCTATATCCCCGTGCCTTACAGCTCTGTTCGCTTAAACTGAACTTACTATGACATCTGCAGCTACACGAATCTCTATCGAAGTGATGAAGTGGCCCACAAAATAAATGGTCTGAACAAACACATTCACATGCATACGGATGTTTAACATAAAACCTATTCACCTCTTTACAATCATTGTCATTTTTCCACTTACACTGACACTCGCATTCTGTATGATTAGTCACTGTGATCACGTCACCCACATATCCGGCCACTTGTCCATTTTGCAAAGCTAAAACAGCGACATTTTTTAGTTTCAATTCTTCAGTTTTTATGGCAACACATTCCTCATTTGACGGACAACATCCGTCACATCGGTGAATGTTAATGCATGGCGGATAAGCGATTTGGTCATTTGATTTTAGATCCGAAGACAATGGATTCGTAATGCACACTGGCTTGGGATCACATTTGCCTGGAGTTGCTTCTTTTGCATCAGCCAGACTTTGAGAGCTGGTTCGACCCGCCAGACCCATTGGCCTGTGCACTTATTATTAAATTATTAATTTTTAGAACTAGTATATAATTATTTAGGCTTACTAAATCGAACCCCCATTTTGGCCAAGTCCGCAAGACCGTCTGCTTTGAACAAATCTTTCATTAGGTCTTCTTTAGACTAAGAAAGTTTATAAAAATTGGCTTTGATGTTAAGAGGAGTTACCTTGGTTGATAAGGGCTTGATTTTGCGCTGGGCAGTTATGGTGTCATAGAATATGAAAAAAAATATTAGTGTTTTTAGCATTGTAATGAAAAGGCTTTAGATTTTATTTTTTGAGTAATTTAAAAGATACAAATTGTTGATGTGAATTTATATATTTGCAAAAGGATCAGATTCCTTTTTGAATTACGTTTTGAGGAATTACATGAAGATGATAGATAAAATGATTAATTGCGATTTTGGTAAACGCTCACGGTTGCTCTTGTTGTTTGTATGTCTAATGAAAATTAATTTGATTTTAATGAAGATAAGAATTAAATAGCAATTTTAGATACCACAAAAATTTGATACAGGTTATTTGAAATTTTATTTTATCTAAATTATTTCAATAACTCCTCTTTAGATTTTGAAAAACATTGGTCAATTTGATCGCGGCATAAAATTCGTATCAATCTTTGTTGATTATCTTTAAAAAAGAAGCCTTCAACACAAATTTTTTAGTTTCTGACAAGAAACCATTACTAATTTTGATAAATCTTTTCTAATCTAAATTTTATTATTAACAAAAAAATCATGACTAAAATAGTTCAACTTGGTTTAGGTAAAAAAATCAAATTACATCAAGTAAAAATTTTTTTGATTATTTAAAATTCAAAATTGATGGTTCAGCATTTAGTTTTAAGTGATCTCATAAGATTTTTTATCAAATTAAAATTATTAAATTAAATTTCTAGGTTAAAAAAAAATAAAAATAATTTTTAAACAAATTTAAAAAAAAAAAGATTTAAATTAATTATTAACTCTTTAAAATTTAATACAAAGACATTGTTTCATTTCTTAAATAAGTATTCCAGCAAATGTTTTATCATTGGCACGAACATAAGTCAGAAAAATGGACTTGTATTGACCAATTTGCTTTTATTTACAATGTGTCCGTCTATATTGATTGTACTTAAATACTATTCGGATTACCTGACATCAAACAAGGCGACCCGAAAAAAAGGCCTGTTGGGTACGTGTACTGGTAAAAACCGAAACCCGTACCTGTACCCGAAATACACGTTTTTTTCGGGTTTTTCAAGCAGGAAAAATTTTAAATTTCATGAAAAAAACCAAAATTTTTGTTTAGTTTAATTTAAGTTGAGAATAGTACTTTAATTTTTTTTCAAAAAGAAAAAGAGAATAAAAAATCCTTTTTTTTAAATTTTATACTTTATCTTTTTTTGTCAAAGTAAATTAAAAAAAAATATTTGCTTTTTCTAAAAAAAATATTAATAGATAATTTAAATTTCTCATATAAAATTGCTAAGAAAAACTCTCAACTTTAACCGCTGAAATACAAATTCGAAATTACCATGTTCCTTAGATGATCAAACTCGAGTTAATCAGGGAAATATTTGAAGATATAATAATCGGATATTAAGTGTTTTAAAATTCTTTTTAAAAATTAATAGAACTAGAATTTTCCTTTATCTTCATTTTCTTTTATAAATATATTATAAAGCTTACATTCAATAAAAAATGTAAGCTTAGATGTGAATATGGCACAAGATGGTCCTCTACTTATTTATTGTTGGAATCAATTTATAAAGCTTACGAAAAGGAAGTGTTTGCCAATGATAACCTATGTCCTGTTTCAAAAGAAACAATCAACTCTTTCCTAAAGATATTACACCATTTGTAAACTTTTTCGATTTTGACTCAAAAAACTGACTGGGTAATTGGCGACTTAATACTAATTATAATCTTATAAGGAATAATTTAGGCTATAAATGAAACTGGGAAAAAAAAACTTAACGAAGATTTTAATAAATCATTAAAATCAAAGTATGATTTTTAACTCAGCTCAAAGATTTATTTGACAGCAGCTTTGTTGAATTCGTCAAAATTAGAATTATGGTATGAAGAGCCTTATTGAGAAGAATTTAGAGCCAAAGCAGTTGAAGTTTGGCAGAAACTGTTTTATTCTTAGTGGATGAAAAACAAGAATCGAATCAGCCTCGGACTAGTTAATATCATTTACATGATAATGCAGCTTTTAGTAATTTAGTTAAAGTTCAAGTCTTATCAAACTCAGGTCGATGTTTCACGAACCAATAAATTACACGAAATAAGTACTGAATGTTCTTCTTTTTTAAAATTTTATTTGTGAAGCTACAAATAGACAAAATTCAACCCAAGCATTTTGGAGTCAATATAGCTAAAAATATAGCTAAAAGTATATAAAAGTAAGTTTGACTGAAGTTTCAATTAAAGCTTTCTTAATACAAACAGATGATTACATATAAAGATTTTTCGGCATTTGTGGTCTAGTTTGAGATAAGAGATTAATAAACATGCTTCCCGAAACACTAAATGAAAGAGTTATGTTAAGAATAATTATTGATTGAATTGAATTTAGACCTAAATCAAACTAGTAAATTTAAATTAAAAAAATTTAAAAAAATAAAAAAATCATAATTTACTAAAATTTAAAATTTTTCTGTTTGAAAAACCCGAAAATTACGTTTATTTCGGGTATAGTTACGTGTAAAAACCCGAGATTAACGTGTATTTCGGATACGGGTACAAGTTTCGTTTTTTACCAGTACAGTTACCCGAGCAAGTCTTTTTTTCGGGTCCGCTTGTATGTCTGACATTTATTTTTATCATGATGATATGATCAAAACTTAGTTAATTAAAATCAAACAGATGAAATCAGTATTTTTATTTGTTTTTTTAATTAAACGTTTAATATTTAATATTTTAAAATAAAGATTTTTATCTTGGTTATCTCTAGTTAATTTTTCTAAAATCTTTATCTGAAAGTTTTTTGACAAATTTAGAAGAAACAAATAGACGTGAAGGACAGTGGCGGAGCTACGTTATGGCGAAGTGTGGCGATCGCCACACCATTTTTTGGGGTATTGTTGCGCTGCTATATGAGAAAATTGTTAAAAATTTAAATTAAAAAAGAAAAATTTGTTTTAATCTCTCCTTTTTTCAGCCAACTATGGAAAAAAATAAAAAACAAAATTACCAAACAAAAACCTACATTTATTTAATAATTTAAAAATTCAAATATACATATACATGCGTACTTAATTAAATTATTTATAAAATATTTGATTAAAACTTTTTATTTTATGAGAAACAAGCGGCCGAATTTTTTTGATCAATAAAGCAATAAATTTTTTTTTAAATACTCCTTTTTTTGCCTAAAAAATTATCATTCAAGAAAGATATTTTTGCTTGGCAAAAGAATAGGCTTATGGTAAAACACGGACCGCGGTCAGATGGTATTAGGAATAATTCAAAAACTTCCGACCACCAACCACTATGTAGAGAATTTGATGAATTTTTTGACTTGTAAAACTAGTAATAACGAGTAAAATCATGAGTTGCTGTTAACGGACCATGTGTTTTCAAGATAATGATAATACCTTGAGCTTTCGACCACTAATTATAAGAAAGAGAATAGCCTCAGCATTATTGCAGAAAAAAAAATGCTTTCCTAGCTCTTTTTTTAAAAAGCTCAAAGCTGAAAAACTAAAAGAAATAGCAAAAAAAATAATTTTTTGATAAAATTCTTTAATTTAAAAAAATTAAAAACTTAATTGCATACCGTTTTGTGGATAATTAAAATCTCTACATTCTTATATAAAAAAATGAATATTTATTTTGGAGCTCTGTTTTCGTGTTTTAGTAAAAAATAGGTGGTCCGTGTTTTAGCATAAGCCAAAGAATAAAAGACTTAAATTTTGTTTAATAAGTTTAATTTTTCCAATTGATTTTAATTTTTTGCCCTATGTTTTGAATTTTGTAAAAAAAATAACATTTTATTAAAAGACTGATTTAAAAATTTAATGACTTTGTTATAAAGCCCTCCCCATCACAACAATTCTATCCCCTCTTCTTTGGCCTTGAAATTCGCCGCACCATTTTCAACTTTCTGGCTCCGCCACTAGTGAAGGGTGAAAAAAAACATTATCAAAAAACTTAAAGTAAACAAATTTTTGCTCAAAAAAGACTTTCAAAATGAAATAACATTAATTAAGGTAAAATACAGCTAAATTTTGTATTGAAAAATAAATAATAAATTTTGATATAATTTTTTGTTCTGATAAAAATTTTCATTCTTTTTATCTAGTTTTATTTTAAACTATGTTTTTATAAATAATTTCTAAAAAAGTCTTATACAATAACGTAGCATTCAAATTTTTCTAAAAAAGGGTTTAATATAAAAATAAATTAATATAAAATTTTTAATATAAAATTTTATTTACAAAATTTAATTTAAATTTGTCGTCAACGTAATCTGTTTTTATAATTAATCTAAAATAAAATTAAACAATTATGAGTTTGTTGATTGAAAATTTTTTTATTGCTAGGTGAGAAGCATTTAAGGGAATCGGAGCCTAATGTGTGTCAGATAGCAACTTTAAATAAATTTATAATATCGTCCATGGTCTGTCTTTTAAGTCAGCTGGAAATTAGCAAAAGGCAAAAAAGTATCGGAATCTCTTCTTAGGTGATAATAATCAGAAAAGAAACTTGAATAGAAATATGAGGTTCGAAAGGCAAAATTAAGCTTATAATCGAATTTAAATCATTTAAATTATATGATCGTGTTTAAAAAATGTTATTAAAAGAAGGTTTTAAAGTAATTTAAAATTTTTAAAATTTATTTGAGAAGTATATTTTTTGAATTTTTTTTTTAAATGTAGTTCCCTTTTGAGCGACGGCTTCGATCTGACACAGATGTTAATGTATCGAGTTGGTCTTCTACATCGCAATTATTAGACAGTCGAAAAAAATATAAAAACATGAACATATGTCTCACCTTTTTTTTTTTTTTTAAATTATTGGAGTTTTGGAGTATTAGGAGATTTTTGGAGTTAAAGAATATTAAAAAGTTACAATCCTTTTTGTACTTTAAGAACATTTTAGAATTTTTAATTTTTTAGATCCTGTCAATTTTTCTAATTTTAAGAATATTTTCAATATTTATTCAATTTTTCAAAATGTACAGATTCAATTTTTATATTATATAAAAAGAATTCAGAATCCAAAATTAAAAAAAACAATTTCAGAGCATCAATAAAAACTAATTAAAATAATTTTCAAAAAAAGATAAATTTTTGATAATCTTCAATATTATTTAATAGCCTGAGAACAGCCCAAGTTTGTTTAGAATTCGATAAAGAGATTTCTCAGAAGCAAACAAAATCATTAGATGAGCTCAAGAAAATAGTCCCAAGTATGCTAAATAATGTAGCCTAAACAATTTTTGGTAACTTAATAGTCTCAATGCCATATAGAATAAATAAATGTTTGGAAAGAAAAGCGGTTATTCTCATTCTGAAATTTCTTAAAACCGTTCCTTAAATTTTTCAACAAATTTTTTAAACCAAATTTGATTTTTTTAAATTTACTTTCGCACTTAAATGAAACCTTTTATTTTGGATATTTGTTTTTTTACAGAGTATTAAACAGAGTATTTTTTTTCAGAGGAATGTCTTTATAATAAAGATAATAAAAAATCATGCATTCTTTTCTTCATTTTTTGCGATTCCGTTTGAATTTCGAGTTAAATTAAAAAAATTAATTCTAAGACTTATAAAAGTAATTTTTATTCTAAATTTTTATTCACCGGATAAGCACTTAGTTACTTCAAAATTTGTTTTTTAATTTAAAAAAATATAATTATTAATAACTAAAATAACTTCGTAATTTACTATTTAATATTTACATAACTAAATTTCACTTTGCTTCGTTGCTAATTTAACTGTTCACTTATCTGCTGGCTGACATAAGCATTTGATAAATCTTCTGTAAATTCTGACTATCATGACAATTCTTGTCTGGCAAATTAAGCATTATTTGATTACTTGTTTGATTCGGAACGTTCAAAATAATTGGAATCTGAGACTGACCATTCGACGATTTGTAGAGTTTTTTTAACTCAGAGTTCTCTTTCTAGGCAAAAAAATTAAAAAAAAATACAAAAATTTCTTCCTAAATTTTACAGTTAATTCTTCATTTTTCGTTTCAAGAACGCGAATCTTTCCCTCCAAAAAATCTATGTACTTTCGTTTACGTTCTCTGCACCGCCTAGCTGCTTCTCGGTTACTAATTCGTATTTGATTCTTGCGTTCCTCAGTATTCATCTCAATTGATCTTCTTCTGAATCAAAACTTATTTAAAACTTAAGAATAAACATTTTTGATCTTACTTTTTAGCTTTTTTTTCATCAGTCTGGTCGCTTGAGGAAACTATGTCATCAAAAGAAGATGAAGAGTTTGAATAAATCGACTCGGCTTTTGCTTCAAATAAAAATGGATTATCTAATTTTAAATGTGGCAAAATCCAAATTTACCATAGGAAAATGAATTTTCTTGCTCATCAGCAAAATTTTCTTTAGACCAAGATCAGAAAATAGATTTTTTCAAAAAAATAATTTAAATAAATTACCATTTTTTAAACGTTTAGGAGTCGATTCTAGGAACGAATTATTTAAACTAATTGTTTCTTTTTTAGCGTCTTTCGAGTCACAAACCTTTTGATTAATAAATATTATTTTATATTTTTCAGCTTAAATTTAAAAATCATTTCAAATAAAATGAATTTTTTATTTATTAAATTAATTCCTTAAGGTCTTGAATTCATCTAGAATTTTTTCAAAGCTAATTTATTTATTAAATGATTAGTTTATTAATATAATTTTATTTGAGACATTTTTTTTCTGTTTCCGCAATAAAGATAAACTATTTTGAAATATTTGCAACAAAAAATTTTATTAAAAAATATTATTTGAAAAAAATTAAATAAATAAGAAACCCTGATTTTATGAAATCACTATTTTTTATAAATTTTACGTTACGAAAATTTTTTTTTTTTTCTCAAATTTCATTCATGAACATTTTAGCACAACTAAAATTTCAATATTTCACTTATTCACTAATCAAGCTATAAAATTCAACTTAATCCAAGAATTAAATTTTTTAAAAAAATTATTTTTAAACTCAATTCTTGATGAGTCATTAAACTTTCTTGTTTATAATTGAGGCAGAATTTTAAATTCGGAAATTTTTTTTCCTAAAATTAATAAAAAAATTTGCCAATATTTATAGATTCATATTTTTTTTTAAAATAATGAATTATTTTATTTTTAAATCAATTTTTTTTAATTTTTGAATCAAATCAATTTTCAGCATTTAATTAAGCAAAAAGCGAAAGAGGAGTTGTGCTAATGCGATTAAATATCTCTTCAACATCTTCAACCCTCATTTTTGTTTTTGATTTAAATTAATTTCGATAGACTTTTTTTAAATATCTCGTGTTTTCAAGATCAATTTCTTTATTAATGATAATCTGAATATCATTTTGGAAATTTTTTAGTAAAAAAAATATCAATTTTTATCATAAAATGTTCATCTTTCCTAATTAAATTAATTTAGAATTTTTGGTAGTTAGAGTATTTAACAAAATGCATCATTTAAAAACAAAATTTGGCTAAAATTAACTAGTTTCAGATGGTTGATCGTAAAAATTACCTCAAAATACTTGGGACTAATAAGTTTAGTTGTGTTTTCAACCTTTTTTGGTTTGAACAATTCGCTCAGAGTTTGATTCACTGGTTCTAAATTGTTTTCTGTGAATTTAAAATTATTATTTTCTAATTTATGTTCGACATTCTTTAAAGACCTGTATTAAAAAAATTAGAATAAACTTTATTTCTAGAGATGAAATTATACTCTTGGCGTTCCAGTTCGACTTGAGAGATAGTTCTGAAAAGAATGCTCTTCTTGGGTGCTTTGTTATCCGAACCAATGCTAGATGCAGTTACGACAGGGTCTATTTTCGGCAATAAGACAAATGGTTCGGCGGCTTGGTCTTGATTTTCCAGGGCAATCGTAGCTTTCTATTTGGAAAATAGTGATCATTAAACTTTTGGAGAAAAATTTTATTTACTCGAAAAGATTCCTCGAATTGGTTTTCATGTGTAAAACTGCTCACTTGTGGTGTATCCAAAATACTCGGCTTTTCTCCTGTGCCAAACGTAATACTATTTGACCCTTTTCGAACATTTGATTCCATTAATATTGTTTAGCGAGTTGAAAATATTCAAAAATAGTATCGCGTGCCAACTACTAGCTTGTTTAGAACCATTTAAAGAAGGTGAGATTAAGATTGGACCGTATAGAGGAGGCACAATGTTAAAGTAGAGCAAATTATTCAAAAATTCTGAAAATAAAAATTACTGATTAGATTGGGGCGATACAAAAAGGCGTTTGATTTAATTATAACTTGAAAAAAAAATTGAAAGAAATCTCATCTAGTTGCTTGCAAGCATAATTTGAAATTTGTTTTTTTTAATGAGGAATCAGAAACTTTATAATTGCAATATAACAAAAAAATAAATTTGTGTATTCAATTTGTCTTTTGAACAAATTACCTTTGAGCGAAAAAGGGTGGCTTTTTTTCCAAAAAGAAAATCTTGACAAAACAAATTAATTTTTTAAATTGAAAAACAAATATCCATGACTAAACTATAACTCAAATTTTCTCCAAATTACGCAGTTAAAACTTAAGCTAAATTAGTAGAAAAAAATAAAGTCTAGTCTTGAGTTTGATTTGGTAAATGATTCATGTTTTTAATCTTAGAAAATTTATTCTAATTTTTGAATGTATTTTTTGGTAAAAAAAAGGTATTTGAACATGTTTGCTTTTTTGATATTTTAATTTTATCGACATAATTGTTTAGATAAACATAATATAAGAAAAAATCCAAGTCAAAGTTAACCATGTTTTAGGTGGTGTTGATGCCAACAAAACCTAAATGTTCAGAATGTATTTTCACCTTAGTTATAACAATAACCATGGAGATCAAGAAAATGAAGCTTAATTACCCTGAGTTGTTGATAATTACGTAAAATGCTTGAATTTCAAGTTTTTATTTGGGACGCGTTGATAAAAGCCTTTGAAAATTTTGATTCAATTTTGCAAAAAATGACTAAATTTTATTCAAAAATCGTCGATTACTGCTAAGTTGTAAAATTCGAGATTTATCACGTGATAAATTTAAGCCCAATTAATTATCTCGCTAGAAAAGATTAAAAATTTAATTTAAATTGTTATTTGTTGCCTTAAATGAATTGGATAATTTATCTTAATATTTTAATTAAATATCTTATTTATTTAAAAAATTAAATCGTTTACTTTGAACAAAAAAATTTGAATTATTATTTCTTTAAGATTTTTATCATACCCTGAGCATCTTATTGAAATTTTTTACACAAAAATTTTTTGATGAAAATTCATTAGAATTGAAAATTAAATTTCATATAAATTTCTCAATAACATGTTTTGTTCCAAGCCAAAATTTGAAACCCCTCAAGCTGAAGTTCCAAAAATTGGTCATGTATATAAGTGAAAAATTATTTTAACTAAAAATATAAACTACCTAATAGTCTAACTAGTTACACTTTAAAAAAAATATATTTTTGTTTTTTTAGATCTGCTTGTGCTATAATTTTTTTTAAATAAAGCTTATGTACTTAAGTTAGAACAAACTAATAATTAAATAAACTGCATCATTAAATAAGCATTTTGATGAAAACTTTGCTAATGAAATTATTCCAAATTAACTGATGTCATAGAAACACTTTTGAATTTTAGAATGATAATGTTGTTATTTATAACATTTATAATTCGAATTTTAATTATTTCCGGTTTTGGAAAATTTTCTAAAAAAAATTTATCAATAACAAAATTCGAAAAGATTCTAAAATTGAAAAAATACTTGAATTTGTCAAACTTATTTTAAAATTGTGGATATATTTAGCCTTTAATGTTAACCTAAATATTTTTTTTTAATAAATGATTAACGTCAATAAATTTTGAATTAAAAATAAAATGAATTTAAACTTCCTATATATGCTGAAATGTCGGAGAGTATTTGGAAGTGGTGAAAATCCTTCTCATTTCCTCAGTAATTATTCAATTTTTGTTCTTTTTGACAAAACTATGATACATTTGCGCTCACAAACGAGTAAGACAAATTTTAATAAAAAAATTCATTATGCTGCACGTTAGTTTTTTTCAATTGAATTTCATTAAGTTTAAATGCTTGTTTTGTCAATCAAGCAGATAGAAAGGAATTCAAAATTTGTTTACAAAATGAAATCCGGAACAAAATATATAATCATTTCTAAATAGAAAACTAGAAACAAACTCGGATATAGGCTCAGAATTAAAAATTCAAAAATAAGGCCTCGGAATTAGGTTTTACCAAATGCGCAATTAAAATTTGAATTAAAAAATTTCAAAATAAAGCAAACGTAATAAATCATTATCAAATGATATTTTTTGTGAATGCTTGCACATTTAAATCACTGGAAAACTCAAAAAGTATACTTTTCTGTCTTTTGTAGAAGATTTTCAAAAAATTTATTTGAGACTAGCATTAGAAAAAATATAAGTCAAATTTAGCAATCCGTTTATGCAAAGAACGTGGCATATTATTTATTTAAGAATGATGAATTTATTATAGTTCAAATTTTTTAAAATAATTTCTCTGACAGAAAATTTTTCAGTCAAAAGCATTATAAGCTAGATTTTTACATTTTTACATACTAAATTATTTAAATATTAGCAATCTATTTTTTCAAGCTTAATGAAAGCTTTATTCAAAAAGGTAAATATGTGTGCGGGCAAAGCTTTACCTTTTTATGCTCATAAAACCCCTATATTCTAATTTTAGTATTGATAAATAGATCTAGAACAATTAAAATGAAAGAAAATTTAATACACGAAATTATTTAATTAATAAGTAATTATATTTTTCAATGAAAGAATTAGTTTTTGTGTCAAGGCCACTACTCGCGGAACAAAAGTTTAACAAGTTTACTTTTATTCTTCATTATCTCTTAATAAAAAATTTGTTGAGAATTTTAATTTATGAATAAAATAACTTAAATTTTTATATTTTGTTTCTTTTATTATTTATTTTACAGAAACTTTTAATCTTTTAAAATTTTTAAAAAACAAAAGCACATAATTATGGATATCCACATAATCTGGAATTTGAATTTTTAATTCTTGAGATTAATTTAGACTCTTGTTAAAATTTCGATTTTGGATATATTTTTGGCTAAAAAAAAGGTATTTGAACATGTTGCTCTTTTGATATTTTAATTTCATCGACATAGTTGTTTAAATAAACATAATATCAAAAAAATTCAAGTCAAAGTTAGCCATGTTTCGGAATGTGTTGATGCCAAATCTTAATATTCTGAATTTATTTAATTTTTTATCATTTCAATAAAAATTTACTAGATTTAAAATTAATAATAATAATTAAATAATTTTAATTAAAATTTTCCTTTAATTTATCAAAATTAAATATAAAAAAAACTGGCTACAAAAATAATTATTAGATTTTAGTTTAATAAAACTAATAATCTTCAACCAGCAAAATCTTCGACGGTAAACACTTAAAGTCCTTGAATTTATGCCATTTATATTGTCAACAAATGCGACCTCAACTCCCTTATCTCCTTTCTAAACTATTCCCACGTAATCTTTATCATCGAGAAATGATTCAACGCCCTCAGCATTAACAACCTGGAAAACTCCATATTCAAAAAAGATTCAAAAAGATTTGATTTTGCGAGCTACTTGTTTTGCTTAGCCTCAATCAAAAGTATTCTCGTGACCGGTGACTTCAACTTTCCTGACATCAAATGGAACCATGAAAGCGGTTACTGCACATGAATTCCTTATCACCATGGGTAAAAACTTTTTGACCTAGCACGTTCTAGAGTCCGCGTTTAAGAAAAGCACTCTTATCTCGTTGTAACGAATGATCCAGTCAGAGTCCTCCTCTCAGCTCTACTAATAAGGACTGCCTGAATGCAACTCTCACCTAGAGCTGCGATCATAGCTCTCCGCCCAATCGTACTCGTCGCGCCAAGTTCACGCTCTGGATGCGCTCTTCAGCAAACATTTCCGCGATGGCAGCAAGCTCCTGGACAACGATGTAAACATTATCTTTAACAGTGAAGTCGAGTTGTACTCAGCCCTGCGCGAAGAGCAAACAAGTGTGGTCTACCACATTTTTGCTTATTTACAAATTCTGTTTTGTTTTTCAGGCTTTTCAGTGCAATCAAATGAGGACACACCTTGTACTTCAGATAGTATTTTAACTACAAGTTTTTAAATATGAATTCAAACAAAATTCAAACGAATAGTCATGATCATCAAACAAACTTCCTTCGAAGCGCTTTTCCATAAATTAAATTTTTTTTTATTTTAAATTTGGTACGCTGAATAAATGTGTTAAAAGTTTTTTATTTTCTTTAAATTTTGATGCGTTTTTAAGGGGGTGCGCTGTTTTTCTTTTAAATGCGTCAGTCAATTTATCCCCTTTATAATATTAATCAATTTGGACTAAAAAAAATTGAATTTTTTATTCGTGAATTCTAAAAAAAAAAGTGCATCACATTGTATATCGTTAAGAAGTAATTTTTCCCAAAAATTAACCTTCAAATAAAGAATTTAAAATTGGCTAGCACACTGAATATAATATATTATAATATTTAATAGCTAAATACTAATTTTGAGAAAAATAGAGAATAAAAGTTAAAGTAATATGGTTTCAATGTACAGCATGAACTAATTAATTTACCCCTTTTCTATCCTAGCGGATGGGTAGGCGCTCATAACCTTTTCCAGCGCCTTTTTGAGCAACGACTCCAATCTGACACTGAAGTTACCACATTGAGTTGATCTTGTACACCGCAATTTTTATCCAGTCCAAACTATTTTTCTTTTTCTAAAAAATAAAAATAAACTAGAGTTCCCATATCATTGTAAACCATACCATAGTATTTCGTAGTAGTTAGGAATTTAGCCTCTTTTTGTATCGTATTTGTATAATGAATTTATACTTTTATTTCAGGTTTTTTTTTAAATAATCGTTAAAATCGTATCCAAATCACAAATAGCATTTTTTTTTGAAACAAAAGCTAAAACCATTCGGACAAACCAAAGGTGGCTATTAATTGTTTTTTAGTGGTACAAATAAAAATGTATAACCTAAATTAATCTTTGGTAAAATAATCTTGACAGTGCATGATTATTTAAAAGTGGAAATTTAGAAATCGAAAAAAAATATAATTTCTATTAAATTATTTTCTTAATAAATACTTTACTTAAAAAGCTTTAAATCAATTAAGACTTCAAATAAATATTATTTACATTTTTTTTGGGATTAAATAAGAAAAGCGACAAATTAAAACGAAAATGAGAATAAATTATTGATTAGTAGATAAATTACCCTCTATTGCTAAAAAATACTTCATTTTATTTCAATTTTTAAGCTGAGTGTAAAATCTAATTATCATGTATTTATAACAATTTGAAGGATCAGTTAGTTTAATTAAAAGTCAGTTTTTATTTAGTAAATTTTCAAGAAAATATATAATTTTATTAATTTTAACTGAAAAAAACGTGTGAAAAAATAACTGGGTCTAAATGTATGAGCAAAGTACTGTCTAACTGTATTTATTGTTTATAAATAATAATGTAAAAAAAGTAAAAAAATTATTCTTTAAATGTTCAAATGAATGATTACTTTTGAAACACCAAAAGACAAATTTTAAGTCTATTGAGGTAAAAAGTTAAAAATTCAAGCATGATTTTTTTCATCTATAATATAGAATTTTTTAAATGAATTATATTTAAATAATATTTAAAAATATAAAGATAGATTAATAAAAATGCAAATAGTTAAGTGTTTTTATTTTTTGATTATTTTTATTTTAAAAAAACTTTTGATTAAAGGCTGAAGAATTAAAGTCCGCATGTACCCAAGTAGTTGAAACTAGAAATACAAGTTGTCTTTATAAATTTAAAGAGCATGTCGAAAAATGCGTTCAAGAGAAAAAAATAGAAAATCGAGACTTGATCATTGAATGTGTTCTCAAATTGTCCGGACTCATTCCTTCCAAGTAAAAATTACAAGAATTAATTTACTTTAACAAATTTTAATCTGCTATATTTCAAGACTTCTAGGACAACTCTTGTCCAAGGCTATTGATTTAAAAGATTCAGAATTATGCTTTATATTGATTGAGAATTTTCAATTGCTTGATGAGGCACATGCCGTTGATTTTATTAAATTTTTACTTAGGTAACTTCCAAAATTTTGATTTTATTAAATTTAATATTTAATTTTTTTAGAGGAATTGAATTCAAAGAAGATGAATTTTCTAAGTTGCCTATAAACATAGAGCATAAATTGTAATTCTTTCTTATTTTTTTTTTTCTAAATTTTTTTTAAAGGGATATTTTGTTTGAAAAAAAATTTGATTATCACTTACTATCCGCAGAATTAAAACGTCTATCTTCGAACGAATTTATTGTAAGTAATTATAAGAAAATTTAAAATTTTTAATATTTTTTTTCAAAAAGTTATGTTTACAATATTTACAACATAATGTAAAAAAAGCTTTCCAAGAAAACTTACAGAACAATCAAGAGTCGAATGAAATAGAAAAAATGGAAACAAATCAGAAGTGGGTTAGTCCGAATATATTACAGATCACAGATTTGTTTAGCTGCTTTGTGGACGCTCATTTTACCCATATTACTCTATCAAACAAATCTCAGGAAATAATAGCCGATGTTCTTCAATTAATCGAAAATCAGCTCGACATTTTTTTCGACTTGATCAGCATCGATTCATTGATTAAGGAAATAAAACAAAATAAAGATTTTCAAATCAAAAATACTAATCACATTAGTGACTATTTCATTGAAGTACTCAAAATAGAATAATTTTTTTTTACTATAAAAAATAAAAATTTAAAGAATTTCAAATATTTTTTTGTTTGAATTTGAATTAAGAAAGAAATCGTTGTATTCATTTTTTATTGTGAAATTGTAAAAAATTAGTAAATATCACACATTTTAGCTAAACAATTGTCACGATATGACTTGTCTGAGTTGACTTCTTTCATGCATTTCTTAATACACTGCTCGATTTTAGAATATAAATCGTTTGGCTTCATTTCAAATTCTTTTGTATCAATTTTAATTTCCTTAAAGTTTTCCCAATCTGGTTCGGGTTCATCTACTTGCGGTCCGTCATCCGATAAGCCAAAAAAACGTTTGCTCAATTGATTTTCAGTCGGATATGTGAATACCGATTGAATAAAAATACAGAAAGATAAAAATAAAATAAAGTTTTTCATTTTATTCAAAATAAAAATATGCAAAAATAATTAAAAATTATAAAGTTTCACTTTCGCCCACAGTTAAATAAAACATTTTATATTCTCATGATTGCATAGCATCTGTACTTAATTTTCTAAATAATTCAAAAGCTAGTGTTAGAGTCGTGGTGTTATTAGTGGCATTGCTACTTTTAGCTTTTTATTTTTAAATTGACTAAATATCTACAAAACTAATTAAATAAAATAAATATTAAGTTATTTAGACCTTTTTTTGATAAAATAAATCATACTTAAATATGAATTATTCAATATTTAATCATGTGTTTTAGATGCATTAATTGAATGATTAAAGAAATAAACGGATAAAGATTTGTACCACGGTTTGCATTTTTTATGGAAAAATAAAAGTGTTATAAGTGACCTGTGGAATAGATTCGATTTAAATGGAAATAAGTGCATTTTTTTAATACTTTTAAGCTTTAAATTTTCAGCATTTATTTTTTCTTAATTTTAAACAATTAATATTCTTTCAGAGTCAGATTAATTTTTTATGTAAACAAGGATGCATTTGATTTTTTAAATTTCTAAAATTTGTGAGAAACCAAAAAGTATCCAAGAGGTTAAAAAATAATTTAATATATTTTAGTTTATTTTAAAATTTATTAATTCTTCTCGATAATTAATCTAAGAAAGTGATTTAAATGAAGAAATTTTAAAATAATTGTAAAAAATTACGTTAAGTCTTTTTCATTCTATTTTTATGAATATAAATATATTTTTTTATTTTCCAAAACAAAATACATTATTAATATTTATTTCAAGATTTCAAGGTAAATTTTAATTTTTTTTTGGTTGTATCCATCTTTTATTGTATAATTTTATGTTATTGATAAAATAATAGCAATAAAATTATTCAAACAGTTTAAAAATAGCTGAATCTAAGGAAAAAATAACTATAACACCGGAAAAAATATCAGAACCCATTTTTTAAACCCTTAAGACTCCAGAAGCCTTTGAAACTTCTATTTATTTTAAATGAAAAAAAAGAGCTTTTATGGCTACTTTTTATCTTTTATTGTTCAATTCTGTGTTATTATGAATATAAAATTAAATAATTAATTCAAATATTTACAAAATTACTTAATCTAAAGACAAAATTAGTGAAAAACAGTACAAAATGTTTAATAAATGTGAATAACTTGATTGGACTGTAATAAAGGACTTTTATCTTCCAACCTGCATGATAAGTAATTAATATAAATTTCTAAAACATTCCATCAAAACCTATCCATTGTAATCATCCTGAAAATTTTCTATTTCAACAAGTTGAAGATTCAAAAGCAAATCTTTTTTGCCTAATTATTTTTAGCTAAATAGATGACTAAAAATTGACTTAAACTAAAATAATAAAAACTTGAAAATAAACCTGTGTTTTTCGTTGCATGAAAACAAAACATTTTTTGACATGTTCACTTCAATTGATTAATACAGAGTAAGTGAAAAGTCAAAGTCAAATCTAGACTTTTACTTTAAATTTTTTAAAGTCTTTTTTTTTATTTTTTATTTTTTTCAATTAAAATTAAATTCATTAAAATTAAATTATATACAAATTTTATTAATTTGTTGGTGTTATCCTAAAAAACATTGGTGTTACCCCAAAGTTATTAACTTTTTTTCAAAAAATAAATTCAATTCAGAAAATTAAATAGATATACTATTCTAACACATTACCATCAAATAAAAAAAACAGGTATCTTGAAGTTTAGGATCAAAAAAATCAGATAAAAAGTTTTTATTTAAAACTTTTGAATGGTATTTGATTAAATCTCTCCGCAAAAGACAAAAAACATGCTAAATATTAGATAAGGCTCTGCAAAAACCCTACAATTAAATTACGCAGTTGAATTAAATACTTTTTAATGACGTGCATTTTCCTGGAAAATTGCAGGTTTTTTAAACCCCGCCGGACCTTAATGGTGTAAAAAAAATTGGGCGTTCTTGTGTTAAAGAGAATACTGGGAGTGTCCTCATAAATGTGCCAAAAACTAAACATTTTGGTATCATTTAAAAAATTATGTTTTTTATTTTTATTAAATATGCTTGTTTTATTTTATTTGGTGGTAATGTATTAAAAAAGTATTTTAATTTAATTTTGAGAATTGAATAAATTTCAAAAAAAAACTTGGGATAACAGCAACAAATTTTCCTTTTTCATTTTGTGTCTTTCTAAAGAACTGGAACAAAAAGCTTTTATTAAGCTTATCAAATTATTTTTCTTTCAGAATCAGAATAATTTTTTTATGTAAACAAGAATGCTATGACATTTGATTTTTTTAATTTCTAAAATTTACGAGAAACCAAAAAGTATCCAAGAGGTTAAAAAATAATTTAATATATTTTATTTTATTTTAAAAATTTATTAATTCTTCTCGATAAGCTGTTTTAATGTATCAATTATTTTCATATATGATAACCAAGTCTAACCGGGTGACCTATTTTTTCTATTGCATTTTTTGCACCCATTTTTTAGAAAAATTTTTAAAAAAATGTGGTCGCTCCATTCATCCCCTTTTTGAACAATTGTAGTAGCAATTTTCTGGTCTAACATCATTGATTGTGTCTTTTAGATCTTGATCAGTAAATGTTTTTATTTTAAATTTCTTCATTTTGTGACATACTTAGTTAACTTTTAAAAAAAAATTTTTTTGCCTTTAATTATTTAAAAATATTCACTTTTTTTGATAAGAAAAAATTTTATGAGAGTGAAAGAGAGAAAATTTTAAGAGAAAAAAGAAAATTTTAAATTGTTTTTTTTTAATATATCAAACATGTCATTGGATTCCTCTCTTCGAGTTCTTCATGCTTTCATATTTTTTTAGAAAATATCTTTAAAATGAAGAAGATATGGTAGTTTTTCAAATTTTGCCACCCTGTTAACACATAATCTCTTTAGGCGGCGTTACCATACACAAAATTATATTTGTTTTGTAAAAAAGTGTTTTGGTTTAAGATAATTACAAAATTAGCTACCAAATTTACTTACACTAAAAACAAAACCAATTTAATCCAAGATCTATTTTTTTACGAATAGAGTAGTTGATGTTTGGAATGAGTTGTCAGAAAAAATTGTGAATGCAATTAGTCTAAACAGCTTTAAAGCGAGGCACACTGAATCGAGTTCTTTAGCATTAGAGCTTTGCTTGGACTAGCTCCAAGTTGAAGAAGTAATTACAGTGCTTTTTAAAAGGTCCAGAATCGGCTAAAATACATAATTTTACATTATTTTTATTAAGCTTACGTAGTTGGTAAGAAAATGTAATTTTACGTAAAATTACATTTCCAAAATGCTTTAAACGGTCAAAAAAAATAGTTTTTTGGTAAGAAAAATGGAAGAATTGAATTTTTTCCCAAAATTTTGAAAAATTAAAAAAAGCTCAATTTTGTAAAATTTATTAGAATTTAAGAAAATTTTGTAATAAAAATAAAATTAAAAGAATAATATAAAATAAAAAAACTAAATACAAAGTTTTCAAAGATACTTAAAATAAAAATATTTTAAAGCAAAAAATTTTATTTGATTACCGTTTTATTTAATTAAAAAATATTTATGACTAAGTTGATTTTTTTTTCTACTGATCACTCTGTGATTATGCAACAATCAGCCTTACGCCAACATTCATTGAAAAACGAGTCTGTCTAGCAACTTCAAACAAATGAAAATAAATTTTCGGTTTTTTAATATTATTTTTAAACTTACTTTTTATTTAATTTTTTCTTAATCCTCGTGGCTCTTAATGAAATAAATAATAGTATTTAATATTTTATAATTATTTAATTTGTGTACATGTTTGAGATATTTTTTGATTTTTTTAGGGGATATCCCCTGGGCACAAAAACTTCCAGACGTCAAATTTAATTAACAAGCTGTTAAGGCCTTCAAAGGACATACCTAAATAAGTTCTATTGATAAAAGACAGTCGTCTAATCAATTAGTCAAATCCAATAGACAATAATCGCCTATTTAGCAAAAAAATATTAATTATGGATTTAACATAAACCAGAGGCTCATTTAGGATACTAAGCTAGAACTGAAATTTAGAACAATATCTGTTTAATGTGAATGAGAAATAGATCAGTACCTGGCAAAAAGTATTATCTAAAACTCAATCAATTAAAGGTGTTAGATATTGGAGAATCAATTTCAAGATTTTCATCGGATAAAGATAAATTGATTGATAATTGAAAAAACTAATTTTGTGCTTTAAAATCAATATTTGAGTAGACCAAAAAGTAATTTAATCGGCTGGATTGCTCGCGAGCAATCCAGCCTCCAGGACAAATCAATTTACTTTACATTAAGATTTATCTTGTCTTTTCTCTCAGAAAAAATTAAATAGAGTAATTTTGTTTGATTGATTAAGAGCATGCCAAAACTGAACAGTTTGTATCATGCAAAAAGTAAAACAAATTCACCTATAAATTAAAACTAATATGTTCTCTATGGAATTAATGGAGCAATTATCTTGGGCTTTTTGTTTGTAATGATAAACATGGCTTTAATCAATCAACTTTTTTTATTGGTCCAAAATGTCATTAATTCAATTTAGTTTTGACTGATTAATAGTTTTTAATAGAAACTCTTAAATTAGATAAACCGATAGCACGTACAAATTATCGTTGCCAATTAAGAAAAAAAACAAAAATTACTATTAATTTAAAATTCTACCTGTATATTATTGAGAAAATGTTAAACCAAAAAAAAGAAAAATTTTGATAAATAGATCACCAGAAATTGATTTTAGTCCAAATAATTAAAGAAAAATAGGCACGTGTTTTTGACGGTCTAACAAAGCCTTCTTTGAAATCAAATTTCAAAATACAAAAAAATTCTTAATATCACTTTTAATTATTTCCTTTAGATCAATAAAAAATTAAAACTTTGATCATAAGACTGAAGAAAAGGATTAAGTCTTTATTCCAGTCACAGTAAAAACATACATATAGTTCTTTGTTTCGTACTGAGTACGGTTCTTTTACAGATACCAAATCTCATTTAATATTCCTTAAAATTCAAAATAAAATATTATAAATGTTTTGTCAAATGCTTTTAAAATATTCATTTAAAATCTTATTGTCTTAAATTTAAATTTAAGGAAACAATTGTGAATATTAAAACATTATTTAAAGAAGAAGATAAAACTTAATTTGAAGTGGGCAATTCGAATACGAACCTAATTTTTTTACCAAAAAACTTGATTATATTAAAATTTTTTTTGAAACAATCTTTTGATAAAATAAATAAATTTAATAAAAGCTATTTCCTATGGAAATTCACTATCGCAAAGTCGGTCGCTTTTTTTTTAAAGAAGTACCTTGATGTAAAATGTAATGTAATGTAAAACAATCTCGGGTATTTCCTCAAGTTATTAAAATAAATTAAAAAATGTTTTATCAACAATATAAAAACAAAATGTTATTAAAAGAAAAAAATCTTTACTTTTCTATTTTATAGTAAAATAAAATTAATAGAGCTTTTTAATTTCATCTCCAAATGACTTAATATAATATCAAGTCATATATTGATTTATTCGCCACTTTTGCTAAATTATTGTGACGTGAGTTGACTCATCATCAATTTTTTAACAAATTTTTAGTAATTAAATGTTGAGTGGAAAGAAAAGTAACAAAATAAACATTTATTTTCAATTTTTATTATTGTTTATTTCAATAAAACACATACAGGTATAGTAATGTAGACTAAAAGGGAAAGAATTACTTGTGTTTTAAAAGTTTCTAAAATTTAATTTATTTTATTCATGTAAGAAAAAATTATCCCTAAAAACAAAATAAAAAAATGAAAATTTGAAAAATCATATTTGTCAAATGATCTTTTAGCTGGGATTTTCATCTAAAATTAAATGACAGCATTTGTGTGGAACAAACTGGCAATCTAATTGCTTCTTGTCAATAAAATTTCGTACTTAAATTTAAAATATCTATTAGAGTTGGCATAATTCGCTATCCCACTTATTGATTTAAAAAAAATTCTGATCAAATTTTATAAAAGTTTATAATATTTAAAAAAATATAAACATTTTGTTAATTCATGAGTTCTTATCCATGTGCTTTTTCTTCGATGTTATCATCGCCAAGAATACGAATTGTTTAAAAATTTATATTAATTAATATTCTGAAATAAAATCACTCAATTAGTCTAAATTCCTGATATAAATCACCAAAAATTGCAAAAAAGTAAAAGAAAATACCATGATAATTAATAAATATTTTATATATTTAATTTACATTAGTTAAACTCCTTCAGAAGAAGTAAAATAGGAATTAAGGATTAAAAAAAATAACCGAAAAAATGAAATTAACAAAAGAAAGAAATTATACTAAATTTAAAATTGATAATGTTTGCATTTTAGAGAATCGAGTGAGAAAAACAGAAAAACCCTAGATCTACTCCTCAAACCATTTTAAAATAGATTCTATTTTATTTCTAATTAAAAACAGTTTTTTTTTTTATTTTAATTTAAACAGAGCTAATATATTTCTTAAACTTTTTACCTAAATGAAGGTCTCCATCGCTGCTGGAATGTACTCTTCTAAGCTTCTTAGTCGATTTGATGGTGGATTTCCTCGAAAAATCAAAAAAAAGGAAAGAAAGTATTTAATATAAAAGAGAACACAAAATGATTAATAATTATTGAAATTAAAAAAATTAAATATTTTATTCAATTTTTTAGAAAACACTAAAACTTTGTCTTTTTTATAACATTTAATTTTTTAATATTTTTTTACATCGCCTTTAAAGCGTTCATTGAAAAAAATAATTAAAAATGATTGTTTGACCAAGTGTTATTAGTCGGTGATAAAACGTTGATTTGTAAAAAAAGAGAATGAATAAAAAGACTTTTTACTTTTTGAATTTTTTTTTTCATTCAAAATAATTTCATTATTAAACCATTTATTTAAAAAGAAATTTTTTTTTACATATTACATTACCTAAGAAGATTGGTTGTGTTTTTCACACTAGAAGATCTAATTTTACTTACCGTTAAGACCCGAGAAGTAAAAAAACTTCTTTTTTAAATTACAATGAAAAAAGAAGTATTTAGGGTACGATTCTCTTTTGGACATTTTTATCATTTATAATTTATCTTATTAAATTAAAATTCAGAATTATTTTAAATTGTTCAAAATTGTTAACTCGAAAGAAAAATTACAAAAAAAATACAAAACGGTTGACAAGTCAACAAAACTTTTCGGGTCTTTTAGTCGATTTTTTAAAACTAGTGTTAAAATTAATTCTTTACAAAATATAAATTACATTTTTTGAAATGCTTGCATTAAATTTTTTTAAAAGACCCAAAGAAGTCTAAAAACATTTCGGGGCTTGCAGTGTAAATGAGACAATGGAAGAACCAAGTACAAATTTATGATGGATTAAAATATTTAAAAGCTAAAAATTAAGGTAATAATATTTATTAAACATTCGTTAGTACAAAATAAAGTTCGCATTTTAAAAACTAATTAACTCGATACAACATATTAATCTTAAAAAAAGAATCCTATCGACTTGTCGCGTTCTTTTTTTAAGCTTTTCATTATACACAAAAGAAAGCAAAGTCTTAAATTTGCCTTCTTTCCAAATGATCAAAATAAATAAAAATATATATTTTTATTAAAATACAAAAAAGAGAGGAAAAAAATATTAATTTATACATCATTTTCAGATTTGAAGTTGCCATAGAACGGATTATTTTTGTTGACGTAGGCGTAGTTGGCGAACATGTGGCTGGCATACGAGTCCATACTGGTGCAATTAGTGGTCATTTTTTTATTCGAAGTTGAATCGTTGATTTTTTTCTTCATTTCACTTGACCAAACATCGGCCGGCCACCCGGTCCTGCCCTTAGACTTTCGCTCGACTTCCAACTTGATTTCCTTGCTGCGACACTCGCGCCTCAACTTGCCCAAGTCAGGCTTAAATGGACCCAGACTGCTCGGGTCGTTTTCCTGCAGCAGCTTCATCAAATGCTCTATGTAGCCGATGGCCAATTTGAGAGTCTTAATTTTGGACAATTTGGTATCAAATGGAATCTCTGGTATTCTCTTTCTCAAGTCTTCGAACGCGTTGTTTATGGACTGAGTGCGTCTGCGTTCTTTCTTGTTGGCACTGACTCTTTTTTTTGGTTCATGAACCCCGTCAGTGTGACTCTCATTCAACTCGTCAAACTCCTCGTCGTCCACTTCTTCTAGTTCCAATTTTTCTAATTTTTGCTTTTTATGTACACTAATTCTGGACTGTCGGGACTTTTTGGTGGAGTCGCTGTTGGGCGACGATACCGAGGAGGACACGGGCGAAGCGTCCGCGTCCTCGTCAGTCACTCTTTTTTTTATTCTGAAGTCCATGTGATGATTCAGGTCGAATGGGAGCTGACAAGAGTTATTTGACGAAAGGGACGATGAGGATGCTGACAGTGAATAGAACTGATTTGGTATGAGGAGACTGTTCGGATTGGGATAGTACAAGCTCTCTGCCGGGTTATAGTAGCCCGGGTAGTACTGCTGGTAGTACGAGTGGCTAGAGTTGAACGTGTCTGCTTGGTAAATGCTTTGAGTCTGGACAGCCTCTTGATTTGGTGTCTGGTATTGGTACTGGCTTGAGCCAAGCAGCGAATTTGAAGGCGTAAGTATCATTTTGGCAACTAGATGTGTCTGTAAATGCTTGAGCGTATTTTTCTTGATAAATATTAGAAAAAAAAGTGTGTTAAAATAAAATTTCTTTATATGAGTATTTTTATAATTTTGCACACTAGCTTTCAATTGGCTGCTCTAATGAGCTCGAGCTAATTAGCAAATTAAATAAATGCAAAGGAGATAAATTTTTTCCAATTGGCTTGAGCAATTCAAGTAAATATAGAACAAAATTTTGATTGGGATTTTGTTATTAACTTAATTGAAAAATAATAAAACTCATATTAAATTTCAAATAGAAATTAAATTGAATTTCTGGCATTTTGTTCGCCCCAAAAAACAAAACAGATCACACAAATTTCATTATCTATTTTGGGAAAACTAGAAATAAAAAATGTAGAAACAGACTCGGCTGGCCGAGCTGGTCCATTTTATATGAAATCGTAATGTCAAGCGGAACCGTCTTCGACTTTGGTTAACAGGAAATGCTCTATTTTGACTATGAGACACTATTAAGCCAGCATGAGATTCTTGTTGAAAGAGATACAAAGCAAGATATAAATTGGCGGAACTTGTTCCTCTTTTCATCTGTGCATATTAATAATTGTTTATTAAAAATCGGCAGCTATTTGTTTCATCCAATTTCCTGTTTTAATTAAGCAACTTTTCAACGAACTCAACTTTTTTCTAAATTAAATTACCTAGTAATTTATCAAGTTGAGAACAATTCATGGTTGCTTTTTGCAGTTTTTTTATTTATTTCAAAAAACACCTCTCGGGGTGATAACGAAAAAATTTAAAAAAAAATTCAAGCACTTTCAAATTATCTGTAAAAAAATGAGTTTCAAATCACATGTTTTAAAATTAAAAAATCTTTTAAATAAAATAAAATAATTAAAATGAATATGATTATTAAAAAGCCTTTATTTATTTCAAATAATAAATTTAAGCTTTTGTTTAATCAAGAATTTTTTACTATTATTTTGTACTATTACCTTTTTTTAAATTTCAAGTGAAATTTGTAAACACAAGTACCAAGCATTTTCGTGTCTTTTTAATCCAAAATATATTATTTTAAATTTAAGTAATTTTACGAAGTAAAAACTTATTTAAAGATAAAGATTAAATTTTTTATAATCCAAAAAAAAATTACTTATTTATAAAATAAAAAAAAAACATAAGGTTATAAATTTTTTTAAAACGAGTCAAAATGATCCTTCCAATGTTAATTCTATGTTAAGAACAAAACACTTTTGACTCAGAAGAAAGTCAAAAGTCTTTCGGAAAAGTCTCAAATTAATAAAGATTAAAACTAAAATTTATTTTAAATTTTTTTATTTAATAAGAAAAAACAAAATGATTTGAAAATTTTATTGATTTTTATAGTCAATAAAATAAAATAATTACCGTGAAGCCTTGCAAACTACCCCGAGGTTACGTGTGTCCTTGTAATAGGTTTTACAGTAAATCGAAAATCCACAGAGTTTATCATTTTTATTCCAGTTTGTGTGAACTAGTGAGAGTTGGACATTTACAAGATCTCTGTAAACAACTTTCCCTTCGATAATAACTCGAAAATTAAAATTGAAAAAAGCCCTTTTTATAAAAAATGTTTTAAATAAATAAAAAAAAATTGACAAAAAGAATAAACTCAATTTAAAAAAATCTAAAATTTAGCTCTATTGTCACACAATTTTTATTAATTTTTTTTATTTTTATTTTGCTTTAAGAGTGATTTTTTTATAAATTCAAAAAAAAATAAAAATCATTAAAGTTGCATCAAAAAAATATTTAAAATACTCAATTGATCTTGCCCTTAAACACTTTTTGCCTTTATACAAACATAAAAATTCAAACATAAAACATCATAATCCTAACTTAAACTTAATTTTTTGGAATCATTTTATTCTATTGTAATTATAAATAAATTTTGGCTGAAACATTCGAGACCTCTTGGTGAAACAATTTAAACAAAAAAAGTTAATTATTTTTATTTAGAGTATCTATTTTTAATTAGATCGAGTTTTTTAAATTTATATATAGATTTTTTTTGTTTCTGATTATCATCATGATTGTTAATTGTTCAAGTTTTTTTGTTTAAATTGATGAGACTATTTAGAGCTAAGCATACCAGAAGGAGATTAAGTGCATTAAAAAAATTCAAAAGGCATTGTTTAAGAAAACTATTTTGAAGTTTGGAAATATATATCTTTATGCATTTAAATTATTTATCTTATTATAAGAATATATCAAGATATCATCTAGATCGATTTAGATATCAAATTAATTTAATTTACCTTAAATTGGTTTTAAGTAGAAGAAATTGAAAATGATTATCTTGTTCGAAAGTTTTAGAAAACCTTTAGGCTTGTCAAAATGTTTCTTTATATTTTATAAAACTATTTAAAAAATCTTATTTTCAGCATCACTACTTTAATTTCAAAAAGTATACAGAAAATTGGTTTTACTCTAAAAAAATAGTGAAATCTAGTCTTCCCAATTTTTTATTCAATTCTTTTAGATGATTTCTACTTTTTCTAAGAAAGCTTTTTTGTTTTATAATGGCAAAATAGAGTTAATAATCGAAATTTAATGATCATTATCAAAATTTATTTTTATTTTCTAAATTTTTATTACACGATTATTACACTCTGAAAAATTTTTAAATCAAAATGAAAATACTTGGTTAAGATTGAAAATGATAATTGTGGCTTACCCTTTTTTACTTAAAATTTTTGATCCTAATCGCTGTCTTCAATTTGCTTGTATTTTTTAAAAAATATTTTTTAAATACACAAAATAAACAATAATATAATTTTGGTTTTTTAAAAATTAGATTAAAAATTGTTATTTTTGAAGTTTTTTTAACATAATATTTTGTATCAGAAATAGTCTGTTAAAGTTTTTTTCATTTTGTGAATTAAGCATTATAAGTGAAAATTGATAAAAAAAATTTAAAAAAATTTTTAACGATGATCATCAAATTTTGATCATTAATCTCTTTTTGTCAAAATAATTTAGAAAAAATTACCATTAAAGATTTAAATGATAAAGCCTTCTTTTAAGCACTTCTTGTTAAATTATTATTAAAAATTTTAAAGATTTTTGTTAGGAATTTTAATATTTGAATTTTTTTTATTGTGAATATTATTTTTAATTAAACACTTTGCTATTCCTATTTTAAAGAAGCCTCTCTAGACATTTTTCGTTCAATTCCTGATTAGTAAGCAACTTAAATAAGGCATGTATTTGATATCATTATAAATTATAAGTCCTTAAATAATGCATTCAAAATGTGCAGTGTTAAATTTAAAAAATAGTAGATTTTTTTGGTTGAGACAGCTAATGTTGTGCTTTAATCAGTAATTATTTTTTAATTTTATGATAAAATAAAAACAAATAATTAATTAAACCTTGATTATCCCAAAAAACATTTTTCACATTTAACTTAAAAATTAAAAAAAAATTATTTTTTTTTTTTTTAAGCAAAAATGGGACGCATTCTTTAATTCTAGCAATGCTTTATACTTTAAATAAATAATTTTAAAATAATTTAAAAGATTACTACTTTTTGACGATTATGTATGTTAACTAAGCGAAAAAATATTTTTTTTTTTGAAAACCTAATAACTCGACTTTTATGCTATTATTCAAAAATTTGATTTTGGTAATCATTTATTTTAGATTAGATGAAAAACTTTTTTTTAAAATGCAGACTGAAAATTTGGTTCTGAGCAACCTGAATAAAATATATAGATAAAATGATTTAAAAGATTTGAACTTTTGCCCCTTTTTACCATTTCAGATTCTGACAGCATTTCAAACATAGAAAAGTATAGCTTTGGTAAAAACGGGCTTATTCTGGTATGGTATCGATACCAGTGCCCTGAACCCCAATTGTAATTTCAATGTTTTTTATAAAAGATTTACTATTAAGATCATTTGGTAAGCTGTTTCTAAGGCGTTTGCAAATACAGAGCTCTTTGAATGTCTTGGTAGTCTGAACATAATTTTTAGAATGTTTGATTCAGAGACTTGTATCTTCCTTGTTTCTGTCTGATTAATGGCTAGAGCAACCAATCCTTTTAACTTAAGCGCTACCATGTTTATTGCAGTTTGTTGGCATTTGATGTCGGTGTGGTTAGTCATCATAATGTTAAAGGAGAGTCCCAGGTACTTAATTTGATCTACTCGTGTCAGTTCGCGCCTTTGCATTTTTAAACAGTGCCTTTATTTGAGTTTATCCAAAGATCATGATTTCAGTTTTTTCCGGATTAAACTTGATTTGCGCAAGACGATCAAATTCCTCCTACGATCGATCAGACGATCTAATTCAATAGATTAGCTTTTGAAGTCCTGCCTCAGTGTCGCTAATTAAAATGGTGTCATCGGCGTCAAGGATGATGTAGACTCGTATCGATCCGACCTTAACAATTTCGGATCAATATTTCAGTTTGTGGAACTAAGTCCTCAACATATATTGAGAACAGTCTAGGAGACAGGGGTCCACCCTGCTTGACACCAACGGAAGTCCTAAATGTCTCAGTCCTCTCGCCTTCTTTCCCCAAAAGTTCTAATGAGTATCTCATTAGGGTCAAAACAATATGACAAGATGCAGTAGCCTATGTGTCAGATCGAAGCCGATGCTCAAAAAGGTACCTGAAAAAGAGATTAGTGCCTCCTTTAATCCACTAGGATAGAAAAGGGACAATTTAATAACTTTAGTATAAGTTTTTCTCACAGGAAGCATCTAATGACTTTATCAAAAGCCTTTGACGCGTCAATCGCCAAAAAAAGTTTTTCTTTTCTCACATCTTCCTAAAAAGATCGTTTCGCAAAGCATGGTAATAGCGTGTGCACACCAACTCTTTTTTTAAATCCAAACTGCTTTGGGCTACCACAGTGAAAATTATTAATTTCCAACAGAATCTTCTCCTATATAATTGAAAGTGGGTCCGAGAGCATTATTGGCCTGAGATTAGACACATTAATTTCTTTTTAATTGTCTATTAAAAGTGGTTTCATAATTCCAAAATTGAACTTTGAAGGCATTATTTTGAACATTTCAAGTGTAACATTTGATGTTCCAGTCGCCTTTCCAATTGAAAGATTCTAGATAACATTTTTAATGTAATTTTTGTTAACTTTTTGTTGCGACTTTGTAAAAAAAGAATCTAATTATTTCATATAGATAAATTATAGATATTATTCATTTTTTTATTCATTCTTTTTCTAAAATTTTTAGTGTTTCGTAAAACAGCTATCAGAATATTGAAAAATTAAGAGTCAGCTTAAAAGATTTTTAAGATTTTTTTTTAATTTTAGCTTAGACACTTAGAAACAGGAATGTGAGTCGTACTCTAATTCATGTTCATTTCGTGATCTTGGTCAAAGACAATCTTTGTTTAGTAGGTTAAGAAACCTCGAAAACATGTCCGATTATTTGTGCACATTAACAACGGTGCATTAACTATTAAAGAGAGAATTTTAAAATCAATTATTGAATAATAAAAATATATGTGTCAGACGGCTTTGTGGTAAAGAACCAAAATTTAAAAATAATTCATTTCGAATTTCAACTTAAGGTTCAGAATCCAATTCATCATATCGAAAGCTTTTTATCAATTACTGTAAAAAACAAAACACTCCAAATTTTTTGATTAGAGAATTAACCAGATAATTATTATTTATTTTTTTTATTATTTTATTCGTTTTTCTACAACTCTTTCATTTGTAATTTTAATTATTTTATTTAATCTTTAAAGAATGCAGGCTCAAAAGAGGGTCTTTTACCGCTCGGATAAGCTTGTGGAGTTCCTCTCCAAAATTATTTTATTAATTATTAATTAATATCGAAAGCATATAATCTTCAATCTTATTTATAAACAGAAGCGTTTCAAAAATGTATTGTTACTAGACAAAGAACGATGAGTGATTTCTTCATTGATAAATCTTCTGAAAGAGTACCAGCATTATTTTCGTGTTTCGATATTTTGGAAATGGCCGTTGCAATGATTTTCTTAATCCAAAAATAGAATTCCTAAAAAGTCCAATATTCCGATTTACACTAGTGACTTCATTGAAGTCACTTCAACAAGTAAACTTATTTTTATTGAAATGGTACCTAAAAAAATAGAAATAGATTTAAAAAACATTTAATATTGTTTAATATAATACTTTCAGGGCTCGTAAGCATCACAAAAGTATTTTAATGATTAATGGAAATTACTATTTGTTTGATGATCTACAACCAGAACATCTTTCAAATGAAATACCCGAACATGAGATGAATACTACATTTTATTATAGGGTTTAATCTTCTTTTGTTTAAATAAAATTTATATTTATTTTACTTAATAAATGCTTAATAATTAACATTCTTTTTTTCGTTTCTTATTAAAAAAAAATTCCTTGCCAAAACGTCTTAAATATTGATACTGAATTCAAAGGTCAGTTTCACCCCTTTGCCCTATCGAGATCTCGGGTAAACTCAATTCGAGATGAAGCTAGAACTCAATTTGAGTAAAATAAGAGACAGGATCATTTGAAGAGGAGGATATTTGTATAATCAGATGGTACACATCCAATATAATTGTACGATTCTTACGTTTCCTTCAACAATTATTTTACAGAGCGATTTGGGCTATTCACAGCGAAAGGTCTTGTTACTCATTCGGAAACAATTAATGTAAATCTCTCTAACTTATCGCCGAATGAGGTTTGTCTCCATCAGGGAATTATATTGCCTGACCTAAAAGAGTGTTAAAAAGAGGAAGCTGTATAATCTTTAGTGCGGGTGATTCATCAGATGCCATCCCATTAATACGATATTATCCAATACTGGACTACCCAATTGTATTGGAAAAAAAACTGGTATTTGCGTCTAAATGCATGCATATCACTGCAAGTATATACGGTAGCTATTTCCCAAATGCCACTGCTGCTTCTTCTGATAGCATAAATAATCATACAATTAATGACACCTTTGAAATTGGAACTGACCAAGCTGATCAATAGCCATATAAATAAATAAGCATAAAGTGAACTTAAGTGTTCTAAACGAATTAATAAAACGAATTAATAAAACGAATTTGTAGAATGGAAACAATTTAAGCAATGTGATTTTAATTATTTTTTATTAATTTTTTAATTAAAAAAAATTGCAGCTAAGATAAACTTAATTTTAAAATTATGTCTAAAAAGTTATCACTGCAAATTATTTCTTTTAGTAAATGTCGACGGAGCAGTTTTGACACTATAGAATAGGAGAATTTCATGAATTGAAAAATTTCTTCTACTTTATAATTTCAACTTAGTAAATTAATGTTTTACTAAAAAAATGCTCATCACTATTCTAGTCAGTAAAATGAAATTTAAAACAGTTTGTAAAGAAAATTTTGTTGAATTGGCAAATTTCAAAAATTATTTATTTTATAATTTTTTGAAGATAACATTTCAATAAAAATAATGATTAAATAAGCTTCATATTTTAGGTGAGTTTTAAAAATTTCAGAGAAACTTACCTTGTTTGCTTAATTACCTTCTAGAACTAAACAGCTAGTGACGTTGCACTTTTCAAAAATCTAACTGAACCATTCCAATTTTGCTGTTGTTATGAAAATAAAATTTTTTTAAATATTCTACAATTTTTTGTCTAACTTTAGCCTTAAGATCTTAAGATCACGATCTAACAAGAACAAAAAATCACTAAAATTAGAAAATTAAATAATTAAAAATGTAAGGTCTAGTTTAAAAGTTTATGTGACTCGAATTCATTCGAAAAGTTAAAAAAAAATTTAATTTTTGCATGTACTAACAAAATATAAAACAAATTCTAGCAATATTTCTACCAATTTTAACTTCATAAAATTATCTTATACAAAAAAATGCTTAACTAAAAGCTCGTTTTTACTTTCGACAGCATGTTATATAAAATATTCTTTTTTTTTCTTTATTTACTTTTAAACAGAATTTATTTATTATATTAAGCTTTTAAAATGGAAGAAGATGAATACGAGTCCCTGCCACCAAATGCCTCATCAGTAGATCACATGATGGCGGGAGCAGCTGCCGGCATCATGGAACACTGCATCATATATCCGGTTGACGTGGTCAAAACTCGTATGCAATGCCTTAAGCCGGACCCGAATGCCCGATACACCGGAATCGTTGATGCTCTGGTAAAAATTGTTCGTAATGAGGGCGCATTTAGACCGGTTCGTGGAATGGGCGTAGTCGCCTTCGGAGCTGGACCAGCTCATGCGCTTTATTTTTCCTGCTATGAATTTATAAAAAATAACTTTAGTGGCTCAGTCAAAGCCGGAGAAAACTCAAAGGTGAACTTTGTGGCTGGTTTTTTTGCCACTCTGCTGCACGATGCTGTCATGGTTCCGTCCGATATGATCAAGCACAGACTGCAAATGTACAACAGTCCTTATAAAGGAATTGTGGACTGTGTTGTGCGGACAACAAGGCGCGAAGGCTTCAGGGCCTTTTACAAAAGCTATTTTACTCAATTAAGTATGAACATACCTTTCCAGACAACACATCTTGTCACTTATGACTTTCTTCAAACTCATTTAAACCGTAAGCGCGAGTACAACCCTATTTCGCATTGTGTATCAGGCGCAATCGCCGGAGCACTAGCAGCCGCCGTCACAACCCCCCTAGATGTGTGCAAGACTCTGATAAACACTCAAGAATGCTGCAATCCGGACGAATTGTGCAAAACAGTAAAATCAGGAAATACCAACTCCAATTTTCCGAACAAATTGAATTTCTCAGCAGTAAATGCAGCTTTCGTGAGAAATACGTCGACAACCACACCAGGTGTGACTGCCTCGGGCCTACGCGATGCTGTTTTTATTATCTACAGGCAAAACGGAGTCCAGGGTTTCTTTAAAGGCATGCTACCAAGAACTTTGTTTCAAATCCCGGGTACTGCAGTCTCATGGTCAGTCTATGAATATTTCAAATTTTATCTGAATAAAAAAAATTCGATTAATGATTGATTCAGCAATTTGGGAAAGACTTGATCAATGGGATGTTGACAGTTTTGGCAGTATACTTTAGGGTAATTCTACTTATCAAAACTTATCACAACAATATGTATTTCTTGTTTTTTTTTTAAGAACTCGATTGAAAATTGTTTTTAATAAAGTAAAATAAGACCAAATGAAAAATTATTTTTTTATAAAATTTACTTTTATTTTTAATTGTTTATGTTGTTATTCGCTCTATTTTTAAAGCATATTATATGATCCGTTTTTTTCATCCACTAAATAAATCTAAATGCTTAAAAAATAAAAGTTTAGTATTTTTTTTATCTTTATTTCCAAATAAAATAAAAGAAAAAAAATTTATTTACACTTTTCAATCTTGTTCTCCTTTAGTTTAACGAATTTACCTGCAAACTGACATTTTTAAGATTATTCAAATGACTTACTCTCTTTTTACCGTCAAATGTAAAGTTGTGTTCCGCATTTTGTATTTTACCTTATTTTTCGAAAAATAAAATTTAATTAGTAAAATTAAATTTTTTAGGGAGAATAATGGTAAAAAATCGTAAAAAAAATAACTTAGAAAAAAAGTGTTCCGTTTTTATTTTTTAAGTGATTTACAAATTTTTTTTCTGGACCGAACTTGTCCATCTCATTTCTCATTGCCTTCCGATTGTGAATAAATTTTGTGGTTTTCTTTTTTCCTAAATTACAACAAAAAACAGATTCAAGACTTTATGAAAGATATTGAATGAATTATTTTTTTCAATTTGAAGCAACTTTTGCTCGTCACAGATGAAAAAATAAATTGATATTACTTATATTAACAAAGTTAATAATGTTTGGAAAAAATTCTTTAAAAATGTTCAAGAGCGGTTTAAGCAGATTTAAAGAGCGGCTTTATAATTTTAAGTTTAATCATCAGGCTAGCCTATGCCTCAAGAGACTGATTAATACTTCATTTTATTAAATTCATTAAAAATAAAAATAAATATAAAATTATTCAAATTCAAAAAATTTATTGATTACATTTTTATGTGGAAAAATTTAACAACAAGATATTTAAGTTAAGTAAGTATTTTAAATTAAAATTGAAAAGTTTCTATTAAAAGGATTTTTTGATAAAAATTGCAAAACTATGGTAAACAAAGCGGAGTTTGACGCTTTGAAGAAGGCATTTGAGGACCAGCTAAATGCACTTACAGTTAGAGTGGAAGTGTTAGAAAGAGAAAAAGCAGCCCTAGAGGCAAAAGTAGTAGTACTGGAGAATTCGTCAAAGAATAACGTCCAGTCGAAACTGTTTAGTGATCTTTTTAAAGTGGGAAGAAAAAATGATGAAGTTGAAATGAACATATTAAATGCCTTAAAAATAGAACACGCGATTTCAGATAAGAAGGAGAAAAATATAATAATATTTGGTACAACATTTAGTGATGAAATCGAAGACAAGTCATTGGTCGAGGAAATATTTAATGAAATCAACGTTGAAAAAAATAAAATAAAATTTGTTAAAAGATTAAACAATAAAGATGGTTCGAAAGATAAAACGCCGATTTTGGTAGAACTTGAAAAAAACGATGATAGAGTGGTTGTGCTTAAAGGCGCTAAGAAATTAAAGGAATCTGCTAAATTTAGTACCACTTTCATCGGTCCTGATTTAACTCCTAGTGAGAGAGCTCTAAACAGATCTCTGGTATTGAAGAGAAAAGAATTAAATGCTAAGTTATCTAAAGAGGATGACTTCAGATATGGTATTAGGGGTAATCAAGTGGTAAAGATAAAGGGGCGGATTGTTGACGAACAACACTGAAGTAAAATCGGACTCTCAAATTCACAAAATAATATAAACAAACTTAATAATACACACAATAATAATAACAATATTTCAAATTCACATAATAATAATCAAATCAACAATAAAGAATTTGATGAATCGTTTTCTAGTTCAAAAAAAAACAAAAATAGAAATCTAAAGTCAAGTAAATACAATGAAATAGTATTTTTAAATTTTTGGTACACAAATGCTACATCGTTGGATAACAAAATGCACGAACTAATATCGAACGTAAAAGCTGATGATTCGGATATAATTTTGGTCACAGAAACTTGGTTTAGAGACTCGTCCATTTGCAATATACCGAACTATAACATATTTAGAAATGATCGAGGATCTAGAGGTGGTGGAGTTTGTATATATGTGAAAAATGTGTTTACAGTTTCTGAAGTGACTGATGGTTATTTTGGGCAAAAAGATTTGGAACAGGTTTGGTGTGTGCTAGATTTAGATGGTCAAAAAATTTTAATTGGTTGTTTGTACAGACCCCCAAATTATTCAGTAACAAATAGTGATAAATTAACCGAACTGATTCAGGATGCAAGCAGGCTCGTCTTTGAAAATAAATATGATTGTTTGGTAATAGCTGGTGACTTCAATTATCCTAATATTAAATGGAAAAACTCGACTATTGATCAGGAAAATAATCTATCTGCAATTAAATTTTTAAATATGTTGGATGATTGCTTTTTGGCTCAGATTGTTGATAAACCGACGTTCCAGAGAAATGATCTTAATGAGACTAATATATTAGATCTAGTTATTTTAGATGACCCCTCTAGAGTACTCGATTTTGAATATAAACCTCAGCTTGGTGATAAATCACAGGGGCATCATATTTTAACGTGGAAATATACCGTGAATCGATTGCAAAAACAAATGTTTGATAGTAGAAAATTAAATTACAAAAGAGGTGATTATAATAAATTAAACGATCTTATTAATGAAATAACATGGTCTGAGATATTTATGAACAAATCAATTGATGAATGCTATAATTCTTTCCTCAGGGAAATTGATAAATTATCTCAACTATGTATTCCGAAATTCCGAAAAGTAAAAGATGGTAAATTATGGATGAATGGAGACTTAAGACTCTTAATTAATGATAAAAATAAATTATGGAAGAAATATATTTGTTCTGGTAAAGATTCAAGAGTCCTTCTAGAATATAATGCAAAAAAGAAGTTAACAAATCAACAAATTAAACAAGCTATAAAAAAATTTGAAGATAAAATTATCAGCAGTTGTAAAAAGAATCCGAAGATGTTCTATGCTTATGTCAATAGTAGACGTATAGTAAAAGATAATTTAAAAGCTATTAAAAACAAGGATGGTGAGATAAGCAATGACTTAGAAGAGATTTGCGAAATTTTAAACGAACAATTTCACAAAGTTTTTGTAAACGACCAAACGGAAATGCAAGCGACTCTCAAACAGAGGACAAACTTATTATTTTCGATTGACCCCTTTGATACTTTTTCAATAAAAAACGTAAGTGAAAAGTTAAATAAATTAAACGTAACAAAGACTATGGGTGGTGATAAAGTTAGTCCATACATACTAAAGAATTTACAAAATTCGATATCAATACCACTTTCAGAATTATTTATTAAGTCTTTTAATCGATCTGAATTGCCGAATGCTTGGCTTGAAGCCAATCTTACGCCTTTATACAAGAAAGGTAGCAAGTTAGAACCTTCAAACTATAGACCTGTCTCTTTGACCTCTATCGTTTGTAAGATAATGGAAAGTCTAATCAAAGATAAGTTACTAAGCTACTTTACAGAGAATAAACTTATTTATAAATATCAACATGGCTTCGTTCCAAATAAGAGCTGCACCACTAATTTGTTAGAAACCGTCGATTATGTATCAGAAATGTTGCATAGAAAAGAACCAGTTGATATAATCTATTTGGACTTTGCCAAAGCTTTTGACAAGGTTCCTCACTCTAGACTAATACATAAGCTTTTGAAATATGGTATTGATGAGCAAACAGTTAGTTGGATTAAAGCGTTTCTAAATAATAGAAGACAAAGAGTTATTCTTGGCGAATGTGTATCGAGCTGGCGCCCTGTTTTAAGTGGTGTTCCCCAAGGGTCCGTCTTAGGTCCATTGCTTTTTGTAATATTTATAAACGACATGCCAGATGATATAAAGTGTATATGTGAATTATTTGCGGATGATACTAAACTTATGTCGATAGTAAATAATCCTGAGTCTAAGGTAAAACTACAAAACGATCTAGATAGATTAAATAAATGGGTATCAGATTGGTTAATGGACTTAAATGAGGAAAAATGTCTAGTGATGCATTTAGGAAAGAATAATCCTAAATATGAATATTTTTTAAACGACAATCAGAAGCTAAACGTAACAGAAGAAGAACGAGATTTAGGTATTCTATTTACAAATGATCTAAAATGGAACAAGCAGGTTAATACATCAGTAAATAAAGCGAATAAAATTCTTGGTATGGTTAAAAGGACCTTCAAGTTCCAAAATATCGAATCGATTAAGAAATTATATACATCACTTGTGAGACCGCATCTAGAATATGCAATACAGGTATGGAACCCTTATTTGAGAAAAGATATTGATAAGATTGAATCGGTTCAAAGACGAGCTACGAAAATGATAAACTCAATTAAACATTTAGAGTACGAAAGTAGACTTGAAGTGATTGGACTATCAACTCTTGAAACAAGAAGATTGAGGGGAGACTTAATTCAACAGTTTAAGATTAACAATAATATCGAGGATATTAATTGGTTCTTTCCGATACAAAACACAAAAATGAACAATTACAGTTATAACACAAGAAGTCATGATTCAACAATATGTAGACAACTGGTCAAGAACTGTAGTCAAAGATTTTATTTTTTTACAAATAGGATTGCGAACTACTGGAATAATCTTCCGAATACAATTATTAAACAAAAAACAACAAACAATTTTAAGAATATTTTAGACAAAATTAGTCTTGAAATTTTAGAAGAGTTCTCAGGCTACCATAACATGATAGAACATGTTCCGTATGATATTACTCAATGAGTATATCATATTATAGCCTTAAAATACTATACTATACTATACTAAATGTAAAGTTGTGTTCCGCATTTTGTATTTTACCTTATTTTTCGAAAAATAAAATTTAATTAGTAAAATTAAATTTTTTAGGGAGAATAATGGTAAAAAATCGTAAAAAAAATAACTTAGAAAAAAAGTGTTCCGTTTTTATTTTTTAAGTGATTTACAAATTTTTTTTCTGGACCGAACTTGTCCATCTCATTTCTCATTGCCTTCCGATTGTGAATAAATTTTGTGGTTTTCTTTTTTCCTAAATTACAACAAAAAACAGATTCAAGACTTTATGAAAGATATTGAATGAATTATTTTTTTCAATTTGAAGCAACTTTTGCTCGTCACAGATGAAAAAATAAATTGATATTACTTATATTAACAAAGTTAATAATGTTTGGAAAAAATTCTTTAAAAATGTTCAAGAGCGGTTTAAGCAGATTTAAAGAGCGGCTTTATAATTTTAAGTTTAATCATCAGGCTAGCCTATGCCTCAAGAGACTGATTAATACTTCATTTTATTAAATTCATTAAAAATAAAAATAAATATAAAATTATTCAAATTCAAAAAATTTATTGATTACATTTTTATGTGGAAAAATTTAACAACAAGATATTTAAGTTAAGTAAGAAAAATTTTGCAACTAAATCTTGATAAATTAAGCTAATGTTATTGATAATTGAAAGCTTTAATGTTCAAACTTCAACATTGATCTCTTGATCACAAAGAAATTTATTGAATAAAAATACTCAGATGTTTTTTCTCCGCATTTTTATTTGGCCATTGCTTCAATTAGATTTATGCTATTTCTTAAATTATAATTCAAATATCTTTGGTCATTTTTCTTAATATTTCATTTAAAACATAACGGAGAATTGTAATACTATTACAATTCTCGTTAAAAAAGACATTCGAATGTAAATACAAAATGCGGAACACCACTTTTTAAAGTTTGATTATTTATTAAAATAACTCTTTGTAATTTTAATAAATTACTAAAATAAAAAAAATTTAACAATGATTAAAAATGATTTTGAAAAAATCTGAAAAAATTTTGAACAAATTTTTTAATAATTTTGTTCTAAAATTTTAGTGCACGCATATGCGTCTTTTGTCCCCATGTTAAATTTAAAAGTCTTATGATAGATATATAATAACTTTTTGCTAATTTATAAATAGCTTCTTTCGAAAAATAGCATAAAAGCGTAGAGCAATATTCAAAATACTGAAGTCATAAAAATTGGGCTTTTGGCCAGAGTTGTTTAAAAATCATAAAGTCAAAGTTAAGTAAGGTCTTTTAACTTGACTTGAAATTTTTTTTCTAAAAAAGTCATTTCAAAGACTTTGAAATAAAAATGACAGCTTTAATACCTACATGGAGGGGCAAAAAATTCATGTAGCCGCCTTAATAAAATTTAAACTAGTCAAAGCTTTTTCAAGATCAGAGATACCAATTGTTGTATCATCTGCAAACATTTTGATAATTAAATTTTAAATATAAATGGTAAATGTTTAACAAAAATAAGAAAAAGGAGTGGATCCAAAACCTATATTAGTAGTTCATCTAATTTATATTTAAGGGGTTAAGATATTTCACTTCCGCTATCTGAGATCTATTTTCAAAGTAGTTTGAAAGGCCTAAAGAAGAATTCTCAAAACTATAATGAAAAAAATTTCAAAAGTAATGAATTTGAAATGAATATAAATCATTTGTACCTAACACTGCATAAGCAGACTGTTGACTTCATTTGGAAGTGTACTGAAATTCTAATTGAAAAAGATGCTAAATAAAAATTTCAAAATTCATAATAAGAGAAAATTTTTTTCTAAGTTTATTTAAAAAAAAATAAAACATTTTACTATTTTTTACGATTTTTTAACATTATTTACTATAAAAAATTAAATTTTAATAAAATTTACGTAAATTTCGATAAAATTCTCGTTTGCAAATTTTAATAAAATCATAGTTTTTTTTTTAAAAAACGTAAATATTCTTCAATATTTTGGAAATTTTTGTTTTTACAGCAATTTACGTGAAATATTAAAATTTTACCTTTTTACGTAAAAAATGGTTAATTTGAGATTTTTTACTTTTGTAAACTTGCTAAAATTTACGATTTGTAAAATACAAATACGTAAAATAATGTAAAATACAAAATGCGGAACATCACTGTAAAAAAATCGATTTTTTATTTTAATATCTGTTTGTAATTTTAATAAATTGCTAAAACAAGCAAAATTTTTTGAAACATATTTTTGTTTTTTCAAACTTTTTCTGAAGTTTTCCGACGCTTTTCTCCGTTGCAATTCAATTTTAATGTATCAATAGATAGAATAAATAGCTAGCTAAAAAAAGTAAAAATTTAAAATTAAACAAATGATTAACAATGATTTTGAAAAGATCTGAAAAAATATCGAACAAATTTTTTATTAATTTTGTTCACGCAAAAGCGACTTTTGTTCCCATGTTAAATTCAACCCCCTGTAAATACGCTTTTTCATCTAAAGACGCGGCATTAAAATTTAAAAAACCCGCACAAGGATACTCTATGAGAATTTTTTTGCCTAACTGGGACTAAGATCTTCTGAACAGTTTATATAAACATTTTGAAAACAATTTTTCTTGTTATCACAAAGACTTTTCAATTTACTTAGACTTGATTGCCAAAAAGATTAGGTTTTGTTTTTCAGAAGATTTTCTGATTCTCAAAAAAGCATTTATTGGCATTGAAAATCGTCTTGTGTCCATAAAAAGCAATAATAAAACATTTTTTTTAATTGTCAGAACATGATAGAACAAATCGTGAATTTTCAAATATTACCTGTTCATAAGATGGATAGTTAGGGTTTATGTTAAAAAGAGATGGAATTTAATAATTTCGAGCATTCACACTAGTACGAAATTTTACAAAACTCTATCTTTTGATTTATCATAACTTCAAAAAACTCTAAAATCCACATAATTCCATTAAACTAGCAAAGTTTTCGCATAACCAAGACTCCTGGTCCAGGAAAAAAATTAAAGCCTAAGAAAAATTTGGTTCTTCTTCCTTCACTTTTTAAATAAAATCAGCAGTTCAAAGTTCCATTTCCATGATATTCATATTATAACTAGTTAATTAAAAAATAAGTAAAATTTTTTCAACTAGCCCTAAATACCTAAAATCTAATAATAACTATGCCAAATTAGAAAAAATGGAATTTAAAAAAATCTAAGCAAAAATAACCATTTGACCCGCTTCAGCTTTTAACTAAATACCAAATTAAAATGAGAAACAGTTTAATTCCAGCTTTTTGTCAAAAAATTATTTCTTAAAAATACCAAAATGATGATGAATCGGTAAGAAGAATCGAAAACATATGTGAATAGCAACAAAAAATTAAACCAATTTTCTTTAGACCAGTTGCGGGTCCACCAGTTCCTGTTGTGACCGCCAGTAGAAAACTAAATACTTTTGAAAAAAGTTACAAAGGCTTGGGTCTGGCTACCTTTTTAGCTGTTTTGTACTTGCTTTTAACCCTCGCATTTACAGCAATAGAGGTAGCTCGTATATTCACAGGTTCTCTCAATCGAAATAGATTATTTTCTTATATGCTCTATCCGGGAAATGTTTACTTTCCACCTAATTTTCAGCTCGCTTCTGGAATTAATATTGAAAGACAGCACCACTATTTATGGCCATGGTCGCATCCTTCTCTCCTCATAACTTTTCCAGTAATTCAATTTGAATTTTTTTCATTTTTCAAACATTTATTTCAAGATGTTAATTGCTACTTTATTTGGATTTTCAGCTGCAAAAAGAGCAACTTATTCAATGGTACATGCAATTTTACCATGAAACATAGAATCTAATCAATTTTTTTAAGATTTATTTATTTTTTGCAATTAGTTTATTCATATTTGCAGTGACACCATTTTTAATCGGATATTATAGCTCAATTATAAATCTTCACAATAATGGAATCACAGATTTTACATCAAATGTAAGAAAGAATTTAAAATTAAACATTTTCATTTAATTGTTTGTTAAAGAGTTTTGCCAACACAGATCGAAGTTTGAGCATTATAATGCTTATTTTGGTACTAATACTATTTTTTGTGTCCCTTTTTTCTTTCATTTATTCGGCAATTATTTTTGCTTGTTGTAAAAGAAAAGGTGGTTCTTATCTAAATTTACCAAGACGTCATCCTTACGTACCATTAGTAAGAATTAAAAATTTAATTAAACATATTTTATTTTTGAAAAAATTTTTAAGGTCACTATGAATGGAGCAGTGGCCTCGATTTAAAATTTTTACTATAGTCTATTTTTAAAATAAAATTTTATCAGATTTCAATACTTTCTTTCTTTTCATCAAGTAATTCTTCCAGGGCTTTTTTTGAGCCTGGACTATTCTCCAAATAGGCATGGTAAGCCTTGGTCATTCCTTGACGATCAGCAGTTTCATTTAACTTCATTCGGAAATAGTCATGAATTGTTCGTTTTCGATCTTCTTCGAATCTATTAGTGCTATTCAGATTTTTTTTTAACTCGCTCCTAAAAAAAAAATTTATTTTGAATTATTGAAGTCTAAACGAATACCTTATTGTATGAACATCATCGACGTAAAACGGACCTGTTAAATCACGTGGTTTTTTCACAATTACTTTGGGAAAGTTGGGTGCTAGTGTAGAGCCTTCGAGTGTATCTGGTCTGTCCAAAATGTCCGATTCTCTTTTAAAATAATAATGATACGAAGTCTAAAGCAGGGGTTTCATTCGGTTCTGAATAGGTAAGGCGTGTTTTGAAAAATAAAATTATCAAAAAGTGTACAAAAATTAAGTAATTTGCCAAGCATTGGGTTTTATAGTATCCAAGAACGATCAAAGCGAATTTTAAAGAACAAAAGCAAAATTTGGATAACAAAAAAAAGAATTTATGAAACCAAATTTTATTCAAATTCAAAAAATAGAGAAAAATTTCAAATCAAAAAATCCAGATAAAATTGATGTCGTTTGTCAAAGTAGTTGTTAATATTCGATCAGTCAAGAGTCAGTGTTAGATTTTTTGTTTAGACCTTTTTTTAAAGGGAAATTGAGATTTGTTCGGTTAAATGGGATGTGATAAAAAGGAAATTAAAAAATTTACTACTCACAGTTTTGAGCGAGGAACAAATGAATGGCTTAAACTTCTAGTGACTGATGGAGCCAAAGTACGCTCCATTCTGTAAGCAACCCATGGTTCAACTATGCTTGTCGCTGTGTATCGGTTGTAGTAACCGATGTGTTGGTAATTCTGAGGCTAAAAAGGAATGTTTGGTTTATAGATATTTTATTTAAACCTATTCATCTACGATGATATTGAAAGATAATGTGAATTGATACTTTTTTATTTAAAAAGCAAAATGATTTCATACCAAGTAACTTAATCTTAACACTAGAAAGGCCTAGGGTTTTATAAGCTCTTTTTTTTTTAAATAGATAAAATCTTTTTGAAAAACTTTATAACTTTAAAAAATTTTTTATTCTACAATCTGAAATTACATAAAATTTATGATTTTAGTGTTTATGTTTAAAAATTATTTTAATTTTATTATAAACATAAAAGCCCGAGGTGGTTTTTTAAACCCACTATTATTTTTGGTTTATTTGATTCATCTAAAATAATAATTACTTACAATTTTGATTGAAATAAATAAAAATTATAAAAATCGCGACTGAAAACTCGCGTAAAATACAACAATCGTCATCCAATAGTCAACCAACAACACCAAAAACAACACCAGTTCGAAAAAGACTTGCCTCAGTCGATTTGAATGCTAATTCAACCCCATCAAAAAAATTGTGCTCAAACAAAGATAAAAAAAATTGTCAGATAAGGCTTTGTAATCAAAATAAAACAAATATTAACTGTGTCATGTAAAAAATTTTGTTGCGGAACATGTAGTAAGGAACAACAAACAATAGCTTTATGTGAAAAGTGTTTTGATAATGGAAAAAAATTATAGACAAAAATTTTTTTCCTAATTTACTTTTTATATTAATTTTTTTAAATTTAATAATGTATAAAATTCAATCATATGATTCTAAAGAAGAAAAATTTAATTTTATATTATAACAAAAATTAATTTGTATATTTAACATAAAATAAAGTTATTGGTAAAAAAAAAACTTTAATTTGAATTAATTATAGCAGAATATGAAATAGGGTTTTTACAGTATTAAAAAATTTGGCCTTTCTAGTGTTAAATAATGTTTCTTCAGTAAGTATAATTTTTAAGCAAAAAATATTAAAACTTTTTAAATTTTTTAAAATGAATATTTGTCAGCTTTTAAAATGTCTGGTTCAATCGGGATTATATACAGCCGAGGAAGCTTCACTCAAAATATGGTAAAACATATGAATAACTCATGATATTGTTTTTTAAATTACACTTTTTGCATCACTTTATTTTTGACAATTTAATAAACAATAATAAAAAAAATAATAATTTGAATCATTGAAAAAGTTATAAAAACTTATAAAAAACATTCAATTTAAAAACATATCTTTAACATCTCTATTAAATTAATAACTTTAATAGGCTTTCCCACATCAATAGCATGTATTTAACTGCAAACAAAGACAGAGTGCCAAATTTTAAAATTAAATTCAAAGTTTATTCAAAACATGTTATTGACGTGGAAAGTCTATTAAAGTTATAAGTTTAATAGAGACGTTAAAGAGATGTTTTTAAATTGAACGTTTTTATAAGTTTTTTTAACTTTTTCAATTATTCAAATTATTATTTTTTATTATTAATTGTTAAATTAATTCGGTTAGATAAGTGAAAAGGTTATTTATCCGACAAAGAACACTCAATATACCTCGACGAATATGAATCTCCAACAATACTTCTCTATAAGCAAAGGAAAAAATTAATAATACGAAGATAATCATGATAACCAAGAAATTGGTAATTGGCGTTCGCAAATGAAGAAAGACATTACTGAGCTTGTCAAAAATAAGTTTGTAAAATAAATAGAAAATTTAGCGTTGGCAATTTTTTTTATTCTTATTTTCATTTTTATTAATTTTGAGTAAATTTTAGGATAAATTTTTTGTTTAAATTTTTATGTCCTTTTTTATTATATGTGATTTTCAAGAAGAATTTTTTTTTAGAGATAATTAATTTCACTTACTGATTTAATCAAATTTTCAACATGATGAATATCATAATACGGGTTAAGATCATTGAAAACGAAAGGTGTATGTTCTTTTCTTTAAATAAAAAAATTAAATATAATTTTTAAGAATGTTCTGTTTCAGAATAAAAAACCTCTTTGGAAACTTAATGGTACTGACTTCTCTCGTCAGACCTTCTTTGATTCGTTTCAATTCTAAATGGGTATACTCGTTTGATATTGCTGGAAGCACTGGTGGCAAGCTTGATTTTTTAGTACTTCTCGATACTTAAATAAAATTTACATAAAAATAGATTGCAAAATTTTAATTCTATTTAACAGAATAATGTTAGCTAACATTTAAGTGATTTACACAAACATCTATTAACTTTGTGCATTTGTTACTTGATTCTGTTTGACGAATTGTTTTCGAACTTCGGCTGATCTTTTCAAAACTTATTTGTGTTTTTAAATTAAGACCTGAACTTTGATTACTATTTTTTATAAATTTAGCCTCTAAAATAACTAAATTATCATTTTGAAATATTTTATATTCTAACTATTTACCACAATTATTTGTCTTAACTAAACTTTGATCATCATCATTAGAGGCTATTTTTTCTGTTGAGTCATTTTGGTTCAGATCCGATTCGGATCTATGACTCTGCTGATCACTTTTTAAATTATTTTCATCATCAGTTAAATTTTTGCTTAAATCCAAATCAGTTTGGTCGCATTCTTTATTTTCCCTAGTGGTGGAATCACTATCAACCTTATCTTGGCTAATGTCTAAGTTGCTCAAAGCTATTTCTATATTTAAAGATTCTGATATTAGTAAAGAAACAAAAAGTTAGTTTAAAACATTGTTAGTTATTAATTGTACCTGAATTATTTTTTTGTGGCTTAGTGGCTTTTGGTGATTCTAAAGGAGTTTGAGTTTCATCAAATTTGCTATCAGATTCGGACATTGTTTTTGTTTGTCTGTGAAATTTTTAAAAATAAATCAAAGCTAAGTTTTTAATTGATTTGAATATTAGTAAATTAAAAAAAAACAAGAAATGGCTTAAAACATAGTTACTAAGTTTTTTGTTTTAAACGAAATGCATAAAATTTTTATTGAGCTTAGCAACTGCGTTGGCATAAAGTATTGCATGAGACTCAATATTATGAGATGGTTCATAAATTTTTTCCAAACTTTTAGTATAAAACTATTTCCCTAGTAACTTAATCCTGAGTATTTCTTATGAAATAATCAAAATCGAAGCCTGTAATTAAGAAAATTTTCCTGGAAAATATTAAGGTAAAATGTATTTTCCTTGATTTTAAACTACCTTTTGAAAAAGGATCAAATCAATAAAAATAACAAACAAAGATTTTAAGATTTGAAAATAATTTCTTGCTTCATGCACTTGTAATTTTTTCAAAAATTTTTTAAATAAATATTGAATGAACAAATTAAATATTTATTTTATCTTAATTAATTGAGATTTCTATTTGAGTATCAGAAAAACTGATAAAATAGTAAATTAAAGAGCAATTAAGCAGGAAAATTTTTAAATTTATTCTTAAGGTGATGTAAAGCTGAAATTGTTTTAACCGAAAAAAATGTTTATCAAAAATCTTTGCAAAAAAACTGAATTTCACTGAAACGCCATGATTCAGTATTAAAAAACTACAGATGACGTCGATTTACCTAAAAATCAAAATTTCAAAACATTGCTTTATTAAAATTATTTTTTTTGTTAATTTTATTTAAATTGGAAAAATTCAATAGTTTAACAAAAAGGTTAAGTGAAATTCAGTATAAAATGATAAAAAAACAGAAAAAATGTAAAAAAATTGAATTACATTTTTTCTAAACGTTTAAAATTATTTATGTGAATGCAACATACAATAACTAGCTAAAAAGAAATTAAATTTCAATAAAATCAAGCGGAGTGCATTTTGCAGAGAATCTGCACATTTTTAGGAGACTTTGACAGTTGATACAACTTGGAATGTTACACTATGTTGCATTCACCGAACCAATTTTAAAATTTTATGAAGTAAGTTTTTTAATTTTTTTAAGTTTTTTTATGTTCTTTTGTACTAAAGTTCATAAAAACTAAAAAAAATAAGCCATAAAAGCAACTTTTTTCTGTTATTGCAATTCATTATTTAATAATAATTGAATATATAAAATAAAGAGATTTTAAAAGAGTTCAAAATAGTTGTTTTTATTCAAAAAACAATTACTTAGTCAATTAAAGATCTTAAATAATTGAAGATCGCGAATTCAAAAAAACTTATATGAAATAAATGTAGATTTTAATAAATATTTTTCTTTTGATCATTAGTCAAAATGTTTTATATTATCCTTTTAGACCTAAAATAAAATTATATATTAGTAAATTAAAAAATATTTCAGACTTTTTTTCAAGTGACAATTTTAAGTTACAGTCTTAACCTGTCTTAAATTATTATTTTTTGGTTTAATCGCCAATTTAAATCAAAAAATTTTCTTATTTAAAAAAAGAATTGATTTTACACTTAGAGGTATTCAAAAATTTTGAGCCCGTGGCAAAAAAGGTCAAAAATTATTTTTTTTTTCATTTTTAAATAGAATAATGAAACAATAGTCAAACAACGAGCGGATTAGAATTTTATAAAGGGTTAAATTGATTTTTTGGGACGAACTCCATTTTAGATTTTTGATTTTACAAATTAGATTCCTTTTTGACGTCTTTTAGATGTGCTGTGTAGGCAAGTTTAGGATCCAGTTTGATGCCTAGAAAGTTTGGATTATGCCTCTTCTTGCTCAATTTTGATAGTTAGCTTGCTTTTAGCACCAGCTCTTGTAGAAGTAGTGTGGCATGTTTTTGTTTTATTTATTTTGAAGCCCAATTTTTGGAAAAACTCCACTTTTTTTCTATTGCATCTTGAAGGTGACGCTCAATTTCTTTTTTAGAGGTTCTTGTTATCCGTGTGCAAAGATCATACAAAAGCATTGCAATTTTTACTTCCTTTGTCAGACTGCAGGCAATATCAATAAGGAAAAGAATAAACAGGGTCGGTGAGAGACAACTACCTTGAAGGACCCCACAAGTTATTGACTTCTCAGATGATAAGGTTTGATTGTGACAAACTTGGAATGACCGGTCATTTAGGAAATTTCTGATCTAGTTTAACAACAAGTTGTGGATATTTAGGTCTTTTAATTTTGCTTTCATGCCACGATGGGATGTCTTATCAAAGACCTTCTCAAGGTCGAAAAAAATAGCTCCGGTTAATTCATTTATATTGAAGCCATCAACGATCGATTGATTAATTCTAAGAATGTGGTCTTGGGTACTTTTGTTCCTCCTGAATCCAGATTGACTTGGCGGAAGAATCTTTTCAATCTCTCTGTCCAAGTTTGTTTTTTAGTATTGATTATTTTTTCGAGCCATTTCACCAGACAGTTTAAAGGCGAAATCGGTCTGTATGATGTTAAATTGTCAGGTGGCTTATTCTTTTGATACTCTTCTAAATAAATTTTTAAATTATCTCTGTAATTAAGAATGCCGTTTTTCAATTTTTTTCATTATTTACTGAACAGCCAAAAATCACTTTGATTGTATCGTTTGAATTAAGGAAGTTCTTAATGTATTGATGACTGTTGGATCTAACACTTTAAATTTATATTACGCATTATTCATCTTCGGATTTTAAAAACTAATGACCATCATCAGGTTCCTAAGAGAACCTAAGCATTTTCAACATAATAACTGTTTTATGATGATAGATATTTTGATTATTATAACATTACATATTATTTTTTAAAGGAAATAAAATTCCCAATGCTGCTAAAAGTTCGGAGTAAAAATATATCCTCTAATATTCAACTTATGTCTGATTAATATAGTTCTTTATTATTATTTTTATTTTTAAAAGATGAATTTAAATCTATGATTTTTAATTTATAATTTTTAATTAAAAAATTATTCGCATTAGGAATAAAAAATTCGGATAAGAGTACATGAGTTTAGGATTAGTCGATTTTAACATGAGATCAAAGGTCACTTATTCATGAACTAAAATTTGGTATTTATAGTTTAGTTTACGCAAACCTTCACCAGGATTTACGGTAATTTAATTTAATGAAATTTTTTTAATTGAATTTTTAAGGTTTTTTAAGGTTGTAGCCACTCGTTTAAAGCTAATAAAATGAGGAACTAGAATTTGCATTGAACTTTTCAAATAAGCATAAACATTCATTTGAATGAATTAGAACTACAAGACTTTTAAATACCCTTAGGTAATTTTAAGATGGTGAAAAAACAATTATTTTTGGACTCTAATAATGAAATTTATGTTTTTATTCTTTGAATTAATATTTTTTTTTTGAAATGCATTTTTTATTAGAATTTTTTTTTTGGCTGTTTGAAGTAAAATGCTTAAAAAAGAAATTTGACTTAATTGAAAAGTTATATTTAAATATTATATTTAAAATATATTATTAAGATCGTATTAAAAAGCTAATTTATTTAATTAATTTAAAAAAGGTTAGTTGCTGTCAAAATTGTTGTTTCTACTAAGGTTTGAATATATTTAGTTTAGAAACCTTGAAGTGTTGTTCGAATAATTTAGAATAAAAAAAAGGTTTTTTTTCTAGGCAAATCTCTGACAAACGTTCAAAAAATGTGAAAAAATATTTTTAGAAACTATTCTTTGAAATAAATTGAACAAATTTTTATGATTTCATTCTAATGTTTTTTTTGAAAAAATTTTCTTTAAAAAGTTTTCTTTAAAATGACATTTAGTCAAATTCTAATGATCACTTAACTTAAATTTTTAACTAAGTAAATTTAGCTAGTAAATTTTTTTTAAATTAAATTTTAAACAAAGTTATTTTTATTTATTTAAATAAGAAAGCCGCAACTAGGGCGATTTTGGGAGTTGGAGCGTCAATCGCGGACCTCCAGTACTCTTATTAAAATTACTAGTATATTTACAATTGTTCAAAAGTAATTATAAAATTTGCCAAGTAAAATACCAATAAAAATATAAAAAAAATATATAAAAAAATAGTTTGAAAGTCTATTGTGCACATTTGTTTATCTATTTTTTCAGCTACTGATTAGTACTCGATGTGTAGCAACTGATTCAACCTTATTCTCCTTTTGTCTCCTTCTATCTCCAATGCCTCCATTATATCTTTGACTTCATCATCTTTCCTGCACTCTACAATTCTTCTAACTGTTTGCCTGACTATTTCATTTCCACATTTTATCATTTCATAAATTGTTTGTCTATTCGTAATCACTGATATTTCGTATAGCAGGCTTTTGTTATCTTTGCTTAAATCGGGATCATGTGCCATTAGCTCATGTATTATTGATTTTGTAAGTTCAAATTCTACCAGTCTTATTAAGAATTTGACTTTTGTATTTACTATAAGCTCATCTACTTTATTTATATTTACTGCTCTTAAAAACTGAGTACTTCTAGTTCTTTTTCTTAATCTAAACATTCCTTTTATTAACTTTGATTCCAACGTTTGTATCTTCTTAATCTGAGTCTTATTTAGTATAACATTGTCTAGTCCATAATAAAGTGTCGGTCTAATATACGTCTTATAGAAACAAAGTTTTATATCACTAGTGACATCATCCGAGGTTATTCCACATCTTTTTAGGTTTTGATATCCAAATATAAACAAAGTTAATTATTTTTATTTACTTTATGGTAGCAAACCCAATTAAGTTGCGTTTTGTCTTCAGTTTCCAAAAAAATTTATTTTTTTCCTATTTTTTCATCTGAAAAACTTTATTTGATCAAACATTTACTAACAAAGGGACTAAAAAGAAAGCTATGATTGCTCGAAACTGTCCTAGAGCTCATCACCAAAATTATTACTGACATTTGAGCAAACTGATAATGCCACTCAAGCTTATCAAATTTTCCAACAATTTTTAATTTTTCAATCAAATCATCTCTCAGCCTTCTTTCTTCAAGCGTAGTAAATTTTAACAGTCTTTATATCCCAAGCTTCTTTGTACACCTTCTTCATTCATTCATTTAAAAATGAATGTATAATTTAGAAATTAATAAAAAAATATCTTTGTTTTGTTTCAGATTCAAAATTTAGAAAATTATTAAAAATTAAACAGTCTTTTTAAATTTTTATTTAGATTTTTTGTTTATTTCAAAAAATTTTAAATTTATGTTTCCTGAAAGATCGTTGATTTATTTTTTAAGTATTCTCGAAAACTAGATTAGAATGAGAAATTTCTTTTTTTTTTCTGAGTGCAAACAACTGTTAATCATAAACTTTTTAGCAAATTGAGAGACTTGGAAGATAGATAGGATTTTTTGGTTGAAAATTAACTTCGAAATAAAATCTCAGCTAGCAAACGAGAATTTTTCATATTAGAAATTTTAATTGAAATAATAAATTTGCATAATAACACTTGCTCCCAACAAAAGAAACAGAGTGGCAAAATTTGAAACAATTAAATTTATTAACTTAAACTCATTTTGAAGAATTGTTAAAGAAGAAAGTATTTTTTTTCATATCGTTTTTATTTTAAATCCATTGAAGATAACAAACGAAACGAAAAAAAAACTCTTGATATTTATAAATATTTATATATTTCTAAACTGTTTAATCGAAACACAGATAAAAAATTAATTTAAAACAAATTAAAAAAAATTAAAAATTTGAGTGTTTCTCATGCTTTTGTTTTTTCATCTAATTGTGACTCGGCGTTGGGTGTTTGATTGGAATCTTGTGGCTCATTATTTTGCTCAGGTTGCTCATTAGCATTAGAAGGTTCGTTCTCGACAGGTTTAGCAATTTCAGCATTGTTTTGGCTCTGAACTTTTTCTGAACTTCCCTTTGAATCCAGAACTTGTCCCATTCTATCAGCATAGTTAATGAGTCCTCTGCGAAATTGATTAAAAGATTCATCACCCCTTTCGATCTCGTCCAACTTTAACAAGCACCTAGTAAGCATTTCTTCTAATCGTCTATAAGTACGGTCTGTTTTGGCGCCATTAAAAGACTCTATTTCTTTTTCAAGACTCTCTAACTCTGATTTCACTTCTTCACATTTTTGTTGCGGACTTTTGGCTGCTTTGGCCGGCTTTGGTTGTGGTCTCGGCTCAGGTTGTGGTCTTGGCTGATCGACAGGAGGCGTGGTCCTGGCTTCTGTCTTAAAATCGCTAGCATTCATCTTGGATTGTTTGTTAGCCCCGTTTGACATTGTGCTTCCCATTTTGCTATCTTCTGGCGGACTAGGCTGTCGCGTACCACTTTCGTTTTCAGTGTCTTGATAAAAATAATATAATTTTTTTTTCCAAAAAAATAAAAAATTCTCAATAATTTATTTTTTATTTTAATAATTTTTGCAAATATTTCTTGCCATAATATGACTATAGGAGGATTTTTCGCTATGAAATTGCAATATTTCAACTATGCATGCCTCATCCTAGGTACTTGCCATTTTTTTTTCTTAGCTTCCTCACTATTGATTAAATTAACTTTTTTTTTATTTTTTCTAAAAAATCCTTTATTTTTTTGTTTTAAATTTTGTAATTAAAAAAAATAAACGAAATTGACCCTGACAAAAAATTTAAATAAGAGTGAGCTTACATTTAAAATCGGATTGTTTGTTTGTATTAGCCGACTTTGTCGGCTGTAAATGCTCGACTTTAATTGGTATGCCTTGGTCAGTGTTGGCGAACGAGTGCGACTGTGGTTGTGGATTCTGGTTTGGAAAAATGGTAGTTTGAGTAGTGTAGCGTTTAGGTGATTCACTGTTTCTCTCTTGACTGTTTTTATTGTGATAAACCGGTATTGGTGAAGTTTCCTTTTGCCATCTGCTATTGCCAGGATCTTTCTTAATATTAGGAGCTAGACGGCTCTTTAGGTCGGTCCTAGGACGAAAAAATGGATCATCAAAATTCGAGTTAATGTCAAAATCGCTGTCTAAATAAAAAAAAAAAGTTTAAAAGAGAAAAAAAGGAGGTTCTAGTTTTACCGTCAAAGCCAAAATCTTTGAAAAGACCAAAATTGTCGGGAAATTTTCTTGAGAAAGGTGATTTTTCTCGAAATATAGATTGGCCTTTGCGGGGAAGTGTGTTAGGTGAAGAGCCTAGTGAAGAAGTAGGATGTGACTTGACGTGCTGAACTGGTATTTGAACCACTTTGGGCTGCTGATTGCTCTGAGAAGATTGATCAACTGGCATACAATTATCCGTATCTTTTACAATGTTTTGATCATTGCTATTTTCATTATTCATCATCTGAAACTAAAAAAAATCTTTTTTAATTAAAAGACAAACTAAATTCAATAGGTTCATTTAAGCAGTGTTAAAATTTAGTATCAGGCCAACACAAAAGCAAAACAAACTTTTATTTAATTTTTGTTTTTCACTAAAAATTACTTTTTATTGTTCAATAGTTTTTTTATTTTTTATCTAAAAATTAATTTTAATTTAATTTTTACGATCAATTGAAAAGAAAAGCTCAAGCGCTAATTAGACTTTATCTTGCGAGAAAAACCGACACAATAAGAGTCGAATATTCCCAAGTTGCCATTAGAAATATGCTTTCGCAAAAGAATACTTCAAAAAATGGCTCAAATATTTAAATTGTTTAGACTGGTTTTAAATTTGACTAACTAAATACTAATTAAAAAAAAAGAAATTATTAAATTCTTCGAAAAATAAAGAAAGCTCCATTTCAAGTCGTGTTGAAATTAAAATTTTCTCTATATTTCTAGATAATTCTTGTTTTTTGCTAGAAGTTTTCAAAGCTTCGTAGAAAGTTCTAATCAATAGGATTTGGTTCGATCAGCTATTGAATGTGACCCCAATTCATAATCAACTTTAACCAAGCTATTCACAGTTCCATCCGAGTTTCGGTTGCGTCGGGCTCGAGCTTAATTTCTCAATTGCTAGCTATTTTTTTCTCTCATTATAAATTAATATTGAAAATTATGCTCGATCCTTGTTGTTAGTTGAAATCATAATTTTGTAAATTCTACTTTAACTTCTTAAACAATTTTCGCTTTTTTTGTTTTGCCAATGATTCATAATTAATTCCCAACATTCGAATTCTAATCATTGTTGCAAGCAAAAATGCAATAAATCACCCAAAATAGGCTGCGAACAGCTGTTTGACTTTTAGCACCCGGAACTGTTGAGTTTATTTTTATTTTTTAGACTCCATGAGATAAACAAAGCTTCCTATTTTTGCCTACGGCATTCTAAGTTATCTTCTAAGCTGTGAGCATTTTTTATCTCGAAACTTAGCTCTTTTTTTGTTGTTGTTGTTAAATTGCACAATCAGTGTCCAAACTTTAAGCTTGAAAATTAAACCAAAAAAACAAATTATTAATTTAGGAAAAATAAGCTTCAAATAAAATGAAATTAATGCTCCAAAATAAACCACTCAATAGCTGAAAGTATTGAAAAAATAGAAAAAAACAGAGTCCTTAAAAAACAAACTCTAAATTACATTAAAAAAATCAAACAAAAGTATTTATATAAATCCGTAGTCTTTATTTAATAAATGAAAATTTATAAAATATTTTATTAGTTTAGACATTTAGCAAGCATTTGTGATCATTACGTAATATATATTCTTTTCTAGTTTATGTTCATATTGTTGTCGATTTAATATGAAGTTATTGTTGATGCTTGTAACCTTTAATTAAACATTTTTGCTTTGGCAAACATTATAATATGATATCAGCTATTGCCAACATTGCGGCAAGAGGCAGACGAAACATATCCAAAATTGAATTTTAATTTTTTTTTAATTTTTTTTTCTAAACAAAACTGATCACACGAAAGAAGGATTTTTTTTATCAAAATAGGAAAGTCTTAACCCATTTTTTTCTTTAAATTTAATGCTTATTTTTATGAGAGAAAATACACAATTTATTTTTGAAAAATGAAATTTAACAATTTCATACTAAATTTGATTTTGATTAAAAAAAGCAAGGGGTTTGATTTGAGGTAATGCAAAATGACTGATTAGATGATTTTTACTCTGAACATAGGTTTAAAAGGAATGTAGACAAAGGCTTTTTTGCTAGATCTTACATTTTTTTTATTGCTTCAATTTAGAAAATTCTTACAAACTTTTTAGCATTCTTTATTTTTGTATTTAAATTATAAAAAAATCCTTTTCTGGTGTAAATTTTTTATATGTTGAATCATTTTATGAAGACTTGATGTAGACATGATGGTATAAAAAATGATTAAGATCATTAATTACTGCATATTTGAAAAACTTGAAACCGGAGACTTCTAGTTATAGAGTATAAAAACTGATCTTTTAAATTGCCTTATCATTAAATTATCTTTTAATTTTGCTTTTTGTTATTTTTTGACAGTATTATTTTTTAAACTATACAAAATTAACAATTAAAATGATGGGTAAATATTTAAAAATGATGTAAAATATTATCATGATATAAAAATTTCCATTAGATACTAATTCAGCCAAACTGTAAGCGATAGTCATATTGGGTTAATTTTTTTCAAAAAGGGAATTTTTTTCTAAAAAAAATAGAATTTGGATATCTGTTTTTGGATAGAAAAACAAAGATTTAGATTCTATTAATTTAATTTAATCAAATATCTTAAGAAATTTTTTTCTTATCCTAAGCTGATGTTTAAAAAAAATTGCAGTGTAGATAATCAACTCGATGCAGTAACCTCTGTGTCAGATCGGAGCCGTTGCTCAAAAAAGGGACTTGAAAAGGAGATGAGCGCCTCCCCACTATCCACTAGGATAGAATAGGGACAATTATTAAATTATTAAGCTAATGTTATCCATAAAATTGCTCCCAACCATAACTTTCCCATTATTTTTTTTAAATAAATTTTCTTTTCAAATAAAAGTCTAATTAGAACTACGCCATGCTTCACCACGACAACAAAAACACCTATATTTTTAACTAATAATTAGAATTCTAATTTTTTCATCTAAATTTAAATCAATCCAAAATTATTTTAAGTTATAAATCTTTTTAAAAAATATCATTGGTCTACTTATCAGATCAGGATTTCTAATTGTTTGAGCTATTTTCTCATAAGTAATTTGTCTTATGCTAAATAATCTTGAACTTGGCAAAACGCTTAAAAATTTTCAATTTATTTTTTTTTAAATATGATTCAAAAAAATGATGTCTTTTCTTTTTTTGACCACTTTCTCATCACTGTTTATTTCACTGATGAATTGATAAAAATTGAATAAAAAAAATTTTAATTTTATTGTACTTTCTTGTCACTACCTAAAATATTACGCTTAGATTTCCTTCTAAACTAAAATAAAATTTAGATTAAGTAAGAGAAAAAATAAATTAAAAATTATTTAAGATGGTTTTAAAAAGGATGTCAAGAGAATAAAACCCTTCTATTTGTGCTTTATAGGTACAGCGTCAAAATTATTTTATTAAAATTTTTGTTTAAAATAAGCCTGGTTCAAGTTTCATTTTCATATTTCCTAAAGTTCTTATATCTCGAGAGCAATTTAATTGCGCGTTTTAAGTACTAATATCATAAATATCAACCAAAAAACAAAGATCAGATAAATCTCTAACTATTAGGATTACTTGCTTTTTTTTAAATATTTCTTCCTAAATAAAAAAATTGGAAAAAAAAACATATGATTTTTATAGATATTTCCAATGTCTTTAATCTGTTAGTTTAGGCTAAAAGATTAAAAATTACTAAGCTTAATATATAATTGTCCCTATTCTATCCTAGTGGATAGTGGGGAGGCGCTCATCTCCTTTTCAAGTCCCTTTTTTGAGCAACGGCTCCGATCTGACACAGAGGCTACTGCATCGAGTTGATTATCTACACTGCAATTTTTTTTAAACATCAGCTTAGGATAAGAAAAAAATTTCTTAAGATATTTGATTAAATTAAATTAATAGAATCTAAATCTTTGTTTTTCTATCCAAAAACAGATATCCAAATACTATTTAGGTAATGAAAGTTATAAGTATTAAGTGCTTAGATTTATTGATTTGAAGTTGGCGTTGTTGTTGCAGTTTATGTTTGGGATAAAAGTGGTTCCTAGAAGGTCCTTCAAAGAGTCCTGGTATTTACTTGGTAGTGGTCGATCATGGTTCTGGTGTTGTAGGTTGTACTCAAACGGATTATAAAGCAGTTGGTATGACTGGTTAATTATTTTGGCAGCATCTAAGAGATGTACTTTGTAGGAATTGGGATGTTTATCAAACCAAAAATTGGATTTGACAAAAGAACAGAAAAAATTTATACTAATAATATAAATGCAATAATGTTGGCTAACATGTGTCTATTTTTCAAATTCTTCAAAACAGAATATTTTAAAAGCGTTTTTAACACTCGAAAGCCCGGCGGATCAAATTGACCCGATTTTTAAAATTTTAAAATGATTTTTAAAATATGAATTAAATATCTTTTAACCTCTTTTTTATTATTTAATATATCTCGATTCGAAATCTTCTTTGTTTTCCTCCACTAGTCTTACAACCAATGGAATAGAATGACTCAGTCCTGTCCCAACATATCTCTCACTCAACTCAAAAAGCCGATTCGAGACTGTTAGTAATTTAAGTTTATTAAAAGCTTCATGATGCACGATGTTGGAGGGAGTATCATATTTTAATTTAAGGATAGATCTTACTGCTGAATTCTGAATTGCTTGTAGTTTTTTGATATTATTTTCTGAAAATGAATTCAAGCAAGGAAAAGAATAGTCTAAAATTGATCCGACTAAAGATTTATATAAATTTCCTAGTGTGTTTTGAGTGAGACCCCATTTTTTATTTGACAATATCTTAATAATATTTAGCCTTTTATTGCAGTGTTCTTTAATTTCGTCTACTAATATATTAAAATTTAATTTAGAATCAAATTTTATACCAAGAAACTTGATTTCTTTTTGGCTCATTATTCTGTTTCCATAAATTTTTAAGTTTAGATTATCACCCTCTTTTTTGTACCTAGAGAAGACTACTAAAGACGACTTTTCAACTGATATCTTCATTTTCCATTTAATAAGCCAATGTTCTAGTTCGTTGGTGTATTTATTTATGTTATTTTCTAGGTTCCCCTTTTTGTTATAAATGAAGAATGTAACTAGATCATCTGCGAAAAGCAGAGAGTATTTGTTATTTGTTTTGTGTCTTTTGAGGATGTCATTAATATATATATACTAAATAAAAGAGGACAAATTACTGAGCCTTGAGGAACACCTGCAGTTATTTGATATTCGTCGCTCAAGTGATCATTCACATTTACCTTAAATGTCTTACTGTCTAAAAAGGATCTAATCCAAGTCAAGTAATGAGGTGGATTCATTTTAATCGATTTAAAAAGTAAACCTTCATGCCAAACCCTATCAAAGGTCTTAGAAATATCAAAAAATGGCCACAAACTCTTTTTTTTCTATTAAGTGATTCCAAAATTTTTTGAATTAAAGAGAATAGATTATCTGATGTTCGCAGGTGTTTCCTAAATCCAGATTGCTCCTGGATTAGAAGTAAATTTTGTTCCAAAAAATTGTTTAATCTTTGAAATTTGGGAGCAAATTTGATCCTTTTATGTTCTAAATTTATTAATTTTTTTCCAAAAAAGTCTATTTGTTAGTGGACTTTTTCCCATCTTCTTGATAAAATCAAACCAATTTTGATTCCAGAAATTTTTTGAGTAAAAATATTGAAAGTAGGGCGCTTATCATTGACTACTTAAAAGTCTAACTCATTGATTATTCTTTCCAACATTATACCGTTTTCATTCTTCTAAGTAGCCTATTTGCTTTGTTTTAGCGTTTAGATCACCACCTAAGATGTAATTTTTACATTTTTTATTAACTGTTTTAAAAAGCTCAAAGTTTAGAAGCACATTGTGTGGATTATAAAGACAAAATTCTACTAATTCATTATTCTTTCCTAAATTTAGTTTTATAAAAAAGAGTTCGCAATTGAATTCCTCATAAGAAAAATCTTGTATAAATTTAATTCCTTCCTTAATTAAAATAGCTACTACTTCTCCATTCTTGTTGCGTGGTTTTGTTATGAACTGATAATTGTGAAAATCATTATAAAAATTTGTCTCACTATTTTCTATCTTTAATTCATTGAGCAAAACAATGTCGGGACATTTTTGAGCTAAAAAAATTTACTAAGAGATGAACCCTACTAGTTAAGTGAAAGCAATTCAAGTGTTTAATTACTAACCTGTTCTTTGAGAAAAGTTCACTTGATAGATTTTTCTTCATTGTATTTTTGAGTATGACTATTTTTGTATAAAATCGCTGTTGTTTTCATCTTAATTGTGTCCAATATTGTTGTCTTGAAATACGCCATTAAGTTCATTATTTTCCTTTTCATTAGTTTGATCTTTTATTTTTTTCGATTCAGCTGTTTGTGAATTGTTGGATTCTGAAACGCGCTAGATTTGCTTACTTGTTTGAACATTTGTAACAAAATATTTTGATAGCTTTACAGATTGATTCTTTAATTTTTCGAAATTTGAGCAGTTTTTTTGTTCAGAATCTTTATTAAGATTAACTGACTGACGATAGAACTGGAGTATTCATACTTTTTTGACTGGACTGTGACGACAAAAGAGATTCCTCATTTGTTAATTCGTTATTTGGGAACTGTGGAGTTTTGTTTATCATGTCCAACAAGTTTTTTTTTATTTGAGAGATTTCTTGTTACTCTTGATGAATCGCTAGTTCGCTATAGTCGATTTGAGCTAAAAAGCATTTCTGACTCAAATTTCCTTTTTGATTACAGTTTTTGCAAGCTTGATTCTTAACAGGACACTTAGCAATGTTGTACCCTACACCATTACATAAAGAGATTTTGTTTCTGTCCAGCAATTGAAATTTTGCACTTTAAACCGTATAGAACTGTTGGAAGAGTCATATTTCTAACTAACTGATCTGATTCTTTCGGAAAGGAAACTTTTACTCTTTTTACACTGTTTTTTACTTGACTTTCTTCTGAAATTTGTTAAACTTTGAGATCATTGATTTTATCAGCATCAAAAAAGTCTCGAAGAAATTTCTTGTTAAAATCTTCTGGGAAGCCTAAATATCGGGTATCTTCTTGTCTTCGGCAATTTGTTTTCATCTTCAATCTTTAAAAATTCACCATTAATTTCGATTGAATGTTCAAAGACTTTCGATGTGGTAAAGGCGTGTTCGAACTTTAAAATCCATATTTTGATCGAAGAGAAATTGTAGATTGCTGTAATTTCTTTAAATTCCGAGTCTCTGAGTACTCATTTGAGTTGCTTAAAGATTGTTTTGTGATTAACAGATTTCTCCAACTTTTTAAGATTCAGTTTGACAAAATTCCAACTTTGAATTTCGCCTGGGTTTGTTTAATTAAAGTTCATTTTTTTCCAATTAATAATATTACTAAAAACATAGAACATAAAAATACATCGGGTCATTTTTGACACGATCAAAGCTGTTTGAAAATTAAATGGGATTAATCGAATAGCAAGATAATGAATGAGACAATAAATGAATATTTTTTTATTTTAGGCTAACTTCGAAACAAAAAAAATAAATAAATAAAAGAGCAAAATAATTAATGTCACACCAAAACTTTTTTTGCTTATTTAATACTTTCTAAATACTTTCTTATATTTAATTCTTCTTCGTATTACAAGAATTTCGTAATTCGAAGAAGACAATTTGAAAGCCATTGACCCAAAATTTCATCGATATTGAAGGTTCATTAAAAAACTAATTCGTTCGTTTTTTATGAGAAATATTTTCTGAACATATTTCTTGTCTATTAGTTCGTAGATTTTCTTAATATTTCCCAGTGTCCAAAACTTCAGATGGGTCGTTGGAACTTGGCTCAACTTGCCCATCTGGTATAGAAATTTTGTAAAATCTCTAATACCATACATTTTAGAAAGTATTAAATTAAAGCAATAATTGAAGCTTTTTTATGAATATGCTGAATAACTGTTGTTTGTAGCGTTTTGGTAGTTTGTTTTATAGTTTTAGAGCTAGTTTCTTGATAGATTGGGTCATAAGTCTCTTGGACCTATTATTTTAGATGCTTCTTAATATAGCAAGTTTGGTTCCTTTTTTGTCATATTTTGCTTTAAGTTATTCGTAACCGACGGTAACGTCGCTGATAACTTGAACCATTTTCTTTATTTTTTACATTTCCATGAAGTGCAACTTTGTTGTCTATTTCGAAGTTGCCTTCTTTGGTTTTATCAAAAAACTGAATTAAAACCGGAAAGTCTTTATCAACTAAAAAATATACAACTTTTAGTCCATTTTTGTTAATGCTTCCGTCTCTTCAATCATATAATAGTTACTCTTGAAAATAACGGGTTCTCAGCCAGAAAGAAATTTACCAGTATTTCTTTTTTTTCGGTATGAAATTTATCCTCTGGTTTAAAGTTGGTTAGAATATTTTCAGCCAAAGAAGCGCTGATTCTTTCGAATTACAAAGCATAGACAATCATTTTAATTTAAACGATGTATTTTTGTTTTTTTTAAGGCAAATTTAGAATAATTTCTTGATTTTAAGGTGTTGTAAACAAACTATTTATTGAAAAAATTTCAATTTTAAATTTACATTAGTTTATAATAAAAATTTCAGTTTCCAAAAAGATTTCCCCAAATATTTTTTGCTTTTTTTCAACTTTTCCACAATTTTTCAATATTTCAGCTTAATTTAGCGGAAATTTTTAACGGAAAAAAGTAATGCGGTATTTCCGTTTTCCGCATTCCGTTTTCCGCTTTTTAGGAACAGCCTTTTTTGTTCTAAGTATATAATTTATTTAAAAGGTCTACATGTCAGTGGGTTTTTTACCATCTGCTGAATGTAATCAAACAAAATTTGATTCCAAAATTTTTTCAGAAATTTAATCACTTTACATTTGAGTTAGGAGTCCTTCAACTCAAAAATAAGGTGATTAAGTTTATGCTTGAGTTTTTGACAGCGAATTTTCTGGAAGTTTCTTTTAACTTTCCTACAATCTTTTATCAGGTTAACAATGTTGTGGAAATTATGTTATGTAGATTTTCTGAGATAGCTAAGGAATTATTTTATGTGAAGCAGAAATGATTTTTTCTGCAATTTTATCATTTAGTTCAACTGTTGTGAGCGAACTTTCAATTATATTAAACGTATCGGTATTTGAAATCTCGCTGTAATGTTTACATTAGTCCCCTTGGTTCCGTCTATCCGATCTTCTAGTAAAACGTATTGGAGCAGCTTTTTTTGCTCCTTGTTTACTTAAACGCTCATGGTTAAGTTAATCAACTTTCCAGTGATATCGACAAAGATGTCGCTATATCACAATTGCCAGTTTGCTTTCTTAAAGTTTAACTTTTAAGCTGTTGATTTATATTTTATTTTATATTATATATTTAAATTCATTAAATCTTATTTCAATAAATAAATTAATTAAAAAAAACAAATCAATTTTATTTTCGATTTGGATACACTTGATTTAAATACAATGATTATCGAGTATTCAATTTTTATTCAATTTAAAATGGTGACACAATTATTGCCCGACACTAGATCAATCAAAAACCACAACGCTGTATCAATTTGCCATATCAAATTCAATTAACGCATTTAAAGTTTAACATTTTTGATCCGATAAAAACTCTTAAACAAATATTAGCATTGTAATTCAAAACTTAAACTAACTTTTCAACTTGAACCGTCGATTTATAATCTTCGATTTTTGGATTTCTTCCTGTAATATACAATAAATTATTTTAAAGAATTATATTTTAAATCTTTTCTAGAGTACACATTTCAAAAATGATGATTTAAATAATACTATCTATGTGCATAAATTTTGTATCTCAAGCTTATTGTCGAACGATACACCCTAATTTCAATAGAATAATTCAGGACCAGACTTTTATTTAATCTCTAAAATTTAAATTGAAAAAATTAGAGAAAAAAATTAATTTTTTTTTTTTGAAAGATGACACTTCAATTTTAAAAAAATTAAATGTTAATTTTTTCTTTTTTTTGATATTTAAAAAAAAAAAAAAAAATTAGATAATGACGGTAAAATAAATCGGTTCATTTAGGTCGAACTCTTCTTCACCGACAAGATTTATTAGCTTGCCCTTTTTGACCAAATTTGAACCATTATCAGTTACTATTCGTACTAATTTTTCACGAATAGCGAATTCATCAATAATATTAAAGCTATATCAGTAGTGTGTTAAATGTATATACAACGAAGAGCATACGTTTTAAATTCGAAATTTACGTTTAAAAAATGGATTGTTATTCCGAGAAATGACCCTAGCCACCGATCAGTCCAAACATCTGTGGTCAGTGACACAAATCGAATTTTTGATAATATGAACTTCAAATTATTAGACATTTTAGAAATCGCTTTATTTTGTCAATTTAATAGATTTTTCCTTGATGTTGGCATCCATTTTTTGCATATAAGTGACTTGAAATTTCGCAAAGCTTCACATTCCACCAAGCGAAAGGGGAGACCACATCCAATATTTAAAAATTTGAAAATAAAATCGTTAATTATCTCGTCCGTCAAGGTTTTTTTTATTATTTTGGTAAAAAATTTCATTTTTCGTCGTCTTTGTCATTTTAAACCGATCATCTTCGAAGAACTTATATATCTTTTTAAAATTAAAAAAAATTGAAAAAAAAATTCAAAATTTATTTTAAAATAAACTATTTTAAGGGAAATAATCTGAGGGCGAAAATACTAGCTCTGAAGACGAAGTTAATCTATCAGAGGATATTTTAGAGAGCGACATTTTTCATAATTCGGGATTGATACATTTGAGATGCTTTGCACATAGCCTACAGCTTGTTGTTAAAAATAGCCTTATAAAAATTTAACAACGTTGGGCGTATTATCGCAAAATGTACAAAAATATCAGCAAAATATAGACTAAAAAAATTGGTTGCAACTTATTAACCGAAAAAAATTACAATTCTATTCCAAAGCCTATCAAAGTACGCTGGAATAGCGAGATTTATAGCTTGAAGGCTATTTGCAAGATCAAATTAACCGACATAAATGAAAGCCTTAAAAATATCGATAACCATGGATTAATTTTAAGTCAAAATGAACATTCAAGACTGTCAGGCGTTATCAATATTCTAGAACCCTTTGAATATGTTACAAATGTAATCCAAAGAGAACAGTATTCAACTTTAAGCTTAGTAGTGCCTAGCTTATTCCAACTATTAACATTTAGATAATTTCATACCGGTAAATAACAGCTTGAAACCATTCATTAATGAATTGAGGACTCAAATCAAGACGCGATTCGCTGGAATCTTAGATTTGTCAAACAAGAATACAAATGAATATTCATGGTAAAAATCTTATTTCTTGGATCCCTTATTTAAAATGAATGGTTAGAAATTTCAGATTTAAATTCGGATGAAAAGTTGTTGTTTTCAAAACGCTTAGAAGATCAATTAAACAATGAATGGCAAAATATAGGCCCTTGGCAGGAAGATGAAAATTCTATTAACAATGAAAAAAACATTCCATGTAGCTCAAATCAACTGACAAAAAATTTAAGACCACTGAGTATAGCTAGCACCGATTCTGATGTTAGTCTCAAAAAATCGCCTACAAAACGCCGAAAATTTTTTAGCTTTTTAAATAAATCAAATGTAAGCGAAGAAGTAAATAATGATAAAGCAAAATTCAAAAATGAATTGGAACAATACAAAAAAATCTATTATAACGATGATGACAATTTATCGAATTTTTGGTTGATAAACAAGTCAAAGTTTCCAGCACTAGCAACGCTTGCTAGAAAATACTTATCAATACCAGCTTCACAGGACCAGTTGAAAGGTTTTTTTCTAAATCAGGTTATATCAACCGACCCCATAGATCGAGATTGACAGCTAAAAACCTAGAAGCCACGTCTTTATTGGTAAGTAACATGGATTTAATGAAAGACTGAATTGTAAAATACTTGAATGGTTTAAATTAATTATAAAAAAGTCTAAAAATAATAGTCTTTTCAAAAAGTAAAAAAAATCAGACAAAAATTATTTAAAATAATAGTTCACTCAAGTAAGTGTAAATTAAATAATTTTCAATAAATAAATAGTAAAAAAATATAGTAATTTTGATTTTAATTTTTTTTCTGACAAAATTTGTCCTAATTTTTTAAAGAAATAACTAATTGTTTGAAAAATACAGGTAATTATCAACCTTTTTTTTCGTTTAGCTTAAGCTTAAGCTAATTTTACAGCAATTTATTAAGCTTAAAATAAAAAAAATGCTATTTTATTAAAAGTTGAATTGATTTTACTAAAAATCTCTTTTTTGAGCAATTAATAATAAGAATACTCTCATGACATTATGAATCACAAAACAAATTTTCCTTAACAATTACATTTTAATTCTATTTTTGTAATTTTAGATGGATGAGTCGTTATTACTACTCTGGTTGTTTTGTTATCAAATCTAACCTATCTTTTCTCAATGACTTCTCTGAATTCGGCAAATAACGATAATTTATGAACACTAGATAATTAAGTAGCCAATGAAGTCGAATAAATTGGGTGTTAGTTCAGCAAACAGAGGATCAAGGTTTAAAAATCGCTGAGAGTGGAAAAATTCTTCAAAATATATCTGGAATACGGGGGTAATGCTGAAACTTCTTTCATCATAAAAGGGGCCTGTTTCTAGAAAAGGATATGATCGCCTCCCCATTATCTACTAGGATAGATAGAAAAGGGACAATTGTTACTAAAGATAATTCAGTATCATCTTTAGAATTACAAAATAGGAAAATTAAATTCAAATTTTTAACGAAATTATTCAAAATAGATTTTAATATAAAACAAGCTAATTAAATATAAATTTTATATTTAATAGCCAAAGAATTAGAATCATTTTTCCAATTTTGTTTTTATTTAAGAAATTAGTTATCATTCTCGTTTAATTAAGTATATATTGCTTAATTTTGTGTATAAAGCTATAAAATAAAAAAAATTTTCTTTCATTCTAAGTACATGCCCAATTTATTGCAGTCTTTTATTCTTAATGCATTGACTTGATGCCGTTAAAGCAATAAGTCAATGCTGACTTATACACCAGAAAAAATTTACTTGAATGATTTTTATTATGATTAAATTAGTTTTATTTAATTTTAATGGAATTATTATTCTTCAAACATCATTAAACAAATATTTTTTTTGCTTGAGTCATTAAAACTTGGAATATAAATAAAATTGAAAAATATTTTTTAAAATTCCGAATTCAAAACAAAATCCAAATTTTTGATGAAGGACGGCTTTGGTGACAATTGAAAGCATCCGGTTGTAAATGACATTCGAGATTTATCTCAAAATAATTACAGAATTTTTATTAAAAGCTCAGAGTGTTTCTTTTTTTCTTAACATCCTCTTTTAATGTAAGATAACATTATTAAAAGGAAAACTGAAAATCCTTACGAAAATTTACGTAAGTTTTAATGTAATTTAATTTAACTTACGTAAAATAAAGTAACTTTTCCTATAGTTTCCCTAGCTTTTTTAGAGAAAAACAGTAAAATTTTTAATCACAATATTTATTTATTTTTGAAAAAAAAAGAGAAATAAAAAAATCACTGTTTGAAATTTAAAAATTTCTTTTTTAATTATAAATCATTTTTTGATTATTTTTAGATTAACTGAAAACAAAAAATGGATCTAATTTTTTGGCTTTTGATTATTAGCCTCTCTTTGATAATGAGTAATAATTTTAATTTTTTTTAATTTAGTCTAAATGTTTTCTAATATCTAGAATGTGAGACGTCAAACGCATTACAATGGAATTTAGATTTGCAAAACAATCTTTACTGGGCAATTGGTTGTGACTTTCATGAAAATAATCTAAAAAATGAAAAAATGGTGGGTGAAAAATGTGGAAAAGCTTGCGCTCAAACCCCTGGCTGTACTCATTTTTCATGGACTAATTTAGAAGGAGGGACTTGTTGGATGAAAACGAATGCAATTAGTAAAGAAAGTGCTCTAAAAGCTAACGAAGGCTTTGTATGTGGTCTCATTAAACAGAAATCGAATTCTATTGATTGGAACAATGATTCAAATCAAGTAGTTTGGGCTCATGCTTGCGATTGGAAAGAAAACGATTTGAGCAATAGTCAAGCAGCAGGAAAATTATGTGGAGCTCAATGCTTACAAACACCGGAATGTACCCATTTTACGTGGACCACATATAATGGAGGAACTTGCTGGATGAAGAAAGGTTCTGTTTCAAAAAGTAACGCATTTTCAACTGGCGACATGACTATGGTATGTGGAGTTTTAGATGAAAACTTTAATGTAAGTTCAGGGATCGATAGTCTCAAAGGTCAACTTTTGTGGTCCGATGAGTTTGATTCATTGTCAAGCTTTATGTCAAATTGGAACCAAGAGACAGGTGGACATGGATGGGGAAACAATGAACTACAATACTATACAAATAACAATGAAAATACTGAAATCAGTAATGGAATGTTGACAATTCACACGAGAAAAGAATGGAAGAACAACATGAAGTTCACATCTGCGAGACTTATGAGTACAAAAAAATTTCGATATGGTGTTTATGAAATGAAAGCTCAACTTCCATATGGTAGAGGAACATGGCCGGCTTTCTGGTTATTGTCTGCTGGAAGACCATTGAATTGGCCAAATGATGGAGAGATCGATATAATGGAACATGTTGGATATGAACAAAATATTGTTCATGCTACAATTCATTGTAAAGATTTTAACCACATCATAGGAACACAAATAGGCAAATCAACAAAAGTAAATGATGCTAGCAATCAATTTCATTTGTATCAGCTTTATTGGTCAGAAACAAGCATTAGAGGATATGTTGATGGACAGATTTATTTCCGATATGACAGACCTGCGAATAGCAACTACAACAACTGGCCTTTTGATAATGAATTTAATATCATTTTAAACACTGCTGTCGGAGGTTTTTGGGGAGGTGCTCTTGGTATTGATGAAAACATATTCCCACAAAAGTATGTGATTGATTATGTCAGGCATTATGCCCATAAATAATTTTACGAAAAATCATTTTAATCTGAATAGAAACAAAATGGATTTTTTTGAATAAACTTTAAAATTTTGATTGATTTTTTTTAAAAAAACCTTAAAAGAGACGAAAATTTCAAATCAGTTAAGTCCAACAAATTAACACTTTAAACACTTTTTTTCTACTTCATTTTTTCTCTATTTATTTGACTTTTGCCCATTTTATTTTCGAATTTTTTATTGACACTAAATTTAATAGTTTCTATTATTAAAACTCCGAAATAAGTTACTAGAAATTCAGAAGATCAAGCTAAGAAGTAAATAAAATATAACAATTAACCTTTTTTTTTTAAAAAACTTACTTGAAACACTTACTTATTTACTTACTAAATAAGTAAGTTTTTTTAAATAGAATAAAATATTTTACATGCAATACTTTAATTTTATTTTATACACCTAATAGAATAAAATATTTTATAAAATCTGGACATTTTTTTAACAAAAATTTACAAATTCTGAATTTACGTAAAAAATTTTAGACGAAACAGTAAAATGCATGTCATCAATCATTTAAAATATTATTTCAAATTTTTCGCAAAATAAAATAATTTTTTTGTTTAAAAGTTTAGGATCAAGCTTGGATCCTGAATTTTTTTACTTATTTTTCCAAATTTTTCAATTTATCGAAATCATCAAGTCGAAAATTTCTCAAAAAAATAAAATCTATTTACAAGAGATCTCTTAATAAAAGACTATTTTGAATAGGATATTTAGTTTTTATTGGTTATCATTTCCTACCTTCACTAATATATTTCCAATTCGTCATCTAATTAATATCTATTCTTCATCTAATAAATTTCCTTTTGAGTATAATTATATTTATTTATTTAAATTGAATCAACCTCCTATTAGGAGAAGTAAATGAAAAAATTTTAAATTTGAAAAATTAGAGAAGATTAAATACAGATAAAAATACATGTAAAAAAACATAAATTTTAAACATTTAAAATCAAAATGATTTAGTTAATTCTTGAAGAAGAAGAAATATTTTCTATTATTTATATTGTTTAAACATAAATTAATAGAGTCAGTTAGTCCATCTTTTAGTTTGAATTGTAATTTAAGATCCTTTTTTAGGACTCCAGAATTATTATATATGTTAATTATGTCCAATTTAAAAAATTTTCTAATGTTATTATATCATGATCAAATGCTTTTAATCTAGATCCGATGTCTCTAGATGTTTTAGTTAAATCATGAAATATATCGTATGAAAGCTTATTAAATTTCAAGGTTCCTAGAAAAGAGAGTTTAGATTGAATGTAAAGTTCATCAATGTTAAAAATTTGTAAACGTCTTTCATATGGCATCTACCTTTTAATCCTATTATATGTCTTAGTAGATTATTCTGTGAGGTATTTAGGGCCTCTTTTGTTTTTTTTCCTAAAGTTGTAGTCCCGAGTCCATATGTTAATTGTGACAAGCAATACGTTTTATAAATGAAAGATTGTAAGAAGGGTGAAATTTTACATTTTTTTAATCCTAGAAATGATAAGGAAAAAATAGCTTGATGCACCTTAGAGATTTTATTTATAGATTTTGACTCAAAGTCTAGATTTGATGGAATCTCAATACCGAGATAGTCTTTCTACTTTTGTTAAATGATAATTGCCTAGATAAAATTCATTTTTAAAAATATTTTTCCAAATTCAATTATCATAGATTTAGACGGGTTAAATTTTATTTTCCATTTTTTTCCATATTTATTACATATACCTTGGAGCTCTTGTAAATGCGAGTCCACTGGACTCAACAAAAGAATGTCATCTGCATATACAATTATACATACATTGTGCCTGTTAAAAAGAGCTCCTATTTCTTTAGAAATAAATTCTTCAATTAAATCGTTTAAAAAGACATTAAATAGGAAAGGAGAAATAATTCCCCCTTGTTTTACTCCACATTTATTTTTGAAACTTTCTGTTTTTTTATTTTCATCAAAGAAGATAATACCTGAAGAGAGATCATAATATTTTTTGAGAATAAACCAATAATTTATATCCATTTTAGGAATCAATTTATAAAACAGTCCATCTCTCCAAACTTTATCGAATGCTTTTTCAGCATCCAAGGATGCAATTTTGCGTCCTGAATTGTTTTTTAGATATTTAAATAGTGTCTCTTTAACAACAAATAAGGCATCGTTACACAAAGTTTTTTTCTTAAATCCAAATTGGTTTTTAATAGCTTTTGATAAATTTGGTGAGCTCATTGGTATTAATTTTTCAAGAATTTGAGCAAGACAATTCGAAATTGAAATAGGTCTAATGTTGATTAAGTTATCTAATTTTTTAATGGATCTTTTATTATTGGCCTTATTTTTGATATATTAAGTTCTGCTGGAATTGAACAAAAGTGCCCATCTGGTTAAAAAACTTTAACAAAATAGACCTAATTTCAATATCATTTCCATTCTGTAACATAGAGTAAGAAATCATATCGTTTCCTTTTACATTTGAGTTTTTGCACTCATCTTTAATCTTTTTAAGTAGATCTTGATCATATTCTGGAGCTCTACCTTCACGGTTAAGTTTTATCTACATTTTCTTTGATTAATTTTTGTTCATAATCTAAATCTTGAGTCTGTGAGAAAATATCTTTATAATGTTCAAAAAGTTGGTTAATTGGTACTTTTACTTCTAATTTAGTTTCCCTGTTATTTTTTTTTGTTTATTAATGTACTTCCAAAATTTTGCTCTATTTTTATCAAAAGATAATTTTTCTAATTTAATTAAATGGTTATTTTCGTGAAGAAATATATTTCTTCGCTGTATTCTTCTAAAATATTTTTTAAGGCATTTACTCTCTTCCTGTATTATTAAATTATTATTACATTTAAGTAAGTCTCTAATTTCAACAAGTCTGTTCTTAATGGTTAATAGTTCATGACTGAACCAGCTTTTTTTTCTTACGTTATTAAAAAATGTATATTCGAAAAATATACATTTTTTTTAATTAATTTCTGAAAATCAATGGTTTGATCTAAGGCACTAGTAAATGATTCACAAATACTTTTATAAAACTTTTCAATTTGTTCCTGTCCTGACACATAAATACTTTTTTTGCATATATATTCCACAATTATTTATAATATTAATCTTTAAACTAGTTTTAAAGAACTGTTGAGTTTCAGGATTATTGAAATTTATATTATTTACGTAGTTATTGACTGAATGGTTATTTTGAAGAAAATTAAGAAAATTCATTAATTTTATATAAAACTGGATTTCAACTGTACTATGATCACTCATATTTCCTATATCATCTATAATATTACATTCTAAATCCTTAAATGAAACATAATTTTGATTACTTAATAAAACATGATCTAGATTCGCATAATATTTTTTTTTGTTTTCAGTTTCTTTTTCATAAGTATAAGAACATTCCTGAGTATTCAGACTGCTGATTAAAATAAGATCTAATTCCTTAATCATTTACCTTAGTAGTTCATCAAACCTATTATATCTAAACGGATCTACATTAAAATCACCGAGAATAATAACTGGAACATTACGCTTCTTAAATAAGTTTACATACATAAAAATTCTGGAAATGATTTATTCATACAAAGATCTTGTATGTGATTTGTTTTTTGGGTCATCAAATGGCATATGAACGCCAATACATAGGAGTTCATTACCGTGAACCTTTACATTTACATAAGTCAAGTGTCTTTTGAAGAACTCATAGCCTAAAATTTCACATGTATCATTTGTAATCCAACATTGACCTCCAAAAGGTCTCCCTTTTTTCTGGTAATTTGGCATATCAGATTGATATATAGGATTATTTTTTAAGTGATTTTTACTTCTTAAATTTTTTATAATATTGTATTCATTTTTTTTGTCTATAATTCACTCAGATAACAAATAGATGAGTTCATCACTAGATGTTTGACATACGGAATATTTGCTTTTACATTATTACATTTTAAACTAGATATACTAACTTTTTTATGCATAACAATAGTAATGAAAGATCAATAGAACGATTTATTTACTTAAAATTGAGTTTTGAGAGTTTATTAATTGAATTTGTGAGTTATTTTCTGTGGACATTGGTACACTAGTTGGTTCGTATTTTTGGTTTTCATTGTTTGTATTTGGTTGTTGTTTGTTCAAGAAAGGTCGCTTATATCTTGAGATGATTGTGCCTTTAGGCCATAATGATTTATTCTTGATAATTTCTTTGTCAAACAGACTAATAGTGAACTTATATGACTTAAAGTTTTGTTGTATTGTTGTGATTGGCTCAAAGTTAAAAATTTTCACAATTGATCAAACGACATTTTAAACTTTTGAATCATCCTCTTCTTTGGATATACGCCCCAAATATACGTCAAATTTTCGTTCACAAGTTTTTAGTCCATGGTCTACATTTTTATCAGCGTTTTCGATGTTGGTTTGTGTAGAGGCTTTATTTTTTTCCTACGTCTTGGACCAGCCGTTTTGAACCCACTTTCATTGTCTTCTATTTCTCGACTTGGTAAACTATAATTATATATATCTATACTAATAAATTAAATGAAACCTAATATATTTCAAAGTCAACTCTAATTTATTAAACCTCATCTAAATAAATTCGTCATCATCAAACCAATTCTGAGAATTTCGAGGAAAAAAACTTCGGTCTTTTAGTTGCTTTTAATGGAATTGGGAAATGGTCTGATCGGAAATCGGAAAAGCTTTGATTTTTTTTACTTGACTCACTCCGCAAGGTCAACTGATATGGCTATAAATAAAAGAGGTAAATACTTTCGATATGTAACGATTTTTGAGATTTTTTTTAGTATTTTTTATCAATCTTATTATTTTTATCCTTTTTAATCTCATCATTTCTAAAATAGAATAGTATAGCCATACCAGTTGACATGGATGAAACCGCCAATACGACGAATGTAACCGCCGATACCAGTACCAGCACCGTCATGACAGTCCACAAGGCTTTCGATCTAAATGCTATTAGCGACAGCGAATATGACACTAGTGGCAGTGAAGAACCAGCAGCCAAGAAGAAGAAGATTAGGCGTGGACATGGACTTTGCAATAATAAGTTGGAGACTTATCACTCGTACAAGGATGCTTTAGCTGCGGTTCCAACACATAACGAACAACAATGGGCTCAGCAAAAAATCAAAGACACCTTCGAGGGACAGAAGATATTTTACCGATGCAACATTGTCCGGGGTAGTAAATGCCCGGTCAAATGCTACTTGCTTCGCTCCTCTCAAACTTTTAAAAAAACTAAAATCTTCTAAAACTCCAACTGCTGAAACAAAACCTCTTTTAGACAGTGCCTGGAAGTGGCTCTTGCTCGCGAAGAACATCATCAGTAAAGGTAACAAGCACTATATTGCCAGTGGTCTCTCAAAGAAGAACGAGCTTCAACCTGTCGATATTACAACCTATGAGAGCGCGCTGAAGAAGACAAGTTGGAAGAGCTTCGATGTTTTCATCCGTGGAATCAACATGTGCCGAGTCGTCACATTCGACGATCAAGACTTCCGCCCCAGCAAGTGTAGTTGTCCCGAGTATGTCAAAAAGAATATTTGCAAGCACATCATCGGCATTGCTAGTTACCAAGGCTCTTGTTAAGATGTAAAAGTTTGTTGGTCGCTTATTTTTCTATTTATATCTTATAATTTCTCATTATTTTTTCTTATTTTTTGTCTGTTTGTCGTTTGCTTAAATAAATAAATAATTGATTATTACTATAAACTATCGATTTATATTTAAAATTGATTAGATGGTCCCAAATTATATAGTGGAGCTTTATTTTATTAGTTAAGATGTAAATATATTAGTGAAGATATGGAAATATATTAGTGAAGGTAAGGAAATTTTTCCCTGTTTTTTAAAGCAAAAATCTTTAAGTTCTATTATTTTTTGTAGAAATAAGAAAATAATTTTTTTACTCAAAAGTATTTATTAGTCTTTTAAAAAAGTTTTCAAAATCAATTTAAAAAAAAAGGGCTCCAAATTTTTAAGTCGGTGAATGGCTTTTATAATGCGGAAAAATGAGTTCAATTCCAGAACAGTGATTACATATTTTTCTAGAATAATAAAAAATACAAAAGGAACTGTTGAAATAAGGTTTGAGAAATCTTAACTAAATAAAAACTAGAATTGAAAGTCTTTTAATTTTCAAATTAAAAAGAAGAAATTTTAGAATAAGATAAAATAAAATTTATTTGAGTTGTAACTAAGGATATTCTTAAATTAATTTTTAAATCTTTGAGAAATTGATTGTCAAAATATTCTTAAACTCATGCCCTCAATTCGCAAATCAATTTCTTAGATAATGTAAATCAATTGCCTTGTAATGCTTTATTTTTGAAGTCCTTTGGTTAAAACATCTGCTTCCATTTCTTAAGTTGGCATATATTCGATTCGGTATAGTTTTTCGTTGGGAGATAAATGTTTTTTTTAGTAGATAATTTTATTTAAAAAAATAGATAAAATAAATATTAGATAAATAATTTTTGTAATAAGATAAAAATTTTTTTCAAATGATATTTTTATTCAAATGTAGATAATTGTTTTCTAAAGTAGATTTTTATCATAATAGTGCTAATTTTTTGTTTTTTGACACTTACCCTTCAAAAAATTACCAGTTTTAATTAAATGAATTTCTTAATTGCGTAATATTTTAAGCTAAACATATTTGATATACTATTCATTGAATTTTACTTACAAAAAATATAAACTAGAAACTGGCTAAACTCAAAAATGTCTGAAGCCTCCTCAACTTTCCTCAACAACTCTTTTCAGTCAATAATCAGGAAAATCAACTTGATGATACGGTTGAGGCTGAAGATACAAAAAAATGAGATTAAAATACATAAAAAAAGAGAGAGCCGCATAAAAAAATTTATTCTTACAAAAAGTAGACAAGCACATAAATATTAAATCAAAAAAAGTCAATAACGCATAAAAATTATTTTAATAAAATTTTTTTAATCTTAACAAAGAGTGAGTAACGCATAAAAAAAATTTAGTGAATAAAAATTTTAATCAAAATTTAGTCTTTTTCGAGTCTTACTATTTTTTCAAAAATTTCAAAAACCGGTAGTAGATTATATTTAATACGGCCGGTGAAATAAGTCTGAATTTTATTGTAACAAGACTCAATCGGGCTGTTAGTCATTGTATGACCAGGAGGGGTAGTGAATAATTGCCATTTATTGAATGGTGAGTCAAGCCATTGTTTTTGAAAGTACTTGCGAAATTTTTTTTTCTTGACCATTTGAGTAGAATATTCTTTTTTTTCGCTTCATAAGTTTCTTGTTGCTTAGAACAATACATTGATCTAATATCATCAACGACTGAATCAGCCAAATCTTTTGGAATCAATTTTTGATTTTTATTGATCTAATTAAAAAAAACAATTAATTAATTAATTAATCAAAATATGATGAAAAATATTACATTTGCCTTCAAATGATACCAATATATGACTATTTTTGACTTAATTAAATTAATTATAACACTATTCGCACTTGCTCTATTTGCATCTATACATATATATTCAATCAATTGAATTAAATCTATATCAAGTAGAATACAAGCTCGATCGACGATAACCAAAAATAAGAAAAGTCACTTTCTTTTCATGTGAAGTTATAAAATAGCTAATCGGATAAAATCGTCTTCTTATGTCAGTACAACCGAAAACGACTACGGAAAATCCATATTTTACAATTTTGTACGTGCAATCCAGATGGAACATGGATCCATGTTTGGCCTTTCAAGTAACTATTAACTTGTATTTCCAAGATGGAAATGAGTTTTTCATCGCCTTCTTTGATGTGATTGCCAAAATAATTTGGTTCATCTTGACTATACGAATTCATATGAATATTTTTAAATTACTTTGGTTTTACAAATTCTTCAAGACCCTCTATGGTATTGACATCGCCATGATAAATTAACTCTTCAATTAATTCTTTGAATTTGGGTTTTATGCTTTTCTTTGTAATCTCTATGGTTCTGTTGTTCGTATTAGCAGCAGATGGAGGATTTAAGTTTACACCTTTAAAAATAATCGTTTGACTTTTGAGACATTTCAAAATCAAATATCGAGTTGGACAATTTGGACAACATCGATAAAATGGATAAATAACTCTCATTTTGCGTATATCATATTCGGAACAGATGGTGCAATTGTTTAAATTAGAATTCGCTGATGACATAGGCGGGAATTGATTGAGAAAAAACTCGAGTTCGGTTTCGGAATTTAGCTTGGAAATAACAATCTAATCGATTTTTTTTTTCATTTCAAAAATTTTATGTGTTTTTCACTTGATTCAAAAAGTATACATCAAAAAAATTTTAAAGTGAGACAAACGCATAAATTTCTAATTTCAAAAAAAATTAATTTTATGCGTTACAGTGCACTCGCGCTATAACGATTCGCTTTATTACGAATATCGCGCTACTGCGAATGGGAAATCAAAGCCCATTTTCATACTTAACAACGTTAATTGTCACTTTCTTTAACGAATTCAATCTTTTTTTAGCACATTCGTTATAATTTTTGTTTATCAATGAAATTTTAATCTGTATGTGTCAACTCCTGAAAAATAATGACAAAATAAAAAGAAACCAACCAATCAAAAATTATTATATAAACTTTTGTTTGTTTAATAATAAATTTTTATTGGTGTTTTTTTATTGTTTCAAAAATGGAAAGTAAAAAAAGAAAGAGTCCTGAGATAAGCTTAAAGCTTGAGATAATGGAGGATTACAATAATAAAGCAACTCCAACTGAACTATCCCGCAAGTATGGATTAGCAGCTTCGACTATCTCAACAATCGTTAAGAATCAAGAAGCGATCAAAAAAGCATCTGAGTCCATGCGTGACATTAAAAAAGCTAAGAGATTGAGAGAGCCTGAGTACAAAGAGGTTGAAAAATACCTGGATAAGTGGTTCAGAGACACAAAAGCGCATAATTCAATTACACTCGATGGTCCTCTAATACAAGCCCAAGCTCTCAAAATAGCAACAATGATTCAGAAACCTGATTTCAAGGCAAGTTCAGGGTGGCTAAATAGTTTTTTAAAAAGACACAACATCTCATATAAAAAATGCATCGGAGAAGCAGGCCTTGTCGACAAAGTAGCAGCAGAAAAATATCAGCATACACTCATCGAATTAATCAAAGACTACAGTCCAGATGATATTTTCAACGCCGATGAAACCGCACTTATGTACCGAGCCACACCAACTCACACATATGAATACAAGGATAACCGAAGAAGCAGAACCATCCCTAACCACAGAAACAGAAACAGAGTTTATAAGCAAAAGAAAAGCAATCGCCGGACTGGATACAGCTAGAGAATATTTTATGAATAGCAAAAAAGACTGTAGAAATGAGATAAATTCAGTCTTCAAACTCATCGCCTCTATTCAATCAATCGAATCAAAAAAACAATCGAAAATCACAAGTTTTTTCAGTTTATCAAATAAGTTTATTTTATTTTTTCTTATTTTTATTGTTTATGTTAATTACTTTGTGTTTTATCTTATTTTGTCAATAAATAACTAAAAGAATCTATCAACCGCCCAATTACACATTTTTTTTTAAACACCAATCAATTAACATGGAAAATTTGATATAACGATTTTTCATTTAACGAATGACATTATAAAGTCCCGCTCATTCGTTGTAGCTTGAGTGCACTGTATTCAACTTTTTTAGCATTTATTTTTGCAATTAATATTTTTATGCGTTATTTTTTTAGATTCACTTTTTTTATTTGTTTTAAATCTTAATCCTGATAATACTGATAATGATATTGAAGACATAGAAGAAATTCAATCTAAGCGCGGACTTAGAATCGGAATTCGCGTATATGTTCAAAACGTGCAAACATTTTTCGTTCGAACTCTATGGTCATGAATTAGATCCATGTATTTTATTAGAGGATGCAGCAGGCGCAATAACAAACGGATTTAAATCGGTCTTTCGTCTATAAAAACGAATTGTATGTTGGGCTCATGTTGAAAGGAAAATCGACGAAAATCTCAAAGGGGTTGACAAAGATACAAAGGTTAGAATAAAGGCCGATTTCAAGTCTATACAAGGCGGTGTTCAACATAGGCTTTTCAACACTGCGTTCGATCTTTTAGAGCAAAAATGGTCCAGAAGGAACGATGAAAACATTTCTGAGTTTTTTGACTACTTCGGGGCACAATGGATGAGCGAGAACACTTTTGGCTGGTATGAGACTTACGCGCAAGGTTGTCCGAGTACCAATTATGGGTTAGAGTCTACAAACAAGGTGATCAAAGACGAGGGTACTTATCGAAATGGGTTGAGTCTTAACGATTTTATGAAAGCTATGAAATACATGTTGCAGAAATGGTCTCTTGACCGAGACGCCGAGTTTAGGACGACAAAAAAATTTGAGTTAAAGCCGATCATTTCAACTAGAGGATGGACATTCGGTTACAATTGGGTCAAATTGAGAAAACGAATAGTCAAATATTTGCACGTAGGCACTCAGTTCTACATGTATACAACTTCTGAATCGACTTCCGATATTACAAAGGCACAGTGCAAAGAGTTTTGGATAAAAAAAGATGGATGGCATGATCTTGATGAGTTGTTGGAATGGAAAATGAAATTTATTGCTGTTAAAATCGATTTGAAAAATTGGGAATAAAGTACTTGTTCAAGCCATTATTGGCAAAAAAACTTCAAATGCAAGCACATAATCGGAACTTCGCACTTTTTGAATTTAAACAAATTCCCGGGTTTGGACTTAGCGATCGAAGGCAATGCAAAAAAAGGTCGAAAAAAAAAAGCCAGATCAGCTTTAGAAAGAAATTCGATTAACAGGCAGTTAGACAATCTAAATCAACACGAAGTTCAACAAGAGGTTTCAAGTACGGTTCTAAGTGTAAACTATTCAATCGTTAATGTCTTTCATCAAAATCAACTTGTTATTGGTTCAAATTCAGCAGTCCAAGATCTAGTCGAAAACAATATTCAAACTTGTGAGAAACGTAAACGTGAAAGACCAAAAAAATCTAATAATGAAAGTGAGCAGCCGTCAAAAAGGTAAAGAAATTAAGTGTCAAAAACTTTGTTTGCTTTTTTCAAGGTAATTTCTTTTACTGTTTTTCTTATGTTTTTTTTAATTATCTTTGTTTGAAAAAATAAACATCTTCTATTAAAAACTATTATCTACTTCTTATTGATTTAATCTAATTTTTATTTTAAAAAAAAATATATACTAAATAAAATAATTATCTAGTGACAAAAAATATACCCTATTCGATTTACAATTTTCTTGTTTACTTTTTCTCTAATAAAATGGTATCTAATATCTATGTGATGTGATCTTGAGGGAAACTCTAGATTGGCTGTCAAACAAATTATGCTTTTTTTGTCACAAAAAATTTTGATTTAATCAGAATTTCTACCTAATTCATTCAAAAGTTGGTTCAACGATAAGCCTTCTTTTACAGCCAACGTCAAAGCTATATATTCTGACTCAGTACATGATAATGATACGATTTTTTGCTTTGAACTCTTCCATGCGATTAGACATCTTTTAAATTTAAAGTATACCCAGAAGTCGATTTTCTATCTTAAACATCTTCAGCATAGTCTGCATCAGAAAAACTTACTAAATCTACCATTTTTGAAGAGTTTTTCTTTTAAATTAAACTGATATCTTTAGTAGATTTTAAATAACGTAGTAATCTCTTGGAGTATCTCTATTGTAATTCTCTGGGTTGTTGCATAAAACGTGATAGAACACTAACTGAATAAGAAATATCAGGATTGTACTGATCATTAAATAAATCAGAGATCCCATTGCTTTCCTGCATCGTTTTAGATCTACAGATTTTCTTAATTGTTCGCTTTCATCATTTAATTCGCTGGTCAATTTATGATTCGGTTGAATTCTGATATCTGTTTCTTTACATTCCCCTAAGTTAAAATTTTGGATTATTTTTTCTATGTAATTTTCTGATTAATTTAGAGACAATCGTCTCTTAAATATATCACTTGAAGTCCGAGTATATAATTCAATTCACCTAGGTCCTTTGTTTTGATTTTATTGCTGATTAGTTTTTTTTAAATGATTTTCTTGTCTCATTTCCGATGATAACTATATCATAAAGATAGATGGCTAAAATCAAATCGTAATTGTAGAACACACAATTATCAGTTTTAAATTGTTTAAATCTCAACAATTTTAAGAAATCAACAATTTTTTTGTTCCAACATCTTGGTGCTTGTTTTAGTCCATACAGTGCTTTGTTTAGCTTGAGAACTCGGTTAAGTCTTAGTTTTTCTTTTATCTGTTCGGGTGGTTCAATTTTGCCGTAAAAAAATGCATTTGAAATATCAATATGATGAACTTAAAATCCTTCATTAATTGTAACTGCTAATAATAATCTCAATGATTGAAGCTTGACAACTTGTTCATGTTTCTTTTTCTACGAATGAAGTTCAGACTTAATTGCTGCTTGCCAATTCTTCTTGAATTTTCTTTTTAAAGCTTCATCTAAATACTTTATCATTACAAGTGTCGAAAACATTTAAGTACCCACAAAAACTTTTTTCTTTAGTATTGACTGACCTGGTCTGTAACGATCTGGTGCCTTTAAGACTCGACTCGTTCTTCGAGCTAATGATTTCCATTAATTCCCTCTTGCTCTTCAATTATTTCAGAATTTTCTATCAAATTAGGTCCTTTTTTTATATTCTCAAAATTTTAATCAGAAGTTTCTGTCATCTTCGTCATTTTGATCTTTTGAGATATCTTCTATGTTTTGGTTATTTTTAAGTTCTTTAACTTTATTTGATTTAGGGAATTTAAGATCAGTTGAAGATTGATCATTTTTGATTGAACAAAAAAAGTAAATTTTTTCAAATATTGTTTTACCGTTTAGTACACTTGATGAAGAACGAATTCTCAAATAGTTTGCAGTATCTATTGCTGGAGTCCATAAGCTCAAATGAGCATTTGATGCTCTTATCATGAATATGGCAAGTTTTTTTTTCTGTTTAACTTTTTTGAAATTTTGAAATTACGTTGTTTCATTAAAACTCAATACTCAAGCATGTTAAAATTTGAAATATAATTACGCAATTATATTTAGAATTGTAAAATAGAAAATAAAACTTTCCATATAGCTTTTTCAATCAAAGTCAGATTAAGTTTCTCAGCTTTGCCATTCATTTGTGGACAATACTCAACTGATGTATTATGCTTTATTCCCGCATTATTGAGAAAATTCCTAAAATCATTTGAAAGAAATACTTTTCCTTTATCTGTTCTTGATTCTATAATCTTTTGAACAGCTGAGAACTCATAAAAAAACTTTTAAATTCTTTAAATTTCCCAAATTGCTCTTATTTTTCAAAAAATAGACAAAAGAGATCTGGCTTTTAAAAATCATAAATATATCATAAATATGTAAGAATGTATTGTTTCAAGCCTATTGAAATTGTTTTCATTGGACCAACTAAATCAAAATTAAAAAATTTTTACCTTAATTTTTTGAACTGATTTTTTAAACTTTTAAGAACATTTTAATTAAATGACCAAAGATACATCATTTTAAAGGGGAATAGAAAATTTAACTTGCAAAAAAGCTGCTAATTTTGGTTGAAGTGTTGACAATATTTTCCATCGAAGATCTTTAAAAAAGCATTGTTCTATCTCTTATTCTATATATAAAATGGATCTAACTATTGAAGAGGAAAATCAATTAATCAGTATTTGAAGAATGAAACTATCAAGTTATTAATAAAAGCGAATTTTCTTTTGAATGAAAATTAAACGTTTGAAATTAATTTTTATCTACATGAAACTTGTAGGATCTTTTTTTTTAATATTTTATTTAATTTATCAGAATTCAAAAAATTTCTTTAATTTTGAAGTGAAAAAGTTTATTACAATTGTATTTCATATATTGGTTAAAATATGAACTGCATCCTTTTTTTCATGATTTTGTGACTAAATTTTTTTCAAAATAATAAGAAATCAAAAAGTATGTTATTTAACTAAAAAAATTAAAAATCTTTTTAACTTTAAAATTTATCTCTTACCTCAAATTTTAATTGCAATTTAATGTTTTCCTTTGTTTTATTCATAAAAGCTGAATTTAATCTTAGTTTTTGGATTTCAATCGTGCAGTCATTTTCTATTTCCAAATCTTTATAACACGGGATTGATGAACCTGGGTAAAAAACAACCGGATTACGAAGTTTAAGACACTGACAACTTTTCAAGAGTATATGGTAAAGTATTATTTTCCAAAATTTTGATAAATTTGTTAAGTTTCCTTTAATTGTTTTTATACTGTCTATGAAGCTGAAATTTTTTCAATATAAAATTAATTTTTTATTTATTTTTAAATCTATATCTCTTCTTACTCTTTACTTTAGCTTTTTCAAAAAAAAATTCTCGCTGACCAAACTTTTTTATTTTTATACTTTAAGCAATATAATTTTGAAATTAAATGGACAATATTTTAAATAATGTCCAGAAATCAATTTTCCTTTTTCTATAAAATCTAAGCAACGATAAACATTTAATTTGCTATACACTCTAGCTTTGAATTTTCTTACAACTTTTTCTTGTAAAATTTCTAGTAGTTTTCCAGGATGCTAATGCTAAGGACGTTGAACCATTTCTCGGTCTCGGTTACGTTAGAGTAATGCTGAAAAGAGATTAGGGAGTTGAGATAGCTTCATTTGCTTATAAGAGAAGTTTCTGTCTATTCGTGTAGAAAAAGTTCAAAGAGTTTAAATGCTTACAGTGGAAGGCGTTGTTGGTTGGAGAGGGAGCGTGATTAGACACTTTTAAAGGAGCTCTCCTGAATTTGGTTCGATCTGATCCTTTAATAAAATTTCTTGCAAGCATTTCGATCACCCTTGAAACGTCGTGAAATAAGAGCTAAATATGAACACGCATGAAACTTATGTTTCTATGTTCAAGACTTAGCCCACTTCCAAGTAAATTGTTATATTTGTTTCTAGCTGTTTGATTATTAAGTGTTAAAAGACTTTCGTATTTTAAAAAGTGTCAGAACATTTAAATTAATGTATATATAAACCAACATTTAAAGTATTTATTATCATTATATATTTCTTTGTATTTCTTGTTTTTCTTTCATTTTCATAAGCTTATTTAACCTGGTCACTTAGAGTGGCCACTTTCAATTAAGATTTTTATAATAAATTATTTAACGAAGAAAACCATTTTATTTATAACAAATACACTTAATTGGCGACCAGGAAAATGAGTTTAAGAGAGCAGTTGATGCAACTATTCAACACTGATGAAGATGAAAATAGGGTGCTAAGATGGGAAGAGTGGCTGGATAGGCTGAAGAGATTGATGACAATAAAGGCTATTATGGAAATGTTTGGAGATTAAGACTTAAGAGTATAACTATGGCTCTTAAAGATTGGTTGATGCCGATGGTAACACTGTGGTTGTGTGGTATTAGTCTTGGTTTTGGAGTAGATACTGGAGCGCATGTGAATGTTATGGATAAAATGGGTTTTAGTAAACTAAGGTTTAAACCAAGATTTAGTAAAGTGAGAACAAAACTTTATGCTTATGGTCAAGAGAGTTCATGGGCGTTTCAAGACTAGGGTCAAATATGGAAGCCAGTATCGATCGGTGGAGTTTATTGTTACAAAAGGCAATTATGGTAATATATTCAGTTACAAGACATGTGTGGAAATATGAATAATGGCGAAGATAAATTCAGTTGTCAAAGAGCTACAAGATCCGGTGAAACAAAAAATCATCCAAAGATATCCAGCACTTTTTTCAAGCAAAATAGGAATGTTAAAAGATCACCAGGTTGAATTACAAATTAATAAATCTATAAAACCGATACAGCAAAAAGTTCATCCAGTTCCGTTTCATATGAGACCTTTGGTGGAGTCCGAATTAATCAAAATGCTAGATGAGGACATTATAGAACCGGTCAAAGGCCCAACACCCTAGGTGTCGCCTATTGTCCCTGTGCCAAAGCTGGACAATCCGAACGAAGGAAGGATATTTACTGATGCAAGGGAGATGAACAAAGCCATCTTAAGGACAAGACTCAATTTCACTACAGTTGAAGAATTGGCGGTCAGGTTAACTGATGCCAAGTTTACATCGAAATTCGATTTAAAATCAGACTACATGCAAATACCGTTAGCCGAAAATTCAAGATCACGGCGTCACGGCGTTCTGCACGCACATTGGATTGTTTCAATACAGGAGATTGAATTTTGGAATCAATGCTGCATCAGAGATTTTTCAGAAGATAATCGAACAGGTTGAGTCTTATCTTGAAGCCGTAATGAATTTCAGTGATGATCTGATTGTGTTTGCAGCTACAAAAGGAGAACATGATGAACGATTGGAAGCTGTCTTAAAGCGTCTTAATGATTTTGATCTGACTGTGAATGAGTCAAAATGCGAGTTTGGAAAAGAGAGTCTAAAATTTTTTGGGCTCCAGTTTTCAAGTAAAGGTTGGACAATAAAAAGTGCGAGGCACTTCTGAAAACTAAAAATCCATCAAATGTTGGTGAGGTAAAGAGCTTATTAGGTTTAGCGAATTATAGTAGGTTAGTAGGTTCATTTTAAATTACGCCTCCATGACGAATCCTATTCGTGAGCAATGACCTCGAAATTACCAAGTTCTATGTTACATTCGGAAACAACTGATCAAAGCTCAGGACTTGAAGTCAAAAAGAAAAATGAAGCTATCCAATGATCTAAAACTAAAGGCTCAAGTGAGAAATTTTAAGGTTGGCGACGTTGTGCTGCTTAACAACATAGTTCAGAAAGATGGTTCAATGGTCACTAGAACATTAAAGTTAATGTATATATAAACCAACATTTAAAGTATTTATTATCATTATATATTTCTTTGTATTTCTTGTTTTTCTTTCATTTTCATAAGCTTATTTAACCTGGTCACTTAGAGTGGCCACTTTCAATTAAGATTTTTATAATAAATTATTTAACGAAGAAAACCATTTTATTTATAACAAGCACACTTTAACCCTCAGGTTTGATGCCATAACGGCGCCTCCCTTCAGAATCCGTCCTCACTTAGCTTAGCGGTAATTTCGCGTTTAGCTCGTTTCGTCTCTTTCTGAGGTCGCGTTTTAGTGCTCTCTTGCTGTCTTGTGCGGGTAAATATAGACTTACTTGTATTTAGTGCCTCTTAGAGTCCTAGCCTATTCCGAGCAAAACAAATGTTAGTTAAAAAGATTAAGTTGAGACTTAAAGTCTCACAGAACAAGAATGCTTTAAATCTTGTTAAATTATTTTTTTATTTTAAAAAGTTTTGTGAAATTCAGTCCAAAGTGATTAAAAGAACAGAAAAAAATGTAAAAAAATATTTTAAGTTAGAAAATTTTATTTGGTTAGAAATAGAAATTGTGTGGAAATAAGTTAACAAGTCAATTTTTTTCAGTAGGATTCTTTGCTCACCTAATATGTGATCTTCTGGTCACTTAATGCAATGGACCTGATTATCTTTCTTTTTTAAGTTACGATCCAATTGTTTGTTATTATTTCTGATTCAATAAAAATTGATCAGTCGAATAATGATTCAAAATAGTAAAATCTTGTCTGGTGTAATTAGATTCGTCACCTTGTTCCTCGAAAATAAAACATTAGTACTGAATTCACCATATAACTACATATATCATAGAATAATGGTATTTGTTATTTACTTCTTAAAATAAAATAAATTCTAATTTATATTTTAAGTTTTGGTATTGTTTTTGTTAGATAAATATCTGCTTTCAATTTTTTTATTAGAATTCGAAAGAAAGTGATACTTTTTGATACTAAAAAATCCTTTTGAAAACAATATTCTAGAAAAATAATAAATAAAATAATTCAGACTCCATTCTTCAACAGTCGTTTTTGTTTTGTAATTGGAATTAAAATTAAAATTAAAATAATTTTACTTAGATAATATTGATTTTCCCTAAAATGTGTTTTAACCTTCAACATTTTGAATAAGAATTAGACAAATGAAATTTGAATACTTTACTTCTAGCCCTTGATGATAGAATTTCAATTAATTTCAGAAAAAAAAATATTATAAGAGCATTTGAAATTTTAAATTAAAATTAAATTAAAAAAATGTTTTGTTTAACGTTACAAATAATATTTTTTGCAGCTCAAAATGGAATCAAATGGAATGGAAATTGGGCTCATGGCTGCGACTTTAAAAACAATAACCTTACATCAGCTACAGTTCGTGGAGAAGAGTGTAGTAACAAATGTTCGCAAACATTAGGATGCAGCCATTTTACGTGGACCACATATAATGGAGGAACTTGCTGGATGAAGAAAGGTTCTGTTTCAAAAAGTAACGCATTTTCAACTGGCGACATGACTATGGTATGTGGAGTTTTAGATAAAAACTTGAATGTAAGTTCAGGGATCGATAGTCTCAAAGGTCAACTTTTGTGGTCAGATGAGTTTGATTCATTGTCAAGCTTTATGTCAAATTGGAACCAAGAGACAGGTGGACATGGCGGGGGAAACAATGAGCTACAATACTATACAAATAACAATGAAAATACTGAAATCAGTAATGGAATGTTGACAATACACACAAGAAAAGAATGGAAGAACAACATGAAGTTCACATCTGCGAGACTTATGAGTACAAAAAAATTTCGATATGGTGTTTACGAAATGAAAGCTAAACTTCCATATGGTAGAGGAACATGGCCGGCTTTCTGGTTATTGTCTGCTAGAAAACCATTGAATTGGCCAAATGATGGAGAGATCGATATAATGGAACATGTTGGATATGAACAAAATATTGTTCATGCTACAATTCATTGTAAAGATTTTAACCACATCATAGGAACACAAATAGGCAAATCAACAAAAGTAAATGATGTTAGCAATCAATTTCATTTGTATCAGCTTTATTGGTCAGAAACAAGCATTAGAGGATATGTTGATGGACAGATTTATTTCCGATATGACAGACCTGCGAATAGCAACTACAACAACTGGCCTTTTGATAATGAATTTAATATCATTTTAAACACTGCTGTCGGAGGTGATTGGGGAGGCATTCTTGGTATCGATGAAAACATATTCCCACAAAAGTATGTGATTGATTATGTCAGGCATTATGCCCATAAATAATTTTACGAAAAATCATTTTAATCTGAATAGAAACAAAATGGATTTTTTTGAATAAACTTTAAAATTTTGATTGATTTTTTTTAAAAAACCTTAAAAGAGACGAAAATTTCAAATCAGTTAAGTCCAACAAATTAACACTTTAAACACTTTTTTTCTACTTCATTTTTTCTCTATTTATTTGACTTTTGCCCATCTTTGAATTGTTGAGAAAAATTTTAGATTGTTTGGTAGACCCTTTATTTTTGAATGAAATCTTCCATTTGTTGTATGATGTCCAGAAAATTAATTTTCCTTTTTCTAAAAAAATCTAACTAACGATAAATAGATCATTTGCTGCACAAACTAGCTTTGAATTGCCTTACAACTTCAAATTTTTTTTAAATTTTTACAAAATCTTTTATAATGGTGTTGTCCAGTTTTTTCAATTACATTCTCAATTATTACACAATTTTAAATATTTTTAACTTTAAGCTACGATCAGTATGGTTTTAAATTTTAAAAAATTTTGAAAAATTCTTTTAATTTTTTATTCTACATCTGTTATTTCAAAACCGAATGTAAACTTTGTTTGATTTTTGAAAAATTAAAAATACTGCATCAAATTCAAAATTTTTGGTAGCAATTCATATACCCATTAGCTTTAATTAAAAAAAACAACTAAGAAATAAATAAAAATGAGTTTACCTTTGAGAAATTTAATAAATTTAACTAGAATTCTTAAGCCAAAATCATTTAGGACTACATTAGCGTTTTACTCAAACGAAAAAACAGAAAAGAAAGAGGAAATGAACCATTTGAAAACAAATCCCTATTTTACAAAATATGAGGAAAAACTCAAAGCTGTTTACAAGTAAAATTTTTTAATTTTAAATTTGACTTTTAAAGTCATTCTTCCAGAGAGAATCCTGAGACATTTTTAGAAAATTTAAAAAATCAACAGCCCGAAAAAATTGGTGATGGACCCATAAATGATGCAATTCAGTCCAAAATGGAACAGGCTCTTAATAGAAGAAAAAACCTTGACTGCATCATGAAAACCGAAATGTTGAATGATCTACCACCTGAAGAAATAAAAAATATTTGGTCTATTTACATGAAAGAACGCTCAAGGCTATCAGATATGTTAACAGTAATTTATACGAACTAAATTACACTGGTAAATAATTTTTCGTTAAGCTTGACGAATATTCTAAAATAAAAGAACGAAGCAAAAAATTCAATACGGTAGGTTTATTTTATAAAATAATAATTTGTTTTAAATCTATTCTGTTTAAGTTTTTGTTTCCATTGCCAAAAGATCAAGGGTTTGAATTTATTTTAACGCAATGGTCTGGCAACGAGTGTCATTTTACTTCTTTGATAAATTTTCAAGCTCACGGAGAAAATGCGCCAAGCATTATGAGTGCCATCTATTATGATGATCTAAAGGATACCAAAAAAGTCGTTCTGGAAATGGTCGAAGTAGACACAAAAACTTTAAAAATGGAAGAAGCTAAAATTTTAATGCACTTAATGAAACTTTATTACCTCAAAAGTGAAGATAATGATGAAAAGTATGGATTGATGAATACTTTCACCAATAAACCGGACAAATTTAAGCATATGGATATCATAAAACAATTCGAAAACGAAAGTCTAAATTTAGAAAATTTTAAAGAATAAAAGTTTATTTAATTATCAAATTGCCAATAAATAACTTTACTAAAATCGGATTTTTTTTTAATTTTTGATTTCATAAAATTTTTAATTCATTAAATCTTAAGATGTCAGTTTTGTTAAGTTAAATATAAAAAAATTAATACAATTTTCTTTAAAAATTAGATTAAATTTTACATTTTAATTTTTCTAACATCGTATTTATCTTTCAATATCATTTAAATAAATAATAACACATTTTTTTTCTTATCAAACTTTTGAACATTCTATTTTGAACACAAGTTGGTACAATAAAAAAAATTAAGCATTGTCACCTTTTATTTTATCAGCATTTCGGTCTGTCTTAATACTAAAATATGAAATTCCTTTTAACATTAAAAATCATCAGGTTTTTAACAGACTCAAATCACTAACAGTCTAGAATCAACTTTTTTTTTTGTAGGGTAGGATTGAGTCAATCCATTCCGTTTTCTTGACAGAATGGTCAAGAAATACAAATCAGATTTAGAATCAAAAGATATCGAATACCTGACCCTTCTTTTTCTTATATTTTTTCTGGACCGTTCAATACCTAAACATGTTGTACCTTTAATTACTTGTATATTATTTTACTTTTTATTTCATTTTTTTGAGATTTAGATCGGTAGAGGAAAAAAAATAAAAAAATATATATAATAAAAACTAAACTTTAGTTAGCATCGTATCGTCATACTCAATTTCTTGGAGTAATTACTACTTATCAAGTCCCTTTCTCAAAATTTACTTTATTCAAATATCAATCTGTCATGCAATACTGTAATTTTAATTTAATTATGACGGCGTAGAAGACGATTTCAAAAGAAACTTATCACAATTATTATGGTAAAAATAAACTACCGGTTATTTCTTATTTTTTCTTTTATTAATAGATAAAATTGTCAGATAAGAATTTTTTTTGACAGAATGTATTGTTGTTGTAAATAAAACAAAATTTTCAAAAATAAACTAATTTTGTCATCATAACATAAATTAATAAAAAAATTAGATCAGATTGCCATTAGTTATCAATTTGGATTTCAAATTCGTCCCATTTAAATATAAACTTTCAATTTTGAAATCTTCTCCTATAAATGGAAAAATTCATTTAAAGTTCTTTCTGATATGAAGTTTTTCTTTACAATTTAAAAAAAACAATTCTTATTTGTTTAAGAGTAGAAACCCTTTTTAACAATATTTGTTGATTTCACGCCTTTTCCGTTTGAACTAAGATTTTTCTTTAATAAAAAAGATAACAATTTTTAAAATAATATATTACTAAAATATTCTCTGTTTTTTATCATTTAAAACTGCTAAAAATTAAATATTCCTAATTTATTTTTAATTCTAGATGGTTTTTGTTTGTTAATATTTTTCTTTACTGAATTTTTATTTAGTTTTCAAAGTCACCATTGAAAATTTTTGATTGACATTTTATAAAAAATACTAAGTTTTTAAAGCATTAACAGTAGTAAGAATTTTCAGTGACTAAATTTTAAAATTCTTATTGAACAAATTCTTATTTTAAGACCTGAGTCTAAGACAATTAATAAAAAGATTTTTTTTTAATTTGCATTAGGCGCAGCACCAAGAATTAAGAAAAGAAATATTAAAAAATTTTTTTTTATTAATTATAATAAAAAAATAATATAAGCTACATCAAGGCTTGCTTGCGGAGGTGGTCTATCAGGAGGTCACCTATGGTAGTTCCCTGCACATAACACATAGAAAAGTACTGAAAAAAAGAAGTACTGTTTGAATTTTAGGTCTAAATAAGAGCTAAGATTACAGATAGAAAAAGGTGTAAAAGAAATTTTTATAAATAAATAAATTTATTATTTTGTTTTTTTTTGTTTTGTATCTTAAACTCAAGTTATGATGACGCATTAAATTAAGAATTTTAGAGTTTGATGCGGCCCTAAACCCGTGATAATACTATAAGACCATGGGTTCTTAATCAAAAAATTTTTATCATGGGCGAGATTTACTCTAGTGCGTGGTAAAAAAGCGTGTCTTAGTTTGTGCTGCAGCACAATCAAACGATGGAATACGGTTTGTTTTTGGCTTAAGATAATTTTTCTAAAAAGATAATTTTTCTAAATAAGAAAACTAAAACAACTAAAGATGATTCAAATTATTCTTGAAAAAGAAAATAAATTGTCATCTTAATTCAATTCATGATTTTTATTTACAAAATTTTTTATTATCTAACAGTTTAAACACTATACTTATTTAATCAAATTGAAGAAAAATTTAAATCGTATTTGCAGCTAATTTTAAGTATTAGGCTAAAGAAAAAAATTTTCTTCATTAAATAAATATAACTAATCAAATTTACAAATCATGTAAGAGACAATTTTAAATAGTAAATAATAATCGCTCATAAATTTAACTTTAAAATAAAGAATGGGTTTAGAAATAAAGACTTATTTCGCAATCGTTGATCAAATTTAAAAAAATTAAATTTTTTAAACAAAGTCTGATTTAAATATAAAAAAATCAATAGAAACTAGTTTAATTCAAGGTTCGATAATTATTTTTCGTTTATTTTGAGTTTTTATTAATGACATTTAAAAATTATATCTAAAAATATTCTGAGAAGAATATATGTGCCTTCTTCTTTTGCTGATTCCTTTTTTATTTAAAATAAAATACCTTTCTTAAGAAAGTTAAATACTTGCTTCAAAAATGGAGACTAAATATGCCATGTGAAAAAAAATAATACATTTTAATCAGGTAACCCCTCAATAAATCAGCCAAGTAAAATTAATGATCAAATTTCAAAACTTCAAAATATTTTAAATGCGTAATTTCATAATTTGCAAGATTGCATGCGATTATCTCCTTTTTAAAATTTAAAAATATGGTTTTTGAAGTTGAAAATATTCTGAAATCATTTAAGAAGTAGATTTAAGAAGAATTATGCATTTAAAAAGTTTGAAATTTTGAAATTTGATCATGAATTTTTCTATTTAGTTCTATAGTCTAATAAATCAGACTTTATACCCCTTTCTAACTTAATATTAATATTTATAAATATCAAATTGAACCAGGATTTGTGTTTTTATTTAAAAATTTATTTAATCAGATAAATTTTAGTTTTTCCTTATTGAGAGTTCATAAGGCTCTATTAGGTTTAATAATTTATAATTTTTTAGTTTTCTTAAAAAATAAATCTCAAAATACTTCAAGTCTCAAAAAATGTAACAGTAAGTCCATTAATTAATTCCCTAATTAAACTTCCTCCATTTTCTGCAAGTTCATCATGATTTTCAAAATTTTATTTCGTAAAAGTCTCCTATTAAGATATGAATCTCTGATTTAGGTATTTGAGGTGATGGTTGATAACAGAAAAGACAGTTTTGTAATTTCAATTTAAGAAAAAGGGCAATAAAACTTGTACCGAACTTAGAAAACTATCTTATCAGGATGGGATTACTAATTTAAACCTCACTGCTCTTAAAGATAGAAAAATCTGTAGCTCTGCGGTCACATTCCATAAAAATGCAAATGGAATAAAATTGGCTAATAAAATCGGCTAATAAAACCAGCTAAAATAAAGCTAGGAGTATTCGAAGAAGTCAACACAGAGTAGTAAGGGAATTTACAAAGAACTGTGTTCAACAAGAAAACTTATTCGTAAACAGTATTATTTCAGCCTGGAACAAGGCACCGTATTTTGTTGTCAATTTCCTAACAAAGAAATATTTAAAATGAACCACGATAAATATATCAAAAAATCAATTCCGAAATAATTCGATACTTAATTTTTCAATCAGTCAAACACAAAAACAAAAAAGAAAAAATAATTTAGCCGCGTAATTTAGCTTCCGCTAAAATGGGTCTTAGCACACTTGCAGTGGCCATGATGTCATGGTCATTGTTGCAGTTTAATATTATTATTATTTTAAGTACGAAATATTTATTTATGCTTTTTAATGTAAAAATTATAATCAAAACTTTAAAAAGACTTTTAAAATCCTTTGAGTATTTAATATACTGATTTATCTATTCATTAAAATTAAATCAATCGATTAAATTCTAGAATAATCTTTTGAATTTTTTTTTTTAAATAATTCATTGATTATTTCAAATGTGGTTATTAAATTGAAAAAAATAGATTTTAGTTTAAAATTGTTATATTCTAAATTATGTTTAATAAATGATTAAGACCTTAAATTATTTGTAAGTTTTAAAAAAAATGGAGAGCAATTAAATTCGAGTTTAGGTTTCTTTCGAAACAAAAAATCTATAATTGAAGGTTTACTCAATGACTTTATAAACAATTATGCAAATAAATGTGTTTTTAAGTGCGGATTTTTTCACTGTTTTATTTAATTATATTTCTAAATTTTCAGGAAAGACTTTAGATAGATTAATTAAAAAACAATTTTGAGTGATAACCTTATACTCTTGCAAAGAAGCCCTAGGGCTAAAACCCGATATTTGGGGTTTGTCCCGCGTATCATGGCTCGGTACCATCGATCCCATGTTAAAGAGACCCTAATCCATCAAGAATGTTCTTAAATCAGAAATTTGGGTTTTCAGGACTCTGTATATATCAATCGATTAATCTCCACGAGCTGAGAATGAATAAGACAAACAATTTAACCCATTGCCATGACCAAGAACCATTAATAATTGTACCATTTTGATTTTCAAAATCAAATATTGTATTAATTTGATATTTTATTCTTGATTTTAAACATTTTTTACATTTATGTTAGCATTTAATTTTTTTTTTCGTATTTTAACCATTGCTTTATTTTCAATTTTCGTTTTTTAAATCGGCATTTAAATTCAAATTTCTGATTTAAGATAATGCTCAATTATTTTTAAGGGTATATGGTAAGTTAGAGTTGGTCATAACTCAAAGTCATGAAGTGAAAGTCGAGTGTGGACTTTGACTAAAACTACAATTCTTTTTTAAATTTTTGTTTTAAATAAAATTTAGTTCTCGAATTTCAATGTTTTTAAATTACATTTTATCATTGTTAATTTTCTGTAATTTCGTGTTAATAATTAATTAAATTGACTTGAGTGGACCCAGCCAATTTCAAAGTGGACTCTGACAAAAACATTATACGTCATTTTAACTTTTTTTAATGATTTCTGAATTATTTTTAAGATTTTTTTGAATTAAAAAAAATATTTTGAAAAGGTTTTTATCGCACACTCGTCATGGGTACTAACTCAGCCAATTAAGCCAATTTATTTTTAATTGGAAATTTTAAATTAAAATTCCCTTTTTATAATTTTGATCGTAAAATTTATTTTAAGATTCTATTAAAGTTTTGTTCAAAATTTTTTTTGGTAACTTTTATTACATGGTATCATTTTAACGATTGAGATTCTTGGGAAAATTTTTTATCGATGACAAAATGTGGTTAGAATTAAAAATTTAATTTGATAGTTTTAAAATATCTCAATAAACTATTAATTCAAGAATAGTTTAAGTTATTTTCAAAAAATCTCAACTTCAATTAAATAATTTTTTTTTACTGACTGACTAAAAGATTTTGTTTGTTCATTAGATAAATTTTTTTAGGATATGATCAATTGGCCACAAAAATTCACCAGACTCAACACAATCAGTGGTCATTTAAAAAAAAATTTAATTATTATTTTAACAATGTTAGATATTTTTTTTTTCATTTGCAATTTGATGCCAAATAAACAGCTTAAGAAATTTCTAACGAGTTTAAGCAAACTCATTCTGTTGAGTTGATATTTTTTTTCATAAATAAAAACACTATTAGCCTAAAAATTCAAAAAAATTAGATTAATCGATTATCCATTGATTTACATAAATTTCTTCTTTTTTTACAATTCGAATCTTTTTCAATCGACCAAGTCGAAAATTTATTAGTAAAAAATAAAAAATGTGAAAAAGTTCCAAAGAAAATTCAGCGCCAAAAAAAATCATTCATTTTTTTTCATTCTAATTTTAATTTAACTCTTTACAAATTATTTTAGCTTAGTAATAGTTGAGGACACGGGTGGCTAGTTTTTTTGTTTTTTTTTCACATGACCGATCATTAATTACACGCCGTCTGTACCAAAGATAATGCGTGCACTAATACTAGCATTTGGCAAACGATTTTTTTATTTAAAAAAAAAAAGAGAAAATTCTAAATTTAAAAAATAAATTCTCCCATACACATTATCTGCGTTGTGAGTGTATGTCTATAGAACACATTTTTTTTAAATTTCAAATTAGAACACGTTTTCAAAACTAGAAAATTTTTTTTTGCTTAACCACGTTTTGTGAATGAGCACGATGTTTCAGTAAATTGAATAGAAGAGTTCATAAGCTGAAAAATAGCTTGACTACCGGTCAGCACTATGTGGTCATGTGTGGCCATCATTGCTTAGTAACTAGGCACGAAAAGCATAACTGGGTCAGTGATCGGACGATGGTTGGTCTGCCGAGCGCAACCCCATCTACATCTGTGAAGCCGCAAAAATTATAAACTTCAAACTTCAAGTCCCATTATTATAATTATTGCAAATATTATGTTGAAATTTGCAATTGAAATATCAAATATTGCAACCAATAAAATTGTTTTTAACATATTTTTTATTTTAGCTTTTTTATATTTTCTTTGCTTTATTTCGTAGCCAAATTATAATTAAAAAAAAAAAAATTGCCTTCAAATTTTTTCTTTCAATTGACCTGGTAACACTGTCTCTTGTTCATTTAGACTCGGAAATGCTGAATTGCTGACCCACAATGAGCTTCGAACTGGACAAAATAGACAATGTAGACATATACTCGTTTGACAGTGTGGACATTCTGCGCCAATTTGTCTCCCAAAACCACCTGTTGGAGTATGACCTGAAAGAGGAAGTGGAAGTGGAGAGCTCGCAGCGCAAGTACAATACGAGATCGCGGCCTAGCTCGGACCAGTGCGGGCTCAGCGACTCGCTCTCGTGCTACCTGAACAAATTGGACAGTGATGACACACTGCTGGACCCTGCTGGAGAGGACATGATCTCGGTAAGCACTTCGAAGCGCCACACAAGGTCCCAGGCTGGCCGAGTGAACCTGCCCGAGTGCGGCAAAATATACTGCCGTCTTGGATGCATTTGTGAAAAGTCCAACGACTCCAAGAAGACCAAAGGGGGCAAACACTGCGGCAGATTCGAGTGCATGTTCGAGTGTAATTGTGCCAGGAAACTACGCAGCTCTACGCGCGCCAAAAGTGACACCCACAACAAAAAGGTGTCCTCGTCCGGCTCAGTATGTTCCCGCTCTTCGTCCAACTCGTCTACATGTCTACGCAAAAGCAAACGCTGCAGGACTAAAGTCAACTATTCAAGCTACTCCAAAACGGGCTCGTGCAGCGACACATCGGCCGAATTGTTGTCCAAATCATCCAAATTCAGACCCTATAGTGAAACGCTGGCACTCAACGTTACTCACAACCTTAAACTCGAGATTCTTAGCAAAAATTTCGATTCTGTCAAGATGAAAATTTTAGATTTTATTAAAAAAATTTACACTCATTTGGCACTGTTCGAATGGAAAGAGGTGAGTTTTGGCTTTGAGAAAATTGTCAATGTTCGTTTGATAAACAAACCATTGGTGGCTCGAGTGACCAAATTCAAGGCCAAAGAGCCGGTCCGGAAAAGCGAGCTGGATGCCTTTTGCAGTAAATTTCCCATGGTTTGTGTCCACTTGTTCCGGTATAAAAAAAACTCCGCTAATAAAGAAAACAAAGAGCCGGAAAAACCGGTGGCCAAAGCTCTGCCTCGGTTGCTGTGCCGAAAGGCCAATCGAGCGCAGAAATGCGAGTCTAAAAAATTCTTCACCAATTTGGAAAGCTTGCTGGAAAATTTGCCAAAACAGTACGACAAAATATCCGATGGGTTGAGAAATTTGCGTGATTATGCAAAAATTGAGTTGTTCAGCGAAGAAAAAGAGTTTTTGAACAACAATAATTCCAAGGACCTGTACGACCCTTTTAGTGACGAGTCTCTAGTTATCGATTGCTATAAAAGAGTTGGTTGCCGGTCTTTGGTTGACTCAGTTGCGGAGACTCTAAATGATATGATCAGTGTTGTTTGCACTCATAAGGAGAATAGTGAGAAAAAATGTGACCATACTTTGCCAGTTGAGAGCGAAATGCCAAAGCGAAGACCAAATGTGATAATTTTGAGGCGCAATTTGCACAAAAGCAGCCGTCAGCTTGTTCCTCAAGGAAAAAAATTTGTTAAAATATTGAATACAACCGAAGGCAACAGAGTTTCGATTATAAACAAATTGGTTGATGAAAAACCAGTTTTTAAAGTTGGTTTTGACCAGTCCATATCAACATTGGCAACAATAAAACAAAATTTGCTAAGCAGTGGCGCCCAGGATAAAAAAAGAAAACGAAAACAAGATTTGTCTTTTTTGGCTTCAAAAATAATTCACATAAACCGAGTCGAAGCTCCGTTTAATGAACCACAAAACGCCAAGCCATTTATTGTATCACGAACTTTGTTCAGCAAAAAATTTAAATCCAACAACGATACTCAAAATTTAAATTCGTCCAATTTAAGTAAGTTGAAATTTTTTTTTTAATTTTTAAAAAGAAACTTTCTAGTTGACATAATTAAGTTTATTTTAGGTTTGTTTAAACTCGACAAAAAATAAAACAACTAAATTTGGAATTTATAAATTTTATTCAATTAGTTAATTATTTATTTATTTATCTAAACAGATAAAAAGCTTCTTCAGCTATTTTTTTTTTTGATTAAGAAAAATTGAAAAATATCAATTTTTTTAACTTTTAAAAATGAAATTAAATAGTCTAAGTTAAATCTGACAACTACTTTTTAAGTTTGACTAATTATTATTTATTTATTTGTTTTATCTGTGCCGAGCTAAAGCTCCCTCAGATTAAAAAAAATTTTCTGATATTGAATAAAAATTGATGAATTTTTATATCTTGTTCCAGTAGTTACATTCTTTGTTGATATTTTTCACATATATCATGTAGGTTGCGTTGCTCAATTATAAGATCACTTAAGAATCAACAAGAGCCGTGATGATTGTTGAAAAGTTGATTGCACATACACTCAATTGACAACGTAAATTGCTTTGTACCTACATGACTCAACGGTTTTACTGTTCTATGCAATAAATCCAAATAATTACTTAATTATTATTTAATTGGTTTAATTTATATTTTGATTCAAATTATCAAGTTGATAATGAATTTGAAAATCAAAAAAGGTTAATTAATTAATTGATATTGAGATTAATGATTTTAAAATTTCAACATCATTGATATTCAGGTTTATAAGACCCCAATTCAGATATAAACTAAAAAATGTTTTAATAAAACTTAAAAGAAGGTTAAAATTGATAAGTATAAATATTAAATAAATCCCATGTTAGCGTTTGATTTGATAGATTTTAAAAACTACGTTTACAGGTGTACGTACTAACTTTAGGGTTTTTTTTGTGTTCTTAACGCTGAATAAATAAAGTTACATTTTTAATATTTTTTTCAAAAAACAGAAAGCTCAAATACAATAAGCTTTATTTTAAATTGCGTTCTTTTGAGCTGACCTAAAAAAAACTTTTGATAGAGAATTTTTTTCGAATTTTTAGAATTTTATTTAATTAATGCATTTGAATTAATTATTTTTTCAATCAATTTGAGCTGTCTAATAAGCTACAACCGATTGACGCTTTATTAAAAAATACATTCAGAAAAGGTTTGAATTTAAATCTAATAAATTTAAATTTTTTTTTAAATTAATTTAAATTTAAAGCTTTAAATTATTAATTTTTGTAAATTAAAAGATGACTACTTTTTAGGGATTTTATAACTTACATTAATTTAATTTATTTATTTGTTTAAAAATAATTTAGGAAAAGCTTTTCCAGGGCAGTTCCGAATGGCAAAGCCTTCTTTTCAGCCCACATGGTTGCAATATGATTAAAATATGTATTAATTATATGTGTAAAATTAGAGTAGAAAAATTAATATTTATATTGTATTTATATTGTTAAATTCAATTTCTGCTAAGAGATTGGTGTGTTTATGATTGAATCAAAGTGTGTTTTGTACTATTAATTGATTCTAAAGGAGCTTTGAAGCAGAAAGTCCTGGATGCTGTGATCTATTAATTCGTGGCTTTGCCTGGTGGTGATAAATTTTGAAAAAAGCTTTTTTTTCCGTCATCGATCAAATCGATTCTTAGCTCTTTGTGGATTGTTTTGATACTTGCCCTTAGTGGAAAATACTTGATGATTCTCAAGACTCGATTTTGCATTTTTCGGCTTTATCTTCTGAGTATTATAGAGCAGTAATCGAATAATGATCTTATGAGTGACAAATATAAAATTCTGTTGATTTTAAAAGAGGATCCTTATTTAAAACTTTTAATTTTTCTGATTAGGTTTATTTTGAAAATTTGTTTTGAATCGATAATTTTCAAAAGTTCTTTGTAATTGATTTTGGGATATAATTTAATACCAAGGAATGTTGGATTTGGGTCAAGAGAAATTGGTAAATTCCCAATTTTTTTTTTTCATTCCAAATGTTTTCTCATAATTTTTTCGAAGACCAGCTTTGGTAAATTTTCTTTCGTTAATTTTAAATCCCCATTTTTTGCAGTACTCAGTGATTCACTGCCAGTTCAAGAATTTTTTGAATTTCTTTTTTACTGGCCTAGGATGCCCAAATACAGAGGTCATCTGTGAACAAGGCTATTTTAACATCAGGAGGAATACTATTATTATAGTATATAGTAGTAATATTATAGTATATATTTAAATCCTCAATTTGTATTTAAATAAACATTTGACTGGTTTAAAAGCTAAAGAGTTTAAGTTAAGAACAAGGTTGGATAAAAAATGTCTTTAAATCTAAGACTAATAAAGATTCATTAAGAAAGTAATAGAAAGTCCTAACAGAATGGAACTATGCTGGAAATAAATTACCACAAAAACTAAAAATATAAAATTTGACGAAATCGTTGAATTGAGATACGCAACATTGAATGCTAATTAACGCAAAGTACCAAATATGGCCTTATGAAAAAATTATTAATAATTATTAGTTTATTTTCGAAAATGTACTATTCATTAAAAAAAGAGAAAATGTTGAATTCAATTTTTATTATTATAGACTTGAACAATAGTAAAAAAAAACTACTTTTTTTATTGAAAATAAAGAATGATTTACTCTATGATAGAATGCCCTTATACTATTAATTTAAAAGTGTTTCTTTGAAATTTTACACAAAAAACCTTTGATTTTATCAAAAACTGACTATGAAAATTCGAATTTTTCTCACCATTATAAATTATTTTCTTATAAAATTAATTGATAGAATTTTTAAAGAAATCTGAAGTTTTTTAGTTATGAGTGTAAACAAATTGATAATTTAAAGATGTGGTTGTTAGATGATTTAAAGATAAATTTTGCATAGATTTTTCTTTTATTTTTTTCATGTAAAAAGGATTCAAAAATATAAGATAATTTTTTTTCACATCTTTGAATTCGGAAGATCATAACTTCTAGCTAAATTTTTAAAATTGAAAAGATAAATCCAAAACAATTTTTAGCGGTTCTGATTTTATTTCTCAAAATTTTTACAAAAAAGCTTAGCTTTCAATTTGGAATAAAAATACACTACTAAACTATTCGATTGTATTAGTTTAACATAGAAAACAATTTGAACCAGAAATTTCTATAATAATTTTTTTTAAGTTAAAATAGAACCGGAAATTTTATTCTCGGACTCAAAAAGCTATTCTCAAAGTCATTTGACTCTTTACAGCGAAATTAATATAAACGCCGATAGTTTGGAAGAATCTAGTGAAAACTCATTGAACCATGAACAACAAATGTCACCCTCTAGTATGTTAAAATTGAATATACCAAGCTGTAGCGATTTTAACAGCGATAGAAGTAGAAAATTTAGCATTAGTAGCAATAGTAGTAGTTTTAAGCATAATAGAAGTTTTGAAGAAGACGAACTAATGGATTCTGATGTTGAAAATGATGATGATTATTTCAGTAAGTCGTCAGATTCGACTAAATCTAGCGGACAAAAAAATATTTCGCTGAATCTCCACTCAGTGCGAGAACGCCAAAGACGACTAAGGCTCAAAAATTTGCTCACTAAGCTCAAATTTGCTTTGTATGATACTGATGAAAATACATCTAGTGTAAAAATAAACAACTCGAATCTTAAACATTCTAAACAAGCTATTTTAGCTGAAGTAAATTAATACTAGAACTAGATTAGTTTTTTTTTAGTTTTAGATTTAACTTATTATTTTTTTAGGCGGTCGACAGCATCAAAAAATTGGAAACTCAAGGTCAACAACTCGAGTATGAATTTGAAAATGTGAAAAACCAAAATTTTATTTTGCAAAAGCGTTTGGAACTTCTTAAAAGCCAACAGTGGACAAAATGATCTTGAAATTTTATTTAACTGCTGTATTGCTTTTATCAAGTCCGGTCAAAACAGTAAAAAATTTGTCAAACGCGAAATCAAATGTATTTATTTTAAAATAAAAATTCATTGTTAAATTTTATTGTTTATTAATATATTTTTTTCAACTTGAATGCGTCTTACAAAACTTGAGAAATTTAATCTCAATTTTGTGCAAATTTTTTTGTTTTTTGCTTTTTATGTCTAACAATAAAATTCCTCTTATCAAAGTTTTTTCTCAATTATTTTCCCCTAATTTTAAAATCTAATTAAATTATTTAACACCTTTTTATTTAACGATTTTTTAAGCCATTAACCCGACAGGGTCAATTTGACCCGGCAACAATTTTATTGATTGTTTGGCTAAAAATAACCAAATTAAGATTCCTTTTCATTTTGATGAAAAAATGTACAATTATCTAACCACTTATATTTATTAATTGATTAAAAAAAAAATTGAAGTGTCTCCCAGAATTGCCAAAGCTGCACTTCTTTTTGCATTTGAATATAAATTTGCATTTAAAAAATAACTGTGAATTTTTTTTATATTTCAGCTTAATCACATTAAGTAAACAAATAACTCACCCGAGCCCTATGTATAATTTTTTTTTGTTGGCTATTAACATAAACTTAAAAAGTTCAGTTAAACAAATTATTTATTATTTTTGAAAAACGATTTAAGGTAAAAAAAAATTACATTTTGTTCCGTTCAATTTTTATTTAATTTTAAAAACTAAAATCAGGTCAATTAAAAACAAAGCAAACATTGCGTCTTTTTTTTCTAAAAAGATTTTTTTTTAATTTTTTGCATTAATTCATATTTTCAGTGAGCAGTATTTGTTTAGAAAAAGTGAGTAATTCTAAACCCTTTTGGATAAAGCCGTATACAGTTAGTTTTTTGCTTAAAGAGAAATCTCGATTAAAAATAAAGCAAAAATTGCGTCTATTTTTTCTAATAAGATTTTTAAATTTTTTTCCCTTTATTTTAAAAGAATTATAGGATAACATGGCTCTGTATTATTGTTGGGAAACTTAGATAGGTTCATTCGTGTTAATTGATATTCTTCCATTATTTGGAGATTCTGGATAATACATAATTGAATCAGGATTGACTGAAGATGGTAAAATTTCTTGTACTTGGCAAAGAAAAATTGTTTTTATGTAAGCTTCATCAAAAAAATTCGTCCCTAGGTGGATTCGAACCACCAACCTTTCGGTTAACAGCCGAACGCGCTAGCCGATTGCGCCATAGAGACATTGGAAATTCTTCAAATTAAAAAAATTGAAATTATTAAGTTGCTGCATGCGGCTGCTAAGTTAAGTATAATCTTTTTTAATCTATTAAAATACATACCTTTTAACGAATGTTCAAAAAAGAATGCTTAAAATTTTCACAAGTAAAAAAGATATGTTTTTATTGATCGAACCAAATTTTTTACAAATTTTTAATAGACTTTAGCAATTAAAAAAATTAAAAAATCTAGTTTTTCCATGGTTTACTAAAAGAAGAAGAATACTTAGAAGATCTTTACCTGTAAATCACAACTGCCCTCTAATTTTTATCAAAATTTTTAATACTTATTTAAATATTTTAAGCCCTCTATCATAACTGAAGTAGTATTAACTGTGTTTCAAAAATACTGTATTTTATATGATCTATTCAAAAAAATGTTTTTTTGTATTAAGATGAAAATAATTTTTAACAATTTCACATAAATCCCCTGCTTTTCAAGCCATTTTTTTAGCTACCCCAACTTTTCCTGTCTCTTTTTTGGCTAAATCAACACCAAATTATATGTTATTTTGATTGTTTACTAATTTTGAAGGAAGAAGAATTTATTTTTTATTTTTTTATCTAAATATTATTTTTAATAATTTTCGAATCAATAGAATGTGTAATAAACGTGATTTGGTTTTTTAAACTATTTGCGCATAGACGAGTATTAATTTAAATAACTCCAGCTATGCTATGGTTGAGAGACCAAACAATAAAAAAATCATTTCTAAATAAAAATTTGTTAATTTGAAATAAATTGGAATCTGAAACTAATAAATGAAAAAACAAGCATTAAAATATGAAATTTTGACTAGAAAACAAAACAACTGTAATTTTTGAAAAATAGAAAAATAGAAATTGAAACTGTTTAAAACTCAAATTTAATATAACATTAAATTTAGGTTATAACATAGCTTAGTGTAGACCTCCAGACAAACCGTACACTTCAAAGGTTCATCCTGCTCCACTCAACCATGCAATTCCGCATTCTCCTCTTTCAATTGCTCCAATCTCTCACTTAATTATTGATTGTCCTGCTGGCTCTCTGTAACTGACGATCCTTGGCTTAAACTTGATGACTGGCTTCAGTGAGTGATAACTAAAAACATTCGTTTTTAGCCTTAATTGTTTGATTTCGAACTACGAGAATTCTCTTTTCCTCTTCCAGAGATTCTTTTGCTTTGTTCAAATCGTCACAAATTTTTGAGGCTCCGGCTAAATCGTTGGTTGATTCTGATTGTTGACGTTGATGCATTGTTTTTTGGCTAGTGTCATTTCAAGCCTCTTAATACCAACTTCCAACCCCTAGACCAGTGCTCGAGAACATCGGATTACCAGGCTGGCTTTTCAACGATTTAGCACCGTGGTTTTTGACCTTTTCTGGTCACACAAGGTTATGATCTCTTCGGGTACGGGATTTTACTATAGAGCTTGGAACTTTGCCTCGAGTTGAATCCTAAAATCGGTAATGGATTGCTTTCCCATCCGTAATTTTTAAATTCGGTCCACAATACATTGAGGCTCTTCATCCCAACGTTGTCGCTGTTTGTGGAGTTTATCTAATTCATGCCAGACACGTGGTTAGTACTCCACGTTCGTACGAATGCTTGGGGTGGCTATTGGATTAATTTTGACTCTTATCTGACGGTCGCGGTCGTGTTGGGGCATTTTGATAATCTTTTTAATTTTTTGTTTGTCAAACGAAATCATAGTGGCTTTAAGAAATTGTTTTAAAGAAGGAAATAGAAAATTATAATTATTCGAAAGAGAAAGACAATTTTACAAATTTTTAATGATAAATTTACTATCTGGCCTTCTTCATACGCACGATATGTTTTTTTGTTGATCACTCGGTGGTTTATAAGATTGATAAGCCAGCCGTTGTATACTGGAAAATCATGATGAGGTTCGGGTCTTTCAATCATTAATGAATCTTTCTTTAACCAAACCATCCACATTGAACACTGTAGCATTCAACTCTAGAATGCGATATTTACTAATTTCCACAGAATTTTAAAAAAAGCTCAAACATCTTCTTTGGGCGTCTGCACTCTTGTGTATTGGGCATGTGTGTAGAAAAAACCCTTTGCGTCAATATTCACTGTTTCTGTCTTGCAAAAAATTCTTTTCATAGCCATACAATAATGGTCAAGAAAAACAAGTAATGTATTGAGTAAATTAGCCGAGAAAACCCATGTCTGGTAAATAGTTTTTAATGATGCATAGCTGGCTCTTCATTCTCAACTAACCTTTCCGATTGTGCTACTTCAGTAGTGGACGATGTGTTTTTTAGTTGTTCTAGAGTCGGTTCTGTCCATTTAGCTCTTTTCTCCAAGGTATATCGAAATCTGATAATCGTAGAGTTTCGTCTACTTTCATCGAACATGCTTCTCGTTTAGTGTTGGGATCCGTAGAAGCGGACACTTAACCGGCCAAAATTTTCAATGTCCCGAGCTAAAGCTCCTTCAGATTAAAAAATAAAAAAGAAATTATATAAAATAAAAATTAAAATTAAGTCAAAATTCAATAAAAATGGAAAGAAAAAATTTAAGAAAAATTAAAATAAGTTAAAATATAATAAAAATACAATTAAATATTGATAAATTGTAAGAGGTGACATGTATAAAGTATTTAAGTATTGAACAGTTCAGGAAAGAAAGAAGAAATAATAAGATAGTAATTACACAATTTAGTTGAGTGTTCAACATACCTTGATTCAAAACCCGCTTTATATTCATCAACCAGCTTGATAACAAATGGAACAGAATGGCGCAGTTCTCCCGCTACATATCTTTCGATCAATTCAAAAAGTCGATTCGAGACAGTTAAAATTTAAGTTTATTATTTTCATATATTTTTTTAATTTTAATTCAATATTTTCCTAATTATATTTAGTGAAGACAATGAAGCAAGACTTTTCAACAGATACTTTCATCTTCCACTTGAAGAGCCATTTTTCTAGTTCGTCTAAGTATTTGTTTATCTTATTTTCTAGATTTCCTTTTTTCTTAAAAATATAAAATATAAAATTATAAAAATTACCACAAATCTATATAAAAATCAATAAAATCTATAAATTTTTATAAATTTCTTTTTTTCCTAACTTATTATAAAAAAAACAATTAAATTTATGAAAACATAACACATTTAATAGATTTACGCCTTTAACTAATAAATTGCAACTAAAATCATTAAAGCTTAATATATTTATTTAATTGACATCAAATTAAGTAATTGTCCAATTAGTAAAAGACTTGAAATTCATTAATCATTATATTTATTATAAAAATAGTGGATTCAAACAAGTATTTATTATAAAAATAGTGGATTCAAACAAGTATTTTTATTAAAAAAAGGAAACTAACTTCGTGCACTTTTTCATACTGGCTAAAAAATTATTATTTTTGTAATTCTAAAGCATTTTGTTAAGGCTTAGTAAGTTTTTTTAAAATTAAAAAAAAATTTTCTTTAAATTTATTTAATTTTTTTAGAATTGATGAACTTAAATGATATTGGCATGGATATACCATTAAACAACAAGCCAAAGCGAGGATCAAAAAAGAAAACAAGGTCGTGCATACAACATCAACAAGGGGGCTGTATTCGGATGGAATAGAATGCCATACTTGTATCTGAAGAAGATTCGGATAAAGAACTTGAACAAGCTCCAACATCATCTAAAAGACATAAGCCGAATGATGCAGCTTTATCAATAGAGAATATTTGTAAAACTTGTAATGCCCCAATGAAGAAAATAAGAGGTTTTTATTGTCCAAACGGTTGTACCAGGATAAAAAATTAAATTTTTTGATTATTTTTTTTTATAGGTTAAATGGAAAAATTAATTTTTTTTTTTGGTAATTTTACTATTTATGTTTATTTTAAATAAAAAAATTAAATTTTTTTTTTTATATATTAATGGGTTTTTTACAATTTCTGTTGAATTTTAACTAAAAATTTTGGGCACAAATATTAAGAGTCTTTAAAATTTATCTTTAAAGTTTACAAATTATTTTTAAAGAATCAATTAAAGATCAAATGGAAAAAAAAAAGATTTGTTTTATAATTTAATTAATAAAAAATTTATGTAAAACTTAAAAAAATTCATTATTAAATCATCATTTTTATTTAGATTTTAATCAATTAAATTTTGATTATGTAATCATGATAATAAACTTCAAGTTGCCCGCTTTTTACAACATATTTTATATATTAATTCAGCATTTTTTCTTTAGATCAATTACTAAGGAATTTTTTGTAAAAATTTTGGTAACATGAAAAAAATCAACTTTAAGATAGCTTTTTACATATTAATTTTTAGAAATACAATAATTTATTACTTTTTAAAATGTCCCATGCCCATGAATATGACAAGAAAATAAAATGTCTATAAAAATTAAAAAAAAAAAAAAATTGTGCAATTCATTACTCATGTACCAATCTAATGTGGCAAAAAGACCTCTCTTGGAACATATAAATCAGTGTTTAAGACCACTGTTTTATAAAAATCACCTCTGATTTCCATAGGGATTCATTCCAAATATCTAAACTGATTTTCAAATGATAATAAAGGGAAACTAAACATGAGAAATTAATTTTAATAAAAAAAAATTGTCTTGTTTAACACTAAATTAACACTAAAGATATAAATAATATAAAAACTTAATTGATCAATTCTAAAAGCAGAATGCTTTAGAGATTGTTTAAAGCAATTTTTTCATGGATGGATCCAAACGCCGAAGAGTTTTTTTAAATTTTCGATTTTTTACTTTGTTTATTAAAAAAATTTTCAGGATAGAAACAGGACTTAAATTTTCAGCTTTTGATGACATTTAATAACATTTTTTGAAGAAAATAATTTAAAAATGATTACTTAAATTTTTATCTTTATTAAAAAAAATCGAGTTTATAAATCTATAATTAGATAAAAGTTTATTAACCCTAAAAACAGGTCCAAACTATTTTCTTTTAAATCTTCTTTTATAACTTTTAATATGAATATTCTTTTAATTTCTGAGAAAAACTCTTTTTTTAAATAATTGGAAAATATAATTTTTAAGACAAATGAGGGTGCATTAAAAAAAATGAGGGTACCACAAGGCAGAGTTCTGAGTCCTTTACTTTTTGTTATCTTTTTGAAATTCCTGAAGTTGTAACTCATCTTTTAAATTAATCGCCAAAATTCGCAGTAACACCGACATCATAATATTGCAACAAGATCTTAGTGTCAGAATAGGTGCCCAGTCATTTAAAAAAACGAAAAAAAATCAAAAATTTTACGAAAACAGCCATCGAAAAAAAAACGTTGAAGATTGACAATTTTTTCGTCGTTTTTTCGAAACATATTTTTGAATAGATTTCGCAAAAAATTTTTGAAAAAATACCAAAAATATTTTCCGAATAATGTTCGGATTTTTTTTTCGTTTTTGTTTCGAAAATTTGTTATAATTTTAAATATTTATTATTTCAGCTAATAAAAAATAAATTTATAAATCATTCATTTATTAACAAAAGAATAAAATTATCGAAATTCAAAGTTACAAGTAAAAACTAGTGGCATTTATACAATTATATTACAAAATTTTTTAATTAAAAAAAATTATTAATTACAATAATATTTTATATCGTATAATCTAATTGAATTTTTTAAATTTTTTTTTCAAGTGACTCATGGGTGATATAAAAAAAAAAAACAGTATAAAATTTAATAGAAAAAATACAAAAAAAAATACAAAATAAAGATAGTATAAAATTTTAGTATATTTAAGTAAATTTTTTTTATTTAATTTTTTGATTTACATTCAGAGCAGAGTCCTCTCATAACGGTCTTGAATTTTGATTCAGTTAGACTGACATTTTTTGAACGTAAGAAATCTTTAAAAAACATTAGATGAATAGTTTAATAAAAATGTAAATTTTGTTAATACCTCGAGCTGCACTTAACTCGGTAAATTTTTCAATCATTGTTTTTCCATTGCTTTTAGCCCATATATCTACATCAGAAACGAATGCTTTTGCCATAGTTCGAAATATAAACTCAGGATTTTTTTGCTCACCTATCATTATTTCTACTCTATTATTCAAATTCAAGCTCATAAATTTTCCAGGATAGTCTTCATGTGTCAGAATTTTTCCCGAAGTGTTTCCAAACTTTCTTACCTCGTCACGGTCTTTTTCTGAGCCAATATATTTCAGAACTTGAATTGACAACTTTGTCAAATTGTTGAACAAAGTTTGATCTAATTTTAAATTTGTGTAATCATCTTTTTTTTAATTTTTATTTTTTTTAGCTTTTAATTTTGGACTTGTGCATTAAATAAAATGACTAAATAATGAATAAATTAACATTCTAAATAGTTAATTTTATTAGTTTAAACTATATATTATTTTTTTTTTTATTTTTGCTAAATTTATTTTGTTTTTATTTTATTCAAAAACAAATCTTTGCTTATCAAAAATATTTTGATTCTAATGGAAATAGCTAAAGAGATGTGATTTTTCTTTTTTCTTCCTAAATAAAAAGCATCAATAAAGTTAACTAAAAATTTTACCCTATAAAAAAATTTTTTTCTTGTTAATTCAACCGTTGAAAATAGGCATGTTTAATACCACCAATCCAAAATTTAAATCTTTCTTTAAATTAAAAATAATATTTTAATAAACAAAAATTCACTTGAAAATTCTTTGAACATTTCTATTTGCTGTTCCAGGTTTAAATTTTTTCCTTTTCATCTCTTAGTTGGTTCTTTAAATCCAATATTAAAGAATCCCTTTCGGACAACTTTCTTTCTGTGTCTGTAATATTTTCGTGATCGTCGATTTCTTTTTGGGTTCTGGGTACTTCAAAACACTGATTTGCCTCAATTTTATTTTTTTGATCATTTAAAGATTTTTTTTGAACTCCTTTAGTACACTCATTGCTGACATTTTTTATAATTTTTGTTTTTTTACCAATTGATGAATTGGATTTGTCAGGAAAAAATTTTTTTAATTCGGACTCACACTCTTCTTTAGTACCTAGTAATTTTACAGTTCCTTTCAAAGCTCTTTTTTTATATTTAAATTCATAATCCTCTTCTATTTCTATTTCTTCATCTTTGTCATTCAAAAATATATCATTTGTCTTAATTACAGCGAATTCCTGTTTGTTTCCATTAATCCAAAACACAATGGCATAGGTTTCTGGCATTTCACGTTGAATTATTTCTAATCAGGCTAAAAATGAAAAATTTGTAGTTAAAGATTTCGATTTTAAAATTTCTGTATTCAGCTAAACAGATGAGAGACGCTAAAATCTGATATATAAATTGTGTTATTTGCATTAATATATACACATTTCTCTAGCTCTGAAACTGGGGCAAAAAAAATTGAATCTGTTTTGACACAAATATGGATTGATGACTTTAAATTTGGAAACTTTGGATTAAAAAATAAGTTTTGAAGTTTAGTAATAAGGAAGCATACTGCATAAACTGATTTAGAATCTGAAATAAAATATTTGATAAAACCAAATTTTTTTTTGAATTTTATACAATAATCACCTCTCAGTGTCTGCTTGTTAAATAGAGATGTAAAAAAAATATTATTTCTTTTGTAAATTTTAAATAAGTTGTAATGATTTCTTGATACTAAGTCACAGATCTGATTATGTTCATAAGAAGATATCATATTATTATTATTAACCTTCATTTTTAAATAGAAATCCTTACTTTGTATATCTTGATGAATGATTTCGTCATTTTTTATTTTATAATACAATTTTATTGAATTAAATGAATTAATTATTTCGATTCCAACAGAACTCTTACCTTTACAATTTTGAATGAGTATCCTATTAAAATTTTCATACTGGAAACAACAAAATTCATTTAAGTTACCTATATTTCTAATATCACTAACAATATGAATAAGCTCATGTACACCTGAAAGCATGGAATTTGGACCATAAAAAAAAGACATATCTTTATTAAAGTCTTTGATTAAAATTTGAATTGAAGGAAGATATTTTTTATCTATTTGTTTTCTTAATAAATTTTCTAAGATGATAATTAAGTTAATCAAATGGTTAAGTTGGTCTTGTTGCATGATGCCCCTAAATATAGGTAGAGCGTAGTATAAAACAAATGCAAGATATTCGTTTGCTTTCCAATATTTGATATGAATAATTTCACGTGGAACTCTAGGAATAAACTGAGGCACTCTTATTTCTAGCATTTTCTTATTTATATTTAGTAGGTGAGGTCTGAGAGAAAACTTTTCATTTCGAAATTTTTCATCAAACCAATATTCTGTTAATTTGCGGACTACTCCCTCTAAAATTGAATGCATGTAGTCTATCATAGTACCTTCAATTGGATAAAAATATTTTAATCCAGTTAAAGCAGAAATGCCTTTAACTCCTCTTACTTCTTTTCCTGTTGCTAAACAATTAGATAAATCTTTTTGATATTTTTACCGACTTCTAAGAGGACCTTCTGAATTATATAATTTAAATGGGTAAATATGAATTGAACCATTTTTTTGAGTACGTAACGACTCACCGGGTTGGTAGCATTTTGTACAACCAAAAAAACCATTAAACTGCTTCATATTTAGCAGACTTGCTCTTGCTGGTTTGTCTAGGACAGTAAATAAAAGAAAAAACTTGACTAATTCTAGTTTTTCATTAACTTTCATTATCTCACCGAGCTCTAAACTTTTGAGCTCGTTTAAAATTGGTTCAATAAAAATGGGAAATGCAGGCTTATTAGGCCCGACCCATAAACCACCAAGAATAATATTTGCAAAATTAAATCTATTTTTTAAACTCAATTCATTTATAACAAAATAGATTGGCCAAATGCTGGTTTTAGAGGATTTGTATGGACTAATTCCATCTGTGTTCAAAGTAAAAGTAAAGAATCTAGTATTTTCCTTTGATTTAACTTTTTCATAAATTGTTGAATCTTTAAAATCTGAAAAGATAGGCTTTGAATCCAGAATTTGCCGTATTTGTCCTAATATATTAAGATGATAGAATTTTGATAAACATTTCCCACATTCACTACACTTATTTAGAAATTTTATACTTGTTTTAAAATTTTTGTTGCAGCCATTGCAAAATTCAAATTTTCTATAATTTATTTTTGATTTTTCATCATTTGCCAAAATATCTATTATTTTATCAATAGAAGTAGGAATTTTTAAATCAGGGACAAGTTTTTTAATAAGAATGATACAATCTTCTATTGAAGATTTTGTCATGTTATTTTTCATGTATAATTTAAAAATTTCCTCGCATATATTTATTGTTTCATTAGGATTAGAGATTTTTTCAGAAATTTGTTTTAAATGTGGTTCATCAATATTCTCATCTTTATTTGATGTTGAGTGATCTAATAAAACATCATTATCTAGATAGGATAATTGGTAATCTATTTTACCGTGTTTTACCTTTTCATTTATAGGAGGAAACCTTTTAGAAGAAATTACTTGAGACTGATAAGGGTTCTCGGAAAATAAATATTTAGAAGAACGCGGAATTTCTTGCTTTGAATCAATTGATAAATAGTTTCTCCTAAATTTTTTCATGTTTAAAAATTCAGATAATAATAAAAAAATTTAGGATTTAAATTTATAAATTACTAGATTATAAATAAAGCTTTTAAAAAAATATTTATTTTTTTTGATAAAAAACTAACCTTAAATGGGAAATTCACATCAAAGGTTGATTTTTGTTTATGTATTGAATTCACACGTCAAACTCGATTGGTAAAAATCGTTTGGTTTTTTAATTAATCTAGTTGGATCACCTTGCTAAACACTTCTTTGTTTATAAAAGTCTAAGTGTAAAAAAAATTTTTTTAATTTAATATATTTTTCAAAAATGTATGACTGACTGACTTAGATGATTAGAAAACTATCTAATTTAATTTTAAATCATAAACTAAAATCATTTTTTACTCAATCGTAAATAAGAGTTTAAATCAAACAAGGACTGTCGAGTTCATGACCTTTGTTTTTTCGATAATTATTTAGCATAATTATCATAATCATAAATAGCATAAGTATGATAATTCAAACTGTTCAAAGAATCAAGTCAATTATCCTTAATTTTAAATAACAGATGTTTTTCTAAAAAGCGGAATTTTTGAAATAACTGATGACTCTTTTTTTGGGATAGAAAAATCAAAAGATTTTTTTAAACAAAAAGATTGTTTTAATTTGCTAAATAAAAATTCAATTGTCATTTTTATTTTTTTTTTGCATTCAGTCTTTAAAAGCAGATGTGTAATAATTATTTACTATTTTAATCTGGAAAGGCTTATAAACACGTCACAGATAAAGCAAATATTTTTAACAATAAAACTATAATAGTATTCGAAAATGTTGGGTCAATGAAAGAAAAAATTAAAAATTTTACAAATATATTAAATTTTAATTTTAAATACTTTGACTACAAATCTGGGACTCTAAGACAACTCTCTTATTTTATATGATTTTATAAAATATAAATTAAAAATAAATAATAAAAAGTTTAATAAGTAATAATTTAAAAAAATAATCTTAAAAAGTTAAAAATATTTAAAAATAATAATAAAAATAAAAATAATAATAATAAAAATTAAAAACTAAACTAACTGATTAAAAACAAAATTTTTATTTGTATTGTAAATTTTGTTCACTCTTTTGTTCACTCTTTTTTTTAATCATTAAAAAAAAAAATTATTCTTCGAGACAAATAAGAACATTTTCGAAGAGAATTCGAAGCTTTTCGAAAAATTGTGCTTTTTTCGAAAAATTTCGTTTTTTTTTCGTTAATGCATGTCACTGGGTGGCGTATTCTCTTCCACGTCAACAAATGCAAACTGATGGAGATCATCAGATCCGATTAGACTTAATACTCTAACACTGAGTTGTCAATGGGTGATTTTGGTAAAAGAAGCACTTTAAATTATCTAAGTACAGAAAAAGATCTTGAAATAAATAACTCCCGTAGTTTAAATTTTCCCACCACATTAAAATTCAAGCCAACAAAGAAACAGTCATTCAAGAACAATTTAAAAAAAACTCAGGTACTGATCAATCGATACCGGTAAAACTTTATAATGTGCATATAATCTGATAGATAATGCAAATCATCCAACTTTATAAATAAGGATAATCTGGATTTATTGCATTAAGTGAATAGTTGATCACATTTTAGGTAACAAAGGAATCCTTCTGAAATGAGGTCACATTTTAAGTGACTTTAAAATGAGTGAGCAAAAGCTGATTAAATATGGCCGCATAATTTCAAACTCGAAAATCAGATTGATGGAATAACAGGATTTGTTATTTACTTCTAAGATAGAATAAATTTTAATTTATATTTTAAGTTTTGGTTTTGTTTTTGTAACATAAATATCTGCTTTCAATTTTTTTATTAGAATTTGAAAGAAAGTGATACTTTTTGATACTAAAAAATCCTTTTGTAAATAATTATAAAAAAAAATTATAAATAAAATAATTCAGACACCACTCTTCAACAATCGTATTTTTGTTGAACAGTTTCAATTGGAATTAAAATTTAATTTAAAATAATACTTAGATAATATTGATTTTTTCTAAAATGTGTTTTAACCTTCAAATGAAACTTGAATACTGTACTTCTAGCCCTTGATGATCAAATTTCAGTTAATTCCAGAAAAAAATATTATAAGATCATTTGAAATCTTTGATTGAAATTAAATTTAAAAAAATGTTTTATTTAGCGTTTCAGATAATATTTTTAGGGTTAGTTGCAGCTCAAAATGGAATCCAATGGAATGGAAATTGGGCTCATGGCTGCGACTTTACAAACAATGACCTTACATCAGCCACAGTTCGTGGAGAAGAGTGTAGTAATAAGTGCTCTCAAACATTAGGTTGTAGCCATTTTACATGGACCACATATAATGGAGGAACTTGCTGGATGAAGAAAGGTTCGGTGTCAAAAAATGACGCATTTTCAACTGGCGACATGACTATGGTATGTGGAGTTTTAGATGAAAACTTAAATGTAAGTTCAGGGATCGATAGTCTCAAAGGTCAACTTTTGTGGTCAGATGAGTTTGATTCATTGTCAAGCTTTATGTCAAATTGGAACCAAGAGACAGGTGGACATGGATGGGGAAACAATGAACTACAATACTATACAAATAACAATGAAAATACTGAAATCAGTAATGGAATGTTGACAATACACACAAGAAAAGAATGGAAGAACAACATGAAGTTCACATCTGCGAGACTTATGAGTACAAAAAAATTTCGATATGGTGTTTATGAAATGAAAGCTCAACTTCCATATGGTAGAGGAACATGGCCGGCTTTCTGGTTATTGTCTGCTGGAAGACCATTGAATTGGCCAAATGATGGAGAGATCGATATAATGGAACATGTTGGATATGAGCAAAATATTGTTCATGCTACAATTCATTGTAAAGATTTTAACCACATTATAGGAACACAAATAGGCAAATCAACAAAAGTAAATGATGTTAGCAATCAATTTCATTTGTATCAGCTTTATTGGTCAGAAACAAGCATTAGAGGATATGTTGATGGACAGATTTATTTCCGATATGACAGACCTGCGAATAGCAACTACAACAACTGGCCTTTTGATAATGAATTTAATATCATTTTAAACACTGCTGTCGGAGGTTTTTGGGGAGGTGCTCTTGGTATTGATGAAAACATATTCCCACAAAAGTATGTGATTGATTATGTCAGACATTATGCCCATAAATAATTTTACGAAAAATCCTTTTAATTTATCAGCCTGAAAAACAATAAATCGATCGTTGAAAAAATTTTAAAAATAAAATTGAATCGATTTAAATTTTTGACATTTTTTACCTTTATTTTACCTTAGAATCTGACTTTATTATTAAAAATTTAATTCTTATTTCAAGAAAAATATTTAGTTATTTGGATTAATTTTCTCAAAGTGATGTAAATCCGCTTATAAGCATGTTGTCTAACCAGAGGTGACAAATTAATTCAAATTATAAATTAATTAAGAAAAAAAGAGTTTTATTGGGTAAACTATTTTATTCGAATCTTTATTGTTAACATCATATAATTGATTCTGTATAATAACTGCATAAAAGAAATTAATAAAAAGGATTAAAAAAGAAAAATTTAAAGAGTGTTTCATTTCAGGATCTGACGTTCCTCCTCTAACTAAGAAAAAATTCGTTCCTTGAGTAGAAATGAAAACAAAAAATATACCAAAATTTAAGATGAACTACAAAAAAAATATTTTAAGACAGAGTCGAAAACAACTCAAAAACAACTATTACATGGTTCCACCTGTCTCCTACAATTATCGTTCTCTTACTCATTTCGAACAGCATCTTTTTCTAGTCCGCGAATGAATATCTCTCTATTTTGCAGGTCCCTGCCCTGATTATGTTCCTGGTTAAACATATACAGCTTCTTCTTCGATCCTTCTTTTAACTCGACCCCTTTCTTGCTCTGTTCGATGTATTAGAGTTCGGAATGGCGTGTATATGAGCGATACCGTGCGAAGGACTGAAAACTTAGGTCGGAAATCAGAGAAGTCAGACTCCGGTAAGTAATAAGTTGTAAGTTGTTTGAGTAAATTTTTTGCGGTTTTCGGATGGTTTTCTAGGATAAATGGAGTTTTAGCCTGGTGAATTCGCCAAATTCCTCTTCAAGTAGTTTCAGCAAATCAGTTAGATGTTCCAAAGTGTCGACTTTGCTGGTAAACACAGATAATTTTTTTAAAGTTTTATATTTGACTAATTTTAAAATGATAAAATGATAAATTTTTACCGGACAAAAATTCATTTAAGAAATGTGCAAGATCAATGAATAAGATTTTAATTTATTCTTTATAATATTAATTTAAAGAAATGATAAGAAATTTTAGATTTTAACTATTAAATTGTGAATAAATTGAACTATGTTTTCTGATTTTAAATATTGTGTTCAAATGTTTAATATCATTTTTTTTAGTTTTTTAGTTTGAAAAAAAAAACATCAAAGAGTCCTCGTTTTTATAGCAAAATTTTGAGTAAACAAATTTTAAAATAAGAAAACACATTTTTTAGCTATTAAATTGAATATAAGCGAAGTAAATTAAAATCTTCTATTCTTAAAAATCACCAATTTCCCTTAGTCAATAGTTATCATTAATTTAAATATACTAAAAGAGTTATATTAGTGGTTTTTTTAAATTAAGACGATGTTAAAAATTTAATTTCAGATTGATTTATATATGGTTTAATTTTTGGTGTTTGAATTACAAAATTTATCCAATGTTGAAATAACATTGAAAAAGTGCGATGTTTCAAAAAAAATAATTTTAAGTTAATATTGCAACCATTTTCATATTTGAAATCAAACTCTTTGGTGAAATAGAATGAGTTTAATTTTTGTTTGGAAATTTGAAAAAAATTTTGAAATTTATTTTTAACTTTTAAACAATTCAGTTATTTATTTTTACCGAGCAAATGCTCCTTTAGAATAAAAATACATGAAAAAAATAAAAATAGAGTTAAATAATATAAAATAAAATAAAAAATGAACACAAAAAAAAATATAAATAATTCACTTAGAATGTATTTTTTATTCAATTGCTGAAAAACTGGGTCTAGTCGGTTAGGTAAACCATAGTTCACTTATTATCCAAAAAATTCTTGTTCTCAGGTTTTGTGATTTAATGGTTCACCCAATTTTTTTTTTCAAAATATAATTAGGGTGAACCAAAATAGAATTAAGTGAACAAATTGAATAAAGCTATTTAAAAGAATTCTTAATTCTCGAAGCTGATATAATAATTAGTTAATATTTTTTTTTTTTTTTAAATTTGAAGGAGCTTTAAAAATAGCTTAGCATTTTCTCTGATCTGGTTGACTTGGAATTACCCTTTCAACAATCCCAAATACTCAAATGCGCTCTTTACTTAAATCTTTGCCTTTCAGCATAAAATAAAAAAATTAAAGAAAATTAATATTAATTTTTCACCCTTTGTATTTGACTTTGGGGAACATAGATTCATTTATTTCCCAAAATTTACTTACTTCGCCCAACTTTAAATTTTCAATGTAATAATTCTTGCTATCTTATTTTTAATAAATAGATGAAAAGATTCTAAAATAGATGAACATATTTTAGATAAGGTCAACTAACAGTTTAAATAGCCTGAGAACAAGAATTGTTCCAGTAACAAGTGAAACATAGTTTACCTAAGCGACTAGACCCAAAAAACTTGGTTTTCCTCTTATAAAATTTTGACTTTAGTGATAATTTAGTTCCGTTTGGTACATTTTAACAAATACTTTAATAATGAAACATGAAGAACAGAGCGAAGATAGTTTTTTCAACTACAAATATTATCTTTAAGGACCATCATTATAAAAAAAACATTATAAAATCATCATTATAAAATTTATAACAAAAACAAAGTTTTTCATGATTGCAATATTAACTTGAAATTTTTTTTTTTTGGTACTGAAAAAAATATTTGAAACATCGCACTTTTTAAATGTAATTTCAAGATTGGATACATTTTGTAATTCAAACACAAAAAATTCAACCATATACTAATAAAATTAATTTTTTTCAATTCTATATTGGAAGAAGAGCTAAAGGAGGCTCTCAGTTTTTAAATAAGTAAAAAATTTATATATCCTGATTTCATAGACTATATTTTTGATTAAATATATAGTCTTAGAAATGCTTCATGATTTTAAATGTATCTTAAACTATTTTTTTTTAAATCTTTTAAAGCATGGAAAAAATCGAATTTTCAAAATGAATATTTTCTTGAAAAGTATAAATTATTACCAGAACTTATAAGATTCTTATAAGATCAGATACCAAGGAGATACCATAGGTGACCTCCTAGTGGACCACCTCCGCTAGCAAGTTGCTGTAGCTTATATATATTATTATTATTATTGCCCAGTAGAGAAAAGTTAATTATTTTTAATATATTTAATGACAGATAATGCTTTTTTAAAAAATAATTAACGTTAAATGCTGTAAATTTAGCTTAATTTACGTAAATTAAATTAATAAAATCAATTGATATTTAATTAATAGAAATTTAGCTAAAGCACTGAGTCATTCTGTCCCATTAAGTCATTATGAATCGAGACTGATAGAGTAATATAAAGAAAATTTAATCAAGATACAGTATCGATTTGACAATGGGATTTCTGGTAATTTTACGTACATTTACGTAAAATTACTTTGTAACAAAATGTAAATTTACGTATTTTTACGTAATTGAAAATGCCACAAAAAGCCCGATTTTTTGAATTTTTTATTATTTTCTAATAAATTTTGAAAAAATTAGTTTCTATTTATTAAATCAAATTTTACCAAAAGTTCCTTTTTTTTACTAATTTTTATGTAAATTTTTGTAAAAAAAGGTAAAATATGGTAAAAAAAAGTAACTTTTGAAAAAAAATATCGAGACAAAAAGAATATTATAAATTAATAGCATATTTTAATCATTTGATTTATTTGGCTTGATTGACTTTGACCTTGCGTTTTTTAGGTTATCTCTCGCTCTATCCCAGGCTAGATTAAACGCTAAATCGTTTGGCACATATTTCTTTAATTTTCCTTAAATCCAAGTTTTAAAAAAATAGCATAATATTATATTACATACTTTTAATTTCAAAGAAATTTTACAATTACTAAATGTAATAATTACATAAGTCAATTAAAAAAAGTAAATAATTCTTAAAATTTTAAAAGATTATATATATGTTATTTTTTGTTTTATAGGTAGTTGATATAGTGATAGACAAAAATGGCGGACGGTCGGACTGCTAGTCTATTAGAAAAATTAAAATTTATTAATTTTCTTTCAAAAGTTACTTTTTTTTACCATATTTTACCTTTTTTTACATAAATTTACGTACGCGACTTCAGTATCTAATTGCGATTTTTTCTCTTTCTATCCTAAATCAAATAAAACATAAGAAATTAATTAAGTATTTTTTTGTCTTTAAAAAACATATTTTTAATTATTATTGATTAGAAATTTGTTGTTATCTTCTAAAATAAACCAAGATAACAATTAAATGAATTTTGGTGTATGAATAATTTCGTTTTTGATATTCAGAAAAATACGATAAAATAGAAATAAAAAAGGGTAAATTCCTGTTTTTTGAATAATTTTTACTTTTGCTAATTAGTTTGAGTTACATTTTTATTCAAAATTAAATTTTAAAGCATTTTCTAGATTGTTTTTGATTACATGCTTCAGGTTTTTTAGTACCCTAATTTTAAAAAATTAATAAGAGAAAAATTAATTTAAAATCACTTTATATGTTTTGCATATTAGATCCACTAGGTTATTTTCAGCTTGTTTTTGAATTTCGTCCGTATGCTCTCCATTTAGCGTTATCCATGGCACGTATTTGTGAGGTGGATTTAAAATTTCTGTTTTGACAGCCATTTCATGCTGTAGACCATTTCCAAGTCTTGAAAACATGCATTTTTCCATTTCGTCAATAGACACGTTATATTTGAGACCGCATTTTTTAGCAGAAGTCTGAATGTCATCAACATTGTTTCCTTCCATGCAAAGAATGAATGGCAAGTGGTCATTTGTTTTTGGTTTATTATAGATTACACAAGTATGAAGCAAATTTCCCCAACATTCATCTGAACCGTGTTGGCATTCAAATTGCCATAGTTTTGTTTCATTTCTCCATGTTTCCTTTTCAAATTTTTATTAAAAATTTTATTTGTTTAAGTGAAAAACTACCTTTGCGTTGCCATAAGGAACCAACGTTAAATTCATTATGTCTTGGACGGTAAGGAAAGCGTTCAAAATTTGAGATGACATAAAATTCTTACAGTCAGGGCATAAGGTCTCATAATAAAGAGTAAAATTAACCAACCCAGTGTGTTCCATTTGGTCACTTTCTCTTCTTTTTATTGACCAAACGTTTTCCCAACATTGTTTGACAATATTGCATGATTTGGCATTTTCAATATTCAAGCACCATTCAGCTGGGTCACTCGGACAAGAAGCAGATAAATTGCTTGCAAATATCAAAATTACGACAAAAGTTAGAAATTTCATTTTTGATTTAAGTTTTTATTTTTTCGTGAAGTGGCATTTTAAATATCTTTTAATTCAACTATTTTCCTAGCATCATGTGCTTTAAATCGGTTCTAACTTTTTTATCATCTAAAAATATCATGTGATGTTTAAATGGCTATGTAATTTATGCTTTTGCTAAGTAACTTAAATGTCTTAGTAAATTTATTTGCCTTTTATCATTTAAAGATGAAATAATTGAAATTTCAGGTATAGATGGCCTGATTTAAACCTCAAGTATTTTTTTTTTATTTTTTAAATTCATTTTATTATTTATTATTGATATTTTTTCAATTGAAATTTTTCAAAAAATTGATTTCAAGTTGATATCGAAATAGTCTACAAATTGAGTCAAAAATTTTCAAAATTGATAATCATTTGTGAAGCATAATTTTTAGTAAACTAATTCATTTGTTTCAAAGATGAAAAAAATAATCAGGCAAATCATATATTTTAAGTAAAGATTTAAATAAGTATTTTGGTAAGTTTTGAAATCTTTTAGATTTAAAAAATTTTATTTACTTTTCGTAAACTTGAATTTTTTTAAATTAGTTTGCATAATCGAAAACATAGAGAATTTGTTTGCTTAATTATTTTAGAAAAAATTAAATTATGAATAATTTTTGAACATTCGGTAAAAAATTAGTTCTTACTGTGAACGGTCTAATTATGAATGTTTAATCAAAAATTAAAATGCAATTAAAAAAAATTTATTACAAAATTTATAAAAAAGTAACAAGAAAAAATCGAAATTTTAATTGAATTTTGTAAAATTACGATAATCAATTAATCAAAATTATAAATCATTTTACTTAAAAGGTCAAGAATAAACACTTTTCAGAAATCTAAAAGCGCTTAGAATCCATTTCCTTTTGTTTCAAAAATTTTATGTGTGGGTTTTTTTTCGAAAATTTTAGGCCCATCTGGTCACCACATTCACAGATTGCTTGCAAAACTTTATCAAGCATTTCTTTACTATAAGCAGCAGATAAACAAAATCTAACTCTACTCCCAACCAAAGGTGTGGCGGGGTAGCCGACGGTAACAACAGCAATCCCTTTCTCAAGCATTAGGCGGTTAAAGCCACTTAAAAAAAAGGAATAGAAAAAAATTTAAAATTTAACAGTAAATTGATCTAAGATTTTTGCCGAATTTTGTGTAAAATTGATAGAGTTCAAAAGTATATCTGACAATACATTGCGTGAATTTATCATTAAATGAAAAATGTAGAATTCTAAAAAAATTGCAAATCTTTATAAAGATTCAAATTTTCGAAAATTTAGTTATTAAGAACTCGGAATCTTAAACAAATTTTCATTTAATTAGTCGATATTTTTCTTATATTTACCAACAAACCTTTGATCAAACCACTGTTGTATTTTAATATTACTTACACAACTTTGGAAGGAAGATAACACAACGTAGGAACTACTGGTGAAGTTGAGTTACCGTAGACAATAAAACCCATTTTTTTCAGCTTGTCCCTGAAGTATCGCGTATTTTCTGCCAACTGTTTAATTCTTCTTTGTCCTTCTTTGGTTCCATCTAAACCCATTATAATCTCAAGTGTTTTCTTGGTCTGCATGCACACCGGAGCGCTCATACTCGATGCGTAGCAATGTGAATGAGATGAATTTTTCAAAAGGTTTATTAGGTTTTGTGATCCTGCTACATAGCCTCCTGCGGCACCGAAACTCTTCGAAAATGTTCCCATCAAAACATCTACATCTTTTGGATCACATCCGAAATGCTCGACTACGCCACGGCCAGTCGGACCCACTGCGCCAATACTGTGCGCTTCATCCAAATACAAATAGGCCTTGTACTTTTTCTTCAAAGCGATAATTTCTGGCAATGGTGTAATTGTCCCCTCCATGCTTTATTTTTAATTTTTATTTATTTAAAAAATTTAATAAAGACATTTTTTCTATTTAATTATTTTACCTGTACACTCCTTCGACAATTATTAATATTTTTTTCCATGGACGGCGAGTCAATGGATGTCCCTCAATAATTGCCTTTTTCAGCTTTGATTCCAAATCTTGGACATTGTTGTGTTTAAAAACTCGAATTGTTGCACCGGAAAGTCTTGCGCCCAAAATCAAACTAACATGGTTCAGTTCATCACTCAAAATCAAACAATTTTTGCCCACAAGCGTTGGTATATTTGTAACATTGGTCGAATATCCCATGCCAAAAGTCAAAACTGCTTCAACCCCAATAAATCTAGCCAACAATTCTTCCAATTCCAAATGACATCTCAAAGTTCCCAATTCTTGCCTTGAACTACAGCTTGAAACTCCGAAATTTTCTATGCTTTTTATGGCGCACCTTGAACTCGGACCATTGTTTTCAGCAAAGCCCAAATAATTATAAGATCCCATATTCAATACCTTTATTTTTTCACCAGTGTAATAATAGGTCCAATTGTAGTCGTCACTTTTTCTCTCAACTAATTCGATTTCGGCTCCAGGCACACTACATATTGGTCTATTAAATACGTCTCTTACTCTAAGATAGTAATTTCTGGTAAAAAAGCCATCAAAGTTTTGATACAATGGAACAAAGTCAGATGGATTGTTATCCAAAGCGCCTTTTCTTCTATCAAATTTAAGCCTACGAAGTAGCTCTCTAAAATGAGCAAAAATGTGAAGTACGGTGTAGCTTAAATAGGTAAGAAATGCTTGCAAAAATGGGGTTTCTTCCAAATCGGGTTTCTCCAATTTTATGCTTCGTTTTACGGTATTAATTGTTCCATGAGATCTACATCGATTGTGAGATCGCTGTTTTTGCGAATTTTGAGGAATAGGTGCATGCAAACTAAAGTCATTTAAAGACTGGGCCAAATTTTCATTGCTTTTTTGAACTCGAGAGTTTGTCTGTATTGTCATTTTGAGTAATTATTATTTTTTTTTTCTATAAAAAATAGCAAAACCCAAAATCGTTCGATTTTTTTCTACTAAAATAAATTTAAACTTTAATATTTATGATCAAAATGTGAAATTAAACAAATTTGTTTTGTCAAAAATAAACTCAAAAATAATCACGTGATTTTTGTTTTAAAAATATTTTAAGCCTTTAAGGTTAAAATTTATTTTTTTTATTCTCGTTAAAATCTTATACCAAACATAAATTGACGCTAATTTAAAAATAAAAATTGAGTAATCGGAATCTAGTGCTTATTTAAAAAGAACCTTAATAAATTTAGAAAATTCTGATTTTTTTTTATTTTTAAATTTTAATTCTCTTAGTAAGTGTGATTTAAAATGACAAAAATGCAAAAGTTGTTCTTTAATTTATTCTGAATTAATGAAATTATAAAAATAATGCGATTTAAAGAAATTTGTTTTACGTAGCTAAGAATAGATTTTCAAATTTTAATTTTTTCATTTGTCTTTGAATTTGAAAAATAACAAATATTTGATAAAAAGATACAGAATAGTTACAAAACAGACTTGCATTATTTACGGAACTGAATTTATTGTTGGGATTAGAAAAAAAAATATTTTTAAATTAAAATTATCTGAGTCATTTTACTTTGTGTAAAAGCAACTAAGTTTTAATGATTCGACTTGCAAACGAAAAAATGGTCCGATTGTGAAAAGAGTAATAAATTTTATAATTATGCTGGATAAATGATTGCACCCCTGAGCAAGACTAGAAAAATACTTAACGGTATTAAATTATCATAATAAAGAAAAGATGGGGTCTTAGCTTTTTGAAAATGATAATATTAAATCTAACTATTTTTCAATAATTTTATTTATCTTAGTTTTTTATCGATTTTAAAAAATTATCATGAATTCTTTTTTATAAAGGTGATAGTTGCTGAGCAAAAAAATGATTTCATTTCTATTTCCAACATTTAGTGTAATTTAATCATGCTTTCTAAGTCGCATAATTTTAATTAACTCGGTTTTAAATTTTTTTTCAAATATCTGCTGAACTTTAAAACCTAGATTTATTATTTTTTATATTATGAATTTAAAATCAAACAATATCCAGTTTTTGAATCTAAAGGTAAATAACTTTTTATTTTGTAGATAATTTCTGAACAGAAGGCTATTTTTTCGAAAGCTAACCTCAAAAGTTAAACAAATCAAGCGAATTTTTCATTAGAACAAGGTAAGAATTGATATTTGAAATAATCGGATCGATTACAGAAAGAAAAAGGATGATAAAAATTTTAAATAATTTTCAAAAATCCCAAGCTTTTTAAGTATTTATCTAAATTTAAAGAAATCTTTTGTCAATAAAATAGTTTATTTGAAAATATTCAATTACTCAATTATTTAGAAAATATCAGAGTAGTGTTTCAATTAACTTATACAAGCTAGTTTAGTTTAAGAATGTAAAAATTGATCAGCTAACATAAAAATTTTGAAATTACAGTTAATCTTACGAAACTGTAAAATGAACAAATTTTTCTTTTTAAATTATTTAATAAAAAAATCACAATGATTAATAATTAAAATTATTTTTGTCTTTTGGCCATTTTCCTAATTAGCCAAAGAACATAGAAAGTCATGCATTGGTAAAAGCAGAGGTAATTTGCGCAATGTTTAAACACCTCTGTCACTGTTGTGAGTTGTTTAAACACAACACAACCTTGGGTCGAACATTCTGATTTCTTCATTAGACTCTCTATACTGTTTTCTATTTATTGAAAGGATTTTGAATCTACGAGTCTTTGAAGTATGTTAATTAAAAACAATTATTGACAAAATGGAATATTAGAATAAAAATGATGTAAATAAAATAACATGTAATAAAATGCATGATTTTGTTTCAATTAAAATTTAGAATTATAACATTTTTCTAGACAACGCTACTCTAATAACGCTTTGAGACTGTGCTTTGAAGTATTCTGTTAATTTAATTTTTGTGCCAATGTTTTATAAATTGTGCCAGGTTTTTTTTGTTTTGAAGAAATAGCGCAGTTTTGATGGTTTCGTTAAATTAAAATTAAAACAAATGCTTCCTTTCAAAATTGTGTATTAAGGTGAATTATTTTTTTTTATTAAACTTTTTACCTTTAAAATTGGAACATTTTGGATAACTTGGCTATAAAACGCTAAAAATTACAAAAAATACTTTCAGTGAATATTTTCGCTTTTATAAACAAAGCTGATTGTTTATAGATTTATTTTATTTCATTAAGTTTATTAATAGAATTTAATTTGGTAAATTTAAAAAACCATATCTTATTTAAATCACAAATATGATTTTATCATTTTTTAATCAAAATATAAATATAAATACTTTTAGTTTATATAAGATAGGAAAAAAAAATTAGATTAATTAGAATTTTGAAAAAATTTCAACATTGTTTATTATTAATTATGAATAATGAATTACAAGAAAAACAGGAAAAATTAGATTAAAAAAATTACATACTAATTATATTTTTTAAAAAAAATTAAATACTAATTATAATAATTAACGGTAAACAAGAAAGAATTATTAAATTATTTAAAAAAAAATTAGCATTTAAGAATCATTAGAAATTTTGATACTAGTCAAAACTTAAATTTTGAGCCTTAGAATTAAAAACAAAAAACATATTAGCTCTTTTTTTTATTAGTTTATTCAAATATTTTTGATAAAAACTAAAAAAAATCAGAGTTAGAACTATAAGTCTAATATGAAGAATTTTTTTCTTAAAAAATTTTTTTTCCTTTTTGATTTTATTTAAGTGAAAATCATAGGCATTTTAAGTACTATTTTTAGTAAAAACATTTTAAAATTTTAAAAGCTCATTTTTTAGAAAATTTACTTATTTGTTAAAATTTAAAATCATTAAATTAAGTGTTTGTTTGTTTCGAAAAAGAAGAAATTTTAATTTTATTAGATTGTTTCAGAGGAAAAAAAAAGAAAATTTTCTATATAACTAAAACTAAAACCAAAAAAAATTGATTATTAATTTTGAATGTAGCAAACATGGATGAAAGAAAAATATTTAATTTGAAACATTTTAGTAAATGCATAAAAAATAACTAGGCAACCAAATTCTTTATAATAAAACTTAATAAATTTTGTTTTATTTGTTGGTTAAATAATTTTTTGATTTGTTTGAAGAAACGTTTAGTCAATAAAACTGAGATGCCTTAAAATTTAAAAATTTATATCTTGTTGAATCATCTCCAACTCGATTTTTTTAATATACTTATGAGACCTGAAATTTAGGAATAATTGATATTTCAAGTTAATTTTTATTTTCAAAAATTTTAAATTTAATCACTGAATGGAATGTTGGAGGCGACTTTTTTTTCAAATTTCGTATTAAAAAACAAAATGGTTCAAATGAATAATTTATTTTATCAGAAACTACTTAAATACTTGAAAGCTGTTTATAACCTTTTTTCTTACTGTATTTTTATTCTACTAAAAAGTACTTTTAAGACTATCTAAGGTAATCTGAAATTAAATAAATCAGTTCACGCATTTAGCAACTTTTGTTTTTAAGGGTCTCATGATTATTTTGAATAAATCTATATGATAGCATTCTTAAAACATAAATTCCGAATTTTAATTTAATCTAATTACATTATAAAAAAAAAAAACATAAAAATATTCTTAGTATCACTGTATTTAATTTTTTAAGTATCTTTTTGGTTTAATTTTATCAATTTATTTAAAATTTTGATCGATCTAAATTTGAAATAATATAAATTTCATAAATAAATTTAATTAAAAAATCAAAATCAGATGGCTATTTTGCTTACCATTTCTATTAAAAACTTTCCAAAATTCGAATTACAAAAGACCTTTTATCTTATCAAGCTATTATTAAATAAAAATTTTCCAACTTAGTCTTCAAAATATCTTATTTAAATACTTATTTTATTAAACAAATTTAAAGATTTTAAAAGTGCATTTTTTTTGAATCCAGAACTAAACCATTTACATAATTTTTAAATGTGTATTAGTCTAAAATTCTTTGACTGGATTATGCTACTTATTTTCATAAAAAATGTGATCCACTATCTTGAAATATGTCTTAAAATATTTTTAGTTAATTAAAACTTTAAGTTTTAATATCATAATGTTCTTTTTGATTCTAATTAAAAGAAAATCCTTATGTATTAAAAAAAAACAAACAACTTTTTGTTTTGAAAGATTTTTTTCGAAGTGATTTAAATTTGCTCATAGTTTTAACTCTAGCTTCAAGTTGATTTATTTATTTTTGATTGACGTTGTTATGGAACGTATATTTCTATACATTTTACCTTTTAAAAAGAAAATTAATAATTTTATTCAAAATTTGAATTAAATATAATCAATTTATTTTTTAATGATTACATAAATAATTTCTTCTTATCTTTCTTTTTAGATTCATGAGTTACAATCAAAATGTTTTCGACTGAATCTTTGCTAATAAATTCAGAATTACTTTTTTGATAATTTTTGACAAAATAATAATCATGAATTTATTTTTAATTTGCTAAAACTTTTAATTTAAAAGTTTGATTTGTTTAAAAATAAGGCATAAGGTTATACAATGAAAATAAAAAATCCAATTCAAGAAAAAATTTGTTGTTACTAATTCAATTCAAGCTATATTTTAAAAAATCATAATTAAAATTTAAAAAATTTTCCTTACATTAGTAAGAGTTAATTACAGTAAAAATTTAAAACACAGGATTATCAATATTCGAGAATATCGATTCATAAAAATTATTTTTAAAAAATGAATTATTTTAACTGAATGTTAGAAAATAGGCTTCATATTTACAAAAATCCGAATGTAGTTAAGGTCAATAACAATGTTGGTAATAGATAATGATTAGACGTTATTTAAAATAGTGGAAATGTTGTTCTCAAAACGATAAATAACTAGCTATTAAATTTATTCGCATTTTTTTAGATAAAATGACTTATGATAAGTTGCTGGCAAGCAATGAAGATCAGGGAACAGAAAGTATAAGACTTCCAAACGGCCTGTCAAATTCAGAAAAACAGACCACTATCTTTCACAAAAGAAACCATTCCCGCAATTTGTCAAATAGTAGTCTAAAGTATAAAAATGTAATTTTTACTGATTCAGAAGAGACAAAATTTAAAAAAAAAATTTTTAGACAGTAAAAAAGAGAAGCATTCAACACGAACTGTATGAAGAAACGTCCAAATTACAAGTATTTTATACTCACCTTTGCTACACTATATTGGAAATATTTGGTCACATTCGGGAATTTATGAGAAAGTGGGGTTTGGAGAAAAGAAAAGGCGCAGTGGATAATAACACAGAAGATTTTGTTCCATTATTTAATAGCTATGAAAGTTTTCATACCCGAAATGTGTATGTACGGAATAGAGACTGCTTCAATCGACCAATATGTAGTGTGCCCGGAGCCGAGATCGAATTAGTTGAGAGAAAAAGTGATGACTACAATTGGACTTTTTATTATACTGGTAAAAAAATAAAGGCATTGAATATGGGATCTTATAATTATTTGGGCTTTGCTGAAAACAATGGTCCGAGTTCAAGGTGCGCCATAAAAAGCATAGAAGATTTCGGAGTTTCAAGCTGTAGTTCAAGGCAAGAATTGGGAACTTTGAGATGTCATTTGGAATTGGAAGAATTGTTGGCTAGATTTATTGGGGTTGAAGCGGCTTTAGTAACTGGAATGGGTTTTGCAACTAATGCCTTAAGTATTCCTGTGGTAATTGAAAAAGATTGTTTGATTTTGAGTGATGAACTGAACCATGTTAGTTTGATTTTGGGCGCAAGACTTTCCGGTGCAACAATTCGAGTTTTTAAACACAACAATGTCCAAGATTTGGAATCAAAGCTGAAAAAGGCAATTATTGAGGGACATCCATTGACTCGCCGTCCATGGAAAAAAATATTAATAATTGTCGAAGGAGTGTACAGGTAAAATAATTAAATAGAAAAAAATGTCTTTATTAAATTTTTTAAATAAATAAAAATTAAAAATAAAGCATGGAGGGGACAATTACACCATTGCCAGAAATTATCGCTTTGAAGAAAAAGTACAAGGCCTATTTGTATTTGGATGAAGCGCACAGTATTGGCGCAGTGGGTCCGACTGGCCGTGGCGTAGTCGAGCATTTCGGATGTGATCCAAAAGATGTAGATGTTTTGATGGGAACATTTTCGAAGAGTTTCGGTGCCGCAGGAGGCTATGTAGCAGGATCACAAAACCTAATAAACCTTTTGAAAAATTCATCTCATTCACATTGCTACGCATCGAGTATGAGCGCTCCGGTGTGCATGCAGACCAAGAAAACACTTGAGATTATAATGGGTTTAGATGGAACCAAAGAAGGACAAAGAAGAATTAAACAGTTGGCAGAAAATACGCGATACTTCAGGGACAAGCTGAAAAAAATGGGTTTTGTTGTGTATGGAAACTCTGGTTCACCAATTGTGCCAGCCATGTTGTACATGCCCCCAAAAGTTGCTTTTTTTAATAGATTAATGCTAGAACGAAGAATTGCTGTAGTTACGGTTGGTTTTCCAGCAACACCTCTTGCTGGAGGTAGAGTTAGATTTTGTTTATCAGCCGCTCATACTCGTGAAATGCTTGATAGGGTAAGACTATTTTATTTAATTTTTTTTTTAACTTTTTTATTAAGGCCTTGCTAGCAATTGATGAATGTGGTCATTTGAATGGTATTAAAATTTCAAAATTAAATCCGCCTAGAACTTTTCAGCAAGTACTTGAAATGGAAAATTTGCAAAAAAACAATTCAAAATTACACAAGTGATTATTTGAGTTCAGTTTTTATATCATCTTATTTTATACATAATAAATATTTAAATTAAAAGAACCTTCTTAACCAAAAAAATTTTTACAAAAAAATTATCTTGGATTTCTGATCATCACTTTTGTCAATTTATTAATTTTAATTTTTTTCTTTATTTTATTTTATCTGGAGGAACTTAAGTTCATTACAGATAAAAAAATAAATAAATAATATCCTAAAACAGTGTAAAACCAATTATTAATCGGAATATTAAAATATTAAGGGTCAGTTTAAAAGATTTTTAAGATTTTAGCTTAGAATATTAGGAACAGGAATGTCATATAAATTTCTTTAAAAAGTTAAGGCATCTTTTATTAAACACAAATTCATTCTTGATACCACAATATTATTTAAAAAACCATAAATAACTAAAATATCCATTAAAATTTTCGATTTTCATTGTCAATTTTTTAATTTTATATAAGGTTTTTTTTTAATTTAAGACAATTTTCTCTTTTATTATTTTAAATTTTTTTCGAAAAATAAAATTCTCAACTAATTAGCGATCAAATAAAAGAATTAACGGTTTTACATCGTTTGACTAAATATTTTGATTTTTTTTTCTCGCAAATAAAATATTATAATTTTGATAGTATCTGGGTGTTAAAGCAATAATTAAAACGCATTAAAAATAATCAATTAGTAAATTTATTGAAAAAAGCATAACAAAACCCACAAAATGACATCGCAATTACTGCACTTACATCACAAATACTAGACCAAAATTTGTTTTCTCCAATAGGTGTATCTATTTTGTCACATATTGTATTTGAATTTGTTCCATAGCTCATATACTTTTCAATTCCACAAAGTCAAAAAAATATCTTTTTTTGTGTCTTCACTTTATTACCATTTGATTCAAGTAACTGCACTATATCCAATGTATCCTTTATTTTACTATCTATTTGATTATTTGGCATCGGTTCAGGCTCTAATGGATCATCAATTGTAAAATAAGTTAAACGTCTGATAAAGGCATAGGTGTAGTCCAAAGGCTTATAATCCATGATGCAGAACAAGTTACAATGAAAAGAATTATGCCAAAACGCAAAAAGTGAACTATGGAAATTATTAAGGACGCTTGTTTAAATGCATGTTGAGACAAGAAGGTTCTCTGTAAGAAAATTACCAAATAAATCTAACTAAACCAAAACACAGTCCTGTGATTAGACCCCAACAGCACCCTTTAAGATTAAAATATTTTTTTTTCATTTTTTTTTCATTTACCGGTTCATTTATTCTTTTAAAAAAATTGCTTTGACGTACACAGTACAAACCGGCGGAGCCAAAAAGCTAGTGATTGACTGGATATAGTCAAAAAGTCTGCTGCCTTGATTCATTTCAATGATCGGAATCCATGAAATCGCTATGATTACAAACACAACAACAAAAATTCTACCAATTATCATTAGTTCAATATCTTTTGCTTGTTTACAGAAGTGCTTCTATATATCTATTGTAAAAATTACATTACAAGAGTTAAATACTGAAGTAAGCGAAGACATAAGTGCCGCTATCATAACTACTACCATTAAGCCCCGCCGTCCTGCTGGCATTATTTGAATTATTAGCGTGGGATATGCAATATTGGAACAACCATTTTCACTTCCACAAAACGATTTACACGATTCAGGATCAACACATCCAATTTCCTCTGATTTACGATTAAATAAAAATTTAATCCAATTTTCATAGAGTATGCAAAGTTTCATTTCCATTCAGGCAAGATTAAAAAAAATAAAGAATGACAATAAATTGATTCATATGAATGCTAATTTTCTAAAAAACTGTTGGAACTGTTCTTTTAATAACTACATCACCAACTCCAGCAAACTTAGATTTCTTTAGTTTTACAGTATAATACTATGAGCTCATGAGACTAGCAAGTTTTAGAATGTTCAAAAAAGAATGTTCAAAATTTTTAAATAAAAAATATGTTCTTATTGAGCGAATTTAACCATTGATGATTTATTTATTTATTTATTTAATTAAATAGTTTAGGGAATACCCCAGGCAGCTCAGAATGGATCAGAGTCCTTCTTATCAGCCTAGCGATTGAATAAAAAACATAAAAAATTAGAAAGATAAGCGACTAAGAATAAAAAAAATGAAAATAAATATTGACTAGTATTTTGGTAAATAATGAAATAAATGCATATTTATCTTCGGATGTCCTGTAAAATAAAATTGAACTACCATTGATGATTTAATTTGGCTAAATTCGGATCTCATTTGAACACCCATTATTATTAAGTTGGATAAGTTATGAGTAATTTCCTAATTTTGGTTTTTGATTTATTATACAGTTGTGATTTGAGATTTGAGTTTTTTAGTATGTTTTATTTAAATTACGTAAAAACACAAAAATTACGTAAATTTACCTAAAAACAAAAAGGCCAAAAAATTGACCAGTTTTTCATTATTAAAAAATTCAATGATTAAAAAAAATCATTGTATTTCTAATAAAAAAAATTTACCAAAATTTACTTTTATTAACGAAAGTAAAATTTTTTAAATTTTTTTTATAAAATTACAATATTTCAAATTTGAAACGTATAATTAATTAGTGGCGTATTTTTGCAATTTAACCATTATTTACCATTTAAGAAAAGGGTTTTTACGTTAAAAAAAGTAAAATTTGGTAAATTTTTTTTTATTAGAAATTAATTTGTTTTTTTTATAAATTTTTCAAATTTTTTGAAAAATAATGAAAAATTTCCGTAATGTTATTTTTTGTAATAAAACAGAAGATCACCTCAACCTGCTAGAATTAAAATTAAATAAATTTTTGTTTATAACTCAAAACCTAATATTATTTGTGTTTTAATTTAAAATTTTTTTTTTCAAAGTAGAAAATTTCCTAGTGTCATTAAAAAAGTTTATCCAAATTGAAATGAATTTTGCATATCTTTTCTAAAAAGAATTAATTACCGTTGAATCGGACTCTAGAAATCATACCAGGCATTATGATTAAAGATAGTGGCAACAGTTTTAAATAGCCAGCTAAAATGCATCCAGCTTTGACATGAGTTTAATTTTTGGCAGAAAATGCTCGTTGCACAATCATCTTTAAAAGTGGAGGTTTAAATTAGAAAAAACCATGTGATATAATTTTCAAAATAAATAATTTTTGGTCTAGCTCTTAACAATTATTATTTAATATAATAATTTGTCGTAAATAAAGATAAAAGATAAAAAAAACAATTGAAAATAACTTTGATGATATACATATGCTTTTTATGCCATTAAAAAACAATTACATTGTCAAGTCAAGTCAATGACCTCAAATTTTTTCTTAATAAATTTTTTTTTAATCATCATTTTTTTGTTGTCTGAAAGATTCTAAAAACAAGAATTTAGAAAATAAAATTATTCTTAATTTTTAAATGTGCTAAAGCGGTGACAAATCGAAACAAAACTGATATAATATAAAATATAGAAAAAAACAATCGACTTACGTTTTTCAATTTCCAAAAAAAACTAAGAATATTATTTTAAAAATGTTATTTAATGATATGGTTTGTTAAATGAAATATCTTTAAGTATCATAAAGGGTTAAAGTTAACCCCTTTTGTCAAAATTTAAAAAAAAAAAAAAATTTATTCTTGAATTTTTTATCAAATTTTTTTTTTATTATTTATCATTTGTCACCATTTTAACAAATTTAAGCTCTACTTCATCTTATTAAAGTAGCAGGAATTAATTAATGAACTATGCTTTGCTTTCTGATATGCACTTGATATTTTTTTTTCTATCAGTAAAATAACTATGCTTATTTAAAGAATTTTGCTGGAAAAAAAATTCATATAATTAAACAATGGAACAATTGATGAAGAAAATTGGATTGATTTATAACTACAACATTCAAGAATCAGTTTTGACAATTTCACTGTAAATTTTCATGGCTTTTTTTTGGATAAAGTTTTGCCAAGATCGATCATTTATTTTAATAATTCAAATTTCAAATTCTGACAAAAATTGGATTCAAAATCAATTTTATTTAATGAATCGATTTTGTATACTTGAATTTTTTCTTAGAAGTGTGAGATTTATTGGCGATTAAAAAAGCGAGTTAGATGGCTACCTCTTTTTGTGTTAAATTTATTAAAAATATTTATTTATCTTTTAAAAATTTAAAATTTATCTAAAAAAATAACTTCAACGCACCCAAAATTGGATTATGTGAAAAATGGCGGATGTACGGAGGAGACTTCACCCCTCTGCTTGTTCACAAAAATATTTTTATTCTATGAAATAAATTTTTCATGGACAAAACTGCCACTATTCTGGTTATAAAGAACACTATAAACAATTACGAGAACTAGAGAAAGAAGGATCTTTAAATCTTGCCAGATCTTTTGAAAAAGAGCAGTTTTGATTATTTATTTATTAATTAGATTATCAAATCGGAAATTAGATGAATAAAAATTTAATTCAGAATAATATGGGTTTCAATAAATTTTTTTTTATAATTAATGAGTTTGAAAAGAATATTTATTATGTCTACGATTTATAAAATAAAAAGGAACAAGTCTAAATTTTAAATTTTAAGTTTTATTTTGATACTTTTAATAATTTAAAAAAGGCTGTCAGTATTTAACGCAATAAAATTAGTAAAATTACCACAAATTTATATAGAAAATCAACAAAAATTATAAATTTGTATCTCTTTCTTTTTTTTCCCAACTTATTATAAATAAAACAATTAAATTAATGAAAACATAATACAAAAAATTTTCTTTAAATTTATTAATATTAATTTTTTTAGAATTGATGAACTTCAATGATATTGGCATTGATATACAAGCCAAAGCGAGAATCAAAAAATAAAACAAGGTCGTGCCTACAACATCAACCAGCGGACTGTATTTAGAACGAAAAGAATGCCATACTTGAATCTGAAGAAGATTCGGATAAAGAACTTGAACAAGCTCCAACATCATATAAAAGACACAAGCCGAATGATCCAGCTCTATCAATAGAGAATATTTGTAAAACTTGTAATGCCCCAATGAAGAAAAAAGAGGTTTTTATTGCCCAAATGGTTGCACTAGGAAAAAAAATTAAATTTTTTGATTTTTTTTTTTTTTTTTATTTACTAAAAATATTTTTAATTATTGATTAAATGGAAAAATTATTTTTTTTTGGGTATTCTTACTATTTTTACTAATTTTATATAAAAAAATTGACACAAAAGTAATATTATTACTTTTTTATATATTTATGGGTTTTTTACTATTTCTGTGGAATTTTTAGTAAAAATATTGCGCCTAAATGTTAAGAGTCTTTAAAAAATAATGATTAAAAGGCTCATCGTGGTGTAATTTTGTACACACCATAGAACCTTAATTGATTAAGAATAAAATTCCTTGATTGACAGGAATTTATAAATATTTTGGGCTGATAATAAATCAAGAATTTTGCAAATTTAAATTAAAACATTTATTTTGCGATGTTTTATTTGATTTTCACTTAAAAATTTGAATCATTTATTATCTAAATTGGTGAAAATAAAAATCTTAAATTTAAATGTTTTAAGTGCGTTAAGTGTTTGAACTAAAAAATGGCTTTAATTACATACATTTTTTTTGGAGGCATATTCATTTTTTATAACTTATTTAAACATCAAATATAAATTTTATAAAAACGAATTAATTAGTTTTATCTAAATCTTATGAATACATGTCCACAAAATCTTTTTTCAAACCAATTCCATGGTATTAATTCAATTAAAAAACAAAAAATGTTTTCATTAAACAAATATTTGCATCTTTAATCAACATACAATTCAAATTAAGTAACAATTTAAAAAACTAAAATCGTATCTTAAATATAAAAATAAATACAAAATAAGCGACTTATATGTCCTCCTTAAAGGCATTCTTTTTCGACAATACCTTTTAATTTTAAAATAAAAACATCTAATTTAAAAAATAAAAAATTTGATTTTTTTGTTTGAACGATGAAGACCTATCTAGATGTATTGTTCATCGTAATGATTTCTCTTTTATTTAACTTTTCAAGGGGGACTGAGGTGCAAAAAATATGTAGAGATGATATTGCTCCATTTAGACTCTCGTGCCTTTCAAATACTGGTGTTTCCATTCAATCAGTTTCTGTCCAATTTACATCAACTTCTACATTCAATAAGGAATGTGAAACTTTAATTTTCTACAATATTACCGAAAATACGCGACCATTCCAGGACACATGTAATCGTGTATCAGACAGAAGTATGTGCATATTGGATCAAGGATATGTGACAAGCTTATTTCAGCCTTATACAGTGCCTCCTAACATTTATCAGATACCGATTCGACTTTTATTCATTTACGATTGCTTAGGTAAGAGTTTTAAAAAATGGTGGGCTCTAAAAAATTTATCTTTTTAGGTCTCGAATTTTTGGAAAACAACTCGAATAAATATGAATTTAAATTTTACCTAATTTTTCCAACAATTTTTTTTATTTATTTTAAAGCTTAATTTAAATTTCAAATTTTAAAAAAGAAATTATAGCATTAGATAACACTTGTAATCTTAAGAAACCGCTAATTGCAAAATTTTATAATGAAAAAATGATTTATAATAAAAAAAAAATAAAATTTTTTATTCAATTTTTATTTTTCATCGTCAATTTGGTCGAGCCAATTCCAGGTAAATAATTTTATGTTGTATTCAAAAAAAGTAGACAACTTCTATTAAATTTAGTCAAATATCCATTTTAATGTATTTTTTTTTGAAATGTCAAAGTTGAATTTATTCAAATAATTTTGAAGATCACATATTCTGAAGTGTTTATATTCGATTGCATAGAATATGAGATGAAAAGCAAATCTGCAAGAAAAAGTAGATTTTATTAAATCTAGAGAATTTAATTATTTTTTCGTTTTTTTGAGTAAACATCTTGATATTTCACTTTTAATTTCCGACCTTTAATAAAACTACTCACTATCCTTTAATAAACTATCCTTTAATAAACTTGTTTAGGTATAAAGGGAGCTTAATTTTGTTTAATTTCAATAAAATTTCATCATACCATACGCCTACAATATTAAAAATTACGGAACCACATTATGAGCAATCATTCCTACTAAAAAGATATGACAACCAAATAATTCAGCTAATTTTTTTCTTTCTTAAATTTTTTGTCGTAATTTTTAAAGATGTTTAAATTGAAGTTTAAATATTATTTTTTTTTTAATTTTTTTTTTATACAATTTATACTGTATTAGTTCAAATTTTTAATCGTTTTTTTTTTAAAGAGTTACCTTAAAAGCAAATAAATAAATAAATTACAGTATCACTTTTGTTTACTATAGAATGTAACAAGGATACTGTTGGTAAGTTTAAAAATATTCTTTTGAGCAAAACCCTAAGCTTATAAATATCTATTGTTGAGTTAAAATAAATTAAAATGTGTGTTAATGGTTGCTTAAGTGATTGAGGATTATTTTTTAAAGAAAAGTGTCAAAAACCTTTTTAAGTGACAATTGGTGATTTGGTTAAGGTATCAACACAAAAATGTACATGATAAAAGCAAAAATGTACATGATAAAAATGTAATTTCCTATTTTAATGTTGGAGTATAAAATTTGTAAAATGTAAAACCTAAAGACCGGATGATTATTATTGTATTTTTTTATTCGGATTTTTTCCTCATTTTTAAAATAAAGAGACATTATAACTTATCAATTATTTTTGAAAAATTTTATTTTCATGCAACAAAAAGTTTCCTTCAAGAATAAAAAGGTATTTTTTTGACCAATCAAGCAAAATAAATTGTAAATTTTAAACTTTTTATCGATTTTAAATTGATAAATATTTAACTTATTACTAAAATTTTCAATCGATTCTTTAATTAGCTTAAGTTTTTAGATAAAATACGATGCCTTTCGATCTAGTCAACAATCTTGAACATGAACATTTATTTATTAAAATTTCTTTTACAGCTTTTTCTATCTGTAACCCTAGCTCTTACTTTGACCTAAAATTCAAACAGTACTTCTTTTTCTTCGCGTTTAAGCTTTAGTTGATTAGCCTATCTTGTTTTATAATTTTTTCTTTTATGTTTTGTAGTATTGTATGTTTACAATTAAATTTGAGTACTAATTAATTGATTCTGGATAGTTTGCATTTTTGTATTTTCTAAATTGATTTTTAAAAATTAATCGAAAAATTAGACATAAAAACAAAATTGATTGGAATTTTTAAAAATTTTGAAACCACATATTTTTTGTATGTATTAATTTTACGTAAAATTACGTTAGCTAACATTAAAAAACGTTACTTTAAGTAAAATAATTCCAAAATGTTTAAGGGCAAAAAATTTGTTTTTGTTAGGATAATTATTATCCAGGTAACAAATTTCTCTGGTATTCAAACGATGCGTTATTCCTTTACAAATTACCAAAGATAAAATCGATTAAAAATTTTAGTCAATTTTGGATCTTTATTAATTGATTGGAGTCGATTACCAAATAATTTTAGCCTTTAACATGAAAAAAATCAGCCTTAGAGTTCTAATTTCTAATTCTTTACTAAATATTAACTATAATAGCTATTTTATAAAGGATTGACAATTTGCCACAATGATTACAATTTAACCAACTATAATCTGTTTTGTCCAAACAACCAAGATTTTATTTTGATCACAAATTTGGCCGGATCATTTAAAAATAGTGCTTCTATTCCTGATTGTTTGAATCAGCCAGACTTCACTTCAAATTCAGATATTCAAGTAACTACTTCATTATGTGGATACTGTATCAACAAAAGTCCATGTGTTTTTACCAGAGAATTAATTGACCAATATAATTTATTCAGCTTGGAAACTTTTAATTTACCAATAAATTTAAATTCTAAGCCAATTAGTCTCATGGTACAGTACCAATGTTTGGACCGATCTTTGTACAATTTCTATTCACAATCCATTTATTGTACCCTTTTGGTTTCATTAGATACCACAATTAATTACAGGACTAGTTTTGATACAACTACAGCTAGAAGAACAACTGAATTAGTCGCGGCCACAACAATTATCAGATCTTCGATTACAAGCAAAAAAGATGGAACTAGTACCAATTCAGTTGCTTCAACTTCAAGGAAAACAACAACGTCCAGTTCAGTTATTGATTATGATTATTATGATGAAAATGTTTACTGTATTTCGCGAGGCTCTGGATTTCTAACTTCCAGGAAAAATGCATTTTTATTTATTATTTTAATTTTATCATTTTAAATAAACAATTTAATAAATTTAAAAAAATAAAGATCAGATTGATAAAATTTTATTATAAATTATTTAAATTAAGAACTTTTTCTTTTTGACTTATGTTATAAAGATATAAATCAGAATCTCGATTTTCAAATTTCAGAGTATATTCCAAATTTTCATTCAAAAAAGTTTTATAAACAATTTCATACAAAATGTCTTTATCAATTGTATTGATTGAGCAATACGAATCAAAAAGAAATTTCAAACGATTTTCTTCCGCGCACTTTTGACTGGTACCAACAATACAGGTACAATTTCTTAATAAATAAATGAAATAGATATTCATAATAACTAAAACAAAAAATTGAAAACATACGAAACTGTATTGAGATAGTCTAAGACGCTTTTAATATGTGATCCAATTAGTAAATTATGTCTGATACAATCAATTTCCTTGAAATAGAACAGATTATAATCTAAATAATTTTACTATGCCAACCTGTTCATGTTTGTGTATGTCCAAAAAGTCTATCAAGTCTTCGACTACAATATGAGATGGAGTTTTTTGATTTAAGTGAACATCAGCCAAATATTCTATTAACTGCTCAGTTGTTTGAAAATATCTAAAAATTAATTTTTAATCTTTAAATTAAAAATTTAAAAACAACTTGAATTTTATTTGCTTAAGAAGATTTTCGTTGTTTGGCTTGGGCATGTTGTGAACAAATACCGGAATCGATTTAAAATCTTCTTTACGAATGTAGATAACTTCTTTGGTCGGATAGACATTTGCAGAAGAGAGACATGATTGAAATAAAAGCGATGTTTTGAACAAAGAATTGTCACCGAAAAATAAAAGATTTTTTCGAAATTTTGATTCCTGACTTGTCAATAGAGTTATTTCATTTGTCTGATCAGTCAATTTTTCTAATGATTGTATAGGAAATATAAGGCTCAATACTGAATTTTGCATTATTTTTATCAAATAATAATCAAAATTTAAAAATTGAATTGTATTTTAATTTATTTTAAAATTATAAATCAAAAAAATTGTCTTTATATCTGTATGCTGCAAATAGAAAAATCATTTATATTTTAAATTTTTATTGCACAATCATTTTTTTTCAGATTTAAAGTTAGAGTTTAACAATACTATTTAATTAATCCTAATTTAAATTAAAAAAATTAAATATTTTTACAGTTCAAAAGAACCAAAGTCCAATTTACATTGTCAAAATTGCAAAATACATTGTTTCAGTGACCATCATAATTTATCTCAAGAAAAATCTAAACTAATCGATGAGAACAGGCAATTGAATATAGAAATTGAAAATTTACATATCAACAAAGAAAAAATCGATCCAGAGGAAAAAAACATTTGCAATCAAAAACACTTGGAATGTGAATTAGTGAAAGAAATTGAAGCTTTAAAATCTCAAAATATAAAGCTACAGAAAATGATTGATTAATTAAAATTGGAAAATTCAGCTCTTCAAGCAAAAAATGACCAGAACAGAGGATATTTTTTCAAAAATGGCACAACGAATCTACAAATTTGCTCCTATTTTCTTTAAGACCACCATCGAAAAATTGATTGCTAACCAAGACTTTTATAATCAAAAACTTTCATTATAAATGAGATCTTAAGCAATTTTTTAGCAGCTTTGTTCACAATAAGGCTTCAAACCTCATTTGTCCTGACACTGAGGAAATGACTGGTTGGCTTGAAGCAACGCTAGATGATCACGAAACCGTTGTTAAAAATTTCAAATTTAAAGACTCAAAAAAAGAATTGAGCGTTGTATTATGCAAGTCGGCTCTTTATGAAATAATAATAATAAGTTGTGCGCAGAGCTAAATTCAAACCAATAGAAGATTATCTTTTTTATCATTTATTTATTTATATGTTAAATACTAGTGTTCTGATAAAATTAAAAAAAAAGAAAAATTTAATGAAATAAAAAATAATATATTTTTAAAGAATTTTTATTATCTGTGTTCAGTTGGAGAGCCATGCATTTTTCCTGGAAGTTTGAAATCCAGAGCCTCGCGAAATACAGTAAACATTTTCATCATAATATTCATAATCAATAACTGAACTGGACGTTGATGTTTTCCTTGAAGTTGAAGCAACTGAATTGGTACTAGTTCCATCTATTTTGCTTGTAATCGAAGATCTGATAATTGTTGTGGCCGCGACTAATTCAGTTGTTCTTCTAGCTGTAGTTGTATCAAAACTAGTCCTGTAATTAATTGTGGTATCTAATGAAACCAAAAGGGTACAATAAATGGGTTGTGAATAGAAATTGTACGATTGAAAATTTTAGTAATAAATTAGATATTTATCAATTTAAAATCGATAAAATGTTTAAAATTTACAATTTATTTTGCTTGATTGGTCAAAAAAATACCTTTTTATTCTTGAAGAAAACTTTTTGTTGCATGAAAATAAAATTTTTCAAAAATAATTGATAAGTTATAATGTCTCTTTATTTTAAATATGAGGAAAAAATCCGAAAAAAAGAAATACAAAAAAAATCATCCGGTCTTTAGGTGTTACATTTTACAAATTTTATACTCCAACATTAAAATAGGAAAATACATTTTTATCATGTACATTTTTGTTTAAAAGCAAAATTGTACATGATACCTTAACCAAATCGCCCAATGTCACTTAAAAAGGTTTTTGACACTTTTCTTTAAAAAATAATCCTCAATCACTTAAGCAACCATTAACACACATTTTAAGTTATTTTAACTCAACAATAGATATTTAAACGTTTAAACTTTTTCTCAAAAGAATAATTTTAAACTCACCAACAGTATCCTTGTTACATTCTAAAACAAATGTGATACTGTAATTTATTTATTTATTTGCTTTTAAGGTAACTCTTTAAAAAAAAAAACGATTAAAAATTTGAACTAATACAGTATAAATTGTATAAAAAAAAATAAAAAAAAAATAATATTTAAACTTTAATTTAAACATTTTTAAAAATTACGACAAAAAATTTAAGAAAGAAAAAAATTAGCTGAATTATTTCGTTGTCATATCTTTTAAGTAGGAATGATTGATAAAATTACGTAATTTTGGCGATTCTGGACATTTTATAAAAGCACTGTAGTACTTAGATATTCTATTTGATTTAAAATATAAATTTACTCGTTGAAAATGTTTATAAATATGTAAAATTTTCAATTATGACTATAAAAATTAATGTTATTTTATATTTTACTTTTTAAAAGGTTAAAGATATTAGTTTTTGCATTTTTCATTAAGAAAAATATGTTTCAATATTTTAGCATTTTTTCAAACAAAAAAAATTAAACTATGTAGAAATTAATTTTAATTTTGACAAATATTTTCTTTAAAATATCTTTCTTAATAATTTAAAACTGTATTTTACCAAAAACTATGTGGTTTCAAAAATTTTTAAAAATTCCAATCAATTTTGTTTTCATGTCTAATTTTTCGATCAATTTTTTAAAAACCAATTTATAAAATACAAAAATGCAAACTATTCAGAATCAATTAATTAGTACTCGAATTTAATTGTAAACATACAATACTACAAAACATAAAAGAAAAAATTATAAAACAAGATAGGCTAATCAACTAAAGCTTAAACGCGAAGAAAATTTGGATAGTTTTTATTTTATTTTTAAAAGTAAACAAAAAAGAATTTAAGAAAGATCAAGTTGATTTAAAAAATTTTAAATTAAAAAATTTCAATATTATATCAGAAATATTTACGATGTTTTTTGGTATAAAAAAACTAAGTTATAAAAAAATAATTCGGTTTAGCATTTTTTTAATTTTTTTAACAATTTTTTACGAAAATCAAAGATTTTTAAAACAAACAGAGATGAATAAATCACAATTATGGCTCAAAATTGTTCAAATGAAAAAAATTCGACTTCCAAAAAGCTTAATTCTAAGCCAAATTTCTCACATAAAAATTCCATCAAAATGCAAATGCTTTGAAGATTTATTTATTCAAAAACAATCTGATTTTAACTATTCAATAAAGTATAGAAAGAAAACCTATAAAGCAGATTCTAAATCAGTGTTAACATGTGACTTTTACAAATCTCTCAAAAGAGGTCCCAACCAAAAAATAGTCTCATACTCACTTTACGGAAGAGAAAAGCGCTACTACAACTTAATTCCAAATCTAAGTCAGATAATCAAAAAATTCTATCCTGATCACGTAATGCGAATCTATCACGACAATTCAATAGACAAGTCAATAATCTGCAAATTTGAATGTGCAAATGAGCATGTTGAATTTTGTGACATTCAAAAAATTCCCAAAGATATTGAAAATAGCCAAGATGTGCTCAACTTGGACTACATTCATTCGATGATGTGGCGCTTCCTTCCCATAGGGGACACTTTTGTTGACCATTTTATGAGCAGAGACTTGGATTCATTGATTCTGCAACGAGAAGTTGACTCTGTTCAAGAATGGGTGAATTCGAACACTGTTGGACACATAATGAGAGGTATTTGAAAATTAATTTAAATTAATTTAAATTGTTAAGGATTAAAAAAATTTAAGAAAATTTTAACTATAAATATTCTAGAGATCATTCTTACCTTTCATTAACATTTCATTCACAATTCTTACACGCTTTTACAAATTAATTTTAGTTTATTTTTATATTGAATAATTACATTTATAAAAAAAACAATGATGAAGAAAATGAAGATGATAGAAAATTAGGTACAATATGTTCTAGATCTTTTTTAAGCAAGAGCTGGACCACTTAATTTTTTTTTGGACTATTCGAACGTTTTTGGTTTAAATCGAAATTTATCAGAAATTTTCTAAGAAAAAATAAAAATAAAAACCCAATATACCAAAATTTAAACATTTAATAGACTTTTAATTTTTTTATTAAATTTCCTTTCAAGCATTAGGTGCCTTTTAATTCTTAAAATATATACACTATAATAAAAAAGAAATTTACAATGTTTTTTTATTTTTTAGATAATCCTCATCATGGAACTTCAATTCTCGGTGGAATGTGGGGTTTCAAAGTTTCAAAGAACAGAAATTTAGCCATAGAGATTTTTGATCTGATTGTCAAAATTGGTTACAGATATAAAACATTCCGTAAGAGCTTAAAGGGTTATGATCAATATTTTTTATCAGATCATGTTTACGAAAGAATTATGATAAATGCTACTGTTCATGATAGCTTTTTGTGCAATCAGTATCCAAATTCCAAACCTTTTCCAAGCAAAAGAGTTGGTAATTGTTTTGTAGGTAAATCTGGGTTCTGTAATGTCTCGGCAGATTTCAAAAAGTGTCCAATACAATGTCGACCTTTAAAACATTTAGACTGGGAAACTTGTTAAAAATGGCTAATTAATTTAAAATTATCTTAATTTTAATTTATATTAATTTTATTAAATCAAAAATTATTAAAAATTAAATTACAGAAAAAATTCTTTTACTTCAATTCTTATTTAAATTCTATATTTCAAAAATATTTTAGATACAGGAAATTTAAAAATGTTTTTGGCTTCACTTTTTCCCCAAGAAGAAGAAGAGGAACATAAATTTTTGAAGTTAGTTTTATCATGTATAATCAAAAATGTTTATTAATAAAACCAAAATACTGATTTTATGAACGTATTTTCGAATAAGTAATATGTTTTTTCCTCTGAAATAAAATTTCTACCTCGTTCGTATTTATTGCTTACGCCAAAGTCGTATTTTGAATTATGAGGTTGCCATATCGAACAAGGGAATACGACACATCTCTGTCTATATAAGTTAAAATGTAATGCTCTTCAAATTTCTGCAATAAAATAAAAACAATCAACTATTAACTACATTGCACTAAAATGCAGATTAAAAATTCTAAATGTTTTTTAACTGATTAGTGCATCTCTGAAAATAAATTATCTATTTATTACTTTGTTAATATTTTATTGCATTTTAAATATAGACCTTGCTTCGGAGCAACCTTAGTCCTTCTCTTATGAAAATAAAAAGTAAAGTAAACTATAGAAAAAAAATCACTGATCAATCCCCTTATAAATGACTATATTGATGTCTTAATTGAAGGCTCAAGAGGTCCCGATTCAAAAAATCCATTGTGCCAGGTTCCAAATAAGCTCTTTCAATAGATAATTGACTTCTTTTGATACCTCAAGATTTTTTTTTCTTCTCTTCAAATTGTGTTTACTTTCTAATGCCGTTTTATTTAAACTAATTTTAAATTACAATGGCGAAAGGAGTTTTACTACTCAAGGCCATTTTTAAATAATAAACAAACCTTAAAAAAAAAACTTAGTAAAAAATATCAAACTAGAAAGTTGAAGAAATATTCTAATATTAAAATATATTAGCAAGTAATCAATAAAAATTCTCCATGCACTGTAGAAAGCTAAGTTTTTTAAACTGATAAATGAATTAAATTTTTAAATCAAAATAAAGACTTTGTTAATAAGAAGGAAAAAAATTCACTATGAAGTAGACATTTTTGGAAAAAAAAATTAGTTCAAAAAAAATTTGAGATTAATTTCAATTTTGATTTCAAAAAAAAAGAAGTAAAAATTGTTAAAAAAGAAAGTTTTTTTACTTTTTTGTAACGTTAAGTCTTAACCTCGACCAAAATGATTATTGGTGAACGATTAGAATGCCGACTTATAATAACACATATCGTAATTATTTTCTTATTTTTTATTCTTTTTTCCTGAAACGTTGAATATCCAAACCTGAATTTAAAAATATTTATTTTTTATTTTCTTCTATATTTTAAACTTTTTTTCATTAATCTTTTATTGATTTTATATTTTTATTCTGAATAAGATTTAGATTTTAATTAATAAATTTATCTCATGTTTATTGACTGTAATTATTTAGCTTTTAAAATAAAATTAATAATTCACATTCTATAAATTTTGACCAAAAATGAATGACAAAGTCTAAACCATTCATTAAATTCAAGATTATTTTTTAAAAATAAAAAAATTAAAATCATAAGGAGATAGGTATGGAATATAAACTGGATGAAGTAAAAATGCTATTCCTTTCAGCTCTTGAAATTTTGACCAAGATTTTTGAAGGGTTGAAAATAGGCAAGAAAAACAAATCAAATATTAAATAAGATTTTCTGAGAGTGCACTCAAAATGCTAGGGTGGCTTGTTAAATTTAATGAAATTATTTTAATCTAAAAAATGAATAAATTAAAAATTTCGAGGACACAACTAAAAAATATGCATGCATTTTTTTGAAGATGATTTGGTTTTATATTTCTTTTATATTACAATCTTTTCAAATTGTCTAGTTCAAATCTATTCAATATTGAAAGACAGCATCTTTTCTTAAAATTGTTTTCATTGCAAAAGAGAACAAACAAAATGCAAAAAAATTTTGGTTTTTGAGCATGGATTGCATCTCTAACAATTATAATAAAAAATAAAATTTTAAAATATTTATTTTAAATAGAGTTGAAGAGTTAAAATATGTTTAAAGTCTAAATCGGATAGAGTCACAATAAATTAAAAAAAATTGTAATTTCTTAAGCTTTCCTAAAAAAATAAAAGAACTTTTTTTGAATGCAATTTAAATATGCTTTTTTAACACTAAAAAAAAGAGATACAAAAATATAAAAAGTTTTAATAAAATGTGAATAAAAACAAGGTCGCCCATTCACCCATACATTGACACGACACACGAACAATCAATCAATTAAATCGATTAATTATTCCATTTGAGAAAAACATAAGTCCAAAAAATAAATAAATAAATATGTTTTAAAAAAAAAAGAATAAAAGAATCTAAAATAACACAAATGGAAAGGAACCAAAAATTTTATTTTCATTTAAATAAACCTTTTTAAAATTGGTACGGGGTTTAATTGTCGAATTTTGGGTGTTTTCCTTATTTAAATTATTTACAGTATCATCGATTTCTTTTTTTTTCGCTTTTTAAAATTTTTTTTAGCTATCAGTGAATAAATAATTTAGAGTAAAAATTAAAATCTTTCCACAAAAAGATTTGAGCTGGCTCGAACATGTCCAAACTCATAGGTCTTGTTCTCCATGGCAATAAAGTTTTGTAGGTCGCGTTTTGGATTGAATATTTTAGCCGGCTTTTTGTCTTTGATGATGCTGTTTATCTGCTGATGCTGTTGTTTAATGAGCTTGGACGAGGACTCATTAACTGCCTGACTCTTGAATTCATCCTTCAAGCGGATGTATTTAACCGATTTGTCCTCAACTACTTTTTCAATCAAGTCCACTGCTATCTGCTGAAGCTCGGTGCTGACCACCAAAGACATCTGCTTCAATGAACGGTTCACATTGCTAACCAAACTGGATGCTGACGAGTTCGATTTTCTAAATTAATCAGGCTTAGCAATCGCTTTATGAAAAATGCTTAAATACTCACGCGAACAAACAAGGTACACACTTGAGCTGAATAATTGCTAATTTGAGCTTGTCTTGGTTAGCACGCTCTAGGGTGTACAAAAATTGAGAATACTTCATCTCATCATTTTTTTCTTTGCTCAATTCTCTCTTCAAAATCATCAAAATTTCAAACAAAGCAGTGAAGTTTACCACTTTTCTTTGAATTTCATCAATCTTGAAAAAAAATAAAAATGTTCAATTTAAGCTTTAAAGAAAAAAAAACAAACAAACTCGGCTTACATTCAAAAATTTGTTCAACAAATGTTGAACATGGTCCCTGGCCACCGATGGCAATTGAGGGTTTATCAGCTCATCTATGGTCTTGTTGATGCTTGACTTGTTTAAAAACATGGCCAAAATGCGTCTGGTCTCGGCCAGAACATTTTTGTACTCGAATATTGGATGAATTGTTTGTATTAGGATCAAATCGGACCTGTTGCATCCAAGCCGAATGTAGTTTTTTATTTTGTAAATTAGCTCGTCCATTCTGGCGCACGAGTAATCTCTGAGACAGAACCAAAGGTCGCATTCGTGCTCGTCCAGGAATATCGAGCTGGGCAGACTAAACTTTGGATTTGACCAGTGGTTAAATGAGGAAAATGATGAAGATGGCGAGGAGAGTGAGCTTGGGCTCGAAACCACCGAATCGCTGGCATACTTTTCCTTTAGTCTCTCAACATACCATATGTCCAGCCAGTCTTTGACTATTCCGTTCTCAAATTTTTTCGGATCAAAAAAGTTAGTCAAATTTAGCTGAAACGCTTCTAGACACCTTTCCTCGGTCAGTTGAACAAACTCGACCACTCGGTCCAAACTCCTTATCTCTTCCTTGGTTATTTTGACGTATTTTTTGAGTATGTCACAGTTAAGCAGACGTCTCAGGGTCCTGTAGCCGTAGTGTGTGTTGGACAACTGATAATTGAAGTGCTTGTGGAACGAGGGCACTATTGGCTGCCCGTATATGTTGATCAGTTCTCTGGTGTAGTAGGTTTCGTCTTCCTGGTTGCTGAATTGCACCAAGCTGGACAAATGCAAACTGGACAACTGTTCACTCAAGTTAACTGTAGAAATCGACTGATTTATTTTGCATTCGTTGGTCAAAAGGGCTCTGTGTCGCGGTCGCTCTTTCAGTAAAAGAAATAATTTTTCGCCCAACGCTTCCGTTCGCACAACTTCTTCTCTCGATTGAACTGGAAAAGAAGAAATGATTAAGCAAAAAAATATTAAATCAAATGAAAAATTTTTGTTGTTGGTACCTATTTCATTCAACGAAATGTTCATCTGCTGATTTATGGTCTGGTAAATGGTGAAAAAATCATTTCTAAAAAGAACCAATCTATTCGGATTTAGTTCTTCATTTTCGTGCTGGTTTTCTGTCAAAAATGAAAAATAAAAATTTAAAATTATTTTTTTTAATTATTAAAAAACCTTTAAATTTTTCGCACTCTGACTTAACATAGTAGGAAAATCGGAGCATTTTAGAGCCAGATTCGTTTTTGATCAATTCCATTCTAGTAGTGCTCTCGTTTTCTTCAATTTTGAATGGATTTGTCTTCATGATTACTTCGACATTGACTTTTTTTGCGCCGCCACTCTGGTCCATGGACGACTGCTGGTCCATGTAGTCCGAGCTGAATGATTCGGTGCGGCAGTGATTGAAACTTGGCGTGGTGGGCGGAGTTTGTAGGCTCTTCTTGGAATTTTTGTCCTTTTCTAGTGTAATGTAGCATTTGAGCTTGATGTAGTTGTGCTGTAGTGAGACCTCGAACGAGCGCGAGTCCAGAATCGCTTTGGCAAAGTCTTCTAAATTTAGAGTCTCCAGCTTTTCTTTTTCTAAAATTTTTTCAGCATTTTCCTTGAAGTCCAACACTTTGCGATATGCCGAGTTTAGAACGCTTTCTGTGTGGTAAAACGAATTCAGCGACTCAATGTAGATCATTTGGTTCGACTTTAGATATGAACCAAAATATGAGTTGTCAAAGAGTTTACATTTTATTTTAAAAGTTTACATTCAAGCTTTCATTGCAAATTTTTCTCTTATTTGGCATTGTACGAGGCACCCAAAAGCAGATGGTTAAAAAGCTTAGCACAGTAACTAATGAAGATGGTAAATTTTTTTTATAACAATTTTATTAGAAAATGAAGAAAGCTTTTTTGATTAAGTTTAATTTTTTATATATAGAATTTAGTCAGTTTGATTTTTAAAGTGTTGATGTTTTTTTTTTCTAGCTAAGTTTTTCCTTGCTTTCTCCAACAAAAGCGCACACTCTTAGTAGTGTTCGCCGAAGAGATTAAGCATCACTTGTCTACATCATTTCTGTGCTGTTTAATCGCGACTTAAGCTTTTTTTTCTTGATTTTTTCTGAAATTTTCAAACAATTTATTCAATACATTTGTTAAATTAGAGCAAGTGTGTTATTTTATACTCGAATGATATGATTTAATATTTTGTTTGAAATTGAAATTAATTGCGTACTTAAAAAAAAATGCTATACTAGAGATCGAACATGGGTCTCATGTTCGACAGACGGCAATCTAAACCCCTAGACCACATGGTAATCTAAAATCCAAGGCTTAAAAAAGAATCAAAAATTCAAGCTATCATTAAAAAGCTTTATTTAAGAAAAAAAATTAGCAATAAATCCAATTAGAGTGGTTCTTTGGTCGGCATTCTATCGGACAGGGATAAAACACAGCTGATTGATTGCAACTACCAATGCATCCCACGAAGCAATTACCAGTCCGTCTTGTTGGGAAAGGTTTACTTTTGGGAAAAAAATTACAAAAATAACTATCGTGTTCTAGTGATGAATTTATGATATAATCATAGACTGTTGTTGCCAAAAAAACTTGATCAAAACCCTTAGGACTTTTGGAGTTCGGATTGAATTTTTTGCTTAGGCTTTTATCAACGATTTGACTGAAAATAAAGTTGGAGCTTAACCGGTCCAAATTTGTTTTCAGACCCCACATTCCTCCCAAAATAGCAGTTGCATGATAAGGATTATCTAAAAAAAATTTAATTAAAAATAATTTAAGGCATCCTTAACGGGTAACCGATTTTATTTGGTGAATTCACAAAATTCTTTTTTTTAAATTACATTATTAAATTAGTCTCTTGAGTAAAGTTCAACAATTCCTTTAATTTTGGGGTTTAAACCGATTTAGAATGAAAATCAATACAAAAGTTGAGCAAAGAATTTAAAGGTTGGTTCACATTTTTTAGGGGACCAAAAAATATTTGAAACCACTAAAAACTATGTGAAAAGTAATCAAATTTGAATGAGAAGCCTTCAAATAGTGACTTTGTTAGTGGTGTCAAAATTTAGAGATTATTTAAAAATAAATTTATTTGAATAGATATTTACATTATAAAGGTTAAACATAACACTCGCTCTTTTTCTTTATAAAAAAATCATTAAATCAAACACTAGGAAATTTATATAAATTTTTAATCGGATCAATTTTAGACTCTTCTTTTCCTTGCTTTAAATTATTTTCAGAAAATAAGATCAAAAAACTACAAGCAATTCAGAATTCAGCAGTAAGATCTTAAGTTAAAATATGATACTTCCTCCAACATCGTGCATCATGAAGCTTTTAATAAACTTAAAATACTAGCAGTCTCGAATCGGCTTTTTGAGTTGAATGAGAGATATGTTGAGACAGGACTGAGTCATTCTATTCCATTAATTGTAAGACTGGTGGAGGAATACAAAGAAGGTTTCGAATCGAGATATATTGAATACCCAACTCCATTGTGTAACTGCTACCTTGCTATTCCCTCCCTTTTTCCTGAAACCTGAACTATGTAAACATGTGCCACATGTAACAATCTATGTCTTCTTAATTTTCATTTATTTTTTTTTGGCTTATTTACTTTATTTTGATTTTTTTATCTCTTTTTATTAACTTTAATTTTATTTTGATTTTTATTTTGAATTTTTTTATTTTAATTTATTCTGAAGGAGCCCTAGCTCGGTACAGAAAACAAATAAATAAATAAATTAAATAATAACAAAAAAATCTTCTTTTAATGATTAAATAAAATTTTACCGTATACCCTTGCAAATAAGTGCCACCCTAAGACCCCGTTTTAAAAAGCTAATCAAAAGTGGGTTAGTTCCATCTATGTTGCTTTCTTAGAAAGCATGCTTAGATCCTTTTAAAATAAAAAGTGTATTAAATGTCTAAATTTTGGTATATTGGGTTTTTATTTTTATTTTTTCTTAGAAAATTTCTGATAAATTTCGATTTAAACCAAAAACATCCGAATAGTCCAAAAAAAAATTAAGTGGTCCAGCTCTTGCTTAAAAAAGATCTAGAACATATTGTACCTAATTTTCCATCATCTTCATTTTCTTCATCATTGTTTTTTTTATAAATGTAATTATTAAATATAAAAATAAACTAAAATTAATTTGTAAAAGCGTGTAAGAATTGTGAATGAAATGTTTAAGGTAAGAATGATCTCTAGAATATTTATAGTTAAAATTTTCTTAAATTTTTTTAATCCTTTACAATTTAAATTAATTTAAATTAATTTTAAAATACCTCTCATTATGTGTCCAACAGTGTTCGAATTCACCCATTCTTGAACAGAGTCAACTTCTCGTTGCAGAATCAATGAATCCAAGTCTCTGCTCATAAAATGGTCAACAAAAGTGTCCCCTATGGGAAGGAAGCGCCACATCATCGAATGAATGTAGTCCAAGTTGAGCACATCTTGGCTATTTTCAATATCTTTGGGAATTTTTTGAATGTCACAAAATTCAACATGCTCATTTGCACATTCAAATTTGCAGATTATTGACTTGTCTATTGAATTGTCGTGATAGATTCGCATTACGTGATCAGGATAGAATTGTTGATTATCTGACTTAGATTTGGAATTAAGTTGTAGTAGCGCTTTTCTCTTCCGTAAAGTGAGTATGAGACTATTTTTTGGTTGGGACCTCTTTTGAGAGATTTGTAAAAGTCACATGTTAACACTGATTTAGAATCTGCTTTATAGGTTTTCTTTCTATACTTTATTGAATAGTTAAAATCAGATTGTCTTTGAATAAATAAATCTTCAAAGCATTTGCATTTTGATGGAATTATCCTATCAAAATCAGTATTTGTTGTATAAAGAATAAATATATTTAATACCATGTAGATCATTGTGTACAAAATAAAAATAAAAGGAAGTTTTTTTAATTTTAAAAATGATTGCATTTTTTGAATCTATTGAGATAAATCATTTTAATGTCAGAAAATTTCATTGTCATGAATATGTAATTTAAATAACCTTTTTTTAATTCAAAACAAACTTTTTTTTATTTAAATCAAGATTTTTAAAAATTTTAATTTTCTATCATTTTCTAAGTAAAAGTAATAGAATTTTAAACCATTTTCTCTAAGTCTCTATCACAGTGGAAAATTTTAAAAATTGAACACATATAGAATTAAAAGATTTAATATTTCAAATTTTTTTTAGTGAAATTTAACATAATTTTTTAACAATAAATACAATAAAATAAGGAAAAAATGGTTCAAAATTTACTATAAAGGTGTAAACATTTACATCAGGATTGTTGCAGCTAATATTATATCAATTTTCTTTTTCTTTTGAAAAAATTTGAAATTTCACATAGTCTCAAATTTTTTATTTATTAATTAATGATAATAATTAATTAAAAATAGAATAAAAATTAGATTTTTTTTTAATTAAAATAATAGTTAGGGGAGGACCCCGGGCAGTTTGAAATGGTAATTAACTTTCCTTTGGGCTTTGTGTTTAGCGTTTTGATTATAAAAAAAAAGTTTTCAAAATTTTGAAACTTTAATCAGACAAACAGATGAAAATTATTCTTTTTATTGAACAACTTCTGAAATAATATTTAGAATACAGCAAATCTTAAAAATTGTTTTTAATTGAATGGAAACATTTTGCTGGGAGCTGGCCATGTCAAATCTAAATAAAAAACAAAAATAATTGTTTGATAAAATCAAAATTTTAATCAAAATCTCACCACTTTCGATTATGATATTTAGTGGTTTTTCATAAAAGCTCAGATATTCATTTGGACTCATGAGCTCTTGATTTTTAACCAAATAGTTCGCATGACCTTTGGTCAAGTATTTAGATTTTTTAAATTATAAAATTTTTTGTTAAAAACTCTTATTACTTTGGTTAGGAAAGAATTCAGGATGGTGCTCATGCAAATTCTCTATTATTTCTTTTTTTAGCTGACCTTTTGATTGATCATTCAAATACTTTCCCATTCTTAACAATTTTATAACCATATCATTGACCAACGTTTCTAAAGACTCACTCGGCTCGGAAGAGTCATGCTCTAATGAAAGATTCATCAATTTGAAAGTGTACACAGGGAACATCCGTATATGAACTTCATGAGCCATATTTAAAATCCTTGCATCGGTAATCATGCCCTCTGGATCGTCCATCATCTTTCTCATGTCTTTCAAAACATCTTTTATTGTTTCCAAAGATGACTTAAATTTTTAAACTTTAAATTTTTTTTCCACTTTTTTTTTTTTACCTCGATGACATGAACAAAAAGAGATGGATAAATAATTATTATTCCTGTTGCTTTTTCGTAAAAAAAATTCGGATTTTTTTGATTATTCTGCTGCTGTTGCTGGTTACGGAACATAATTTCATAATGTTCACCAATTTTTTTCTTGTCTTCAAAATTTTTATTTAATCTTCCAACAATAATTATTCTATGCAATATTGTTCTCTAAAAAGATTTTAAAGTAAAATATAGAAAAAATTAAAAAAAACTAGAGTAACTAACTCGTCCAGTTGAGTTGTTTTTGCTCTCCAGCATGTTAAGCAATGAAGGAAGATCTTTATGAAGGTAGTCGCGCTCGGTATCATTCATTTTTAAAACTGAATTTCGACAGATTTTTAAAATTCAAATTTAATAATAAAAAATATAAATTATAATTTAAAAAAAACACGTTTCCATAGAAATTCTCCAACTACCAACTACACACGAAAAACATACAGTTTTTTTATTTTAGTTTTCGTCAACCTTTCTCTGTTTATCAAAAAATCTTCAAAAATGTCTACCACAAAAAAAATATTTAATAATTTTTTTTTTCAAAACTGAAAAGAATTAACCCAAGAAAAAAAACGCGTTTTAGCTTGTGTTTACACACGTTTCAAAAAACCATCTACATTAAACGCATAAGATATTCATGTTTTTGTCTAGCTTATATTATCGCTCTTAAAAAACGAATTTCTAATTAAAATAAAGAAATAGAAATCATAAGGAAATGAAATTATAAGCTTAAATATCCAAATATCAAAAAAAATAAAGTTTTTTTTTGTACCATGAGCAAGTCCTCATAATTTAAAAGAAAAAAGACATCAAAAAACATGAGACCAACACTTTGTTACTCAAGTATGAATTTCCTGCAGAACAAGAGGCAAAGTATGGAAAAAATAATAATGCCTTTAATTCAAAAGGCCGTGGGCTAAAAACCTTCTAGCAGATAGCACAACAAAATAATTAAATATTTTTTTTTATTAAATTTAAAATATTTTTTTCTTTTATTAAATTCTATTTAAATATCAAAATTGAATTTTTTTTATTTTTTTTTTTAAATTTATAAAAATTATTGATTTTATTTTGGTCTACTTTTTTATGGCTCAATTTAAACAATTTTTTCTAATTATTATTTATCGACTTAATAAGTTTATAAACCGCTACCATTATTTTCAAAAACTATGACTAAAATTTGAAATTTGAATTTTCTACAAAGATTTTGTTGCCTGGTGATCAATTTGTGTAAACGAAAACATGAAAATATTATTTTCAAATTTTATCATCTATTTATTTAATTTTTGCCATTCAAATTTTTCAAATTTTAATCTTCAAATGTTATTTAACATTTATTATTTATCTAGTTATTTTAATTCCTATGTTGTTTTTTAGCTGATTTTAATTTTAATATACCATACTTAAAAACAGTTAATTAAAAAAACAATTTTTAATATTGAGGAACTAAATCTAGTGTTCTCAAGAATGGCTAAAATAAAATGGAAAAAAATATGAAAAGACCTTATGCGAATGAACTACAATCAATTTTGTTTTTTAATTAGATTCGAAGAAAATTAACTGAAAATAATTTTTAATAATGAAAAGAATAATTTTTTGTTTCTTTTTTAAAGTATAATCGTTTCATTTTATTCATTTTGTTACAAATACATTGAAAATGAAGCAAATTGAAGTTCATAATCAGGATCACATGATCAAAACTCAGTAGATTAATATCTTATGAAAAAACCTTTTTTAAAATATTTTTTTTCCAATTGATCTTTATTAGATATTTATTTGAAAATTTTAGAGGCAAGTAAAAATTAAAGCATCTAAATTATGGCTTCAAATGTGATTTCAATATTAATTAAAAAATATTACAGCGAAATAAAGTTAAATTTTGTATTGCAAAATTTCAATATATTGATTTAAATTTTATTTACTTCAGATAAGAATTCATATAATTTTCTTGCTAATTAAAGATTAAAAAAAACATGTTTAATAAAGTTTAAAAATTTAATAATTAAAAACTTCTTAAAAAATTTTGAATCATAAACTAAAAATTTTGATTTGAAATTTACATTTGATCATAAACTTCAATTTGCCTAAAAATTAAAATGTATTAATAATTTTTGACGCGTTTTATTAATTTTGCTGAATTTAATTAAAAATAACTTTATTTTCAGTATTTTTGTTTAATAATAATAATTTTTTTTTTTTGCATTATTATACGCGAAATTAAATATCTAAAAAATTAATTTGTTTGATTTTATTTCATTTTTTTTTGCGCGTTTAAAAAAATTTAAACTTTTGTTTAATTTAAAAAAAAAGGAATGCTTATCATTGTTTTCGTACTGAATTTTACGAAACTCATCTCTCATTTTAGAAGAAAAAATGGTGCAAAGCCTCTTTATGTTTGAATAGTGGAATTTGAATTTTTTTTTACAAACCAAAACTGAATAATTTATTTTAAAAGATTGTTTCTGATTTATTTAGCTTTGGTCGATTTTGCTGATGGATGCACTTTAAAATTTTTGAATTAGCAAAATCATAATTTAAATATTTAATGAATACGAAAATGGCTAAAATATAAACAATATAAATTAACTACGACTATAACAATAGCTTTCAATAAATTTAAAATTAATATTTCAATATGAATGAGCTGAAGCATAATATAGTCGGATATTATGAGAGCTGTTTGAATGTAATAGACACACATGCAGAGACTCTGCTTTCTAATCCGGATATTTCAGAGCGAGACATTCAGCAGGTAAACTCGCTGCGAGATTTATTCGTTTCCGAAATTCGTCAAATTGAACGATTTAATCTAGAAAATTTGAAGAAATACGCCCGACAAGCTGATAAAATTATCTATGCAGATTATTTGATTAATCTAGCTTTTCAAAGTAAATTTTGTTTTTTCGTTCCGAATGATCCCAATCGTGGCCATTTGTTCAAGTCAAACAGATTCGGAGTCCTAGTTGTTTTGAATCAATTCATCTCTTGTGAAATAATCGAGAATTTAATGTAACTTTTAACTTATTTTTTTACAAATAATTTTAATAATAAATAATTTTATTTTAATTTATTTTTAAGAGATCTAGCAAACCGAAATATATGTCTACACGACCTGAATCATCTATGCGATGACTTTGATGTAAATTTTCTAATAAAAAAATCAGTTTTTGAATTTAAATTTTATTTTTACTCTTTGAAGGACTTTCTGAAAATATTTATCATTTATGAACTTATTTTGTCCAAGGCAAGCGATTCTGTGATCGACTTGTCATCAAGCGAAAATAACATTCTCAACAGAGTGGACGTAAAATGCGCCCTAATGGACCCAGAGAGCTTCGATTGGCTCGAAACCATTCTCAACATGCCAAAACTGGATATTTTAACATTTGGTTTTAACAATTTGAACTATTTGGATAAAAGTTTATTTTCCAAATTTGAGCACTTAACATGGCTCAGATTCGAGTCCGGCAATCTGAGCCTGGTTCAAAGAGCAAATTTTGCAGCACTTGTTAATCTAAAAAGACTCACTTTTGAAATAATAATTGATAAAATAGACAAAAATGGTTTCGAAGGCCTAAATCGCCTTGAAAAATTGGAATTCTGTTCTTCTGGCCTATCGAAAATGGCGCATTTTGAGCTAAACAATCTGGACAAACTGCAAAAATTAAGCATTATCTATCACTCCATTGATTCTATAGAAGAGAATTCACTGCAGCTTAATGAGCTCAAAATTTTAAGACTGGACTCGAACAAAATAAAATCCGTAGAATCGGGAGCTTTCAAGTTGTTGAAAAATTTAGAAGAATTGTATTTAGATGATCAAAAATGTGAATTGACATTAAATTCGAATTCATTAGCTAGCCTAAAAAAATTGAAAATTTTAAGTTTACAAAAAAATTTCATTAAAAATTTAGATTCGGATTTATTTAGTGATTTGAAAGAGCTTGAGTATTTGTCTCTGAGACAAAATTTAATCCAGGCTTTAGATTACAGGCTTCTGAATAGTCTAAAAAATTTACGTTTTTTAGATCTTTCTTCTAATGAGGAAATATTTTTGGATTTTCAAAAGCTTGAATTGAACTTTTTAAAATTTCTAATTGTAAAGTCGAAAAATATTCCAAATTTGTCAAAAATTTGCCTTCAGGGACTTCAAGTTGTTGGCCTGGAGAACTTTAGTACTTCATCTTTTGTAAACCAGTCTCAGTTAGAGTATTTGAATTTGGCATTCAAAGATTGCGCTTCAATTTGGGAATCGATTTCTGATTATTCCTTTGACAATATTGAAAGTTTAAAATATTTAAAAATTAAATTGTTTAAGTCAAACGATCATTTCAAATTAAAACTGGAGAATTATATGAATAAATTGTCGAATAGTTTTCGGTGTGATGATGTTTGTATCCCTAAAGAAATGAGTAGCAAAATGATAAACAAAATCGAACACAATCAATATGAAAATTCATGCACTATTCAAGTAATAAGTATTTTTTTAAATACTTTACTAAAAGTTTTCTTTAAGATCTCTAAATTTTGTACAGACATTGAATTTTTTGAAAATTTTCTCAATATATCAGAAACAAGTCGCAAAGTTGTTTTGAAAAATCTTCACCAGATTCAGTATAATTGATTGTTTTTATAAATTATATTTTTATTAAAACCCAACTTTCATTCGAGAATTTTTATTTTAATAAAATAAACATTTGCTAATATTTTGAATATCAGTAATTTAAATTTTTTTGTAGTAGACAATTGTGAATTAGTTTATTCGACAGCGACTTGAATTAATTTCAAGTACATTAAATAACCTTGTAAAAGAATTTAATCTAAGTAAAGGTTGAAGATCAATATGAGTGTCGAAATTTCATTGAGGGGCGAAACAGTATTCTCAGTATTTTTTTATTCTAGTTTAATAAATTTAAAATTTAAAATTAATTAAAGAAAATAAAGGGAATCATTAATAATTATTTAAAGAGATGCCATTTAAGTATGTATAATTAAGATTTTAATTCTTAAGATTTTTTGTTTTTAAAACTGAAATTAAAGGCTGCTATATAACTGTATTAGGACCAAATAAAAAGAGTCTAGTGAGTCCAAAAAACTTAAGACCAATAACCATTTCAGACCCTCTAGCGACAATATATGAAAAAGTAATGCTACTTGAAATCGAACGATATCATATAGATAGCCCTAAGCAGTTCGGATTTAAAAGAAACAGCTCATGCGCTCATGCAAACGTCACAATAAGAGAAACATTACTATTAAACAAATGCTTTAAACGCAAAACTTTCGCGTGTGCAATTGATGCTTCCAAAGCATTTGACAAGGTGGTAAGATGTTATCTTTGGGCTAACTTAATCAAAAAAATCCCCCCACATATAATCATAAGTCTAATGAAATACTACAAACATTCATAAGTGAGAGTTGAAAACAACGGTGAGCTAAGTATGTTATTTAAGGCAAGTGCAGGTGTTAAGCAAGGTGGACCCTTGTCGCCACGATTGTTTTCTATCTATGTAGAGGACTTAGTAGGAGACATCGAAAAAAGAAATCAAGGGGTCCAAGTTGGAAGTCTTAAAGTAGATATCATTCTTTACGCTGACGATATTCTACTTATCAGCAACACAATTAGAATTATGCTATCTTGGTTATATGAATTAACTAATTTTTTTAATCTTGACATCAATTAAATATCGCCAGTAGGCGTTTTATGAAATTATAAATAAATAAAAAAAAAAAAATATGTATCCTATTTTTATCTATTTCAATATTTTTTTATTTTATTTTTTAATCTGAAGGAGCCTTAGCTCGGTACAGATATACAAATAAATAAATAAAAAAAAAAATTAAGTGTATTAGAATACATTTAAATCGCTGTTAGTTCAAATAATTCTAGATTGTCAAAAGCTTAGACTATTCCCGAGAATTAAGAGAATGTTCTTTTGAGCAGTGTAATTTTTGGCACGAAAAAATATTTAAAATGCCGAAGCTTTAATTCGGACTGAGCAAAACATGCTCTGTAAATTGTGACAACTAATTCATCTTCTGTACCACCAATACATTGATTATTAGAAGGCTTGTCTATTCATATAGTAAACCAAACTTAACTTTTGTGTCATAAAAACATTTAGTCTAAAGGATAATTTAAAATTCGACAACCTCTATTAAAAATTTTGTTTTGGAACAAAAAAAATTGAAAACTGTCAAAAAAATCTTAGTTTATTTTCCAGAGTTGGCTAAAAGTCAAAGTTTAAAGTCTTAGAAAATAGTTTATTAAATTCATGAATTTCTTTTAATAAATATTTTAAGTTTTTCTAACTATCTGGTTAATATTAAATTGTTTTATTAAGTTTATTAATTAGTAAGCCAAGAAACAGATGATCAAAACCATTGTATTTTGAAATTTTTTGACTGATATGGAAAATGAACTTTCAGTAGTTGTTTCAATTGTTGAATTTATTGTTGATGCCGCTACTATTGAACTTTGATGTACCATAGTTGATGACACATTTACTGAGTGTGATCCTGATATCTGGGTAGAGTACAATAAAGTCTCAGTTGCTAGAGAAGTTTGTGTAGGTGATGAAGCTAATGATGTTTGTGCAAAAAACGAAGGTTCATTTGTAACTGATACTGAGCTATTTATCTGAGACTGAGAAACTAAAGATTTTTTCTCACAATTAAAGCCTTCAAATCCAACTGCACAAAAACAAGAATAGCCTATTAAATTTGTTACTGAATTAGTGTTTGAACATGTTCCTCCATTTTGGCATAGATCGGCACTAGTCTCACAAGTAATAGGTCTTGCTATATTTTTTGAAGCAATTAATTTTTATTTTTTAGCTAAATTTTTATTTAGGTACTTTCGCAAGTCACACAACATTCTTCTTTAACCGGACCACTTGCAAAATTTCCTAGTTCACATGAGCTTTTAAAATCATTACAATTCGAATACTTATCCGTACAATTGTTATATCTATATTCTAAATTAAAAATTGAAAATTAATTTTTACGAAAATCTATTTGTTTTTTTTAATTACTTAGACATGTACTACAACATTTGTCATTTCCTACAGTACTAGTACATAATGATGCTTCAGTTTTTCCTTGTTGGTTTAAATTTTCAATAAATTCCGAACAGTTGACAAAATTAGTTGGAAACGTTATTCCTAAAGATCCATTTTGAACTACGTCATCTCCAAACGGACACACAGACTCAGTAACAAATGGAGAGTTAACACAAATGCCCATAGAACAAATCTTTTATTAAAAATTTTCATTTTATTAGATAAAAAAACAAAAAAATTACCATTCCAGAACCACATGTTGTCCCTTCAGCTGCGGGAGTAGAAGACCAACAGAATGCATCATTATTTGATTTTCTGCACCACAATTTGCTGCAAATTTCACTTGATTTAAACTAAAAAGTAAAATTAAAATGTAATTTTTTTTTTTCTAATCAAAAATAATTTACATGACAAAATGATGCTTCGTTTCCATAAGCCATTATGCATTGGTCGTTAAGAGGATAAAACTGGCCAGTGAGCGAGTAATTAGCATTCAGGAACTCGTCTGGAAGGTCTACTGGTAAGTTTGTCATGCACACTGAATTCGAGGTTGTAGCACTTAAGTATACTCTATTTTTAAAATGGAAATGAAAAATTTTAATACTCTTTTACCCATTTAGAATTAAAGTTGCTTTAAATTGCGAAATAGAACATAATGAAAATCTCTGCATATTCTGAATTTTATCAAAATTTTGCACTGGAGTCATGATAAAATAATCTGTTAATGGACACGCTTCTGCACCCGTTTCACCATCGTGAATTGATCCCAAATTATGACCAATCTCATGTGCAATCGTCTAAATTTATTATTTATTAAAGTTTCTTAAAAAAAAAATTAACAAAAAAGTTTTTTGTTCTTTATTATAAAAATCAAACATTTTCGATTTCAACCAAAATTATTTTTATTTTAATTGCACATTTTAACAAAGCGACTTATAAATAAAGATTAAATCTAAAACTTTAATCTATGAATTTTATCCAAGTTTTTTATGCATTGATTCTTTAAACTTTAAATATAAAAAAAATTAAAATGATTTTTCCTCCATTTTTAAGTATTCAAAAAAATTATCTAATCCCTTCCAAGTTTGGCTAAAATATTTAGCTACTGTAGAAAAAAAAACTTTTGAGAATTAAATTTTTCAAATAAAGTCAAATAAATATTACAAAAATACTACTAAAGCCACCTTGTTCTTCAGTTACTGAATACCTTATATTCTCACATGTACCAGCAACATATGCAAATCCTGCAACACCTTTTCTGTTTTCAGGAATATCGCTACCATCTGCCCATAAATCTTTTCTGCAAAAATGAGAGTTAATTTTATAAAACATTTTATAATCAAAAAACTTGAAAAGAGCCATTGCATGATCATATTCAAAAGGATAAGTTTTTGATTCCATATAATTTTTGAATGACTGAATTGTTGGTGTTGCTACAATGACATCTTGGTTCTCATAAGTGGGATGATTTGGATCACCAACCAAAGATGGATTTACCCATGGAGCTTCTGCTGGATCCTTTTTATCAAAACTAAAAAATTGAATTTTTTGAAAAAATGATTTTGTTACTGTAACAAAAACAAAATTAGTCAGCAATATATTAATTTTCATTTCAATATCGTTTTTAAATGAATTTTGATATTTTTGATCAACCTTCAATTAAGAAATTAAAAAAGTGTGTTTTAATTTATTTTAGAATCGTACCGCATGCATTACATGGCTTAAATAGATTCTTAAGTTATTAAACACCACGTTATCATCTTCAGATTTACTTATTCTTTTGTGTTCATTAATTAATGAATAGTCTGCTACAATGATTGTTTCTAAATTAAAAACAAATGCCTGACCTGTTCCTGATTTAGTAAGTTTTCTAATAAAAAAAACATTTGAATTTCGAAATGTAGTTGATAAGAAAATAGAACCTTAATAAATTTTCCGATTTCAAATTCCTTTCTTTAAAATAAAAATTATTTTGGAATAAGACCCAAATAGTTTGTGGTAAAAAAATTACTTTTTTCAATTATATAATCTTTATTGTTTAATGTGTTCAAAAAGCTGTGCGTTTTTGTTTCATCCACTATGGTTCTTTTTTTAATAGCGTGATGATATTGATCCTTAAGACCTAATTTTTTTTAAAAAGATAAACAAAAATTTTAAGCGTAATTACTGAATTTTTTTATATTTTCTTTTTTTTTAACTGGATAAATATCAAAGGTAGTGTTCACTTCAGTTTTTGAAAAAATTCTTCCAATCTTTTAAAAATTATTCAAATTTTTAAGTTTTAAAACCGAGCTTATAAATTACGAATCTGTACGAATCGTTTGAATTATTGCTTTTTATTAAAGTTGCATAGGCATTACCTTCAAAATCGACGTAATGCTTAAAATCCTACAACAAAATTAGTTTTATTTTTTCTATTTAAAAATAATAAGTAACTTGTTACTTCAGATTTTTGCAAACTATAATATTTTGGATATCCATTTTTATCAATTACATAGATATTTGGATATTTTCTATGCTCAGATTGCGTTCTATTAAAATTAACTTTAAAATCTTGTCCATTGTGTTTAGCTTTTATTTCAAAATATTGTGGAAAATCATTTAAGTCGTTCCACTGATTTTCAATACGAAAATCTTCCAAAATTCCTTCCTTCTCATCGAAATCTATTCAATAATTGTTAAAAAAATATAAAATTTCGGTGGTTAATTTACTCTCAATTACATAGAAACAATTGGCAAGCTTTATTGTAGACAAGAAAAGAATCAAATATATTTTTTCAAACATTGTTTTAATTTATTTTTCCGAAATATTTTTCAATCATTTATATAGAACTTTTTTACACGCCTTAAAATTGAAAGGTATTTTTTAATTTGCAATTGAATATCCCGCAATTTGATTAATTTTAATTAAAAAAAAGTTTTAGGTCTTTTTTAAATAAAACCAAAAATATTCAATTTTTTAATTTAGCAACATTTTTCAATAGGGGTCTAATTTCTAATGAATTTCCAAGCAGTTAATTTATTACATCAGTAACAGTTCCTAATAAAAATTTTCCAAAATTTGTTTTGTTATGAATCCATAATTATTTTTTTATTTTAAATTAAAATTATATTTATTTAGTTTTGAGAACAATAGAATGTATTTTTTTAAATAAATTAAATGAAATTAAACAATATTTTGAATATATACCTTTAATAATTTTAGAAGTAATCAGAATCATTATGCAACGAATTTAAATTGATTTTTAAGATTTTTCCACTAATTATTTAATTACGGATTAAATTAATAAGAAAATGTTCCGGAAATTTAATTTATTTGTTGGCTATTGAGTAAATTAAATTTTCTAAAAATGACTTAGGCTTTGAGCTCTAAATTATAAGCAGTAGTCAGAAATATAAATTTTAAGTCAATAATGTTCGGCAGACTTCAATTTCAATGCATTTTTTAATTAAAATTCTTGTGAGACAATTTGTTGATAAATTTTTTGTTGTTTGAGTTTATATTTAAAGTTATTATAAATTAATATAAAAATCGAACCAGTGAAATTATCTCCACTTTCTGCTTAATTGTTTTATCCATCCATTTATTTTAGAAAAAAATAATCATCTTTTGCTCCATGTTCTTGTTTCTTTCAAAACTTTTAAAATTCAATTAAATTCAAAATTTTAAAAGAATCTAATTAAATTTTGAAGCAAATCAAGTAATTCGATGAATTTTAATTTTTTCTTTTTAATAAAATGGCGTTTCTAAACGGGTTTATTCGTAAAATAAAATGCATTTAAACTCTTACTTTAACGAGTTTTAATGATTATTTTTTATAAAATTCAAAATTTAGTAAGCAAGATAATCTTTATTTTAGATTTTTTTTTAATTTAAATACGTTAAAATCAGACTCTCTGAGAGACTTAAAATTTTTAATCAATTTTAAATTTTAAATTTTTTAAATTAATAAATAAAAAAATTCACCAAAAATAAAATTTAAGAATGAATGTAATATTTATAAAATTGAGATATAAACAAAAAGCATTTTTTTAAAATTCAATTGAAAAAAAAATTATTTTTAAAGCTTTTTAAAATTAGAAGTATTATAAAAGAACATAAACAACTTAAAAGAAAAATGAATCAAACATTGAGCCTTAAGGCAAAAAAAAAGAAAGTATTTTCTAAAGAAAAAATACACTGATAAATCAAAGCAAAAAACTATAGAGAAAAACGTAAAAGAGAAATTAAGAACATTTAACAGGCTGAAAAACGTAAAAGACAAAAAATTCTTTTAAGAACTTTTAATTTTTTGTGTAATTATTTATTTTATTTATTTATTTGATTTCTCCCGAGCTAGAGCTCCTTCAGAGTAAAATATAAAAAAAAAAAAAAAAAAAAAAAAATCAAATTAATGTAAAATTAAATGAGATCGAATAAAAATCAAACAAAGAAAAATAAGCTAAAATAAAATTTGAAGAAAGAAAACGGGATTGTCTGTTGTATTAAACAGATATTTGAGATTATTTCTGAAAGATTCTTCGAATAATGACCACCCAAAACATGATGAACAGCTAGACAGGCAGTTTCTTGGTTTTTTAGAAAATCGTTCATTTAGAAAATGTGCTGTAATGGTTAAAAAAGGGTAGTTCTGAATATATGCCAGCAATCAGAAGTAATATTGATATTTTTTTTACATTCACCAATTTCTTATTTCGACGAGTTTTCTGTTCTTTATAGTAATTAATTAACAAATCCGACAATTCTATTCTCGATGGGATTCTAAAATTTAGTTTAAAGATTTAGAAAAGCTTGAAATTCTTATTTTCAACACATCTGAATGGAAGACTAGCAGTGATAAATAACATCATTAATAAAAAGACCGTGTCCGTTACATTTTCATCACTTTATTTCCCTGGAGAAAATCCATGTTTATTAGATAAATGAAGATTCATTTTGCTGGTTGACTTATCATTATGCCAAATAAGGAAATTAAATAATCCATTTTCAGCCATAAATAAACATGAAACAACTTTTTTTGACAATTTTTTACCGTTTTGACTTTTTTCTATTCTGAATTTTTCTTTAAGTTTTTAAACAAAAAATATTCCCAGCATTTAGATGTGCGATTTCGTATTAAATTATCAAAATGAAGAATCTGTGACTTTTTGTTCAGCCTTTTCTTCATGGATTGAGGAATAATGATTTCTAATTTCTTTCTTATTCACTACTTGTGGAGCATAGGGTCGAATAATGATAGTAATCGAGAATATTTTTGAATTTATTCTTAAGTATATCTGACTGAATTGATGAACATGGTTCCTGCTGATTGCAATTTCTTGTTGATTGAGAATCACGAACTAAAGTCGAATCAGATCTATTGGATAGACATCTAAGCGAGTTTTAAATAATTTTTATCATAAATCTCTTGATTTAAAAGTTTTAAATCTAGAGATAAAAATTTAAATTAAAAAATTTAAAGGTTCCAAGAAAAATTTAATTAATTAAAATATTATTAATTTTCTCACTATATAATTAGAATTTTAATTAAAGGATAAAAGGAGAACTGTTTAAATTATGAATAAATTTTATTAATATAACGAAATATTGGAATGAGAAATATTAAATTTAATATATAATTTCTCATTCCTCTTAATTATATTTTCAATTAGATGATCAGAAATGTCTTTGAAATTAAAACTTTTAATTTAATGATTAAAATTCGAAAATAAAATCAGTTTTTTCCTGGATATTTTGCGACAAGATTCTAAACAATCATTCTTAATATTATTCAGCTAGCGAAAGTTATTTAAATATAAATTTGTATTTTTTTCTTTTTTTATCGATAAAAATTTTAAACATAAATTTATATTCTTAAATTTTATTTTATCTAAAAATTCAATATTTTTATTTAATTTTATTAACTGACGAACCCAATTTAGAAAAATTTTTTAAGCTAATTAACTTCTTCCTCTTTTTGAAAAAAAATTTCATTTTCTTTAATTCCAGTTTCTCAAAAAAAAACTCAATTAATTATCTTGTTTCCTTACCGCCAAATTAATAATAATAATTGTCCTTTTTCTATCCAAGTAGATAATAAGCTGCGCCAAATCGGCAGCCTTATTTTGGTCGCGTTCGGACTGGCCAGGCTTCATATTAAAACAAAATTAAATTAAATCTGGTTTAATTTTTTGTGTTTGAATTACAAAATGTATCCGATGTTGAAAAATTGAAAAAGTGCGATATTTCAAATTATTTTTTCAGTTTCAAATGAAAAAATAATTTTAAGTTAATATTGCAAGCATGTTCATATTTGAAATTAAACTCTTTAGTGAAATAGAAAGAGTTAAATTTTTATTTTAAAATCGAAAAATTGAAAATTCTTTTTTCATTTTTAAATAGTTCATTTATTTATTTTTTCCCGAGCAAATGCTCATTCAGACTAGAAACATATGAAAAAACTAAAAATATAGTTTAATAATATAAATTAATATTGGGTGAATTAGGTTAACCCAGTTACCCCTGATTTTGTAAATATTTAGCCCGAGAACTAACCTCTATTTCAGGATATTCACCGAATTCACCCAATTAGCCCAATAAGAATTAAAAAAAGGATTTTAAATGTTATTTTTAAAAATATAAATATCTAAAATATTCTTTATTATTATTCTTTTAAATATACGCTACAACATAACTATTTAGAAAAAAATTTAAATGAATTATTAACGAATTCAAAATAAATTTTTATGTTTGATTTTTTTTTTAGATAAAAAGATAAGTTATAAAGATCTGTCTCGGAATGTTGTATAAATTTGAAGCTTTAGTAGTGTTCAATTTTTTTTCAAAAACATCTTTTTTTGCGTTATCAAGATCTTCCATCGAATACTTTTTTTTTAACTTCTTTTTGTTTATTCCGATTCATTTTTATAATATATTGACGATTTTTGGTAATACAGAATGAATATTTTTATCAAATAAAATCAAAATATTTTTGTAAAAAAGGAGAAACAAAATTTTAAATTTTTCATAAAAAGACGTCATTGTGATCATTTTTGTCCTTTCAGTCTAATTATGTTAAATATTTTATTTTTAGGGGTAAATGGGTGGGATTTTTGGGTATTGAGGTGATATCTCATTAACCTCTAGTAAAATTAGTTTCTATTAATTAAGACCCGCTGAAAACGATAAGCAAATAAGGCCAGTTCAAACTTGTTCCGTCATCGGATCAAAAATTGTCAAACTTAATTACTAATTTGAAAATTTCTACCAAATTAGCCGAAAAAAAACTTTGAATAAAAAAAAAAGGTTTAAAAATTTTTTAAAAATATTTCATGTATATATTTGGATTCCTCTCTTCAAGGTCTACAAAAATATGTGGGTTAAAAAGAAAATAAAACGACTGATATATTTCGGTTTTTCAAATTACGTCACCAAATTTACATTAAATACATTTAGGCTGTGTTACCATAAATAAAAAGAAAAAAAAATAGATAAATAATTCATTTTGATTAGATTTTTATATTCAATCATTAAAAAACTGGATCTAGTCGGTTAGGTGAACCATAGTTCACTTATTATCCCAAATATTTTGTTCTCAGGTTTTATGAACTATTGGTTTATCCAATTTTTTTGTTCAAAAATAGAATTAGACGAAAGATTTTTAGATTATGGGAACAAATTGAAAAAAGCTCAAAATTTAATAGAATGCCTTATTCTCGAAACTGATATAAAAATTGGTTAATAGTTTTTAATTTTCTTTGAATTTTCTTTGTAATTATCTTTCCTATCTTTTTTTTATCATTACATTAGCTTTTTTAAATTAGGTGAACTAATAGTTGATGAAACCTGAGAACAAGAATCGTTTCAGTAACAGGTGAACCAAAGTTTACCTCACTGACAAAAACACGAAAAACTTTGTTTTCATCTTATAAAATTTTGACTTTAGTGATAACTTACTTTCGTTTGGTGCTTTTTAACAAATACTCAATTGATAAAAATAAAAAACAGAGCGTAGATAGTTTTTTAAACTACAAGTATTATCTTAAGGATCATCATATCACAAACCTAAAGTCAGAATCATAAAAAAACACCAAGTTTTTCATGCTTGCAATATTAACTTAAAATTATTTTTTTATTTGAAACTGAAAAAATAATTTGAAATATCGCACTTTTTCAATTTTATTTCAACATCGGATACATTTTGTAATTCAAACACAAAAAATTAAACCATCTCTAAATACGATAAAAAAATAGTTTAAAATTATTAAATTATTAAAAGTAAAATAAAAAAATATAGTAAAGTATCCAAAGGAGCCGAGTATTTTATCTATCTCGTTTTGATTCTCTAAAATAATTCTAATTTTTCAGATAAAGGATTTTTGAATACAAAAGAGGCTCATCTTTTTAGCTTTATAATTTTTTGCGCATTTTTATTTCTTATATAAAGTAGTCGAATTAATTTTTTGTTTACTGAACAAAAGGTTTTAACTTAATTTAGGACTTTAAAAAATCCAAAACATTAATTTTTATCAAACAAATTTATAAAACTAGATATTATTTAAGTTAAACTAATCTTTATTTGTATTCAATTAAAATCAAGCCTATATAAAAGACAATCTTAACCCAATATTAATCAACATTTGATAAGTTAAAAAATGATTCATAAAATTTCTATTTTAGTTTTTGGAACTTTTATTTTAGTTATTGAAGCCCAATTTTGGAGAAATGACAAAGCAGTTCGACCATGGGAATTAAATTCAAAACAGTTAGCTGGTTTGGGGACATTAATTGCTTCAAAAATTGACTTACCACCAAAACAGCCACCGAAAAATGACCCTAGCACTGTTCAAACTCGACCCTCAAACCCCTACAGAATACAACAGCATGTCATCACAAATACCCGAGAGAGCATTATTGAAAATTTAGTCGGTGGCATTGATTTCGACTGCTCGACTCGCCCAACTGGTCACTGGAGAGACTTGACTTATTGTGACATTTTTCACGCATGTGTTTTTGGTCATCAAAAAAAAACCTATTCATGTCCATATGTTGGTGAATATACCTATTTTGATGACTATACTCACAAATGTGAATTTTTGAGAGCAAATCCATCTGCATGTCGGTCTAAAATATTTTTCCATTAAATAATAAATAATTAAAAAATTCAAAACAAGCATTTTTTCTATTAGTAAAATTTCCTTTTTTTATGTTTTTGTCAATAAAATTAAAAGAGAAAATTTAAAGTTGACTTATTCTTTAATAATTTTTTAAAAAAAAAAATTAAAAATTGTAAAATATGTTTCAAAAATTGAAAGATTTTAATAAAAACGTTTACAAGTAGAGAGGAAAGACTGTGGGTTAGATTGTATATATCCATGGTGAGACCCTACCTAGATTACGCAGTGCAGGTTTGGAATTCAAGTATGAAAATGGACGTGAATGCGTTGGAAAAGGTGCAAGAGAGGGCAACAAAAATACCTTTGTCTGTAAGAAACATGCCGTATGAAAAGAGGCTGACAAAATTAGGACTGACAAAGCTGTGTGAAAGAAGAGTGAGAGGGGACTTGATTGAAATGTACAAACTAGTGAATGGAATAGAAAAGGTAAGCTTGATCAAGAATCTAGTGAATAAATCAGAAAACAAGGGACCAGCCGGGGCGTTAAGAGGAAATAGCATCAGAGTCCAGAGAGAAAGTTTCCCAGCTAAAATTAGAAACGATTTTGCGGCTGTAGTAAATGCCAGACATGTATTTTTCTCAAACAGAGTAGTTCCGCATTGGAATAGGTTGCCAGAAAACGTGGTGAAATCCAAGTCAACCGCTAATTTTAAAATGGCTTTAGATAAGTTCAATGGAATCGGCTGCTACAGCTCTAGACGGCCATTTGGCGGTGATGGGCTTAGACAATCTACATGTTAGGTGTCGCAGCAAGAACTACTACTACTACTACTAAAAGATTTCAAATCAAATAGCTTTTTTTAAAGCCACTAAAGAGTATTTGAACGTATTTTTTGTAGCAAAGTTATTTAGAAAAAGTTGAAAATTAATGGTTTGATTGCCACCTGTTCTCGTGTGGTTTGATCTGTTGAACTTTAAGATTATTTTTAATGTTGAAATTGCACTTGCTTTCGAAAAATATTTTAACTTTTAGATAAAAAAAGGCTTAAAAAAATTAAATTCAAAAAAATTCATTCAAAAATTTCATTTTCTTTTTGAATTTCTAAGTGGCTAAATTTCAAATTTAAAACCTAAATTTGATTCATTTTGAAATTCAATTTATAAATTCAAATTAAGAAAAAATTAAATACTTGTTTAAAATTTGTTCAAAAATTAATTTTTCAAACTGGAATTGATAAGCAGAACAAGAATAACCATCAGACTTAATTATTAAATAATATTTTTTTTTCAAATTCAAATTCTAGACTTATTTCTTACTAGGATATAAATTCGGCAAATTGAAGTTCATGATCAAATGTGAATTTCACATCAAAATTTTTTAGTGTATGATTTAAAAAAAGTATTTTTTATCAATTTTTTGAAAATAATAATAATAATAATTAGCAACTGCAAGAAACTTGCGGAGAAGTCTTACACGGAAGACTACTATGGTAGCTATTTACACCGTTTACACGACAAAATATTAGGAGTTTCATAATTATCCAAATTTCGAAGAAAAAAATTGTTTCTTTCCGTCCAACTGCCAGCTCTCAACCGATAGAATAAGTACTAGACACATCTATCCAACCTACTTGCTCCACCGACCTGCTCCACCCAACAAAATCCATTTTTTATCTATTTATTAGAATATAGAAATTATCTAATAAATAGTTAAAAAATGGATTTCGAATTGATCACTTCCTCAGGAAGCTTGTTCCACACATTTACTGCTCTATTGATAAAAAAGTGTTCCCTCTGACTACAATTTTTAATGTTCTGCCCTGATAGTCTTCTCTTATGTCCCCTGATTCCTTGAGCTGGCCCTGATGAAGCTATCGAGTTACGTCTAGTAGGAAGTTTTGTCCAATTAACTTTATTGATGCCACTTTGGAATTTAATTGTTAGTCTTTTTATCAAAAAGATAATTATATAAATTTTAATCTGAAAATCTTAGTCAATTTTTTAAAATTTTGAAAAACAAAATTTAACTTTTTTTATAATTTGGATGCTTTAATGTGGATTTTAAATTTGTCTTTAAATCTTTAAACTATAATGACTTTTGCATTGCTAACCGGATACGGCTGAAATTTTGGGATTTAATACAGCTTTTTACGAGCTTTCAGAATTTCTGATTATATTAAATGGTTGTATGGTAGAAACAGGGTCAAACCGAACCTTGAAGTGCTAAAATAGGGTTTTTTAGGTTTTTTAGGTTTTTCATTTGTATGAGCTTTTAAATATATCACCAAGTCCAATCGACTACTAATTTATATTCTTTAGCTAACTATCGAGGGGTCTGCGATATCATAAAGTTATTTCGATCCTGAGTTATTGGGCTTCTAGTTCAACATACTTTTGAAAGTGTCCAACTTTGCCTGTTACTTTACAAAGAAACGGAATTTTTAAAAATTACAAAACTTGGTGATCATGTGTATTTTTAGGTCTATTTTAATTCTATGATATCTGTTTTTCCTTTAAAAAAAATTCAATTTCGGGGTGGCCAATGTCCTTTTATTTAAAAAATATTCAAATACTAAATCAAATAGTATATTCGATTTTCAAAACTAATCATCTGAAGTCAGTACTTGATTGCCATTTATTAGCTCGTATGATGGTCTTTATGATTATACCGGGAATATTTCAGCTCATTAATCGAGTCATTGATCAACACATTTTTGTTTTCTAATTCTTTTATAATTTCTGCTGCAACTAACTAAGAAAAAAAATTACAACAGACTAATGAAATCCTAAATAAAATAAAAATATTTCAAAAATAAATAATTGAAACTTAATACTTTAACATATTTTTTTTATTATTTAATTAATTTTTTTTTCTAAAAAAGATTTAAATTTTTTGAAAGATTATCGTCCGACAAAAAATAATCCTTCAAAAATTGAAACCTGATCACATATCCTAAATGATTATGCAAGAACTTATCACATTTTTTCTTAAATCCTTTTAAAATTTGGCATAAGACCTATTTTTACTTTTCTTAATCTACTTAATTAACCGGAGGTCAAGACTATAAATAACTGTATAAAATTTATCAGTGATTATAAAAAAAAAACTTTGAAAAAAGATGAATCTAAATAAGTTTGGTAAATTGATTTAATTCCTTTTTGATTAAAAATTAATTATTTTGCATTAGCATATTTATTGGTTGTAATCAGCTGTTTATGTTCTGCATCAATTCAGCAAGAACCAGGAAATGAAGTAAAACCAGAATGGACGACTAAAGACCAGGATAAAATGATTTCACAGAGTACAACTTCTTTTGCTCAGCTTTACTCTCAAACAGCAGATCAAACAGCAGATCAAACAGCAGATCGAACAGAAGATCAAACAGAAACAATTGATGATAATTTGGACACTAATTTACCACAAACTGGTTTCACTGATCAGCCTTTACCAGTTTTTTTCCAACCTGTTCAATTACCAGCTGAATATAGACCCTACATTATTCAGCAGCAAACCTATACGAACACTGGAGAACTAATTATTGAAAATCTAATTGGTGGTGTTCCATTTGATTGCACTTATAAACCAACAGGTCACTGGCGAGATGGAAAATATTGCGACATATTTCATGCATGTGTTTTTGGTCAACAGAGAAAATCCTATGCCTGTCCGTTCGTGGGAGAGAGAACTTACTTTGATGAGGCTTCGCGAAAATGTGAATTCGCGAGATTAAACCCTATTGCTTGTGCTTCTAATGTATTTTATTATTAATTTTTTTTTCATTTTAAAAATTCTTATTGACAATAAAATTGGCCAAGAAAATTTTTTAATTTCTTTAAATTTAAAGCTAATGTGGATAGAAATTATGAATTTCATAAAATTTGTTTAAGAGTGCATAGATAAATAAGTTATAAAGGCTTTTCGTTTATTTTGAATGCGAAAAATTTTACATAATTTACAAAAGATTAAAGAAATTATTATTTTTTATTCAAAGAAGTAAGATTTGAAAAAATTAAAGGAAAAATTTATAAAATCGATAAAAAGAAATAAAAAATATGTCGATTAAGGTTGCTATTGTCAATGTTTTTTAAATTAAAATTTTAATAATTTACTTTATTTTTAGCTTTTTGTGAATTTTTTATTTATTAATTAGATTTATCATTTTAATTTTACATAATCTGTAGGAAATAATGGTTGAATTTCGCTTAAATTTTGATGTAATTTTTGCTCTACAAGCATCAAATAGCAGTTTAAACAAAGATTTTTATTAGCATATTATTATTAAAACAGGCTTGAAAAATAAATCGTACTTTTGAAATATAAATAATCAAAATTAGATGAAAATCCAGATCTAATTACGAATATTTTTTTCTTTTATTTTTAAAGCTAATAAGTACAAGTCATCTTTATTTTATTTTATTTTATATATATTTTAACTAATTTTTTTATTAAATTAAATTAACTTAACCGTGGTATCGAAATTAAAAATAAAATGAAATATCATATTTCGATACAGTGTTAAAATTTTAGGAACCAAATATTTTATTTTTTGTAATTTCACAATAATTTTCTATAATTGTTAAATAAATATAAAATTTTTATTTTTAGTCAGGATTAAACAATCATGTTTTAAATTCGTATTCAAAATTCAAAATTTATATTTTCAAAATTTCAATGACGCTACTTGGATGACGTTTTTTACATGGATTTAAATTGGTTAAGGGTTGAGATGCCTAAAACTTTAAAAATATATCCGTAATTTCTTTCTAATCATGTTTAAATAGGCAATTTTGTCTACAAGTAAATATTTTAATTTAGCAAAAAAAAATAGTCGGAGACTTTAGGATGTTTTCTTTTCAGCAATTTTAACTAAGGTTGAAGTTTTTGGTATAAATATTTTTAATTTTTACAGATATAATAGAATAATTTAATTTGAACTCGTATTATTATTATAATTATTAAATTTCATATATCCTGAGATTTTCAGATTTTAGGGATTTCAAATTCAACCTGCATCTTCCTCTTGTTTTAATTAGCAAAAATTCGAATAAGCTGTAACTAAATAAGTGGTCTTACAGTAAAAAAATTTAATCAATATTTCGAAATACTTAAAATGTTCTCAAGCTAAACCTAATAATAAAAAATAATTGTAGATTACGTCATAGGAAAATATTTTTTGAACGCAAAAAGTTACCTCTAAAAAAGCATTTATAAAGTAAAAATGAATTAAAATAATTTTCATAAAAATTCTAAATTTTTAAAGCAACTCGAATCATAGTAATAAAATTTAAAGCTAGGAATTTCCAAACACCTTAGAGACAAATAATTTTTTCTATCTTTACGTTAATTTTTAATCAGGAAATATAAAATTATCCAAGATAATGAATTAGATCATGAAGTTTCCATGACATTATAAAAATATAGAAAAACAAGACAAATATTCGAAAACAGATCAAATATTTTTTTTATATTAACTCAACAAATATATGAATCAAAATCTTCTGATTGAAACAATTTCAAAATTAAAGTTTTAATATTTAATGGGATAAAATTTTATTTTTAAATCAAAATTTTAAATTAAATTTTTTGAATTTTGTTGATTGAATTGATTTTTCAAGCATTTTTTTTACATTTGTAATAAGGTAGGAAGCCTTTTAAAATTTTATTTTCCTTACAAAAGCTAAAAATTAAAGCTTTTTTAGAAAAAAAATCGATAAAAAAAATATGGATAAAAAATTTGAAGATGGACCAACACCGGTAATCCCTGGATCGTCAAATTACCCACCACCACCTGCTTACCAATCTCAACCACCACAGACAACAGTTGTAATACAACCTGTGCTAAATCAAGCTCTCATGCTAGGCAAAGACCCATCTCATGTTACATGGTAATTTTTGCCTAACGTTTATAATATAGTTTAAATATATTTTAATAAACATTTTTTTTTAAATTTTTTAGCCCTACATGTAAAGCGCAAGTAATTACCAGAGTAAATTATAAAACGGGAGGCGGAACATGGTTAATTTGTATCGGACTTTGTTTTATTGGATGCGATTTAGGATGTCAATTTATACCGTTTTGCGTGGACTCTTGCAAAGATTCACATCATTACTGCCCAAATTGCAATGCCTTTTTAGGTCGAAAATCTTTAATCTAAAATTGAATACCATTTTATTTATTATTACAACTCGAATGATTTTTTAAATGACAAATAAATTTTCAAAGGTCAACTTTTGATTTCTTCGGATAAAAATTAGGTCTCCCTAACTACCACACACTCTACTTTTGATATTTTTGTTATTGTTAAGTTTTAAAAAAATTTAGAATAAAACTTTAAATTGTTCTGAAAGGTTAAATTAATATAAAAATAAGTTAAATACTAAAATTGGATTTTTTTTATAAGCTTTAAAAATTAAGTTGATGTGATCGAGAATTGAAATTTAGAAAACTTCAGTGTTGATCTCTTGATCACACAAGTAAAAATATTCGAATGCTTTTCTACTTATATTGTTTTGGGCATCAGTTCAATTAGATTCCCTCTATTCCTAAAATCATAACTTAAATTTTTTCATAATTTCTTCAGAAATTAAATCTTTATTAAGGTTTCTAGATATATTATAATAAAAAAATGTATCGTATTAAAAAAATTACAAATTCTCTAAAATTCTATATGTTGATAAGCATTTATTGATTTTTATTTATTATGGAACGATGTCGCTCCTTTATATTTTAATTATGCAAAATTTCAAAATTTTTTAAGAGAAATATTTTGACTTTTTTTAAAATGCTTGCGTTGGTAAATTTGGTAAAATAATAAAAATTTCTTAACTGAAAAACACTATCTCGCCATCCAGACAAAAAGTAATAAAAATATCTTAAAAAAATTATTTTTATGACATTTTTCGACAATGGTGAATGTCGCTCCTTTATATTTTAATAATGCAAAATTTCAAAATTTTTTAAGAGAAATATTTTGACTTGATTTTTTTTTGTTAGAAAAAGTAACTTAACTAACTAATGTTTAAGTTCAAATTATTTCGGTGTTTTACGAAAAAGTCAAATAACAGTTTATTTTAATGAAACTGACGCTCTGTAATGGGCGTGGCAGTACGATGAGGACTCCTTAAAATAGCCTTCCGTATACCAAACTATAGTGACATTTTACTAAAATCGAGCAATTACGCTATTAAGCAAAAGCTAAGTATAAAATTTCTAGTCCTAGGATGGCAACTTGAAGTTCATGATCATAATTAAATGATCAAAATTTAATCGATTAAAATCATAAAAAAATGAAAAATTAAATTTTTTTTTTAATTATAAAAAAACAATTTTTTTTTCCCTATTTGACCTTTTAATCGATTCTTCTAAAATCTTTACTAGAAAACTTTGAAGAAAATTTAAAATCGACATTTAGGTATCCAAATTATGGCTCAAATAAACGCTTTAAATGATATTTAAATATCAATTAAATTATATTAAGCCGAAACTAAGTTAAATTTTTTATTGTAAGATTTCAAAATATTGATTAACTATTCAATTTACTTCAGGTAAAAATTCATATAATTTTCTACCTAATTATTGTTTAAACAAATAATGTTTAATAAAGTTTAGTCATTTATTTTTAAAAATTGATAAAAAATACCTTATAATTTAAGTCAAAAACCAAAAATTTTGATTTTGAAATTTACATTTGATCATTAGCTTCAATTTGTCTCCTTGGATTACAAATTAATTTTGGAACAAAAATTATAGAATTTTTTTTAGTTTTTTGGATAATACAGCTCCTTTTAATATTTAAAAAGGCAGTTTTTGTGGATTTTTGGCCAACTTGTTATAAACAAAATTATTTAGTTTATTGTCCAAATAGTAAATAACATTAAAATATTTAAAAATATTTTGACAAAAACTTTTTTTTACTTTAATAGTTTAATTTCTGATTTTTGTATGCTTGCGTAAAATTGGTAAAATAACAAAATTTTCTTAAATGTAAAACACTTTCTCGCTCACCAGACAAAAAGCAATAAAAATATCTTAAAAAAATTATTTTTATGACATTTTTCCGACTTTAGTGAATTTCGCTATTTTAGACACTGAAATATGTAATAACTGTCATTTTTAGATCTTTTTCGCTTACGTTATATAATATACAATCAATAAAAAATTTTCTATGAAATACATCGAAGACGACTGGACACTAAGCTCGTGAACTTGGTGGTATTGGCTTAAACTCTTTAAAAAAATTTTAACTCAGTCGGCTTGATCATACAGAAGTTTTATGGTTATAAATAAAAAAAGTTTTTAACTCTTTTTTTTAAATAAAATTGTGGTATTTTATTAAAAATTTGTGTGATCGATTTAAATGGACCATAATTTTCTCCTTATATTGAAATATTATAATAAATTATTATAATAGTTTAAATTTAAATTTAAATAGAAAAACAACTGATTTAAATTAAACATTTATTAATCAATTTATTTAATTGTAAGCTTTTTGAAAATTAAAATGGTTTTTTCGTTCCCAAAAAAGAATTACAATTTGGGCAATGATGATGGGAATCTTTGCAACGGTCCACACAAAATGGGATGAATTGACAGCCAAAATCGCACCCAACTAAGCAGAGAACAACGCACATTAGCCATGTACATAAACCATTTTTATGGGATATTTTGGTAACCACGTTAGCCTTGCAAACCGGACTAAAAAAAAATTATACTCTTAAAGTGATTAATTAACAATTTACCAAATAAGTGGACACGGCTGAGTGTCCAAATTAATACCAATTGGTTGAACAACTATTGCTTTAGAAGGACACATATTGTTTGGAGTAGCCATGTCTTGATAAATTGGAGCATCTTCAGAATTCATTTTTTAAACTTTTAGATTAATAAATAAAATACTTTAATTAATTCTTTGATTAATTCAAATTTTTCTAGCAAAATTGATTGAAATTTAAGAGCGCCTTTTTTAATTAGAAAAAATAAAAATGAATTTTAATTTAGGAACAGAGTTTTAATTAAAAAATTAAAGCAATTTAAAATTTTATAAAAACTTAGATTTTGAAAAAAATAACTGTACCGGATTTTTTCAACGATAGTTCGGTCATGAAAGTATTTCTTCTATTCGGAAATATTTAAGAATTTAATTGAGAAATTAAAAGAAATTTTTTTCTCCTATTAAAGACAAATAACTACCAAACGTTGAATAAATATATTTCTTTAATCTTTTTAATAGATTTCTTTTTCTTTTGAAAAATTGAAATTAGAAATAAAAAAATTCCAAGTAAATAAAAATTGCGACATGGACCTTTTTTGGAGTTGTGAACTTGGTTTAAATTGAGATAAGTTTAGATAAATATTTTACAGAGTTAATTTGGTTCTGTAAGATGCAGAATTATAACCAAATTTCCTTAATACTGTACAACTTAAAATATTGTACTTCATTTGTAAAAGCGCTACTTGAATTCGCATGGAACTCTCCAAACCTGGCTAAATATGTTTTAATTGAAAAAGTTCAGGCATCTTTTCAGCTTAGAAACAAGATAATGAGAGTTCAAAGCTTCATTGAACAGCAAACCTATGATTTCATACCTTTTTAAATGAGAAAATAATTTTTTACCGAAGAATATCAAATAACTGCAGGTGTTCCTCAAGGCTCAGTAATTAGTCCTCTTTTATTTAGTATATATATTAATGACATCCCCAAAAGGAGTCATGACGACTTTGTGATCAGTCTATCATCAAAAATGTGATCAGTGGTATCATAACAACTTTATGATCATTTGGATCACCAAATTTGTGATCAAAAAAAAAATTAAAACAAAATCAAAAAATTTTTGTGATCAAATTAATTTTTTTATGATCAGTATGTAAATAATCAATATAATAAAATAAAATAGAAAAATCATTTATGTTTTTTACTATTATGAAGTTTCACACCCTTGTCATTCTTCATTAACTCTCCAAATAATGGACAAGGGGTCGGGTCTGAAAATTTACACAAAGACTTTGTTACAGCCAATTTTGCTTCCTCACTCACAACTTGTTTAGCAAACGCCGGATATTTGAAAAAATCGGCTTTTTCTTTTACAGAGTCAAATTTTGATGCTTGGAATTTTTGGCCTAATCACAAACATTACCTTTTACAGTTAACGATCCAGTCTCTTCCGTAACAGATTCACATTTTTCCACTGACTCTTCTTCACTTAAATCTTGTTCCTCACATTGATCTACTTCTGAACCTTTATTATTTTCTCAAAACTTTAATATCAAAACTTTTTTTTCAATTTTGCTTATTTGAAAGTTTAAAATTATTTGCAAAAAATTCTATTTTTGAAGTTAATTTTAATTTTTTTTTAAGATTATTTTTGGTGATCAAAAAATATTTTTTGTGATCGTTCAGGAAAAAAGGAGGAAATAGTAAGGTAGCAATTACACAATGGAGTTGGGTATTCAATATATCTCGATTCGAAACCTTCTTTGTATTCCTCCACCAGTTTTACAATTAATGGAATAGAATGACTCAGTCCTGTCTCAACATATCTCTCACTCAACTCAAAAAGCCGATTCGAGACTGTTAGTATTTTAAGTTTATTAAAAGCTTCATGATGCACGATGTTGGAGGAAGTATCATATTTTAACTTAAGGATAGATCTTACTGCTGTATTCTGAATTGCTTGTAGTTTTTTGATCTTGTCTTCTGAAAATGAATTCAAGCAAAGAATCTTTAAAGATACTACAAAAAATCTCTATAAAATGTTTAACTGGGTAACTATTTGAATTCAATTTTTTTTTCTTAGCTTACATCCATCGGTAGGCCTATTAAGTACTGTGAACAAACCATGATTAGACGGATGGAAGTTATCTAACAATGATAAATTAGGTTGAAGAAATTTTTTAGACAAATTTGAAAAAAAATAATTATTTTAGCATTAGATTGTATTATTGCATTCAGAAGTTATTGAGATTACAAATTTAAAAAAGAAGTTAAAATAACATACTGGGCATTCTAGTATATAAAATTCTAATATTTGAACAAATATTTATTTTATTTAATATTTATTAGATAATGTTTATATAAAGTTACTTTCTTTGTAAAATTAAAAAAAGATTAAATAATAAAATGCTTAAAATGAATTTAATTCAATAATCTGTTAAAAGAAAAGCGCAAAAATTTCAATTATAAAACTCATTTAATTCGCAAGCTTGAGGGTTATATCTGACAAATTCACAGCGTCGAGTTGTGTCATCAAAATACTGTGCTTCTCCAACAAATGGACAAGCATAAGTTTTTTTTTGCTTGCCAAACACACATGCATGAAAAACATCACAAAACTTAACATCCCTAAAGTGACCAGTTGCTCTGCCTTGACAATTAAACTCCAAACCTCCGATTAAATTCTCAACTATAGTCTCACCATTTTGAGTGATGGTCGGCTGTTGAATTGAAAAGGGACCGTTTTGAGCTGGACGAGATTCCACTGGGAGTTGAACCGGTACTTGAATCGGAGCGTTACCTAAATGCTGATAATGCCCCGACAAATGAATAGGAAATGGAAATAATGGATGATTAAAGATTAATGGATGAAATTGAGGAAAATGATTAGTGGCAAAAAATAGTGGAGAGTTTGGATAAAAAAGTCCCAAGTTTGGCGGGATGAATTCTTTATCACTCTCTTGATTATGAGCAGGCAGTGGTTTACTCGGAGGATCTTCAGTAATAGGTTTTATATTTACAGGCGTGGGATCCTGTGGCTTTGAGAAAGGTAAATCCGCAGGTTTTCCTTCAGTTGATTGGGGTTTGGAAGCTTCAGGTTTTAGATCAGTTGGTTGCGGGATTTGCGGTTTGGAAGCTTGAGGCTTTGTTTCTGTCTTATTTTCTTTGTACGAACCAATAAATGCACCCAAGCCATTGTTCTCATCATTCGTTGAACTAATTGTTTGTTTAATTGCCGTAATTATTGGATTGTTTTGTTGCTGTGATGGAGCAATATTTGAATTAAAGTCAAAATAACTTGGATCCCATCTATATTGATCAAAATTATCCCAGTACTGCTCGAAAGACGGATGAACCAAAACAAAAACAAATGTTAAAATTGCTTAAATTAAAAAAAAATTCAAGATATTTGCTTCTTTTCCCAAAAGTTCTTACTAAGATTTGCTATTTTTTTCATTTTTGAATTTTGAAAGCTTAGTTAAGAGAACGAGCTAAATTTATAGGCAATTCAATTAGACCGATTGTCTTATCTTTTGGTTTAGAGATGGTGAGACGATATAAGGTGTATGTGGTTTAGTGCGAGGATAAATATTTAATGAATTTGAAAAAGTTACGTAAAGAAAAATTTATTAAGGATTTAATTACTTGAGAAAATTAGATGGACTACTTGTTGATCTAAAGGATTTTCAAATAGCTAAAATAAATAGAATTTTTGGATATTAAAAAAAGAAAAGCTTGTGCGCAAAGTCCAGAGGGACCTTGTATTTAATTTTTATATATTTGCTTTTAATTAATATTTAGCCAAATTGGCAGGTTTTTGTTTGGTAATTATATATTCTAATTGAAGTTCAAGTTAAAGCATGAAAATATTCAATCTTTTAAGTAGTCTTAATATTTTTAAGTGTAAATTTTAAGCTATTATTGGCGAGTGAAGTTCTTTCCAATTAAGCTGGATTTTAATAACTTTTTTAAAAGAAGAGATAAATAGTCTATACAGTTATTATCATTTTTCTTGTCTCGAATAGAAGAGAAAAAAAGTGATTAATTTTTTTATTGAGTCACTTTTTTGGTCTGAAACATTTTCAAATAGTAAAAACGCTTTGATGACTGAACTTAAATTTATTTTAAGGAAGTAAGGTAATGGTGTTTCAAAAACAGCTATATCAAGCCGAACTGAAGCGATCAAACTTGAAAGAAACTTCACTCAAATTCCTTTTTCAATATAATTTTTAACTTAATTTTAATTATTTGGATAAAAAATAATTATTAATAATTTTTTTTTTTGAAAAGTGGTGATCTTATTTGAAAAGTGAACTTAATTTAACTAATTTCAAAACATGTGAATTCTACTCAATCGTAAATGGTGTAATGGGAATAATATTAGACCCAACTTTCACCGTTAAAATATGAAAAATATTATTTAACACAAAAAAATGTAGATAAATAAATAATTTTTTAATTCAATTTGTAAATTAATGTTTTTTTTTTAATTCCAATAGCCAAATAACAATTTTCAATTATATTTGATGAGTTAGCATAAAACAGAGGTGACTTGAATGAAGTAAAATTTGCTCTAGATTTGATTAAGCAATAGATCACATTATAGGAAGCTAGAAAGTCAAACAATGTAGAACAGATTAGTTATTTTCCTTTTTGAAATGCTCGAAAGCACATATAATTTATATCATAAAAAAATTAAATTCAAATAGTTAGGATTTTGCGATATTTTTAAAATTACAATTTTTAAAATTAAAGTTCGACTAAAAGCTGTTTAGCGTTTTTGCGCTAACCACCTCTTCCGGTAATCTATTTCATATATTTACACCTCAGTTTGTGAAAAATGAACAGTGATGGACAGTTTTTTACCTGTTCACGACGCAAAGTCTTAGAATGTCTTTTTAAATTAAGCTTGACCACTTTGACCAAAAGTTATTCCTTTTTAAACTCAACGGACTCCAATTTGTTCATAATCTTAAATTAAAAAAAGCTAATTTGTGGATATTTATATAAGATAGTATTAAATGGGCATTATCCTCTGAAAGTTTAAAAGATAAAATTACTAAAATTATAAGTTGAAGCTTCCCGAATCAGTGCCATTCTATAATCTAATTTCAACCAGACCTTTTTAAAAAGTTTAAAGCAAATAAAGAATCAAGATAAATTCAAAATTTTATTTCAAATTAAAGTTAACTATAAAAATAAAAATGAAAAATACATGGAGAATTTGTCCACATTATTTAGTTCTAATATTTATTTAAAACACTGAAAAATCTCAAACTCAAACTTTTTTCCAGGTACACAAACAGTAAATTAACAGCGCAATGAAGTAATTTTTTTTCATATTAATAATAATTAGAAAAAAACCTTATTTGATTAAATTTGTTTTATTTCCATTAAAAAAAACATTAATAACGAAAATTTAACTTTAAATCAAAATTTTATTAAAAAGTTTGAAATAATTCTTTAAATCAAAATTTTATTAAAAAGTTTGAAATAATTCTTTGAATCATATGATTAAATAAAAAATTTAGTAATTTTTAAGATGAATTTAAAAAAAATAAAAAACTCATCAATGAAAGCAATGTCTTTCCGAATTGTCCAAAACCAATTCTGCTTGATCGGTTCTGTGAATTTATGTTCGTTGTTGTAAATTTAATGCTTGATTGTTCAGTAGTTGAAGGTGATGTTTTTTCATTGTTCGAAGACTGTGGTGATTCTGATATTGAGGGTGATGTTTTTTCATTGTTCGAAGATTGTGGTGATTCTGATATTGAGGGTGATGTTTTTTCATTGTTCGAAGATTGTGGTAATTCTGATATTAACGGTGATACTTCTGTTTTATTGTTTGGACTTTCAATATTATCTAAAGCTTGACTAATATTGGCCAAATCCTGTTGAAATACTTGTAATTTGTCATCAAATTTTAAACTTAAAACTCCAATCTCGATGTCCAATGTTACACTCACATCATACAAACATTTCACGTTCTCTCCGCATTTTTCTCTAGCCAAATATTCCAAACTTGAATTGGTAAAAATAATTCCATCCTGAGCAAACTTCGGTATATAACTCAGATCAACATAGTTACTGATGATCTGTTAATAATGACAGAGTCTATTAAAAAAATGGAAAAAGTATTAAAAATGTGTGAAAACTTTGGAATGAGAACTGGAATTAAATTCAACCCGTCTAAAACTCAGATAATGCGAATTAATGGCCAAAAAAAGATAATGCTAGACTTGAACTCTGTGGAGAGGAAATAGAATGGGTTGGAAAAATTAAATATCTCGGGGTGTGGATTGATGGAAAATGCTACAGTAAAGAGCACTTAAGAGAGAGGAGACTAAGTACATGGAGAGCTTTCTATCTACTGAAACAAAACCTAGACCTCAATAGTAGTAAAATGAGCCCACAGCTAAAAGCACACTTACTCAAAACATACGTAAGACCTATCACATATTACGGATTAGAAAATTGCGTAATTAGTAAATGTGAAAAAAGTAAGATTCAAACTATGGAAGGTCTTATGATTAAACAGATGCTTGGCCTCGACAAAAGATCACGTACGACCAATCTACTGTATGCACTAAATATTGAACCAGTTATCTCGAAAATAAAAAAATTAAAACTGAATTTTGCATCCAGAATAATTGGTAATGAGTGTACTGGAAAAATATTTAGAACGAAAGAAACTGATCGAAATAACGGTAATAAACTTGTACAAGAGTTAAGAGAGATTCTTGGCTCGAATGAGTTCATTACTCAAGAAATTTTAACTAAAAAAGTAAATAAAATCAAGGAAGAAGACGAGATAAAAAGTAAAAATGGAATATGTGAAACTATAAAATTTTGCCTGGAAAATATGGACGAAAGGAAAGAGCAATTAAAATTAATAGTTAAAGCTTACTCATGTAAAACTGGTCCTTAAGTGATAGAATCAAACAAAACTCAATAAAATTCGATGCGTTCTTGGTTCTTGTTTTATACGTGACTGAAAAATAATAACAAAGGGATAAACAAAATTTAAAAGAAAAAAAAAGGAAAAAAAAACTTACATACGACTTTTCAAAAGGTTTTATCTTTTTTTTTTTTTTTTTTTTTGTATCTCAATATTTGAATATTTAATCTAAAATTAATCTTTTGTGGTATTTATGTAATAATTTATTTTAATATTTTAATTTCTTAAACATAATTGTAAATTAAAAATAGGAAAACTAACAGTACAAAAATCCTTGTATTTAATTTATTTTTAACATCGCCAAGTCTGGCGTAATTTTATGAATAAATAATAATAATAATAATAATAATAGTTACTGTGTTGGAAACCTTGCTGATAAGTAAATACACTTGACTCACTATTTACTAACCATTTTTGTCCAAAATTTTCAAATAAGTCTCTATCGTTATTTTTATTCAAATTGAGAACAGTTCCATCAGGCAATCTAAAATCATCACTTTGCATTTCATTAAAATTTCCTAATAAACCGCGAGTTTTGTTTTTAAATTTAAAATCAACAGAACTAAAAATAAGAAAGGCGTTTTTTTTAGGTGTCAATAAAATCTGAAAATTTATTCCTTGCTAATATGCTAACTCAATATCAGTTGCACTATTTAATTTGAGAGTCAATTGATTTAAATTTATATATTCACTTGTGAAATCAACCACAATTCCATTTATATAAATCAAAACATTATTTGCCAAATCGAGCTCTATTTGAATTGAATCTGTGTTAGAGTCTCCTCTAATTGCAATCGCTCTGAAAACAGTACCCTCTGATTCGGTTGAATTATTCAATTTTAAAGTCGAAGATCTTACTTGACAAGTGAAATTAATTTCACTTATTTCAAAAAATGTGTACTCGCCAAGTCCATTGAATGTGTATTCTACTCCATCGAAAGTGGTGTAATGGGGATCACCTGACCCGCCTCCAGGAGAAGGTGGTGTCCAACGACTACCATCATCTGACGGTCTTTTTTCATAATATTTATCGCAATTATCCGAAAATTTGCAGCAGAAAAAATATGGGGCAACATCCAAAAAAAAGTGTGATATTGGTTTTTCGTCCGTATGCGCCATGTCAAGAGTACCGCCACCCGGTGGTCCAACTAATAAATTGTTTTGGTTGTCATAACAGCACTGTTGTCCACCTGTAAACGAATTAAGTGTGAAACTTGACTGGGATCTATAGCACACATTGGAACCAGGATGGAAAGAATGACATCCTTGCGGTCTGGACGGATTACATGCTTTATCTTGAATGAAATCACCAAACGATTCAGGAACATTGACAGCTGATGGGAGAGCTGGCCAGCATGGAGGTAATCCTTCCAAATATGGTGTCGGATCTGGTTGATTATAGGCCCAATTTTCACAATACGAGTCAAAAAAAAAAGCTTATTCTTTGATTTCTGTTTTCAACCAAATTTTTGTTTAAAACAAAAAAACTGTAGATAAATAAATAATTTTTTAATTCAACTCGTTGATTAATGGTTTGTTTAATTCCAATAGCCAAATAACAATTTTCAATTATGTTTAATGAGTTGTCAAAAAACAACAGAGATGACTTGAATGAAGTAAAATTTTGTTCTAGATTGGATTGAATTAATTTTACTGTTATAGTTTCGTTTTCTAAAATTCTAATAACATACAAATCATAAAGCTGATTTTTTTTGTCACTGTGCCATTCCAAGTTCAATTGCTCATTTGACTCATTTGTCTTAAAAAAGTAAGACCTTAGACCATTTATCTTAGATTGTATTGATTCATCTTTAGAGTAAATATTTGCATGAAATGTTTGGTTATCATTTAATCTTAGAATCAAAGGCACTCTTCCAATTTTTTTAAATAAAGGTGTTCTAAATTTGCAACTATTTGAGTCTAATATTTGACATTCAATTTCGTCATATGAATCAATATTTATTTTGGCCACATCTTGGCTAATATTAAAACATGGCCCAGTAACTAAAACTTCTTCACCACCTATAAAATAGAGCACAAAAGGACTAAGAGTAATATAACCTTGAGTATTACAACCACCTTCTTCTATCGACTGGTCATCGATTCTAAATATCCATCTACCTGGTTTGTTTACATTTGACTCAAATACAATATTTTTTATTTGAGGCGTAAATGATCTATTTAAAGCATAGTAGACGATTCCATTGCCAGCATTGAAACCGGCCTGAGCATGTTCATCGATATTTTCTGATCTAGACCATTCTAGTTTATGGTAGTTAAAAATTGTAAACGAATGCCTTCCATTTGTTGAAATTAATGCCTGAAATGTATTGTTTGGAAAGTTTCTGGATCGTGAAAATTGAGCGACTTGGAACCATGTAACAATCAAAGCCCACGATGGCCTGAAGTTGTTAAAAGCATTAAATGAGCTTCTTATATCAGAACCTATTTTATTTAATGTGTTTAAGTCAGTAATTGGCCGATAGAAAATATCCCCTCCATTTCTGGTATCAATATCATTCCAAAACGGTGCAACACCGATCACGTTATATAGTGGAAATGGCATTGGAGTAAAGGACCTTATGCCATTGTTAAAAGAAATCAAACCGTTGGTATTGATATAAAGCGAAGAGAAGCTCTTGTTAAAAAATGGAAATTCAATGGCTATATCAAATGGACCCAAAAATTCATCGTCATTTTTAAACATTACATCATCCCCAATTTCGCTTCCAAAAGGATAAAAAATGTCCATTGTTGAATCCAGATAGTTAATCAAAAGCAGAAATAAAAAAAACCTGACATTCATTTTAAGTTTTAAACTTTTTTAAAAAGAAATATTTTCAAACATATATATTCAAAAATAATTTAATGATTCTGAAATAAACTTTCGTCTTTAAATAGCTTAAATTTGAGAAAAATTTATTAATAGTTTAATATTATATTAGATACCCAGTCACAGAAAAAACGATGATTAATCGATGAAAATTGATAGATGAATCATTAATGAGTTAAAAATCGATGAAATTTACTTTATTTCATCCAAAATAATCGATGAAATTCACTTTATTTCATCTAAAGTAATCGTTGAAATTCACTTTATTTCATCTAAAGTAATCGTTGAAATTTTCTTTATTTCATTGAAAAAATATTAATTATTTTTCATTATTTATTTAAATATTGATTAGGATCAGAAAAATAAAAAAGTTTTTTATTTCAAAATTTTAAAATTTACAACAAAAATATATAATTTATAAATTTTTACAATTGTTTAATTAAATTTTTAATTATAACTAAAGAAAAAAACATATTTTTGACTAGATTTGCCAGTTAGCCTAACTGGCAAATCTTCAGTTCTTCAGTTCTTCAGTTCTTCAATCTTCAGTTTTGTTTGTATTTAACGGTTAAATACAAACAAAACTGAAAATACTTATAATAAAATAAACTGAAAATGACGATACAAAAGTGAATTTAAAGTAATAGTATAAAAATTATATATAAAGGGTAAAAGTAAAAAAATAAAGAAAATTTAACAAACATAAACAAAGAATAGCTTTTTTGATACAACTTTATTCGTCAGTGTCACTTGAGCTAAGAGATTGTTCCTCCGAATTTGATGTATCATGTTGGTGTATTGACTTAAACGTGTTGTTTCTTTTTTCATCTCTCCTACTTGTGATGAAGACATCACTGGGTATGTACGCGGTTCGCTGTGCAGTTGCATGCACGCGTATTTCATATTTATATTGTATATTTATTTATTGGAGGGATTGGATTTTTCCTCATATATTTCTTTTTAGAATTAATAAAGTATTTTAAACTTTATTAAATAATTTACTTCATTTCACTACTCCTATTGCATATTTGCCTTATTAATGATTTACAACTAAAATCTTCGCGTTTTGTACTGATAAAATCTTAAATAAAAAGATAAAAAATTTAAAAAGGAAATGATTATTAAATATTAAAATACCGAAAACTGCATTAATTTCTTCACCTAAGTCTATCATTGATTTTCCATTTCTAGCTGACAATTGATTTGTTTCAGTTATTAAATTTCCAATCAATCTTCTAAATGCACTTGAACTTGATTGTTTTGGATTTTTGAGCATCAAAGTTATTTCGTTTTTTATTCTACTGTTAACTACGACTTTTGGATAGCTGGGAGACAATATTCCAACCATTTGGTCATCTTCTTCATTAAATTATTCGAGATTTTCCAGAGTTTTTAAATTCCCAAAAAGTCTCTAAGTATTTAAGTGATACGTATTTTGAAATTTTGTTCATCATAAATAAATTAAAAATTAATTAATTATTAAACAAAAAAAATAACCAAATGAATTCATAAAAGCTTGAAATTTTCTTTCATTTTTTTCCAATTTTTTGCTTAGTTAATTGATTTGTTCGTCTTTTTTGGATAAAAAAGCTTCGAGTTCCGCAGTCCTCTTTTTATAGTGTTCAACTCCTTTAGCATCCTCTTCAGAGATATTTTTACTGATAATTTCTTTTAAATCATATTCAGAATTTTATTTTCTTTTTTTATCGGGACAAATCTCACAGTCGGTGAGAATTTTGAGCTGATTTTTACATTCAATTTCATTGTCAATCATTTTAAGTTCTGCCTTAAGCACATCTTTTCCAAATTGTAAGTCGTTACTGCACCTAATTCGAGATCTAAGTCGAGAGAACCTTCGACTATGCTATTTTCAGTTAAAACAGAAAACTCTTTATAAATTAGCCATTGTACTAAAAAGAATTTTTTTTTGTTTTGAAGTAAAGCCATTTGATTTTTTGATTTTAAAAAATGTTTGCTGTGAGAATTATCCAATTTTGACTCTGTCATTGAATTAAAATTAGTTGTTAATTTTTGGTCATTCTTGGATTTGTTTTTCTTTGTCGATAATTTATACGTTTGATTTCTTTTTAAAAATAGATGTTGTTTTGATGTGTTTGTCTCTGAGGATGTATTAGCAGAACTAGTCTGAATATTTTCAGGAATTAAGATTGATTTTTCTTGAGAACAATTTACCAAATTAGTTTTGTTTAACTGTGTTTTAGAAATAGGAATTTTTGTTCGAAAAACTAAATTCATTTTTAATATCAATTTTTTAAAAATTTTTCCACTTCCAGTTATTTAATAGTATAATCTAAATATCTATATTAATTAAAAAGATGATTGATTTTAAATGTAAAAAGAAACGAGGTATATTTATCTAACTGCCCAGTCTATTCAAATTTTCTGTCTCATGCGTAATACAGACTGATACTTACATGTAGCAGAAATTTTTGTCTGTAATTTTTATGAGTTGAAAAAAATATCCAATAATTTATACAATTCAGAAATCTAAAAACAAGCTCCACCTTTTTTTATCAAAAAAATCACTGAATATCTTTGCTCCTTCTTTTTTTTCAAAAATTCAATTAGTTAAAAGGATTAACAAAATAACAGATTCCCTGCAAATACTGAAAAAGAGAAGTAAGCAAAAATGAGTAAACTTAAATCTTTTTTAAGTGATGAATCAAATTTGAATTTATATTCAGTAAGAAAAAATAATTTTTTGTCCTTATAATTTTGAATCAATATTTTTGAGGCATTTTTTTTAAATTTATTTTAGATGGTCTATTTTAGAAAATATCGATATTTACGAGAATCTGGAGTTAAAGTGCCTAAAACATCAAGAAGAAGGCTTAAAAAAAGAAAAAATTGTTCATTAAAAATAAAAGACTCTCCAAAAAGTGAGATTTTCCCAGAGAATTTGTTTGATCAAGCGTTTAGCGATAACGAGTCTTTGATTTCCGATTCACCCTTACACACAAATCGTTTAGATTCGACTTGTGGAAACACAAATGAAACATATGAGATGGATTGTTCAAATCAAAATAGCGAGGACCAAACATTTAATTTAGCTCTTTTGATCCTCTATTATAATGCAGGATTAACTCAACATTCTTTTAAACTATTATGTGAATTTCTAGAAATTTTTCATAATTCTCGAAGTTTAGCCATCAACATTCCTAACAATTTTGACAACTGTTTTAGGAATACTGGAGTACAATTAAATAATTCAAAGTTTGTTAAGCGATGGGTATGTAAATGTTGTGACAAAATTTTTAATGATGTTAATAACAGACTAAGAAACCAATGTAACATATGTGGGCTAAAGTATGTATTTTTTTTTTACTTTATTTTCTTTTGTTACAAAATTTGAATCATTTGAAATTAAACTTTATTTAAATTGATCTAATTTTAATTTAGAATTTAAAAAAATATATTTTAGATTACAAATGGATTATCAACTAGATATTGAGGATCAATTAAGAAACATTTTCAATGCAAATAATTTATTTGACCACAAAAATAACACATCAGAAAATGATTTTATAGAAGATATCATAGATGGGAACATTTACCAAAATATTTTAAAAAATGAACGTGAAGACTTCTTTACTTTTTTAATTAATACGGATGGAATTAGTTTATCTGAAAAGTCATCTCTTTGTATCTGGCCAGTTTTTTTAACTCTAAATGAAGTCCCCTTGAATAAACGATTTTGTCTTGAAAATGTGATTGTTGCAGGTAAACTTTATTTTTTTTCTATAAGTTTATCTGTATCGAGCTAATACCCCTTCAAATTAAAAAAAAAATTGAAAAATTTAAATAAATAAAAGAAGGTTGAAAAATTCACTAGAAATTTAAATTTAAAAAAAAAATAATAAAAAAACATCATCTTTACTTTTTAATTAATTTTTCTTTTAAACTCTTTTTCTTTGACGACTCAAAATAATTTTATTTAAGGTTTAATTGTTTCCTTTGGAAATCCTAATCTAAGTTATCTGCTAAGTTCGATAAATCAAGAACTGTTAAGACTTGAGTGCGGAATCAATTTTGGGAACGAAAATTATAATTATTACAAGTTTTTTTTAATTGCTGCTGTTTTTGATAAACCTGCGAGAGCGTCCGTCTTAAATGTCGTTAATTCATATGGTTACTATGGTTGTATTAAATGTTTGCAAAGAGGCGAGAGAATTAAAATTAACCAAAGTAAGTGAATACATTAGATACTAATTTTTTAGAAAAATTCCAAAATCATTATTGTTTCATTAATATCTGCTCAATAAAATTTTTTTTAAGTCGTTAAGTTCAACAAGATATTTATTTAACTTATAACTTATAATTTTAAGAAAAAAATTTTAAATAAAAGGAAATTTATTAGTATATATAGAAATCAATTTAAATTTGAATTTTAAAATTAATTGTATAAAAAAAATTTGTTTTTTTTAAATTTTATTTATTTTACACTATTAGTTACAAAAATTTATACACCTTATAAACTTTAAGTAGATAATAAAAGAAGGCAATTTTTTTAATATTTTTTGCCAGTCTCAATAGAATATCGGTAAGATAAGAACATAAAAGAATACAAATTTAAAGATTGATAACTGTTAATTATTAAAAAATTTTTTTTTTCTTTTATTGAATTATGTATTATGTCCTACAGACTATTTACTAAAATTTAAATTTAGAAAGTTCAAAACAAACATATCCATTTATTCAAAATAATCCTGATGGTCCAAAGCGGGATGCTTTAAGCTACAAGCGTGACTTGCTTTTTAGCTTAGAAAACACTATCAAACATAATGGAATTAAAGGTCCCTGTGCATTCGATGGGTTAAAATATTTTCATCCTTTATTGAATACAAACATTGATGGAATGCATTCAATTTTTCTTGGAGTCGTCAAATCTTTATTTACATATTGGTTTGATTCTACATGTGATAAAGAATATTCTTTGAAAAATAAGATGGTATTGATACAACAGCGACTCTCAAAAATAAGACCACCAAGTCATTTTAAAAGTCCACCTAGATCAATAAATGATTGGCGTTTATGGCGTGCAAGCGAATTTGTGAATTTAATTTTAAATTATTCATTGATTGTATTTAGTAAAATAATGAAAATAGAATATCTAAATAATCTTGTATTATTTGTTATATTTCTGGAAATAATCTTTGACATCAAAATTTCAAAACCTCAATTACTCAAAGCAAGATTAGTAATATTTGATTTTGTTAGTCAATTATCAGCTTTGTATGATCCTTTAATTCTCAAGTCAGGTTTCCATGAACTCTTGCATCTAGTTGAATGTACTCTTCAGTTCGGTCCGATTAATGCAACAAACTGTTACCAATTTGAGGAACTAAATAGGAAAATAACAAGAATTGTCAAAGGCAAAAATTTAATTGGCGAAGAGTTTATTAAAATTTTCAGCGTTTGGCAAGAAATATCTAGTAAGCCAGTAATCAAAGGAAATTGTAATTCAGCTTTTAGTGTATTCATTAATGAAAAAGCAGGTCTAAAAACCTCAAACAACAAAAAGAATCTAATACATAATGGAATCGTTCAAATGGGACGTTCAAGTTATTATTTTAAAAATAATCACCTTTCAAATTTATAAAATAGAACTAGACCAAGATATTTTAGATTTCATTTGTTTTAAAAGTGTACATTTTTCTAATCGATGTTTTACTGATGTTTCGTTTAATGGTCGTTTTTGCGATAGTGCTATATTTGATAAAGTAACAAAGCGATATAGTCTAATAAATAATATAGTTAATTTCGAAAATCGGATTTATTTATTTTGCAGAGAAATAATTTTATTACATAACCCTTTTTATAATATTAATTATCAAGATATTAAGGCAAAAACATTTATTTGTAGACTTGGCAACAATTATTTAATTAGCAAATTAGAAAATGTAGAAAAAATTATATTTGTAAAAATTGACGAGTATCTAGCTTTCATAAATTTTTTTCAAAATAGTCATTTATTTTTATAGAAACGATCAAAAAATAATAATCAATTTTTTTTTAATTTTTTTAATCTAAAATTTATTTTTATTAATTCAATAGATTTTATATATTTAATAAAATATTTTTGTTTTATTAGCTATCAATTTTATGTTAAAATCTATGAATTATTCCATAGAAACATATTAAAGAAGAAATCCTTTTTAAACATTTTATAAGTGTTCTGTCAAAAACAAATTCAAGAAAAAAAAAATATTTAAAAAAAGAAAAAAAAAAACTGTTTTTGTCAGAATCTGAACTTAGCTCAAGTTCAGCTAAAAGCCGCAGCCTTTCTAGCAGTTTATGCTCTGAGGGAAAAGGTAATCAAATTATTTTGTAAATAAATAATTTAATTTTAATTTATTTTATAGAAGAGAGTGAAAAATGTTTAATGCTTAGTTCAAAAGAAAACAAAAATAGACAATAATTTTAAAAATGGATGTAAAAATCAAGTCAGCTCTTCTATTACCGTCCAAAAATTATCGGACACAAATTTTGCTGATAAATTTGCACTTATCCAATGGGAGACTGAAAGAATGTTTGATATTGTTGACGTTAAAAAAATTAAGATAAATAACATCAGTAACATCAATGAAGGAAATATTTATGATATCAAATATGGAAGCAGTTTTTTAAAAGCTAGTGTAAAACTAATAGGTTATAGGATATTTAAAATTAATACTGTTTTTTTAACTTTACTTCCTAATAGGTACAAAATCAGATTGTGAAAAACAATTAAAAGTTTTACGTTCATACAATTTAGAGGATTTAAAATCTATTAAAATAAAAAAAAATCATTGTCAAGACCAGCATTCACATAGTTCTAATCAATCACAAGATATATTGATTGTGAAACAGAAAAATAAATTTCTAGAATCCAGATTGAAAGAAACAGATGAGGCTCTTAAAAATGAAAAGTCCAAAAATCATGATCTAATAATTGAACTTAAAGAAATGAAAGCAACTATTGAGGCTTTGAGAAACACATTTGGTAATTCTTTTATTTAAATCAATCTATTAAAATTTAATATATTAATAAATAATTTTTATAATAAAGATGATAAAAAATTAATCAAGATTAAAGAATTAAGTATTAATTTTTTAAAATCATTTTCTTCATTCGAAGAAATATGTCAAATTGGTTTTTACTCATCTGAACAAAAAAATAATATTCATATTCTTTCTTCCAATTACAAAAATGTTTCAATTTCAAATGAACTAAAGATTCAGCTTGATAGTCTTATTGAGAATTCAAAGTCAGCATCTGAGTGCTTTCGCAAAGTAATCAGCAATTTGATTACAGACCCTGTGATATGGGCTGGTTCAACGGTGGATAGAATGTTTGAACTATATTCAAATGAAATTCATGCTTGTTATGGTAATTTTTATTTAGAATTTTTTAATGAGCTAATAATTTTTTTTAAAGAATATATAAAAAAAATCAATACTGACTTTAAATTTGATATTATTAGAAAGCTTATTTCTCAACTCGCATGTGAAGCTCGGAGAGAAATGAAAAAGCTTGGCTTTTCGATAGAACCAATAAAGAGTGAAAATAAAACAATAGGATATAGTGTCAAAGATAAAAATGGATCAGTACCAAGTTCTCTACAAGGTTTGCCAATTATTAAACCGAGTGACAGAGAAGAAGAGTTCTGCACTTCTACAGATGAAGAGTCTTGAATAATCATGAAAATTAACTAAATTAATATGAATGTTAATACCAAATTATGTTATGGAATACGATGATTTGTTGGTTTTTTATTGTTTTCTTTTTAAAATTTAAATTGTACCATAATAATAATACTTTTTATAATTGTACCATTAAATAGTTAAATTTTATTAAACATATATAATATTACTTTTAAATAAATATTTTCAATTGAAAATTTAATTTTTTTATTCAATAAAAAAAATGATTGATATTTTGATGAGTTCTGAAAATTTTACAGAAATGTAACAGATTCGAATTTAAAAAAATTCCAAGCATGTCACAGATAAAAAATTCTTAATTTCTCAGAAATGTTGCAGGTCTGTAATTGGAACCTGTACATACACGTTGCATGAAAATTCAATCGACTGGGTGATAAAAAAAAACTTTTGAGACATTTTCAACTTCTTCAAAAAAAAATTATCTGTTACTTTGCTCAGAAAAAGATCCAACCTAAAATTTGGAAAATCTTTATTAAAAAAAGGGTTAGAAAGAAAAATTAATTTCCTTCAAAATAAAATTGCTTTATTATTATCTAAAAGAAAAATATTTTCAATGAGACCGTATTTTCCTGATTTATTTTTAATTGCTGAATCATTAAATCTTGTTTCTTTTTGAACTGTTGTATACAAACTTTTATTAAAATAGATAGAACCGACCTCATTTAAATTAATGAAAACATATTTAGCTCGTATTCTATTTGAAATCAATTTATTATCACAAACTTTAAAAGGTTCTTTAATTTCTAGGCCATTAGAACAATTTACTATCGAATTAAATGATTTTTAACTAAAATATTTGGAAATAAAAAATAACAAGTTTTCATTAATATCTTTACTTAACTTTTCTTCTAATAAATTGACTTTTAAGGCAGAGAATATTTGTATGATAGAAAATTTTTGGATAAATTCTTCACAAACTAAATCAAAGCCATGTATTAAATTGATAATTTTCCTATTTATTTCTTCATATTGAAAGTAACATGTTACATTTAATGGACCGAAATCTAAAGTAAGATCTGAAAAATGAAGAAGCTCATGAAACGATGATTTAAAAATTGACTTACTGTAAAGTTTTTCAACTTGACCTAAAAATAAACTACAAAATTTTTACATATGATAATATCAGTTTTTAAAATGACTTTTGAAAATAACTTCTGGAATATAATAGATAAACAAATTAAATTATTATAATACTCATTAGGCATTATTTGATAAAAGATAATTGGCGCATAGTAAAAAATAAAAATCATGAATTCATGAGCTTTCCAATTATGATATTCGTGTAAAGGGCGCGGAGCTGAAGGCACGTAACTAGGAGGGCGAATACTCATAAGCCTACTATTCAACACATTAATTTGCTTTTTGTGAATACTTGATAATTCTGATGGCTTCTCAAACCAATATCTGAAAAACTCCTTTATTATGCCATGATAAACACTATGCATACTGTCAACATTTACACTCAAAATTGGATGAAAGTATTTTAGATCTGATAATGAAGATTCTTTTTTGATTCCATATACCGCTAGTCTTTTATTTTTGGCTGAAAAAAGATCATGTTCATAGCTTAATTCATTCCTTAGTGGACCAAAAGGATTAAACTAAATTAATGGAAAAATATGAAAATGTCCACCTAAAAAAATTAGAAAATATATTATTTATTAAATGACAGTTTGTATTTACTTTGAGTATAAAATGTTTCTCCCTTTTGAGTGCTTCTGAGACAACTATAAAATCCGATTGAACTCACCGTATTAGTTGCTTTAGATCTAGCTGGTTTGTCAAAAACACTTGCTATTAAAAAAAACTTGGTGTAATATGAATCATTTAATTTTATTCCGTTTTCCAGATTAACTAATTGTTTTTGGACAATTTTAAGAACAATATCTAAGTTTGGCGTGCCATCACTCAGAATAACTCCTAAAAAAAATTTATGGTTTTATGTAAGAATTTTTTATTTAGAACATACCTGCAATTATCGTATTTTCAATAAGAATTCTGGTTTCTAATGGAAGTTCATTTATAATTAAAATAACTGGCCAGATGGACATATTGCTTTTATCACTTAATTTTATTCCATCTGAATTAAGCGTAAGGGTAAAATACTGACCTCTTAATAAAAAATTTGTCTTAACTTTTGATACAAAATTTTGATATAGACGACCGTCGTAGATATCTCTTATTTCTTCTGGATTTCTATCACCATTATAGTCAAAAAGATCATCAGTTTTATACTTGCTCAAAATACGCTTTATATGAGGAATTATATTTATATGAGATCATTGTTATTCGATTATGACAATAAAAACAATATCTTGTCTTTTTGAATATTTGAAATATTTTTTTAATAAAAAAAAGAGAAAAGAAAATCACAATCTTAATTCTTAAAGATTCAATATTTTAAAAATTAAAAATCTGATAAATAATAAAATAAAGAGCCAAAACAAATTTTTAACAACAGTCAATATATTTTGAGCAAAAAGTGTCAATTTAAAAAAAATTGAATTTTCGATTGTTATTATATTAATTATTAATATATTAATTTATTATGAAGAAAGAAAATCAAGTTTTAAAGAAAGCAACGAGTTCGGGGATAGACAATGAGATCAAGTTAAAATTGATATTTAAAATATTGATTAATTAAAATTTTTTTTTAATTACCATTAAGAAAAAGGACAAAAAGGAACAGGGCCAAATAAATTAATTAGAAAAAGAACAAAAAGTACAGAAAGGATATTGACTTCTAAATATTTTAATTGCCTATATCTCAACGAGTTAGAAGTAATTATTTTTCCATATGATCGACTAAGAAGAAGTGATTTTTTTAATTTAATTGAAATTTTTTATTTTATTTTTAACAATTTAATTTAAATGTCTAAAAAATCCGATCGATGATCGAAATGTAAATTTTTAGTTGCCATTCATCTTCACGATCGATAAGCGTTTTAATATTAGTTATCTTATATCAGAGTTGTTTAAAAGTTAAAGTTAAACTGCTGGTGTTAAGTATGGCAACTCATTATGTCCAAGGATTTTCTCAATATAGTCAAAGAACCGTACGTGTGACATAATCTCAAAAGGTAAAAATCTCAAAAGCTAAAAAAAAGAATAATCGTCGAAAATAAAATCTCGAAAGTCAAAAATCTTGACGAGTTAAACATCGAATATTATTATTTGAAAAATTTCGACAAAAATATCTAATCACAATTAGTCCAAACTATTAACAGGAAAATTAACTTTTTTTAGATTTAATAATAAAGAACCAACAATAACGTTGACACCAACAAGATTGTTGATTTATTTAGACTGGAGCAAAGTAAAATGGAAGTAATAATTCAAGTTATAGGTGGTCAAACTTTAGCAAGACAGTCACCAAAACAAACAAAAAATATAAATGAAAAGAATCGATTTGATTTATTCATTAATGAGATGCTGAAGCACTAAATATTAATTGATGAAACTATTTTTAAGATAATTTTTTGGACATTATTTATTCATTCGAGAATAAAGACTTATTAACTTTTCGAAATATTTACCTTTCGAGATTTTTTTTTTACGAGATTATGTCCATTTCCCAAAGAACCAAAATGATCAAACAAAAAATAAATGCGAACTGATTTCAATTTCGCATTTTTGGAATTATTTAGATATTTAATAGATAGAAATAACTTCTAAATAAAATAAGGATGGAATAAGCATTCTGACCACTTGAGGTTATTTTAATGAAAGGTTTTTTAATTGGAAATTTGGATTGAAGTATCAATGTTTTTTTACATTAAAATAACAAAATTATATCAAGAGTTGATCGGCGTTATGAAATAAAAATAAAAATATTTTTTCTTTTTTAAAAAAATTTAGATAAAGATAAAAAAATATCAAAAAAATTGCATTATAATGGAACATGCTATGTTTAACTCTTAACCTCATAATTTTTTGATATTCCATAAAGACAGAAAATAAATTTTGAAATAGTACTGGCAGGATTTTTTGTTCTTACCAGAATTTATTTGAAATAATGTAATTTAAACATGGACCATATGGTCCTCTTTGGATAAACAAAATTTTTTTGCTCTAAGAGGCTATAATGTAAAAAAAATATTGATACATAAAAGTGGTTGTTAAAAAAATTAAGATTTGTAGATTGATTTAATTGAATAAAAACAATTAAAACTGTACTTTCTCTGTGTTTGCGTTTTTTTTTAAATTTTTACATTAATTTTCCATTCATTCAAAATACAAATTTATGTATAGACGATCTGAATACAAACTTGCAAACTGAAACTTGAGTTTATTTAGTATTTTATATTTTTTATTACAGATTTAAATTAAACGATATTTTTTTAAATTAGCTTGTACAGTTTCCTAAGATTGTTTGAAAATAATAAAAATAAGGGTCCTATTTCTTGGAAGTCGAAGTTAGGAACGAGATTGCGTCGCGCCACACGGTCCTATCTATTGCCAACGTTGTTCACTGGCCTTTTTTAATTCCTGCCCTTTACAAATCACTTTCGAGGCAGTTGATCCACTCCAGCCTCGGCCTGCCACGCCCCTGTTTTCCACCAACGAGATCACTGAAAAGCACTTTCTTTGCCCATCGGTTGTCTCAATACCATCTTACATGTCCAGCCCAACGTAACCTGTACCTCTTCACGATGCCGACTGTGCTCTCTGGTAGAGCTTTGCGTTTGTCGAGCCCACTCTCCTGGGGCCCGCTAGCTGCTGCAATCTCTTGAGGTGAAAACAGTTTCCTAAGATTGTTTAGTAAGTTTGATTTTTAGCCTATTAATAACATTATTGTATTTTGTTATTCGAAAAAGATTTTTGAAGACGGTTAAAAAATGAATTATGAAATTAATTAAGATTAATTTTCATGAACTCAAGTCATATAATTAATAATTGATCAAAATAACCAAAAATTTTAACTTTTTACCAAAATTTACCGGAATTTACGTAATTTCACGTAAATTCTGGCAAATTAAGAAGAAAATTTTTGTGTTGATAATTAGATAAATTCTCAATTAATTTGAGCATGTTCTGAAGTTAATTTTGTGGTCGATTTATTTTTAGCATTTAGATTTTTTTCCAAAAAAAAACAACTAAAAAGCTTTTATTTTATTTAATCAAAATCAAAATTCTAAATTTTATACAAATGCTTAAAAAAATTTTAATTTTTAATTTCCAAAATTAGTGGAAAAGAAATCGAGTGCTATATCAATCAAATCTTTTTTTTCTTTTTGAGAGTTAATTCCGCTTGAGAAAGAAGAACCAAAGGCAAAAGACGACCTTGATGAACGCGAGAATCGTTTGGCTCGACTTTCACTATTATAAAACATAAATTGTCGATTTTCCATCATTTTTTCATTTTCCTTCGCGATTTCTTTATCTTTCTAAATTTATTATTTATTTATCTAAAATCAAGGTTTAATTTAAAGCTAAAATTTTACCAAGATCAGGCGGTGTTTGATGTCTTTAAGAATTTTTTTCAAATACTCCTCATTTATATCATGTGCATTTAGGAATTCTTGGTGTTCTTTTGTCAGAATGTCAAAGTCTTTTGGTTTATCGAAAAGATTTGTTCGAACGAAGCTTATTTGTTTTGCGTATTCATCCTCGGCAGTACTCAGAATCTTTGCTGATCTATTTGACATTTTTACCGACGCATTCATTCGATTCTTTAACACGTTCAGTTGTTCTTGAATCCTTTTTTTTGTTCATTTTAAGATAAACAATATTATTAACTTTTTATCTTACAAATCATATTGTGAATCGATCAAAATTTCTAATAATTGTCGCTGATTTTTTTCTTCACTTAAAAAAAAAAAATTCTTTTTGAATGAAAAACAAGGTAAAAAAATCACTAACACTTGGTAGCTGCTCATGTTAATCAAGCGTAATGCCTCATCAGCAAAGCTAGACCTTCGTCTATTTTTGCTTTTACGCTTTTCTTTTATTATTTCCTTGGCACTCTCACCATCCATTTCAATTTCAAATAAATTTGAAAAATAATACTAAAATTAAAATTTTTTAAATCTGTTCTAAACAAAAAAAAGTTTTGATTTTTGAATTTTTATTATTAGATGAAAAAAAATCAAGCTATAAGATTTTAATTGAGACAAAAAAAATTAATGATAAAATGCATTTGATGCACAGCCCAGAGGATTATTTCGGACAAATTCACATTTACGAGTTATTTCATCAAAATATTGAGGTTCACCAACAAATGGACAAGCATAGGTTTTACGCTGTTGGCCATACACGCAGGCATGGAAAACATCACAAAAATGTGAGTCTCTGTAGTGTCCTGTTGGTCTCCCAATGCAGTTGAAAGGAACACCGCCAACTAAGGTTTCAATTATGGTCTCACCATTATTTGTGATAGTTGGGGCTTGGATTGGAAATGGTCCTGCTTGGACGGCTACAGGATGAACTGGAGCAACAATTGAAGCGGGAGCAGGAATAGGTAGAGGAATTGGTGCTGGTTGATTCAAGAAAAAGTGCTTTCCTTGATCTTGATTTTGAGGAGCTTGGTTCCAGTATTGATCTGGCAAACTGTTTGTAGCCCCAATTAAGAATACTACTAAAGCGAATGTTTTAAACATTGTTACTTGAGTTTTTATTTTTTTGTTGATGAAATTTAGATTATATGAACCGTATTTATAGTGGTTCTAAAGAGATGGGCAAATAGTTTATGTAAGTATTACGTAAACTTTTTGCAAAATTTGGCCAAGGATTAGAGAGATATATTCAAATAATAAATATAAATGCTTGATTGTGGATATAATCAAGGTTAGTATGATATTATTAATCTACTTTTTTTAATTTTAAAAGTTGTCTCATATTTTGTGTGCCCATAATTTGAGTACTAAGCCAAAAAAATATATACTCGCGCAAGATTCAAAAAGAAATATATTTTTTTATAAAGCTATACTGAATTTTAACCTAAAACTGGTTAAATATCATTATTTTCTAAATTAAAGATATTTTATAAAAACACGCATTTATTTTTTATTTGTTTTATTGCTTAAAAAATGAATTAGAAAAAGTTTATATTTTTTTTAATTTTACTTTAGATTTATCTTTAAATCTGAATGAGATATCTTTTGATACAAAAATATAGATTAAATTTTCAAGAGAATTGGCAAAAAATAATTTTTAATAAAAATACTTCCCTGAAAATTATGCTTTTAAGAGTAAAAATTGATACCAAAATTGGACCAATTTGGACCAAAAAATAAACTAAGTATTATATATATGACTATTAGTAAAAGCTACAGCAAGTAAGCTTGTGGAGTTGTCTTGCATGTTCTTATAAATCAAAATCTAGTTTCAAAGTGAACCAACATGAAAGTGATCCTATCCATAAAAGACCAAATATCACTTCATTTATTCATAATAAGATAAAAACTTAATGCATTTTTAAAATTTAGCTTAATTGTGCTTAAAAAATTAAAAATTAGTTGGAAAAATTTAACATTTTAAAGCTTTTTTACAAAATCGCTAAAAAAAGTTGATATTATTAAAAAAAAATTGGGTTTGGGTCGTTGAAATAATAAATTAAATAAATAATAATAATAATAATAATAATTAAGATACAGAAGTAGATAAAAAAGATGTGTATTAATAAGATGCCATTTCTTCAAGTTCAGTAACGAAATTTTCAAATCAGTAATAGCTATTAAAGATCGCTTGTTGATAAAAAATTGCATCTAATCAGATATGATTGTATTTTATGCTCAATTTCCAAATTATAAATTTTTGAAGAATCAAAGAGTTATTAACTAAAATAAATTAATATTTTTCTTAAAATTTATTTCTTCTAAAGAATAGTGAAAATTAAAAAAATAAAATTAAATTAGATTTAAACAAGGAAGATGTTTAATAGAAAATGCTTGAAGCACATACACTTGGGTTGTTTCTGACAAATTCGCATCGTCTTGTCACTTCATCGAAATAAGTATGTTCCCCTACGAATGGACACAAATAGGTTTTTCTTTGTTGACCATAGACACAAGCATGGAAAATATTGCAATATTTGCTGTCTCTGTGATGACCAGTTGGAAGACCCACACAATTGAATGGTAGACCAGCCAAGAGATTTTCCATTATGGTCTCGCCAGTGTTTGTAATGGTTGGTTGTTGAATCGGATAAGGTCCGGAGGCCGATGGAGCTGCGACAGGCGCAGGCTGAGCAAAAACAGGTGCATTCCAATTTTGTTGAAGTGAGAGTTGAGCAATGCTCAACAAAACGATAAAGACAGTGACTTTTTGGCTCATTTTTTAGCTTCTTTGTTTTACACTAGTTTGTGATTAGGATAAAGAAGTGGAGAATATTTATAGTCGATCCAAGTTAGGCCACGAATTGTTTTTTAAAGTCTTATATAAACTTAATCAAGGATTAGTCTTTCATAATGGACATACAAGCCAACTATTATGAATAAAGTAAAGTAATTTGAGAGAGATTATTTTAAAATTAGCTTAGATATATTAATTTACTATTTATTTAATATATAAATTAGAATTAGCTTCTTTGGTCAAAAAAGTTTATTCCAAATATTTTAAAAACTAATATATTTTTTGGATATTTCCCAATCAAATGTTCGGGATTTAAATGATACTAAATTTTAAAATACTTTTTCTTGTAGTTAGTTTTAATGCTTGGGTGGTCGTGCAGAAGTTTTCAACGCGTATGCAGAAGAACCGAAGTGATGACGATCCTTTGAGGAAGCAAATGGACAGAAATTTTGTGGGATAACTGAATATTAAATTTGATTATTGTGGTCACAAATTCACTTTCTAAAATTAATTGAAAAATACAGTTCTTTTATTTTAGATAGTTCTTTTAGAAATTTTCAAACAATAAAATATTATGATTTTATTTTTACAAGATCTTTTAATTTAAAACAATATCTGTTGTAAATTTTGGTAATTTTTTGCAATAATATTTATTAGTTCCTAAAAGAAATGGAAAGATACAGTAAAAAATTCTTACTCGCGCAAGAAATTTTTAAATCTCATTTTGGTATCAATTTTTTTTAGTCATTAATTATTTTCAAAATGTTAAATTTTAATCCTTTTTTTTTTAAATTTTATTCTAAATGTTTATTCTAAACTAACCCAAAATATAATTTTTTAGGAAGCTAATTTAATTAAGTTATAAAATTAAAAAAAATAATTTATCAAATTTTTAAAACGTTTTTTTTTCTTTATTCAATTATCTTTCTTTTCTTGTTCTGTGTTTTAGGAAATTCATGTTCCGAGTTTAAGATTCCCAAATTAATATTTCGTAATTATAGAGGACAAATTAATAGCACCATTTAAAAAAAATTAGTAAGAAGCATTTGAAAATTTTAAAGTAATTTATCACAACTATTTTCAAAGCAATTGAATTGATTTCAAGTTGATGAGCCATAAAAAATGCATTTTTCATTAATAAAAAAATTAAAACTAAAATAAAGAATGATTATGAAAACTCAAGACGGAACTAAATTTAATTAAAAACTCGAAAATTTACAATAAAAAAGTTTTTATTTTATAAATAAACAAAAAAAATTCTTTTGATAAATAAAAAATATTTCTTTCAATTTTAAATTGGCTCTTCGAAAATTTGTATAAAAATATACAAGTTTAAATATAACTATGCTCTAAAAATTAAAAAGACTTTGTTTTTATAAAAGAGAAGAAATAAAGAGAAATATTAACGATTTTCTATAAAATGAAAAGTTATCAAATTTATAGTATATTTAATATTGTTTTAACGGGTAAAAGAATTAGGATTTTTATTTTAATTATCTTTAATTAAGTTTTTTAAGTAAATTTTCTTGGTGTTTATTCATTAAAATGCAGAACGGGCTTTGCAATTAGTCAGCCTGGATCAAAAGAATTGAGATATTCGTTTGATAATACAAATCCACAGCCTGACTGTACAGGTACAGGGGATACAAATCCAGCTATTGAGCCCCGAGGATGCTTTGTAATTTAAAAAAAAAAATTGATTATTTTTCATTAATTTTTGGTTAAAAGAAAAACGTTTACAAGCTTTCAAGTGGGAATATTTATGCCGAATATGGATGCTTTACAGCCAATAATAATCCCATTCAATCAGGACAATACAATTATGGTGATCAAATATATACTCATGTTTGTTTAACAGAAAACTGTAATGGATCAAATAATTTAAAACTTAACTTTACAGCATTTTTGGCTCTCCTTTTAATTTCTTCTAAAAATTTTTTTTAATTTCATCTCTAAAGTTGTTTTTTTAGAATGTTTCAAATATTTTTGTGCATTAAATAAGATTTTAAATCTTGAATCTAAATTAGAATAAAATTTAAAATAATGAATTAAATTTTAAATTTTAGATGTATTTTCGTTTAATATTAATTAATTATTTGCTAAATTTTTTTTATCAATTTACATTTTAAATGCAACTTTCAAACTAGCTAATGATAATAATTTTATAAGATTAAAACAGAACTTTTTCAGTTATTTAAAATAATCTTAATCAAAGTATATTTACTTTCGTGCATGTTCTTTCGTTGTACCAAAAAAATTCTTTTTTAGTTTATTCAAAACCCCTATAATTTGATAATTTAAAATATTAATTGTGCTTTACCAAAAGGGATAGATGAACTGTTCCCCACATCAACTGAATATAAAAAACTTTTCACCATAAACAAAAAATTTTTTAAAAAAATTCTTTAAAAATACAATTTGTGCCAAATACCAAAAAAAATTATCATTACATATTTAATCGAAAACTGGTTAAGACAAATTTTTTGTGTTGAAAAAAATTTGATTAATTTGTTACACAATTTATTAGAAAAATTTTAATAAAGTTGTTTAAAAAAAATGCGGAATATAATGCAGACTTTCTCAAAAGTCCGAAAAAAAAGTCGCATAAAAGTCAAGCCGTTTGTCTCGACTCGAGATTTTTTTTTCTGATGTCAAGTCATTTCAAAGACTTTGCCTTTGAATTATGGAAAAGCAATAATTACATGGTGTGGCAAAAAATTCTTGTGAACGACTGCATGGAACGGTAAAAATTCAAATATCATTCAAATGACTTGACTTTGACTTTATTAATTTTGAGCAAATCTGATAATACTTTTAATTAAAAAAATAATTTAAAATCTATCTAAAAGAATAAAAAATTTGGAAAAAAAACAGAGTCGAGCAGTTATTAAAAGATTTAAAAAATTATGCAGTCAAATTTTTTAAACTTTGAAGAGCAGTTTTTGTTTAAGTTGAGTTATTTTTGTGCTGAAAATTTTTCCATTGAAGGGAATAGTTTTTAACAGGAAATTGTTTTAGTTGTGTAAACCATAATGTTTTGAAAATAAATTCTGGGATTTTCTAGGTAAGTGAAGAAAAAAAAATTACAACAATCCTTTTTTAAAAATTTTGGAACATCGCTCTGTATCAAGTCAGAATTATCTCGACCTAATTCGTTTACTGAAACTGGACGAAATGATGCAAATGTATCAAACAACTAATAATTTACTAATTATCTTCTTAGAGCTATTGAGCGAAAATTAAAAAAAAAATAATTCCAAATAAGACACTTGGTCATCACATCAAAAATCATTGTGAGATGCTTGAAATTAGTAGCAAGAACAAAATAGAATTCGTTTGAAAATTATTTCAAAAAATATTTGATTTTTAAGATTATTTATTAAAATTTGTCCCTAAAGATTAGACTTTTAAAGAGTCGTGGGAAAAGCTGTTAATTACCAAAAAGGAAAAGAACCAAAAAATAAAAATCAATTAGAAAAATTTGATTAATTCAATTTTCAAAATTAGAATAAAAATCTTTTTTTAATAATTCTTCTTCTAAAAAATTTTAAAAAAAATTAAATAATCCTCCGATGTTTTATTTCTTTTTTCTGTGTTTGCTTGTAATAAAAAAAATTAACCTTAATTTTGCCAATTTTTACTAAAAAATAACTCTATTTTACGACAATTTACCAAATTCTTCAAAAGAAAATCAGATATTCTTTCATATAATTAAAAAAAAAATACGAAAATTTAAATTTTTCAAGAAAAGGGATTTTTTTACGTTAATTTCCTTGATTTGACAAATATTTTTATATATCAGTGAAAAGAAAATTTTATCAGCTCTCTAATGGCACCAAGGTCAAATTTTTCCGATGTTTTGTTCAAAAGATATTATCAAAAACATCCAAAAATCGCTAAAATTATATTAAGTTCAAGAAAAGGGGTTTTTGTGAATAAAATGTAATATTTTTGAATTGAATGATATTTTTTTCCAAAATTTTGTATGATTGTAGTAAATACTCAATTTTACACAAAAAACTATGAATAATATTCTTCTTGAAAATTTAGGACACTCCATTACCATTTTATAACTAAAAGTGTCAGTCTTTACAAATAATAATCCTGTTTCAAAAATACTTGGACAAAGAAGGTGATTATACACTTTTAAAATAGCAAAATGAATCAAGTTTAAGATTTAATGTTATCTTAGTCACTGGTTAACTTAGTTTACTAAATTTTGCACTTGAAAGTTGTCTTTTTTATATCAATTCTAAAAAATTTGAATTTGAATTATAAAGCATTAAAACATCAATTAAAAGTAAAAAAAAATATTTTTAAATAAATTATTTTAAAACCAGTTAAAAAAATGATCTGATTTATTCTTAGTGTTATTAGTTACTAGTGTTTCCAAAATTTTGAATTCGAAAAATGAGGTTTTAATTAAGTTAAACTTTTTTTTTAAGGTAATTGAAAAATTATTTGTTACAATAATAGCCAGTACAATTTTCAACTTTACGAAGTCTAGAATCGAACGATTCTATTGCTTTTTTAATTTAATTTATGGGAACTCTCTCGGCGGCTTTTCTTATCTCTTCTTGGAAATTTTCACTTGTCGAATAACATTTTTCTCCATTCTAGTTACGATTGCGTTCCATAAGTAAAAATCACACGGATTTTAGTCAGGAGAATTTGGTGGCCAGTTATCTTTTCCAATAAAACGAAGTAAATAATTTTGACAATATCTTTGGCTAATATTCGCTGTGTGGGGTTTCGCTTCATCTTGTTGAAATACCCATTTAAAGTTACCACATAATCTATTCCCTTTGCGTTTTACAAAAGGTAAAATTCTGAACTTATAATAATTTGAATCTATTGTTTCACCTTATCATGAAATTTTAAAAAATATTATTGAACATTTTATTAAAAATTTATTACCATCTTTTATAAAATATGGTTTAGTTAAGCCAAACCTGGTCATAACCATCCAAACAATTACAGATAAAGGATGTTTAGAAACAGCATACACTCCTAAAATCAAAAATCAAGTTATACGTACAGCTAAATACTCAATAAAGTAAATTATTTACCGCCATTTTGATCAGCTTCATCTCTAGATATTGCGTAGGTACGAATATTTTGTTTGTTTAAACCTCCATGTATAGTGAAAATCTCTTCATCAGAAAACATAACCGGAAGATTCCTGAATACTTTTTTTTAATTTTACGCCAAAATTGGGTGAATCGTAAACGCTTAGAAACATGATTTTCTGTTAGTAAAGAATAATAAGTTTACTAAGTTAAAAATATTCCCAGTTAATTACTTAAGTTAAGTTAAACTGCCTTATAATCCCAGAGACTGTTCCTAGCGGGATTGAAAGTTTCCGACTAATTAATCTTTGGGAATAGGTTTTTACTAGTCGTTTAACTCTGTTTCTATTTATATGGTTAGAAGCAGTAATAGGACGTCCAGGCGATACATTGTGTTTAACTTTACCAAAGTCTCTAAATTCCTTTGTCCACCTTGAAACAGTTCTTTCTGACACTTTACAAGCCAAAATTTCAGTAATTTTCTTATTAGATTTCCCAATCTTAAAGTGCTCAATAGCTAGCCTTCTCAAGGCATTTGGTTTCGGTTTTTAATTTAAAATATCGGTCAAGCTTTATTGGACACCCGTTAAATTACCGTAAATTCACGAATTTTTTAATTTTGGGTTTTAAGGTAATTAAGAAAATTAGCAATAAAATGTAAAAATAAGAAATTCTTTATTATACATTTGTATAAAATCATTAAATTTAATAACGAAAGTTCACCTTTTTTTTGCTATCACCTAAACAATTAGTAAACCAAACAAAAATTACGTTAGCTTGATAAAATTACGTCATGTTAGCAATTCCGGGCTTTTTATAGAAGCATTATTTAATTGAATAAATTATTTTCTATTTTTAAATAACTCTGTAGATTTCAAGGTTAATTGCATATTTAGCTTCTAAATTATTTTTAATATTTATTCGTACTATTTACCATAATTGAATTTTAATATATTTTGTGCATTTCATAACTTAAAAAATGGGTTTAGGGTCTCATTTAAATTCTTAAAAGCAATTAATCAAAACTATTTTCTCAGCAAAAATAATATGAAAAATATTTCTTGTAAATTATTTTAAACAATTGAACCATTTGAAAATATATTTTTCACTCCGATAGATAATTTTAAATGAAATTTGCGCTTATTTAAAAAACTCAAGAAGGAACTAAATTCAATATACGATATGCTCTTAACTTTACCATCAAAGAATTTAAATTTATATCTAAGTTTTGTATAAAAAGAAGCAAATTTAAGTTTTCTTCAGTCAAATTTAAATTAAAAATAAAATATGTTCTACATGTTGTAAAGACGTTTAATTAAAAACAAAAACAGAGACAAATATCAACGATTTTTTTGATAAAATGAAGAATTATCTAATTTACGTTTTTATTTATTTTGCCTTTGCAGGTAAAACACAATAATTAGCATTGAGAATTTAAGGAAATTAAACAGAAGAAAAATTATAAATGATCATAAATTTGTGTTCTAAGGGTTTCAAATTTGGTAAATTGTATCAGCTTATTCGTTCTATGCATCAATGAAATTCAATTTATGCTATAATTTCTAGAAGTTAAGCTAAGGAAATGAGAATTTTGGGACAAATAACAATAACAATTATTTAAAATTAAAAAAGATTTTTCAGGTAAGATCGGCATTGTGAAATTTCATACAAAACTTCCAATAGAAAAATTTAAATTCTTAATAAAAATATGGATTTTATACTAAAGATTTTTCTGTAAGTTTTAAAAGGCATAACAAACAATGTTTCATTTAACAGTCCAGTTTAAAGAAAAAATTTAAAGAAATATTTGTCAATAAATTGATTATTTTTGGACAATTATTAGAAATTAATTTATTTAAAATTAAAGAAAATTTTATTAAAATTTTATTTTAATTTCAGATTCTACGCCCAAAAATCCTCAGATACGCCCTCACAGTTTATATCCTTATTTTTCATGAAAAAGTTAAAAAATATATCCAATATTTCTTAGTTCAAAACACTCCCCTAGAACATTTAACAAAATTTTCCGAAACATGATTTTCGGTTAAATCGAATACGTAGAATCTGAATTCTTGCTTAGTTTTTGCTCTAGCTCAATTAATTTTTGTGAAATTTTAAATTAAAACTAAACAAAAAATATGAATGTCATTATTTAACTGTAAAAAAGTAAAAAGTTATGTAAACATAGAATTGGTTTATTGAGTTAAATTTCAATTTTTTAATTTCTTTTTTTTTGTTTATAAAACTTAGTTATTTTTTGAGTGGTGTCATGATTCACTTCGTGCAAACTAATAGTAAAAAAATTTGAAATTCTTTTTTTTTGGCTTTGCCTCGAGAGCTAGTACCAGGTATTTACTAAAAAAGTGTTTTTTTGGCGATTTTCGGTTTTTTATAAAATAAATAAACCAAGAGCTACCTTCCATTAAAAAGAGTTTAAAAAGACGATTTTTTTGAGATATTAACGAGCTCTACTGGACATCTATTTTTGAATTGCGACCGGGTGTGTATTTGAGTGAAAAATGTAGGGTTTGCTTTTTTCAGGTCCCGATTCTGTAAATTAATAAAAAACACTTTTAATTTTGTAATTTTTGAAAGGTTTGAATGAAAATTCGTAATAACGCTTAGATCTAATACTCACTTTACAAAAAAATATCAGCTGATAAAAATTTAGTCTCCTTACTAGAATTTTTCCGTATAACTAAATGGTTTATATGTAAATCATACAAAGGTTCAGAGAGTCAAAGGTTCAAACCCTGCTGAGGAGGAAAATATTTCAAAATGTTTCTGTAGTACGGGATGTATGTAAACCCCTTTCAGTTTATAAAAAATAGGACCAATTTCGGTGTAAAAGATTAAGTAGTTGCATAAGATTGGAGCAGCCTCCACAGTTAAATTTTCCTCAAACAATAAGTTCTTAGAATTTTTAAAGTGTTTTACAAAGAATAAATTTGGCTGATCCAAATATTATGTTAGTTTTTGAAAAATTTAAATTCGATTTAAATTTAAAATAACTTAGATAAATAATCAAAAATAATTTAAGTCTATAGATTTTGTACATAAATTAACATGAATTGCAATTATATTCATTATAACAGTTAAATTTTAACTTTTGATTTATAATTCCTTGTCATTTTTTAATTGTTAAAAAAAAATTCAAATTTGAAAAATTTTATTTTATTTTATATGGTGTCTTTTTTCTTTCAAAATTATTTTCCTTTTATGTAATGCAATTACATTTTTTCAAAAATAGACTTTTATAAGCTAATTTAATCTCAAATTGTTTTCAAAGGTTAATTGTGTGAAAAAATTAGAGAATTTGGGGGAGATTTATGATCATGGTCATGTTTGAAAACCAAAAAGCTAAAATGAAGCTAATTCATGCTTAAATCAACGTTATTCAAATTACTAATTTGACTAAAATTCAAGTTTTCTAACTAATTACCCTTTTGAGACCGATTTCTAATCAGCTCAGAAATTTCCGGAGTCGCACAATTCATAACTAGATAGAGCTTAAAAAAAAATCTACAAGAATAAAACGGGGTTTACATACTTTTATTTTACAGGTATCGAGATATTTGAAGGGTCCAAAAGTTTTCACCAAATTAACTTATAATATAATTAGACAGGTTTACAAAATCAGTTAAATTTTGTCTATTTTTACTCGTTTTTTTTCTTTAATTCGCAATGCCAGAAAATTTAGATTTTCATGTCTTAATAATTACATATTTATTTAAGGAAATTTTCTTGGTGTTTATTCATTAAAATGCAGAACAGGTTTTGCAATTAGTCTGAGTGGATCAAACGAATTGAGGTATTCTTTTGATAATACGAACCCTCAAGCTAACTGTGAAGGGTCAGATGAAGCTAATCCAGCTATAAAACCGCGAGGATGTTTTGTAATTAAAAAAAAATTGATTATTTTTCATTAATTTTTGGTTAAAAGAAAAACGTTTACAAGCTTACAAGTGGGAATATTTATGCCGAATATGGATGCTTTACAGCTAATAATAATCCCATTCAATCAGGACAATACAAATATGGTGATCAAATATATACTCATGTTTGTTTAACAGAAAACTGTAATGGATCAAATAATTTAAAACTTAACTTTACAGCATTTTTGGCTCTCCTTTTAATTTCTTCTAAAAATTTTTTTTAATTTCATCTCTAAAGTTGTTTTTTTAGAATGTTTCAAATATTTTTGTGCATTAAATAAGATTTTAAATCTTGAATCTAAATTAGAATAAAATTTAAAAAATGCATTTTCATTTATTAATTAATTATTTATTAAATTTTTTAATCAAATTATATTTTAAAAGCAACTTTCATACTAGATAATGATAATCATATTAAAAATCTCATCAAAAATCTGTTCAACAAGACCATATGTAGCCTCGCTATGGTAATTTTGTATTTTTAAAGCAAAAAAAAAAAATGCTTTCAGGCATTTCTGCTTCAGAATATTTAACTTTTATGATCATTAAAACATCATCTTAAAGTTTAATTAATTTAATATTTTTGACTCTCTTTTTAATATGTTTTCAAAATTTTAAAATTTTTTTAAAATAATTTCTGTCACATTAAATGTATAAAATATAAATATCACGAAAGATGGAATAATTGGTTTATAAATGAAGAAAAATCTTTAATCGCTATGTAAATTTTAAATCACCTAGCTAATGCCAAATGTATAACCTGGTTGTCTGAAATATGGATTAGTTGTAATCTTTTGGGCCAAAGTTTAGCAGCATCAAATACACTATTCAGAAAAATTACTTTTGATTTTTTCCAGGGAAACTCAAGCGGAAATGATGAATTCAATTAAAAAACATGATTTTTACCGCAATGTAAAATTATAAAAACGACAGGATTTTAATTTAACAAAGGCGAGGTGATATTTATTGCCAGAGTCAAAGTCTTGTTTCGAATTATGAAGCTTCAAGGAATGCAACATGATAATAAAATAAATCATTCAAATAATAATCAAAATTGAAGCTCTAAATAGCTTTTTATAGGAATTGTAATGAATAAGACGATAAAATAAAATAAATCAGTAAAAATTCAAATTACAAAAAATGTTCTCTTGTAAAAAATTAAATTATAAACACAATTTACTTTTGTTTAAGATATAACTACAAAAGTAAGTATTAACTGTTGAGTTTGTTATACTCTAAAGAAATATGAATTTTAATTCAAAATTTTGACATTTTAGGAAAAAAATCTAAAACATAAGTATGTTTATTCTTAAAAAAATTTCCTTCTAATTGAAAATTGAGAGTAAAAAATTAATTTTGAGGAAAAGATTAGAATTAAAAAAAAGAAATTAAGAAAAATATTATTCTTAAAAAAAGTAACTCACTTTTTTTCTTAATAATATTCACAATATTTCTAACTTAGTTAGAATATTATTAAGTCTTTTATTAGCAAATAAATCATTTATTTAAAAAACTAAGAACATAATTTTATATTGAAGTTCGTAAGAAATCTATAATTTCAAAATTCAAGCAGTTTTCCAAAAGTAATTTCTATAAATTAAATTGATATTTTTCTTAAAATTTATTTCTTCTAAAGAATAGTGAAAATCAAAAAAATAAAATTAAATTAGATTTAAACAAGGAAGATAATTAATAGAAAATGCTTGAAGCACATACACTTGGGTTGTTTCTGACAAATTCGCATCGTCTTGTCACTTCATCGAAATAAGTATGTTCCCCTACGAATGGACACAAATAGGTTTTTCTTTGTTGACCATAGACACAAGCATGGAAAATATTGCAATATTTGCTGTCTCTGTGATGACCAGTTGGAAGACCCACACAATTGAATGGTAGACCAGCCAAGAGATTTTCCATTATGGTCTCGCCAGTGTTTGTAATGGTTGGTTGTTGAATCGGATAAGGTCCGGAGGCCGATGGAGCTGCGGCAGGCGCAGGCTGAGCAAAAACAGGTGCATTCCAATTTTGTTGAAGTGAGAGTTGAGCAATGCTCAACAAAACGATAAAGACAGTGACTTTTTGGCTCATTTTTTAGCTTCTTTGTTTTACACTAGTTTGTGATTAGGATAAAGAAGTGGAGAATATTTATAGTCGATCCAAGTTAGGCCACGAATTGTTTTTTAAAGTCTTATATAAACTTAATCAAGGATTAGTCTTTCATAATGGACATACAAGCCAACTATTATGAATAAATTTAAAAAATTTCCGAGAGATTATTTTTAAATTAGCTTTGATATTTATTTTTATTAATCATTTAAGCATATTTTAAACTTAAAGAATTGGCAAGCTTTTTTTTATCTAAGTTTATTTTCTGTCATTTTAATAACTTTTTTATTCTCAAACCATTAATGATAAATTTCTAACGATTTTTCAGCATTTTATCTTTTGTCAGAAAAGATGGTTTTTGGTTCCTGCCAATTATTTTTGAATCAAAATTTTTAAAAATCAATTAATTAAAATTTAATTTTAACATTTTTAAATCAATAAAAAAAGAATTAAAATTTCAAATAAAGCTATTAAAAATGAAATTGAAGAAATTTATTTTTAAATTTCATTATATTATTAAAAAATATTGAATTGGGCGTCTTTAAAATTGAAATAAATTTTTTGATTATATTTAACGGAATTTTTACTTTTTTATTTCCTTATCTGTGACGAATGAAAAGTAAATTAAAGTTTTATAATGAAAAAGAAAGCAATTGTTAACTTTGTATATGTAACTAAATTTTAACGCATCCAGCTACCATAGATAACTGCCTTGTAAGCATGCTTGCCGTAGCCATACAATCCGACACGAAAAATCGACGTGTTCGGTACACGTACACGTATCCCTACCTGGACATGTTGAATTTTCGGATATTGTACACGTAGACGTACACTAATACACGGTATTTCACGTGTTTTTGCCAGTCACTTTACTTCAGTAACCATTTAAAAAAAAAATTTGTAAAAGTAAAAGATAAATCTAAATAAAGTTTTTAATCTTGATTTTTTGTAATTTTAGAACGGAATTCTATCAAATCAATATTCACTCTCATCATGACATTTTCTATTGGTGTATCCGGAATCATATTCATTGAGTGTTTATCTGAAGCCAAGCCACATATAATAAAGAATCTTTCTATAAATGCGCTAGACGTAGGAATCGAAAACACTATAATTGCTACTTTCGTTAAATATGGGAATTTATTACTTTATTCGCTCCAAAATAACTGAGTTGATTTTTGATTGTTTGTTACATCGTCAATAAATTTTAAATAAGTAAGACACTCCAATCGAATTTCATGAAACTGGTTTTTACTGAATCTTGAGGCGTCTGATAAGATTTTGACTTAAGTAGATTTCTTAAGGCTGCATTATCACTAGGCTGATAAGGAGCTGGATTAGGCTGATTCTTGAAGTACGAGGTTGACTCTCGTTTGACTCTTTTGTTTCTTCTAACAAAAAGTAAACAGTCTCAGCAAAACTATCAGTTGCTTTTTTTTTATACTCAACTCCATTTACTTCTGAAAACCATAGCTCTAACTTTGAAGTATTTAATAAAGCAGCGGTGAGATAAATTCTAGAATCAAGCTCAAATTCAAGTCTTTTTTTTAATTGTTCTCTTAGTTGCTCTACTAGTTTGTTCATCTCACCTTGCTCATTCATGTTTTCAAGTGTTCCATGAATTACAATAATGAGGGCATGAATTAAATCCCCTATTGTCCAGTCAGTTTTTTGAGTCAAAATCGAAAAAGTGGGTACAAAACTCGTAAGAAAGAAATAATTACTTCTTTAGGAATCGGACAAGGATTATGTTCGTTAAATGCGTGTTTTTCATAAGCCTTATAAAAAGATTCTAACATTAAGTACGAAGATGACCATCTGGTACCATTTTCGCATCTCAATTTACATTTTTTGGTTATGAAATCTACAGAATTTAAATTAGATTTTTTAAAGAGCAGGCATATTTAGATAGTTTAACAAGAATTTTACTAAAGTTTTTACATTTCACGATAGAAGAGCGTACTGCTAGATTAATTTTATGAGCAGCACAGGAATATCTTGGAACTGAGTTAGTTTCTATTTGAATATTTACGAAATTGATCGGATCAGAATTTTCTTCATAAACATTTTCGTCCGACTCTGTTTGTTCAGCTTTAAACAAATTTGAATTTTCATTTGCTATTTCAGCTTGAATTTCAACAGCATTTCCAACTGTAACTGAATCACTATTTTGAATAATTTGGCTTTGTATGACCGTCCACATTAAACACACATTCCGTTTAACAAACTTAAACGGAATGGAAACTTTCGGTCGTACATCGAATTCTGTTTGTGAATCAAAGAAATGAAGAATTGGCGAGTATTTTGCTAACTTTTCTTCGATTTTAAAATCCTTTTTTTCAAAAATACCGTTTAAGCCGTCTTGGATAAGTTTATTCTCGCTTTATCTTAATTTATATAAATTTGAAAGTAAAAGTAAATTATAAACAATATTTACAAAACTATAGAATTTTGCTTTATTTTTGAAGAATCTAGAGCATTCAAATATATTAAAGTAATTTATTAGAATTTATTTAATTTTAAGTGTTAAGATTAGTGGAAAGTGTAAAAGGCTAGTAAATTTCAATAAAAATTATGTTAAAACAATTCTTATTCAAAATTAAATCAGTAAATTTCTCAAATTTTTCGAAAATTAAAATAATCTATAATGATTTACTGTCTTTTTCCCTTTACTATTAAAAAATTAAAATTTTTGAGAGACTAACAGTGAATACATAAAAAGAATATAAATTTATTTTTCAAAAGTATTTTGAGTAAAATTAAGACTTTTTATTCAATCAAATATTCGAAAAAACTATATAAAATTAGATATAATACTAAGTGATTAAATTTAAAAGTTTGACTGGTATCAACTTTTATAAATTGATAGTTTTAAAACAAAAATATAGATCTAAATATTTAATAAATTTTCCTGATCTTGCTATTATTTGAGTATATTAAATACACATCGAACTAAAAAACTAAAAAGAAAGATATAAAAAATTAGCCATTTATATAGATTTTACAATTTTATTGTAGAATTTATATTTCCGCAATTGTGGGTTAATTTCAAATTCTGACCAATAGAATCAATATTACTTGTTTTAGTTAGTAATACAAATATATAAATTATATTATTTTGCTAATGGTTGGCAACTTTTAACCTCTTGTAACTGAATTAATTAATTATTTATCTATTAATTATTTATCATAAATTTCTTGAATGAAAAATTAAATAGCTAACAAGCAATAACACATTATACAATAAAGTAAAGATTTAAAAAGTTTTTTTTACTCAGATAAAAACTTCAAGTTATTTATTTCAAATTCGTCTAATGTTTTTTTATTAACTAAATTAAAAAATGCTAAATCTCACTCAGTCATAGCTCATTTTCGAGTCCCTTATTAGCAATATTATAAAAAGGAAAATGTAAATACCTACATCGGTTATTTTATAAGTTGTTTGAGTCGAAACCTGGCTCGATTGAGTTTGATTCAAGTCATTGCTAATTTGAGAACTATTCGGCGGACTTTGAGGTTGAATTTGAGTTTGAGTTGGACCATTTGATCTTCTTGACATCGAGTTTTGAGAGACTGAAGCCGGAAGAGCATTTAAAGATGGAATTGTGTTCCGTCTATTTGATCTTTTGGGTGGCATCGTTTCAATTATTTATATTTTTAAAATTTTGATTTTTTATTCAATTAGCTTTAGTTTTTAGTTTACTTAAAATATTTTAGAAAAATTCACGACACTTCAGGAGCGCCGTGTAAGAGGAGACATGATCCAGCTGTTAAAATTCGCGGTGTCAACGCTGTAGGCTGGGTGAAACCTATGGAACAATGTAACTCTCTCTCGCAATTAGGACCAGCCGGCAATATTAGGGGACACAGGAAAAGACTTTCTGACCAAGTCATGACCAAATGTCTACAGCGAGCTAACTTCTTCACCAACAGAGACATCAATGAGTGGAACGCCTTGCCCCTCCGAGTTACTGAATCGACCTCGGTTAACCAGTTCAAGAACCGCTACGATGCCTGCAAGACGGTTTGTACTTTATAACTGGTTGACATCTCACATATCTCTATATACAATCTTGTATCTATTTATTCGAAATTTTCTATCTTTATTTAAAATTGTAGCTATTCTTTCTGTAAATTTTTTCTATTTATCTTTTCCTAACCCGTAATGTTCTCTATAATCAAATGTAATGTCTCTATAAATTCTTTTTTCTTAATCAATTGTTCCTTATATGAAGTTACTCATCTCTTGTTAGTTTTTTTTACTTTGAAACAATTATTTAATTTATTTTTTATTAATTTATTATTAATGACAAATTTTTTTGAATAACTTTAAATCTACTTAACTCATCAATCTGTATAATCTCTCGTATTCGTCTTGTATCGAAGCTTCGTCTCTGTTACTTTTATTGTAGTTCCTTAATTTATCTCTCGATTTTTGTGCAATTAGCTATCAAAAATGGCTTCCGAGTAAGCTATCTCCGCAAGCTCGCTTGCTGTAGCTCTTTATTATTATTATTTTTAAAAGTGAGGATCTGACCAAATTCTTAACTTTATTGTTTAAAATATACTTTAAAATATTTTAGAAGACTTTAACATATCTTTTTGGGTTAAGTCTAAGAGAAAATTAGGCAAAAGATTCTGTTATTATTGCTGATACAGTCAATAACCGGTTATTCGGATTTTTTTTTTTCGGATTGCCCGATTATCCGGAATCAATTTTCGGAACAGCACTTTTTGATTTTTTACCTTGAGCTTTTTCGCTTCCTTCTTTTTAGGCTTTGAGCTAATTAGAACAGCATTACTTCCGTATTTCTTCCTGTTAAACCTTAATACATAAACATAAACGATGTGAGTCATTCTGTTTTTCGCATTAAAAATGACAAGACTTATGTATCAAGTCCCTAAGCCTCGCAAGAACGCTAGTAAAAAAATTATTGATACTACGATTGCAAAACGCAAGAAGGTTGTTCTTAACTTTGTTCAACGGGAGGAGATCATCACTAAGAACAAGAATGGGTACTGTCCAAAAAAACTTGCGCTTGATTATATGGTTGGCTTGAGTACGATTTTCGACATTATCGCCAAAGGTTCAGCAGAACTTAGCAAATTCAGAAAAGATAATCCAGACAGTGCGATCAGATGCACATTTAAGACTTCAAGCTATCCGCTATTAGACGAAGCACTCAACTTATGGTTTTACCAAGTTCGCAGCAGCAAAGTGCCAATCAACTTCGAAACAGTTGCCTTTCAAGCAAAGATATTTCAAAGAGAGTTCTATTCAACCGCCGAAAACTTCAGTGCATCTTCAGGCTACATCCAGAGATTCTGCAAACTACGCAACATCAAAACCATCAAGCTTCATGGGCAAAAGCAATCAGCAGACTTTGACGCCGTTGAACCATTCCTCATCAAGATGACGGAGATTCAAAAAGAATACTCTCTAGACCAGATTTACAATGACGATGAGAGTGGTCTAGTCTGAGGAAGTGAACAAGTACAGGCCCTATTTGATCTGCAAGTTTTCCTTCGCAACAGACAGTTTGAAGCCAGTACCTACCAATCAACAATCAGCTTTTAATATTTATTGTTTAATTTTATTCATTAATTGTTTCTTTGTTCTAAATAAACACTCTAAATCAATTATTACTGTGTTTATCCCTCTTTTCGTTATCGAATCGTGTTATCCGGAAAATTTATTATCCGGAAGACTATGAAAAAAAAAGCTCAAATCTCATTCCGGATAACCGGTTATTGACTGTACCTAATAAGTCTTTTTTTAACAGAAGACCTTTCTAAAAGACCAAAATTTGTATAATAGTATACATAATTATACAAAAAAATTACCTTTCTAAAAGACTAAATGAATCACAACAAAAATTCAGAATAGTTTTTGACAAGCTACAATGATAAATTTAAATTTTTTACTCAAAGTCTTCAATATAACTTAACTTTAAATTATATTTTATTTTTCTATTCAATTTTAAATTGCTTATGAGGCTGAAAATTAATAATAATAATAATAATTAATTGCAAAATATTACTAACAGGCTGGCTGAAAAGAAGGCACTACGCCGTTCGGAGCTGCCAAGAGGAACTATTCCCTCTAAATTATATATTAAATAAAAATAAATAAATAACAGAAGACACATTTAACTACCGACCAGTAAGTATGACAAACGGTCTAGGAAAACTGTTGAAACCTTAAGTTTTCTTGAGATTATTAAGTTATTTAGAATAATACTCATTAGTAATTCAGGAACAATCAACGCACTAAAACAATGATAATTTTTTTTCTTGTTAAAAAAAAAATTGTTTAATCATTAGATAGAAAGAAAAAAGTATTCTTCCTTTTAAAGGATTAGGCATTTGACAAATAGTGCATTTTAAATCAGAAATAGAGACTTTCTCTTAAAATGGATTTAAAATTTACCTGATTCAATCAGTCAAGAACTACTATAAAACATCACTAATGATTGTTCCAGGCCTGAATGAGCACTCAGCAGTCTTTAGAACTAGTATTAGAGTTTGAGTGTGTTTAAATATTCTTGATCTAATCTTATAACTTAGTGAAGAATGAAAGAAATGATATAAAAATAAAATTGAAGCAAAGACTATTTTCTTTGAAGATGAGATTATAATTTTGAATCAATGAAGCAGGAAGCCAAGACAGCTGAATATGATTTCTAAATATGTAAATTAGAAAGACATTCAGACAAAAACGGAAAAAATATTGTTTATGGTATTTAATCATTGTTAGAGTACTCATGATATAAATAGACACCTATGAAATGGAAATCCTTTGAAGCATGACCGATGCATTGATTGAAAGTTAAGGGCATAAAATATCGTAGCGTAAAAATAAAAGTTAAGCCATTAGAGACACTGGTCGAAAAAAATAATTGAGATACTGACCCTTTAATGCACTAAAATATGAAAGGCTTCCATGCAATTTTCATAGAAGAATTTTTTTACTTTATCGTAATTAGTAAAAATATTTTATTTTAATAGGTAGCTTTACTTGGTGAACATTCAGTTCGAGGAAAAATCTATATAAGACGAACAGCTTCAAACAACAAAAGATAAAGTTCAGTTATCGAAGATTCTTGTTAAACTTTTATTAAAGCATGTTTGATTGTATACATAAAGTGTATAATCGTTTACACAATATTTATAATAGTATACAAGCTTACTGATATTATACAAAATTTGTATACTAGTATACATAATTATACAAAAAAATTATTAATTTTGAAATTTTGAATACGATTATACCCCTTATTTTGTTTAAAATCACTATTTTTAATAAAATTTTAATATCAACGACAAAAAAAATTAAAATTAACAGAGCCGAAATTACCAAAATAAATTAAACAAATAAAATAAAAAGTGAAAATTTATTTTGGAATTTTTTTTTAAATTAAAATGCAAAAATAGGCTCAAATTTTGAGCCTCAAAATTTAAATTAATTGATTCTCGATTGACTCATTTAATATTTCCAAAACTGTAGCAGCAACTAAAAATACAAGTCGTTCTTTTTCTCTTGTTGGCTCTCTTACTTCATCATCCGCTGTCAACGCTTTGTACGTTTCACTTTTTGAAATTCATGATTTAACATATATATTTTCAGTTGGCATATTATTTACATTTACTCATTTTTTTTGTATACTTTTCTATCGTTTTCGCTAGTTACTGTCGCTCTAGAAGCATTATATTCTTTAAAATATTGACTGTACATGTTTGACGCATCTTTCAACACCCCATTCAAAGAAATAAAATTATTATTTGCGTGATTTGTCTTAAAATTTATGGAAAGGTTTTATTGGCATTTCATTACGCAATTTATTATTTTTACTTTTGTCCTTATGTCACTTGTTACAGTTTGTGCAAGTTTCCGTTTTTTTTTCTACTGGTCTTACAAGGTCTGATAACTATCTCTGTCAATCGAATCAAGTTCTTGGTCTAAAAAATAGTCATTCTCATATCTTTGAACAAATATACCAATCTATTGTATATTTATTGAAAATTGCTTTGGTATATCCTTAAATACTTTTGGTATTTAATCGCTTAAAAGCAACTTTTTCCTTATACTATAAAAGCAACTGAAAAATTTGCTTATAAAGTATAATGAAATAATCTAATCTTTTTGAAACAATCTTTCAAAGAACAATTCGACCAAAAAAAATTAAAAAATAAATACCGCATTTTTTGATTGATATTAGATTTCCGAATTTTATTAAAAATCCGTTTTTTCATATTTATTGACAATAAAATTGTAAGAAACTGTTGTTTAATTAACAAGGTAAAAAAAATTCTTAAAAAAGAAGTATATGAGCCTCGCCTCGCCATGAACTCATAATTGTTATGGGTGACATGAACCTAAATACAGAAGAATACAAAAGGGATTGCTGTCTTAGCAGATCGATAAAACTTTTTACCATAATAGCAAAACTTTTCATTATTAACATATCAATTACTTTAATAGCATACTAAAATCTGATTAATATACTAATATTATTTATTCAAAAAGTCTTTCCTAATTTTTACTTGAATCATTTCTCGGAAGATAGTCCAAATAAAAAGCATTCGAAAATGGGAATTTTTTTAATACAAGATAATAAGTGTTCCTTTCTTTTTAAAAGAAGAGAGGACCTTAATTGCCTAAGATTAAATATATTTTTATGAAAACTTTTATATTTATTTGAAAAATTCAGTAAAGGCAGGTATTTTTTTCAGCAAAAAGTGTGCTAAAGAGTAAAGTATGATGAAAAGTTTCACTAGTATGTTAAAGTTTTCGCTGTAAGCGAATTCACATACTTAGGGAGCACCATCTACCCAGCGATGGGAACACACAGAGACATAAAAATAGAGTTGATAAAGAAAATAGTGCTAGACTCCGACCAACATAGAAATCAACTAGCTACAGCAAGGAAAAAAAAACTTAAAAAACTTTAACTGTCAAACATTGTGGTAAAAGCAGCACTGATTTACGGTAGCGAACGCTGGGGGATGTGTGAATCTGACAGGAAAAGCCTGATTGAACTTATATAAATTAAAATAAATTGCAGCGAAACAAACTTAAATAATAATAATAAGCTACGAAAAGCAAGCTTGCGGAGGCGTTCTGCTAGGAGATATATATTGGAATATGGACTTTAACTTGCCATTAGTTTATTTGTCACACAATATAAATTTTTTTTTCAGTCAAAGGGAGCTCAATTTCTCAATAGTAATAAAATCTGATGCTGTAAAAAAAATAGAAAAATAATTGAAGATCTCATAAAATTTAAAAAAAAATGAATTTAAATTGTGATAAACTTTGGCATTTTATGAAAGAATCCAGAACATCAATTCATTTATTCTTAAATTATTTTCCTAATAATTGAAAATTGAGAATATAAATTAATTTTGAATAAAAGATTAGAATCAAAAAAAATAGATTAAGCAAAATAAAATTATTAACAATATTCACAATATTTCTAACTTAGTTAGAATATTATTAAGTCTTTTATTAGCAAATAAATCATTTATTTAAAAAACTAAGAACATAATTTTATATTGAAGTTCGTAAGAAATCTATAATTTCAAAATTCAAGCAGTTTTCCAAAAGTAATTTCTATAAATTAAATTGATATTTTTCTTAAAATTTATTTCTTCTAAAGAATAGTGAAAATGAAAAAATTATTTTAAAAATCAGATTTAAACAAAAAAAAATGTTTAATAGAAAATGCTTGAAGCACATACACTTGGGTTGTTTCTGACAAATTCGCATCGTCTTGTCACTTCATCGAAATAAGTATGTTCCCCTACGAATGGACACAAATAGGTTTTTCTTTGTTGACCATAGACACAAGCATGGAAAATATTGCAATATTTGCTGTCTCTGTGATGACCAGTTGGAAGACCCACACAATTGAATGGTAGACCAGCCAAGAGATTTTCCATTATGGTCTCGCCAGTGTTTGTAATGGTTGGTTGTTGAATCGGATAAGGTCCGGAGGCCGATGGAGCTGCAGCAGGCGCAGGCTGAGCAAAAACAGGTGCATTCCAATTTTGTTGAAGTGAGAGTTGAGCAAAGCTCAACAAAACGATAAAGACAGTGACTTTTTGGCTCATTTTTTAGCTTCTTTGTTTTACACTAGTTTGTGATTAGGATAAAGAAGTGGAGAATATTTATAGTCAATCCAAGTTAGGCCACGAATTGTTTTTTAAAGTCTTATATAAACTTAATCAAGGATTAGTCTTTCATAATGGACATACAAGCCAACTATTATGAATAAATTTAAAAATTTCCGAGAGATTATTTTTAAATTAGCTTTGATATTTATTTTTATTAATCATTTAAGCATATTTTAAACTTAAAGAATGGGCAAGCTTTTTTTTTTTATCTAAGTTTATTTTCTGTCATTTTAATAACTTTTTTATTCTCAAAACATTAATGATAAATTTCTAACGATTTTTCAGCATTTTATCTTTTGTCAGAAAAGATGGTTTTTGGTTCTTGCCAATTATTCTTGAATCAAAATTTTTAAAAATCAATTAATTAAAATTTAATTTTAACATTTTTAAATCAATAAAAAAAGAATTAAAATTTCAAATAAAGCTATTAAAAATGAAATTGAAGAAATTTATTTTTAAATTTCATTATATTATTAAAGAATATTGAATTGGGCGTCTTTAAAATTGAAATAAATTTTTTGAATTAATTTCTATGTAAAACATTTTTTGAGTTAAGACTAGTCAATTTTATTTATTTTTTTTTTAAAGTCTTTTCTTGGACAGCTTTATCACTTCGCCTCTTTTTTTGGTACTTTCCTTTATACTGGCTTTATACTTATATTGAATAAAAAATAAGATAATTCATAATTAATTCTCAAACCATTAATGATAACTTTTAAATGATTTTTCTGTATTTTATCCTTACATATCTTTCCACCTAAATATCCGTATGAAATTAAATGGATCGCCAAAATATCTCCAATTCCTTGACGATCATGAATAAAGCTTGGATTTATGGCGGAATCTAATCTAAAAAATTCTCCTAAATGACAAAACTAGGCAATTAATATTTATGGCGATTAATTAAATGATTTTTTTGTATTTTTTTGTTTATTGATCATTTTTTTAATTGAATGGTCAGTATTTTTACTAAATGATAAGTACTAGTGTTTGTGTCCGTGCAAGCGTACATTAAACGGGCCAAAATTTTCCTAAACCGTGAACGTGACCGTATTAACCGTTCCTATTTTAGTGGATTGACCTTAGCCCGTTTATTTTGGCGGGCTACTTTTTGGCCCGTTTAGCAACCGTTTTAATTTAAACGGGCGGACAAAGTTCGAAATTTGGCGGGCGAGTTTGTAAGTTAATAGAAATACTTTTCTTTAATAATAAATTAAAAATAAATATTTAAATATTTTTAAAAAACGGACTTGATAATTATTTTTTATTATTAGTCAAATTTATAATTTAAATTTTTGCCGTTCCAGGTAGTTCTTTAGCGGCCTGGTTAAAGTCAAAGTCACTTGATTTAAGGTTTTTAGAATAATATTTAAAAATTTATTTTATTTAAGTTTAAACGTTACTAAACGGGCCAAAAAATTAGCCCGCCAAAATAAACAGGTTAAGGTCCGCTCGCGAAAATTTAGACAGTTTCTTAGACCGTCCGTTTAAATTTAAACGGTTGCTAAACGGGCCAAAAAGTAGCCCGCCAAAATAAACGGGCCATCGACCGCGAGTAACCGCCCGTCTTTTTGACCGGTTAGCTCTGTCCGCATCCAACACTAATAAGTACATAAAAATATAAATGAACAGCAAATAAATAATAAACGTAATAATTAAATATTTATTAAAAATTCTGATTAACACAAGTAAAAATTTAATAGATGATCAGTAGAATTAATTTTTTTTTATTTAAAATTTTTTGCAAGAATGAAATAGAAATAATTGTCAATAAATATGTTTTTTATTTTTTTTTAAACAAAACAAGCCACATAGGATAATAAATTAATCAATAATTAATTATTTAATTATTTCAATAATTACGCTAAATTTAGCGATGATAAAAAAAATTAAATATAAAAGAGAAATATTAAAAAAGGGAAATTTTATAAAAATAAAGACTTTTTTTTGTCTCTTTTAAGACTTCAAGATTATATGCTTAAAAAAAAGTAAAAACAAAATTTACATTATTTCTATTTTTACAATTAATAATAATTTATTTTTCAACTTGTTATTTTTGTTTGTTTATTTTATTATATTTTAATTTTTTTCCTTCTTTTAGACACATTGAATTTCATAAAAAGGTCGTCTTTAAAGGAGGGAGGTCCGCTGATATTATTTGAAACAAATAATATTTGAAACATAATAAAAAAAGGCAAAAATATAGAAGAAAATTAAAAAATAAATATAAATTTCCGAGTAGCAGGTTTAAATTCAACGTTTAAGGAAATAAGTAAAAATCATAAGAAAATGATTAAAAAATATTGTCGAAAGCTCCATGTATCTTGTTTCTTATGGAAATGGGAATGAGATGGGGAGAATTATTGCCATTACACTTAATTTTGCCATTAAGTGTAATGGCAAAAGATCGGCTTGAGTGGAAATCAAAAGTAATGATCTGTAGTAAGAATATTACTACGCCTTCTTTCTAAATTATTCATAGTCCTTTCTATTAATTTACTTAATAAGCAACAAGTTTTGAAGAAGAGCACGCATTCGACAAGAACTCTTTGGTTTTTAAGTTGTAACAAGTCGACAGCGTTTAAAATTTATGTAAGCCAAACAAAGAGAGAAAGCAAACGATATATAAGTATCAGTAAATATAGTGTCAGTGTTAATTGAAAAAAAATATATATACATTTGAATTGAAATCTAAGCTTAAGAAAATTTAAATTGATTTACTTTGTTGGGTAGATAAGCTTTAGCATGTTTAGAAGAAATGGTAATGGTCTAGTCTTTGACGGCGAGAGTCAAGACGTTGATGAATTTTTAAACAGTTTTGTTTATGAGACGTTGATGTTTGGATGGAACAAAGAATCTCAAGTGGTAGCAATTAGATGTTGCCTGGTTGGTAAGGCGTTACAGATTTTTAATGGTTTATCAATCGTAGAGTATAATTTTGTCACGATAGTTTTGTCATACTTTTTAAAAATATAATTTTGTAACGATTCATTACAATTCTCTCAACATACCAATTAACCAATTATGGATTATAAAATTGAATATTTCGAAAATAATCGGTTTAATCGAGATGTAAAAGAAAGAACTAACCTCATGACTTATGTTTAAATACTTATTTGCGTCGCGTCATAGAATAAAAAAAAACAGCATTAACTGGCTATGTAAACTTCCGGGTTGTTCGGGTTCTGTAACTATATCAAAAAATGAAATGGTTGAACGATACGTTGAACACGAGTTTGTATTTTTCCATAAACGATTTGGTGAAGTTGAACAAGCAACACAGAAATTCAAATTAAATTGTAAAATACGGTGCGAAACTGAAACAAATAAAAGCGCTGACAAAATATTCCACGAAGAGCAAGTCAGAATTGTAAAAGAGTCTGGTTTATCGTACCAAGAACTAGCACTTGCTCTCCCCGCATATGGATCTTTTAAGCCGACAATTGAATTTCGTAAGCATAAGGGACGACCAAAGTTACCACAAAGTTTAATCGAACTTAACTTACCCGATGGTTACACTCCAACTTCTTAGGGTCTTAAGCTTATGATTTTAAACAAGATTAACAAAATTTTGGACTTCTGCTCTGAAATTGGATTAAAAGCATTGGGGGCTGCAAGTCATTGGTATGCAGATGGTACGTTTAGAAGTTCGGCCAAGTTTTACAACCAATTGTACATCATTCATGCTTATGTAAATAATCATATGCTTCCCTGCTGTTGGTCATTTATGAATAGACGTCGAAAAAAAGAATATGATATGATTTTGCATGCTCTTACAAAAGAGGCGAAAGTTTACAAGATTGATCTAAAACCAAAGTTTATTATGACCGATTTTGAGCTTGCTGCGATCAATTCCTTTAAAAGTAGCTTCAATGGTATCCAAAGAAAGGGGTGTTTATTCCATTTTTGTAAGTCATTAATGAAAAAAGTAAGTGACCTTGGTCTTAAGTCAGAGTATCAAAAAAATGAAGAGTTGGTTAAGTGATTTTAAAACATATGTTGTTTGTCTTTAATACCAATCGAAAGTGTCGATAGTCAATTTGAAAGTATACTTAACTCAATGCTTGAAATAGACAAAGTCAGTAAGTTCATGGACTACCATGTTAGTACAAATTTTGAGGGTAGTTTTCCACTGGAAATGTGGAACCATTTTGATACCGAAGGTACTCCACGAACCAAAAACAACCTTGAGGGGTATAATAATAAGATCAATAGACATATATCTATTGCCCATCCAGATATATTCATGGCTATAGACAAACTAATTGAAGAGGAAGTCGATTCCGGTTTAAAATATTTTAGAGCTATTGCTAACGAAAAGGCTCCACAGCGTAATAAACTCTATTAATGATGCTATACTTCTTAGTCATAAGCGTATGCTAAAAGAAAATGACATCTCAATCGAGACTTACATGAAGTATGTCTCAAAGTGTTTTGACTTAGCTAAATTGCCCAAGAAAAAAACTAAAAGTTCTCAGTCGTTAGATGAATCGTTGTCAAGTGTATCGGAGGTTGAAGGAGAAGATGAGTTTTATAGCTGTGAAGAGAATTAAGAATAAAATTTTAATTAATTACTCATTTATTTTTCTTTACAACTAATTAACTTATAAAAGTATAATTTTGTTACGAATTTTTTTTTTTATAAAAACCATCAATTAAAAAATCTAATTTTGGTACAGTTAATTTTCCGTGGGGTGACATAACTATACAGATTCGTTTATCGCAAATAATGAAAAGTTGTTCGATTGCCTAAAAACGATATTCGAAACTACTATAAATTACCAAACAATACCATTCCTATTTAATATTTCAATTATTAAACCACTTATCTAAGACACCAAAAAATCAAATAATGAAATAACTAATTTTAGACCCGTAGCAATTTCTGACAGTCTTTCGAATCTTTATGAAGCTTTATTATTGGATATGCTAAATCTAGAACATAAAGACCATCCTAAGCAATTTGGTTTTACAAAAAAGTCCTCATGTCAAAATGCGATTTTGACACTTAAACAAGCGATTGAATTTTGTAGAAGAAAGGGTAAATGGACATGTCGCAGCAATAATCCAAGCAGAGCGTTTGATAAGGTCGAACGCACAAAGCTCTGGAAAATATTAATTAACTAAGGTTTTAATCCGCATTTAATAATTAGTATTGTCAATTACTATAAGGAATCGCTGATGATAGTCAATAATGGTGGCGATTACTCTACAGCATTCAAGACTACAGTTGGAGTAAGACAAGGTGGGAAAGCTTCACAAAAACTTTTTTCTTTATATATAGAAGAAATATTAATAGATATCGCAAAGAGTGAAAGTGGAATAAAATTAAGCACAGTGAAGATTGACGATTGACGTTATCGCGTACGCGGATGACCTTTTGCTTATTAGTCAGACAAAAAAAGGCCTACAGTCGTTGTTAGAAATAGTAACTTATCATGGTGCTAAACTCGAAATAAAATTTAATCCGAGCAAAACGGTATACATTATTTTTAGTTGTCAAAAGATAAGAAATGCTGCAGATCGAAAGGATGATTGATGGCAAGACGAGCTTACACTAGAACGAGAAAAAATACGCAGAGTTACAAGCATGAAGTATCTGGGAGTTGAGTTTAATGAGCAAAATAGCGATCAAAATCATTTAGAAGCAAGAAAAAGGGCTGCTCTTGGTGCATTGGCTCGACTTAAGAACCTAGAAATTCTTACCGAAAACACTTGTCCATTTCTAAAGGGACATTTGTACAAGACTTATATTTTGCCAGTCCTAATGTATGGAATGGAAACAATCTGCCTTACAAAAACAAATATGAACGTTGTTACGAGGCTTGATAACAACTTGTTTAGATACGTTTACTACATACCCAAACGATGCAGAACAACTAATCTCAGGCTAATAAACAACGTCAAGAAGACTGATATTAGGCTCAAACAAATGCATATAGAATTTTTTGAAAGGCTTTTAGCAAATGAATTCACTAAATCAATCATAAGAGAGCTATTAAACGATGAGAATGACAGAGATTATATTAGTAATACTCTTGATTTACTAAATGAAATAGAGTATGAGAGCAGGATGGAACTGATAGATAAATGTAAATATGTGAATAAAGTAAATAAAGTTGGAATTTTAGACATCCAAGAAAAATACCATGGATTTTGAAGAACTAAAAAAAGTGTTCAATAAGCAAGGGCGATAGGTATAATATGTATAAGCTACAGCAAGACTAGCTTGCGGAGATGACTTACTAGGAGGTCACCTATGATAGCTCCTTGCACTTTACACATTGAAAAGTACTGTGTAAAGTGCAAGGAGTTAACTTTACATAAAAATTTTTAAATAAATGTTCCTCTTCACGATTTTTGACTGGACCGGAAGGCATCGTATCGGTTCTTGAATATGTTGACCGAGTCGGCGTCTATGATTGTAGCTGGCAAGGCGTTCCACTCGTTGACTATCCTGTTGGTGAATGTGTTTGCCCTTAGAAGGCTTTGGTGGAGGCCTGGCCGGACAGTCTTCTTACATGACCTCTAATACCTCCGGCTTGTCCGGGTTGGGATAGTGAACTTGCGGGAACCGGAGGAGGATTCACTCAGCTCACTTCGTTGACGCCTTTGGTGAGCTTGAACATTTGGATCAAGTCTCCACGTACACGGCGCTCATGAAGGGGAGTTAGTCTAAGGACGGCAAGACGGTCTTCGTAGCGCCACTTCTAATGCGGGGCACCAGTTTGGTGGCCCTTCTCTGCACCTGCTCGAGCATCTTTGCGTCTTTCTTGCTTAGGTGGGGACCAGACAAAAGTGACATATTCCAGATGGGGTCTTACATAATAAGCATTTTTAATTTTAATTAACAAGCTTTCTAGAGTGCTTGGGAATTTGATATTGATAACTTGATAATAGTTTTTAATATTTGAATATTTCTTCAGCCTTTTAATAATTTACTTTTTACTAGTTTTACTACACTAATGACTTTGATAAGAGATGTACTACCAAGGTTGTTCGGAAGCAAGGTCTTTAATTATTTTATTTATTGTTCCATTTTCTTTGGTTTTTTTAAAATAAATAAAATAAGTTAATTTAATCAAAATACGAATTAATTTGAATTTACGAAAGAATGGAATAATTGGCCTTTAAATTTAATGGTTGATTAAATATGGACAATTATTTTAAAGAGATTTGAAGGCTTTTAATGGAAAATTTAAAAAAATTAATCAAATTAAGCTCGTTCTTTTTAAATTATTTCACTACTATTAATCAATAGATTAGTTTGAATAATTGGACTGAAAAAAACAGTTACAATCTCTTATAAATTTATTTGAGGGACAAAACTTAAACTTCGCCCAACCTCATATACAAATATCTTAGCATCAAATGTATTCCATCGCATTTCTTTCGTATTTTGTATTTGCTCTTTTGTTATTTCGGTTTCTTCTCCTGCCGGACAAAAAACCTCTACATAATTTTCGAGTATTGCAGCTACCGTATTCCCTCATTCGATATTGCAGCCTCAGAACCCGAAACACAACTTTGACGCATGCGGTGTAAGTTAAGAATGTTTTAACATGAGCGAGATGGTGTTTATTGCCTGCGTCAAAGTTGTGTTTCGGATTCTGGGGCTGCAATGTCGAACGAGAAAATACGGTATTTTATTGCTCTTAGCCCAATGATAACTATCTGTCCATTGGTATAGCTCAATTGATGACGAATTCATAAACTCTTTATCGTTATTTGTTTTGATCATTTTTTAACTGAATGGCATTTTTTTCTCTATAGTGTCTTCTTTTTTGAAAACTTGATAATACAATTCTAGTTCATTTTTTGTTGATGGTGTGTTGCTAGCAGATCCTTCATTTTTGATGAGTTTTGATGAGTAAAAAAACACATTAGTTTCATTTAATCGATAAATGTGCTTTGCATTTTGGTTAGCCATTTTTTTATAAAAGGAGGTAAAACTTTGTCGAAAAAATCTTTACTTGAAGCCAATTGAAGTCATCATTATCATCCAACGCTGCGTATCGAGAACGATAAGCTAGAAAAAAATTTCCTATAAGCTTTTCCAAAATTTTTTTTGATTTAGAGATCAAAAAGGTTTTTAATCTCCGCTTTCACTTTCTCGGATAATCTATCAGTTGGTTGTAAATTTTCGTATTTGTGGTCATCTTCGGTTCAGAAAAGAATTGCTTATTCATTGTGACAGTTCAATAGCAAGTATAACCCGTCATTATTAGTTTGGCTTTTTTGCATCTAAAGTAAACTTTATTTCTATCTTGAGTGCTATTTTTATAATGGAAGCTTCATGTATCTTCCTTTTTTATTAAATCCATTGTAGCTTGTTTGTTTGTGTAAGCGTTTTCCATTTTTTAATAGGGGAAAAATGTAGGTTGTATGAGGCCTTGCTTTGGAACAACCCTGAGAGTTCATCTCTCTAAAATAATCTATCTATCTATCTTTCTATCTCTAGCTCCTTCATATTAAAAGAAAAAAATTCAAATTCCAAAATAAAGTTAAATACAAAGCAAAATATAACAAATATTATATAAAAATAAAATAAAGAAAAAAATTAAAATTAATAAATTAACACAAAAGATTAACAAAATCGAAAGAATAATAATTTTTTTTAGTGGGCGTATCTTTTGAATTTTTATGCAGACACAGTCATGGTTTCGAAAAATTTTGACCCGTTTACTGTGCAGTTTTATGGAAATCAAAACCACTATTTAGCATTTGCCATGTTGACAATTTTCTCCTTTATGTCTTACCACTTTATTAGACATCTACTTTGAACAAACATTATTTTGAGTTCACACTACAGTTAAAGTTCGACTACTTTTATTTAGCAAAGAACGCAGTCGATGAGAATTCAAAAAATATACGCCAAAATGATCATTAAAATTTATTTAATTTATAATTTATAATTTTTATTTTAAATTTTAAAATTATTTAAAGACTTAGTTTTAAAAACTATCATTAAAATTTCATTAGAAAGAAAGAAAAGAATTTGAAGTACAGGCAACTGGATTATTTCTAACGAATTCGCAACGCCGTGTGACATCGTCAAAATAAGTATTTTCTCCGACATAAGGACATGCATATGTTTTTTTTTGCTGACCAAAAACACAAGCATGGAAAACATCGCAAAACTGTGAATCTTTGTGATGTCCTGTTGGTTTATCATGACAATCAAAAAAAATTCCTCCTATTAAATTTTCTACAATTGTTTCACCATTATTTGTAATTGTTGGTTGACGGATCGGATAAGGTCCTGAAGAAGCGACTGGTAGCTGAACATGAACAGGTGAGACTGGTGCTTGGAAATTTTGCTGCACTGGCTGAGGAAATGGAGCTTTTTGTGTTGATTCTAAATTTTGGTTCCATTGTGATTGTGATCGGATTTCCTGATTTAAAAAATTTGTGTTCCAATCTGTATTTTCATTTTTCCAGCTTTGCTGATAGCCTGAATGAAATAAAGTAGATAAAAGTGCTGCAAAAGTAATTTTAGCCAACATTTCTTTAATTTTTTGAAATTTTCAATTTAGAATATCTTAGTTTTGTCAATCATTTTTTATAGTCGCTTTTTTCTTTAGAAATTGAGGTATTTAGTTTTTTACAGGGATTAAAAGTTTATTTTTATTTTTTGTTTGATTTGAGTTTAATCACTTTTTTTAAATATTCAATCTGAGGAATTGTTATTTAAATAAAAAAAAATTAATAAGCTTTTAATTACTTTAGATTTAACTAATTGTAAAATATAAAAAATTTCTTAGATCTTATTATATACTTTAAGATATTTGAGTCTAAGAGGTTTGCAAATTCTTCTAATTTTTTTCTCCTTAATCTGAAAAATGAAATGAATTTTTAATCAAAAATTTTCAGTATTTTCCAAAATGCTAAAATGTTGAAGAAATTAAGAAATTAATATTTTTTTTTAAATTAAAGCAAATAACTGAAACCTAATAAAAATTTTAAAATACATATTTAACTAAAAATTAAAGCAACAAAAAAATGCATTTACATTAATGACCAATACAATTTTTCCATGTACCATCTCGTTTATGTCTATCTTGCTCAACAAACATTAAATATTTTAAATATGTATGATATTATTAAGCTTTTCTTTTAAGATACCAAATTCCTACAACGAATTTAGAGATTAGATCTCTGCTTTCACCATACAAAACCACTTCAACTCCATCCAAATCAATCTATATCTAATTAAAATTGCTTGTTAGATGTATTTTTGATAAGGATTTTTTAAATTATCTTACTCATTTTTCAATAGATTCACTGAACAAGAATTAATAATTTCCCGGAAAGATTATTCCTACTATTCTGTTGTTAAAAAAGCGTCCTCACTGACTGCAATAATGGTCTGCCCAGATAGTCTTCTTATATGTTCTCTGATTCCCTTTGTAGACCCTGATTAAGATATCAAGTTACGAATGATAAGAATTTTTGTCCAGTTAACTTGATTGACATAACTTTAGAATCTAAAAAATTGAATTAAATCACCTAATCCTCTTCTTTCGCTTAGAGAAAACAAGCCAAGAACTTCTTGCCTACTGCTATGCGAGTGTAACGTGAAGAGAGTCATGAAATATCTTGTGAAGTCAAGAAACATCACAAGTACATCCAAAATATTTTTATAAGCCTTCGCATACAAAATGGCAAATTATTTCCCAAAAACAAACCATTCTGATCGGGTTTTATCGACTCGTTGCTATACAAACGCGCTAACATGACGTCACTAATAATTCAGTCCTTTTTTTGCAAGATACTGTCTATTGAAAACATTTCTTTAGTTTCCAAGGCCACTTCCTTAATATACACAGTCTTTCTTAAATATTGGAGTCACGTAAGTCTTTTTCCAATTTTTTCGAAAATGACCTTCATTTCATGATTTCCTGAGAACATAGATAAGAGTATTTTAGGAGATAGTTGAACATTCTATGAAATATGGGTAAATAGTATGAATCGCAGGAGATTACAAAAAATTAATTGAGGAAACTCTGATTTCTTTGACACTTACTCTTAACCACATTTGTGATCATCACTCCTTTAAATTAAGCTTGTTAAAACGGATTTTCGACCATTTTTGGTACCAAATTTTAAAAAAGATCGCTAAATAATCCGATTTAAATATTTTAAATAAAAATTAAAAAAAGCTAATTTTTAATGTTTTTATATAAATTTGCAATAACTATTTTGACTTTTAGTCTTATTCAATCATTGAGAAAATAAAAATTAAATTTTTGATTCTTAAATTGTAAAAAACAAGAACACTTTGTAAAATTTAAAAATATTAGTAAGAAATTATTTTTTTGATAATGAAATCTAAAATAATAATATGAAATTTAATAGAAAAAATTAATTATTTTTTATGAAATTTAATTATTTTTTTGATAATGAAATCCAAAATTTAATAGAAATTTAATAGTTGGTTGTCTTTATAGGCCAAACGATTTTGTTGATATGAACGATTTTGATTTAGTCTTCAAACAAGCTAAAGACTATGTGGATGAAAGAGGTTTTAAGGATATTCTAATAATGGGTTAAATCTTCATCCGCTATTGCTAAAAAACTGTGCAGACGCCTTTACTGTTCCTTTAACTTTAATTTTCAGAAAGTCTTTATCTAATAGTCAGCTTCCAATACAATTTAGATCAGCAAATATTACTCCATTGTTTAAAAAAGGTGATAAATCAACGGCCAGCAATTATCGTCCCGTGTCTTTAACTTCAATTCCGTGCAAAATTATGGAAAGCATAATAAGAACCAAAATGGAAAACTATCTTTATAAGAACAATATTATATCTAAAGAACAGCATGGATTTGTCAGGAAAAAGTCATGTACATCTAATCTTATGAAAACTCTAGATTTCATCTCAATGAGTCTAGACAAAAGTATTCCTGTTGATGTAATTCTGCTAGATTTTGCGAAAGCATTTGATACTGTTCTGCACAGACGACTAATAGCTAAATTGAAAGCGTATGGCTTTGATGGTCTGACACTAAAATGGATTGAAGCTTTCTTGAAAAATAGAAGACAACGAGTTGTTCAAGGTGAAATTTTGTCGGATTGGGTTGAGATTTTTAGCGGTGTACCACAAGGATCAGTGATTGGTCCACTTTTGTTCGTTTTGTATATCAATGATCTACCAAAAGGAATAGAGAATATTGTCAAAATGTATGCAGATGAAACAAAAATATTATCGCAAACGGTATCAGAAATAAGCGCAGTGAAACTTCAATCAGATTTAGATTTAATTTTCAAGTTGACTCAAGATTGGCTTCTTCTCTTCAACACATCAAAATGTGTGGTTATGCATTACTGTCATAAAAACAAAGAATTCGCTTATTTTAATGGTAAACAGTTATCAACGTCTGAAACCGAAAGAGATCTTGGAGTTATCTTCAATACAAATCTCAAATGGAAAAATCAAGTGATAGAGGCTACAAACAAAGCAAATCAAATGTTGGGTCGCATCAGGAAATCATTCGCTCGTTTTGATTGTAAGTTATTTAGATCATTGTATTTAACTTTTGTTCGTCCTCTTTTGGAATTTGCTGTGCCTGTATGGTCTCCATTTCTTAAGTCGGATTGTGAGAATCTTGAGAGGATTCAACGCAGAGCTACGAAATTTGTTTCTTCAATTAGAAATAAACCGTATGAAAACAGATTGAAGGCTTTGAACATTCCAAATCTGGTGGAAAGAAGAAAGAGAGGTGATCTAATTCAATTATACAAGTTCATGCATGGAATAGAAATGGTTGAAAAAAGCAACAATTTTAATGTCACCAAAATCCAAGGAAGAGGTCACTGCTTCAAATATCACAAAGAAATTTCGAGGCTCCAACATAGAGATAACTTCTTTTTCAACAGAACCGCTAACATATGGAACTTACTTCCAAATCAATTAGTTGAAGCCCCTAATGTTAACAGCTTTAAAGCAGGCATTGATTGCTGGATGAGCAGCAATCAATCACATCAGCTGTCATAGTGTGCCTTATCAGCACACTCGCTGGCTAGCCAGCTACAGTCAAAATTACTACTACTACTCCTAAAAAACGACTTAATTAAGAAGCTCAATTCCTAATTTAAAAAAATATTCATCAAAAATTTTGCTTTTTAGTCTCTTTCAAGATCCGAATTGATTTTTTTAAAAAGAGTAAATCTACTTTAAATCGTGTTCATTTAAATTAAAATTATCGTAATATTTGATTCATGTTCATAAATGGTAAAAATTTTGTATAGAGTTTAAATGTTCATTAAATCTTATATTTAATCAATTTATTTTGTATTGAACAAATTGTATTTAATGAATTAAAAAATAAAAACTCTATAAGTTGAGCTACAACAAGTTTTGAAATAATCGACTCCTTTTCTTTAAGAATCCTAGGGGAATTTGAAACTGATCAGACTTTAGATACTCAAATTTGAAATTCTATTTTATTTATTTGAAGAAATAATAATTAATCTGGACTTGAACATTTAGAAGTTCAAAAGTAAAATTTTAATTTTGAGAAAAAAAACAAAGGGCCAGATTTTGAATCAATTTATTATGATAAAAACTTATTTTTAAAATAATATCAGAAGAATATGTGATCATAAGTTCACATTACAGACTAACGCCAATATTAGTTTTTTTGTAATAATATTTAAAAAATGAATTTTTTTTTGATTAAAACATTAACTGAAATATTTTATTCTCGAATGTATTAACGTAAAAAAAAACTAAGTGAAAAATATTTTTTAAAAAAACTTGAATAATTAAAAACCTTAGTTTAAAAATACTCTCAATAATCACACGGAATATTTTTATAAAAAGCTCTTTAAGGAACGACAAAAATTGCATAAAAAGTGACTTGATTAATTTACAACTAAATATTGATGTAAAATATTTGAAAATTTTTTTTAATCCCATTCGCTGTTTTCATCATCGTCATCATCACTCTTATTCTGGTGAAACAGACTTGCTCTTTGCAACATTGCAGTAATCATATTTCCATCATTTTCATTCAAATTCAATGCAGTGTGACCATTTTGCTTGCCGTTTTTTGCTTCAACTTTTTTAATCATTTCTTTTTGTTTATTTTGTTGACTTCCCTGGTCCACGGAAATCATATCAGACAGTCTTTGCATACCATCTGGCTTAAGATTAATATAGTTCAGTTGTGTTTGAACCCCCGAAAACCAGTCATCAGCGCCTAAATAGGGCTCACTTCGGTCAATAGTATCCGGAAAAATATCATCTTGGAAAAAACTTAGTTTAACCCTTGGAACAGTAAAACTCATTGGTTCTATCCTATTGTCCTTTGTAAGTCTAAATGCTCTGCCGATCTCAGCCGATTTGACATCACATGTTATCTTGGGCAAAAAGCCGATCGCTAAGTGTGAACCATCTGGCTTAAATGGTGTTAACACTTGGAAATAAGGCTCATCTTCTTGAATTTCGTACAAAATAATTGTTTCTTCTCCTTTGGCATACAAATAGACAACATTGACATCTGAATCAAAGTAAGGTATTAACAGTGAAGGCGAATGATTGATGTCTTCTGATTTCAGCTCAGCCAAAGTTTCACTATCAAACAAAAATATTTGTCTGAGATTTCCGGATCCGAAACCACTGACTAAAAGTCCACGACCGTGAAGAACCCATTCGATTCGAGCTGCTTTGGCATCCTTTCTTGGTCCGCATTTAGACTCAAGAATAGGTTGATCACTTTGCAAGGGAGAAAAAATTCGGATGAATCCATCCTTACAAATTGTTGCCAGTTTTGTGCCACAGGGGCTCCAATTAAAGTTAAAAATCTGTTAAAAGAATCAATAGAAGAATGCTCATTTTTTTAGTTCTAAAATTACAAAATCAGGATGTTGCAGAAGAGTTATCATGGCTTGTTGAGCGTCTATGTTCCATATTTTAATTGATTTATCGTAACTGGCCGAAGCTAAAACATTTTTGGCATATGGATGATATTTGATGCTTGATAAGCGATCTGCATGACCTGTAAGAGTTATTTCGGGCTCGTCCAAAGACTTGTCCAAACCGTTCTCGGGAATTTTCCATATTTTGATGGTACAATCATCACATGCTTAAGAAAAAATTAAATACATTATTTGAAAATTTTTTTGTCAAAATATGTTTAATGTGAACAACTTCATTAAGGATATGGGGCAATTATTTTGAAACTTTGTATAAGTCTTGATTTTTTAATGAAGGAATCTTTTGTTTAAATTTATTTTAACTTGCAAAATAAGATAAATTGGAAATAGTAATTATAAAAAATCAAGTAATTATATGAAAAAGTCTAGTGATTTAGTAAATTTTGATTTTATTCAAAGAAATGAAGAAAATTAAAAAAAAAATTTTGAACAAATAATAAATTTTTATTTTTGATATTATATTATATATATATATATTTATATTTAATATAAAATTTTAAAAATATTGTCGTAGTTCTCTCAATAACTACAATACCGACTCTATATATCGTAAGTGTCTATAGATTCACAGTGGAATACTATGATCTCATGCGCTTAGCAAGTCGTTAGTATTTAACACTGTGTAAAATATTAGACATGGGCGATTAGAAAAAACTTTGAAATTATTTTGTTTTCTTTTCTCCTTTTTGTTATTTTTTTATTATTTGTTCAGGCTAAAAGTGGCTTTTTATTAATAAAGTTATTATTATTATTTAATTTCTTTTTTTATTATTTGTGTTATAACCGCGAGCTAATAATTTAAGGTTTATAGCAATATTAAATATTTATATATATGGTTTAATTCTTTTTGTTTGAATTACAAAATGTATCCAATGTTGAAATAAAATAATGGAGTTATCTTCAATACAAATCTCAAATGGAAAAATCAAGTGATAGAGGCTACAAACAAAGCAAATCAAATGTTGGGTCGCATCAGGAAATCATTCGCTCGTTTTGATAATAAGTTATTTAGATCATTGTATTTAACTTTTGTTCGTCCTCTTTTGGAATTTGCTGTGCCTGTATGGTCTCCATTTCTTAAGTCGGATTGTGAGAATCTTGAGAGGATTCAACGCAGAGCTACGAAATTTGTTTCTTCAATTAGAAATAAACCGTATGAAAACAGATTGAAGGCTTTGAACATTCCAAATCTGGTGGAAAGAAGAAAGAGAGGTGATCTAATTCAATTATACAAGTTCATGCATGGAATAGAAATGGTTGAAAAAAGCAACAATTTTAATGTCACCAAAATCCAAGGAAGAGGTCACTGCTTCAAATATCACAAAGAAATTTCGAGGCTCCAACATAGAGATAACTTCTTTTTCAACAGAACCGCTAACATATGGAACTCACTGCCAAATCAATTAGTTGAAGCCCCCAATGTTAACAGCTTTAAAGCAGGCATTGATTGCTGGATGAGCAGCAATCAATCACATCAGCTGTCATAGTGTGCCTTATCAGCACACTTGCTGGCTAGCCAGCTACAGTCAAAACTACTACTACTACTACTACTAACATTGAAATAGTGCGATGTTTCAAAAATTATTTACAGTTTCAAAAAAAAAAATTAAGTTAATATTGCAAAAATTTTCATTTTTGAAATAAAATTCTTTGGTGAAATAGAATGAGTCTATCTTTTGTTTGGAAATTTGAAAAAAATTTTAAACTTCTTTTTTAACTTTTAAACAATTCATTTATTTATTTTCAGACTTGTTTTTAAGCCACAAGTCTTAAGTCAAGTCATTACTTTGACTCAAATTTTTGTGACTTAGACTTAAAACGGTGACTTATAAACAACTCTGTTTATTTTTTACCGAGCAAATGCTCATTCAGAATAAAAACATAAATAAAAACTAAAAATAAAGTTAAATAACATAAAATAAAATAAAA